>CM017474.2:10280771-12923022 GCA_007827005.2 Populus simonii
CATTATGTGTGATTGGCAGGATAACAAACACTCAATTTCAAAAAAGAAAAAATGGTCTAGGTAACACATGAATCCAAAAGGCCCAATAAATTAACCTAGCCACTCTAATAAATAGAATGAGCTTTTAAGTCCAATTTTGGATTTCAAACGCCCAAATAAAAATAAATATTATCGATTAATTCTCAAGTTAACTCCAAATTTATCTTAAAGGCTTGGCTTGGAAATAAACACCAAATAAACAAACAATAATTGAAAAAAAAAATAATTTACAAGAAATAAACATAGAAATATAAACATGTAAAATAACTTTTCTTTTGAATGATGTTTTTATATTCTCTTTGGCATGACCAACTATTTATTTTTTATAAAATTAATGTACTATTTAGAATTTTTAATCTTTTTTAAAAACCAAGCAACGACTTCTTTTCAACTATTTTTATTTAATAAAGATCCTAGATAATGATACATGCATGCATATGTTATATTAATTTAATATATTAGTACATGTAAATTATTGTTAAAAATGTTTGAATTTATATAACATTGCTAGAAAATACATATGTTGTAATCATACATATTATATTACATTACAAAAAAAACCTGAAAAGCATCGGTGAAACATTGCGACTCAAGACACAAAATATCATCAATTGGAACTGTAAAATAATGTTTTTTCTTAAAAAAGAAAAAACTAACAAAGCTTGTTATTAGGGGTAAAATTATCTTTTTCAAAGAATCAATTGGTCATTAGTAAATTAATTGGGGGCAAATATATGTACATATTTTTTTAGTACAATGAAATGACTTTGCTGCCCTTAAAAGCAAAAATATATATAGCTTTTGTACAAGGATTTTTTTATCTATTGATATTTTTAGCACAGTTAAATGATAGATTTAAGCATAAAATTAAAAAAAAATAATCTAAGGTAGGTTTTGAGATGATGTTTTTGTATTTTTCATATGGCTTTTTATAACACTTAGGTACCTTAGGAGTTGTTTAGTAATTTAATAATATTAAAATATTATTAAAAAGATATTGCTTACATGTGTGTTGCAAATGTCAACGTGTGGGCGTTCCCGATGTCTTCAGGCAACATGGGCAGCGTTGTTTGGCAACCAAAAAGCCCAATCGCCGCGTCCTCTGAAGTGTCTAGTTATGACGCGACTGATGGGGTGACACGTGCGATGAGATTCCTGATGGTTCGAGGATAGTTTCGCCTCCCTCTTCTTTTCTCTCTCCTAACCTTGGGACTCGCGTCAAACCTTTAAAATTTTAATTGTGTTCTTCAATTTGTATTTATTTTAATTTTGATCATTATTCATTTTATTGTTATTTATGTTGATTTTAATGCCTTTTCAAGTTTTTTTATTTATTTTTTCACTTATCATTCTATTTCATTTATTTTTTGCATCCAATATGGTCCTCATTCTTTTAATTTCTATTTTCTTATCTTTTTCTTGATTTATTTTTTTCCAATTTTATCTCATAACATTTTATTTCATTTAATTTCTTATCCAATCTTGGTCCTCATTCTTTTAATTGATATTTTTTTTTATCATTTTTCTTATTTTTTTTTTCAATTTAGTCCCTAATTATTTTCTTTTATTTAGTTTTTATATCATATTTGATCCCCATTATTATGGTTACTATTTCTTTTGTTTTTTAATTTCTTATGATTAAAAATTTTACTTTGTGTTTTTCTCATGTTTGCCTTTCTCCAAAGGTAATCTCAGTCTTATGACTCAAGTTACTAGTTTCGAATATTAGTCTGATTTAAGTTTGGTTTTTTTAGGTCCTTTATTAAAACCTGATTTTTTTTCTTAATTTTATCATTCAACATTGGATTATTGAGCCTTGAGTTTCGTTATTTATTCCACTTTTCTTATGTGGGGTTATCTTGATCTCATATCCTGGATAGCAGGTTAGTCAAGTTAACCAGGGTGGTTGCCTTGGGTTTTCTTTCTCAATTTGTTTATGAAATTGATTGTTTTTCTTTCAATTTCATAATTTGATATTAAATTATTAGCCCTTGAGCTTTGTGATTTTTCTACTTTTCTTTATGTGGGGTTATCTTGGATGCATGTTAGTTTAGTTAACTCAGGCTGACTCAATTTTTTTTAGTGTTTTTTATGTAACTTCGGTCTTTTTTATAGGCTTTTTTATAAAAAAAATATTTTTTTAATCTCGATCTCATATCATAAGTGGTGGTGGGTTAGTTAAATTAGCCCAGGTTGACTCTTTTTTTTTTCTTTGACATTTTTTTTGAAATTGATTTTGTTTTTCAGTTTCATCATCTGACATTAGATTATTGAACCTTGAGCTTTATGATTTTTTACATTTCTTTCTACAATTATCTTGATCTCATATCTCAAGTCACGTGTTAGTTAAATTAACACGAGTTAATTCAAATTATCATCGCTTGAACATTTTTTTTAAGTTAAGAAAAATTTAACCAGGCTCGTGTTGTAGAATGAACCATGTATATTCTATATAAAAATGGGATGTCATGGAAAAGAGAGTTATTCTCCATGCATTCCAAATACCATTGTTGGATATTGCTATTTTTTAAAAAAATATCTCATAGATGTTACTTCTAAGCTTATTTTGGTATTGTTTATTTGAACATGGTATTCGTTTTTCATGGGGAAGGAAAGCCACCTCTTTAATAGCAGACTCGGGATAAAGAAGAACATGATGATTTAGCTACTCCATTTAGATTGAAGTTGAACATTAAGAAAAAAAAATATACACAAGGTTGTTAGATTAGTGAATCCTAATTCAATGATTCAAAATCTACTATATGGTTATGCATTAAAAAAAAAAAAACTAAGCATTGTGGTGATTTTACTTTTGATATGACACTATTCACTCTCTTCCAAATTATTATGGATTGGAATAGTATTTTTTTTAAAATTTTAATTTGGTCCTTAAATCTCTCTTTTTACATAATTGAACCCTTTTGAGCTCAAATTAGTGCCAAATTTCTTCTTCTTTTTTTTAATAAAAGATTGAATTGAAAGATATAGGACGAAAGTCAAAAAAGCAGGGAAAATAAATGGAAATTTCAAATTGCAATTAAAAGTTCATTTTAGTCTCTCATCTTTTTTTAGTAAATTGGTGTCCATCCCTTTAGTAACAAAAATTCAATTTTGATACCAAACTTTATTTTTCTCATTTTTAGTTTTTTGCATGAGAGGAGAGAGAGGCTTGTTAGATTCCAGTATAGAGAGAAAAAGTCGTCATTGATAGAAATTTCAACCACCAAAATGATCGATTCTAGTGTCATTAATCTCCTTTTGATAAAGGAGAGTTTTACCTAGATGATTTTTTTTCCTTCTCTTAACTCGATGGGGAAGATATAACCACGAGAATATTTTTGAGTTTTGGTTGATTTTGTTTTTTTGAGCTGTTTTTTGAGGTCATGGATAAGTTTATCAAGGTATTTTGAGTTTTTTAGCAAAAAATCTAAGACCTTGTTTTTTAAAAAACCTTCGGTTACCAGATTCTATAGAAAGCAAATGACATGTCATTTGCGTATTTCTTTAAAAAAAAAAAGAACGAACGACAAGTCCGCTCCTTTAAAAAATAAAAATATATATTGTTAGGCCTAGGCACATGACTTGGGCTGGAAGTCCTCGCGCATAAGTTGTTTTTGTGAAGGCCCAAGCACACATGCCTAGGCTCTTTTTTGTATTTTTTTGTTATTTTATATTTGGATAAAAAAAGTTAATAAAAAAATTATTAAACCTAGTTGAGTCCATAAATGGGTTAATATGCATCATCCGACCTATTATTATTATTTTTTTCTTTAATACATTTCCCCTCAATTGTTTTCTAAAAAAGTACAATTTCACACTTTGTTATTGATGATATAATTTTTTACTTAATTCAAAACAAAAAAAAATACAATTTCACTATTTGTTATTAATGATCTACTTTAGCTATCTTGGTCTTTGTCATGATTTTTTTTCTTTTTTAAAAAATATTTCATACAGAGAAATTCTCATGCACTTTATTATTGTATAATTAAATGAAAAATATTCTATGAGATAAAAATAAAACATTTGCTTGGTTGACTCAAGTTCAATGAGGTTTTTTTTTTAATTGATTACTATTTTTTTACCAATTTTGTTCAACTTTAAGTTAATTAAGGATTGAACTTCTAAAAAAAAATTAAGATTATCCCCTCAATTTTTGCAGGGCATCTCGAGTTAATCAAGGTGGATTCAATGTGTTTTCTTACCAATATTAAATAAAAATATTATTCAATTAATAATAAAAATCTATTTTTTTTTATAAAAAAAACCATGTTATCAATGTCTTTTTTTTTCCATGCATAACTCTGGACAATAGGCTAGTATATTACTAGATTTTATAGGAAAATCTTCTTGGCAATACATAAAAGCTGTTTTATACGTACCATCTCTTCAAAAGAGGATAAGGACAGTCTTGACCAGCACCCAAACACCCTCATCTCATTAAAGAGGGAGTATAAATACAAGGGGGGAGATAAGGTGACCCTTCCTCTTCTCAAAAACCGACTGCAGCTGCTACATATGTCTAGCTGCATGCTCTTGCTTCTCTTCCTCTTTCCCAAAGAAAACTTGACAAAACCCAGTTGCATGCAAACCTCTTTAGGTGCCGAGTAAGAAGAGAGTTAGAGAGAAGGAGTAGTGACCGAAAACAAGGAGGAAGAGGGAACTTATACCTTTCCCAGGACCGGCAGCAGCCATTGCTGCAACACACACACCCTTTCCCAAGAAGAAATTGAACCAGACCAACTTGCATGCAAACCCCTTGAGTATAGAGTGAGGAAAGAGTTGGGAAAAAAAGAGAGGAAACCAAAGCCATGGAAGAAGGACGAGAGTAGGAAGCCGACTGGAGTTGCATGAGGGAAAGGAGGAAAACTAAAAGAAAGAAGAAAAACAAACCACCAAAACCTTCACAAGGGCTGTTAAAAATGTGAGACCAATATCATCTCCTTGTCTGAGTGTTCCCTCATGGTTTGGGCAAATGAAAGGGGGGGAACCTGAAAATAGAAGGGGTAGTGTTCTCCTTAACTCAATGAATTATTACTAAATGGACTGACCTAAATAGAAAAAGAATGAAAGAACACTTGCACAGACCCTTTACTTAAGAAACATGAACGATTTTAAAGGTATGAACCTAAGGGAGGGCCGGCTATAGTGAAGGCTGGATAGAATATGAATTTCTTGTGATGAAATGCATAGACTATGACCATGTTATAGTCTTAGATCATGCTCGAACCAAAACAGAACCCAGGCTTGTGTTGATGATAGGATTTATGCATATGCGATTGAAACAATTATGTGAAAATGTGTTAGAAAGATGTTATATACAAAATTGTATTGTCATTTGAACCTTAGAAGCATGTGGAAGCTAAAATTGAAATCACACCATGTTAATGCCTTGAATTTGTGTGTGGAATGAATGAACTTGTTTATTTAGGAATCTAATGGTTATATGTATGAGCATGACATGTTGTTGGGAATATTATTGTGTTAGACTTGATGAAATGCATGCAAAATATTAAAAGAAAGAGGCAAATATGCTTCACCCAAGATTAGGAATAATGAAGAAATCTTACATAATGAACATCCTTAGATTGACGTGAAATAGCATGGATGTAGAACCTTAGATTGACGTGAAATAGCATGGATGTAGAACTTATTACGTGTTGTTGAATTACTACTAATAGTGTTGATGAATTTTGGATAATACCATTGAGAACTTAAAGTCATGATTAGAGGATTCCTTGGAAGCATATGTATGTTGAGAATTGGTTATCCATTGTTGATGGTCTTGTGATAAAACTTTGAATGCGATTGATTTCTATATAAGATCAAACTCGGTTGGGGGTGAGTTATAGGGGGAACTAATGTAGGCCTTATGTTTAGTCGAGGGAAATAGTAAAATCAGAAATGACTTCATCGCCGCTATCGATTTTTGAATCGGATGCGACATAGGTTGCATTAATGATTTCTGGGTCGGTAGCGACTCAATTTTTGTCAATGATTTTTGAGTCAGCAGTAGCTTGTGTGCGTGTATTTCAGCATCAGCTGTATAACTATGTAGAGTTGATGATTTTTAGGTTGGTAGCGACTCAATTTTCATTAATAATTTCAGAGTCAGTAGTAGCCTATGTGCGCTGACGATTTCTGTCAAATTCGGTGTCACTAGCGAGTCAATTTTTATTGCCAAATTCTATGTCACCAGCGAGTCATTTTTTGCTTCCAAATTCTATGCCAACAGCGAGTTAGATTTCTCAACCGAATTTTATGTCACTAGTGAATTAGTTTTCACTGACAAATTCTATGTCACCAGCGAGTCAGTCTTCACTATCGAATTTTGGTCCACCAGCGAGTCAGTTTTTGCTGCTAAATTCTGTGATAGGCTTCCATATCAGAATTGACTTAAATACCTGTAACGATTTCATTGTATGATTGTGTAATATGTGGAACACTTGAATGTGAGCATGTGTATTCTTGAAATATGTATAGTGACGAGTTATGTGATTAGCAAATGCAAATGTGCTAATTTCTGACCGTTGATGTATCAGATGGTGCGATCGGAATCGAACCTGCAACCGGACAAGGACACCCTACGGGAGGAACATGTAGGTGACTTCTACCCCTCTAGTATAACATCAGTTTTGAAGTGAATTTATTACGAAGGCTCTACTATTATGATATAGTGTATGTTAAATTGTTATGGAATACTTGTATGTGTTTCACGAAGAATCCATTATTGTGATACAGTGAATGTTAAACTGTTATGGAACGCTTGTGTGAGTATTATGAAGGATCAACTATTGTGATATGGTAAATGTTAAATTGTTACGGAATGCTTGTATGAGTATTATGAAGGATCTATTATTGTGATAATGAATGCTAAACTTTTACAGAATGCTTGTATGAGTATTACGAAGGATCTGCTATTGTGATATAGTGAATGTTAAACTGTTACGGAATGCTTGTATGAGTATTACAAAGGATTTGTTATTATGATGTAGTGAATTTTAACCTGTTATGGAATGCTTGTATGAGTATTACGAAGGATCCATTATTGTGATATAGTGAATGTTGAGCTGTTATGGATGTTGTATGAGTACTATGAAGGACTTAATATTGTGTTATAATGTTTGTTAAACTATTACAGAATGTTTGAATAAGTATTATGAAAGATTTACTAATGTTTGAATATGTATTATGATTAGCTTCGGCTAATAGCATCCTAGAGGATAACCGAGTTGTGTTTAATGATTAGCTTCGGCTAATGGCATCCTAGAGGGATGAGCGGGTTGTAGTTGACAAAAATCTTCGACTAAGGACATCCTAGAGTGATGAGTGGGTTGAGTCCAAAGACTAGATTCGATTAACGGCATACGAGATGGATGACCATGTTTGAATATTGTAATTAGCCTCGGTAATAGATGAAATTATAAGGGCGGCATTACGTAAGTAAAGAGAAATGAAAGAATTATACTCTTTTAGGCCATGAATGAAAAATAACATTAATACTCCTTCAGTTGTCTATTGCTATGTTTTAAATTATTCATAATGCTTGAAATTAACTTGTGCTGTAACAGGGACGTCAGACCAACAAAATGCGTGGGGAAATCCATTCTACGGCTTACACATTTTTAGAACTATATATTCGCATGTTTTAGGTGTTATGTATTATGTAGGGAACAATTGTACTAATTAGGTAGTTGCCATTCGACACTTATGAAATGATTTGTATCGATAATTGTAATGGAACATGGATGTGAATGTATGAACAAGTAAACATGATGTTATGAATGTTTTTATGAGGTATTCTCTTTTATGAGGATATTGTATTGTGAAATCACATGAGTATTGCACTATACTAAAAGATGAATTCTGATATGATGAACCCTGAATACCGTTGTGAGAGTCATCAGTAATGTGATATATATATATATATATATATATATATATATATAATAATTTCCATCGATTTTGGCTTTGAAAAAGCTGAGTGTTTACAAAAAGCAACTACACAATCAACAATTCCATCATAAAAAAGTGCCTAAATTTTTTTTTGTTCATAAATTATTTATATTATAGGTATGTCTTGCATATTCTATCAAACTAAATATCAAATTTACATTTAAAAGCTTCATTACACATCTTTATTAAATCTATTTTTGCAAACAAATATTTGAATTTATAATTGAAGTTGGTTATAAAGTGTCAGGCACAATATCAATTTTATCCAATCTGCTCATGCTATATTTTTATTATTCATTTTCTAATGCCAACATGCTTGTCTATATTGTACATATGCAAGTACGGTTACCAATAATGTATTGATGAAGGCAAAGTAAGAACCATCTTTAGTTATAAGTATTTTATTCTTCAATTAGAGCAAAAGCCAAAGGGAACATCCCATTGTCTGCATCAAAAGCTCAACAACTTCTCATCAAACCTCTTATATAGATGGGTGTTGTCAATATTGATAAGTGGCCTACAAAACTTGAACACTTTAATTGCATACCCAAATGACCAGAAAACTCTCTTAAAAATAGTTTCACTATTAAAATCTCAATTGCAATCCCATTAAACAATAGTATTGGAATTTGGTTCTTAGATTACCAACAACACTTCAAATGACCCATCATGTGAACAAAATAGCTGCTTAAGCACCTTCTATTTTACAACTCATAGTTTTATTTCTTCTTGAATGCTTATTATAGTTATAACAAAACTAACACTAACAAGAGTTGAAATAGCTGATGCAACAAATTTTGCATCAAGTTAATGGTTGTCTTTTTGAATGGATATAGCGATACATGTGTGAGTACCTTTCAACTTTGCTATCTTAAGAGAATATAACTTTTTATGGTATTTCTTTATGTAAGTACTATAGATATTCTAGTGCTTGAATACATTGTAATTTGATATGGATTGTTGTTGAATGTTAAAGTTGATATTCAAGTGAATATGTAAAGTGTCACCACTTAACTGGATTCATTAAATCATATTTAGTGTTGAAAGTTTTTCTAACTACCAAATCAACATTACCAACATAATTTTTATGCTTAAGAGCCTATTCATTGTAAATTATGCCATCAGCTCCAGTATCATTCTCAAATTCAGGCACAAGTGGTCTCATCATCATCATCATCATCATCAGCATCAACATCATCATCTTATGTGTCACCCAAATCCAATATATCATCATGATACGATTCAAGTAAGGTCAAATTCAGATTTTATCGTAAAATTACCTTCTGTCCATTTGTACACTATTGAACATAACTCAAAATCCAACCTTGTGATTGAGCTGAAACTTTATCAGAAGATTCCAGAGGTAGTTTTCTATGTTGGGGTAAATGTTCACATCCATCAGAGTTTGGAAAGGACTTGCGATATAGGTCAAAATAGGTTGTATGAATTTTGTTATTTACTTCCTTTTGACTTGTGGACTTCCTATTTGATAAGGATCCCTTTTCTTAAAGGATGTGGCAGCTTGTTTTGGGAATTTTCTAGTTCCACAAGAATCTTTAATGAGTTGAAACATAATTTCCTAGTTCCAGAATCCTTTTCTTATAAAGATTCCTTATTCATCCTATCTACACAAGGAAAGAAGGATTGGTGCTATTTAATGATAGATTAGTTATTTTTATTATTTTCTTTCATGTTTGGGCTTAATTTAAATTTTGTTTGGAGCTAGGATCCAAGGCTTGTTTGGATCAAGTTATGGGCAAAATCAGTTTAGGGTTTTTGGAGTTTTGTATGTAGGTGAGTTCAGCCCACAAAGATAAATCCATTAGGGTTAATTTTTAATAACTATTTAAAAACATGTAACCTAAATTTTGGCAGCTTTCATTATTATCTATTATTATTTTATTTTTCAATCTTACCATCCAAAATAAAATAAAATAAGTGTAGAAAATTATTAAATGATGGAAATTGACTAGATTTGATCGAAAACATATAATATTTTTATATTTTTTAAAATACATGGAAAAATCAAGGTCAAAATGGGTTGTGACAACATGGACTAATTTATCAATTGATACAAACACAAAGGACTATTACATGGGTTTTTCTATAAATAAACTTGCAAACTCTTGTGTAGTTCGAAATTTAAGCACACAACCTTTGATAAAGAAGTGTGTATGAAAATCAAAAGAACAAAATATATTTACCAAAATAAGAAAAAAAACTCCAGAATAGAATCAAATCGAGTATATGTATTAAGAAAATTGCATGTAAATAAGAAACATGAAGAATTCTAGAAACAAGGCTTTCTTTGATTTTAATATGAGAGGATTAATTAGTTTGGAGTCTTTCTAGATACTTTTTGGGTCGTATTTCTCCTGACATGGTGCCTTGTTTGGAGTTTGATATCATAGATAATGAGATCAAGAAGGCTTTATTCTTCATCTTGGATGATAAGGCTCCTGGTCTAGATGGTTATACTTCCTTGTTCTTAAAGAGAAGTTCAGACATTAGTGGTAGGGACTTCATTGCTGCAGTGAGGTACTTATTTGATTTCTTTATTCTTTTTAGATGTGTTAAAGCTACCAGGATTACTTTGGTTCCTAAGATTGAGAACTTTATTACTATGAATGACTTTAGACCTATTTCATGTTGTAATGTGATATACAAATGCATTTTTAAAGTCATTGTGAATAGGTTGAAGATAATTCTTCTTAATGTTATTGGTCCTGTTCATTCTGTTTTTATTCCTGGTAAAAGTATCAGATGCTATTTTATTGACTTGGGAGCTCATGCATAACTATCATTTAGCCGATATTATGTCTAGATGTGCTTTAAAAATAGATATTAGAAAAGCTTTTGATATAGCAAGTTGGAGTTTATCCTCATAGGTTTGAGGGTTATTGGAGTATCTAGTTCTATGATTAGATGGATTAGTGTATGCATGTCTACAACATATTTCTCAGTGGCTATGAATGGGGAGCTTCACGATTTCTTCCCATCTTTCAGGGGTCTTCAGTTGAGTGATCCTTGTCTCTCTATTTGTTTGTCTTGGATATGAAAGGTCTGAGGGCCATACTTAGAGAGATTTCAAAAACCCTGATATTTTTTTATCAAATGTAAGAAAATTTATAGATCAAAACGAAACTAAGTTGAAAACCAGCAAGTCAGAATATACAGGCATGTACATATAGAGGCTAGGGGAACAAGCTCCCTTAGGCAAAACATTACAGAGCCTAACAATCAACTACATAGAGAAAGCAGCACAAACTTTGCCGTATTGGCCACGACTGGACGCATGTCAGCAAATAACAACAAGGCTCCTCTACTGAAGAGCAATCAACCATGACGAACAGCAAGAGACTGAGCTGACCAAATGGAAAAGGGAGCCAGAGGAGGGGAGCCCAACTCCAGCAAACCAAAAAACACTAGTAGCAGAAAACAGCTCGTAAGCAAGCAACATAGAGTGCCAGCTATCGACAAGAAGCTAGGTCACAGATAGCAGCAACAATAACCACTCTAGTAATAGGAAATCCCAACAGCAGTAACTTAAAGCAAACGAACCAATATAAGCAGTAATAGACAATAACAAAATAATAGACCAGCAAAGCTAGAAAGGTGCCAGTCCAATAAAGCCAGTAGAGGAGCAGCTGACCAAGCAACAAAATGAGCAACACAAGCCAGAGAGGGTGCTACTCTAGCAAACCAGAAAACCTATAATCAACATCAGGAGCCAACCTAAGAGCAAGGCCATAGCAAGCACATCTATCTAGTGCGATAGATCACACAGCAAGATGAGCTTCGCTGGGTACAGCCCGATAGACAACATCACAACAAACTTACATACACAACTCTGCATGTAACAGCAACCAAAGAGAAACAAAGTTGGAGACTAGCAAGTTCAAGGGTACAATAAATACTAAGTAACAAAGGAAACATGCTCCCCTAATAAAATATTAAATCCACATACATAAATTCTGTAAAGCCAAAACAAGACTACATAAAACAGCAATAAAACAAAAATGGAGTTATAAGGAAGAAGAAGGGGAATCTGAACCCTCATGCCTGCCTTGAAGCCTTGCCTACCATAGGCCGAACCTTTACAGAACCACTGCCTTCACCATCAGTCTTCACATGTTGGCCAATATTTGCAGTAGCAGTAGCCCTGGTACGAGTCATGTATTGCTTCCTGCCTCTAGGGGGCTCTCCTCCTGCAGCAACAACTATATCTTGTATAGAATCATCAATAACAACATTATTTTAGAAGAAGCACAGGGCACAACACCTGGAAGGGGGGAGGTATGTTCTACTGGCCCAACTTCAGCATATTTAGCCTTTTTACGCCTAGAGACTGTAGTCCAGCTATCCACCACCGCTGCCACTTTAGCACACATCAGATCTATACATGGTTCACCATTGGACCTGCCACTATATGCCTGTTGTTGTTCCACAACAACAATTTCAGCAGAAGGAACAGAGCTAACCAGAATTCAGATGAGGCTTTGCAGGAGTGGAAGCTTCCCAGGTGTGCTTTTTACGCTTATTACTACCAATTCTGGTGCATGTAGAAGCAGTATGACCAAGGACCCGACAAAGCTTGCAAAACTGAGGGATGGACTCATACACAACTAATTGCAATAAAGGCATACCATTGGGCAAGACAAGATTGATGGAATTAGGCAAATCAAAAAGCAAACCGACCTCTATTAATACTCTAGCATACAACAGTCGAGACATTGAAGCCATGAGCATATCACAATGAATAGGTTCGCCAATCACATTAGCAATTTTAGATAAACAAGTTGGGTACCAACACTTAAGGGGGAGGTTGAGAAATCTGACCCAAACCGGGGTTTTGCTATGTGCAATATCTTTCTTTCATAAACGGTTTTTGGCAACTTGCAGTATAATGGAGCATGAAAAGCATCTTAGCATCCTCTATCAAAAACAAGTTCAGGCAACCCAATTTTCCAGCAAAGCTGCTCGTGACAAATGGCTGCAATATGAAATTGACTTTGGCTTGATCCATTTAAAATGGGCTATCTTGTGCTTTCTGCAGTTGGTGCTAAAAGATTTGACAAGAATATTTTTTTTCATTATGAGTGATTGTGTCCTTGATTTTTTTTTTGTTGGTGTCCTTTTCAATAAACTTTACTTTTGTCGGAGTTAATTGATATAAAACTTATGTTATGAGCTTGTAGTATGTTTCTTTAGTATCCATTCGTTTTGTATTTAGTGATCTCTTCCAAAACCTACGCAGGTAATGATAGACATCAACTACTCCATGTACGTTTCATCATGCACTATCTCATTTACAATTAATGAGATTGAGGTATTTTCTCTATGTCACCCTTTTAAGTTTGTATTCTAATGATTGCTGTTATTTAAGAGGTAGGTGCAGGGCATCAAGTTTTATCTGCTTTTGTAGAGACTGTTTGATAATTCCGACAAGTGCATCTCGGTAATACTTCATAACCTACTTCCCTTTTCTTTTTGATGTGTAGAGGATAAATAATGGTCCAGATCTTATTACAAAAGGTGAAGGATCCTGATTTTTATGTTCATATCTTTCCTTCTTCTAACATATGAGCTTATATTTATCATTACAAATCTTCTCCCACAATGCTCCAGAATTTCTTTTGAATTATTTGTTCTCTGATGAGGCTTAATTTTATTTGAGAAGTTCAAAAAGTCAAAACTATGGCCACCATCAATTGTGATAACAATCTAAAGATTCCGCCTCTATCCTTGCATCCATGCATAAAATTGGCAAACTTGTAATGCTTTACGGAAGAACTTGGGGGAAAACAGAGAAGTGCTCTATATTTGCAGCCATACAATTTTTTTTCTTTTTTTATCATCCCTCCCGACCCTAAAAAGATGAAAGGAACCTGATTACTCTTTTCTTATTCAAAAGTGCTCATTCTCCGTGTAGTTCTTTTTGAAGTCTTTTATCATATAGATTAACCAAGGTGGTTAATTTGTTATTAGGAGTCTTCAATTGCTACCTCTTGGAATCTTCAACTTCATCAATCTTGGCGGGTCGCTTAAACATGACTACTGTCATGCCAAGCCCTCACTCTCCTGGCTTCCTAAAATGGTTGGGTTGGAAGTCTTTATTTCATTTTCGTAGTCTCCGCATCAACCAACCGGGACCATCTTCACTGTCGATGGCCACCACAAATAGCAAGCTGCCAACTTGACTATGTGATGGTAAATGTTCGCTACACTTTTTTGGGTTCGCTTGTTTTTGAAATTTATATATTGTTATGTGTGCAAGTCATGAGAGAATTTTGTAAGAGGAAAAAATTGATTGGTGCTTTGTTGCTATTTATTTTAATGACTGCAAATTGCTTTATACAATGTCCCTTGGATCCATGTTACCTTTCCTTATAAGAGAAATTGTTACATATGGCATGCATTCATTTAATGTTTTCTTTTTGCCCTCACTTGGTAAGCTTATGTTTTCACAAGTGGTTGATTAGGAGGAATAGCATCTCCCTATAATTGGTTTGAAAAAGGATGAGTATTTTTTGGATGGAAAGCACATCACGTTCATCTATGTTCTTTATGCACTCTATTTCTCATTGCCTTTTCCTTTGTTACTGTAAGATCAATGATTGAAAGTAATAATTTTTAGAAAAACTGAAGTTATGAATTTATTGGAAAGTGGTGGGTTCTCTTGCTCCAATCTATACTATGTAGAGCAGCAAGGAAAGGTTTGATGCTTTAAACCTTTTGTTATTGCTTAATTTTCCTAAAAATTATGTATATCATTTTCCTACTGATTTTAAAATTTCTTGTTTCTCATGACAATGATAGCATCATTGACATTAATGAAAGACTTTGAGTGTCTTGATTTATTGAATGAAATTAGTGGTACTCAAGTGTCTGAAGAGAGACGCCATGAAAGAATATTTGATTCCTTGAACCTTTTATTAGTGCTTAATTTTGCTAAAAATTATGTATATTCTTTTCCTATTGATTTTTAAATTTTATGTGTTTCTTGTGACACTTAATAGATAGCATCATTGACATTGTTGACAGACTCTGAGTGTCTCGAGTGTGGGATGCCGTGAAAGTTTGAAAATTATTCCGGAAACATGCAAGGAAGGGATAGTTGAGTTGGGTTTCTTTTGTTGATGGTTTTTCAGTGTGTATAATTTTATTTTTTTGTTAAACAGGGATCAATAGAAAACAAATAATGCAAGTAGTTCAGTACTTGGATGAGAGGCTGAAGGACCGGTATGAAGAGAAAAGGGAGTTGAGAAAATATCTGCAGCTTGACAAGCAGCGAAAATCTCTAGAATATACTATTTATGGTAATGAACTCCAATGAGCTCAACTGAAATTATTGGAGGTCAGTAGCTGTTAGATGTTTGGACATGCATAAGGTTTCTTCATGTAGTGATTTTATGAATCTCGCAAAATGTGCACCAAATTGTTAGTTGAAGCATAGAAGGACATGCATGTTGGTGACAAAAAGGAAAATAAACATGATCTTACTCGTCATTATAGATGAAGTGAGTCTCTTTTTTCTTCCACCGGTTGTTGTTCCTTGTCCTTTATGTGTGTATTTATTACAAGATAATTTTGGAGTTTTAAACAACGAACTGAAAGGTGAGCTTAATTCTTTCGTTAAAAATAAAATATATGACAATTATGTTATTCTTTATGAGGTTCTTGTTTCTAGACTAGTTTTGGAAACTATTGGATTTATAATTTGCATCGCAATCCAGGAATTAAACATTAAATTGACAATCTTGAGGGTAGAATGTCGTGAAGTGTGAATGGCTAGTTGTCATACAATGATTGCTACATAAAGATTTAGGTCCAATATTTCTCATTCTTATTCATTGCTGCATAAAGACCATGATTGCCATACAATGACTTGCTTGGAAATGGCAGTGTGTTTTAGCATCGATTAATAGGAAGACTTGTGCTTGTGCCTTTGATTTTTTTTATGCCGTGTTTTTTCTTTTCCTTCAAGATTTCTCTAGACTGTTTATCATTGGCATGACATGCTTTTCTTCCTTAAAAATAATGTTACAAAATGAAAATCCTTTGCCATAGTTATATCATGTGGTGTTTAAGTAGTGTTAGATTGTCTTGACATTCAATTTCAAGACTATCCAGGATCTAAATTGTATTGTTTCATTTTTTTCTCTCGAGGCAAGGTAGTGCCCTTGTATATTTATTTGTCTCATTTCAAGTGAAGGAGGCTTGAAGCAAGGTTTCTGAAAAATTAGCTAAGATGCATGATGAGGTGTTGAATGCCCATGAGGAATCCAAGGACTTGGAGAAGGTGTTCAAAGATCTTATAAAAGAAGTTCACGCATTGAACATAGAGAAAGAGGCAACAGAGAAACGAGAAACAGGAAGCGATAAAAAAGCAGACAGAGCTTGAGCTTGATGTGAAAGACTTGCAAGAGTCCCTAGAGTGTATTTTCTTTCCTTATCTTGATGGTTCTGTCTAGGCCAAAATAGCACTTTTATATGGTTGAAGGACTTTTACTTTGTGTAGTATCTTTCTTTCATAAACAATTTTGGCAACTTGCAGTATAATGGAGCGTGAAAAGCAGCTGAGCATCCTGTATCAAAAAGCAAGGTCGGGCAACCCATTTTCCAGCAAAGCTACTCGTGAACAGAGGTTGCAAAAGGAAAATGATGATTTACAACGTCTTTTTTCTTCAAGTTTGGCTTAGGCAAGAGTTCAGACTAGTCTATTTTGATACTTTAACATCAATGCAGATGTATGCTGGTGTTGTCAGAATCTTCCTATAGGTGGTACTTTCTTTTTTCATGCTCATCATTTAATTAGGAAAGGACTAGGCCCTCTTATCAGATAATTCCATGATCAAAACACAATGTTAAGGGTTTTTTTTTTTATTTTTTTTTTGAACTGTTTAGGTAGTTTTAGTAAATTGGACTTAACAGGAGCTATATCTAAAGAAATGATTAACCTCTCTAGCATATTATTTGTTCAATTTCTTCATTTTGTTTCCATTCCTTGGATTGCAGGCAACTTGTGTTTCTCCACCTTTTCTTTTCTTTATAGGTATGCAAATTTCGAGAGGTTACTCTTTAGTATGTTTAGGTGTGAAAGGGACAATGTCAACACACATATTGAATACTATAGGGGTGTACCTTAGAATAGGCTAAAATTTCATAAGGTTACTCTTTAGTATATTTAGGTGTGAAAGGGACAATGTCAACACGCTTCTTGAATACTATAGGGGTGTAGCTTAGAATAAGCTAAAATGTAAGGTATCTCCTCAACTAAAAGTTTCTACATGTTACTACTTAATCTATGATTTCAACTCAAAATTCCCCTCACATTAAAACTAATTCATACAGCTGACATGGCAGATAATAATAAAACATGGTCTAGAGAACACAATTATTTAAGAACTATTTGGGTATTTTATTTCCTGCTTTGGTTTGGCCTAGTGTAGGATTTGGGGGACCTTTAGGCACCCATTTTTTCAAGTCTTAATGCTAGATGCTTGTCGAGTGAAATTTGATTTTTTGCAGTTTTGCATGTTTCCTTACTCTTGTGGATATCAATACTTTTCCTTTCTTGTAGATTCAGGGACGCTACTTGTGGATTTCTTGGTTTTTTCTTTCCTTAATTTGTTGTTGGGTGATTTTTTGCAATTTCACATGTTTCCTTGGTCCTGCGGATATCAACACTTCTACTTTCCTTGTTGATTTAAGGAAGCTTCTTGTGGATTTTTTTCATTTCTAGGTTTCTTCTTTTCTTCACTCGTTGTTTGTGATTTTTCGTTTTTTTTTTCCTTCAATCCTTTGGTAAGCTTGTGTTGCAGTCTTTTGTCTTGATCTTCGTGATTTTAATTAGCATTTCAATTTTATCTATTTTTTAATCTTTTCAGAATGTTGGCATAGTTATTTTTATCAATAGTGCTGCACAGCGTACACATGTTTGCCCTTTATGCCCATGTTTTGTGTTAACACATGCTCCTGCCCGTTATATTTTCCTAGATCTTTTTCGTGCTTTCCTAGGCTACCAATAAGGCTATTACATGTTTTGCTGGCAATGATAGTTTGTTTTTAAACTGTTGATGTGCTTTATAATGTGACTGTGCGATGCTCGTATTAACATTTCTTTAATGGGTGCTAGTAAGGATTATGAGCATTATTTTTATCAATAGTGATGCACATCATTCACATATTCACCCTTTATGCCCAAGTTTTGTGTTAACACATGCTGCCGCCCATAATTTTTTCCCAGATCTTTTTCGTGCTTTCCTAGGCTGCAATAAGGCTGTTACTTGTTTTGCTGGCAATGATAGTTTGTTTTTAAATTTTGATGTCTCTTTATACTGTGACTGTGTGATGCCCTTACTAGCGTTTCTATAATGGATGCCGATAAGGATTATGAGCATTATTGATCAGGATAAAATTGTTGCTACGGCAACTTGACTACACCTACTAGAGAAATCAGTTGAGAACATGATTGTTTGGTGACTGCCTTTATTTTTAACAAAACTGGTTTCCATTTTGTTCATGCAATGATTTTTTCTACTTAATGGATTGAATGGGTTCTCTTAGAGATACCTTATCAGATGAATTAATTTCTATAGGAGATGCCTTTGTGATGGATGATTTCTACACAATTGTGTTGTTTCATTTACATTTTCATTGAGTCACTTTCTACATGCAACCATTGATTTATTTGATTTTTATCTTGAGAGAATATATGACCGAGTGCATTTGAGTAGTTAAGACCAAATGATGAGTTTGGGATCGGCTAGTGAGTACACCTGCCATTCGTATCGTTCCAACCCTGTTTACCTTTAGTAACCCCATTCAGCTCTTTGCTTCTATTCCTCATAGCTCATTTTGTTACATCACTTTTAGTCACTATGTACTCGGATAGCAACCATGATTATTGATCTGAATATTTTGTGCTCTGGCCTTTTCAATGGTTAAGACATCTTAATAGAAAGCTTCTCCATATGGTTGCACATTTTGACCTAAATAATGTTGATTTTTCTTTTCCCATTTTTACTAGGTTTTGTCTGCTTGGCTTTGGATTAGTTCAAATAATCCTCACTTGGCTTCTTGCATCATTCCTATAACAACCCACGACATCACGTAGGTAATTTATCTAATCTATTCTATTATGTTAAATATTCTCTCTTAGAGTTCGTTCCAATCTGCTAGAGATATGGCATAATCACTAGCAGTCTCTTAACCTTCGCCATGGTTACTTTATCGTTTGAATGATGTACTCAGATAACTATGCACCTTAATGCTTTGAAATGGGACAAGCCACTTTTATCCCATTGAACAGGTAAGGATAAAGTATCCATGTGTAACTTATCCATATGTTCTGATGTGGTACCTTTATTAAAAAAGCTCAAATTTTTTCCAATTTTACCCCAGTATTTGCACAGGATAGTCCTCCACCATGCTTGTTCTAATTGAAATAGTATTGATCTAGTAGTAACATTGATTCGAGTTTTGTTGTTCTTAATTTATATGTAAGTCTCCTCGTGTAACTTATCCATCCACATGGTTCTGATGTGGTCCCTTTATTAAAAAAGTTGAAGTTTTCTCCCAATTTATCCTAGGATTAGCGTAGGTTAGTTCCCCACCGTGCTTGGTCTAACCGAAATAGTATTGATCCGACAAAAACATTGGTTCGAGTTTTGTTGTTAATAATTTGTATGTTGTCTACACACAAGTGAAAACTGAGTAATTACTTGTGCTATTTTGTTCCAAAAGGTTTTTCTCTACGTGTTTTGTTAATTGATTGCTGATGTTTTCATTAGCTTGGTGTGCAAATTTGGGTTGAAATTTTTTGGTGTGAGAAGCTTTGTAGTGATCGTTTGGAATCCAAGGATGGATAGTTGTGAGAAAAGTTTTAATTTGATAATTGTGGTTGATTGGTACCAACAATAAAAGTACGCTGTAAAGTACCTGCATATACGCTTCTGGTGTGCACCCCCAACCACAATGCTACTAGGAAATTTATATGATTTGTAAAGTAAAACACTTTTTCTTGATGTGATATTTTTAAGTAACTTAAATTATTTGACTAGCATGTTCTTGAATACTAGTGGAGCATTGTTTATGCCCAAGGCTTGTCTATAAATGTGTGTACTTTTTGAAAATTTGCATGAGCTAAATTGTTAATGAAGTTGATATAACTCTTGCAATGATCTGCATGCTTATATCGTTGCATATTCTTTTATTCTCCTAAGTTTTTCCTAAACTATGATCTGTCCAGATTTGGATGTCTCCACAAACTGATGGTTTGGACTCCATAACTGTGGATGGTTAGGATAAAAATCTTATATGTTATTTTACATGATTCTACATGTTTATGATGCCTTAACAAGTTACTAATGATCAGGTGATTAAGCAAGGAAGAAATCGATATGACGGGGTTTTTTTTTATGACTATCGATGCTCAAAGTTGAAGTTTATGAACATAATTATGTAGAACAGATTCGCATTGAGGTAATAAATCTCATGAATGTGCATTTTCATAACATAGACTAAAATGAGAAAACAGAGCTAGAGACTAATTTCACAACTAATCTGAAATGACAAAAACAAAAGTTGGAAGCCATAATATCCTTTGCAAAGTCTGAAATGTTACATGGTGAAGCTGAATTGAAGGGCAGGAACTAAATGATGCTAACTCATTGGCTGAAGTCATAACACAAGAACTCTAAAGTGAGCTTTGAGTTGTTTCTAGAAACTTGATTTTAATATTTCACTATAAAAAGATTTTTTGACTAGCCATTCTTCCAGGTGTTTCTGATAGGATGGATAGACTCATTGGTTGAAGTCACAACACAAGAATTCTGAATTCTGAACTGTGAATCTGCTTTATTGTTTCTTTATGTGATAAATGACTAGTCTGAGCTTCAGTTTTGTTCTTGGCTTTAATGTATTGTTAAACTATTATGTCTTGTAATTAATATTTTAAATATATTTATCCTGCTTGATTTGCCAGCCGATATCTTTGCTGAAATCCTAGAAGATGATGTTTTGGTCTTGCCCCACATATATCGGTACTTACTAAGATAGGTCATGCTTCCACTTAAGCATTAATTTTTCAGAAGTGACATGCTCTCTTTTATTGGAACATGAAGGTATAAGTGGAGTGTGAAGGAGTTGCATAAAATGCTTCATTGGTGCAATAAGCAACTTCAATAGTTCAGCCATGTAAACAAAAAGGCACTAGATCAACATGTAAATCTCATTGAGAAACAGGAGGAACTCCAGAGAAGGCAAGCTGAACTTGAGGCAAGTGACAAGGTACTACAATACTGGATTTTAATGCTTAAATATCTTCTGTATTTATTGTTTTTAACATGAGATTAAGATTTATGTATCTTTACTTTAACGATTAACATAAGCGATAAAAAAGCAGATTGAGCTTGAGCTTGATGTGAAAGACTGCTACAATGAATTTCAGGATATATCCAAACAAAGGTATCAAACTCTAACAAACAGAAAAATGCTAATTATTTTTTGGGATAAAGAATGTTGAATGCTTTTATTTAACATGTGCTTTGCTTTCAGGATGATGCGTGTACTATGCTAAAATGTAAGGTATCTCGTCAATTAAAATTTTCTACATATTACTACCTAAGCTATAATTTCAGCTGAAAACATTAGGTTTTTGTCCTCTACTATCAATAAACTAATGCATACAGCTAACATGGTAGATAATAATAAAACACAATCTAGTAGATGGAGAATTTGCAAATAAGTAATTAAGACATCATTATTTAAGAATTATTTGAGTATTTTGTTACTTAAATTAATCTGTTAGGGATTTTATACTTGCTTTCATTTGACCTAGTGTAGCATTTGGGGACCTGTATAGGCACACATATTTTTGAGTCTTAATGCTAGATGCTTGTCGAGTGAAATTTGATTTTTTGCAATTTTGCTTGTTTCCTTACTCGTGGATATCAACATTTTACTTTCGTTGTAGATTCAAGGAAGCTTCTTGTGGATTTCTAGGTTTTTTATTTCCTTCATTTGTTGTTGGGTGATTTTTTTTGTAATTTTGCGTGTTTCCTTGCTCTAAATGTTTTGTGCTCTGGCCTTTTCAATTGTTAAGACATCTTCATAGAAAACTTCTCCATATGGTTGCACATTTTAACCTAAACATAATTGATTTTTCATTTCCTATTTTTACTAGGTTCTTTGTCTGCTCGACTTCTTGGATTAGTTCAGGTATTCCTCACTTGGCTTCTTGCATCATTCTTTTAACAACCCGTGACATCATGCAGGTAATTTACCTAGTTTATTCTATTATGTTAAATATTTTATCTCTTAGAGTTGTGTTCCCAATTTGCTAGATGGTCTGGCATAATCACTACCAGTCTCTTGACCTTCTGCCATGGTCACTTTATCGTTTGAATGATGTATTTCATATCAATATGTATTTCAAGCAACTTATTTCATGTGTTGGTTGGGTATAATAACCTATCAACTCAGATAATTACGCATCTTAATGCTTTGAAATGAGGACAAGCCACTTTTATCCCACTTAACAAGTAAGGATAAAGTATCCTTGTGTAACTTATCCACATGGTTATGATGTAGTACCTCTAATAAAGAAGTTGAACTTTTCTTCTAATTTTCCCTAGGATTTGTGCAGGTTAGTTCTCCATCGTGCTTGTTCTAACTGAAATAGTATTGATCCAGCAAAAACTTTGATTCGAGTTTTGTTGTTAATAATTTATATGTTGGTCTACACACAACTGAAAACTCAGTAATTACTTGTGCTATTTGATTTTAGAAGGTTATAACTCTACATGTTTTGTTAATTGATTGTTGATGTTTTCTGCAAATTTGGGTTGAAGTTTTGGTGTGACCCTCTTTAGTGATTGCTTTTGGAATCCATGGATGGATAGTTGTGAGAAAAAGTTTTAATTTGATAATTGTGGTCGATTAGTCCCAACTATAAAAGTAAGCAAGGTTATGAAGTACTTATATATGTGCTTTTTAATTGATGTGATATTTGTAAGTAACTTAATTATTTGACTAGCATGTTCTTTGATAGTGGTGGAGCTTTGTTTATGCTTGAGGGCTTGTCTATAAATGTGTGTGCTTTTTAAAAATTTACATGAGCTAAATTGTTAGTGATGTTGATGTGACTCCTGCAATGGTCTGCATGCTTATATCGTTGATTATTCTTCTTATTCTCCTAAGTATTTACCTAAACCGTGATATGTCGAGATTTGGATGTGTACACAAACTGATGGTGTGGTCTGCATAACTGTAGATGGTTACGATAAAAATCCTATATGTTATTTTACATGATGATCCTTGTACATGTTTATGATGCTTGAATTGTCAATAGAATCCATAATTAGCTTACCATACAGGCTGTATATACTCTCATAAATAGAAAAGGAGATTTAGCTTACCATGAATAACTTCCTAAGATCACTCTAGTTTTCTGGTTTCCTTCTATAACCAGCAGCCAGCCTGGTTTCCCTGTATAGTTAGTTTCCTTGTATAAACCAGTAGTTGGCCTAATATGTAATGGTGACCTGCTGAAATTTAATTCATTCTAAATTCTAACCATTTTGTCATGGTGTCAGAGCCCTCAATCATAGTTTTCTAAGAACTCCCAGCCATTTTTTTCTCTCTCAATCATAGTCTTAGTCCTTATGGAAAAATCAGATAATGTTGACGATTCAATGGCAAAAATTATACTGCTTGGGAGTTTTCATTGGAGACTTTTCTCAAAGGTAAAGAACTGTATTTTCTTTCCTTATCTATTTGGTAGAAGGACTTTTGCTTTGTGTTGTGTGTTTCTTTCATAAACAGTTTTGGCAACTTGTAGTATAATGTAGCGTGAAAAGCAACTGAGCATCCTTTATAAAAAAACAAGGTCGGGTAACCCCTTTTCCAGCACAGCTACTCGTGACAAAAGACTGCAAAAGGAAAATGATGATTTACAACGTCCTTTTTCTTTAAATTTGGCACTGGCAAGAGTTCAAATTAGTCTATTTTGATACTTTAACATCAATGCGGATGTATGATTGTGTTGTCAGAATCTTCCTGTAGGTGGCACTTTCTTATTTAATGCTCATCATTAATTAGGAAAGGACCAGGCCCTCTTATCAGATAATTCCATGATCAAAACACAATGTTAAGGTTTTTTCTTTTTTATTTTCTTTTAATGTATTGTTAAACTATTATGTCTTGTAATCAATGTTTTAAATCTATTTATCTTGCCTGATTTGCCAGCCGATATCTATGCTAAAATCCTAGAAGATGATGTTTTGGTCTTGCCTCTACATGTACTTGATACTTACTGAGATAGGTCATTTTTGCATGCTTCCACTTAAGCATTCATCTTTTGAGAAGTGACATGCTCTCTTTTATTGGAACATATAGGTATAAGCGGAGTGTGAAAGAGTTGCATAAAATGCTTAATAGGTGCACTGAGCAACTTCAGCAGTTCAGCCATGTAAATATCACTGAGAAACAGCAGGAACTCTAGAAAAGGCAAGATGAACTTGAGGCAAGTGACGAGGGACTATGCTACTGGATTTTATTGCTTAAATGTCTTCTGTTGTATTTATTGTTTTTAACTTGAGATTATGATTTATGTATCTTCACTTCAACAAGATTATGTTTTTACTTCAATGCTTATGTGTAGAAAATAATAGAACTTATATATGTTTTAGATTAGCAAAACGATGAATTGCTAGATCTTACTTTCAAAGGAGTTGCTCAGCATTTCAACGAAGTATTCTCTGAACTTGTGCAACGTAGTCATGGTCATTTGGTTATGATGAAGAAAAAGGTTAGTTAAAGGAGCCTTTTATGTCTTAGTTTCATTTGTTCTTTTATTTGCTCTAATCGTTCATTTTTCCCTTGCTAGTCTTATGCAATGCCATGACGTTCTTCCTTTATCTTTTTATTGTTTTCCAGGTTTAATTAGTATATTTTTTGGTCTTTCATGTTGAAATTTTGAGATAACCATATGAGTGCAATTTAAAGTTTCATGTCATAAATTTGTGGTCAATCTAGATAGCCGTTGAAACATTTCTATAAATTTTATGGTATCTTGACAAGATGTTGATCACGAAGATGATAATTGTGATGATGATGGACGTCATGAAGCAAATCTGGAGGGAAATATGTTACTGTGAAAATGAAGGTATGAATATGTTGTCGCTCAGTTATATATGTTTATTTTTTTGCAGAAACAAGATAGATATAAAAAAGGACATATTATGTAACATGATGCCTTAATTGCTCTTTTTCCAACTCAATCACAACTTATTGATCAATGTTTTTGCTTAACTTTCTAGGTTGCCGAACTGTGATAGTTGCTTATGACTGTAGTTGGTTGATGGTTGTGAGAAAGAAACAAAAGGTGAGCTTCAGTAACAAGCTCATAACACTTACTATTCATTTAATGTTTATTATCATATGAGAAGAGATTGCAGTGACTTGTAAATGATATCATGAAAATAGTTATGAATATTATTTTTTGTTATGCTTGAATTGAATTTGCTTTGGAGGCCATCTATCATTGTTCTCATGGATCTTTAGGTGGCTAGTTTTGTTTTGGAATTCATTGTTGCTTATTGCATTGATAAATTTTTGTAATTGATTGGAAGGAACTAAATTTGTTGCCTAGACCCATTATACTTTGGGTGGAAAGGCCACTAAAAGACCACAGCTGGAAATGTTTGTCATTGATGTAACCATATTATTCGATAGTTTCACCCACATCTACCTAATGTTTTGTCCATGTTTTATATATAAAATGCCTTGATATTCTTTGTTTTTTTGTTTTGAAGGCATTTTTGGATGAAAGATGCAAAAAGGAGTAAATTGGAGGTAATTGGCAGATTTGACGTTCAGTCGATGTTTTGTGCAGAGCGTGAGTTCTAGAGATCGAAATGAAGTGATTCTAGTGGCACTAAAAAGCTAACATCCATACCTTTCTGGAAATGTAATGCAAGAAAAATAAAAGGAGAAAGATCATGGAAATCACATCCTGCAAAGTCAAATCTCGCATTCTGCCAGTGTTGACCTTTGGTCATTAAAAATTTAATATCTGGAGCTACAGAAGTCCAATTGATGCAAACTCAATTTTCATGGATTCATAATTCAAAGACCTATCCACGCTCCAAATTGCAGCCAAAAACGATGTCATATGAGGGAGATATGATTTTCCAAAGATGACAACTGAATTCTGCCAGCAAACAGGTTTCGTGAAGAAACGAGTCCAAATTACATTTCGAAGCATCTAAACCGGCATCCAAGTTTTTATATCAGCAATTTAGCTCCTCTAAGTCAGAGTTTGAAGATTTCACGCAAGGCTATTTCTCCTTTTTAGGAAAAATAGTTATTGAAGTACTTAAATGTAAACTGTCAACTTAAGGAAGGACTATTTTGTAAAATAGAGACTAGGGTTTCTTAGCATATAAAAAGAAAGAGAGAAGGGGCAGCAGCTAGCAGAAAAGAGGGAGAGCAGAAGGAGGCAGCAGCCAGCAGAGAATAAACACAAATTCTCTCCTCTACAAACCCAAAAATCATGCTCTTTTCATTCTTTAGAAGTAGTTTTTCAACAAACATGCAAGGCTAAACATTTTTTCTTGGTTGCAAGGACACGAAAACCTTCGGATTTCAAGAACTGTGAGATTTATTTTACCTTTTCTTTATATGATGAATATGTTTGTTCTCCTATGCTTATTTTTCTATGATTGTTTATTTTAATTGCTAGAGCGGACTCTAAGTTATTATTGTAGACAATTTATTGCTAAGTTTGATATCAAAATCGGAGTTGTGGTATATGAACTTGTGAAGCAACTGAGTTTAATAATTGTGGCGGATCTACGTTATTAATCTTAGGGAGAACATTCAATCAAATCAAACATAGACTGCGGACAGTTATGTTTTCTTGATTAATCAACTTATCTAGTTCTTAAGGCTGCCATTGAATTAAATTACTAGTGCGGACACTGTGGTTGTTTGATGGTTAGGGTTAGTTATACGGCGGATCCGTTAACAAATCAATGTTAAGAAGAGATAAATATTCAGAATATAAATTGATGTTTTGTTTCCATGATCAGTTCTAATTTCCGTTGGTGGATGTGTGCTTGCGACCAAGGTTTGTTTTCTTGATAAGTTTCGGTTTTAATTGATTTTGTTTGCTAGTTTAATTGCTGCCATAGTTTAGATAATCACAAACCAAATCCCCCCAATTACATAACGTACAACATAAAAATCTGACTTGAATCTTCCTCGTGGGATCGACCCCTTGCTTGCTCTATACTATCTTGTGTGTTGTGTTTGAAGCTAGGGTAATTAATTTGTGCGACCGCGACATCGCAACAAATTTTGGCGCTGTTGCCGGGGAGGTAATTTTAGTTGATTGTTGTGCTTGTACTGTTATTTTTATTTGCTGTGATTCAAAAAAAAAAAAAAAAAAAGAGAAACAGAATTTTTGCTTGCGACGGTACTGTTCACTTGCGGCAGCGGTACTGTTCAAAACAGAGTTTTTGGAGGAATTAGGTATCGGTATTTTGTTTCCTGAAGGAAAACGACGTTCTGAACAGGACTAGTGATAAATCACTAGCCCCACCCTATTGAGGCCAAATTCTGCTGTTTTCTGGTGTTTTTAGGCAGTTTTAGTTTTCTACCGTAGGATTTTCGTACAATTTGCATTGTTTTTTTATCTCTTGTGTGGTTACTTTCTTTTGAGTTTTCTTAGCAATTTATGCCTGTGACCCGTTCTACTAATCAAATTCAAGTGCAGATTGATCTTGAAATAGAAAGCACTTTACGCAGGTTAAGAAAGGAAGCTCGCCTCAACACCATGGCTATTGCACGACAACAAACACTCAAGGAGCTTGCTGCTCCTAACGTGGAAAATCAACCATTGTGCATAAACATTGACAATAATGTAAACTTTGAGCTCAAATCTGGTTTTATACATTTGTTACCAACATTTAATGGTCTTGCAGGAGAAGATCCTCATACTCATCTCAAGGAGTTCCATATGGTTTGTGTTGGCATGAAACCGAATGGAGTTGATGAAGAACAAGTTAAGTTGAAAGCTTTCCCTTTCTCTTTAAAGGGGCAGCAAAGCATGGCTTTTCTCTATTCTCCCAGGATCTATTGGAACTTGGAATGCTATGAAGAAGATTTTCCTTGAAAAGTATTTCCCAGCATCTCGAGTTGCCAACATAAGGAAAGAAATATGTGGGATTCGGCAATCTCATGGAGAGACACTCTCTGAGTATTGGGAAAGATTTGAGCAACTGTGCATTCAATGCCCTCATCATCAAATACCCGATCAGCTGCTCATTCAATATTTCTATGAAGGATTGATGCCTACTGACCGTAGTATCATTGATGCTGCAAGTGGAGGGGCATTGGTAGATAAGACACCCGAGGCTGCACGCCAATTGATCTCAAACATGGCAGTCAACTCGAAACAGTTTGGCACTCGTGGAGACTTCGCAAATAAACGAGTAAATGAGGTAAGTATTTCTAACCTTGAGAATAAAGTTAATGATCTTACTTCTCTTGTGCGTTCTTTGGCTTGTGGCAATGTACAGCAGGTGAAAGTTTGTAGCATATGCTCCTTACAAGGACATGCTTCAGATATGTGCCCAACAATGCAAGAAGATTACATTGAACAAGCTAATGCAGTTGATGGAGCATTCAATGGACAGTCCCAGCGTAAATATGATCCCTTTTCCAACACGTACAATCCTGCATGGAGAGATCATCCCAACTTATGCTATGGGAACCCACCTCAACAAGGCAATCAAGGCCGACAGTTCCATCCCCATGGATTTCAATCCCAACAGAATTATCAAGCAAGACAGCCCCCTCCATTCACAAACTCTAATGTTATGGGGTCATCATCCAATGATGATCTTCGTGAGATGATGAAAACTTTGGCTTCTAACACTGTGACCTTGCAACAAAATGTCATGTCTTTTCAACAAGAAACAAGGTCAAGTATTCACAACTTGGAGAAGCAAATGGGGCAAGTAGCTTCAAGTGTGGGGAAATTGGAAGCACAAATGAATGGAAAATTGCCCTCCCAAGCATTGAATCCAATAGAGAATGTTAGTGTGATCATGCTACGAAGTGGGAAAGAACTTGAAGAGAAAAGGTCAAAACAAATTGAGATGGAGGAAGAAGAAGAGATAGAAACTGAATTGAGTACAAAGAAGGAACATCCTCTTCCTCTACAAACTGAAATATTGACCAACACTCCAAAGGTAACTCCTCATTCAATGAATTCCAGTTTTAAAATAATTCCACCCTTTCCTGTGAGTTCTTCTAGGTCAAAGAAAGAGGACAAAGAAAAAGAGATTTTAGAGGTTTTCAAGAAAGTAGAACTCAACATTCCTTTGCTTGATGTTATCAAGCAAATTCCCAAGTATGCCAAATTCTTGAAGGAGTTGTGTACTACCAAGAGAGCTTTCAAACTAAAAGGTCATGAAATGGTAAGTATGGGATGAAGTTGTATCTGCTATTGTTCAAAAGAATATGCCTTTGAAGCAAAAAGACCCAGGTGCGTTTACTATCCCATGTGTTATTGATAATGCTAGTTTCAAAAGGGCCTTGTGCGATTTAGGTGCATCCATTAGTGTTATGCCTAAACATGTTTATGATTCTCTTAGTCTTGAGCCTTTGAATAAAACTAGCATTGTAATACAACTTGCGGATCGTAGTTTTGTTTACCCACTTGGTGTGATAGAAGATGTCCTAGTCAAGATTGACAGTTTGGTCATTCCATGCGACTTTTATATTCTTGATATGGAACATGATTCTTGTGATTCATCAAACAGCACTCCTATATTGTTTGGGAGACCATTCTTGAAAACTGCTAATACAAAAATTGATTGTGGTAAGGATACTTTGTCTATGGAGGTAGGAGATGAAAAAATTGAATTTAATTTTCATGATGCAATGACATATCCTTATAGCAATGTTTATTCTATCACATGTTATGACCAAGTTGATAAGTGTATGCAGCAAGTTTGTGATTTTGATAGTGAGGATGGATTAAGCGTAGCTTTGAGCTGTGGCTATGATTTTACCAAGATAAAAGAGATGGAGAGTCATATATGTGTTCTCCAAAATGTGCATGACTCAGCATTGGATTTACAAGCTTTGCAAATTGTACTCCATGATGCAGGAGTCATTTACCTCATCATGGACAGTGAATGGGTGGCGCCTATCCTTTTGGTGCCTAAAAAGATTGGAATTACGTTGGAAGAGATTCGAAATGATGCTTACGAGAATGCAAGGATTTATAAAGAAAAGACTAAGAGTCTCCATGACCAAATGATTACAAGAAAAGAGTTTAATGTTGGAGACAAAGTCCTCTTTTATCATTCGCGTTTGAAACTTTTTCCTGGAAAGTTGCGCTCTCGTTGGATTGGACCCTTTGTTGTTTCTAATGTTTTTCCTTATGGTGCAGTTGAAATTACAAGTTTAGAAACCAACAAAGTACTCAAGGTCAATAGGCATCGCTTGAAACCTTTCTATGAAGGTTGGACGACAGAACTCACCGCTTTTGTGGAGTTAGCTGAACCAATCTATGAAGAATGAGCATGCAACATGTCGAGCCAATGACATAAAACAAAAGCGCTTACTGGGAGGCAACCCAACACAAAAAGAAAAAAAAACAGATTTGCTTTCTTTTCCTTTATCTTTTATTTTTTGCATTTTACTTTATTTTTGTCATTCTCCTATATTCCTTTTCTTTTATTTCAACATTGAGGACAATGTTGTGTTTTAAGTGTGGGGGTATTGGGAGAATGTTGGTTTTCTAATTTTGGTTTTCTTTGTTATTTTTCAAAAAAAAAAAAATATATATGTTTGATCTTTTGAACTCCCATTGGTTTTTGAGAATATGAGTATTATGTATGAGAATTAGTTGAGATAGATGAAGATATAAATCAAATGAATGAGTGTGCATGCAAGTTTTAATGTTTAATTGGTTTAGGGATTGACTTTGAGAATATGCCATGTTGACTTTATAGTGTTATACCAATGCAAGCTTTTGAGCCTTCAACATTATATTCTTTGATTGTGCCTTCTTTCAATGATATGTATCTTTAGAACTTGCTTCATATCTTGTTGAGATTACATTCATATTACATATATACATGAAGATGATAAAGGTATTAGGAATTTTAACCACTTGAGCCAAAAAGCCAACCTAAAGCATATTATCCTTAGTGAGCCCTTTTGAGCTTGTTTATCTTTTCTTTGCTTTATCCATGTATAAGCCTTAACTTTTTATATGTTTTCCTTTTCCCCTGGCCAAGGATTAGTAGAGCATATACTTATGATATCTCATGGAATTATGGTTGGAAATTATGTGAAAAGAAAGGAGAAATGATGTTTGATGAAAAGATGGGCAAAGTTGCCAAAGGTAAAAAAAAAAAAAAAAGGAAAGAAAAAAAAGAAAAAGAAAAAAGAAAAGGAAAGGAAAAAAGTGTTCCTTTATGTTCTTAAGATTTTATATTGAAAAGGCTTGAAATCAAAAGAAGTTAAGCATTGGTGATTAAAGATGGAAAATTTATGTGCTTTGATGGAATATCTTGTTTGAAATATCATTTTTCAGAATGCTCTACTTTCTTTGGTTTGAACCTTTTCTTTTACTCTATTTTACCTCACCTTTACCTTAGCCCCATTACAACCAGAAAATAAGATCTTTTGATTCATGCATTGTTTGTAATATGTTATTAATGGAGATGAGATTGAAGAGCAAGTTTGTGGTAGAACATATTCATTGATTGAATTTGAGAGATTTAAACACATAAACCCTAAACACATGAGTGTTGGAGTGTATATCAATGAGAGGACCTATCACTTTGGCATGGCATAGATTTCATTTAAATCCCGACGATTGATTGAGTTTTGAAGTTTGCATGTAAATGAATTCATAAGAATTATACTATTTATCCTTCATGATTGTATTCTTGTTTATAATGCATATATTCTTGGACATTGATGGGAGATTAAGAGATTGATCATAGTTTTTTTCAATTTGATTTTATTTATCCTTTCTCGAGGACGAGCAAGAGCTAAGTGTGGGGGTATTTGATGTAACCATATTATTCGATAGTTTCACCCACATCTACCTAATGTTTTGTCCATGTTTTATATATAAAATGCCTTGATATTCTTTGTTTTTTGTTTTGAAGGCATTTTTGGATGAAAGATGCAAAAAGGAGTAAATTGGAGGTAATTGGCAGATTTGACGTTCAGTCGATGTTTTGTGCAGAGCGTGAGTTCTAGAGATCGAAATGAAGTGATTCTAGTGGCACTAAAAAGCTAACATCCATACCTTTCTGGAAATGTAATGCAAGAAAAATAAAAGGAGAAAGATCATGGAAATCACATCCTGCAAAGTCAAATCTCGCATTCTGCCAGTGTTGACCTTTGGTCATTAAAAATTTAATATCTGGAGCTACAGAAGTCCAATTGATGCAAACTCAATTTTCATGGATTCATAATTCAAAGACCTATCCACGCTCCAAATTGCAGCCAAAAACGATGTCATATGAGGGAGATATGATTTTCCAAAGATGACAACTGAATTCTGCCAGCAAACAGGTTTCGTGAAGAAACGAGTCCAAATTACATTTCGAAGCATCTAAACCGGCATCCAAGTTTTTATATCAGCAATTTAGCTCCTCTAAGTCAGAGTTTGAAGATTTCACGCAAGGCTATTTCTTCTTTTTAGGAAAAATAGTTATTGAAGTACTTAAATGTAAACTGTCAACTTAAGGAAGGACTATTTTGTAAAATAGAGACTAGGGTTTCTTAGCATATAAAAAGAAAGAGAGAAGGGGCAGCAGCTAGCAGAAAAGAGGGAGAGCAGAAGGAGGCAGCAGCCAGCAGAGAATAAACACAAATTCTCTCCTCTACAAACCCAAAAATCATGCTCTTTTCATTCTTTAGAAGTAGTTTTTCAACAAACATGCAAGGCTAAACATTTTTTCTTGGTTGCAAGGACACGAAAACCTTCGGATTTCAAGAACTGTGAGATTTATTTTACCTTTTCTTTATATGATGAATATGTTTGTTCTCCTATGCTTATTTTTCTATGATTGTTTATTTTAATTGCTAGAGCGGACTCTAAGTTATTATTGTAGACAATTTATTGCTAAGTTTGATATCAAAATCGGAGTTGTGGTATATGAACTTGTGAAGCAACTGAGTTTAATAATTGTGGCGGATCTACGTTATTAATCTTAGGGAGAACATTCAATCAAATCAAACATAGACTGCGGACAGTTATGTTTTCTTGATTAATCAACTTATCTAGTTCTTAAGGCTGCCATTGAATTAAATTACTAGTGCGGACACTGTGGTTGTTTGATGGTTAGGGTTAGTTATACGGCGGATCCGTTAACAAATCAATGTTAAGAAGAGATAAATATTCAGAATATAAATTGATGTTTTGTTTCCATGATCAGTTCTAATTTCCGTTGGTGGATGTGTGCTTGCGACCAAGGTTTGTTTTCTTGATAAGTTTCGGTTTTAATTGATTTTGTTTGCTAGTTTAATTGCTGCCATAGTTTAGATAATCACAAACCAAATCCCCCCAATTACATAACGTACAACATAAAAATCTGACTTGAAACTTCCTCGTGGGATCGACCCCTTGCTTGCTCTATACTATCTTGTGTGTTTTAAGCTAGGGTAATTAATTTGTGCGACCGCGACATCGCAACAGTCATACATACTGAACTACTACTCTACAACTTAATGTTGAGAGTTGTAGGAATGTGGTCTATATAAATCTATCTAGAATGACATATATATTCTTTACATAGGATAGCAGGCCCAAAGAGCACTTCTAAAATGGTGATTTCTCATCTTTAGAGGTATCAGTTCGGTGATTTGGTTTTAAATTGTTCATGTTTGTAAAATTCCTGCAATTTGTTAGATTTTATTGTTGTTGTTTTTGCCGTTGTAATTTGTGGAATGATTTCGTCGAGGCACAACATGTTTTGACAATACATTTCTATTTCAACTCGATTTAGAAGGAGCTCACATCTTTATGTGCAAAAGTCATTGCACTGGAGCATGATCTTCATAAATCTTGTCAAGAGGCCTCTAAGAATCATGATCTCTGCCACCAGCTAGAAAAGGTATAGTTTTGCCAATACTTTATGGATTTTGGTTATCCATTATGGCTGATAATCTTTTATTTTATCGGCACAGGAATTGAAGGAAATGAATTCAATTTAAGAGCATTTTTGGGTTTTTTTTGTTGCTCAATTTTGTGGTTTGGTTTAATCTGTTGTTTTTTTTCTGGTGGTGTCCTAGTTTCAGGAATATGATGTATCGGGTATCCCATTGGTAATATTTTTTTTTTATTTGCTTACCATGTTCCAAGTTTGAGGGTTCACTTGGATTGAGCTAATGGCAGTTGGGTTTCTTCAAAGAAGAGGGTTTCTTGATTATTTTGTGTTCTTTTCTCGAGAAGGAAACATTATCATTAATATCTTATGTTTTGTAGGTCAAGTTGTTGAATTGCTGCATTCATTTGGGAAAATTGAGAGGGGCTTGGCTATCACGTGCTTGAAAAGCGTATTGTGCAGGACTGGTAAGAGTGTGTGTGTTTGGTGTGTAAGGATTTCCTTATCCAAAACATGGATAGCGCAACCCCATACAGCGAGCCCCTTTTAGTTCGAAAATTAATTGTGTTGGTAAGTTTGTTTTTCATTGTGATTTATTAATTTTTTATGTATAATCTTATCTATTTGTTGTCTGCCTATTATATAATATAGTGATGAGTATTTTAAATTGCTTGAGTGATGAGTATTTTAAATATAAATTGCTTGCCTTTAAACCAAGGGTATTTTTTTCTTTTCATATAGTATTTAGTCATTAGTCTAGGGGTATTCCTATCTATTCAATATATTTATGAATAGTAAAAGAACCAAAATACCCTGGGATAAAAAAAACTGGCATTGTAAGGCAACGGTGTTGTCTTTTTCTTTTTTAGAATATAGTAAGATTACATATATTACTTTAAGGACAAAAAATTATGCCAATGAAACAAGGGTTTTAGTGTCTTTTTCTCACTTTTTTTTTTTGTAATTATTGTTTTGGTTGAAAGTTGTAACGTAATTTAGCATTTAATTCATGATTTAAATGCAAAAAGTTGTTGGTGCGTGGTCGGTGTTGTGCACTTTGGACGACGTGTGCACCATCTCCCGGTGGTGTAAAATAAGCTTCTGCTATCTCATTTGGTTCGCCTTTGTGTCCTCTTCCTTTATTAGTGGCGCATGGCATCCAATGGTTGGTTTGTCGCCCATAGCCCTTATTCCCCCCCCCCCTCCCCAATCATTTTTCTCTTCTACCCTAAAAAATCAACTCCAGTCTTTATGGTTGTTGGTGTTTCAAATTCAGTCTTTTTAATTTTGATCTTTTGATTTTTTCTTTTTATTAAAGTTTTATCTTTGTTCAATTTAATCCTTCAATTTTAATTTGTAAATGTAAGTTTTTCAATTAAGTCCTTCTATTTTTGATTCTTTATTTTTTTTTCTTTTTCTTTTTTATCAAAGTTTTTATGGTTTTCAATTTTATCCCTCATATCAGGTTTTTTTTTTTCTTCAATAAGAATAATACTAATTTCAATTTGGTCTCTTTTCTTTTGAATTTTTTTTTTAAATCTGTCCTTTTGTCAAAGTTTATATGGTCTTTAATTTTATCATTCAAATTTAGTTTATGCTTTTTGTTATTTCAAAAATAATACTAGTAAATCATTCTAAATTCTAATTTAGAATAATAAATTATAAGAAATCATAAATTACATTTTTTATTAAATTCTAAATGAATATAAATTTGAATTCTATTAAAATAAAATGGAATAAAAAACCAAATATATAAAAATAGTATATAAATTAAATGTATTAGATGTAATCCTATTAATTAAATATAATAGGAATATATTAAATAGGTAATAAGAATATAATAGGAATGATTATGAAAAGAATACAGTGTAGTTATTTACAAATAGGATTAAGGTAGTGTATGTCAATATCAACAAAAAAAAATACGAATATAGTCGAATGGTAAAATGTTTTTTTACCAATGAGAAGACATGGTGATAGTTGTGATGGCGATGGTGGGTTATGGTTATAATAATAATAATACTAATAATAATATTCTTCAAATCAAGTTTATATTTTTTATTATTTCAATAATAATAATAATAATAATAATAATAATAACAATAACAATAATAATTATGGTGGTGGTGGTGATAATGATGATAGTAGTCGTGTGGTGGTGGCGGTGGTGGTGCTAAAATAATAATAATAATAGTATAAAACTGATAAAAAAAACAATTAAAAAGGAAAGGGGTTTCCCTGTTAGCTATATAGACAATCTGATATTCATTACAATAGTCAAGTGAAGTATATGGCCTTAAAAAAAAAACACATTTGCCTTAGAGCTAGGGGTGTTTTTGTATTTTCACATGTTTTATAAGACAAAAACACTCCTGAGGAAAAAAGAGTTAGCATAGTTGTGGTAGGGGTATCTCAGTATTTTTATAAACAACCAAATTATACATGTGCCTTTGAATCCACAAAATATAAGTAATTAAGGTCAAGGGTATTAGGGTCTTTTAGCATTTTGAAATTTAAAAAAAGTGTTCATGTTGGGGCCACCACGCTCTTTAGGCGGTGTGTGTGGTGGCATTCGATGGTAAAAACTAGGCTTTCACTGTATAATTTTATTCATCGTTGTCTCTTCGATTATGGGTAGCGCTTATTGTTCAAAAATAAACATTGTTGTCTTAATTTCAATTAGCGTTACACATTTATCATGAGTGATTTTTTATGTCATCTGTTAGCTTTATTTCAATACCTAAATAATGTGGTACGCGACAAAACACGTCCACCAAGACTAATACAATGCCTTGAAAGCGAATTAGGTTCAACAAGGTATTTGGCGTTTTATTTACCGATTGTTTTAAATTTCCACCTGCACAAAAATGACTAGCCTAGATCTAGTTTCTTACGAATCAGGTTCCTAAGGGTTTTTCATAAAATAATAATAATAATAATAATATATACTTAATAAAAAGTAAATACCTATAGATTCCTTAGGGTTGATTTTTCGTGATTTTTAAGATTATTTATCACAAAAGTTTTATTATTTATCACTAAAAAGTTTTCAACTAGATTTTGATTTATTATTATTAGCAATGCAAATGCTCTCATCTCAGATTTTTTGTAATCTTCTGCTTAGATATAGATTGTGCTTAACTGAAAATTCATACTAATTGATTTACAAATTTCTTTTAGAGTTTACAACAAAGTAACATGAGAAAAAAATAATCAAGGTCTCCTAAGGAATGTTTAGTCAGTTTAGCCTTGGGATTTTCACTAGATCTCCACTTCAAATCAAAGAAACGGTAGGGTGGCCATCTTGGGTTGATAGAGGATTCAAGGGATAAGGCAAATGATTTGGGTGGGTTTACTAGGTTTGGTCTCATGGATTTATGGTTTTGACAGTATGGTGGATAAAAGGAAGAAAAAAGATGTCGATTTGAGTTTGTAGGGCTGATTTGGTGGCATTGCTAGAGATGCATCTAATTGGAAGTGGCAGGGGTTGTTGCTACTGACATGGTGGCTGCTTTTGGTCGAAATCCAATAATGCTAAGTAGAAGAGATGTTGTTGGATGGTACGGTTGTCAGCAGTTAGTCTTTGTTTCTTTGCTTTTGCTTTTTTCGTTTTCTAGGGTTTATTTTCTCTGTGTTTTTTTTTGTCTTTATTTATGTTGTCTTGCTTCTCTCAAAAGTAAAAAAAAAGCCCAAACTCAAAAAAAGATATTAAAACCTTTATATTATTTCCTTCTTAAACTAGGAACTCTCTACAATTTTTTAATTTTTTTTAATTTTTGCTTGATTCTTTTTTTTATTATTATTTTGCATGATCTTCCATTATATTTTTTAGTTCACAATTATCTTAGTCCTCTTTTTCTTTATTGCCTCTAATTTCATTCCCTAAATTTTATTTTCATTATCATCTATTATTATTTTATTTTATTTTATTTTTCAATCTTGCCATCCAAAATAAAATAAAATAAAAGTGCAAAAAGTTATTAAATGATGGAAATTGACTAGATTTTATCGAAAATATATAATATTTTTAACATTTTTATATTTTTTAAAATACATGGAATATAAAAATGTTTTGGACAACCTTAGTAGTGTCAGGAAAATGTCATTATTCATTTATGTTTTGCCGATGACCTTATGATTTTATGTCGGGCAGATATGGATTTGGTAGGGATTGTGAGGAAGGTTGTCTAGGCTAGTCACAAATCTGGCAAAAAGCCAGGCTTTCTTATTAGGTGTTGATGATGAGCTTAAAGCTTATTTGCATATTCCATGAATGGTACGAGTACTCAGACAGTCTGACTAGTCAATGAGTCTATCCCTAGACTCTGACCATCTAAAAGGACCTTCCCTAACAATTCTTCTAACTCGGCTCCTCCTAACTCATAGGGAAGACCAACTCACTGACCACCTGACCCAGGTGAAAGCGTAATTATCCTATAAAGGCATAAAAAGCTAGATGAATATTGGAATATTAGAAAAGAGCAAGAAGACGGTCTATTCCCAAATGTCTGCAAACCATTTTAATCTGAGAGTCTCTTTGATCTCTACTATGTTGTACATCTTCAACTAATTAAATCTTCGATCCAGGTATACTGGTATCTTATGTTTATTCTACCTTGTTTTGTTATCATGAGAATTGAGGGTATTTTAGTTTTCTTTCTCTAGAAAGGTTATTCTCTCTCTTTCTTTTTTTTTTAGGCCAAGGTAGCATGTTTGGAGACTGTCAGACATGTTATCAATTTGGTCAAATTGAGTGCATAATATTTTGCTTAAAGGTTGTTCTTTTTTACATGTTAGACCTTTTTCAATATCTTCTTGGTCCTGGAGGAAGATTATTCGCAGTAGAAATTAGTGTAAAAAGATGTTTGTGATGAAGCTATTACCTCTTTGTGATTAGACTAGTGGTTGTTAGATGGGCAATAATTATGTGACCTATTGCTTTTCAAGGTGCTTTACTCTTCCAGGATGATCTAAGATGCAAAGGTGTAAGATATTTTTTAGGGTTCTCGGGCCTTTCCCCTTGGTAACCACCCTCTAGCCAATATGGGACTCCATTCACATCTATCCCTGGATCAGCTCTCAAGCTCATTATATCTGGAAAGGTCACTCTTTAGGAAAAATCATGATTGACTCGGCTTAGAAGACTCTTAGGGATACCAGACCTGAGGACATTATGCACCATTTACTCTAGTTCCCGGACTTTCTTCCCTGCGTCGGCTTTATATTATGGAGAGATTGCATGCGCTTCACATCATTCCCTTCTCGGTATGTATCCTGTGTGGTTTGCATGTAGCGACTCATGACCATCTATTCTTTAAGTGTCCATTCTTGACCTCGATTTGAGGAGATATCTTGGGTGTGACTCTCATTTTATGGTCATTTATGACATGGAAACCTCTGCTTCAGTAAGCATCCTTACACCTCTAGAAGAGGAAGAAGTTCACATATATTTTAGCTCGGTTAGTCCTCTCAGCTATAGTCTACTACTAAGTCTGGTATGAGAGGAACAATAAAGTATTTTCTTTGATTTTCTAGACTCGTTGAGATGTTTGCTCATAGATAATTTGAGTTTGTTAGATCCTGATTTATAGACTTGTATCCTTACTTTTTAGATATCAACTCTTATCTTTCGTTGTAGATTTAAGGAAGTTTCTTGTGGATTCCTAGGTTTTTTCTTCTGTTTATTTGTTGTTGGGTGCTTTTTTTGCAATTTTACGTGTTTCCTTCCTTTGAATGTTTTGTCCTCTACCTTTTCAATTGTTAAGACATCTTAATAGAAAGCTTCTCCATAGCACATTTTAACCTAAACACTATTGATTTTTCTTTTCCCATTTTTACTAGTTCTTTGTCTGCCCAACTTCTTGGATTAGTTCAGGTATTCCTCACTTATCTTCTTTCATCATTCTTATAACAACTCGTGACATCACGCAGGTAATTTACCTAGTCTATTTTATTTTGTTAAATATTCTCTCTTAGAGTTGTGTTCTCAATTTGCTAGATGGTCTGGCATAATCACTACTAGTCTCTTGACCTTCTGCCATGGTCACTTTATCATTTGAATGATGTATTTCATATCAATATGTATTTCGAGCAACTTATTTCATGTGGTGGTTGGGTATAATAACATAACTCAGATAATTAGGCACTTTAATACTTTGAAATGAGGACAAGCCACTTTTATCCCACTGAACAGGTAAGGATAAAGTATCCTTGTGTAACTTAGCCATATGGTTCTGATGTGGTACCTTTAATAAAGAAGTTGAAGTTTTCTCCTAATTTTTCCCTAGGATTTGCGCAGGTTAGTTCTCCATCGTGCTTGATCCAATTGAAATAGTATTAATCCAGCAAAAACTTTGATTTGAGTTTTGTTGTTAACAATTTATATATTGGTCTACACACAACTGAAAACTCAGTAATTACTTGTGCTATTTGGTTCTAAAAGGTTATATCTCTACATGTTTTGTTAATTAATTGCTGATGTTTTCATTTGTTTGTTCTGCAAATTTGAGTTGAAAGTTTTTGGTGTAACTCTCTTTAGTGTTGCTTTTGGAATCCATGGATGGATAGTTGTGAGAAAAAGTTTTAATTTGATAATTATGATCGATTGGTCCTAACTATAAAAGTAAGCAATGCTATAAAGTACCTACATATAGGCTTTTTCCTTGATGTGATTTTGGCAAGTAACTTAAATTATTGGACCGGCATGTTCTTGGATATTGGTGGAGCATTGTTTATGCCTAAGGGCTTGTCTATAAATGTGTGTACTTTTTCAAAATTTACATGAGCTAAATTGTTAATGATGTTGATGTGACTCCTGCAATGGTCTGCATTCTTATATCGTTGATTATTCTTCTTATTCTCCTAAGTATTTACCTAAACCGTGATCTGTCGATATTTGGATGTGTCCATAAATTGATGGTCTGGTTTGCATAATTGCGGATGGTTACGATAAAAATTCTATATGTTATTTTACATGATGATCCTTATACATGTTTATGATGCCTTAAATGTCAATAGAATCCATAATTAGCTTACCATACAGGCTGTATATACTCTCATAAATAGGAAAGGAGATTTAGCTTACCATGTATAGCTTCCTAGGATCACTCTAGTTTTCTGGTTTCCTTCTATAACTAGCAGCCAGCCTGGTTTCCTTGTATAGTTAGTTTCCTTGTATAAACCAGTAGCTGGCCTAGTATGTAATGGTGACATGCTGAAAATTAATTCATTCTGAATTCTAACCATTCTGTAATGGTGTCAGAGCTCTTAGTCATAGTTTTCTAAGAACTCCCAACCATTTTTTTCTCTCTCAATTGTAGTCTTAGTCTTTATGGAGAAGTCAGATAATGTATGTGTCAGATTCATGGGCAAAAATTATACTGCTTGGGAGTTTCAATTGGAGACTTTTCTTGAAGGTAAAGAGCTGTATTTTCTTTCCTTATCTTGATGGTTTTGTTTATGCCAAAATAGCACTTTTATTTGGTATAAGGAGATTTATCTTATGGTTTTGTATTTTCTTTCCTGATTCTTTCATAATTGGTTTTGGCAACTTGCAGTATAATGGAGCATGAAAAGCATCTGAGCATCTTTTATCAAAAAACAAGGTCGGGCAACCCCTTTTCTAGCAAAGCTACTTGTGATAAAAGGCTGCCAAAGGAAAATGATGATTTACAACGTCTTTTTTCTTCAAATTTGACTCTGGCAAGAGTTCAGATTAGTCTATTCAAATACTTTAACATCAATGCACATGTATGATGTTGTTGTCAGAATCTTCCTATAGGTGGCACTTTCTTATCTCATGCTCATCATTTAATTAGGAAAGGATCAGGCTCTCTTATCAGATAATTTCATGATCAAAATACAATGTTAAGGGTTTTCTTTTTTATTTTCTTTTTTGAATTGTTTAGGTATCTTTTGTAAATTGGACTTAACAGGAGCTATATCTAAAGAAATGATTAACCTCTCTAACATATTATTTGTTCAAGTTCACAGGAACTCTAAACTATGAATTTGTTTTATTGTGTCTTTATGTGATAAATGACTCACTGTGACTTTGCTTTAGTTTGAGCTTCAATTTTTTGTTCTTGGCTTTTAATGTATTCTTAAACTATTATGTCTTGTAATCAATGTTTTAAATCTATTTATCTTGCCTGATTTGCCAGCCGATATCTATGCTGAAATCCTAGAAGATGATGTTTTGGTCTTGCCTCTACTTGTACTTTGTACTTACTGAGATAAGTCATGTTTGCATGCTTCCACTTAAGCATTTATCTTTTGAGAAGTGACATGCTCTCTTTTATTAGAACATATAGGTATAAGTGGAGTGTGAAAGAGTTGCATAAAATGCTTCATAGGTGCAATGAGCAACTTCAGCAGTTCAGCCATGTAAACAAGAAGGCAATAAATCAACATGTAAATATCACTAAGAAACAGGAGGAATTCCAGAAAAGAAAAGCTGAACTTGAGGCAAATGATGAGAGACTATGGTACTAGATTTTATTGCTTAAATGTCTTTTATTGTACTTACTGTTTTTAATGTTAGATTATGTTTTCACTTCAATGCTTGTGTGCAGAAAATCATAGAACTTATATATGTTTCAGATCAGGAAAAGGATTAATCGATAGATCGTACTTTCAAAGGAGTTGCTCAACACTTCAGCGAAGTATTCTCTGAACTTGTGCAAGGTGGTCATGGTATGGTTATGATGAAGAAGAAGGTTAGTTAAAGGAGCCTTTTATTATGTCTTAGTTTCATTATCCATATGAGTGCATGTTAAAGTTTCATGTCACATATTTGTTGTCAATCTAGATAGTCGTTGAAACAGTTATACAAATTTTGTGGTATCTTGACAAAATGTTGATCACAAAGATGATAATTGTGACGATGATGGACGTCATGAAGCAGATCTGAAGGGAAATATGTTACTATGAAAATAAAGGTATGAATATGTTGTTGCTCAGTTATGTGTTTATTGTTTTGCAAAAACGAGGAGATAGGAAAAAAAAAGACATATTATGTAACATGATGCCTTAGTTGCTCTCTTTCCAACTCAAATCACAACTTATTGATCAATTTTTTTGGATATCATCAACCATTTGTAACGAGAGAGGAAATCGACATCATTTAACGATGAAAAAAATAGATAAGAATTTTATTCGAATGCAAAATTTTCTTTATTTAACTTCTAGGTTGTCAATCTATGCTAGTTGCTTGTGACTGTAGGTGGTTGATGGTTGTGAGAGAGAAACAAAAGGTGAGCTTCAGTAACAGGCTCATGCTTTTTTGGTAAAATAAAATATGGTTTTAGTGAGTTTCTCCAATTACATTTTAGTTCGAAATCTTATTTTGCAATGACTTTCTTATGTTTTATTAAATAGACCGATCCAAGTATACTCATATTTCTTTTTCCCCAAAACAAACTCATCTTTGTATTTAATAACACTTGCTATTTATTTAATGTTTATTATCATAACCATAAGAAGAGATTGAAGCGACTTGTAAATAATATCATAAAAATAGTTATGAATATTATTTTTTGTTATGCTTGAATTGAATTTGGTTTGGAGGCTATTTATTATTGTTCCCATGGATCTTTAGGTGGCAAGTTTCGTTTTGGAATTCATTGTTGCTTATTGCATTGATAATTTTTTGTAATTGATTGTAAGGAACTAAATTTGTTGACTAGACCCATTATACTTATGGTTCAAAGGCCATTAAAAGACCACAGTTGGAAATGTTTGTCATATATACTGAACTACTACTCTACAACTTAATGTTGAGTTTTATAGGAATGTGCTCTATATAAATCTATCTAGAATGATATATATTCATTACATAGGATAGCAAGCCCAAAGAGCACTTCTAAAATGGTGATTTCTCATCTTCAGAGGTATCAGTTCAATGATTTGGTTTTAAATTGTTCATGTTTGTAAAATTTCTGCAATTTGTTAGATTAAATTGTTGCTGTTGTTTTTTTTGTTACAATTTATGGAATGATTTCCTCGAGGCACAACATGTTTTGACAATACATTTCTATTTCGACTCGATTTAGGAGGAGCTCATATCTTTACGTGCAAAAGTCAGTGACTAGAGCATGATCTTCATAAATCTTGTCAAGAGCTCTCTAATAATCATGATCTCTGCTGCCAGTTAGAAAAGGTGTATAGTTTTGCCAATACTTTATGGATTTTGGTTATCCACTATGGCTAATAATCTTTTATTTTATCTACATAGGAATTGAAGGAACTTCTAATATCTCACATCTCATAACTCAAAATCACGACCTAATGATCCTGGGTCTCAACCCAACTTATTATCATCAACACAACACATCTTATTCGATAACATCATATAATATAGTTCAAATGAAAGATTCAATTTCGACTATAAATATGCATGGTCAAATAGGTACTAAGAGTTTAAACCATTAGAGTAAAGACATATATTCAAATTTACGGATTAATATTACATCTCAAGTTTTATAATTTACATAGTCAAAAGCAAAAGATATTTAAACTAGCATTACCCTTGACGCGACCTTGATGGACCTGAAAATAGAAATTAACATGTACACATAAATATAAAAAATAGTAACAAGCAATAACAATGGCAGACAATAATCTCTACGGAATTTCTTTTGATATATAAAATTAGGCATAAACCTCTTTTACAACATATATTTTCCATCTATTACCAATATCCATCTAATATCCTATCTCATTTGCCAAGAATAATTCCATCTTGGAAATCTCAACACAACTCAACGATTTGCGAACACTATCTCTTTATAAATCAATTCTCACTTGATACCAATATATTCCTCTCTTGGTATTATTAGCTTATCTCATTTTTTTGGAATAACTAATCAATGTTTTTCCTTTTCCGAATCTGTTGCTAGAAGGTAATCGCTGAAACTAATAAATCTCATTAGTATCATTAGTCTTCTAATATTGGGCTAGACTAATCAATTTAAGAAATACTGACACCGATGAAACTTCATCGATACCATTAGCAATCCAAACCTGGATGGCTAATCAATGCCATTTGATTCTTCCATTCGTACCGAACCCCTTTTTATTTTTCTTATTAACATCATATGCATTGTAACCACGGTTGCCAAGTATCATTTGCACACAATCTTAGTTATCGACACTACGGTCACTAAGCATCCTTCACATAACCTTGGTTACCCTCATCATAGTGCCAAGTATCAATTTATGCCCTTAGCCACCATCATTATGGTGTTAAGTATCATTGTAATGTATCCTTAGCCACCAACACTATGGTACCAATTATCTATCAATTCCCCTCCAATCTCCAAGTCATTGTGTTTACCCAATAACCACATTAATTAATTTACTTAATATGTTAGTCATTTATTAATAATTTCGGTAATTTCTCTTAAATTACCAATAATTCTCATTTGTAATAATCACTCAACTTATTCATTTGTTTCATTCTTTTAACATCAATTAAACACACAACACAAATATTTAAGAAAAACTAATAATTATAAAATAAGGTGATGAATCACCTACCTAGAATAGGTGAACGTGCTGCCACTCCATGCAATTGTCCAGTCCCCACAGCTTTCCCTGTACCACCAGGGATTCAATTTTATCAACAATACAACCAACATCACATCTTTATTTAATTCCCATTCAACTAGTATTCTCAAACTAATCACAAGGAATTTTCTTTAAGATCTCATACTCTTACTCATTTTAATGTTTATATTTATTCTTATAATTTTGTTATCAAAACCATCACTCAACAGCAATTCCAAGCAACGATTAAAAATTGTCTAATTCCAATCAATTAAGCTTAACTAACCTAGAACACTATCTAGTGTCTTAATCATAACTAAAGTTGTAAAACTCAGTTTTGGGCGTGAAAATCTCTATGAAAGGCTAAACATAGAGATACAACTTTTATGAAGAAACCAACTTCAAATTATTTTGTTTTAAGCTCAAAATCAATAATCACAATAGCCCCTTCTTTATAGCTAAAATTTTGGACAACGAGGATTTTCATTCCTTGGAAATCCTTTTCAACTTCCAACTTATTTTCATGCAAAAGAAACATCATCCAAGGTCATTTGGCATCATTAAATCACAAATTCAAACCAATTCTAAAGCAAAACATTCAAACAATTTCCCTACCTCTACAATATAGCAAGATTAGACCAAAATAAGGAAACTCATTCCTTTTAAGATTTCTCCTATTATTATTATTAATACAACAAAATGATGAACTATTCATTTTCTTTCGTTTTCTTCTCGTGCGATTAAACATATGCTGCTAACCTTAACAATTAATATTCTCAGATCATTATCACAACGATAATTTCACCCTACTAATTGGGATCCATGACAACCTTCATTAACTAACCATTTGCTAAAAACACTTATGGCTAGCTTTAAATATGTTTTATTTTTCAAATTTCTTTCATTTCAATTTCTTCATGGTTCCACCCCATTTATATCCACACAACCAACAAGTTAGCTTTCTATTCAATCAACATGTTCTATTCAATCAACATGTTCATATAACAATGTTCCTTACTATTCCTACACAATAATCATTCTTCCCCTCATATAAAGAATACACAATTAATCTATAATAATACTAATAACAAGAACATATTTTACCATTACATCTTCCATAAAACCTACACCCACACAATTCTCATTTCATCAAAACATGTATTTAATCAAGCTTACTACATTTTGCCAAAACTAGCAATAGATTCAAAAGGCAATAAGTCATCAACCTTTGATTATTGTTTCAACCCCAACGGTCAGACTACATATCATAGAGTTGTGCATAATATATCTCAAAATCATAATGATCCAACGGTTAAATCTCCATAGATCTGAAGAAAACCGAGCTTACCTGAAAATGGACGAGCTACTGTTCAACATGCACCTTGTCGGAAAATATTTTCTGATTTCCACCGTCCGGAATGAAGGTCACATCTAGGCGCACCACATATCCAAGAATGAGCATGATCCAACGGTGGAAGAGAGAGAAATCGGCCGGCAACTAAACTGCCATGCAGGTGCATTTCCTTTTTGTTTTCCAGAAAATTCCAGATGATGATTTCTGTTAAACGGATTGTGTTCCTTCCAATCGCACCAGTCAGTTAGTAGAGGAGTGTAATGAGAACAACATATCCAAAAATCAGCATGATCCAACGGTGTATTCCAGAGATATAGCCACTGGAGCATTATTGGTTTTCTCCCAGACAGCTCTCTCCCCTTATCCGCTTTTCTCTATTTTTTTCTTTTCTTTTATTATTTATTTTTTAAACTGGTGGCCTCTTTGCAGTTTTATAGGCACTTTTTTTTCATAATTACAATTTTGTCCCTCTTTCATGCTTTTATGTATTTTATTTTATTTTTCATGTAAACTATCTGGTTTATTTCTGTTTAAATCGCTAGTCTTTACCAAACTCTGATTGGGATGAGATATTTAACCAAGGTAGGAAAACATATTAATAGACTTCATACAAAATTTCATCCCGATCCGACGATTGGATTGAGAGCTCTGCTTTCTAATGTAAAATTGGTCAGTTTATAACTTTTCATAAACAATCTAGATTTTTCTTGTTCAATCTTCACAAAAAAATCATATCAATTATCATTCTAAACCTTTAAGGTCGTTTAATTATTTTGGAATGTATTCATTTTAGGATTTCCACCTTTATTTATTTATCGGGCTTATTATCGTTTCAAAATAACATCACTGATTTTTAAGCTGTGCTTGCACCTTCAATCCTACCCTTTTCATTGTACTATCCTTTATTATAATGTATTCTTTATTACCTCACTTATTTCGTAAAAATATTTTATCATTTTTCTCATTATTTCATCCATCAAAACATGTTACTAGTTTCTCTGTCCTTATGAATTCTAAACCAAAATTCATTTTATGAAGGTCATCTCTTCCATTATATATCATTATTTATCTATTATTTCTAATTTTGGTTTCCATCACTCATTGAAATATTACAACTTTTAGTCTTACGTTTACATGAGGGTTTATACATCTACATATTTAAATTATAAATTTCCAGGGGTATCACACCGAGCCCTTTTCAGTTCGAAAGTTAATTGTGTTGGTAAGTTTGTTTTTCGTTGTGTTTTATTAAAAAAAATTTTATATAATCTTATTCATTTGTTGTCTGCCTGCTATATAATATATTGAGTGATGAGTATTTTAAATTTCTGGACTGAAGGACTCTTCCCTTTTTTATCAAGTATTGCTATCCATGCAAACCAAGGTTGTCAATTCCGTTTCGGTAGGTGTTTCGTTTTTTCAATTGGAATGGAATGTTTCAGTTTCGAAGAGTTTCGGCGTGTCATTTCGGGGTTGTACTGTTCATATATATATATATATATATATATATATATATATATATATATATAATTCAACAAATATAATTCAAATTCAAGATAAATTAATTATAAATTATGCAATACAAACACAATGTCAAACAAATATAATTTTAAAATTTAAAATATTTCTAAATAGTCAAAAAATCCGGAACGGATCGAGTTTTGAAATGAGATGAAAATTGTTCTGTTCTGTTCTGTTTTTTGAATTGGTATGAAATGTTTCGGCCATTCGAGACTAAACAGAACGGAATTGATAAACTTATTGTAAACAATGCACTTCATAAGCTTTTGTTCTAGGGTCCCTTAACTTTCCCTCTAAAGAACTACCTAGATTAGAGCATTTCTATGCAGCATCTCTCGCATAGATTTCCAAATGAGTCTTTACTGTTATATTGCAACTACTAGAGAAATGTAACTGGATCAGAAATTCTTCCCATAAAATATAGAATTCCCGCATCTTTTGGAAGAAATTGTCCGTCTTGTAATCTAGTGCATCGAGATTCTTGTCTAGAAAGTATGGTAGTTCCATAAGTCTGTCATTTATTAGAAGTATGACCATTTAATATGTATATCATCACTTTGTCATCATACAGGTGTGTGTGGGATCCTTTTACTGGACTCTCAATCTTTAGAAAAATAAAGAATTCGAACAATATCTTACAAAATTGAGTATCAACTCGATGTTGGGGTATTTTTTTATACTAAGATAACTAAATAAAATGCAAATTAAAATAAATTATCAACTCTAAATCCCAATAAACACAAAATTTGACTAAATTAAAAATAAAAAAATCTATAACCGAGAAAAAAGGAGAAAACATTAAAAAAAAAATACAAAACACTTTGGATTCCTATTATAACAAGAATCTTCTTCAAATAGAAAGTCAACAAGACAAAATACAAAAAATAACAAATAATGTCCTCTCTAAGCATGAAAACTTTTGAATTTAATTACTGATTTGTTTCCCTTAAGTGCCCATAATAAACCTTGTATGTTAGGAAATCCTTGAAAAAAATGGACAAATAATAATGAAGTTGATTTCCCTTTATTGCCGCCTAGAAGGTTTTCTTTTGTAGCTAGAATTTTATTAAATAATCCCTACCACACAATGAAACCTTTATTTCTGCCATTAAGAGTCCTTGTATAACTAAGAAATCTCTCAAAATTAGCTCTTAAATATCCTTATATTATTAGGAAAAGAATCTTCTTCAAATAGAAAGTCTACAAGATAAAAGACAACAAATAACAAAATTCATATGCATCTACTGGCCTGTATTACAAGATCTTCTCGAACTCTATGATTGACCTGAAATTTTAACCTGATATTTACAACTCATGATACATGCTCTTCTATTTCTCAAAGGTCATGTCAGTTCATTGATGACAATGAAAGTCATTAATGTTATTCCTGAAAATGCTAGCATTACAGGCCGTAAATGTCTTACGATCAAGATATGTAAGAGCTAAGTATAACATCTTACCATACTAGTCTCATTTGTTATTTGTTATGATGTAGTTAAAAGCTCTAAATGGTTTTTGAAATAACTAATAATATAGAATTAACAACTTGAATTTCAAATTAAAAAAAAGAAAGGCATTGTTTGTTTCAAAGATGAGAATAAGTCCAAACAAAAAATATTTAAAGTAAGCATCCTCATGCACTTCAATTTTGAGTGTGTGAGTGTGTATAAAATCTTGGTTTCCATTATGACCAAGGCCATCCCTTAGCTTTATCTCTAATGTCAGCCTTCAACTTAGTAGCTTGCAAGCCTAATTGAACTTCTAGGAGATGTGGTGTTTAATCACTTGGATATATGTATAGTTTCAGTATAGTTACTTTGGAAATTCTAGCAAGGCTTGATATTTCTCCATTATAGGAGTTAGGTCTATGTAAAGTACCACAAATTCATTTTCCAATACAAAACCATTGTTTCGATAGCATGATCTTGTACAAGGACCCTTAACAGATTAGCTAACCTCCTATAACATTCACTAAATAAATTTTGGTCTTTCATGCTTAACCTCTCAAAATAGCCCTTAGCTTGGTGGCTTCATTGGTCTTCCTAGTAACATTAAGTGTTGAAGTTAATGTATTTTCCAAGTTTAGACAATTCTCCTTGCGATTCTCCTTACAATGTTGTAGTGTCTCATATTCAACTAGGAAATCCACAATGGGCATTTTTGTGATGGTAGTCTTGTTACAAGTTGGCACTATCCTGTTTGAAAACATCAAGAATGTTCTTTGTCAACTTTAACACTGCAGAAAAGAAGAAAACAAGAACATGGTTGTATGCCCCTATGTCCTAAAGGTAACCTAAGGATAGGTTCTAGTTTCATCTATTTTTGAATGGGTAATCTCGCTAATCTAACTTCTTCATCAATAATAGGCTCTTATTGTCGGCTCAAGTTCAACCATAATAAGTTACTTGAAACTCTATGTAGACTACCACGTTTCCCTTTGTAGTCCCATATATGAGAGCAAATTTCTCATTTAGTTGAGAATTGGTTGTGCGAGCTTTAAGACCCTCTAGTGTCACCTTCCTCTTTTTAATCTTAGGATAAGGGTCCAAGGTGTGTTCAACTAAAAAATAAAATTATGTGGATTGTAGGTGTGTGCAAAGGGGGCACACTTCAAATACATGCTCAAGACTAAGAAATGATACATAAAAGGCACATAATATATATACATAACAGGATATCAAAAGATCCAGAATGAATTTCTAAAAACAAGAAAAACATGGGATTTAACCTTAATTTCTTACTAGAGTCATCATGTTATCACACCTGACTCATTGTGCAATCATGAAATTAAGTACCTGAAGATTTGGCTAAGAGGGTGAAAGACTATGGTCACCTTAATATGCCCTCAAGGAGGCTACTACTTATTTTCTAGAGTTTGAAGATTCATTATCATAGTCTGATTAGTGTCCATGCTTCTATCCCAGTATTGTAAACTATTTATTAGGCCCTTTCTAATGCATATGATTAGGAAATTAAGATCAAACTCAATCTCTCACCTATTAAAGCTCAATTGGGAAGGTGTGTAATTTGAGCTTGAAATTGGGGATGATAATAGATATTCACTAATCGAGTTTTTCTATATCCATATCTTATTTATTATCCATGGATAAGGAGTTTAGATATCCATACCAATCCATCGGGTTTTGGGTATCTATTATTCGATTATTATTAAATATTCAACAAAAAATACATATACTTGAAGTATGCATGTATTCAATGATATATATATAGTTCTCAAGAAAAATTGCTTGCCTTTAAGCCAAGGGTATTTTTGTCTTTTCATAAAGTATTTAGTCATTATGGATTTGTTTAAGGTTATTTCTCTGTCTATTCAATATATTTATGAATAGTAAAAAAACCAAAATATCCCTGGGATAAAAAAAAACTAGCATTGGAAGGCAAGGGTGTTGTCCTTTTCTTTTTTAGAATATTGTAAGATTACAGATATGACTTTAAGGACAATAAAATTATGTCATTGAAATACGGGTTTTGGTGTCTTTTTATCACAGTATTTTTTGTAATTATTGGTTTGGTTGAGAGTTGTAATGTAATTTACCACTTTAGGCGGCGCGTGCACCATCTTCCAGTGGTGTAAAATAAGCTTATGTCGTGTCATTTGGTTCTCCTTCCTATCCTCTTTCTTTATTAGTGGCGCATGACATCTAAAAGTATTTGATTTGTCGCCCATGACCCTTCCTTTTTTTTCCCCATTCATTTATCTCTTCTACCCTAAAAAATCAACTACAGTCCTTACGGTTATTGGTGTTTCAAATTCGGTCTTTTTAGTTTTGATTTTTTTGATTTTTCTCTTTTGTTAAAGTTTTATATTTTTTCAATTTAATCCCTCAATTTGTAAACGTAAGTTTTTCAATTCGGTCCTTCTACTTTTGATTCTTTTTTTTTCTTTTGCTCTTTTATCAAAGTTTTTATGGTTTTCAATTTTATCACTCATTTTAGGTTTTTTAATTTTTTTTCTTCAATAAGAATAAAACTAATTTTAATTTGGTCTCTTTTCTTTTGATTTTTTTTAATTTGTCCTTTTGTCAAAGTTTATATGGTCTTTAATTTTATCCTTCAAATCTAGTTTATGTTTTTTGTTATTGCAATAATAATAATAATAATAATAATAATAAATCATTCTAAATTCTAATTTAGAATAATAAATTCTAAGAAATCATAAATTACTTTTTTTAATAAATTCTACATGAATATAAATTTGAATTCTATTCAAATACAATGAAATAAAAAATCATATATATAAAAATATTATATAAATTAAATGTATTATATAAATCTAAATGTATTAAATGTAGTCTATTAATTAAATATAATAGGAATATATTAAATAGATAATAAGAATATAATAGGAATGATCCTAAAAAGAATACATAGTGTAGTTATTTATAAATAGGATTTAGACAGTGTGTGTCAATATCAAGAAAAAATACAAATATAGTTGAATGGCAAAAAACTTTTTTGCCAATGAGAACACATAGTGATAGTTATGATGTTGGTGATGGTGATGGTTATAATAATAATAATAATAATACTAGTCTTCAAATCAAGTTTATATTTTTTTATTATCTCAATAATAATGGTGGTGGTGGTGGTGGTGGTGGTGATGATGATGATAATAGTCGTGTGGTAGTGGTGGTGATAGTGGTGGTAGTAATGGTGATAATAATAATAATAAGAATAATAATAAAATGAAACTGATAAAAAAACAATTAAAAAGGAAAGAGGTTTCCTTATAGTTATACGGACAATCCGATATTCACTACAATAGTCAAGTGAAGTCTATGACCTTAAAAAAAAAACACTTGCCTTGGAGCTAGGGGTGTTTTTGTATTTTCATATGGTTTATTAGATAAAAAATACTCCAGAGGATAAAAGAATCAACACAACCAGGGTATCTCAATATTTTTATTTTTTTTATAAACAACTAAATTACATATACGCCCTTGAATCCACGAAATGTAAGTAATTGAGGTCAGGGATATTAAGGTCTTAGCATTTTAAAATTTTAAAAAACTGATGGCATGTTGGGGCCACCCCGTGCTTTAGGTAGTGTGTGTGGCGGCATCTGATGTAAGTAAATGTATGGAATGTTCGATCAGTTTAACCTTGGGGTTTTGACTAGATCTCCACTTCAAATCATAAATCCTAGAAACAATAGGGTGGCCATCTTGGGTTGATAGAGGATTACACTCCGTAATGTAGATGAAGATTATATTGAATCAAAAGCCTTAGAATGATCAGATTTTCATCAAATGACCATATTGACCACATTCTCTCTCTTTGATAGTGGATATAAATATCAAAAGCTTATATAGTTAAACAACACATTTTAGGAAATTTACAAAAATAGATTCCAATTGATTGTCTGGGCAAAATGAATCATTCCTAAGTTTTAATGTTATAGGAATTTTTTCATATCAAATTAAAGTAATATAGACTTTTTAGATGCAATATTAATTTGAAAATGTTTAAACTTAATTTTATGTAATCTAAGTCTTTATAGAATTTAATTTGGCATTAAAATTGTTTTTTTTGTTAAAAAATAGTTTTATTGCCAAAACTTGTACATAATGAAAAGTAATGCCTTATGAGAAATTCTTTTATCAAATATTTTGGTATTATCACTCAAATTCCTTTTCAATGCATAACATAAAGTTTATCAAAAGAGCTCTTGCATTTTTTATCACTAAAAAGTTTCTTATCCATTTTTTTTAACCAAGTGATAAACTTTTAATTTTTTTTAAAATTATACTTTAGTTATTTTACACTTAAGAGCTAACTTTTCTTAAGTGATTAATTTATTTTATATTCAACCTCCTGTATTCTTTTAAAAAATGGTGTTATAACCTAATACTATAAGAAAATAACCTTAATGGATCTACCCTTGTTGACTAAAATGGACCACTTGTAAAATTGATCCAAAACCTATATTGATAAGCCTAAAACACTGATCCAAACAAGCTTTGAATCTTAGCTAAAAATCAAGTATTAATCAAGCCCAAACAAGCCTTGGGCTATAACTGAAATAATAAAAATAAAACACATAAGTTAATTTCTTATGTTGTCGTGACAAAAGAAGAAGAAGAAAAATAATACAAGTATGAAATAAGACCTATTTATAGCCTACACTGTCATCAAATAATCCTAGAAACCAAGGGAGAAATTTTTGCTCCTACAGTTTCCAAGATAGAAAGGGATTTTTGCTCCTACATTTATCCTTTTTTTTAGAAGGAAAATGTTGCTACCTTTATTGTTCCTCTTTGACGCCAATTAATAGTCCTTCCATCACTAGGAAAACAATTAAAGTTGTTGAAATATTTTCTTTACAAATCTAGGAAACTTTGTCGCCCCCTTATTTCCCTTTTAAGTTTAGATTCTTTGTTTTTTTTTTTTTGTGTATTCTCCTCACCTAACATGGAAATAAGTTAAATAAGATATTCTAATACATAAAGAAAATAATTAATGTTTCCACACATGATAGGAAATTCACAATTAGTATGGAATCCACAAAGCACATGGAAACAACATAAAAACAATGATGGCCGAAACTAATGCAAAATTAGCAACCTTGTTGCCGAAAGTTCATGGCCCAAATAAGTTTGGATTCGGCGCCTCTTGCACATGAATTAAATGAATAAACGCCTCCTTTTAATGCTTTAATAGATCTATAATTTATGCCTTGGCCACAATTTTCAAGACTAGTTCATTTAATGCTTCTTTTAATGCCTTCATTTTGGACCATGTAATTGGTCCATTTGGAGCATGTAATGGATCCTTGTTAGTGTTTGTGGGCTAATCCACATAAAATGATGAGTGAAGCCTTCACACTCTTCGTTCAAAAGCAAGTGAGTCGTCTGCCACATGTGACTCTCTCGGATCATTATTGGTGACCTTCTTTGGTGTTGTTGGATTCATCTCCTTGATATTTTTTCAATGGTATTAGTAATGTTGTAATCAGAGTTTCTATATGCCTCCAAGGTATTTTTTTTCTCTCTCCTCTTTCATTGTAATTGCTCATTTGTCGTTAGACCGAGAATGTGACCCACTTCGATCATTGTTGGTAACTGATGGGAGCCTAGTGATCATTTGGTCACACAACCCACAATCAAGATTGAGATCTGATCTTGGAAAGCCGAAAAAGGTATGATAAGAGTGTGACATAATGGAAACCTGCCCCAACGCACCAACACTATTGGAATGAAATAGAATGACGCCACGAAGCTAGTTAATCTTTAATAAGTCAAATTCAGTTCGTTCAAGAACTGAAGAATGCAATAATCACTCTCACATGTTAAAACTGAAAAATTCAGAAGTAATTGAAAATGGCTCCAGAAATTTTGGTTATATAAGTTTAAATAGTTCTTGAAAAATTAACACTAATGGATCTACCCTTGTGGGGTGAACTGACCCACATACAAAACTGACACAAAAAACCCTAAACTGAAAAGCCCATGACTTGATCCAAACAAGCCTTGGATCCTAGCTCAAAACAAAGTTTAAATTAAGCCCAACATGAAAGAAAATAATAAAAATAATTAATCTGTCATTAAATAGCACCAACCCTTCTTTCCTTGTATAGCTGAGATGAATAAGGAATTTTTATAAGCAAAGAATTCTGGAACATTAATGAATAGTTGCCACTCTTGAAAATTATGTTTCAACCTATTAAAGATTCTTGTGGAACTAGAAAATTCCCAAAACAAGCTGCCACATCATTTTAGAAAAATGATCCTTACCAAATAGGAAGTCCACGAGTCATAAGAAAATAAATAACAAAATTCTCACAGTTTGTTATGACCTATATCACAAGTTCTTTTCAAACACCGATTCACTTGAAACGGTACCAATATAAAAATAACTTTGTAATCTTCTAGTAAAGTTTCAGCTAGATCCAACAGTTAGATTTGGAGTTATGCTCAAAGCGTAAAATTGAACGGTAGAAACTTTTACGCCAAAATCTGAATCTGACCTTGCTTGGGTCGTATCACAAGGCTGAACCATATCATTGCCTCCCTCTTCAAGAAGATTCGCCCTCAAATCTTGAATAGGATTAGTAGCGACTTCATTAGCCTCTTGTTTAAGCCTTCAAAATTCCCTTATTGCTAGCACATTTCTCCAACAACATTGTATAGAAGTAGTGACTAACAAGAATTTCAGATAAGTATGACGTACTAACCACTTGCGTACATACTTTTGAATGATAACAAAAGCAGCTCTCCTTCATGTTTCATTTTTTTGGTGTTGTACCTTCTTTTCCCATGAAGTTTGAAGATCATATAATAATCTTTTACACTTATCAACTTCTTGTTCTAAAACCCCCAAACCATGGCTTAGTTTTTCGCATCCTTGAGATAGAATCCTCCTTCATTCCCTCTCCTTTGCTGAATACATGACACAAATAGGAAAAATAGAAGAAGATGAAGACACAAGAAGAATAGAGTTTTACGATAGGAAGAACACTTATTTAAACTCGAAATTACAAATCTGACTTTTGTTTTGACTAGAACTAATCAAAAATAAACAAATGTGAAAGTGATGAAAATGACTCAAACAACAGACAAATATCCCAAATATGATGACATGAACAAAATCAACAGAAACAAAACAAGTTTTGAATGATAACGTAAAATAGACCCGTTACAGCAAGATAAAACCCGAGTCTAGAACCTAAAGAAAACACTATCCAAATGACCTTGAAGTTAATATATAGAATTCAGATACCAAGAAAAAATCAAATCTCTGTTTATAGGTCGTTCTATTATATCTAGGTACCAAAACCCCTTGTATGATCAGTTTGCGGCAGAATTGAACCTCCAATTAAAACCTCAAGAAACCGATATCTAAATAAGCCCAAATTTAATATATGGTACAATCTCACCCCCAATACACAGAATATGAGGTTTCAATTGATTCTAAGATGGTTTGCATATGGTTCACTAAGAGTAGTGTTTCTACGGCATAATTGAACCTCAAATTAAAACCTCATGCAAACGATATCAAAATAAACCCAAATTTTATATCTGTTGCAATCTCGACAGAATATGAAGTTGCAATTGATTCAGAGGTGATTGGCTTATAGTTAACTAAGAGTAGTGTTTCTATGATAAAATTGAACCTCAAATTAAAACCTCATGGAAACGATTTCAAAATAAGCTTAAAATTTTATATATGTTGTGATCTCACCCCTAATAGACAGAATATGAAGTTGCAATTGCTTCTAAGGTGATTTGCTTATAGTTCACTAAGAGTTGTTTTTCTATGGCAGAATTGAAAAACCTCAACAAACGATATCATAATAAGGCCAAATTTTATATATGATACGATCTCACTCCCAATAGATAGAATATAAAGTTTTAATTAATTCTGAGGTGGTTTGCTTATTGTTCACTAAGAATTGTATTCTATGACAAAATTGAATCATCCTTCAAATTTCATCTAATCTCTCTCATGTTTATGTATATATATGCGCTTAGAGATAGCAACAAGATGAAATATTACTGTCTTTTTTCTGCTAAAATGACGTGGGACACAAAAAACAAGAAGATGGACGCAAACACTGAAAAACTTAAAGGAACACTAAAAAAACAAAAATAATATAAGGATATGACCTTGTTTTGGGAGCCTAGCTCTGATACCAACTGATGCAAACCTCGTGATCATGTGTTCACACAACCCACAATCAAGATTGAGATTTGATCTTGGAAAGCCGAAATTGAGCCCAAAATGAAAGAAAATAATAAAAATAACTAATGTCTCATTAAATTGCATCAACCCTTCTTTCCTTGTGTAGCTAGGACGAATAAGGAATCCTTATAAGCAAAGGATTCTGGAACATTAATGAATCGTTGTCACTCTTGAAAATTATGTTTCAGCTCATTAAAGATTCTTATGGAACTAGGAAATTCCCAAAGTAAGCTGTCACATCCTTTTAGAAACAGGATCCATGCCAAATAGAAAGTCCACAGGTTAAAAGAAAGTAAATAACAAAATTCATACAGTCTGGAATCGTTTGATGAAGTTTCATCTCGATCCAACGGTTGGATTTGGAGTTATGCTTAATAGCGTAAAACTGAACGGTATAAACTCGTACGCCAAAATCTGAATCTGACATTGTTTGGGTCGTATCACAAAGCTGAACCGTATTAGTGACTTTCATTGATGTTGTTGAGTTTGTCTCTTCGATATCTTTTTTATGGTACTAGTGGTGTCATAATCATAGTTTTGATGTGCCTTTAAGGTCTCTTTCTTTCTTTCTTGTTTCTCTCTCCTCTTCTCATTGTAATTCTTTTCAACTCATTTAACAATTTTTTTTGAAATTCCATGTTTCTTATATGCTTATCAATTACGGCATGTACCAAACTATATTATTTCGCCAAAATATTTTCTAGTTAGATTATTAACATTTTTTCAAATATACCCGGGTTTGATTTGATTTTGCTATACAAAAGGATCATCAGCCACTGAGTATCCACTCCAACTCTTTTCCCTCCATGCCACTCCCATCCAATAACTGCAGGACAAAATGGAAAATGTGGGTCGTACATGAGATAATTGTAGAAAGATTGCCTGCCAGCCGCTCTTGTTTGGTGGGTTTACTTTAATAAAAGGCTTCTATCAAGAGTTATATCTTGTTGCAGCCATTGTCATGTACGCCTTACTTTCTTTTTGCGTTTTCAAAATGATGAAAAGAGACGGTTCAGTGCTATTAAGATCCCATCAAATGAGGCACCATCCTCTCCAAAGTCTTTGCAGTTCATGGAGACAAGCTGACAGAGCATCACCCATGACCAACCTTTTACTCCACCGAAAATGCCTTTGCAAAGTCTATTTATTTCACTACGCCATTATACAGTTTTACTGACGGATTAATTCTGTCGGTATAAGGAACACAAACCGTCGGTAAAATTATTACCGACGGTATCTCCGACGGATTTATTCCGTTGGAGTCATGAGCGTCGGTAATTCTAATTCCGTTGCCATTTCTGTCGGTAATTAAAAAAACAATACAGACGAAAATTCTGACGGAAATACAAACGGATCAGCGCGTCAAAAAAAAATTCCCGCCACCAAGTTACCGACGGAATATTTCCGTCTGTAAAATTCAACGGTAATTACCGACGGATATTCCGTAGGTAAAAGACACGGTAATTCCGACAGAAGTTCCGTCAGTGATTGTGGCATGACCATAAATATTGTAAACGATACTACAATACCGACGGACACATTCTCTCTGTAAATCCGTCGGTATAAATTTAAAATATTTTAAAAAAATTATTTATTTACAGTTAAAAAACTTATAACCAAATAAATTTTCATTAGACATTAAAAATGTAAAATTAATGTTAAATAATATTCATCGAAATATTCATTACAAATTTAATGTTTTAACAAAACAAAATTAAACTAATTAAAATAGCGGTGGAGCTGGAGGAGGAGGAGGAGGAGGAGGCTGGTTGTTGCCGGGACCGTACGGCCAAAAAGAAGCAGCACATGGATCATCACCCATCTTTGATCTAATCTCTATGACCATTTGATGGAGCTGAGCATAATCCGTCGAGAAGCGTTCATATTGTTGTTTCAAGGCTAAACACTCCTCTGACTGGGTGCTCGATACTGATGGAGAGCTCCCAACGGTTGAGACACTACGGGCCGACCGTAATTTTTCGACCGTCGTGTTGGAGAGCTCGTAGACCTGATTTTTATAGGGTCCACCAGACGATCCGACCTCCATCCACAAATCCGGATCGAAATCTGGTTGGGTCAAAGGATCATCCCCATATCTCTCTCTCAACCGGCTATTATAGGTCTCCTGAATTTTTTTTTTTTAAATCATCATATTCAATTCAAGAAAATAATAACTTACAAAATAATTTTATTGATCGAACATACCACAAAATGCTGAGCACGGTTGTCCACGTACTGCTGCACCCCCTTTTGGCGGTTTTGACTCCGCACGTGCGTCTCTACAAATAGCTCCTTTGGACTCGGCTCACGTCCAAGAGACGTAGCCTGTAAGGAAAAAAATGATTGCAAGTGAAATATATTTATAAGCAACAACAAATTAATTAACGATATATTTCATTTAAAATAATCTTACCATCCGCTTCGCATGTGCGCTGAACGGGACGGAGCCGCCGGTGTGCGTGGTCACCGAACCATGAATTTCCGGGTTCCGGTTGACAGCTTCGGATTGTGAGCGCCGTGAGAACCACACAGACATCACGTGCTCAATATATGCCGCCCATATATCTCCCGAGATGAATGGCAGTTTAAATTTCCTCCAAACTGCCACCTCATTCCAGCCTTCAAGACCGTTGTCCCTCGCATATCTTTTCGCCTTTTTTTGAGTGTCATACCAAAAATCACGCAACCTACATCCATAGTAACTAATTAGAATTTAGAACATAAAATTATAAATCAAAAATAAATATTATTTTCGATGTTACCTAGTTGCCGCGTGATTCTCCCATACTCTCCTGAGAACATTGTTGTCCGCACTATCCCACTCAAATTTATTCTGTATATATAAATAATTCATTAAAAATAAAAATAGTACAAGATATAAAATTACAAAAATTATTTATTAAAAATAAACTGGAAATTAAAAATTAACACCTACCTAAAATCGCCGAAACCAGGCATCGATATTAGGTCTCCACTTAGGATGTCTGGAGACCTGACTCCATTGAAACAATGGAATCTCCATCGATGATTTCATCGCCAATGTAATTGTCCTAGCAGCCTCAATGTTTGTGAACCTGAAATTAAATAATAAAAAATTAATTATTTGTTCATAAATTATGTTATAAGTATTAAAAAAAAAACTAAAACCTAAACAAACTTACATTGAGAGGTCATCCTTCCATTGTGCCTGGTACTTGCGGGTGAATTGACCCCGCTGTAAAGACACATCCTTCTGCGCTGTGAAACCGCGGTAGAAGAGGAAGCATCACACGCTGGCGCAGATGCATCGCCGTGATCAGCACCTAAGGAGATGTCCTCCTCGCTGCTAGAAGAACTATGTGCAACCGTCTGCTAACGACGTGCTGTAGATTTCATTCGACGTATCTACACAAATGTATATGAATTATTACATAAATTAACTTTAATTATTTTTAAAAAAAATTCAGCAGCACCTCCTTTATACTAGAGACTACCCACAGTTTTCAAACCTGCAATATTTACAATAACCACAATCCATATAATCTCCATCAACATCATATATACAACCTAATATCATTAGGAATTCAATCATTAATAAAAATTCGGCAGCACCTCCCCTATATTGGAGACTACCCACAGTTTTCAAACCTGCAATCTTTACAATAACCACAATCCATATAATCTCCATCAACATCATATATACAACCTAATATCTATACCAATTCAACAATAACAATTATTCCAATACAAACAATAATATCCTAAAATTAATATAAACTAATTAAATTTAATTCTAAATTTCAATTCACATTTATAACATAAATTCAACAATAACAATTATTCCAATACAAACAATAATATCCTAAAATTAATATAAACTAATTACATTTAATTCTATATATCAACTCACATTTATAACATAAATTCAACAATAACAATTATTCCAATACAAACAATCATATCTAAAATTAATATAAATTAATTAAATTTAATTCTATATTTCAATTCAAAATTCAACAATAACAATTATTCCAATACAAACAATAATATCCTAAAATTAATATAAACTAATTAAATTTAATTCTATATATCAATTCACATTTAAAACATAAATTCAACAATAACAATTAGTCCAATACAAACAATCATATCCTAAAATTAATATAAAGTAATTAAATTTAATTCTATATTTCAATTCACATTTATAACATAAATTCAACAATAACAATTATTCAAATAAAAACAATAATATCCTAAAATTAATATAAACTAATTAAATTTAATTCTATATTTCAATAACACTAAACAAAACATCCTAAATACAAAACAAACAATACACAAAACTAAAAAAACAATACATTAATTCAAAATAAATTTTGGAATAAAAAATGCTTACCTAAATAGTGTTGATTTTTAGATTTTATCTATAAAAATACACAAAACAAAGAACACCAAAAAAATAATGATAATTAAAATAAAAAAAATACAAAGATAAAGAAAAACCATTACATACCTTTTAATATGTTGAAAACTACCACCAAAACAATCAAATCTCTTCCAAAACTTAAACTAAAAACCGAGAGGAGAAGAAATAGAGATGAGAGCCAAGAGAAAAAATGAACCAAATAGGGGGGGAGGAGGGGGGTTTTATATGCCAATATTTTCGTCGGAATTACCGACGGAACATTAATTGTTGTCGGTGGCATTTATTTCCGTCGGTAATTCCGACGGGAAATAAATTGAAATGCGCACCAAAATTTTCGAAAATGCCGCCGTTTTTTATTCGTCAGTAATTCCATCGGAAATTGTACCGTCGACAATTCCATCGGTAATAGTGCCTCTGACAGGCGTGTGCTTCGGGATGTGTGATTCCGTCGGATATTGTGGCAGAAGCCCGTAATTTTTTTCCAACTCTTTGTGAAATACCGACGGCACTATTCCGTCGGTGTTACCGTCGGTAAAATAGTCAATATTTATGCGGCTTCTACATGAATTTTCTTCTATCCTCCTGCACACTTAGATCACACACAACACAATTACAGGAGCTGACAATTAAAAAAGAATAAATATTTCATGTTCCAAAATATTACGTTATAAAAATAAGGTTTTACAGCATGTTTAGTCAGAATTTTCATCTTCATCCTCAATTGAATTGTTATCATCCGCTTCATCGCGCTCTTCAATGTGGTTATCATCTTCTTCATCAACATTTTGTACTGCACTAGTAGAGCTCAAAACGACATTCAACTCCTCTGCGTCAACATCAACAAGACTATCGTCGAAAACACGAAAATTCAATTTTTCTTCTAAGTCAATCGAAGGAGCAACTCGGTATGGTTTAACCAACTCACTAGCTTGAAAGACTTTATCTATCACACTTGTGTCTTCGTTCTCATCTCGAACAACCTCGACACGACCCCCTGGGTTTTGTTTTTAAAATGGATAACCAATCAACTCTTGATCGGTCCCTTCTAAAGGAAGGGGTGTTTGTGTAATAAACTTGTTGGCATTGCTTTGCGAAAACAAAGACGTTGTTTACATTGCGGTGTCTAGCTTTTGAGTTGATTTCAACGAGACCATAGTGAGGATCTAATCTGATTCCTCTGTCAGTTGTGTCATACCAATAGCATTTGAATAAAAACACTCTATTATGCTCGCTATGATATTGCAGTTCCATGACCTCTTCCAATCTACCGTAGTAGTCAACTTCAAACTCACTAGAAGTCGATCCCTTAATACAAACACCGATGTTGCATGTCTTTCTTCCATGCCCATATTCTTCAGTATGAAAGATATATCCATTGACAAAATACCCGTTATAGCACTTGACTTTTCTTTCAGGGCCCAGGCTTAGTAAAGACAGTGAAATAGTAGCACTAACTCCCATTTGATAAACCTTGTATATTAAATACAACAATAATCAATAAACAGATATTATGTAGTATATATTTACGTACAGTGAATTACATTGCAAGAGATTATGAGTTTGTGATAGGACTTACTATGTTCTAAACCATGTGGCAAATTGTTCATCTTGTAATTGAAAGATCTGGGATTCGGTCAGCTGTGAGTTATTGGACAGTAAGTATCGTCGATGTTGCCTGCAAGGTTGTTTCAAATTATATGAGTTTATGGTATCACAAAACATAAATAATATACTCTTGACAAAGTTTATGTCGAACATCTACTTACTTAATAAAAGGTCTCAGCTTATCACAGTTAAATAGGATATAATTGTGTGCTTATCTGAACTCTATTTCAGACAAATATCTTCCCCTCACGGCATTTTTAGGTGTGGGTCGTCCAGGATTAGAGAATATTGACAAGTTCCCACTTAAAGGCACTTCACCACCATCATCATGCCATGGAACACGGTTGATCCTCGTTCTCAAATGAGGTTCGAAATAGTATGAGATAAATGTTGAGATCTCCTCAACAATATAGGCCTCACACATTGACGCCTCAACATGCACCTTGTTCTTAACCTTTTTTTTAAGATTGAACAAGTACCTGCATATATATATATATATATAGAATTAATAAAAAATTATAAAAATAAAAATAAAAAAACATTTAATTATGAATTGCATAGCTACTGTAATATCTAACCTCTCGAATGGATACATCCATCTGTATTGGACCGGTTCTCCAACTTTTACCTCAAACGGTAAATGTACGGGTAGATGCTCCATTGAGTCAAAAAATGATGGAGGGAATATCATCTCAAGTTTGCATATCGTCTCCACGATATTCATTTCAAGCCTCTCAATGTGATCAACATTCAACTTGCTGGAGCATATATCTCTGAAAAAATGACTGATCTCCGTTAGTGCATCCCATATCCCCTTTGGCAACAAATCACGAAAAGCTAATGGGATGAGTGTTTGCATAAACACATGGCAGTCATGACTCTTCATTCCATATAATATGCATTCCTAGGTATTAACCAGCCTTGATATGTTCGAGGCATGTCCATCGGGAAAACACAGACTCTTAAGCCATTTGTAGACTAGTAGTTGTGCGTTTTTCTCTAACACGAAGCTTGCTCTTGGTTTTGCGACCTGTGACCCATCACAAACCAACTCCATATTTTTACGGTTACAGAACAATGCTACATCCAATCTAGCCTTGATGTTGTCCTTTGTCTTCCCCTTCACATACATGACGGTGTTGAAAATGTTCTCAAACACGTTCTTTTCAATGTGCATGACGTCAAGGTTATGACGGAGAAGATTGGTCTTCCAATAAGGAAGCTCCCAAAATATACTTCGCTTCACCCAGTTATGGGTCAAACCAAAACCAGGAAACTTCTGCTTACCTGATGGAGACCAAACACAATGTCACCATACTCTGAAACAACATCAAGCAATTCTTCACCGGAAAGACGCGGGGGTGCAACATCCTTTTCAACTCTGTCAACAAAGAAATCCTTCATGTTCTTTCTATACCTGTGATTCGGCGGCAAGAAGCGACGGTGACAGTAAAAAAAAGAAGCTTTACCCCCGTTTGTTATCGTGAATGCCTTGTTGTTCTCCATACAGTATGGACATGCTAGCTTTCCATGCGTGCTCCAACCAGAAACCATTCCATAAGCTGGGAAATCATTGATAGTCCACATCAAAGCTGCTCTCATAACAAAATTATGTTTCCTCGAGATGTTGTCAAAGCTCCAGAGGACCACAATTGCGTCAACTCATCAATCAACGGACGAAGACAAACATCTATATTCCGACCCAGACTGCTCGGACCTGGTATGACCATAAATAGAAACATGAACTCCGGCCTTATACACATCCCCGGTGGCAAGTTATAAACCGTCAGTATGACCGGCTAACAAGAATAAGGAGCAGCAAATGACCCGAATGGGTTGAATCCGTCTATACACAACCCAAGACGCACATTCCTTGATTCAGCTGAAAAGTGAGGACGCACATTGTTAAAGTGTTTCCAGGCTTCACCGTCAGAAGGATGCACCATCACTCCATCAACCGCATGATGTGATTGGTGCCATGTCATGTGCACAGCAGTCATTGGTGACATGAATAACCTTTGCAGTCTAGGTGTGATTGGGAAGTATCTAAGTTTTTTATATGCCACGAGAGTCTTTACTCTTCTAGTTCTGGGTTTGTAACGGGAATGCCCATATGTCATGCACTCGGTCAGCTCAGCATTTTCAAGGTAGTATAACATGCAGAAGTTAGGGCACATGTCAATTTTCTGGTATCCTAAACCGAGGGGTTTCATCATGGAATTGGCAGCATAGCAGTTCTCTTTCAGCCTGTTCCCCTAAAGTAAAATGCTTCTCGCCCATTCGATAATCTTGTCATAACCGGCCTCACTCAACCCGTGATCTGACTTGATGGTGAACACCTGTGCTACGGTCGATAATTTACTGTGGTTCGTGCAGCCATCCCATAATGGCTCGTCAGAATCTTTCAACAGATCAAAAAACCTTGTTGCATCTGCATTAGGTTCTTCTTCTACGTTTGGAAATTCATTGGCATTACCTTCACTCATTCTCATTGCATCCATAACCATATTCCTGTAAGGATTACTGTTCTCATTTCCAACTTCATGTGTGAAGCCCGAGAATAAAATATACAAAGAGGGGGGGGTTTATAATAATTCAAAATGTTGTTATAATATAAAAAAAAGAAAAAAAAGGTGAAAGATGGGGCCAAAATGGAATTAACAAGAGATGGGACTATAAATACCCATCCCTTCTCTCATCCATGGCCGGCTGATAATAAGAATAAGGAGGGGAGGAGAATTTCAGATTTTTCCTTCATCAAAACTAGGAGTAAACACTTAAAATTAGTAAACCCAAATAAGCCTTGGAATTATTAAGTGGAGGAACACAATCGGGTGGAAGAATTAACAAGAAGAAAAGTGAAGAGTTGGTGAAGAAAAGAGGGGGAAGAGTGGCTGACTACATACAAGGAGAAGAAGGCTAAGATTCTTTTAAAAATTTGTGAAGTAAAGTTTAGATTTCCATCCAAGTAAGGAGTTCTAATTCCAATTTCTATGACATCAACTTTAATTTGATTAGAAGTTTATGCTTTTCTTGAATTGGGAATTAGGGTTCTTTAACATAAAATGTTGGGAAAATACAGAAATGAGTGAGGTTTAATGGATTAGAATAATCTAAGTGCCTTAAAGAAGAAGAAGAAAATGAGTGCATAAAAGAGAGGAAGGGAACTCTTGGTTCCCTTGGGCACGTTCTCTGCTGGATACTGCAGAGGGGGAATGAGAACGTGTGATGTGCTTAATTAATTAATTTGGTACAAGTGACCTTAAGAGGACATAAAATGAGACGGGAATGCCATGAATAAAGGGAAGGCATGGTTGTGACTGATGAAGAAGCAGGGATTTAAGATGAAATGGAGATACTTTCTCCATTAGCAAAACAGGGCAGGTTCGCTGCCCTGTTTCCTGGGGGGATTTCAGACCTGAAAACTACAGGATTTAGGGAGGGTCCCCCATAGAAGTTGTAGCTGGAAGTGTTAGCTTTCCAACGAATCTAACCCCGTCTAATTTGGAGTCCTAGAACTCCAGATACAAATAAAAAAATGAGGAGAGGTCAAGCTGCCACCCTTGTTGGCAGATTCGGCCAAGTTGATAAAACGGCGAAATTTAGCCATATTAAGGGTAGAATTTGTTTTCTTGCCCTTCATAAAGTGTGTCTTTATCTTCAAAAAGAATAAACGGTAATCAAAATTGAATTTATGATGTCCACTTGGACTACAAATGAGCTGAAAAGTTGAAGGATAATAATGAGGAATGTAAGTGAGAAAGAAAAGATTTGGTAAAAGAGAAATGAATATTATTTCCATTGTTGCTGTTGCGTGTGATATGTGGACTAATATGGAATAATGATGGGTGTTTGTGGTTTCAGGAGGAACCGTGGGAGGAGTACAGCAACCACAGGGGAACGCAAGTCGAGCATCTACAGTAGGTAGGTACTTGGTACCTATATCTCCTCTAGTTAATAATTATTTTAACTAACTTTTGAACTATAAAAATTTGGTGCTTATTGATGAGGAAAAGAAAAGGGGGGGGGGGGGGGAAGGAAAGGTTAAATGACGAAAAATAAAATAAAATGAAACGGAGGACTAGATTTAATTTATGGGTTCTTTTGGAGTAACAACGAATTTTGGTAATGACTGTTTCTTGAATTTGATTTGTTTGTCCCTGATATGGGAGGCTGATGATGTTAACCAAGCTGGATAACATCGGCATTACCGGTACGTGAAAGGAGAAATATAAACTTGATTAACTATTCGGTTTCAAAATAGTTATTGATATCGGCGGGTGACGGCGATATCGCCAAATTTATGAACTTGATTAAGTATTCGGTTTCAGAATAGTTAATGATATCGGTGGGTGACGTCGATATCGACAAAATTTATAGACATGATTAGCTTTCCGAGGTGAAAGCTAATGATGTCAAGAATTTTTTACATCGGCATACCTGAGAACCTCCCAAGGTAATATGGAACAATGATTAACTATTTTAATTTTTTTAAAAAAATAGTTAATGACACAAACGGTTACGTTCGTGTCGGCATTTTCATGAAACTGATTAGTTGTTCCAGGACGGGCAACTAAAGACGCTAATGGAGGTCAATGGTGTTGGCAATAGTCTTTTTGATGTGGAGGGGGTGGGGAGAAGTAGTCAACAGAAGAAAAAAAAAAAGAGAATTCTTATATAACCATCAAAAGGAGTTTATGATTTAAGTAGATAGATATGCTGTTTAATTGTTCTTCTGTAAATTGCTTGTATTTTAATCATTTGTTTTTAATTATATGGAAAATTTATATTTTTGCAGGTCCCTCCCATTCACGTCAGGAATAGATTTTAAGTTCTTTGATCCCTTTTTGTATAAGTTAAGAACTTAGGGATTTGTGGTGTAATTTTGTCATGCAGTAAACATGTAACCTGTATAGAATATTATATTCGTAATATTTTGTTTCTAAAATATTAAATGTATCAACCTATGCTTGGGATATTAGAATGTACTAGACTATGTTAGAATATTAAACTGTGTTGTTATATATATATATATATATATATATATATATATATATATATATATATATATATGCAATCTTCGTGCTCGAATTTGGCTATTTTAATTATTAACTTATGCGTGTGATGTAAGATGGAGTTTGGGAATGATTATGGTCCTGAGCATAATCTGGAATGAATTATGCAGTTGATTTTAGTAAACATGGATGTGATTGTGGATGAGATGTGATTCTAAATGTGTACAGGGTACATTGTCGATAACTTGGGATCTCCCGGTATAGAGGAGACTCTGCCGAAATTTTGGCGAGTAAAATATATATATAAAAAACTGCTCCATCTACCCTTTATAGGGGGGAGATTAACGGATAAACTAATAGAAAAATTGGGGTTGTTATAGTTGGTATCAAAGCATTTGGTTGCAGTTTTAAGGATTGAAATACTAATGTGATTTTGAAAAAAAAATGTTGCAGGATGGCTCGTACACGGCAAGCCGCAAGGGCTGTTTCGTCCCCTGTGCAAGGAAGAGAGTATGACTCACTTTCTGGGGATGAAACCGAAAGGGACCCATTAATTGGCACTGCCTCCCATCAATCTGTGGCATCGGCCCATTCAGAGAGGGGAGATTCAGGGGGACATCAGGATGACCTTGTCACTTCTCGGACAGAAGTGTCGCCGGCTGAAACACTAGGTGGCCAAGGATCAAAAGACAGGCCACCGCCAGTGACATCAACGGTCACCCCGAATCCCTATTCAGACCCCACATTTCTCGAGAAATTGGTCAAGGCAGTAGTAGCAGGGATGGCTGCAGGTGCATCCAATTCTACTCCTCGGGCAGAAAGAGTAATCACCCTGGTTCAATGGGTGAAAGGCATGCGAGAAATGGGTTGCACGACCTATTCAGGTGAAGAAGACACCGAAGTAGCAGGGCATTGGTTGAGCAAGGTAGAAAGGGTTATAGATCAGATGCAGGTGCCAGAGGAAACCCGAGTAGATTGTGTGACCCAGCTGTTAATGGAGAGTGCCCACTCCTGGTGGGAGACCATTAGAGAAAGAAGGGCAGGAGAAGATTTGAGGTGGAGAAACTTTCGAGAAGAATTTGAGGAACGGTATTACTCCTGGCAGCACCGAAAAGAAAAAGAGCAGGAGTTCCTGGATCTGAAATAGGGGAATATGAATGTCTTGGAGTATGAAAGGAGGTTCCAGGATTTATCTATCTTTTCCACCACCGATCTTTCCACTGAGCATCATTGAGTGGAACGGTTTCGGGATGGACTCAGGCAGGAGCTGAAATTAATTTTGGTGGCTATGCAGTTTCAGTCAATTCGAGAGTTAGTGTGAGCTGCTCAGGGTATAGAAAGAGTAATGAATGACACTCCAAGGCCAACAAGTGAACAGAGTCAGACCACGGGATTCAAAAGAAGGGATTTCACACTTCCTATAGGGAGGAATCCTCCTCCGAAGAAAGGAAAGAGTGGGTCATCATTCGGGCAATTATCAAAAAAAGGGGGGAGTTTTGTTCATGGTGGGAGTTTAGGAGGAGTTAGACGAGTTAATGTTGGGGGATCCGTGGGAGGTCAGACTCGCCAAGGGGCAAGTGTTATAGGGGGTTCCATGGAGCATAGAGGACCTATCTACCCGATATGCATGAGATGTAATCAGAAACACCCTGGGGATTGTTCAGCCACACCAGGAAGATGCTATATTTGTAGAGGGGAAGGGCATCGATGGAGGGACTGCCAGTATTTGGGAAGAGGTTGTTTCCATTGTGGGGAAACGGGTCATAGAAAGAAAGAATGTCCACATAGAGTCACTGAAGGAGTACAGGGACAGGGGATGGCTACCCAAAGCCAGCAACAGTCAGTGACAGTTGATCGGCCTGTACGACCTACTCAGTCAGGGACAAGTGCTAACAAAGGCCGACCCAGATTCTAGGAGTAAAGGACTCGGGGCAGGATATACCACATGACCCAGGAAGATATGGGGGCAATGCCAGATGTTGTAGCAGGTACACTACAATTAAGTTTAATACAAGTTTATGCTTTAATTGATCCTGGGGCCAGTCATTCTTTTGTGTCCCACCGAATTACTAGAAATTTAAATGTGTTACCAAGTAGATTGAATGTGGGAATGGTAGTTAGTACACCTTTAGGGAAAAATATAAACATTGATGAGGTATACAAGGGAGTGATACTAAACATTGAGGGGGCAGAGCTAAGGGTAGATCTCATGCCTTTAGCATTAGATGATTTTGACTTGATACTGGGAATGAATTGGTTGAGTAGACATAGAGCACGAGTAGATTGTTTCACAAAGACTGTAAACCTCCAAGATGTGAGTGGAAAAAGGGTAGTATTCAGGGGAGAGAGGAGGGTAATTCCAAACTCCATAATCTCGGTCATGACGGCCGGAAAACTGATTAGAAAGGGATGCCCTGCTTGGTTGTCTCATGTGAGAGAATTAAAGAAGGGAAGCATAGAATTAACAAATATCCCTGTTGTAAAAGAATTTCCAGACGTGTTTCTAGAGGAATTACCGGGACTACCTCCAATCAGGGAAATTGAGGTTTCCATTGAGACTCTGCCAGGAGTCAACCCTATAGCACAGTCCCCTTATAGAATGGCCCCTATAGAACTAGCCGAATTGAAGATCCAGCTTCAGGAGTTGTTGGACAAAGGATTCATACGGTCGAGCAATTCACCTTGGGGAGCCCCGGTGTTATTTGTAAAGAAGAAGGATGGTACATTCAGGTTATGTATCGATTATCGTCAACTGAACAAAGTGACGGTAAAGAACAAGTATCCGTTACCACGGATAGATGACTTGTTTGATCAGTTGAAGGGTGCGAGAGTATTCTCAAACATAGATTTGAGATCGGGGTATCATCAATTAAGAATCAGAGAACATGACATACAGAAGACTGCCTTTAGAACTCGTTATGGCCATTATGAATTCTTAGTAATGCCATTTGGGTTAACTAATGCCCCTGCAGTATTTATGGATCTAATGAATCGAGTGTTCCAGTTTTATTTGGATAAATATGTGGTAGTGTTTATTGATGATTTACTGGTATATTCGAGCTCTTATCTAGAGCACGAGAAGCACTTGAGGAAGGTGTTAGAAATATTGAGAGAAAATAAATTGTATGCGAAATTGGATAAATATGAGTTCTGGCTCAAAGAGGTGATATTTTTGGGACATGTTATCTCAGCTGGAGGAATATGTGTGGATCCAGGAAAAGTAGAGGCAGTTCTAAAGTGGGAGAAGCCCACAAACGTGACCGAAATTCGAAGTTTCTTGGGCCTCGCAGGGTATTGTAGGAGGTTTATTGAAGGATTTTCTACAATAGCATCGCCTCTGACCAAGTTGACTCGTAAAGAGGTGAGGTTTAATTGGTCAAAGGAATGTGAGGAGAGTTTCCAGGAGTTGAAAAGAAGGCTTACATCAGCCCCCGTTTTGGCCCTTCCTTCTGAAACAGAAAGGGTTCATTGTTTATAGTGATGCCTTAAACAGGGGTTTGGGATGCGTATTGATGCAGCATGGGAAGGTGATCGCATATGCTTCTAGACAGCTAAAGCCACATGAAGTGAATTATCTGGTCCATGACTTGGAACTTGCAGCAGTAGTATTTGCCTTATGAGTATGGAGACATTACTTGTATGGAACACAAGTGCAGATTTTCACCGACCATAAAAGTTTGAAGTATTTAATGTCGTAAAAGGAATTAAACATGCGGCAGAGGAGGTGGGTGGAATTGATAAAGGACTATGATTGCATAATTGATTACCATCCTAGCAAAGCCAATGTAGTGGCAGATGCATTAAGTCGAAAAGGGAAAGCAATGATGGGTGATACAGAAACTTCAGAACAAGGGAATGTGAGGGAATTAAAAAGGATGGGAATACAATTACGTGTGGGTCCTGAAGGGTCACTACTAGCTCATATGAAGATCAGATCAGTGTTACGGGATAAAGTTCTAGAAGTTCAGTTGGCGGATGAGGGTGTAAGGAAAATCAAGGAAAATATAAAGCAAGCTAAAGAGTTATTCCTTTAAGTGTTGCCAGGAGGGTTGGTGGCGATGGGAAAACGAGTTTACGTGCCTGAGAATAAGACCTTAAAGGGTGAGATATTGAAGGAAGCTCATGAATCTCGGTTTGCAACCCATCCTGGGAGCACCAAGATGTATAGGGATCTCAAGGAGTATTACTGATGGCCAAATATGAAGAAGGAGATAGCGGAATATGTGTCAAGATGTGGGATATGTCAACAGGTGAAGATAGAACATCAAAGGCCGGCAAAAGAATTACAACCACTACCAATTCCAGAATGGAAATGGGAAAATATAGCCATGGACTTCGTAACCGGATTGCCAAAGGGAAAAAAGGGCAATGATGCTATATGGGTAGTGGTAGATCGACTAACAAAGTCGGTTCTGTTCTTGCCCACCAAAATGATGGACCCCGTAGACAAGTTAGCCAAATTATACGTGAACGAAGTGATTAGACTACATGGAGTGCCTATATCATTGGTGTGAGATCGAGACCCGAGATTTACCTCGAGGTTATGGCCATGCTTACAACGAGCTTTTGATGTGCATCATGGGAATTATAATTCATCTTGTAAAGCTAAATCTAATATGCAAGAAAATTCAGATGGTCCAATGACAAGAGCGAGAGCGAAACAACTGCAAAGGGCCTTGACGAGTCAAATTGGAATAATTGAAGCTGCATCGGAGTTAAAAATTAACAATCAGTTTGAAATTGGTTCAAGGATGTTTATTTGCCTACAATTGGAACTTGGAGATGGGAAAAGCCCTTAATGGTTCTTTTGATGCTGGGCTACTTGAATTGGGGTTGATATGCAAATAAGTGAAGGAATTGATGTTGTTTATGGTCAGCAGCAAATGAATTTGAACCTGAATTTGAAGTCATCCATTGCATGTGAAAACAAGACTAATTTAGGTGGATTTCAAGTTCAAAACGTGCTCTTTCTAGATTGTCCAACTATGACTGCATTGGACTTTTGTGTAAGAAGATATGGTTGTTTTAAATTTGGTCTGTTTATGTTAGAAAGGTCAAAAAACGTGTGCTAGTCAATTTGTCTAGGTTATTTTGTCAAAGTCTGTTTTTTGGGCTTGACTTCTCCCATGTTGTTGTTTAAATTTGGTATGTTTAAGTTAGAAAGGTCAAAAAACATGTGCTAGTTAATTTGTCTAGGTTATTTTGTCAAAGTCTCTTTTTAGGGCTTGACTTCTGCTATGTTGAATTTTTCCTAACTTTGGAGGGATGTTCTAATTATAAATACAATATCAGAATATGTAATAAAGCACTTTTGGCCAAGATTTGAAAACTTAATTCACAGAATTAAGAGTTGTTCTTCCAGATTGATTTGTGAAGAACCCTACCTGACTTATCACTCTTCAATCACAAAGAGTGTGGCGTCGAAATCCTAGATTGATCTTTGTGGCGTCCAGATCGACTTATCAAAGTATCATTCTAGTCTATCCTCCATCTTACTTACCTTGAAATCACTATAATCCAGCCTAAACACCAAAAGAAAGACAACACAACCAGACCCATCCTTCATCCATTTTCGTCAGATTCATTGTTGCCGATTTTTAAATCATTCACGGCACATCAGCTTTGGGAACCGAGGTGAACCTGAGCACGACATTCCACCCCAGACAGATGGCCAATCTGAAAGAACTATCCAAACACTTGAAGACCTTCTAAGGTCATGTGTGCTAGAGTTTAGGGGAAACTGAGAAGACTTGTTACCGTTGGTAGAGTTCACGTATAATAATAGTTACCAAGCTACTATCGGGATGGCTCCATATGAAGCCCTTTATGGGAGAAAATGTCGCACTCCGATATGCTGGGATGAAATTGGAGAAAGGAAACTCCTGTGTCCTGAAATGGTACAAATAACAACTGATAAAGTAAGGGTTATCAGGCAAAGAATGAAGGAAGCCCAAGATAGACAGAAGAGTTATTCAATAACCGGAGGAGACCTTTAGAATTCCAAATAGGGGATAGAGTATTCTTAAAGGTGGCACCGTGGAAGGGCATCATTCGGTTTGGAATGAAAGGAAAGCTTGCTCCGAGGTACATTGGCCCATTTGAGGTGATAGCTAGGATAGGGCTGGTTGCTTACCTCTTGAAGCTACCGGCACACCTAGAGAAGATTAACAATGTATTTCATGTGTCATTATTACGGAAGGCGGAAGTGGATCCTTCCCGAGTGTTACCTCCAGTTCCTATGGAAGTAAAAGAAGACTTGACACTCGAAACCAGGCCAGTCAAGATCATGGATCAGAGTGAAAAAACATTGAGGAATAAGAGAGTATCACTAGTCAGAGTGTTGTGGAAGAACTCACAAATTGAGGAAGAAACGTGGGAGAGAGAATCAAAGATTAAGGAAAAATACCCCCACCTATTCCTTGAGTCAGGTATGCAGTTTAAATTTCGGGGATGAAATTTTTATTAGGAGGGAAGAATGTGAAGCCCGAGAATAAAATATACAAAAAGGGGGGGGGGGTTTATAATAATTCAAAATGTTGTTATAATATAAAATAAAGTTAAAAAAAAGGTGAAAGATGGGGCCAAAATGGAATTAACAAGAGATGGGACTATAAATACCCATCCCTTCTCTCATCCATGGCCGGCTGATAATAAGAATAAGGAGGGGAGGAGAATTTCATATTTTTCCTTCATCAAAACTAGGAGTAAACACTTAAAATTAGTAAACCCAAATAAGCCTTGGAATTATTAAGTGGAGGAACACAATCCGGTGGAAGAATTAACAAGAAGAAAAGTGAAGAGTTGGTGAAGAAAAGAGGGGGAAGAGTGGCTGACTACATACAAGAAGAAGAAGGCTAAGATTCTTCTAAAAATTTATGAAGTAAAGTTTAGATTTCCATCCAAGTAAGGAGTTCTAATTCCAATTTCTATGAAATCAACTTCAATTTGATTAGAAGTTTATGCTTTTCTTGAATTGGGAATTAGGGTTATTTAACATAAAATATTGGGAAAATGCAGAAATAAGTGAGGTTTAATGGATTAGAATAATCTAAGTGCCTTAAAGAAGAAGAAGAAATGAGTGCATAAAAGAGAGGAAGGGAACTCTTGGTTCCCTTGGGCACGTTCTCTGCTGGATACTGCAGAGGGGGAATGAGAACGTGTGATGTGCTTAATTAATTAATTTGGTACAAGTGACCTTAAGAGGACATAAAATGAGACGGGAATGCCATGAATAAAGGGAAGGCATGGTTGTGACTGATGAAGAAGCAGGGATTTAAGATGAAATGGAGATACTTTCTCCATTAGCAAAACAGGGCAGGTTCGCTGCCCTGTTTCCTGGGGGGATTTCAGACCTGAAAACTACAGGATTTAGGGAGGGTCCCCTATAGAAGTTGTAGCTGGAAGTGTTAGCTTTCCAACGAATCTGACCCCGTCTAATTTGGAGTCCTAGAACTCCAGATACAAATAAAAAACTGAGGAGAGGTCAAGCTGCCACCCCTGTTGGCAGATTTGGCCAAGTTGATAAAACGGCGAAATTTAGCCATATTAAGGGTAGAATTTGTTTTCTTGCCCTTCATAAAGTGTCTTTATCTTTAAAAAGAATAAATGGTAATCAAAATTGAATTTATGATGTCCACTTGGACTACAAATGAGCTGAAAAGTTGAAGGATAATAATGAGGAATGTAAGTGAGAAAGAAAAGATTTGGTAAAAGAGAAATGAATATTATTTCCATTGTTGCTGTTGCGTGTGATATGTGGACTAATATGGAATAATGATGGGTGTTTGTGGTTTCAGGAGGAATCGCGGGAGGAGTACAACAACCACAGGGGAACGCAAGTCTACAGTAGGTAGGTACTTGGTACCTATATCTCCTCTAGTTAATAATTATTTTAACTAACTTTTGAACTATAAAAATTTGGTGCTTATTGATGAGGAAAAGAAAAGGCGGGGGGGGGGGGGGGGGGTGGAAGGAAAGGTTAAATGATGAAAAATAAAATAAAATGAAACGGAGGACTAGATTTAATTTATGGGTTCTTTTGGAGTAACAATGAATTTTGGTAATGACTGTTTCTCGAATTTGATTTGTTTGTCCCTGATATGGGAGGCTGATGATGTTAACCAAGCTGGATAACATCGGCATTACCGGTACGTGAAAGGAGAAATATAAACTTGATTAACTATTCGGTTTCAAAATAGTTAATGATATCAGCGGGTGACGTCGATATCGGCAAAATTTATAAACTTGATTAAGTATTCGGTTTCAAAATAGTTAATGATATCGGTGGGTGACGTCGATATCGGCAAAATTTATAGACATGATTAGCTTTCCGAAGTGAAAGCTAATGATGTCAAGAATTTTTGACATCGGCATACCTGAGAACCTCCCAAGGTAATATGGAACAATGATTAACTATTTTAGTTTTTTTAAAAAAATAGTTAATGACACAAACGGTTACGTTCGTGTCGGCATTTTCATGAAACTGATTAGTTGTTCCAGGACGGGCAACTAAAGACGCTAATGGAGGTCAATGGTGTTGGCAATAGTCTTTTTGATGTGGAGGGGGTGGGGAGAAGTAGTCAACAGAAGAAAAAAAAAAGAGAATTCTTATATAACCATCAAAAGGAGTTTATGATTTAAGTAGATAGATATGCTGTTTAATTGTTCTTCTGTAAATTGCTTGTATTTTAATCATTTGTTTTTAATTATATGGAAAATTTATATTTTTGCAGGTCCCTCCCATTCACGTCAGGAATAGATTTTAAGTTCTTTGATCCCTTTTTGTATAAGTTAAGAACTTAGGGATTTGTGGTGTAATTTTGTCATGCAGTAAACATGTAACCTGTATAGAATATTATATTCGTAATATTTTGTTTCTAAAATATTAAATGTATCAACCTATGCTTGGGATATTAGAATGTACTAGACTATGTTAGAATATTAAACTGTGTTGTTATATATATATATATATATATATATATATATATATATATATATATATATATATATATATATATATATATATGCAATCTTCGTGCTCGAATTTGGCTATTTTAATTATTAACTTATGCATGTGGTGTAAGATGGAGTTTGGGAATGAATATGGTCCTGAGCATAATCTGGAATGAATCATAAGCAGTTGATTTTACTAAACATGGATGTGATTGTGGATGAGATGTGATTCTAAATGTGTACAGGGTACATTGTCGATAACTTGGGATCTCCCGGTATAGAGGAGACTCTGCCGATAGGGGGGAGATTAACGGATAAACTTATAGAAAAATTGGGGTTGTTACATCATGCATGTTGCTAGCACTAGAAGTTGACCCGACCACCCTTTCAACCATGCTCTCATTAGGAACAAATAGTTCTCCGTGTGTATACCAACACAGGTAGTCCTACATGAACCCTTTGGTTAGAAGATGCATCGTTACAACATCTTGATGCAGAAACTTTAAATTTTTACACTTCCTGCATGGACACCTAATACCGCCATCAGTAAAATTCATCGGGATAGATGTTGCGAAATTAATAAAACCCTGAACACCATTACAATAATCCATCCTCCGCAATCCTTGGGGTGAGTCCCGATACATCCATGAACGATCATCCATGACTTCTATTAAATCTCTATAAAACATAAAAAAAATAATATTGGTTTCTTATGTTAAATAAAACATAAAAAAAATATTGGTTTCTTATGTTAAATAAAACATAAAAAAAATAATATTGGTTTCTTATGTTAAATAAAACATAAAAAAAATATTGGTTTCTTATGTTAAATATTCACTATCAATTATCCAACAAACTAAAAAAACACTATGTTAAATATTCATTATCAATTATCAACTATCAACGTTCATACATACAAATTTATACATATATAAATTTACAAAAATCACAACTTCGTAATAGAATTGATAACAATTAAAACATACCCGTTAAACCAGCTATAATATAATTTGGTGTAATTCAAACAAAATTTCAACAATTTACAAACAAATATAATTTGATAAAATCTAAAACAAACTATAACAACTACAAAATTATACATTCATACAACAAGTTTCTTTAACAAAATACATATACTAAAAAAACAATAAAATTCACATTTAAAAGTTAAAACTAAAAAGGATAGATTTACTTACAAAAAATGATAAAATCCACAAGAATTAACGGATGTTGTGACCACGTACAAAAGTATAAGAAACTTGAGTGCTAGCTTGTGTTGAGAAGAGGGGAGAGTTGAGATGGGTGGTTGGCTGCAGTTTGGGAGGGGAGAGGTGGGATGGGGAAGAAGAAGGGGAAGAAGAAGGAGAAACAGAGGAAGAGAGGAAGAGAGAGTGTCGGTAGAGGCAGTATATACTGGCGTTTACCGAAGGAATCACCGACGAAAAAATTCACATTGATCAAATGAGTGGTTGTTATAATACAATCTGTCCAATAGGATAAAGAAAGTTTTGGATTGAAACATGAGAGATCTAGCTACATTCAATAGGTGTTGATGTTTTCTCTCAACCCTTCCATTTTGTTCAGGTGTTTCAACACAGGATAATTAATGAATAATGCCTCTTGATAAAAAGCAAACATATTAAACTCTTAGCCATTATCTGATCTAAGAGTTTGAATATTAGTGTTGAAATGAGTATGAACGTAAGTTAGAAAGTTGGTAAGAATAGCTCTAGTTTCTGATTTGGATTGTATTAAAAATAACTAGGTGAATCTAGTGTGATAATCAACAATGGTAAGAAAGAATTTATAACCAGAGTAGGAAGGAATAGAAAAAGATCCCCAAATATCAATGTGAACCAATTAAAAAGCTTTATTGGATTTACTAGGAGATTAATTTTTATAGTTGGAATATGGCCTAAACGAAAATGTCAAAGATCAGAAGCAACAATACATGATTCAACTAATGAACTAGAAGGTAAGCCAATTAAACTAGAAAGCATTTCAGTATTAGCTTGAGCAAATGGTTTGTGAAGAACACAATGGACTTAGCAAATCAGCCCATTTTCTACCCTTAGCTCATCCCTTTACTACTAAAATGGTGGTAGAAAAATTTATCAAGGGTGTCATCAAGTTGCATAGCATGCCCAAGTCCATCATTAGCGATCAGGATCCACTCTTTATTAGCAATTTCTGGCGTGGGTTTTTCAAGATATCCAGCATACAACTGAAAATGAGTTTCGCTTACCACCCACAAACGGATGGACAATCTGAGGTTGTCAATAGATGTGTTGAACAATATTTTCGATGCTTTGTCCATCAACAACCACGAAAATGGAGCACTTTTCTTCCATGGGCTGAATTTGGTATAATACTGCTTATCATATGTCCACAGGCATAACACCTGTTCAAGCTTTATATCGGCGTCGTACACCAAGCATTCCACAATATTAGTTAAGCACATCTTTAGTCAATGAAGTTGATTAAAGCCTTGCCTCTCGGGATGAACTATTACACTAGCTCAAGGCAAATTTACATGTTGCGCTAACAATCGCATGAAACAAGTAGCTAACTCCAAATGGCTTGACATTGAGTATCAAGTGGGAGATTTAGTTTTTCTTAAGCTATATCCTTATCGGCAACGCTCACTCTTTCGACGTCCATCTCAGAAATTGGCTAGCAGATTTTACGGTCCTTTTCCAATTTAACAGCGGATCAGTATAGTGGCATATAAATTACAGCTTCCCTCGAGCTCTCGCATTCACCCAATCTTTCATGTTTTGTTGCTCAAAAAGAAATATGGCGATTTCCCTGTGGCTACTAGGGACTTACCTGTCGTTGATGATTCTAGTACACTTATCATCGAACCTGAAGCAATCTTAGATACCCGTTGGGTAAAGAAAGGATCGCGTTCTATTGAAGAATGCCTTGTCAAGTGGAAATGGTTACCTAAGGACGACGCCACTTAGGAAAATACTCAAGATATAAGCGATAAGTTCGGTAACATGAACCTTAAGGACAAGGTTCTAGTGATAAAAGGTTGTATTGATAAACCACCAAGAAGGTCACTACGTGTTCCTACCAAGAATCCACATTTTATGACATGAATCATGCAGGAGATGTGCCTCATGCAGGGGAAGGACGTGTTGTGCCTCATGCATGGTAAGGACGTGCCATAAGCAAAGGAGAACGTGCCACATACAGGGGATATGGAGAAAATACTCATTGCTTGAGAGGAATTGCTAGCATCATTCCAATGGAAGGCTTGTTCCATGATTGTTAGCTATTATTTCATTAACTGTAGCCATTTGAATTCTTTGTTTTAAGTAGTTGAGGTCATAAGTTTAAGAGAACGTGTTTTTTCTTTATGTATTTAAACCTTTTCATTATGCAGTAATGGAAATTATTCAGAGAGTCAATTATTGTGGTTCATCCTCACCCTGAGAAGAACTTTATCTATTTAGCAATTGTAATAGCTTTGACTGGACCTATCACATTTCATTTGTTTATTTGTATGATTGTGTATTTATTTTCTCTACTCTTCATAATCAGCATACCAGGAAAAGAATGAATTTGGGTGTAATTCAACTATGAAAAGCTAAAAAGGGTCGCACGACTGTATGTTGCAAAGTACATAGAAAAGAAATGATCTAACATTTTTAGAAGCCCTCAGTGACAGTAAGAGATTCAGGTTTTAGAACACAGACCAACCAATTGAGACAGAAGAAGATACATCAACTGAACTAACTCTTTATCTATCAAACATCTAAGTAAAATTACACATGAGGGAAAATTATTAAAGCCTTTAGAATTATACAAATTTCAGTGGCCATTCCAATGTTATGTAATGATAAATTGTGGATATCACAAGGAAATCTATCTATAAAAAACATTGAAACACAACCACTGAGAAAAAGAAATTAACATCTCTATAGAAGGTTAAAAAAATGCTTTTTTTTATTTTTTTAAAACTTTTAGCTTACTTTTGAATCATTTTCATTGAAGATTTCACCTACAATCTCTTCAACAACATCTTCAAGGGTTACTTTCTTTTGAGTGAAATTTTCCTCCATTTATTAAAATATAATTTTTTAAAAAAATAAAAAGGGCATTAAAACCTAAAAAATAATAAGAAAAACTAAAATTTTGTAATATAGCCATGACACTTCATCTCAATATATAGAGATATAGAAAACCAAAATTAGAGAGATATGTAAGACCAAAACTTGAATTATTTGGAAATTTATGAAAGTTAATCGATGAGTAGAGAGAATCAAGGTAGAATATCGTTGAGAATTCATCAAGAAAGTAATGTATGAATTATAACCCCATTTGTTTTTTTTTACTTCTAATCATGATACAATGTCAGATGTTGCTCCTTTTAATTTTAAAATAAGATAATAACAGGGGCGTTTTTTCTCAAATTATTGAAAGTTCCAGACCATTTAAAATTTAATGTAAATTATTTACTATTTTTTTGTCTCATTAAATTATTACGATGAATTTAATGTCAAAGTGTGATTCTTAATATATTATTGGTTCACTTCAAAACATATTCAAGCATGCCTCGATTCAAAAACTTTATATTTATTCCTTGTGTAGAAATTTGGTCCATTATTTACTTTCAAATGATTTTTAATCAGGGTCAACGTTAAAAGTCTATTTCAAATATTTGTTTATAGTTTTTACAACTATCAATTTACTTCAAAACATTTCAATTCGGTTAACATCAAAACCCTTATTTGCTTAAATTTTTTTTATGATTCACCATGATTAGTTTGTTAGGAACTCATATTTCTTTATTCATGGTAGACCGTTTGCATTCACATTCACACTTTGATTTTGTATATGCGCTCTCATGTTTTCCATGCATATATTTTACACAGGAAATTAGTTGGATTCGATTTCAAGTAGACAATATTTCATAAATAATTGTATAAACTTTAGTTCTTTTTCTCATGTATTTTGCCCCCCATCATGAGACATGATGTTATAAAGTTTGTATAAATATATCCGACATTGAGTAAATGAGATTTATAGTTTTAATTATCAAATGTTTGCTCAACAAGATTCCTTATAATCATTGTATTAATCATTGTATAGATTTTTCTCTCTCATGATATGAAGTTTTACAATACATTGTTTTTTTATTATTATTATTCTAGCACTTATGTGTGATTGGCAGGATAACAAACACTCAATTTCAAAAAAGAAAAAATGGTCTAGGTAACACATGAATCCAAAAGGCCCAATAAATTAACCTAGCCACTCTAATAAATAGAATGAGCTTTTAAGTCCAATTTTGGATTTCAAACGCCCAAATAAAAATAAATATTATCGATTAATTCTCAAGTTAACTCCAAATTTATCTTAAAGGCTTGGCTTGGAAATAAACACCAAATAAACAAACAATAATTGAAAAAAAAAATAATTTACAAGAAATAAACATAGAAATATAAACATGTAAAATAACTTTTCTTTTGAATGATGTTTTTATATTCTCTTTGGCATGACCAACTATTTATTTTTTATAAAATTAATGTACTATTTAGAATTTTTAATCTTTTTTAAAAACCAAGCAACGACTTCTTTTCAACTATTTTTATTTAATAAAGATCCTAGATAATGATACATGCATGCATATGTTATATTAATTTAATATATTAGTACATGTAAATTATTGTTAAAAATGTTTGAATTTATATAACATTGCTAGAAAATACATATGTTGTAATCATACATATTATATTACATTACAAAAAAAAACCTGAAAAGCATCGGTGAAACATTGCGACTCTAAGACACAAAATATCATCAATTGGAACTGTAAAATAATGTTTTTTCTTAAAAAAGAAAAAACTAACAAAGCTTGTTATTAGGGGTAAAATTATCTTTTTCAAAGAATCAATTGGTCATTAGTAAATTAATTGGGGGCAAATATATGTACATATTTTTTTAGTACAATGAAATGACTTTGCTGCCCTTAAAAACAAAAATATATATAGCTTTTGTACAAGGATTTTTTTATCTATTGATATTTTTAGCACAGTTAAATGATAGATTTAAGCATAAAATTAAAAAAAAATAATCTAAGGTAGGTTTTGAGATGATGTTTTTGTATTTTTCATATGGCTTTTTATAACACTTAGGTACCTTAAGAGTTGTTTAGTAATTTAATAATATTAAAATATTATTAAAAAGATATTGCTTACATGTGTGTTGCAAATGTCAACGTGTGGGCGTTCTCGATGTCTTCAGGCAACATGGGCAGCGTTGTTTGGCAACCAAAAAGCCCAATCGCCGCGTCCTCTGAAGTGTCTAGTTATGACGCGACTGATGGGGTGACACGTGCGATGAGATTCCTGATGGTTCGAGGATAGTTTCGCCTCCCTCTTCTTTTCTCTCTCCTAACCTTGGGACTCGCGTCAAACCTTTAAAATTTTAATTGTGTTCTTCAATTTGTATTTATTTTAATTTTGATCATTATTCATTTTATTGTTATTTATGTTGATTTTAATGCCTTTTCAAGTTTTTTTATTTATTTTTTCACTTATCATTCTATTTCATTTATTTTTTGCATCCAATATGGTCCTCATTCTTTTAATTTCTATTTTCTTATCTTTTTCTTGATTTATTTTTTTCCAATTTTATCTCATAACATTTTATTTCATTTAATTTCTTATCCAATCTTGGTCCTCATTCTTTTAATTGATATTTTTTTATCATTTTTCTTAATTTTTTTTTTCAATTTAGTCCCTAATTATTTTCTTTTATTTAGTTTTTATATCATATTTGATCCCCATTATTATGGTTACTATTTCTTTTGTTTTTTAATTTCTTATGATTAAAAATTTTACTTTGTGTTTTTCTCATGTTTGCCTTTCTCCAAAGGTAATCTCAGTCTTATGACTCAAGTTACTAGTTTCGAATATTAGTCTGATTTAAGTTTGGTTTTTTTAGGTCCTTTATTAAAACCTGATTTTTTTTCTTAATTTTATCATTCAACATTGGATTATTGAGCCTTGAGTTTCGTTATTTATTCCACTTTTCTTATGTGGGGTTATCTTGATCTCATATCTTGGGTAGCAGGTTAGTCAAGTTAACCAGGGTGGTTGCCTTGGGTTTTCTTTCTCAATTTGTTTATGAAATTGATTGTTTTTCTTTCAATTTCATAATTTGATATTAAATTATTAGCCCTTGAGCTTTGTGATTTTTCTACTTTTCTTTATGTGGTGTTATCTTGGATGCATGTTAGTTTAGTTAACTCAGGCTGACTCAATTTTTTTTAGTGTTTTTTATGTAACTTCGGTCTTTTTTTATAGGCTCTTTTTTATAAAAAAAATATTTTTTTAATCTCGATCTCATATTATAAGTGGTGGTGGGTTAGTTAAATTAGCCCAGGTTGACTCTTTTTTTTTTCTTTGACATTTTTTTTGAAATTGATTTTGTTTTTCAGTTTCATCATCTGACATTAGATTATTGAACCTTGAGCTTTATGATTTTTTCACATTTCTTTCTACAGAATTATCTTGATCTCATATCTCAAGTCACGTGTTAGTTAAATTAACACGAGTTAATTCAAATTATCATCGCTTGAACATTTTTTTTAAGTTAAGAAAAATTTAACCAGGCTCGTGTTGTAGAATGAACCATGTATATTCTATATAAAAATGGGATGTCATGGAAAAGAGAGTTATTCTCCATGCATTCCAATTACCATTGTTGGATATTGCTATTTTTTTTCAAAAAAAATATCTCATAGATGTTACTTCTAAGCTTATTTTAGTCTTGTTTATCTGAACATGGTATTCGTTTTTCGTGGGGAAGGAAAGCCACCAGACTCGGGATAAAGAAGAACGTGATGATTTAGCTACTCCATTTAGACTGAAGTTGAACATTAAGAAAAAAAATATATACACAAGGTTGTTAGATTAGTGAATCCCAATTCAATGATTCAAAATCTGCTATATGATTATTATGCATTAAAAAAAAAAAACTAAGCATTGTGGTGATTTTACTTTTGATATGACACTATTCACTCTCTTCCAAATTATTATGGATTGGAATAGTAATTTTTTTCTAAATTTTTAATTTGGTCCTTAAATCTCTTTTTTTACATAATTGAACCCTTTTGAGCTCAAATTAGTGCCAAATTGCTTTTTTTTTTTTAATAAAAGATTGAATTGAAAGATATAGGTCTAAACTGAAAAAAGCAGGGAAAATAAATGGAAACTTCAAATTGCAATTAAAAAGTTCATTTTAGTCTCCTATTTGTTTTTAGTAAATTGGTGTTCGTCCCTTTAGTAACATAAAAATTCAATTTTAATACCAAACTTTATTTTCTCATTTTTAGTCTTTTTTTCATGAGAGGAGAGAAAGGCTTGTTAGATTCCAGTATAGAGAGAAAAAGTCATCTTTGATAGAAATTTCAACAATCAAAATGATCGATACTAGTGTCATTAATCTCCTTTTGATAAAGAAGAGTTTTACCTAAATGATTTTTTTCCTTCTCTTAACTTGATGAGGCAGATATAACCAAGAGAATATTTTTGAGTTTTGGTTGATTTTATTTTTTTAAGCTGTTTTTTTGAGATCATAGATAAGTTTATCAAGGTATTTTGAGTTTTTTAGCAAAAAATCTAAGACCTTGTTTTTTCAGCAACCTTCAGTTACCGGATTCTATAGAAAGCAAATGACATGTCATTTGCATAATTCTTTTTTAAAAAAAAAAGAGCGAACGACAAGTTCGCTCCTTTAAAAAATAAAAATATATATTGTTGGGCCTAGGCGCACAACTTGGGCTGGAAGTCCTCGCGCATGAGTTGTTTTTGTGAAGGCCCAAGCACACATGCCTAGGCTCCTTTTTGTATTTTTTTGTTATTTTATATTTGGATAAAAAAAGTTAATAAAGAAATTATTGAACCTAGTTGAGTCCATAAACGAGTTAATATGCATCATCCGACCTTTTTTTTTTTTTCTTTAATACATTTCCCCTCAATTGTTTTCTAAAAAAGTACAATTTCAAACTTTGTTATTGATGATATAATTTTTTACTTAATTCAAAACAAAAAAAATTACAATTTCACTATTAATGATATACTTTAGCTATCTTGGTCTTTGTCATGATTGTTTTTTTTTAAAAAAAAATATTTCATACAGAGAAATTCACATGCGCTTTATTAATATAATTAAATGAAAAACAATCTATGAGGTAAAAATAAAAACATTTGTTTGGTTGACTCAAGTTCAATGAGGTTTTTTTTTTAATTGGTTACTATTTTTTACCAATTTTGTTCAACTTTAAATTAATCAAGAATTGAACTTCTAAAAAAAAAAAATTAAAATTATCCCCTCAATTTTTGCAGGCCTAATCAAGATGGATTCAATGTGTTTTCTTACCAATATTAAATATAAATATTATTCAATTAATAATAAAAATCTATTTTTTAAAAAAAAACCATGTTATCAATGTCTTTTTTTTAATCCCTGCGTAGCTCGCGACAATAGGCTAGTATATTACTAGATTTTGTAGGAAAATCTTCTTGGCAATACATAAAAGCTGCTATATGCCTACCATCTCTTCAAAAGACCAAGTTCTACAAATGGTGCACATTAACACGTGAAAGTAGAATGCTAAAATGGTAGTGGATTAACTTTGGAAACTCAAATCCTAAAAGTGTCAGGTCCAATATTAACAAGAAAGAAAATGACCTTTCTTCTTTATATATATATGTGGTGATTTTAATTAAATCCTTATACTTGGTATGGAGTCTCAGTCCTTCTATCTCAAGAACCAAAAAAATAAAATTTTACGAGAATGAGTCAAAAGAATACATCTAAGAATTACAGCCTATTTACGAATAAAAAGAAAAAAGAACATGCACGGATGACCTCTTTTTCTTTCACAGTATTTCGCAATTTACAAAATTTCTGCTCTTTTCCCTATTGTCTGCGCATTTGCTTCACTGTAAAGGAGATATGTTGACTAGCTGCACTTGTATATTCAGTTTCACCAAAGCTGATCTTGCAGACTACAATTCATGTTTCACTCTACTGTAGGAGATTTCTCGTTCTCAAGCTGTGAGGAGACAGCAGTGTCAGAGGCATCATCATCAATATTCAAGTATGAGACTTCACCACCCAAGGAGGATATTTCATCTTCGCCACTGACAGATTGAGCTGGGGATGCATCAGGAGTAGCTGTACAAATCCCGTTAGAAGGGGATGGAGATGATTCCACATCTTCCACTGCTTTTTGCAGGCTCCAGTACATTATGCTGGCAGCTAGGGTCAGAATCATCTTCTGGTTCACCTGCCACCAGGTCACAGTAGCAATGATCAAATTGAAAGACCTCGTTTCTTCATGTAAATAAATGAATTGGGTTCACAAATATGGCATCTCAATATCAAAAACTAGTATGAATAACAGGAGAGCCAGCAAATGAATAAGTAGCCTGGTCATTTTCCTCATCACTGCTGGAGTGAATCATGATTCTGCAAGTTCAAGAAAGCAACGTAGGTAATTCAGTTCTTACTCATGAAATAACAATATATGCCTCTGTTATGAGCAACAACATGGACAAGAGTTTGCCGATGGGCAAGTATATTAGAGGCGTGGCTGAAAAGTAGGAGCTTGAAGATGAGTTCTAGCAATGCATTATGCTCCAGCTTGCAGATTTTGCAGATTTTACGCAGATTTCATTTCAGTTTCTATTGTCATTTCCTATTTTTATGATTGTTAGTTTAGATAGTACAGTAGTGATACCTACTTTTATGAGTTGATTATTGAACAATTTCTTTAAATTGTAAGCTGGAATGTTGAGAAAGATGGTGAAAAATTTCAAACTTTTATTTGCATTGAGATCGTTGGGTTTCTCTCTTAAAGCGAGCCCTTCATATATTTTCAAAATAGGTCATAAAGTAAAAAGGTTTGGCAAACATCATTCTTTACGGGTAAATTTCGCAGCCAATCACCTTGTAACTCGATTATAGTTTTGGGTCCGTAACAAATTGGTATCCGAGCAGGAAATTATGGGTGATTCCTCTAACAACCTACAAACACAATTTGAGACCTTCATGAAGATGTATCACGAGAACTGACAGCAAGATAGAATCTAGAGGGAGCATCTTTCTGCCCGAATTAAAGAGCTCTCTCATGACTTCACTACCACCAAATTAGAGGGTCAACAGGGAGATGATGGAAGTGCGAATCGGGGACCAAATGGACATCCTCAGGCGGTTATCCTTTTGGAGGGGCTGGTGCAAACACCTAGATACAGCCGGCTGGAATTTCCCTTATGATGGGAAAAATGACCCGCTCGCTTGGCTTAGTCGTTGTGATATCATTATTTCCGCCACCAAGACATTCTAGAGGAAGAAAAGGTAGAAATTGCCTCTTACCACTTAGATGAGGATGCGCAAGTATGGTTCCTCAAACTGGATAGGGATCGATCCGGAATCTCTTGGGAAGAATTTAAATGACAGTGTCACCTTCATTTTGGTCCATCAATTCAAGGCAATAAATTGGGGGGACTTGCCAACTGCGACAAGGAGGCACGATAGAGGAGTATCAACGCAGATTTGAGCAATTGGTAGCCTGACAAGTGGAGATTTTCATAGCGGGTTACAGGAATACATTGCAACTGAGGTAGAATTACACTGGCTCAGGGATTTAATTAATGCCATGAGCCTAGCCCGTTTATATGAGAGACGGGGGGGGGGGGGGGGGGGGGGTCTTCCAACCAGAAAAATATTCAAACGACTTGGCCTTACTGAGATGGATGAGCATCGAGCCAAAGGTTTATGCTTCAATTGCAATGAGATTTACAACTGGGACACCAATGCAAGTGTTTGTTCTAGCTAGATGGTGTGGATGAATCAGTGCAGGGAGATAATGAAGATCATGAATTCTAAGAAGAAATTGAACTAGAAATCTCATTGCATGCTATCACGAGAGAGAATTCAAGAGGCCAAACAATGAGAATTCAAGGGATAATTGGGGAACATGGCTTAATGATTCTAATTGACTCAGGAAGCACTCATAGCTTCCTAAGTTCCAGATGGGTGACAAATTGGGACTTACTTGTAAACCTAAAAAGAGGTTGCAGGTCGTGATCGCAAACGACAACAAAATCAAAAGTTCAGGTCAGTGTCGGGATGTTCCTATTGCGATGGGTAATCAATTAATTCTTATCGATTGTTACATTTTAACTTTAAATGGAGTTGATACTGTATTGGGAGTCAATTGGCTTCAGACGCTGTGTCCCATCCTATGGGATTTCAAAGAAAAAATTATGATTTTTAAATAGAATGGAAGAGTTATGGACTTAAAGGGAACTGAGAGCCCACATCCCACTCCAATTGCACAACTTCAAGCTGTAGAAATGGAGTCCCAATCAGATATGGACCTCAACAAACTTCTAGCTAAATTTGATTCTCTATTTCAAGAACAGTAAGGCCTTCCTCTTGCCTGATCTCATGACCATCGCATCAATTTGGAGCTAGGGACGCATCCCGTAGTGGTGCGTCCATACCGATACCCCTACGCACAAAAAGACAATTGAAAGGCAGTGCAGAGATATGTTGGAGCATGACATCATCAGACCTAGTTAATCTCCCTATTCATCACCGGTCCTTACTAAAGCCGATCACATATGGCGATTCTGTGTGGATTACAAAGCCTTGAATTCCAAGACCATCAAGGACAAATTTCCTATATCGATGATTGATGAACTTTTAGAGGAATTGCATGGCACAAAATATTTCACAAAGCTCAATTGTGCTCAGGGTACCAACAAATCAGAATGTACCTATAGACATGGAGAAGACAGCATTTCGCACCCACCACGGCCACTTCAAGTTCTTGGTTATGCCTTTCGGTCTCACCAACGCACCAAACACTTTCCAAGCTTTGATGAATGAGGTATTTCGGTCATACCTACGGAAATTCATTCTTGTTTTTTTATGATATTCTTGTCTATAGTCACTCCCTAACAAATCATATAGCACACTTGCGGCTTGTCTTCGATATCCTTACTACTCATCAATTATTTCTCAAGAGATCCAAGTGCTTCATTGCTCAACACCAAGTCTTGTACCTTGGCAATATTATTTCAGGAGAAGGGGTTGCAGTAGACAAAAGCAAAATTGCAGCCATGATTAATTGGCCAAAGCCGAGTATTGTGAAAGGCTTACAAGGTTTCTTGGGCCTTACTAGCTATTGTCCAAAAATATGGTACAATTGCAGGTCCTCTTACAGCTATGTTACGCGGGGATTCATTCAAATGGACAGAGGATGCAACTCAAGCATTTGAGCAATTAAAAATTGCTATGACATGCACCCCTGTTTTGGCACTACCCAACTTCACCACACTGTTCATTTTGGAATATGATGCCTCGGATACAAGAATGAGAGCAATGTTACAACAAGAAAGTCAGCCAATTGCATATTTCAGCATACCTCTTGCATTCCATTACAAAAGTCTGTCGGCTTATGAAAAGGAGCTCATTGGCTTAGCCAAAGAAGTTAGACATTGGCGAGCATATTTGTGGGGGCACCACTTCCTCACCCAAACAAACCATTACAACCTCAAGTTTTTACTGGAACAGCGCATCATCACTTCGCCCCAACAACACTAGCTAAGTAAACTCATGGGTTTTAATTTTGCAATGGAATATCACAAGGGCAAACAAAATAAAGTGGCAGATGCTTTCTCCTGCTGCTTGGAGGACCAACCCAGTTTTGCTTCACTCTACATGCCCCACTTGCCTCCTTTTGATTCCATTCACACTAAGATTCAAAATTCAGACCAATTGCAACTATTGAAGCAAAATATACAACAAGATGAAGCTATTGGGCCTTGAAAGTACAAGGATGGCTTGCTTTTCTTCAAGTAACGAGTTTATTTGCTACACAATTCTCCTTTTGTTCTATCCATTATCTCGATTGTCCACAATAATGGCCATGAGGGATATCGTAAAACACTTCATCGTGTCGCACAGGATTTCTATTGGCAAGGAATGAAGACTTCTATCCAAGCTTTTGTGCGGCAATGTCTTATCCGCCAAAAACACAAGAATGAACACTTGCATCCTACAAGGCTTCTCCAAGCTTGGCCAATTCCACTTTAGATCTAGTCGGATATCTCTATGGATTTCATTAAGGACTTGCCTACCTCCCAAGAGAAGTTTGTTTTGCTGGTTATGGTAGACCGTTTATCAAAGTAGGCACATCTCTTTCCCCTTGCTCATCCATATACTGATGTGAGTGTAGCCCACTTGTTCTTTGATAATATTTTCAAACTTCATGGCTTGCCTGAGACTACTGTGAGTGATCGTGATGTAACGTTCACAAGTTTGTTTTGGAATGAACTATTTCAGTTGAGTGGAACTAAATTGGCTTTCAGCTCCGCTTATCACCCACAAAGTGACGGACAAACAGAGATTGTCAATCGCACTATCAAGATGTATCTGTGTTGCTTTACAAGTGATCGTCCTCGCCACTGGTTTTAATGGTTGCCTTGGGTGGAGTACTGTTACAACACTAGCTACCACTCTTCTCTTAAAGCTACTCCCTTCGAAGTGGTGTATGGCCGCTCTCCTCCCACTATGTTGTCTTATTATCCTAGCTTAGCTAAACTTGAAGTCGTGGATCAGGAATTAAAAACCAGAGACTTGGTGCTCCAAGACCTTCGCAACTGATTACTTTAGGCTCAAAATTCCATGAAGGAAAGGTATGATGCTAAACATTGTCTTGATCAATACCAACTGGGCGATCAGGCTCTATTTAAACTTCAGCCTCACTGCCAACTTGGGCTCTTCCAAAAGGTACACTAAACTCTCCCCTCGTTATTATGGCCCCTTTCCTATTTTAGCCAAAGTGGGTTTTATGGCTTACAAATTGGACCTTCCCTCCTCCTCCAAACCACACCTTGTTTTTCATGTGTCCTGCCTTAAACCTTTCCATGGCACTTCAGTTCCCATTGAACCCTCTTTGCCTGTTCTTACACAAGGCGGAATTCACCCTCTACCGAAAGCAATTATTGATTCCCGTTCAGTTAACAATCGGCACTAGGTTTTAGTACATTGGGACGAGTTGTCTCCTACAGACTCTTCTTGGGAGGATGTTCACTCTCTTCACAACCGCTTTCCTTCTTTTGCACTTGAGGACAAGTGCCGTATTAATGGGGGCGGTGATGTTATGAGCAACCACATGGACAAGAAGTTTGCCAAAGGGCAAGTATATCAGAGACGTGGCTGAGAAGTAGGAGCTTAAAGATGGAAGTTTGGCCAACAATGCATTATGCTCCAGCTTGTAGATTTTACGCATATTTCATTTCAATTTCTATTGTTATTTCCTATTTTTATGATTGTTAGTTTAGATAGTGCAGTAGTGGTACCTACTTTGTAAGAGTTGGTTATTGAACAATTTTTTAATATTGTAAGCTAGAATGTTTAGAAAGATAGTGAAAAATTTCAAACTTTTATTTGCATTGAGGTCGTTGGGTTCTCTCTTAAACGAGCCCTTCACATCTTTTCAAAATAGGTCATAAAGAAAGAAGGTTTGGCAAACATCATTCTTTACAAGTAGATCTCACAGCCAATCGTCCTGTAACTCGATCATAATTTTGGGATCGTAACAGACTCACAAATCTCAATAGGCTTGCCAAAGTTGCAAAGAGAGCATGGGAAGCTTCCATCTAAAAGTTCTCACATATATCCAATAACAAATTTAAAAAGAAAAAAAAAATTCACTGTAGCATGCATACCTCCATGATGTCTTCTGGCAACAGGAAAATTGAACAGCCTAGTTTACGTGTCACACTAATAATGTATGTAGCATTCAATCTCTTCTCCTCATCTACATTGACAAGAAAGTAAAGGAAGAAATAGGTTGAGCACAAGAAAGTCCTGCCGAAATAACCACAATAACAACTCATTTCTCATCTTCCCAAAAAGTAGTGGAACTTGCTAGGAGAACACATCATACCGCTTTCACCCTTGGTGACGAGGTTCCAATTAACCACCCTTGGCTCGACAGCACAAAGAAGCTCAAGGAAGAATATTCCAGATGATAGGCTCTTATCCTGTAAAACTTCATAATGAATAACAGCACAAAGAAATAGTGGTGTGGGTGGGTGAAATGTCCAATAAAACAAAATCAGACTTTAACCTTAAAGTTCTCAATTTTGGAAGTTCTTCCTGATTGTTTAATTTTATTGTTTGCCCATTTTAGAATATCTGCATCAGTTATCTCCTTCCCTTGGGAGTGGGATCTCAAGTTCTTGAGGAGTTGAAGCATGTTATATCTCATTAACTGCCATAAGAAAGCTGAAACAAATCTAATCAGATTTAAAAATGTTCACAGCACTGCACATGGCCAATTAAGGATGGGGATGGAGAGAAAAGGGGATTCTGACAGAAAAAAGGGAACCTCGTGAACAAATTTGTGTCTAATAATGCTACAAAGATCAAAAGTGACTTTTACTATCAGGTCTATTTCACATGCATTATCCACCAAAGGGAGAGACAAAAAATAAAAATAAATCAGGCCCAATTGAGATGCATTATCCGCCAGAAGTAGACTGAAAAAAGAAAGTTCTGATATCCTAGGCAGTATAAAAGGACATGAACTATGCAACTACAATATCCAGGTCAATGTTGCTTTTAATTTCAATTTTACATTTCTAAAAAAAACAGCAAACTAGAAACAAATGTTTAGAAGGCATCGGAGACCAAGTTATGGTGGAAGGATGTCTTCAAAGACTTGTGTGCATTATAATCTGAACGTGGCAGAGCATATTGTAGAATATAAGTGCCTCCTTCAATATGATTTTTAGCAGTGATAAAAAGAAAGAAGCAAGATCTTGCAACACAATCGAAGAATTTACAAATCCCTTGCCATCATTTTCAATTATTTGAAGATGATTTTGAAAATCACCAATGTTCATACAGTTCAAAGTACATCACCTCATCAAGCATTGCTTCCAGCATGTAATTTCTTAACTTCTAAAAGTAGAAGAAAATCCAGAAAGATCGAAAAACAAAAAGCACATCACACAAGGGAAAATTTATAGATATTGTAACACCCAATGATTCAACAAGAACTAGATCATGGAAATTACCAAGTAAGAGCTTCTTATTTCCCTGTACAATATCGTTTCCAGCTACATTGACAAGGGAAAATTTCAGTTGTCTACCAATCCGTACCACTTGATTGCAATTCTCTACCTTTCTGAATGGCATCTTGATTGGAGGCTTAGATGCATGCTTCCAGTTAACTGACCCAGGAGAAACCTTGTCAAGCACTTCCAATAGTATCCATCTGCAAACACAATTATTTCAAAATCAAGTTAGTGAATTGACAGCTTTGATGCCAGCATTAAACAATTATGGTATTGAACCAAAAAGAAAAATGTAAGATTTCAACTCCCACCAGTTGGCAATTTTCCTGAACTCTATTAATACTATATTCAACTAGTAATTGGACCAGTAACTTGCTGCATTATGGTGGTTGCTCAGAAAAAATGAACTCACCCATTTCTAACATCCTCAAATACGTTGTTAACATATGTAACAATTCCAAGACTGTTAATCCATAGTCGAAAACATCTTTCTTCTCTAGAAGTTTGTACATCATCAGTCATCATCTCAGCAAAGGAAATCTTTTTGCTGTCTGTAGTCAGGCCATTCCTGCAAATGTATACACATCCTTTCCTCTCAATTACAAGATTAAAGACTGCTAGAAAAAGCCAGAGTTCTGATGTTATAGAATCTAAATTGCCAGTAAAACCATGTGCTAAAGGAAGAGATTCACTAAAGAGAAGAGATATCAGCAGAGGAGCTGATTATCAAAATCTGGAGAATGAACGTAAGGCAAATCCAAGTTGATAACATAAGACTAATACAAGAAATTCATAATCAGTTGTCACTAAAACACTTCCATTAAATATCTTATAACAGAAACAGACTAGCTGATTGTTTTAAACAATGTGTAAACAGTACGAAAGTTACGCCAAACCAAGAGTTTGTATTTTATAATTCCCTGTTCAGCACAGGATAATGCTCGCATTTCCATAATCCTTTTTGAAACAAAAACTTCCTTCCAAACACATGTTTGCTGTAATTGGCCATAGAGCCATTCTATTTAAAGCGTTTTTGTTTATCCAATCATTACAACTTCATGCCAAATTATTTCATATTGAAGTTATTGATACTTATTTTATATATGGTGAACATACTAAAAAACATTGAACTTTACTTCTGGAAGGCAGAACCCATTTCGTATCAATATCATATGGCCTACGCGGCATAACCCACAAACACAACCCATCTTAATTTTCAAGGGAATCTTACAATGTTTAACTACCAAATAAAATGGATGAGAGGTGCGTTCTCAAAAGGGTAAATTACAGAACCCTTGAGGTATTGCAAGGTTACAGGTGCTATGAAAAGTATCCAAGTTTGACAAAGCCTCCTCTGATTATCAATGCTTAACTAAAACTTGACTGAAACCCCCTTGCGCAAGTTCAGTTGCTGCAGGGGAGAGGTCAGCTTTTAGGCCAGTTAACTAGTTTGTGTAAATCCAAACCTTGGGATGTTTTTTCCAACTACCCTTTACAAAGTTTGCATCACAATAAAATAAATGTTACCATGATATTTGTTTCCCACCTTTGATGAAATATTTGTGCCACAAATGCAAGATTCAGATTTGGAGATCCTTCAACAATGTCCTCTGGTTTTAAATATCGTTTGCAATCCATCCGCTCTGCATGATCAAGAACCAGCTTAGCCCTTTCTTTAGGATCCTTGGTATCCAATGTAGATGGACTGCAGTGCTCTGGTGCAAGAACATTAAGCAGGTATGCATAAGCCTTTCCATCCTACACATGACAGAAGACATTATTACAAGTATATAAGGTATAATAAGACAATGAAAAAGGTAAATTAAATCAATCCTGGATATAAAGAGCATGGGTAGGGAAGAATAATAGTTAGGAGCTAAGTACATCTGCAATAGCACACAATAAAAGATTTAACATGTTCTGAATAAGAAGATACTATGAATCAAATCATTTTTTAACCATCCATACCTTTTCTAGATAAAAACAAAACAAAAACTATGATTTTTTAGTTTCCCATATGTTCATATATCGCAAACTTGTCATCATGATTTTGAGCAAAATCTAATTGAGCTATAAACTCAAACCCCAAGAACAAATGATGAGAAATGCGCATGTCAACTTAATCAATCCAAAAATACATAGCTCCTTGCAACTTGCTTAGTCAAATGAAACTACATAAACAACTGAAATGGCTATACCTTCAAATCAGAAGAAAAATTCAAAACAGGTTTCTCGTAGCCTGCTTTCTTCAGATGGAAATTCATCCATTTCAATAAGACCTTTTCAGGGGCCAATCCCATAAGCTCCTCAACATCCTGAAAGATACAATTTATCATACTGAAGCAATTATCTATGATCTTCAAAGCTTATAAATTTACAAAAAAAGATTTTGACCAAAATTTTGAAATAAATTAAATCAACATTTCATTACATTGTTGTCATCCACCAATTCCACAAGCTGAGGTGTCTTCTTAAGGCTAAGGTCTGCCAACAGTTGGATCTGATGTTACAGCACTCAGTATCAGATGAGAAGATTATTAGATAAGATAAAGAAAAAACTCAATTACTACAAAGACAACAACACCTCAATCCCAAACTAGTTGTGATTGACTATATGGATCCTTTTGTACCATTCCGCATGCAGTCATATACCAAATTCACATCAATATCAAGAGATTCTAAATTTTCAATTACAACAGAATGCTCAATGTATTATGGTTATTGTAGTAAACAAGCCCTCTTCTTGGTTTTCACATCCATGAAGTACATATTCTCTGCAAAAATAATATACCAAAAATTCTAAGGCTCACCTTTATAATCTGAGAAATCAACCCAAGCAACAGATGAGGCTGCAAAATGAACAAACAAAACAAACCCCTTTAGACCACAACACATAAAATACCATGTGATAATCAAAACTAGCTAAAACTTACTCTTCCTTCCACCAAGTCCTGTGTGCCAATGTTGACCACCGTGCATCCAATAGCTTTTGCTGAATTGAGGCAAAGGGTATGGTTCTCATTTCTTTCCCATGGATTAAGAAATCGTTTCGTGTTGATGGCACGTTCATCTATTGTCCCTGGCACTGCAACATTGATGAGCTTACTGCATCACAGGCCACAAGATGAAATCAACACCACCACCAAATATTGGCTTTCATGGACATACAGAGCAGAGAAACTCAAGCAAACCAGGTTTAAATACCATAATAGCACTCCATCTTTTGCCAGATTGAATAAATCATTTGTAGCTGGATCTATGGGAAGAAACTGCTTCAGAAATGGGTCATCCCTGAGATAGCTATTTATGTGAGCAACATAAGATGCTTTCTCAGATTCACTAATTGTGTGAAGAAGAGTCGTAGTTGTGGCCTTGAGGAAAGATGAACTCTGCTTAGAAGCCCCTGATTTTGCAGTAGCTCGACCTTGTAAATTCAAGTATGCCTGCCAATTCCATGTAGTAGAATGAATATGTTGCCTCCTAATTTATTCCAACTTCTAGACAGTATATGGGAATGCAAACTCCAATGGTACTAGCTTGAACAACTCTAATATGAATTTTACTTGATGAAGAAAGGAAGAGAATGAGGATAGGACCAATAAAACCCAAAATTAGACACACAAAGAACTGACCTTGAGGAAGTCCTCAAATTCAATCTCATTGCTTAAGTCAGCATGCAACTCGTCCAATATCCCAGTTATCTCCTCCTCATTAAACATTGAATTAAAAGCTTTTAATTTGATCATCACAGGCGGCAAATCTCCAACAGTAACTTTGCCATTCTGATTCTTTATTGATATAAACTAGAGCGCACAAAGGAATTGAAAAATTAAGCTAGAATCATGAAAAGCATGCATAGAATCCTAATATGAAAGTAAAATTAAACAGAAACACAGTTCAAACACAAGCAAAGAAGACAACTTACTTTTGACTTAAGGCTGCGAAGCTCAACCTGCATAAACTGACTTTGCAGCCATTGATCAGAGACATGAACACCCATATAACTCGACATCTCTAAGAATTTCCAACGCAACAAACACTATCTATTCTCCAACAGATTCGTCAAAAAATGGTAAAAAAGAAAGGGTATCAAGAGTATTTGGAACCAGAGTCCAAAAAGCAACAACAGAAACAAAGACTCAAATTCTGATCCTAATATATACAAATAGCAACAAGAACCTACTACCAAATTATCCTCGGAGATGATCTTAACTTGCCTGAATCGCAATGACCCCACTTCTCTATCCCTGGAAAAGGAAAACCCAGAAATACTCACTTCAAATAAGGCTCAGTACATAGGAGCAAACAACAAAAGAAGGACCAAAATGATCCTCCATTCATTAATAACACCAAAAATTGAATCAGAACCCTCTTAATTAAATAACATGCAAAAACAAATGACAAGACATTAAAAAACACAAATGCCGTATCCAATTAAAATTAAATGTTGAAAAAAAAACTAAATATAGAATCACAAAATCACAAGAAAATAAAGATAAAGCTAATAAACAAGGCAACAAAAACACTAAATATAGATGTACCAATCCACCATCACAAAATAAATATATAAAAAATTGAAAACACAAAACAAAAAACAAAAAAAAAATGTAAATGATATACAACTAAACAAAATATTACGAGAAAAGAAAAGGAACCCATGAAAGAAAACGTAAAATCAAAGAGAACCCAGAATTGCATACCTGTTGAGAATAACAGATTCACGTTCCAAGAAATCAAAATATTTCTATTATATAATATTATAGAGATAGAAAAAGAGACAGAAGGGTGGCGAGAAGGAATCCATTTTTCTTCGTGGGAGAGCAAAGTGTGTGTGAGAGAGAAGAAACGGTTTTTAGTTTTCTAACAAAGAGACAGACAAGAGCTAACTCGCCTTGAAACCGAGTTGTTTTGTTTGTTATGTTGATGGTGGTTTTCCTACTCTCGACAGTATGGTAAATTCGTGTACTTGCTGTCTTTATTTGCCAAGTGGTGGACACGTATATCTTTTGTTTCTCTTTTTCTCTTTCCTTTCCTTTTTTTTTTCTTTTTAACTTTTTTCTTCTATTTTTGTTTTTGATCTGAACTTACCAGTTACAAGTCATAAATAATTTTTTGTTTTCACTTTCATTTGATAAGTATAATCCATAAATCTTATTATTTTTAATTAAATTTATTCTTAATCAATTTTTAGCACATCCCGCCATATTAATATAATGTACTAATATTTGAATTCAAAAAATTAGAAAATGACAAAAAAATAATTAATAAAAAAAATTAAATTAGTAGCCTCACAACATTTTTTCCCCCCTCTACTTGGGCCTATTTATTTTTGTTTTCAAAAGTATTTTAAAAAAAATTTAAATTTTTTTATTTTTTTCTTTACTTTAAATTAATATTTTTGGTATTTTCAAATCATTTTGATACGTTGATGATAAAAGTAATTTTTAAAAAATAAAAAAATATTATTTTAATATATTTTCAAGTGAAAAACGCTTTCAAAAGCAGTGAAAACTAAACTCTTTAATCCATAAAATCTAAAGATGGTTTTTTTCTTAAAGATGGATCTTTCTTTACTTTTGCTTAAATTGCCTATTGTTTTTTTTTTTTTTTGCAAGGAATTAAAGTAGATTAAGAAATAATTTGATTTACTTGAAAAACAATGTATTTCAATTTTATATGTATCTCAACTTTTTCATTAATAATATTATGACATGTCCAAGTTAGCTTTAATATATTGAAATTAAATAAAAAATTTCATCCAATAAAACATGAGCTATATTTTTAAATTTATAAAAAAAATATTTTCCATGTGGAATTTATAATATTTAAGAATGGATCACACCCTTTAACAATAAAGCTAATTCTTAAGATTGTTTTAGATGTTATAATAAATTACAAGAATATTTTCGTCCAGCCAATAAAAAATGGAAACATGTATTTTAATCATCAAGCTAACTCTAAGATTTTTACAGTGATATTACTAATATTGATAACAATAAAAAAAAAATTAAAGAGAAAACATGGATACTTTTACAATTTTTACATACTAGAATGTATGTCAGTTCTGGTAATAATCATCCATTGGACTAATGTTTTTTTTTATTTGATTTAATTTTCAAAAAACAGTTCAACGTTCTCCTTCGTTTCTTCTTCTACCATTTTTTTTTTTGTTTTAAAAAGTTGTTATTAAAATTTTGAAAAGACATCTAGTAGTTTCTCTCCACTCATTCCAGGATTTTTTATTTTTTCTTCCAACCCATAAAATAAAGTGTAACAAAGAAGCATCAAATTGCAACTAACACAACTGATGTGTATCTTAATAGCCTCTAACTGTTGCATTGTCAGCCAATATTTCTGTGGGTTCTAGATTAGCGTGCAGTTGAGCACCGTAACCTGATTTACAGTTCATCCCGCATCATCAATTTTACTTATAAAAAATGATCTACTTGAAGCTCTTGATTCCGTGGCGCGGCCATCCTAGAGTGCCACCATATCGTGCAAAAGGCAAGTGGCTGTTTCAGTCGCACCTAAAACCAAGCAAGTTTTCTCTTATGAATTCCATACCATCACCCCAAAGCATATAAAGATCCCATTCAGACACTGTATTTCCATATACACGGGAGGAAGTCAAAGCCAAAGGTAAGCGACCTAATAAATCGGGACAAGCAGACATTATGCTCTAAATGGATATCATTAATTATTTAACTCTGTTTGTTTACGTCAGTATTTTTTTTTAACATAATTTTTAATTTTAATTTTTTTTAAAATATTTATATGATGTGTTAACATTAAAATAAAATTAAAAAAATTAAAAAAATATTATTTTAATGTATTTTTAAATAAAAACACATTAAAGCTATAATACCAAACACCAAGTTAGTAAGTTAAGATTACACAAACAAGGAGTTTTGTAATAAAAAACAAAGTAAAGATATACAATACGTATAGTTTTAATTTTCAATTGATAATTGATATTTTTTAAATATTTTTGTATCAATTTATAATATCTTTAAAGCTTCGGATAATAAAATTTTTGTTCATTCTTGAAACATAAAAATAAAAAAACTCCAAAAAAAAAAGAACAACAATACCAGAAAAGCAATTGATGTGGTAAATAACACAAAATAGGTGGAAGATTTGCTACTCAATCACAGGGTGAAAGAAGTAATTTGGTTATACGGGCAAGCAATATTGTATTAAAATTAAATTAAATTAAAAAAAACTAAGTGGCATTAGGAAAACACTGTGACATGTGAGTGAATCTACGATAGATTCAAGCAGTGCTTTTCGTTGGTCTTCCTTCATTCTTGCCATTCATAGCATTAATTGGTGTTGTCGTGGCTTGCTTATCGATGTTGTTGCTTGGCGAGAGGCTTTAATCAGTTATAGTTTTTAAATTTTTATTTTTACACGCACACTTTAATATATAATTGTGGGTTGCACATTGAATTATTACATTATTTATATTTTTTTATTAAAGATAACAACTAAGAAAAAGGGATAGTATATAATTTAAAAAAAAAACAAAAACAAAAACAAATTAATAATATTGATGATAATAAAAATGTAGATAAGTCTGGTTTTGTAGCCTCCCTAACCTAAGCAATTAAGCCTGAAGGGGTGTTTTAACACCTAATACCCTAAAGTCAACTGACTTGGGAGTTATTGGGCCAATGTTTGTTACATGGAGTTATTGGGCCAAGAAACTACGTCCCCATCGGCTTTAGGAAGGACCTTAGCCTTAGCTCCAAGATCTTAGTTTGCATCAGGATTTCAGTTCTCACCAGGAGCCGATTGCTCTTAAGGATAAACCGATGGAACATAGTAGTGAATTTCTCTCTCCCGATCCGGTTTCGGTTAAGTAATCTGTCTATCCATCAGGTTAGGTTTCGACCTAAGCATGTAAGGGCTTTCTAGTAGGGTAACCAAACCATGCCTCGCAGCATTGATTTCTTCTTTTCATTCTCAGAACAATCTCCAGAAAGACTTAACGCCAACCAAATAGGAAGCTTCATCCAATCCTCACCTTCGGAACGGGCTCGAGAGCTTCAATCAGACTTAGGGAGCGGGGAAAGTAGCAGAAGGGCGGTCGGAGCAAAACAACTTCTTTGCGGAAAGCGATGTCATTATCTTCCGGTAAGAGTTCAAGCGGTAGTTCGAGCTAAAGCACTCTTCTTGGCTTTCAATTCACTTCCGTTGTTGTACCATTCCATCTCTTTGTCATCGCATATAGAATTCCTTTTTCCTGTTTCGAGTTTCAGGTCTAGTGTGGGAGCTGTTACCCCTTATTCCTTTTCCTAAATAGGCCTTTCTTCCCTCTCTCTAGCCTATAGGTTTTGACCTTCATGGGAGAGGAAAGGTTTCCTTTGTCATAGGCGGCGGAGGGTTTCGCTTTTTATATTTTTATATACGAAAAAGTGGCGCAGTGAAAACTCAAAACAAAATAAAGAGAGCATAGAATTTATACAAAATTGGCTTTTTAGGAAAGTTACGGAGATTCAAAGGTTATTACTTCATTCTTCTTTTTCTTTCTCCCAGATCGATCTTTTTTTCCTAAGACAAACAGAAAGATGCGCCAAATCACACAACCATATAAGGAAGTTTTTTTTTTGTAATGGAAGCTCTCTCCTTGCTTTTGAATGCCATGAATCGATTTTTTACTTATTCTCATGGCTTTCGCAAAGTCAAGTTTCTTGCTTTAGTTTTCAATAAGGGGCAACAAGCAACGGATTGAGCTGCGCGAAAGCCGTTGCGCGTTAGCGCATCCGTTTTCTTGCTCGTTAGCGCTTTACTAATAAGATAGAAAGGGCTTTTTCCGCTGGATCCAGAACGAATAGGAGATCTATCAGTACGCCATCCGCTCTATATCTTTCGTAGTGACGGAACTCCTCTCTTTTTAGGCTGACGAGCGGAGGCTCCCGGGAGCTTGTCCTCTCGTCCTTTTCAAAGTCGAGTCGCGTAATAAGTACAGTATAGTAAACAACTCACCTTCCAGGCTAGTTTCGACCCTCTTTCCGGAAGCACGAATTCACCTGTAGGTATCTACGGAGCCCCGGATACCACTTTGCTAGGGTTAGGTTTTTGCCTTTCTTAAGTCCAGGATGCGAAAACGATTCCTACCCTTGAGAGTTGATTTCAGGTTCGATAGTGTCGAGAAGGTATTAGCCACCGGTGACCGTACTTTCGTAAAATGGGCGGTGGTTCCTCTCCTTCCTCTTTAACCTAGAACAAAAAATATATCTCGCCGACCGAATCGAAAAAGTAAAAGGCTTCAAACTACTAGTCATTAAGACAACTATGAAATCAAAGTAAGGAAGTCCTTTTCTTGACTTGGCCTGCGTGCATTATACCTACCCCTTTTTAAAGAACTTGATTTCAATCTCAACAAAGAAATGAAAGCATAACTCTTTGCTTGTTGTCCTCTGACTCTTTTAGCCTGCCTTGTGGAGGTCTCTCGGGTGTCTACGGCGGATCCGATCAGTCTCGTGATGAAGAGAATTCCGATCTTCCACTAAGAAAGGTATCGTCACGACAACTCAATTTGTCCGGTATTACTAATGGGCAATCAGTCCAAGGGGCAATATTCGGTCAATCAGGTTAATCCCGAACAGCCTTTGCTGCTCTCTTTCCTGTGGGAGGAATCCCACACAGCTCTTCTTGGTCTTGAAGGGTAAGATAAGATACCTTCTTTCTATAAAAGAATGAAGTTCACACGCGAAAGTGTAACCTTACCAAAGGAACAAGATCAAGCCACGGTCGGGAAACTCCCATCGTCTAGTGGTTCAATCTCTCTTTCAAGGAGGAAGCGAGGACCCTGGGGGTATTACGAAAGGAAGTTGATCAGGAATGATTGATTCTTTATCAGTCTGGAATTTCTTCTTCCTGGGTCGATGCCCGAGCGTGGGGACGGACTGTAAATTCGTTGGCAATATGCCTACGCTGGTTCAAATCCAGCTCGGATTCACTAATCCACCATGAGAAAACCCAGAAAATGACATTCCACTGATTGCAGGGTTTTCCAGCAACAGTAGTATAGCCTTTTTTTTTACCTCCTCCCAAAGCGAGGATCCGTATCTGTAAATAGCCCCGTCTGCATTACTCCTTATTAGCCTGGTCCCTTCTCATTGGGCTTCTTAGCCTTCGGCATCCCCTTTCTCTTCTTCTTCTTAGCCTTCGGCTTTCGCTATCTCACTAGAAAAGCTTCTCTTCGGCTAACTCTATTCAGTCTTTTCTCTGAATAAATCTCTCAGGATTTCTCTATTCCGGAGGAAAGAACCCATCCTATACCCCAATCTCACGATTCAAAGTCTTGTTGGGGATTACCTTATTGGTACCCTATTAGTGCTTTAGAAGCTTCAATAAAGACCTCTGAAAGAAGATTTGTCTTATCTAAGATCCCTACTCCCGATTAAGCCTAACTAACTTGGAGGACAATTTTGTTCGAGTTCTTTGTCAAGGACCTTGCTAAGGGGAGAGTCAGTGAATTGGATTGGTCCACGGTCCTTGTTACTACGGGCTGGGGTGACACGGTGTTTATGAGAGGCATTCTTCTTTTTTGAGCTGCTGGATTTGGAATTGGGATTGGGATTGCAGTAGATATAAAGCTCCTTTTGATCTTATTGATTTGACTTGATAGCATTCTAAATTCAGTAGAGTAGGTACAGATTGGGCCACGAAGTTCTTCGTGTACATAGGAAGAATAAGTTTACTTTGCACCAGTTTCACTTGCTCTTTCTCGGTGGTCCTCTTTCCGTTCAGCGGGTAATGAAAGGAGTTCTTAATTTTTAGGTTTTTGCTTTTTCGTCCAATATTGGATTCTTTTCACATCCAGCTAAGTATTAAAAAGATAAGGTATTGTTTCACTATTTCAAAGTTGATTGAAAAGGAACTTTTTCCAGTGAGAGTTTGAACAAACATTTGGGCCATCCTTTCATTGAAGACCCCTATGCATGGCTCTCATATACATTTTAAGATGTGTTCTAGGGCAATAAAAAAGTTCGGGTGTCGGTACTCATGAGCACGCTTTTTTCTTTATTCTCTTCTAGTAGCGGTAACACAGGGGTTTATTTTATATCAGTCGATTACCCGGCTTCGTAATCAAACTGGATGAATGAACTTCTTTCCAATGGGATCAACCACTGCTACCTTCGCTGCTTTCCTTAGTCTTGCTTCTTTTCTTTTAGAAGCAATGGATAATATTGTCTCAAAGGATAATAATACTCTTCTTTCCAATAAGGTCAGTTCCTTTAGCACAACCCATTACTATTCTATTATATGAAATTTCCATTCCTCAAGCAGGGCATTCAATAGAAACTGGCATCTGAAAAAAAAGATACTCACGCAAAACTTGTGATTAGTATTTAAAAGTGCATTTTTATCAAGGTTTTATATCATCATTTTACACTTGAAGTATCAATAACTCCTTAACTAGAGCATGTTTTATAATAAGAAGTCTGATAATATAAGATAGCTTTAATTTATGGTAAATGCTCATTTTAAATGCAGGCATATCTCACAATTTAAAGGATTGATTGATGTGATTAACTATTGAAAGTGAAAGGACAAAGAAAAGGATAAGCTTAGAAAGGAGATACCGATTCAATTCAAATTGGAACACTGTTTAGTTATTGGGTCATATCTGGAGCTGTAAATCTTGGATTTTAGTTTGATATATATGGATAAAAAGCTAAGAAATAGGCCTACAATGTTCATGAATAGTGTAAGACCCAAATCTACCGTTTTCAAATTCAAAGTTTGGCCACAAAAGAGAAGTCAGAATTTGTCCTGCAATCCAGCCCAAACACTGCTCAGAATTTTACCCATAGCTAGAGTTCTAGAAGGCCAAATGACTTGAAATTTGATGGGTGGAAGAAAAAGACAATTTCCAACAACTTTTATGAAGAAGACCTGCTCACATTCTAATGGTAGCAATGACATGTTATTCAGATAAGAGCTTGAGGGCTATCCACCACGTCCACCAGCAGCACTACTCAGTATTGTAGACATATCTCGAGCTATAATGCTCAAAATGCTCTAAACTTTGGTGGGTTGAAGGAAAAGACAATTCCCAACAACTTTCATGAAGAAAACTTTGCCACATTCTGATTGAATCAATGTCATTTCATCAAGCCAAAATGCTTGAGTGCTGCTGTCCACCAGTCCACTAAATCAATAGTTGGCCACTACATCAATAATCAATTACTTAGGATGCCATTAGTCAAAGCTAATCAATTAATTGTCTCAGTCATCCATTTGGATGCCATTAGCCGAAGCTAATCATACATTTGTCCCGATCATCCATTCAGATGCCATTAGCCAAAGCTATTCATTAACCAATCAAACGTTCTAGAGGCGGTTTATGAGATCACTATAACATGGTAATATCCTTGGAATTGCTCATTCAAACGATTCATAACAATTTGACATTCATTGTAATATAATAGTAGACCCTTCGTGATACTCGTACAGACATCCTGTAATAGTTTAACATTCAGTAAACATTATAACAAATACTTTGTAATACATAAACAAACATTCCATAACAGTTTCGCATTCAATATAACACAACAACACACCCTTTGTATTGCTCATCCAACCATTCATGACAGTTAATGATCAATATAATATAACAATAGATCCCTTGTAATACTCATACAACCATTCATGATAATTAACATTCAGTATAATACAACGGTAGATTCGTCGTAATACTCATACAACCATTCGTCACAATTACATTCAATAAAATACAACGGTAGATCCATCATTATACTCATACAACCATTCGTCACAATTACATTCAATAAAATATGACAGTAGATCCTTCGTAATACTCATACAACCATTCATTATCATTACATTCAATAAAATACAACAGTAGGTCCTTCGTAATACTCATACAACCATTCGTCAGCAACCCAAATTCATAATAGCCCAATCAACATCTCATAGTCAATTTAATATTCATCGCAACACAATAATATATCCACCTCAAACAGGTCATTACATAACATTAACATTTTCATCATCGTCTCAACATTCATCAAGAACTCGATCAACATTTCATAGTCATTTCGACAATCATCAAGAATTCAATCAGACACTTCATTGTTGTTTCATCATTCATCAAGGATTCAATAATATATCATCATAAGTAAGACATTTCGAAACATGAACATCATACGAGAAGAAGGTGGAAAACACCTACCTGTTCCACCTGCGGTTTGTCCTTATCCTGACGATGGTTCGATCCCGACCGCATCACCTAAGACATCAATGCCACAATTCAGTATATTTGCATCCTTAAATCACATTCATCACCATACTTATTTCAAGAATCCATATGTTCACATTCAAGTGTTCCACATATTACACCATCATATAATGAAATTGTTGCAAGCATTTGAGTCATTTCTGCTCGGGAGGCTGGACAGTTCGGCAGTGAACACTGACTCGTTGCAGGCCAGACAGTTTGGCAGCGAAAACAAGTTCGCTGTAGGCTGCGCAATTCGGCAGCGAAAATTCATTCGCTGCTGGCGCCACAATTTCGATAGCAAATGCTACTTCGCTGCAGCCCACACGTTTTCGGTAGCGAATGCTAATTCGCTGCAGACAACTCAATTCCGGTAGCGAGTCACAAATTTGCTATAGACAATACAACTTCGACAATGAATTACAATTTCACTGTAGAGCACACAATTTGGCAACGAATGTTAATTCGCTGCAAACAACTAAATTTTGGCAGCGAATGTCAAATTCGCTGCAGACCATACAACTTTGACAGCGAACCCTAAATTCACTGCAGGACACACAATTAGGCAGCGAATGTTAATTTGCTGCAAACAACTCAATTTCAGCAGCGAACGTCAAATTCGCTACAGACCATACAACTTCGGCTGCGAATCCCAAATTCGTTGCAGAACACACAATTAGGCAGCGAATGTTAATTCATTGCAAACAACTCAATTTCAACAGCGAATCCCAAATTCATTGTAGACCATATAATTTTAACAATGAATCCCAAATTCACTGCAGACCATACAACTTCGACAATGAGTCCCAAATTCGCTGAAGAACACACAATTTGGTAGCGAATGTTAATTCGCTGCAAACAACTCAATTTCAATAGCGAATTTTAGATCATACAACTTCGGTAGTGAACCCCAAATTCACTACAGGACACACAATTGGGCAGCGAATGTTAATTCGCTGCAAACAACACAATTTTGGCAGCGAATGTCAAATTCGCTGCAAACCATACAACTTCGGCTGCAAATCCCAAATTCGCTGCGAACACACAATTGGGCAGCGAATGTTAATTCGCTGCAAAATAGCTCAATTTCAACAGCGAATCCCAAATTCACTGCAGACCATATAACTTCAGCAGCGAATCCCAAATTCGCTGCAGAACACACAATTCGGCAATGAATGTTAATTCACTACAAACAACTCAATTTCGACAGGGAATTTCAAATTTGATGCAGACCATACAATTTTGGTAGCGAATCCTAAATTCACTGTAGAATGTGCGGCAGCTAATTACCAATTCGTTGTAGACAACGCAATTACGGCAGTGAATGCTGATTCACTGCAGACAACACGATTCGACAACGAAATTGATTCACTGCAGGCAACACCATCTGGTAGCGAAACTAATTCGATGTAGACAACACCATTTGGCAATGAAAATTTCTTTGCTGCAGATAACACAAATCGACAGCGAAACTAATTCGCTGCAGACCACTTAATTCGGCAACGAAACTAATTCGTTGCAGACAACATAACTCTGCACATAACATCATCTTAACTTATTATTATACAATTTCATCAAACACAAACAAAAATTTATGTTATTAACACCAACATAGTTCCAGTTTTGGTTTCAGCAGGGTCTAAGGTCCTAATGACTACACAATTTTGTACATAAACCTTTCTAACACAAGTTCTTCTATCATACATGCAAGAATCAAGATAATAACACCGTTATGCATTTTGTTTTAGTTCAAGTATGTCCCTAAGAGTTCAACAAGATCATAATTTATGCATTTCTTCATCTCATTCCCCTTAGATCTTTCATTTAATTATTTTCGAAACTATGAGTGCATGAACACTAAACCTTCTACTTTGGGGTTTTCATCCCCTCCTTGTTTTAAAATCATGAGGCAGCAACCAGCCAAGGAAAAATACTTCTCTTACCTCACGTTTTTGATAACTTTAGAGCAAGTTTTGGTGACATGGTTCTTTCCTCAATCTCGATTTTTCCTTCTCTTCCATCTCTGTTGTACAGCGGGTCTGTCACACTCCCTCTCCTCTCATGGTTTCAGTCATCAATATAACTACCTAGCTTTCTTCTTCTTCAAACACTCAAGGCAGGGGACATGCAGCTAGTGTAGGTGGGTCTTCTCCTTGGAAAGGGTGGTTGTTATTGTAGTCACAGCTACTGGCCGGTTATGGGGAAGGGGCCTGAACTCCTTCTCCTTCCATGGCTTCAGCCACTTCTGTCTTTCCATTAGTCACCCTTCTTCTCCAGCATTCAAATGTGGTGCATGCAGCTGGGTATACAGCTGTTGCTAGCAAATTTTTAGGGAGAGGAAGAAGGCAAGAGCATGCAGCCCGTTTTGGAAAGAATGCCCCTTTCTCTCTCTTTGTTGCATTTATACCCCTCTTAAATGCAAATGGTTGTTTGGACGTTGGACCAAGGCTTTCCTTATCCCCCTTTTAGGCTATCCTTGTGCTGGTTTCTATTCCCATTCTCACCCTAGGATAGGTTGGTCCAACAAAAATTTTTGTTAGGTTTGACAGTGTCGCTACCGATTTAGAAATCAACAGCCACAAACTACGTCGCTGCCGATTCAGAAATCAGCAGTGAGAACTACGCCACTGACAATTCATAAATCGGCAGCCAAACTGTGCCAATGCCGTTTCTGAAATCGGAAGCCAAAAACTGTGTCACTACTGATTCTAAAATCAGCAGCGAAGTACTATGCCACTGTCGATCCAGAAATCGGCAGTAAAAACTGTGCTGCTGCCGATCCAGAAATCGGCAGCCCTAAACTATACCACTGTCGATTAAGAAATCAGCAGCCAAAAGCTTTGCTGCTACCAATTCTGAAATCAAAAACCAAGTACTGTGCCGCTGCCGATCCAAAAATTGGCAGCCAAAACTATGTCGCTGCCGATCCAGAAATCGGCAGCAAAACTGCGTTGCTGCCGATTCAGAAATCGGCAGTCCAAAGCTTTATTATTGCCGATTCTGAAATCAGCAACCAAGTACTGTGCCGCTGTTGAGAAATCAGCAATAAAAACTGTGCCGCTACCGATCCAGAAATCGACAGCAACGGTGACGTCGTTTTAACTTAGCTCTTTTTTTTGTTGGGTGTTTACAACAAACACCACCATTCAGCATCGAAAACTAATTCACTGCAGACACACTATAATTCGACAGTGAACACCCGATTCGCTACAGACTACACAATTCAGTAGTGAATGCTAATTCACTGCAGACAACACAATTCAGCAGTGAACACCTAATTCGCTGCAGACACTATAATTCGGCAGCGAACCCCTGATTCGCTGTAGACAACATAATTCAGCAGCGAACACCTGATTCACTGCAGAGACTATAATTCGACAGGAGACGTGAAATAAGATTTTGATGATATGATTCTTATTAAAATGTAATTCCTTCTCTCCCGAATCGAGTATCTTTATTGGTTTTACTTCAAGAGTCAAATCTTCTTTAACTTCTATTGGAATCCGGGGTAGAACTCGTGAAGGGTTTATGTCGGTTTTTCACAACAAGGAGACGTGAAATACATTATGAACCTTGGCCAATTATGGGGCAGGTATATTTCATAGGCTAAAATTTTGATGCATCTTAGGATTTCAAATGGTCCATTGAATCTAGGAGTTAACTTCCCCTTCAAATCGAATCTCAACATATTCTTCCACAAGGCCACTTTTAGAAATATTTTGTCTTCTATATTAAATTAGAGAGGCCTCCCTTCAAGTATATGCATACTTCTTTTATCTATCCTGAGTAACCTTTATCTGATCTTTAATAATTCTTACCTTTTAAGTAGTAACTTGTATTAGCTTTGTGCCATACAGTTTTGTGTCCTCGACTTCTTCCCAACACAAAGGAGTTCTACACTTCCTACCATATAGGGCTTCATATGGAACCATCCCTATTGTTGCCTGGTGATTATTGTTATATGTGAATTCCAACAATGCTATATGTTCTTCCCAGGTTCCTCCAAATTCTAAAGCACACGCCCTTAATAAATCCTCTAATATTTGAATGACCCTTTCAGATTGGCCATCAGTCTACGGGTGGAAAGCAATACTTACATCTAATCTTGCTCCCAGAGCATGTTGTATGTTCGACCAAAGATGAGAGGTGAAACTGGGATCCCAATTCGAGACAATGGATATTGGAATTCCATGACTTCGTTCACATAAAGTTTGGCGAGTTTGTCCATTGAATTCCATTCTAATATCTGAATGACCCTTTCTAGGGAAGATATTAACACCCCTAACACACCTTACTTGAGGTATGCTGCATTGTGTGGTCTGGATATTATTTAAAAATATTGATGGGTTCTTAACCAGTGGTCTGTCTATGACTCAGAATGAATATTTATGCTTATGAATAAATTTGTCATTTTGAATTTGTTATAGACTCGTATGTCTAGGTAAATCCTTGTAAGAACAATATGTGTATGTGTCCTAACAAGGTTCACCTATTCTAGAAGGCAAAAGTGTTTTCCACAACTCATATATTCTAGTGAAAGAAATACTCTTAATTAAAATTGTTGACTATCCAAAATAATTCAGAGAATTTTCTAAGAATTTTCTATAATTCTGAGAATTTTCTAGTTAACTCCTGGTACTAAAATACCAGCCTACTAGTAGGTCTAATATTTATACCAGAATATTGACTATTAATTTTCAGGAATAAAATTTTTTAGAGTTATTGAAATATTGGCCAAATCATTAAGGAATTTTACAAACTAGTATTTATACCAGAATGTTGACTATTAATTTTCAAGAATAAATTTTTTAGAATTATTGAAATATTGGCCAAATCCTTAAGGAATCTTACAAACTCATTGTAAATTCCAAAAAAAAATGCACAAAAAGTTTCTAAAAAACAATGTTAAAAACTATTTTTCCTCATTTTTATAAATAAAATGCATTTTTTGTAAGGATTGAGTCATATGCAATAAGTAAAAATCATTTTTTGGTTTTTTTTTTAAGGTCATATTTGACAAAAAGCCATTTTTTGAAAAACCAAAACTATCAAAATAGGTCCATGGTGTGTTTGCCAAACACACCTTTAAACCAAAAAAACTTTTAGCAAAAACATTGCCAGTCAAACAGGGTCTTACATTTGACCCGATCAGGTTGACTTGATCGAGTTGACCCGACCAGGTTGACTCGACTGGGTTTACCCCAAATATTTGGTATGACCATAAATCAAACCGAAAACATTGATTTGACTCGAAAACTTAACCAAAATTAAAACTAAAACTTAAAACAAATCAAACTTAAACACAAAAACACAAAAAATCTTTGACCAAAAACTGATCAAACACAAAAAAATCAAGAACAACTGAAGAACATCCAAGGTAAACCCAACAACTTGGATCCAAAATCAGATTGAATACAATTAAAACAAAGACATAGACATGTTGGAAATCATGCAAGGATCCCTAATCTAGCATCCATTTACTTCAATTATCAAAGAATCAACATGATTTTATTAAAATAGATTTTGATTCAAAACTAAAACTCTAAGATTAAAACCCTTATAAACTTGTTATTGATGCAAATAAACCTTATAGATTATTTACTAGTCAAGTTTCCTGAATGTTTTAGTGCAAAGAATTGAACCAAAATTGGTATAGATCATGAGGCTAAAGAAATGTTCTTCTCGAGAACACGGAGAACACTGCTTTAGAACCCAAAACCCAAAAAAATGCCAAGATATACCCAGCATTGTCAAACCTATAAATGACCTTCTAGGCCTTTAAATACACTGCTTTTGATCCTTATAGACTACTTTATCAATACAAAGCATAGTTGAATAAAAAAGAACTAACAAATAACATCAAATCATCAATAACATGCATGAAGTGTCGAAGTTCAAAACTACCAAAGCTAAACAACAAATATATTCATGCTATTTGGATTTAAAACATGATATTTTTAACATTTATATACCAAAACATACTTATATGAACCATGAACTTGCACTAAAAATATCAAATTGATTAAAATGTTTCCAAAATCTTTAACCCACGAACAAACAACAACTTACTATTTTATTACAAAAAAAATTCAAACACTAATCAAAATACCTTAAATACATCATTAACAAGCTATTGAGCTAAAAAAAAAAATAACAAACATCAAAACCAAGAATCATGCCCTTAGTGCAAGCCTCATCAACACATTATTGACCAAAACTAAAACAAACTATCATAATGAAAGCTTGAGCAATCTAAAACAAGCTTAAAACAAGAATAAAAATAAAACAAACTGTGCCGAAAAACATCAGATTATTCCAGCACCAAAATCAAACCAAAAATACAAAATGAGCTAAAACAACATCAAAAAAGGTTTAAACATTAAGAAATCATAAATAGATAGGCCAAATGGATTCCACACTTAAACTTTTATATGGTTATACCTTCTCCAAGCTTGCTGGCTATGGACTGTTGTTTTCCTTCTCTCCCTTTCATTATCTTTTGCTTCCAAAGCTTGTTATACCTTTTATGTTAGACTTTTGAATCTTTACAAGGGGTCTTTTCACAATGTGTTTCACCAAGTTTTTCCTCTCATTTGCCTTAATTTTTAGGGCGTATATATAGGGTTTTAAGCTAGGATTTAATCAAAGGTTGATCCTCCTTCATCAAAGCATGACCTTCTGATCAAAATTGGAGAGTTTTTGGGTACGTTTTATAGCTTTGAGTTGTGTACCTATACTGGTTTTTCAATGATGGTTTTGCAATAAACTAGGTTTTTAAAGATTTTGGTGGTTTTTTCAAACTTAGAGACTAAGGTGCTTGTTTTTAGCTTTAGATCTTGAGAGAAACATGGTCAATCTTTGATATGAAAAAGATTAGTGGTTTTGTGAAATAGGTATCTTAGTCAAGGTTAACTAAGTTGATAAATTTTAAGGCTTTTGCTGGAGCAACTTCGATGTAAACATCATCGGAGACCACTTGAACTTGGTAGAGGAGAAACATACCTTTTGATTGGATCCATTCTTACTCAATTTGGAAGTTTGTAGCTCCACATTCATTCGTTTGAAGGTGCCAACCCGATCAGTCAAGAATTTGAAATATAATGATGGCTGATCAGGGACAAGATATTGTTGAGTTTGTTAAAGAAAATGGAATGTAAATGTTTGATGGGAGTAGCTGATCTTTGTAGAAGGGGTGTTTCTTAGTTGAATGATGGTGGTTACAACTATAGAGGTGATCTGAAACGCCACATTCATTCGCTTAAAAGTGCTTACTCAATCAACCAAAACTGCAAAAGAAGAAGCTAAACAGTGGTTGAACGACATGTAGGGTTACAACTATAGAGGTGATCTGAAATGCCACATTCATTTGCTTAAAAGTGCTTACTCAATTAACCTAGACATTAGGGTTTTTAATTTGAGACTTGATAAATTTCACTTTAGTCCCTGTTCTTCCAATTGCTTTTAATTACACCTGTAATTGCCTCCTAAACTCTTCATTTCATGCAATTCCGCCCCTGCCAAACTCAATTGTCAGTCCCAAAGTTGAAATTGTACATTTTGACAGTTAATTGATCAACAAACTTCCAATTTCTTCAATTTGGCCCATGATTTGATTAGTTTCAACATCTGCATTCACACACCGTTTTTAATTTTGGTCATTGGTTTTGGATTTCTTCAATCAAGTCTTTAATTGTTTAAGCCCCTGATTTGACCAGATTGACTCTTTAAAATTGCAATTTGACTCCCAGACTTTAATTTCTTCCAATTAAAGCCTAAATTGACTTTAAAAATTATTTGTTTTTGCAATTAAGTCCTCAATAAGATTAATTAAGCCTTCCAAAAATCTTATTGAGTCCTTAGCTATTCAAATTTGTATTTATTTACCCAAAATAAAAATATTTTCACCAATGGGCCTCTTTTGTCAATAAGAATTGAGTTGCCAATTTTTCCAACCTTATACATTTTGGACCTCCAACTTTTCCACTTGTTATTTTGGTTCTTCACCCACCCTCATCCTTCAAAACAAGTTAAATATGAAATACTATAATAAGGTCACATCATTTGACTGAGTATGCGTGTGTGTGTGTGTGTGTGCGCGTGTGTGTGTATAAGGTTCATCAAAATTTCTATCAAAATTTTGGCAGAGTTTCCAATATAAATGGGCATACCAAGTTATCGACAATTGCCTTCATTTCAAAATCTTTATAACCATATAGATCATTCATCTTATAACTCATTTTGTGTCATCTTAACCTCAAAAATATTTTCAACATCATATATACATTTCACCTTTTAGTTTCAGCATCATATACATTCACAAGAATATATCTCAAAATATGCGCTAGGAAAAGGAACCTATTAAATCACTTATACATGTCGATCCTAAGACATATGTGTGTGTGTGTGTGCGTTTGTTTGTGTGTGTGTGTAACATCCAACAAAAAATTAGTGTTAGGCCGACTTACACTAGGATAACATTAGGGAAAATAGGTTGGTCTGCTCTAGGGAAAAATGATGGGGAAGAACTGGCCTGTCCTAGATTAGGATTTATGGTGGATAAAACCAGCCTAAGATGACCCAAAGAGGGATAAGAGCAACCTTAACCAACATCGAAACACCCTACCTCATTTAAGAGGGGGTATAAATGCAAGGGAGAGAGAGAAGGTGACCCTTTCTTTTCCTAAAAAATAGCTGGCTAGAAGCCTTGGCTGCAACAACCTTTCTTTCTAAAACAAAACCAAGACAACCTGCATGCAAGCCCCTTTGACTATTGATTGAGAAGAGAGTTAGAAGAAAAAAGAGAAAACCATGAAAGGAAAGTGAGTTGGAAAGGCCGGCTGCTGCAGTAGAAAAGGAAGAGGAGGAAACCAAAAAGAAGAAGAAGAACAACTATCAAACCTACACTAAGACTGTCCACAAACGTAAGGTAAGATCAACACCATTTCCTTGGTTCGGTATTACCCCAAATTTCAAACGAAAAAGAAGGGGAAGAACTTTAGAATGAGAGTTTAGGACCCTTATATTTTGACTCAAGATTTAATAAACTAGGAGTGATGAACCTAAGTGGAATTGTAATCGTCCCAGTTGTATGATTTTATCAACGCTAAAAGTTCCTAACATATGCTCTTAATTTGGGGGTAATTTTTTTTTGTAAAGAATTCTACCAAAATTTTGGTAGAGTTTCCTTTGTATTTAGAAAATCTCAAGTTATCGACTATTATCAATTTACCCAATCAACCCATCATCATAAAGTACCATAATTCCGGACCATATTTCAATCATCAATATTGAACACCTCATATAATCAACACAATACACACACACACACACACACACATGAATAAGTTCAATATAAACATAGCCCACAAATCATATTATAAAATTTAAAAGAAAAAGGGATACTAACATGTAAAGAGAGAATTTAAAACATAATAAGTATTCTTAAAAATTTCAAAAGGGTTAATTACAGGATAGCTAATGTACTACATGTTGAGCTAAGACTTTTATATACATCAAGGTTTACACAAAAGCATACTGCATAATCACACTAATTCCATTATGCTTAAGTTAAATATTTACACAAGTTTAACAAAGTGGAGTCCTAAAACTATTGATCTCCCATAAACAACCTAGTAAGCATACTGTTATGTTGATGAAATAAATATATATATGATCATGCAAATGAAGTATAAATTTTCTATCGAATCTATAGGAATTCTAACAATCCATTTATAATTTGCTTGTAAATCATTTAAACCTAATTAAAACTCATTTGCATATCTTTAATTTGAATACTCTTATTTACTTGCATGAACCAGGTGACTTTGCATAGTCCAACCTGGATATTTTAAGGCAATTATATATATCAATTTTCGTCAGGTCATTGAAACACGGATACCCTTCACAAATCGAGTCTTATTGATTGTTCTGGGGCGTCCCAACACGGATATCATTAGTCAAAGTTAATCTTGTAATTCATCTTTCGACAATCCTATCACAGATGCCATTAACCAAGGCTAATATTGTAATTCATCTCTCAACAATCCTATCACGGATGCCATTAGCCGAATTTAATCTTGTAATTTATTTCCTAGCAATCCTATCACAGATGCCATTAGTAGAAGTTAATCTTGTAAATACACTAGACTTTCTTTACATTGAACATGGCATTGTTGTAAATGCATTCACCAGGAGAACTTTAAATTGAATAAGTGCAAAGAGGAGGGAAAATGACGTACCTGCTCCCTCTATCTCGTGACCTCCTCCAACAAAAGATCCAATCTTCGTCGCTCCTCCTAAATCACAAGGAAGTCTTTGGTCATGATCCCTTTAAGTCGAATGTTATAGAGAATCCATATTCATTCATTACACATATATTACTTTTTATGCATGTTCATTTCCTTATCATAACATACATATACATATTATGTAGATTTTTAAAGTTAGTATCAACGTGCAAGTGTCCGCGCGACTTAGTTTACACACACACACAGTATTCATGTGAAAGTCTAATTGTTACTATTTAAGTTCCGAACTGTTACTATTTGAATTGTTATTGTCTTGGACCTGAAACGTTACTGTTTGATCTGTTATTGTCTTAGACTTGAACCGTTAGTGTTTGATCTATTAGTGTCTTAGACTTAAATCGTTACTATTTGATTTGTTACTGTCTTAGATCTGAACCGTTAGTGTTTGATCTGTTACTATCTTAGACCTGAACCGTTACAGTTTGATCTGTTACTATTTTAGACTTAAACTGGTACTGTCTTAGATATCTTACCTTCTGTAATAGTCCCGTTGAATTCATGGATTTTAGCCACCAATTTAACATCTCTCAAGAATTATTAACGTCTCACAACTCCATTACATACAAAATCTAATAAGGACCAGAAATCTATTATATTCTTAATCAGACATCCATTCCTTCTTCGATTTTCATGGTAGTAATACTTCACACAATCTCAAGAATCAACACAAGTGCTCCATGAAATTTAAGAAGTTGTAAAAGAGATATTCAAAAAATATAGTTTTACCGCCTATATTATTCATCAATTCACATCATGGAGTATAAAGCATTAATAGGGTAGCATAAAACAAGATTGAAAGACTCATCATTGGCCGACCACTAGCTCTATTTAATTATCAAAAATTTTTACTTCAAATGAATATGGTTCAAATGAATGAGAATGTGGTTGCGACATGATTGTTATGATTATACTTGTGTTAATGATATAAATTCTGCATATGTTGTGGATAAAGTTATGTGAAAATGTGTTGGATTGATACTAAGTGCAAAATTATATTGTTATTAAGCCTTAGAATCACGTTGGAGTTGAAATGAAAATTACATCATGATCTAATACTTTGGTTTTCTTGTATAATGAATGAACATGTATGTTTGTGAATCATAGGAATGGGTATGTATTGAGAAATGTTATTGTGAATATAGTTATGATAAAATATGACAAAATTGCATGTATAAACTATGGAGTAATGGGCAACAAGGTTTCAACCAAAGGGGGATGGAATGAATCATGAAGGAAACTATACATGATGAACATGGTTAGAATGACATGAGATGAATTGGAAATAAAACCCTTATGTGTTGAAATGTAAAATTTGTAGCAATGCTAGGTGCCGGTTTTGAAAGTAATGAATTGGATGAAACCTTGATAAATGTACATTGGGGATGTTGTTTTTGTGTTACTTGATAATGTATGATGAACAGAGTGTGGTTGGTGACATTTTATGTCCGGCTGGGATGGATATGTATAGGGGGAGAAGGTGTAGTGTAAACCTTATGCGTAGTTTAGGGAAAAGGTAAAACCAGAAATGACTTACCTTGTCGCTGATGATTTCTGAATCGGCAGCGACTTAGTCTGCGGTGATAGGTCGGTAGCGACTCAGTTTTCATCAATGATTTTTTAGTTAGTATTAGCCAATGAGCGTTGATGATTTCAGCATCAATCGTAGAACTGGGTTGCGTTGATGATTTTTAAGTCGGTAGTGACTCAACTTTCATCATTGATTTCTAAGTCGGTAGTGACTTAGTTTTCATCAATGATTTCTGAGTCAGCAGTAGCCTATACACGTCGATGATTCTAACGTCAGCCGTAGAACTGGGTTGCTTGACTATTTCTGGGTCAGTAGCGATTTAGTTTTCATCAACGATTTCTGAGTTAGCAGTAGCCTATGTGCGTTGATGGTTTCAGCATCAGCCGTAGAACTAGGTTGCGCTGATAATTTCTAAGTTAATAGCAGATTACATACGCTGACGATTTCATGCATCAGATGTAGGACTAGGTTATGTTGACAACTCTATGTTACCAGCAAATTAGTCTTCGCTGCTGAATTCTGGGTCACCAACGAATCATTTGCACTATCGAATCTTGTGTCACTAACGAATCAGTTTTCGCTGCCGAATACTAGGTCACCAGTGAATCAACTTTGCTATCAAATCCTGGATCACCAGCGAATCAGTTTTTGCTGCCGAATACTGTGTCACCAGCGAATCAGCTTCGCTACCGAATCTTGGGTCACCAACAAATCAGTTTTTGCTGTCAAATCCTGGGTCACCAACGAATTAGTTTTTATTGCCGATTTTCTGTGATAGACTTCCATGTCAGAAATGACTTAAATGCTTGAAACGATTTCATTGTATGCTTGTGTAATATGTGGAATACTTGAATGCGAACATGTGTATTCTTAGAATATGTATGGTGACGAGTCATGTGATCACCAAATGCAAATGTCCTGATTTACAATCATTGATGTGTTAGGTGATGTGATCTGGATCGGACCTGCGACCGGACAAGTTCACCCCATAAGAGGAACATGTAGGTGGCTTCCACCGCTTCTAGTATAATGTTAATTCCCCGAAATGAATTTATTACAAAGGGTCTTTATTGTGTTATAGCTAGTAATAAATTGTTATGGAATGTTTGTACGAATATCACGAAGGATCTACTATTATGATATAATGAATGTTAAATTGTTATGAAATGTTTGTACGAATATCACGAAGGATCTACTATTATGATATAATGAATGTTAATTGTTATGAAATGTTTGCACGAGTACTATGAAAGATTATTATAATGTTATAATAAATGCTAAACTGTTACGGAATATTTGTATGAGTATTATGAAGGGTCTATTATGGTGTTATAATAAATGTTAATCTATTATGGAATGTTCGTACGAGGATTACAAATGATCTACTATTGTGTTATAATGAATGCTAAATTGATACAAAATGTTTGTACGAGTATTATGAATGATCTACTGTTGAGATATATTGAATTCTAAACTATTATAGAATGTTGAATGAATACTATGATTAGCTTCGGCTAATGACATTCTAGAGGGATTGCCGGGTTCCGATTGATGATTAGCTTCGACTAATGGCATCTTAAGGGGATGGCTAGGATGAATTGATAATTAGCTTTGGCTAATGGCATCTGCGATGGATAGTCGAGTTGTTTTTTATGATTAGTTTCAACTAATGACATCCTAGATGGATGACTGGGTTGCGTTGATGATTAGCTTCGGCTAATAGCATCCTAGATGGACGACCGAGTTGCGCTGATGATTAGTTTAGATTAATGGCATCTTAGAGGAATGGCCGGGTTGAATATGAGGATTAGCTTTGGCTAATGGCATCCTAGATGGATGACCGAGTTGATTATGATGATTGGCTTTGGCTAATGGTATCTATAGGAGATGACGAGTTTGATTTTGTGATTAGTTTTGGTTAATGGCATCCAAGACGAATGATCGAGTTTGAATGTTGCGGTTAGCTATGGCTAAAAGCATCCAAGGTGGATGACCGGGTTAAAGTGAAGTAATCAACCCAGACCATTGTTTAAACTTCGGCCCCACAACTCCTATGGAAAGGTTGAGGCGTATTAGTGAGAATAATACACTTAACGAAATAATAAGGATTGTACAATGCATATGAGAAATAAAGGGAGAAATGTACCCATTTTAAGTTGATAACGAAAAGTAACGATAACATTCTTCTAGTTGTGTATTATCATGTTTAGATTATTTATAATTCTTGTATCCATGTTGTTTTTGTAATAAGGACATCACACAATCAAGGTGTGTAGGAAAACTCGTTCCACGGGTTCACATATTTTGAAAGGTGTTGTGTAATAGTATGTTTTAGGTATTATGCATTTGATAGGAACGAATGTACTAGTTGTATAGTTGTCGATGAGTACTTTTGTATGAACTCATAATGATACAATATTAGATTGGAAACGCTAGTTTATGCATATGTTAATGAGATATAATGTAAACTTATATTTATACCAATATGATGATGTGGTATGTGTAATGAACACTTTTTATGAAGATAATGATTCTCACTATTATATGCATATTGTGCAATACTAATGAATGAAATCCATCCATCAATTCCTGAAATGCTATTATGAAAAGTATCGAATGTACTAGTTGTTTATTGTTGTTTGACACTTTTGTATAAATTCATGATGATAACGAGGCTAGTAAGTATATATTAGAATGTAAGTATGTATAAAGATCAAAAGTAACCATGTTGACTGACCAATAAGTCCATATACATGTACAAAAGATAGAAAAGGCCAAAAAAAAAACAAACTCCCTAAGAAATCAAAAACTAAATACAACCAAATTATAAAAATAGGCCAAAATCAGAAAAGGGAACAAGTTCCTTGCAGAAACAGGCCATGTATAACAAAAAGTAACAAGGGTTAAGGAAGAAACAATCTGTAATAGGTGGTGTCTAAGCTAACCCGACAACAAAAAGAAGCATCTAGAAGGCATGCCTGATGTGTATAACCACATGAGGCTGCGGTCAGAACCAGAACAATGAACCATCATGTTGAACAAGCTCCCACAAAAATGCTAAAAGCAGCATAGCGCAACAAGTATCAATCACCAAGACAGCAAGAAACATGGCATCGAGGCAGGGTAATGAAGGGGCCAGCAAGTAAAAATTCTCAGACATCAATTAATGAAAGCATCATATCACTAACCACCTAAGGCTGGCCTATGAGATGAAGCAATCTACAGCAAGAGTCAGTAGCCCTAAGACAACCAACAACCACCCAAAACAGAGACTGCTTCAAATAGACTCAACAAAGAGATATAGCACCCAGGAAACCAACCTGGTTCCCGAACAAAGTAATGCTTGACCACTGAAGACTACCCAAGACCGCAAAGGAAGCTCTAGCAATCGACTCAGTTCATCCCAAACCACCAACAGAAGAAGACCAGCTGCTGAGAATAGGAGTTAATGCCAACCAAACCAACTAAGGATACCCAACAGCAGAAGCATCAGAAGGCCAGCAAATCAGCCATTGATATGAACCACATCAGTAGAAGGCAGAAGTTATCAATAAATAGGATGAAGTACTTGTTGTTGTCAAGAGAGCGAGTCCTCATGGGACCACAGACGTCAGTATGCACCAGTTCCAGCTTGTAAGGATTTTCTAGCCATCTTGAAAAGTTGACACCCTTCACACACTCCACTGCATTCTCCAATGGACTAAATGCACCAGTACCACCGAACAAGTGCTTTCAGTAAACAGCAGATAGGGCAGAAATGGGAGGACTTCAAGCATAGCAATAATAATCAACATGGCGAGCAACTACAAAACTGTAGACTCAGCAGACAACAACAACATGCAGAGAGTGACCACAGGACACACCTAATATCCAAATATCAAACCTGGCTTCCACAAATCCATCCAGGCAGGAGCAATGAACTCACCCCTCCCCCGAATCCCAGAAGAAGCACAGCAGCATCAACCCACCAAATGCTAGCAGATGAGTTGAAGCAGACTGCAGCAATTATCAATATCCTCAAGGCATCCAACAAGACCTCACAAAACAGTAGCAGCACCAAATGTTGCATAACAAGAAAACCCAGCATGGAACACAGCAGGCCAATGGAGGAAGCAGAACAGTGACCAAAGCTCCAGCAATGCACTCAGATCACTCCAACAGACTTTGCATAGTCATAGAGCAAGAACAAAGACAATCGGACATCATCAAAGCAAGAACCATCCAAAAGAATCCAAGCCAGTTTCTAAATAGGTAGTGAAGCTCTGGTTCAGCCTATTAGCCATGACCAGAACCATCAACCAACATTGAGAACGTGGTGGTTTTTTTCATGGAAATGAAAGATCGTGTAGAACAACACTTGGAATTTCCGGATTGTATTTTCCACCAAGATGCAAGAGCCCTCAAAGATCCTCTTGTTTCGTTCTTTCCATATTAGAGGCTTAAACTCACTACAACATTTAATAGTTTTACCGATAGACCAATTCCATCGGTGTAAGATTACCACTTGTAGCCTCATATCTTAGCTTTCCAACGAGATAAATCTCGCTTGAATCGGAGTTCTATAACTCCATATATAGTTAAAAATATAAGGAGAGGTCAGACAGTAACAGTCCAAATGTTTGTTGATGAGCAATTTTGACTATCTTAGAGGCAGAACTGAGTTCTCCTTTCCTCAGAGAACTTGTAGCCTCATGTCTAGCTTTCTAACGAGACTAATCTCACTTGAATCGGAGTTCTATAACTCCAAATATAGTTAAAAATATGAGAAGAGGTCAGATAGTAACAGTTCAAAAATGAGACAGTAACAGTCTAAATGTTTGTTGATGAGCAATTTTGACTGTCTTAGAGGTAGAACTGGGATCTCCTTTCTTCAGAGAACTTGTAGCCTCATGTCTTAGCTTTCCAATGAGAGTAATCTCACTTGAATCGGAGTTCTATAACTCCAGTTCAAGTTCTTTACAAGACAGATGGGAACTGTAGCTAACAAGTGTGCCCTGAGGGGAATCCTATTTATACTCTTTCTACTATATTGGCAGGACGGGTGCCAAGTTTTTAGTAGCTAGACAGCTAAGCCAGTAGTAGTTCAGTTCAGGTCAGGGCATGAAGCTACAGGTTTTATTTGCGATCGTAAGACGGAGAGGTCAAAGGCAACTTGTTATATAGGTAGTTAAAAATCCGAGGAGAGGTCAGATAGTAACAGTTCAAAAACAAGACAGTAACAGTTGGACAGTAATAGTCCAAATATAAAAAAAGGAATAATAACTGAGGTTGGACAAAGAACGATAATATTAATGGGTGAAATGAGAAAAACGTAAAATATTAAGAAATGACTGAAAAAAAGACTTACTGGTTGTTGATATGGTTATTATAAAACATATCCTTGAGTGAGGAAAATTTATGAGACAAACCTGTGATTTGTAGGAGGGACCACAGGCGTGGTGCAACAGCAGCAGCAGGGGAGCACGAGTAGAGCTTCTATTGCAGGTAGGTGAATCGCACCTTTACCTTCTGGTTAAATTCCATGATTTAATTTATATTGCCGATGTGAAATGTGAATTATTGAATGTATGTGTATTGAAGGGGAAAGGTTGTTGTGTGATTTGCTAAGTGATGAAATATGAGAAGTATGATTTAAGGCGTAAACTAGCATATATTTAGTGTATGTTAGGATCCCGGGTAAGGGGATCGCCATGTTTGGACTAACATACATCTAGTGTATGTTAGGATCCCGGGTAAGGGGATCACCATGTATTGGCTAGCATGCATTTAGTGTATGTTAGGATCCCGGGTAAGGGGATCACCTTGCATTGACTCCTACGGGGTGATGATGATGATACCAGTGAAATTGGTATCGGTAATGTGTTAAACAAAAATAATCATGTTTGATTTTATAAAGTCTAGAATGGAGGTTAATAGTGAAAGAGGGAACGATTATTAATAGTTGAATAAGGAAGAGATTCTAATGAAAACCAGAAGGGAGAAGTGAATAAAATATGAATGCATGTTACCCTATTGAAATTGTTAGATATTCGTGTTGTTATATTTATGTGATATTCACCTTTCAATAATATATATTTTATTTCAGGATCATTGCATGCACGACAAGAGTAGATCCTAACTTATGTTTCCTTCTTGTAATTTAGGTTCTAGAGGGTATACCCTTGTATTTTGTAAACATGAAAATGTTTGTATAACTTAATTTGTATAATTAATGTTTAAATTTGATTGAATGAACTTAACTATGTAGTTCATATAACCATATTTCATGTCTATATATTTATATATTTTTTTATCCATCCATAATTATATTTTGTTATATAATGTATATCATGAATATTGTGGTTAATAGGTGTGAGAATATTTGTAGAAATTGAAATCCAGGATGATTGGGTCAGGATTAAGTTATGAGATGTGAGTTATTAGGTTACATGTCGATAACTTGGGACCTTCCGGTATAGGAGGAACTCTGTCAAAATTTCTTTAGATTTTAATACGAAAACCATGAATATATATATATATATATATATATATATATATATATATATATATATATATTGTTTTTCGGTTGACATGAGATTGTTGTTTTTATCCCGAAATAAGGGGTGTTACATCTTCCCTTGGTTTTACATCCAAGAACGGCTTAAACGCCCTCTATGGGTCGGAGATAAGTTTCCCATTTATTTTTCTTAAAAACTGGCAAACAAGGTCTTTTTTAGTTAGATTCCCAAGACTAAGTCGATCATGTTCTTTATGAAAACGGGGCCATAAATCATGAATTGCACGATGCACATCTCTACTAAGATGCGTCTCAAGAGTTAATAGAAGATTATCTAAAGACTCCTTACTCGGTCCATCCTTAATGAATTGTATTTTATCTTCATGGCTTATAGATACCATTCCTAAAGAACGACATTGTGCATTACAAGTCCATCTAGCACATCGGTGACAAACTTTCAGTCGTTTTGCACGATGTTTCTTTGCAAAAGTGCTTTTACCTGTTCCAGGCATGTATGAAATGAAAAAATTGGAGGACTCACCTGATAATCGGACCTTTGCTTCAATTAGCCAGCAAATATCTTCAGGAATCCATGGTTCATTAACAACTTCAATCTTGCACACCTAGCACGGTAAATTTTTGCAATCGTATTTGGAGGCAAAACGGGAAAATACTTTTTCAATTTTTCAAGAGTGGTGTCCATTTTTTTAGATGAGAAGTGGAAAAGAGATGCAAAGAAAAGAGAAGGAACAAGGAATTGAACACATATATACACAAATATCAATTATCATGGGAAACTAAAAGAACCGACTTAAAAGTCACGGAGTACCGTTATCCGCCATTTGACCAGGGTTGGAGAAACACTAGCAAAACAAGAGTCACACCAAAAAGAAACACAAAAACAATGTGAGAAAAACAAAATAATCAACCTTTATATACAGGATTATTCAAACCAATAGCTTCATTTTCACTAGGAAAATTATCAAAGTAAGCTTTCGAACGAAATCTATTTACCTTAAAAACATTGTCATTCTTTGGATTCTCAATATCAAAGGCCCAATAAGGATATACATGTTTCACAATAAATGAACTGCTCCATCTTGATCTTAGCTTTCCAGGAAATAAATGGAGTCGAGAATTATAAAGCAAAACTTTTTGACCAACATCAAATGTTTTTCTCAAGATTCTCTTTTCATGAAACTCTTTGGTTCTTGCTTTATGAATTTTTGAATTCTCATATGCATCATTTCTTATTTCCTCAAGCTCATTTATTTGTAACTTACACAGCTGGCTAGCATCATCAAGGTTTGAATTGAAAGCATTGATAGCCCAATAAGCTTTACGTTCAAGTTCCACAGGTAAGTGACAAGATTTTCCATAGACCAACCTATAAGGTGACATACCTAATGATGTTTTAAAATCAGTACGATAAGCTCAAAGTGCATCATTAAGTCTTAAAGACTAGTCCTTCCTATTAGGGATCACTGTTTTTTCCAAGATTTGTTTGATCTCCCTATTAGCAAGTTCTACCTATTCACTTGTCTGGGGTGATAAGGGGTGGCAACTTTGTGTGATTCCATATTTCTTCATTAAAGACTCAAATGGCTTGTTGCAGAAATGTGTTCCACCATCACTTATCATGGCTCAAGGGATTTCAAATTAACTCAAAATATTTTCTCTAAAAAACTTTATCACTGTTTTGTGATCATTGTTTTGACTTGGAATTGCCTCTATCCATTTTGAAACATAATCAACTGCGACTAATATGTATAAGAAATCAAATGGGAAATGGACCCATAAAATCTATACCCCAACAGTCAAAGATCTCAATGACAAGGATAGGATTTAAAGGCATCATGTGATGTTTTGAAATAGATCCCAACTTTTGACAATTTTCACAAGTCTTGCAGAATCCATGTGAGTCCTTGAACATGGTGGGTTAGTAAAATCCACTTTGTAAGATTTTTGCAGTTGTCTTTCTTGATGAGAAATGACCCCCACATGCCTCAGAATGATAAATTTAATGACACTACTTACCTCATTGTCAGGAATGCATCTTTGAAATATTTGACCAGTACAATATTTGAATAAATAAGGGTCATCCCAATAAAAGATTTTCACTTCGTTCAAGAACTTTCTTTTGTCTTGGGTACTCCAATGAGTTGGCAAATGTCCTGAAACAAGAAAATTAACAATATTAGCAAACCAAGGCATTGTAGAGACAGAATATAAAGATTCATCAGGAAAGTAGTCATCGATTGGTGTGATGTCAGATCTCGAATTTGTTGTCAATCTTGACAAATGATATAATCCTTTGTTAGAGAAGGTTACTCAATGGCTTAGATATTACACTAAAATCTTTGATGAACCTTCTATAAAAACCAGCATGTCCTAAAAATGATCTAACATCTTTAACAAATTTTGGTGTTGGTAAGTTGGCAATTAACTCGATTTTAGATTTGTCAATCTCAATTCCTGTTGATGAAACAATGTGACCAAGTACAATGCCTTTTGTTACCATAAAATGACATTTTTCCCAATTCAGCACAAGATTCTTCTCTTCACACATGTTCAAAACTTTTTCCAAGTTAGCTAACTAATCATCAAATGAATCACCAAAAATAGAAAAATCATCCATAAAAATCTCAAGAAAACGTTCAACCATATCATTGAATATGCTAAACATGCATCTTTGAAATGTGGCTGGTGCATTACATAATCCAAAAGGCATCCTTCGATATGCAAAAGTACCAAATGGACATGTGAAAGTAGTCTTCTCTTGATCTTCCAATGCAATTTCAATGTGATTGTAACCTGAATAACCATATAGGAAACAATAAAATTCATGACCTGCAACTCTTTCTAGGATTTGATCCATGAAAGGTAAAGGATAATAATCTTTTTTAGTCATTGAATTAAGTTTCCTATAGTCAATGCACATGTGCCAACCAGTAATAATTTTAGTTGGAATTAACTCATTTTTCTCATTTGTTATCACAGTATCTCCAGACTTTTTAGGTACAACTTGGGTAGGACTTACCCATTTGTTGTCAGAAATAGGATAAATGATTCCATTATCAAGAAGCTTAATAACTTCATTGTTCACTACTTCTTTCATATTAGGATTAAGCCTTCGTTGCATTTCTCTAGAGGGTTTAGCATTTTCCTCTAAATAAATTCTGTGTGTGCAAATCAAAAGGACTAATTCCTTTTATGTTAGTTATGGTCCATCCTAATGTATTTTTGTGCATTTTCAGAGTTTGTAATAACTTACCTTCTTGATGTGCATTAAGTTTGGAAGAAATTATTACCGAAAAAGTTTCATTTTCTCCTAAAAATGAGTATTTGAGATTGAATGGTAATGGCTTCAAATCAGGTTTTGGTGGTTGAATACTTGAAGGTATAGACTCAATTGATCGTGGTGGCAATTCCTCAATTTTTGGTCTCCAACTATTTGCCTTTGATTCTTCCTGAAAATAGACCTTTTACAAATCGTCAGATTCATCAATCTCAGTTTCACTGGAAGTGGTTTGAAATTGATCATGAACTAATTTTTCAATAAAGTCCACTTCCTGTAAATCATTATCATCTCCAGGTTGCTTGCAAATGTTGAAAATGTTCATCTCCAATGTCATGTTTCCAAATGATAGCTTCATCGGTCCATTCCTACACTTAATCAATGCATTAGAAGTTGCAAGAAATGGACGTCCTAAAATAACAGGAATTCAATTACATGCTTCAACAGGTTGTGTATCCAAGACAATAAAATCCACATGATAAATGAATTTATCAACTTGTACTAACACATCTTCAACTATTCCTCTAGGCATTTTTATAGATCTATCAGCAAGTAAAAGAGTTACAGAAGTTGGTTTTAACTCACCTAGATTGAGATTTTGAAAAACCTAATATGGAAGTAAATTTACACTAGCTTCAAGATCAAGTAAAACTTTTTTAATTTTATGTTCTCCAATAAAGCATGAAATTCTAGGACAACCAGGGTCTTTATATTTCAAAGCATTATTGTTTTGAAGAATAACACTTACTTGTTCGGCTAAAAAGGCTTTCTTTTTCACATTCAGTTTTCTCTTCACGGTGTACAAGTCTTTCAAAAATTTAGCATAAGAAGGTACACGTTTAATAGCATCCAACAAAGGTATATTGATCCTTACCTGTTTGAAAGTTTCAAAGATTTCAGAGTTGTGATTGACTTTCCTTTGTTTTGTCATGGCATGAGGAAATGGAAGTACTAGTGGGTAATCAATCTTTTTTTTGCAATGTTTAGGTTCAACCTCTTCCTTACCCTCAGAGACTAACTCATCTTCTTTCTCACAAGGTTCAAGAATGGGTTTTTCAATAACCTTACCATTACGGAAGTAATGACTGATTTGACTTGATCCATATGTTGGCTTCCGGAGCTACTTGCATTTGCATTGTATTGTCCTTTAGGATTTTGTTGTGGTTGAGATGGAACTTACCTTTCTCTTGAAAACTGAGAGCAGATGTGAATTTTGCAAGAGTATCTTTAAAATCTATCATGCTTTGAGCAAGTTGAGTGTTGATTGTCTTTTTTGCTTGTCAATGAATGCATACAATGTTTTCTCAAGATTTCTTCTAGGAGGTGGAGCATAACGAGGTGCATATCCATGAGAATTTTGAAAATTATGGTGTGCTTGAAATGATGGCTGTGAAGTTTGTGCATTATTGTTATCACTCTTCCAACTGAAATTTAGGTGATTTCTCCAACCAGGATTGTATGTTTGCGAGTATGGGTTATGATTGGGCCTTTAGAAACTATTTAAAGGATGGGCTTATTTATGGAGGCATTCCTTGAAATAAGGCAAAGTTGGACAGTCATTGGTTAAGTGTTCATTGGTTTCACAGATTTGACACACAATGTCTTGAACAAATTTTAATTTACCACTCTTTTTCAATTCTAGTGCCTCGACTTTTCTAGCGAAATATGCAAACTTGGCTTAGAGGTCATGATCTTCCCTATGGTTGTACATTCCTCCACTAGATGTATGAGGTTGAGTTTTACTTGGTGCCTTATAAATGCTTGTAGTGTCCCAATTTTGAGCATTTTTAGCTGGCAAGTCTAGGTACTCCATTGCTTCATTAGGGTCTTTATCTTCAAAAGTTCCATTGCATATCAATTCCATAATTTGTCTATCTTTAGGTGTTAACCCTTCATAAAAAATGTTAAACCAATATCCATGTTTCAAAACCATGATGAGGGCAAGTATTAAGCAAGTCTCGATACCTATCCTAATATTGGTAAAATATTTCTCCTGGTTTTTGAGTGAAAGTGGTGATTTGTCTTTTGAAAGAGTTTGTTCTGTGAGATGGAAAAAACTTCTTTAAAAATTGTTGTTGCATTTCATCCCAAGCACGAATGGATCCTGGTCTCAAATTTTAGCTTTATCTTTTAATGAAAAAGGAAAAAGCTTTAATTTAATGGTGTTCATTATACAATTTGAGTCGTTATAAGTGTTACAAACTTCTTCAAATTCTCTCAAATGCAAGTATGAATTTTCTAGATCTAAGCCATGCAAAGAAGGTAAAAGTTGAATAATGCCTGACTTAAAATTGAAGTGAGATGCATAAGGAGGGAAAGCTATACATGAGGGTGCACTTGTTCTTGTAGGATTCATGTGGTCTCTAAGTGTTCTGACTCGATTATTCTCATTATGAAGCGACTGGTTATCTTCTTCGGCCATATTTTCTGAAAATGATGAGGAATCCCTACAAAGTCTACCACTTAATGTATGTGACCAAACTCTCGTGCACGTGTAGGAAGAGAATAAATGGAAAAAAAAAAAGAGAAAAAGAAACAAAAAAAAAGAAACAAAAGTTAGATTAAAGAAAAGTGAAAAGAGAAAATAAAATAAATATTATAATTTATATAAGAATTTACCTCCCTGGAAACGACGCCAAAAACTTGACACGATCAAAAGATTGATGTCTTATCACAAGTGCAAGAGTGTCAAAGTAATAAGTATTCCGGTAAGATCGGGGTCGAACCACAGGGAGGTTAACTCTATAAACTATAGATAAAGAAATAGATAATAACAGAAAAGGAGTTGAAGAGAGCTTTGAGAAGTGATATTGATGTAAGGATTTAAACAACTATAAAACAATTGCCAAGGTTAGAGGATCCACTAATGGTATTTCAAATAAGTATAATATAAACTCTTTTTATTATTCAACTGGAAAACCACACACAAAGGAGATTCTAATCGTATTATAATTTATTAACATGATTATATTAATTATCTTATTTGAGTAATGCCAATACTTGTAAATGTTGTCAGGTATTCACGATGATAACTTATGTTAACAACAAATCAAGTTCCTTTCATAGCATAGGTGTCGATTATACTATACAGTTAGGCTACGTCGGTTATACCATACAGTTGGGCTATGAAAGTGCCAAGTATTTGTTGTACCAAGGGTTGTTCAACACAAATCTAAATTAACCATTTAACAAGCAATGTATTAAGAGTGAGTAAGATAATAAATACAAAACATGTTAGTATCAAACATTAAAGTCCATGTTGAGTTTATACTATTCTTATTTTTACACCATTAGTGTAACCTTTTCACCTTGACATAATAAACTTAGCTGAACATTATGAATAAGAGAAACATAGATAAACAAGATAAGAACATAATTATATAAGTATAGTAAAGAAAATGAAAAGCATAAACAAGAGATTAAGGAAAATATAACATGGAATAAAACTTGAACATTACAAAATACAAAGAAAGAGAGTAAGAGCAAGATCTTAATCTGAACAACCAAGATGCCTCAATGTATGGCAAATGCCTCCTTTTATAGGCCAAAATTCAGAACTATTGATTTGATGACTAATTGTTGAGTGGGTGGCCACCTCTTGACTTGGTAACAATCCTTATCTTCTTGTTTGTAGAAAACGTCATTGCTAACATCAGAATTTGAACAGATAGTCTTCATGAAAGTTCTGGGCAATTGTCTCAAATTTCCAACAAAACAAGAATAAGATCATTTGGACTTCTAGAACTCGAGATATGGGCTGAATACTGAATAGTCAGAGGCTGTAGGACAGATTCCGACTTCTCCGTTGTTGCTACCATTTGAACTAAAAAATGGCACTTTTAAATCTTGGACTCTTCATGAAAGTTTTAGGCCTATGTCTTAGCTTTCCATACATATAAACCAGACCTAAATCCAAGTTCTACAGCTCCAGTTATGATCCAATAACCGAATGGTGTTCTAGTTTGGACTGAACCAGCATCTCTTTTCTAAGCTTATCCCTCTCTTTGTCTTCTTAATTTCAGTAGTTAAACTCATCAATCAATTCTTTGATTTATGTGATAGGCCTGCATTTAAAATAAATATTTACCATAAATTAAATGTATTTTATATTATCAGACTTGTTATTATAACACATGCTCTAGTTAAGGTGTTATTGATACTTCAAGTGCAAAATGATGATATAAAACCTTGATAAAAATACACTTTTAAGTGCTAATTAGTTGGATAGTATATTATTGCTACATATGTTGTGAGAGGATTCTCTTATTTTGGTTCTTCATTTAAATACTCTAATTAATCAAAGAATTAACTAAATTTCATGGCGTCTTCCATAATACTCATCCACGCCTGTACATAGGCATTGGGTGGGGGGGGTTTAATTTTTATAGTTTTGGTGTCTCGGTATATGTTATCACTGTGTCAAACTCAATTACAAGCCTAAATTTAGTTTTTTTGAGAAGGGTTGATTTGACCATGAGTTTTTGGATCGCTATATCCATAGGTTTCATATTAGTTGGTATAAGAGAAAAGCTTTAAAATCAAGTTATATCCATTTATCAAATTTGTTTTTTATTTCATCATTGTCATAATTTAACACTTGGTTGAGGAAAAGTAAAAAAAAAAGATTATTTATGATATGGTTATTTCCAATTATATATATATATATATATATATATATATATATATATATATATAAGGATAAACGAAATCACAAAAAGGAAAAAAACTAAGGTTAAACCACAAAATAGGTTTCATGAAATCTTGAATTCGAAAACTTAACTCTAAAAAATCTTGATTCTTGGGATATCTTAGTGGCATATCTTTATTTTGAGATTATTTAGACATAATTTTATTGGTTATTTTTAAGAATCACAAAAACATTCATAACGAGTAGTTTTGCATCAATATTTTCCCTTCTTTATTAGTTTCGACTAAAGTAAAATAAATAAATTAGTGTCTCTATTTAGTTTGGGATATCTGAGTCTTATTTCATTGATTCTCTTATTCTCATAATTGTTTTTGTGTGTCTTCCTATTATTCATATTTCGCACGAATTCATTTTTCTATTTGTGGATAATTTTAAGTTCTTATTGCTTCTTGAGTCTATATATTATTTTGGATTGTGTTACTAAGTTTTTAATTGTTATGATTTGTCATGAATTAGTTTTCTAAAGAACTAATATTTTTTAGATTGAGTAGTAAAAGGTGAAAAAGTGAGCATATTATCGTGAAAAGTCAAGAATTTAAGTGAAACATGAGAGGAGTGACACATATTTAATGTAAACACATGAAGGAGTGTGTGATGAAATATTTCTCTTTCTACTAATGTAATTTTTAGATCTTGATGGTGTCAACCAAAAGTGGGTCATGATCGTCAAATGATAAGAACAATCTAGAATGAGGTTATTTGGCTATGCAACAATAACTAAAGATGATGAACTTGAGGTTTGGAGAAGGCATGAATGAGATGGTTGGATTGAGAACCAAAATAGCTAGTATTTGAGATGAGCCGGTCCATAGAGGTCCCAAGGGTAGTAAACTTGCAAGATGAGCTGTTTCACTTATAGATAAGTCTATAGCTGAAAATACAGATAAGAAGACCAATAATTTTGGTGAGAGAAGAAATCAGAGTTTATTTTTTACTATCACCATTATTTGGTAAAGCTTGTTATTGCATTTGGTGACCATGCTAATATTTGGGGACCAAATTATTTTAGGTAGGAGAAGGAATGTAAAGAGACCCATGGAGACTTGAGATTGGATGAAAGCAATCATGAGAAAGAAGTTTATTCTTGGATATTATTATAGAATTATTTTAGAGATTGCAGAGTTTAACTTAAGGTTCTAAGAGTTTGAATGATTACCACAAGAAGATGAAGATTGTCATGATTAAAGCTAATATTATAGAAGATAGAGAGGCTACAATGACAAGGTTTTTGAATGGTTTAAATAAAGAGATAACTAGTGGGTCACACACAATAAGAACTATTAGTTAGAAAATAAAACTTCGATGACTAATCAAGTGGACTTGATTGAAGATAAATTCAGAAATTAAAAACTGAATTTAATTAATATAAGGATTATAATTCTAAACCTATAACAATTAAGTAGGGACTTGATTGAATAAATCTATAAAATTATCTTAAAATAATATTTGATATTATCAACTGGGTAAATTCATATTTTGCCATTTATATGGTTATTGAAATTCTCTTATAAATAAAATGTTATGCCTTATATTTTTATATAGAGAGAAAAACTATATAAGTTGCAAAACATACGTACAAAAAACACCAAAAATAAAAATAAAAATAGAGAGCTAACACTCAAACGCATAGATATCACTCTTTCCTAAAAAGGGTTATAGAAGATTTCTCACTAGTGGTTCGTGTGGATTACTGTTAGAGACTGAATACTTAGATGACATGTAGTTTGTGACAACCCAACCTTAAAGAAATTGATCAAACCTTAGAAAGAAGATCTCATCTTCAGGTAATCTTTGTATTAACCCTATACGATTTTAGAGTGTCTAATGAGATTATTGGAACTCCTAAAAAACTTTAAATTACTATTTTTTCTATGTTTATGTGTTTTCAAGAAATCCAATTTTGGTAGCGGAGCCATCATTAGATAATTAGAGTTGTTGATTGCATGTTTTTATTGTTATTGGTGTTAATTGTGAATTAATTTTATGTGCAAAATTATTTTCTCCAAAAGCAATTTTTCTCTCAACTTCTTTTTAAAAATGTTTGGTTACTATTCTAGTCAAATCTAGTTGGATTGTCTAGATTTGGCTAGAATCATCATGAAAATCATGTTTGGTGGCTGCATAGCCACCACCAACATGTCTAGCTATGTTGCATGCACTGTAAGCCTCAATAATTAAAATAATAATAAATGTGTAACGACTCGGTTTTTTCAAGGCCAAAATCATTGGAATTTTTTTTAATCGTTCGGTTTCTATATGTTTTTCACCATATCATTTTTCAGATTTATCATTGCATTCTGTTCATTAACAAGGCACAATATATGTAGGATAATGTAAATCAACATTCCCATAAAATGGATTCTCAATACGCGTGCTCATAATATTATATTTCCATACTCATAGGTTTACATTACATCATATCGACATACTCATAAATTCACATTCTTGTTCTAATCTTATTATCATCACGAGTTCATACAAGAGTGTCGAACAACAAGTTACACAATTAGTACTTTTGTTATCCTGACCTCATGTAATTTCACAACATAACATCCTCATTAGATGAATACCTCATATGTATATTCATACACATCATATCAACTTGTTCGTACATTCACATTCGTGTTCCATTTCATTTTTTCATTACTAGTCTTTACAAAAAGGGTTGAATGACTAATTGAGTGATTAACACGTTCGTTCATGCAGAACTCATATCACCCATAACATGCGAATATATAGTTCTTTTCAAAATGTGTGAGTCGCAAAATGAATTTCCTTACGCACCATGTTAGTATGATATCCCTGCTAAAACACAAGGTAATTTCAAGCATAATAGGCAATTTAAGAAAACATAATAAAGCAATATTAATGTTACATTTCATTCATGGACCAAAAGAGCATAATTCTTTCATTTCTCCTTACTTATGTAAATACCACAATTAATAATTCATCAATTAACGAGGCTAATTACAATACTCAAACCCAATCATTCATCTCGAATACCGTTAGCCAAACTAATGTTATTCTCTATTTAAAGCATAACAATCATAGTTCTTTCATATACTTAGTATATATAAAATGTAGTATACATGAACGTATCAGTTCTTAAAACTAACTCATAACACTCAAATTCGACTATCCTCTTAGGATGCCATTAGCCAAAGCCAATCGTTTATTCATCCTAGTCATCCACTTAGGGTTCCATTAGCCATAGCTAATCATTTGTTCATCCCGATCATCCACTTAGGATGTTATTAGCCGAAGCTAGTCATTTATTCATCCCGCCCATCCACTTTGGATGCCATTAGCCGAAGCTAATTATTTGTTCATCCCGGTCATCCGCTTTGGATGCCATTAGCCGGAGCTAATCAATCATCTATCTTGGTCATCCATTCGAATGCCATTAGCTGAAGCTAATCAATCATTTGTCCCGGTCATCCATTCAGATGCCATTAGCCGAAACTAATCATTTGTTCATTCCAGTCATCCGCTTTGGATCCCATTAGCCGAAGCTAATAAATCATTTATCCCGGTCATCCATTCGGGTACCATTAGCCAAAGCTAATCAATCATTTATCCCTGTCATCTGCTTTGGATGCCATTAGCAGGAGCTAATCAATCATTTATCCTGGTCATCCATTTGGATGCCATTAGCCGAAGCTAATTATTTGTTCATCCTAGTCATCCACTTTGGATGCCATTAGTCATAGCTAATCATTTTCTCATCCCGGTCATCCGCGTAGGATGCCATTAGCCGAAGTTAATTGTCAACCAATCAAATGTTCTAGAGGCGGTTTATGAAATCACTATAACATGGTAATATCCCTTGATTTGCTCATTCAAATGATTCATAACATTTTGACATTCACTGCAACATAATAGTAGACCCTTCATGGTACTCGTACAAGCGTTCCGTAATAGTTTATCATTTAGTAACACGATAATAGATCATTTGTAATACATAAACAAACATTCCATAACAGTTTAGCATTCAGTATAACACAACAGTACCCTTCGTATTACTCATCCAACCATTCATAATAGTTAATGTTCAATACAATACAATAATAGATCTTTCATTATACTCATATAACCATTTGTGATAATTAACAATCAGTATAATACAACGGTAGATCTTTCGTAATACTCTTACAACCATTCATGACAATTTCAATCCATATAATATAATGGTAGATTCTTCGTAATACATTTGTCATAATTACATTCAATAATATAAAATGGTAGATCTTTTGTAATACTCACATAACCATTCCTCACAATTACATTCAATAAAAATACAACAGTACATCCTTTGTAATACTCATACAACCATTCATGATAATTAACATTCAGTATAATACAACGATAGATCTTTCTTAATACTCATACAACCATTCGTGATAATTTCATTCAATATAATACAATGGTAGATCCTTCGTAATGCATTCGTCACAATTACATTCAATACAATAAAACGGTAGATCCTTTGTAATCCTTGTCGCACGTCACCCACGCGGTGTCGTTTGGTGATTTTCATTTGTTTGGTTTGAGTTCTTGGGAGTCGCCACCTAGTATTTCATTGAGGGTTACTAGGAAATCCGGACGTACTAGTCTTGTTGGAGATTCACGGGTAAAATCCCAACAACCAGTTGATTTTAATTTTTCTTTTGTGCAGATCTGTTCTCGAATTTGTTGCTCTGTTCTGGTCTTATTGTTCTTTCCTTCTTCAAGCGGTAGATCTGGCGGCTAAGAAAGGAGTGCTGGAGGCCAGAGCTGCAGGTGCAGCCGTGCGTGGGGGAGGAGCTGCTGCGGGGCCGGTTTTGCTGCGGGAGGCAAAAGAGGGGCAAATCTATGGTGTCGGCCAGGTGAAGGAGGCCTACGGGTCGGCTGAGAGAGGAAAGGGACGGCGCTAAGAGGAAGGGAAGATAGGGACGGTTACCTCGGGTGGTCGATTCAAGTGGAGGGGTGAACATCTATTTGGCCGGCTGAGAGAGGAGGGGAGAAAATCTGTGGAAATGAGGGGGGGGTCTTGGCTGGGCGTCTGTTGTGAGCGGCTGGAGGGCTTGAACGGCTGGTCTGGGAGAGAAAAACCAAAACTGGGGGGGGGGGGGGCGGTTGTTTGGTTAAAGATAGGTTTAGGTTTAGGTTTTTTGTGTTTTTTCTTTTCTTTCAAAATTCCCCCCCTGTGTGAGTTGTGGACTTATATTTATAGGTAAAATGTTGCTTGGGCCTCAAAATTGGTCCCTCAACTTTCTTTCTTTCTTTTTTTTTTGTAAATTTTGACTTTTCTTGTTTTCATTTGTATTTTTTTGAAAACGAGCAATATCAATGTCGACTCAATGAAGAAAATCAATTATTTTAAAAATGATGCGTAAAAAGTCGAACCCATTCAAAAGACCTTTGAAAATTTAAATTCTTTTGAGACAATGCTGAAAATGCTAAAAACAATGCAAATATATTAAAAAAACATATTTTTTGGATTTTCATTGTTTTTTTGCTATTTTTGGATTTTTCAAAAATTTTATCAAAAAGGTGGGTTAAAAATTGAGTAACAACAGATGCCCCTCTTTACAATGCTTACGAAGCAAAACTCCTCAATGTTTTGCATAGTAAGCTTTGTAAAGAAAAGAAAAGGAAAATGATCTCATTATCTTGGGCGACTTGCCCCTTTTGAAGAAAAGTGGTATATTTTCAGGGGCGACCACCCACACACACTTACCCTGGTCTATTTTGTGGGCAACCTGCCCAAGTGGAAAAAAGGAAGAGTGGTCTCATTGTAATGGGTGACCTACCTAGATAAAAAAAAACATGGAGAATTGGTCGTGTTGTAATAGGTGACCTACCCAGAAAAAATATTGGTCTCATTGTAATGGGTGACCTACCCAAGAAAAAAGGAAAGAGTGGTCTCATTGTAATGGGTGACCTACTCAAGTGGAAGAATGACCTCATTGTAATGGGTGACCTACTCAAGTGGAAGAATGACCTCATTGTAATGGGTGACCTACCCAGATAAAAAAACATGGAGAATTGGTCGTGTTGTAGTGGGTGACCTACCCAGAAAAAATGTTGGTCTCATTGTAATGGGTGACCTACTCAAGTGGAAGAATGACCTCATTGTAATGGGTGACCTACCCAGATAAAAAAACATGGAGAATTGGTCGTGTTGTAGTGGGTGACCTACCCAGAAAAAATGTTGGTCTCATTGTAATGGGTGACCTACCCAAGAAAAAAGGAAAGAGTGGTCTCATTGTAATGGGTGACCTACCCAAGTGGAAGAATGACCTCATTGTAATGGGTGACCTACCTAGATAAAAAAAAACATGGAGAATTGGTCGCGTTGTAATGGATGACCTACCCAGAAAAAATTTGGTCTCATTGTAATGGGTGACCTACCCAAGTGGAAGAATGACCTCATTGTAATAGGTGACCTACCCAGAAAATGGATGGCGAAGGCTCAAAGGCGCACTTGAAAGGAGGTAGGGTTAGAAAACACACTAAAAAATGGTGGCTCAAAGGTGCACTCGAAAGGAGGTAGGGTTAGAAAATGCACTACCTAAGAGATGGTGACTCAATAGCACACTCGGAAGGAGGTAGGGTTAGAAAATGCACTACCTGAGAAATGGTGGCTCAAAGGCGCACACAAAAGGAAGTGAGGGTACAAAGGCGTACTTGAAATGAGGTATGATTAAAAAACACACTACATGATGCCTGTTGGGAGCCTGTTCCCACAAGCTTGTTCTGTACAGTTGTTTCTCAGGCTAGTTGGTTCTTTTTCCAGCTAGTCTGAACTTTTTGATCTATATATTTCTAACATTTGATCAAAAAAAAAACACACTACCTAAGAAATGAGGGCTCAAAGGCGCACTCGAAAGGAGGTAGGGTTAGAAAACGCACTACCTGAGAAGTGAGGGCTCAAAGGCGCACTCGAAAGGTGGTAGGGTTAGAAAACGCACTACCTATGAAGTGACGGCTCAAAGGCGCACTTGAAAGGAGGTAGGGTTAGAAAACGCACTACCTAAGAAGTGAGGGCTTAAAGGTGCACTCGAATGGTGGTAGGGTTAGAAAACACACTACCTGAGAAGTGAAGGCTCATGGACGCACTCAAAAGGACATGCTCAAAAAGGAGTGAGGGCACAAAGGCGCATTCAAAAGGAGGTAACGTTAGAAAACACGCTACCCAAAAGGTGATGGTGTAACACCGATCTAACAATGTTGAAAGCAATACATTATGATCAATATGCATGTCTAATTACTTGAGAAATATAGGTCCCCATTTCTTCATGGTGTCTTTCTTTTCTCAAAAGTTGATGTGGTGGTAGTAAACTTCGATGGCTTTTTCGCTCTTGCTTACTCGAGTCATATCTTGTGATCTTGACCTCTAGAAAGGGTTTCATATCATCATACTTCTTTGTCTTCCACCTTTTATCTCAAGGGTTGCCAATTTTACCTGACATTTTTCTTAGAAAGGGAATCATGGAGCCAGCCCTACCAGGAGTTTTTTTTATTGCCCCCCAGCTTGATCATGCCCCCCAAGTGTTCAATTCGGGTTTGAGGATGAGGCTATGTGAAGGAAGGTTTGACAAGGAGTTGTTTTCATGCAGAAATTTTGGAATTTCAAAGCTATTCCATACATAGAAATCATTTTGACATTGATTCAAAGCAAACTTGTTCTGAAGAAATTCAAGTAATTCCTATGGAGAGGTTTTTAGAAGTAATGAAAACCTTTTGTTTTGCTTTTGGCAAAAATGTGAAGTGATGTTTGGTTGGTTAAAAAAATGGTTCAAAATTCAATTTGAAGGTTACAGAGAACCAATTTTCAAAGCATTTATTTTATTTGCATGAATAATGATTTGGTTCGCATGAGAAAGCATTGCCTACCGATCCAGATTGCTTGTGTTTGATCAAAAAGGGCTTGATTAGGCACGTAATGTAGGCTTGGGCTATTGGTTATGAAGAAAAAGGATATTTACAAGCTCAAAAGGTGTTTAGGGATTTCAAGACTAAAGATCACTTGTGCTTGTTTCTTGACCTTTTGTCATTTGAATGTCTTTCCAAAATGGTCTGTCGTGCTCCCCAATGTTGGGCTTGGGTTTTTCATTTGTTTTTTTTTCTTCACTTGGTTAAGCATCGTCGTATCAGTTATTTTTATGAGAAGCTCAATTCTTTTGGACACTTTGGTTTTTTCTTCATGTCCTCGGCCTTGTTTGGACACTTGATGATTGAGAATTTTCTTTTATGCCCCCCAGTGTTGCTTGGGCACTTTCAATCATTGAGGTTTTTTTTTTCTATGTCTCTTGCACTTGCCCCCAGTGTGGGGTGTGATCATAGCCAAGGTTATTTATCTCAAGAAAAGCATTAGGCTCAAAAGGAGACTGCAAATGATATATTTTAGCCTCGTGAAATGATTATCAAAAATGGTCTTTTCTCATTTCAAACTCATGCACTTAGGATTGGTAAGCCTTGCTTTCATGTGAGCATGCAAAGTGATTCCTCATTATTCATTTAAATAAAACTCAGCTTTGGAGTCACCTCATGGTTTTTTGTTGTTTTTTTTTTAGGTTTTCTAGGTATATGGTTACCTTTCTAAGGAATCACTTGAATTTCCAAAACTTGTTTGTTTGTACAAACACCAATATGATTTCTATCTCATACCAAAAACTTTGAATTCCCAAAAAATCTTTGTAAACATGTGAGATCATGTATAGTTTTGGAAGAAAAGGGAAACACACCAAAAGATTTTTTGGCACAAAAGTTCCATGTTTAAAGGTTATGCTAAATGTGTTGTTTGCATGAAATAGCAACAAAAATGAAGGCATGTCATGAACACAGGAAAACACATGATCTTATTAACAAGAAAGGCTCATTTGACAGAGAAAATCTTGTGACATTATGAGTTTACTAACAAGACTGAAACAGGTTGAAACAAAAAAACAAGAAGCTTTGAAGGTATGATCAAACAGAGATAGTTATTTTTTGACAGAACAAGAACAAGCTCCATTTTGCAACTGCAGTACAATTCCCCTACGGTCAGCCTTCCCACAAAAGCTTTTGCAGAAATGTTGGATTGTGTTGAGGCTCTTGACCATATTTGCCCTCAATTTCTTCGGGCTGAGTCGTTGTTGGGGTTTGAACAAAGATGATAGGTCGGTTGGAAGGAACTTCCCCATAGTTATTTTTCAGTATTTGCTCGAGTAAGCTAGAGATGAGTCAAGCTTTTCTTCAAAGACTCCAACTCTTCTTGAAAATGGACGTCACGGCGAGCACGCTCTTCATCTTCCATGTTTTTCGCTCAAAGTCAGGTGTTGAAGACTAGTAGGGGACCTACTTTTCATCCCAGTGCATGCATGACAAATATATGAACATGTAATCTATATGATGAACTCACCCTTCGAGGGGTGACATATGATCGTAACTCTTGCATGATGAAACAAGAATCTTGATTCTTACCCAAACTCTACAATGAAAATTTTCTAAGTGACGGTCATTGTGTCACCCACAACTCTTGAGTTCAAGATGCTTCAAGAAGGGTTTGCCCTGATGTAAATAAAGATAGCACATAACAACCTAAGGACATGTTCTATTCATTATGTGAACATGGGTAGGTTTTCTACCTAGTCTTAAGAAGGTCTCATATCTGCCCAGTGATGATCTTCGTAAAGACAGTATAGGGGCGTTGCAAGAAATGGTTAAGGCACGTATACCCACCATTACCAAGCAGGCACTCAGATATGAGTTGGGTATTTCACGCATCTGAACCCTGACCAATAGTTATAGAGTAGATCACTAGTTCCCCACCTAACCTAGAAGCTTGTGTGTGCTTTCAAAAATTAAAACAGGTGATGCATGAGACAATTATATAAAATGCATAGAAACAAAAACTTTAAAAAGAGAGATAAAATTGCAAAAACTTAAACACATCAAATACACAAAGCTTAGTCCAATATTGTCAGAAACAGTACCTTCCCTAGTGGAGTCGCCATTTTGTCACACATCACCCGTGCGGCGTCGTTTAGCGATTTTCATTTGTTTGGTTTGAGTTCTTGGGATTCGTCACCTAGTATTTCATTGAGGGTTACTAGGAAACTCGGATGTACTGATCTTGTCGGAGATTCATGGGTAAGGAATTGGTTGTGGTTAGGGAAGGTATTAGCACCCCTAACACACCCTACCTGAGGTAAGCTGCTTTATGGCTTTGATGTGTTAAAGAAGTTTTAAAAATTTTATCTTTTCATCAGATATTAGAAAATACGACTTACGTGTAAGTTCATAATCCTTGACCGTGAGGAAATAAAAATATTAAATTCTTCTTTATTCTTTGCAATTTTATCATAAAAAAACATTCATAAAAAAATACAAACAACCCATTCACTTTCACTATATTTTTTTTCTTTTTCTTTTTCTTTTTTTACATCCATATTTGCACACTACAAATTATAAAAATTTAAAACTAAACAAAAAAAGTGCATTAAACAATTTTAAAAATACAAAAATAGCCCTAAAACAATCTAGAATTACAGGGAAGGCCTTCTGTACCACCAGAACAGTGGCGGCGCGTCTCCTCCACGCGCCGCCGTAAAAAAATCCAGACAGCAGGGGAGATCCAAAACGGCTTTCTCCCTTCTTCCTTACCGGCGGTGACCTCCACAAACAGCAAAATCCCAACAACTAGTTGATTTTAACTTTTCTTTTGTGCAGATCCGTTCTAGGATCTGTTGCTCTGTTCTGGTCTTATTGTTCTTTCCTTCTTCAAGCGGCAGATCTGGCGGCTGAGAAAGGAGTGCTGGAGACCGAAGCTGCAAGTGTAGCCGTGCGTGGGGGAGGAGCTGCTGCGGGGCCGACTTTGCTACGGGAGGCAGAAGACGGGAAGATCTATGGTGTCAGCCAGGTGAGGGAGGCCGACGGGTCGGCTAAGAGAGGAGAGGCACGACGCTGAGATGAAGGGAAGATGGGGACGGTTGGCTCGGGTGGCCGGTTCAGGTGGAGGCGTCTATGTCGCTGGCGGAGAGAGGAGAAGAAGATGGTGAGCGAAAGGGGTGAATATATGTTTGGCCGGCTGAGAGAGGAGGGGAGAAGATCTGTGGAAATGAGGGGGAGGGTCTTGGCCGAGCGTCTATTGTGAGCGGTTGGAGGAGGGAAATGGGGTTGCTTTGTTGTAGGTTGAAGATGAGGTTGCCTGTTTGTATAGGGAAATGTTGAGGGGAGACGGGAGCAGCTGAGACGAGAAGGGGCTAGTGAGGGAGCTTTGTGGAAAGGAGAAGAAGATCGGGAAAAAGCTGGGGGCAGGGCTTGAACGGTTGGTCTGGGAGAGAAAAACCAAAACTGGCTGGGGGGGCTGTTTGGTTAGAGATAGGTTTAAGTTTAGGTTTTTTTTTGTGTTTTTTCTTTTCTTTCAAAATTGCCCCCCCTTTGTGTGAGTTGTGAACCTATATTTATAGGTAAAATGTTGCTTGGTCCTCAAAATTGGTCCCTCAACTTTCTTTTTTTTTGTAAATTTTAATTTTTCTTGTTTTTTCTTGTATTTTTTGAAAACGAGCAATATCAATGTCCACTCAATGAGGAAAATCAATGATTTTAAAAATGACGCTTGAAAAGACCTTTGAAAATTTAAATTCTTTTAAGATGATGCTGAAAATGCTAAAAACAATGCAAATATATTAAAAAAACGTATTTTTTGGATTTTCATTGTTTTTTTGCTATTTTTGAATTTTCCAAATTTTTTATAAAAAAGATGGGTCTAAAATTTGGTAACAACAATACTTAGACAATCATTCATCACAATTACATTCAGTATAATACAACAGTAGATCCTTCGTAATGCTCATACAACCATTCGTGATAATTAACATTCGGTATAATACAATGGTAGATCTTTCATAATACTCATACAACTAGTCGTGACAATTTTATTCAATATAATACAACAGTAGATCCTTCATAATGCATTCGTCACAATTACATTTAGTATAATACAATGATAGATCCTTCATAATACTCATACAACCATTCGTCACAATTACATTCAGTATAATACGACGGTAGATCCTTCGTAATACTTATACTACCATTCATCAATAGCCCAAATTCATAATAGCCCAATCAACATCTCATATTCGGTTTAATATGATCACAACACCACAATATATCTACCTTAAATGGGTCATTTTAGAACATTAACATTTTCGTCATTGTTTTAGTATTCATCAAGAACTCGATCGACATTTCATAGTCGTTTCAACAATCATCAAGAATTCAATCAAAAACTTCATCATCGTTTCATCATTCAACAAGGATTTAATAAAATATTATCATAATTAAATCATTTCAAAACATAAACATCATACGAGAAAAAGGTGGAAACCGCCTACCTGCTCCACTTGCGAGGTGGCCTTGTCCTAGTGATGGTCCGATCCCAGCCACACCACCTAAGACATCCATGGCCACAAGTCAATACATTTGCATCCTTAAATCACATTCATCACCATACTTATTTCAAGAGTCCATATGTTCACATTCAAGTGTTCCACATTTTACACCATTATACAATGAAATTGTTACAAGCATTTAACTCATTTTTGTCTGGGGGGTCTATTGTAGAAAATCAACTGCAAAACTAATTCACTGCTAGCCACATAATTCGGCAGGGAAAACCGATTCACTGCAGGATGTATAGTTCAGAAGTGAAAATTGGTTCACTGCAGGCTGCACACTTCGACAGCGAAAACTGGTTCGTTACCGGTCGCACAATTTGGCAGCGAAAACTACTTCGCTGCAGCCAACACGCTTTTGGCAGTGAATGCTAATTCGCTACAGGCAACTCGATTTTGGCAGCGAATCACGCTTTCGCTGTAGACAACACAACTTCGGCAGCGAATGCTAATTCACTACAGCCAATACACTTTCGACAACGAATGCTACTTCGCTGCAGACAACACAAACCAACAGCGAACACCTGATTCATTGCGGACAATACAAATTCAGCAGCCAAAACCTGATTCGATACGGACAACAGAATTCAGTAGCGAAAACCTGATTCACTGCGGATAACACAAATTCGGTAGTGAACACCTGATTCACTGCGGACAACACAATTCGGCAGCGAACACCTGATTCGCGGAGGACAACACAAATTCGACAGCAAATACCTAATTCGCTACGGACAATATAATTCAGCAACGAACACCTAATTCGTTGCAGACAACACAAATTCGGCAGCGAACACCTGATTCGCTGCCGACAACACAATTTCTTCTTTGGATCCAGCAGAATCATATAATTTTAGCATGAACATACATGCAAATTCAATTCCAGCACATACTTTGTCATTAGATTCCTATTTTAGCTGTAGCATGCTTTCAAGGCTACAAACACACACGTTTTTTTTTTTTTTTTTTTGCACTTAACATCAACCAGCACATTTTCATACAAGTTCTTCAACCACATGCAGACTTCATGACATCGACACATTTATAATTCTATTTCAATTTCATATAATTAAGCAACTCTAACAAGATCATCATCTTTGCTTTTTATCCCGTTAATCTATGTTCTTTCCAGCTCTCACCATGGCTGATCACCTCTTTAAGTTTTTTGCATTCAAAATTACACATTTCCTCTGTTAAATTTTCTGAAATTAGGTTCCCCATTCAACTTTAGTTTCATCCCTTATCCTTGTCTAGTTTTCCTTAACAGTTGGTGTGAGAATCTTAGGCTATTTACTTTAGGTTTTCTTCTCTCTTTTCAGTTGTGAGACCCCAAGAACAAGTGGAGGAGTAGTATGGTTCATACCTCATGAATTTAACAAGTTCAATGCAGGTTGCGGTGGCCTGCTCTCCCTCTCCTTTTTGGTTTTCTTCCTTCCCTTTCTTGCTGTTTAGTCGGACTCTAGGCTCCTCTTTCTCCTAGGTTTTTGGTTTTGTCTACTTCTTCTTACTCACTTCTCACTCCACGCTCAGGGAAAGTAGCATGCAGGCTAGTTGGGTTCGGTTTTCTGCTTAGAGGAGGGATGTGTGTGCTGCAGCCATGGCTGCTGCCGGTTCTAGAGGAAGGTCTAGGCTCCAGCTTCCACCATGTTTTCGGTCACTTCTCCTTTCCTCTAGCTCTCTTCTCACGCAGCACCTAGGAGATCTGCTTGTAGTTGGTCGGTTTCATTCTTCTTTTTAGGAAGAGGGAGAGGGTCTGCTGCATGTAGCTGGCTGGTTTTGCCTTGGGAAAGAGGGAGAGGGCTTGTGACACGATCAAAAGATTGATGTCTTATCCCAAGTGCAGGAGTATCGAAGTAATAAATAACCCGGTAAGACCAGAGTTGAACCACAAGGAGGTCAACTATATAAAATTACAAATAATAAATGAAAAGGCATTGAAGAGAACTTTTGAGATGTGATATTGATGTAAGGATTAAACAAGGATAAAACAAATGTCAAGGTTAGAGGATCCACTAATGTTATTTCAAATAAGTATAATATAAACTCTTTTTATAACTAAACAGGAAACCACGCACAAAGGAGTTTCCAATCGGATTATAATTTATTAACATGATTATATTAATTATCTTATTTGAGTAATGCTAATACTTGTAAATGTGGTCAGGTATTCATGGTGATAACTTATGTTAACAACAAATCAAGTTCCTTTCATAGCACAAGTGTCGGTTATACCATACAGTAGGCTATGAAAGTGCCAAGTATTTGTTGTACCAAGGGTTGTACAACACAAATCTAGATTAATCATTTAACAAGCAAGATATTAAGAGTAAGTAAGATAATAATTTTAAACATGTTATTATCAAACATTAAAGTCGATGTTTTGTTTATACTATACTTATTCTTACACCATTAATGTACCTTTTTACCTTGACAAAATAAAATTAGCTAAACATAATGAAGATGAGAAGCATAAATAAACAAAATAAAAACATAATAATGATATACATTAACTAGGTAAAGGAAATGAAAAGCATAAACAAGAGATTAATATAACATGAAATAAAACTTGAACATTACAAAATACAAAGAAAGAGAGAAAGAGCAAGATCTTGATCTGAACACCAAGATGTCTAAATGTATGGCAAATGCCTCCTTTTATATTCCAAAATTCGAAACTATTGATTTGATGACTACTTATTGAGTAGGTGGCCACCTCTTAACTTGGTGACAACCATTATCTTCTTGTCTGAACAAAACATCATTGATAACATTAGAATTTGAACAGATAATCTTCATGATAGTTTTGAGAATTTGTCTCAGCTTTCCAACAAAACAAGAATGAGCTCATTTGGACTTCTAGAACTCGAGATATGGGCCGAACACTGAACAATGTCTGGGTTGCATGACAGATTCCAACTTCTCCATTATTGCTATCATTTGAACTCAAAAATGGCACTTTTAAATCTTTGATTCTTCATGTAAGTTTTAGGCCTATGTCTTAGCTTTCCAGCCATATAAACGAGACCTAAATCCATGTTCTACAGCTCCATTTATGATCCAATAACTGAATGGTGTTCCAGTTTGAATTGAACTAGCATCTCTTCTTTAAGCTTAGCCCTCTCTTTGTCTTTTCACTTTCAATAGTTAAACACATCAATCAATACTTTAAATTGTGAGATATGCCTGCATTCAAAATGAGGGATTTATCATAAATTAAAGATATCTTATGTTATCATACTTGCTATTATAAAACATGCTTAAGTTAGGGATTTTAATGATACTTTAAGTGCAATATGATGATATAAAACCTTGATAAAAATGCACTTTTAAGTACTAATCAGCCTGCTATATGCAACTAGCTGGTTTTGCCTTGGGAAAGAGGGAGAGGGCATGTTGCATACAACTGGCCTTCCATTTGGGGAAGAGGAAGTGTCACCCTCCCTCTCTCCTTGCATTTATACCCCCTTTTAAATGAGAGGGGTGTGTTTTGGTGCTGAATATCTCTAGTTCCTATCCCTCTTTTGAGCTATCCTAGACTGGTTTCTATTCCAATTCTCCCCTAGGATAGGCCAATCCAACACTAATTTTTTGTTGGGTTTTATAGTGCCGCTACTGATTCAGAAATTGACATCCAAAAACTGTGTCATTGCCGATTCAAAAATCGACAGCCAAAAACTATGTCATTGCCGATTCAGAAATCGGCAACCAAAACTGCGGCGCTACCGATTTAGAAATTGAAGCCAAAAACTTTGCCGCTGCCGATTCAAAAATTGGTAGCCAAAAACTATGCTGCTGTCGATTTAGAAAGCGGCAACCACAAACTATCGCTGTCGATTCAAAAATCGGCCAAAAAATACATCGTTGCCGATTAAAAAATCGGCAGCCAAAAACTGCGTCACTGCAGATTCAGAAATCGATAGCCAGAAACTGTGTCGCTACCAATTCAGAAATCAGCAGCGATGGTGGAGTCATTTTGGCTTTACTTCTCTCTTTTTTGGTGTTTATAATAGATGGATGTATACATTCGAACGGTTATATATTACAATTGCAATGTAATTCATATATAAAAGTATTTTCATTGTTTTTCTTAATTGAAAATATTTGATTAATTCCATGCAAGTACTTTGTTCAATCTTAAGAAAAAGGTTAAGAACAAGGCGCATGTTGAGGCTTCGATATGTGAGGCCTATATTATTGAGGAGATCTCAACATTTATCTCGTACTATTTCGAACCTCATTTGAGAACGAGAATCAATCGTGTTCCATGGCATGATGATGGTGGTGAGTGCCTTCCAGTGGGAAATTTTCAATATTTTCCAATCCTGGATGACCCACACCTAAAAATATTATAAGGGAAGGATATTTGTCTGAAATAGAGTTTAGACAAGCACATAATTATGTTATATTTAACTGTGATGAGCTGAGACATTTTATTTAGTAAGTATATGTACTATTTAAACTTTGTTAAAAATGTACTATTTATAAATTGTAATATCATAAACTCATATAATTTTGAAAACCTTTTAGGCAACATCAACAATATTTACTGTTCAATAACTCATAGCTGACCGAATCTCAAATATTTCGATTATAAGATGAATAATTTGCGACATGGTTCAAAACACGTGTAAGCACTATCACAAACTCATTATTTCTTGCAAAGTTACTGTATTCATTACAGAATTCTTGTTTATTATTCATTATTGTACATTATATACAAGGTTTATCAAATGGGAAGGAGTGTTGCTATTTCATTGTCTTCACTAAGCCTAGGCCTTGAAAGAAAGGTTAAGTCCCACAACGGGTATTTTGTCAATAGATATGTGTTTCATACTGAAGAATATGAGCATGGAAGAAAGACATACAACAACGGTATTTGTGTTAAGGGATCGACTTGTAGTGAGTTTGAAGTTGACTACTATACTAAATTAGAAGAGGTCGTTAAAATATCATAGCGAGCAAAATATAGTGTTCTTATTAAAATGTTATTGGTATGACACCACTGACAGAGAAAATCAACTCAAAAGCTAGACTCTGCAACGTAAACGATGTCTTTGTTGCCGCAAAGCAATGTCAACAAGTTTATTACACATACATCCCTTCCTTTAGAAAGGACTGATCAAGAGTTGATTGGTTATCGAAGCCCAGGGATCATGTTGAGGTTGTTCAGGATGAGAAAGAAGACACAAGTATGCGAGATGAAGTCTTTCAAGTTAGTGAGTTGGTTGAACCATATCAAGTTTCTCCTTTGATTGACTTAGAAGAAAATTCAAATTTTCATGTTTTCAATGATAGTCTTATTGATGTCGACGCAGAGGAGTTGAATGTTATTCTGAGCTCTAACGGACAAGCAAATATCGATGATAATGATATCCATATTGAAGATTGCGATGAAGCTGATAATGATTCAATTGACGATGAAAAAGAAGAAGAAAATTCTGACTAACTATTAGAACACGAAAGTGTAAAGCATTTTTTTTATAATGTAATATTATGGATGATATTTTGAAACACAAAATATTTATTTTATAATTGTTCACTGTTGTTATTGTTCTGTGCGGGCAGTTTGTAATTTAAGTGTTTGCAGGAGGATAAATAGGTAATACAAACATAATCTGTCATGCACAATGCACAATCACCGACGTCTCTATAGACGTATACAATCTGTCAATATTTTATTGAGAGTTGCAAAATATTTACTGCACATGCCATGATCACCGACGTCTCTACAGACGGATACAGTCCGTCGGTATTTTATCGAGAGTTGCAAAATATTTACTACACATTACATAATTACCAACATCTGTACAGACGGATACAGTCCGTCGACATTTATCAAAGGGCGGGACTGTTGAAATCTATGTCGGTGCAATTCACAATTACTGATGTAACCATATTATTCGATAGTTTCACCCACATCTACCTAATTTTTTGTCCATGTTTTATATATAAAATGCCTTGATATTCTTTGTTTTATGTTTTGAAGGCATTTTTTGATGAAAGATGCAAAAAGGAGTAAATTGGAGGTAATTGGCAGATTTGACGTTCAGTCGATGTTTTGTGCAGAGCGTGAGTTCTAGAGATCGAAATGAAGTGATTCCAGTGGCACTAAAAAGCTAACATCCATAACTTTCTGGAAATGTAATGCAAGAAAAATAAAAGGAGAAAGATCATGGAAATCACATCCTGCAAAGTCAAATCTAGCATTCTGCCAGTGTTGACCTTTGGCCATTCAAATTTTAATATCTGGAGCTACAGAATTCCAATTGATGAAAACTCAATTTTCTTGGATTCCTAATTCAAAGACCTATCCACGCTCCAAATTTCAGCCAAAAACGATTTCATATGAGGGAGATATGATTTTCCAAAGATGACAACTGAATTCTGCCAGCAAACAGGTTTCGTGAAGAAACGAATCCAAATTACATTCCGAAGCATCTAAACCGACATCCAAGTTTTTATATCAGCAATTTAGCTCCTTTAAGTCAGAGTTTGAAGATTTCATGCAAGGCTATTTCTCCTTTTTAGAAAAAATAGTTATTGAAGTACTTAAATGTAAATTGTCAACTTAAGGAAGGACTATTTTGTAAAATAGAGACTAGGGTTTCTTAGCATATAAAAAGAAAGAGAGAAGGAGGCAGCAGCCAGAAAAGAAAAAACACAAATTCTCTCCTCTACAAACCCAAAAATCATGCTCTTTTCATTCTTTAGAAGTAGTTGTTCAATAGTTATGCAAGGCTAAGCTCTTTTCTTGGTTGCAAGGACACAACAAACCTTCGGACTTCAAGAACCGTGAGATTTATTCTTCCTTTTATTTTCAGTTTATGTTATGAATGAATATGATTGTTTTCCTATGCATATTTCCTATGATTGTTGTTGATGATTGCTAGAGCGGACTCTAAGTTATTGTTGTGAACAATCTATTGCTAAGTTTAATATCAAAACCGGAGTTGTGATATATGAACTTGTGAAGCAACTAAGCTTGATAATTGTGACGGAACTACATTATTGAACTTAGGGAGAACATTTGAACGAAGTGATACAAGCTGCGGACAGCTTGTATGTTAATCTTGATGAAATTATCTAGTTCTTAAAGCTACCATTAAATTGAATCATTAGTGTGGACACTTTGATTGTTTGTTGGTTAGGATTAGTTATACGGCGGATCCGTTAATTAATCAACATTAAGAAAATATAAAATTTCAGAACATAAACTGCAATTTTTGTTTCAAGGATCGGTTCTAATTTCCGTTGGTGGATGTGTGCTTGCGACCAAGGTTTGTTTTCTTGATAAGTTTCGGTTTTAATTGATTTTGTTTGCTAGTTTAATTGCTGCCATAGTTTAGATAATCACAAACCAAATCCCCTCAATTACATAACGTACAACATAAAAATCTGACTTGAAACTTCCTCGTGGGATCGACCCCTTGCCTGCTCTATACTATCTTGTGTGCTTTAAGCTAGGGTAATTAATTTGTGCGACCGCGACATCGCATCAATTACCAACGGATTGCGCAAATTCCAAAGTGCAGGTGTTAATGCATCTCTGACCGCGTGTATATCCGACGGACTGTGTAAATTTTAGAGGGTCATTTAAAAATTTTAGTGCGAAATTCAAAATTTACCGACAGACGTTTGAAAATTCACCGATAGAATAATTAAAAATAATATTATTTAAATAGTCCATCGGTGATACCGTCAGTAAAACTGCAGTATAAATCCCAGCGACCGCCCCTTCAGTTCATTGTCTCCTCTTTCATTTCATCTCAACTTTTTTTCTCTCAAAAAATTTAAGTTATTTTCTTGTAATCTGAACTTCTTGTTCTTCAACAAATTAAAAGGTATGTATTTTCATTTAATATGCTTAATGATTTTTTTCCATTTTTTCTTTTTTTTTTAATAATAAATTTTTGTTGTGTTTTTTGTTTTTTGTATTGTATGTAAATAAAGTCCTAAAATAAACACACTATTAAGGTAAGCATTTTTCATTTCTAAAGTCTATAGTTTTTTTTTTTAATTTGTTCAATATATTTTATTGTTTGTATTGCCATAATAATTGAATACTTTGTTGAATTTTAATTGTTATTGTTAAACTTACCTTGTAAATGGTAATTGAATATATAGGATTAAATTTAATTATTTTATCTCAATTTTACTCTATTATTGGATGATATGTGTTTAATTATTTTCATTAATTTTCATTGTTATTGTTAAATTTCTATAGATGTTAGTTGAATATATAAAATTAAATGTTATTTTTTCCCTTTATTTTATTGTTAAATTTGTATAGATGTTAGGTTATATATAAGATTTTTCAATTGAGTCAATTGGTTTATGATTGTTGTCAATATTTGCAGGTTTAAAAACTTTTGGTAGTCTCCAGTATAATCGAATTTAATTATGTAATTATTCATATAAATTTATGTAAATGCATAGAATGAAATCAACAGCACGTCGTGAGCATATGGCTACAATTAATTCTTCTAGCAGCGAGGATGATTTGTCATTAGGTGCCGATCAAGAAGAGGCACCTGCGCCGACTCGCGATGTTGCCTCTTCCAGCGCGGTTTCACAGCGTAGAGGCAATGTGCCTTCACAACGAAATCAATTCACCCGCAAGTACCAGGCACATTGGAAGGACGACCTTTCAATAAAGTTTGTTTTGGTTTTAACTTTTTTTTAATTATAACATAATTTATGAACAACTAATTAATATTTTATTAATTTAATTTATTTTCAGGTTCACAAACATTGAGGTGGCCTAAGTAATAACATAAGCGTTTAAATCGTCGATGGAGATTCCATTATTTCAAAGGAGTCAGGTTTCCAGACATCCTGAATGAGGACCTTATATCAATACATGGTTTTGAAGATTTCAGGTTGGTGTTAATTTATAATTTCCAGCTTATTTTTAATAAATTATTATTATTATTTTAAATAAATTATTTATACACAACACAAATTCGAGTGGGACAGCGCGCATGACAATGTTTTTTAAAACAATTATGTTTTAAAATCTAATTTGTCACTATGGAAGTAGGTTGCATGATTTTTGGTATGAATCACAAAAAAAAAGCCCAAAAATACGCGAGAGATAACGGTCTACAAGGTTGTTTTGACGTGTCGGTATTTTTAGAGGGATTTCAAACTGACATACATCCCGGGGGATATATAGCCACAATATATTCAGCACATGATGTCTGAGCGGTTCACATGACACTCACAGTCTAGTGCCGACAACCAGAACCGGTAAATTCATGGTTCGGTGACCATGCACACCGGTGGCTCCATTCTGTTTGCTGCACATGCAAAACGGATGGTAAGATTAATTTAAATGAAATATATCATTAATTAATTTGTTGTTACTTATAAATATATTTAACCTGCAACAATTTTTTTCTTACAGGCTATGTCTTTTGGACGTGAGCCTAGCCCAATGGAGCTGTTTGTAGAGACGCACATGTGGAGTGAAGACCGCCAAAAGGGGGTGCAACAGTTCGTGGACAACCACGCTCAACACTTCGTGGTATGTTCTTTCAACCATTTTATTTCGTAAGTTATTATTTTCTTGAATTGAATATGATGATTTCTTTTTTAATTTTCAGGAGACCTATAATAGCCAGTTGAGGGAGAGATATGGGGACGATCCTTCAACCCATCCGGATTTCGATCCAGATTTATGGATGGAGGTAGGATCGTCTGGTGGATCCAATAAAAATCAGGTGTACGGGCTCTCCAACACTATGGCCGAGAACTTATAGGCGACCCGTAATGTCTCAGTCGTTAGGAGCTCCCAATCAGTATCGAGCACCCAGTCTGAGGAGTTCATGGCCTTGAAACAATAATATCAACGACTCTCAACGGAACGGATTATGAACAACTCTGCCAAAAGGTCATGGACATTAGATCACATATGAGTGATACATGTGCGCCTTTTTTTTTGTCGTTTCGTCCCGAGAACGACCAGCCTCCTCCTCCTCCAGCTCCATCATTGTTCTAGTTTAATTTTTTTTTGAAACACATTAAATTTCTAATGAATATTTGGATGAATATTATTTAACTTTATTTTTATATTTTTGATGTTTCATACAATTTTATTTGCATAATTGGTTTTTTTAAAACTATTAATTTATATAATTTTATATTATTTATTTTAAATAAAAAAATTTAAAAAATTATTTAAAACACAACCAACGGATTTTCAGACGGACGTAGTCCGTCGGTATTTTATATAGAGTTAAAAAATATTTACTAAATATGCCACACCATCACCGACGTGTATACCGATGGACATATTGCGTCGGTATTTTATCAAGAGTTGCAAAATATTTACTGCATATGCCACACTCACCGACGGAACTATTTCGTCGATGATTTACTGCTGGAATACAGACGGAATAATTTCATCGGTATATTTCCAGCGGGAATTTTTTTTTTGCACGCATTTTTTATCTGTAAAACCATCGGTTTTTGAAAAAAAAATTACCGATAGAATTAGCGACGTAATGTGGACTTACCGACGAACGCTATGTCGACGGACGTTTCCTGTCGGGGAAGTAGTCGATAAAAATTTTACCAACGAAGTTCTTTGAAGAAAGGAGAACCCAATTCTGCCTCTAAGACTGTCAAAATTGCTCATCAACAAACATCTGGACTGTTACTGTTCAACTGTTACTGTCTCGTTTTTGAATTGTTACTGTCTGACCTCTCCTTAGATTTTTAACTATATCTAGAGTTATAGAACTCCAATTCAAGCTAGATTTATCTCGTTGGAAAGCTAAGACATGAGACTACAAGTTCTCTGAAGAAAGGAGAATCCAGTTCTGCCTTTAATACAGTCAAAATTTCTCATCAACAAACATTTGGACTGTTACTGTCCAACTGTTACTGTCTCGTTTTTGAACTGTTACTGTCTGACCTCTCCTTAGATTTTAACTATATCTGGAGTTATAGAACTCTGATTCAAGCGAGATTTATCTCGTTGGAAAGCTAAGACATGAGGCTACAAGTTCTTTGAGAAAGAAGAACCTAGTTCTGCCTCTAAGACAGTCAAAATTGCTCATCAACAAACATTTGGACGGTTACTGTCCAACTGTTACTGTCTAACCTCTTCTTAGATTTTTAACTATATCTGGAGTTATAAAACTCCGATTCAAACGAGATTTATCTCGTTGGAAAGCTAAGCATGAGGCTACAAGTTCTCTGAGAAAGGAGAACCTAGTTCTACCTTTAAGATAGTCAAAATTGCTCATCAACAAATATTTGGACTGTTACTGTCCAACTATTACTGTCTCGTTTTTGAACTATTACTGTCTGACCACTCCTTAGATTTTTAACTATATCTAGAGTTATAGAACTCCAATTCAAGCGAGATTTATCTCGTTGGAAAGCTAAGACATGAGGCTACAAGTTCTTTGAAGAAAGGAGAACCCAGTTCTGTCTCTAAGACAGTCAAAATTACTCATCAACAAACATTTGAACTGTTACTGTCCACCTGTTACTGTCTCGTTTTGGAACTGTTACTGTCTGACCTCTCCTCACATTTTTAACTATATATGGAGTTATAGAACTCCGATTCAAGCTAGATTTATCTTGTTGGAAAGCTAAGACATGAGGCTACAAGTTCTCTAAAGAAAAGGGAACTTAGTTCTGCCTCTAAGACAGTCAAAATTGCTCATCAACAAACATTTTGACTGTTACTGTCTCCTTTTTGAACTGTTACTGGTCTGACCTCTCCTTAGATTTTTAACTATATTTGGAGTTATAAAACACCAATTCAAGCAAGATTTATCTCGTTGGAAAGCTAAGACATGAGGCTACAAGTTCTTTGAAGAAAGGAGAACCCAGTTCTATCTCTAAGACAGTCAAAATTGCTCATCAACAAACATTTGGACTGTTACCGTCCACCTGTTACTGTCTCGTTTTGGAACTGTTACTGTCTGACCTCTCCTCACATTTTTAACTATATATGGAGTTATAGAACTCCGATTCAAGCTAGATTTATCTTGTTGGAAAGCTAAGACATGAGGCTACAAGTTCTCTGTGGAAAGGAGAACCTAGTTCTGCCTCTAAAACCGTCAAAATTGCTCATCAACAAACATTTGGACTATTATTGTCCAACTGTTACTGTCGTGTTTTTGAACTGTTATTGTCTAACCTCTCCTCAGATTTTTAACTATATTTGGAGTTATAGAACTCCGATTCAAGAGAGATTAGTCTCATTGAAAAGCTAAGACATGAGGCTACAAGTTCTCTAAAGAAAGGAGAACTCAGTTCTGCCTCTAAGACAGCCAAAATTGCTCATAAACAAACATTTAGACTGTTACTATCCAACTGTTACTGTCTCGTTTTTGAACTGTTACTGTCTGACCTCTCTTCAGATTTTTAACTATATATGGAGTTATAGAACTCCGATTCAAACGATATTTATCTCATTGGAAAGCTAAGACATAAGGCTACAAGTTCTTTGAAGAAAGGAGAACTCAGTTCTGTCTCTAAGATAGTCAAAATTGCTCATCAACAAACACTTGGACTGTTACAGTCCAACTCTTACTGTCTGACCTCTCCTTAGATTTTTAACTATATCTGGAGTTATAGAACTCTGATTCAAGCGAGATTAGCGTGGTTGGAAAGCTAGGAGATGAGGCTACAAGTTCTATATTTTAAGGAGAACCCAGTTCTACTACTAAGATAGTCAAAATCATTCATCAATAAAAACTTGGACTGTTACTGTTCAACTGTTACTGTCTCGTTTTTGAACTGTTACTGTCTGACCTCTCCTCAGATTTTTAACTATATTTGGAGTTATAGAACTCCAATTCAAGAGAGATTAGTCTCATTGGGAAGCTAAGACATGAGGCTACAAGTTTTCTAAAGAAAGGAGAACTCAATTCTGCCTCTAAGACAGTCAAAATTGCTCATAAACAAACATTTAGACTGTTACTGTCCAACTGTTACTGTCTCGTTTTTGAACTGTTACTGTCTGACCTCTCTTCAGATTTTTAACTATATATGGAGTTATAGAACTCTGATTCAAGCGAGATTTATCTCGTTGGAAAGCTTAGACATAAGGCTACAAGTTCTCTGAGAAAGGAGAACCCAGTTCTGCCTCTAAGACAGTCAAAATTTCTCATCAACAAACATTTGGACTGTTACTGTCCAACTGTTACTGTCTTGTTTTTGAACTGTTACTGTCTTACCTCTCCTTAGATTTTTAACTATATCTGGAGTTATAGACTCCAATTCAAGTGAGATTTATCTTGTTGGAAAGTTAAGACATGAGGCTACAAGTTCTCTGATGAAAGGAGAACCTAGTTCTGCCTCTAAGACCGTCAAAATTGCTCATCAACAAACATTTGGACTGTTACTGTTCAACTATTACTGTCTCGTTTTTGAACTGTTATTGTCTGACCTCTCCTCAGATTTTTAACTATATTTGGAGTTATAGAACTCCGATTCAAGAGAGATTAGTCTCGTTGGAAAGCTAAGACATGAGGCTACAAGTTCTCTAAAGAAAGGAGAACCCAATTCTACCTATATGACAGTTAAAATTGCTCATGAACAAACATTTAGACTATTACTGTCTCGTTTTTGAACTGTTACTATCTGACCTCACCTCAGATTTTTAACTATATTTGGAGTTATAGAACTCAAATCTATAATTTAACATTCAGGCATCAATTCATAATTGACTTTAAAACGAATCATAAGACCATGTTTAGAATACCTTACCCGGTACAAATCAAGGTTATGATCCCTCCTTTTTTCTAATGACAACCGGCCCTTCCCTCTTCTTCTCTTCTTGTTCAATTTTTCTTGTTAATCCCTTGCCCACCAGTGTTTAATTCTACCTATAACCCTTAATCTTGGATGGGTTCTTGAAATTTCGGTGTTTCTCTCTTGATCTGTAAAAATGGATACAAAAACTCCCTCTTTTCTTTTTTCACGATAGCTGCAGATTTGTTTTGGTAAGAAGAGGAGTATTTATGCTCTATAATTTTCTTATTTGCATTTAGGCCCTATTTTCTTTAAGTGTATTCTTTTTGCCCCCACTTCTTTTTAGTTTAATCTATTTTCTTTAATTTAATCCAGCCTTGATTTTCTTGGGATTTACAGAAGATGTGAGCCACAATCACAACTACTTGTACATACACATGTTAAAAAAATAAAAAAAAATAAATGAATAGAGAGAGAGAGAGAGAGAGTGAGACTCCAGCTAGCCTACATATAGGTGGTATGATTGTATTTTCAATTTCTCATCTATAAAATCTTCTCTTCATTTCTACTCAAACCCATACATTCAACAGATATAGAAATGTGTAGAAATGACAGGTTCCTCAAGTCATCAAATAAGAAATATTTGTGTTTTCGGTGGATCCAGTCCTGAGAAAAAAAAAAGAGTTTTTAGAGTCAGCAAATCATCTTGGTCAGGTACTAGCTCAGAGAAAGATTCTTTTAGTGTATGGGGGAGGCAACCTTGGGTTAATGGGGGGTGTCAATAACTGTATTTTTAAGAGGTAGTCAAGTTTTGGGGGTCGTCCCCAAAGCTTTAGCAAAAGGGGACATCATTGGAAAAACAATTGGAGAGGAACTACAGGTCTCCACAATGTCTGATTGATTGAATGCAATGTTTAACCATGCTGACGCCTTCATTGCCTTACCATGTGGTCTGGGCACATTGAAAGAGATCTTTCATATTTCCTTTTGGGCCCAACTGCACATTCACCATAAAACAATAGGTTTGGTAAATTTTAATGGTTTTTATGATAATTTGTTGTCTTTTCTTGATCATGCTATGGAACAGAATTTTCTAACATCTTCAGCACGACAAATCATAATCTATGCTGCTACTGCTAAACAACTGTTTGATCAACTACAGTCTTTCATCCCTGTAATTGATCCCTCCATGAGTCGCATAAACTGGTCAACCAAGGAAAGCCGTAAAAAAGCTGAGATTGGATTTGAGCCTTAGTTTGTAAAAACTTGTGTCTTTTGGTTTTATTAATAGTATATTATTTTGTTTTGTTATTTCTTATATTTGTTTAAGTGTGTTTCAGGTTTGTCAGTGTTCGTTGTTTCTGGTGATATCTTCTATACTCTATCTTTCTACCTTAGGACATTGAGGACAATGTCTCGTTTTGGTTGGGGGGAGAGGGTAGTAGTTGACAAAAAAAAGAAAAAAAAACTAACTTACTAACTGTTTTTTTGTTATTATTAAAACCATTTGACAAAACTGTTATTAGGATGGCAGAGTAAGGAGGAATTTTATTGACTCTTGAGACGCATCTTAGTAAATATTCTTATCAGGGTCTATCAGAATACTTCTTAAAATATTCAGGTTTACAAACTCTCGCATTGTTATCACTTGATTCTGCTCATATACTCATTTAACAAGTATTATTAAACCTTCATTTTCACACACACTTTAACATATGATTGTGGGTTGTACATTGGATTATTATATTATTTATGTTCTTTTGTTAAAGGTAACAACTAAGGGAAAGGGATAGTATATAATTTGCAAAAAAAAAAAAACAAAACAAAACAAATTGATAATATTGATGCTAATAAAAACGTAGATAAGTTTGGTTTCGTAGCCTCTTTAACCTAAGCAATTAAGCCCAAAGGGATGTTTTAACACCTAATACCTTAAAGTGAACTGACTTGGAAGCTATTGGCTCAGTGCTTGTTACATGGGTTAAGGAGAAAAGCTTAAGGGAATCAAACATTGCACTATCTACGTATTAGTATCTGCAACCCGAGTTACTAAGCTCGTAGGGGTGTCTCAACACCTAATGCCCTAAGACCAACTGGTCTAGGAGTCATTAGCCGAAAACTCGTTACATGGGTTAAAGATGCATTATGCTTTAAGTTATATGTATATATATTAAAAAAAAGATAAAAATTACAACCCAAAGAAGTTAACCTTAGAAAAATATTAGAACATAATATTGTTTTCTTCCAATAAAAGCCCCATCATCAATGTTTTCATACATTGAGCACATAAAAAAGAAGGTTTATTAATATCTTGTTTCAACAGTATGAAGCAGATATATAAATTTAATGGAAGTTTGTTTATTTGGATAGATTAATGGAAGTTAAATGATGAATGTCTTGCTTTGTGGAACTTGCAAATTGTTTTTCTATTTTAACGCTTTGATTACTAGGGACTAGTAACAAGTTGGTTGAGGGGTGTGATTAGTACTTAAAAATGCATTTTTATCAAGGTTTTATATCATCATTTTGCACTTGAAGTATCAATAACTCCTTAACTATAGCATGTTTTATAATAACAAGTCTGATAATATAAGATACCTTTAATTTATGGTAAATGTTCATTTTAAATGCAGGCCTATCACATAAATCAAAGGATTAATTAATGAGTTTAACTACTAAAATTGAGAAGACAAAGAGAGGGGTAAGCTTAGAAAAGAGATGTTGGTTCAGTCCAAACTGGAACACCATTCGGTTATTGGATCATAACTGGAGCTGTAGAATTTGGATTTAGGTATGGTTTATATGTATGGAAAGCTATGACATAGTCCTAGATTCCAAGATTTAAAAGTGCCATTTTTTAGTTCAAATTGTAGCAACAAAGGAGACGTCGGAATTTGTCCTGCAGTCCAGACATTGTTCAATTGTCAGCCCATATCTCGAGTTCTAGAAGTCCAAATGACCTCATTCTTGTTTTGTTGGAAAGCTGAGACAATTGCCCAAAACTTTCAAGAAGACTATCTATTCAAATTCTGATGTTAGTAATGACGTTTTTTGCAGACAAGAAGATAAGGATTGTTACCAAGTCAAGAGGTGGCCACCCACTCAACAAGTAGTCATCAAATCAATAGTTTTGAATTTTGGCCTATAAAAGAAGGCATTTGCCATTCATTAAGGAATCTTGATTGTTCATATCAAGATCTTGCTCTTACTCTCTTTCTTTGTATTTTGTAATGTTCAAGTTTGATTCCATGTTATATTTTGCTTAATCTCTTGTTTATGCTTTTTATTTACTTTACTATACTTATATAATTATGTTTTTATCTTGTTTATCTATGTTTCTCTTATTCATAATGTTCAGCTAAGTTTATTATGTCAAGGTGAAAAGGTTACACTAGTGGTGTAAGAATAAGTATAGTATAAACTCAACATGGACTTTAATGTTTGATCCTAACATGTTTTGTATGTATTATCTTACACACTCCTAATACCTTGCTTGTTAAATGGTTAATCTAGATTTGTGTTGAACAACCATTGGTACAACAAATACTTGGCACTTTCATAGCCCAACTGTATGGTATAACCGACACCTGTGCTATGAAAGGAACTTGATTTGTTGTTAACATAGGTTATCACCATGAATACCTGACAACATTTACAAGTATTGGCATTACTCTAATAAGATAATTAATATAATCATGTTAATAAATTATAATCCGATTGGAACCTCCTTTGTGTGTGGTTTCCAGTTGAATAATAAAAAGAGTTTATATTATACTTATTTGAAATATCATTAATGGATCTTCTAACCTTGACAATTGTTTTATATTTGTTTAAATCCTTACATCAATATATCTCAAAGCTCTCTTTAACTCCTTTTCTATTATTATTTATTTCTTTATTTGTAGTTTATACAGTTAACCTCCATGTGGTTCGACCCCGGCCTTGCCAGGTTATTTATTACTTCGACACTCCTACACTTGAAATAAGACATCAATCTTTTGATCGTGTCACCAACCTAAAAAAATAATTTCCTACAAAATTACATATATACTTGAAACAAAATAAAATATAGTTGACCTAATAAGCTAACATTAGCCCAAATTAAAATAAGGCCTAAAATATCTTAAATAAAGCCCAAAACATGAATAATAATAATAAAATTAATAATTCTAAAATATAATGCTAAGTTGTTGCACACTATAAAACACATAAAAACATATAACCTTATAGTTGTTGATTGCTCTCTTTATGGATAGCCCATGATGCCAAACTTAACTAAGACATTCTTTCTTATACTTCTAGTTGATTCTTTATAATCAACAGGCTGAGATTTTTCATCCAATAACTTTAGTTTATTGGTTCAGATGATCATAGGGTCGATTTTTCTATCAATCTTATTTTAGCTTTCTTAGGTTGTTTCTATCTTATTTGTGTGTTCAAGGGTTCTTACCCTCTAGGCCCGTATCATACAACTATCACGTGAGTTTTTCTATACATACATATGATCTCTCTATATAAAATCTTCATGTTAGTTAGTTCAATGTAATTGTCATCTAACACACACCTATATATTAGTTTTAGGTATTTATTATATCTCAACTTATAGGAATAATTGCTTTCATTTACAAATGAAAGAGCATATATATATATATTCGCTCTTAATAGCACTAAATAATTATTAATAAACTTTGATGTAAAACGAGTCTTAATTGTAACTAATTTATAATAAAAAATTTGTCAGGTATATTTGTCCTAAAAAATTTATATTTACTCTTGATTCATTAATTAAACATAAATGAATATTAAAAATAAAAAAGAATTTTTATTAATAACAAATATGTTTGTATATGAATAAAGTCAGTGTCACGTGTAACAAACTAATTAATTATAGGAGGGTATATACACTAATATTTACAACTTAAACAAGACTTTGCAACTCTCTAGAATTAAATTGGAGATTCTTTTGCTTCACTTATAAAGAGGGCTCGATGTCCTATTCAAGTCCTTTGATAGATTTTTTTTTATAAATTGTCTCTATAATTTATTGTATTTTCTTTTTTGTATATATATTTTCCCTTTCTTCATGTAATGAATGAGTTTGTATCATTACTACCTATTTACATGGTATTTGCTTAGGTAATGGTTTTTCTTACAATTACTTTTCTATGTTCACCGCTCCTTTAATCAATGATGTGGGATTGGAACTTAAATCTAACCCATAATTTTAAAAGATTTTCATTCAATTTGTTGGTTTTCCGAATACATGGTACATATTCTTTAACATGGGCTTTCACAATTATACTTTGAATCAAAAAAGCATTACCAAAGTAAACTCTATGAACTTGGGATGGTCTCTTCCATATTGGTAACCAATTTTCAAGTCATTTGTCTCTCACTTCTTAGGGAAAGATAACCTTCCTCGTCAAGTCTTTAAGCTAGAAATGTTTTTGCCTTGACTCTTTTGTTATATGCCAGTGATACTTAATGTTTTTACATCGATATTTGAGTAAGGGATTCAACTCTACAATGATCTATATTTCTAGTTCATTCATCATGGCCTCCCAAGATTCCACTCCAATAAATTGGTTATAATAATCCATCCTTAAAACCTTACATTAATTTTACAAGATAGCACTACATTATAACCATAAATCCATCCTTAAAACAATTTTTTCTATAAATTTTTGCATTTCTCTCGGATTGGAAATGGTGGGTTGATATGTAGTTATGGTTTTTGGGGTTTTTAACCTATTATTATATAATGTCTATGAACTCAATAGCTTGAAAATGTATAACTACTTTTAGTGGCCTTTTTACTTTTACCCATTTGGTTAAATAATTTGACATCAACAAACATGTTGTTTGCTTGAATGAAGAAATATTTCTTCAATTATATCCCTTTTTAAACCTTCAAAGATCAAGGATTTATTACTAAGTGTAACTCTCCATATGATACTCTAGGCAAATATTCGTGTTTTTGGCATGGTTTGCAACCTTTGTCTAAAGCTTTTTATTATTGCCTCTTTTTTCTTTGCCATTGAAATTCCTTTCTCATTATTAATCGCAACATTTTGTTTGTTGCGAGGTGGGAGCTTTATAAGTATCCTAGTATAGACAGCTTGTACGATTGTTTTTATGGCCTCGTTAGCTACACGTCTCATCAAATATCTAGATTTATCTTTTCAGCATAATTTTCAATTCAACAATAATGTATAGTTTAAGGCTTTGGAATTTAGTGTTTTGTCTTTAAAACATTTATGTGGGTTTTCTAATTGGTTGTCTTCAATTATCTTCACCCAAAGATCCTAGCAAATTGGTCATTGGAATGTAATTTGTTTCATGAGTTGAATTCTCCAACTTACAAGCTACCTCCTTAGACGAAGTTGTTGGGTATTTATACTTTGAGGCCAATTAAGCTAAATCATTCGCAACATGATTTTCTTGTCTATAAACATATATGTCTCATTACTACATCATCAAAACTTTGCAGTAATAGCTCTATTAACTATACCATCTTCTTGATCTTTCATGTTTTTCCCAATCAGGATATGAAAAATAGCATTCATACATATGGTAACTTACATCAACATTCTTTAAATTAATGAGCATCATTATCCATTAGAATTTGTCAATCACACTTGGAACCTAAAAGAAAATTTAAACTAATAAAGTTTTTTATTTAAAACTTAAAAAAAAAACACTTAATGAAGAAAACAAATTCTCAATTCCAACTAACAATTTGGAAAAATCTAGTCCCATTTAAACTCAAAATTAATACACACACACACATTTGGGTTTCAATTCTTTTAATATTAATTTCTTTAATTCACTTTTTGTAAATTTCTTAATTTAATAAATCTTTAGATTTTGAAGTTAAAATATGTGCATTTAATTATGTTGAACTCAAAGTTGTCAAATATTTTTTTCTCCAGTCAGAATGGGTAGTTTCATAATAATAGTGATAACATCATGTCCAATTCAAACCAAACAAGATCTTTCAATATCACCTGCTTGTTAGACACCTCTTTCACCATTTAGTGCCATTATATTGCTTTCTTTTCCTAAACAATTATAGAGAAACTAAACCAAAAAAGAAAAGCATATAGATAACTTTTGTGTGGCATGGTTTATATACTAAAAGATGGAAGATATGCAAATTTCTTTTAAGCATGCTTTATCACAAACCATGCATGATGCATGTATGACATGCATTTTGTACCTACTACCTAATCTCCTTTCTCATCTTGTCCATCCATAACAAAGGAATTTTTTTGGTCTTCATGCAGGTTCTTGTGCAGGAATATATTATGATGGGCAGGATTACCGACCCAACATTGTCTAGACCTTTGCAAAAATATTATTTTCATTAACGTTGATATTATTTTTTAAAAATTAAATTTATAAATAATATATATATGGTTTATATTCATATTATTTTCTTTCATATTTATGGGAATTTGAGCATTACAAAGGATGTTGTGAATCCTTTTAGCCTTAATAAGGTTAACTTATTGAATGAATAGATTTGTGAAGAATATAGCTTTTTTGATGGATATGAATTAAGTTTGAAAACTATTGAGACACATTTGTCTATTTTGACTTTAAATAATGAAGAGATTCATTTTGATGACAAGATAAACTTAGTGGAAATAATTATCTATTGAAATATCTGGTTAATGAGTTTCTCTACATGCCATTACTAGATCAAAATCTTTATTTCTATGTTAATAATAAAGATAATGTTTGATTTATGCCTTTTTTTTTTTATTAAAACCTTTTGCTTTCTCAATATTTTAGCATGTTGATTGTGTTCGGTTACTTCAAGTTGAAGTTCTTTTTATTCATGACTCTTAACTATTTTTTAATGTTTTAAATTTTAAAATCATGCTTGCATATATGATAGTGTTTGTATTATATAATTTAAAAATAATTTATCTTCGTATTTGAATTGAAATCATGTATTTTGAATTATATATATCCTAGAATAAAATGTTAAAAGGCTCCACAACTGAAATTTATTGTTTCAATTAAAAAAACAAAACATCCACCAGAACAGAATTCACATCAGTAATTGATTTGGAAGGAGCGAACCCATTACATAATATTAAAGGTGAAATTTACGGATGCAATAGCTGAAGAGCAATATTAATAACAGCAGGCAGGGTATTTTTATAGTTAACCCTTGTTTATTTTCTAAGAACTCAAGTTTCATCCAAACAAATGGATAGAGTTATTCCAGTCTAGACGACCCTGCAGTGATTCTCTTCGGGCGGCTTCACAATAAACCTATTCCATGAAACTCGTAAGGTTATAATCTCTTTCTAAAGTTATTCCAGTCTAGACGACCCTGCAGCATTTTCAATCTCATCTGCAGTTTCTCAACTATGACTACAAGGCCCGGTGGGCTAAAAAACTACAACAGGACTCAACCACCTGCCATTTGTCATCACCAACTAAAAGATTTGGTGGATTAGCAAATACAAAATGATCGATCAAATTTGTCTAGTTGACTTGACGTCCTATATCCTCAAGCTGATGGAAGTGTTAATTGTTTAATTTCTAGGGGCTGGCGTTGTAGGGCTTAGGAATAATGTTAATCTAGCAATTAACAAGTTCAACACAACTGATATTCCATAAGCATTTTCTTAGATGATCATATAACTCAAGACTAAAACCGTTTCAGCTACAGAAAAACCTTTGTTGATCCTTTGCAAATCAAGGTGGTCTTGAAATTGAAATGTAGTCACTGTCACAATAACTGGAAATTCTAGTTTTCATCAAGCCGACTCTGATTTGCAGAGTTGCTCAACTCTGGCAGTACTGTTGTCGTTGGAGCTCATCATGCACCTGGCCTTGCGAAGGAGATACTGGGCTAGAATGGGCATCGGCAAACAAATTCAGTGATCCAGCAAGAAAGATTGGCGTAAAACATAATTAAGAATACAAAATTGAACCAGTGAAGAGTTATCTCTTAAATCAGTATACTGCTATGCTGCCAGGCTGTGTACATTGATTGTCAGATTCTGAAGATTTATGCGAGGATGTTAAGAGAGACCCTTGTTGAAACAATGGAACTTAATTCGACACTTGACTCCTTTAAATTGAAAGAAGCTTGAATGCCTATCCTGTCTGGATTAACAATTGAGACAGAAAAGAACATGGAAAGCAAATTGTATCAAGCAGCAGTAAAATGCACACTGAACAAGGGCATGCAAATTCCATGGTAGTATTTTCTTTCGAAAAAAGGGCATCATCCATTTGAAACTGGAGACGTCTTTAAATAGGGGGGAAAATATCAGTTGGCCAAAACAGGCACTGAAACTATACACAACGGGAATAAAAATAACAACCACATATAATACTTTAGATAGCTCTTATGGGCCAAAATAGTTGATTATATAGTCGTTGCAAAGAAAGCTGGATATTGTTTTGAATCAACACATGTCAAGTTTAAAGATCTCAACCTCAACTGCAGAATTTGGACTTCAGTACTTTGTTGCACTGTTATCCAGCATTGGACCAAAACCAAAGCACCGAGTTCATTGTATTTCGAGAGATGTAACTGCAACAAGAGGCTTCATGGATATGGGTACTATCATTCCTATAGTGTGTTTCTTAATAGTTGGAGCTACATATGATTGGGATTTTAGGCAACCAAGGTTTGGGTAGTCACTAAACTACTTACATCCATCTAGGTCAGAATAAAAAGTGAGAATTGCACTTTTTTACCAACCTTGTGGCTAATCCTTTGAGAGCAAGGATGCTGAAATTCAAATGTCACATATCTAACTAGTGTTTTTTCTTTTTTTCTCCTCAGTAGGTATGGGGTAGAAAATACTTTAAACTTGCTTAACAAAGATAATTTTCCAATAGAACCCCACACCCAGGTCCAAGCTAAATGAAAATCACCTAGAATGGTGCACCTAACATCACACACTAATCCTGCAGGGAGGTTTGTACGAAAAAGCTATATGCAAAGATCCAGGTAATTCTTGCAACACTATCGGATGATAGTTTAGAACAATACAGCCTTGAGACAAGAAAAGTTTACAAGGCCCAAGCATTTGATATTAAGCTGGGGAATAGGAGCCTACCAGGCATAACATCCCATGTAGCAGATTTGAGTCAAACAAATGAACAGAATCACAGATAATCAGTGTCCTGTAAAGCACGGATCATTGATGAAGCAGCGGAATTTTCTGCATCCTTTACTCTTGTTCTTTCATCTCCCGTCACGTATAGAATACCATCAACTGTTGCAATTTGAACTGAGCATACAAACTTCTTCTCATGTGGAGGACCCATATCATTCTCAATGCTACATGTTCGAGAAATAAAAATAAACATTATTAGAAGCTGTTAGATTGGCAAGAGTAAATAGTTCGTGAGACAACAAGAAAAGCATTGAAAATTATACATGCATGGTAGATGGAAAGTGTAGGTTGATCTACCAAGAAGCAAATTCTCATTCCCTAACAAAACATAATAAGTTAAACACAGCAATCATTTCTACAAATTATCTCACTCTCTGGTCTCTGTATCCTTTGAGTTTAGAAATCTTTTTTAAAGGGTGCTTCTTATTGTTTGTTATACTTTTATCCACCCTCCTAGGATATAACAAGTAAATTTTCCAAGAAATAAGTTTCAAAGAAAAATGGAACACCTAAACAGAATTTTCATAGGTTGATATGTGGTACAAAGGGATTAATTTCTGAGCATCTCACCAAAAACATTCCCTCAAGTGCAGCTAAGCCGTATTAGTTCAGGATTAATGCTGGGTTCAGTTGTCAGTTTACACAGTATGTTAATTTAAAACCATCATCAAAGACAGTCCTTGTTAATCTAGATCAACATAAAAGATCACAGCTGTGCAGAAAATCCAGCAAACAATTCAACATGCTCCCCCCTTAACAGTTCATAACAAATCATAGGACATCTTAAACAGCACCACAACCCTGCACGCAAGGTCGCTTAATCATCTGATAAAATGACTGATAGCTTATCTAATCAAATTAAAAAACAAGTTTTATCATTTCCATGATCATTAAATACAACTGTTATGTCATATCAACAGAAATCATTTGGAATTAGGGCAAGTTATCAACAAGGGAAACCATGTCACTGGAATGGGAGAAAAAAATCCATAAAAGCACCAGGTACTTGTTTGCACTTTAATATTCATGATGCATCAATCATTTCCAAAGTTATGCTGTTGTTTTCTCCGTCCACCTCAAAGCTAAGACCTACTTTTTTTCCATGACCGTATACCAATATCTCATCTAACAAAAAGCACAAGGTACTTGCCTAATTTCTGTAGAAATTACTAAGGTGAAGAGTGTGCAAATCATGTCCCAGAATACAATAAAGCACTCAGTATTTAATTAAACAGCTTATAAAACTTCCTCACTTGACTGTGTCTTATCAAGCCTCAAACTGCCTCTTGAATTTAGTTAAACAACAAAATTCTAATAGGTCAAACATGTTCCTACCTTGCCATTTTACTCTGCTGCATACCTTCTAAAACAAAATTGAAGTTCCTTGATAGACTGGTAGGACTTGCTTAAAGGTGGGAAAGAGAACATCAAGAAGGAATTAATAGCAAACTAATGGTCAGTCCCAGCAAAACGATAGGTAAAATGCACCCTATGAAAGGTAAGAAATTAATGATGGGAACACAAATGATAAAATAAAACTGAAGAACATATACTGTGATTTGAGCATGTACTCATGTTAAGTACATATTCTCCACGGAATTCACTAGGAGGGTTGACTAAAGAAGTAAATTTTGAAACCGAACAAGTAGTGAAAGTAAGGTGAAAAACATACTTGTAATTTGGTTTGGGCCATTTTTTCTTGCCGCAAAGTTCATGTAACTTCTGTTTGGCTCCTTCAATCTCGAAAGAAGACCCATCAAAAATATCAAGAAGAGAAACATTATTTAGATTAGTAGGTAATGAATTTGATAGTTTGAGCAAGGCCCCCTTGGCGGCATTAAGCTTTGCAATTTCTTTTTGCTCAGACGAACTGGAAGCGATAAATTGTCCATCTACATAGACACTGGCAATACTTTTGGCCTCATTTTTCCAATGTTTAATATCAACATTCTTTCCTTGCTTTTGACACCGCTCAAACAACATAGTCACCGGTTGTGGTTGCTGCTGCAAGTCTTCGAGGGTAACTATTGGCTCCAAAATACCCCTAAATATCTTTTTTTTTTTTTTTGTTAACAAGAAGAAGATTAATGAATGCAGCAATAGATTAGATAAAAGAAAAGGAAAGGAAAGGAAAGAGGCAAGAAAGAGACCACCCAAAATGTTTGAAGATCAAAATCGACATCAACATAAACAGCAGCAGCAACAGACTCCACAATATCAGCAAGAATCTTCGGTGCCTTTATTGACCCGCCATATACTAAAGCATCATCATCATCATCTTCTCCACTCACAGCATCACTAAATTCCTTAACCTGTATTTTTCAATCAAAAATTGATTACTCCTACTCCTACTCCTACTGGTTAATTATAATTATTGGTGCTTAATTTTACCTACCTTATCATCAAGAGCAGTGGCATTGTGTCTAACAAACCTGTAAAGACCATGCTTAATGGCCACACGCGCCAGTTTCTCAGTACTAATATTAGCAGCACGCAAAAGAGACAAATGACCAGGATCCAGCTGAGGGTAAGCCAAATACACATAATTACTCAGCGCAAGACCCAGCGCCGCGTCCCCTAAGAACTCCATCCGCTGGTAAGAAGCTGAGTCTGTGTAGGAGGAGTGCGTTAATGCTTCCTCTAGAAGCCGTTTGTTTTTGAATTTGTAGTTTAGGATTTTTTCCACTGCAAATACCGATGCCTCCATCTCTCCCTTTGATTCGCTCAGTTGTTGAGCACCAAGTAATCCACGCGATCGTCGGTAACCGTTTGGGTCTCCAATTCTCTACAATGCTCCTGCTCCCGCTCCCTTCATCTTCCAACCAACTCTTGTCTCCCTCTACTGTGTCTTTCTTCTTTTAAAAAAACAAAAAAAAAAAGTCGTTTTCTTTTCTCTACTTTAGAGAGAAAAAAAATTCTACTTTAGAAAAAAAAAAAACAAATTATTTTTAAATTACAACTTAGTCCCTTCCTAATCCTACTACTATGTGCTTAATTAAGTAACAAACAAATAATCTAATAAATATAATTCTGTATAAGAAATAGTGCGGGAGGTTTGTCTTTTACATTAACTATTAATTAACAACTATAAACTAAAATTGCGGGAGGTTTTACTACATCTCCTTTCAGCAAATACTATTTATTAAAATAATATTTTATTATTTTTATTTTTATTTTAGTAAATTTATATTTTTATTGAGTTAACATAATTTCTACTGTGGGTTTAATAAGTTAATCTAATTTGACAAGTTTACTTGGATAATTCAAAAAACTAATTAAATAATTTTTTTTCAATCTCATCATTTAATATTGGGTTGATTGGAAATTAAATTTCATGATTTGTTTTGTTTACTTTCTATTATGTTATTTCAATCATATAACTCGAGAATAGTGTTTAAAAAGTTAATCCGAGTAAACTCGGGTTGTTTTTTGTCTTATTTTTAATTGAGTTTTTTTTTCAATCTTATTTTTTAACACTATGTTGGTTGGAAATTAAACTTTATAATTTGTTTAGATTTACTTTATATAAAGATATTTTGGTCTCATGATCAAGGTCGTTGGTTTTGATATTTTAACCACTATTAAATCAGTTTGTTTTTTTTTTATATTTTTTCTAAGAAATCATCTCTGTCTCATGACTCGGGTAATGGATTCTTCAACATTGAATTTTTTTTTATTGGGTCGTTCTCATCTCATGATCCAAGTTGCAAGTTTGGTGGAGTAACTCAATTGACTTAGTTTTTGTTAATTGATTTTTTTTCCCAATATGATTATTTAATATTATGCTTGATTGAGAATTAGGTTTCATGATTTGTTTTGGTTTTCTTTTTATTGTGTTATCTCGGTCTCATGACCTGAGAATAATGCTTAATAGGTTAACCCGGGTTATTCTGACTTATTTTTTTGTATTATTTTTTTAAATAAAATTTTTATAAATTTCATCATTCAATATTAGGTCCGACAATAACAATTGAAAATGAGCTTCATAATTTATTCTGATTTGTTCTTTATATGGTTATCTTAGAGTGTGTTTGGCAGTGTGGTTGCGGGTGCTTTTTAAATAACTTTTCGTGCCAAAATACATGTCAATGATGTTTTTTCATTTTTTAAAAATCGTTTTTGATATCAGCACATCAAAACGATCCAAAACATACAAACCATATTAAATTTTAGCAAAAAAAAAAAATTTAAATTTTTTGGGAACGTAGCCGCAGCCACGTTCCCTTAGTCTCATGACTAAAGTCATAGACTTGGTAGGTTAACCCGGGTTAAATTAGGTCATTTTTTTATTATTTCTATGAGATTATATTGATCTGATAACCCAGGTTATGAGTTTGATGAATTAACTTTGTCTTTTTTATGTTCTTTTTTAATTAATTTGTTTTTCATAAGGTTATCTAGGTTTTATAAACAAGGACGCAAATTTAACTAATTAACTCGAATTGCTTTATTACGTTCTTTTTAAATTGATTTTTTTTTTAATTTTATCCTTCAATGATTAATCATTTTAATCATTTTAAACCTTACATTCCTTTTCTTTTTTAATAAATTACTCTTGAGCCATCTAGAAGTTTGAAAATGTTATAAAAAACCCTTTTCTACCCAAAATACACATAAAGTTCATGGGCATGACTAAACAATATTAAGAAAAAATTGAATGCAAAAGTAGAATTTTGTCTTTAGACTGTCCATGTAATTTTTTTAATTTCTCATGAAAGGTTTTATAATTTATCCATGTTTTTTTTTTAATCTAGATTTACATTTTTGACTTTATGTTATGAATTTTTTAGGGATGTTATCTAATGAAATTTGAAAAACACTTTATCGAATTTGAGCTTTATTGATGAAAGATATTTCTTTAGATAAGAGTGTTACATGCAAAAAACCCCTTTGATACCAAGACTAATTTTAGGGTTTTTAAGTAGTGATTTTGTAAAGATAGTAAGTAGAGAGAGTAAGATATTTTTTTTATTTGTATTGTATTGAGAGAATTATCATTTTTTCATGTTAAGACTTGGCATTTTATATCTGAAAAAATATGGAAAAAAATTCTAGAATGTGGCAACCCTATTTCTCTGTTATTTCTCCATAAAGAGTTATAATAGGCTTGTAACTTGTAATGATAAAAAGAAATTAAGAGGAGAGGGAGGGAGGGAGGGACAAAAGGGAAGGGGAGAGAGAACTTGGTTGGATCAAGGCCAATTGAGTTCACTCCACTTAATTTTTTATTTTTATCAATTGTCGTCAAAGTAAATTTTTAAACAAAGTGTTGTTAGAAAATTATTTTATCGGAAAGCCCTTTGCAGTACGGGGAACAAATAATGATGATATATACACAAGGGGTAGTGTGAATTTACAAGGAAGAATAAACTTTTTAGGGCCCATTTTTGTACTTTTATCCTCTGTTTTTTTATTTCTTTTTCTTTAAGAAATTCCAAGAAATTAGTCATTCGTTTAGGGAAAAAAGATACAGTTAAAAAAAAATTGAACAACAACGAACAATTTTTTATGGGTGTGAAAAGCGGCATTCTTTATATATATATATATATATATATATATATATATATATATATATATATATATATATAATGACGGTCTCGAGGGAATAAATTTTTTGGTTTTGTATGGGTGCCACATAAGCCTTAATTGAATAATGGCATGTAAACTAAAAAAGAAAATGCATAATTAAGTTATGAAAAGGTGTTGTCTCAATTATGCAATGGGTTTGCCTAGGGATTTTTAGATTCCAAATTATCAGTGGGCTATAATAAGCGTTACTGATGAGTGGAAGCAAAAAAATAATAACGTGACTTGATGCAGGCAATCTTGCTCAGTTACACCACCAATATAACCCATTGAATCTAACTCTGTTCCACTCCCCTGGTAATAGGATACGTCGAAGCAACCCTTTCTATTTTTGGGTTAACTTTGCAAGAGCTTTCATTTCACAAGAGAAACAGAAGGTACATCAAATCAAGGTGGGCTGAAGCCACTGCATTCATGGTTCATCAAGTTCATCACTAATAGTTTTAGCTAGACAAGCTAAACAATGAGCAACTTTGCTGTTAGACCGGCGGATATAGGCAGCACAGAAGCTCTGAAACTTGGCTGAGAAGTTAAGGGTGTCATCTGGAACCAGTTCAAGGTCGTTAGTTGTCCGAACTCGGTCACTGGAAGTTCCTGGATCAGGGAGAGGTTTCAAGAACAATTTTGTGCAAGCCCAGGGACCAGGCACTAACCCATAGAGCCCTACAAAAGCTTCACCCATTTCACTTTATTGGACTTTATAATATGTTTACGGTTGTTCAACATTATCTGGCCCTCTAAAAATTACGGGAGACAGGAGACAGCTCCAAACTCCATAAATATTGGCATGAAAGCTATGTCTATGGTGATATTGTACCAATCCTCACGTGGGGGAAACCAGTGAGAGATGTCAGTGTTGTGTTGAGTGAGATGAACTAGTCAAGGCCTGCTTGTATGCTGACAAGGTGGAGTTAGCTATCTTAATAATGCTTCTAGCAGGAATTCTGGTTTTGAAAGTAAAGAGTGCTCCTGGCATACCATAGAGCCCATAGCATAGCCCTTTTTCTGCTCTATCTCCATCACAACTAAAAAAAAAAGAAAGGAAACCTGAATCACTACCTGATGTTGTTCATGTGATATTGAAAGGTCCCACTGGCGCGAAATCTTTTCTTCCAAACCTTGTTGGCAACCTGGCAATCATGCAAAATATGCATTGTAGTTTCAGTATTGATTGCATGTACCACAGCAATAATCAGTATAGGTCCCAAATATGCTGACAGTTGCAGGAGTCGTGATCTCTGTTTGTGCTGGATTCTTCCGTCTTCTTTCTAACCCATGCCACATGATAAAACACCCCCAACTGTGAAAGAACCAGATTTTGTACGCTGTCTGGTGGGGCAACGACAACTTGATCAGATTGCTCAGAACCGATAAAAAAAAATAAAATTGGAAGGGATAAAATTAAATTGGACAGGTCGAAGAATGAACTTGGAGTTCATTGAGAATGGGAAAAAACAAAGTTCCAATAAACCAAAAGCCAAAAAAAAAAATATGCAGCAAATAGCGGAATTGATGTTAAGGAGTAAAGACCAGTAAATATGTAAAAAATAATTTATGCTGTACCTTCCGAGTCCAAATGCCAACCGGCAAGTGACCCTAAACATGAACAGCTAGAGCTGTGAGTTTTCTTTTCATTATACATGACCAAATACCAGCTATATGATACGCAACTAAAATTGGCATAGCAACAAGTCAGCAACTAGACTAGCTTTTTTGTTTTCCAACGCATCCTCTTCTGGGTGTTAATTACAGCTACCAGAAATGCTCTCACATCAAAAAGGAGTATAGTAGGTCTTGAAGTGATGCAACTGACCGAACCAAAAGAAAATTGCAGTTTTAGTTCACCAGCATATGTTCAAATCCTCCCCCAGCCTGAAGTCCTGGAACCCGATTCCCTCCGACATTGTGAAGCAACTGTTGCAGCCATCGCCTTGTTGTTGGATCTTCCTAGATAAATTACAATTTACAAAGAACATGAAATTGGTTGTCCACTGAAGAAAGAAGGGGGATGGGGGAGGGCAAAGAATATACTTGATTTGAAAATTATTCCAACGAAAAATATTGAAGAACCTATACATCATTTGAAACTCCAAATATTAATATTGCCGACACAATAAAATATTAACAAATAAATTTGATATCCTACGCAGCTATCAAATTTTTCACATAACACGTGTTGCAGTTAGCAATGTCAGTGAACCATGTACTTGGTTAATCATTGTGTCATAATTATAATCCCCATCTCAAGCCACACTAGCTTAAGACTTAAACTAGCGATCTGCCACGTTTTCCACTAAAACAACTCATGTTATGATTAGACATAGAATATATGCCACGTTCAACTTTATCTACAGAACAATCAAACTCATGCAATTCAATCCAACAGCCCATCACTCACATAGCAAACTACAGGGGTGAAATTTCTATCGATGGGTTACTATTGCCAATGCCTGCAGAAACAAAAACTGCATAATCAATGCAGAAGTAGAATCTCAATTAGTGTTGGCAATAATTAAGCAACACTACAGAAGTTTGCTTGACTGCTAGTTAGGAATTTCAAACCATTTTTAGGCCTTACAGTACTTGTCTCAGTCAAGATTCACTTGATTATGGACTAGCTAAAAATCACCATCCTCCCAATGAGTCCTGAGGCAATAGACTATGAACAATTACTTAAGCTTTACTTACACGAAGGCAGCTACTGAAGGTAGCATCTCTCAGCATGTCTGGCAGGCAACTTCGTAATGCATGACAAGCCCTGAATTCCAAAAGTGAAAAAAAATAAAATGAAAATAGGAAGTCAAAACAAATGACAAATCATAAAAAATTCAATGCAAGAAGAAAGTACAAAGCCAGGTAGCTGCTTGGAGCCATTGCTTATTTGGAAGTGTAAAAACCTTGGATTATCTGAAAGTCGAAGATAACATCGGATGATATGTTTTAATAACCGTGACGAGGGTTGTTCAGCAAGTGCTGCAACCATGTTCCCCAAAACCCGGCCCACTGCAAAAAACCGTTCTGCTGTAGTGCAAATATAATCCAGGCCCACATCATCCAATAAAATCTTTTGAACTATAAATGTGGCAACCTGCCAACAGAAAAGGAAAAATGCTTGCTGAGCAATAAATATGACTATTTATCTTATCACATGTATGGGTGACAAGCCATTGTTATTTGAGAACAGAGGAGACAACTCTATCGTATAGTAGCTAACAGTCACATGCCAAAATGATAATTACAAGTCTGTAATCTGTTTTTAAACATAGCATCTCATAGATATTTCAGGTCCATTACATTCTCCATTACATTTCAACAAAAAATCATATGATTTACCCAAGTGTACACATAATTGGTTGGAAAGTTAGAGCACAGATTGAAACTTTGAAGAAGATATATATTAGCAACCTCAGAATTCTAGCAAGCAGCTGCGTAGCAACCAAAAGAATCAAGTGGAGCAACAAAAACGGTGGCAGGCATTTCTGAGCTGGCGTCAAGAAATCAGAATAGATAAAACCCATTTTAACATTTTGATATGTGAAAAATAGTAAGCAAAATTTAGGTAAGGCTATCTTTCTTGAAATCTAGGTTGTTAAAAGCATATTATACAGGTATGTGATATCTTTTGCTGCCATTGGTCTTGAAAACAAGCCATTGAACCTTATCAAGACTAAGGTTGTATTTGGTTAGTGTCCCAAAACACAAGGGATAAATTTAAAAGTGACATAAACATTTTGGTTGGAGAGACACAAACATGTGACAATTTTAGAGTAAATTTGTCATTTCAAATAAAAATAAGAAGCACAAGGGAACATGTCCTCTCTATCTCGAAATATTAATTTATTTTATTTGAGCAAGATATCATGCGCTGCTTAAAAATTAACATTGATTTCATTAGTTGAGCAAGAAAGTGCTAATAAAGAAGTTGAATTAACTCTACACTTAAATTAACTTGGAATTCTTTTTTCTACATAATAACTCTAATCTAAAACATAATATTTTTAATACATTGAACTCGGACATTTTCCAGAGTGGTGAACAAGTTGTTTTTTAAGAAAATTGAAAAAATTCATTATCACCAAGTGATGCGATCCTAACTTTAACACTAAGAGATCCATTTGGTCCAGTCACAAGACTTAGAGCAAAGAGATTGAAGAAGACAATTAATAAATTTCTTCAAAATACATGGGCTAAGGTGAATTTCAAGAGGATATCAAAAATTGAAGAACACATCTTGATTAATTTGGTTCGTGTTCAAGAAGGGCTTGCAAGAGAACATCCATACATTACAGAAAGATTGGAATAAAAAAATTTCAAATCTGTTAGTTTTGACCTTTCGCTACTGTTTTGGCCATAAATAAAGCTGCAAAAAGAATTTTGAAATGATTCCAAATGCATTGGAAAGTAGGCATCCACAACTTTCTAGTGATTTATGATAGACCTTCTAATTCGTCAAGACGAGGGAGAACTATTCATGTGAAGTTGAGCTTCGATTCTGCCAGCAGATTACAAAATTCGACTTTGGGCTATTATTTATTTATCTTTTAGTTTAGTTTATTATAGGTCTTGTGGCATTTTAAAGTTTATTTGGGTACGTTTTATTTTATTATTTTAGTTATTTTGAGCTTTTAATGTGTTAAGTTCTATTTATCATGTTTAGATCAACTAAATCAAATTAGAATTAGCTTTCTAATATATAAATCAATTGTTAACATTATTTTTGAAGTGTATGAAATTTTCTCTAAAGTTACCGCATATTGTGTGCTTTGTTTCTATGTGTGGTTAGGAGGTTCTCATACTAAATTCTTGATTGAACTTGCAAATTCTTCAAATGATTGATCAACTTCATTGTGATTTATACTTCTCGTTCGCGACTTGTTATAGGCGTAGGGTGAGGGTGATCAATTGTATATAATTTTGGTTCTTCAAAGCAAGGTTCTTGTTGGGTCAAATTGCAAACTTTTCTTCAAACTTCAAATTAGCAATCTAAGAGACAATTCCACATCAATTTGGTATTAGAGCATGGCTAATTTCAGGTTATATCTCTTTAATTTTCATTGTTACAAGTAATTCTGGGTTTCTTTCAGATCTTGCTATATCTAGGGTTTTCTTTAAATCTTGTCATATCTAGGGTTTGCTTTCTTATTTTTCTTGGTTTTTCTTCTTTCTAAGGTTTCAGCTAATACAAAAAAAATTGGTTTTGATAGGAAAGGCCTTGAAAATACAAAACAACCAATTGTGTTCATCTTTATGACTTGAGTAATCCAACACACACACACATATATATAAAGAATAAAAGAAGAATCAAAATCACAATCTTGAAATGGTTCTTGGAGAAGAAATTCAGAAATTTTGGATTTTGCATCAACTAGGGTTTAGCCAAAACATGTCTTGAAAATTCTTGGTGATCTTAATTAATTCCATGCAAATTTGGGTAGAATAGAATTATCTTGCATCAATTTCTTTAGTTTCTTGATTTCTCGCATCATTTTTTTTTTAATTTTCTTGAATTTCATAGTTTTCGTTGTTTCTTAATAATAATTCTTTTGTTTTTATTTCATGTCTTCATTTTCATCATTATATTTGCACAAATTTACATTGCTACTCATAAGCTTGTCCTCAAGTTTTATTTTGAAAAGTTTGAATAATTGTTGATTCTTGAGTTTTTAAATATAAATGAAATCATTGCATAGTTTGGTTAATTGTTTGATAAGTTGCTAAATTACTTTTAAGAACCAAAATACAAGAATAGTAGTAAAAGGTGTAGCGAGACTATTAGAGTAAAAAACCGAATAAATTGTGAAACACGAGTGAATTTTATTGTGAGAGTAAACACATGAGGTTTGTGTGAGGAAACTTTTTTGCTACTAACCTTTATTTCAATGTCTTTCAGGTGTTGAAAACAAAAATAAAAAATAAACTGTGGAGGAAAGACAAAATAGAATGAAAGCTATGATGGAGGGCATTAATGAGCAAATTTGATGAAATGATTAGTGGACAAGGCATTCTTAGTCGTAAGGAAAAGGAAGTTGAAATGTCTACCATTAGGACTATAGTGAATGATGTTACAAGTGGAAGGTGTAATGAAGAAAAAAAAAATACAAACTTAGGAGGAGATGAAAACAATCATGAGGAAAAGTTTGTACCTACTCACTATTATAGAGAGATCTATAATAAAATGCAAACCTTATCTCAAGTTTCTAGAATTGTGGATGAGTACTTTTAAGGAGATGGGAGTAGTTATGACTAGAGCTAATACACTTGGCTATAAAAGTTGAAAAACAATTGAGAAAAAAGGATAGTATAAAACCTGGTGGAAATTAGAGTTACTCTTCAAGTTGGAAGTTGAATTTTAGAAGAGAGAGTAATACATAGATGAAACCAATAACTGCACCTAAAATAGCCGAGAACCTTCCTTTGTTAGGAAGCAAGTTACAACTTTGGAGTAAAAAGAAAAAAATATTGCTCAATCGAAGCATAAAGAAAGAGATTAGGTGTTTTCAATGTCAAGAGCTTGGACATTATACACATGAATGTCCAAATAATAGAATTATGGTTATATGAGATGATGGTGAGCTGAAATCGGCTAGTGAGGATCATTTGAAGGGGATGTCAAAGCTCGATGATTGTAGTGATGTGGAGTATGTTGTGCAAGGAGAGTCATTGGTTAGATCTTTGAGTGTTCAAGTTTATGAAGAGGATGTAGAGCAACATAGGTAGAATATCTTTCATACTAGATGCTACATTGATAATAAAATATGTAGTATGATAATTGATAATGGTAGTTGTACTAATGTTGCTAGCCCAAATTTAATTAGAAAGTTGAACCTAAATACATATAAATATGCTAAGTCATATAAAGATTTACACACTTGCTCCATTGTCATCAAGGCAAGTGTACGTGGATCAATTAAAGTTTAAGAAAGCTTAGGAAGCTAAACAAGAATTTATAAACAATAATGGTGAGGATGTGTGAGGCCAAGTGGAAATAAGATGAGTTATAAGTGTGAAACAATTGAGGAGAGAGTTTCAGCCATTAGAAATAGTTTTGAAGATTTTGGCCACAAAAGAAGAAAACATACAGAAGGCCAAGAGTGGAGAGAAGAACATAATGGTGAGAAAAGTGTAGAAAAATTGGGGAAACACCTTAATTTATATGCGGAATTTGAGGATATCTTTCCTTAAGAGATCCCTAGTTGTTTGTCACCAATTCAAGGGATTGAACATCAAATTGATTTTGTGCCATCAGCATCAATTCCAAACCGGCTAGCCTATAGAAATAATCCCGATGAGACTAAGGAGCTTCAAAGTCAAGTAGAAGAGTTGATGTTGAAATGGTACATTCGAGAAAGTATGTGTTCTTGTGCAGTTCCAGTCTTACTTGTGCCTAAAAAAACAATACTTGGCATAAGTACATTGATTGTAGAGCCATTAACAACATTATTGTAAAGTATAGATATCATATCCCTTAGATTAGATAATATGCTTGATAAGTTACATGGTTCTTCTGTTTTTTTTAAAATTGATTTGAAAAATAGTTATTATCAAATTAGAATGAAAGAATGAGATGCATGGAAGACAACATTCAAAACTAAATATGGATTATATGAAAGGATAGTGATGCTTTTTGGTTTGATTAATGCCCCTAGTACATTCGTGTACATTCATGAGGTTATTGAATCATGTGTTGAGATCTTTCATTGGAGATTTGTTGCCTATTTTGATAATATCTTGATTTATAGCAAAGGATTAAATGTGCATATTAATAATTTAAGACAAGTTCTTGGAATATTTAGAAAGGAAAAGATTATATACTAATCTAAAGAAGTGTGATTTTTGCATAAAAAGAATTAAACTCTTAGGTTATGTTGTTAGTGCAAAAGAGTTGTAAGCATTAATGACAACCTTGAAGACTTGACAACATTATCTTTGGCCTAAGAAATTTGTGATACATAAGGACCATCAATCTCTAAAACACTTAAAGAGCCAAGGTAAGTTGAGTAGACAACATGCCAAGTGGATTGAGTTCATTGAGATGTTCTCGTATGTCATGAAGTATAAGCAAGGTAAGGAAAACATCGTTGTGGATTCATTGTCTTGAAGGTAAGTTGTGAAAGAATTATATATGGATGATGATGACTTTGGTCAAGTGTATGGACAATGTGAACATTCGATCTTTGATAAGTATTTTAAGCATGATGAATTTTTGTTTAAACATAAGAGATTGTGTGAGTCTAAATGTTTACGGAAGCTTCTAGGGACGTTTTAATAGGACATTTGGGGTAGCTATAACTTTGTATATGATACATGAGCATTTTTACTGGCGTAACAAGAAAATAAAAGTTCAAAGAATATGTGATAGATGCATAGCATGTAAACAAATCATATCCAAAGGCATTCCTCAATGTTTGTATACACCTTTACCAATACCCAATAAACCAAGGGTATATGTCAAAGGATTTTGTTTTAAGGTTACCTAGATCTAAAAAAGATAGAGATTCAATATTTATTGTAAATAGGTTTTATAAGATAGCACAATTCATATCATTCCATAAAGCCGATTATACAACAAATATAGCGAATCTTTTCTTTAGAAAAAGAGTTTGGTTACATTGTGTTTCAAGGAATATTGTGTCTAATAGAGATGTTAAATTTCTAAGCTACTTTTGAAAGTTTTGTAAGGTAAGTTAAGAACTAAATTGTTATTTTTTACTATTTGTCATCTACAGACAAAAGGCCAAACAGGTAAAAACAACTTTAACTCAATTGTTGAAAACTATTATCTAAAAGAATCTTAAAAATTAAGAAAATTGTGTCATCTAATGAGTTTGCATATAATAAGAGTGCATTCTACAACAAAAAAATTTCCTTTTGAGATTGTGTATGGTTTTAATCATTTAACTCCATTGGATTTATTGTCTTAAACTGTTGATGAAAAAGTTAGTTTTGATGAGAATAGAAAAGCACAGGTTGTCAAAAATTTGCATACAAAGGTACAACAACATATTGAAAAATTAAATGAACAATATGCATTAAAAGCCAATAAGAGAAGGAAAAAAGGTGGTTTGAGTGCATATAAGAAAAAATAGATTTCTTGCTTAAAAGAGATTTAAGTTGATGCCGAGAGGAGACGAGATCATTCCAAATCATTGAGAAGATCAATGATAACGCCTACAAAGTGAAATTATCAGGTGAATTAAGGTATTAGTGCTATATTTAATGTTTTTGAGCTTTCTTTATTTGATGTAGATGATGATTTGAGAGCAAATCCTCACTTCTAACACTAAGAGATTCCATGGGGTCCAATCACAAGACTTAGAGCAGAGAAGTTCAAGAAGGCAATTAATAAACTTCTTCAAGATACATCGTCTAAAATGGACTTCGAGAGGATATCCAAGAATGAAGAATAAGTCTTGAATAATTTGATTCACGTTCAAGAAGGGCTTATAGAGGATCATCCAGATATTACAAAAAGATTGAAATAAAAAAAAATTAAATTTGTCAATTTTGACCTTTCGCTACTGTTTTGACCATAAAAGGAGCTACAGAAAGAATTTTGATGTGATTCCAGATGCATTGGAAAGTGGACAACCACAACTTTCAATGATATATGGTTGAGTTTTTAATTCGTCAAGACAAAGGAGGATCATCTGTTTGAACTTGGGCTTCGATTATGCTAGTAAATCCAACAAATTACAAATGAATGTTCAAAGAATATATGATAGATGCATAGCATGTAAACAAACCAAGTTTAAAGTCATTCCTCAATGTTTGTATACATCTTTACTAGTATATAAGAAACCTTGGATTGATATATCAAAGGATTTTGTTTTATGGCATAGATTCAATATTTGTTGTTTCGGATAGTTTTTCTAAGATAGCGCATTTCATATTATTTCATAAAATTGATGATGCAACCAATATAGCGAATCTTTTCTTTAAAACATAGTTTGGTTATATTGTGTTTCAAGGAGCATTGTGTCTGATAAAGATGTTAAATTTCTAAGCTACTTTTGAAAAGTTCTGTGGGGTAAGTTAGAAACTATATTGTTATTTTTTACTACTTATCATCCATAAATAGAAGGCCAAACATAGATGGTAAATACAACTTTAACTCAATTGTTAAAAACTATTATCCAAAAAAATCTTAAAAATTAAGAAAATTGTTTGTCATTTAATGAGTTTGCATATAATAGGAGTGCATTCTACAATAAAGTTTTCTCCTTTTATTGTGTATGATTTTAATCATTTAACTCCATTGGATTTATTGTCTTAAACTGTTAATGAAAAAGTTAATTTTGATGAGAATAGAAAAGGCACAAGTTGTCAAAAATTTGCATACCAAAGTACAACAACATATTGAAAAGACAAGAACAAAATGCATTTAAAGCCAATAAGAAAACAAAAAAAGATGGTATTTAAACCAGGAAATTGATGTCGGGAGGAGACAGACTATTCCAAATCATTGAGAAGATCAATGATAATGTTGAAAAAATGAAATTACCAGGTGAATATGGTGTTAGTGTTACATTTAATGTATCTGACCTTTTTTGTTTGAGGTAGGTAATGATTCGAGGGAGAATCCTTTCGAGGAGAGAGGAAATGATGTGATCCTAACTTCAATACCAAGAAATCCATTAGAGATTCCATTGGGTTCAGTCACTAGACTTAGAGTATGTTTGGCAGTGTGGTTGCGGTTGCTTTTCAAATAACTTTTCATGCCGAAATGCATGCCAATGATGTTTTTTCATTTTTTAAAAATTATTTTTGATATCAGCATATCAAAACGATCCAAAACATACAAAACATATTAAATTTTAGCAAAAAAAAAATTGAATTTTTTGGGAACGCAGTTTGCACCGCGTTCCCAAACGGTTTCTTAGAGCAAAGAAGTTCAAGGAGGCAATTAATGAACTTCTTCAAGATACATGAGCTATGATGGACTTCAAAAGGATATCAAAGGTTGAAGAACAAATCTTGATTATTTTGATTCACGTTCAAGAAGGGTTTGTAGGGGAGCATCCAGACATTACAAAAAGATTGAAATAAAAAAATTCAAATCTATCAGTTTTTTGACCTTTCACTACTAATTTGACCATAAATGAAAAAAGAATTTTGATACGATTCTAGATGCATTGGTAAGTAGACTTCCACAGCTTTCTAGTGCTATATTTATTTGTTTGAAGTTGAGCTTTGATTCTACTAGTACATTACAAAATTCATCTTTGATTTTGTTTTAATTAGTTTCAATATTATTTATTTATCTTTTAGTTTATTTTAGAGCCTGTGGAATTTAAAAGTTTATTTTGGTCAAGTTTTATATTATTATTTTAGTTATTTTGGGTTTTTAAAGTGTTAAGTTCTATTTATCATGTTTGGATCCATTCAGTCAAATTAGAGTTAGTTTTCTACTATATAAACCAATTATTAGCATTATTTTTCAGTTTATGAAATTTTCTCTAAAGTAACCGCATATTGTATGCTTCTTTTCTCTGTGTGGTTGATGGATTCTCAAACTAACTTCTTCATTGAACTTGCAAACTCTTCGAAGGATTGATCACCTTCATTGTGATTTATACTTCTTATTTGCGTCTTTTTAAAGGCATAAGATGTGATGGTGATTAATTGCATATAACTTTGGTTCTCTAAGACAAGGTTCTGTAAAGTTACAAACTTTTCTTCAAATCTCAATTTAGCAATCTAAAGGACAATTCTGCATCACTATGCATTTAGACAATCAACTTCATTGTGATTTATACTTCTTGTTTGCGTCTTTTTAAAGGCGTAAGGTGATTAATTGCATATGACTTTGGTTCTCTAAGACAAGGTTCTTGTAGGGTAAAGTTACAAACTTTTCTTCAAATTTCAATTTAGATTTAAAGGACAATTCTGCATCACCATGCATTTAGACAAAAAAAAAAAAAAAACAAACAAGGCATAAATAGTGTAAATAAACATAATCAACATAAGTTTATTTGAAATAAGCGGAAGGATGTACAATAACAACACTCAACTGTTTTTGATAATTCACTTCCCATCTCCATAGTACGCAAACATAGCGGAATAATCTCAGTAGAAAGAAGGAAACTAATAACTTCTGTGTCATCAACCTGGTAACCAATAGAAAAAAAATTAAGATCAAAATTTCAAACTAATTGAGAACAAAAGCAACAAAAATATAAGCTACAAATGTAGAGATCAACATAATCTAATACTCTTTTGTTTGGATAAATATTGATATGCTTGTGCCAAGTAATAAGGCAATGTGGATAAATGTAAAGATCAACACATTCATATATCATTATCTTTATAAGAAACAAGTATATTGTTCTATAAAGCTATGATGGTTAAGTACAGAAAGGTTTAGACATTGCACTACTAAATGATAAAGAATATAAAGATCATGAAGTTGAGGAATAGAATATCAAAAAGGTTGAAGTACCTTCACTAGGGCACCAATGACACCTAAACTAGTAAGCCTTAGGTACTCGAAAGGCCTTGATTTGCTAGTTGTATTTAGGAAAGGGTAGAGATATAAAGGTATATGAGCTGCAAAGGGCAAAAAAAGAAATGGTCAACTAGAAGAATACATACAACAAGTTAATCAGCTTATATCATATCCACAAGGATAGCAAAAAAATTATTCTTCCCATGAAACAAAATTCAAGCCATATGATCCAACCAACAATAATAAAGTTTCCTCTCAAGTGCTACTCAAGTGAGCAAACAAGATCGAGAACATTACCATTGAGAAACAACATCCTTGTGTCAGGATGTGAAGCTACACACTGTAAGAAAATACAAAAAAAGATTATGAACATCATAAATAACTTCAAGCCTGAAACAAAATAAAAAGAATTGTAAAAGTACAGAGACAGAGAATATCTATGCTCACTCTTCAACATTGCATAAGTTAGGCAAGCAAAATGAAACAAGCAACATGTTGTGAAATTGGACATAAAAAGAAAAAACGAATTATCAAATTGTCTTTTCATTACACTAGCACTTCTTTTCTTATCTATTTTTTTTTCTTTTGAATTTTCTTTTTCCTCATATATTATCAGTAAATGCTTTAGTTCTTTTGGAAAGCACTACATTAAATAAAACTCCAAAATAATTTAAGTATTTAACCTATTATAGAAACGTGTTGAAAAATAATTTCCTTTCTACCTTATAATAGATGCATTTAAATATAAATGCCTACAGAAAAAAAGTGGGCGTTGCTGAGTTCTTAATAATCATAATATTTTATTCGTATAAATGACAAAATGAATTCCATTTTATGAATTACATTCTTCTGATACTTTAAATATTTCAAAAAAAATTCCATTGCACTTTTTTTCTAGGTGGTGCTTGTAAAAAAGTAACTTCATTGATTGATTCAGAATATTTTTTCCTCGATAGTAACTTCATCTCCCTTGTGCTCAAAGAAGTCAGCAAGTAGGCAATACACCCACCATAATCACCATCATAGATAGCCACATGGGAAATTGATTTTTAACTCTTGAATTATGCATCAACAATGTTTCCCTAACTAATAAAGGTAAGATTTGTACAAGAACCCAAAATATTAAGCCTTTGATCATTGATCCATTGAACTTTTGAGCATTTAATGCTTCACTCGAGTACCTAGAAGTGTTTCAGCATCTTAAATCATAATTTCTCTAAATGGAAAATATATGACAATCCATGCATAATAAATTTCCAATGAAGGGAAAGAAGCAAAGTTGAAATTATTAACGAAAAAACTAAAGTAGAAAATAAACATAACAATAACCAGAGGAACAAAAACAAAATATGTTGACCTGAAGAAGTGCTAGAGCATTGCAAACTCGATTTGATTGTGCGGGACTTAAGTTAGGTGGTGATAAAACTGGGTATATTGAAACGATCTCCTGCAAATAAGGAAAACTCAAAAATCATGGAAACAACATACATCAAGCACTTTGAGAGTTGAAAATTTTCACACTTATCTACAATCTCTGGAAAGCTAAAAGGCATGTAGAGGACATGAGAACTACACAACACCAATGGTGTTTATTTTGCTTATTAAGCTCCAACCAAAATCACGAAAAAACCATGCAAAGCAGTCACATATGTTCGGTTGACAAGTTGGAATAAAAAGGGCTCCAAAATAAACACACAATAAATATTAACTCAAACATGAACGGTATGAAAGAAAACATCATCAATTCAGCCCAGTTTAAAGAGATCATAGAGAAGTAACAGGCATATCCCTTTTGTCCTTAAGAGTACAAAACATTTTAATTCCCTCACTCATGTCCTCAATATGATCTATGTTTATTTCTTTTTCTGTTAGCATAATGCATTAGGATCAAGGGAAACTAGTATGAGCTTTTCTATATATATATATATATATATAGAAGTTATAAAGGAAATTCTACAAGATAAAATATATCACAACGCAACATGGATGACTTCATGCTAACATGAGCAAGAGGGGAGATAATTTAACAAGGAACTGATATTAAAGTATCAACTTCAAATGGCATACCTGTAACAATGCAGCAATTGTACCAAAAGAATTCCACAACAATGGAGCCAAATCTTGAAATAATTCTCTCTTCTAAAAATAAAAACAAAAACAAGTTTATTAGGCATACCTGAATGAGTGCAGCAATAGTACCAAAAGAATTCCACACGAAAGGAGCCAAATCTTGAAATAAATCCTTGTTCTAAAAAATGAAAGCAAAGGTAGACACTGGTTTATGATGGCAGAAAATGAATGTTCAACAGCTAAATGGCACAACCACTTAAAAGGAAAAACATTGGCAAGGTCCACATATAACAAGTTGATTACATGCAGCTATTGCACATGAAACCATGTCCAGCTGTGCATGCGTGCATGTATCTCTTCTTGTTTAAGCATATACAGAGAACTGATTTACAATGAAAATGAAATAGTTTCTCCCCCTCACATGTATGCAGCCAGCCAAGGTAAAGATTCCTTTGCATGCAAAATCGAAGAAGCGTTTTGACAACCAGTTTACCACTTTAATGGCCTCCGATTTAAAACGAAAAATACCTCGTGTTTAAGTATACAATGTTTTATTGCAAGAAAAGTTTGAATATGCCTTGAATTCTAAGTTTCACTAGTTCAGGGCAGCCTTTTTCTTCCTCAACTGCACAAAATGGAGCAGAACCCACAAATCATGGGTGGTGCCCAGCAGGTGGTGGATCTGTTTTAAGCCAATAATCATACATTTCCTTCCCATTCAACTGTCTATCGTAATTTATTAAAGCTGTTTTACAAAACAATAATTCTCACGAAATTATCTATTCTTCTTCTTGTAAACAACAAATAAAATAAAATATAGCGAGAGACCGCTCATTATTATTAGGGTTTCAACCAAAACCCCTAATTTCTCAATTCTCAATTTCTTTTATAAAAAGTAATTGGTAATTTTTTCGTTACCTTAGAGAGCTCAAGAAGGGCGTTTTCACGAAGATCAGGATTGCTTAGGTCAAGAACCAGGTGCTCTGCTGATGCCATCTTCCGGTCTTTGTTGGCGGGAGCTCCAGCGGCGGCGGGATTAGACGCGCTTGGTCCTCCGAAAGGTGTGTTCATCGACAGAGATTGAGGAAGATTTGCCATGAAATTGTTTATCAAATTAAAATTTTCATGAGTCTTGTTTTGGTATTTCTTTCTTGATTTTATAATTTGCAGGAGGTGATTTCAGTATTTTAGAGACTGTTAGCGGACAGGTGCTTCACATGCGCGTGGGAGTTTCTATTACCTATATTTTTATTTCCATTTCCATTTCCATTTCACTTCACCCTAGGTCCAGTGGGTGTGTGGCGGTGTGAACTCCCTCGGCAATTTGGAATTTTGAAAAGTTTATTAGAACAAATCTAAAATTTAAGTGACCTTTTGTAACAAAATAATATTCTAATTTTTTGAAGTAAAAAATGAGATTTTCTGCTTAAATATAATTTTTTTCTCTGTAAAACAAGAAAATATTTTTTTAATGGTTTGGAAAACACTTCATATTGTTTTAATACAAGTTTTTTTTTGTTTTTTAAATGAATAAAAAAAACATGAACAATACAATTTTTTATATATATACAATTACTTTTAGCAATATTTTGAAGTTTTCTCATTTCACCCCTAAATTAAATTAAAAAGTTTTTTAAAACCCTTCTAAGATTTAAATCTTTATTTTTTTTCTATTTGAAAATAGATAACATAATGCAAACTGATGAAGATTTTTTCTATTTAAATCCTGACCATTAAAATTTAGCAAGTGCTTTCGGTTACAAAGAATTAGAGGTGTCTTCTTGTATTCAAGAACACTGTGTTAAGTTGAAACACAATTGTTCCAAGCTTGATGCATCCCCAGTCAACTTACCATGTGGAATTAGGATGAGAGTAACTAAGAATCTCTTCTTAGTAATCATCTAGGTGGTGGCCAGTGGTAAAAGCTTGGGACCAAGAGGTTTGCTTCCTCTGTGGTCTCAGGTTCGAGCCCTGTGGTTGCTCATATGATGGCCACTGGAGGCTTACATGGTCGTTAACTTCAGGGCCCGTGGGATTAGTCGAGGTGCGCGCAAACTGGCTCGGACACCCACGTTAAACTAAAAAAAAAAAAGAATCTCTTCTTAGTTTCTCAAATATTCCTTCAAAGCATCCAAGTCCAAACATTCACACAATTAATATTAACATCAGATAAAAACTATACACCTATTACACACCCTAAGCCGTATTGGCTATAGCTCTCCCACGATCTGTGATCGAGCATTTAGATTCAGTAAATAGTATCACCAAGCCAATTTTGAAAATTTTTGGTTCCTTGGATAGTACAAGGCACAACGACTCATGCAAATCTTATACATATATTTTTGTGCATGTGTATCATAAGAGATGAATAAAAATCATTTCATTCATATTCGCTTCCTTAGCTAAAAAAAAAATAAACCAAAATTAAAAACTAAAATTTTATAACTTTTAAACCAAATTATATTATTCACAACACATCAAAACAAGCAAGTAAACTTGCAATATCTTGATCAGGATATGAGCAAAAATCCGAAATATCTGAAATTCTAAATAAGATGATAATATTTATTCTATTTTATTTTATTTTAAAAAATATACAAGGTATATTAGTCATTTTAACCGAAACAGAATGGAATTAACAAGTCTAGAAATAAGATAATATAAAAGAGATTGGATACCAAATTTATTTGTACTTACCTCTATTTAATGTAAGGAGACAAGATTAAATAAGTGCACAAAAAGGTTTTTTCTTGTATATCTTTGTGTTTGCGTGCATGTTACTTTCAGTATGTGTTTTAAACACTTATTATAATTATATTTTATTTTAGAAAAACTAAATAGTTATGTTTCTTCCACTTAATAGAAAAAAATATAATTTAAAATAAGTAATTAATAAGAAAAAATTATATATGAATAAATTTGTTTATATATAAAAAATTAAAAAAAAAAATTAGGCTTGAAGTTGAGAACAAACACGTTTGAGCTTCTTTCAAGGCTCAATTATTTTGAAAACAAATACAGATGACTTGTCATCTTTGCTAATGACACATTGTTTAACCTCATCTTCTACCTTAAATAACCAAAAATAGGTGATCATGCTGGATTTTAGGAAAGCCTGTTGATAACTTAAAAAATCCTCAGCATCTTTTTCCACTATTTATTTGTCTAAACACAAATCTAACATCAAAAACCATTTTCAAATAGTAGATTCACACAACAATCAATTTGGAAGTTTTTTAATCCAAACATTCAAATCCAAATATTGTTTAAATTTCAATAGTAAAATGATGAAATTTTAGTTTTTATGAATTCATAATGATGAGGGGATTTATTAGAAGAAAATGGTCGGATTACATTGTTAAAAAAATTTCTATCTGTTTTTTTTTTTTTTCTCTTCTTTCTATTTTCTTATTTTATTTGTGATTTTTATATTTATATTTTTTTTGTTTAATCAAATCTGATTGGAAAAAATAATTCATCCAAAATCACTCATTAAGAATTGAAAGTGTAAAGCATGACTTGGAGTTTTAAAAAGTTTACAAGGAGAAATTTGGAATAAAATTCATAATCTTTCTGTCTCTATTTTTATCTCGCATCTCCTAAAAAAACATAAAGTTTCACTCATTTTTCTTCTTAAAAACAAAGAAAAACATTAATTTTATTTCCATCTCTACTTGTTTTATATCCTATACTTATCATTTTGGGTCTCAGAAAAGTATTGTTCACCCATACCTATGTTACTGTAGATTACAATACTAATTCATAATTCTTTTTTCATTTTGATCCCTCAACTTAATTGTTTTCCTATTTGTTCCTTTGAAATTGCATTTATTTAGAATTTAACTTGATTATTTGTTTTGAATTCCTAGATTATGGGATCCCGGGATGTCAGGAAAAAAAATGCTAGGTTGATGCTCGGTTTAGACCAATTAAATAAAAACTTACTAATTTGAAACAATTGGAGTCATGGGAACTGATTTTGAACAAATATGCAAACATTCAACCCCTTTTTCTTTAAATAGTCAAGGATTGAATTGCACGATCAAGTAGAAGATCAACCCTTATTTTTGTAGCCCTTTTAAATTTGGTTTATTTTGAATGCTACTTAATAGTGTTTTTATGTTGCTTAGAAATGGAGATCTTGCAGTGTCGAGGAAAAATTTCTGATGTGTGGTTGATGCTCGATTTTTCAAAATAACATTAGATTGTATTAGTCTAAAATAACTCAAGCTTAAGAGACCAACTTTGAAAATCAAAGAACAAAACAAGGACTAGGGTAGATTGTCAAATATAAAGACTTACACGGGCCAACATATGGAGAAAGCAATTGTGTTCTAGTGATGCATGCAGCTTCCTCCAGTGTCTTTTCACTACCTTCCTTGGTGTCTCTTAATATGTCTCAGGAAGCTCATCTCGATGATGTGGTGCGTGTTGGTGTTAAAAGCATATGGCAACATTTTTTTTCTTTTTTTTCTCCCCTCTCTTTTCTCTTTTATCCTCGGTTTCCACACTATTCTCTCCAAAAGAGAAACAGATCCTATAATTTTATTTGCATATCAAATTTAGTCTATATCAAATTGATTAGGTTTTTAGTATCCGATAACTAAGAACTTTTTATTATTCAACATGAAAATAAAAAAAGAAAAGCATATATTTCTAGTTTGTGTTTATATGTGCATGTGTGTGGGTAGGTAAAAATCATGATTAATAGCTTAATCTCTCCTTATATAATAAGATACTTCTTTAATCCATCATTATATATCTAATTGAATCAATTTTATATTTAGATATACGTTGAGTTTTTTATTTGTCATTCTGATGAGATTTTTATACTAGCTGACCATAATTAATCACATGATTTGCACGTGACTTAGAAACTTAATTTATATTCAAGTATAAACTTATTATCATGTAAAAATCACATGATTGGTTTTGGTGAATTAACATGAAAATCTCACTTGAAGAGTATATTAGAAATTTACCTATAAAATTAGTTCAATTAAGGATATAAGAATTGATTAGGAAAATACCCTGCCATTTAAGGAGAAATTGAGCTATTAACCCTAAAAAATATAAATATTTTACATATACAAGTTTATGTATTAATACATAGTTGGGATTTTGTGTTTGAAATGAGTTTTGGGTCAAATTTGACAATGTAACGCCCCACACTTTCATATGTGATTATAGTTACTTTTCCTATGATTTGGTACGTAAAAGTACAAGTAATTTTTTTTTCCAGTTCTTATATACAAGTCAACCGAAATTTCCACTGAAATTTTGACAAAGTCTCCCTTATACCGGAAGGTCCCAAGTTATCGACATATACCCTGTTTACACTTCTAATATCTTACATCTCATAACTCAATCACGACCCAATAATCTTGGGTCTCAATCCCACAAACATCATCATCAACATCACAACCACAACATATATAACATACATTGAACAACGAATATCATTATAGGGGAATAAATGAGATAAACACGCATACATGAAACATGATTATATGGATTTTAGAATTAAGTTCATCTATTCAAGTTTAAACATCAATTATACAAATTAAGTTCTATAAAAGTTGTAATATTACAAAATACAAGAGTATACTCCCTATAACCTAGACTACAAAAAGTGAACATAAGTTAGGATCTACTCTTGTCGTGTATGCGATGGTCCTGGAACAAAAATACATATTATTAAAACATGAAAATCATAATAATATAGCAACACAAATATTCAACAATTTAAAAGACAATCATACATTCATATTTTATTTACTGTCTGACCTGTCCTCAGATTTTTAACTATATCTAGAGTTATAGAACTCCGTTTCAAGTGAGATTGGTCTCGTTGAAAAGCTAAAACATGAGGCTACAAGTTCTCTGAAGGAAGGAGAACTCCGTTCTGCCTCTAAGATAGTCAAAATTGCTCATCAACAAACATTAGACTGTTACTGTCCAACTGTTACTGTCTTGATATTGAACTATTACTGTCCGACCTCTCCTCAGATTTTTAACTATATCTAAAGTTATGGAACTCCCTTTCAAACGAGATTGGTCTCGTTGGAAAGTTAAAACATGAGGCTACAAGTTCTCTGAAGGAAGGAGAACCCAATTCTGCCTCTAAGACAGTCAAAATTGCTCATCAACAAACATTGGACTGTTACTGTCCAACTATTACTATCTTGATATTAAACTGTTACTATCCGACCTCTCCTCAGATTTAAAACTATATCTAGAGTTATAGAACTCCATTTCAAGCGATATTGGTCTTGTTGGAAAGCTAAGACACGAGGCTACAAGTTCTCTGAAGGAAGGAGAACCCAATTCTGCCTCTAAGACAATCAAAATTGGTCATCAATAAACATTGGACTGTTATTGTCCAACTGTTACTATCCGACCTCTCCTCAGATTTTTAATTCTATCTAGAGTTATGGAGCTCCATTTCAAGCGATATTGGTCTTGTTGGAAAGCTAAGACACGAGGCTACAAGTTCTCTGAGGAAGAAGAACCTAGTTTTGCCTCTAAAACAATCAAAATTACTTATTAACAAACCATACCTACTACCCTACAGGGTTTGTCATGATCCAATCTCGGTTGGTGACCCATATCTGGAGTTCTACAGCTCCAAATTGAGCAAGACCAACTTTCTTAGTTAGCTAACTTCTAAAAATATAATTACTATGAAGAAACTTGATCTTAATTCCCTCATCCTCCTACTCGAATTATCTCCAAAAGTCAGGAGACGAATCTGTCCAGATTCATCAACCTTTCCATTTACACACAACATCCACAATTTAACCTTTTCTCTTTTATCTCAGCCCCTAGCCATATTACATATCGTTTAAGAGTGTCAAAAAATATCTTTTAAAGAGCCAATTTATCTTTATTTATTTCAATCTTCCCTGTTAACATCAAAATAAAACATTCTTATCGATTTTACAAACTTTCTGAACAATATTCTTCTAAACACAATCCTTGACAACAATTTCAATCAACCATAAATAACAAACGAATAATATTCCAAACAATCCATACAGTCAAGTTATAATCCATTATTATGACTATAACATATCCAAATATCAACTTCATTAAATGGTGAAATTTTCAAAAATATGGGTTTAACCGAACTGACCTCAAACTTACAGACCTACTATGCGAGAAACATAACTTCTATACCAAGTGTTTTTTTTATCTCCACCGTTCAGAATCTAGACAGCATCAGAAAGAACAATATATCCAAAGTATAGTCTGATCCAACGGTGGCCGGAGGGGAAAATAGTCAGCGAAGAACTATCTAGAAGTGTATTTTCCCAGAAATTTTCCTCCTCTAATATCTCTCAAACGGGGACTGATATAGAAAACCCTCCGGTGACAATGTACATGACATAGAGGAGAACAACATATCCAAATATTGTTCTGATCCAACGGTGGAAGGTGGAGTTATAGCTATCGGATGTTCTGCCATTAGTATGTCTTCTCTCCAGCCTCTCTCTAAACTCTCTCTTGCTCTTGCAAGTCACTTCAAGAGAGAAAATATAATGATATTTATAGTTCTATCATCTTGTTAATTTCACATTTATCCCCACCCCTTTTTATCATTTGTACATAAACTCCCAACCTTCTGTTATTTGAATATTGACCTTTCTTGGTCTTACGTATTCATTTTGTCCTCACAAATGTTTTTCTTTTCAACAATTTAGTAATATATTCACTATTTTTTTATCTGGATTTAGGTTTCTTTACTTTAATTTAACCCATTTTACTATTGGTAAATTTCTCATATTTTAATAACCCAGAAAAATTATAACCGGGGGTTTACATTAGCCAACCTCACTGGTTGTCTGATGGTGCCGACAAGGTCATCGGGCTCCTTAAGGAGGGTGGATTATAAGATCCCACATCGGCAGGTGAGGAGTTCGTTGCTGACCTTATTAGTAGTGTGGTTGCTGACTTGTCATACGTGTTTTGGGGCGTTAGGTGACACGATCAAAGAGTTGATGTCTTATCCCACATGCAGGAGTGTTGAAGTAATAAATAACCCGGCAAGACCGAGGTCGATCCACAGGGAAGTCAATTATATAAATTACAAATAAAGAAAAAGATTTGAAGAGAGTAATAACAGAAAAGGAGTTGAAGAGAGTTTTAGGATGTGATATTGGTGTAAGGATTAAGCAATGATAAAACATATGTCAAGGTTAGAGGATCCATTAACGGTATTTCAAATAAATATAATATAAACTCTTTTTATTACTCAACTGGAAACCACACACAAAGGAGGTTCCAATCGGATGATTTGTCGTTATTAGCTCATTATAAATTATTAACATGATCATATTAATCATCTTATCTAAGTAACATCATACTTGTAAATATTGTCAGGTATTCATGATGCTAACTTATGTTAACAACAAATCAAGTTCCTCTCATAACAACGATGTCGGCCGAAGACTATGAATGATCAAGCATTTGATGTACCAAATGTTATACAACATAAATCTAGATAGTCATTTAACAAGCAAGGTATTACAAATTGGTAAGAAAAAAAGATAAGACATGTTAATGGCAAACTTTCTTGGATATAAACATTGAAATCCATGTTGAGTTTATATTATACATATTCTAACACCATTAGAGAAACCTTTTCACCTTGACATAATAAAATTAGCTAAACATAATGAAGAAGAAGAACATAAATAAACTAGATAAGAACATAGTTATGATGAAAAGCATAAACAAGAGATTAATGAAAGCAAAACTTAAGCATTACAAAAATATAAAGAAGGAAAGCAAGAACATGATCTTGATCTGAAAACCAAGATGACTAAATACATGGCAAATGCCTCCTTTTATAGGCTAAAATTTGAAGCTATTGATTGGTTGACAAACTATTTAGTTGGTGGCCAACCATTGATTTGGTGGCTGGTTTTTGACATTATTGGCTGCTAGTTATTGACATTGTTGGCTGGTTATTGATATTGTTGGCTGGCCAAAACGTCATTGCTAACGTCATTGCTAACAAATCAAGTTCCTCTCATAACAACGATGTCGGCCGAAGACTATGAATGATCAAGCATTTGATGTACCAAATGTTATACAACATAAATCTAGATAGTCATTTAACAAGCAAGGTATTACAAATTGGTAAGAAAAAAAGATAAGACATGTTAATGGCAAACTTTCTTGGATATAAACATTGAAATCCATGTTGAGTTTATATTATACATATTCTAACACCATTAGAGAAACCTTTTCACCTTGACATAATAAAATTAGCTAAACATAATGAAGAAGAAGAACATAAATAAACTAGATAAGAACATAGTTATGATGAAAAGCATAAACAAGAGATTAATGAAAGCAAAACTTAAGCATTACAAAAATATAAAGAAGGAAAGCAAGAACATGATCTTGATCTGAAAACCAAGATGACTAAATACATGGCAAATGCCTCCTTTTATAGGCTAAAATTTGAAGCTATTGATTGGTTGACAAACTATTTAGTTGGTGGCCAACCATTGATTTGGTGGCTGGTTTTTGACATTATTGGCTGCTAGTTATTGACATTATTGGCTGGTTATTGATATTGTTGGCTGGCCAAAACGTCATTGCTAACATCAGAATTTGAGCCCTTTGTTCCATGAAAGTTGTGGGTAATTGTCTTAGCTTTTCAAAAAAAAAAAAAAAACCAGAGCTCATTTGGACTTTTAGAACTCAAGATATGAGCTGAAAATCGAACAGTGTTTGAGCTGCAGGACAAATTCCGACTTCTCCGTTGTTGCTAAGATTTGAACTTGAAAACGACAGAATTGAGTCTTGGACCCCATGAAAGTTTTAGGTCTATGTCTTAGCTTTCCATCCATATAAAACAGACCTAAATCCAAGGTCTAGAACTCTAGTTATGATCCAATAACCGAATGGTGTTTTAGTTTGGAATTGAACCAACATCTCTTCTCTTAGCCTAGTCCTCTTTTTGTCTCTTCACTTTCAATAGTTAATCACATCAATCAATCCTTTGAATTGTGAGATATACCTGCATTCAAAATAAGCATTTACCATAAATTAAAGATATATTATATTATCAGACTTGTTATTATAAAACATGCTTTAGTTAGGGAATTTAATGATACTTTAGGTGCAATATGATGATATAAAGCCTTAATGAGAATGCACTTTTAAGTACTAATCACACCCCCCAACCAACTTATTACTAGTCCCTAGTAATTAAAGCGTTAAAATATAAAAACAATTTACAAGTTCCACAAAGCAAGGTATTCATCATTTAACTTCCATTAATCTATCCAAATAAACAAACTCTCATTAAATTTATATATCTGCTTCATACTGTTGAAACAAGATATTAATAAACCTTCTTTTTATGTGCTTAATGTATGAAAACATAAATATGAAGCTTTTCATGGAAGAAAACAAAATTTTGTTCCAATGTTTAAGGTTAACTTTCTTAGGTTGGGATTATTATCTTTTATTTTTTTAAAAGCAAAAATTTATAACACAATGTATCTTGAACACATGTAACGAGCTTTCAACTAATGACTCCCAGACCAGTTGGTCTTAGGGCATCAGGTGTTGAGACACCCCTACGAGTTTAGTAACTCGGGTTGCAGTTACTGATATGTAGATAGTGCAATGTTTGATTCCCTTAAGCTTTTCTCCTCAACCCATGTAACAAGCACTGGGCCAATAGCTCCCAAGTCAGTTGACTTTAGGGTACTAGGTGTTAAAACACCCCTTCGGGCTTACTTGCTCAAGTCAAGGAGGCTACAAAACCAAACTTATCTACTTTTTTATTTATTCAATTTGTTATTATTATTTTTTGTTTTTTTTTGCATATTATAAACTATTTCTTTCCCTTAGTTGTTACCTTTAACAAAAGAACATGAATAATGTAATAATCCAATGTGCAACCCACAATCATATGTTAAAGTGTGTGTGTGAAAATGAAGGTTTAGGAATACTTGTTAAATGAGTATATCAACAGAATCAAGTGATAACAATGCGAGAGTTTGTAAACTTGAATATTTCAAGAAGTATTCTGATAGACCTTGTTAAGAATGTTTACTAAGATGCGTCTCAAAAGTCATTAAAATTTCTCCTTTACTCTGCCATCCTAGTAACAATAGTTTTGCAAATGATTTTAATAATAGAAAACACAATCATATGTTAATTTTTTTAAATATCAATACTACCCTTTAATATCAACTACTACCCTCTCCCCCCAACCAAAACGAGACATTGTCCTCAATGTTCTAAGGCAGAAAGATAGAGTATAGAAGACATCACCTGAAATAGCAACTACTAACAAACCTGAAACACACTTAAGCAAATATAAGAAAGAACAAAACACAAATATTATGCTATTAATAAAACCAAAATATACAAATTTTTACAAGCTAAGGCTTAAATCATAGTTGTGATTATGGCTCACATCTTCCCTTGGTTTTATGTCCAAGAATGACTTAAACGCCCTCTATGGGTCGGGGATAGGCTTCCCATCCAGTTTTCTTAAAAACTCACAAACATGGTCTTTTTTAGTCAGATTCCCAAGACTAAGTTGATCATGTTCTTTATGAAAATGAGGCCATAAATCATGAATTGCACGATGCACATCTCCATTATGATGAGACTTAAGAGTCAATAGAAGATTAGCTAAAGACTCTCTATGCTTTGAAAAAAATCCCACATTTTGACAATTTTCACAGGCTTTGCAGAATGCATATGGGTATTTGAACATGGTGGGCTAATAGAATCCACATTGTAAGATTTTTGCAGTTGTCTTTTTTGACGAGAAATGATCCCCACATGTCTTAGAGTGACAAAATTTAATGACACTACTTACCTCATTATTGGGAATGCATCTTTGAAATATTTGATCAGGATAATATTTGAATAAGTAAGGGTCATCCCAATAAAAGTTTTGCACGTCGCTCAAAAAATTTCTTTTATCTTGGGTATTCCAATGAGCTGGCAAAAATCCTAAAGCAAGAAAATTGTCAATATTAGCAGACTAAGGTATTGAACTAAGAGAAAGTAAAGATTTATCAAGAAAGTAATCATCAATTGGTGTGATGTCGGATGTCGAATCTATTGTCAATTTTGACAAATGATCCGTGACAACATTTTCGGTGCCTTTTTCGTCCTCGATTTCTTCCTGTTTGAAAGTTTCAAAGATTTCAGAATCATGATTGACTTCCCTTTGTTTGGCCATGGCATGAGAAAATGGAAGTACTGGTTGGGGAATCAGTCTGTTCTTTGTAATGTTCAGGTTTAACCCCTTCCTTACCCTCAAAGATTGACTCATCATCTTTCTCACAAGGTTCAAGAATGGGTTTTTCAATAACCTTATCACTGTGGAGAGTAATGACTGATTTGACTTGATCCATGTGTTGGCTTCCAGAACTACTTGCATTTGCATTGTATTGCCCATTGAGATTTTGTTGTGGTTGAGATAAGAACTTACCTTTCTCCTGAAAACTGAGAGCTGATGTGAATTTTGCAAGACTATCTTTAAAATCTATCATGCTTTGAGCAAGTTGAGTGTTAATTGTCTCTTGCTTTTCAATGAATGCATGCAATGTCTCCTCAAGATTTCTTCTAAGAGGGGGAACATAAGGAGGTGCATATCCATGAGAATTTTGAAAATTATGGTATGCTTAAAATGGTGGCTGTGAAGTTTGTGCATTATTGTTACCACTCTTCCAACTGGAATTTAGGTGATTAAAATAAGGCAAAGTTGGACAATCATTGGTTGAATGTTCATTAGTTTCACAGATTTGACACACAATTTCTTGAATAGATTTTAATTGACCACTCTTTTTTAATTCTAGTGCCTCAACTTTTCTAGCTAAAGATGCAAATTTAGGGTGGAGGTCATGATCTTCCTTAAGGTTGTACATGACTCCACTAGATGTATGAGGTTGAGTTTTACCTGGTGCCTCACAAGTGCCTGTAGTGTCCTAATTTTGAGCCTTTTCAGCTAACAAGTCTAAGTACTCCATTGCTTCATCAAGGTCTTTATTTTCAAAAGTTCCATTCCACATCAATTCCACCATTTGCCTATCTTTAGATGTTAACCCTTCATAAAATTATGAAACCAATCTCCATGTTTCAAAACCATGATGAGGACAGGTATTAAGCAAGTCCTTATATCTATCCCAATATTAGTAAAATGTTTCTCCTGGTTTTGAGTGAAAGTGGTGATTTGTCTTTTGAAAGAGTTTGTTTTATGAGAAGGGAAAAACTTCTTTAAAAATTGTTGTTGCATTTCATCCCAAGCACGAATGGATCCTGACCTTAGATTTTGTAGCCATGTTTTAGCTTTATCTTTCAAAGAAAAAGAAAAAAGCTTTAATCTGATGGTGTTCATGCTACAATTTAAGTCATTATAGGTGTTACAAACTTCTTCAAATTCTCTTAAATGCAAGTATGGATTTTCTAATTCTAAGCCATGAAAAGTGGGTAAAAGTTGAATAATACGTGGCTTAAAATTAAAATGAGATGCATCAAGAGGAAAAATTATACATGATCGTGCACTTGTTCTTGTTGGGTTCATGTAGTTTTTAAGTGTTCTAACACGATTATTCTCATTATGAATTGATTGGTTTTTTTTCTTCGGCCATGTTTTCTGAAGAAGATGAGGATTTCCTAGAAAGTCTACCACTTAATGTACGTGTCCAAACTCTCATACAAGTGCAAAGAGAAAAGAAAAGAAAAGAAAAAGAAAAAAAATTAGAAAAACAAATAAAAGTAAAAACAAAAGAAAATAAAAGAAATATATAATTTATACAATACTTACCTCCCCGGCAACGGCGCCAAAAACTTAACACGATCAAAGAGTTGATGTCTTATCCCAAGTGCAGGAGTGTCGAAGTAATAAATAACCCGGCAAGACCGGGGTCGAACCACAGGGAGGTCAACTATATAAATTACAAATAAAGAAAAAGATTTGAAGAGAGTAATAACAGAAAAGGAGTTGAAAAGAGTTTTAGGATGTGATATTGGTGTAAGGATTAAGCAATGATAAAACATATGTCAAGGTTAGAGGATCCACTAACGGTATTTCAAATAAATATAATATAAACTCTTTTTATTACTCAACTGGAAACCACACACAATGGAGGTTCCAATCGGATGATTTGTCGTTATTAGCTCATTATAAATTATTAACATGATCATATTAATCATCTTATCTAAGTAACATCATACTTGTAAATATTGTCAGGTATTCATGATGCTAACTTATGTTAACAACAAATCAAGTTCCTCTCATAACAACGATGTCGGCCGAAGACTATGAATGATCAAGCATTTGATGTACCAAATGTTATACAACATAAATCTAGATAGTCATTTAACAAGCAAGGTATTACAAATTGGTAAGAAAAAAAGATAAGACATGTTAATGGCAAACTTTCTTGGATATAAACATTGAAATCCATGTTGAGTTTATATTATACATATTCTAACACCATTAGAGAAACCTTTTCACCTTGACATAATAAAATTAGCTAAACATAATGAAGAAGAAGAACATAAATAAACTAGATAAGAACATAGTTATGATGAAAAGCATAAACAAGAGATTAATGAAAGCAAAACTTAAGCATTACAAAAATATAAAGAAGGAAAGCAAGAACATGATCTTGATCTGAAAACCAAGATGACTAAATACATGGCAAATGCCTCCTTTTATAGGCTAAAATTTGAAGCTATTGATTGGTTGACAAACTATTTAGTTGGTGGCCAACCATTGATTTGGTGGCTGGTTTTTGACATTATTGGCTGCTAGTTATTGACATTGTTGGCTGGTTATTGATATTGTTGGCTGGCCAAAACGTCATTGCTAACGTCATTGCTAACAAATCAAGTTCCTCTCATAACAACGATGTCGGCCGAAGACTATGAATGATCAAGCATTTGATGTACCAAATGTTATACAACATAAATCTAGATAGTCATTTAACAAGCAAGGTATTACAAATTGGTAAGAAAAAAAGATAAGACATGTTAATGGCAAACTTTCTTGGATATAAACATTGAAATCCATGTTGAGTTTATATTATACATATTCTAACACCATTAGAGAAACCTTTTCACCTTGACATAATAAAATTAGCTAAACATAATGAAGAAGAAGAACATAAATAAACTAGATAAGAACATAGTTATGATGAAAAGCATAAACAAGAGATTAATGAAAGCAAAACTTAAGCATTACAAAAATATAAAGAAGGAAAGCAAGAACATGATCTTGATCTGAAAACCAAGATGACTAAATACATGGCAAATGCCTCCTTTTATAGGCTAAAATTTGAAGCTATTGATTGGTTGACAAACTATTTAGTTGGTGGCCAACCATTGATTTGGTGGCTGGTTTTTGACATTATTGGCTGCTAGTTATTGACATTATTGGCTGGTTATTGATATTGTTGGCTGGCCAAAACGTCATTGCTAACATCAGAATTTGAGCCCTTTGTTCCATGAAAGTTGTGGGTAATTGTCTTAGCTTTTCAAAAAAAAAAAAAAAACCAGAGCTCATTTGGACTTTTAGAACTCAAGATATGAGCTGAAAATCGAACAGTGTTTGAGCTGCAGGACAAATTCCGACTTCTCCGTTGTTGCTAAGATTTGAACTTGAAAACGACAGAATTGAGTCTTGGACCCCATGAAAGTTTTAGGTCTATGTCTTAGCTTTCCATCCATATAAAACAGACCTAAATCCAAGGTCTAGAACTCTAGTTATGATCCAATAACCGAATGGTGTTTTAGTTTGGAATTGAACCAACATCTCTTCTCTTAGCCTAGTCCTCTTTTTGTCTCTTCACTTTCAATAGTTAATCACATCAATCAATCCTTTGAATTGTGAGATATACCTGCATTCAAAATAAGCATTTACCATAAATTAAAGATATATTATATTATCAGACTTGTTATTATAAAACATGCTTTAGTTAGGGAATTTAATGATACTTTAGGTGCAATATGATGATATAAAGCCTTAATGAGAATGCACTTTTAAGTACTAATCACACCCCCCAACCAACTTATTACTAGTCCCTAGTAATTAAAGCGTTAAAATATAAAAACAATTTACAAGTTCCACAAAGCAAGGTATTCATCATTTAACTTCCATTAATCTATCCAAATAAACAAACTCTCATTAAATTTATATATCTGCTTCATACTGTTGAAACAAGATATTAATAAACCTTCTTTTTATGTGCTTAATGTATGAAAACATAAATATGAAGCTTTTCATGGAAGAAAACAAAATTTTGTTCCAATGTTTAAGGTTAACTTTCTTAGGTTGGGATTATTATCTTTTATTTTTTTAAAAGCAAAAATTTATAACACAATGTATCTTGAACACATGTAACGAGCTTTCAACTAATGACTCCCAGACCAGTTGGTCTTAGGGCATCAGGTGTTGAGACACCCCTACGAGTTTAGTAACTCGGGTTGCAGTTACTGATATGTAGATAGTGCAATGTTTGATTCCCTTAAGCTTTTCTCCTCAACCCATGTAACAAGCACTGGGCCAATAGCTCCCAAGTCAGTTGACTTTAGGGTACTAGGTGTTAAAACACCCCTTCGGGCTTACTTGCTCAAGTCAAGGAGGCTACAAAACCAAACTTATCTACTTTTTTATTTATTCAATTTGTTATTATTATTTTTTGTTTTTTTTTTGCATATTATAAACTATTTCTTTCCCTTAGTTGTTACCTTTAACAAAAGAACATGAATAATGTAATAATCCAATGTGCAACCCACAATCATATGTTAAAGTGTGTGTGTGAAAATGAAGGTTTAGGAATACTTGTTAAATGAGTATATCAACAGAATCAAGTGATAACAATGCGAGAGTTTGTAAACTTGAATATTTCAAGAAGTATTCTGATAGACCTTGTTAAGAATGTTTACTAAGATGCGTCTCAAAAGTCATTAAAATTTCTCCTTTACTCTGCCATCCTAGTAACAATAGTTTTGCAAATGATTTTAATAATAGAAAACACAATCATATGTTAATTTTTTTAAATATCAATACTACCCTTTAATATCAACTACTACCCTCTCCCCCCAACCAAAACGAGACATTGTCCTCAATGTTCTAAGGCAGAAAGATAGAGTATAGAAGACATCACCTGAAATAGCAACTACTAACAAACCTGAAACACACTTAAGCAAATATAAGAAAGAACAAAACACAAATATTATGCTATTAATAAAACCAAAATATACAAATTTTTACAAGCTAAGGCTTAAATCATAGTTGTGATTATGGCTCACATCTTCCCTTGGTTTTATGTCCAAGAATGACCTTAAACGCCCTCTATGGGTCGGGGATAGGCTTCCCATCCAGTTTTCTTAAAAACTCACAAACATGGTCTTTTTTAGTCAGATTCCCAAGACTAAGTTGATCATGTTCTTTATGAAAATGAGGCCATAAATCATGAATTGCACGATGCACATCTCCATTATGATGAGACTTAAGAGTCAATAGAAGATTAGCTAAAGACTCTCTATGCTTTGAAAAAAATCCCACATTTTGACAATTTTCACAGGCTTTGCAGAATGCATATGGGTATTTGAACATGGTGGGCTAATAGAATCCACATTGTAAGATTTTTGCAGTTGTCTTTTTTGACGAGAAATGATCCCCACATGTCTTAGAGTGACAAAATTTAATGACACTACTTACCTCATTATTGGGAATGCATCTTTGAAATATTTGATCAGGATAATATTTGAATAAGTAAGGGTCATCCCAATAAAAGTTTTGCACGTCGCTCAAAAAATTTCTTTTATCTTGGGTATTCCAATGAGCTGGCAAAAATCCTAAAGCAAGAAAATTGTCAATATTAGCAGACTAAGGTATTGAACTAAGAGAAAGTAAAGATTTATCAAGAAAGTAATCATCAATTGGTGTGATGTCGGATGTCGAATCTATTGTCAATTTTGACAAATGATCCGTGACAACATTTTCGGTGCCTTTTTCGTCCTCGATTTCTTCCTGTTTGAAAGTTTCAAAGATTTCAGAATCATGATTGACTTCCCTTTGTTTGGCCATGGCATGAGAAAATGGAAGTACTGGTTGGGGAATCAGTCTGTTCTTTGTAATGTTCAGGTTTAACCCCTTCCTTACCCTCAAAGATTGACTCATCATCTTTCTCACAAGGTTCAAGAATGGGTTTTTCAATAACCTTATCACTGTGGAGAGTAATGACTGATTTGACTTGATCCATGTGTTGGCTTCCAGAACTACTTGCATTTGCATTGTATTGCCCATTGAGATTTTGTTGTGGTTGAGATAAGAACTTACCTTTCTCCTGAAAACTGAGAGCTGATGTGAATTTTGCAAGACTATCTTTAAAATCTATCATGCTTTGAGCAAGTTGAGTGTTAATTGTCTCTTGCTTTTCAATGAATGCATGCAATGTCTCCTCAAGATTTCTTCTAAGAGGGGGAACATAAGGAGGTGCATATCCATGAGAATTTTGAAAATTATGGTATGCTTAAAATGGTGGCTGTGAAGTTTGTGCATTATTGTTACCACTCTTCCAACTGGAATTTAGGTGATTAAAATAAGGCAAAGTTGGACAATCATTGGTTGAATGTTCATTAGTTTCACAGATTTGACACACAATTTCTTGAATAGATTTTAATTGACCACTCTTTTTTAATTCTAGTGCCTCAACTTTTCTAGCTAAAGATGCAAATTTAGGGTGGAGGTCATGATCTTCCTTAAGGTTGTACATGACTCCACTAGATGTATGAGGTTGAGTTTTACCTGGTGCCTCACAAGTGCCTGTAGTGTCCTAATTTTGAGCCTTTTCAGCTAACAAGTCTAAGTACTCCATTGCTTCATCAAGGTCTTTATTTTCAAAAGTTCCATTCCACATCAATTCCACCATTTGCCTATCTTTAGATGTTAACCCTTCATAAAATTATGAAACCAATCTCCATGTTTCAAAACCATGATGAGGACAGGTATTAAGCAAGTCCTTATATCTATCCCAATATTAGTAAAATGTTTCTCCTGGTTTTGAGTGAAAGTGGTGATTTGTCTTTTGAAAGAGTTTTTTTATGAGAAGGGAAAAACTTCTTTAAAAATTGTTGTTGCATTTCATCCCAAGCACGAATGGATCCTGACCTTAGATTTTGTAGCCATGTTTTAGCTTTATCTTTCAAAGAAAAAGAAAAAAGCTTTAATCTGATGGTGTTCATGCTACAATTTAAGTCATTATAGGTGTTACAAACTTCTTCAAATTCTCTTAAATGCAAGTATGGATTTTCTAATTCTAAGCCATGAAAAGTGGGTAAAAGTTGAATAATACGTGGCTTAAAATTAAAATGAGATGCATCAAGAGGAAAAATTATACATGATCGTGCACTTGTTCTTGTTGGGTTCATGTAGTTTTTAAGTGTTCTAACACGATTATTCTCATTATGAATTGATTGGTTTTTTTTCTTCGGCCATGTTTTCTGAAGAAGATGAGGATTTCCTAGAAAGTCTACCACTTAATGTACGTGTCCAAACTCTCATACAAGTGCAAAGAGAAAAGAAAAGAAAAGAAAAAGAAAAAAATTAGAAAAACAAATAAAAGTAAAAACAAAAGAAAATAAAAGAAATATATAATTTATACAATACTTACCTCCCCGGCAACGGCGCCAAAAACTTAACACGATCAAAGAGTTGATGTCTTATCCCAAGTGCAGGAGTGTCGAAGTAATAAATAACCCGGCAAGACCGGGGTCGAACCACAGGGAGGTCAACTATATAAATTACAAATAAAGAAAAAGATTTGAAGAGAGTAATAACAGAAAAGGAGTTGAAAAGAGTTTTAGGATGTGATATTGGTGTAAGGATTAAGCAATGATAAAACATATGTCAAGGTTAGAGGATCCACTAACGGTATTTCAAATAAATATAATATAAACTCTTTTTATTACTCAACTGGAAACCACACACAATGGAGGTTCCAATCGGATGATTTGTCGTTATTAGCTCATTATAAATTATTAACATGATCATATTAATCATCTTATCTAAGTAACATCATACTTGTAAATATTGTCAGGTATTCATGATGCTAACTTATGTTAACAACAAATCAAGTTCCTCTCATAACAACGATGTCGGCCGAAGACTATGAATGATCAAGCATTTGATGTACCAAATGTTATACAACATAAATCTAGATAGTCATTTAACAAGCAAGGTATTACAAATTGGTAAGAAAAAAGATAAGACATGTTAATGGCAAACTTTCTTGGATATAAACATTGAAATCCATGTTGAGTTTATATTATACATATTCTAACACCATTAGAGAAACCTTTTCACCTTGACATAATAAAATTAGCTAAACATAATGAAGAAGAAGAACATAAATAAACTAGATAAGAACATAGTTATGATGAAAAGCATAAACAAGAGATTAATGAAAGCAAAACTTAAGCATTACAAAAATATAAAGAAGGAAAGCAAGAACATGATCTTGATCTGAAAACCAAGATGACTAAATACATGGCAAATGCCTCCTTTTATAGGCTAAAATTTGAAGCTATTGATTGGTTGACAAACTATTTAGTTGGTGGCCAACCATTGATTTGGTGGCTGGTTTTTGACATTATTGGCTGCTAGTTATTGACATTGTTGGCTGGTTATTGATATTGTTGGCTGGCCAAAACGTCATTGCTAACGTCATTGCTAACAAATCAAGTTCCTCTCATAACAACGATGTCGGCCGAAGACTATGAATGATCAAGCATTTGATGTACCAAATGTTATACAACATAAATCTAGATAGTCATTTAACAAGCAAGGTATTACAAATTGGTAAGAAAAAAAGATAAGACATGTTAATGGCAAACTTTCTTGGATATAAACATTGAAATCCATGTTGAGTTTATATTATACATATTCTAACACCATTAGAGAAACCTTTTCACCTTGACATAATAAAATTAGCTAAACATAATGAAGAAGAAGAACATAAATAAACTAGATAAGAACATAGTTATGATGAAAAGCATAAACAAGAGATTAATGAAAGCAAAACTTAAGCATTACAAAAATATAAAGAAGGAAAGCAAGAACATGATCTTGATCTGAAAACCAAGATGACTAAATACATGGCAAATGCCTCCTTTTATAGGCTAAAATTTGAAGCTATTGATTGGTTGACAAACTATTTAGTTGGTGGCCAACCATTGATTTGGTGGCTGGTTTTTGACATTATTGGCTGCTAGTTATTGACATTATTGGCTGGTTATTGATATTGTTGGCTGGCCAAAACGTCATTGCTAACATCAGAATTTGAGCCCTTTGTTCCATGAAAGTTGTGGGTAATTGTCTTAGCTTTTCAAAAAAAAAAAAAAAACCAGAGCTCATTTGGACTTTTAGAACTCAAGATATGAGCTGAAAATCGAACAGTGTTTGAGCTGCAGGACAAATTCCGACTTCTCCGTTGTTGCTAAGATTTGAACTTGAAAACGACAGAATTGAGTCTTGGACCCCATGAAAGTTTTAGGTCTATGTCTTAGCTTTCCATCCATATAAAACAGACCTAAATCCAAGGTCTAGAACTCTAGTTATGATCCAATAACCGAATGGTGTTTTAGTTTGGAATTGAACCAACATCTCTTCTCTTAGCCTAGTCCTCTTTTTGTCTCTTCACTTTCAATAGTTAATCACATCAATCAATCCTTTGAATTGTGAGATATACCTGCATTCAAAATAAGCATTTACCATAAATTAAAGATATATTATATTATCAGACTTGTTATTATAAAACATGCTTTAGTTAGGGAATTTAATGATACTTTAGGTGCAATATGATGATATAAAGCCTTAATGAGAATGCACTTTTAAGTACTAATCACACCCCCCAACCAACTTATTACTAGTCCCTAGTAATTAAAGCGTTAAAATATAAAAACAATTTACAAGTTCCACAAAGCAAGGTATTCATCATTTAACTTCCATTAATCTATCCAAATAAACAAACTCTCATTAAATTTATATATCTGCTTCATACTATTGAAACAAGATATTAATAAACCTTCTTTTTATGTGCTTAATGTATGAAAACATAAATATGAAGCTTTTCATGGAAGAAAACAAAATTTTGTTCCAATGTTTAAGGTTAACTTTCTTAGGTTGGGATTATTATCTTTTATTTTTTTAAAAGCAAAAATTTATAACACAATGTATCTTGAACCCATGTAACGAGCTTTCAACTAATGACTCCCAGACCAGTTGGTCTTAGGGCATCAGGTGTTGAGACACCCCTACGAGTTTAGTAACTCGGGTTGCAGTTACTGATATGTAGATAGTGCAATGTTTGATTCCCTTAAGCTTTTCTCCTCAACCCATGTAACAAGCACTGGGCCAATAGCTCCCAAGTCAGTTGACTTTAGGGTACTAGGTGTTAAAACACCCCTTCGGGCTTACTTGCTCAAGTCAAGGAGGCTACAAAACCAAACTTATCTACTTTTTTATTTATTCAATTTGTTATTATTATTTTTTGTTTTTTTTTGCATATTATAAACTATTTCTTTCCCTTAGTTGTTACCTTTAACAAAAGAACATGAATAATGTAATAATCCAATGTGCAACCCACAATCATATGTTAAAGTGTGTGTGTGAAAATGAAGGTTTAGGAATACTTGTTAAATGAGTATATCAACAGAATCAAGTGATAACAATGCGAGAGTTTGTAAACTTGAATATTTCAAGAAGTATTCTGATAGACCTTGTTAAGAATGTTTACTAAGATGCGTCTCAAAAGTCATTAAAATTTCTCCTTTACTCTGCCATCCTAGTAACAATAGTTTTGCAAATGATTTTAATAATAGAAAACACAATCATATGTTAATTTTTTTAAATATCAATACTACCCTTTAATATCAACTACTACCCTCTCCCCCCAACCAAAACGAGACATTGTCCTCAATGTTCTAAGGCAGAAAGATAGAGTATAGAAGACATCACCTGAAATAGCAACTACTAACAAACCTGAAACACACTTAAGCAAATATAAGAAAGAACAAAACACAAATATTATGCTATTAATAAAACCAAAATATACAAATTTTTACAAGCTAAGGCTTAAATCATAGTTGTGATTATGGCTCACATCTTCCCTTGGTTTTATGTCCAAGAATGACTTAAACGCCCTCTATGGGTCGGGGATAGGCTTCCCATCCAGTTTTCTTAAAAACTCACAAACATGGTCTTTTTTAGTCAGATTCCCAAGACTAAGTTGATCATGTTCTTTATGAAAATGAGGCCATAAATCATGAATTGCACGATGCACATCTCCATTATGATGAGACTTAAGAGTCAATAGAAGATTAGCTAAAGACTCTCTATGCTTTGAAAAAAATCCCACATTTTGACAATTTTCACAGGCTTTGCAGAATGCATATGGGTATTTGAACATGGTGGGCTAATAGAATCCACATTGTAAGATTTTTGCAGTTGTCTTTTTTGACGAGAAATGATCCCCACATGTCTTAGAGTGACAAAATTTAATGACACTACTTACCTCATTATTGGGAATGCATCTTTGAAATATTTGATCAGGATAATATTTGAATAAGTAAGGGTCATCCCAATAAAAGTTTTGCACGTCGCTCAAAAAATTTCTTTTATCTTGGGTATTCCAATGAGCTGGCAAAAATCCTAAAGCAAGAAAATTGTCAATATTAGCAGACTAAGGTATTGAACTAAGAGAAAGTAAAGATTTATCAAGAAAGTAATCATCAATTGGTGTGATGTCGGATGTCGAATCTATTGTCAATTTTGACAAATGATCCGTGACAACATTTTCGGTGCCTTTTTCGTCCTCGATTTCTTCCTGTTTGAAAGTTTCAAAGATTTCAGAATCATGATTGACTTCCCTTTGTTTGGCCATGGCATGAGAAAATGGAAGTACTGGTTGGGGAATCAGTCTGTTCTTTGTAATGTTCAGGTTTAACCCCTTCCTTACCCTCAAAGATTGACTCATCATCTTTCTCACAAGGTTCAAGAATGGGTTTTTCAATAACCTTATCACTGTGGAGAGTAATGACTGATTTGACTTGATCCATGTGTTGGCTTCCAGAACTACTTGCATTTGCATTGTATTGCCCATTGAGATTTTGTTGTGGTTGAGATAAGAACTTACCTTTCTCCTGAAAACTGAGAGCTGATGTGAATTTTGCAAGACTATCTTTAAAATCTATCATGCTTTGAGCAAGTTGAGTGTTAATTGTCTCTTGCTTTTCAATGAATGCATGCAATGTCTCCTCAAGATTTCTTCTAAGAGGGGGAACATAAGGAGGTGCATATCCATGAGAATTTTGAAAATTATGGTATGCTTAAAATGGTGGCTGTGAAGTTTGTGCATTATTGTTACCACTCTTCCAACTGGAATTTAGGTGATTAAAATAAGGCAAAGTTGGACAATCATTGGTTGAATGTTCATTAGTTTCACAGATTTGACACACAATTTCTTGAATAGATTTTAATTGACCACTCTTTTTTAATTCTAGTGCCTCAACTTTTCTAGCTAAAGATGCAAATTTAGGGTGGAGGTCATGATCTTCCTTAAGGTTGTACATGACTCCACTAGATGTATGAGGTTGAGTTTTACCTGGTGCCTCACAAGTGCCTGTAGTGTCCTAATTTTGAGCCTTTTCAGCTAACAAGTCTAAGTACTCCATTGCTTCATCAAGGTCTTTATTTTCAAAAGTTCCATTCCACATCAATTCCACCATTTGCCTATCTTTAGATGTTAACCCTTCATAAAATTATGAAACCAATCTCCATGTTTCAAAACCATGATGAGGACAGGTATTAAGCAAGTCCTTATATCTATCCCAATATTAGTAAAATGTTTCTCCTGGTTTTGAGTGAAAGTGGTGATTTGTCTTTTGAAAGAGTTTGTTTTATGAGAAGGGAAAAACTTCTTTAAAAATTGTTGTTGCATTTCATCCCAAGCACGAATGGATCCTGACCTTAGATTTTGTAGCCATGTTTTAGCTTTATCTTTCAAAGAAAAAGAAAAAAAGCTTTAATCTGATGGTGTTCATGCTACAATTTAAGTCATTATAGGTGTTACAAACTTCTTCAAATTCTCTTAAATGCAAGTATGGATTTTCTAATTCTAAGCCATGAAAAGTGGGTAAAAGTTGAATAATACGTGGCTTAAAATTAAAATGAGATGCATCAAGAGGAAAAATTATACATGATCGTGCACTTGTTCTTGTTGGGTTCATGTAGTTTTTAAGTGTTCTAACACGATTATTCTCATTATGAATTGATTGGTTTTTTTTCTTCGGCCATGTTTTCTGAAGAAGATGAGGATTTCCTAGAAAGTCTACCACTTAATGTACGTGTCCAAACTCTCATACAAGTGCAAAGAGAAAAGAAAAGAAAAGAAAAAGAAAAAAAATTAGAAAAACAAATAAAAGTAAAAACAAAAGAAAATAAAAGAAATATTAATTTATACAATACTTACCTCCCCGGCAACGGCGCCAAAAACTTAACACGATCAAAGAGTTGATGTCTTATCCCAAGTGCAGGAGTGTCGAAGTAATAAATAACCCGGCAAGACCGGGGTCGAACCACAGGGAGGTCAACTATATAAATTACAAATAAAGAAAAAGATTTGAAGAGAATAATAACAAAAAAGGAGTTGAAAAGAGTTTTAGGATGTGATATTGGTGTAAGGATTAAGCAATGATAAAACATATGTCAAGGTTAGAGGATCCACTAACGGTATTTCAAATAAATATAATATAAACTCTTTTATTACTCAACTGGAAACCACACACAAGGAGGTTCCAATCGGATGATTTGTCGTTATTAGCTCATTATAAATTATTAACATGATCATATTAATCATCTTATCTAAGTAACATCATACTTGTAAATATTGTCAGGTATTCATGATGCTAACTTATGTTAACAACAAATCAAGTTCCTCTCATAACAACGATGTCGGCCGAAGACTATGAATGATCAAGCATTTGATGTACCAAATGTTATACAACATAAATCTAGATAGTCATTTAACAAGCAAGGTATTACAAATTGGTAAGAAAAAAAGATAAGACATGTTAATGGCAAACTTTCTTGGATATAAACATTGAAATCCATGTTGAGTTTATATTATACATATTCTAACACCATAGAGAAACCTTTTCACCTTGACATAATAAAATTAGCTAAACATAATGAAGAAGAAGAACATAAATAAACTAGATAAGAACATAGTTATGATGAAAAGCATAAACAAGAGATTAATGAAAGCAAAACTTAAGCATTACAAAAATATAAAGAAGGAAAGCAAGAACATGATCTTGATCTGAAAACCAAGATGACTAAATACATGGCAAATACCTCCTTTTATAGGCTAAAATTTGAAGCTATTGATTGGTTGACAAACTATTTAGTTGGTGGCCAACCATTGATTTGGTGGCTGGTTTTTGACATTATTGGCTGCTAGTTATTGACATTGTTGGCTGGTTATTGATATTGTTGGCTGGCCAAAACGTCATTGCTAACGTCATTGCTAACAAATCAAGTTCCTCTCATAACAACGATGTCGGCCGAAGACTATGAATGATCAAGCATTTGATGTACCAAATGTTATACAACATAAATCTAGATAGTCATTTAACAAGCAAGGTATTACAAATTGGTAAGAAAAAAGATAAGACATGTTAATGGCAAACTTTCTTGGATATAAACATTGAAATCCATGTTGAGTTTATATTATCATATTCTAACACCATTAGAGAAACCTTTTCACCTTGACATAATAAAATTAGCTAAACATAATGAAGAAGAAGAACATAAATAAACTAGATAAGAACATAGTTATGATGAAAGCATAAACAAGAGATTAATGAAAGCAAAACTTAAGCATTACAAAAATATAAAGAAGGAAAGCAAGAACATGATCTTGATCTGAAAACCAAGATGACTAAATACATGGCAAATGCCTCCTTTTATAGGCTAAAATTTGAAGCTATTGATTGGTTGACAAACTATTTAGTTGGTGGCCAACCATTGATTTGGTGGCTGGTTTTTGACATTATTGGCTGCTAGTTATTGACATTGTTGGCTGGTTATTGATATGTTGGCTGGCCAAAACGTCATTGCTAACATCAGAATTTGAGCCCTTTGTTCCATGAAAGTTGTGGGTAATTGTCTTAGCTTTTCAAAAAAAAAAAAAAACCAGAGCTCATTTGGACTTTAGAACTCAAGATATGAGCTGAAAATCGAACAGTGTTTGAGCTGCAGGACAAATTCCGACTTCTCCGTTGTTGCTAAGATTTGAACTTGAAAACGACGAAGAATTGAGTCTTGGACCCCATGAAAGTTTTAGGTCTATGTCTTAGCTTTCCATCCATATAAAACAGACCTAAATCCAAGGTCTAGAACTCTAGTTATGATCCAATAACCGAATGGTGTTTAGTTTGGAATTGAACCAACATCTCTTCTCTTAGCCTAGTCCTCTTTTTGTCTCTTCACTTTCAATAGTTAATCACATCAATCAATCCTTTGAATTGTGAGATATACCTGCATTCAAAATAAGCATTTACCATAAATTAAAGATATATTATATTATCAGACTTGTTATTATAAACATGCTTTAGTTAGGGAATTTAATGATACTTTAGGTGCAATATGATGATATAAAGCCTTAATGAGAATGCACTTTTAAGTACTAATCACCCCCCAACCAACTTATTACTAGTCCCTAGTAATTAAAGCGTTAAAATATAAAAACAATTTACAAGTTCCACAAAGCAAGGTATTCATCATTTAACTTCCATTAATCTATCCAAATAAACAAACTCTCATTAATTTATATATCTGCTTCATACTGTTGAAACAAGATATTAATAAACCTTCTTTTTATGTGCTTAATGTATGAAAACATAAATATGAAGCTTTTCATGGAAGAAAACAAAATTTTGTTCCAATGTTTAAGGTTAACTTTCTTAGGTTGGGATTATTATCTTTTATTTTTTTAAAGCAAAAATTTATAACACAATGTATCTTGAACCATGTAACGAGCTTTCAACTAATGACTCCCAGACCAGTTGGTCTTAGGGCATCAGGTGTTGAGACACCCCTACGAGTTTAGTAACTCGGGTTGCAGTTACTGATATGTAGATAGTGCAATGTTTGATTCCCTTAAGCTTTTCTCCTCAACCCATGTAACAAGCACTGGGCCAATAGCTCCCAAGTCAGTTGACTTTAGGGTACTAGGTGTTAAAAACCCCCTTCGGCTTACTTGCTCAAGTCAAGGAGGCTACAAAACCAAACTTATCTACTTTTTTATTTATTCAATTTGTTATTATTATTTTTTGTTTTTTTTTTGCATATTATAAACTATTTCTTTCCTTAGTTGTTACCTTTAACAAAAGAACATGAATAATGATAATCCATGTGCAACCCAACAATCATATGTTAAAGTGTGTGTGAAAATGAAGGTTTAGGAATACTTGTTAAATGAGTATATCAACAGAATCAAGTGATAACAATGCGAGAGTTTGTAAACTTGAATATTTCAAGAAGTATTCTGATAGACCTTGTTAAGAATGTTTACTAAGATCGGTCTCAAAGTCATTAAAATTTCTCCTTTACTCTGCCATCCTAGTAAACAATAGTTTTGCAAATGATTTTAATAATAGAAACACAATCATATGTTAATTTTTTAAATATCAATACTACCCTTTATATCAACTACTACCCTCCCCCCCAACCAAAACGAGACATTGTCCTCAATGTTCTAAGGCAGAAAGATAGAGTATAGAAGACATCACCTGAAATAGCAACTACTAACAAACCTGAAACACACTTAACAAATATAAGAAAGACAAAACACAAATATTATGCTATTAATAAAACCAAAATATACAAATTTTTACAAGCTAAGGCTTAAATCATAGTTGTGATTAGGCTCACATCTTCCCTTGGTTTTATGTCCAAGAATGACTTAAACGCCCTCTATGGGTCGGGGATAGGCTTCCCATCCAGTTTTCTTAAAAACTCACAAACATGGTCTTTTTTAGTCAGATTCCCAAGACTAAGTTGATCATGTTCTTTATGAAAATGAGGCCAATAAATCATTGAATTGCACGATGCACATCTCCATTATGATGAGACTTAAGAGTCAATAGAAGATTAGCTAAAGACTCTCTATGCTTTGAAAAAATCCCACATTTGACAATTTTCACAGGCTTGCAGAATGCATATGGGTATTTGAACATGGTGGGCTAATAGAATCCACATGTAAGATTTTTGCAGTTGTCTTTTTGACGAGAAATGATCCCCACATGTCTTAGAGTGACAAAATTTAATGACACTACTTACCTCATTATTGGGAATGCATCTTTGAAATATTTGATCAGGATAATATTTGAATAAGTAAGGGTCATCCCAATAAAAGTTTTGCACGTCGCTCAAAATTTCTTTTATCTTGGGTATTCCAATGAGCTGGCAAAAATCCTAAAGCAAGAAAATTGTCAATATTAGCAGACTAAGGTATTGAACTAAGAGAAAGTAAAGATTTATCAAGAAAGTAATCATCAATTGGTGTGATGTCGGATGTCGAATCTATTGTCAATTTTGACAAATGATCCGTGACAACATTTTCGGTGCCTTTTTCGTCCTCGATTTCTTCCTGTTTGAAAGTTTCAAAGATTTCAGAATCATGATTGACTTCCCTTTGTTTGGCCATGGCATGAGAAAATGGAAGTACTGGTTGGGGAATCAGTCTGTTCTTTGTAATGTTCAGGTTTAACCCCTTCCTTACCCTCAAAGATTGACTCATCATCTTTCTCACAAGGTTCAAGAATGGGTTTTTCAATAACCTTATCACTGTGGAGAGTAATGACTGATTTGACTTGATCCATGTGTTGGCTTCCAGAACTACTTGCATTTGCATTGTATTGCCCATTGAGATTTTGTTGTGGTTGAGATAAGAACTTACCTTTCTCCTGAAAACTGAGAGCTGATGTGAATTTTGCAAGACTATCTTTAAAATCTATCATGCTTTGAGCAAGTTGAGTGTTAATTGTCTCTTGCTTTTCAATGAATGCATGCAATGTCTCCTCAAGATTTCTTCTAAGAGGGGGAACATAAGGAGGTGCATATCCATGAGAATTTTGAAAATTATGGTATGCTTAAAATGGTGGCTGTGAAGTTTGTGCATTATTGTTACCACTCTTCCAACTGGAATTTAGGTGATTAAAATAAGGCAAAGTTGGACAATCATTGGTTGAATGTTCATTAGTTTCACAGATTTGACACACAATTTCTTGAATAGATTTTAATTGACCACTCTTTTTTAATTCTAGTGCCTCAACTTTTCTAGCTAAAGATGCAAATTTAGGGTGGAGGTCATGATCTTCCTTAAGGTTGTACATGACTCCACTAGATGTATGAGGTTGAGTTTTACCTGGTGCCTCACAAGTGCCTGTAGTGTCCTAATTTTGAGCCTTTTCAGCTAACAAGTCTAAGTACTCCATTGCTTCATCAAGGTCTTTATTTTCAAAAGTTCCATTCCACATCAATTCCACCATTTGCCTATCTTTAGATGTTAACCCTTCATAAAATTATGAAACCAATCTCCATGTTTCAAAACCATGATGAGGACAGGTATTAAGCAAGTCCTTATATCTATCCCAATATTAGTAAAATGTTTCTCCTGGTTTTGAGTGAAAGTGGTGATTTGTCTTTTGAAAGAGTTTGTTTTATGAGAAGGGAAAAACTTCTTTAAAAATTGTTGTTGCATTTCATCCCAAGCACGAATGGATCCTGACCTTAGATTTTGTAGCCATGTTTTAGCTTTATCTTTCAAAGAAAAAGAAAAAAGCTTTAATCTGATGGTGTTCATGCTACAATTTAAGTCATTATAGGTGTTACAAACTTCTTCAAATTCTCTTAAATGCAAGTATGGATTTTCTAATTCTAAGCCATGAAAAGTGGGTAAAAGTTGAATAATACGTGGCTTAAAATTAAAATGAGATGCATCAAGAGGAAAAATTATACATGATCGTGCACTTGTTCTTGTTGGGTTCATGTAGTTTTTAAGTGTTCTAACACGATTATTCTCATTATGAATTGATTGGTTTTTTTTTCTTCGGCCATGTTTTCTGAAGAAGATGAGGATTTCCTAGAAAGTCTACCACTTAATGTACGTGTCCAAACTCTCATACAAGTGCAAAGAGAAAAGAAAAGAAAAGAAAAGAAAAAAAATTAGAAAAACAAATAAAAGTAAAAACAAAAGAAAATAAAAGAAATATATAATTTATACAATACTTACCTCCCCGGCAACGGCGCCAAAAACTTAACACGATCAAAGAGTTGATGTCTTATCCCAAGTGCAGGAGTGTCGAAGTAATAAATAACCCGGCAAGACCGGGGTCGAACCACAGGGAGGTCAACTATATAAATTACAAATAAAGAAAAAGATTTGAAGAGAATAATAACAAAAAAGGAGTTGAAAAGAGTTTTAGGATGTGATATTGGTGTAAGGATTAAGCAATGATAAAACATATGTCAAGGTTAGAGGATCCACTAACGGTATTTCAAATAAATATAATATAAACTCTTTTTATTACTCAACTGGAAACCACACACAAAGGAGGTTCCAATCGGATGATTTGTCGTTATTAGCTCATTATAAATTATTAACATGATCATATTAATCATCTTATCTAAGTAACATCATACTTGTAAATATTGTCAGGTATTCATGATGCTAACTTATGTTAACAACAAATCAAGTTCCTCTCATAACAACGATGTCGGCCGAAGACTATGAATGATCAAGCATTTGATGTACCAAATGTTATACAACATAAATCTAGATAGTCATTTAACAAGCAAGGTATTACAAATTGGTAAGAAAAAAAGATAAGACATGTTAATGGCAAACTTTCTTGGATATAAACATTGAAATCCATGTTGAGTTTATATTATACATATTCTAACACCAATAGAGAAACCTTTTCACCTTGACATAATAAAATTAGCTAAACATAATGAAGAAGAAGAACATAAATAAACTAGATAAGAACATAGTTATGATGAAAAGCATAAACAAGAGATTAATGAAAGCAAAACTTAAGCATTACAAAAATATAAAGAAGGAAAGCAAGAACATGATCTTGATCTGAAAACCAAGATGACTAAATACATGGCAAATACCTCCTTTTATAGGCTAAAATTTGAAGCTATTGATTGGTTGACAAACTATTTAGTTGGTGGCCAACCATTGATTTGGTGGCTGGTTTTTGACATTATTGGCTGCTAGTTATTGACATTGTTGGCTGGTTATTGATATTGTTGGCTGGCCAAAACGTCATTGCTAACGTCATTGCTAACAAATCAAGTTCCTCTCATAACAACGATGTCGGCCGAAGACTATGAATGATCAAGCATTTGATGTACCAAATGTTATACAACATAAATCTAGATAGTCATTTAACAAGCAAGGTATTACAAATTGGTAAGAAAAAAAGATAAGACATGTTAATGGCAAACTTTCTTAGATATAAACATTGAAATCCATGTTGAGTTTATATTATACATATTCTAACACCATTAGAGAAACCTTTTCACCTTGACATAATAAAATTAGCTAAACATAATGAAGAAGAAGAACATAAATAAACTAGATAAGAACATAGTTATGATGAAAAGCATAAACAAGAGATTAATGAAAGCAAAACTTAAGCATTACAAAAATATAAAGAAGGAAAGCAAGAACATGATCTTGATCTGAAAACCAAGATGACTAAATACATGGCAAATGCCTCCTTTTATAGGCTAAAATTTGAAGCTATTGATTGGTTGACAAACTATTTAGTTGGTGGCCAACCATTGATTTGGTGGCTGGTTTTTGACATTATTGGCTGCTAGTTATTGACATTGTTGGCTGGTTATTGATATTGTTGGCTGGCCAAAACGTCATTGCTAACATCAGAATTTGAGCCCTTTGTTCCATGAAAGTTGTGGGTAATTGTCTTAGCTTTTCAAAAAAAAAAAAAAACCAGAGCTCATTTGGACTTTTAGAACTCAAGATATGAGCTGAAAATCGAACAGTGTTTGAGCTGCAGGACAAATTCCGACTTCTCCGTTGTTGCTAAGATTTGAACTTGAAAACGACAGAATTGAGTCTTGGACCCCATGAAAGTTTTAGGTCTATGTCTTAGCTTTCCATCCATATAAAACAGACCTAAAATCCATGGTCTACAACTCCAGTTATGATCCAATAATCGAATGGTGTTTCAGTTTGGAATTGAACCAACATCTCTTCTCTTAGCCTAGTCCTCTTTTTGTCTCTTCACTTTCAATAGTTAATCACATCAATCAATCCTTTGAATTGTGAGATATACCTGTATTCAAAATAAGCATTTACCATAAATTAAAGATATATTATATTATCAGACTTGTTATTATAAAACATGCTTTAGTTAGGGAATTTAATGATACTTTAGGTGCAATATGATGATATAAAGCCTTAATGAGAATGCACTTTTAAGTACTAATCATTAGGCCAGAAGGGGTCGCGTCACCAGAAACAAAACCGTGAGGGCGGTAAGGCCCAAAGCGAACAATACATGGCAGGTTGGGTGAGGCTGTTACATTTGGTATTAGAGCCGACCTCACTGGCTGTCCCATTGTGCCGACGGGGTCGTCGGACTCCTTAAGAGGGTGGATTGTAATATCCCACATCGGTGGGTGAGGGAATGGTAGTTGGCCTTATTAAGAGTGCTAGTTGCTGACTTGTCGTACGCGTTTTGAGGCGTCAGGCTCAGAAGTTGGCTCACGCCACCAGGAACAAAACCGTGAGGATGGTAAAGCCCAAAGCGGACAATATATGGCAAGTTGGGCCGGGCTGTTACATACAACATGTATACCTTATCTATTATTCGATGAGTAAAAACTTTGGGTATTTATACCCAACTCGAAACTATCCAAAAAAAAATATATTTGCTCTTATTTGTTTGGGATGTATAAGTATTGGGTTTTAATATATTTCTATATCCATAAACATAATAGTGGGATGCATTTATAGCTATGGTAGATTCATATTTTTATGTTAATGGAGGAGAATTATCATGTTAGGTAAGGGTGCTAAAAAGTCATGTAAGCCTGAGAATGAAATGTAACCATGTAAATTGCATTTAAAAGATAGGTTAATAAAATTCTTAATATATTTAGAATATACAGCTATAAGTTTAATGACTTTATACAATATTCTGTTATTTCTTCTTATAAAGTTTTTGTAATTATATATTAAGGTGTTAACATAAAAGATATCTTTGATTCTTAGACTAACTTTTGTGCATGAAAGCTCATTTTTTTCCTTGTTTAAGTCTCAAACAAGTCATCTATATCTAAGTTATGCATTCATGAATGTTTTTTTTACGTCTTCTACTGTGATTCAAAATACACTTACATAGTAAGTATTATGAAGGCCAAAAATTAAAAAAAAAAGAGTTAATAACTATTTATATAAAGAATAGTTATTTAAAATAAAAGTCAGGATTGGACCTTTCCACACCCCGGTCAAAAAATTGCTTATTTAGGATTTTTCTAGTTTTTTACGTTTTACCATAAACACATTAGTTTAGGCAACCATAACATAAAGCACAACCCCAACCCTTATTGTTAAAAAATAAAAATAAAGCCAACATTATTCCCATTTGTGCTGCTTTGGCAGTTGTGATTCCAAAGTCTATCTTGGTGTCTGCTGGATTTGATGAAGCTCTCATCTGCTCCCATTGGTGCTGCTATCTTTGGGTCTCCTATTGGTACTTAATACTGTTATGCTTACTAATTTTAGCTGCTAGGTTATCCATGCTTTTGCTACTGGCTGTGTTGAATGGTTGTGCATGTCCAGCCTTATGCGGGTTTTTGTTGATGGTTGGTGTTGCTGGTTGCCTATCTGTCTAGGCATTATGTTCTTGTTAATTTTTGGGGAAATTTACTGCTATCTGCAACGCTATCTATGTAGCCGTTGTTTAGGCTATGTTTCTATTTGTAATGTATTGTTTTGTTTCAAGAAGCTTGTTCCCCTAGCCTTTAAATGTACATGCCTGTATATTCTGACTTGCTGGTCTCTAACTTAGTTTCGTTTTGATCTATAAATTTTTTTTTTACATTTGATAAAAAAATAAAATAAACATAAAGCAACTTACCTTAGATAGGATGTCTTAGGGTGATTTTTATACTTTATTTAGCAATATCAACCCATTATAATAGAATTTTTTAAAGACAATTAGAGGTTTTCTAGTTGAAAGACTTAAAAAGCTTAATGAGGGGTGAATTAAGGCTATATCTAAAATTCTAGTACTTTAAGAAACAATTTTCAATTACTTCAAGAATGTAAAAAGTCACAAACAATGTTCAAGAACAATTTTATCTCTTTAAATTTAGCAACAACAAGTAAAATGAGATATAGAGAGATAAACACAGATTTTTATAGTGATTCGGATAACTGTTTACTCCACTTCTTCAACATTCGTTCAAGAATTCACTATCACACACGATCTTCTTAACGAGTGAGACCTTACCGATTACACAATCTTTTTTTGGGTTCAAGATTCAAACCTAATCCATTTATGGGCTAAGGATCAAACCTAACTCAACAATCTTTTCAAGGAAAAGATTAGAACCTCTCCTTGGCTCACAACCAAATAATCACCCAAGTGGTTTCAAGTGCCATTTACACTTTTATAAATACTTTTTCTTACACAAGATAATAATCACACCTTACATAAGAGAAGATTACAAAGATTAAGCTTAAGTCTTTATAGGAATATAATCTAACTCATGAAGGTGAAATAAGAATTTTGATGCAATTAAGATTCAAAGCTTTTTTCAAGAAAATAAGAGAATGATTAAAGCTTTTTAGAATAAGATAAATTAAAAGCATCAGGATGTAAGATTATAAGATATTGAAAAGTTGAAGAGTTGTAAAAGGTGTCTTACATGAAATCAATTGAATATTTATAGGAAAAACTCATTCCTTGTTGTTACTAATAAAAGGAAAAGAGAGGAGATTTTCGCTCTTCCAATTGTTTTTTCCAAGTATGAGAAACAACTATAAGGTTTTTAGAAAGAAAAGAGTTGTTGCAAGAGCATGTAAAAGGCGAGTTAGCATCTTAGGTAAAATAACTCTTGAATGTTTAGTACATTTCTTAAAAAATTACAACATTGCCACTTAGCGAAAAATGAATATAAAAATTTTAGTGTGATAAAAAAGTGCAAGGAAATAGTTGACCAAATATATGTTATCCATTTAAAAGCATTTTAATAATAGATACCAAAACAAATAATAAAATAATTTTTCTTATGGTATTTTCACTATATATTAATTTTGATAATGAAAATATTTTTGGATGAGAATTCAACAATAAAATATTTTATGACGAAATATTTTTTTTTATGATGCCAAATTAAATTCCATAAATACTTGATTAGATATATATATCGAGCTTATGCACTTTCAAGTCCATATAGCATCTAAGTAGTTGTTCTTGCATCCAAATGATGTGTAGAAATTTCTATAATATTAATTCTTGGACAAGCATATTAAATCCATTAATTGTTGTTATCATCAAAATAAATAAGTTATAGGTGATTAAAGACATTTGAGCTAACAATCTCCTTTTTTTTTTATGATGATAAACAATAATATGCAATAAAAAGATAAAGATATCAAATAAAATTATGTTCCCTCTATCACTAGCAAAATGTGTTAATAATATGTATCATAAATATATGAAGCTTCTCATACCAAAGTACATATATCATGATATTAAACATGTTACAATCATATGTAGGTTTAAACAAACCTAAAAGGTCATAAGAAAACTAGAAAAGACCAAAATGCATAAAGTGGCTAAAAAGTTCTAGCAGCTAAATAAGTTGGTTTGTCTTAAAGAAACAACTTGTCGTTTCTAAGAATTTGCTGACCGTTATACAAAATGATTTGACAATTTTCTAGAAAATTTCCAACAACATTCAAATTGCAAACATATCATGCATGTATCACACAATCAACATTAAAAATATACGCATGCCTCATATTTTAATTAACATAATTAACATGTTCATAACAACATTAACGAATGTCTCATATTTCAACCAATATAATCATTATGTTCATAACAATATTAACAACATACATAAACATATCATGCATCTTCTTCCTCTTTATACATAATAAACCATGCACATATAATAACAAATATTAATATAATCACAAAAGCATAGAAGAATATTAAAGCACATAAGATTGACACATTATAAAATCAATATATCCAAGTTCAAATATAAACAAATAAAAGTAATAACAAGCTAGAAAAATATAAAATGCATGAGAGCTAGCATTAATTGATGAATTTAAGCTTAATCCAAAAGATTAGTAGGGTCCTTCCAAGTTGACTCAGTAACACCCTCTTCCTCATTGTCTTCCTCTTTCCTTGCCGCTAACTCATAATGTATCTAAAATACTTTGGTTTGAAGATCCAATTATTTTTCTTTATTAGCTCCATATAGTGGAAAGGAGATCACTCATCATTTGGTTAAGAGATGAGAGAGTCAGTCTAGAAATGGATAAAGGATTGTGCTAGTAAACATATTGATTTAAGGCATGATCTCACTTGGACAAGGTTCTTAGAAAGTTATCTTTGATTAAGAAAAAAAGGAAGTAATGTGTGGCCATTGACTGAGAATATGTTTGATACCAATAATCTAGTTAAGATGTGGCCATACACAAGAGGGGCATTGGATGAATGGGAAATAATAAACATATTTTTAAGAATATAGGTTAGAAGATTGATTTCTCTATGAGTTTAAGACAAGTCATAACCCAAATGATGTCCCAATCAAGTTAATCATTTATACTACTGTGAGGAGCAATAACATAGTACACAACCTTAGAGAGTACTTGGTTTGAGATGGTAAGAAGTTATGTTGACTGATACTGTAAGGCCCGACCCACTCCCCCTTACAGAATATTGTCCGCTATGGCTCAGCTCAACTCGGCTTCCACGCCTCACGATTTTGTTCCTGGCAGCCCACAGGCCCCAAAACGTGTCCCGTAAGGTTAGGTACCAACTGCCTTAATATGCCCTGGCTCTGGACACTTTTCTTTCGATGTGGGATGTTACAATCCCTCCACCTTAAGAACGAGTCGTCCTTGGCTTTGATACCATATGTAAGGCCCGACCCACTCCCCCTTGTAGAATATTGTCTGCTATGGCTCAACCCAATCCGGCTTCCACGTCTTACGGTTTTGTTCCTGGCAGCCTACAGGCCCCAAAACGCGTCCCACAAGGTTAGGTACCAACTGCCTTAATATGCCCTGGCTCTGGACACTCTTCTTTCGATGTGGGATGTTAAAGATACTCCATGACTTGAGCTTTTTTACTATGACCAAATAGAATTTGATATTGTTTAGTTAGAGAAAACGAAGCATACATGTCCATGAGACCATCTTTCATAAAGACATCATAGCCCCTAGTTGTTAAGAGTAAATAGATTTCCAACTCTTTAAATGTGACTGTAAGATGTCCTCTGTCTACCATACTTGTAATCTTAACTCTTTTTCTATTTGTCAATGAAATTACACCAAGATTTGCATAAAATTAACATACAATGTCAATATATTCTTTATGAACATCTCATTCCACAAAGGATGACCATTAATCATTAACTAAAAGTTTAAAGACATTTAGAACTCCTGCAATTCATATAGTTTGTATTGCATCCTCTAAAGACAAGTTTCTCATAAACATTTTGGGTATAATACCTCTTTAGTAAGATTTGTATTTAACAAAGTATTCTTTTAGGCAATGAGAACTATCTTCAAGAGTAACATCATGTGTAATGGAAGAATTGAAATAATAAGAGGCTTGTCTAAATGACAATTTTGTATTGTAAAAAAGATGAGTACAAGTCTACTCCATAGTTGGAAGCAGTAAAATAAACTCTTCTTCTAGGAGGCATGTCTTTGGTTTTGGAAGATGATGAGTATTTTTAAAAAGGAAGAAAATGAAAGTAACGAGGATAAGAGTTTTGTAAAAGAAACGAGAGAAGAGCCTTGGAAGATATGAAATGACCAAATGTTTCTCTTTTGAAATGGTGTAGGAAATTTATCCATAAAACATAATTTTACATATTGGAAGAACAAGGGAGTTTTCTTGTGATAGGACAAATGAGTGAGAGCTTGCTTGTTGGAATAGGAAATGTAAAAGAAAGTAAATATTCGTATATGAAAAAAGGGGTTTAACAAGACCATACAAAGCATCTCGAAGCCTTTAAATGTAAGTATAAGTCTTACACAAGTTTTATCTTCCTTAAATGCAAGATCATTAAAGCACTATCCAATATTGACTAAAAGATTATACCCTAAGAAGCCTTTTTCATGTTTAGTTAAGATAAAAATTACATGGCCAAGATTTTCTTATACAAATCCAACTAAATTATTTTTATTTGCTCAAAGCTTAAGGATCTAAAAATTTGTCTCTTTTCCAGGATCAAAATGAATGTTTCCTTCTAACTAAGCTCATTTCATCAACTTGTGCATTCATACACAAGTCATTTACACTTCATGCAAGTATGCGAACATGATTATGTAATTATATTAAATATGCAAACAACTTGTATTTTAAGCACAAATGTTTACAACATGATAACATAAGCATGAGATAGGGATATTGATGTGGAACAATAAATAATAAAATTAAAGCAAGAATAGAAAGAAGCTTTAGAAAATAAAGAAGCTGAAAAAGAGAAGAAAGGGGATTGGAGATATGCAAAGTCTGCAAAATTTTCATTAATCATCAAAACTGTCTCTTAAAATGACAGAAGAACATATAAATAGTAAACCCTAAAATATCCCGCTATTGGGCTCGACCCATCAAATCAAACTGTTTAATATAAATAATAAAATAACAATGAGCAGGCCCAAATGGGCTAAATAAATAAAATAACAATGAAATGGGCCCAAATGGGCTTAGTCTCCCAACCAAAACGTGACAGACTGGGCCATCCTATGTCGTCTCCGTCCGTATACTCGTATAGTTTGTGGTGTGGGTCTGGTGTCCCCACCAACTCTCCCGGGGTTAGAGAAACTCGACCCCGTCGAGTGTAGTACTGGCCGACTCTGATAGTACTCCCAAAGATCTAGGTCAAGCTGCTGCAAAGTATCTCTAGTAATCCAAGTGCAATCTGAGTCAGGTCGACCCACCTAACGAACTACAAACCATTGAACCTCACCATTCCTGTTAAAAACAACTTATTCATCCAGAATAGCATCAATATTATCCTTTTGTGCAGATGTCAAGGTGAAAGGGATAGGGGTTTCAATAGGATCATCAGAAGGGGAGTTAAGTGGTATCTCAAATGGATCATCTAGAATAGGAAGTGGTTTGTGGTATGCAACTAGATCCTCAATATTAAATGTAGAGCTAATGCCAAAATCATGTGGTAAATCAAGAACATAAGCATTTGGACCAACCCGTTGTAGCACTTTGAAAGGCCTGGCACTACGTGCATGTAATTTTCGATTAGCTCCCGAAGGAAACGGCTTAGGTCTAATCCGTATCATAACATAGTCTCCCACATTAAACTCATTATGTCGTCTATATAAATCAGCTTGAAGTTTATATTGTGCATTACTTGCTTGAATCTGTTTAGTGATCTCAATATGCAAATCCTGAATTCTACGTGCAAAAGACTCGGCTGACTCAGACACTCTAGCATGAAGGGACATGGGAAGAAGGTCTAAAGGTTTCCTAGGCTTGTAACCATGTACAACTTCAAAGGGACTTATGCCTATTGACCTATTGATAGAGCTATTATAGGCAAACTGGGCCGTAGGAAGAATCAGATCCCGATTCCGATTATGATCACTCACTAGACACCTTAAAAGGTTACCCAAACTCCTGTTAACCACCTCAGTTTGACCATCAGTTTGGGGGTGGTAAGCAGTAGAAAACTTCAATTTGGTTCCCACCATATGCCAAAGGGTTTTCCAGAAATAACTTGTGAATCTAACATCCCTATCCGAAACTATGGTTTGGGGAAGACCATACAACTTGACAATCTCATCAAAATAGAGTTTTGCAACTTTGGAAGCATCTGTGGTCTTAGTACAAGGAATAAAATGGGCCATCTTAGAGAAGCGATCGACAACCACAAAAATAGAATCATGTTTCTTTGCAGTACGTGGAAGCCCAAGCACAAAATCCATGCTCACATCTTGCCATGGGCAAGTAGGAACAGGCAATGGGGTGTAAAGACCAATATTTTATTTTCTATGCTTAGCTAGTTGGCAAGTTCGACATTGACCTACCAATTTAGCGTCATCTCTTTTCAAACTAGACCAAAAAAACTGGCGTTCCACTTCTTTGTTGGTTTTATTCCTTCCAAAATGTTCTGAGAGACCTCCAGCATGAATCTCCCATATCAAAAAATCACGCACGGATGTTTTCGGGATACAAAGCTTATTATCCCGAAATAAGTATCCATCTTGGAGGTGATAACCATTTATAACACAGTGATTCTCATCCTTCAATGTCAAGTATATTTCTCCAAATTCTGAGCAAGATTCATACTCCTCTTTAAGTCTCTCAAATCCTGTGACTTTAACACTCATTACAGATAACAACGTTACCTGATGACTCAAAGCATCTGTAGCCTTGTTCTCTATTCCAGATTTATGTTTCAAAACAAATGAGTATGCTTGCAAATATTCAACCCAATGACCATGCCTATGATTAAGCTTCTTTTGGGAGTTAAGATAGCGGAGGGCTTCATGGTCGGAGTAAAGAACAAACTCCTGTGGTAACAAGTAATGGCGCCAATAATGCAAGGCCTTAACCACCGCATAAAACTCCTTATCATAAGTTGAGTACTTTTGTTTTGCCTCATTAAGTTTCTCACTAAAGTAGGCTACAGGGTGACATTCCTGACTAAGTACTCCACCTATACCGACTCTCGAAGCATCACATTCTACTTCAAACACTTTAGTAAAATTAGGTATCCGCATTACTGGGGCCTCCATCATTTTCTTCTTAACCTCCTCAAATGCCCTATTAGCTCCTTTACTCCACTTAAACTCACCTTGTTTCAAACAATCTATAATAGGCGACATGATGGTGCTAAATCCCTTAATAAAACGACGATAGAAAGTCGCAAGCCCATGAAAACTACGAACCTCATGAATAGTCTTAGGTTCAGGCCAATCTACTATCGCTTGGACTTTCTGGGGGTCAGCAGAGACTCCTTTCCATGACACTATAAACCCTAAAAAGACCACTTGATCTGTAAAGAAGGAACACTTTTTAACATTCGCAAACAAACATGCCTTTCTTAGGGTGGTACAAACTTGAATAAGATGATCAAAATGCTCTTCCTTGGTTTTGCTATAAATAAGAATATCATCAAAGTATACCACCAAGAACTTTTCCATAAATGGCCGAAGCACTTGTGTCATTACTCTCATAAAAGTGCTTGGTGCATTGGAAAGGCCAAAAGGCATGACTAGCCATTCATATAAACCATCCTTAGTCTTAAATGCTGTTTTCCACTCATCTCCCGGACGGATCCTAATCTGATGATATCCACTCTTCAAGTCAATCTTAGAGAAGATCTGGGCTCCTGCCATCATATCTAGCATGTCATCCAATCGAGGAATTGGAAAACGATACTTGATTGTAATTCTATTCATGGCTCGACTGTCGACACACATTCTTCATGATCCATCTTTCTTGGGTGTTAACAGTGCAGGTACTGCACAAGGGCTCAAACTCTCTCGTATAAATCCCTTTTGTAACAACTCACATACTTGCCTTTGCAATTCAGCATGTTCACTCGGGTTCATCCTATAGTGAGGCAAGTTTGGTAATGTAGCCCTAGGGACAAAATCTATGGCGTGTTGAACATCACGCATAGGGGGTAAAACATCAGGTAGTTTAGAAGGGAAAACATCTAGAAATTCTCTCAACATTTCTCTTACCTCTTCAGGTGGCTCCTCTAAAAAGTCTTCTACAATCTCCTTAACCACTACAGAAAACACAACAGACTCACAAATTTCCTTATCAAACTCCCTAGGACTTATTATGTTAAGCCCTCCATCTTTCACTTTGCTCTTCTTCTAACTATTATCATTAGACCTTGGGGGTAATCCAATAAGTTGGATTTTTTTACCTTGAAAAGTGAATGAACAAGAATTTGATCGTCCAAATATTGTAACGTCCAAATCATATAACCAAGGCCTACCCAAAATGACGTGCCCTACATCCATGGGAATGACATCACACCAAATTTCATCATGATAGTAAAAAATCTTAATGGGAAAAAGACATCTCTTTTTGACCGCTATAGATGTATCATTAACCCAAGACACATTATAGGGTTTAGGGTGTGGAACAGACTTTAAGCCTAAGCGGGATACACTACCCGAGGAAATTGCATTGATACAACTACCACTGTCTATGGTGATCTTACACCCTTTATCTCCACATTTAATGTAAGTGTAAAAAATAGCAGTCCTTCTCCAATCCTCAGTTCCTTTAGGTTGTGTTAAAGCACATCTAACCACACCTAACTTGGTTGTCTTGATTTGAGTGGATATAGACCTAACACATCCTAGCAAGTTAGACTCATCATCCTCATCATTTAGATCTTGAAAATCATCGGGATTGGGTTCATATACCTTATCATCACAATTATCTTCTTCATCCATATCCTTTTGCCCCTTGATGAACAAAGCCTTATTATGGCAGCTAGAGGAGATATGACCAAAACCCTGACACTTAAAACACTGAATTCTTGAAGTTTTAGGTGCTTCATGAAAAATACCCTTACCCTTGTCTTCTCTAGGTATCTGGGAAATCAAAGGATTAGGTTTACGAGGTGGGGCACCTAATATGGAGTTATTACTATCAGGTTGAGATCTAGAAGGGGTATTACGAGCGTCCTAACGTCTTGTCCACTGGCTTTTTGTGACCAAGTCATAATTTTGTACTAGGGTATAAGCTTCATCAAGGGTGGAAACACTCCTAAGCACAACCTCTCTTCTAAGGTCATCGTTTAAGCCTTTTCAAAATCTACTTAGGGTCATCACTTCATCCTCCCTAATTGCACACCTCATCCTATACTCATCAAATTGTGCCACATATTCATTGGCAGACTTGCCTCCTTGCCTCATGTTATTCCACTGGTCTAAAAGATTTCCTCTATAAGAACGAGGCAAGTACTTTTTGTAACACCCCCTACTTGGAGATAAAAAGACAACACTCTTATGTCAACCGAAAACAGAGAATATATATATATATATATATATATATATATATATATTCATGGTTTTCATATTAAAATTTACCAAAATTTTGACAGAGTCCCCCCTATATCGGGAGTCCCAAGTTATTGATATGTAGCCTGTTTACATTTCTCTAATAACTCGCATTTCATAACTTAATCCCAACCCAATCGTCTTGGGTTTCAATTTCCACAATATTCTCACACCTATTACCCATGATATTCATGATATGCATTATATAACACAATCTCATTATGGATGAAAATAAAAGTAAATACTTAGACATGAGAGATGGTTACATGAACTACAGAGATTAAGTTCATTCAATCAAGTTTAAACATTAATTACACAAATTAAGTTATACAAACATTTACAAAATATAAGGGTATCCCCCTATAACCTAAATTACAAGAAGGGAAACATAAGCTAGGATCATCTACTCCTGTCGTGCATGTGATGTTCCTGAAACAAAATACATATTATTGAAAGGTGACTATCACATAAAAAGAAAATAACAACATGAAATCAAGCAATTTTAAAAGGGCAACATGCATCCATATTTTGTTCCCTTCTCCTTTCTGGTTTTCATTAGAATCTCTTCTTTATTCAAACTATTAATAACCGTTCCCTCTTTCACTATTAACCTCCATTCCAGACTTTATAAGATCAAACATGTTTATCTTCGTTTAACCTATTTCCGATACCCCTTTCACTAGTATCATCATCATCATCCCATAGGAGTTGATGTAGGGTGATCCCCTTACCCGGGATCCTAACATACACTGAATGTATGCTAGCCGAAACATGGTGATCCCCTTACCCAGGATCCTAACATACACTGAATGTATGCGAGCCCAAAACATGGCGATCCCCTTACTTGGGATCCTAACATACACTGAATGTATGCTAGCCCAAAACATGGCGATCCCTTACCCGGGATCCTAACATACACTCAATGTATGCTAGTGCAACCATGGCGATCCCCTTATCCGGGATCCTAACATACACTAAATGTATGCTAGTTTATGCCTCAATCACACTTCTCATATTTCATTTGTTAGTGATAATTTCATCACTTAGCAATTCACACTACAACCTTTCCCCTTGAGTACACATACATTCGGTAATTCACATTTCACATCAGTAACATATATTAAAACATGGAATTTACGTAGAAGGTAAAGGTGTGATTCACCTACCAGCAATAGAAGCTCTACTCGTGCTCCCCTGCTGCTGTTGTTGCACCACGCCTGTGGTCCCTCCTGCATATCACAGGTTTATCTCATAAATTTTCCTTACTCAAGGATATGTTTTATAATAACCATATTAACAACAAATAAGTCTTTCTTTCAATCATTTCTTAGTACTTTATGTTTTTCTCATTTCACTTATTATTACTGTCATTCTTTGTCCAATCCTAGTTATCATTCCTTTCTTTATATTTGGACTGTCATTGTCCAACTGTTACTGCCTTGTTTTTGAATTGTCACTGTCTGACCTCTCTTTAGATTTTTAACTATATCTGGAGTTATAGAACTCTGATTCAAGCAAAATTTATGTTGTTAGAAAGATAAGACATGAGGCTCCAAGTTCAATGTTTTGAGGAGAACCCAGTTCTGCCTCTAAGATAGTCAAAATCGCTCATCAACAAACACTTGGACTGTTACTATCCGTTTTTGAACTGTTACTATCTGACCTCTCCTCAGATTTTTAACTATATCTAGAGTTATAGAACTCCGATTCAAGCATGTTGTTGGAAAGGTAAGACATGAGGCTACAAGTTCTATGTTTTGAGAAGAACCCATTTCTGCCTTTAAGATAGTCAAAATCACTCATCAACAAACACATAGACTGTTAGTGTCCAATTGTTACTGTTCATTTTTGAACTGTTACTGTCTGACCTCTACTTAGATTTTTAACTCTATCTAGAGTTATAGAACTCCGATTGAAGAGAAATTTATGTTGTTGGAAAGTTAAGACATGAGGTTACAAGTTCAATGTTTTGAGAAAAACACAGTTCTACCTCTAAGATAGTCAAAATCGCTCATCAATAAACACTTGGACTGTTACTGTCCAACTGTTCCTGTCCGTTTTTTAACTATTACTGTCGGATCTCTGCTTAGATTTTTAACTATATCTCGAGTTATAGAACTCTGATTCAAGTATGTTGTTGGAAAGGTATGACATGAGGCTACAAGTTCTATGTTTTGGGGAGAACCCAGTTCTGCCACTAACATAGTCAAAATCACTAATCAACAAACACTTGGACTGTTACTGTCCAACTATTACTGTCCGTTTTTGAACTGTTACTGTCTGACCTCTCCTCAGATTTTTAACTATATCTGGAGTTATAGGATTCCTATTCAAGTGAAATTTATGTTGTTGGAAAGTTAAGAAATGAGGCTACAAGTTCTATGTTTTGAGAAGAACCCATTTCTGCCTCTAAGATAGTCAAAATCGCTCATCAACAAACACTTGGACTGTTAGTGTCCAATTGTTACTGTTCGTTTTTGAACTGTTACTGTCTGGCCTCTACTTAGATTTTTAACTCTATCTAGAGTTATAGAACTCCAATTGAAGAGAAATTTATGTTATTGGAAAGTTAAGACATGAGGCTACAAGTTCTATGTTTTGAGAAGAACCCAGTTCTACCTCTAAGATAGTCAAAATCGCTCATCATCAAACACTTGGACTGTTACTGTCCAACTCTTACTGTTCGTTTTTGAACTGTCACTGTCTGACCTCTCCTCAGATTTTTAACTATATCTGGAGTTATAAAACTTCGATTCAAGCATGTTGTTGGAAAGGTAAGACATGAGGCTACAAGTTCTGTGTTTTGAGAAGAACCCAATGCTACCTCTAAGATAGTCAAAATCGCTCATCAACAAACACTTGGACTGTTACTGTCCAAGTGTTACTGTCTGTTTTTGAACTTTTACTGTCTGACCTCTACTTAGATTTTTAACTATATCTAGAGTTATAGAACTCTAATTTAAGCGAAATTTATGTTGTTGGAAAGTTCAGACATGAGGTTACAAGTTCTATGTTTTGAGAAGAACCCAGTTCTACCTCTAAGATAGTCAAAATGGCTCAACAGCAAACACTTGGACTGTTGCTGTCCAACTGTTACTGTCCATTTTTTAACTGTTACTGTCGGACCTCTGCTTAGATTTTTAACTATATCTGGAGTTATAGAACTCTGATTCAAGCGAAATTTATGTTGCTGGAAAGTTAAGACATGAGGTTACAAGTTCAATGTTTTGAGAAGAACCCAATTCTACCTCTAAGAGAGTCAAAATCTCTCACCAACAAACACTTGGACTGTTACTGTCCAACTGTTACTGTTCCTTTTTGAACTGTTACTGTCTGACCTCTGCTCAGATTTTTAACTATATCTGGAGTTATAGAACTCCGATTCAAGCACGTTGTTGGAAAGGTAAGACATGAGGCTACAAGTTTTGTGTTTTGAGAATAACCCAATTCTACCTCTAAGACAGTTAAAATCGCTCATCAACAAACACTTGGAATGTTACTGTCCAACTGCTACTGTTCCTTTTTGAACTGTTACTGTCTTACCTCTCCTCAGATGTTTAACTATATCTGGAGTTATAGAACTCCAATTCAAGCGTAATTTATGTTGTTGGAAAGGTAAGACATGAGGCTACAAGTTCTATGTTTTGAGAAGAACCCACTTCTACCTCTAAGATAGTCCAAATAGCTTAGCAACAAACACTTGGACTGTTACTGTCCAACTGTTACTGTCTGTTTTTGAACTGTTACTGTCTGACCTCTTCTCAGATTTTTAATTATATCTGCAATTATAGAACTCTGATTCAATCATGTTATTGGAAAGGTAAGACATGAGGCTACGAGTTCTATATTTTGAGAAGAACCCAGTTCTACCTCTAAGATAGTCAAAATCACTCATCAACACACACTTGGACTGTTACTGTTCTTTTTCGAACAGTTACCGTCTGACCTCTCCTAATATTTTTAACTATTTATGGAGCTATAGAAATCCAATTCAAGTGAAATTTATGTTGGTGGAAAGTTAAGACTTGAGGGTACAAGTTCAATGTTTTGAGAAGAACCCAGTTCTACCTCTAAGATAGTCAAAATTGCTCATCATGGTGATTCCAATATCAACCATATATTTGTGGAAGATTGGACTGACGAAGATGCTCTGGAAGATGAGGAGGTGGATTTTGCCTCTTCTATGGAAGACTATGTCGGGGCCCCTAATTTCTCCACCCCTACCGCGGATGGGGCTTCTCCTGCTGGTGGCCAATCAACACCCCCGACTGTTGCCCCGTCACACCCTCCTCTGCCTCATGCTGTGGGGTCTCTCCTCCCTCCTGGCTGTGGTGCGCCTCCAACATCCACTGTAACAGGTGCTCAGGCCTCTCCTCCTCCTCTGCCTACTGCCGAATCGATACCTTTCCCCTCGCTGGAGAAGACTGTGCTGCCTTCTTCCCTGTCCTCTGGCTGTCAAGTTACTCCAACCTTCACTGTGGCAGGTAACTCCCTCCCCTCTCCTGGTAATAGCAATTGGCGGGACCTTTTCCCCTCCAATCGATCTGCTGGTACTTACACTAAGCTCCAACACTTCTCACTTAATTATCTATCTAGAACTTGCGACATTTCTCCTGATGACATTCAACCTGAATTTGATGTTTGGAAATTTTGTGCTGTGGGCTATGTCTCCGGGAAGAAGCCTGGGTATGGAGCCCTGAACAGTATTATTTCCAATGTCTGGAAATGTGAAGCTACTCTTTTCATCCATGACTCTGGATGGCTGGTTTACAGGTTTAAGACAGAGGAAGACAAGCTTTCGGTTCTTCGAGGAGGACCTTATTTAATATATGGACGGCCTCTCATTTTACGGCCTATGACAAAATTCTTTGATTTTTCCAGTGAGGAAATGTCGAGGGTCCCTGTTTGGGTAAAATTCCCCACCCTTCCACTGTCCTGCTGGTCCCCTACTAGTCTATCAAAGATAGCCAGCGTGCTTGGGAAACCCATTCAATGTGATCAGCCTACCTCCACTCTTTCACGTCTGTCCTATGCCCGGGTACTGGTTGAAATTGATCTTCTAGAGGAACTCCGCCACTCAGTTGAGATCTCCCTACCTGAAGGTCCTGCTCTGCACCAATCGGTTGTATATGACGCTCTGCCCAAATACTGTAATTTCTGCCATGTTCTTGGTCATTCCCGGCTTCTCTGCCCCAAGGCTGCTGCTACTGCCCAAGCTAGCCATCAACCTCTGGCCCCGACTATTCCAGCAGATAAAGGGAATGTTTTCCATAGCTTGGGCTCTCAACCTCCTCCTCCTCCATTACCACAGGTCCCAGACTTGTCTCATGATGATGCCATACCTGGGGGTTCTAAAGAGGATGTTGAATCTGCAGTTGTTCTTGACCCTGCTAACAACTGGGTCACAGTTGAATCCAGACGCAAATCCAAAAAGAAGGATAAGGGGAAAGAGGTGGAGGCATCTGCGCCAGTGTTGGAGGCCATCTCACCTGGAACCACTCCTCGGGAGCCAACTCCTGGTGCTAAAGGCGTTCGGGCTATTCCCCCTCCCTGTTCTGAATCATTAGCTCCGTCTTCTTGTGCTGGAGATGAACACAATCACTCCCCCTCCAAAACCAATACTTTAGCAACCACCGCTGGGGCTACTACCATGCCTGGAATCCTTGCTACTGTTATGGAGGTGTCGACCCAGAGTCGAGTTCCAACTCGAAGTCAGAAGCAGCGTGATCAACGGGATAGGATTCCCCCTTCCCTTGCATCTGGATGATCATTTTTCGTCTGTCTTTAGGGGGCTTTAATCTTCCCCTGGTGCAACATGAGGTTGCTAGCCTCCTGAAGCTCATGTGTCATATATCTGCCTTCTTATTTTGTGGGATGCAATTTTGGCTATGTCTTGGTCGGGGGTCGTTTGACTGGATTTGCTGGTTGTTGCTGCCCTCTGTGGTACTCTTAGTCGTATGTGCAGGGTCCAACTAAGCTCTTCTCGGGAGTTATTTTGGCCATGCTTTCCTTACGTAAATGCATGGTTCATGCATCTTGCTTCTTTGTCATCCCTTATGCTGCTGGACCCACTGCTTTTAATTTCTTGTTTGCTGGCTTTTTCTGTATTTGTTTTCGGTAATTATTTGTTGCTCTAGTTTCCTTCAGTTAAGAAGGTTTGTTTATTCTGGTTGTATTTTCGCTTTCGCTCGGTGGGAGTCTGTTCCCCCATGCTGTTCTGTTCTGTTATTTTGGCTTGCTGTTTCTCTAGCTAGTCTATCTTTTGCTTGTTTGGTCAAGGGAGCCTGTTCCCTTGGCTGGTGTTTGTAATGTTCTGCTGGTTTCCAGCTTGTACTACAAGCTTGTCTTGCTCTTTTTGATCTATATACTTCTTACATTTGATCAAAAAAAAAAAAAAAATCGCTCATCAACAAACACTTGGACTGTTACTATCCAACTGTTAATGTTCGTTTTTGAACTGTTACTGTCTGACCTCTCCTCAGATATTTAACTATATCTGGAGCTATAAAACTTCGATTCAAGCATGTTGTTCGAAAGGTAAGACATGAGGCTACAAGTTCTATGTTTTGAGAAGAACCCAGTTCTACCTCTAAGATAGTCAAAATCGCTCATCAACAAACACTTGGACTGTTACTGTCCAACTCTTACTGTTCGTTTTTGAACTGTCACTGTCTGACCTCTCCTCAGATTTTTAACTATATCTGGAGCTATAAAACTTCGATTCAAGCATGTTGTTGGAAAGGTAAGACATGAGGCTACAAGTTCTGTGTTTTGAGAAGAACCCAATTCTACCTCTAAGATAGTCAAAATCGCACATCAACAAACACTTGGACTGTTACTGTCCAACTGTTACTGTCCGTTTTTAAACTGTTACCGTCTGACCTCTCCCTAGATTTTTAACTACATCTGGAGTTATAGAACTCTGATTAAAGAGAAATTTATGTTGTTGGAAAGGTAAGACATGAGGCGACAAGTTCTATGTTTTGAGGTGAACCCAGTTCTGCCTCTAGGATAGTCAAAATCACTCATCAACAAACACTTCGACTGTTACTGTCCAACTGTTACTGTTTGACCTCTCCTCAGATTTTTAACTATATCTGGAGTTATAGAACTCCAATTCAAGTGAAATTTATGTTCTTGGAAAGTTAAGACAGGTTACAAGTTCTATGTTTTGAGAAGAACCCAGTTCTACCTCTAAGATAGTCAAAATCACTCATCAACAAACACTTGGACTGTTACTGTCCAACTGTTAATGTTCGTTTTTGAACTGTTACAGTCTGACCTCTCCTCAGATTTTTAACTATATCTGGAGTTATAAATCTTCGATTCAAGCATGTTGTTCCAAAGTTAAGACATGAGGCTACGAGTTCTATGTTTTGAGAAGAACCCAGTTCTACCTCAAAGATAGTCAAAATCGCTCATCAACACACACTTGGACTGTTACTGTTCGTTTTTGAACAGTTACCGTCTGACCTCTCCTAATATTTTTAACTATTTATGGAGTTATAGAAATCCAATTCAAGCGAAATTTATGTTGGTGGAAAGTTAAGACACGAGGTTACAAGTTCAATGTTTTGAGAAGAATCCAGTTTTACCTCTAAGATAGTCTAAATCGCTCATCAACAAACGCTTGGACTGTTACTGTCCAACTGTTAATGTTCGTTTTTGAACTGTTACTGTCTGACCTCTCCTCGGATTTTTAACTATATCTAGAGTTATAAAACTTTGATTCAAGCATGTTGTTCGAAAGGTAAGACATGAGGCTACGAGTTCTATATTTTGAGAAGAACCTAGTTCTACCTCTAAGTTAGTCAAAATCGCTCATCAACAAACACTTGGACTGTTACTGTCCAACTCTTACTGTTCGTTTTTGAACTGTCACTGTCTGACCTCTCCTTAGATTTTTAACTATATCTAGAGTTATAAAACTTTGATTCAAGCATGTTGTTCGAAAGGTAAGACATGAGGCTACGAGTTCTATGTTTTGAGAAGAACCCAATTCTACCTCTAAGATAGTCAAAATCACTCATCAACACACACTTGGACTGTTACTGTTCGTTTTTGAACAGTTACCATCTGACCTCTCTCAATATTTTTAACTATTTATGGAGTTATAGAAATCCAATTTAAGCGAAATTTATGTTGGTGGAAAGTTAAGACATGAGGTTACAAGTTCAATGTTTTGAGAAGAACCCAGTTCTACCTCTAAGATAGTCAAAATCACTCATCAACAAACACTTGCACTGTTACAGTCCAAATGTTACTGTTCGTTTTTTAACTGTTACTGTCTGACCTCTCCTCAGATTTTTAACTATATCTGCAGTTATAAAACTTCGATTCAAGCATGTTGTTGGAAAGGTAAGACATGAGGCTACAAGTTCTATGTTTTGAGAAGAACCCAGTTCTACATCTAAGATAGTCAAAATCGCTCATCAACAAACACCTGGATTGTTACTGTCCAACTGTTAATGTTTGTTTTTGAACTGTTACTATCTGACCTCTCCTCAGATTTTTAACTATATCTGGAGTTATAAAACTTCGATTCAAGCATGTTGTTCGAAAGATAAGACATGAGGCTATGAGTTCTATGTTTTGAGAAGAACCGAGTTCTACCTCTAAGATAGTCAAAATCGCTCATCAACACACACTTGGACTGTTACTGTTCGTTTTTGAACAGTTACTGTCTGACCTCTCTTAATATTTTTAACTATTTATGGAGTTATAGAAATCCAATTCAAGCGAAATTTATGTTGGTGGAAAGTTAAGACATGAGGTTACAAGTTCAATGTTTTGAGAAGAACCCAGTTCTACCTCTAAGATAGTCAAAATCGCTCATCAACAAACACTTGGACTGTTACTGTCAAACTGTTACTGTCCGTTTTTGAACTGTTACTCTCAGACCTGTCCTCAGATTTTTAACTATATCTGGAATTATAGATATTCGATTCAAGCATGTTGTTGGAATGGTAAGACATGAGGCAACAAGTTCTATGTTTTGAGAAGAACCCAATTCTACCTCTAAGATAGTCAAAATCGCTCATCAACAAACACTTGGATTGTTACTATTCGTTTTTGAACTGTTACTCTCTGACCTCTCCTTAGATTTTTAACAATATCTGGAGTTGTAGACCTCCAATTCAAGCACAATTTATGTTGTTGGAAAGGTAAGACATGAGGCAACAAGTTCTATATTTTGAGAAGAACCCACTTCTACCTCTAAGATAGTCAAAATCACTCATCAACAAACACTTGGACTGTTACTGTCCAACTGTTGCTGTTCATTTTTGAACTGTTACTCTCTGACCTCTCCTTAGATTTTTAACAATATCTGGAGTTATAGAACTCCAATTCAAGCGAAATTTATGTTGTTGGAAAGGTAAGACATAAGGCTACAAGTTCTATATTTGAGAAGAACCCAATTATACCTCTAAGATAGTCAAAATCACTCATCAACAAACAATTCAACTTTTACTGTCCAACTGTTACTGTCCGTTTTTGAACTGTTACTCTCTGACCTCTCCTCAGATTTTTAATTATATTTGGAGTTATAAAACTCCGATTCAAGCATGTTGTTGGAAAGGTAAGAGATGAGGCTACAAGTTCTATGTTTTGAGAAGAACCCACTTCTACCTCTAAGATAGTCAAAATCAATCATCAACAAACACTTCGACTGTTACTGTCCAACTGTTACTGTCCGTTTTTGAACTGTTACTGTCTGAACTCTCCTCAGATTTTTAACTATATCTAGACTTATAGAACTACAATTCAAGCAAATTTATGTTATTGAAAAGGTAAGACATGAGGCTACAAGTTCTATGTTTTGAGGAGAACCCAGTTCTATCTATAAGACAGTCAAAATCGCTCATCAACAAACACTTGGACTGGTACTGTCCAACTATTACTGTTCGCTTTTGAAGAGTTACTGTCTGACCTCTCCTGAGATTTTTAACTATATCTGGAGTTATAGAATTTCAATTAAAGCGCATTTTATGTTGTTGGAAAGGTAAGAGATGAGGCTATAAGTTCTATGTTTTGAGGAGAACCCAGTTCTGCCTTAAAGATAGTCAAAATCCCTCATCAACAAACACTTGGACTGTTACCGTCCAACTGTTACTGTTCATTTTTGAACTGTTACTGTCTGACCTCTCATTAGATTTTTAACTATATCTGGAGTTATAGAACTCCAATTCAAGTGAAATTTATGTTGTTGGAAAGGTAAGAGATAAGGCTACAAGTTCTATGTTTTGAGAAGAACCTACTTCTACCTCTAAGATAGTCAAAATCGATCATCAACAAACACTTAGACTGTTACTGTCCAACTGTTACTGTCCGTTTTTGAACTGTTACTATTTGACCTCTCCTTAGATTTTTAACTATATCTAGACTTATAGAACTCCAATTCAATCAAATTAATGTTGTTGGAAAGGTAAGACATGAGGCAACAAGTTCTATATTTTGAGAAGAATCCACTTCTACCTCTAAGATAGTCAAAATCGCTCATCAACACACACTTGGACTGTTACTGTCCAACTGTTACTGTTCATTTTTGAACTGTTACTCTCTGACCTCTCCTTATATTTTTAACAATATCTGGAGTTATAGAACTCCAATTCAAGCGAAATTTATGTTGTTGGAAAGGTAAGACATGAGGCTACAAGTTCTATATTTGAGAAGAACCCAATTATACCTCTAAGATAGTCAAAATCACTCATCAACAAACAATTCAACTTTTACTGTCCAACTGTTACTGTCCGTTTTTGAACTGTTACTCTCTGACCTCTCCTCAGATTTTTAATTATATTTGGAGTTATAAAACTCCGATTCAAGCATGTTGTTGGAAAGGTAAGAGATGAGGCTACAAGTTCTATGTTTTGAGAAGAACCCACTTCTACCTCTAAGATAGTCAAAATCGATCATCAACAAACACTTAGACTGTTACTGTCCAACTGTTACTGTCTGTTTTTGAACTGTTACTGTCTGAACTCTCCTCAGATTTTTAACTATATCTAGACTTATAGAACTACAATTCAAGCAAATTTATGTTATTGGAAAGGTAAGACATGAGGCTACAAGTTCTATGTTTTGAGGAGAACCCAGTTCTATCTATAAGACAGTCAAAATCGCTCATCAACAAACACTTGGACTGGTACTGTCCAACTATTACTGTTCGCTTTTGAAGAGTTACTGTCTGACCTCTCCTGAGATTTTTAACTATATCTGGAGTTATAGAATTTCAATTAAAGCGCATTTTATGTTGTTGGAAAGGTAAGAGATGAGGCTACAAGTTCTATGTTTTGAGGAGAACCCAGTTCTGCCTTAAAGATAGTCAAAATCCCTCATCAACAAACACTTGGACTGTTACCGTCCAACTGTTACTGTTTATTTTTGAACTGTTACTGTCTGACCTCTCATTAGATTTTTAACTATATCTGGAGTTATATAACTCCAATTCAAGTGAAATTTATGTTGTTGGAAAGGTAAGAGATAAGGCTACAAGTTCTATGTTTTGAGAAGAACCTACTTCTACCTCTAAGATAGTCAAAATCGATCATCAACAAACACTTAGACTGTTACTGTCCAACTGTTACTGTCCGTTTTTGAACTGTTACTATTTAACCTCTCCTTAGATTTTTAACTATATCTAGACTTATAGAACTCCAATTCAATCAAATTTATGTTGTTGGAAAGGTAAGACATGAGGCAACAAGTTCTATATTTTGAGAAGAATCCACTTCTACCTCTAAGATAGTCAAAATCGCTCATCAACAAACACTTGGACTGTTACTGTCCAACTGTTACTGTTCATTTTTGAACTGTTACTCTCTGACCTCTCCTTATATTTTTAACAATATCTGGAGTTATAGAACTCCAATTCAAGCGAAATTTATGTTGTTGGAAAGGTAAGACATGAGGCTACAAGTTCTATGTTTTGAGGAGAACCCAGTTCTATCTATAAGATAGTCAAAATCACTCATCAACAAACACTTGGACTGGTACTGTCCAACTATTACTGTTCGTTTTTGAAGAGTTACTGTCTGACCTCTCCTGAGATTTTTAACTATATCTGGAGTTATAGAACTCCAATTCAAGAGAAATTTATGTTGTTGGAAAGGTAAGACATGAGGCTACAAGTTCTATGTTTTGAGGAGAACCGAGTTCTACCTCTAAGATACTCAAAATCCCTCTTCAACAAACACTTGGACTGTTATTGTCCAACTGTTACTGTCCGTTTTTGAACTGTTACTGTCTGACCTCTCCTTAGTTTTTTAACTATATCAGGAGTTATAGAACTCCAATTCAAGTGAAATTTATGTTGTTGGAGAGGTAAGACATGAGGCTACAAGTTCTATGTTTTGAGGAGAACCCAGTTCTGTCTTAAAGATAGTCAAAATTCCTCATCAACAAACACTTGGACTGTTATCGTCCAACTGTTACTGTTCATTTTTGAACTGTTACTGTTTGACCTCTCATTAGATTTTTAATTATATCTGGAGTTACAGAACTCCAATTCAAGTGAAATTTATGTTGTTGGAAAGGTAAGAGATAAGGCTACAAGTTCTATGTTTTGAGAAGAACCCACTTCTGCCTCTAAGATAGTCAAAATCGCTCAACAATAAACATTTGGACTGTTACTGTCAAACTGTTACTGTTCGTTTTTGAACTGTTACTGTCTGACCTCTCCTCAGATTTTTAACTATATCTAGAGTTATAGAACTCCAATTAAAGCGCACTTTATGTTGTTGGAAAGGTAAGAAATGAGGCTACAAGTTCTATGTTTTGAGGAGAACCCAGTTCTACCTCTAAGATAGTCACAATCCCTCATCAACAAACTCTTGGACTGTTACTGTCCAACTGTTAGCATCCGTTTTTGAATTGTTACTGTCTGACTTCTCCTCAGATTTTTAATTATATCATGAGTTATAGAACTCCGATTCAAGCAACATTTCTTTTGTTAGAAAGGTAAGACATGAGGCTACAAGTTCTATGTTTTGAGGATAACTGTTACTGTCCGTTTTTGAACTGTTACTATCTGACATCTCCTAAGATTTTTAACTATATCTGGAGTTATAGAACTCCAGTTCAATCAAATTTATGTTGTTGGAAAGGTAAGACATGAGGTTATAAGTTCTATGTTTTGAGGAGAACCCAGTTCTGCCTGTAAGATAGTTAAAATTACTCATCAACAAACACTTGGACTATTACTGTCCGTTTTTGAACTGTTATTGTCTGACCTCTCCTCAGATTTTTAACTATATCTGAAGTTATAAAACTTCGATTAAAGCATGTTGTTCGAAAGGTAAGACATGAGGCTACAAGTTCTATGTTTTGAGGAGAACCCAGTTCTGCCTCTAAGATAGTCAAAATCACTCATCAACAAACACTTGCACTGTTACAGTCCAAATGTTACTGTTCGTTTTTGAACTGTTACTGTCTGATCTCTCCTCAGATTTTTAACTATATCTGAAGTTATAAAACTTCGATTCAAGCATGTTGCTGGAAAGGGAAGACATGAGGCTACAAGTTCTATGTTTTGAGAAGAACCCAGTTCTACATCTAAAATAGTCAAAATCGCTCATCAACAAACACTTGGACTGTTACTGTCCAACTGTTACTGTATGACCTCTCCTCAGATTTTTAACTATGTCTGGAGTTGTAGAACTTCGATTCAAGCATGTTGTTGGAAAGGTAAGACATGAGGCTACAAGTTCTATGTTTTGAGAAGAACCCAGTTTTACATCTAAGATAGTCAAAATCGCTCATCAACAAACACTTGGACTGTTACTGTCCAACTGTTACTGTATGACCTCTCCTCAGATTTTTAACTATGTCTGAAGTTGTAGAACTCCGATCAAGCGAAATTTATGTTGTTAGAAAGGTAAGACATGAGGCTACAAGTTTTATGTTTTGAGGAGAACCCAGTTCTGCCTCTAAGATAGTCAAAATCGCTCATCAACAAACACTTGGACTGTTACGGTTCAACTGTTACTGTTCGTTTTTTAACTGTTACTGTCTGACCTCTCCTCAGATTTTTAACTATGTCTGGAGTTGTAGAACTCCGATCAAGCGAAATTTATGTTGTTAGAAAGGTAAGACATGAGGCAACAAGTTCTATGTTTTGAGGAGAACCAGTTCTACCTTTAAGATATTCAAAATCCCTCATCAACAAACACTTGGACTGTTATTGTCCAACTGTTACTGTCCGTTTTTGAACTGTTACTGTCTGACCTCTCCTCAGATTTTTAACTATATCTAGAGTTATAGAACTCCAATTAAAGCGCACTTTATATTGTTGGAAAGGTAAGAAATGAGGCTACAAGTTCTATGTTTTGAGGAGAACCCAGTTCTGCCTTAAAGATAGTCAAAATTCGTCATCAACAAACACTTGGACTATTACTGTCCAACTGTTACTGTCCGTTTTTGAACTGTTACTGTTTGACCTCTCCTCAGATTTTTAACTATATCTGGAGTTATAGAACTCCAATTCAAGCAAAATTTCTGTTGTTGGAAAGGTAAGAAATGAGGCTACAAGTTCTGTGTTTTGAGGAGAACCAAGTTCTGCCTTTAAGATAGTCAAAATTACTCATCAACAAACATTTGGACTGTTACTTTCCGATTTTGAACTGTTACTGTCTGACCTCTCCTCAAATTTTTAACTATATCTGGAGTTATAGAACTCCGTTTCAAGCCAAATTTATGTTGTTAGAAAGGTAAGGCATGAGGTTACAAGTTCTATGTTTTGAGAAGAACCCAGTTCTACCTCTAAGATAGTCAAAATCGCTCATGAACAAACACTTGGACTGTTACTGTCCGTTTTTGAACTGTTACTGTTTGACCTCTCCTCAGATTTTTAACTATGTCTGGAGTTATAAAACTCAAATCTGTAATTTAACATCCAGGCATCAATTCATAATCAACTTTAAAACAACTCATAAGACCATGTTCAAAATATCTTACCCGATACGAATCAAGGTCTCGATCTCTCCTTTTCTTTCTAATGACAGCCGACCCTCCCCTCTTCTCTTCTTGTTCAAATTTTTTTTTCTTGTTAATCCCTTGTCTATCAATGTTTATTATTTTTACCTATAACCCTAAATCTTAGATGGGTTCTTGAAATTTGGTGTCTCTCTCTTGATCTGTAAAAATAGATACCAAAACTCCCTCTCTTCTTTCTTTACGATAGTTATAGATCTGTTTTTTATAAGAAGAGTAGTATTTATGCTCTATAATTATTCTTATTTGCATTTAGACTCTATTTTCTTTAAATGTATTCATTTTGCCCCCACTTCTTTTTAATTTAGTTTATTTTCTTTAATTTAATCCAGCCTTGATTATCTCAGGATTTACACTTTTCTTCTAACTTAGTCTTCATTTCAACCCAGTCAGTAATAGGGGGTTGACCTCTCCTAATCAAAGACTTTTCTACACTTTCGCAATAGAGTTGAGCGGTTCCACTAAGTTTCATCTTTGCAAATCTTACCCTTCTATTCTCAGATAGATTATACCAGCTAAAGAATTGATCCATGTCATGAATCCATCTATCAAAAATCCACGGGTCAAGTTGACCCTTAAAAGTTGGGGCTTCTACCTTGATATGCCTCCTGACTCGCTCGTCAGGGTCATCATAGTCGTGATGGCCCCTGATTGTGGTTATATTGACGGTTTCTAGGATGAACTGGTCTTTGACGGTAATCATTGGAACGCTCACTATCATGAGGGTCATGAAATTCATTGTGACCCTGGTGTTGGTTATGGTGGTGGTTCCTACGAGAAACTGGTCTTTGAGGATTCCTATGGTTGTCACTAGAATGCTCACTCTCACTAGACTATCTTATTTGCAAAGTTTCTATGGACTCCATCCTCCCAGAAAGGTTGTTCATTTGATTGGAACATGTTGCTCATTTCCGTTCGCATAAGTTGTAATTGTTCTTGAATATCTCTAAGAACATTACTAGAGTTCGGGTCCATGGTAGCTATGACTTCTAGATTGTGTACTAGACGACCACTACGTAAATGCATGCAAAAACTAATCCTGAGACTGAGATCACAAAATAACACTTGCAAGTAAAAACGCAAAATAAAATTATAGCTAATAAAAAAAATAAAATAAAAATAAAGAAAAATAATTTTTTTTAATTTTTTTTTATTATCATGGAGACTAAGTAATGACAAATTAAACCAGGAAAATGCGCAAGCAAGCAATGTAAGTCCTTTAAATGCACACAAGTAATCCAAACACAATGTTTCAGTTTTCCCACTAATTTAACCAAGTTCCATAATTAATTAAGAGGATCAGATCTTCAATGCTAAACAAGCTCAAAATTAAGGTAATTCAATGTAAAGGCGAGCTATGTAATTTAGTTATAGGCAAGCACAAAAAAATAATAATATTAATGCTAAATATTGGTTAACAAGTGTAAAAACATACCGGGAATGATGATTTTCAATGGATAAAAATTCTAATCGTATGATGTGGCAGTGAAGGATTACGTGGCAGCTGACATGGCAGGATATGTTGATGAGACAGATGATGTGGCGGGGGCGCTGACGTTGCAGAACTGATGACGTGGCAGATGCCACGGATGCTTTGGCGTGGTGCTGACGTGGCTAGGTTAATTATGTTTGCAGCTTCTGTTTTCTTGCTTCCTTAGCTTCTGTGAACTGTTGTCGCTGCTGTCGGCGACGATGCACGAAGCGGGGCTTCGTGACTCTGCTTGGGCCCGACAGTGCGAGGGAAGAGGCACTGGTGTTTGTTGTGTCGCTGCTGAACGGGGGCCTGTTGATCCGTTGTCGCTGCTGAAGGTGAGGGCACTGTGGATAGTGGCATTGCGGCTGGTGCTGCTGCTGGGGTGCGGCTGAGGGCGCTGATGGTTAGCAAATTTGGAACCGAAGACAAAAAGCTGCTGTGGCGGATGTGCTGCGGGTTGTTGAAGGTAGTAAATCGGCGTGGACTTGTGACCGTTGGCTGTGATCGGCGTTGATGTAGAATGGTTGATCGTTCTATGGGACTGATGTGCAGGTCTTCTTGGTGGTGGGTCTGCTGTTGTGATTGCCTGAGGCGCTGCTGATGGCGGGGCGCCGTTGCTGAGGATCGACGATGAACAGTGCCGATGAATAATTTTTTTTATAATCAGAACAATATGCCCTTTTCTTTTCTTTTATTTTCTTTCAAGATCAATCTAGGGTTAAACATAAACCTGTGGATCATTTAATTGTAAGAACAATTAAAAGCCATGCTTTGATACCAAATTTGATGCAGAACAATAAATAATAAAATTAAAGTAAGAACAGAAAGAAGCTTTAGAAAAGAAAGAAGCTGAAGAAGAGAAGAAAATGGATTGGAGATATGCAAAGTTTACAAAATTTTCATTAATCATCAAAACTGTCTCTCAAAATGACAAAAGAACATATAAATAGTAAACCCTAAAACATCCCGCTATAAATAGTAAACCCTAAACCCTAAAACATATGAGTAGGCCCAAATGGGCTAAATAAATAAAATAACAATGAAATGGGCCCAAATGGGCTTAGTCTCCCAACCAAAGCATGACAGGCTGGGCCATCTTACGTCGTCTCCTTCCATATACTCGTGTAGTTTGTGGTGTGGGTCTGGTGTCCCCACCAGATATTGAAATAAAATTTAACAAGGATTACCCATACGTAGTTCAAGTCAAAGACAAAGAAAACATTTTTTCACTTAAAAACTTTGCAAAGATATGCATAATTTTTTTTTATCCATAATCATAAACTCAAGACATATATCACCCTTTTGCACATGATCATATATAAAATGGTGCCTAATCTCAATATACTTTGTACTAGAGTGTTGAGTTTGATTTTTGGTCAAGTTTATAGCACTAGTGTTATCATAACAAATTGAAATATTGTCTCACTTGAGACCAATGTCCATAAGGGTTTGCTTTATCTTTTGTATTTAAGCACAAATTGATCCAACAACATTATATTTAGCTTTTGTAGTGGAAGTTGACACTGAATTTGCTTTTTGCTAGATCGTAAGACTAAAGCCTGTCTTAGAAATTGGCAAGTCTCACTAGTGCCTTTTCTATCGATTACGTAACCAGCAACGTCAGAGTTCGAATAACTAGTCAAGTTAAAATTATCCATCCATAAGTACCAAATACCCAAATCAGTTATGCATTTTAAATATCTAAAAATACATTTGACAGCATAAAAATATGACTATTTAGGATTAGCTTGAAAATAAGCATATCCGCAAACATTAATTATGATATCAGGTCTACTTGCCATTAAATAAAGAAGGCTACCAATCATACCTTAATATTTCCTAATATCCACAGTTTTTTCTTGATCATTTTTATTAAGTTTTTTGGTAGTGCTCATTGTTCTTGGCCTTGAACTCAAATTTCAAATTAAATTTATTTGAGTAGCTTCTTAGTATATTTGGCTTGGCTAATGAATAATTTACCATACTTATCTTGCTTGATTTGAAGTCATAGGAAATTCTTGGTTAATTCTTCCATCATATTCATAATCTCAAATTCTTTATGCATATAATTTTCAAATTCCTTGCGTAAGTAGCACCAAACAATGTTGAATATATTTTCCCCATGTTAAAGCCTTTTGAAATAAGAAACTTGCCTAGTCTTTCATACCAAGCTCTAGGAGCTTGCTTATTACCATATAAAGCTTTTCTAAGTTTAAAAACATGATATGGAAACTTATGGCTTTACTTCTTGTTGTCTGTAACCATTTTAAAAAACACTTTTAACATCAATTTAAAAAAGTTTAGAATTTCTAAAACATGCAAATGCAAGCAGCATGTGTATTGATTCCATTCTAGCTATAGGCACATAAGCGATACGAACCAAATCAGGTTTGAATTTTGCCTTAAAATGATTACTCACATGTTTTACAAGATTAGACATATATCTCAAACTGTACATCAGAACGAGTTGAAATTTCTTAAAGAGATACTAGATATGTAACGACTTAAAATTTCTACATAACTTTTGTATTTCTAATCATCATGTCAGAGTATAATGGGGTAATTTTTTTATGCAATTTGTTTAACAATACATTCCATTATTGATCATTTAGTTTACCAGATTTATAACAGAGTTTCTCCTATAATTTATACATTTTCTCAATTCTTTTCTTATCTTATCCTCTTGGGTAACACAATATCAAATAACTCTATTACATACACGCAGTAGCCTTTAGCCGCCCACCAGTTCAATTATTTCCATTTTCTTCTATCAGATCGCTTCTCGTAATTCATCTTATATTCTTTCCATTTTCCATTTACTTAAGACATGTGTGAAATGGGTACACACACACACACACACACACATAAACAAAGAGATTCAATAACCAAATAGTAGAAATTCAATCATACCATTTAGTACATTTCAAGGTGAAGTTATTAACACGATTTTAAATATTCATAGTACATAAAATAAGTAACTAACAAAATTATAAATAGTGAAACAATACAATCAGCGTTGGTCCACTTTGTGACATAGACCTGCAACATATATAGCATTATAAAAGTTATTAGTCCAGACTTATATGCTCATGATTTTCATAAGGGAAAGGAATCATATGTCTATTAGCACTTTTAACACCTTTGCTCAAAACATTCAATGCAAGTTCAATAATACCTCAACTCATATGACAATACTCGTGCTCATCATTGCAACTAAAATAGCATTATAAATTTAATAGCTAGCCATAAAATACATGTATGTGGTTTCCATAAAGGAAAGAGAACAATATGCTTATCCAAAATTCTTTTAACATTGATTACATCATATATATATATATATATATATATATATATATATATATATATATACACACACACACCCTAGTTGTTATGGCATCTAAGTTCATATTTGTCACTTTCAACGTTGCCCTTACGATGAATTACATAATACATTCAAATCTAAGGTTGTTGACTATACATCACTATCTAGCAACTCATTTTCTCAATTTTCGATTCCCTAATCAATAATTAATATTTCACTTCCTTAGTCACCGATTTCCTTAGGTACAATCCTTGAAGTAACAACACATATTAATATCATGTTTACACATCAACATCATTGCTTAACATAATTTGTTTATAATATTACCATATTTTCTATTTTTTAGGCATCACGACCGTTTGTTACACTATCACCTCAGTAACATTTGTTTTGACTTAGTAGTTCATTAAACAATATTAAGTCTTAGGTTGCCAATCATCCCCCTTGTCATATACACTTTTAAGCATTAGTTAATTGTCTTACACAATGGTTTTCATTATACAGTCGAGGATAGTTTCAATGGTTTCCATTATTTGGAAACAACAACACCATGATTTCTACTCATTGGAAACAACAACATAATGGTCTCCATTCAAAAATGAATTCCCTTTTTATTAGGAATAACTAGGAAGTAACTTTCATTGCTCACAATTTAATTTAAAGGACTTATCAACTTAAATAGAAGCATAGGGAGAGGAGGACCTATATCATCATCCTATGATTAACCAATTCATACTTCGCATCCTTGGTCATTATTCCTTTAGGCAACTAAAACATCAAAAGTTGTCATATTTTTAGATATCGATAATTGATATCAATATATATGTTTTCCTTGGTCACTAAGTATCATTTTATATTATCCTTAGTCACCAATACTACGACCATTAAGTATAGTCTGGTCATCCCTCGTGGATGCCAATAAATCTAGCAAACCCATTTGGTTGCCAAGAAATCCGGCTATTAATAACTTCCTACTGAGTCAATCTTTAATATTTTACTTCACATCTTCATACAACCTTATGCCATATTATTTTATTTAAGCTATATTCAACAAACAACTGATGACATGTATAGAATTCTAGGAATCCTTGTACATATAGAATTCTTCCATGCATAACTATTCATTCATAATTATTATCAATTTTGGATATGGTTCTTTAAACATTAATTCCAATTATAAATAACACATTTATACCTTTTATTTCATCGTATCAATAAATGCTTTCAAATGAGATGGTTCGCAACACTCGTTACCAGTGATCCTAGTATAGACCCCAAGAAACCGAAGTTAACCTCATTCTTTACTCCCGACTATCCAACATGGATATCATTAGCAAAGCTAATCTTCAATGCTTATTCCCAGCTATCCAACATAGATGCCATTAGCCAAAGCTAATCTTTAACATTTATTCCCAACTATCCAACATGGATGCCATTAGGCAAAGCTAAACATGGATACCATTAGCCAAAGTGATTAGTACTTAAAAGTGTATTTTTATCAAGGTTTTATATCATCATTTTGCACTTGAAGTATCAATAACTCCTTTAACTAGAGCATGTTTTATAATAACAAATCTGATAATATAAGATAGCTTTAATTTATGGTAAATTCTCATTTTAAATGCAGGAATATCTCACAATTCAAATGATTGATTGATGTGATTAACTATTAAAAGTGAAAGGATAAAGAAAAGGCTAACCTTAGAAAAGAGATGCTGATTCAATTCAAATTGAAACACTGTTCAGTCATTGGGCCATATCTAGAGTTGTAGATCTTGGATTTCAATTTGGTTTATATGGCTAGAAAGCTAAGAAATAGGCTTACAATGTTTATGAAGAGTGAAAGACCTAAATCTACCATTTTCAAATTCAAAGCTTGGCCACAAAAGAGAAATCAGAATCTGTCCTGTAATCCAACCCAGACACTACTCAAAAGTTTACTCATAGCTGGAGTTCTAGAAGGCAAAATGATGTCACATTTGGTGAGTGGAAAGATAAGACAATTTCCAACAACTTTCATGGGGACCACCTGCTCAAGTTCTGATGTTACCAATGACATTTCATCCAGACAAGAGCTTGAGGGTTATCCACTATGTCCACAAGAAGCACTACTCAGTCTTTTAGCCATATCTTGATCTTTAGTGATCCAAATGCTCTGAAAATTTGTGGGTGGAAAGAGGAGATAATTTCCAACAACTTTTATACAGAACACTGTGCCAAATTCGGATTGCATCAATGTCATTTCATTCAGCCAAAATGCTTGAGTGCTGCTATCCACCAAGTCCACTAAGTCAATAGTTGGCCACTACATCAATAATCAATTACCAAATGAATAGTTCTGAATTTTAGCCTGTAAAAAGTGGCATTTTCCATTCATTTAGGCATTTTGGTTTTCAAATCAAGATCGTTTTCTTGCTTGCTCTCTCTATGTAATGTTCAAGTTTTATTTCATGTTATGTTTTCATTAATCTCTTGTTTATGCTTTTCATTTCCTTTACTACTCTTAGTTAACTTATATCATAATTATGTTCTTATCTTGTTTATTTATGTTCTTCTTCTTTATTATGTCTAGCTAAGTTAATTATGTTAAGGTGAAAAGGTTTTACTAATGGTGTTAGAATATGTATAATATAAACTCAACATGGACTTCAATGTTTATATCCAAGAAAGTTTGTTATTAACATGTTTTATCTTTTTATCTTATCAATTCTTAATACCTTGCTTGTTAAATGATTAATCTAGATTTGTGTTGTATAACACTTGGTACAATAAATGCCTGATTCTTCATAGTCTTCAGCCGACATCGTTGTTATGAGAGGAACTTGATTTGTTGTTAATATAAGTTAGCATCATGAATTCCTAATAATATTTAAAAATATGGTGTTACTAAAATAAGATAATTAGTATGATCATGTTAAAATTTATAATGAACTATTAAGGATAAATCATCCGATTGGAACCTCCTTTGTGTGTGGTTTCCAGTTGAGTAATAAAAAAAGTTTATGCTATACTTATTTCTAATACCATTAGTGGATCCTCTAACCTTGGCATTTTTTATTATTATTGTTTAATCCTCACATTGATCTCACATCTCAAAGATCTCTTTAACTCTTTCTTACATTATATATATATATATATATATATATATATATATATATATATATATATAGTTGACCTCCCTATGGATCGACCTCGGTTTTGGCGGGTTATTTACTACTTTGACACTCTTGCACTTAGGATAAGACATCCACTCTTTGATTGTGTCAAAGCTAATCTTATCATTCATTCCTGGCTATCCAACATGGATACCATTAGCCTAAGCTAATAACATTCATTCTCGTCTATCCAACATGGATACCATTAGCGAAAACTAATCTCATTATTCATTCCTAGTTATCCAATATGGATACCATTAGCCAAACATAGATACCATTAGCCATAGCTAATTTCATCATTTATTTATCTATCGAACATGGATACCATTAGCCAAAAGCTAATCCCATCATTTATTTCTAGCTATCCAACATAGATACCATTAGCCAAAGCTAACCTCATCATTCATTTCTGGTTATCCAACATGGATACCATTAGCCAAAGCTAATCTCAACATTCCTTACAATTCATAAAGAAATTAAGCAACTAAATCCGAATAACAATACTTTAAAAGAGTACTTTGAGAATTTAATAGAATTAAATGAATGTGGAAATCACCTACCTAATTTAACTATTTCATCAAATTTCCTATGCACAATCTCATCTCATTCCAAACATTTACCATGCCCAAGCAATCTACATCCATTTTCTCATTATATCCAATTTAAACTCAGAATCACATTAACACAATTTCCATTGTATCCAATTCAATTCATAATCACATTAGCATATAATCCCATCATATCCAATTCCATTCACAAGAATATTAGTACACAATCTCATCAAATACAATATCAATTCACAATTACATCATAACATAGAAATTCTAAATCTTATAAATTAAATTTGTATTAATTCTAAAAAGATAAGGTGTCGAGCACCCACCTCAATCTTGTGCATATATTGCTGCTCCCTACTATTGTAACTTAAGGTAAAACAATATGTATTAAGACCCCCACGTAAAATTTAATGATCCAATGATCAAAATGAGAGATACGTTCAATATTGTAAAATTGGATAGTCGGTAATTTCACTCCAAAATCTGAATTTCATATGCTATATAATTTACTTAAATTATCTTTGGTCTTAGACTACTTCTTTAGAGATTCGTATTCATAATTATCATAAAATTCTCCTTATAGTCTCTTACCACTTTCAGTCCTAATAACGAGATTGTGTGCAGGGATTATACCAAGATTCAACATTTCTCGCACAAAGGATCATTCGTAGATTTATTTGACATTTCCTTCTATTTTACATATAATATCACCTAATTTACAAAATTTTCTCCTTCAAATTATTATTTTGTTTACCTGGTTAGGGAATTTTTGCGATTTATTATTAGTTAATATTTCGCATACTATTTTATTACTTTATCTTCTTTGAATTTTAAATTAATTTCCTGGAAATGTTCATCTTGATTCATAAGATTTTCTCCCTCATTTATCATTTCTCAATTAATAGTTACCCTATTTAATCCATATTTATCTTTTTTGACTAGGGGTTTACATGACACATGTAACTATATTATGAAAACCTTTTACGTGAATCGAAGTTCAGGAAAATATTACTCAAATTGGTCGAAGTTGTTATTATTGTTTTGGCATATTTGCAGACAAAGTGGTATTTCTTAGCTGTTTTCGACCTAAACAATCCAGACCTATAATTGGTTATGTTTGGATAACAAAGGGAGATTAAAATAAGTCTTATTTAGGCCCTAAACTTGCACAAGAGCTTAGGCTACAAGGGCTCCTAATGTGGTTTGGATTAATTGAAGAATTAGAGTCCATACTTTGTAAGGATTTCGAGTCCCTCGTACACTTGATATGGTGACATCTAAAGGGATTTTCTCTTCGGTTTCTTTTTCTTATTTTATAGGTATTCCTAGCGCATTAAGGAGACTAAGAGGAGCCAATATAAGGAACGAAATTCTAGCAATCAAAACAAAGTTTCCTAGTTTAATTCCTACACTAAAAGTTTCGGCCAAAACACCGCTCAAGAGAGCATGGAGATTTCAACTACATGAAGGAATTCTAGTATGAAGACTTTGTTTTAATTATCCTATTTTATTTATTTGATGTTGAACAATTATGGTCGAAGTTGTTATTACTGTTTTGGCATATTCGCAAACAAAGTGGTATTTTTTAGCTGTTTTCGGCCTAAACAATCCAGACCTATAATTGGTTACGTTTGGATAACAAAGGGAGATTAAAATAAGTCTTATTTAGGCCCTAAACTTGCACATGAGCTTAGGCTATAAGGGTTCCTAATGTGGTTTGGATTCATTGAAGAATTAGAGTCCATACTTTGTAAGGATTTCGAGTCCCTCGTACACTTGATATGGTGACTTCTAAAGGGATTTTTCTCTTTGGTTTCTTTTTCTTATTTTATAGGTATTCCTAGCGCATTAAGGAGACTAAGAGGAGCCAATATAAGGAACGAAATTCTAGCAATCAAAACAAAGTTTCCTAGTATAATTCCTACACTAAAAGTTTCGGCCAAAACACCGCTCAAGAGAGCATGGAGATTTCAACTACATGAAGGAATTCTAGTATGAAGACTTTGTTTTAATTATCCTATTTTATTTATTTGATGTTGAACAATTATTTTTAATTTAAGTTTGTTCTAGCCCATTAAACATTATTTAGGGGTTTATTTCATTATTGAACTTATGTTAGTTGATTCTTAGTTTGAGCCCATTGTGCAACAACCCGACTTTTTCAAGGCCAAAATTGATGGAATTTTTTTTCTTTTATAAATCATCAGGTTCTAGATTTTTTCACCATATCATTCTATAGATTTTTAATTGCATTCCATTTATTAACAAGGCACAATCCACGTAGGATAACGTAAATCAACATTCCCATAAAACGGATTCTCAATACACATGCCCATAATATTATATTTTCATACTCATAGGTTTACATTACATCATATTGACATACTTTAAATTCACATTCCTGTTCTAGTCTTGTTATCATATACTTGGTATATACAAAACATAGTATATCTGAAAGTATCAATTCTTGAAACTAACTCGTAACTCCCAATCCCGGTCATCCACTTAGGATGCTATTAGTCGAAATTGATCATTTATTCATCCTAGTCATCTACTTAGGATGCCATTAGCCGAAGCTAAGCATGTATTCATCCCTGTCATCCACTTAGGATGCCATTAGCCGAAGCTAATCATTTATCTATTCCGGTCATCCACTTAGGATGCCATTAGCTGAAGCTAATCATTTGTTCATCCCGGCCATCCATTTAGGATGCCATTAGCCAAAGTAAATCATGTATTCATCCCGGTCATCCACTTAGGATGCCATTATCCGTAGCTAATTATAAAACGCAACCTGATGATCCTTCTAGGATGCCATTAACTGAAGCCAATCATTAACTAGTCAAATGTTCCAGAGGTGGTTTATGAAATCACTATAACATGATTATATATCCTTTGAAAATGCTCATTCAAACAATTCATAACAATTTGACATTCACTATAACATAATAGTAAACCCTACGTAGTACTTGTACAGACGTTCCGTAATAGTTTAATGATCAATAAACACGATAATGGATCCTTTGTAATACACAAACAAACATTTCATAACAATTTACCATTCAATATAACACACAGTAGACCCTTCGTATTACTCACCCAATCATTCATGATCATTAATGTTCAATACAATACAATAATAGATCCCTTGTAATACTCGCACAAAAATTCATAACAATTTAGCACTATGTATAACACAATAATAGATCATTCGTAATACTCATATAAATATTCATGACAAATAACCTTCAACATAATACAACGATAGATCCTTCGTAATACTCATACAACCATTCGTAACAATTAACATTCAATATAAGGCAACGATAGATTTTTTGTAATATTCATACAACCATTCGTGACAATTAACATTTAGAATAACACAACAACAGATCCTTTGTAATACTCATACAACCATTCATGACAATTAACATTTAGTACAATACAATCATAAATCCTTTGTAATACTTATACAACCCTTGGTGATAATTTAACATTCCATATAGCATAACAATGGATCCTTCATAATAAATTCACTTCAGAAACTAATGTTATGTTAGAAGGGAGGTGGAAATCACCTACCTGTTCCACCCGCAGGGTGTCTTTGTCCTAATGAAGGTCCGATCCCAGACATACCACCAAAAGCATCAATGGCCATAAATCAATACATTCATATTTAGTAATCACACATAACTCGTCACTACGATGTCTCAAGCATACACAAGTTTATGTTCCATTATTAAACATATTACCATCATATAAAGCAATCATCTTAATCACCGAGCCATTTTAGATAGGTAAATCTACTGTAGAATTTAGTTAGTGAAAACTAGTTCGCTAGTGACCTAGAATCGTCGGCAAAAACTAATTTGCGGCTGACAATAGAAATTCGACAGTGAACACTGATTCGCTGCAGACAACACATTTTGACAGTGAAAGCAAATTTGCTACAGACACCATAATTCGACAGTGAAATGTAGTTCGATGCAGACAACACAATTTCAGCAGCGAATAATAGTTTGTTGCGGACAACACAATACTAATTCCCTGCAAACAATATAATTTCGGCAGCGAACTCTGATTTGCTGCAGAACAACACAATTTTGGCAGCGAACGCTGATTCACTATAGACAACATTATTTCAGCAGCGAACACTAGTTCATTGCAAACAACATAATTTCAGCAGCGAACTCTGATTCGCTGTAGGCAACATAATTTCGGTAGTGAACACTAGTTTGCTGCAGACAACACAATTTCGGCAGCAAACGCTGATTCACTGCAGACAACACCATTTTGACAACAAATGTTGATTCGCTGCAGATAACAATGTAAACATAAAAAAGAGAAGTAAAGCCGAAATGACTCCACCATCGATGCCAATTTTTGAATCAGCAGCGACACAATTTTTGGCTGTCGATTTCTAAATCGGCAGCGGCCCAGTTGGTTGCCGATTTCTGAATCGGCAGCGATGTAGTTTTGCTGTCGATTTTTAAATCGATAGCGACACAATTGGCTGTTGATTTTTTAATCTGTAGCGACACCATTCTTCTACCGATTCCTGAACAAAGTTTTTGGCTATCAATTTCTGAATCAGCAGCCCATAGTTTTTGGCTTCTGATTACTGAATCGGCAACAGCACAGTTGGCTGTTGATTTTTGAATCGGCAGAGCTGTAGTTTTTATGCCCAATTATGAATCGGCAGCGACAAGGTTTTTGGCTACCAATTTCTGAATTAGCAGCGTATAGTTTTTGGCTGCTAATTTTTGATTCGGCAGCGGCACAGTTGGTTGTTGATTTTTGAATCGGCAATGACACAGTTTTTATTGCTGATTTTTTAATCGACAACGATAGTGTAAAACCTAACAAATATTAGAGTTGACCGGCCTATCCTAGGGGAGAATGGGAATAGACACTAGCCCAAGATAAACCAAAAGAGGGACGAGAACAACCTTATCCAGCCCTCCAAACACCGCTTTTCATTTAAAAGGGGTATAAATGCAGCAAGGAGAGAGAAAGAGGCATTTTTTCCAAAACAAGCTGCATACTCTTGCCTTCTTCCTCTCCCCAAAGAGAAGACTGAAACCGACTAGCTGCATGCATATCTCTTAGGGTGCTGCGTGAGAAGAGAGCTAGAGGGGATGAGAAGCGATCGAAAACATGGTGGAAGCTGGAGCCTAGACCTTCCTTTAGAACCGGCAGCAGCTATGACTGCAGCACATATGACACGATTAAAAGATTGATGTCTTATCCCAAGTGCAGGAGTGTCGAAGTAATAAATAACCCGGCAAGACCGGGGTCGAACCACAAGTAGGTAAACTATATAAAATTATAAACAACAAATGAAAAGGAGTTGAAGAGAACTTTTGAGGTGTGGTATTGATGTGAGTATTAATTAAAGATAAAAGCAATTGTCAAGGTTAGAGGATCCACTAATAGTATTAGAAATAAGTATAATATAAACTCTTTTTATTAATCAATTGGAAACCACACACAAAGGAGGTTCCCATCAGATGATTTATAATAGTTCATTATAAATTACTAACATGATCATATTAATTATCTTATTTTAGTAACACCGTACTTTTAAATATTGTTAGGAATTCATGATGTTAACTTGTGTTAACAACAAATCAAGTTCTTTTTATAGCACAAGTGTTGGTTATACCATATAGTAGGCTGTGAAAGTGCCAAGTATTTGTTGTACCAAGGGTTGTACAACACAAATCTACATTAATCATTTAACAAGCAAGGTATTAAGAATTAGTAAGAATAAAAGATAAGACATGTTAATAACAAACTTTCTTGGATATAAACATTGAAGTCCATGTTGAGTTTATATTATACCTATTCTAACACCATTAGTGAAACCTTTTCACCTTGACATAATAAACTTAGCTAAACATTGTGAATAAGAGAAACATAAATAAATTAGATAAGAACATAGTTATGATGAAAAACATAAACATGAGATTAATGAAAGCAAAACTTAAACATTACAAAAATACAAAGAAAGAAAGCAAGAATATGATCTTGATCTAAAAACCAAGATGTCTAAATATATGGAAAATGCATCCTTTTATAGGCTAAAATTCAAAACTATTGATTTGATGACTAATTATTGAGTGGGTAGCCACCTTTTGACTTGGTGACAATCATTATCTTCTTGTCTGAACAAAACATCATTGCTATGAAAGGAACTTGATTTGTTGTTAACATAAATTAACATCATGAATACCTGACAACATTTACAAGTATTATCATTATTCGAATAAGATAACTAATGTAATCATGTTAACAATTTATAATCCGATTGGAACCTCCTTTGTGTGTGGTTTCCAGTTGAGTAATAAAAAGAGTTGATACTATACTTATTTGAAATACCATTAGTGGATCCTCTAACCTTGACAATTGTTTTTATCATTGTTTAATCTTTTCATCATTATCACATCTCAAAGTTCTCTTCAACACCAATATCATTTTATTATTTGTAATTTATATAGTTCACCTCTCTGTGGTTCGACCTCGGTCTTGTCGGGTTATTTATTACTTTGACACTCCTGCACTTGGGAGAAGACATCAACTCTTTGATCATGTCAGCATCCTAAGAAGATAGCCAGATTTGAGAGTTAGGAGTTAATTTCAAGAATTGATGCATTCATGTATACTATGTTTTGTATATACTAAGTATATGAAAGAACTACTATTGTTATGCTTTAAACAGAGAATAATGTTAGTAAGGCTAATGGTATTTGATGTAACCATATTATTCGATAGTTTCACCCACATCTACCTAATGTTTTGTCCATGTTTTATATATAAAATGCCTTGATATTCTTTGTTTTTTGTTTTGAAGGCATTTTTGGATGAAAGATGCAAAAAGGAGTAAATTGGAGGTAATTGGCAGATTTGACGTTCAGTCGATGTTTTGTGCAGAGCGTGAGTTCTAGAGATCGAAATGAAGTGATTCCAGTGGCACTAAAAAGCTAACATCCATACCTTTCTGGAAATGTAATGCAAGAAAAATAAAAGGAGAAAGATCATGGAAATCACATCCTGCAAAGTCAAATCTCGCATTCTGCCAGTGTTGACCTTTGGTCATTCAAAATTTAATATCTGGAGCTACAGAAGTCCAATTGATGCAAACTCAATTTTCTTGGATTCCTAATTCAAAGACCTATCCACGCTCCAAATTTCAGCCAAAACCGATGTCATATGAGGGAGATATGATTTTCCAAAGATGACAACTGAATTCTGCCAGCAAACAGGTTTCGTGAAGAAACAAGTCCAAATTACATTTCGAAGCATCTAAACCGACATCCAAGTTTTTATATCAGCAATTTAGCTCCTCTAAGTCAGAGTTTGAAGATTTCATGCAAGGCTATTTCTCCTTTTTAGGAAAAATAGTTATTGAAGTACTTAAATGTAAACTGTCAACTTAAGGAAGGACTATTTTGTAAAATAGAGACCTAGGGTTTCCTAGGATATAAAAAGAATGAGAGAAGAGAAGGGGGGCAGCCAACCAAGAAGAGAAAAACGCCCCCTTCCTCTAAGAAACCCTAAATTATGCATTCTTCCTTCTTTTTGATTAGTTGCTCAACAAACATGCAAGGCTAAACACTTTTTCTTGGTTGCAAGGACACGGAAACCTTCGGATTTCAAGAACTGTGAGATTTATTTTACCTTTTCTTTTCAGTTTATATGATGAATATGTTTGTTCTCCTATGCTTATTTTTCCTATGATTGTTTATTTTAATTGCTAGAGCGGACTCTAAGTTATTATTGTAGACAATCTATTGTTAAGTTTGATATCAAAACCGGAGTTGTGGTATATGAACTTGTGAAGCAACTGAGTTTAATAATTGTGGCGGATCTACGTTATTAATCTTAGGGAGAACATTCAATCAAATCAAACATAGACTGCGGACAGTTATGTTTTCTTGATTAATCAACTTATCTAGTTCTTAAGGCTGCCATTGAATTAAATTACTAGTGCGGACACTGTGGTTGTTTGATGGTTAGGGCTAGTTATACGGCGGATCCGTTAACTAACCAATGTTAAGAAGAGATAAATATTCAGAATATAAATTGATGTTTCGTTTCCATGATCAGTTCTGATTTCTGTAGGTGGATGTGTGCTTGTGACCAAGGTTTGTTCTCTTGATAATTTTCTGATTTTATTAAATTTCATTTGATAGTTTTCTGTTTTCTTTTGCTTTAGCCTACATAACTTCCAAACCCCCCCAAATTGCATATCATCTAGCATAAAAATCTAACTTGAATCTTCCTCGTGGGATCGACCCCTTGCTTGCTCTATACTATCTTGTGTGTTGTGTTTTAAGCTAGGGTAATTAATTTGTGCGACCGCGACATCGCAACAAATTTTGGCGCCGTTGCCGGGGAGGTAATTTTAGTTGATTTTTGTGCTTGTACTGTTATTTTCATTTGCTGTGATTCAAAAAAAAAAAAAAAAGAGAAACAGAATTTTTGCTTGCGACGGTACTGTTCACTTGCGGCAGCGGTACTGTTCACTTGCGGCAGCGGTACTGTTCAAAACAGAGTTTTTGGTGGAATTAGGTATCGGCCTTTTGTTTTGTGAAGGAAAACGACGTTCTGAACAGGACTAGTGATAAATCACTAGCCCCACCCTATTGAGGCCAAATTCCGCTGTTTTCTAGTGTTTTTAGGCAGTTTTAGGTTTCTACCGTAGGATTTTCGTACAATTTGCATTGTTTTCGATCTCTTGTGTGGTTGGTTTCTTTTGAGTTTTCTTGATGATTTATGCCAATAACCCGTTCTACTAATCAAATTCAAGTGCAGTTGGATCTCGAATAGAAAAAACTTTACGCAGGTTACGAAAGGAAGCTCGCCTTAACACCATGGCTATTGCACGACAACAAACACTTAAGGAGCTTGCTGCTCCTAACGTGGAAAATCAGCCATTATGCATAAACATCGACAATAATGTAAACTTTGAGCTCAAATCTGGTTTTATACATTTGTTACCAACATTTAATGGTCTTGCAGGAGAAGATCCTCATACTCATCTCAAGGAATTCCATATGGTTTGCTGTTGGCATGAAACCGAATGGAGTTGATGAAGAACAGGTTAAGTTGAAAGCTTTCCCTTTCTCTTTAAAGGGGGCAGCAAAGGCATGGTTTTTCTCTATTCTCCCAAGTTCCATTGGAACTTGGAATGCCTATGAAGAAGATTTTCCTTGAAAAGTATTTCCCAGCATCTCGAGTTGCCAACATAAGGAAAGAAATATGTGGGATTCGACAATCTCATGGAGAGACACTTTCCGAGTATTGGGAAAGATTTGAGCAACTGTGCATTCAATGCCCTCATCATCAAATACCCGATCAGCTGCTCATTCAATATTTCTATGAAGGATTGATGCCTACTGACCGTAGTATCATTGATGCTGCAAGTGGAGGGGCATTGGTAGATAAGACACCCGAGGCTGCACGCCAATTGATCTCAAACATGGCAGCCAACTCGAAACAGTTTGGCACTCATGGAGACTTCGCAAATAAACGAGTAAATGAGGTAAGTATTTCTAACCTTGAGAATAAAGTTAATGATCTTACTTCTCTTGTGCGTTCTTTGGCTTGTGGCAATGTACAGCAGGTGAAAGTTTGTAGCATATGCTCCTTACAAGGACATGCTTCAGATATGTGCCCAACAATGCAAGAAGATTACATTGAACAAGCTAATGCAGTTGATGGAGCATTCAATGGACAGTCCCAGCGTAAATATGATCCCTTTTCCAACACGTACAATCCTGCATGGAGAGATCATCCCAACTTATGCTATGGGAACCCACCTCAACAAGGCAATCAAGGCCGACAGTTCCATCCCCATGGATTTCAATCCCAACAGAATTATCAAGCAAGACAGCCCCCTCCATTCACAAACTCTAATGTTATGGGGTCATCATCCAATGATGATCTTCGTGAGATGATGAAAACTTTGGCTTCTAACACTGTGACCTTGCAACAAAATGTCATGTCTTTTCAACAAGAAACAAGGTCAAGTATTCACAACTTGGAGAAGCAAATGGGGCAAGTAGCTTCAAGTGTGGGGAAATTGGAAGCACAAATGAATGGAAAATTGCCCTCCCAAGCATTGAATCCAATAGAGAATGTTAGTGTGATCATGCTACGAAGTGGGAAAGAACTTGAAGAGAAAAGGTCAAAACAAATTGAGATGGAGGAAGAAGAAGAGATAGAAACTGAATTGAGTACAAAGAAGGAACATCCTCTTCCTCTACAAACTGAAATATTGACCAACACTCCAAAGGTAACTCCTCATTCAATGAATTCCAGTTTTAAAATAATTCCACCCTTTCCTGTGAGTTCTTCTAGGTCAAAGAAAGAGGACAAAGAAAAAGAGATTTTAGAGGTTTTCAAGAAAGTAGAACTCAACATTCCTTTGCTTGATGTTATCAAGCAAATTCCCAAGTATGCCAAATTCTTGAAGGAGTTGTGTACTACCAAGAGAGCTTTCAAACTAAAAGGTCATGAAATGGTAAGTATGGGTGAAGTTGTATCTGCTATTGTTCAAAAGAATATGCCTTTGAAGCAAAAAGACCCAGGTGCGTTTACTATCCCATGTGTTATTGGTAATGCTAGTTTCAAAAGGGCCTTGTGCGATTTAGGTGCATCCATTAGTGTTATGCCTAAACATGTTTATGATTCTCTTAGTCTTGAGCCTTTGAATAAAACTAGCATTGTAATACAACTTGCGGATCGTAGTTTTGTTTACCCACTTGGTGTGATAGAAGATGTCCTAGTCAAGATTGACAGTTTGGTCATTCCATGCGACTTTTATATTCTTGATATGGAACATGATTCTTGTGATTCATCAAACAACACTCCTATATTGTTTGGGAGACCATTCTTGAAAACTGCCAATACAAAAATTGATTGTGGTAAGGATACTTTGTCTATGGAGGTAGGAGATGAAAAAATTGAATTTAATTTTCATGATGCAATGACATATCCTTATAGCAATGTTTATTCTATCACATGTTATGACCAAGTTGATAAGTGTATGCAGCAAGTTTGTGATTTTGATAGTGAGGATGGATTAAGCGTAGCTTTGAGCTGTGGCTATGATTTTACCAAGATAAAAGAGATGGAGAGGCATATATGTGTTCTCCAAAATGTGCATGACTCAGCATTGGATTTACAAGCTTTGCAAATTGTACTCCATGATGCAGGAGTCATTTACCTCATCATGGACAGTGAATGGGTGGCGCCTATCCTTTTGGTGCCTAAAAAGATTGGAATTACGTTGGAAGAGATTCGAAATGATTCTTACGAGAATGCAAGGATTTATAAAGAAAAGACTAAGAGTCTCCATGACCAAATGATTACAAGAAAAGAGTTTAATGTTGGAGATAAAGTCCTCTTTTATCATTCGCGTTTGAAACTTTTTCCTGGAAAGTTGCGCTCTCGTTGGATTGGACCCTTTGTTGTTTCTAATGTTTTTCCTTATGGTGCAGTTGAAATTACAAGTTTAGAAACCAACAAAGTACTCAAGGTCAATAGGCATCGTTTGAAACCTTTCTATGAAGGTTGGACGGCAGAACTCACCGCTTTTGTAGAGTTAGCTGAACCAATCTATGAAGAATGAGCATGCCACATGTCAAGCCAATGACATAAAACAAAAGCGCTTACTGGGAGGCAACCCAGCACAAAAAAAAAAAAATCAGATTTGCTTTCTTTGTCCTTATCTTTTATTTTTTTTCGCATTTTAATTTTTTTTTTCTTTTCTGTCATTCTCTTATGTTCCTTTACTTTTATTTCAACATTGAGGACAATGTTGTGTTTTAAGTGTGGGGGTATTGGGAGAATTTTAGTTTTCTTTGTTGTTCTTTAAAAGAAAAAAAAAATTTATGTTTGATCTTTTGAACTCCCATTGGTTTTTTAGAATATGAGTATTATGTATGAGAATTAGTTGAGATAGATGAATAATATAAATCAAATGAAGGAGTGTGCATGCAAGTTTTAAGGTTTAATTGGTTTAGGGATTGACTTTGAGAATATGCCATGTTGACTTTATAGTGTTATACCAATGCAAGCTTTTGAGCCTTCAACATTATATTCTTTTATTGTGCCTTCTTTTAATGATATGTATCTTTAGAACTTGCTTCATATCTTGTTGAGATTACATTCATATTACATATATACATGAAGATGATAAAGGCATTAGGAATTTTAACCACTTGAGCCAAAAAGCCAACCTAAAGCATATTATCCTTAGTGAGCCCCTTTTGAGCTTGTTTATCTTTTCTTTGTTTTATCCATGTATAAGCCTTAACTTTTTATATGTTTTCCTTTTCCCCTGGCCAAGGATTAGTAGAGCGTATACTTATGATATCTCATGGAATTATGGTTGGAAATTATGTGAAAAGAAAGAAGAAGTGATATTTGATGAAAAGATGGGCAAAGTTGCCAAAGGTAAAAAAAAAAAAAAAAAAGGAAAGAAAAAGAAAAGAAAAAGAAAAAGAAAAAGAAAAAGAAAAAAGTGTTCCTTTATGTTCTTAAGATTTTATATTGAAAAAGCTTGAAATCAAAAGAAGTTAAGCATTGGTGATTAAAGATGGAAAATTTATGTGCTTTGATGGAATATCTTGTTTGAAATATCATTTTTCAGAATGCTCTACTTTCTTTGGTTTGAACCTTTTCTTTTACTCTATTTTACCTCACCTTAACCTTAGCCCCATTACAACCGGAAAATAAGACCTTTTGATTCATGTAGTACTTGTAATAAGTTGCTAATGGAGATGAGATTGAAAAGCAAGCTTATGGTAGAACATACTCTTTGATTGAATTTGAGAGATTTAAACACATAAACCCTAAACACATGAGTGTTGGAGTGTATATCAATGAGAGGACCTATCACTTTGGCATGGCATAGATTTCATTTAAATCCCGACGGTTGATTGAGTTTTGAAGTTTGCATGTAAATGAATTCATAAGAATTATACTATTTATCCTTCATGATTGTATTCTTGTTTATAATGCATATATTCTTGGACATTGATGGGAGATTAAGAGATTGATCATAGTTTTTTTCAATTTGATTTTATTTATCCTTTCTCGAGGACGAGCAAGAGCTAAGTGTGGGGGTATTTGATGTAACCATATTATTCGATAGTTTCACCCACATCTACCTAATGTTTTGTCCATGTTTTATATATAAAATGCCTTGATATTCTTTGTTTTTTGTTTTGAAGGCATTTTTGGATGAAAGATGCAAAAAGGAGTAAATTGGAGGTAATTGGCAGATTTGACGTTCAGTCGATGTTTTGTGCAGAGCGTGAGTTCTAGAGATCGAAATGAAGTGATTCCAGTGGCACTAAAAAGCTAACATCCATACCTTTCTGGAAATGTAATGCAAGAAAAATAAAAGGAGAAAGATCATGGAAATCACATCCTGCAAAGTCAAATCTCGCATTCTGCCAGTGTTGACCTTTGGTCATTCAAAATTTAATATCTGGAGCTACAGAAGTCCAATTGATGCAAACTCAATTTTCTTGGATTCCTAATTCAAAGACCTATCCACGCTCCAAATTTCAGCCAAAACCGATGTCATATGAGGGAGATATGATTTTCCAAAGATGACAACTGAATTCTGCCAGCAAACAGGTTTCGTGAAGAAACGAGTCCAAATTACATTTCGAAGCATCTAAACCGACATCCAAGTTTTTATATCAGCAATTTAGCTCCTCTAAGTCAGAGTTTGAAGATTTCATGCAAGGCTATTTCTCCTTTTTAGGAAAAATAGTTATTGAAGTACTTAAATGTAAACTGTCAACTTAAGGAAGGACTATTTTGTAAAATAGAGACCTAGGGTTTCCTAGGATATAAAAAGAATGAGAGAGAGAAGAGAAGGGGGCAGCCAAGCCAAGAAGAGAAAAACGCCCCCCTTCCTCTAAGAAACCCTAAATTATGCATTCTTCCTTCTTTTTGATTAGTTGCTCAACAAACATGCAAGGCTAAACACTTTTTCTTGGTTGCAAGGACACGGAAACCTTCGGATTTCAAGAACTGTGAGATTTATTTTACCTTTTCTTTTCAGTTTATATGATGAATATGTTTGTTCTCCTATGCTTATTTTTCCTATGATTGTTTATTTTAATTGCTAGAGCGGACTCTAAGTTATTATTGTAGACAATCTATTGTTAAGTTTGATATCAAAACCGGAGTTGTGGTATATGAACTTGTGAAGCAACTGAGTTTAATAATTGTGGCGGATCTACGTTATTAATCTTAGGGAGAACATTCAATCAAATCAAACATAGACTGCGGACAGTTATGTTTTCTTGATTAATCAACTTATCTAGTTCTTAAGGCTGCCATTGAATTAAATTACTAGTGCGGACACTGTGGTTGTTTGATGGTTAGGGCTAGTTATACGGCGGATCCGTTAACTAACCAATGTTAAGAAGAGATAAATATTCAGAATATAAATTGATGTTTCGTTTCCATGATCAGTTCTGATTTCTGTAGGTGGATGTGTGCTTGTGACCAAGGTTTGTTCTCTTGATAATTTTCTGATTTTATTAAATTTCATTTGATAGTTTTCTGTTTTCTTTTGCTTTAGCCTACATAACTTCCAAACCCCCCCAAATTGCATATCATCTAGCATAAAAATCTAACTTGAATCTTCCTCGTGGGATCGACCCCTTGCTTGCTCTATACTATCTTGTGTGTTTTAAGCTAGGGTAATTAATTTGTGCGACCGCGACATCGCAACAGTATTTGAGATGAATGATCGAGTTTGAGTATTGTAATTAGCCTTGGTAATTGATGAATTATTAATGTGTTATTTACATAAGTAAGGAGAAATGATAGAAGTACACTTTTTTGGTGCATGAATGAAATGTTACGCTAATATTGTTTATGTTTCTTTAAATTGCCTATAGTGCTTGAAATTATTTTGTGTTGTAACAGGGACATCATACCAACATTGTATGTAGAGAAATCCGTTTCGCAGCTCACACATTTTGAAAAGAACTATATATTCACATGTTATGAGTGATATGAGTTCTATATGAACGGACGTGTTAATCACTAAATTAGTCGTCCGACCCCTTTTGTAAAGACTAGTAATGAAAATTGAAATGGAACATGGATGTGAATGTGCGAACAAGTTGATATGATGTGTATGGAAATACATATGAGGTATTCATCAAATGAGGAAGTCGTGTTGTGAAATTACATGAGGTCAGGATAATGAAAATACTAGTTGTGTAACTTGTTGTTCGACAGTTTTGTATGATCTTGTAATGTTAACGAGACTAGAACAAGAATGCAAATTTATGAGTATGTCAATACGATGGAAATATAATATTATGGGCACGTGTATTGAGAATCCATTTTATAGGAATGTTGATTTACATTATTCTACGTAGATTATGCCTTGATAATGAACAAAATGCAATGATAAATCTGAAGAATGATGTGGTGAAAAAATCCAGAAACCGGACGAAAAAAAAATTCCATCAATTTTGGCCTTGAAAAAGCCAGGTCATTACAGGGATGATTAGGATGTTAGTTTCAAGAATTGATGCGTTCATGTGTACTATGTTTGCATATACCAAGTATATGAAAGAACTATGATTGTTATGCTTTAAACAGAGAATAACATTAGTTTGGTTAACGGTCTTTGAGATCGATGACCAGGTTTGCGTATTGTAATTAGCCTCGGTCTTTGACGAATTATTAAGGGTGGTATTTACATAAGTAAGGAGAAATGAAAGAATTATGCTCTTTTGGTCCATGAATGAAATGTAACGTTAATATTGCTTAATTATGGTTTCTTAAATTGTCTATAATGCTTGAAATTACCTTGTGTTGTAACAGGGATATCATACCAACATGGTGCCTAAGGAAATTCGTTTTGCGGCTCACACATTTTGAAAAGATTACATATTCGCATGCTACGGGTGATATGATTTTTGTATGAATAGACGTGTTAATCACTCAATTAGTCATTCAACCCCTTTTGTAAAGACTAGGAATGAAAAAATGAAATGGAACACAGATGTGTATGTGCGAACATGTAGATATGACGTGTATGAATATATGCACGTGGTTTTCTTCTTATGAGGATGTTATATTGTGAAATTACATGAGGTCAGGATAACAAAAGGACTAGTTGGATAACATGAGGTCAGGATAACATGTAGATATGACGTGTATGAATATATTATACGTGGATTGTGTCTTGTTAATGAATGGAACACAATTAATGTTGTTATTTTCCATTAAGAAAATCTCTTCTTTTATGATGTCAATATTAGCTATCAAATATAAATTGGTTAATTCCTTTAATTTTAATAATCACTTGAAGAGGTTGCACTAACATCCTCGTCATCCCAAGTAGACACATTTAATGCCTTTTTCTTTTCTTTTTTCAAACTTTAAACTCATTATGACATTTGAGAAATCATACTTCACATAACCCGATTTCAAATTTTGCTAACCATTTCCTCATTTGTGATCTTTTTACATAGACTAACAAGTCCACTAAAAAAAGTGATGAACCTAGTATACATATCACAAATACTTTCATTAGATTCATTTGAACAATTCATATTCTCTAGTGAGGCTTACCAATCTAGAGTCTTTGACTTGACTTGTCCCTTCATAAATGACTTTTAAAAGTTTCCAAATCCTAATAGTCGTTTTACAATTCTTAATCCTAATAAAGTCCACATGGTTAAGAGCATAAAATAATGCATTTATAGCCTTAACATTATAACAATGCCTTTTCTTTTATTTATCATCCCATTCACATATGGATGCTGGAATAACCTCTTTATCCAAATTATTTCTTGTAATAGGTCATGTATATCCACTCTCAACAATATCTCACACCTCAACGATTCAAGAAAAGTTTCCTTCCTAACTTTTCAATAGGCATAGTTTTTATATTCAAAGAAGAAAGCCCTAGTTAAACATTGACCCTCTTATGTCATGATGTTTTCTTCTAGGTGATTAAACATCAAATAAGGAGTCCAAGCTCTAATATCGATTGCAAGAATTAAAAAGCCGAAGAGAGGGGAGGGAGTAAATTAAGGCTTTATCTAAAATTCTAGCACTTTAAAAAACAATTCTCAATTACTTCAAGAATGCAAAAATTCATAAACATTGTTCAAGAACAATTTTATCTCTTCAAATTTGGCAATAACAACAAGAACAATTATTCAAAGCACAAATAAAATGAGATAGATAGATAGATAGATAGATAGATAGATAGATAGAAAGAGAGAGAGAGATAAAAACATAAATTTTTATAGTGATTTCGATGACTGTCTACTCTACTTCTTGAACCTTTGTACAAGAATTCAAATTGTTCAAGAGCTGGTATAAGCTGCTTAAGGTATGTAGAGAGTGATCAGAGAAGAACAGCGAGAGGAAATTGAACATGGATAAACCACATAGACAAAGAGGAGGAAATTTATGTACTCTACTGGTAGATCCCCTCTACCAAAGAAATGGGAAGGGTGGACAAACATCTAGACAATTTAAGAATAGAGGAGGAAACTTTACCATTGAATCGAGCTCATGAGGATATATGCAAGTTAGTAGGGAAGATCTTTTAGTGCACCAACTCGTTAGGGGACAAGTACTTCAAGTGGGCTGACAAAGCAGTGAGGGCTTGCATATCCATTATGTCCAGATGCAGTTAAAGGCACCCTGGAGATTGTCAACTACCCTAAAAAGATGTTATATTTGTAGAGGTGAGGGGCACCAATGAAGGGGTTACAAGTATTTAGGTAGATGAGGTTATTATTATGGAGACATAAGCCATAGAAAAAAAAATGTCCCCGTAGAAATGTAGAGACTACTTAGGATCAAAGCACTACCACACAGAGCCAGCAACAAATGGTTACGGTTGATAGACCAACGAGACCTACTTGGTCTGGAGCGAGTGCTAACAAGGGGCGTGAGGTTTTAGGAGGAGAGGACTCCATGCATAAATGACTCAGGAGGATATGGGAGTTGCACCAAACGTTGTAGAGGGTACATTAATACTAGATTGTATGCAAGTATATGCCTTTGTATCATGCTAGATTATAACTAAATTGCATGTATCACCTAATAAAATTGGATAAGGGAGTAACTATTAGTACACATTTAGGAGAAAACATCGATATTGATGATGTATATAAATGGGTTCAAATGTATAATGGGGGATATGAGTTGAGGGTAGATTTGATGCCTTTGAACTTGAATGATTTTGACTTAATTTTAGGTATGGACTAGTTAAGCGAGCATAGGGCACAAATAAATTGTTTCACAAAACAATGACTATCCAAGGGAAGGGTGGTGAGAAAGTAGTATTTAAGGGAGTGAGGTAGGTAATACCCAATTGTATGATTTTAGTCGTGATAATAGAGAAGCTGATAAGAAAAGAGTGTTTCTTTAACAATCCTAATTTCTAGGAAAACACACAATAGGTAAATGGAAAATTTCATATTTAACTTATTCTGCGAGATCAAATACCTTAAGCTCTTATGATCTATAAAGATTTGAACTTGCAACCCTTACAAATAATGCCTCCAAACCCAAAGTCAATTTCCCAGCCGTTATGATGCAAATTAAATAACTTGGAACTGCTTTTCTCTCTCCCTTAAATACCACCCTTTTTCCACCTATATCTTGAATTGTTATTTTTTTGGTGAAACAATCCACTTTCATTCTATATTTTTACTTAACCAATCAATACTCAGAATCACATCAAAATCATATAACTTCAAAGGCATTAGATCTATTGTAACATCCCCCATTCCGGGATAAAAACAACAATCTCATGTCCACCGAAAAACAGAGTAACTAATTATATATATATATATACTCATGGTTTTCGTATTAAAATCTACCGAAATTTCGACGGAGTCCCCCCCTAAACTGGGAGGTCCTAAGTTATTGACATGTAACCTGCTTACACTTCTAATAACTCGCATCTCATAACTTAAATCCCGACCTAATCAGCCTGGGTTTCAATTTCCACAAATATTCTCACACCTATCAACCACAATATTTATAATATATATTATATAACAAAATATCATTATGGATGGATAAAAAATATAAATACATAGACATGAAATACGGTTATAAGAACTACAAAGTTAAGTTCATTCAAACAAATTTAAACATTAATTATACAAATTAAGTTACACAAACATTTTCATGTTTACAAAATACAAGGGTATACCCCCTAGAACCTAAATTACAAGAAGGAAACATAAGCTAGGATCTACTCCTGTCGTGCATGCAATGATCCTGAAACAAAATACATATTATTGAAAGATGAATATCACATAAATATAACAACATGAAAATCTAACAATATCAATAGGGTAACATGCATTCATATTTTGTTCACTTCTCCTTTCTGATTTTCATTAGAATCTCTTCCTTATTCAACTATTAGTAATCATGCCCTCTACCACTATTAATCTGCATTCCAGACTTTATAAGATCAAACATGATTATTTTTGTTTAACACATTACCGATACCAATTTCACTGGTATCATAAGCATCACCCGTAGGAGTCGATGCAAGGTGATCCCCTTACCTGGGATCTTAACATACACTAAATGTATGATAGCCAATACGCGGTGATCCCTTTACCTGGGATCCTAACATACACTAAATGTATGCTAGTTTACGCCTCAAGTCACACTTCTCATATTTCCTTTGTCAGTGATAGTTTCATCACTTAGCAATTCACACAACAACCTTTCCCCTTGAATACACATACATTCAGAAATTCACATTCACATTGGTAATATATATTAAATCATGGAATTTAACTAGAAGGTATAGGTGCGATTCACCTACCTGTAATAGAAGCTCTACTCATGCTCCCCTGCTGCTGCTGTTGCACCATGCCTGTGGTCCTTCCTGCAAATCACAGGTTTGTCTCATAAATTTTCCTCACTCAAGGATATGTTTTATAATAACCATATCAACAACCAATAAGTCTTTCTTTTAGTCATTTCTTAATATTTTACATTTTTCTCATTTCACCCATTACTATTGTCGTTCTTTGTCCAACCCCAGTCATCATTCCTTTCTTTATATTTGGACTGTTACTGCCAACTATTACTGTCTTGTTTTTGAACTGTTACTATCTGACCTCTCCTTAGATTTTTAACTATATCTGGAGTTATAGAACTCCGATTCAAGTGAGATTAGTCTCGTTGGAAGATTAAGACATGAGGATACAAGTTTAATGAATTAAGAAGAACCAGGTTCTACCTCTAAGATAGTCAAAATTGCTCATCAACAAACACTTGGATTGTTACTGTCCAACTGTTACTGTCTAACCTCTTCTAAGATTTTTAACTATATCTGGAGTTATAGAACTCCGATTCAAGCAAGATTAATCTTGTTGGAAAGCTAAGATATAAGGCTACAAGTTCCATGATGAAGAAGAACCCAGTTCTGCCTCTAAGATAGTCAAAATTGCTCATCAACAAACACTTGGACTGTTACTGTCCAACTGTTACTGTCTCATTTTTGAACTGTTACTGTCTGATCTCTCCTAAGATTTTTAACTATATCTGGAGTTATAGAACTCTGATTCAAGCAAGATTAGTCTCGTTGGAAAGCTAAGACATGAGGCTACAAGTTATATGAATTAAGAAGAACCCAGTTCTACCTCTAAGATAGTTAAAATTTCTCATCAACAACACTTGGACTGTTACTGTCTTGTTTTTAAACTGTTACTGTCTGACCTCTCCTCAGATTTTTAACTATATCTGGAGTTATAGAACTCCAATTCAAGGGAGATTAGTCTTGTTGGAAAGCTAAGACATGAGGCTACAAGTTCTATGTATTAAGAAGAACCCAGTTCTGCCTCTAAGATAGTCAAAATTGCTCATCAAGAAACACTTGGACTATTACTGTCCAACCGTTACTGTCTCGTTTTTAAACTGTTACTGTCTGACATCTCCTCAGGTTTTTAACTATATCTGGAATTATAAAACTGAAATCTATAATTTAACATCCAGACATCAATTCATAATCAACTTTAAAACAACTCATAAGACCATATTTAGAATATCTTACCCGGTACGAATCAAGGTCTCGATCCCTTTTTTTCTTTCTAATGACAGTCGACCCTCCCCTCTTCTCTTCTTGTTCAATTTTTCTTGTTAATCCCTTGCCCACCAGTGTTTATTTTACCTATAACCCTTAATCTTGAAAGGGTTCTTGAAATTTGGTGTTTCTCTCTTGATCTGTAAAAATAGATACCAAAACTCCCTCTCTTCTTTCTTCACGATAATTGCATATTTGTTTTTGGTAAGAGAGTAGTATTTATGCTTATAATTATTCTTATTTTCATTTAGGCCCCATTTTCTTTAAGTGTATTCGTTTTTCCCTACTTCTTTTTTTTTTAGTTTAGCTTGTTTTCTTTAATTTAATCCAGCCTTGATTTTCTCGAGATTTACATCTATCCTCAGTTCTAACCCTTCGATCTGTAGTTTTACGCCTTTATAAACACTATCAATATCTATGTATTCTCCTAGAGGCGTATCAACTGTTACCCCCACATTCAATTCACTTGGAAATACATGCAATTCATCTACAAGTCGATATGCTATAAAAAAATGACTGGCTTCAAGATCAATTAAAGCATAAACTTGCATTAATTCTAACTATAATGTACCTGCCACCACATTGGGTGCAACTACCACATCCTCCTAAAACAAGTGGTATACTCCACCATAAGTCCTCTCCTCCTGGAACCTGGGCCAACCCTAATTAGCATTCATCCCAGACTGGGTAGGCCTCACTGGTCGATCAACAGTGACCAACTACTACTGACTCTGTGTAATAGCTTTATGACCTATGTAGCTCTTGCAGTCCTACGAGGACAATCTCTCTTCTTGTGGGCTGTATCCTCACTGTAAAAACATCCTTTCTCCAAATATTGGCAATCCCTCCAATGGTGCCCCTTGCCTCTACAAATATAACACCTACACGGTGTCGTCGAACAGTCTTCGAGGTGTCTCAAGCTACATCTTCCACATAATGGGTACATAGGTCCCCTATACTCAAAAGATCCCCTTGTAGCACTGGCTCCTTGACAAGCCAAACCTCCCGAGGATCCCACACTACTAATCTATTTGGAACCCTCTGATTCTCTACCTATAGTAAATTCCCCCTCCTCTAAAACTGCCTAGAAGACTACCCACTTGTCCCCTTCTTTGAAAGAGGAGGCCTACCAGTGGAGTATACAAAATCTCTTCTCTTAACCCTGGCTGTCTGACCCTATTCATTCACTAGTCTTGGTATGTCTTGAATTACCCCTCCATCCCCTAACCAACCTATACCAGCTCACGAATGGACTGAAATGATATCACTATTAGCACCATCTTCAACTCTTGTTAAAGCCCATCTCAGAACCTCTCTACCCGATGGCGCTTTATGGGGAGATAACCAAAAGTAAAGATAAACAAATCCTAAAACCTCCTCTCATGCTCAAGAACGATCATATCCCCTTACGGTAAGTCTAGGAACTCATGTTCATTTTCTTTCCTATGCTTCCATGAGTAGTATCTCTCCTTAAACTCCTCCCTAAAGTCTCTCCATATAAGTGCCTCCCTAGATCTCCTCTTTCTTATAGTTTCTCGCCAGGAGTGGGCACTCTTGACTAACAACTGGGCCGCACAATCAACTCGAGACCCCTTTAGAATTGGCATCTAAGTCATCACTTTTTCTACCTTTCTTAACCAATGCACTGCTACCTCAGCATCCTCCTCTCCTGATAAGGTCACACAACCCATCTCTCTCATCCTTTTAACCCAAAGCATCAAGGTGACTACCCTTTTTGGTTTAAGAGCTAAGCTAAATGCTTCAGCCATCCCTGCTACAACAACTCTTACAATTTGTTCTAGAAAAGCAAGATCAGAGTATGGATTAGGTGCAACTACTGGCACCCTAGGCGGGAGTCCATCCAACTGCCTATGTCTCTCAAACACTTCCGGTAACGATACCTCTGCTTGTTGGGAGACAGAATCCTTCTGACAACTTATAGATTCACCCCTCTTGGAGTGAGCCAATGCCACTAGTACATAAGTGATAGTATCTATCATCAAGGAATCCTAATATGGATCACTCCTAGACTGTACGCTATCATCTCCTCTCTACATAGGGGGTAAGTCAATATATGTCCCTTTGTCTAGTCCAGATCATCATGAAATACATTTCAAAATTTCATCAGTATCCCAACCCTTGGAATAGTAACCTGTCACTTTGATACCAAATATAACAATCCCAATTTCCAGGAAAACACACAACAAGTAAATGAAAAATTTCAGATTTTTTTATACAGGTTCCACCAAAAATTTTACTAAAATTTCAGCGAAGTCTCCCCTATACTGGGAGGTCCTAAGTTATCGACTTGGTGAAAACAAAGACATCATTGAAGTTGCGGAGTCTAGCTTTTGAGTTAATTTTGACCAAACCATGATGGAGATCTACTTTGATTCCTCTGTCAGTGGTGTCATACCAATAACATTTGAATAAAAAGACATTATTATGCTCGCTATGATATTGCAGTTCAATTACCTCTTCTAATTTTTCATAATAGTCAACTTTAAACTCACTAGAAGTTGATCCTTTAACACAAACTCCACTATTATATTTCTTTCTACCCTACCCATATTATTTAGTATGAAACATGTACCCATTAACAAAATATCCATTGTAGCACTTCACTTTTCTTTTAGGACCCAGACTTAGTAGAGACAATATAGCGCTAGCATTCTTTTCCATTTTATAAACCTGGTACATCAAGTACAACAATGAATAATGATCGAGAATTCTGTAATGAAATTAAGTATCCTAGTAGATAATGAGTTTGTGATACTACTTATATGTGTTCTGAACCACGTTGCAAATGATTCATCTTGAAATCGAAAGATTTGCAATTCGGTCAGCTGTGAGTTATTAGATAGTAAATATTAACGATATTGCCTACGAGGTATTCAACAATGTATGATTTTGTGATAATACATGAGAGAAATAGTCTATTAATAACAAAGTTTAAGTAGTATACTTACTAAATAAAAGGTCTCAGTTCATCACAGTTAAACAACACATAATTATGTGCTTGTCTAAATTCTATTTCCAACAAATATTTTATCCTGACCATATTTTTTGGCGTGAGTCATCCAAGATTGGAGAATATTGACAAGTTCTCACTTGAAGACACTTCACCACCATCATCGTGCGTTGGTACGCAATTGATTCTTGTTCTCAAATGAGACTCGAAATAGTACGAGATAAATGTTGAGATCTCCTCAACAATATAGGCCTCACATATCGATGCCTCAACATGCGTCTTGTTTTTTACCTTATTTTTAATGTTGAATAAGTACCTGCATGGAGTAAAATGAATATTTTCAATTAACAAAAACAACTAAAATAATATTGAAGATTACATTGCATATGTAATCTCTAACCTCTCAAATGGATACATCCATCTATACTGGACAGGGCCTCCAACTTTTGCCTCATACAGTAAATGTATGGTAGATGATTTATAGAATCAAAAAATTATGGAGGGAATATCATCTCAAGTTTGCATATTGTCTCAACAATTTTCGTTTCAAGCCTTTCAATGTGCTGTGTCTACAACTTGCTGGAGCATATATCTCTAAAGAAATGATTGATCTCCTTGAGTGCATCCTATATTCTCTTTGGCAATAAATCATGATAAGCTAATGGAATGAGTGTTTGCATAAACATGTGGCAGTCATGGCTCTTCATTCCATACAATCTGCAATCCTCCAAATTAACCAACCTTGATATGTTTGAGGCATGTCCATTGGAAAAAGGCAGACTCTTCAACCATTGGTACACTAGTAGTTGTGCATTCTTGTCTAAGGTGAAGCTTGCTTTGGGCTTTGCGACTCATGACCCAGCATAAACCAACTCCATATTTTTACGATGACAAGACAACACTATATCCATTCTAGCCTTGGTGTTATCCTTTGTCTTCCTCTTCACGTCCATGATCATGTTGAAAATGTTCCCAAACATGTTTTTTTCTATGTGCATGACATCAAGGTTATGGCAAAGAAAATTGGTCTTCCAAAAAGGAATCTCCTAGAAAATACTTCACTTTATTTAGTTGTGGGTCAAACCAAAACCAGGAAACTTCTACTTACCGAATTGGAAACAAACACAATGTCAACGTACTCTGACACGACGTCATACAATTCTTCATTGGAAAGACGCAGGAGTGCAACATCCTTTTCAACTCTACTAAAAAAAATCATTTTTGTTCTTTTTATACATGTGATTCGTTGGCAAGAAAAGTCTGTGATAGTAAAAAAAGATGTTTTACCCCCATTTATTACCGTGAATGCCTTGTTGTTTTCCATGCAGTATGAACATGTTAATTTTCCATGCGTGCTCCAACTAGAAACCATTCCATAAGCCGGAAAATCATTGATAGTCCATATCAAAGTTGCCCTTATAGGAAAATTCTGTTTCGTCGATACATCACAAGTCAACGTGTCGGAGGACCACAATTGCGTCAACTCATTAATCAATGGTTGAAGCCAAACATGGAGCCAATTCTTCGTTCTCCAACCTTTATCTAAAGGGTTGCCAATTCTGCCCGATATTTTTCTTAGAAAGGGAATTATGAAGCCAACCCTACCATGTGTTTTTTATTGCTCCCCAGCTTGATCATGCCCCCAAGTATTCAATTCGGGTTTTCTTTGGGGGATGAGGCTATGTGAAGGAAGGTTTGACAAGGAGTTGTTTTCATGCATCAATTTTAGAATTTCAAAGCTATTCCAGACACATAAATCATTTTGACATTGATTCAAAGCAAATTTGTTATGAAGAAATTCAAGTGATTCTTATAAAGAGGTTTTCAGAAGTGATGAAAACTTTTTGTTTTGCTTTTGGTGAAAATATGAAGTGATATTTTGTTAGTCAAGAGGTTCAAACTTCAATTTGAGAGTTATAAAGAACTGATTTTCAAAGCATTCATTTTATTTGGATGAATAATGATTTTCGCGTGGGAAGCATTGTCTACCGATCCAGATTGCTTGCCTTTGATCAGAGAGGGCTTAATTAGGCACGTAATGTAGGCTTGGGCTATTGGTTACGAAGAAAAGGATATTTACAAGCCCAAAAGGTGTTTAAGGGATTTCAAGACTAAGGATCACTTGTGCTTGTTTTCTGACCTTTTGTACCTTTTATCTTTAGAATTTGTTTCCAAAATGATCTATCGTGCCCCCTAGTGTCAGGCTTAGGCCTTTTATTTTTTTAACTTAGTTAAGCATCATCATATCATAAAGCTCAAATCTTTTGGACCCTTCATATTTTTCTTCATGCCCCCCAGTTTTGTTTGGGCACCTTTTGTAACGACCCGACTTTTTCAAGGCTAAAATCAATGGAATTTTTTTTTATCGTCCAGTAACTGGATGTTTTTCACCATATCATTCTTTAGATTTATCATTGCATTTTGTTAATTAACAAGGTGACACGATCAAAGAGTTGATGTCTTATCCCAAGTGCAGGAGTGTCGAAGTAATAAATAACCTGGCAAGACTGGGGTCGAACCATAGGGAGGTGAACTATATAGAATTATAAATAAAAGAAAAGATTTGGAAAGAGCTTTGAGATGTGATAATGATGTAAGGATTTAAACGAAGATAAAACAATTATCAAGGTTAGAGGATCCACTAATGGTATTTCAAATAAGTATAGTATAAACTATTTTTATTACTTGACTGGAAACCACACACAAAGGAGGTTCCACTCGGATTATAAATTGTTAACATGATTACATTAGTTATCTTATTCGAGTAATGCCAAAACTTGTAAATATTATCAGGTATTCATGGTGATAACTTATGTTAACAACAAATCAAGTTCCTTTCATAGCATAGGTGTCGGTTATACCATACAGTTGGCCTATGAAAGTGCCAAGTATTTGTTGTACCAAGGGTTGTTCAACACAAATCTAGATTAACCATTTAACAAGCAAGGTATTAAGAGTAAGTAAGATAATAAATATAAAACATGTTAGTATCAAACATTAAAGTCCATGTTGAGTTTATACTATACTTATTCTTACACCATTAGTGTAACCTTTTCACCTTGACATAATAAACTTAGCTGAACATTAAGAATAAGAGAAACATAGATAAACAAGAGGAGAACATGATTATATGAGTATAATAAATGAAATGAAAAGCATAAACAAGAGATTAATGAAAGCAAAACTTAAGCATTACAAAAATATAGAGAGAGAGAGAGAGCAAGAACATGATCTTGATCTGAAAACCAAGATGCCTAAATAAATGGCAAATGCCTCCTTTTATAGGCCAAAATTTAGAACTATTGATTTGATGACTAATTGTTGAGTGGGTGGCCACCTCTTGACTTGGTAACCATCCTTATCTTCTTGTCTGTAGAAAACGTCATTGCTAACATCAGAATTTGAATAGATAGTCTTCATGAAAGTTATGGGGAATTGTCTCTACTCTCCAACAAAACAAGAATGAGGTCATTTGGACTTCTAGAACTCAAGATATGGGTTGAACACTGAACAATGTCCAGGCTGCAAGACAGATTCTGACTTCTATGTTGTTGCTACAATTTGAACTTGAAAACGGTCCATTTAATCTTGGACTCTCATGAAAGTTTTAGGCCTATGTCTTAGCTTTCTATCCATATAAACCAGACCTAAATCCAAGTTCTACAGCTCCAGTTATGATCCAATAACCGAATGGTGTTCCAATTTGAATTCAACCAGAATCTCTTTTCTAAGCTTAGCCCTCTCTTTGTCTTCTCAATTACAATAGTTAAACTCATCAATCAATCCTTTGATTTATGTGATAGACTTGCATTTAAAATGAACATTTACCATAAATTAAAGGTATCTTATATTATCAGACTTGTTATTATAAAGCATGCTCTAGTTAAGGAGTTATTGATACTTCAAGTGCAAAATGATGATACAAAACCTTGATAAAAATGCACTTTTAAGTACTAATCACAAGGCACAATCTATGTAGAATAACGTAAATCAACATTCCCATAAAACGGATTCTCAATACACATGCCCATAATATTATATTTCCATACTCATAGGTTTACATTACATCATATTGACATACTTATAAATTCACACTCCTGTTCTAGTCTCATTATCATCACGAGTTCATACAAGAGTGCTGAACAACAGGTTACACAACTAGTACTTTCGTTATCCTGACCTCATGTAATTTCACAATATGACATCCTCATAAGATGAATACCTCATATGTATATTCATACACATCATATCAACATGTTCACACATTCACATCCGTGTTCCATTTGAATTTTTCATTACTAGTCTTTACAACAGGGTTCGGGCGACTAATTGAGTGATTAACACGTCTGTTTATACAAAACTCATATCACTCATAACGTGCAAATATATAGTTCTTTTCGAAATGTATGAGCTGCGAAATGGATTTCCTTACGCACCATGTTGGTATGACGTCCATGTTACAGCACAAGATAATTTCAAGCATTATAGGCAATAAAAAAAAAACATAATAAAGCAATATTAGCGTTACATTTCATTCATGGACCAAAAGAGCGTAATTTTATCATTTCCCCTTACTTATATAAATATCACTATTAATAATTTGTTAATTTCTGAGGCCAATTACAATACTCAAACCCGATCATTCATCTCAAATACTGTTAGGCAAACTAATGCTATTCTCTAGTTAAAGCATAATAATCATAGTTCTTTCATATACTTAGTATATACAAAATATAGTATACATGAACGCATCAATTCTTGAAATTAACTCTCAACTCTCAAATCCACCTATCCTCTTAGGATGCCATTAGCTGAAGCCAATCGTTTACTCATCCCGGACATCCACTTAGGATGCTATTAGCTGAAGCCAGTCATTTATTCATCCCGATCATCCATTTAGGATGCCATTAGCCAAAGTTAATCATTTATTCATCCTAGTCATCCACTTTGGATGCTATTAGTTGAAGCTAGTCATTTATGCTTCCCGATCATTCATTTAGGATGCCATTAGCCAAAGTTAATCATTTATTCATCTTGGTCATCCACTTTGGATGCCAATAGCCATAGCTAATCATTTTTTCATCCTAGTCATCCATTTAGGATGCTATTAGTCGAAGCTAGTCAATATTCTTCCCGGTCATCCATTTAGGATGTCATTAGCCAAAGTTAATCATTTATTCATCATGGTCATCCACTTTGGATGCCATTAGCCGAAGCTAATCATTTATTCATCTCGGTCATCCCTTTAGGGTGCCATTAGTCGAAGCTAATCATTTATTCATCTCGGCCATCCACTTTGAATGCCATTAGCCATAACTAATCAATCATTCATCTTGGCTATCCATTCAGATGCCATTAGCCGAAGCTAATCAATCATTTATCCCGGTCATCCACTTAGGATGCCATTAGCTGTAGCTAATCAATCATTTATCCTGGTCTTTCGTTCGGATGCCATTAGTCGAAGTTAATCAATCAGTTGTCCTGGTCATCCATTCGAATGCCATTAACCATAGCTAATCAATCATTTATCGCAGTCATCCCTTCGGATGCCATTAGCCGAAGCTAATCAATCATTTGTCCCGGTCATCCGCTTTGGATGACATTAGCTGTAGCTAATCATTTGCTCATCCCGGTCATCCGCTTAGGATGCCATTAGCCAGAAGTAATCGTGAACGAATTAAACGTTCTAGAGGCGGTTTGTGAAATCACTATAACATGGTAATATCCCTTGATTTGCTTATTCAAACGATTCATAACAATTTGACATTCACTACAACATAATAGTAGACCTTCATGGTACTCGTATAAGCGTTCTGTAATAGTTTAACATTCAGTAACACGATAATAGATCCTTTGTAATACATAAACAAACATTCCATAACAGTTTAGCATTCAGTATAACACAACAGTACCGTTCGTATTACTCATCCAACCATTCATGATAGTTAATGTTCAATACAATACAACAATAGATCCCTCATAACACTCATACAACCATACGTGATAATTAACAATCAGTATAATACAACGGTAGATCTTCGTAGTACTCATACAACCATTCGTGACAATTTCATTCAATATACTACAACGGTAGATCCTTCGTAATACTCATACAACCATGTGTCACAATTACATTCAATATAATAAAACGGTAGATCTTTCATATTACTCATACAATCATTCGTCACAATTACATTTAATATAATAAAATGGTAGATTCTTCGTAATACTCATACTACCATTCATCAAAATTACATTCAATAAAATACAACAGTAGATCCTTCATAATACTCATACTACCATTCATCAGAATTACATTCAATAAAATACAACAGTGGATCCTTCGTAATACTCATACTACCATTCATCAGTAGCCCAAATTTTCATAATAGCCCAATCAACATCTCATAGTTGGTTTAATATTCATCGCAACACAATAATATATCCACCTCAAATAGTTCATTTCAGAACATTAACATTTTTGTCATTATTTCAGCATTCATCAAGAACTCAATTGACATTTCATAGTCGTTTCGACAATCATCAAGAATTCAATCAAACACTTCATCGTCATTTCATTTTAACAAAGATTTCATAAAATATCACCATAAGTAAATCATTTCAAAACATAAAATATGAGAAAAAGGTGGAAACCACCTACCTGCTCCACTTGTGGGTTGTCCTTGTCCTGGCAATTCCTTGTCCTGGCGATGGTCCGATCCCGGCCACACCACCTAAGACATCAATGGCCACAAATCAATACATTTGCATCTTTAAATCACATTCATCACAATATGACATCATCAAAAGATTGATGTCTTATCCCAAGTACAGGAGTGTTCAAGTAATAAATAACCCGGCAAGACCAGGGTCAAACCATAGGGAGGTGAACTATATAAATTACAAATAATATATATATTTAATAAAACAAAGAGTTTATGAGAATTTTAAGGGATATTGATGTAAGGATTAAACAAGGATAAAACAATTGTCAAGGTGAGAGGATCCACTAATAGTATTTCAAGTATAGTATAAACTCTTTTTATTACTCAACTGGAAACCACACACAAAGGAGGTTCCAATCGGATTATAAATTGTTAACATGATTACATTACTTATCTTATTCGAGTAATGCCAAAACTTGTAAATATTATCAGGTATTCATGGTGATAACTTATGTTAACAACAAATCAAGTTCCTTTCATAGCATAGGTGTCGGTTATACCATACAGTTGGCCTATGAAGGTGCCAAGTATTTGTTGTACCAAGGGTTGTTCAACACAAATCTAGATTAACCATTTAACAAGCAAATTATTAAGAGTAAATAAGACAACAAATACAAAACATGTTAGTATCAAACATTAAAGTCCATGTTGAGTTTACACTATATTTATTCTTACACCATTAGTATAACCAAAATTTTCACCTTGACATAATAAACTTAACTAAACATAATGAAAGAAGAGAAACATAAATAAACAAGAGGAGAACATTATTATATAAGTATAGTAAAGGAAATGAAAGGCATAAACAAGAGATTAATGAAAGCAAAACTTAAGCATTACAAAAATATAAAGAAAGAGAGCAAGAACATGATCTTGATCTGAAAACCAAGATGCCTAAATGCATGGCAAATGCCTCCTTTTATATGCCAAAATTTAGAACTATTGATTTGATGACTAATTGTTGAGTGGGTGGTCACCTCTTGACTTGGTAACAATCTTTATCTTCTTGTCTGCAGAACACGTCATTGCTAATATCAGAATTTGAGCAGATAGTCTCATCAAAGTTCTGGAAAATTGTCTCAGCTTTCCAACAAAACAAGAATCGGTGCATTTGGACTTCTAGCACTCAAGATATGGTCTCCATACTGAATAGTGTCTGGGCTGCAGGACAGATTCTAACTTCTCTATTGTTGGTACAATTTGAACTTGAAAACGGTCCTTTTGAATCTTAGACTCATCATGAAAGTTTTAGGCCTATGTCTTAGCTTTCCATACATATAAACTAGACCTAAATCCAAGTTCTACAACTCCAGTTATGATCCAATAACCAAATGGTGTTCCAGTTTGGACTGAACCAGCATCTCTTTTCTAAGCTTAGCCCTCTCTTTGTCATCTCAATTTCAATAGTTAAACTCATCAATCAATCCTTTGATTTATATGATAGACCTACATTTAAGATGAACATTTACCATAAATTAAAGGTATCTTATATTATTAGATATGTTATTATAAAACATGCTCTAGTTAAGGAGTTATTGATACTTCAAGTGCAAAATGATGATATAAAACCTTGATAAAAATGCACTTTTAAGTACTAATCACCATACTTATTTCAAGAGTCCATATGTTTACATTCAAGTCTCAAAATGTAAACTCAAAATATATGATATATATTCATAGTTACAATTATATATATATATATATATATATATATATATATATATATATATATACACATACATACAATTTTCCTAAAATTTTGATAGAGTTTCCTTTGTATTCTTTAGTTACCAAGTTATCGACTCAATCATTTTTCAACCTGTAACATCAATCACAATATTCATCCCATCATTTGGACTTCAAAAAAACTCAAGCATATTTCAATATCTCAATTCTATTTTCTATAGAACACTGTAATAAAACTAATAAATTCTTAACATGCATCGTCTCTCTTTTTTTTTTTTAGTATTTGTGCTTAAATATATACACAACCAACCATAATTCAACTTAATAATAATAATAACATTATAAATTACATCATACACAAGACAATAAGTTAAACATTACATTTTTAGATATGGAAGTATATTACAACAAAATATTAGTTCTTCAATTACATTAATCACATAACAAAATTATTTATCCAAGCATCTACTTTTCAGATCGAGGGTGCGATGTACCTAAAAACATTATCGCATAAAACATGATTAAAACAATTGCACATTTCAATAAGTAATTGATTAAGGACTAATTATTCATATACATTAAAGAGACTTTCATATTACAGAATAAATTGTCTTATTTTCTTTTGAAGTTTCTAATTTCATAAATTCTCTTCTAGACATAGGGATACAACTACTAAAATAAAAATATCAAGAGTGTCTCCCACAAACCAGCATATTTAACTTCAAAGTTTTACAATTAATCTATTTTACATCGAGTGACTATCCCATTAATTTGTAAATTAATTTTCTTAACATGGCCATTCAATCAGGCATAAATTCCAGTAATCAGGAAATGATTTTCAAGGCTTGTCCATTCAATAGAACATTATTTCCAGTAATTGCCCATTCACCAAGGCATTATTTTCAGTAACCAGGAAATAATTTTCAAGACTTGCCCATTCACCAGGGCATTATTTCCAGTAACTGCCCATTCGCCAGGGCATTATTTCCAGTAACCAGCATACAATCTATAAAATTTATTCTACAATAATAATAAAAAATATAAACTAATTAATTACTCCAAGGTGTCGAACACCTACCTGGTGTCTGTGCGCGTGAAGATGTCCCTTGTTGCTGATTAGGTCCTGCAGCCTCCTCTGTACCAACAAAAATTACTTTTTCATTGTTCATTCATTCGAACCGGTAAAAATTCTAATACCCATTACATATTCTTTGATTAAATCCAACACCCTTAATTAAGTTTAATTGACTTTTAATTCAAGGAGGATAAAACCCTCCTTTATGAAACATTTACTTTTTTTTTCTTCACAAAAGTCCCTATACAATTTAATCTATCAACATCAATTGTCTTCAATTTGGTAAGATTCCTCAATAATATTATTTAAACTCCATTCTCTAATTTTTCTTCTCCATTTAGCCAAAAACTCCTCAATAATATCATTTAAACTTCATTCTCTAATTTTTCTTCTCTATTTAGCCAAAAACAACATAGGGAAGGAAGTGAAGATTTTTATTTTCTCTTTGAAAAATTCTTACTTCATTCATATAACAACACTTATAAACCTTCTTCTTCCTATATTTTCCAAACAATTGTATTTAACCTCAATTCCCCTAAATTATTCCTCTTTTGGCCAAATATTCAATTAAAATGAGGAAAAATAATTTTTGTTTCTTTTACTTAAAATTAAACACTTATCCAATCATAATTCATGCTTTCTAACATGGTTCAAATATAATTTGCATCATTCCTATAAATTATAACATATATCCACAATTTCACATAATCATAATTTTGCATAATCCTTCATCAAACATAAAATTAAAGGAATTAATCATTTGGAGCATGTTATGTACCTCACTTTGATAAGGATTTAAGGAAAGAATGCAAGAAAAATCAAGTTTTCTTCTTCTCCCTCTTCAAACCCTAGCTTGAAATCCTTCCTTCAATGCATTCACCACCTTAAAATCAACCCCCTCTTTATGTTTAATTAAGTTACTCACTCTAATTACTCACTTTAATTAGTGAAATCAATGAGCATTTAAGTAGAAAAATTACACAATTCTTCCCCCTCTCTTTGTTTAAAGCTCACGGCTAAAAGAGAAAAAAATGGAGCATTTATAGTCTAACTTTTACTTATTTACACATTGGCCCTCATTTCTTCTCATTTCTATTTTTGTCACTCAACTCTTCTTTTTACTTAATTCTCACCTTAACATCTTATATTTTATTCTATTGTATCCAATTACAATACTTGGAATCCTTTTATTTAATATATTCGGTACTTTATTTATTTTACTCAGATTATAATTTAGCGGGTTTTCATATTCTCCTCCCCTAAAAAGATATTTTTTCCTCAAAATTGAACATCGTACCTGAATCTAGAAATAATTCGGGGTGTTTCTGTCTCATTTGAGATTCTCTTTCCCAAGTCACCTCCTCGATTTGGGAATTCCTCCACAATATCTTGATTATTGGAATCTTCTTATTTCTCAATTCCTTCACACTGTAATCTAAAACATTCACCGGCTTCATTTCCAATGTTAAATTCTCATCAATTTCCAGAGGAATTTGAGACAAGACCCGAGATGGTTCCACTTTAGCCTTTCTTAACAGAGAGACATGAAACACATCATGGATTTTGGCCAACTGTGAAGGTAGAGCCAATCTGTAAGCCACGGGCCCAATCCTTTTGGTGACCTCAAAAGGCCCAACATACCTCGGCGCCAATTTCCCTTTCAAGCCAAATCTTAACACATGTTTCCACGAGGCGACTTTCAAAAATACTTTGTCACCAATTTAAAACTCTAGGGGTCTTCTCCTATTATCCACATAACTCTTCTGCCTATCCTGAGCCGCTTTCATTCTATTCTTTATGATCTTTATCTTCTCAGAGGTAATCTGTACCAGCTCTGGTCCAATTAGTTGTCTATCCCCTACTTCTTCCCAGCATACTGGCGTCCAACATCTTCTACCGTATAAGGCTTCATAGGGAGCCATTCCTATTGTATCCTGGTAGCTGTTGTTGTAAGTGAATTCTACTAACAGTAGATGATCTTCCCAATTTCCTCCAAACTCCAATATACAGGCTCTTAGTAAATCCTCTAATATTTGAATAGTCCTCTCAGATTGACCATCAATCTGAGGATGAAAAGCTGTGCTTAAATTCAACTTCGTTCCGAGAGCTTGTTGAACACTTGGCCATAATCGAGAGGTAAACCTTGGATCTCGATCTGAAACTATTGACACTGGCACACCGTGTAACCTTACAACTTCATCCACGTACAATTTTGCCAATTTCTCCATTGACTCTGTCATTTTCATTGCCAAAAAGAGAGTAGATTTAGTCAATCGGTCCACAATGACCCAAATAGCATCGCTTCCTCTTTTTCCTCTCGGTAATCCAGATACAAAGTCCATCATGATATTTTCGTATTTCCACTCAGGTATCAATAATAGTTGTAAAAACCCAGCTGATTTTTGGTGTTCCACCTTTACTTGTTGGCAAATCCCACACTTTGCCACATATTCAGCCACTTCTTTCTTCATATTCTACCATGGTCGGTCTTCCACCTCAGTCTGTGTATTTAAATTATCCATTTCCTTTGTTAAGTGTTCTGGAATTCGGCCTCTCATTCACCCTTGTTTTACATGCATTCTTCAGCCCAGTTTTACTTAGCAGCTGGTGTAAGTATTCTAGGTCATCTACTTGGGGTTTTTCTTCATCCTTTTAATCCCAAAGTCTCAAGAACAAGTGGGGAGAGAGGTCTGGTTCATACCTTATTGTTTTTGGTAGTTTTAGGAAAGGATTCAACGGGTTTTTCTTCCCCTCTACTCGCAGTCTTCTTCTTCTGCTGCTTCATCCCCTCTACTCATGGTTTTCCTCTTCTTCTTCCTCTGTTTAATTGTTTGTTATACCCCCTCTCCCTCCATGGTTTTGGCCATTTATGTTTTTCTCTAACTCTTATTTCCTCTCTAACACTCAAGGAATATGCATGCAGCTGGTTGCTAGGTTTTCTTCTTGGGAAAGCGGCAGCTGCAATGGTGTTTGCTGGCTGGTTTTTAGGGAGAGGACTAGATTCCTTCTCCTTCCATGCCTTCGGCCACCTCTGTTTTTCTTTATCCTCCCTTCTTCTCCCACGTTCCAAGGAGATGCATGCAGCTGGGTTTGCTGGTTTTGCTTTGGGAAGAGAGGTTGTTGCAGACAAGGCTGCTAGCTGGCCATTTTTAGGGGAGAGGAAGATGGCAAGAGCATGCATCCCGTTTTGGAAATAGTGCCCCTTTCTCTCTCCTTGCTGCATTTATACCCTTCTTAAATGCAAAGGGGTGTTTGGTGGGTTGGATAAGGTTGTTCCCATCCCTCTTTTGGGTTAATCTAAGATTGGTCATGCAGAAACTATGTCGCTGCTGATTCAAAAATCATCAGCGAAAACTGCGCCACTACCGATTCATAAATCGACAGCCAAATTGTGTTGCTGTCGATTCAGAAATCAGCAGCCTCAAACTGTATCGCTGTCAATTTTGAAATCGATAGCCAAGTACTACATCGCTGCCTATCCAGAAATCAGCAGCCACAAATTATGTCGCTATCGATCCAGAAATCGACAGTAAAGAACTGTGTCGCTGCCGATTCAGATATCGGCTGCGATGGTGAAGTCGTTTTTGGCTTAGCTCTTTTTCTTCTTCTCTTTTTTTTTTGTTGGGTGTTTACACCAACACTGATTTTTGTTGGGTTTTACAGTGTCGCTGCCTATTCAAAAATCAATAGAAAAACTATGTCGCTGCCGATTCAGAACTCGGTAGCCAAACTTTGCGCTGCCGATTCAGAAATCGGCAGCAATGGTGGAGTCATTTTTTGCTTAACTTTTTTTCTGGGTGTTTACACCTTTGATCATTGATAAATTTTTTTATGCCCCCCCAGTGTTGTTTGGGCACTTTCAATCGTCGAGGTTTTTTTTTTGCACTTGCCCCTAGTTTGGGGTGTGATCCTAGCCAATATTATTTCCAAAAATGTTACCAGGCTCAAAAGGGGACTGCAAAGGATATATTTTAGCCTTGTTAAAGGATTATCAAAGAAAGCCTTTCCTAATTTCAAAGGCATGCATTTATGATCGGTAAGTCATGCTTTCATACGAGTATGCAAAGTGATTTCTCATTATTTGATTAGTACTTAAAAGTGCATTTTTATCAAGGTTTTATATCATCATTTTGCACTTGAAGTATCAATAACTCCTTAACTAAAGCATGTTTTATAATAACATATCTAATTATATAAGATATCTTTAATTTATGGTAAATGTTCATCTTAAATGCAGGCCTATCACATAAATAAAAGAATTAATTGATGAGTTGAAGTACTGAAATTGAAAGGACAAAGAGATGGCCAAACTTAGAAAAGAGATGCTTGTGCAGTCCAAACTGGAACACTTTTTGGTAATTAGGTCATACCTGGAGCTGTAGATCTTGGATTTAGGTCCATTTTATATGGATGGAAAGCTAAGACATAGGCCTACAACTTTCATGTGGAGCTTAAGATTTAACAAGGCCGTTTTCAAGTCCAAATTGTAGCAACAAAGAAGAAGTCCGAATCTGTCCTGCAGCCCAGACACTGTTCAGTGTTCAGTCCATATCTCGAGTTCTAGAAGTCTAAATGATCTCAAATTTTTACCCTGGAAAGATGAGACAATTTCCTATAACTTTCATGATTGAAGTCTGTTCAAATTATGACGTTATCAATGACGTTTTTGGCAGACAAGAAGATAAGAATTGTCACCAAGTCAAGATGTGGCCACCCACTCATCAATTAGTCAACAAATCAATAGTTCCAAATTTTGGCCTATAAAAGGAGGCATTTGCCATGTATTTAGGCATCTTGGTGTTCAGATCAAGATCATGCTCTTGCTTTCTCTCTTTGTATTGCTTATGCTTTGCTTTCATTAATATCAAGTTTATGCCTTTCATTTCCTTTCCTTTACTTAGTTAACTTTTATCTTACTTATGTTCTTATCTTGTTTATTTATGTTTCTTTCTTTCATTATGTCTAGCTAAGTTAATTATGTCAAGGTGAAAAGGTTACACTAATGGTGTAAGGATAAGTATAATATAAACTCAACATGGACTTTAATGTTGGATACTAACATGCTTTATATTTGTTATCTTGTTCACTTTTAATACTTTGCTTGTTAAATGGTTAATCTAGATTTATGTTGTATAACACTTGGTACAACAAATACTTGGCACTTTCATAGCCCATACTGTATGGTATAACCGACACCTGAGCTATGAAAGGAACTTGATTTGTTGTTAACATAAGTTATAATCATGAATGCCTGAAAACATTTACAAGTATTAGCATTATTCGAATAAGATAGCTAATGTAATCATGTTAACAATTGAATAATAAGAGTTTATACTATACTTGTTTGAAATACCATTAGTGGATCCTCTAACCTTGACATTTGTCGTTATCATTGTTTAATCCTTACGTTAATCTTCCATCTCAAAGTTCTCATCAACTTCTTCTTCTTCATCATCTTTATTATTATCATTATTAATAGTATTATTGGTATTATTATCATTACTACTACTATTACTATTATTAGTATTACTACTACTACTACTAGTATTATTATTATTATTATTATTATTATTATTATTGTTATTGTTATTGTTGTTACTATTGTTGTTGTATTATTGTTGTTTATAATTTATACAAGTAACCTCCTTGTGGTTTGACCCCGGTCTTGCCGGGTTATTTATTACTTCGACACTCCTGCACTTGGGAAAAGACATCAATCTTTTGGTCATGTCATTATTCATTCAAATAAAACTCAACTTTAAAGTCACCTCATGGTGATTTTTTTTTTCTCAGGTTTTCAAGGTGTATGGTTACCTTTCTAAGGAATCATTTTAATTTTCAGAACTCGTTTGTTTGGATAAACACCAATATAATTTTTGTTTTTTACTAAACTTTCAATTCCCAAAAATCCTTGTGAACATGTGAGATCATGCATAGTTTTGGAAGAAAAGGGAAACACACCAAAAGATTATTGGCGCAATGGTTTCATGCTTAAAGGTTATGCTTAATGTGTTATATGCATGAAACAACAACAAAAATGAAGGCATGTCATGAACACAGGAAAACACATGATCTTATTAATAAGAAAAGCTCATTTGATTGAAAAAAGTCTTGTGTCATTATGAGCTTACCAACAAGACTAAAACAGGTTGAAATAAAAAAACAAGAAGCTTTGAAGGCATGATCAAACAGAGGTAGTTATTTTTTGACGGAACAAGAACAAGCTCCATTCTGCAACTGTGGTGCAATTCCCGTTCAATCAGCCTTCCCACAAAAGCTTTTGCAGAAATGTTGGATTGTGTTGAGGCTCTTGACCATGTTTGCCCTCAATTTCTTCGGGCTGAGTCATTGTTGGGGTTTGAACAAAGATGATGGTCGGTTGGAAGGAACTTCCCCAGAGTTATTTTTCAGTATTTGCTCGAGTAAGCTAGAGGCGAGTCATGCTTGTCTTAAGAGACTCCAACTCTTCTTGAAAATGAACGTTACGATGAGCACACTCTTCATCTTCCATGTTTCTCGCTCAAAATTGTGTGTTGTAGACTCGTAGGGGACCTACTTTTCATCCCGGTGCATGCATGACAAATGTATGAACATGTAATCTATATGATGAATTCGTCCTTCTAGGGGTGACATATGGTCATAACTCTTGTATGATGAAACAAGAATCTTGATTTTTTCTCAAACTCTACAATGAAGATTTCCTGAGTAATGATCATTATATCACCCACAAGTCTTGAGTTCAAGATGCTTCAAGAAGGGCTTGTCTTAATGCAACTAAAAGTACCACATACAACCTAAGGACAAGTTCTATTCATTATGTGAATATGGGTAGGTTTTCTACCTTGGTCTCAGAAGGGTCTCATATCTGCCTAGTGACGATCTTCGTAAAGACAGTACAAAGGCGTTGCGAGAAATGGTTAAGGCACGTATACCCACAATTACCAAGCAAACACTCAGATATGAGTTGGGTGTTTCACGCATCTGAACCCTGACTAATAGTCATAGGGCAGATCGCTAGTTCCCTACTTAACCTAGAAGCTTGTGTGTGCTTTCAAAAATAAAGACATGTGATGCATGAGACAATTTTATACAATGCATGGAAAGATACATTAACAAAATAAGACAAAACGCAAAAACTTAAACACATCAAATACACAAAGCTTACTCCAATATTGTCAGAAAACAATACCTTCCCCAATGCAGTCACCATTGTGTCGCACGAACTCGCGCGACGGCGTTTGATGGTGATTTTCGTTTGTTTGATTGATGATTAGGAGTCGCCACCTAGTATTTGATTTGAAGGCTACTAGGAAACCTGGATGTACTGGTCTTTGTTAGAGATTCATGGGTAAGGGACTAGTTGTGGCTAAGAAAGGTATTAGCATCCCAAGCGCACCCTATCTGAGGTAAGTTGCTTCATAATTTGATGTGTTAAAGAAGTTTTAAAGGTTTTGTCTTTTCATCGGAAATCAAAAATACGTCTTACATATAAGTTCGTAATCCTTAACCATGAACAAATCAAAATATTAAATTCTTCTTTTGTCTTTTTAATTTTTTTCTTTTCATTTTATCATAAAAAAATAAATAAAGAAAAGGTACGAACACCCACACACCACTTTTCACTATTTTTTAGTTGCCAACACACACAATTACATGTTACAAAATATCAAAAGTACAAAATAACAGTAATCTAAATATACATAGCAAAGTCTAAAAATTACAAAAAAGCCTAGGGTACAGTGCTAGAGAATTCTATGTAGCTTCTGTGATTGAGGAACAGTGGCGGCGCGTTTGCTCCATGCACCACGCCATTGGTGGCGCTTGGGTTCACGCACCGCCGCCAGAAAATCCAAACAAATAGGGGGGTCTGTAACGACCTCCTCCCTTGTTCCCTTCTTTACCAGCGGTGAGAAACAACATCACCTACAAAGCCAAGAAAACACCACAAACAATCAATTTTATTTTGTTTTTCTTTTCTTCCCCTTTTAGATCTGTTTTCTGCTATCTTCTTCCCCTTCAAATTACTGTTCTTTCTTTCTTCTTCAGGTGGCAGATCTGGAGGTGGTAGGTCATGGTAGATGCGGAAGGGGCTGGCTTTGGGGTGTTGTTCTGGTCGTTGCTGTTGAGGAGATGGGAGTGGTTGTCCAGTCGGCGGGTTTGGTTGGAAGTGGATCTGGGTCTGTGGGTCCAGTCGTGTGCGGGGAAGGGGAAGCTTGAGGTGAGCCAGCCAGGAAAGGGAGGTGTCGAGGTCGGTCTCTGTTGGGTGAAGCTAGAAATGATGATGGGGAAAATGATCGAGGGAAGAGAGGCAAATCCATTCTGGGGTTATGGTCGGTTGGCTGAGGGAAGAACAACTGAGAAGGGAAGATTTGTGGAAATGGGGACTATGAGAGGAGAAGGGAGTATGTGGTGGTTGTCTTGTGGCTGAGAGGGAGAGCGGCGACTAGAAGGAAGATCAGGTAAGGGGGAGCTGGTTTGTGGTTGTTGTTAAGGTCCTCTGGTTTTTTTTTTTTTTTTTGCTAAAGGGAGGGGGCGGCGACTTGAAAGAGATGGGTTTAGGTTTAGGTTTTTTTTTTGTGTTCCTCTCTTTTAAACCCCAAAATTGCCCCCCCCCCCCCCCCACCTCTCCTTATGAATTTTGTCTTCCCCCCCCCCCCCCCCCCTATAGTATGTGTTGGTTTAGTGGTATTTATAGGAGAAGTGTGGTTGGGTCCCCAAACTTGGTTCCTTAACTTTTCTTTTTTTTTTGCAAATTTTGATTTTTCTTATTTTTTTGAAAACGAGCATATCAATGTCGACTCAACGAGAAAAATCAATGATTTTAAAAATGACGCGTGAAAAGTCGAACGCGTTCGAAAGACCTTTGAAAATTTAAATTCTTTTGAGACAATGCTAAAAATGATGCAAATATATCAAAATGCAGTTTTTGGGGTTTTCATTGCTTTTTTTGCTATTTTTGTTTTTTTCAGAAAATTTATCAAAAACATGGGTCAAAAATTGAGTAGCAACAAAAATTAATTTGTTTAATTAATATTTGGGGTATGGATTTTACAACGTAATGCATACTTTCAGTATTAAATTAAATGAATTGAAAAAATTAAAATGTTATTAATTAATTGTATACTTTAATATTTGTGGGATAAAATCACACTGTAAAGTATGTCCCCAGGTATTATAGATACAAAATAAAAATAAATACACTGTTAAAATTAAACTTTAGAACAGTTAGGTTTTTTCCAATAGTTAAGCATGAAAATGCATGAATTATGGAAAAATATTGAATAGGGTCAAAATGGTGAATAAAGAAGAAGCCTTTTTAGCATAGTTCATTCTAGGATAATAATTCATTTCCAACTCAGATATTGATTTCACATGTTACTCATTACTTTATTCTTGTACATATATATTTACACGTAAATAAACTCATTTAAAAACAATAATAATAAAATTTATTCAATCCGTTGACATTAAAAAACAATATTATTTTTATGTTTATTCCCAACATCATCTCTTTTCTACTCAATGTAACTCATAACCTATCAATCCATGTTTCAAAATAATTCATCTTTCCTATAATTTTCTTAACAACCTCCTTCTTTAATTAATTTCACATAACATTTACAAGGATTTTTAAAATTAAAGCCCACACCATTTAAAATCCATGTCCTTAGCTAAACCCACATCATAATTAAAATATAACATATATATATATATATATATATATATATAACCCTTCTTTTTTCTCTGTTTTTCTAATATATAAATCACATACTTTGAAACAATTTAAACCATCACAATACACCAAAATACATAAATCACAAGCAATGTACATATATATTTCCCCTACCTTATCATAAGAATCCTATTTAACATATACTTAAATTCCAAAAACAAAAATATAACTAACCAATTCTTTTCCGGTCATCACCACACTAACAATTCACATTTATTACTTTTATTTTATAAACAATTTATAAAAAAAATATAATTAACCAACTCTTTCTCTGACATCACAACACTAACAATTCACATTTATTACTTCCATTTTATAAACAATTTATTCAATTTTCAACCGATTCTTAATATTATAAAATTGGTTGGCCTTTAGATTTATTGAACCACTATGATTCTTCCTTAAATTGTTCATGAATTTAGATTAAAAATAAGCTAGTCTAACTCAATTCATCGATTATAAATCAATGACATAATTTCTCCAATTATTCACATATACTCTAATTTACAATATACTAATAAAAATCAATTAAAATTTGGTAAAGTAATTTAATTCATTTTCAATCATTATTTTTCATAACAACACATACATTTAATACAATTCCTAACATTTAACACAAAAAAAAAACAACTTCCAATTGACAATAATCTTGGCCGAGCCTAGTTCTTCTTTACCATAATGATTCCTTCTTCATTTTTCTATGAATTTATATCTATCATAACTTATTCCAACTCAATTGCTTTAATTTTAATCAATTTTGCAATTCCCTCAAAATTCAACAATAAACCTTAAATCAAATATTTGAGATTTTGGTCAAAATCATTTAAACTTCACTTAAACTTGGATAAATGAGTTTAAAACACTTTACTTGTTGATTATTTCAACTTCAAATGCCTCCTTGGTTAGTTTCCACCAATCATTCTCATTCTTCCTTTTAAAACTCTTACTTTCTCATATTAAGTTAATTTTTCTGTCACTTAATTCTCCCTCTAAATAAGGTGTTTATGTGTTTAAAACCTGATAACCCATTTATATTATAAAAAAAACTAGTTTTCTTAAAAAAGATTTAGGTGGGAGAACAAAAGAGGAAGAAGAAAGCTTTTCTTCTCTTCTCATAGCTGACGGCCTCCCTAATAAAGGAAGAGTTGGTTCTTTTCCTTTTATTATTGTTGTACCACTAATTATGTTTAATGATTGTTTTTCAAATAAATCTCTCAGCTCCCGATGTAACTTGATATCAAATTTAATCCATAATTATCCATATTCTTTTACTATCCTGCATAACACTTTATTTCCAATTTTATATTATTTATCTTATTATATTATATTTTCTTTTGTCGATCCTCACCATTCAAGATAAATTTCATACACCTTAATTTATATTGTAGCATTTATAATCTTTATGTCCATTTAATACTTATTTTGGCTCATATTTTGATTGTCGTTTACTAATTTTCTATTTATTTTCTTTTCTTTTAAACTTTCATGAAATTTCAAATTTTATGGGATTTACAAAATTGGAAGAATTTTGTAATATGGCAAGGGTATCAATCAGTTTATGATGTTTTTGGAATTGATTTTTTATGGCATAAGAACGTTTTTTAATTTTATAGGATTTGTGTTGAGAAAATATATGAAATTGGAGTTGATTTTGTATTGTAGACAAAGTGTTTGATGAAATACCAAATTTTAGTCTTTTCTAATTTTTAGAAAATTTGTAATATTAGTTTGATGAAAATATTGTAGTCATTAAATTAAATATAATGGTAAACCTGTAAATAAAACAATATTTTTTATTTATTTTTATTTTTAGCATCAAAGTGTTATAAAAGTATTAAGCTTTTAAGACTTGAAATATAATTTTTCAAAACATGAAAGTAAAGTGAGAAAACAATCAAACTATAAATGGTTAAATGTAATTTTTTCAAAAAAGTTAAAAAGCATTATGAAATTATAAAAAAGTACCATCTTTAAATTTTAAAAACTACAAAAAAAACAAAAGCAGTTAAAAATTATTTTAGCATTAATATATTTTATAATATTGGGCTTATCAAAGAACAAAAACTAACCATTCTAATATAAGATATATTTAGGACATGTTTAGAAGTGTGGTAAAGATTAATTTTTAAAGTACTTTTCATTTAGAAATATATTAAAATAATTTTTTTTATTTTTTAATATTTATTTTTAATATCAGTGCTTCAAAACTATCCAAAAGTATAAAAAAATTAATTTCAAGAAAAAATATTTAAATTTTTTTAAAAATATGGTTCAATCGTTTCTAAAAACACGCATAAACAAGTAAAGCCATCAATAATCAACTTGTAAACCCATTACAAGCATCTTACATTAAATGGACTCGTGGAAAATTAAAGTTGTGTTTGGTGTGACTTCTTTTTTAATCAACACTTAATTTAGTTTGTTAAAAAAAGGTACTAAGTATATGTTGAATAAAAAAATAACTTTTTATTTATATTATCTTCTCTATGCATTAATGTATTTTTACTCAACTTTTACTAAACATATTTCTAACGTAACTATTTTTGTTATTAATCATTTATGAAGAAATAATTTTTTTGAATTAGGAGTCTCATTCGGAATTTAGTTTTCACGTCACTTTTATAGATATTCCCAGCAAAGAGCACAAAAATATATAGCACATGTGAAACAGATTGAAGTTAAGCATGCATACCGTGGCGGAGCTAGAATTATTTGTTAGAGGGGGCCAAAATTAATATAATAAGATATAATATTTGTTTTTTTGAATATTCAAACCACGGATAACTTTTGACCCAATAAAACTGAAATCGACGAAGATGTTTTTTACCGGTCAGCAGATATCATATGATATGAGTATTCACCCAAAAAAAAGAGCATGCATATGAGTTATGTCAGCAGCGAGCTAGAAGAAACTAAAATATATATGTGTAGAAAGTCCAACAAATTACAGTAAAGAACCATGAAAGAAATATTTGTATGGCTCCCTAAGTACTGTCAAACCATAATAATCCCCCAAAAACCCTTGATTCTATACTGATAATCATATGGCAAATGGCCTGGCTAGCTAGCTAGAAGCAGAATACTATATATATATATATATATATATATAGAGAGAGAGAGAGAGATATAGATATATAGAATATGATCATCAATTCGATGCTACTGCTCTTAGAAAGCTTTGTGATAAAACCCATGAATCCTCTTCCAAGACTCCTCCCTTTGCATCTTCAGCTGCTTGTAGAAGTTGCCAATGAATGTCTCGGCTTTTGTGAATAACTCTTGCCCACTAATTCCACCAACTTCTCCTTCTGCTTCTTCTTCATGCTCTTCAGTCACATCTTCCACTGCTTTAGTACCGTGATCGCCACCTCCTATAAAGAAAAGGCTTGGCAAGGAGGGACATTTTTTTACTTTATGATCCACTTTTACGACAGTGCTAACAATATTCTCGGATGAAGATTTTTCAAGAACCTTGGCCTTAGCAGGAGCTTCATTAGCCTGATCAGTAGTGGAGGCTTGATATTGATCTGGAGGTGCCGTCACAAATGATCTCGCAGGCTTTGTTGTCAGAGGAACAACAGCATGCTTTTTGTACTGCTCTACAGGCTTGGAGAAGGCCGCCGAGATAAGGCCAGCTTCAACTCCAAGAGCTATAATGAGCAGATTCATAATGAAGTAGAGATACTTGGGCCTCAACGAGGAGGATATGAGAGGTGTCACAAAGAGAAGCGCAGCTAGGATAGAAAGCATTAGAATTTGAGACCTTTTCAACTTGCTCATAGCTAGCTAGAGCTATTGACTGGGGACAGTAATACTGATTTAAGAGGTAATGTACTGGTGGTCTGCAATTTGGTGCTTGAAGAATGAATATTTAATTGGTTCTGAGTAGAAACCAAGTAGAGGCTTTTGTGTGCGCGCGCGCGCGTGTTTGTGTTTGTGTTTGTGTGTGTTAAGAGAGAGAGAGAGAGAGAGAGATCACCGGAGGCAGAGGGCTGAGCAAGATAATGCTTGAGATTTGGAACTTGCCGTGTGTATATATATAGTGATGGCAGCATTTTAGTAATATCAGTCAATAATAAAACAAGGAAAGTTAATGATTTTTTATCAAAAGAAAAAAGAAATCCATAAATTAAAGAAAAGGGAGTGGGGAGGGTATTATCTTGTCATAAGATCCGTATTTATTTTTCCTTCTTTCTAATTAATAATACTTCAGAATATTTCACTTTCATCGCTCAAGTGTATCAACCAATTCGATGCTTTAACATATTCACTGTATATCGTAAAGATAGTTTAGATGTTCAGAATGGTATGTTCAAAGAACTAGAAGAAACATCTTCTTACTTTATGAGAAGTGATTGCAGTTTATTTAATTATCCAACTTAATTTAGTTTTAATCAAGACCGAAGCTAGAAATTTTTTCTTAAGCTACTAAGAAAACACAGAAATTATTTTTTCAAGACCAAACATTAACTCATGTACATAAATTTATCAAATTAACAATAAAATTTTAACCAAAATATACAAATCAAATGAAAAAATAAAGTCCAAAGTATATAAAACTAAAATGAAAGTAAAAAATAAACTATATTATCGAAATCGCACCTTTCAATGTTTTGTGGAATATAATTCATCTTTAATCAAATCTGAATTGATATCTTCAACAAGCTTTCATTCAATATAAATCATCATAGAATCTATTAAGAACTTTTTATTTTATTTTATTGTGAAGCATAATTTTAACATGTTTCATAGCTAAAAATGTTCGCTTTGTGGTGGTAATGAAAATAGGCAAAAAAAAAAAGACGAATCAATTTATCAATCAAATGATAGTGTTGTGACTTATTTGTTTCAACTTATCCTCAACATAATTAAAAAATGATAGACATATTCTGAAACCTCTCATAATGAATCACATCAATATGATAATGTTTTAGCTGAGATTTCAAATAATACATCTCTTATTCATTGAAATCTTTAGGATAAAAATTCTCACCAAGCTTGCAAATAACATCATCTTTAAAATGATTTAAAGTTATCCTTAGGTTCTAAGGCATAACTAAATTCAAGGAGTTCCACTATCTCATTACTGAATTTAGAATTTAACTCTTCCAACTGAAAATATATTGTTGAGTTCAATATATGATAATGATAGTGTTGATAAATTATATGTTGATGACATGAATGACCTGTAGTCTTTTTATACGAAGCATTCATTATAAACAAACTACATGATACAACCCAGGAAGGGTCAAATTCGGATTTTGACGTAAAATGTGCAACTATCCAGTTTTACAGCAACAGTCATACTTCTCAATTCAACCGTTGGATCGAGCTGAAATTTTACGTGGAGTCTTCTGACATGTTTTCCTACCTTGGGTTAAAATTTCAGGTCAATTGGAGTTTGGGAAGACATCTCAATACGGGTCAATAGAGGTTGTACGAATTTTGTTATTTACTTCATTTTGACTTGTGGACTTCCTATTTGGCAAGGATCCTTTTCCTACAAGGATATGGCAGCTTGTTTTGGGAATCTTCTAGCTCTACAAGGATCTTTAATGGGCTGCAATATAATTTCTAAGTGTGGCAAGGATTCATAAATGTTTCAAAATTCTTTTCTTACAAGGATTCCTTATTCAACCTAGCTACAACAAGGAAAGAAAGTCAGCAATTTATTCTCCTAATTAAGTAAGGTAATTGGCCGGATTTTATTCCTAAAGAGAGAAGGATTATTTAATGCTTTCCATAACTTAGGAAGGAAAGTAATTAAATCAGCAACACAGAAGGAAATTTGTTTTCTTATTTGTCCAAGTTAAACAAGGAAATCCAAGCTAATCAAAGACATCAAAGGGGGAAGCAACACAAATTTCCAAATCAGATTTCTCCTAGTTTATTTAAGACTTCTTAAGGGTGAAAAATCTGATTCTAGTATATTTAAGATGATAATTTTTGGATTTTTATTATTTTTATTATTTTCTTCTTAGTCTTTGGGTTATTATTACTTATTTGGGTCAGTTGTAAGTGGGCTTCATATGCACCTAAGGGGGGTCCATTAGGGTTTAATTAAGTCTATAATTAGTATAAATAAAGGCATAACTAGACATGTAAGGTTACACAATTCATAATAATAAAACTTCTTGTTTGCCGCACTTTGTGTGTGTGTGTGTGTGTGTGTGTTGGTGAGATAATCTTCTTTCCATGGTTCTCTAAAGAACTGAAAACGACTTATTGAAGAAGAACTGGCTTTGTGGCGTCATCCCTATACTTCTCGTTCATGAATCAATATTCATTGGGTGGGGGTTTTCTGTTTCCAATAGTGTTGGTGCCTAGATACAAGTTATCTTTGTGTTACACTCCTATCAAACCTGATTTACTTGGCTTTCCGGGAATTGATGTCTTTGCGTGTGGGTTGCGTGACCACGTGATCATGAGGTTCGCATCACTACAATTATAAGCAAACTCAATGGTGAAAAATCAGTAGTAGATTATAAGCGAAAATGAATGGTAATCAATCTTTCCAGCTCTTAAGATTTTTTTGAATGACAATATTTACAAGTGTAGTTAAAACCCTATTGATTATTTTCGTTTGACTGTCAGCTTATGGATGACAAGTAATTGAAAACAACAATTTAGTTCCCAACTTTTCCAGTAAAACCTTCTAAAAGCAGCTAAGAAACTTTACATCACAATCTAAAACTATATTCCTAGGAACCCCATAAAGTCGTACTACCTCTCTAAAGAATAAATCAACAACGTTGGTTACATCATCAGTTTTATGACATGCTATGAAATGCGTCATCTTAGAAAACCTATCAACAACCACAAAGATATAGTCCCTTACTCTTTTGACCTAGGTAAACCTAAAACAAAGTCCATGGAAATATCTACCCAATGTTCTTAAGGTACAAGTAAACGAGTATACAAACCTTGCGGTAAGACCTTAGACTTAGCTTTTCTATATGTAATACATCTATCACATACTCTTTGCACATTTCATTTTAGGCCAGTAAAAGTGTTCATACAATACATACAAAGTCTTAGCAATACCAAAATGACTGATTAAACCTCCCTCATGAGCTTTACAAACAAGTAATTCACGCCTAGATCTATTAGGCACACAAAGTCTATTTTCTTTAAACAAGTATCCATCAAGCTTATAGAACTTTCCAAAAGCTAAATTTTCGTATGCATGAAATACATTAGCAAAATTGCCATCATTCACATACAATTCTTTACATTCATAAATCCTAACAAATTAGCATTCAAGGTAGATAAAAAAGCATACCTTCGCGGTAACGTATCAACCACTATATTTTCCTTATCTTGATTGTATCTGATCACATATGGGAATGTTTCAATGAATCCCACCCACTTTGCATGTTGTCGATTCAGCTTACCTTATCCTTTCAAATGCTTTAATAATTTATGATCTAAATGAATCACGAACTCTTTTGGCCATAAGTAATGTTGTCATATCTTTAAAGTTCTCACCAATGCATAAACCTCCTTATCATAAGTAGGGTAGTTCAATGCTACACCATTGAGCTTTTTGCTGAAATAAGCAATAGTTTGTTTATTCTACATCAAAACAGCTCTAATACTCCTAAGGTATTTCATTTAATCTCAAAAGCTTTCGTAAAGTCAGGTAAAGCTAATAAAGGTGTTGAATAAAGTTTTTCTTTCAACAAGTTAAATGCATTATCTTATTCAATATCCCTATTTAAAACCAACTGACTTTTTAATGATCTTAGTGTTTGGTGCAACTAATATGCTAAAATCCTTAACAAATCTCCTATAGAAACTAATCAAACTATGGAAACTTCTTACCTCAGTCATAGATTTAAGTGTAGGCTAATCTTGGATGGCCTTAACCTTGTCTTCATCCATCTCGATACCCTGTTCAGTTACAACATATCCAAGAAACAAAATTTCCTCCATGCAAAAGGTACGCTTCTTAAGATTAGAATACAATTTCTCACTATGTAATACACTAAGTACACTATACAAATGATCAAAATGCTCATTCAAGTTCTTGTTATAGATCAGGATGTCATCAAAATACACAATCATAAATTTACCTATAAATACATGCAACACATGAGTGAATTTGTAAGTCCAAACAACATGATAATCCATTCATGCAAACCATTCTTAATCATAAATGCAGTTTTCCATTCATCCCCTTCTTTCATCATAATCTGATGGTATCCACTTTCAAATTAATTTTAGAGAAAATACATGATTCATGTAGCTCATCTAGCATGTCATCAAACCTAGGGATAAGATGTCTATACTTTACCGTTGTGTTGTTAATGGCTCGACAATCAACACATCCTTCATGTTCCATCCTTCTTAGGCGCAAAACACTGGCACATCACAAAGGCTCATACTCTCATGAATATACCCCTTCATCATTAGCTCATCAACTTTCTTTTGAAGCTCTTTTGTTTTCTCAGGATTACTTCTATAGGTTGGTTGGTTAAGAATTGCAACTCTAGGTACAAGGTCAATATGTTGTTCTATTCCCCTCAATGGTGGTAATCTGTTAAGAATGTCTTTAGAAAATATATCATCAAAATCCTGCAATAAAGAAATAACCACATTAGAATTAAAGTAAATCTCCTTATACACAAGTAAAATCATTGGCTTGTTAGTATAAACACGGATTTGATCTCACCCTTTCTTGCATAGAAATTTGGTTGTTTCCTTAATTTTTTTCATACAAAGATCACTACTCACACTTATTTTCTTCACTCCTCGGGTCTTACCTCCACTTTCAATCAATTTAATTATTGATTTAGAATTAGCCAAATCTAACAGTCTTTTCTCACCATTGTCCTTACATGAATTTTCACTATCTCAACCTCACATTCCTTTTTCAACTTTAATTGATCATCATACGTTTGTTTTGGGGATAAAGGTGCAAGAGTGATGGTTCTACCACCTTTTACAATATTGTATCTATTTCTAAATCCATCATGAATAGACCTCCTATCAAACTACCATGGACACCCCAAAAGTAAATGACTAGCATGTGTTGGAACCATATCACACATAACATCTTCAAAATATCTACCAATAGCAAAGGAAATCAACACTTGTTTAGTGACCTTCACCTCACCACATTCATTTAACCACTACAATCTTTAATGCTTAGGGTGCTTCCTAATATTCAAATCTAATTTCCTAACAAGAGTAGTACTAACGATATTGGCATAACTGTCTCCATCAATTATCATACTACATACCTTGTTTTGGATGTGACACCTAGTGTGAAAGATGTTCTCCCTTTACTAATCTACATTATCCTCTTTTACTTATGCGTTCAAAACATGCCTTATAACCAATGTGTCTCTCTCAACTTGATATGTAATCTCCATATCCCTATAATCCTTCAAAGGTGGCATATAATCAACATCATATTTTTCACTTTCAGATTCAATCTCACCATGTTTCATGATCATTGTTCTCTTATTTGGACATGGAGAAGCAATGTGTCCACTCCCCAAACACCTAAAATATTTTATATCATGATTACACATAGTTTGTGAATTAGTTTTACCTTTCTCATCAGTAGGCATCTCCTTCTTGGCCTTAGGTTGTTCGACCTTAGCATGCATAAAGGACTTTAGTTGGGCAACCTCTTCTCTCTTTAGATTCAGCCTTCAAGCTGATGAAGAAGATGTCGAACTGATATGTGGTCTTACATTACCTCTTCTCTTGCTTTTTCTCTCCACCTTTTTGGTCATATGTACCATGTCCTCCAACTCCACATAATGTTGTGACTCTATAATATTAGCAATGTCCTTATTTAGCCTATTAAGAAATATAACTATGGTGACTTTGAGTTACTTATTTTACAAGGATTTCATATCAAACAAGAAGAATTAATTGTTCAAAAACTAATTCTTATTTGACAAAGCATTGGGCTTTTATTCAGCAAGGATTCTTCAACAATTATTTCTCTTGGGTATTTTTCACTATCATTTGTCGTAATGGATGACAAATAATCTTAGACTATTGTTTTATTTGTTTTTATTATATTAAACTTATTTTAATTAGTTTAGGCTTTATTTAAATTAGGTGCATGTTTGACCCATTAGTTTTAATGTTTATATATAAATACTCTTATGTAATGATTTTTATTCAATTTATGAAATTTTCTCAAATTTGTCGCATATTGTGTGCTTTATTTTATTTTATTTTTGTGGTTGAGTGATTATCATACTAAGTTCTTCATTAAACTTGCAAACTCTTTGAATAATTGATCAACTTGGTTTTGATTTATACCTCTCGTTCAGGTCTTGTTATAGGTATAGGGTAGGGGTGATCAATTACATATAACTTTGCTTCTTCAAAGCAAGGTTCTTGTTGGGTTAAATTGCAAACTTTTCTTCAAACCTCAAATTACCAATCTAAGGGACAATTCTGCATTAGTTTGGTATCAAAGCACAACTAATTTCATATTATAAATTTTCATTGTTACAATTAATTCTAAGGTATTTTTAGATCTTGCCATAACTAGGGTTTTCTTTAGATCTTGTCATATATAGGGTTTGTTTTCTTTCTCTTTTTTTTTTTGGTTTATTTATCTCTAAGGTTTCGACTAATACAAAAAAAAAGGAAGAAAAGACTCATTCTTGATTAATCTTTGTTGTGTGTTTGATTTAAATAAAAAAGAAGGATGAAAATTGATTGTGGTAAGAAAAAGTCCTGAAGTTGACAAGAAAATGCATACAAAACAATAAATTGTGTTCATCTTTGTGACTTGAGAAATTCAACATACACACATACACATAAACATATGTACATAAGAACAAAATAAAAAAGAATCAAAATCGCAATCTTGGAGAAAAATTTTGGAAATCTTAGATCTTGCATGAACTAGGGTTTAAGTGAAAGTTGTCTTGGAAATTCTTAGTGATCTTTATTGATTTTTTACAAATTTTGGTAGAATAGAATTATCTTGCATCATTTCTTTATTTTCTAGAGTTTCGTAGATTTTATTGTTTCTTAATAATAATTCTTACTTTTATTTCATTTCTTTTTTCTCATCATTATACTTGCAGAAATTTACATTGCTACTTGTAAGTTTGTCCTCAAGTTTTGTTTTGAGAAGTTTGAATATTGATTCTTGAGTTTCTAAACGTAAAATAAATCATTGTGTAGTTTAGTTAATTGTTTGATAAGTTGTTAAGTTACCTTTAAGAACCAAAGTACATGAATAGAGTGGTAAAAGGCGTAGTGAAACTATTAGAGTAGAAAGCCTAATAAATTATGTGAAACACGAGAGTGAATTTTATTATGAGAGTAAACACATGGGGTTTGTGTGAGCAAAAAGTTTCTCTATTACTAACCTTTATTTTAGGTATAATCAACAACTTTAAAAAAGTGTTAAACAAAAAAGAGCAAGAATTGTAGAGGAAAGGTAGGATAAAATAAAAGTTATAAAGGAGGTGTTAGGTGTTAATGAGTAAGTTTGATAAGATGATTAGTAGACAAAGAGTTCCTATTTGTAATGAAAAGAAAGTTGAAATGCCTACCATTAGGGCTATAGTGAATGATGAGAGTATGAGTGATAATTTTAAAGAAGAAGATGAGGAGGATGATGTAGTTAATTATGGTAGAGAATTTTAAATGCAACAAAATCTTGTGTATGAGTCACAACCTAGAAAGAAAATAGGAGATAGGTGACAACCAACTAATATATTCGGCCAGGGTAGGACTTCTAAGGAGAATGATGGTTTAGATCATAATTTGGGTGGTATTAAACTCAAAATTCTTGGGTTTTAGGGAAAAAGTGATCTAGAGAGGTTTATTTGGATTGGGAAAAGAAAGTGGAGTTTGTGTTTGATTGCCATATGTATTCAAAAAAAAGAAGTTAAATTGGTTATGGTTGAATTCACTAATTATGCAATTAGTTGGTAGGATCAACTTGTTACAAGTAGAAGGCGTAATGAATAAAAGCCAATAGGAACTTGGGAGGAAATGAAGACTATCATAATGAAAAAGTTTGTACCTACTCAATATTATAGAATAAATTACAAACTTTATCTCAGGGTTATAGTAGTGTGGATGGGTACTTTATAGAGATGAAAGTAGTTATGATTAGAGCTAATATTTTCAAGGATAAAAAAGCCACAATAGCTAGGTTTTTGAATGGATTAAATAAAGTTATTGCTAATGTGGTGGAATTGCACCATTATGTGGAGATTAAAGATATGGTATACATGGTTGTAAAAATGGAGAAACAATTGAGGAGAAAGGATAGTGCAAAACCTAGTGGATATCTAGGTTTCTTTCAAGTTGGAGGTCAAATTTAGAGGAGAGGGTAATTCACAAGTGAAACCAATGACTTCACCAAACCTTTATTTGTTAGGAAGCAAGTTACAACTTTGGAATAAAAGGAGAAAAATATTGCTCACTTGAAAGATAAGTAAGAAATTAGATCTTTTTTATGTCAAGGGTTTAACCATTATGCAGAATTTCCAAAGAATCCATTAGGAGTGTCCATCGGGTATATTGTAAGGCCTAAAACAAAATGGATCCAATATAAGTTCAATGGGATAAGTTAAGAGATTTGGGTTAAAAAGGTTCAAATCTGCCAGTCTGAACCTTTATCTACTTGTTGGGTCATATCCGAAGCTGCAAGAGGATTTTGGATGTGATTCCAATTAGGTTGGAAGCTAGACATGTTTACCTTTCTAATGATATATGGTAGGCCTACTAATTCATCCAGATGAGCGAGAACAATGTGGTTGAAGTTGGATCTAGAACTTGCCACCAAAGTACAAAAATGGAAAAGACATTGTGTCCTTAAGAGTTATGGATTTCATTCACTACAATGAGTCCTTAATACTATTGGGAACTTATATGGTGTAAATCTCGGGAAAAATCAAGGCTGGATTAAATTAAAGAAAATAAACTAAACTAAAAAGAAGTGGGGGCAAAACGAATACACTTAAAGAAAATGGGGCCTAAATGAAAATAATAATAATAATAATAAATAAATAAAGATCTGTAGCTATCATAAAGAAAGAAAAGAGGGAGTTTTTGTATCCATTTTTTTACAAATCAAGAGAGAAACACAAAAAATTCCAAGAACCCATCCAACATCAAGGGTTATTCGTAGAATAAACACTGGTGGGCAAGGGATTAACAAGAAAATTTAAACAAGAAGAGAAGAGGGGAGGGCCAGCTGTCATTAGAAAGAAAAGGAGGGAGTTGAAGATCGAAACCTTGATTTGTACCGGGTAAGGTGTTCTAAACATGGTTTTATGAGTTATTTCAAAGTCGATTATAAATTGATGCCTGGATGTTAAATTATAGTTAGGGTTCTTAGACTTGAATTTAGGGAAAATATATGAGTCGCTAAATTAAATAACTTCAGGTGTTGTGTGTATTAAGGTTGACGAATCTGGACAGTTTCGTCTCTTCACTTTCAGAGGGATTTCGGGTAGGAGGATGAAGGAATTAAAATTAGGTTCCTCATAGAAATTGCAGTTTTAGATGTCAACTAACTAAGAAAATTGATCTGCTCAATTTGAAGTTATAAAACTCCAGCTATAGGTCACCAACCGAGACTGGGCACGACAGACCCTGTAGGGTAATAGGCCTGGTTCGTTGATAAACAATTTAAACTGCCTTGGAGGCAGATCTAGGTTCTCCTTTCTTCAGAGAACTTATAGCCTCATGTCTTAGCTTCCAACGAGACTAATTTCGCTTGAAACAGAGTTCTATAACTCTAGATACAATTAAACATCCGAGGAGAAGTTGGACAGTAACAGTTCAAATGTCTAGACAGTAACAGTTGGACAATAACAGTTTAAATGTCTAGACAGTAACAGTTCAAAACAAGACAGTAGCGGTTCAAAAACAAGACAGTAACACTTCAAATGTCCAGACAGTAACAGTTCAAAACAAGACAGTAACAGTTCAAATGTCTAGACAGTAACAGTTAGACAGTAACAGCTCAAATGTCTAGACAGTAACAATTCAAACAAGACAGTAACAGTTCAAAAACAAGACAGTAACGGTTCAAATGTCTAGACAGCAACAGATCAAATGTTTAGACAGTAACAGTTCAAAACAAGATAGTAACGGTTCAAAACAAGACAGTAACGGTTCAAAAACAAGACAATAACAGTTGTACAGTAACAGTCCAGATATAAAGAAAGGAATGATAACTATGGTTGGACAAATAACGATAATATTAATTGGTGAAATGAGAAAAACATAAAATATTAAGAAATGACTGAAAGAAAGACTTATTGATTGTTGATATGGTTACTATAAAACATAGTTATAAAACCCGACCCGGCCATTGACCCGGTAAAGTGACTAGGTCACGGGTCTTGTGGGTCAACCCGGGTCCACCCGGATAAAACACCAAGACACACGTTAATATAATTGTTTTGAAATAAAATATCACATTAACATATATGCTAGCATAATTATCAAGAAAATATCACATTAATATATGTACTAGCATAATTAATTAGCATCAATAGATTAGAATGTGCATTTGTCTTCAAATAAACAAATCTTTAACATAATTTAAAGATATTAAAGACAAGGATAATAAAATAACAAGTTGTTCTAGAAATAAATAAAGTAACATGATAGATATAAGGTGACAACATCCAAAATCCAGTTTGCATTAGAATCCATGAATCAACATCCTAACTCTACTTTGCATTAGAATCCATAAATCAACATCTTCAGCTGCATAAAAAGAGTAGAAGATTTTAGAACATGCTAAACACTTAACATTAATAGAATTGTAAAAAGAGAATGGTAAAGTACAAGACCTCATTGGAATGACAACACTTTTCTAACATAACATCTTTACTTAGGTTGAATATAGGCATTAAGTTCTTCAGTGTCCATAGGAGCAAAATTTGAATCAAATGTCAATGGAATTGAGCCAACCTCATTAATGCCTATCGAAACATCATCATTCTCCTCTGTATCTTCATCATCACATTCATCTTCAATCTCATTTATAGTTATCAAATCTACAATTGAAACATAATTAACCAATAAACATTACATGTTAAACAATAATTCATTTTCAAACAAAGTTATAACTAAAGGATCAAATCTTCTATTACCTTCATTTAAAGTATCTTGAATAGTCATGGTTGATAAATCACGGTGAAAGATTTCTACTTCTTCGGTTGTTAAAGATGATAGATTATCTTCTACTACCTAATTTGCAGTGTTAGAAAATGCCTCAAAATTAATTGGATCATTATTCCGTCCTTTCCAATAATTTCTACAAAATCAAAGTATACTTATTAATGATGCTACTTAATAATATAAATAACTTTTAAAGAACTAGAGAAAAGAAAATACTTGTGTTTTAACCTCAAATTGTAGTGGACGTAAACTAGGTCATTGAGTCTATGATGCTCCAATCGATTTCTCTTCTTAGAGTGGATGTGCTAAAAAATACTCCAATTCCTCTCGCATCCTGAAGAACTACAAGTTTGACTTAAAACTCGTATAGCTAGCTTTTGGAGATTTGGAGCACAAGTTTCATATAGCACCCACCATTCATCTATATACAAAATCAATAAGTAAGATTATGTCAAGATAATATTTTTAAATTACATTGAATATGAAAATAATAATATATATGGAGGTAAAAGGGTGCGATCATTTCTCGCGGACACTCTACCAAAGTCATGTTCTGCATTCCTAAACAACTTCATTTCACTTGTAAGCTTACTTAGCAGAATTGCATTTCAATTTGCATACTTCTCAACAACATCTAGAAGTCTGGAAATGGTGTTTGTATATTTATCCATTAGATTGACATCATATTGAAATCGAGGATTCAACCAAAATCCCGTTGCATAAAGCTTCCTATACAATTGTCCATCCCATCTAGTGTTAATGATGTCTAGGAAAGGTTGCACCTTAGCCCTTTTCCTTTGAAATCTCCTCAACATTTCTTCCTTTGCAAAATGGATAGCCTCATATAAATATCCCATAGCAGGTCTATCATCACTATCAACAATTCGTAGAACTCGAACTAATGGTTCGGTCATCCTTACAATTGATGCACATTCTTCCCAAAATGTAGAGTTCAACACACTATCAACAAACTTTTTTCCTTTATTATCTTTAGCATAAGCAGATGAGACCCATTCTCTAGATGTCACCATAGCTCTCAAATTATCTTTGTGTACTAAAATGCTTTGCAAAGTAATGAAATTAGTAGCAAAGCGAGTAGGAGCTGGCTGAAGTATTTCTTTCCCTCCAGTGAACTTCCTCATCAAATGCAATGGATAACAATGATTATAAATATACTTTGTAATACTAGAAGCATGATCAACAACAGAACAAACTGACTGTAGCTTACCAACATCTTGGAGTATGAGGTTGATGCAATGAGCAGCACAAGGAGACCAAAATGTTGAAGGAAATTCTTCCACCAACAACTTGCTAGCAGCAACATAATTAGCAGCATTTTCAGTTACCATATGCATAATATTTTCAGGCCCAACAAATAAAACAACCTCTCTAAACAACTTATACAACAACATAGCAATTTTTGAGGCCTCTGATGCATCTACTGTTTTTAAAAAAAAGTCCCTTTAGGACAATATACTAAGAAATTAATTAAAGTTCTCCTCTTTTGATCTGTCCACCCATCAGCCATCAATGTGCAACCAGTCTTCTTCCAAATTTCTCAATAACTCTCAACAAAAATCTTCACTTCATCAACCGCCTTTGCTAGGTAATAACTACGAAGAGCATGAAAATTTGGTCCTTTATAACCAGGACCCATGGCTGTTATACCATCTATAGCATGTTGATAGTAAATAGAGTTAGTAGCATTGAAGGGCACATATGCATCAATCATCCATTTTGCTATAGCAAGATCACATCGTTCGATAACTTCTTTGTTTTTCCAACAACTTTGGAGAGACTTTTGAGAACCATGAGTTGTTCATGGAATAAAATATGCCCCTAATGTTGCATTTTCTTTCTGTTTTCCACAACTTGCAGTTGATTGTTTAACAACATTAGTGATTTTACTCTTTCCTTTATTGGCAACTTGGGTGGTAACATTTGCTTCTTACCATTGGCTTCATCATCATCATCATCATCATCTTCACCTTTATCATCAACTTCTAATTGTTTAATCATCCTCTCTTCATGCTCTATTTGTTCAACACTATATGGGTTGAAATCTGCTTTTATTTCTCTAGCTCTCCTTTTCTTTTCAACATTCCCCTGAAGATTCAAAAGCATTTGATAACGAACATTCGGAGGACATTTGCGACATTGTTCCACTTCTCCTTTCGCTCCAGCTAAATGTTGCTTGAATCGATTAATGCTTCCACCCGCAAAGACTTTGGCACTATATAAGCATACTAATTTGGTTTTCTTACATCCCACACTAAGTTCAGGAGCTTCTCTGCAATGACCCCATGCCAAATTTGTTTTTCCTCTTATACCACTTGATGTTGATATGGAAATGGAAGGTTTAGATGAATGAGCAGTTGAAGGATCACTGCTTGGAGTGCTACCATGTTGAGAAGACATTTTAAGGAGCTGTAGTAAACCAAATCAATTCTAAATAACTAAGCACCCATATAAATTATACTAAGGATTTAAGTTCGTAATACTATTTAATTCACAAATCAATTCTTATAATCTATGGCAAGTAATACTAGTTGATTCACAAATCAATTCTTAAATCTATGGCAATAACAGACAAATCAAAATAGTAAAATTGACTTTAATTAATCAAATTGAACTAATAATCATCCACCACTTAAGAACCAACTAGTAAAACAATATCAAATTAATCAAAGGATAAATATAAAGATTGAACTAAACTGTTAAGAGAAAAATAATAAACTTGTACTAGTTCTCTGTCTAGTAATGGTAAAATATTGAAGGCTAATGAGATATTAGTCAAGGGCTTAAGCCTATGCTCTGGTAATGCTATGGTAATACTGTATACTTGAATCTCCCCACGCCATCAAAAGGAGGAAATGATAGCCAAAATGGTAATGGAACTTTGTTGTTCTAATTAATTTCTTTAACCTGTATATTTTTTCTTTTAGTTTCTTAGGATCCCAAAGGATTTTCCCTATCAATGTTTACAAATTACGGGAAGGAAGTGATAAATCTTTATGCTGAAAAGGAAAGCAGTTGTGAATCTTTCACATTGCAATGCTCAAGATGCAACAACTGTGGAAATATAGTTGATGTTACTAATTTCACTTTGCAATGAAATTTGACATTTTTTTTCTCTCTTTTAAGAATTTGTTGGATGAAAAAAAAATGATTTGTTTTCCCAAATGTCATATAGGAATTAAAGTTACAAGGGGAAAAAGTAGCAATAACGCATATCGAAGATTCTATGTTTATAAAGTAGTTTGCTTATAATTAATGGAGTAAAGGCTTGGAAATTACCTTGGAAATTATTATAGCAGCAATGTTTTACAGTAAGTTATAACATGGAACACTTTTAACTACAACTACAGGTAAAGGCTTGCCACTTGAATAAAAAGAAAGATTTCAAATCCTATCGTCTCAGTAAAGAACTAAAGCTAACAGTTAGGAACAATTGCTAAGAGAAATATTATAACAGCAGATGAAGCTAATAGTTAGGGCCTAAAGCTGTCTTCTCAAGATAAATTATTACTAACCCAAGGGACAATCTAGTTGAAGCAAGACAGAAGAAGCCAACAGTAAAACCATCACGATATTGTTACTAACCCAAGGGATAATTAAGAGAGATTTAGATGGAGAAAGAGAAATATTTACCTCAATCAAGATATTCTCCGCTTGTAGAAGCTAGATGGGATCGATTCACCAGTGATGCCTTTGGATCGATTCACCAGTGATAAATATTCACCTCAATCACGATGTTTCTTCTTCTGCTCGAAAAAAAATTAGGGCAGAGTTAAACGTTCTTCTTCTGCTTGAACGACTTCTTCTGTAGATTAATTAGATGTATATATATGCCGGGTCTCACCCGGGTTTGCCCGGGTCGACCGGGTTTGATCAGTTTTTTACATTCACCGGTCTTTTGAGAAACCCAGACCGGTCCAGCCCCCGGGTCGACCCGCCGGGCCGGTTCGGGTTTTATAACTATGCTATAAAACATATCCTGGGTGAGGAAAATTTATGAGATAAACCTGTGATTTGCAGAAGGGACCACAGGTGTGGTGCAACAGCAGCAGCAGAGGAGCACGAATAGAGCTTCTATTGCAGGTAGGTGAATCGTACCTATACTTTCTAAGTTAAATTCCATGATTTAATATATATTACCGATGTGAAATCTGAATTACTGAATGTATGTGTAATCAAGGTGAAAGGTTGTTGTGTGAATTGCCGAGTGGTGAAATCATCGTTGACAAAAGAAATATGAAAAGTGTGATTTGAAGCATGAGCTAACACATATTTAGTGTATGTTAGGATCCCGAGTAAGGGGATCGAGCATGTATTAACTAGCATACATTTAGTGCATGTTAGGATCCCGGGTAAGGGGATCGAGCTGGTATTGACTAGCATACATTTAGTGTATGTTAGGATCCTGGGTAAGGGGATCGAGCATGTATTGTCTAACACACATTTAGAGTATGTTAGGATTCCGGGCGAGGGGATCACCATGTAATGGCTAGCATACATTTAGTATATGTTAGGATCCCAGGTAAGGGGATCACCTTGCATCGACTATTACGGGGTGATGATGATGATACCAGTGAAAATGGTATCAGTAATATGTTACGCAAAAATAATCATGGTTGATCTTATAAAGTCGGAAATGGAGGTTGATGATGGAAGAGATTCTAATGAAAAACTAGAAGGGAGAAATGAACAAAATATGAATGCATGTTACCCTTTTTAAATTGTTAGATATTCATGTTGTTATATTTATTGTGATATTCATATTTCAATAATATGCATTTTGTTTCAGGATCATCGCATGCACGATAGGAGTAGATCCTAGCTTATGTTTCCATTATTGTAATATAGGTTCTAGGGAGTATACCCTTATATTTTGTAAACATGAAAATGTTTGTATAATTGAATCTGTATAATTAATGTCTAAACTTGAATGAATGAACTTAGCTCTATAGTTCATATAACCATATTTAATGTCTATGTGTTTATATTTTTATCCATCCACAATAATATTTTGTTATATAATGTGTATCATAAATATTGTGGTTGGTCGGTGTGATAATATTTGTAAAATTGAAAATCGGGTTGATTGGGTGGGGTTTGAGTTATGAGACGCGAGTTACTAGAAGTGTAAACAGGTTACATGTCGATAACTTGGAACCTTTTGGTATAAGGGGGGACCTTGTTGAAATTTCAGTAGATGTTAATACGAAGACCATGAATATATATATAAAAAAATTCTAATTACTCTGTTTTCGGTTGACATGAGATTGTTGCTTTTATCCCGGTATAGGGGGGATGTTACATATGGCACCATTTGACTTGTGTACTTTACAAGGATTTCATATCAAACAAAAAGAATTAATTGTTCAGAAACTAATTCTTATTTTACAAGGCATCGGGGTTTTGTTCAGCAAAGATTCTTCAACAATTATTTCTCTCGGGTATTTTTCACTATCATTTGCGACAATGGATGAAAATAATCTTAGACTATTGTTTTATTTATTTTTATTTATTTTAAATCTTATTTTAATTAGTTTGAGCTTTATTTAAATTGGGTGCATATCTGACCCATTAGTTTTAGGGTTTACATATAAATACTCTAATGTAAGGATTTTTATTCAATTTATTAAAATTTCTCTAAAGTTGCCGCATATTGTGTGCTTTGTTTCTCTTTATGTGGTTGAGTAATTCTCATACTAAGTTCTTGATTGAATTTGCAAACTCTTCGAAGAATCGATCAACTTTATTGTGATTTATACTTTTCGTTTGCGTCTCATTATAGGCGTAGGGTGGGGGTGATCAATTGCATATAACTTTGGTTCTCTAAGACAATTTATTATGTCAAGTTGCAAACTTTTCTTCAAACCTCAAATTAGTAATCTAAGGGACAATTTTGCATCACAAAGATACTAACTTAAACATTTAAAGGTCTTCAAATCCACAGATAAAGGGTTTTTATGCAGATATCAGAAGCATTACATAAAGCTATCATCTTCCTTTACTATAGAGAATAGAAGTAATTATAAGAGCACTTGATTAATCTATAATTCAATCTCCAAAGAACTCTATTTCTAAACATCTTGAATTTTAAAATATGATCACAACCATATTGAAAATTATTAAGAAATAAAATAATAAGAGTCAATAATCTATATGGATTGAAAATTATAAACGAGGAAGGATTGAAGGGATCTTTCCAATCCCTCGTTTGTTATTTATCCTTTATGTTAAATTATGATTACATTCTAATAAGAAATCTCGACAACATGGCTTACGTGGGTGACTGGGTACATGGCTTATTTTTTTTTTGTTGAATTAGTCAATTAATAAATTAATGTGGGTAATAGGAGTTGCTAAAAGCATTCCTAGTCTTCGGCTCCACTACTAGAGTCCCTATTATTTTGGATTATCATTGTAATGTTGTGGCCTATTTAGGTTCATGTTTTCTGTATTATCTGGGTACATGAAGTTTTATGCAATTAATAACAAATACTCTTCAAAACCTATGTTCTTCTTCTTTTCTTATCTCCCCCAAATTCTTTTCTTATTAGTGGTGTTAGAGCCATTCCGGTTCATGGATACACGCAGTAAAACTCATGCAAAGTTTCCCGTTGAGGTCAATGAAGCCCTTGCCCGACATGACACCAACTTCGATGAATTGAATCACAATTTTAGTCAAGTCAGTGACGCCCTACAGGGAGTCATGGCCAAGTTGCAGGCAATGAGAATCGCCCAATCCAATCGCACACTTGACAGGGAAGTCAATCCGTTTGCAGCTGGAGATAATTCCCACGACAGGCCTTCCGCATCAACCACTTCTAATTTAGACCAGAATCACACCAACCTCAAGTTGAATTTTCCAACCTATGTTGGCGAGGGTGAGGACCCTACAGGATGGATTTTCAAAATGGAGCAGTACTTCCAATTTAAGAATATTGATGCTCCACAACGGGTTTAATTGGCATCGTTTCATTTGTCAAATGTAGTGCTTCAATGGTATCGGTGGTATACCAAAAACAGGAGTCAATTGCGTTGGAATGAGTTTTTCAAAGCTCTCCTCCATCGTTTTGGTCCAACAAATTATGAGGATCCGTTAGAAGCGTTGTCACGACTCAAGTAAACCACGACTGCCAATGCGTACCAAGAGTCATTCGAGAAATTGTCCCATAAGGTGGATGATCTCCCGGAAAATTTTTTGGTGGGTTGTTTTATTGCAGGGCTGAAGGATGAAATTCGTTTGGATGTACATGTTAAGCAACCAAAGCCTCTTTCTGAATCAATTAGTGTGGCTCATCTAATTGAAGAACGAAACCAGTTCCAAAAGAAAACAAGTAATCAATTTAGGCCAGCAGCACCTCCATTCCATCCAAGACCGCAACAGAGTTCCATAGTGGGACTTGGTCCTTCCCCTTCTCAGTGGACATCTCAGATAACCGATACCTTCAGCGGACCTGTTCGGCGTCTCACAGGACAGGAGGCTAGGGAGAGGCATGAAAAAGGACTGCGCTTTTATTGTGATAAAAGGTATGTACCAGGGCATCCTTGTTCAAGACCACAACTATTTATGATGGTAGATGTGCAGCCAAATGAGGAAGGAGATGATGTGGACATTAATATTGAGCCATCTAAGGAAGCAATACCAGAAATATCGTTCCACGCCTTGGCTGGTACAGCCCATCCACAAACCTTTCACGTCATTGGAAGGGTAGGAAACAGAGACTTGACTATGCTCATTGATGGGGGAAGTACCCATAATTTTATTGATCAGTCCGTGGTTACCAAGTTGGGACTACAAGTGGTTCGCGACAAGACATTCAAAATGATAGTCGGCAATGAAGAAGTTATTGAATGCACCAGACATTGTTTGGGGCTCTCCCTCTCAATTCAAGGGATCATAGTACGAGCTGATTTTTTTTCTTCTTCCAGTGGCAGCCTGTCAAGCAGTTTTAGGAGTACAATGGTTGGAGACTTTAGGTCCAATCAAAACTGACTACAAGAAGCTCAGTATGTCTTTCACATAAGCCGACCGAACTCATATATTGAAAGGGATGACCAGTTCAGAGCTCGTTCCCCTAAGTGAAAAAGAATTGCTATACTTATCAGGTATGGGGTTTTTTTGTTCATATGATTTCAGATGTGAAACCAATTGAAGACACAAAATTGCCACCAGACCTCAGTCAAATTCTGTTAGAATTTGCACATGTATTTGAAGAACCCACCGAATTGCCACCTACGAGCAGCCACAACCATCGAATTTCGTTGTTACCAAACCAACCTCCAGTTAACACAAGACCTTACAGGTACTCCCATTACCAAAAAAATGAGATCGAAAAACTGGTCAAAGAATTCCTTCAATCCTGAATTATTTCCCTTAGTCAGAGTCCATTTTCGTCACCAGTATTGTTAATAAAAAAATCAGATGGGTCTTGACGCTTCTGCGTCGACTACCGGGCACTCAATGAGATTACAGTTAAGAATAAATTTCCAATACCAGTCATTGATGAGCTGTTTGATGAGTTACATGATGTAAAAGTTTTTTCAAAACTGGATTTGCGCTCCGGTTACCACCAGATAAGGGTCCGGCATGATGATATTCCGAAAACTGCTTTTCGAACTCATGATAGTCACTATGAGTTTGTGGTGATGCCATTTGAATTGACAAACGCTCTAGCATCCTTTCAGAGTCTCATGAACAATATTTTTCAGCCACATTTACGAAGGTTTATTCTAGTTTTTTTTTATGATATTTTAGTGTATAGCAGGTCTTAGGAGGATCATCTGTAGCACTTAAAACAAGTGCTTTGAATTCTTTCTAAAAATCAGTTGTATGTCAAACTCTCAAAGTGTCAGTTTGGGGTGCTAACGGTGGGGTATTTGGGCCACCTCATTTCTTCCGATGGTGTGGCAGTAGACCCAGCAAAGATACAATCTATTCAAAATTGGCCCGTGCCAACATCCCCTAAAGGTGTTCGCGGTTTCCTTGGATTTATCGGGTATTATTGCAAGTTTGTGAGGAGATTTGGTATAATAGCTGCACCATTAACGAAACTTCTCACGAAAGATGGGTTCTACTAGTCTGAAGATTCTCTTTTGGGTTTTAACAAATTGAAGCAAGCTCTCACTTCACCTCCTGTATTGCGGCTGCTTAATTTTTCACCGTAGTTCGTAGTAGAATGTGATGCTTGTGAAGATGGTTTATGTGCAGCTTGTCTAAAAACAACCAACCAATAGCTTATTACAGTGAAGTCTTGAAGGGAAAATCTAAATTACTGTCCACCTACGACAAGGAGATGTTGGCTGTGGTGAAGGCAGTGCGAAATGGCGACCTTACCTTTTGGGCAGGTCATTTGTGATCAAAACTGACCATTGAAGTCTCAAGTATCTATTAGAGCAAAGACTCACAACGCCTTCACAAGCTCGGTGGTTGCCAAAAATAATGGGATTTGACTACACTATTCAGTACCATAAGGGAAAAGAGAACCAAGGAGCTGATGCTCTCTCTCATGTTGTAGCGTTCCAATTTCATGCTTTGTCATTACCACTTACCGATTGGTGGAAAACTCTACAGTAAGAGGTACTCCAACAACCTTTATTATAATACTTTGCCTACTAATCAGTCCTTAAACTGTGTTCAACAGGATGGTATATGGATGCAACATAGAAGGGTCAACTTGAGTCCCACTTCGTCACTACTGCTTGCTCTCTTGGCTGATGGCCACTTTTCTCCTTCAGGTGGTCATTTTGGATACTTAAAGACTCTCACGCGTATTTCAGCAAGCTTTGTTTGGCCTGGCATCAACACCTATGTTAAGAGTTTTATTCGGGACTGTGAAGTGTGTCAACATTGTAAACATGAGACCCTTCGGCCTACAGGATTGCTTCAACCCCTTCCCATTCCACAGTGAATTTGGACAAAAATATTCATGGATTTTGTCGAAGGATTACCGTTGTCACAGGGTTACAATATGGTTGTGGTGGATCGACTCTCAAAGTATGCACATTTTATGCTATTAAAACATTCATACACAGCTGTATCAGTAGCCAAATGCTTTCTAAATAATGTGGTGAAATTACATGGGATGCCTCTTTCGATTGTTAGCGATCATGACAAAATCTTCATTAGCACCTTTTGGAAGTCTTTGTTCAAATTACGGCACAATATTGTGTTACAGTTCCAGTTATCACCCTCAATCCGACGGCCAAACTGAGGTGGTAAATCGGACTCTTGAGTAGTATTTACATTGCTTCTCTTATGACCAACCAAAAGGTTGGATGGAATGGCTTGCTTAGGCAGAATATGGGTACAATACGACAGTTCATTCAGCGACTAAAGTGTCCATTTGAAGCAGTTTATGGGGTTCCTCCTCCATCTATGACTTCTTATGTTCCAGGCACAACAAAAATCCAGGCTGTGGACAAATTGCTGCACACAAGAGAAGTAATACTTCGAGATCTACAACGAAATCTATTGGAGGCACAGGTTCGCATGAAATCTCGCGCAGACTTACATCGCCACGAGATCACCTTCGAAGTCGGTGATTATGTGTTTCTTAAGCTACAACCTTACCGCTAAAAATTAGTGGCTTTCCGAAGTTCTTTGAAATTGTCACCAAGATTTTTCGGGCCATTCAAGGTTCTAGCTCGAATCGGGACAGTTGCTTACAAATTAGACCTTCCAGCAGGGGCGCGAATACATAATGTATTTCATGTCAGTTTGCTAAAAAAAAAATGGGTATCCGTCGTCGATGATACTGTGATAACTCTTCCTCTTGTTTTAGTGGATGAAGTCTTGTTACAAGAACCTAAATTAATTTTGGACCATCGGGTTATCCAAAAGGGAAAATACCGTTTGAAAACGGAAGTCTTAGTACAGTGGAAAGGGGCTATGCATGAAGATGCTTCATGGGAAAACTTGTGGCATTTCACCAAAACTTATCCACAATTCAACCTTGTTGACAAGGACCTTCTTAGGGGGATGGATTGATAAGAAATCTCTACAACATGGCTTACATGGGTGACTTGGTACATGGGTTACATGGGTTACTTTTGTTTTGTTGAATTAGTCAATTAATAAATTAATGTGGGTAATAATAGGAGTCGCTAAAAGTATTCCTAGTCTTCGGCTTCACTACTAGAGTCCCTATTATTTTGGATTATCGTTGTAATGTTGTGGCCTATTTAGGTTCACATTTTCTGTATTGAAGTTTTATGTCATTAATAACAAATACTCTCCAAAACCTCTGTTCTTCTTGTTTTATTATCTCTCCCAAATTCTTTTCTTATCACATTCAATCCCTTCTTTCCAATCCTCTCTTATCCATCCTTTATCTTATCAGCCAGGATGTAAAATCCAACGTCATTGTAGGAGAAGAAGTATAAGTGGACAATGTTTGATAAGGTCGGTGAAATAATATTCCTTCACTTTTTTTTTTAGATTTTGTTTGTTAACCCGTTTGTAAAGACCACTGATTTTTATTATTTTTTCATTCCTTGTAATGAATGTTTTTTTTTATATTATGGTAATAGTTATTCTTAAAAATATATTTAAATAATATTTTTTTAATTTATTTTTAATATTAATATATTAAAATAACTTAAAAACACAAAAAAAAATATAATTTTAAATAAAAAAATCAAACTTTTAAAAAACACGTAGCCATCAAACATTTCCAAATGAGTTCTTAGCCATTCGGCGGATCAGCCAGGGGCCACGGTTACAGGACCTTTAATTTTTTGACCTGTCTAGTCTAGAATATATCCCGCCAACTACTGTACTGCGCGAGTGGTCCGTTTTAAGGCCTACTGCCTCTTTAACATTGGCAAGAATTCGCTCATGTCCCATTCAGACTTTGTAGAAAAAAGATTCAGATTTTGTGTGTGCAATGAGGCCAAAAAATGACCACACTCAGAGCTAGGAAACATTAAAGTAGTAACGGGCTTCCATTCCAAAATCTACCAGTCTAGCTAGCCCAAACCCTCTCTTCCTCTGCGATTACCATCCAAGGTCTATAAATTCATACTGGTTTTATATTTTTACGAAATTTTAATGAGAAATTAAATTAAAGTGAACCAACAAAGGGTGAGGGAAGTGTCTTTGCACTTTTCGAGCGGCCAAGATATTCCAATATCTTTTCAGATTCATCTCATGTTTATCCATAACAACGTGCCCAAAGTCTTTCTTCAAAATTTCTCTGCTTTTCAAGTTGCATGAGATAATCATATCCATTCATATATACCCACTATTTGTAGTCAATTCAAAAGGGACTAGCAACTGACCATCAAACGGGGGCCCACATTTGTATGAATATCATCTGTAATGGAGGCAAGATCAGCAAGATGACCGGAGCCACAAGCTACACGGAGTTGGAGATTCCTATTCCTATATATAAATATTAGTATATTTTATATGTGTTTAATTTGTCCCCCAAGTTACCTCTGTTGGATATCTTTCTATTCTAAGGGTTAAGTGATTCGCTTTTATCCCATAATAACAACATGTCTCCTGCTTAAAATAGCATCTCTCAGAAAAAAGAAATCATGACCATACATCGCAACCAAATTTTGCAATCTATTAATCTTGAGGTACAACTTAAGTCCCCCCTATATACACGCAAGCAAGCAAGCGCGCACCCTAATAATAGCTAGCATAATTACCCAAGTGCTATCGTGGCTAGCCTTAAAAAATTTGTTTTAATATGTTAATTAAATTTGAAAAATTAGGTGAAGAAAAAATCAAAACCAATCAATATTGGATTTTTTTTAATTTAATATGCATTTTGTTGCATTTGATACATTGTGAGTTTTTAATTTTAATTTTAAATATATTTTATCAATTTATTTGATTTTCATAAATAAAAAATATGCAAACAATCATTAATCATCAAACATCTATCATTATAAAAAAAAATGATAATCACTCATTATTTTTTTAAGATTATATGGAGAGTCATTGTTTTTTACAATAACAATTACTTATAATAATAGTTTTTTGAATAATAGAAAAGAAAAGGAAAATTGTGAAAAATAATCTTTAATACTTTATAAGGTTGTATAAAAGAATTAAAAAATAATTAATTTATTAGGAGAATTTGATCAACAAACAAGAAAAAAAAAATAAAGTATATATTAAAACAAAGCGTAAAATTTTGCAAAAATATACATGAGGCTCACGCAAAAGGGCTTGGTCCTTCAAGTCATATGCATGAACTTAAAACATGTAGGTTAGCAACTAAAACATATAAAAAAAATGTTATAACCTATTTTTTTTTACTTTTATTTTCAAAATATTTTTCAAAAAAACAAAAAAATATATTTTCGATTCATTTTACCATTCACATGCCCATTTCAAGATTTTCAAATATTGTTCTCGTGTTATATCTTTTTGAAAAAAAAAGTTTAAAAGAATAAAAATTAAATAAAGAGACCGCTAAATAAAACGCTAAAAAAGAAAAAGTTAGGTTCCTTGCTCTCTAAGGTAATTAGGAAAAGATGACAAAAAAATTTATACTATAGATAAGGAAAAGAGAAAAACTCTAGCCAATAATATAAAAAACTCTGCGTTTAAAAAAACATAGCCCCATCTCTTCCACTACCCTTTTTACCACAAAAAAAGATAAAAAATAAAAACAAAGAAAAGAAAGTGTGTTGAAATTAAAGAAAAAACAAAGAGAAACCATTCATCTTTTTCCCTACAAAGGACAAAACCTAACCCTTTTCTCATCTATTTATAGAGTCTTCCTTGTACAAATTCCTTCCCAATCAACACACAAAACACAAATTGTACATTACCAAGTAAGGAATTTTCCATTTAAAATAAAGAATTTATTTGATTTAACAAGATTTCAGCAGATTTTCTCTACATGGGAGCCCTATCTATAATCTTATTATGAATTAATATCTGCAAATATAACAATAATCTCTCATACTACATTCAGTTTGCACAACCAATACTTAGATAGCCTTAGGCATACCATCCAAATAATTTCACAAATTATAAATTTTCACTACCTTTATACATAAGCAGAGTTTATTTTCTTTTATGAAATATATACAAATATATTTATATAATGAAACCAACATAATTTAATAGTCCATACTTTTATTTGTTACAAACTTCAAAATAATAAAAACTTAACATATACATTAAATTTAGTTACATGACATAAGATGGAAATTATAAAATTCTACCTGACAACAAAAGTATGCAGTCCTAACAAAAATGATTTCGTTACTGCGATGGTGGGTAAAATGAATATGAAATACATCAAAATGTTGACAACATAGTTTTGAAACCCGGACCGACCTGGCAGGTCGATCTGGTACCCAGTCGACCCAGGCCTAGGACCGGTTCGGGTCTAAGTAAAAACCCGTTGGGGAGTTGGCCCTGCGAAACCCAGTCGACCTGGAACCCAGGCGACCCAAGTAAACTCGACTGAGACTCGGCCTCTCTCTCTTTTTTTTTTAATATATATGGACGTGAAACCACGTCGTTTTGGACTCTCATTTCCTATTTTTATATTTTCTCAGAAACCAAACTGAGGATATCAAAGAGCAGAGGATTTCAAAGTAAATCAGGAAACATTTAAGTACCAATCATTTAATAAAAAGATATCTTCGCACCAACAGAAAGAAATTGTAAAGCCCTTAAATTTCAATACAAAGAAAATGAAAAGAAGAAAAAATCATAATTTTAAACAGACATGAAAGACATATAAAATCTCTTCTTGAGCATCAAAAACTCTGTTTCGATGATCTCATGAAACATCAAAAAGACTAGGATGATCATCATAATATTCGATGCTCTTCTCCTTAATATTTTCTCAAGAAAAAAACGGAACCAAGATGAGAACACCTATTTACCTTCAAGTCCAGGCGCTTTTCCCATCCACTTGGCACTTGCAAATCTAGATCCAATTCTTGAGATTCGCTCTCTACAGAATCACCACAACGTTTCTATCATCTGTGTATCCACTCAAAAGCCTTACCAGAGAGCTAACCTCAGCTACCATATTCACAAAAAAAGAGCTCATTTTCTTCTTCTTCACAACAGCAGTAGCAGGGCACCCTTGCCTGAAAACGCGCTCTAGCGGCTTCTCCATCAAATGTGCCCTAATCTCGACCCTTATCCTTTCTTGGGGCTTGGGGTCCATTGAATTCTTGTGGAGGATTTTGTCGAGGCTTCCATTGGAGCTACAGAGATAGAGGGAGAGTGGGTGATTTGTGTTAAAATTTAACACATGTTAACGTATATGAGAGGGGAGTTAGAATATAAATAGAGGGATAGATATATGCCACGTTATGATAGGAAAAAAGCGCCTCTGTCTCTAACTCTCTGGCTCCTTTTTTTTTGGGTTGACCCGAGTTACCCGGGTCAACCCATTTGACCCATGACCCGTTTATTAGACCGGGTCGACCACCGGACTGGGTTTCAAAACTATGGTTGACAATGAATAAAAACATGTAAGCATATTTTACTCTTACATACTATACCAAACTTTAGATGCACAAGCAACAACAATAGTTACATATCATTCAAATTATTCTTTTTTAACTAAAACTTCATCATTACGATTAGTAAAATTCTCTAACATAGTTTCTGCCATTTCAGCTAGCTAATAATCATATAATCAGTAACTAGCAATATGGCCAAAATAATTTTACAAAAATGGATCCCTGCCAATGTGATCAACTTTAATTTAACACCATTTATCTCTACTGGTGTGACTGATATTAATTTAGCAAAATTAGTGCGACCAATTTTAATATACACAATTACTCTTTTCCATATGATTGACTTTAATTTATACAATTATTTTTTGTCCATATGACCGACTATAATTTACACAATTACTCTCTATCCATACAACAAACTATAATTTATACAATTAATCTTTGTTCAAATGGGTCGACTTTAATTTACTCTATTAATCTTTGTCCATACAGTCGACTATAATTTATACAATTAGTCTTTGTCCATATAGCCGACTATAATTTATACATTTTTTTATAACCCATTTCAAGACTCATTGTACATGTATAAACAAATTTTAACAAGAACATTTCTTTAAATAAAAAAAAAGGTGACAAGCACCTACTTGACACTTTAGTAATATGTGTTCCCACAACTACTAGTCCAACTATGATTGCCCCTTCTAATGTTTTCAAGAAGACATCTCCAAATTAGCACCCAAGTCATTTCACTCATTGTTTATAATTATTTTAACACATCACTATCCTTTTTTATGTGAAATATGTGTTTTGCAGTGTAATGACCCGTCTTTTTCATAGCCAGAAATTGGTGGAATTTTTTTCCATATATATATATAACATTTCTCTCGATTTTCTTTAATGGTGAATCCACCCCTTTTTTAGTCATTAAATTAAACCCCATTTATTTCTATAATTCTTAAAATTTTCGACAGAGTTTCCTTTATTTTTATATGTACCAAGTTATCGACATCTTCTTTATACCTGCACTTATTATCAATATATATATATATATATCCACAACCCAATCATATCAGGACAACCGCGAGCATATCCAATGTATCAACCCATTTATTTATTCCTTCCTTTCCAAATTTATGTTTACATCACATACTTTCCCTTTTAAACTTTAATACCCATATTAAATGTTACTATCATCATCAATTATGCACATTTTCAAAATAATAAGTGTCGTACAAGTATTACAATCCAAAAGAAATTACAATATTTTAAATATAAGTACAACCTATTAAAGTAATTATAAAAAATTACATTACCTAACAGAAGTACAAAATAACTAAAAACAAGGTAATGTCTAAAGAGGTCCAATAGTATGAGAGGGTCCTGCATAAACAAAACATAAAGAATACCCACAATATTAGAATAATTTTTAAAAAACCTAATATTTACATGTAAAATGTCATCTACCACATTTCACTCTATACCTAGGTTTAATTTCCCACTAAACATTTATTTCACAATAAGTACCCATATTCTCTCAAAATATCTAATTCCTCTAAACTTATCTATTTAAAACTCAGATTTTCATTTATAATTAACATCCCCAAATAAAACAAACACTTTAACTTGAGAGTTCTTTCTTCATAACCCTTTTACTTTATGTAAACCCCGGGGAAAAATAAAGGTTGTTTAGATTGCAAACTAACTACATGAGAAATAAAAGTGAAGAAATTCATGCATATGGTTAAATTAAAAATGACAATTCAAAAAATTTTAGATATAAGTTTCTGGATGAAATATTTCGAGACATTATAAATCAACCCGAAAATGTTAAGGGTTGGATTAAATTAATGAAAATAAACTAAACTAAAAGTTGTGGGGTGAAATTATAAGAAATGAAAAGAGGTATAACTTAATTATAAGAAGAAAAAAAGATGCGGGGGCATAAATGCAAATAAGAAAAATTATAGAGCATAAATACTCCTATTCTCACCAAAAATCTGCAGCAATCGTAAGGAAAGAAAAGAGGGAGTTTTTGTATCCATTCTTGCAAAATCAAAAGAGAAACACCAAAATTTCAAAAACCCATCCAAGATTAAGGGTTTATATAGATGGAATAAACACTTGTGGGCAAGGGATTAACAAGAAAATTGAATAAGAAGAGAAGATGGAGGGCTGACTGTCATTAGGTAATAAAGGAGGGAGTTGAAAATCTTTAACTGGATTGAAGATCAAAACCTTAATTCGTACCGGGTAAGGTGTTTTAAACATCATCTTATAAGTCATTTCAAATTCAATAATGAATTGATGCCTTGATGTGAGTTATATATTAGGGTTCTTAGACTTGAATCGGTGGGAAAGTATTTGTTGTTAAAATTAAGTTAATTCATGTGTGGTATGTGATTGGGGATGTGAAACCATGATAATTTACCCAGAAATTATTTGTTGATGAGCGATTTTGACTATCTTAGAGGCAGAACTAGGTTCTCCTATATTCAGCGAACTTGTAGCCGCATGTCTTAGCTTTCCAACGAGACTATCGCTTGAATCGGAGTTCTATAACTCCATATATGGTTAAAAATCTGAGGAGAGGTCAGACAGTAACAGTTCAAAAACGAGACAGTAATAGTTGGACAGTAACAGTCCAAATATTTGTTGATGAGCATTTTTTACTGTCTTAGAGGCAGAACTGGGTTCTCCTTTCTTCAAAGAACTTGTAGACTCATGTCTTAGCTTTCTTACGAGACTAATCTCGCTTGAATCGCAGTTCTATAACTCCAGATATGCTTAAAAATTTGAGGAGAGGTCAAATAGTAACAGTTCAAAAATGAGATAGTAATTGTCCACATGTTTGTTGATGAGCGATTTTAACTGTCATAGAGGCAGAACTAGGTTGTTATTTATTCAGAGAACTTGTAGCCTCATGTCTTAGCTTTCCAATGAGATCGCTTGAAACAGAGTTCTATAACTCTAGATATAGTTAAAAATCTAAGGAGAGGTCAGATAGTAACAGTTGGACAGTAACAGTCCAAATATTTGTTGATGAGCAATTTTGACTATCTTAGAGGCATAACTGAGTTTTTCTTTCTTTAGAGAACTTGTAGCCTCATGTCTTAGCTTTCCAACAAAACTAATTTCGCTTGAATCAGAGTTCTGTAACTTTAGATATAGTTAAAAATCTGAGGAGAGGTCAGACAGTAACTGTTCAAAAACGAGATGGTAACATGTAGTGTATGTTAGGATCCTGTGTAAGGGGAGCGCCATGTTTGGACTAGCATACATTTAGTGTATGTTAGGATCCCCGGTAAGGGGATCAATCATGTATTGGCTAGCATACATTTAGTGTATGTTAGGATCCCGGGTAAGGGGATCACCATGTATTTGACTAGCATACATTTAGTGTATGTTAGGATCCCGGGTAAGGGGATCAGCTTGCATCGACTCCTACATGGTGATGATGATAACAGTGAAATTAGTATCGGTAATGTGTTAAGCGTAAATAATCATGGGTGGTCTTTTGAGATCTTAAATGGAGGTTGATAATGGAAGAGGAAAAGGCTTTTAGTAGTTGAAGGAGAAAGAGTTTCCAATGAAAACCAAAAGGGAGAAGTGAATAAAATATGAATGCATGTTTGCCTCTTTAAATTGCTGGATATTTGTATTACTATATTATTGTGATATTCATATTTCAATAATATTTTTTTTTTCAGGGCCATCGCTTGCACGATAGGAGTAGATTCTAGCTTGGGTTCACTTTTTGTAATTTAGGTTCTAGAGAGTATACCCTTGTATTTGGTAATATTACAACTTTTATATAACTCAATTTGCATAATTGATGTTTAAACTTGAATAGATGAATTTAATTCTGTAGTTTGTATAACCATGTTCCATGTATGCATGCTTATATCTTTATCCATCCATAATGATAATTGTTGTACAATGTATATCATAAACATTGTGGTTGATATGAAAGATGATGTTTGTGGGATTGAGACCCAGGATGATTAGGTTGAATTGAGTTAAGAGATGCGGTATATTAGAAGCGTAAATAGGTCGTATGTCGATAACTTGGGACCTCCCAGTATAGGGGAGACTCTGTCAAAATTTTGGCAGACTTCAATACAAACACCATTAATAGATATAAAAAAAATTAATCACTCTGTTTATCAGTTAACATGAGATCATTGCTTTATCACGGATATGGGGATGTTACAATTTTGGTATCAGAGCCCAAGTTGATATTCCGGGGACAAGAATGAGTATAAGGTTTTGAAATTTGGTTCAGAATGGTGAGAACAAGGCAAAGAGCCAGGACTGATCCATTCCCAGTCCGGGGAAGTGATCAGAGTCTTCATTATGAAAGTGATCCAGATTGGGATCCCTTGACAGACACTTCCTCTCATGTACATGCAACATCAGTATACTCTGAAAGGGCCGAGTCAGTGAGACATTAAGGTGATTTGTTGTTTCATCAGGCTGGGGTAACAATGCCCGATGTATCAGACATATGAGGGGAGATAATATACCCTCATCAGTGGCACTGGTAGCCGGGTCAAACCCTTTTTTTGATCCCACTTCTATGGATCATATAGTGAGAGCTGTAGTAGTAGGAATGGCATCAAGAGCCTCTAGTACAGCTCCTAAATCAGGGGAGTAGTCACCATAGTGTAGTGGGTGAGGTGCATGAGAGGGATGGGTTGTATGACTTATTGTGGTGAAGATGATGTTGAGGTTGCTGGGCTTTCGTTGAAAAAGAAGGGGGGGGGAAGAGTTATAAATTAGATGTAGGTGCCAGAGATTTGATAGTTTTTATAGAGGGATAAAACTATATATTATAGGGTCAGAATTAAGGGCTAAGCTTTTGCTGTTAGAGTTATATGATTTTGACTTGAATTTGCGCATGGCTTGGCTAAGTAAACATAAGGCATAAGTGGATTATTTCACCAAGACGGTGACAATCCAAGGAATAAGTGATCAAAGGGGAACGAAAAGATATTCCAAGTTGTGTAATCTCAATCTTGGTGGCTAGAAAGTTACTGAGGAAGGGTTATTTTAATTTAGTTAGCCCATATAAGAGAGCTGGAAAAGGGTAGTATAGATTTGGCTAGTATTCCCGTCATGAGGGAGTTTCGAGATGTATTCCTAAAAGAGTTGCCTGGATTACCTCCCGTAGAGAAATTGAAGCTTCCATAGAAACTATTCCAAAAATTTCTTCTATAACCAGGGGCGGAAGCAAGGGGGGGCAAGCAGGGGCCCGGGCCCCCCCTAAAACATTTTAATTTTTTTTCATTACCCAGAGATTAAGGTGGCTTTTATTACTGTGATTTTACTCTTGGTATATTGGCATACTTGGAAAGCAAAAAATATAAAGAAATTGCTTTGTGAAATAAAGAACAGAGCCAAGTAGCCTTCAATTTACTGATTTTCAATTTACTCTTGGCATATTGGCATACGTGGACAGAAAAAAATATAAAAAAATTGCTTTGTGAAATAAAAAACAGAGCAAAGTAGCCTTCAATTTATTCTAATATAAATCCTGTAGCCAATCAAATAGAGAAATAAAAATATAAATTACGAGCAAAATTTTTCTGTAAAAAAATTAAAATAAAATCATTAATTAATTTATCTTTCATCAAACAAAATAAGGTAATTTAAATTTAAAATCCAATTTTGTTTTGTTTTAAGATGTTTGTTAATAATTTGATGAGGTTTTTTTTATAATTCTATCATTTTTGCTCCTTTTTTTTCTCAGATTTGCTAGTTCTACCAGTTGTTTTTTGAATTCTTGTTATAATGATTTTTTTTAATTAATTAGATATATTTTATTGGTTTGTTTTGATTATGTTTGGATTTTTTTTATGTTTTGTTTTTAGCAGAGCCATCAAAATTATAAATTTTGCCTTACGATATATGTTTTGATCTTAGGTTGAACCATGAACAAAATAAGAATTGATTTTTTTTTTGAAAAAAATATATTGATGACTCACAGCCTAGTGAACCAACTCCAATATGTAATGTTGAAGTTATGGTTGAGCAGCCCCAATGTGCTTCAATTTACAAAAAATCTGCGTTGATTAGTGAGCAACCTCTTACCAAAATTGACATTGCTCATTTAATTAAAGATCCAAGTAATCATCCTCAAATTTAGGAATACTCGATTAATCAACAAGATGAAATTCGAAGGGCATACATTAATCTGGGACCATATCAACCTTTGATGTCTGAATATCTGCTGACTGGTAAAAAACATCCTCGTCGATTTCAGTCTCATTGGGTCAAAAGTTATCCGTGGTTTGAATATTCAAAAAAACAAATATTATATCTTATTATATTAATTTTGGCCCCCTCTAACAAATAATTCTAGCTCCGCCACTGCCTATAACCCAGTCTTCTTATAGGAAGGCACCTATGGAATTGGCTAAACTGAAGGTCCAACTTCAGGAATTGATAGATAAAGGCTTCATTCGACCTAGTAACTCGCCCTGGGGAGCTTCAGTATTGTTTGTAGAAAAAAAAGGAAAAGAAGGATGGCTGCTTGACCGCTTTTTATGTTCGGCTTGTTTTAACTCGCAAGTGCACGAGTGTGCGATGTAGTAATTAACTCGGTAAGATCGAGGTCATATCCACAGAGAGCTAGATCTAGAAATTAAGCTAGGTAACAAAAAAACTCAAGAGAAATTAAATTAACAATAACTTGGTTGAAAATAATTGATGGATTTGTTTTCAAAGATGAAAAAGTGTAAATAGATTTTAAATGACAAGAAAAAGTAAGTCTTGGTCCAAATCAATTTTAATGGTGATGTATTGGTGATTCCTTCAACATATATAAGATAACTCAACCTAATATCAACGATGGTGATATTAGATCGGAAGATATTACAATGAAGTTTAAAAAGATGAAGATTGATTATTGCTTAAGAATGAACAAGTACTTTCATATTAAGTAAAACATTGAATCAAGCAATCTCTATACCAAAACTAAGGTTTGTGCATAAAAATTCAAGATTATAACATTAACTAAATGATTTCTAAAATTTCTTTGCAATAATAAACATTCATGAAGAAAATGAAAAGATAGACATTAAGATTCATTCATATCTTAAAGAACTCACCTCAACCACCATCATCCTTGATTTGGATCCAAGAAGGAGATTAGCCAACCATGATTATATGTAATAACACTTTAATAAATATGAAATAACTTAAATCAAACTGAAATAATAATTTTTACAATCTAAAGAACCGAAATCTATAAAGAAGAACACAACACAATTGCAGTAAAAATTCGGACACAAATCTGACTCTAACTTTGGACAGCATTTCGACCCTCTTAGAAGCCTCTTTTGGAGATGGCTATTAGAGACATATTTATAGGCTATTCTGTTAGCTTTCCAGATCATTAAAGAACAGCTCATTTAGACATCTGAGTCAAATGTTATGGGCAAAACACCGAAAGGTGTTCTGGAAAATCAAACCATGCCAGCTTGGAGAACACTTTGGTGCACGTTTTTCTTCCTCCTTTATGAGTTGTCTCTTTCTTCTTTTGACCCAAAATAATGTCACAATGTCCCCTCCAGCTTTCCATCCATGTGCTTGCCCTCTTGGATCAATGAATTACCCAAATAAATCAAATGTTATTTATTGTGTGGACATGTAGGATCATGGAGTGTGTTTGGGCTAATTTGGAGGGTGATTTGGGGCTGATTTGGGGCTGGATTTAAGCATCAAATAAGGATACAAATGTACCTATTATTTGGGCTAAGATTGAAATTGAAACCTTGAGTGTTTGATGGTTGAAGTTTGCACACAACATAAGGCATGTTTGGGCTTGAAATAGATCATATGATATTCTTTTCTAGAATTGGACTAGAATTGATTTTTGGGGCAAATTTGGAGCACTTATTTGAACCAAGATTTGCTTCAATCTTCAACTAAATTTCTCTTCAATTCTTTGTTCCGAATTCCGACGTTGAATTTTCTGAAATAATTCATTTAAGCTCCAAAAACCTATCGAAACATTAAAAGAAACTTCATTACTAAAAAGCACATCAATTATTATAAAAAACCCAAATAAAAATAATAAATACATATGTAAAATAAGAGACTTAATGATACTTTTGATGCACAATCAATGGCACACTTTGTTTGTGCATTGATTATCGTCAATTGAATAAAGTGACGGTGAAGAACAAGTACCCATTCCCACGAATAGATAATTTGTGTAAGATCCCACATTGGAAGCGAGCGTCCAGAGCCAGGGCCTTATAAGTGCATGCTCACCTTGACTAGTAAGACGCGTTTTGGGGCCATGCGTGGCTGCTAAGAATAAAACCATGAGGGGGACCTGGGTGGAAGCCCTGGATTTGGGTGGACTGGGAGGCCCAAAGCGGACAATATCTTGCTAGTAAGGTGGGGTGTTACATTTGGTATCAGAGCCGAGGATGACTCGTCTTAAGGTGGGGGGATTGTAAGATCCCACATCGGAAGCGAGCGTCCAGAGCCAGGGCCTTATAAGTGCATGCTCACCTTGACTAGTAAGACGCGTTTTGGGGCCATACGTGGCTACCAAGAACAAAACCGTGAGGGGGACCTGGGTGGAAGCCCTGGATTTGGGTGGACTAGGAGGCCCAAAGCGGACAATATCTTGCTAGTGAGGTGGGGTGTTACAATTTGTTTGATCAGTTGAAGGGTGCTAAGGTGTTCTCTAAAATAGAGTTGAGATATGGATATCATCAGTTGAGAATCAAGGAACAAGACAAATAAAAGATTGCATTCCGAACCCGTTATGGACATTATGAGTTTTTTTTTGTGATGCCTTTCGGGTTAACCAATGCTCTGGCCATGCTTATGGACTTGATGAATCAGGTGTTTCGGCCTTACCTGGACCAATATGCGGTGGTATTTATTGACGATATCTTGGTGTATTCAAGCTTTTACTTGAAGCATGAACAACATCTAAGGGTTGTGCTACAAATTGTAAGGGAGAATCAATTATATGCAAAGTTGGATAAGTGTGAGTTCTGGCTCAAAGAAGTAGTATTTTTGAGGTCATGTAATATCCGTAGAAGGAATATTTGTGGATCAAGGAAAGGTTGAGGCCGTGTTGAAATGTTAAAGGCCTACCAACATGACAGAAATCCAGAGTTCTTGGGTCTTGCTAGGTATTATAGGAGGTTTATTGAGGGGTTCTCTACCATAACATCACCTTTGACTAAGCTGACCCGTAAGGAAGTCAGGTTTATTTGGTAGGAAGGTTGTGAAGCGAACTTTTGAGAACTGAAGGAGAGACTCACTTATGCTCGTGCGCTGGCCCTTCCATCAGGGACAAGAGGGTTTGTGGTATATAGTGATGCCTCAAAAAAGGGTCTAGGATAGGTGTTGATGCAGCATGGGTGTGTGATTGCTTATGCATCAAGACAACTAAAGTCCCATGAGGTGAATTACCCAATTCATGGCCTAGAACTTGCAGCAGTGATGTTTGCCTTAAGAGTATGGAGACATTGTTTGTGTGGGTCACAAGTTTAAATCTTTACAAACCATAAAAGTTTGAGGTATTTGATGTAACAGAAGGAGTTGAATATGTGACAAAAAAGACGGGTAGATGATTGTGTGATTGACTACCATCCTAGTAAGGCTAATGTAGTAGCTGATGCATTGATTAGGAAGGGAAAAACAATATGAATGATATGAAGATTAAGGAACAAGGAAGTATAGTGGAATTGAAGAAATTGAGCTTGCGGCTAAATGTGGGGCCTGAGGGATCACTATTAGCTCATTAAAGATCCAATCTGTGCTTTGAGACAAGGTCTTGGTGGCTCAACAGGTAGATGAAAAGGTAAAGGATATCAAGGAGAGTGTAAACCAAGGTATTGAGAAAGCATTCCAAATGCTATCTGGAGGGCTAATAGTTATGGCTAGGTGAATTTATTTGCCTGATCATAAGACTTTGAAGGATGAAGTAATGAGAGAAGATCATGAATTCCGATTTGCTACTCATCCTGAAAGTATGAAGATGTATAAAGATTTAAAGGAATACTACTGGTGGCCAAATATGAAGAGGGAAATAGCAGAATTTGTGTCGAACTGTGGGATCTGTCAACAAGTAAAGATAGAACACCAAAGACCTACAGGAGAATTATAGTTATTGTCGATTCCAAAATGGAAATGGGAGGATATTTCTATGGATTTTGTGATGGGATTACCCAGGGGAAAGAAGGGGAATGATGCCATATGGGTGGTTGTGGACCGACTGACAAAAATCTGTTTTGTTTTTGCCTATGAAAATGACTGATTCGGTGGATAAGCTAGCAAAATTATATGTAAATGAAGTAATCAGACTTCATGGAGTGCCAGTGTTGATTATATCGGATTGGGATCCAAGGTTCACGTCGAGATTATGACCTAGCTTACAATGAGCATTGAGGACAAAATTGAATCTAAGCACGACATTTCATCCTTAGACGGATGGTCAATCTGGAAGGACCATTCAAACTCTTAAGGATCTCCTGGGGTCCTGTGTGCTGGAGTTCGGAGGGAACTAGGAAGATCTCCTGCCATTGGTGGAGTTTACTTATAATAATAGCCATCAAGCTACTATTAGTATGGCTCCATATGAAACATTGTATGGGAGGAAATGTCATACCCTAATTTGTTGGGAGGAAGTAGGAAAAAAAAGGAAGCTTTTGGGACCTAAAATGGTGCAACTGACAACTGACAAGGTAAGGGTGATCAGAAAGAGGATGAAGGAAGCCCAGGATAGACAAAAAAAGAAAAGAAGTTATGCAGATAACCGAAGAAGGCCTTTAGAATTCCAAGTAAGGGATAAGGTATTTTTGAAGGTGACACTTTGGAAAAGCATCATTCGATTTGGAGTAAAAGGGAAATTAGCTTCGAGATATATTGGCTCTTTTGAGATTAAGGAAAGAATCAGACCAGTTGCCTATCGTTTAGAGTTGCCTGCATATTTGGATAAGATTCACAATGTGTTCCATGTGTCATTGTTGTGAAAGGCCAAGATAGACCCCTCACAGGTATTGCCATACGATCCTATGAAGATTAAAGGGGATCTAACCATGGAAGCTAAGCCTGTCAAGATCTTGGATCGAGATGTGAGGGTGTTGAGGAATAAGAGAGTTTCCTTGCTGAGAGTATTATAAAGAAACTCTCGAATAGAATAAGAAACATGGGAAAGAGAATCCGAGATGAAGCAAAAGTTCCCGCATTTATTCTTCGACATAGGAACGTAACTTAAATTTCAAGTACGAAATTTCTATTAGAAGGGGAGAATGTAAACCCTGAGGAAAAATAAAGGTTGCATAGATTGCAAACTAACTACATAAGAAATAAAAGTGAAGAAATTCATGCATATGGTTAAATAAAAAACGAGAATTCAGAAATTTTTGGATATAAGTTTCTGGATGAAATATTTCAAGACATTATAAATCAACCCAAAAATGTTAAGGGTTGGATTAAATTAATGAAAATAAACTAAACTAAAAGTTGTGAGGTGAAATTATAAGAAATAAAAAGAGGTATAACTTAATTATAAGAAGAAAAAAAGATGTGGGGGCTTAAATGCAAATAAGAAAAATTATAGAGTATAAATACTCCTATTCTCACCAAAAATCTACAGCAATCGTAAGGAAAGAAAAGAGGGAGTTTTTGTATCCATTCTTGCAAAATCAAAAGAGAACACCAAAATTTCAAGAACCCATCCAAGATTAAGGGTTTATAGATGGAATAAACACTTGTGGGCAAGGGATTAACAAGAAAATTAAAGAAGAAGAGTAGATGGAGGGCTGGCTGTCATTAGATAATAAAGGAGGGAGTTGAAAATCTTCAACTGGATTGAAGATCAAAACCTTAATTCGTACCGGGTAAGGTGTTCTAAACATCATCTTATAAGTCATTTCAAATTCGATAATGAATTGATGCCTTGATGTGAGTTATATATTAGGGTTTTTAGACTTGAATCGGTGGAAAAGTATTTGTTGTTAAAATTAAGTTAATTCATGTGTGGTATGTGATTGGGGATGTGAAACGATGATAATTTACCCAGAAATTGTTTGTTGATGAGCGATTTTGACTATCTTAGAGGCAGAATTGGGTCCTCCTTTATCAGCGAACTTGTAGCCTCATGTCTTGGCTTTCCAAAGAGACTAATCTCGCTTGAATCGGAGTTCTATAACTCCAGATATGGTTAAAAATCTAAGGAGAGGTCAGACAATAACAGTTCAAAAACAAGACAGTAACAATTGGACAGTAACAGTCCAAATGTTTGTTGATGAGTAATTTTGACTGTCTTAGAGGCAGAATTGGGTTCTCCTTTATTCAAAGAACTTGTAGCCTCATGTCTTAGCTTTTTAATGAGACTAATCTCGCTTGAATCGGAGTTCCATAACTCCATATATGGTTAAAAATCTGAGGAGAGGTCAGACAGTAACAGTTCAAAAACAAGACAGTAATAGTTGGACAGTAACAGTCCAAATATTTGTTGATGATCATTTAATATGAGGTAATCTTTCTTGGTAATTAATATGTTTGTTCCATATGAATTATTCATTGATTCTCCAGTTAAATCCTTTGAAACAATATGAAAAAGAAAAGGAGAAATTCTGGTGAACTCACGGATTCGGCATCATTATATTGTTTTCAAAGATGTGTTTGATTAATGTTCTATGATAAAAGATGACATATACAAAAAATATAAAAATATATTAAAGATATAAAATAAATTTAATTTTGAAGTGAATTAATTTCTGTATTTTAAAACATAAAGTTTATGAAGACATGTTCTTTCACTACTAGATTTAATATTTTTACCGACAGAAATTTTTATTGGTATTCATACTAGCAGTTCGTCGGTACGTATGTTACCGATGAACTCACAAATAGAAATAATATATCTGAAAAATACAAGATAGTATAGAGCAAGCAAGGGGTCGATCCCACGAGGAAGATTCAAGTCAGATTTTTATGCTAGATGATATGCAATTTGGGGGGGGGGGGGTTTGGACGTTATCTAGGCTAAAGCAAAAGAAAACAGAAAACTATCAAACGAAATTTACTAAAATCAGAAAATTATCAAGAGAACAAACCTTGGTCACAAGCACACATCCACCTACAGAAATCAGAACTAATCATAGAAACGAAACATCAATTTATATTCTGAATATTTATCTCTTCTTAACATTGGTTAGTTAACGGATCCGCCGTATAACTAACCCTAACCATCAAACAACCACAGTGTCCGCACTAATAATTTAATTTAATGGCAGCCTTAAGAACTAGATAAGTTAATTAATCAAGAAAACATAACTATCCGCAGTCTATGTTTGATTTGATTGAATGTTCTCCCTAAGATTAATAACGTAGATCCGCCACAATTATTAAACTCAGTTGCTTCACAAGTTCATATACCACAACTCCGGTTTTGATATCAAACTTAGCAATAGATTGTCTACAATAATAACTTAGAGTCCGCTCTAGCAATTAAAATAAACAATCATAGGAACAATAAGCATAGGAGAACAAACATATTCATCATATAAACTGAAAAGAAAAGGTAAAATAAATCTCACAGTTCTTGAAATCCGAAGGTTTCTGTGTCCTTGCAACTAAGAAAAAGTGTTTAGCCTTGCATGTTTGTTGAACAACTAATCAAAAAGAACGAAGAATACATAATTTAGTGTTTCTTAGAGGAAGGGGGTGTTTTTCTCTTCTTGGCTGCCTGCCCCCCTTCTCTTCTCTCATTCTTTTTATATCCTAGGAAACCCTAGGTCTCTATTTTACAAAATAGTCCTCCATTAAGTAGACTGTTTACATTTAAGTACTTCAATAACTATTTTCCTAAAAAAGAAGAAATAGCCTTGCATGAAATCTTCAAGCTTTGACTTAGAGGAGCTAAATTGCTGAAATAAAAACTTGGATATCGGTTTAGATGCTTCGGAATGTAATTTGGACTCGTTTCTTCACGAAACTTGTTTGCTGGCAGAATTCAGATGTCATCTTTGAAAAATCATATCTCCCTCATATGACATCGTTTTTGAATGAAATTTGGAGCGTTTATAGAACTTTGAGTCATGAATCCAAAACAATTGAGTTTGCATAAATTGGACTTCTGTAGCTCCAGATATTCAAGTTGGAATGGCCGAAGGTCAACACTGGCAGATTGCGAGATTTGACTTTGAAGGCTGCGATTTCCATGCTCTTCCTTATTTTATTTTTCTTGCATTAGATGTCCAGAAAGGTATGGATGTTACCTTTTTAATGCCACTGGAATCACTTCATTTCAACCTCTAGAGCTCACGCTCTGCACAAAACATCGACTAAAGGTCAAATCTGCCAATTATCTCCAATTTACTCTTTTTTTGCATCTTTCATCCAAAAATGCCTTCAAAACATAAAACAAAGAATATCAAGACATTTTATATATAAAACATAGGCAAAACACTTGTTAAATGTGGGTGAAACTATTGAATAATATGGTTGCATCACTTAACTTTCCAATGAAATCGCTTGAAATAGAGTTCTATATCTCTAGATATAGTTAAAAATCTAAGGAGAGGTCGGACAGTAACAGTTTAATGTCTAGACAGTGACAGTTCGAGGTTTAAACAGAAACAATTCAAATATAAAGAAAGGAATGATAACTGTGGTTGGACAAAGAACAACAATATTAATGAGTGAAATGAGAAAAACATAAAATATTAAGAAATGACTGAAAGAAAGACTTATTGGTTATTGATATGGTTATTATAAAACATATCCTTGAGTGAGGAAAATTTATGAGATAAACCTGTAATTTGCAGGAGGGATCACAGGCGTGGTGGAACAGCAGTAGTAGGGGAGCACGAGTAGAGCTTTTATTGCAGGTAGGTGATCTGCACCTATACTTTCTAGTTAAATCTATGAATTAATATGTTATTGATGTGAGATGTGAATTTCTGAATGTTGGATATTAGGAGAGAGGAAAGTTTGCGTAATGATGCCGATATTTTGGATAGTATTCTGAATATATGTGTACTCAAGGTGAACGGTTGTTGTGTGAATTGCCAAGTGATGAAATTATCATTGATAAAGGAATTATGAGAAGTGTGATTTGGGGCATGAACTAGCATACATTTAGTGGATGTTAGGATCCCGAGTAAGGGGATCGCCATGTTTGGACTAGCATACATTTAGTGTATGTTAGGATCCCAGGTAAAGGGATCAATCATGTATTGGCTAGCATACATTCAATGTATGTTAGGATGCCCGGGTAAGGGGATCACCATGTGTTGACTAGCATACATTTAGTGTATGTTAGGATCCCGGGTAAGGGGATCACCATGTATTTTACTAGCATACATTTAGTGTATGTTAGGATTCCGGGTAAGGGGATCAGCTTGTATCGACCCCTACGTGGTGATGATGATAATAGTGAAATTAGTATCGGTAATGTGTTAAGCGTAAATAATCATGGGTGGTCTTATGAGATCTTAAATGGAGGTTGATAATGGAAGAGGAAAAGGCTTTTAGTAGTTGAAGGAGAAAGAGTTTCCAGTGAAAACCAAAAGGGAGAAGTGAATAAAATATGAATGCATGTTTGCCTTTTTAAATTGCTGGATATTTGTATTACTATATTATTGTGATATTCATATTTCAATAATATGTGTTTTGTTTTCAAGGCCATCGCATGCACGATAGGAGTAGATTCTAACTTGGGTTCACTTTTTGTAATTTAGGTTCTAGGAAGTCTACCCTTGTATTTGGTAATATTACAACTTTTATATAACTCAATTTGTATAATTGATGCTTAAACTTGAATAGATGAATTTAATTCTGTAGTTTGTATAACCATGTTCCATGTATGCATGTTTATATCTTTATCCATCTGTAATGATAATTGTTGTAAAATGTATATCATAAACATTGTAGTTGATATGAAAGATGATGTTAGTGGGATTGAGACCCAGGATGATTGGGTTGAATTGAGTTAGGAGATGCAGTATATTAAAAGTGTAAACAGGTCGTATGTGGATAATTTAGGACCTCCCGGCATAGGGGAGACTCCGTCGAAATTTCGGTAGACTTTAATACAAACACCATGAATATATATATATATATATATATATATATATATATATATATAAAATAATCACTCTGTTTATCAGTTAACATGAGATCGTTGTTTATCCCGGATATGGGGATGTTAGACTTTAACTCATTCAATTCTAACATAATAAAATGGTCTTCCTAACCCCAACTTATCAATTTCTCAATTACACCACACTAATTTAATTTGTGCCTTAGTTTCTGACCGTCGGACAACTAAATTACAACTCCATCTTCTTATTCTCTAATATATCGGGCGGTTAAGATTAAACCACTAAACCTTAGTTTTCCATAACTACGGACCACTAGGTTAAAATTTCCTTTCTCTTGACCTTCCATTTTGTAGACGAATAAGTTACTTCACTAACCCTTAACTTTCGTTTCTATAGACGACTAAGTTTTATATTTTCCATTCCCTTAATCTTCGACTTCATGGACGATTAAGTTTTAAATTTTCCATTCCCTTAATCTTCCACTTCGTGGACGATTAAGTTACTTTACTAGCTCTTAGCTTCCATTTCTACGGACGACTAAGTTTTATATTTTTCAAAATACCTTTATCCATCATTACCCATCACAACTCTACATCAATCATATTCTCCCAAGAATCATTTTTGTCAAATTCATAGTCTTAGTTCCAACCTTTGATTTCCATCTAATTCACAACATTAATTTAATAAGAAAATTAAACAACTAAGGTAAACAAGTTTAAGGTAGCAACACCTACCTGCAGTTCCTGATGCTCGAGCTTCTTTCGCCGATGTCCCGACTCTGAATGCTATTCCTAACATTTATCGTAAGACATTCATATTAGTACCAACCTACAAGTCAACAATATCCTAAGCCCATTTACCTTTCTCACATAATATATTCACAATGTTTATATCATAAGATTTATTTAACATGTCCCTCTTCTACATGATTATCATTATCCAATACCTACATTATGTTTCATCAATTCTATTAGTCCTTTTTATATTTTCACCATATATAACATTATTCACTTTTATGCTAAACACAATATTTCTTTCGTATACTTTACTATTAATAATCTTAGCCTTAACATACATTACTTATGACATACATTTCTAAACAAAACCAAATAACCTCATTTCCTTTATCATCTATGCCATAGCCATCTTCCCCTTTCTTTCCCTTGTTATATCCTTTTCTTAATTCTACGAAATAATCACACCCCACATTCATTTAATTTTCCTTCTCCCATGACTGCCATCTAGCCCAATTTTTCTCCTCCATCATTTTTTTTACCATCATCTAATTTCACAATATCAACATAAACCACAAAAAACCAATTTCAAAAAATATTCTACCAACATTAACACAAACCCTAACTTTTTCAAAATTTAAGAATTTCAAATAATCATGCATAAAACATAACAAATCAAGCAATTATCACTTTAAAACAACTTACCCAAGTGTATTAAGCAAGAATCGAAGCTCACTGCATTACCCTGGTTTTCTATTCATCATCTTCCTCATTCAAAGTCTACTTTCTCCCTCTAGAACTTCTCTTTGTCTCTTAAGTTCCCTTGTTCTTTCTTTTCTCTCTTGTTTCTTGTTGATTTCTAGCTAAAAACACTTTTCCTAACACAATTTTAGGGTTCCTCCTTGCCTCTCCCCCCCCCCCCCCAAGCTCTCTTTTCTCTCCTTTTCTCTTTATACTTTTCTATCCAGCTGTGGTTTAATGAAGAAGAGTGCTCGAAATTTTCCAGCTCATCAAACATATTTACAAAACTACCATTAATGATTTTCACGCTATTTTTCAGTCTAATTGTCGATGTTATTTGACAACCTTACCGAACTATGATTGCTCTAAAAGTTTAACTGTATATGAAACTATATGTGAAGGAGGTCCTCGTAAATGTTTAGCCCGATCCAACGATCGAATTGAGTGTTATGCCTGATAGCGCTAAATTCATCGGTATGTGATTTTTATGCAAGAAAATTCAAATTTTCTTGTTTAACCCTTTCATAAAACATGTATATGTCTTTTTAAAACAAATCAAAATCAAAATCAAAATCTGGGGCTTTACATGCAAGTTATGTTTTTAGGTATGGCCATTTGACACAATGTTTTAGTTCCTCCAAGTTATTAGTGGATGTTTACTCATATATTTTGAGCTATCTCATATAAACGACTAGTTGAATATATATATATGTGTGCGTGTGTGTGTGTGTGGGCGCGCGCGCGCTTACTCTTATATAAAGATGTTATTGTTGGAAATTATGACGGGTGAGTTTAGAGTTGAGCATGGTGTAAATGAATCTTCGATAAAATGCTATTATACATTTGTTCAACATACATGTGGATGAATTCTTTTGTAATATTTGAATTTGGAATATAATTGTTGATGGAAAGGTTTGAGACCCTAATTATGATCATTATGTTAAATGAATGTGATCTTGGTTGAGATAAGATATGCAAGTGTTTTAAGGTGGAAAGAAAAATTGTAAAAGGACTCAGACAAAGGAGACTTTACTGAAATTTCTAGTAGAAATTAAGAGACATAAATCATAATTGTATGATTTGTGTAGTGTGATTAACTTCTATATAATTGACCCTAATTTTTTATTGGAGTGTAAGGCTCAAAGGTTTTTTTAAAAAAAGATATGGGTTGTTACACAAGTAACCTCTTTGCACCTTTAGGTCAAACCCCCTTTTTTAAACAAACTTTTGGACTATAGGTACCCCATGCACTAGTATAAGCAGACTATTAGTGTAACGACCTGAAATTTCCATGTAATTTTCATATTTTTAATCATCATGTCTGGATATAATGGGGTAATTTGTTTTGTGTAACATGTCTAACAATACATCCTATTATTGATTATTTTGTTTACCAGATTTACAGCACAGTTTCCCCTATAACCTATACATTTCCTCAGTTCTTTTCTTATTCTCCTAGGTAACACAATATCAAATAACTCTATTACATACATGTAGTAGCTTTCAGCCACCCACCAATTTAATTGTTTCTCCATTTGATTCTTTCGCATTACTTCTCACAATTTATCTTATATTCTTTTCATTTTTCATTTACTTAAAACATACGTGTGATGGATACACACACACACACACACAAATAACAAAAGAGATGCAATAACCAAATGCTAGAAATACAATCATACCATTTAGTACATTTCAAGGTGAGGTTATTAATATAATTTTAAGTATTCATAGTACATAAAAATAAGTACCTAACAAAATCATAAATAGTGAAATGACACAATCAATGTTGACCCATTTCATGACATAGACGTTTAACATATATAGTATAAGAGTTATTAGTTGTCAAGAAGACTTATGCTCATGATTTTTTTTATGAGGGAAATGAATCATTATGTCTATTAATACTTTTAACAATCTTCCTCAAAACATTCAACTCAAGTTTAATAATACCTCAACTCATATGACAATACTTGTGCTCATCATTGCAATTAAAATAACATTACAAATTTAACATCTAGCCATAAAATACATGTACATGGTTTTTCATAAGGAAGGAGAACAATATGTTTATCCAGAATTCTTTTAGCATCGATCACATCATATACATATTGAATTACACACTAGTTGTTATGGCATCTAAACTCATATTTGTCACTTTCAACATTGTCTTTACAATAAATTACATAATACATTTAAAATCTAAGGTTGCCGACTATACATCACCACGTAGTAACTCATTTTCTTAATTTTTGATTCCATAATCAATAATTAATATTTTATCTCCTTAGTTACTGATTTTCTTGGGTATAATTCTTGAAGTAACCACACATATTAATCTTATGTTTACTTGTCGCCATCACCGCTTAACATAATTTATTTGTAACATTACCATGTTTTCTATTTTCTAGGTATCACAATCGTTGTTATATTATCACCCTATTAACATTTGCTTTGACTTGGTAGTACATCAAACAATATTCTGTCTTAAATTGCCAATCAATCCCCTCATCATATACATTTTTAAGCATCGATTAATGGTCTTACATAATGGTTTCCATTATATAATCAAGGATAGTTTCAATGGTTTCCATTATTTGGAAAGAACAACAACATAGTTTCTACTAATTAGAAACAACAACATAATGGTCTCCATTCAAAACAAAGACAACCACATGAATTCTCTTTTTATTAAAGACAACCAGGAAGTAACTTTTGTTGCCCATGATTTAATTAAAGGACATGCCAACTTAAATAGAAGCATAAGGAAAAGGAGAACCAACATCATCATCTTATAATTATCCAAATTGTACTTTGCCTTCTTGGTCATCGTTCTTTTGGGCAACTAAACATTAAAAGTTGCCATATTCATAGATATTGGTAATTAATCATCATCTATCAATCTATATCTTGTCCTTAGTCACTGATACTATGATCATTAAGTATTGTTCCTTTCTTATCCTTAGTTACCGACACTATTACCACTAAGCATCTTCCTACCGAGTTTATCTTTAATATTTTACTCCACATCTTCATACAACCTTATGCCGCATTATTTTATTTGAGCAATGTTCAACAAACAACTGATGACATGTATTATAGTCTAGGAATCCTTGTACATATAGAATTCTTCAATGCATAACTATTCATTCCTAACTATGATCAGTTTTTGTATATGGTTCTTGAAACATTAAACACATCGTACTCTTTATTTCATTGTATTAGTAAACGTTTTCAAATAGATGGTTCACAACACTCATTACCGGTATCCTAGCACGAACCCCATTAACCGAAGTTAACCTTATCCTTTCTGGCTATCCAATATGGATATTATTAGCCAAAGTTAATCTTCAATGCTTCTTCCCGACTATCGAACATGGATGTCATTAGCCAAAGCTAATCTTATCATTCATTCCTGGCTATCCAATATGGATACCATTAGCCGAACTAATCTCATCAATCAGTACTGGCTATCTAACATGGATACCATTAGCAGAAGCTAATCACATCATTGAACCCCGATTATCTAATATGGATACCATTAACCGAAGCTAATAACATCATTTAACCCCAGTTGTCCAATATAGATACCATTAGTTGAAACTAATCACATCATTATTCATTACGTTTCATGAGTAATTTTAATAAGGTGTTCTATGCATTCCTATTACAAAGTACTACTAAACATGTTCAAGGATCATATTCTTTTCCATAACCTCTTCAAGTTCATCACAATGTTGACAAGTAGTACACAATTAAGTTCAACATGTACATTCTCAAGGATTCTCCCATCTAAATTTCTATAGACTGAAACATGGGTATTAACATTAAGTGTTCATTTCATCAATCTTTACTACATCATTCCAAGTGTTAGAACCTTTAACCAACAACAAATTAAAAGTAAAGATTAGAGCTTGATTAGTCCTAGATGGTTTAGTCCACCCAACTCCGAACACTGTTTGGTATGTTAATTGTAACTTAAGTTTCAGAACTCTTTTTCGAGCATGGTTTGTCTCTATGGAAAGCTAATACATAGGGCTACAACTGTGATGTCGGACACAATATCTAGTTTTTCCATCTACATGTCTAAACTCACTCATTACAGTAGCATAAGAAATCTATCAAGTACTATGTTAGTCTGGACCTTTACTCAGTGTTTTTCTCATATCTGGAGTTATACAACTCCCAATAATTCGGAACTAGTTCTATTGGAAAGATAACCTCCATACCTACAACTTTTATAAAGGCACCAGCTCCACATTAGATCGTTGTAAGACTCATAATTAACAATTACAGTAGCACCCAAAATATATCTAAAACTAATTCGATGGTGACATAGAATTCGGCAGCAAAAACTTATTCGCTAGTGACACAGAATTCATCAATGCAATTCCCATCCTATGGCTGATGCATGAAATCATCAGCGTCTTAGTATACTGTTAACTCAGAAAATGTTGACAAAAACTGAGTCGTTACTGACCTAGAAATCGTCAACGCAACCTAGTTCTATGGCTGATGCTGAAATTGTCAACGCACATAGGCTCTGCTTACTTAGAAATCATTGATAAAAACTGAGTCATTGCCGACCTAAAATTGATCAGTGCAACCCAGTTCTACAGCTGACGCTGAAATTGTCAGCGCACAAATCTTATTGTCAACACAGAAATCATTGACGAAAACTGAGTCGCTGCTGACTCAAAAATCATTAACGTAACCCAGTTCTATGGTTGATGTTGAAATGTGTAACAACCCAGTTTTTCAAGCACGAAACAATAGTAATTTTTTTTTAAGTACTTGACACACATCGTGTCGATAATCGGCGAACCTGTTCTCTCACATCATCAAGAAACAATCCATACACCAAAACAATCAAAATTTCATTTAAAGGTGAAACTTACATAAACACATATTATTATGGTTGCATGATTAGAAGTTCACATTAAAAATATACATACATAGACATGAGTTTGCATTCCTATCCTACTAATAGCCATCACAAATTTAAACAAAAAGGATCTAATAATAGTTATATATTCAGTACATTGATTCATACAAAATACATCGTGATGTAGAATGCAACTACATGATTCCTTGCAAAAGTAAGTTCCCGTGTATTGGGTTTCCTAGGCAACTCATTGGTGTGACGTCCCTGCTGCAGTACAAAACATTTATAAGAATGCGATTATTTAATAATAATAATAATAATAAGTAGTCTGGCAAATTAATGAAGCATAAACATTACTCCATGTTTAAAGCGTGACATTTGTAGTTCCTTTATGTACTTGGTATGAACGACTTGTAGTACATATAAATGCATCAATTTTTGCAATCAACCATAATCTTAAATTCAACTATCCTCTTAAGACATCATTTGTCGAGGTTAACCATTCACTCACCCCAGCCATCCACTTCAGATGCCATCGGCCGAACCTAATCAACCGTCTATCCCGACCATCCATTCAAATACCATTAGCCAAAGCTAATAATAAAAATGGTTCACTGTAGGCTGCGCAATTCAGCTGTGAAAACTGGTTCACTGTAGGCTACCCAATTCGGCAGTGAAAACTATTTCACTACTGGCGCCACAATTTAGGCAGCGAATGCTACTTCACTGTAGCCAACACGTTTTTGGTAGGGAATGCTAATTCGCTGTAGACAACTCAATTCCGGCAGCGAATCATAAATTCATTGCAGACAATACAACTTCGGCAACAAATCACAATTTCGCTATAGAACACACAATTCAGCAGCGAATTTTAATTCGCTACAGACAACTCAAATTCGCAGTGAATCACAAATTCACTACAGACAACTCAACTTCAGCAGTGAATCACAAATTCGCGTGTGAACACATAATTCAGCAGTGAAAGGTAATTCGCTGCAGACAACTAAGTTTTGGTAGCGAATCATAAATTTGCTGCAGAACACATAATTCAACAACGAATGCTAATTTTCTACAGACAACTCAGTTTCAACAGCAAATCATAATTTTGCTGTGGACAACTCAACTTCGGCAACGAATCTGTGATTCGCTGCAAACATGCAATTTGTCATTAGGTTCCAACAAAGTCATATGATTTCAGCATGAACACACATACACATGCAATAATCAATCCCAACACATAAACTATCACTAAATTCCAGCAGAATACACATATGCCATAATCAATTCCAGCATATAATCTTTCAACAAATTCCAACAGAACACAAATTGAAACCATCAATTCCAGCATATAATCAGCATATAATCTTTCAACAAGATCCAGCAAAACACACACATGCATGATTGCCAACCCCATAGTTAAGACCGACTCTCTACCATGATTTGTTCTTTTCTTTGTTAGATGTTCTGGGAATTGGCATCATTTCATTTCTGTTTCCTTGTCCTCTTAGTTAATTTTAGTTCCTTCTGATGCAACGATATTATTCGATAGTTTCACCCACATTTAACTCCTCTAAGTCAAAGCTTGAAGATTTCATGCAAGGCTGTTTCTTTTTTTTAGGAAAATAGTTATTGAAGTACTTAAATGTAAACTGTCTACTTAAAGGAGGACTATTTTGTAAAATAGAGACTTGGGTTCCTAGGATATAAAAAAATGAGAGAAGAGAAGTGAGGCAGCCAGCCAAGAGAGAGAAAAAACACCCCTTCTCCTTCACAAACCAGAAATCATGTTTTTTTTTTATTATTATTATTAGTTGTTCACCAAACATGCAAGGCTAAACTATTTTTCTTGGTTGCAAGGACACGTAAACCTTCGGATTTCAAACATAGACTGCAGACAGTTATGTTTTCTTGATTAATCAACTTATCTAATTCTTAAGGCTGCCATTGAATTAAATTATTAGTGCGGGCACTGTGGTTGTTTGATGGTTAGGGTTTGTTATACGGTGGATCTGTTAACTAACTAATGTTGTAAACCCCGGGAAAAATCAAGGCTGGATTAAATTAAAGAAAATAAACTAAACTAAAAGTTGTGGTGTGAAATTATAAGAAAGGAAAAGAGGTATAACTTAATTATAAGAAGAAGAAAAAGATTTGAGGGCAAAAATAATACTCAAGAAAAATAGGACTTAAATGCAAATAAGAATAATTATAGAGCATGAATACTCCTCTTCTTACTAAAAAAAATATGCAGCAACCGTAAGGAAAGAAAAGAGAGAGTTTTTGTATCCAATTTTGCAAATTAAGAGGGAAACACCAAAATTTCAAGAACCTATCCAAAATTAAGGGTTATAGGTAGAGTAAACACTTGTGGGCAAGGGATTAACAAGAAAATTTGAATAAGAAGAGAAGAGGGGAGAGTCGGTTGTCATTAGAAAGAAAAGGAAGGAGTTGAAGATTGACACCTTGATTCTTATCGGGTAAGGTATTCTAAAGATGGTTTTATGAGTTGTTTCAAAGTTAATTATAAATTGATGCCTGGATGTTGAATTATAGATTAGGGTTCTTAGACTTGAATTGAGAAAAAAGTATTTGTTGCTAAAATTAAATAACTTCAGGTGTTGTGTGTAAATGGAAAGGTCAGACAGTAATAGTTCATTGTCAAGACAGTAACGGTTGGACAGTAAGAGTCCAATGTTTGTTAATGAGCAATTTTGACTATCTTAGAGGTAGAACTGGATTCTCCTTCCTTCAGAGAACTTGTAGCCTTGTATCTTAGCTTTCCAACGAGACTGACCAATAGAGTTCTATAACTCTAGATATAGTTAAAAATCTAAGGAGAGGTTGGATAGTAACAGTTCAATGTCAAGACAGTAACGGTTGGACAGTAACAGTCCAATGTTTCTTAATGAGCAATTTTGACTATCTTAGAGGCAGAACTGGGTTCTCCTTCCTTCAGAGAACTTGTAGCCTCGTGTCTTAGCTTTCCAACGAGACTAATCTTGCTAGAAATGAAGTTCTATAACTCTAGATATAGTTAAAAATCTAAGGAGAGGTCAAACAGTATTAGTTCAATGTCAAGACAATAACGGTTGAACAATAACAGTCCAATGTCTAGACAGTAAAAGTGGACAATAACAGTTCAAGATTTAAATAGTAATAGTTTAAATATAAATGAAGGAATGATAACTATGGTTGGACCAAGAACAACAATATTAATGGATATAATGAGAAAAAACGTAAAATATTAAGAAATGGCTGAAAGAAAGACTTATTGGCTGTTGATATGGTTATTATAAAACAAATCCTTGAGTGAGGAAAATTTATGAGATAAACCTGTGATTTGTAGGAGGGACCACAGGCATGGTGCAACAGCAGCAATAGGGGAGCACGGGTAGAGCTTATATTGCAAGTAGGTGAATCACACCTATACTTTCTAGTTAAATTCCATGATTTAATATGTTACCAATGTGAAATGTGAATTACCGAATGTTGGATATTAGGTGAAAGGAGGAAAGTTTGTGTAATAATGTTGATATTTTGGATAATATATGTGCATTCAAGGTGAAAGGTTGTTGTGTGAATTGTCAAGTGATGAAATTCTCGCTGACAAAGAAAATATGAGAACTGTGATTTGGGGCGTGAACTAGCATATATTTAGTGTATGTTAGGATCCCGGATAAAGGGATCGCCAGGTTTGGCTAGCATACATTTGGTGTATGTTAGGATCCCGGGTAAGGGGATCAACTATGTATTAACTAGCATACATTTAGTGTATGTTAGGATCCCGGGTAATGGGATCACTTTGCATCGACTCCTACGGGGTGATGATGATGATGATGATACTAGTGAAATTGGTATCGGTAATATGTTAAGCAAATATAATCATGTTTGATCTTATAAAATCTGGAATGGAGGTTGATAATGGGAGGGGAAAACGGTTTTTAGTAGTTGAACAAGAATAAGATTCTAATGAAAACCAGAAGGGAGAAGCAAACAAAATATGAATGCATGTTTCCCCTTTTAAATTGTTAGATATTTGTATTGTTATATTTATTGTGATATTCATGTTTTAATAATATGCATATTGTTTCAGGACCATCGCATGCTGATTAGTACTTAAAAGTGCATTTTTATCAAGGTTTTATATCATCATTTTGCACTTGAAGTATCAATAACTCCTTAACTAAATCATGTTTTATAATAACAAGTCTGATACCATAAGATACCTTTAATTTATGGTAAATGTTCATCTTAAATGCAGGCCTATCACATAAATGAAAGGATTGATTGATGAGTTTAAGTACGGAAATTGAAAGGACAAAGAGAGGGCCAAACTTAGAAAAGAGATGTTGGTTAAATCCAAACTGGAACACTGTTCGGTCATTGGGTCATATCTGAAGCTGTAGATCTTGGATTTAGATCTGCCTTATATGGATGGAAAGCTAAGACATAGGCCTGAAACTTTCATGCGGAGTCCAAGATTTAAAAAGACCGTTTTCAAGTCCAAATTGTAGCAACAACGGAGAAGTCTGAATCTGTCCTGCAGCCCAGACACTGTTTAGTGTTCAACCCATATCTCGAGTTCTAGAAGTCCAAATGTAACATCCCCCATTTGGAGATGAAAAACAATACTCTCATGTCAACCGAAAACAGAGTAATTATATATATATATATATATATATATATATATATATATATATATATATATAATTACTCTGTTTTCGGTTGACATGAGAGTGTTTTTCATATTTAAAATTTACTGAAATTTCGATGGAGTCCCCCCTATACCAAAAAGTCCCAAGTTATTGATATGTAACTTGTTTACACTTCTAATAACTCGCATTTCATAACTTAATCCCGACCAAATCATCTTGAGTTTCAATTTCCACAATATTCTCACACCTATTACCCATGATATTCATGATCTACATTATATAACAAAATATCATTATGGATGAAAGTAAAAGTAAATACTTAGACATGAAAAATGGTTACATGAACTACAGAGATTAAGTTCATTCAATCAAGTTTAAACTTTAATTATACAAATTAAGTTGTACAAACATTTTCATGTTTACAAAATATAAGGGTATACCCCTATAACCTAAATTACAAGAAGGGAAACATAAGCTAGGATCTACTCTTGTCATGCATGTGATGTTCCTGAAACAAAATACATATTATTGTAAGGTGACTATCACATAAAAAAATAACAACACGAATATCAAACAATTTTAAAAGGGTAACATGCATTCATATTTTGTTCACTTCTCCTTTCTGGTTTTCATTAGAATCTCGTTGGAAAGCTAAGACATGAGGCTACAAATTCTATGTATTAAGAAGAACCCAATTCTACCTCTAAGATAGTCAAAATTGCTCATCAACAAACACTTGGACTATTACTGTCCAACTGTTACTGTCTCGTTTTTGAACTGTTACTATCTGACATCTCCTCAGATTTTTAACTATATCTGGAGTTATAGAACTCAAATCTATAATTTAATATCCAAGAATCAATTCATCATCGACTTTAAAACAACTCATAAGACCATGTTTAGAATATCTTACCCGATACGAATCAAGGTCTCGATCCCTCCTTTTCTTTCTAATGACAGCCAACCCTCCCCTCTTCTCTTCTTGTTCAATTTTTTTTTCTTGTTAATCCCTTGCCTACTAGTGTTTATTTTTACCTATAACCCTTAATCTTGGATGGGTTCTTGAAATTTGGTGTTTCGCTTTTGATCTGTAAAAATAGATACCAAAACTCCCTCTCTTCTTTCTTCACGATAGTTGCAGATCTGTTTTTGGTAAGAAGAGTAGTATTTATACTCTATAATTATTCTTATTTTCATTTAGACCCCATTTTCTTTAAATGTATTCGTTTTGCCCCCACTTCTTTTTAGTTTAGTTTATTTTCTTTAATTTAATCCAGCCTTGATTATCTCGGGATTTACACCAAATGACCTCAACTTTTTTTTTCTGGAAAGCTGAGACAATTTCCTACAACTTTCATGATTTAAGTCTGTTCAAATTATGACGTTATCAATGATGTTTTTGGCAGACAAGAAGATAAGAATTGTTACCAAGTCAAGATGTGGCCGGGTCAACAATTAGTCAACAAATCAATAGTTCTGAATTTTGGCCTATAAAAGGAGGCATTTGCCATGTATTTAGGCATCTTGGTTTTCAAATCAAGATCATGCTCTTGCTCTCTCTTTATATTTTGTAATGCTTAAGTTTTGCTTATATTAATCTATTGCTTATGCTTTTCAATTCCTTTCCTTGTTTATTTATGTTTCTCTCTTTCATTATGTTTAGCTAAGTTTATTATGTCAAGGTGAAAAGGTTACACTAATGGTGTAAGAATAAGTATAATATAAACTCAACATGGACCTTAATGTTTGATACTAACATGTTTTATATTTGTTATCTTGTTCACTTTTAATACTTTGCTTGTTAAATGGTTAATCTAGATTTATGTTGTATATCCCTTGGTATAACAAATACTTAGCACTTTCATAGCCCAACCGTATGGTATAACTGACACCTGTGCTATTTATTACTTCGACACTCCTGCACTTGGGAGAAGACATCAATCTTTTGGTCGTGTCACATGTACGACAAAAGTATATCCTAGCTTATGTTCACTTCTTGTAATCTAGGTTATAGGGAGTATACCCTTGTATTTTGTAAACATAGAAATGTTTGTATAACTTAATTTGTATAATTAATTTTTAAACTTGATTAAATGAACTTAACTCTGTAGTTCATCATGTTTCATGTATGCATATTCATTTTTTTTCCATCCATAATGATATTTGTTATATAATGTATAACATGAATATTGTGGTTGATATGTATGATGATGTTTGTGGGATTGAGACCCAGGATGATTAAGTTGGGATTGAGTTAGGAGATGCGGGTTATTAGAAGTGTAAATAGGTTAAATGCCGATAACATGGGACCTTCCAATATAATGGAGACTCCGTCGAAATTTCAGTAGACTTTAATACGAACACCATGAATATATATATATATATATAGAAAAAAAATTTAATTACTCTGTTTTTCGGTTGACATGAGATTGTTGTCTTTATCCCAGAATGGGGGATGTTACAATTTGGTATCAGAGCTCAGGTTGTTATTTTGGGGACATGAATGATTAGATGATTTTGAAATGTGTTTCAGGATGGTGAGGACAGGGCAAGGAGCCAGGATTGATCCATCCCCAGTTCGGGGAAGTGATTAGAGTTTTCATAATGAAAGTGATCCAGACTAGGATCCCTTGGCAGACACCTCATCTCATATACCTGCAACATCAGTGTACTCTAAAAGGGGTGAGTCAGTAAGACTTCAAGATGATTTGGTGTCCCGTCGGCATATGTATCAATGCCCGAGGTATCAGACAAATAGGGGGAAAATAATATACCCCTACCAGTGGCACCAGTAGCTGGGTCAAACCCATTTTTGGATCCTACTTTTATGGAACATATAGTGAGAGCTGTAGCAGCAGGAATGGCAGCGGCAGGCTCCAGTACAGCTCCTATATCAGGGGGAGTAGTCACCATAGTGCAGTGGGTAAAGGGTACGAGAGAGATGGGTTGTATGACTTACCGTGGCGAAGAAGATGGTGAGGTTACTAGGCATTGGCTGAGGAAAGTGGAAAGAATTATAAATCAGATACAGGTGCTAGAGGAGCTACGGGTGGATTGCGTGACTCAACTATTGATTGAAAGTGCCCACTCTTGGTGGGAGACTATTAGAAAGAGGAGATCAGGGGAGTCATTGAGATGGAGGGACTTTCATGAAGAGTTTGAGGAGAGGTACTATTCTTGGGAGCATAGGAGGGAGAAAGAACAAAAGTTTTTGGATATGAGGCAAGAAGATTTGACAATTCTGGAGTATGAAAGGAGATTTCAGGACTTAGCAACTTTTGCCTCCACTTACCTTCCCACAGAGTGCCACAGGGTGGAGAGGTTCCGTGATGGATTGAGGCAGGAACTGAGGATGGAGAGGTTCCGTGATAGACTGAGGTAGGAACTAAGGATGATATTAATAACCATGCAGTTTCAATCTGTGCGGGAATTGGTATGGGCTGCTCAAGGTATGGAGAGGTAATAAGGGATACCCCGAAGCCAGTGGTCGAGCAGAGTTAGGCAACTGGAGCTAAGAGGAGAGATTTTGAGTTTTTGACGAGGAGACCTCCTCTCCCAAAGAAAAGGAAGAGCGGGTAATCATCGAGACAGTTCCAGAGAAAAGGTGTGAGTTTCATCCCAGGAGGTAACTCAGGAGGATCTAAACAGGTTAGTGGAAGAGGATCTTGGGGAGGACAGCTTAGATAGGGAGTCAAAACTGCTGGAGGGTCTACAGAGCAGAAGGGATTAGTATATGCATTTTGTCAAAGGTGTGAGCAGCGACACCCTGGAGATTGCTCTGCGATGCCAAGGAGATGTTATATTTGTAAAGGAGAGGGGAATTGATGGAGAGAGAGTGCCCGCATTTAGGTAGAGGCTATTACTATTGTGGGGACACGAGTCACATGAAGTAGGATTGTCCTTGTAAAACTACTGAGGGAGCCCATGGTTAGTAATTGAGGTTCAGAGCCAGTAACAATTAGTTACAGTCGATTGTCCTATCAGGCCTACCCAGTCAGGGACGAGTGCTACTCGTAGGAGGCCTGGAAATTAGGAGGGAAGACTCAGGGTTGGGTATATCACATGACCTACGAGGATGTGGGAGCTGTACATGATGTGGTGGCAGGTACCTTACAATTAGATACAATGCAAGTTTATGCTTTAATTGATCCTGGAGCTAGTCATTCCTTTGTATCTTGTAGAATTGTGAATAACTTGCATGTGTTATCTAGTAACTTGGGTGTAGGAGTGACGGTTAGTACACCTCTAGGAGAGAATATACATATTGATGGTATTTATAGAGGGGTAAAACTATATATTGGAGGGTTAAAATTAAGGGTTGATCTTATGCCGTTAGAGCAATATGATTCTAACTTGATTCTGGGCATGGATTGACTAAGTAAATATAAGGCACAAGTGGATTGTTTCACCAAAACGGTGACAATCCAAGGAATAGGTGATAAAAGAGTAGTGTTTAAAGGGGAAAGAAAAGTATTTCCAAGTTGTGTAATCTCAGTCTTGGTGGCTAGAAAGTTATTGAGGAAGGGTTGTTCTGCTTGGTTAGCCCATGTAAGAGAGCTGGAAAAAGGGTAGCATAGATTTGGGTAGTATTCCTATTATGAGGGAGCTTTGAGATGTATTCCCAGAAGAGTTGCCTGGATTACCTCCAGTTAGAGAAATTCAAGTTTCTATAGAAACTATTCCAGGAATTTCTTCTATAGCCCAGTCTCCTTATAGGATGTCACCTATGGAATTGGCTGCACTGACGGTCCAGCTTCAGGAATTGTTAGATAAAGGCTTCATCCGGCCTAGTAACTCGCCCCAGGGAGCTCTGGTATTGTTTGTAAAGAAAAAGGATGGCACACTTCGTTTGTGCATTAATTATTGTCAATTGAATAAAGTATCAGTGAAGAACAAGTACCCACTACCATGAATAGATGATTTCGTCAATTGAATAAAGTAACAATGAAGAACAAGTACCCACTCCCACGAATAGATGATTTGTTTGATCAGTTGAAGGGTGCTAGGGTGTTCTCTAAGATAGATTTGAGATCTGGATAACACCAGTTGAGAATCAAGGAACAAGACATACAAAAGACTGCATTCTGAACCCGTTATGGGCATCACGAGTTTTTGGTGATGCCTTTCGGGTTAACCAATGCTCCGACCATGTTTATGGACTTGATGAATTGGGTGTTTCGGCCTTACCTGGACCAATATATGGTTGTATTTATTGATGATATCTTGGTGTATTCAAACTCTTACTTGGAGCATGAACAACATCTAAGGGTTATGCTACAGACTTTAAGGGAGAATCAATCATATGCAAAGCTGGTTAAGTGTGAGTTTTGGCTCAAAGAAGTAGTATTTTTGGGCCATGTAATATCCATAGAAGGAATATTTATGGATCCAAGAAAGGTTGAGGCCGTGTTAAAATGGGAAAGGCCTACCAACATGACAGAAATCCGGAGTTTCTTGGGTCTTGTTAGGTATTATCGGAGGTTTATTGAGAGGTTCTCCACCATCTCATCACCTTTAACTAAGCTGACCCGCAAGGAAGTCAGGTTTGTTTGGTAGGAAGAGTGTGAAGTGAGCTTCGAGAACTGAAGGAGAGGCTTACTTCTGCTCCTATGTTGGCCCTTCCATCAGGGACAAAAGGGTTTGTGGTATATAGTGATGCCTCAAAAAGGGGTCTGGGATGTGTATTGATGCAACATGAGCGTGTGATTGCTTATGCATCAAGATAGCTAAAGTCGCATGAGGTGAATTACCCAGTTCATGACCTAGAACTTGTAACAGTAGTGTTTGCCTTAAGAGTTTGGAGACATTATTTGTATAGGTCACAAGTTCAAATCTTTACAAACCATAAAAGTTTGAAGAATTTAATGTCACAGAAGGAGTTGAACATGCGATAGAGAAGATGGGTAGAGTTAATAAAAGATTATGATTGTGTGATTGACTACCATCCTGGTAAGGCTAATGTAGTAGTTGATGCCTTGAGTAGGAAAGGAAAAACATTGATGAATGATATGGAGATTAAGGGATAGGAAAGTATAATGGAATTGAAGAAAATGGGTTTGTGGCTAAGTGTAGGGCCCGATGGATCACTGTTCGCTTAGTTAAAGATCCGATCTGTGCTTCGAGACAAGGTCTTGGTGGCTCAACATATAGATGGGAAAGTAAAAGAGATCAAGGAAAGGCTAAACAAGGGTATAGAGACATCATTTCAAATGTCATTTGATGGGTTAATAGCCATAGGTAGGCGAATTTATTTGCCTAAGGATAAGACTTTGAAAGATGAAGTATTAAGAGAAGCCCATGAATCTCGATTTGCTACTCATCTTGGGAGTACAAAGATGTATAGGGATTTAAAGGAATACTACTGGTGGCCAAATATGAAGAGGAAATAGCAAAATTTGTGTCGAACTGTGGGATCTGTCAACAAGTAAAGATAGAACACCAAAGACTTGCAGGGGAATTATAATCATTATCAATTCTGGAATGGAAATGGGAGGATATTTCTATGGATTTTGTGACAGAATTACCCAGGGGAAAGAAGGGGAATGATGCCATATGGGTGGTTGACACGACTAAAGAGTTGATGTTTTCTCTAAGTATAGGAGTGTCAAAGTAATAAATAACCCGGCAAGACCGAAGTCGAACCACATGGAGGTTAATTGTATAAACTACAAATAAAGAAATATATAATAACAGAAAAAGGAGTTGAAGAGAGCTTTGAGATGTGATATTGATATAAGGATTAAACAAGGATAAAATAATTGTCAAGGTTAGAGGATCCATTAATAGTATTTCAAACAAGTATAGTATAAACTCTTTTTATTACTCAACTGGAAACCATACACAAAGCAGGTTCCAATCAGATTAAAAATTGTTAACATGATTACATTAGTTATTTTATTCGAATAATGCTAATACTTGTAAATGTTGTCAGGTATTCATGACAACAAATCAAGTTCCTTTCATAGCACAAGTGTCGATTATACCATATGGTTGGGCTATGAAAGTGCCAAGTATTTGTTGTACCAAGGGTTATACAACATAAATGTAGATTAACCATTTAACAAGCAAAGTATTAAAAGTGAACAAGATAACAAATACAAAACATGTTAGTATCAAACATTAAAGTCCATGTTGAGTTTATACTATACTTATTATTACACCATTAGTGTAACCATTTCACCTTGACATAATAAACTTAGCTAAACATAATAAAAGAGAGAAACATAAATAAACAAGATAAGAACATAAATAAGATATAAGTTAACTAAGTAAAGGAAAGGAAATGAAAAGCATAAATAAGAGATTAATATAAACAAAACTTAAGCATTACAAAAATATAAAGAGAGAGAGCAAGAACATGATCTTGATCTGAAAAACAAGATGCCTAAATGCATGGAAAATGCCTCCTTTTATAGGCTAAAATTTGGAACTATTGATTTGATGACTAATTGTTGAGTAGGTGGCCACATCTTGACTTGGTGACAATCCTTATCTTATTATCTGAACAAAACGTCATTACTAACGTCAGAATTTGACCAGATTGTCCCTATAAAAGTTCTAAGAAATTTTCTCAACTTTCCAACAAAAAAAAAAATCGGTGCATTTGGCTTTCTAGAACTCGAGATATGGGCTGAATACTGAACAGTGTCTGGGCTGCAGGACAAATTCTGACTTCTCCGTTGTTGCTAAGATTTGGACTTTCAGATAGCAGAATTGAGTCTTGGACTCCCCATGAATGTTTTAGGCCTATGTCTTAGCTTTCTAGCCATATAAACCAAATTGAAATCCAAGATCTACAGCTTCAGATATGACCCAATGATTGAACAGTGTTCCAGTTTGGATTGAACCAACATCTCTTTTCTAAGCTTAACCCTCTCTTTGTCTTCTCAATTTCAGTAATTGAACTCATCAATCAATCCTTTGATTTATGTGATAGGCCTGCATTTAAGATGAACATTTACCATAAATTAAAGGTATCTTATATTATTGGACATGTTATTATAAAACATGCTCTAGTTAAGGACTTATTGATACTTCAAGTGCAAAATGATGATATAAAACCTTGATAAAAATGCACTTTTAAGTACTAATCAGTGGTTGTGGATCGATTAACAAAATCTGCTTTGTTTTTGCCTATGAAGATGATTGATTCGGTGGATAAGCTGGCAAAATTGTATGTAGATGAAGTAATAAGACTTCATGGGGTGCCAATTTCAATTATATCGGATCGGGATCCAAGGTTCACATCGAGATTGTGGCCTAGCTTACAATGGGCAATGGGGACAAAGTTGAATCTGAGCACGGCATTTCATCCTCAGATGGATGGTCAGTCTGAAAGGACCATTCAAACTTTTGAAGATCTTTTAAGGTCCTATGTGCTAGAGTTTGGAGGGAATTGGGAGGATCTCCTGGCATTGGTGGAGTTTACTTATAATAATAGCCATCAAACTATTATTGGCATGGCTTCATATGAAGCATTGTATGGGAGGAAATGTCGTACCCTAATTAGTTGGGAGGAAGTAGGAGAAAGGAAGCTTTTGGGACCTGAAATTGTGCAACTGACAACTGACAAGGTGATGGTGATCAGAAAGACGATGAAAGAAGCCCAAGATAGACAAAAATGTTATGCAGATAGCCGAAGAAGGCCTTTGGAATTCCAAATGGAGGATAAGGTATTTTTGAAGGTGGCACCTTGAAAAGGCATCAATCGATTTGGAATAAAAGGGAAATTAGCCCCGAGATATATTGGCCCTTTTGAGATTAAGGAAAGAATCGGACTAGTTTCCTATCGATTAGAGTTGCCTATATATTTGGATAAAATTCACAATGTGTTCCATATGTCATTGCTATGAAGAAAAGCCAAGATAGACCCCTCACAGGTATTGCCACAAGTTCCTATGAAGATTAAAGGGGATCTAACCATGGAAGGTAAGCCCGTCAAAATCTTGGATCGAGATGAGAAGGTGTTGAGAAATAAGAGAGTTCCCTTTGTGAGAGTATTGTGGAGAAGCTCTCGAATAGAAGAAGAAACATGGGAAAGAGAATCTGAGATGAAGGAGAAGTTTCCACACTTATTCTCCGACATAGGTGATGCAACCATATTATTTGATAGTTTCACCCACATTTAATAGTGTTTTGCCTATGATTTATATATAAAATGCCTTGATATTCTTTGTTTTATGTTTTGAAGGCACTTTTGGATGAAAGATGCAAAAAGGAGTAAATTGGAGGTAATTGGCATATTTGACCTTTAGTCGATGTTTTGTGCAGAGCGTGCGCTCTAGAGGTCAAAATGAAATAATTCCAGTGGCATTAAAAATCTAACATCCATACATTTCTGAAAATTTAAGGCAAGAAAATAAAATAAGGAAGAGCATGAAAATCACAGCCTTCAAAGTCAAATCTCGCAATCTGCCAATGTTGACCTTCAGCCATTTCGACTTGAATGTCTAGAGCTATAAAAGTCCAATTGATGAAAACTTAATTTTTTTGGATTGCTAACTCAAAGACCTATCAACGATCCAAATTTCAGCCAACAATGAAGTAATATGAGGGAGATATGATTTTTCAAAGATGACAACTGAATTTTGCCAACAAACAAGTTTCGTGAAGAAACGAGTCCAAATTACGTTCCGAAGCATCTAAACCGACATCCAAGTTTTTATTTCAACAATTTAGGTCTACTAAGTCAAAGCTTAAAGATTTCATGCAAGGCTATTTCACTTTTTTTTAGGAAAAAAGTTATTGAAGAAAATAGGGTTTCCTAGGATATAAAAAGAATGAGAGAAGAGAAGGGGGGCAGCCAGCCAAGAAGAGAAAAATGCCCCCTTCCTCTAAGAAACCTGAAATCATGCATTCCTCCTTTTTGATTAGTTGTTCAACAAACATGCAAGGTTAAACTTTTTTTCTTGGTTGCAAGAACACGGAAACCTTTGGATTTCAAGAACTGTGAGATCTACTTTACCTTTTCTTTTCAGTTTATATGATGAATATGAATGTTCTCCTGTGCTTATCTTTTCTATGATTGTTTATTTTAATTGCTAGAGCGGACTCTAAGTTATTATTATAGACAATCTATTGCTAAGTTTGATATCAAAACTGAAGTTGTGGTATATGAACTTGTGAAGCAACTGAGTTTAATAATTATGGCGGATCTACGTTATTAATCTTAGGGAGAACATTCAATCAAATCAAACATAGACTGCAGACAATTATGTTTTCTTGATTAATCAACTTATCTAGTTCTTAAGGCTGCCATTGAATTAAATTACTAGTACGAACACTGTGGTTGTTTGATGGTTAGGGTTAGTTATACGGCGAATCCGTTAACTAACCAATGTTAAGAAGAGATGAATATTCAGAATATAAATTGATGTCTCGTTTCCATGATCAGCTCTGATTTCTGTAGGTGGACGTTTATTTATGACCAAGGTTTGTTCTCTTGATAATTTTCTGATTTTATTTAATTTTGCTTGATAGTTTTATGTTTTCTTTTGCTTTAGCCTAGATAACGTCCAAACCCCCCTTAAACAAAATGCATATCATCTAGCATAAAAAATTGACTTGAACCTTCCTCGTAGGATCGACCTCTTGTTTGCTCTATATTATCTTGTGTGTTGTGTTTTAAGGTAGGGTAATTAATTTGTGCGACTGCGACATCGCAACAAATTTTGGCGCCGTTGCCGAGGAAGTAATTTTAGTTGATTCTTGTGTTGTTATTTTTATTTGCTATGATTGTTATTTAATTTTGTGAAAAGAAAAGAACCAGAATTTTTACTTGCGGCCGTACTGTTCATTTACAATAGCGGTACTGTTCAAAGCATATTTTTTGGTGGAATTAGGTATTGGCCTTTTGTTTCCTGAAGGGAAACGATGTTCTAAATAGGTCTAGTGGTAACCAATTAGCTCCACCCTATCAAGGGCAAATTCTGTTGTTTTCTAGGGTTTTTAGGCAGTTTTAGTTTTCTAGCGTAGGATTTTCATATAATTTGCATTGTTTTCGATCTCTTGTGTGGTTGGTTTCTTTTGAGTTTCCTTGACAATTTATGCCTATAACCCGTTCTACTAACCAAAGTCAAGTGCAGGTGGATCTCGAAATAGAAAACACTTTACGCAGGTTACCAAAGGAAGCTCACGTCAACACCATGACTATTGTATGACAACAAACACTCAAGGAGCTTACTGCTCCTAACATGGGAAATCAACCATTATGCATAACGCATCAAAAATAATGTAAACTTCGAGCTCAAATCTGGTTTTATACATTTGCTACCAGCATTCAATGGTCTTGCAGGAGAAGATCCTCATACTCATCTCAAGGAGTTCTATATGGTTTGTGTTGGCATGAAATCGAATAGAGTTGACGAAGAACAGGTTAAGTTGAAAGCACCATCTTGAGTTGCCAACATAAGGAAAGAAATATGTGGGATTTGGAAATCTCATGGCAAGACACTCTCCGAGTATTGGGAAAGATTTGAGCAACTATGTATTCAATGCCCTCATCATCAAATTCCTGATCAACTGCTCATTCAATATTTCTATGAAGGATTGATGCCTACTGACCGTAGTATCATTGATTCTGTAAGTGGAGGGGCATTGGTAGATAAGACACCCGAGGTTGCATGCCAATTGATCTCAAACATGGTAGCCAACTTGAAACAGTTTGGCACCCGTGGAGACTTCGTAAACAAATGAGTAAATGAGGTAAGTATTTCTAACCTTGAAAATAAAGTTAATGATCTTACTTCTCTTGTGCGTTCTTTGGCTTGTGGCAATGTACAGCAGGTGAAAGTTTGTAGCATATGCTCCTTACAAGGACATACCTCAGATATGTGCCCAACAATGCAAGAAGATTACATTGAACAAGCTCATGCAATTGATGGAGGATTCAACGGATAACCCCATCGTAAATATGATCCCTTTTCCAACACGTACAATCCTGGATGGAGAGATTATCCCAACTTACGCTATGGGAACCCACCTCAATAGGGCAATCAAGGCCAATAGTTCCATCCCCATGGATTTCAATCCCAACAGAATTATCAAGCGAGACAGCCCCCTCCTTTCACAAACTCCAATGTTATAGGGTCGTCATCTAGTGTTGATCTTCGTGAGATGATGAAAACTTTGGCTTCTAACACTGTGACCTTGCAACAAAATGTCATGTCTTTTCAACAGGAAACAAGGTCAAGTATTCACAACTTGGAGAAGCAAATGGGGCAAATAGCTTCAAGTGTGGGGAAATTGGAAGCACAAATGAATGGAAAATTGCCCTCCCAAGCATTGAATCCAAAAGAGAATGTTAGTGCGATCATGCTGCGAAGTGGGAAAGAACTTGAAGAACAAAGGTCGAAACAAATTGAGATGGAGGAAGAAGAGGAGATAGAAACCGAATTGAATATAAAGAAGAAACATCCTCCTCCTTCACAAATTAAAACCACGACCAACACTCTAAAGGTAAGTCCTCACTCAATGAATTCCAGTTTTAAAACAATTCCACCCTTTCCTGTGAGTTCTTCTAGGTCAAAGAAAGATGATAAAGAAAAATAGATTTTAGAGGTTTTCAGAAAGTAGAACTCAACATTTCTTTACTTGATGTTATCAAGCAAATTCCCAAGTTTGCTAAATTTTTGAAGGAGTTGTGTACTACCAAGAGAGCTTTCAAACTGAAAGGTCATGAAATGGTAAGTATGGGTGAAGTTGTATCTGCTATTGTTCAAAAGAATATGCCTTTGAAGCAAAAAGACCTAGGTGCGTTTACTATCCCATGTATTATTAGTAATGCTAGTTTCAAAAGGGCTTTGTACGATTTAGGTGCATCCATTAGTGTTATGCCTAAACATGTTTATGGCTCTATTAGTCTGGAGTGTTTGAATAAAACTAGCATTGTAATACAACTTGTGGATCGTAGTTTTGTTTACCCACTTGCTGTGATAGAAGATGTCCTAGTCAAGATTGATAGTTTGTTCATTCCATGCGACTTTTATATTCTTGATATAGAACATGATTCTTATGATTCATCAAACAACACTCTTATATTGTTTGGGAGACCATTCTTGAAAACTACCAATACAAAGATTGATTGTGGTAATGATACCTTGTCTATAGAAGTAGGAGATGAAAAGATTGAATTTAATTTTAATGATGCAATTAAATATCCTTATAGCAATGTTTTATGTTATCACATGTTATGACCAAGTTGATAAGTGTGTGCAGCAAGTTTTTTATTTTGATTGTGAGGATGGATTAAGCATAGCTTTGAGTTATGGCTATGATTTTACTGAGATAGAAGAGATGGAGAGGCACATATGTGTTCCCCAAAATGTGCACGAATCAGCATTGGCTTTGTAAGCTTTGCAAACCGTTCCCTATGGTAATGTCTTTGTTGATTTAGTACTTTCATATAAAAAGCTTTTGCCATCTATTTTATAGGCCATCTACGTTAGAATTGAAACATTTGCCCAATAATTTGAAGTATGTATTCATTGGCGATAATAATACACTTCCCGTTATCATAGTAAAAGGTTTGACAAGTGCGCTAGAGGAAAAACTTGTGATGTTGTTGTGTGATCACAAGACGACCATTTGATGGACTTTAGCTGACATCAAGGGCATTAGTCCCTGAATGTGTATGCATCACATATTATTGGAGGACAATGCAAAACCAACAAGGGAAATGCAAAGGAGGTTGAACATGCCTATGATGGAGGTAATGAAAGCTGAAATTTTGGAACTGTTAGATGTAGGAGTCATTTACCCCATCATGGACAGTAAATGGGTGGCGCCTATCTTTTTGGTACCCAAAAAGACTAGAACCATGTTAGAAGATACAGAATGATGCTTATGAGAATGCAAGGACTTGCAAAGAAAAGACTAAGAGTCTTCATGATCGAATGATTACAAGAAAGAGTTCCATACTGGAGACAAAGTCCTCCTTTATAATTCACGTTTGAAACTTTTCCCTAGAAAGTTACACTCTCGTTGGATTAGACCTTTTGTTGTTTCTAATGTTTTTCCTTATGGTGCAGTTGAAATTACAAGTTAAGAAACCAATAAAGTACTCAAAGTCAATGGGCTTCGCTTGAAACCTTTCTATGAAGGTTGGACAACAGAACTCATCGCTTCTGCGGAGTTAGCTGAACCAATCTATGAAGAATAAGCATGCAACAGGTCGAGCCAATGACATAAAACAAAAGCGCTTACTGGGAGGCAACCCAACAAAAAAGAAAAAAAATCATATTTTGCTTTCTTTTTCCTTATCTTTTATTTTTCTCATTTTACTTTATTTTTATCATTCTCTTATATTTCTTTTCTTTTATTTCAACATTGAGGACTGTCATAACCCAATTTTGGACAACATAAATGAAAAAAAATAAAATGAATGAAAAATTGAGGTTTTTTACTCAAGACAACACAAATTGAAAGCTTCGAGAGGTTAATCATATTGGATTTATGACTTTGGAAGTTAGTTTTGAAAGAAATTGAAAGAATTAACTGGTGTGGGGTTTCATTTAAACTTTGATTGGCTTTAATTAATGATATCGAGAGTTTGATTGAAGAATGGATAAGTTTGAGGACTTAATTAAGCTTGGAATCAGTTTAAATAATGAAATAAGGGCATAATTGAATAAATATTAAATTCATGAGTTAATTAAGGACAAAATTACAAGTGTTTAAGGTTTAGGGACCTTTTTGTAAAAGGCGCTGAAATTCAGTCCAGGGGCCCGATTAAAAAATGTGGAAACTTGGAGGACCAAATTGAGAAATGGTCATTTTCAGTCCAAAACGACACCGTTTTTGGTTGCTGTTCACTGTCTTCTTCCTCCAGAAAACAGAGGAAAGCTCCCTGCAAAAATGAAGCACCGACCACCAAACACACGACAACACCCACGGCTTCCATCACCAGCTCATCAGTTCACCCCTTTGTCCATCGTCGCCACAATGTACCAACAACGTGGAGGAAACCACCACCAACAGCCTAGCAGCGGCAGGACTATTAGTGTCCCAATTTATCCAAAACACGGGGTTTCAAGAGTATCCCCACATGGAGATAAACACCGAGGGAGATAAGGATTGAATCCTATATCCAAGTCCCTGCAGGACTTATCCTCTGCCAAGGAAAGAAGAGGCGTACGGGGAACAACCAGTTGGTTCTGCCCCTATAAAAAGCTAGTGAATCGCCAGAAGAAAGGGACCGAAAAAAAAGGAGCAGAAAACAGGGGAACAAAAAAACCAAAGAAAAAGAGAACCCATAACAAAAAAAAACACAAGAGCAGAGGAAAAGAAGAACGTTCTCCAGAGAAAACCATCACTTTCATCTTCGTCTCCGCCTTCATCTTCGTCATCGCTAGGTAAGGCCTTCATTTTCTTTTTGTTTCTGCATCTCTTGCTGCAAAATAAGAAAACAGGGCAAAGGTAATTTAATTACCTTCGCCCTGTGCAGCGCACTTGTGGTTTGAACCATACGTGCCTGTTGCCCAGTCGGGTCACTGGCTTGGGCCAGTGACCGGGCTGGGCTGGCTGAGTCTAACCCAGCCCATGCGGGCTGGGCTGGACTCAAACCCCCCCCCCCCCCCAAAAAAAAAAAGAAGAAGAAAAAAGGGTAGGCCGGGTCTGGGCTTTAGGCCCAGCTGGCCCACCAGTGTGTTTGGCAAAACAAACCCTTATGCCTTGACCATAATTTTTATGCCCATTCTAGTTTGACGTTTGGCCAAATGAGCCCTTTTTCAATATCAGAAAATTCCAAAAATATTTAAGGGTCTTCGTTGATTTATTTGTGGGCCTCTCGCACTATATTTGATTTTTTTCTTTGTGCTTGTATTTTTTGTAGATGTGCTCAATCTGTGAATTATTAATGTTAAATGCAAATATGTCATGCAATGTTTTTTTTTTTACTTCCATCTAAAAAGAGCAAATAATAATAAAGGATAAACAAGAAAAAAATGATATAGAAAATTTCTTTTTAAAATTCATTTTTCGCGAAAATATTCGCTGATGCTAGAGTCAGGAGTATTGTATTTTTGGATTTGTGCGATATTTACCAACGCCAGAGTTGAAAATATTCATAGGAATTGTTCACTGACGCCAGAGTCAGGAACATGTAAGGAAGAATAAAGAAAAGGAAAAAGGAGAACAAATTCTTAGTAATTTTAGACAAAACCAGCAATGCAGCCTGCCTTAGGTAGGATGCTTAAGGGGTGATAGCATCTTCCCTTTTGCGTAACCAGTCCCATACCATAGAATCTCTGTTGACCAGTTAAGTTTCCTAGTTACCATAATACTCGGTGGCGACTCCTTGAACAATACCCTTTCCCCTAAAAGAACAAGATGCTAGATATCTGTTCTTTTTCTATATCGAGATATTTTTTAATTGGTTGCCGCGATGTCTGGGTATGACAGAATGGTGACTCCACTGGGGAATTTAGGACTAAGCTTTGCTATTTATCTTTTTTTATTGCTAAACTATATTTGTCGTACTTTTTTTCCCCTTGTTGTGGCTATGTTGAGTTTATCAAGTATTATTTATTTATTTATTTATTTTTGCTCTTTTTACTGTTTTAGCATTCATTGTTTTTCATGTTTATCATGCATATATATTGGATATGGATCTAAGGTCTTCACGCATCACTTATCTCATTTTTTTATACGTGTGGTATCAACTTTAAGATAAGTGGAGGAGTAACGGCACCCCAATGGCTTTAGCCTAGGTAAAGCTCACGAAACTATCCAACTCTCGCATGATTGTTTGCTCGACAGTGGTTGATATGCCGAACTGATATTACTTAGGGCCTCTATCTTCACGTTGCTTGTAAACCTCATATCAACCTTTCGAGGACGATCACTAAGCATGCGAAAGACCTTTGAGACTAGATAGCAAAACTACCTTGATGCATTTAAAAATTAGAACATATCCTTTAGGTGAATCCCTGCATAATTTCACTAAGATAAGCTTAACATGTAAGCATCCTCATTACAGGTCTTTCGGGTGACATAATGGCCGCTATTCATGAGGTAACAACTATTGAGTATGGGCTCGAATTTGAATCCTTGCAAATGACTGAGGGAGACTGCCCTAAACTGAATGTCAGTGGGACACTGCTACTTAAAGACATTAGGTGCATAATAAATGACACCAATCTGATGCTCACCAAGTATCAGATAGACGAAGCGGAATTTGCCATGAAATATGGGAGGATTTTGCACCTTTTAAAAGTGCCAATATTGTCATCAGCTATAAAAGCCCTAACCCATTTCTGGGATCCCGATTACCGATGTTTCACATTTTAAAATGTCGACATGACACCTACCATTGAAGAGTATAGTGTGTTGACTGAATTCCCCGAAGATGCCCATAAAGTGTACTTTCGCCAGCAAATTGATGACACCATGGATGAGCTTGCCAAACTGTTGGGAATCCCTCAGCTAATCCCATATATAGAGAGAATTGATGACTTCCGTTAAGAATTTTTAATTGAAGAGCTCCATGGATGAGGAATATGGCAAGCTTAATGAGTTGTGAGGAAAAGCCTTGGGTACCATTAATTGGAGTAATGGGATATATCAGTTACGCACCTGCCTTAGTTGTAAGGCAGCATGGGAACATACAAAGTGTCCCTAGGATGGTTGACATAACTCCATTTACCGGGGTATATAAAGGGACCACCATGGAGATGCTAGAAAGCATTAAGCAGGATTGGAAATCTTTGTTACTGATAAAAAAGGAGAATGGATCGAGGAATCCCACGGGTAGCAAAAAATATCCCGAATGGCGTAACAGAGGAGTTACCAACATAGTAGAGGTTTCTGAGTCCGTGGGCACTGGAAGAAAAAGGGCGAGTTATGAAGAAGAATAGAGGGAGCAAGTAAAACTATTACAAACCAAACTCAAAACAAAGGAGGGGTTAAGAAGGTCCCTATAGCATCAGTTAGTTGAGGAAAAGACTATGAGGAAGTCGGTCGGGGAAGAAAGAGACTCAGTGGGCCGAGACTGGAGGAAAGCCATTGACGACTTGGAATCACTAAAAGCCGTTAATAAGGACAAGATGCTTCAGGTAGAAAAGGCCCAGCATTGGGAGGAACTGGCCGTCAAAACCCAAGCTGTAGCAAGAAAGCATTTGACAGATATAAAAGAACTCAAGAGACAGCTAAATGAAGCTGAAGTGGAGTTAGGAAAGACCAGGAAGACAGTCAAGGCCACCCAGAATTTGAGGCTTGAACTCGATAGTAGTAAAGTTGAGGTAAAAGCATTAAGGACCAAGTTGGTTAAGGAAGAAGCGAAGACTGAACAACTGCTAGAAAACCAGAAAATGATGGAGAATCACAATCAAACATTAGATACTGCTAATAATTCACTGTCCAGAAACAACTTGATCCATGCTGAAAGTATAAGGGAATTACAAGAGCAAATTGATCGAGCTGCAGCTGAAGCCCATTGGTTAAGAGTGGAAGCTCATCAAGTTGGGGAGACATCGCGAGGTATCGAAGGAGCATGGATAACACTAATACGTTTCTAAAAGCTATAACTAATAGAGGCAGTGCCTTTATCCCTGTAATAGATTAGACAATCATCGTTTGTAATGAAAATTTGACGAGTTAAATAAAAAGGGCCAAGACCCCTATTTTTGATTCACAATGTGTGTATACAAGGCTGAAAACTCAGATGGCAAAAAGCTCAACAGATCTCCTCTCGGCATTGCAATACATATCGGATTCAGATCTGACCACATGTCCAAAGAATAGCAATCATTATGTCACCCTCCTAAAAAAGCGAATCCATACCCAATATGTTACATTCATCTTCATGCATGTTGAACATACACTCATAAAATGTCATAATATTGCACTCTAGGCGAAATATAGGTCCCCCATTAAAACGTACCCATAACACACGGTTACGAAAGAAAATGGAAAATGAGGAAAGAGCTCAGTTGGAGGCCCAACATAAAAAAGAGTTAGAGAGTCTGAAGGAAGATGTCACTAGGCTAACTAGCCTACTTGAACAGGCTTTAAGATCCAAATCAGGAGAAGGAACATCCACCCAACTAGCTTTAACAGCCTAGATCCCGCCGATGCCTGCGACTCTTTTCAATCCACCAAATTTGGGGACAAGTAGAACCTTGTCTTAGTCCTAATATGTTACGCATTTCCCAGCTTAGCCGGTATACCCAATAAGGATCCCTCAAGCTATTGAGCCAACCTTGGCAGAGTCTCACCATGACAAAATGGCAGGAGATAAGGGTTTGGAGAAGTGGGGTGCCCTAGAAGAGAGGGTGAGGGCGGTTGAAGAAAATAATTTGTATGACCCTGTGAAAGCCGTCGAGATGTGTTTAGTACCAAACGTAGTTATTCCTAAGAAGTTTAGAGTGTCGGAGTTTATCAAGTACACCGAAACTCAATGCCCAGTAACCTATCTTAAAGCATACTATAATAAGATGGTTGAAGTAGTACATGACGAGAAGTTGTTGATCCATTTCTTCCAGGACAGTCTGAGTGAAGTTGCTCTTACTTGGTACATGCGCATGGACAACACCAAGGTGAAAGGATGGAAAGACCTAGTTGATGCTTTTGTTGGGCAATACAAGTTCAATATGGACATAGCTCCTAATAGATCCTATTTGCATACCTTAGAAAAAGGTCATAAGGAATCCGTAAAGGAGTACGCACAGAGGTGGTGCGAAACGGCAGCACAGGTTAATCCACCACTATTGGAAAAGGAGATGATAGGCCTATTCTCTAATACTTTCAAAGCCCCATACTTTGAATATCTGGCCGGAAGTTCTGCACAAAACTTCTCTGATTTGGTTGTTATAGCTGAAAGAATCGAACAAACTGTTCGAATGGGTAGGATTGCGGATCCTAGTGAAAAGAGGGGTTTTGTTGGACGTAGGAAGGAAGCTGAAATTCACAACGTTGGAGATGGGAGCAAAGAGAGGAAGAAAATTTACCAAGATAACTATAATTTCAAGCCCTTCATACCCATTTCCTCCATATCAAACCTAAATTTCGCATCACCATTTCCTGGAAACCAAACAAACACCCAAAATAACCTAAACAACCAAGCCAACAACACCTTTCACTCGCGTAGGAATTTCCCTCCAAACCAAGAGCAACTTCCACCACTTCCCATGCCTTTTAGTGAGATGTATCAAAGATTGCTCAGCATTGGCCAAGTAGCACCTGTTCCTTTAACACCCTTACAACCACCTTTCCTCTGTGGTACCAACTAGACCAGAAATGTGAATACCATGCTGGTGTCGCCGGTCATAATATTGATGGTTGTGTCGCCTTCAAAAGAAGGATCCTCCAACTCATCAAAGCCGAGTGGATTTCCTTTGATGAATCTCTGAACATAAATACCAACCCATTACCGAACCACAATTCTAGAAATGGAGGGGTGAATGCTTTGGAAGAAGAAGAAAAGGGTATCGCAATCCTAAGGTTGACAATGGAGAGATTGTATAAAATGTTGAAGCAGACTGAGTACCTCAAAACACCCATCAAAAAGCAAACCATAGAACATGAGGGTGAATATTGTGAATATCATCAGCATATGGGGCACCATATAAACTCTTGCGAGGAGTTTCAATCGGAAGTAGAAGACATGATGACATTGGGAGTGTTGAGGATAGGGGCGCCCGAAGAAAACATGGTAGGAATTATGACTGGTTTCGGTAAAAGAACTGAAGTCTGTAGATATCAACCAACGGATAGGGGACCTCTAAGGATGATTATGGCCAAACCGGCGGGCACAACTAGTGGGAATTATAATGCCTTGCCTCATAATTATGGTTATTCTTTTCATATCACGAGACCAGCTCCTGCTTTTCATACTGAAATTGGAGGATTAACCCGAAGCAGGAGATGCTTTACTCCTAAAAATCTAGAAGACCAAAGGAAGGTTAAAGAAAAAAATATGGTGGAATTGGCCAAGATGGATGAAATCAACAAACCGGTGAGCGATGAAGAGGCTAACGAATTCTTGAAGCTGATGAAGCATAGCGAATATAGTGTGGTGGACCAATTAAAAAAGACCCCCCCACTAGAATCTCCCTATTATCATTAGTGTTGAGTTCAGAGTTGCTTAGGAACACACTCCAGAAGGTCCTTAACGAAGCATATGTTCCTCAAGATATCATGCGGGATTCTATAGAACATCTGGTGGGAAGGATTCAAGCTATTAACTATCTCTACTTCACGGATGATGAACTAGATCATGAAGGAACTGGTCACAACAAGCCATTGTATATAAGTGTGAAATGCAAGGATTCTGTGATCGCCAAGGTGCTAATAGATAATGGCTCTGCTTTGAACGTGTTGCCAAGGTATGTGCTTGATAAAATGCTAGTTGACGCCTCTCATATGAAGCCGAGTACCATGACAGCTAGAGCATTTGATGGGTCGCCAAGGCTGATTATGGGAAATATTGATATTGAACTTATAATTAGCCCCCAACCATTCCAAGTAACTTTACAAGTGATGGATATCCATCCCACATATAGCATGTTATTGGGAAGACCTTGGATCCATGCAGCTCGAGCAGTTGCATCCTCATTACACCAACGAGTTAAGTTTATCATCAATGGGAATTTGGTGACAGTAAGGGCTGAAGAGGCTTTAACCATGGTGAGAAACGTGTATGTCCCTTATATAGAGGCAGAAGAGAGTAAGGATAGAAATCTCCATGCATTTGAGGTAATGAATGTTGAATGGGTACCTGAGAATACATTGCGAAGGAAACCAAGGGTTTTTGAGGCTGCGAAAATGGCTGCCAAATACTTTCTGAAGCACAAGCTGCCATTCTAGTATGACCCTATCACGGTAATGCCTGAGAGGATCAACGTGATAAAGATGAAATGCGCTGATCAGAGGTTCAGTTTAGGTTTTAAGCCTAGAAAGGCAGATTTCAAGAGAGCAGCCGAGTTTAAAAGGGAAAGAAGGTTGGCTTAGGTTGAAGGGAGGGAGCCTAATGAAGACCGGATACAAATCCCTCCAATCTATGTGACATTCCCAAGAACCAGGTACTGAAGATTGTTGTCAGGCCCACCACTTTGGTTTTGCATTCTCCCTGTGTTTGGTGCTCACGGTTTATCCTTGAGATTCGTCTTTTCGTGCCTGCATGGCTCATGCATACTGATTCATGGTTCACTATTTGCTGCTGGGCCCACTTCTTTCTTCTTCGGGTGATACGTGGGCTTCAGTTTATGGCTTCGGGGCTTTTTGTGTTGGGGCTGTTAATTATTTGGTTATGGTCTGTACTGTCGGTTGTTGCTGGCATTTGCTTTCCTCGGTTATTCTTTGCACCTGGTTCTTGGGTTCCTGAAATAACCGATGGCCTGCTTCCTTTTGTTGTTTATCTTTTCTTTGTGCTAGCTGGGAGCCTGTTCCCTCTGGCTTGTCCTGTACAGATGTATAATAGGCTTGTTGGTTTTCCAGTTCGTCTATCTTTTTGATCTATATAATTCTAACATTTGATCAAAAAAAAAAGAAATAAAGGCTGAGGGGGAAATTGAAAGGATGAGCAAAGAATTTAGTGGCGCTACCATCCACTATTTGGAAAAGATCAACAAACAAGAGCCTCATGGAGGTTGGGAAGATGAAGAGAACCCCTACGAAGCACTACCCCAACTGACTATGGGTGCTATGGAAGATAGCCTACCTAAGTTCGTAAGAAGATTAGCTGAAGGGGAAGAGCTGAACAATTGGAAAATTCAAGAAGTCCTAGTTGTCTTTAAAAAGTAAAACGTTTGTTTGTTGCTTGCTTTTTAGTATTGCTGCATTTTGTTTGAATAAATTTGCATTGCCAGTAATCGTGGCTCAAGATATTGGCAATAAAATTTTGTTTTAAGCCCTTCTATCCTTTCAAATGTTAATGAGATCACGCATTGCTTTTCCCTTCATCAAGCTCTTTAGTTTCACCTATTTCATTGTGCACTCATAACAAAGACACTTTCCGCTTTTAAGGAATCTGAAAGCGAGTCATCGATAAACTTACAAACCCACTGCATTGAGAATAATTGGCCTAACTTTGATAAAATCATAACTTCAATGGATGAGGAGGAAGATGGTGAGGATGACATTAAGGAGTTCAGGAAGCTTATAGAACAATCCAAACATGCTTGGAAGCCTGCAAAAGAAGAATTGGAATTAATAAACGTAGGTACCGAGCATGACAAAAGGGAACTGAAAATAGGGATGTTAATCACTACAAATGTGAAGTGTGAGTTGGTCGCCCTCTTGCGGGAGTATGTGGATATTTTTTGTAAATCCCGAGAAAAAAAAAACAAAGTTGGATTAAATTAAAGAAAATAAATTAAAATAAAGAAGTGGGGGCAAGAACGAATACACTTGAAGAAAATGGGGCCTAAATGCAAATAAGAATAATTATAGAGCATAAATACTCCTATTCTCACCAAAAACAGATCTGCAGCTACGTAAAGAAAGAAAAGAGGGAGTTTTATATCTATTTTTACAAATCAAGAGAGAAACACCAAAATTTCAAGAACCCATCCCAGATTGAGGGTTATAGGTAAAATAAACCCTGGTGGGAAAGGAATTAACAAGAAAAATTGAACAAGAAGAGAAGAGGGGAGGGTCGGCTGTCATTAGAAAGAAAAGGAGGGTTTGAAGCCTTGATTCACATCAGGTAAGATATTCTAAACCTGGTCTTATGAGTCATTTCAAGTCGATTATGAATTGATGCCTGGATGTTAATTTATATATTGAGTTCTTAGACTTGAATTGAGGAAAAAGTAAGAGTTGCTAAAGTAAAGAACTTCATGTGTTGTGTGTAAATGGAAAGGTTGATGAATCTGGACAGTTCCGTCTCTTGACCCTCAAAGAGATTTTGGGTAGGAGAATGAAGGAATTAGGATCAAGTTCCTTCATAGAAATTATAGTTTTGGATGTTTATTAATGAGTTATTTTGACTACCTTAGGGAAAGAACTGGGTTCTTCCCAAAACATAGAACTTGTAGCCTCATGTTTTACCTTTCCAACGCCACAAATTTCACTTGAATCTAAGGTCTATAACTCCAGATATAGTTAAAAATCTGAGGAGAGGTCAGACAGTAACAGTTCAAAAATGGACAGTAACAGTTGGACAGTAACAGTCCAAGCGTTTGTTAATGAGCGATTTTGACTACCTTCGAGGCAGAACTAGGTTCTTCCCAAAACATAGAACTTGTAGCCTCATGTCTTACCTTTCTAGCCATAAATTTCACTTGAATCAGAGTTCTATAACTCCAGATATAGTTAAAAATCTGAGGAGAGGTCAAACAGTAACAGTTCAAAAATGGACAGTAACAGTTGGACAGTAACAGTCTAAGCGTTTGTTAATGAGCGATTTTGACTACCTTAGAGGCAGAAATGGGTTCTTCCCAAAACATAGAACTTGTAGCCTCATGTCTTACCTTTCCAACGCCACAAATTTCACTTGAATTGGAGTTCTATAACTCCAGATATAGTTAAAAATCTGAGGAGAGGTCAGACAGTAACAGTTCAAAAATGGACAGTAACAGTTGGATAGTAACAGTCTAAGCGTTTGTTAATGAGCGATTTTGACTACCTTAGAGGCAGAAATGGGTTCTTCCCAAAACATAGAACTTGTAGCCTCATGTCTTACCTTTCCAACGCCACAAATTTCACTTGAATCGGAGTTCTATAACTCCAGATATAGTTACAAATCTGAGGAGAGGTCAGACAGTAACAGTTCAAAAATGGACATTAACAGTCCAAGCGTTTGTTAATGAGCGATTTTGACTACCTTAGAGGCAGAACTGGGTTCTTCCCAAAACATAGAACTTGTAGCCTCATGTCTTACCTTTCCAACGCCATAAATTTCACTTGAATCGGAGTTCTATAACTCCAGATATAGTTAAAAATCTAAGGAGAGGTCAGACAGTAACAGTTCAAAAATGGACAGTAACAGTTGGACAGTAACAGTCCAAATATAAAGAAAGGAATGATAACTAGGATTGGACAAAGAACGACAGTAATAATGAGTGAAATGAGAAAAACATAAAGTACTAAGAAATGACAGAAAGAAAGACTTATTGGTTGTTGATATGGTTATTATAAAACATATCCTTGAGTGAGGAAAATTTATGAGATAAACCTGTGATTTGCAGGAGGGACCACAAACGTGGTGCAATAGCAGCAGCAGGGGAGCACGAGTAGAGCTTCTATTGCAGGTAGGTGATTAACACCTATGCTTCCTAGTTAAATTCCATGATTTAATATATTTTGATGTGAAATGCGAATTACTGAATGTATGTGTATTCAAGGTGAAAAGTTGTTATGTGAATTGCCAAGTGATGACATTATCACTGAAAAAGGAAAATATGAGAAGTGTGATTTGAGGCATAAACTAGCATACATTTAGTGTATGTTAGGATCCCGGGTAAGGGGATCACCATGTATTGTCTAGCATACATGGAGTGTATGTTAGGATCCCGGGAAAGGGGATCACCCTGTATTGGCTAGCATACATTTAGTGTATGTTAGGATCTCGGGTAAGGGGATCGTCACGAATGGACTAACATACATTCAGTGTATGTTAGGATCCCGGGTAAGGGGATCACCATGGAATGGCCATCATACATTTAGTGTATGTTAAGATTCCGGGCAAAGGGATCGCCTTATATCGACTCCTATGGGGTGGTGATGACGATACCAGTGAAATTGGTATCGGTAATGTGATAAGCAAAAGTAACCACGTTGATCTTATAAGGTCTGGAATGAAGGTTGATAGTGGTAGAGGGAACGGTTATTAATAGTTTGAATAAGGAAGAGATTTTAAATAAATAAAAAACTAGAAGGGAGAAGTAAATGAAATATGAATGCATGTTACCCTGTTGAAATTATTAGATATTCATATTGTTATATTTATGGAAATATTCACCTTGCAATAATATGTATTTTGTTTCAGGATCATCGCATGCACGACAGGAGTAGATCCTAGCTTATGTTCCCTTTTGAAGTCTAGGTGCTAGGGAGTATACCCTTGTATTTTGTAAACATGAAAATGGTTGTATAACTTAATTTGTATAATAAATGTTTAAACTTGATTGGATGAATTTAACGTTGTAGTTTATATAACCATATTTCATGTCTATGAATTTATATTTATTTAAATTATCCATCCATAATGATATTTTTGTTATATCATGCATATCATAAATATTATGGTTGATAGGTGTGAGTATAATTGTGGAATTGAAACCCAGGTTGATTGGGTCGGGAATTAAGTTATGAGATGCGAACTGTTAGAAGTGTAAACAGGTTACATGTCAGTAATTTAGGACCTTCCGATATAGGGGGAACTCTGTCGAAATTTCTGGTAGATGTTAACACGAAGACCGGGAATATGTATATATAAAAAAATTTAACTACTCTGTTTTTCTATTGACATGAGATTGTGGTTTTATCCCAGAAATGGGGGATGTTACATTTTTGCATGGTCATACGCTGACATGCCTGGCTTGGATACTGAAATAGTGGTATATAGATTACCTTTGATTGAAGGTTGTAGGTCAGTCAAACATAAGATAAGAAGGATAAGGCCTGATGTGCTGCTCAAGGTAAAAGAAGAGATAACAAGACAGTGGAATGCTGGGTTCTTAGAGGTAGTAGAATATTCTGAATGGGTGTCTAACATTGTAGCAGTTCCCAAGAAGGACAATAAAATCAGGGTGTGCGTGGATTTCCGGGATTTGAATAGGGCAAGCCCAAAAGATGATTTCCCATTACCCCACATAGACGTATTGGTAGACAATACTGCTAAGAGTTCCACCTACTCATTCATGGATGGATTCTCCGGGTATAATCAGATTAAAATGGCTGAACCAGATAAGAGAAAGACGACTTTCGTCACCCCATGGGGAACTTACTGTTATAAAGTGATGCCATTCGGGTTGAAGAATGCTGGAGCGACATACCAAAGGGCGATGGTAGCGCTTTTTCATGATATGATGCACAAAGAGATTGAGGTCTATGTGGATGACATGATCGCAAAATCCAAAGATGAAGAAAGCCATATCCCATCTCTAAGGAAATTATTCGAAAGGTTGAGAAAATATCAGTTGAAGTTGAATCCCGCGTAGTGCACATTCGGTGTAAAATCAGGCAAATTATTAGGATTTATGGTGAGTGATAAAGGCATAGAGGTAGACCCGGACAAAGTAAAAGCCATACAAGACATGCCCGCTCCAAAGACAGAAAGAGAAGTTCAAAGCTTTTTAAGGTGCTTGAACTATATTGCTCGTTTTATCTCACAACTTGCAGTCACTTGTGAACCGATTTTTCGATTACTCAGAAAGAAGAATCTTGGAATATGGGATGAAGATTGCCAAGAAGCTTTTGATAAGATCAAGCAGTACTTACAAAAACCACCATTGGTGGTTCCACCCGTGCATGGAAGACCTCTCATCCTGTATTTAACTGTGACCGAATCGGCCATGGGTTGTGTGCTGGGACAACAAGACGAGATGGGAAGAAAGGAGCAAGCCATCTACTATTTGAGTAAAAAGTTCACCGAGTGTGAATCCCGTTTTAGTATGGTAGAGAAATTATGTTGTAGTTTGGTATGGAGTGCCAAGAGATTGCGGCAATATATGCTATATTACACAAACTGGTTGATCTCAAAGATGGACCCGTTGAAGTACATCTTTGAAAAGCCATACATGTCAAGCAAGATAGCTAGATGGCAAGTGCTGCTGGCTGAATATGATATCATCCACATGACAAGAAAATCAGTAAAGGGAAGCGCAATCGCTGATCATCTAGCCGATAATGCCATTAAGGATTACGAACCATTGAATTTTGACTTCCCTAATGAAGATGTGCTAGTAACGGAAAGAGAAGAGAAGAGTAATTGTTGGACCATGTATTTTAATGGTGCAGTGAATGTATCTGGCAATGGGGCAAGTGCTGTGATAATTTCCCCAGAAGGCAAGCAATATCCCATCTTAATAAAACTGCATTTTAGTTGTACAAACAACATAGCTGAGTACGAGGCTTGTATCCATGGATTGGAAGGGGCACTGGAGATGAGGATAAGAAAATTAGAAGTATATGGAGACTCGATGTTGATAATCTGTCAGGTAAAGGGTGAATGACAGATGAAAGATGAAAAATTAAGACCATACCAGGAATACCTCTCCAAATTGGCTGGAAGTTTCAATGAAATAGAGTTTACTCATTTGGGGAGAGATAAAAACCAATTTGTCGATCTTTAGCTACCCTAGCTTCTATGGCTACAATTAGTGGTGGTGCCAAAATTCAGCCTATAGGCATAGAGATCAGAAATTCTCCCGCTCACTGTGGTTCAATAGAAGAAGAAGAGAACGGTAACCCATGGTACACAAATATAAAAAGGTTCATCCAACATCACGAGTACCCATCGGGAGCTTCGAAGACAGTTAAAAAGACTTTGAGAAGAATGGCTATGGAATACTACATAGACGGGGAGATTTTGTATAAAAGGTCATTTGATGGGACTTTGCTGAGATGTCTGAGTGATCAGGAAGCCAACAAAGCCTTGCAAGAAGTGCACGGGGGTCTCTTGTTTAAAATCCTGGTAGGGCTGGTTAAAATCCTGTTTTGTTTGAGCCCTGTTGTGAGGTCTCTTGTTGTTGCTGCGGTTTCTCCAGGGGGGGAGACAGCATCTGATCATGGGGTTTTGGCTGCATGCAAGATGATTGTTGTTGTTATGCCCTGTTGTGGGGTCCTTTTGTTTGCTGCTGTTACTTTGCAGATTGTTGTACAGATGTGCTTGAGGCCAGCTGGTGGGTTGTCTGATGGTATATTCTGTTTTGTTTGAGCTCTGTTGTGGGGTCTCCTGCTGTCCTGGTATGCCCTGATGGGGTTTTGGTTGCATGCCAATGGCTTGAAGTCAGCGGCTTGATGCTGGCTCATTGCTGGATTCACGATTTTGTATATGGCTCACTGCTGTGGGGTCTCATGCCGGCTCACAGCTGGATCTCTAACCCTTTGGAGCTGTCACTTAAATCAGCTGGTCCAGGCTGTCTTGGAGCTGGTTTGTTGTTTGGCTGCTTCTGGTTCAGCTTAGTGGGGGCATGTTCCTCTAGGTTTTTTGTTTTTGTTTTGTCTATTATTCCCTGCATGAGGGATGTTCATGCTATTTGGTTTTGGGATCTTTGTTCCCTTTAGCGTTCACGGGAGTCTGTTCCCGTTAATCTTCTATGGTTTGTTCAAGGGAGCCTGTTCCCTTTGCCTGCATTTGTACGACCTTTGTATTGCTGGTTTCCAGCTTGTACTGCAAGCTTGTCTTGCTCTTTTTGATCTATACAATTCTTACATTTGATCAAAAAAAAAAAAAAAAGAAGTGCACGGGGGAATTTGTGCTTCCCATGCAAATGGACACATGATGGCTAGGCAAATGCAAATAGCATGTTATTTATGGTTGTCTATGGAGAAAGATTGCATACATTTCGTCCGAAGATGCCACAAATATCAAGTGTATAGCGACAAAGTCAATACACCTCCTGCACCTCTATTCAACATGGTGTCCCCTTGGCCCTTCGCAATATGGGGAATAGATGTGATCGGGCCTATTAATCCAAAAGCTAGTAACGGGCATCGTTTTATCCTTGTAGCGATTGATTACTTCACCAAATGGGTAAAGGCTTGCTCGTTCACCCATGTGACTCAGAAGGTAGTCAAACAATTCATCAAGAAAGATCTAATCTGCAGATACGGTGTACCTGAGAGAGTGGTGACTGATAATGCCCAAAGCTTCAATGGAAAGATGATAGCAGACTTATGCATAAAGTGGAAGATCAAGCATTCTAATTCATCCCCTTACAGGCCTAAGATGAACGGCGCAGTAAAAGCTGCCAATAAAAATAAAAAAAAAATTGTGCAGAAAATGGTGATTACTTATAAAGATTGACATGAATGGCTTCCTTATGCTCTCCATGCATATCTAGTATATGGAATAGAGGTAGTGGTACCATTACAGGTAGAGATTCCCTCTTTAAGGGTCCTCATGGAATCAGGGCTTAAAGAGACTGAGTGGGCCAAGATATGATATGAGCAGCTAAATATGATTAGCGAGAGAAGGATAGTCTTGATGTGTCACCACCAGCTGTATCAAAGAAGGATGAGGCCTGGCAATCAGCAAATCTGCTCTGGTGGCCTGGAAGCAGCTTTGTCTCCCCAAGGAGGAAGGGGGCCTCGGCTTATTTGACTTAAAGGCTAGAAACAAGAGCTTCTTAACGAAGCATCTCTGACACATTCATCTCAAAACAGACTCCATATGGATCCAATGGATTCATCACTATTACTTGCTACAGAATACTATATGGTCTGTGACTGCTCACCACTCTGCCTCCCCCCTTTGGAAATCCATTATTGTGTTAAAAGATCAGTTACTTTCAAATTGTGGTAGCCGAGAGGAAGCAGTTTCTTTACTTCAGCACTGGAACGGTAGGGATGGCAACTTCTCGGTGCAAGCATATAACTATTTTAGATTCTCTGGTCCTCAAGTCAACTGGGTGCGAGTGGTATGGGAGCACTAGTCTATGCCGCGTCACAACTTCATTTTATGGTTAGCGGTGCTGGGAAAATTGAGAACAAATGATCGGCTTCGGTTTTTTCAAATTGATACTTCGTGTGCCCTTTGTGGGCAGATGGAAGAAACTCATAGCCACTTATTTTTCTCTTGTCCTTGGTCAGCCTGCCTCTGGTTGCAGATCAAGTTGTGGCTACGTATCAATAGGAGGATGTCAACCCTGTCCAGAGCCATCAGAGGCTTGCACTCCGGGGGAAACAACCTAGAAGCCCGCATGCGAAGAGTTTCTTTGGGTCTCACAGTTTATCTTATCTGGGAGGAACGGAACAAGAGAATTTTTAATGGACACGGTGCTTCGGTGGGCAATATCTTTTAAAATTTTCAGGTTCTGTTTTATACTGTCTTCCATTTCTATGAGAAAGATCATCACATTCTTAATGTTGGCTGAGGTGCATGGTTGTGGTCTTCTGAAGATAAGTAGTTCAGGGCAGTCTTTTGTTTACTTCTTGCTGCTGCATATCACGTTGACTGCTGACAGTAGTGATATGTCTGCTGGTCGGGTTAGTTCTTGGTGATGGTCGTTCGCTTTGGTTGATCTGCACTTGTAGTTGTAGCTGTGAATTGCTGCTTTCGTAAGAGGAAGATGAACAGTGTCTTGATGATCTGGTCTTCATGCATTTTACGTGGTCTGGTTTTGCCGCATGCAATGCTGCTGCATGGGCAATGCATGGACGTATAGCTGGTCTGAGTGATTTCTTCCGTGTGGCTGACAACTGGGATGCTCCTTTGCTGACAGCTGTATCTTGCTATATGGAATCCGCTTCAAGGCTGGTTATTCTAGACACCTGTCATTGTATAGGTTTCTTTGCTAACATGTCTGCCAGTCTCTATTTGTTATAGTGGGGAGGCTGTTCGCCACTAATTATTTTGTATGGTTGCAACCTGTCTTGGCATTTGTTAGCTTTTTGGCTTTCTTTTGCGCAGATTGTACATGAACTTGTTGGGTCACCAGCTTTGCTATTTTTGATCTATAATACATACTTACATTTTGATAAAAAAAAAAAAAGGATGAGGCATATGATAAGAAAGTTCAACCAAGGGAGTTCAAAGAAGGAGATCTCATATTGAAGAAAATCTTACCACTACCAGGAGAAGATCGTAGTAAATGGGCGCCTAATTAAGAAGGCATTTTCAGAAGGAGCATTGATACTGATAAGAATGGATGGAGAAGACGTAGTTAGGCATGTAAACTCTGATTCTATGAACAAATACTATCCATGATGTATAAGTTATTATTGAATCAATGAAAAAGGGTTGGGCCAATAAATTCTTTTTGCATGTTTTTCATAGAAAGTGCCTGCAAGTACCAAAAAAAAACCCACAAATTTACCCTTGCAACCTCGCGTGATCTCATAGACTCAATTCATCTCTCTTACCAAAATTAGTTTCCCCATTGGAATTTTAAAAATTGAACTTGCATTGATTTCAAAAATAATCTGGTGTTTATTTAAAACAATATTTATGACATTCTACTTGTAGAATGACACATGAATCAAGCAAATCCTTCATTGAGGTGACTAAACTCTGAACCAAAAATGCACGAATAGAAATTGAATTGTCATCCTCACACTATGACTCTTGAGACATGTTGTTTTAAATATATGAATAATGGTATGAAGTAAACTCATTGCTCATAGATTCATGAAATGCATCTCTTTGCAAAGACCAAACCATCATATTAGACGAGGCCAGAGTTTATTGATCTTAACTGCTTGCGTTTGAAATGAGGAAAGGCTATCTTTGTTATTCCTTTCACATTCTAAAAAAGTATATCCCTTGCGGTCCTTTTTTTGAGCCTGAATAATTTTTCTTTTATGAAAAAATCCCGACTAGGATCACACCCCACATTGGGGGCAAGTGAAAATTTCAATGAGAAACTCAAATGCTAGGGGGCATGCCCAAATCACAAGAAATAGTGATAACCAAGATAAAGTAAGTGTGCCCTAGCAAAGCAATGAAAAAGCAAATCAAAGAAGAGCGGCAAAAGAAAAGTTGAATGACACAAAGAGTCGAACTGCTGACAGTGATCCTCAGTCTTTGAAACCCTGAAACACTCTTTGAGCCTTAAGAATCCTTTTCTTTTATAGCCAAAAACCATAGCCTACATTACATGCCTGTAGAAGTCCTTTCTAATCAAGCAAGTAAGCAACCTGGAACAATAAACAAGGCTCTCAAAATACGAAGAGTTATTTTCATAGGAGTCATGAAATTGAGAAGAAGCTACTCATTATTATTCATGCTGATAAAATGAGTGTTCAAAAAGAGATAATTTTTCTCAAACAAAACCTCGAGCTTTTTCTCGAGCCCTTCACTTTGAAACCCATAAAAACAGAAAGTCACCTCATGACATACTTTCACCAAAGACAATATCGCCAAATACAAAAGCAAATAATCTCTTTTCCAAGAAAAAACCAAGGAGTTGCAAGATTTCAAATGCAAATGCTTTTAAACTTACATCAGGCAATTTTTGTTTTCAAAATGCAAGATCAAGATTTCAAGATTCATTCTGAATAGATATTCATTCACCAAACTAAAAAAGAGAGAAATGAGAGAATGGTCACTTAAAACCATTATTTGTCTAAGTCGTTGACAGAACACACTTAGAGGCAATGACCAATACAAGGGGGCAACATTATGTTTAGAAGGAAAATCAATCCATTATAGAAAGAAAGAAAAAGGAAGAGGAACATCTTCTACAACAAGATAAGGGGGCATTGTGGTTTATAAAAGGCAGCTTGATCCTTTTAACAAGTGACACCAAATGTTTTTGGCAGTGGAAAGGGGAGTAATGAATGATCCTTCAAACTATTTGACGAGATAGAAAATCTCTAGCAAGCAAGTGGGTCACAATGGGCACCATGAAGCCTGAGTTGTGTAAACAAAACTGGGAAAAGACTTATATGGGCCAACTCGAGTGTGCTAGAAGCCAAATGATGATGACAACCCAAATCAGAGATAGCAAGCTCTCACCAATCAAGCAACAAGAAGATTAAGGAGAAAGGGCTGCCTATATTTCAAATCGGGTAAATATACATGCATATCATCTAAAATTTGAGACATTGGACAATGAGTTTTGCAAACTTCATAAGAGAAATCTCTGACGAGATCCATCAAATGGAAGGCCACCTTGAAGTAGTCAAGTTTGAAATTGCTTTTGAAAATTTTTCACCTTTGAGAAATTTTAACTTAGGCAGGCCGCCCACGAGAATTAGGCCGCAAAAAAATAATCTCTCTTTTTATTTTTTCCACCACCATTTCTCAACCATCCAAGGTAGTGCGTTTCCTAAACCTACCTCCTTTCGAGAGCGTCTTCGAGCCCTCAGCCATTTAAAGGTAGTGTGTTTCCTACCCTACCCCCTTTCGAGCGCGCCTTCGAGCCCTCGATCATCCTTTTGAGTGCGCCTTCGAGCCCTCACCTCCTTCGAGTGTGCCTTCGAGCCCTCGACCATCTTTTTGAGTGCGCCTTTGAGCCCTCATTTTCCTTTCTCCTGTTACTCGGCTAGGTCACCCATTACAATGAGACCCTTTATTTGTATTTTTTTTCCACCTGGGTAGGTCACCAATTACAATGAGACCATTTCTATAAAAAACATCTTTCTGTATTTTCACCATTGGGAAGGTCGCCTGGAACAATGAGACCACTTACGAGTTTCCTCGCATTTTATCATCGAGCAGGTCGCCTGAAAAAATGTGACCACTCGCGAAATCCTTCATGATCCCTCTTCCTATCGGGCAGGTCGCCTGGAACAATTAGACCACTCGTGAAACCCTTTTTGCGTTTTATTCTTCATCGGGCCGGTCACCTGGAAAAATGAGACCACTCGCGAAATCCTTCGCGTTGCTTCTTCCTATCAGGCAGGTCACCTGGAACAATTAGACCACTCGCGAAACCCTTTTCGCGTTTTATTCTTCATCGGGCAGGTCACCTAGAAAAATGAGACCACTCGTGAAATCCTTCGCGATCCCTCTTCCTATCGGGCAAGTTGCTTGGAACAATTAGACCACTCGCGAAACCCTTTTCGCGTTTTATTCTTCATCGGGCAGGTCACCTGGAAAAATGAGACCACTAACGAAATCCTTCGCATTGCTTCTTCCTATCGGGTAGGTCACTTGGAACAATTAGACCACTTGCGAAACTCTTTTCGTGTTTTATTCTTCATCGGGCAGGTCACCTGGAAAAATGAGACCACTTGCGAAATCCTTCGCATTGCTTCTTCCTATCGGGCAGGTCGCCTCGAACAATTAGACCATTTTTGTTAAAAAAAAAAGAAGAAGAAAAACAAAAAAGGGGGTAAGAGTTTTTACACTTATTTTTCTTTACAAAACTTACTATACAAAGTCAGAAGGAAATGAATTTTCCAATGCCTTTGCACCGTAAGCATTGTAAAGAGGGGGCAACTATCATAACCCAATTTTAGACAACATAAACGTAAAAAATAAAATGAATGAAAAACTGAGGTTTTTGACTCAAGACAACAGAAATTGAAAGCTTCGAGAGTTAATCCTGTTGGATTTATGACTTTGGAAGTTAGTTTTGAAACAAATTGAAAGAATTAACTGGTGTGGGGTTTCATTTAAACTTTGATTGGCTTTAATTAATGATATCGAGAGTTTGATTGAAGAATGGATAAGTTTGAGGACTTAATTAAGCTTGGAATCAGTTTAAATAATGAAATCAAAGGTATAATTGAATAAATATTAAATTCATGAGTTAATTAAGGACAAAATTACAAGTGATTAAGGTTTAGGGACCTTTTTGTAAAAGGCACCGAAATTCAGTCTAGGGGCTCAATTAAAAATTGTGGAAACTTGGAGGACCAAATTGAGAAATGGTCATTTTCAGTCCAAAACAACACCATTTTTTGTTGGTGTTCACTGTCTTCTTCCTCCGGAAAAAAGAGGAAAGCCCCCTGCAAAAATGAAGCACCGGCCACCAAACACACGGCAACACCCACGACTTCCATCACCAGCTCATCAGTTCACCCCTGTGTCCATTGTCGCCACGATGTACCAACAACGTGAAGGAAACCACCACCAACAGCACAGCAGCGGCGGGACTGTTTATCCAAAACACAGGGTTTCAAGAGTATCCCCACATGGAGATAAACACTGGGGGAGATAAGGATTGAATCCCATATCCAAGTCCCTGCAGGACTTATCCTCTGCCAAGGAAAGAAGAGGCGTACAGGGAATAACCAGTTGGTTCTGCCTCTATAAAAAGCTAGTGAATCGCCAGAAGAAAGGGACCGAAAAAAAAGAGCATAAAACAAGGGAACATAAAAACCAAAGAAAAAGAGAACCCATAACAAAAAAAAAACACAAGAGCAGAGAAAAAGAAGAACGTTCTTCAGAGAAAACCATCACTTTCATCTTCGTCTCCGCCTTCGTCTTCGTCATCGCCAGGTAAGGCCTTCATTTTCTTTTTGTTTCTGCATCTCTTGCTGCAAAATAAGAAAACAAGGCGAAGGTAATTTAATTACCTTCGCCCTGTGCAGTGTACGCATGGTTTGAACCACGGGTGCCTGTTGCCCAGCCGGGTCACTGGCTTGGGCCAGTGACCAGGCTCGGCTGGCTGAGTCTAACCGAGCCCATGCGGGCTGGGCTTGGCTGGGCTCAAACCCGCCCAAAAAAAAAAGAAGAAAAAAGGAGTAGGCCGGGTCTGGGGTTTTGGCCCAGCCGGCCCACCAGTGTGTTTGCTAAGGGTGCGCCAAACACACCCTTATTCCTTGGCCATAATTTTTATGCCAATTTTAGTTTGATGTTTAGCCAAACGAGCCCCTTTTCAATATCAGAAAATTCCAAAAATATTTAGAGGTCTTCGTTGATTTATTTGTGGGCCCCTCGCACTTTATTTGATTTTTTTCTTTGTGCTTGTATTTTTTGTAGATCTGCTCAATTTGTGGATTATTACTGTTAAATGCAAATATGTCGTGCAATGCAAATATGACATAGAAAATTTCTTCTTCAAATTCATTTTTCGCGAAAATATTCACTGATGCTAGAGTCAGGAGTATCATATTTTTGGATTTGTGCGATATTTACCAACGCTAGAGTTGGAAATATACGTAGGAATTGTTCACTGACGCCAGAGTCAGGAACATGAAAGGAAGAATGAAAAAAAGGAAAAAGGAGAACAAATTCTTAGCAATTTTAGACAAAATCAGCAATGCAACCTACCTTAGGTAAGACGTTTAAGGGGTGATAGCATCTTCCCTTTTGCGTAACCAGGCCCATACCATAGAATCTCTGTTGACTAGTTAGGGATCCTAGTGACCATAATACTACGTGGCGACTCCTTGAACAAGACCTTTTCCCCTAAAAGAATAAGATGCCAGATATCTATTCTTTTTCTATATCGAGATATTTTTTAATTGGTTGCCGCGATGTCTGGGTGTGACAAGGACAATGTTGTGTTTTAAGTGTGGGGATATTGGGAGAATGTTGGTTGTCTTATTTTGGTTTTCTTTGTTGTTCCAAAAAAAAAAAACAAATTTCTATGTTTGATCTTTTGAACTCCTATTAGTTTATAAGAATGTGAGTATTATATATGAGAATTAATTGAGATAGATGAAGATATAAATTGAATGAAGGAGTAGGCATGCAAGTTTTAAGGTTTAATTAGTTTAAGGATTGACTTTGAGAATATGACATGTTGACTTTATAGTATTATACCAATACAAGCTTTTGAGCCTTCAATATTATATTCTTTGATTATGCATTCTTTCAATGATATGTATCTCTAGAACTTGCTTCATATCTTGTTGAGATTACATTCGCATTACATATATACATGAAGATGATAAAGGCATTAGGAATTTTAACCACTTGAGCCAAAAAGCCAACCTAAAGCATATTATCCTTAGTGAGCCCTTTTTGAGCTTGTTTATCTTTTCTTTGCTTTATCCATGTATAAGCCTTAACTTTTTATATGTTTTCCTTTTTCTCTGGCTAAGGATTAGTAGAGTATATACTTATAATATCTCATGGAATTATGGTTGGAAATTATGTGAAAAGAAAGAAGAAGTGATGTTTGATGAAAAGATGGGCAAAGTTGCCAAAGGTGAAAAACAAAAAAAAAAGAAAAAGAAAAAGAAAAAGAAAAAAAGAAGTGTTCCTTTATGTTCTTAAGGTTTTATGTTGAAAGTGCTTGAAATCAAAAGAAGTTAAGCATTGGTGATTAAAGATGAAAAATTTATGGACTTTGATGGAATATCATGTTTGAAATATCATTTTTCAGAATGCTCTACTTTCTTTGGTTTGAACATTTTCTCTTACTCTCTTTTACCTCACCTTAACCTTAGCCCTATTACAACCGGAAAATAAGACCTTTTGATTCATGCATTGCTTGTAATATGGTAGTAATAGAGATGAGATTGAAGAGCAAGCTTATGGTTGAACATATTCATTGACTGCATTTGAGAGATTTAAACATATAAGCCCTAAACACGTGAGTGTTGGAGTGTATATCAATGAGAGGACCTATCACTTTGGCATGACATAGGTTTCATTTAAATCCCAATGATTAATTGAGTTTTGAAGTTTGCATGTAAATAAATTCATGAAATTTTATACTCTTTATCCTTCTTGATTGTATTTTTTTTATAATGCATATATTCTTGGATATTGATAGGAGATTAGTCATAATGATTTGATTTGATTTAATTTAAATTTGATTTTACCTATCCTTTCTCGAGGACGAGCAAGAGCTAAGTGTGGGGGTATTTGATGCAACAATATTATTCGATAGTTTCACCCATATTTAACTAATGTTGTGCCTATGTTTTATATATATAATACCTTGATATTATTTGTTTTATGTTTTGAAGGCACTTTTGGATGAAAGATGCAAAAAGGAGTAAATTGAAGGTAATTGGCAGATTTGACCTTCAGTCGATGTTTTGTGCAGAGAATGAGCTCTAGAGGTCGAAATGAAATGATTCTAGTGGCACTAAAAAGCTAACATCCAAACATTTCTGGAAATTTAGGCAAGAAAATAAAATAAGGAAGAGCATGGAAATCCCAGCCTTCAAAGTCAAATCTCGCAATCTACCAGTGTTGACCTTCCACTATTCCGACTTGAATCTCTGAAGCTATAGAAGTCCAATTGATACAAACTGATTTTTTTTGGATTACTGACTCAAAGACCTATCAACACTCCAAATGTCAGCAAAAAATGATGTTATATGAGGGAGATATGATTTTTCAAAGATGACAACTGAATTCAGCTAGCAAACAGGTTTCGTGAAGAAAGGAGTCCAAATTACATTCCGAAGCATCTAAACTGACATCCAAGTTTTTATTTCAGCAATTTAGCTCCTCTAAGTCAAAGCTCGAAGATTTTATGTAAGACTATTTCTCTTTTTTAGGAAGATAGTTATTGAAGTACTTAAATGTAAAATGTCTACTTAAGAGATGACTATTTTGTAAAATAGAGAAAATGAGAGAAGAGAAGGGGGGCAGGGGGCAGCCAACCAAGAAGAGAAGGGGGGCAGCCAACCAAGAAGAGATGAACGCCCCCTTCCTCTAAGAAACCCAAAATCATGCATTCCTCCTTCTTTTTGATTAGTTGTTCAACAAACATGCAATGTTAAACTCCTTTTCTTGGTCGCAAGGACACGAAAACCTTCGGATTTCAAGAACTATGAGATCTATTTTACCTTTTCTTTTCAATTTATATGATGAATATGAATGTTCTCTTGTGCTTATTTTTCCTATGATTGTTTATTTTAATTGCTAGAACGGACTCTAAGTTATTATTATAGACATTCTATTGCTAAGTTTGATATCAAAATCGAAGTTGTGGTATATGAACTTGTGAAGCAACTGAGTTTAATAATTGTGGCGGATCTACGTTATTAATCTTAGGGAGAACATTCAATCAAATCAAACATGGACTGCAGACAATTATGTTTTTTTGATTAATCAACTTATCTAGTTCTTAATGCTGCCATTGAATTAAATTACTAGTGCAGACACTGTGGTTGTTTGATGGTTAGGGTTAGTTATACAGCGAATCCGTTAACTAACCAATGTTAAGAAGAGATGAATATTCAGAATATAAATTGATGTCTCATTTCCATTATCAGCTCTGATTTCTGTATATGGACGTTTACTTGTGATCAAGGTTTGTTCTCTTGATAATTTTCTGATTTTATTTAATTTGCTTGATAGTTTTCTATTTTTTTTTTTGCTTTAACCTAGATAACGTCCAAACCCCCCCCCCCAAATTGCATATCATCTAGCATAAAAATCAAGGCTGGATTAAATTAAAAAAAATAAACTAAACTAAAAGTTGTGAGGTGAAATTGTAAGAAAAGAAAATAGGTATGACTTAATTATAAGAAGAAAAAAAGATGTGGGAGCAAAAATAATACACTTAAAGAAAATAGGGCCTAAATGCAAATAAGAATATTTATAGAGCATAAATACTCCTCTTCTCACTAAAAAACAATCTACAGCAACCGTAAGGAAAGAAAAGAGGGAGTTTTTATATCCACTTTTGCAAATCAAGAGCGAAACACCAAAATTTCAAGAACCCATCCAAGATTAAGGGTTATAGGTAGAATAAACACTTGTGAGCAAGGGATTAACAAGAAAATTTGAACAAGAAAAGAAGACGGGAGGGTCGGCTGTCATTAGAAAGAAAAGGAGGGAGTTGAAGATCGAAACCTTGATTCTTACCGAGTAAGGTGTTCTAAAGATGGTCTTATAAGTCGTTTCAAAGTCGATTAAAAATTGATGTCTGGATGTTGAATTATAGATGAGGGGGGGTTCTTAGACTTGAATTGAGGAAAAAGTATTAGTTGGTAAAATTAAATAACTTCAAGTGTTGTGTGTAAATGGAAAGGTAGGACAGTAGCAGTTCAATGTCAAGACAGTAACAGTTGGATAGTAACAGTCCAATATTAGTTAATGAGCAAGTTTGACTGTCTTAAAGGCAGAACTAAGTTCGCCTTCCTTCAGAGAACTTGTAGCCTCGTGTCTTAGCCTTCTAATGAGACCAATATATAACTCTAGATATAGTTAAAAATCTGAGGAGAGGTCGGACAATAACAGTTCAATGTCAAGACATAGTAACGGTTGGACAGTAACAGTCCAATGTTTGTTAATGAGCAATTTTGATTGTCTTAGAGGCAGAACTGGGCTCTCCTTCCTTTAGAGAACTTGTCGAGTGCGCACCATCCTGAAAATTTATCATAACAACACAATTATCAATGATCCTTAAGATCCAGAGCAAGAGCTCTGATACCAACTATAACAACCCGGCTTTTCAAGCCCAAAACAACGATAAATTTTTTTTAAGTACTTCTTGACACACATCGTGTCAGTAATCGACGAACCTGTTCCCTCACATCATCAAGATACAATCCATACACCAACAACAATCAACATTTCATTTAAAAGTGAATCTTACATAAACACATATTATTATGTTTGCATGATTAGAAGTTCACATTAAAAATATACATAGATAGACATGAGTTTGACCCAATCGTCGTTGCTGATTTCTGAATCGGCAACGTCATAGATTCGTTGATGAATTCTAGGTCGGCAACGACTCAGTTTTCATTGATGGTTTTTGAGTCAACAATAGATTTTAGTTTCTCTAATGATTTTGTGTTACCAGCAACCCAATTGTCGTTGATGAATCTTGAGTTCAATGCGTTGGCCGTGAACAAGTTTCGCTAATGATTCTGTGTTACTAGTGACCCAGTTGTCGCTGATGAATTATGAGTTCCATGCGTTAGCCATAAACTAGTTTTACTGACTATTATGTGTCACCAACGACCTAGTTGTTGCTGACGAATCCTAAGTTCAATGCGTCAGCTGTGAACCAGTTTCGGTGATGATTCTGTGTTACCAGCGACCCAGTTGTCGCTAATGAATTTTGAGTCCCATGTGCCTGCCATGAACCAGTTTCGCTGATGATTATGTGTTACCAGCGACCTAGTTGTCAATAATGAATTCTGAGTCCCACGCGCCAGCCATGAACCAGTTTCACATTCAAGTGCTCCACGCATTATCGATTATGTCTATTCTTGGGATATGTATGGTGATGGCTTATGTGATTTCTAGATGCGAATATGCTAATTAGTGATCATTTGATGTGTCAGGTGGTTTGACTAGGATCAGAACTTTGACTAGACGAGGACACCTCATGGGAGGAACAGGTAGGTGGTTTCCACCCCTTGTAGCATAATGTTAATTCTTCGAAGTGAATTCATTATGAATGATCTATTATGGAATATTTGAATGAGTGTTATGATTAGCTTTGGCTAATGGCATCCTAGAAGGATGGCCGAGTTGGGCATTATGATTAGCTTTGGCTAATGGCATCCTAGAAGGATGGTCGGGATGTGTTTGATGATTAGCTTCGGCTAATGTCATCCTAGAAGGATGGGCAAAAGGAACATTATAATTAGCTTTGGCTAATGGCATCCTAAAAGGATGGCCAAGTTGTGATTGATGATTAGCCTCAACAAATGGCATCCTAGGATGGCCAGGCTGGAAATGACACCATCATCGCTGCCAATTCAGAAATCAGTAGTGACATAGTTTGGCTCCCAGTTTCTCAATCGGCACCATCACAGTTTTTGGCTACCATTTCTGAATCGACGCGACATAACTTGGCTGCCAGTTTCTGAATCGGCAGCGTTACAATTCTTGGCTGCTGATTTCTAAATTGGCAGCGTCATAGTTTGGCTGCCACTTTTTGAAATGGTAGGGACACAGTTCTTAGCTGTCGATTTCTAAATCGGCAGCAACATAGTTTTTGGCTATTGATTTCTGAATCGACAGCGGCACAGTTTTTGCTGTCGATTTCTGAATCGGCACTAACATTGTAAAACCCAAAAAAATTAGTGTTGGATTGGCCTATCCTTGGAGAGAATTGGAATAGAAACCAACCCAAGATAACCCAAAAGAGGGATAAGGACAACCTAGGTCCAGTGCCCAAACACCCCAGCACACTTATAAGGGCCATAAATACAAGGGGGGAGAGAAGGTGACCCTTCCTTTTTCCAAAGATCTGTTTGCAGCAGCTACATGTCCAGTTGCATGCTTCCCTTTCTTCTTCAATCCCAACAAAAATTAAACCTAAGCCCTAGCTATAGCTATCTCCTTAGGCATGAGAGAGAGAAGTGATGAAACTTGGAGGAGGAAAGAGCCAAGACCTCCTCCCAGGACCGGCTGCAGCCATTGTTGCAGCAAAACCACTCCTTCTCAAGGAGAAAAACTGAACACGACCAGTCCTTGAGAGTTGAGTGAGACATGAGCTAAGTGAAGAAGAGGAAAACCAAAAACAAGGGAGAAGGGAGAACCTAGAGGGCTGGTTGGACAACAGGTGAGAGAAGGAAGAAACTAGACTAAGAGACAAGAACAAACCACCAAACTCCTTCCTAAAACTGTTGTGAAGCGTGAGGTATGAACCACAACCCTTCTCCACCGTTCTTATAATTTTGGGATCAAAATGATGAACGAAAACCCCAAATAGATGACCTAGAATCCTTACACCAGCTTTTAAGGAAAATTGGACTAAAGGAATGTGCATGCAGCTGGTTGCTAGGTTTTCTTCTTGGGGAAGTGGCGGCTGCAGTGGTGTTTTGCTAGCCAGCTTTTGGGGAGAGGTCTGGACTTCTTCTCCTTCCATGCCTTCGACCACCTCTGCTTTTCCCTAATCCTCCCTTCTTCTCCCACGTTCCAAGGAGATGCATGCAGCTGGGTTTGCTGGTTTTGCTTTAGGAAGAGAAATCGTTGCAGCCAAGGCTGCTAGCTGGCTGTTTTATTGGGAGAGGAAGAAGGCAAGAGCATGTAGCCCTTTTTGGAAAGAGTGCCCCTTTCTCTCTTTTTGTTGCATTTATAACCTTCTTAAATGCAAAAGGGGTGTTTAGTAGGCTGGATAAGGTTGTTCCCATCCCTCTTTTAGGTTAATCTAAGGCTAGTTATGTCCTCTATTGTTCTCATCTAGAATAGCCCGATCCAACACGAATTGTTTTGTTGGGCTTTTCAGTGTAGTTGCTAATTCAAAAATCGGTAGCCATAAACTATGTCGCTGCCAATTCAGAAATCATGAGCAAAAATTGTGCCACTACTGACTCATAAATCGGTAGCCAAACTATGCCGCTGTCGATTTAGAAATCGGCAGCCAAAAGCTTTGCCGCTGTTGATTCTGAAATCAGCAGCAAAACTGCGTTGCTATCGATTCAGAAATTGTTAGCAAAAACTGTACCACTACCAACTCACAAATCGGCAGCCAAACTATACCGTTGCCGATCTAGAAATCAGCAGCCAACAAATTTGTCGCTGCCAATTCTGATATTGGCAATAAAACTACGTCGCTACCGATTTAGAATTTGGCAGCCTCAAACTGTACCGTTGCCATTTCTGAAATCGACAGCCAAGTATTGCGTCGCTGCCTATCCAGAAATCGGCAGCCCCAAACTGTGCCGCTGCAGATCCAAAAATCAGCAGCAAAGAAGTGTGCCGCTGCCAATCCAGAAATCAGCAGCAACGATGGAGTCATTGTTTGCTTTACTTTTTAGGTGTTTACTGGAACTACAAATGTCACGCTTCAAACAGGGGATAATGTTAATACTTCATTAAACTGTCAGACTCCTTATTATCATTATTATTATTAAGCAATTGTATTCTTATAAATGTTTTGTACTGCAGCAGAGACATCACACCAACAAGGTGCCTAGGAAACCCAATACACGAGAACGTACTTTTGCAAGGAATCATGTAGTTGCATTCTAAATCATGATGTATTGTGTATGAATCAATGTACTGAAGTATAACTATTATTACACCCTTTTTGTTTAAATTTGTGATGACTATTAGTAGGAGAGGAATACAAACTCATGTCTATGTATGTATATTTTTAATGTGAATTTCTAATCATGTAAACATAATAATATGTGTTTATGTAAGATTCACTTTTAAATGCAATGTTGATTGTTGTTGGTGTATGGATTGTATCTTGATGATGTGAGGGAACAGGTTCGTCGATTACCGACACGATGTGTGTCAAGTACAAAAAAACAATTACCGTTGTTTTAGGCTTGAAAAGCCCGAGTTGTTACAGTTGTTATTAGAGCTCTTGGTCAAAATCCTAAGGATCATTGATAATTGTGTTGTTGTGATAAATTTCAGGATGGTGCGCACTCGACAAAGAACATGAACTGAGCCGCCCTTCTTAAAAAGGAAGGGTAGGAACCAAGGTGCCCAAGGATGGCAAGACAAAGATCCCTTAGATGATACGTGATTAGTACTTAAAAGTGCATTTTTATCAAGGTTTTATATCATCATTTTGCACTTGAAGTATCAATAACTCCTTAACTAAAGCATGTTTTATAATAACATATCTAATTATATAAGATACCTTTATTTATGGTAAATGTTCATCTTAAATGCAGGCCTATCACATAAATGAAAGAATTGATTGATGAGTTGAAGTACTGAAATTGAAAGGACAAAGAGATGGTCAAACTTAGAAAAGAGATGCTGGTGCAGTTCAAACTGGAACACTGTTCGGTAATTGGGTCATATCTGGAGCTGTAGATCTTGGATTTAGGTCCATTGTATATGGATGGAAAGATAAGACATAGGCCTACAACTTTCATGTGGAGCCCAAGATTTAACAAGGCTGTTTTCAAGTCCAAATTGTAGCAACAAAGAAGAAGTCCGAATCTGTCCTGCAGCCCAGACACTGTTCAGTGTTCAGCCCATATCTCAAGTTCTAGAAGTCCAAATGATCTCAAATTTTTACCCTGGAAAGATGAGACAATTGCCTAGAACTTTCATGAATTAAGTTTGTTCAAATTATGACGTCATCAATGACCTTTTTGGCAGACAAAAAGATAAGAATTGTCACCAAGTCAAGATGTGGCCACCCACTCATCAATTAGTCAACTAATCAATAGTTCCGAATTTTGGCCTATAAAAGGAGGCATTTGCCATGTATTTAGGCATCTTGGTGTTCAGATCAAGATCATGCTCTTGCTTTCTCTCTTTGTATTGCTTATGCTTTGCTTTCATTAATATCAAGTTTATGCCTTTCATTTCCTTTCCTTTACTTAGTTAACTTTTATCTTACTTATGTTCTTATCTTGTTTATTTATGTTTCTTTCTTTCATTATGTCTAGCTAAGTTAATTATGTCAAGGTGAAAAGGTTACACTAATGGTGTAAGGATAAGTATAATATAAACTCAACATGGACTTTAATGTTGGATACTAACATGCTTTATATTTGTTATCTTGTTCACTTTTAATACTTTGCTTGTTAAATGGTTAATCTAGATTTATGTTGTATAACACTTGGTACAACAAATACTTGGCACTTTCATAGCCCATACTGTATGGTATAACCGACACCTGAGCTATGAAAGGAACTTGATTTGTTGTTAACATAAGTTATAATCATGAATGCCTGAAAACATTTACAAGTATTAGCATTATTCGAATAAGATAGCTAATGTAATCATGTTAACAATTGAATAATAAGAGTTTATACTATACTTGTTTGAAGTACCATTAGTGGATCCTCTAACCTTGACATTTGTTGTTATCATTGTTTAATCCTTACGTTAATCTTCCATCTCAAAAGTTCTCATCAACTTCTTCCTCTTTTTCTTCACTATTATTATTATTATTGTTGTTGTTATTGTTACTTTTGTATTATTGTTATCTATAATTTATACAATTAACCTCCCTGTGGTTCGACCCCGGTCTTGCCGGGTTATTTATTACTTCGACACTCTTGCACTTGGGAGAAGACATCAATCTTTTGGTCGTGTCAAGTTTTTGGCGCCGTTGCCGGGGAGGTAAATTCTTGTACAAATTATAGTATTTATTTTATTCTCTCTTTTTACTTTTCTTGTATTTAACTTTGTTTCTTTTGTTTCTCTTTCTTTTATTTTCTTCTTTCTTTTATTCTCTTCTTACACGTGCATGAGAGTGTGGTCACGTACATTAAGTGGTAGACTTTGTAGGGTATCCTCATCATTTTCAGAAAATATGGCTGAAGAAGATAACCAATCGCTTCATAATGAGAATAATGAGAATATTCGAGTGAGAACACTTAGAGACCACATGAATCCCACAAGAACAAGTGCACCCTCATGCATAGTTTTTCCTCCTGATGCATCTCATTTTAATTTTAAGACAGGCATTATTCAACTTTTACCATCTTTTCATGGCTTAGATTTAGAAAATCCATACTTGCATTTAAGGGAATTTGAGGAGGTTTGCAACACGTATAATGACTCAAATTGTAGCATGAACACCATTAGATTGAAGCTTTTTCCTTTTTCACTAAAAGATAAAGCTAAAACATGGCTACAAAATTTGAGACCTGGATCCATTCGTTCTTGGGATGAAATGCAACAACAATTTTTAAAGAAGTTTTTTCCATCTCACAAAACAAACTCTTTCAAAAGACAAATCATTACTTTCTCTCAAAAACCAGGAGAAACATTTTACCAATGTTGGGATAGGTATCGAGACTTGCTTAATACTTGCCCCCATCATGGTTTTGAAACATGGAGATTAGTTTCACATTTTTATGAAGGGTTAACTCCTAGAGATAGGCAAATGGTTGAATTGATGTGCAATGGAACTTTTGAGGATAAAGACCCTAATAAAGCAATGGAGTACTTAGATTTGCTAGCTGAAAATGCACAAAATTGGGACACCACAGGTACTTATGAGGCACCAAGTAAAACCCAACCTCATACATCTAGTGGGGGTATGTACAACCTTAGGGAAGATCATGACCTCCAAGCCAAGTTTGCATCTTTAGCTAAAAAAGTCGAAGCGCTAGAATTGAAAAAGAGTGGTCAATTAAAATCTGTTCAAGACATTGTGTGTCAAATTTGTGAAACCAACGAACATTCAACCAATGACTGTCCAACCTTGCCTTCTTTTAAAGAATGTCTCCATGAACAAGCCCATGCATTAAACAGTTTTCAAAGGCCCAACCATAACCCATATTCGCAAACATATAACCCTGGTTGGAGAAATCATCCAAATTTCAATTGGAAGAGTGAGAACAATAATGCTCAAACTTCACAGCCACCGTTTCAAGCACACCATAATTTCCAAAATTCTCACGGATATGCACCTCCTTATGCTCCACCTCCTAGAAGAAATCTTGAGGAAACATTGCATGCATTTATGGAAAAGCAAGAGGCAATTAATACTCAACTTGCTCAAAGCATGACAGATTTTAAAGATACTCTTGCAAAATTGACATCTGCTCTCAGTTTCCAAGAGAAAGGTAAGTTTCCATCTCAACCACAACAAAATCCCAAGGGGCAATACAATGCGAATGCAAGTAGTTCTGGAAGCCAACACATGGATCACGTAAAATCAGTCATCACTCTTCGCAGTGGTAAGGTTATTGAAAAACCCATTCTTGAACCTTGTGAGAATGATGATGAGTCAATCTCTGAGGGTAAGGAAGGGGTTGAATCTGATCATTGCAAAGAAAAGACTGATTCTCCGCCAGCAATTCCATTTCCTCATGCCATGACGAAACAAAGGAAAGTCAATCACAACTCTGAAATCTTTGAAACTTTCAAACAGGTAAGGATCAATATACCTTTGTTGGATGCTATTAAACAGGTTCCTTCTTATGCTAAATTTTTGAAAGATCTGTGCACTGTGAAAAGAAAACTGAATGTGAAAAAGAAAGCCTTTTTAGCCGAACAAGTAAGTGCCATTCTTCAGAACAATAATGCATTGAAATATAAAGACCCTGGTTGTCCTACAATTTCTTGCTTTATTGGAGAACATAAAATTGAAAGAGCCTTACTTGATCTTGGAGCTAGTGTGAATTTACTCCCATATTCAGTTTTTCAAAGTCTCAATCTAGGTGAGTTAAAACCAACTTCCGTGACTCTTTTACTTGCCGATAGATCTGTAAAAGTGCCTAGAGGAATAGTTGAAGATGTGTTAGTACAAGTCGATAAGTTCATTTATCTTGTGGATTTTATTGTCTTAGACAAACAACCTGTTGAAGCATGTAATTCATTTCCTGTTATTTTAGGACGTCCGTTTCTTGCAACTTCTAATGCATTGATTAATTGTAGGAATGGACTGATGAAGCTATCATTTGGGAACATGACATTGGAGATGAATATTTTCAACATTTGCAAGCAACCTGGAGATGATAATGATTTACAAGAAGTAGATTTTATTGAAGAATTAGTTTATGATCAATTTGAATCTACTTTGAGTAATACTGAGTTTGAAGATTTGCAAATGACTTATTCTCAGGAAGAAATCACGGATCAAAAAGACACCGAAAATGTTGATGCGAATCTTTTGTCAAGAGTGACAACAGATTCGATATCTGATATCACACCAACCGATCATTACTTTCCTGACAAATCCTTAATTTCTCTTAGTTCAATGCCTTGGTTTGCTAAAAATATCAATTTCCTTGCCTCAAGAGATTTGCCAACTCATTGGAGTACCGAAGATAAAGGAAAGTTTTTGAACGAAGTGAGAAACTTTTATTGGGATGACCCTAACTTATTCAAACATTGTCCTGATCAAATATTTCAAAGATGCATTGCGGACAATGAGGTAAGTAGTGTCATTAAATTTTGTCATTCTGAAGCATGTAGGAGTCATTTCTCGTCAAAAAAGACCATTGCGAAAATCTTTCAAAATGGATTTTATTGGCCCACCATGTTCAAGGACACGCATGCATTCTGCAAAGCTTGTGAAAATTGTCAAAAGTCAGGATTTATTTCAAAACATAAGGAATCTTTAGATAATCTTCTATTGACTTTGGAGACATATCCTGGTGGAGATGTGCATTGTGCATTTCAAGACTTATGACCCCATTTCCATAAAACACGTGATCGACTTAGTCTTGGGAATCTGACTATAAAAGACCCTGTTTGCCAGTTTTTAAGAAAACTGGATGGGAAGCCTATCCCCGACCCATAGAGGGCGTTTAAGCCGTTCTTGGACGTAAAACCAAGGGAAGATGTGAGCCACAATCACAACTACGATTTGAGCCTTCGTTTGTGAATCCTTGTGTCTTTTGGTTTTATTTCTAGCATAGTATTTTGTTCTGTTATTTCTTATATTTGTTTAAGTGTGTTTCAGGTTTGTCAGTGTTCGTTGTTTCAGGTGATGTCTTCTATACTCTATCTTTCTACCTTAGGACATTGAGGACAATGTCTCGTTTTGGTTGGGGGGAGAGGGTAGTAGTAGTTCAAAAAAAAAAAAAAAACTAACCAACTAACTGTTTTTGTTTTAAAAACCATTTGGCAAAACTGTTATTACTAGGATGGCAGAGTAAGGGGGAATGACTCTTGAGACGCATCTTAGTAAACATTTTCTAATGGTTATTTGCAATATTCATAACAAGGCCTATTAGAATACTTCTTGAAATATTCAGGTTTACAAACTCTCGCATTGTTATCACTTGGTTCTGCTCATATACTCATTTAACAAATATTCTTAAACCTTCATTTTCACACACACACTTTAACATATGATTGTGGGTTGCACATTGGATTATTACATTATTTATGTTCTTTTGTTAAAGGTAACAACTAAGGGATAGGGATAGTCTATAATTTGCAAAAAAAAAAAAAAACAAAAAAACAAAAAAACAAAAAAAAACAAAAAAAACAAAAAAAAAATGATGATAATAAAAACGTAGATAAGTTTGGTTTCGTAGCCTCCCTAACCTAAGCAATTAAGCCCGAAGGGGTGTTTTAACACCTAATACCCTAAAGTCAACTGACTTGGGAGCTATTGGCCCAAAGCTTGTTACATGGGTTAAGGAGAAAAGCTTAAGGGAATCAAACATTGCACTATCTACGTATCAGTATCTGCAACCCGAGTTACTAAGCTCGTAGGGGTGTCTCAACACCTAATGCCCTAAGATCAACTGGTCTGGGAGTCATTAGCCGAAAGCTCGTTACATGGGTTAAAGATGCATTGTGTTTTAAGTTATATGTATTAAAAAAAAAGTAAAATAAAATAAAATAATCCCAACCCAAGGAAGTTAACCTTAAACATTAGAACAAAATATAGTTTTCTTCCAATAAAAGCCCCATCATCTATGTTTCATACATTGAGCACATAACAAGGAAGGTTTATTAATATTTGTTTAAGAGGTATTGAGCAGACATATAAAATTTAATGAGAGTTTGTTTATCTGGATAGATTAATGGAAGTTGAATGATGAATGCCTTGCTTTGTGGAAACTACAAATTGTTTTTCTATTTTAACGCCTTAATTACTAGGGACTAGTAATAAGCTGGTTGGGGGTGTGATTAGTACTTAAAAGTGCATTTTTATCAAGGTTTTATATCATCATTTTGCACTTGAAGTATCAATAACTCCTTAACTAAAGCATGTTTTATAATAACATATCTAATTATATAAGATACCTTTATTTATGGTAAATGTTCATCTTAAATGCAGGCCTATCACATAAATGAAAGAATTGATTGATGAGTTGAAGTACTGAAATTGAAAGGACAAAGAGATGGCCAAACTTAGAAAAGAGATGCTGGTGCAGTTCAAACTGGAACACTGTTCGGTAATTGGGTCATATCTGGAGCTGTAGATCTTGGATTTAGGTCCATTTTATATGGATGGAAAGATAAGACATAGGTCTACAACTTTCATGTGGAGCCCAAGATTTAACAAGGCTGTTTTCAAGTCCAAATTGTAGCAACAAAGAAGAAGTCCGAATCTGTCCTGCAGCCCAGACACTGTTCAGTGTTCAGCCCATATCTCAAGTTCTAGAAGTCCAAATGATCTCAAATTTTTACCCTGGAAAGATGAGACAATTGCCTAGAACTTTCATGAATTAAGTTTGTTCAAATTATGACGTCATCAATGACCTTTTTGGCAGACAAAAAGATAAGAATTGTCACCAAGTCAAGATGTGGCCACCCACTCATCAATTAGTCAACTAATCAATAGTTCCGAATTTTGGCCTATAAAAGGAGGCATTTGCCATGTATTTAGGCATCTTGGTGTTCAGATCAAGATCATGCTCTTGCTTTCTCTCTTTGTATTGCTTATGCTTTGCTTTCATTAATATCAAGTTTATGCCTTTCATTTCCTTTCCTTTACTTAGTTAACTTTTATCTTACTTATGTTCTTATCTTGTTTATTTATGTTTCTTTCTTTCATTATGTCTAGCTAAGTTAATTATGTCAAGGTGAAAAGGTTACACTAATGGTGTAAGGATAAGTATAATATAAACTCAACATGGACTTTAATGTTGGATACTAACATGCTTTATATTTGTTATCTTGTTCACTTTTAATACTTTGCTTGTTAAATGGTTAATCTAGATTTATGTTGTATAACACTTGGTACAACAAATACTTGGCACTTTCATAGCCCATACTGTATGGTATAACCGACACCTGAGCTATGAAAGGAACTTGATTTGTTGTTAACATAAGTTATAATCATGAATGCCTGAAAACATTTACAAGTATTAGCATTATTCGAATAAGATAGCTAATGTAATCATGTTAACAATTGAATAATAAGAGTTTATACTATACTTGTTTGAAGTACCATTAGTGGATCCTCTAACCTTGACATTTGTTGTTATCATTGTTTAATCCTTACGTTAATCTTCCATCTCAAAAGTTCTCATCAACTTCTTCCTCTTTTTCTTCACTATTATTATTAATATTGTTGTTGTTATTGTTACTTTTGTATTATTGTTATCTATAATTTATACAATTAACCTCCCTGTGGTTCGACCCCGGTCTTGCCGGGTTATTTATTACTTCGACACTCCTGCACTTGGGAGAAGACATCAATCTTTTGGTCGTGTCAATACGGCATCTCATGCTCTGGCAATACCAACCAAAACCTTGCAAGGGGGAGCCGTTGTAGTGGGGGAAGACCAGAGGCCTAACCAAACAGAGGAAGTACCTCTAGTTGCAGCAAGAGAGATCAGATGCACAACCATCGACTATTCCAACCAGTGTGCCCCCACAGTAGATAGATGCGGGACTCCTTGTACAAATAGTAAAGGTAGTGATGGAGGGCATGGCTGGCTCGATGACACAAATAACTCCCGCCACACAGATTCCACAGACAGCCCCTATGAATGGCAGGACCACGAACAACGTGGTGCTACTGGTGAGACTAGTGAAGAGTATGAGGGAAATGGGTTGTGAACCGTATATGGGGGAACAGGATGCAGAAATAGTCGATAAATGGATCATGAAGGTAGAGAAGACTATGACCCAGATAAATGACACGATCAAAAGATTGATGTATTTTCCCAAGTGCAGGAGTGTCGAAGTAATAAATAACCCGGCAAGACCGGGGTCGAACCACAGGGAGGTTACTTGTATAAATTATAAGCAACAATAATACTACAACAATAGTAACAATAATAATAATAATAATATAATAATAATAATAGTGAAGAAGAAGAGGAAGAAGTTGATGAGAATTGAGATGAAAGATTAACGTAAGGATTAAACAATGATAACAACAAATGTCAAGGTTAGAGGATCCACTAATGGTACTTCAAACAAGTATAGTATAAACTCTTATTATTCAATTGGAAACCACACACAAGGAGGTTCCAATCAGATTATAAATTGTTAACATGATTACATTAGTTATCTTATTCGAATAATGCTAATACTTGTAAATGTTTTCAGGCATTCATGATTATAACTTATGTTAACAACAAATCAAGTTCCTTTCATAGCTCAGGTGTCGGTTATACCATACAGTATGGGCTATGAAAGTGCCAAGTATTTGTTGTACCAAGTGTTATACAACATAAATCTAGATTAACCATTTAACAAGCAAAGTATTAAAAGTGAACAAGATAACAAATATAAAGCATGTTAGTATCCAACATTAAGTCCATGTTAAGTTTATATTATACTTATCTTACACCATTAGTGTACCCTTTTCACCTTGACATAATTAACTTAGCTAGACATAATGAAAGAAAGAAACATAAATAAACAAGATAAGAACATAAGTAAGATAAAAGTTAACTAAGTAAAGGAAAGGAAATGAAAGGCATAAACTTGATATTAATGAAAGCAAAGCATAAGCAATACAAAGAGAGAAAGCAAGAGCATGATCTTGATCTGAACACCAAGATGCCTAAATACATGGCAAATGCCTCCTTTTATAGGCCAAAATTCGGAACTATTGATTAGTTGACTAATTGATGAGTGGGTGGCCACATCTTGACTTGGTGACAATTCTTATCTTTTTGTCTGCCAAAAACGTCATTGATGACGTCATAATTTGAACAAACTTAATTCATGAAAGTTCTAGGCAATTGTCTCATCTTTCCAGGGTAAAAATTTGAGATCATTTGGACTTCTAGAACTTGAGATATGGGCTGAACACTGAACAGTGTCTGGGCTGCAGGACAGATTCGGACTTCTTCTTTGTTGCTACAATTTGGACTTGAAAACAGCCTTTTAAATCTTGGGCTCCACATGAAAGTTGTAGGCCTATGTCTTATCTTTCCATCCATATAAAATGGACCTAAATCCAAGATCTACAGCTCCAGATATGACCCAATTACCGAACAGTGTTCCAGTTTGAACTGCACCAGCATCTCTTTTCTAAGTTTGGCCATCTCTTTGTCCTTTCAATTTCAGTACTTCAACTCATCAATCAATTCTTTCATTTATGTGATAGGCCTGCATTTAAGATGAACATTTACCATAAATAAAGGTATCTTATATAATTAGATATGTTATTATAAAACATGCTTTAGTTAAGGAGTTATTGATACTTCAAGTGCAAAATGATGATATAAAACCTTGATAAAAATGCACTTTCAAGTACTAATCACACCCCCCAACCAGCTTATTACTAGTCCCTAGTAATTAAGGCGTTAAAATAGAAAAACAATTTGCAATTTCCACAAAGCAAGGCATTCATCATTCAACTTCCATTAATCTATCCAGATAAACAAACTCTCATTAAATTTTATATGTCTGCTCAATACCTCTTAAACAAAATATTAATAAACCTTCCTTGTTATGTGCTCAATGTATGAAACATAGATGATGGGGCTTTTATTGGAAGAAAACAATATTTTGTTCTAATGTTTAAGGTTAACTTCCTTGGGTTGGGATTATTTTATTTATTATTTTTTTTTTAATACATATAACTTAAAACACAATGCATCTTTAACCCATGTAACGAGCTTTCGGCTAATGACTCCCAGACCAGTTGATCTTAGGGCATTAGGTGTTGAGACACCCCTACGAGCTTAGTAACTCGGGTTGCAGATACTGATACGTAGATAGTGCAATGTTTGATTCCCTTAAGCTTTTCTCCTTAACCCATGTAACAAGCTTTGGGCCAATAGCTCCCAAGTCAGTTGACTTTAGGGTATTAGGTGTTAAAACACCCCTTCGGGCTTAATTGCTTAGGTTAGGGAGGCTACGAAACCAAACTTATCTACGTTTTTATTATCATCATTTTTCTTTTTTCTTTTTTTTTTTTTTTTTTTTTTTTTTTTTGTTTTTTTTTTTTTTTTTTTTTTTTGCAAATTATAGACTATCCCTATCCCTTAGTTGTTACCTTTAACAAAAGAACATAAATAATGTAATAATCCAATGTGCAACCCTCAATCATATGTTAAAGTGTGTGTGTGAAAATGAAGGTTTAAGAATATTTGTTAAATGAGTATATGAGCAGAACCAAGTGATAACAATGCGAGAGTTTGTAAACCTGAATATTTCAAGAAGTATTCTAATAGGCCTTGTTATGAATATTGCAAATAACCATTAGAAAATGTTTACTAAGATGCGTCTCAAGAGTCATTCCCCCTTACTCTGCCATCCTAGTAATAACAGTTTTGCCAAATGGTTTTTAAAACAAAAACAGTTAGTTGGTTAGTTTTTTTTTTTTTTTTTTTAATGTCAACTACTACCCTCTCCCCCCAACCAAAACGAGACATTGTCCTCAATGTCATAAGATAGAAAGATAGAGTATAGAAGACATCACCTGAAACAACGAACACTGACAATCCTGAAACACACTTAAACAAATATAAGAGATAACAAAACAGAGAAAAAAATAAAATATTATGCTATTAATAAAACTGAAAGACATAAATTTTTACAAACTCAGACTCAAATCGTAGTTGTGATTGTGGCTCACATCTTCCCTTGGTTTTACGTCCAAGAACGGCTTAAACGCCCTCTATGGGTCGGGGATAGGCTTCCCATCCAGTTTTCTTAAAAACTGGCAAACAGGGTCTTTTATAGTCAGATTCCCAAGACTAAGTCGATCACGTTCTTTATGGAAATGGGGTCATAAGTCTTGAAATGCACAATGCACATCTCCACCAGGATATGTCTCCAAAGTCAATAGAAGATTATCTAAAGATTCCTTATGTTTTGAAATAAATCCTGACTTTTGACAATTTTCACAAGCTTTGCAGAATGCATGCGTGTCCTTGAACATGGTGGGCCAATAAAATCCATTTTGAAAGATTTTTGCAATGGTCTTTTTTGACGAGAAATGACTCCCACATGCTTCAGAATGACAAAATTTAATGACATTACTTACCTCATTGTCAGGAATGCATCTTCGAAATATTTGATCAGGACAATATTCGAATAAGTAAGGGTCATCCCAATAAAATTTCTTCACTTTGTTCAGAAACTCACCTTTGTCTTCGGTACTCCAATGAGTTGGCAAATCTCCTAAGGCAAGGAAATTGATATTTTTAGCAAACCAAGGGATTGAACTAAGAGAAAGTAAGGATTTATTAGGAAAGTAATCATCGGTTGGTGTGATGTCAGATATCGAATCTGTTGTCACTCTTGACAAAAGATTCGCATCAACATTTTCTGTGTCTTTTTCATCCGTTATTTCTTCCTGAGAATAAGTCATTTGCAAATCATCAAACTCAGTATTACTCAAAGTAGATTCAAATTGATCATAAACCAATTCTTCAATAAAATCTACTTCTTGTAAATCATTATCATCTCCAGGTTGCTTGCAAATGTTGAAAATATTCATCTCCAATGTCATGTTCCAAAGATAGCTTCATCAGTCCATTCCTACAATTAATCAATGCATTAGAAGTTGCAAGAAATGGACGCCCTAAAATAACAGGAAATGAATTACATGCTTCAACAGGTTGTGTGTCCAAGACAATAAAATCCACAGGATAAATGAATTTATCGACTTGTACTAACACATCTTCAACTATTCCTCTAGGCACTTTTACAGATCTATCGGCAAGTAAAAGAGTTACAGAAGTTGGTTTTAACTCACCTAGATTGAGACTTTGAAAAACTGAATATGGAAGTAAATTCACACTAGCTCCAAGATCAAGTAAGCTCTTTCAATTTTATGTTCTCCAATAAAGCAAGAAATTGTAGGACAACCAGGGTCTTTATATTTCAAAGCATTATTGTTCTGAAGAATGGCACTTACTTGTTCGGCTAAAAAGGCTTTCTTTTTCACATTCAGTTTTCTCTTCACAGTGCACAGATCTTTCAAAAATTTAGCATAAGAAGGAACCTGTTTAATAGCATCCACAAAGGTATATTGATCCTTACCTGTTTGAAGGTTTCAAAGATTTCAGAGTTGTGATTGACTTTCCTTTGTTTGGTCATGGCATGAGGAAATGGAAGTGCTGGCGGAGAATCAGTCTTTTCTTTGCAATTATCAGATTCAACCCCTTCCTTACCCTCAGAGATTGACTCATCATCATTCTCACAAGGTTCAAGAATGGGTTTTTCAATAACCTTACCACTGCGAAGAGTGATGACTGATTTTACGTGATCCATGTGTTGGCTTCCCGAACTACTTGCACTCGTGTTGTATTGCCCCTTTGGATTTTGTTGCGGTTGAGATGGAAACTTACCTTTCTCTTGGAAACTGAGAGCAGATGTGAACTTTGCAAGAGTATCTTTAAAATCTGTCATGCTTTGAGCAAGTTGAGTGTTAATTGCCTCTTGCTTTTCCATAAATGCATGCAATGTTTCCTCAAGATTTCTTCTAGGAGGGGGAGCATAAGGAGGTGCATATCCATGAGAATTTTGGAAATTATGGTGTGCTTGAAACGGTGGTTGTGAAGTTTGAGCATTATTGTTATCACTCTTCCAATTGAAATTTGGGTGATTTCTCCAACCAGGGTTGTATGTTTGCGAATATGGGTTATGGTTGGGTCTTTGAAAACTGTTTTAATGCATGGGCTTGTTCATGGAGACATTCTTTAAAGAAGGCAAGGTTGGACACTCATTGGTTGAATGTTCGTTGGTTTCACAAATTTGACACGCAATGTCTTGAACAGATTTTAATTGACCACTCTTTTTTAATTCTAGTGCCTCAACTTTTCTAGCTAAAGATGCGAACTTGGCTTGGAGGTCATGATCTTCCCTAAGGTTGTACATACCCCCACTAGATGTATGAGGTTGGGTTTTACTTGGTGCCTCATAAGTACCTGTGGTGTCCCAATTTTGTGCATTTTCAGCTAGCAAATCTAAGTACTCCATTGCTTCATTAGGGTCTTTATCCTCAAAAGTTCCATTGCACATCAATTCAACCATTTGCCTATCTCTAGGAGTTAACCCTTCATAAAAATGTGAAACTAATCTCCATGTTTCAAAACCATGATGGGGGCAAGTATTAAGTAAGTCTCGATACCTATCCCAACATTGATAAAATGTTTCTCCTGGTTTTTGAGAAAAAGTAATGATTTGTCTTTTGAAAGAGTTTGTTCTGTGGGATGGAAAAAACTTCTTTAAAAATTGTTGTTGCATTTCATCCCAAGCACGAATGGATCCAGGTCTCAAATTTTGTAGCCATGTTTTAGCTTTATCTTTTAATGAAAAAGAAAAAAGCTTCAATCTAATGGTGTTCATGCTACAATTTGAGTCATTATACGTGTTGCAAACCTCCTCAAATTCTCTTAAATGCAAGTATGGATTTTCTAAATCTAAGCCATGAAAAGATGGTAAAAGTTGAATAATGCCTGTCTTAAAATTAAAATGAGATGCATCTGGTGGAAAAACTATGCATGAGGGTGCACTTGTTCTTGTGGGATTCATGTGGTCTCTAAGAGTTCTAACCCGAATATTCTCATTATTCTCATTATGAAGCGATTGGTTATCTTCTTCAGCCATATTTCCTGAAAATGATGAGGATACCCTACAAAGTCTACCACTTAATGTACGTGACCAAACTCTCATGCACGTGTAAAAAGAGAAGAAAAAGAAGAAGAAAACAAAATCAAAAGAAACAAAACAACAAAAAGAATAAACAAAATTAGATACAAGAAAAGAGAAAATAGAATAAATTTGTACAAGAATTTACCTCCCCGGCAACGGCGCCAAAAACTTGACACGATCAAAAGATTGATGTATTTTCCCAAGTGCAGGAGTGTCGAAGTAATAAATAACCCGGCAAGACCGGGGTCGAACCACAGGGAGGTTACTTGTATAAATTATAAGCAACAATAATACTACAACAATAGTAACAATAATAATAATAATAATAATAATAATAATAGTGAAGAAGAAGAGGAAGAAGTTGATGAGAACTTTGAGATGAAAGATTAACGTAAGGATTAAACAATGATAACAACAAATGTCAAGGTTAGAGGATCCACTAATGGTACTTCAAACAAGTATAGTATAAACTCTTATTATTCAATTGGAAACCACACACAAGGAGGTTCCAATCAGATTATAAATTATTAACATGATTACATTAGTTATCTTAATCGAATAATGCTAATACTTGTAAATGTTTTCAGGCATTCATGATTATAACTTATGTTAACAACAAATCAAGTTCCTTTCATAGCTCAGGTGTCGGTTATACCATACAGTATGGGCTATGAAAGTGCCAAGTATTTGTTGTACCAAGTGTTATACAACATAAATCTAGATTAACCATTTAACAAGCAAAGTATTAAAAGTGAACAAGATAACAAATATAAAGCATGTTAGTATCCAACATTAAGGTCCATGTTAAGTTTATATTATACTTATTCTTACACCATTAGTGTACCCTTTTCACCTTGACATAATTAACTTAGCTAGACATAATGAAAGAAAGAAACATAAATAAACAAGATAAGAACATAAGTAAGATAAAAGTTAACTAAGTAAAGGAAAGGAAATGAAAGGCATAAACTTGATATTAATGAAAGCAAAGCATAAGCAATACAAAGAGAGAAAGCAAGAGCATGATCTTGATCTGAACACCAAGATGCCTAAATACATGGCAAATGCCTCCTTTTATAGGCCAAAATTCGGAACTATTGATTAGTTGACTAATTGATGAGTGGGTGGCCACATCTTGACTTGGTGACAATTCTTATCTTTTTGTCTGCCAAAAACGTCATTGATGACGTCATAATTTGAACAAACTTAATTCATGAAAGTTCTAGGCAATTGTCTCATCTTTCCAGGGTAAAAATTTGAGATCATTTGGACTTCTAGAACTTGAGATATGGGCTGAACACTGAACAGTGTCTGGGCTGCAGGACAGATTCGGACTTCTTCTTTGTTGCTACAATTTGGACTTGAAAACAGCCTTTTTAAATCTTGGGCTCCACATGAAAGTTGTAGGCCTATGTCTTATCTTTCCATCCATATAAAATGGACCTAAATCCAAGATCTACAGCTCCAGATATGACCCAATTACCGAACAGTGTTCCAGTTTGAACTGCACCAGCATTTCTTTTCTAAGTTTGGCCATCTCTTTGTCCTTTCAATTTCAGTACTTCAACTCATCAATCAATTCTTTCATTTATGTGATAGGCCTGCATTTAAGGTGAACATTTACCATAAATAAAGGTATCTTATATAATTAGATATGTTATTATAAAACATGCTTTAGTTAAGGAGTTATTGATACTTCAAGTGCAAAATGATGATATAAAACCTTGATAAAAATGCACTTTCAAGTACTAATCAATAAACATACCTGAGGGTTTAAGAGTGAATTGTGCAACCCAACTATTGTCCGATAGGGCCATGACATGGTGGGAAATAGTCCAACTGAGGCGTGCAACCGAGACACTAACTTGGAGTGACTTCAAGACAGAGTTTGAGAATCAGTTTTATTCCAGGTACCACAACGAGGTGAAGGAACAAGAGTTCTTGGCTTTAAGACAGGGAGATATGTCGGTGTTAGAGTACGAAAGGAGGTTCCATGATCTCATTGTTTGCCCCACACTATGTGTCGAAAAAGGAACATATGATTGAGAAGTTGAGAGATGGTTTGCGACAAGATTTGAGACAAGGACTGATCGCCTTGCAGTTTATATCCATGAGGGAGTTGATTGAGGCTGCACAAGCTCTAGAGGCCTATATTGGAGAAAATCAACAGGGATATCAGGGTATAGGAAAAAAGAGAGATGGGGATTATTTCAGCGGCAGACCACCATTTCCGAAGAAAGGAAAAAGTGGAGTGTTTGAGCAGTACAGGAAAAAGGGGAGTTTGATGGTACTGCCCCACCAAGTCAGATGGGAGAGTGATGGTTGGGCAATCGCACTCAAGGCAAACTCTTCAACTAGGACCAGTGACCGCAAGGGTGTTGACTATCCTTTTTGTGTAGAATGTGGACAAAAACACCCTGGAACTGCTTAATTTCCCCTAGACGATGCTTTATGTGTAATAGAGAAGGTCATAGGTGGAGGAACTGCTAGTATCTGGGTCAAGGGTGTCATTACTGTGGTGGAAGAGGTCATTATAAAAAGGATTGCCCCAAAGGAACACTGGATAGGTACATAGGTATAGACAGCTGAGTCAGAGCCACCAACAATTAGTCACCGTGAATAGGCCAATGAGATCTTTTCAATCAGGAGCAAACTCTAGTTGAGGGAGATCGAGGGCATAAAATGATCGGACCTCAGGGAGGGTCTTCCATCTAACACAGGAGAAGGTTAGGGTCTTCCTAGTAATGAATAATTTTAATGTACATGTGTTGTTTGATCCGGGTGCCACCCATTCATTCATTGCTAGGAGAATTGTCACTAAATTGAGAAAGGGAGTAGAAGTAGTAGAGAAGGGGTTCGTCATTGGAACTCCAATGGAAAACATGGTTGAAACAAATATTGTGTATGTGGATGTGGGGCTTAATCTATCTGGGTATGAAACAAAAGTAGACTTGATTCTGTTAGGGCTGCATGACTTTGACATAATCCTAGGTATGAATTAGTTGAGTAAATACAAGCCTCTAATAGATTGTTATGCTAAAACTATTACATTACAAACACCTGAGGGCGAGAGGATGATTTTTTAGGGAGAGAGAATTCTCAAACCGATCACCTTAATATCGGTTGTAACAGCCCAAAGACTTCTGAGAAAGGGATGTATGGGATACCTCGCATACATATTAAACTCTGATGATGAAGGTCCATAACTAAGGATATTCTTATGGTGAAGGAATTTGCAGATGTGTTTCCCGAAGAGCTACCGGGACTACCCCCAGAGCGAGAGGTAGAGGTGTTTATAGACACTTTTCCTAGAGTCCCACCCATAGCCCCACAACCATACCGAATGGCTCTGGCAAAACTGAACGAGTTAAAGACTCAACTACAGGAATTGTTAGACAAAGGGTTTATTGATTAGTACTTAAAAGTGCATTTTTATCAAGGTTTTATATCATCATTTTGCACTTGAAGTATCAATAACTCCTTAACTAAGCATGTTTTATAATAACATATCTAATTATATAAGATACCTTTAATTTATGGTAAATGTTCATCTTAAATGCAGGCCTATCACATAAATGAAAGAATTGATTTATGAGTTGAAGTACTGAAATTGAAAGGACAAAGAGATGGCCAAACTTAGAAAAGAGATGCTGGTGCAGTCCAAATTGGAACACTATTCGGTAATTAGGTCATATCTGGAGCTATAGATTTGGATTTAGGTCCATTTTATATGGATGGAAATATAAGACATAGGCCTACAACTTTCATGTGGAGCCCAAGATTTAACAAGGCCGTTTTCAAGTCCAAATTGTAGCAACAAAGAAGAAGTCCGAATCTGTCCTGCAGCCTAGACACTGTTCAGTGTTCAGCCCATATCTCGAGTTCTAGAAGTCCAAATGATCTCAAAGTTTTACCCTGGAAAGATGAGACAATTTCCTAGAACTTTCATGATTGAAGTCTGTTCAAATTATGACGTTATCAATGACGTTTTTGGCAAACAAGAAGATAAGAATTGTCACCAAGTCAAGATGTGGCCATTCATTCATCAATTAGTCAACAAATCAATAGTTCTGAATTTTGGCCTATAAAAGGAGGCATTTGCCATGTATTTAGGAATCTTGGTGTTCAGATCAAGATCATGTTCTTGCTCTCTCTTTTGTAATACTTAAGTTTTATATTAATCTCTTGTTTATGTCTTTCATTTCCTTTTCTTTACTTAGTTAACTTCTTTCTCATTTATGTTCTTATCTTGTTTGTTTATGTTTCTTTCTTTCATTATGTTTAACTAAGTTAATTATGTCAAGGTGAAAAGGGTACACTAATGGTGTAAGAATAAGTATAATATAAACTTAACATGAACCTTAATGTTGGATACTAACATGCTTTATATTTGTTATCTTGTTCACTTTTAATACTTTGCTTGTTAAATGGTTAATCTAGATTTATGTTGTATAACACTTGGTAACAAATACTTGGCACTTTCATAGTCCATACTGTATGGTATAACCGACACCTGAGCTATGAAAGGAACTTGATTTGTTGTTAACATAAGGTATAATCATGAATGCCTGACAACATTTACAAGTATTAGCATTATTCGAATAAGATAACTAATGTAATCATGATTTATAATCTGATTGGAACCTCCTTGTGTGTGGTTTCCAATTGAATAATAAGAGTTTATACTATACTTGTTTGAAATACCATTAGTGGATCCTCTAACCTTGACATTTGTTGTTATCATTGTTTAATCCTTACGTTAATCTTCCATCTCAAAGTTATCATCGACTTCTTCTTCTTCATCTTTATTATTATTATTATTATTATTATTATTGGCATTGTTATTGTTGTTACTATTGTTGTTGTATTATTGTTGCTTATAATTTATATAATTAACCTCCCTATGGTTCGACCCCGGTCTTGCCGGGTTATTTATTACTTCGACACTCTTGCACTTGGGAGAAGACATCAATCTTTTGGTCGTGTCATTTATACGGCCCAATAATTCTCCTTGGAGAGTTCCGGTTCTATTTGTAAGAAAGAAAGATGGAACCCATAGACTTTGTATTGACTATCGATGGTTGAATAAAATAATAATGAAAAACAAGTATTTGTTACCTTAGATAAATGATTTGTTTGATCAATTAAAGGGAGCGAGGACATTTTCAAAAATAGATCTGAGATCAGGGTACTATCAGATGAAGATTAAAGAAGTGGATGTAGCAAAGAGCGCATTTAGAACCCGTTACAGACACTATGAGTTTTTGGTGCTACCGTTCATGTTGATGAACGCCCCAGCCCTTTTCATGGACTTGATGAATCGAGTTTTCCAACCCTACCTTGATAAATTTGTGGTGGTATTCATTGATGATATACTAGTGTACTCGAATTGCTTCGAGGAGCATGAAGAACACTTGAGACATACCTTACAAACCTTGAGATATCACTAGTTTTATGCAAAATTGAGTAAATGTGAATTTTGGCTGAAGAGAGTGACATTTCTAGGACAAATTCAACTCGAATATGCTCCCTATGCCTTTTTCCACTCAAATTGCCTTACTTTAGTTCTTGAAATCACTTAGCAACAATTAAGAAAAAGCAACCAACTATGCAGTGAATTTATAAATTTGATATAAACACCAGAAACCAGAAATTACGAAACTAACAAAATGAAACTTGATGACAAATTCATGAATAGCAATGCAAATTTGTACAAATAATATGATGATTTGAAGACACGAAATTAAAAAAAAATCAGAAAAGAGCTAAACAATTACGAATTATCAAGAACTAAGGATTTAATTCATGAAAATTCCAGAAACTCAAGAAAATCAACTAAACTACCCAAATTTTTAAGAAACACAAACAAGACTACTAAAAGATTCAAGAATCAAGACTAACCAATTTCCCAATGATCAAGGTTTTCTCAAGCATGTATTCGGCCAAAATGAAAAAGTGATCTTTTTTTCTTTTTCATTTTTTTTGCGGCAACAATCAAGATTTCAAGATCAAGCCTCCTTTTTTATATATATACATGAATATATTTCAGCAAGAACAAAACAAAATCAAGAACTTAGGTTTGGATGCCAATTTTGATCAAGAAAGCATCAAAAGAACACTAACTTATGATTAAGTGTTCAACAAAGCAATAAAAAGTAAGATCCCTATTTTATTTATATATATATATATATATATATATATATGCCAAATCTATCAAGAATCAAACAAGAAACAATAAAGACTCAAATTGAAGGATATAACCTGTGATTAAATCATCTCTGATACCAACTGATGCGAACCCTAGCGGAATTTAACGGTATTCGCGACCCCAAGATCAATCTAACTCAAGTTTGTTGAGATTTGAATGAGCTTATCACAATGGAAGACTTGCTTCAAGGCAACAAGATTATAAATCAACTCGATCACAACACCTGCACCTGGAGACGAGCAAAGGAAGTATAAATTCACAACAAAGAATGGTCAATTCTTTGAAGAGCTGAAAGTTCAATCAAGAACCAAGATTAAGCAACCAAAAGTCAGCTAAAATGATGAAAATATCATCAAAAGTCTAGCCTAAAATTATTCCTAAAGAGTATTTAAACTCCAAGCCAAAACCCTAGTTTTCCTAATAGTCTCACATAAACCAAATTTAAATAATAATTAACCCAAGCTAAAACTAGCCCAAACTAATTAAAATAAACAAGTCTAAAACCCAAACAAATTGTCTCCTCTCAAAATAAATAAAGTTTGATAGCCCAACTAATTAAATAAGACAAGTTCGTTGTTTCCGCATTCTGTATGGCAGTAGTAAGGCCCAACTTAAAACGGATGGTTCTCTCTCGTCTTAATGAATCAGAAAGTGTACCATATACCATTGGAAAGGTATGGAAGTCTAGTTTCCAGAAAAACTAGAATCATAACATTCTATCTTTAGCTCCAATTATGACCAAAAGAGTAACGAAAGGTCAAACTGCCCGAATCTAGTCTTCTTCTCTCAATCCTTGTGTAATGGTCTTGGTTCTACCAACAAGCCCCTCTTGAACATGAATTAGATTAATCAAGACTTGCTCTTTATTATTACAAATCCTCTTGAAGTCCACCTGAGCCCATGTATCTTGAAGAAGTCCATTGAAAGCTCTAATGGATCCTTTTATGGTTGGATTGCATCACCTTCTCTCTTCTCTTGCATTTATACCCCCTCTGAAATGGGAGGGGGTGTTTGGGTGTTATTCCAACATGTCCTTGTCCCTCTTTAAGTTATCCCAGAACCAATTTTACTCCCCTTCCAAGACCCCTCTAGAGTAAACCGGTTTGGTCCCCTAGATTTTGTTTATTATTGGCCGACCTTTTGTTCAAGTTTTTGTTGTTTTTATGTTTTTCTCCAAAGTTGGCCGATTTATACCCCTCAATTCTCCCTAGTATGGGTTGGTCAAAAAACAAAATTTATCGGGTTTTACATTCTCCCCCCTTTAATATAAATTTCATCCTTGAAATTTAAGAGGTTTCATAATCCATACCTAGTAGTTAAAATAGTTTGGGGTACTTTTTCTTCATTTCAGACTCCCTCTCCTAAGTTTCTTCTTCTATTTGGGCGTTTTGCCATAAGATTCTGATGATGGGAATCCTTTTGTTCCATAGTTCCTTCACTCCCCGATCTAGAATTCTCGTGGGCCTAAATTCGAGCGTTACTTCCTTGACTTCTACCGGAACTTGAGGTAGGATTTGGGTGGGATCCACGTCAACCTTTCTTAACAAAGAGACATGGAACACATCATAGGCCTTGGCTAACTGCAGGAGCAAGTCTACTTTGTAATCTATTAGCATAATTCGCTGCAAGATTTTGAATGGTTAAATGAAACGTGGAGCTAGCTTCCCTTTCAATCTGAATTGCAACATGTTCTTCCACAGGGCTACCTTCAGGAAAACTTGGTCCCCCACATTGAACTCGAAGGGTCTTCTCCTCACATCTGAAAAAATTTATGTATGTCCTGCACGACTTTTATTTGATCCTTGATGGTTCTCACATTCTCCGTGGTGACCCGAACCAACTCCGCGTCATACATCTTCTGGTCTCTGACTTCTTCCTAACATAAAGGAGTCCTGCACCTCCTACCATACAAGGCTTCGTACAAGGCCATCCCTATTATGGCTTGGTGACTTTTGTTGTATGTGAACTTCATCAATGTTATGTGTTTCTCCCAGTTTTCTTCAAATTCTAGTACACATGCTCGTAATAGGTCTTCCAAGACTTGGATGACTCTTTTTGATTGGCCATCGGTCTGGGGGTGAAATGAAGTGTTTATATCCAATCTTGTCCCCAAGGCGTGTTGTATGCATGGCCAAAGTTGGGAGGTGAACCTAGGATCCCGATCTGAGACAATGGATACTAGAATCCCGTGGAGCCGTACGACCTCGTTTATATAAATCTTGGCAAGTTTGTCTACTGAATCGGTCATCTCTATGGGCAAAAATAGTGCAAATTTCATCAAGTGGTCAACTATGACCCATATTACCTCACTCCCTTTCCTCCCTATGGGAAATCCTGACGTAAAATCCATGGTGATCATCTCCCACTTTCATTTTGGGATTTGTAATGGTTGCAATGGTTCTGTTGGTCTTTGGTGTTTAATTTTAACTTGTTGACATACTCTGCACTTTGACACATACTTGGCTATTTCCCTTTTCATATTAGGCCACCAATAGAGATGTTTGAGGTCCTGATACATTTTAGTGTTGCCAGGATGTATGGAGAATTTGGACTCATATGCTTCCTGTAGGACCATCTGTTGAATCGTCTCGTCATCAAGCACATACAACCGTTGCCTCATCATCAATGATCTATCATCTGCCATTCAAAATTGAGTTTTTATCTCGGCCTCTATTTTCTCCCTAATCTTGGACCCTTCATTGTCACAAAATTACGCTTGTAGTGTATGTTCTCGATACGTTGGTTGCACTAACAGTTGGGCTAATAGTCCACCTCCTGGATTAATACCCAATTCTGCACCCATTTCTTTCAACTCTGCCAACTGTTTGGTACATCTGATAGTACCTTGACCTCCAATCTACCTTTGAAAATACTCTCGCTCCTTTCAGTTGATCAAATAAATCATCTATCCGCGGTAGCTGGTATTTATTTTTCATCATTATTTTGTTCAACTGGCGATAGTCAATACACAGTCTATGGGTTCCATCTTTCTTTCTTACAAACAGAATCGGCGCCCCCCAAGGTGAATTATTGGGCTATATAAACCCTTTGTCTAACAACTCTTGTAGTTGGGTCTTTAGCTCATTCAATTATGCCGGAGCCATCCGATATGGTTGTTGAGTTATGGGTGGGACTTCAAGGAAGGTGTCTATAGACACTTCTACCTCGAGCTCTAAGGGTAGTCCTGATAATTCTTCAAGAATCACATCCGAGAATTCCTTCACCACATGAATATGCTTCAGTCGTGGACCCTTGTCATCTACGTTTAAGATGTATACAAGGTATCCCATACATCTTTTCCTCAAAAGTTTCTAAGCTGTTACAACCGATATTAAGGCGGTCAATTTACAAAACCTCTCTCCTTGGAAAACTATCCTCCTACCCTCAGGTATTTGGAAAGTAACAGTTTTTGCATAACAATCTATCAGGGCCTTATATTTACTCAGTCAATCTATGCCTAGGATTATGTCAAAATCTTGTAATTTTAAGGGAATCAGATCTATTTTTGTTTCATACCCCGCTAGACTAACCCCCACTCCTACATACATATCATTTGCTTCTACCATGTTCCTTATTGGAGTTCTAATTATGAACCTTTCTTTACTATTTCTACTCCCTTTCCCAATTTGGTGACGATTCTACTAGCAATAAATGAGTAGATGGCACCCAGATCAAACAACACATACATATTAAAGTTATTCATCAGTAGCATACCTGCCACCATATCCAATGCAGCCCTGATCTCTTCCTGTGTCAAGTGGAAGACCCTCCCTACGGTCCAGTCATTTTGTGCCCTTAGCCTCCCTCAACTGGAGTTTGCTTTTTATTGGGAAAATTTCATAGGCCTATTCATGGTGACTGATTGTTGGTAGCTCTGACTCGGCTGCCTATAGTTTTGCACTTGTCAGGCGGTCCTGTTGGGGCACTCCTTATGATGACCCCTTTCGCTATAGTAATGGCACACTTGCCCCAGATACTGGCAGTTTCTCCATTTGTGACCTTCCCTTCTGCATACATAGCATCGCCCTAGTGAAACTGAGTAGTTCCCAGGGTGCCTTTGTTCACACTTCACACATTGAGGATAGTTAACATTCTTGCATTCATTGGCTCCCTCTAAAGAGTTTGCCCTTAAATACGACTACCACCCCCATCATTTTTCTGCTTGATTGTTGGTGGAGTGGCACCGTTAGGGCCCCCTTTATCCTATATTGATCAAACACCCCACTCTTTCCTTTCTTCAGAAGCGGTGGTCTACTACTAAGATAATCCTCATCCCTCTTTTTGCCTGTATACTAATGCCCTTATTGACCCTTTCCAATACATGCTTCTAGAGCCTGTGTAGCCTCAATTAACTCCCTCATGAATTTAAACTGTAAGGCGATCAACTTTTGTCTCAACTTTTGCCGCAAACCATCTCTCAGCTTCTCAATCATATGTTCTTCTGTCAGAACGTAGTGTGGGGTGAATAATGAGAGGTCATAGAACCACTTCCATACTCTAATACTGACATATTACCCTATCTCAATGCCAAGAACTCTTGTTCTTTCACCTTGTGATGGTATCTGGACTAGAACTGATTCTCAAACTCTATTTTGAAGTCACTCCAAGTTAGTGTCTTGGTTGCACGCCTCAGCTGAATAGTTTCCCACTACGTCATGACCCAGTCAAACAATAATTGAGTAGCATAGTTTACCTACATTGCAAACACCAAAAAAAATGAAAGTCGAAATGACTTCATTGCTGCCGATTTCTAAATCGGCAGCGACATAGTTCTTCGTTACCAATTTCTGAATCGGCAGCTACATTGTAAAACCTAACAAAAATTAGTGTTGGATCGGCCTATCCTAGAGGAGAATTGGAATAGAAACTAGCCTAAGATAACATAAAAGGGGGATAAGGACAACCTTGGTCCAGTGCCCGAACACCCCAGCACACTTATAAGGGCTATAAAAACAAAGAGAGAGAAAGGGTGACTCTTCCTCTCCCTTAGAAACAGCTGCAGCCATTACTGCAACTGAACCTCTCTCCCCTCAAGAAAAACTAACCAGACCACTTGCATGCAAGCTCTCTTGAGTGAAGAGTGAGTAGAGAGTTGAGAAGAAGAGAGAAGGTGACCCTCGTCTTCCTAAAATCATCCCCAACAGCTGTAGTAGACCTTTCCCTCTATCCAGAGAAAAACACACAACCCAACTACATGTTCACTTCATTGCATGCGTGAGTAAGAGGAGAGCTAGAGGATAGGATTAATGGCTGAAACCATGGATGGAGAGGGAGGGTAACAGACGGCTGAACTGAAGAAGAAAAGGGAAAAAAACCAAACAGAAGAGGAGGAAGAAAACCAGAAGAAGGGAGCAGAAAAAACTTGTTAAATCTCTCCTAAAGCTACTTAAAACTGTAAGGTATGAACCAAACCTCTTTCCCTACCTCTTTTTGGGTTCTTGGAACCGAAAGGAAGAACAAAACCATGTGAGGATAACCAGAAAACTACACTAGCTGCTGCTAAGGGGAAAAACTAAACCAAAAAAAAAAAGAATAATGGGGCTGAATCAGGGACCTATAACCAGAATACACAACATGAGGGATGGATGATTTTGTAGATTGAAACTTAGTGAGAGGGCTAGCCATAATGATGGCTGGACAGACCAGGAACTTCGGTGGCCAAAATGCTTGAAGGATGACCTTGTCAAAATAAAACAGAATCATGCATGCATTTGTGATGTAATTTCTGCATATACCTTTGATAAAAATCTTTAGGAATGTGTTGCTATGTGATTGAGATGCAATTGTGTGTTCATAAACCTTGATAGAGCATGTTGCAGCAGAAACGAGACTCCCTCTAATAATGTTTTGGTTCATTGAAGTGTTGTATGGATGTGTGTGATTGTGAATCGAGAAAGTGAGCATGTAATTATAAATTGTATGAGTACATAGCTATAATGCAATTGAGAATGCATGAATTTATATAGTAGTTATGCTAGGTACCGATGTTGGAATGAATGCATTGAGAAAACCTTGCTAAATGAACTTGTGTTAATGTTGCGTTATTTGATGATGAATGATGAATGGAGTGTGATTCGGTGAGTCCTATGTCCACCTCGGGTGAGAAGCATGAGTAAAGGGAAGCCTAACATAAACCTTACGCTTGGCCAAAAGGGAGTAATGAAACTAGAAATGATCTGATCGCCCCTGTCGATTTCTGAATTGGCAGTGATAGGAGTTGTGTTGATGATTCTTGAGTCGGCAGCGGCTCAATTTTCATCAACAAGTTCTGTGTCAGTAGCGATTCAGGTTTCGCTGCGAATTGTGTTGTCCGCAGCGAATCAGGTTTCACTGTCGAATTGTGTTGTCCGCAGCGAATCAATTTTTGTTGTTGAATTACGATGTCACTAGCGAATCAGTCCACTGACGATTCTATGTTTCAGCAAATCAGTCCGCTGACAAATCTGCATCACTAGCGAACCAGCTTTCGCTAACTAACTTCTACAGTAGAGTTACGTATTTGAATGGGTCCAATGATTAACATGATTGTATTATGTGGTTGTAATATATGGAACACTTGAATACGAACTTGTGTATGCTTGAGACATGCATGGTGAAGAGTTGTGCAATTATTGAATACGAATGTACTGATTTGTGGCCATTAATGTTTTAGGTGGTTCGACTGGGATCAGACCTTCATCAGGAAAAGGACACCCCACGGGTGGAACAAATAGGTGGTTTCCACCTTTTCTTGTATAATGTTAATGCTTTGAAATGATTACTTATGGATGATATATTATTAAATCCTTGATGAATGATGAAATGACGATGAAATGTTTGATTGAATTCTTGACAAATGTTGTAACAACTATGAAATGTTGATCAAGTTCTTGATGAATGTTGAAACGATGATGAAAATGTTAATGTTCTAAAATGACTTGTTTGAGGAGGATATAGTATTGTGTTGTGATGAATATTAAATCAACTATGAGATGTTAATTGAGCTCTTATGAGATTGGGCTACTGACGAATGTTAAACCGATTATGGGATGTTGATTGTGATTGATTATTAACTTCAGCTAATGGCATCCGAGATGGATGACCGGGTTGTGATTGTTGATTAGCTTCGGCTAATGACATCCGAGATGGATAACCGGGTTGTGGTTAATGATTAGTTTTAGTAAATGGCATCCTAGATGAATGGCCGAGTTGATTATGACGATTGGCTTCGGCTAATGGTATCCATTGAAATGATGGGTTTGATTTCGTGATTAGTTTTGGGTTAATGGCATCTGAGATGGATGACCGAGTTTAAATGTTGCAATTAGCTACAGTAAAAAGTATGCAAGGTGGATGACGGGGTTAAGCTAAAGTAATTAACCTCGACCAATGATAAACTTCGGCCCCATAACTCCTATAAAGAGATTGGGGTGTGTGACTGAGAAAAATACACTTAACGAATAATAAGAGATGTACAATGCATATAAGAAGTAAAAGAAGGAATCTATCCATTCTAAGTTAATAACAAAAAGTAATGAGAACGTACTTCTAGTTGTTTATTATTACGTTAAATTATTTACAATTCTTATATCCGTATTGTTTCTATAACAGGGACATCACACAATCAAGGTGCGTAGGAAAGCCCGTTCTACGGGGTCATATATTTTGAAAGGTGCTATGTAATAGTATGTCTTAGGTGTTATGTTGAATATTTTCCATTTGACACTTTTGTAAGGACTTGTAATGAAAATTGTAATGGAACACGGATATGGATGTGCAAACATGTAGATACGATGTTATGAATATATTATGTGGTATTCTCTTTTATGAGGATGTTGTGTAGTGAAATCACATGAGGATCGTATGAAAGAAAGTACTAGTGTAAAATTATTGTTTGGCACTTGTGTATAAACTCGTGTTGATAACGAGACTAGAACATGAATGCAAACTCATGAGTATGTCAATATGATGTAATGTAAATGTATGAATATGAAAATATAATATTATGGACATGTGTATTGAGTATCTGTCTTATGAGAATATTGATTTATGAAAACTATATATGTATGATGCCATGATAAGGAAGGGAACCTAATTACTAATTCACAGAATGTCATTGTGAGAAATATCGAGAACTTAAAAAAATCCACTAGTTTTAGCTTTGAAAAAGCCGGGTTTTTACAGTTGGTATCAGAGCGCCTGGTTAGAATCTTGAGGATTGATGATAATAAAGTTGTTGTGATCTATTTTAGGATGGTGCGTACTCGACAAAGGGCACAAACAGAGCCACCCTCTATAGAAAGGAGGATTAGAGGCTGAAATATCCAAGAGTAACAGGATGAGGATCCATTGGATGATACTGCTTCCTACACTCCAGCAAAAGCATCTGAGTCCTTGCGGACAGAAGAACGAGTACGAAATTGGACAGAAGAAATACCCACAACAAGGGTGGAACAACAAGAAAGAAAGAAGGCACGCCCCTCAACTATCTCCACGGGGGTGCCCCCTCCTTATAAAGATCCAGGACTTTTTGTTCAAATAGTCAAGGTGGTAATGGAAGGTATGGTTGGCGTTATAGCTCAGACAACTCCGACTACACAAGCCCCATGGTCAACCCCAGGAATTATTGTAGCCATAGATAATGTGGTGTTACTTGTACGATTGGTCAAAACCATGAGGCAAATGGGTTATGAACCCTGACACGACCAAAGAGTTGATTTCTTCTCCCAAGTGTAGTAGTGTCGAAGTAATAAATAACCCGGCAAGACCGAGGTCGAACCACAGGGAGGTTAACTGTATAAACTACAAATAAAGAAATAGATAATAACAGAAAAGGAGTTGAAGAGAGCTTTGAGATGTGATATTGATATAAGAATTAAACAAGGATAAAATAATTGTCAAGGTTAGAGGATCCACTAATGGTATTTCAAACAAGTATAGTATAAAATCTTTTTATTACTCAACTGGAAACCACACACAAAGGAGGTTCCAATCAGATTATAAATTGTTAACATGATTACATTAGTTATCTTATTCGAATAATGCTAATACTTGTAAATGTTGTCACGTGTTCATGATTATAACTTATGTTAACAACAAATCAAGTTCCTTTCATAGCACATGTGTCGGTTATACCATATGGTTGAGCTATGAAAGTGCCAAGTATTTTTTGTACCCAGGGTTATACAACATAAATCTAGATTAACCATTTAACAAGCAAATTATTAAAAGTGAACATGATAACAAATACAAAACATGTTAGTATCAAACATTAAAGTCCATGTTAAGTTTATACTATACTTATTCTTACACCACTAGTGTAACCTTTTCACCTTGACATAATAAACTTAGCTAAACATAATGAAAGAGAGAAACATAAATAAACAAGATAAGAACATAAATAAGATATAAGTTAACTAAGTAAAGGAAAGGAAATGAAAAGCATAAACAAGAGATTAATATAAACAGAACTTAAGCATTACAAAAATATAAAAAAGAGAGAGCAAGAACGTGATCTTGATCTGAAAACCATGCCTAAATACATGGCAAATGCCTCATTTTATAGGCCAAAATTTAAAACTATTGATTTGATGACTAATTGATGAGTGGGTGGCCACATCTTGACTTGGTGACAATTCTTATCTTCTTGTCTGAACAAAATGTCATTGCTAACGTCAGAATTTGAATAGATTGTCCTCATGAAAGTTCTAGGACATTGTCTCAGCTTTCCAACAAAAAAAATCAGTACATTTGGACTTCTAGAACTCGAAATATGGGTTGGACACTTAACAGTGTCTAGGCTGCAGGGACAGATTCCGACTTCTTCGTTGTTGCTAAGATTTGGACTTCCAAACAACAGAATTGATTCTTGGACTCCCATGAATGTTTTAGGCCTATGTCTTAGCTTTCTAGAAATATATACTAAATTAAAATCCAAGATCTACAGCTCGAGATATGACCCAATGACTGAACATTGGCCTGCATTTAAGATGAACATTTACCATAAATTAACATGATCATATCAATCATCTTATGTAAGAAACACTATACTTGTAAATATTATCAGGTATTCATGATGCTAACTTATGTTAACAACAAATCAAGTTCCTATCATAACAACGATGTCGATTGAAGACTATGAATGATCAAGCATTTGATGTACCAAGTGTTATACAACATAAATCTAGATTAACCATTTAGCAAGCAAGATATTAAGAATTAGTAAGATAAAAAGATAAAACATGTTAACAACAATCTTTCTTAGATATAAACATTAAAGTTCATGTTGAGTTTATATTATGCTTATTCTAACACCATTAGTGAAACCTTTTCACCTTGATATAATTAACTTAGCTAAACATAATGAAGAAGAAGAACATAAATAAACAAGATAATATCATGATTATGATATAAGTTAACTAAGTATAGGAAAGAAAATGAAAAGGCATAAACAAGAGATTAATATAGCATGAAAGAAAACTTGAACATTACAAAGAGAGAAAGCAAGAAGATGATCTTAATCTGAAAAACAAGATGACTAAATACATGGCAAATGCCTCCTTTTATAGGCTAAAATTCAAAACTATTGATTGGTTGACTAACTATTTAGTTGGTGGCCAACCATTGACTTGGTGGCTGGTTTTTGACATTGTTGGATGGTTATTGATATTGTTGGCTGGCCTAAACGTCATTACTAACATCAGAATTTGAGCACCTAGTTTTGGGCAATTGTCTCAGCTTTTCAACCAAAAAAAAAAACCAGAGCTCATTTAGACTTCTAGAACTCGAGATATGAGCTGAAAACCGAACAGTGTCTAGGTTGTAGGACAGATTCTGACTTCTCCATTGTTGCTACCATTTGAACTAAAAAATGACACTTTAAGTCTTGGACTCCTCATGAAAGTTTTTGGTCTATGTCTTAGCTTTCCATACATATAAACCAGACCTAAATCCAAGGTCTACAACTCTATTTATAACCCAATAACCGAATGGTGTTCCAATTTGAATTGAACCAGCATCTATTCTCTTAGCCCTTTCTTTGTCTTCTCAATTTCAATAGTTAATCATATCAATTAATCCTTTGAGTTGTGGGATAAACCTGCATTTAAAATGAGCATTTACCATAAATTAAAGGTATCTTATATTATCAGACTTGTTATTATAAAACATGTTTAAGTTAGGGAATTTAATGAAACTTTAAGTACAATATGATGATATAAAGCCTTAATGAGAATGCACTTTTAAGTACTAATCAGTAATAAAAAGAGTTTATACTAATTTGAAATACTATTAGTGGATCATCTAACCTTGACAATTGTTTTATCCTTGTTTAATCCTTACATCAATATCACATCTCAAAAGTTCTCTTCAACTCCTTTTCATTTATTGTTTATAATTTTATATAGTTCACCTCCCTGTGGTTCGATCCCAGTCTTGCCGGGTTATTTAGTACTTCGACACTCCTGCACTTAGGATAAGACATCAATATTTTGATCGTGTCAGTTAGTTTCAAGAGTTGATGCGTTCATGGGTACTATGTTTTGTATATATCAAGTATATGAAAGAACTACGATTGTTATGCTTTAAATAGAGAATAACGTTAATTTGGTTAATGGTATTCGAGATGGATGATTGGGTTTGAGTCTTGTAATTAGCCTCGGTAATTGATGAATTATTAAGGGTGGCAGTTACATATCATATCAACATACTCATAAATTCACATTCCTGTTGTCGCATTATCATCATGAGTTCGTACGAGAGTGCCGAACAACAAGTTACACAACTAGTACTTTCGTTATCCTGACCTCATGTAATTTCACAACTTGACATCCTTATAAAAAGAATACCACATACATATATTCATAAACATCATATCTACATGATCGCACATTCACATCCGTGTTCCATTTCATTTTATCATTACAAGTCTTTACAAAAGGGGTCGGATGACTAATTGAGTGATTTACACATCTATTCATACAGAAATCATCACCCATAACATGCGAATATATAATTCTTTTCAAATGAGTGAGTCGTGAAATGGATTTCCTTACGCACCATGTTGGTATGATGTCCCTATTACAGCATAAGGTAATTTCAAGCATTATAGGCAATTTAAAAAATATAATAAAGCAATATTAACGTTACATTTCACTCATGGATCAAAAGAGCATAATTCTTTCATTTCTCCTTACTTATGTAAATACCACCCTTAATAATTCATCAATTACCGAGGCTAATTACAATACTCAAACCCGGTCATCCACCTCAAATACCGTTAACCAAATTAACTTTATTCTCTATTTAAAGCATAACAATCGTGGTTCTTTCATATACTTGGTATATACAAAACATAGTATCCATGAACGCATCAACTCTTGAAACTAACTCATAACTCCCAAATCTGGCAATCCTCTTAGGATGCCATTAGCCAAAGCAAATCATTTGTGCATCCCGGTCATCCACTTAGGTTGCCATTAGCCAAAGCTAATTATTTATCAATGTCGGTCATCCACTTAGGATGTCATTAGCCGAAACTAATTATTTATCAATGTCGGTCATCCACTTAGGATGTCATTAGCCGAAACTAATCATTTGTTAGTCCCAGTCATCCACTTAGCTAATCATTTATCAGTCCCGATCATTGACTTAGGATGCCATTAGCCGAAGCTAATCATTTGGCAATCCCGATCATCCATTTAGGATGCCATTAGCCGAAGCTCATCATTTTTCAATCTCGGTCATCCACTTAGGATGCCATTAGCCGAATCTAATAATTTGTCAGTCCCGGTCCTCCACTTAGGATGCCAGTAGCTAAAGCTAATAATTTTTCAATCTCGATCATCCACTTAGGATGCTACTAGCCAAAACTAAATCATTTTTCAATCCCGGTCAGCCACTTAGGATGCCATTAGCCGAAACTAATCAGTAACCCATCAAACGTTCCAGAGGCAATTTATGTAATCACTATAACAAGATATTATGTCCTTTGTAATACACCAACAAACATTCCATAACAGTTTAGCATTCAGTATAACACAACAATAGACCCTTCATATTTTTCATCCAACCATTCATGACGGTTAATGTTCAATACAATACAACAATAGATCCCTCGTAATACTCATAAAATAATTCGTCACTATTACATTCAATAAAATACAACAGTAGAGCCCTCATAATACTCATACAACCATTCGTCACAATTACATTCTATAAAATACAATAGTAGATTCGTCATAATACTCATACAACCATTCATCACCTTTACACTCAATAAAATATAGCAATAGGTCCTTTATAATACCCATACAACCATTCGTCAGTAGCCCAAATTCATAATAGCCCTATCAACATCTCATAGTCGGTTTAATATTCATCACAACATGATAATAAATCCACCTCAAACAGGTCATTTCAAAACATTAACATTTTCGTCATTGTTTAACATTCATCAAGAACTCGATCACATTTCATAGTCATTTCGACAATCATCCAGAATTCAATTAAATACTTCAATGTTGTTTCATCATTCAACAAGGATTTAATAATATATCATCATAAGTAAATCATTTCAAAACATAAAAATCATATGAGAAAAAGGTGGGAACCACTTACATATTCCACCTATGGTTTGTCCTTGTCCTTACGACGGTCCTATCCCGGTCACTCCACCTAAGACATCAATGCCACAAATCAGTATATTTGCATCCTTAAATCACATTCATCACCATACTTATTTCAAGAATCTATATGTTCACATTCAAGTGTTCTACATTTTACACCATCATACAATCAAATTGTTGCAAGCATTTAAGTCATTTCTGACTAGGGAGTATTGTAGAAAATCGATGGCGAAAACTAGTTCGTTGTTGGCTGCACAATTCGGCAATGAAATTGATTCGCTGCAGACCCTTCAATTTCGGCAGCGAATCATAATTTTTTTGTAGTCAATACACTTTCGACAACGAATGCTAATTCGCTGCAAAACAACTCAACTTCAACAGCGAATGCTAATTTGCTGCAGCCAACACACTCTCGGCACTGAATGCTAATTCACCACAGGCAACTCAATTTTGGCAGTGAATCACAAATTCGCTGAAAACAACACACTTTCAGCAGTGAATGCTGATTTGCTGCAGACAAACACCATTTCGGTAGTGAATGGTAATTTGCTACAGACAACACAATTTCGACAACGAATGCTAATTCGCTATAGCCAACATAATTTCAGTAGCGAATGCTAATTCCCCGCAGGCAACTCAATTTTGGCAGTGAATCATAAATTCATTGTAGACAACACACTTTCAACAGCAAACGCTGATTCGCTGCAGCCAACACACTTTCAGCAGTGAATGCTAGTTCGCTGCTGATAGCTCAATTTCAGCAGCGAATCACAAATTCGTTGCGAAACACACACTTTCAGTAGTGAATGCTAATTCGCTTCAAACAACTCAATTTTAGCAGCGAATCATATATTCACAACAGAACACGCACTTTCGACAGTGAATGCTAATACACTACAAACAACACAATTTTGGGCAACGAATGTTGATTCATTGTAGACATAATTTTGGCAGCGAACACATATTCGTTGTAGACAATGCAATTGTAGCAGCGAATGTTGATTCTCTGTAGACAGCGCAATTTTGGCAGCGAACATTGATTCGTTGCAGACAACATGATTTGGCAACAAAAACTGATTCGTTGCAGGCAACACCATTCGGCAGCGAAACCTAATTCGTTGTAAACAAACACAATTCGATAGCGAAACTGGTTCATTGCAGGCAACACAAATCAGTAGGGAATGTAATTCGCTATAGGCAACACAATTCAGCATGGAAACTAATTCGCTGCAAACACTCCAAATCGACAGCAAAACTAACTCGTTGCAGACAACACCTTCGGCAGCGAAACTAATTTGTTATAGGCAACACAATTTGGCAGCGAAAATTCATTTGGTGCAGATAACACAAATCAGCAGGGAAACTAATTCGCTATAGACAACACCCTCGGCAACAAAACTAATTCGTTGTAGGCAACACAATTCGGCAGCGAAAATTCCTTCGCTGCAGATAACACAAATCAGTAGCGAAACTAATTCGCTGCAGACAACACCCTCGACAACAAAACTAATTCACTATAGGCAACATAATTCGGCAGTGAAAATTCCTTCACTGCAGACCACATAATTCGATAGCGAACTAATTTACTACTGACAACATAACTTTGCATATAACATCATCTTAACATATTATTATACAATTGCATCAAACACAAGCAGAAATTTATGCCATTAACACCAACATAGTTCCAGTTTTGGTTTCAGTAAGGTTTAAGGTCCCAATGACTACACAATTTTGTATATGGTTTTCTAACATAAGTTCTTCTATCATACATGCAAGAATCAAGATAATAACACCATCATGCATTCTATTTTAGTTCAAGTATGTCCTTAAAAATTCAACAAGATCACAATTCTGCATTTCTTCAACTCATTCCACATTTCATTCAAGTTCATCAATCATTCATTGGAAGTCCAAACATTAACATCAATACAAATTCTGCCTTAGTTCACCAACTTAGTCGGTCCTCTTCTTAGGTTTACACCCTCAAAATCACTCATACTCACTTAGATTTCTTTAGTAGTAAGAGTCTGCACATAAGTTCTTATATGCATCATTTCACTTAGATCTTTCCTTTAATTATTTCTGAAACTATGAGTGCATGAACACTAAACCTTCTACTTTGGGGTTTTCATCCCCTTCTTGTTCTGAAATCGTGAGGCAGCAACCAGCCAAGGAAGAATACTTCTCTTACCTCACATTTTTTACAACTTTAGAGTAGGTTTTGGTGACATGCTTCTTTCCTCAATCTCGGTTTTTCCTTCTCTTCCATCTCTGGTGTATAGTCGGTCTGTCACACTCCCTCTCCTCTCATGGTTTCAATCATCAACGTGACTCCCTATCTCTCTTATTCTTCAAACACTCAAGGCAAGGGACATGTAGCTGGTGTAGATGGGTCTTCTTCTTGGAGAGGGTGGCATTAGTCGAGGATAATCATCAAAGACAACTCGGTCATCCTTCTAGGATGCCATTAGCCGAAGCTAATCAACAATCACAACCTGGCCATCCATCTTGGATGCCATTAGCCGAACCTAATCATTAATCAGTCAAACATTTCATAGGCAGTTTATGAAATCACTATAATGTGATAATATATCCTTCGTAAGGCTCATTCAAACGATTCATAACAATTTGACATTCACTATAACATAATAGTAGACCCTCTGTAATACTCGTATAGACATTCCATAATAGTTTAGCGTTCAGTATAACACAATAATAGATCCTTTGTAATACTCAAACAAACATTCCATAACAGTTTAGCATTTAGTATAACACAACAGTAGACCCTTCATATTACTCATACAACCATTCATGACAATTAATGTTCAGTACAACACAACAAAAGATCCTTTATAATACTCATACAAACATTCAAAACAATTTAGCATTTTGTATAACACAACAACAGATCCTTTGCAATACTCATACAAACATTTATAACAATTATTACATTCAATATAATACAATGATAGATCCTTCGTAATACTCATACAACCATTCGTAACAGTTTAGCATTCCATATAGCACAATAATAGATCCTTCGTAATAAATTCACTTCAGAAACTAATGTTATGCTAGAAAGGGGTGGAAGTCACCTACCTGCTCCTTCCATAGGATGTCCTTGTCCGGTCGTACCACCTAACACATTAATGGTCACAAATCAGTACATTTGCATTTTGGTAACACACAACTCATCACCATACAATTTTCAAGAATACACATGTTCACATTCTAGTGTTCATATATCACAATCATGCAATGCAATCATTTTAATCATTGAACCAATTCTGATATGTAATCTGCCGTAGAATCATCAGCGAAACTGGTTCGCGAGTGACACAGACTTGTCAGCGAATTGATTCGCTGGAACACAGAATTGTCAGGTCAATTGGTTCGCTGGAACACAAAATTGTCAATGAAATTGACTCATTGGTGTCCCTTATTTGATAGAAATCGACAGTGCACACAGGCTAGTGCTGATGTAGAAATCGTTGATGAAAACTAAGTCATTGCCGACTTAGAGATCATCAATGCAACACAGTTTCACAGCTGATGTTAAAATCGTCAGCACATATTGTTTTCGACTGACGCATAAATCATTGATGAAGATTGAGTCGCTGCCGACTCAAAAATCATCAATGCAACATAGTTTCGTAGTTGACTCTGAAATCATCAGCGCATATTGTTTCCAATTGACTCAGAAATCAATGATGAAAACTGAGTCATTGCCGACTCAAAAATCATCAATGCAACATGATTCACAACTAACATTGAAATCATCAGCGTATATGGTTCACAGCTAACTCAAAATCATTGATGAAAACTAAGTCATTGTCGACTCAGAAATCATCAACGCAACATGATTTCACAGTTTACGCTAAAATCATCAACGCATATGGTTCACAGCTGACTTAGAAATCATTAACGAAAACTAAGTCGTTGCTGACTCAAAAATCATCAATGCAACACGATTTCACAGCTGATGTTGAGATCGTCAACACACATAATCATACCTTCAAAGCTCTAAATTTCATCATGCTAAATCATCAACACAACCTACTAATAAGCACATTACATAAGGATGTCATTTCCACACCATGTCTAGTCCCTCTAAGGGTCACGTAGGGGGGTTTCCTTCATTGTTTCCCCCTCTTCCTCTTGGTCGGACATTGTTGTCCATTGGCCCTTAATCTACACATGAAATTTGTCATTTTTTTATCACAATCATATCATAACATCTTGCAGCAGCTACACCTTTATTCACATGGTATAAACATGCAAATTTCATCAATCACACAATAGAATTTGGGCATCAACATAACATGGTTTTTGTTTTTCAACTCTAGCATGCTCTTCAAGGATCAAAGACAATATAATTCTGCAAAAAATGATGCAACCATATTATTTGATAGTTTTACCCACATTTACCTAGTATTTTGCCTATGTTTTATATATAAAATGCCTTGATATTCTTTGTTTTACATTTTGAAGGCACTTTTGGATGTAAGATTCAAAAAGAAGTAAATTGGAGATAATTGGTAGATTTGACCTCCGATCGATGTTTTGTGCAGAGCTTGAGCTCTAGAAGTTGAAACGAAGTGATTCTAGCAGAATTAGAAAGCTAACATCCATACCTTTCTATACATATATGGCAAGAAAAATAAAAAAAGAAAGAGCATGGAAATCGCAAACTTCAAAGACAAATCTCGCATTCTGCTAGTGTTGACCTTTGGCCATTCCAACTTCAATATCTTGAGCTAAAAAAGTTCATTGTATGTAAAACTTAATTTTTTTGGATTCCTAACTCGAAGACCTATCAGCCTACCAAATTTCAGAAGAATACGAGCTCATATGAGAGAGATATGAGTTTTCTAAAATGGCACATGAATTCTACCAACAAACAGGTTTTGTGAAGAAACAAGTTCAAATTACTTCCCAAAGCATCCAAACTGACATCTGATTAGTACTTAAAAGTGCATTTTTATCAAGGTTTTATATCATCATTTTGCACTTGAAGTATCAATATCTTCTTAATTAGAGCATGTTTTATAATAACATGTCTAATAATATAAGATACCTTTAATTATGGTAAATGTTCATCTTAAATACAAGCCTATCACATAAATCAAATGATTGATTGATAAGTTTAACTACTGAAATTGAGAAGACAAAAAGAGGGTTAAACTTAGAAAAGAGATGCTGGTTCAGTCCAAACTAGAACACCATTTGGTTATTGGATGATAACTGGAGCTGTAGAACTTGGATTTAGGTCTGGTTTATATGTATGGAAAGCTAAGATATAGGCCTAAAACTTTCATAAGAGTCCGAGATTTAAAAGGACCGTTTTCAAGTTCAAATTTTAGCAACAACAGAGAAGTCGGAATCTATCCTGCAACCTAGACACTATTCAGTATTCAGCCCATATCTTGAGTTCTAGAAGTCCAAATGCACTGATTTTTTTTGTTGGAAAGCTAAGACAATTTCCTAGAACTTTTATGAGACTATCTGCTCAAATTTGGATGTTAGCAATGACGTTTTCTGCAGATAAGAAGATAAAGATTGTTACCAAGTCAAGAGGTGGCCACCCACTCAACAATTAGTCATCAAATCAATAGTTTCAAATTTTGGCCTATAAAAGGAGGCATTTGTCATGCATTTAGGCATCTTGGTTTTCAGATGAAGATCATTTCCTTACTTGCTTTCTTTCTTTGTAGTTTTAATGTTCTAGTTTCATTTCATGTTATAGTTTCCTTAATATCTTGTTTATACCTTTCATTTCCTTTACTATACTTATATAATTATGTTCTCATCTTGTTTATTTATGTTTCTCTCTTTCATTATGTTTAGGTAAGTTTAATATGTCAAAGTGAAAAGGTTTCACTAATGGTGTTAGGATATGTATAATATAAACTCAATATGGACTGCAATGCTTACATCCAAGAAAGTTTGCTATTAACATGTCTTATCATTTTTATCTTATTAATTCTTAATACCTTACTTGTTAAATGGTTAATCTAGATTCGTGTTATATAACACTTGGTACAACAAATGCTTGGCACTTTCATAGCCAACCGTATGGCAAAATCTACACATGCGCTATGAAAGGAACTTGATTTGTTGTTAACATAAGTTAGCATCATGAATTCCTAATAATATTTAAAAGTTTGGTGTTACTTAAATAAGATAATTAATATGATCATGTTAATAATTTATAATGAGCTATTAATGACAAATCATCCGATTGGAACCTCCTTTGTGTGTGGTTTCCAGTTGAGTAATAAAAGGAGTTTATATTATACTTATTTGAAATACCATTAGTAGATTCTCTAACATTAACAACTGTTTTTATCATTGTTTAGTCTTCACATTAATCTTACATCTCAAAGTCCTTTTTAACTCATCATCATCATCATCATTATTATTATTTATAATTTATATAGCTAACCTCCCTGTGGTTCGACCCCGATCTTACCGGGTTATTTATTACTTCGACACTCTTGCACTTGGGATAAGACATCAACTCTTTGGTCATGTCAAGTTTTTGTCTACTAATGTTGACCTTTGGCCATTCCAACTTCAATATCTTGAGCTAAAGAAGTCCATTGAATGCAAACTTAATTTTTTTAGATTCCTGACTCGAAGACCTATCAACCTATCAAATTTTAGAAGAATATGAGCTCATATGAGATAGATATGAGTTTTCTAAGATGACACATGAATTCTACCAACAAACAGGTTTTGTGAAGAAACAAGTTCAAATTACTTCCCAAAGCATCCAAACCGACATCCAAGTCTTTATTTCAGCAATTTAACTCCTCTATGTCAAAAGCTAAAGCTTGAAGATTTTATGCAAGGCTATTTCTGTTTTTTTAGGAAAAATTTAAAGCTTGAACATTAAATGTAAATTGTCTACTTAGAAAAGGACTATTTTGTAGAAAAGGGATTAGAGTTTTATAGGATATAAAAAGAAAAAAAGAAAGGAAAGAAAGGGGCGGCCAGAAGAGAAGAAAAACACACCCTTTCCTCAAAAACCTGAAATCATGCATTCTTCTTTCTTTTTAATTAGGTGTTCAATAGACATGCAAGGCTAAACTTTTTTTCTTGGTTGCAAGGTCACAAAAACCTTTGGATTTCAAGAACTGTGAGATTTATTTTACCTTTTCTTTTCAGTTTATATAATGAATATGTTTGTTTTCCTATGCTTATGTCTTATGATTGTTTATTTTAATTGCTAAAACAAACTCTAAGTTATTATTGTGAACAATTTATTGCTAAGTTTGATATCAAACATGAACAACTGAGTTTAATAATTGTGGTGGATCTACGTTATTAATCTTAGGGAGAACATTTGAACAAATCAAACATGAACTGCAGATAGTTACATTGTCTAGATTAATCAATTTATCTAGTTCTTAAGGCTGCGATTGAATTAAATTACTAGTGCATACACTGTGATTGTTTGTTGGTTAGGGTTAGTTATATGGCAAATCTATAACAATCCGGCTTTTCAAGCCTAAAACAACGGTAAATTTATTTTTTGTTAATATGTACTTGACACACATCGTGTTGGTAATCGGCGAACTTGTTCCCTCACATCATCAAGATACAATCCATACACCAACAACAATCAACATTTCATTTAAAAGTGAATCTTACCTAAACACATACTATTATGTTTGTATGATTAGAAGTTCACATTAAAAATGTGCATACATAGAATAAGTTTGCATTCCTATCCTACTAATAGTCATCACAAATTTAAACAAAAAGTATCTAATAATAGTTATATGTTTAGTACATTGATTCATAAAAAAATACATCGTGATTTAGAATGCAACTACATGATTCCTTGCAAAAGTAGGTTCTAGTGTATTGGATTTCCTAGGCACCTCGTTGGTGTGACATCTCTGCTGCAGTACAAAACATTTATAAGAATGCGATTACTTAATAATAATAATGATAATAAACAGTTTGGCAGTTTAATGAAGCATTAACATTATCCCATGTTTGAAGCATGACATTTGTAGTTCCTTTATGTACTTGGTATGAACGACTTGTAGTGCATATAAATGCACCAATTCTTGCAATCAGCCATAATCTTAAATCCGACTATCCTCTTAAGGCATCATTTGCCAAGGTTAATTGTTCACTCGCCCCGGCCATCCACTTTGGATGCCATCAGCCGAAGCTAATCAATCATTTGTCCCGGTCATCCATTCGGATACCATTAGCTGAAGCTAATCAACCATTTGTCCCGGTCATCCATTCTGATGCCGTTAGCCAAAACTAATCAACCATTTGTCCTGGTCATCTATTTGAATGCCATTAGCCGAAGCTAATCATTCATTTGTCTCGATCATTTATCCTGGTCATTCGTTCAGATGCCATTAGCAGAAACTAATCAATTGTTTGTCCCGGTCATCCATTCGGATGCCATTAGATCATCCATTCGGATGCCATTAGCCGAAGCTAATCATTCCTTTGTCTCGGTCATCCATTCGGATCCATTAGCTCAAGCTAATCAACCATTTGTCCCGGTCATCCATTCGGATGCCATTAGCCGAAGCTAATCATTCATTTGTCCCGATCGTTTGTCCTGGTCATCCATTCGGATGCCATTAGCCAAAGCTAATCATTCATTTGTCTCGGTCATCCATTCGGATCTCATTAGCCAAAGCTAATTAATCATTTGTCAACATTTAAGCATTTGACAATCTGATATCTGTACTAACATAATACGGTAACATTCATGATAAAGTATTTCATACTTCAACGTTATGAAAAAGGAAGGTGAAAGTCACCTACCTGCTCCACCTGCGGGTTGTCCTTGTCTTGACGATGGTCCAATCCCAACCGCACCACCTAAGACATCAAAGATCACAAATCAGTACATTTGTGTCTATGAATCACATTCATCACCATACTTAATTCAAGAGTTCATATTTTCACATTCAAGTGTTCCACATTTTACACCATCATACAATACAATTGTTACAAGCATTTGAGTCATTTCTGCCCGGGAGGCCTATTGTAGAAATCAGCAGCAAAGACGGACTCGCAGCAGCCCGGACAATTTGGCATGAAAACTGGTTTGTTGCAGGCTACACGATTCAGCAGCGAAAACTGTTTCGCTGTAGGCTACACCATTCAGCAGCGAAAACTGTTTTTGGGTGGCAGCAAAAACAGCATCGCTGCCGATCCAGAAATCGGCAGCGACGGTGGGGTTGCTTGGACTTTCATTTTATTTTATTTTTGGGTGTTTACATTCTCCCTCCCTTAACATGAATTTCATCCTCGAAATTTAAGAGGTTTCACAATCCATACCTTGTAGTTCAAATAAATTGGGGTATTTTTCCTCATTTCGGATCCCTCTCCCAAGTTTCCTCTTTCATTTGAGCATTTCATCATAAGATTCTGATGATGGGGATCTTTTTGTTTCGTAACTCCTTCACTTCTCGATCCAGTATCCTTATGGGCCTCAATTCGAGCATTAAGTCTTCTTTGACTTCTACTGAAACTTGAGGTAGGATTCAGGCGGGGTCTACAGCAGCCTTCCTTAGAAAGGAGACATGGAACACATCATGGACCTTGGCTAATTATGGGGGCAAGTCCACTTTGTAGGTTACAGGCCCCACTCTCTACAAGATTTTGAAGGGTCTGATGAAGCGGGGAGTTAACTTGCCTTTCAATCCGAACCGTAACATGTTCTTCCATGGGGCTACCTTCAGGAACACCTGGTCCTTCGCACTGAACTCGAGAGGTCTCCTCCTCACATCAGCATACTTCTTCTGTCTATCATGTGTGGCTTTGATGTGATCCCTGATGGTTCTCACTTTCTCCCTGGTGACTTGAACCAACTCCACGCCATACAACTTCCGGTCCCCAACTTCTTCCTAACATAAAGGAGTCATACACCTCTTTCCATATAAGGCTCCATACAGGGCCATCCCTAATATGACTTGGTGACTATTGTTATACGTGAACTCCACCAATGCTATGTGTTCCTTCTAGTTTCCTTCAAATTCTAGCACGCATGCCTGTAATAGGTCTTCCAAGACTTAGATGACTCTTTCTGATTGGCCATCAGTTTGAGGGGTGAAATGCAGTGCTCATATCCAATCTTGTCCCCATGGCACGTTGTATGATCTGCCAAAATTAAGAGGTGAACCTGGGATCTCGATCCGATACAGTGGACACTAGAATCTCATGGAGTCGTACCACCTCGTTTATGTAGATCTTAGCAAGCTTGTCTATCGAATTGGTCATCTTTATGGGCAAGAATAGTGTGGATTTTGTCAACCGATCTATGATGACCCAATCACATCATCTCCTTTCCTCCCTTTGGGAAACCCCGATATAAAATCCATGGTGATCATTTCCCACTTCCATTCTGGAATTTGTAATGATTGTAAGGGTCCCGCGGGCCTTTGGTGTTCAACCTTGACTTGTTGACATATCCCGCACTTAGACACATACTCAGCTATTTTCCTTTTCATATTAGACCACCAATAAAGGTGCTTCAGGTCTTGATACATCTTAGTGCTGCCAGGATGTATGGAGAACTTGGACTCATGTGCTTCTCGTAGAACCATCTATTTGACTGTTTCGTCATGAGGCACGTACAACCGTTGTCCCATCATCAATGATCCATCATTCACTACCCGGAATTGCGTTTCACCCTCGGCCTCCATGTTCTTCCTAATCTTGGACCCCTCATTGTCACGGAATTGGGCTTGTAGTATCAGTTCCCGATACGTTGGTGGCACCAATAGTTCAGCCACTAGCCCACCTCCTACATTAATGCCCAATTCTGCACCCATCCCTTTCAATTCTGCCAATTGTCGATCCTTTCCCACTATTGACTTACTCAGGATGGCTCTATTTTTGCGACTGAGGGCATCTGCCACCATGTTTGCTTTCCCTGAGTGGTATTCTATGGTACAATCATAATCTTTAATGAGCTCTATCCACCTTCTTTGTTGCATATTCAACTCATTTTGCGACATCAGATACTTCAGGCTCTTATGATCAGTGAAAATTTGGGTTCGAGACCCATACAAGTAGTGCCTCCATATCCTCAATGCAAATACTACAGCAGCTAACTCCAGGTCATGTACCGGGTAATTCGCCTCATGAGTTTTTAACTACCTCAATGCATAGGTGATCACCTTCCCATGTTGCATCAAAACACACCCCAATCCCTTCCCTAAGGCATCGCTATATACTACAAAACCCTCAGTCCCTGAGGGAAGTGTTAACACTGGAGTGGTGGTGAGCCTCCTCTTTAATTCTTCGAAGCTTTCCTCACATTCTTCTGAACACACCCATTTCTTATTCTTCCTAGTTAGCTGGGTCAAAGGGGTTGCAATCAAGGAAAACCCTTCAATAAATCTTCGGTAGTATCCTACGAGCCGTAGAAACTATGTATTTCAGTAACCGAAGTCAGTCTTTCCCATCTCAAAAATGCTTCAACTTTCTGGGGGTCTATCAAAACACCTTCAACTGATATGACATGTCCTAGAAATGCCACTCTCTCCAGCCAAAATTCACATTTACTCAATTTTGCATACAACTGGCGATCCCTCATGGTTTGTATGGTCTACCTCAAGTGTTCTTCATGTTCCTCGAAGGAATTCGAGTACACCAGTATATCATCAATGAATATCACCACAAACTTATCAGGGTATGGTTGGAAAACCCGATTCATTAAATCCATGAAGAGGGCTGGGGCGTTTGTCAATCCGAACGGTAGCACCAAAAAATCATAGTGTTCGTAGCGGGTTCTAAATGCAATCTTTGCTACATCCGCTTCTTTAATCTTCATTCTGATAGTACCCTGATCTCAAATCTATCTTCAAAAATGCCCTCACTCCCTTTAATTGATCAAATAAATCATCTATCTGAGGTAACAGGTACTTGTTTTTCATTATTATTTTGTTCAACTGTTGATAGTCAATACAAAGCCTACGAGTCCCATCTTTCTTTCTTATGAATAGAACCGATGCTCCCCAAGGGGAATTACTAGGCTGTATAAACCCTTTGTCTAACAACTCCTATAGTTGAGTCTTTAACTCGTTCAGTTCTGCTGGAGCCATCTGGTACGGTTGTTGGGCTATGGGTAGGACTCCAGGTAAAGTGTCTATAGACACCTCTACCTCTCGCTCCGAGGGCAGTCCCGGTAGTTCTTTGAGAAACACATCTGGGAATTCTTTCACCACAGGAATATCCTTCAGTCGTGAACCTTCATCATCAGAGTTTAAGATGTATGCAAGGTATCCCATACATCCCTTTCTCAAAAGTATTTGGGCTATTACAACTGATATTAAGGCGATCGGTTTGAGAATTCTCTCTCCCTCAAAAATCATCCTCTCGCCCTCAGGTGTTTGGAATGTAACAGTTTTAACATAATAATCTATTAGAGCCTTGTATTTACTCAACCAATTCATACCTAGGATTATGTCAAAAGCATGCAACTCTAAGGGAATCAAGTATATAACCCATCCACATACACAATATTTGTTTCAACCATGTTTCCCATTAGAGTTCCAATCATGAACCCCTTCTCTACTACTTCTACTCCCTTTCTCAATTTAGTGACAATTCTCCAAACAATGAATGAGTGGGTGGCACCCGGATCAAACAACACATGCACATTAAAATTATTCATTAGTAGTGTACCTGCCACCACATCTGATGCAGCCTTGACCTCCTCATGTGTCAGGTGGAAGACCCTCCCCGGGGTCCGATCATTTTGTGCCCTCGATCTTCCTCGACTAGAATTTGCTCCTGAATGAGAAGATCACACTGGCCTATTCATGGTGACTGACTATTGGTGGCTCTGACTCGGCTGCCTAGAGCTCTGTACCTTTGCCCCAGATATTGGCAGTTCCTCCATTTATGACCTTCTCCCCTACACACAAAGCATCACCCTGGGGAAACTGAGCAGTCCCTAGGGTGTTTTTGTCAATATTTTACACAAAAAGGATAGTCAACACCCTTACGGTCACTGGTCCCAGTTGAAGAGTTTGGCCTCGAGTGCGATTGTTCAACCATCATTTTCCCACCTGACTATTGGTGGGGCGATACCATTAAACTCCCCCTTTTCCTGTACTGCTCAAACACTCCACTTTTACCTTTCTTCGGAAGTGGTGGTATGCCACTGAAATAGTCCCTATCTCTCTTTTTGCCTATACCTTGATGTCCCCGTTGGCTTTCTCCAATACAAGCCTCTAAAGCTTATGCAGCCTTAACCAACTCCCTTACGGATTTAAACCATAAGGCGATCAATCCTTGTCTTAAATCTTAACACAAACCATCTCTAAACTTCTCAATCATATGTTCCTCTATCGGCACATAGTGTGGGGTGAACAATGAGAGATCATGGAACCTCCTTTCGTACTCTAATACCGACATATCACCCTGTCTTAATGCCAAGAACTCTTGTTCCTTCACTTTGCGATGGTACCTAGAATAAAACTGATTCTCAAACTCTATCTTGAAGTCACTCCAAGTCAGTGCCTCAGTTGCACGCCTCAACTAAACTGTTTCCCACCATGTCATGGCCCTATCAGACACTAACTGGGTTGCACAATTTACCCTCAAACCATTAGGTATGCTTATTTGAATCATGGTCTTTTCTACCTTCCTAATTCATCTCCCGGCCATCTTTGCATCTTGTTCCCCCATATACAGTTCACAACCCATTTCCCTCATACTCTTGACTAATAGCACCACGTTGTTTGTGGTCGTGCCAGTCACAGGGGCTGCTTGTGGAATCTGCATGGTGGGAGTTATTTGTGTCGCTGAGCCAGCCATGCCCTCCATCACTGCTTTAACTATTTGTACAAGGAGTCACGTGTCTTCATACTGTGGGGGCACACTAGTTGGAATAGTTGATGGTTGTGCTTCTAATCTTTCTTGTTGCTCTACTGCAACTAGGGTACTTCCTCTGTTTGGTTAGGCCTCTGACCTTCCATCGCTACCGCGGCTCCCCCTATAAGGTTTCATGTGGTATTACCAGGGCATGAGATGCTATATCGTCCAAGGGATATTCATCTTGCCAACCTTGGGCACCTTGGCTCCTGACCCTCCTTTATAAGGAGGGCGGCTCAGTTCGTGTCCCTTGTCGAGTGCGCACCATCCTGAAATTTATCACAGTAACACAATTATCAATGATCCTTAGGATCCAGGCCAAGAGCTCTGATACCAACTATAACAACTTGGCTTTTAAGCCCAAAACAACGATAAATTAACTCATAAATTTGACATCCCTATTAGACACAATCGAAACCGGAATACCATGCAAGCAAACGACCTCCTGCAGAAATAATGTAGCAACTTTTGACGCATCGTAAGTTTTGTGGCATGGAATAAAATGGGATATCTTGGGAAAACGATCAACCACCACCATAATTGAATCATGTTGCTGAAATGTTTTTGGCAACCCAAGAACAAAGTCCATGCTAATATGCTTTCATGGTTTGTTTGGAATGGAAAGTGGCGTATAGAGCCCCGTTTGTTGCTTGGTTCCTTTATTTAATTGGAAAATCCAACACTGATAAACCAATGTATACACGTACTCTGTATTCAAGGCCAATAGAATCGATCAGCAACAATAGCAAAGGTCTTATCATGACCAAAGTGCCTAGCTAAGCCCCCATCGTGGAGTTCCATAATTAGAAACTCCCGAAAAGAACCATGTGGAACACATAGATATGATTTGTAAAATAGAAATCCATCGCACAACAAATACTCATTACCAGATGTGCGCCCATGAGTGGAGATATCATTCCATACATTGCTGAAGTCCTCATCGTTGGCATACTATGTTTTCAGACTATCAAAACCTGCAACATTAGCTAAAAACATATGTAACAAGTGTGGTCTCCTGCTTAAGGCATCAACCACCTTATTTTTAGTCCCTAACTTATATCTAATAACAAATTTGAATTGCTACAGATAGTCCATCCAACAAGCATGTCGTGCATTCAGTTTACTTCAGGAATTTAAATGCTTCAGAGAATCATGGTCTGTAAAAAGATAAACTCTTTATGGATCAGGTAAGGTTGCCAATGCTTGAGAGTTCGAATTAAAGCATTGAATTCCATATCATATACCGAGTATCGTCGGCGAGTGTCATTAAGCTTCTCGCTATAAAAAGCAATGGGATGACCCTCCTAACTCAACACACCATCGATTCCCACATGCGAAGCATCAAAGCCACTTCAAAAATTTTAGAGAAATCTGGCAACTTGAGCACTGGTGTTTGCCCCATCTTTTCTTTAATTTTTGTGAATGCCTTAGCAGCTGCAGCACTCCATGAGAATTTTTTTTCTTTCAAGCACTTAGTGATTGGGGCCATTATTGTGCTGAAATTGAGAATAAATTGCTGATAGAACGTGGCCAAACTATGAAAGCTTCTAACTTCGGAAACATTCTAGGGCAATGGCCATTGCTTGACAGTCTGCACATTCTGGGGATCAGCCTCAACATCTTGATTAGAAATTATGAAATCTAGAAACTTGGCACTTTTCCTCATAAATAAGCACTTGCTTTTATTAATATAGAGCTATTCAACTCTCAAGACCTTTAGTACCTACTCGACATGGCTCAAATGCTCCTGCACACTTCGACTAAAAATTAAGATATCATCAAAATAAACAACGACAAATTTTCCCCAAGAATGGTTTGAGAACTTGCGTCATAACACATATGAAAATGCTTGGCGTGTTGGTTAATCGGAAGGGCATGACTAGCCACTCAAATAAACCATCTTTCATCTTGAAAGTCGTCTTCCACTCGTCACCCAACTGGATACGAATTTGGTGGTAGCCACTTTGAAGGTCAATCTTAGTGAAAATAGAGGAACCACATAACAAATCCAGCATATCATCAAGACGAGGAATGGGAAATCGGTACTTCATAGTTATGTTATTAATTGCTCGACTATCGACGCACATCCTTTAGCCACCATCCTTCTTTGGTGTGCCGAAACAGCACAAGGGCTGAGACTTTCTCGAATGAACCCTTTGTCTAATGATTGTTGAATTTGTCGTCTTTGTTGCGCCCATGCGGCAGTGTGGTAAATTAGGCAAGGTTGAGCTAGGGATCAGATCAATGGCATGTTGAACCTCCCTTATTGGAGGTAGATGATTCGGAATCACATCCGACATGATATCCCGAAACTCTTCCAACATTGCTGAGAACTCTACTAGAACATTGGCATCCTCCTGCTTCACTTCACATCTCACTACTAGTAGCACCATATTATCTTAATGCATAACTAGAGAGAGTTATCGCATCGCCAAAACTGGGACAATCTCCTTTTTTGTATCAAATTCTGAAATTTGTAGAGGATCCAAAACAAATTTCTTACCTTTGAAATTAAAAGAATAAGTATTAGCATACCCATTATAGAGAACCCTTTGGTCATAGAGCCACGGACGTCCCAATAGCATATGGCAAACAGTCACAGGAATTACATCACACCAGGCTTCATCCACATATTTTTTTCCCAATATAAATTTAATCAAGCAACGTTATCTCACTAGGACTGAGTTGACTTCATTGTAAACCCCCAATTATAATTTTTCAGGGTTATTAAAATTTTAAAATATGAGAAATTTAACCAATAGTAAAATGGGTTAAATTAAATTAAAGAAACCTCAATCAAGATAAAAAAAAATAGTGAAATTAATGAAATGAAAAGTGAATATAGTACTAAATTGTTGAAAAGAAAAACATTTGTGGGACAAAATAAATATGCAAGACCAAGACAGGTCAATATTCAAATAACAGAAGGTTAGGAGTTCATATACAAATGATAAAAAAAAAAAAGGATAGGAATAAATGTGTAATTAAGATGATAGCACTATAAATATCATTTTATTTTCTCTCTTTGAGTGACTTGCAAGAGCAAGAGAGAGTTTAGAGAGAGGCTGGAGAGAAGACATATTGATAGCAAAAAGTCTGACAGTCATAACTCCACTTTCCACCGTTGGATCTGAATGATATTTGGATATGTTGTTCTCATCCATGTCGTGTAAATTTTCACCGGATGGATCTTCTATATTAGTCCCCGTTTGAGAGATATTTCTGAGAAAATAGACTTTTAGACAATCTTTGTCGCCGCCTGTTTCCTCCTTCGCCCACCATTGGATCGAGCTATAATTTAGATATGTTGTTCTTCCTGATGCTATCTAGATTCTGAATGGTGAAGATCAGAAACAAACACTTGGTATAGAAGGTGTGCTTCTTGCACAGTAGGTCTGCAAGTTTGAGGTCAGTTCGGTTAAACCCATGTTTCTGGAAATTTCAGCATTTGATAAAGTTGATATTTTGATATGTTATACTCATAATAATGCATTATAACTTGATTTTATGGATTTTTTAGAATATTATTCATTTGTTAATTATGGTTGATTGAAACTTTGTCAAAATTGGTTTTGTGTGAACTGAAACAACCCTAAAATTAAAAAGAAATGGAGCATTAGAGAGTTAATTTTTGGGAGACTTTGGGGCTGCTGTGACAGCCCTGAAAGTGTATGTTTAAGGGGGGTAAATACCTCTCCAAAATCAAAAATAAAAATGTATAAGGTTATTGGGTTTGTTATCCTAATTTCTAAAAACAACTCGTATTGATATAAAAAGCCGGCCACATGAGTAGGGGTAAGGAAAGTTAGCCAATCATATGAAGAGCAAAGAGAAAAGGGGGGAAATTATGGTTTTCCTTAATGAATTTATTATAATAGGTTGTTTTCTTTATGTGAAAATGTGTGTGAATTGAATGAAATTAGCATAAAAAGAATGAGGGAACTCTTGGTTCCTTAAGGCCAAGTTTTCGGTCAATTATGCATCAAAGGTGGAGGATATTTAATTTGACATATCTAGCTTGATGACGTGTATTTAATTGTGTCAAAATGAGAGAGAAAAAATGCATGTTGGAATGTCAAGGATTGTGTTTAGAAAAATATTGTTAAGAAAATTTGTAAAATCGATAAGAATGTTTTATTTTGACGTTAAGAGGGAAGATTGAAATAAATAAGATAAATTGGCTCTTAAAAAGATATTTTTGACACTCTTATATGGTATGTGATATGGTTGGGGGTTGAGATAAAAGAGAAAAGGTTAAATTGTAGATATTGTGTGTAAATGGAAAAGGTTGATGAATCTGGACAGATTCATCTCCTGAATTTTAGAGAGAATTCGAGTAGGAGAATGAGGGAATTAGGATCAGGTTCCTTCATAGTAATTGTAGTTTTGGATGTTGGCTAACTAAGAAAATTGGTCTTGCTTAATTTGAAGTTGTAGAACTCCAGTTGTGGGTCACCAACCAAGACTGGGTCGTGACTGACTCTGTAAGGCAGTATGACTGATTAGTGGATGAGCAATTTTGACTATCTTAGGGGCAGAACTAGGCTCTCTTTCCTTCAGAGAACTTGTAACCTCGTGTCTTAGCTTTCCAACGAGACCAATCTCGCTTAAAATGGAGTTCTAAAACTCTGGATATAGTTAAATCTTAGGAGAGTTCAGACAGTAACAGTCCAATGTCTAGACAATCACGGTTGGACAGTAACAGTTTAATACCTAGACAATAATGGTTCAAGACAATAACAGTCCAATGTCTAGACAATCACAGTTGGACAGTAACAGTTTAATGCCTAGACAATAATGGTTCAAGACAATAACAGTTCAATGTCTAGATAGTAATGGTTCAAGACAGTAACAGTTCAATGTCTAGACAGTAACAGTTCAATGTCAAGACAGTAACGGTTGGACAATAACAGTCAAAAGTCTAGACAGTAACAGTTGGACAGTAACAGTTCGAGATTTAAATAGTAACAGTTCAAATAGAAAGAAATAAATGATAACTATGGTTGGATAAAGGATGACAACATAAATGGGTGTAATGAGAAAAAACGTAAAATATAAAGAAAGAAATGATTGAAAGAAAGATCTATTATTGTTCATATGATTATTATAAAACCTATCCTTGAATGAGATAAGCCTGTGATTGCAGGAGGGACCACCGGTGTGGTGCAACAGTAGCAATAGGGGAGCACGAGTAGAGCTTCTACTACAGGTAGGTAGCTTTTTAGTTAAATTCAAGAATTTAACATGTTAATAATGTGAGATGTGAAATTGTAACGTTGGATATTATGTGAAAGATGAAAGTTAGTGTAATGATGTTGTTATTTCGGATACTATTCTGAATGTATGTGTGTGTTCAAGGGAAACTACCCTTGTGTGCATTGCCAAGTGATGGGAGTACCACTAATAAAGAAAATATAAAAAGTGTAATATGTGTTTCGAATAGCATACATTTAGTGTATGTTAGGATCCCGGGTAAGGGGATCAACATGTGTTGGCTAGCATACACTTAGTGTATGTTAGGATCCCGGGTAAGGGGATCACCTTGCATCGACTCCTACAAAGTGATGATGATACCAGTGAAATTGGTATTGGTAATGTGTTAAGCGAAAATGATCACGGTTGATCTTATGAAATCTTGAATGAAGTTTGATAATGGAAGAGGAAATAGTTTTTAGTAATTGAAGGAGAAAGAGTTTCCAATGAAAACCAGAAGGGAGAAGTGAATAAAATATGAATGCATGATTGTCTTTTTAAATTGTTGGGTATTTGTGTTGCCATATTATTGTGATTTTCATGTTTCAATAATATGTATTTTTTTATTCTAGGACCATCACATGCACGATAGAACTAGATCCTAGCTCATGTTCACTTTTTTATAGTCTAGGTTCTAGGGAGTATACCCTTGTATGTTGTAATATTACAACTTTTATATAGGGGTGATCATTTTTTGTTCGGTTTGGTTTTTATCAAAAAAAGTAACCAAACCGAAACCGAACCGAAACCGGGTCAAAGCGACTGGTTTCGGTTCGGTTCGGTTTTTTAGGGAAAAACCAGTTCAAACCGGTTTGGCTCGGTTTTTTTCCAGGTTTTTTCGGTTTCAGTTAGGTTCGGTTCGGTTTTTTGGTTTTTTGCTTATAAAACCGAACCGGCCGGTTTTTTCAAAATTTTAATCGGTTTTTTTTTCGGTTCAGTTTTTTCGGTTATATTTTTTCCGGTTTAATCGGTTTTTCGGTTTTTTTGCTCACCCCTACTTTTATATGACTTAATTTGTATAATTGATGTTTAAACTTGAATAGATGAACTTAATTCTAAAATCATATAATCATGTTTCATGAATGCGTGTTTATTTATTCCCCTATAATGATATTTGTTGTTCAATGTATGTTATATATGTTGTGGTTGTGATGATGATGATTATGTTTGTGGCATTGAGACCCAGGATGATTGGGTCGTGATTCAGTTATGAGATGTAAGATATTAAAAGTGTAAATAGGATATGTGTCGATAACTTGGGACCTTCCGGTATAGAGGAGACTCTACTGAAATTTCAGTGGAAATTTTACGAGACTTTTATATGAGAACTGAAAAAAAAAAATTACCCGTATTTTACGTACCGAATCTTAGGAAAGTAACTATAAACACATATGAAAGTGTGGGGCATTACATTCATTAACCCAGCTAATTCGGTAAGGAGTGGGATGTTTCTCAGTTTTCAACCCCAAACGCTCAATGACAATCTCGGAGACCATATTCATGTCGCTACCATTATCAATAATGTTATTCAAAGCCCAACCATTATGTTCCATGCGAGTGTGAAAAATATTGGTGCGCAACCACTCGGGATTAGCCTAGAAGTTCTTTCTTAGTTCCTGTCAACACTCGATGGATCATGCAGTTAAGTAAGTTTGACGCACCCAAGTGCTCTTCTTCACTGTGACTACTCCCATCAGTCTCTTCCCCATCCGTGTCTTCAACAGCATCGACTACTAACAATTCCTTTTCACATATAAATGCTAGTTTTTTTTTTTATCTCTTGTAGGACACACTACAACATAGTGTCTGGAGCCTTTACACTTATAACATTGTAGCCCTTCGCTAAAAACTTTGGCTTTTCCTTTCTGGTGTCCACATACCCCACCTCTAGGTTGATCTTTTAGCAATGGAGGCCTTTGGACTGAAGATGTTAGGACAAGTTCCAACCTTGAATCCCACAACGTTATATTCCTCTAAATCGAAGGCCCTATTTATTTCTCAATACAAAGTGCCAATTGATTTGCCTACTCCACGTTGATTAAACGTGTAGTCCATATTTCTTTACGTAGCTCGCTGCGTAGTCCGGTGCGGTATCGGGCTAAAGTTTGTTGCTCGGTCTCCACAATCTTGTTACGGACAGTCAACTCGTGGAAGCGATCCGTAAATTAATCAACACTCAATGACCCTTGCCTGAGTTGCAACATCTCCTCGAACATCATTTGCTCATAATCAATGGGCAAATATTTTTCCATTAGTCGCTATTTCTTCTCTTCCCAATTAGAAACTGTTGGTCTTCGTGTATGACGCAATTGTTCTTCCACACTTCCCCACCACGCTCGTGCATGCCCCTTCAATTTCATCCGAGCATAATAAACCTTCCTATCCTCCGAAATAGCAAACCAATCAAAATAATCCTCGATAGCCGTTAACCAGTCCTCAAAAGTGTTGGGCTCTAATTTTCCAAAAAATCTGGCACATCAACCTTCATTCTTTTGGTCAGTTCATCAAGAGGTTGATAACATGCGCCATGACCCACATGACCTTAGTGAAAGTTTCGACTATGACGTCGGACTCGAGGCTCATGATCCTCAAACCCCTGGTTTTCTTCTTCTTCTTCATAAGCATCTCTGTCACTTTCGTCTAGTCCCTCTCCACGAACTGCTATGTGCCCTCTTCGATTGAAGGGTCCATACTCCTCTCGAACATAACGCTCATCCATGACATCCAATTGATGAGTAAGTTGCTCTAATACTATAGCGATTTGATTAGTTTGGTGTTGTAACTGGGGCTGGCCTGTGTCTTGGGTGTTTGGGTTTTGGTCGTTTGGATTTTGGGTGTTTGGGTTTAGGTCGTTTGGATTTAGTGGCCATGGCGTACGAAGTACCACTGTGGGTTACAGGCATGGAACGTGAAACACCGTAATGAAGGAACCAGGAACTAGGCTTTGATACCAAAATTGGTGTCAAGCCTCTCATATCAACCTCACGCTGAATCCAAGAGTAGGGCAAACACAGAATCCCTCTATGACGCTGGAAAACTCGAATTCAAATTTGTAAAATGACCAAAAAAATAGACCACCTTCATTATTTTCATTCTACCTTAAATATCAATTCAATCATACAATCTCCAACTCCAACTAGGAAAGCAATAAACAGAAAAGAAACAGAATTGCAGTAAATACGTAAGCTTCCTAAAAATCCTTTGTATATCATAACAGCTCCAATGTTTACGGAGTCATTAATCATGGAACTATGGAGAAGCCTTCTCCTGATTTGCATCACTACTTAAATATAAATTGTCTACCTAGAAAATGATTATTTTATAGGAAAAAAGGGTTAGGGTTTCCTATCAAATAAAAAGAAAAGAGAGAAAGGAATGGAGGGGTGGCCAGAAAGAGAAAAAAAACTCACCCTTTCCTCCTATACCCGAAATCATGTATTCATCTTCTTTTTTTATTGGTCTCTCAATAAACATGTAAGGTTAAGTTTTTTTTATTGGTTGCAAGGACACAGAAACTTTTAGATTTTATATATAGACATGAGTCAAATGAAAAATAATAAGTGTAAAATAATGTTAATTCAATTTTTATATTAAAATAAACTTTTATACAACCGAAGAGACTTAAAATGTTTTGATATGTAATCAAAGAGATTTTTATTGTTTCATGTTCAACGAAAAAGCATATATATTTTAAATGAAAGCTTGTAGTACAATGTTTCATTCCATTCGATCAAAATAAATAAATTGTGCAAGTTTCATTCAAATTTTTTTTGAAAAAAATATCTTTAATTTCTCTCTTTTTACTTTACACAAATGGATAGACAATCCATTTATCCAAAACACTTTTAAGGTCTTTTAGGTTGTTTAAAAGTTTATTTTAATATAAAGATTAAGTTAGATGCTGGTGGTGGTGCAACAATGATTAAAATATTGCATGACAGGATAAGTTAACAACCATCCATGAAAAAGTTTACAAGACTTAGCAGGTTAGAAAACATTTTCAATAAATAAACTAAATTTATATAAATTGACACGAAATATTACAAGTTAATTAATTTAAAAAAAAACATATTTTACACTAAATAAACATAAAAAAAATAAGAAAAAGATTTAATAAAATACTTTATGCAAAACAAACGCCAATAAACCAAAATTATTTCTTGGGAAAATATAGAACACAACCGTTTGATGGTTTAATGAGCGCAACTACACGGCCACCGAGTAAAGCACCAAGACTTCGACGTCTAACAAACACTGAAACAGTGAAGCACAAATGTCATCCTTCAGACCTCACTACTAATTTACAAATCCTCATCCCACGAATGTAACACTCAATCACTGATCAAATTTAACCAGAGGCAATGCAGCAATTTCTACTATTAGATCAGACAAACGCATGGCACGCTGAACCTGAAAAACTCCACACTGAGCTGACAAACATCAAGTATGCACAGTCAACTTTACAAACTTTCTTGAGCATTAGGGTACAGCTTATACTAGGTTTTTTGAAATTTTTGAGGGGAAAAAACAAAAGGAACATCAAAGGGAACTAATCACTGTAACTACATTGTGTGAAGGTTATCACTGTAATTTATCTATACATCATTATGTCACGTCCGCAAAGCCTAAACAACAATTACAACAACTAGAACTCACTTGAAAGGTCTCGTCAAGCTCAATTCCTTTTTCCAGAGCACAAATGCTTCCAATGATTTGAGAGCCTATAAATCTCCACTGACTAGGTTAAAGAATCACCTTTAGCTATATCATCACCTAGCTAGAACTTCTCATGAGGAATGCTATAATACACCCCAACACTGCACCCGCAACAACCTGCAACAGAAAAGAAGAACAAGTCAAGATGGGCTGGTTCCAATAGAATACACGCATAGAAGGGACAATGAAGATCATTCTACAAGCAAAACCAGTCATTTGTTTCTCTATGTAGGACATGATTGCTAAAATGGTTAGGTGCATTTGATGACTACATAGACACTGGAAGAGTTGGCATCGAGACCATTAAATGCAGAATGCCCATTAGGAGTTCATCATTGCTTGCTCACACAAAAACAATCCTTTACAGTATAAGTCTCAATTCAGTTATTGAAGGAAAGATTTTGACAGCTAAAACAAAACCATTTAGCCATCCTGTGCACATTGAAAAATCAATGGCAACCATCACTTCATATTCATACATGCAGATCAACAACAGACCTGCAGTGGAGTGTGACCAAGTGAATCTCGTAGGGGTCTAACATTGGAGACAGGGTGTTCGGGAGGTAGCTCGCAGACAATTTGATTTAGTAACTGCAATAAATGAACCATACAAATTAGAATAGAAAACATAATGGTTGTTATTGCATAGCACAAGCGCAAACCAACATCATAGAGATAGAGATCACAACAATAAAACAAGCAAAACCATCTTTTATTTGTTATTGCATCTGTGCATGATACAAACATTTTCTAAAATCAAAAGGCTAATAATGTAATTATTTATTTGATATTGCATCAACTTTTATGTAAATTCTAGACATTTAAAATTATCAAGTTATCTAAATTTACTCTAATTTTAAAACTTGAGAAATCCTAATTTCTTTCTTATTGTTGAGTCAGGTTCAACCATTCCTTTATCAAAATAAAAGAGATATCAGGCTTGCTTATAACAAATGTGTGTTTTGGTTTCCATTGTTCTATGTGAGCAGATCGTCCAATTTGATAGCAAAAAGCAAGTGACAAAAAAGACTTCTTGAGCCATAACTTATGGAAGAAAGGCACTCAAGATCACATTGCTTTGATTTTTTTAAAAAAAAATACAACTACGAAAAATAACATACAGAATTGTTAAGTATTAACTAAACGGACCTAACTAATGAAAACCAAATTGAATAAAATTTTGAAACCTAACTAGGGAATATTATAAAAATAAAAAGAAAAATAAAGTAAATTCCTAAACAACAACTTCTAGACCTGATTTGAGCATGATCCAAACCTCGATTGGCCATACTGAACAAGTATTATGTGAATTCTAGCAAGGAAAAGCATGCTGAGGGCAAAAGAAGAAAGATGAACAGTGGGAATAAATAATGCTTATTGGGAATTTTAATGCTATATGATCATTCTAGATTCCTAGTATCATGTACGATTATTAATATTATTACTTAGTAGTTAAATTATGAATCTAGTTTATTTCTTATTTATTATGTTTCCTTTTCCTATTTTTATTTGGTTTGGTGCCTTAAACATGCACCCTACCTAGGCATTCAGTTGACCTTATGAATAATTATAATCAGATATTGGCTTTTTCTCAAAGAAATGGTTCTCTTGGTTTGTGTTCTCGTGGTGGTTCCACATCCCGCTTAGTACAAGTTTCAAAACCAGAAGCAGTTGTTTCAAAACCAATTAGAATGACATTTAGGGCCCACAGATAGCAGGCATATAAGATAAGTTCTACTAAGCTGGAAATATAAGTTTATTATTGTTTCTAGAGTGCTATAGAGGATTCTTAATATGCTCCATAAAGTTTGCCAGATTCCCCGGTGATTTTGATTAATGTAGTAGAACTCACATGTACACAACAAAATATATTGACAGCAACAAACAGCTTTACCTCAGCTTGGCGACCAGCATGAAGTCTAACACCAGTTGCATCATACATAACCTGAGAAAAAAGATTATGTAATCCGATAATGTTGACTCTAAATTAATTTATGGATACTGCCCAGTGGCATGAATGTAGCAGAGCATTCTCTTCAAAGTAAGAATGCACTTAGAAAGTGCATGAAAGTAAAATGATGGCAAAAATTCAGTCTGGCTTGATAACTTCCAAAGGCATAATTAACCTTAAAACCTAACATATATGCCTAATTCATCTTTACAAACATTTCTCATTCATGAAGTTTTCAACAGTAATCGTGAACTTAAGCAAGATCGTGCATGTCAACCAAAAAGAATGTACAAGACCTGTTTACAAAATACATACAACGCATGCCAAAACCAATGCAACAGCAAATGCTGGTGCTCCAGTTCCTTCTTGCAGACCAATAGCGGTTGCTAGAGCAGTCACGGTTGCTGAATGGGATGAGGGCATTCCACCTGACCCAAGCATCCTTCTAGCATCCCATCTCTTCTCCTTGAACCTGCCAACAAAGATGATTTATTGGGGGGGATAAATGGTACAGAAATGAGCAAGGTTGTCTCCAATTTTGCAAAAGATTGTTTCGAGGACACATAGAAATGGAGTCAATCATGACAAATATATTCATGGAAAAACAAAAATAAGCTGTGTGCACATAATTCGCACAACAGTGCTCGCAATTTGTCAATTACTTGATTACAGAAAAGACATAATAAAATTATTAATTTTTGAGAATGATAACTTCTTCAGGTATGAATTTTGGTATTTTCAGTTTCACTTGCATTAAACCAAGATTTGTAGTTTTCATTCAATTGTCTCTTCTTCAGCTCATGAACTAAGGAAATAATAAACACAATTTATTACAGTGAAATAATTCCGAGCAAGGCCTGTTTTGTGAGAGACAAATTAGACCAGTTTCAGAAATAACAGGAAAAAAAATTACTAATGAAATGAATTATTTCCCTCTATTCCACATTCTTTGCAACACTTTCGTTCTTACCACTTAACCGAAAGCAATATATGGACTCGACACCACATATAACTAAGAACCCATTAAGCCCTACCACCGAAAAAACAAACAAGAAACGTAAACTATGTGTATAAAAGAAAAGGATATACATTTATGCAATGAAGAGAGAGTGAGAGAGATTACCACGTGGTGAAAAGCTTGAGGAACTGGGCAAGTGAAAAGGCAAGGAAGGCGGAAAGGAGAGGAATGTTGGAGGGGAGACTAGCGGGCGGAGATGTTGCTGATCGATATCTGGACGATGCATCAGCAGCTGTCATCACTTCGTCCATTGAAACTCTAAAATCAAAATATATGAGCCGAGCCGACAGTGATACAGAAATTAGAAATTTTGGAATAAACTATAAAGATTGCGTTGCTGTTAGGCAAGTGGGTCTGGTGGGTGAGATTTGGATTTTGATTCTGATCGTCTTCTCTGTATTTGTGCTCTCTTCGTCCTCAGCAAGTAACCATCCCGAATAGAAAACAAAAACCCCCCGAGAAAAGAAAAAAGAGAAGAAGCAGCAGCACTAGGGTTAATAGTACCTAAAGGTTACAGATACAACCATTTATAGCATGTTTCATTCCTAAAAATTTAAAAAAAAAATTAAATGAAATTATTTTATATATTTTTAGATATTTTCATATATTAATATTAAAAATAATTTTTAAAAAATAAAAAATATATTTTAATATATTTTTAAACAAAAAACATTTCAAATCCCTTATTATAATCCTAATCAGATTATTAATTTAATAAAGCATTAATCTATCAAAGTATCAATTTGGGTAATTAATCTCTCACAAAACACACCTTACTCGGAATGATAAAATGATAGACCCAGCTTACAAAGTCTAGTATATACTTAGGGCTAAGGGAAAATTATAAAGCCTGAGACAAAAAACAATATTATAAAAAAAAATTAAAAGACATTTATTATTTATCAAAACAGAGATTACTGTAAATTAGAGTGGTGTAAAAACAATTTTTTTCCTTGGCAAAAAAACTGATTGAGTATGCCATTAGAGGTAGAGATATTTTTTCTATAAAAATACTGAGGGTAAAATGATGCATGAATTTCTTTTTGCTATAGTATAAATATTATTTTGCCCTTATAAGCACAAAAAATTAATCCTAAAAAAAAACAAAAAGAATAATTTATTTAATATTAAAAAAATACTTTATGTATAAGTTTATAATCCCAAATATAAAATACAAAAAGATAAAATGATATAAGAGACCTAAAACTAATTACAAAATTGTGCTTAAAAATATAAAATTTAATTAAAATTTAGCTAAGGTTGTGTTTGGTAAAATTAAAAAAATATATAAGGCTAAAAAAAACATTAGAATATACTTGTTAAACACACTCTTGGCTAAAAAAGAATTGTGTTTGAGATTTGTTTTAAAGATGTGTTTGCTAAACATGCTCTACGAGTCTAAAAATATATTTTTTTTAATAAATTTTAGTTTTGTCAAAAATAGCCCTAATTCTTAAAATACCCTTCATGTGATTGGGCTTTTCAACCTGGCTGAAGGCTGCTAAAACCCAAGCTCTTATAAAGTATCCATGAGCCCCCTATTATCTTTCAACCCCAAACCCATTTAAAGACCCAAGCATTAGTATCAGCCCACACGAATTTGGTTGAAAAATAAATGGACTTCAAGAAAAAGAAAACACAAACTTGATTTCCATTTTAAAGCCAATCAGACCCGATCCATAAACAAAAACTTGAGTGCCCCTTCGGTTTTTGGAAGATCAGAACCACAACATCAAAGGACATGCTCCATGTTCTTCAAAACACATTGCATAATCCCAGAATCCATTTTTTTTAAAGACACCGAACACATTCCATGCCAAACACTCATCATGGAAGTAAGTTCATCGTGCACTCTATCATCTCATGAATCATATGAGTTTACTCCCTAAACAAAAGTTATAAATGAAAATCTGACGCCGTGAGGATTAAACCAGATACTGATGGACTTTCACAAAATGAAGAACAAAAGAGAGACTGCCATGTTTAATACATTGAAAAACAATTGGACCTTGAAACTTGATTTATAACAAATCTACAAGGAAAAAAATGATTTTTTGTTCAACTGACCTAAACAAACATTCCTATGAACCTATCCTGAATCAAGTATGGCATGTTTCAAATCATTTCCAAATGAAAGCAAGGAAATCAAAACAAATCGGTGCAAGCATTCTGAGAAGATTATAACATCCTGATTGTATCGAATTTAGAACAAGAAAATTTCCTTCATTAGTACCTAGAACTAGCATGAACATGAGTATAGAACCTTCAAAATGATGGAAAAGACTTCACTTTGATTATTCCAGCTAGTGTTCTGAGAATTAGATTTTAGTTCCTCCATGTATCTTGAATATCAACTAGAGAGAAAAAGACCCGTAAAGGGGGATGGTGCTTTGTCTAGTATAAGCTGGTGGGTGAACTTTGTTTTCTCTCTGAAAATGCAAATCCCTCTTATTTCTTTTTCTATTTCCTCTGGTTTTGTTCACCTTGAAGGATCCAAATCCAGTGTATGTGTTTGGTATGTTTTAAAGGGGATACGGAAAGATGAGAACAGATTTTTATGCCCCTCCTCTAACTCGACCTCATATTTGGAAGTTTCTTCAATTCTGCCCCTAACTATTTTCAATTGGATCCTCTGTTTTTTCCGTCTTATTCACAATGATCTATGGTTTTAGGATTTTTCAATTCAGATCTTAATTAACCTTCAAACTTTAAATTTCTTTCAATTAATCTCTTGATTGCATCAATTAGGTTATCCAAAGTTTCATTCGGGTCCCTGATCTTTCAATTATCATAAATTGACTTGAATTAGACCTTTAGAGTTAATTTTTCTTCAATTAAATCCTTAATTAAACTAGTTGAACTCTTTAAAAGTTTAATTAAGCCTTCAAATTTAATTAATTCTTCTAATTTTCTCCAAATTAATTTTCAAACTTAATTTTGCTTCAATTAAATTAATTAAACCCATTAAAATTTTAATTAAGTCCTTGAACTTAATTAGTTTTTTTTTCAGATTTGGTCAAATTGACTTCCAAACTTCACTTTACTTCAATTAAGTCTTTTTTCAACATATTTTGTCAATAATATTCCAATCTGACTATCCTTCAAGCGTTTTAACTTGTTGTACGTTTAAGTCCTAAAAATATTGTTGGATTTTGAATTTATGATTTTTTTTGGATTTTTGAATATTTCATAAAAAGAAAAATATTTTTCACGCAAAAAAAATTTAAAGACCTAAAAATGGATTTTGATAGTTACATATTCCTTACAATACTTTAGAAAAGTAAGTTTGTAAAGAAAAGAAAACGATATGAAAACCTTCCTTGGTTGGGAGAGAAATCCATTGAGGAGTTTTGATATTAACAAATCAAATGGTGGTTATCTTCGTGCGTAGATTTCAAATCAGACCAAATATAGACAAACCAAGGACACAAATATGTTGGAAATCATGCAAGAATCAATAATCTAGCATTCATGCCCTTTGATTATCACTCAAAAACCATGATTTTGTCAAAATAGGTTTCGATTTTAAAACCTATTGAAAATATGTTATTGATGCAAATAAACTCTAGATTATTGACTAATAAAGTTGCCCGAAGGATTCTGTGTAAAGAATTGGACCAAAACTAGTTCAAGTCATGGGGCTAAGGTGCTGAATAATCCAGAAAATACCCAGATATAGAACCAGCCGTTGTCAAATCCAGAACTGACAATTTAGGTGTCTAAAGCATGTTTACTTAGTTATAACAAACCACATTATCATAACCAAGCATATTTGAATCAAAAGAAATAACAGACAACATCAAATCATCTAGATCATACAGGATGTTCTAAATCCAAAAACATAAACTTAAAACAACTTACATATTTATACAATATGGATTTAAAATTGATTTTTCGATGCTCATTTTGGTCATGAATAGACCTAGCAAATCAAAGATAAACATCATTGATCACTACAACATTGTTTTATAAAAAAACAACTTAAATAGAAGACTTTTATTACATCTAAGATATATATAAAAAAAAAACCCTTCAAAAAAGAGAATCAAACTATCATAGTAACAAAATGAACAACCACAACATTATTTGCTAAACATTCTAAATGTCATCTCTATGTTTGTAATATATATACAAATCAAATGACAATAAAAAAAACACTCAAGCAGACCAAATGGACTCCTCTTTCAGGTTAGAAAGTATACTTTCAAGCCCCTGCAGTAGCTATTGCCCTCTTTACTTTCTTGCAAAGTATTGCTTCCACAAGCTTGTTACCCTTTCAAAACTTAAAAAATCCTTGTGCTAGGCATTAAAACATTTATATTTCAAGTTTCTTTTGTTAGCCTTTTCTTCTTTTTTCTCATTTCTGCTTTGATTTTCTAGGGAATATTTATAAGGGTTTGCTAGGATTTTTGATGGGTTCAAACATATATTGATTGATCAAAATGAAAGGATTCTACAGTTGTGAGTTCTGTAAATATGTTGGTTTTTCAATTGTGGTCTTGCAAAATACTTGGTTTTTAGAGGTTTTGGTGTTTTTTCAAACTTGAAGACCAATGAGTTTGTTTCTGACCTTTTGATATAGAGAGAAACGTGACCAACCTTTGATAAGAACACACAAAAAATATTAGTGGTTTTGGGAAATAGATATCACATCCATCGATGACTAAGTTAACCACTTTCAAAACTTTATCGAAGCAACTTTGATGTCATCGTCATTAAAGATCACTTGATCTTGGTAGAGGAGGTGAACACCTTTTTTTTTTATCCAACCTTACATTCGAAGGTATGTAACCTTACATTCATTCGTTTGAAAGTGTCAACCCGATCAACCTAGAATTTAAAAATGCAGTGATGGCTGATTGGTGACAAGATGTTATTGAGTTCGTTGAAGAAAATGAGATGTAAACATTTGATGATAATGAGTGATCTTTGTAGAGGGGTTGTTTTTTAGTTGAATGGTGGTGGTTATAACCTTAGAGGTGATGGGAAACACCACATTCATTTGCTTGAAATTGCCTACTCAATTAGCCAAAATTGTTGAAGAAGAAGCTAAATAGTGTGGTGGGGACAACAAACCCACATCGTAGATCACACGAGTATATGAACGAAGACGCCAGCCTTGACCTCTTTGGTTGGGAGACTGAGCCCATTTAAGCTTATTTCATTGTTTATTTTATTTATTTAAGTTAAACAATTTTAGTTGATGGGTTGCGTCCAATAGTGAGATGTTTTAGAGTTATGCTATTTATATGTTCTCTTTCATTTTGTGAGAGAGTTTTGATGATTAATTAAAAATATTGTAGACTTGCATATTTTCAATTCCCATTCTTTTCTTTCTTTGCTTTCAATTCTTAGCTTCTTTCTCTACAAATCTTTTTTCTTTTATATTTTAATTCTTTTTTTTCATTGTTCCACATCAAATTTGATATCAGAGCCTTGGATTTTTAATTTTTCCTCACAATTAATTAATCTAATTAGGGCTTGTGGAATTTTTAGTTTGATTTGGAAAAAAAAAATCTCTAGTCCTGTTCTGATTACAGTAAAAAAAAAAAAATTGTTCATCTTCTCCATCAACAACGGCAGCCAGCCACACCAACAAACACCTGCCACAGAGCACGCCATCCTTACCAGAAAGTAGATCGGGCTTCTCGAATAGCCACCAAAACCCACAACAATTCTCTACAGCATCCACGATGACATATCACATTTTCCCTTACAACAGGTCACTCTCCACGCCAGCGGCAGATCTGTTCCAACCACCACTTCGCGTCACAAGCAATCCACAGATCCACACCGACTTGTTACCTCTAACACTCCCGCAACACCTCCACAACAGATTGTCCACACCAGCAGCAGCAGATCAATTAGTGTCAACAACCTAAGACCAACACAGCCTCCGCCACGACCAGCCATTGACCACGTCCAACTTGACTGTGAGTGGATCAACATCGTAGGAGACAATAATAGTTTTTTATTGGCCCTGTCCAACTTAACTGGGAAGAGATCAACATCGTAGAAGACAACAATAGTTCTTTGTCTACAGCAATCACACTTCCTTCAACATTTGCCACCTGCAACAACTATAAAGAAACCATAATCATCTGCCACCAGAGACTCAGCTACATGGAAGACTCCTAAGGAAAAATTAATTAACCCTACCATGTCATCTGCCATTTCAGCACATTGTTGCCACTTCAGCCATAAACAGCCACGTCACCAAGACTGCCACATAAACAAACTCTGCCACGTCATCTTTCCTACCACGTCAGCTGCCATGTCATCCTTCACTGCCACATCATATGGTCAGAAAATTCTTTTAACTGTTGAATATCATTATTCCTGGTATATTTTTTACACCTGTTAACTACGATTTAACATCATTATTATTCTTTATCGCCCATAAATAAATAAATAAACAAAATACATAGTTTCACCTTGCAAATTGAATCACCTTAACTTCAAAAGTTTTTTCCACAACTCGTGTATTGTGATAAAAAAAAAATACTTCTACTTAAAATTGTGAATATCTAAAATAATTCTGAGAATTTTCTAGTCAACTCTTGGTATTTAAATGTCAGTCTACTGGTAGGTCCAATATTTATACCAGAATGTTGACCATTAATTTTTAGAGAAAAAAAATTAGGATTGTTGAAATATTAGCCAAATCTTCAAAGAATTTTATAAATTTATTGTAAATTCTCAAAAAAAATGCAAAAACGATTCTAAAAATCAATGCTAAAAAAAAACATTCTCTCTCTTTTTATGAATAAAATGCAATTTTTTTTAAGACCATGTTTAACAAAAACTCATTTTTTTCTAAAACCAAAACTGTTAAAATAAGCTTAGGAGGTGTTTGCCAAAAATACCATTAAGCCAAAGAAAACCTTTAGCAAAAACATTGCCGGCTAAACAGAGTCTTAACCAAAAACCCGTTCAAGTTGATCTAAAACTTTTAGTTCGACCATAAACTAAACCAAAGTTCGTTGGTTTGACATGAAAAACAAACTAAGACCTAAATTAGAATCTAAAACAAAATCAAACTTAAAAAAAAAAAAAACTCAAAATCTTTTTATCAAAACGGATTAAAACCCAGAAAAACAAAGAACATGAAGAACATCGAGGAACATTCAACATAAACTCAGCAACGTATAATTCAAATCATACAACATATAGACAAACCAAGGACATAGACATATTGAAAATCATGCAAAGATCAATAATCTAGCATTTATGCACTTCGATTATCACTCAAAAACCATAATTTTATCAAAATGAGTTTCGACTCAAAACTGAAACCCAAGATTAAAACCTACTGAAAACATGTTATTGATACAAATAAACCCTAGATTATTAACTAATAAAGTCGCCCGAAGAATTTTGTGTGAAGAATTGGACCAAAACCGGTCCAAATCATGGAGTCAAGGCATTGTTCTTTTCAAGAACACGAAGAACACTACATTAGAACCTAGAAAATGCCCAGATATAGAATCAGCCATTATCAAACCCGAAACTGGCATTTTAGGCCTTTAAAACTACCTACTCGATCAGCAAAAACTTTTAAAGAAAAAGCTAAACAATGGATGAACGACATGTTGTCTAGGTTAAACCCTAGGAATTGGGGTTTTTAATTTGGGATTTAACATATTTCATTTTGGTGTCTTCTTCCAGTTGCTTTTAATTGCACCCATAATTGCCTTTCAAACTCTTAATTTTATGCAATTTCACTCATGCCAAACTCAATCATCATTCTCAAAGTTTAGTGTCATTTTCATCTTGGTCCTTAGTTTTTTATTTGTGCACTTGGATCCTTAATTGACCATCAAACTTTCAATTTTTTTCAATTTGGCTTTTGATTTGGTTAATTTCAGCCCCTACAATTACATGCCTTTTTCAGTTTGGTCCTTAGTTTTGGATTTCATCAATCAAGTCCCTAATTGCCTATTAAACTTCAATATTTATGCAATTAAGCCTTGATCTGACTCAATTAACTCTTGAAAATTGCAAATCGACCTCCAGACCTTAATTTCTTCCGGGTAAAGTCTAAATTGACTTTAAAAATCAATTTTTCTTGCAATTAAGCCTTCCAAAATTCTTATTGAATCCTTACCTATTCAAATTTGTATTTCTTTACCCCAAATAAAAATATTTTTACCAAATGAGTCCTTTGTCAATCAGAATTGGGTTGTAATTTTTTTAATCTTATATATTTTGGTCCTCTAATTTTTCCGTTTGTTATTTTGATCGTTCACCATTAACTTGAGCAATCTTTTAGGCTTTCTTCTTGTTTTTTTGGATTTTTCCTTTTCCTTTCTTTTTTTGTTTTGTTTGTGGGGTCGAAAATGAATAACAACACATACCTCTACTTCTTTATTAATAACATCTTAACTTCTTAATTATGATCACTACTATTGTTGTAATATCATCATCATAATCACCAATTTTATTATTATATCTTAAGCACCACCTTTAGCTTAATATTATCATCATCATTGTTAAATCCACCACCAACATGAGCTCTATGGACTTTAAAAACATATGTAAGCTTCTTTTTTTTTTTTTTATCACTAGTCTATTATAATTACCTCTATTATATCATCACCACTAAAATAACAATCATTGTTAATTTGGTATTACTATAACCATTATCATCATTATTAGCATCATAAATACAATGATATCATCACTATTGTTATATCGTTAGTGTCACCACCAAAACTACAATGATACCATCACGATACCATTATTTCACCATCATAATTAAATGTGTTATATTATTAGTTTATATTTGAACTAATAATATAAATTTAATTTTTTTTCAAATTAAACAAATTATGTATAAATTGTTTTCTTTCATATAAATTTATTAAGAAATAGTTTAAAAAAAAATTATAAATAAAAAAATAACAATTTTCAGTTTTATAAAAACAAAAACTTTAAAACCAAAAAAAGTACCATACACCCCTAAAAATTCATTTTTGCACTTTAGAATATTACTATAAATAATCATCTTCCTTAAACCAAATTTGAAAAAAAGAAATCAAAATTCATCTCTCTTCTTCTTTATATCTTCATCTTTTTCTTGACAAAAAATGATAGAAAAAACATATGTTGCCATAAACAATATTTAACAATACAATAATAAGATTAAACTAAGAACAAATATAATCTCACTATATATCATATTTGTATGTTTCATTCAATTATCTCTTCATCTTCTTACTCAATTACTCAATTGATGGACTAGGTTGAGGATAGCATGCAATGCTCGATCGATTGAATTCAGATGGTGTTGGTGGAAAAAATGCATACTTCTCATTTAATATTTGAGTATATAATATGAATTGCAAGGTTATTTTGAGTAGTTGATCTATCTCTTCTCTAATAAGTATAGAAATTCATAGAATACTAAAGCAAAAAAACCAAAAACCTAATTAAGATAAACAGAAAAATAGACAAATAACAAATAACAAAATAATTAGCAAAAACAATCCCCAATGACATGATGCCAAATTTGACACTCTAAAAAGAATATAAATTAAATTATTGTACTAAATAATATCGTTATTATGTATGGTAGCAAGCAAGGGTCATTCGAACAAAATATTGTTTTTGGTTAACAAGTTATTGTCTCAAAAGCATAAGAAAAAAAAATCTAATATGATTACTAAAAAAAATAAAACTAGAAAACCTATCTAGACTTAATAAAATTGACTAAAACTTTGCAAACAAACTAAAAAACACTTCTATCTTAGTCACATATAAAATCAAGGGCAATTTAGTATATATATAAAAATAAAAATAAACATCTAGAAACCTAAAAATTTTAGAATCAAGTTTTTAATAAAGTTTAAAACTTAATGAGAAACATGGTTAAGGCATCATTCTCCACTTCTAAACATGAAATATAGCCAAAAATCAAAATGATTCATTCACTTTCCTTTGAATTTAGCAACTCTAAAACAATCATAATTTCGATTATCTTGATCATTCCTTACTTTGTTGTCAAGTAAAATAAACTTTATACTTTATCTCTTTTTATTAAACAACTTAGAACAAGCTCTCTAAATTCAATTTAAAAAAAATAATAAATCAAGAAAGATGTAGGTTGAATCAAGAAGAAAACACACAAACTCGGTTTATTAGTCTTGGATTATATTCTACAAATAATTAATTGAAAATCTCTAATAATCTACTAACACAATTTGCAACTTAGCTTAGAATTATTAACAAAACAAACCAAAATCCTAAAATAGCAACCAAATCCCTGTCATCTCTATCAGCAAGATGACAAATTTAAATAATGAAATCAAGAGAATATAAACCAATTCAATAGAGAGATGCAAGTAAATCATGAAATTTATTGATTGAAAATAAACATGTCTAGAGTTTTAAAATCATCCTTAACAAAAGAAATATCTAGCTACACATGCTTAAGATATTAAACATCAAATTCATAGAGAAAACTAACAAAAAAAAAACAAAAGAGAAAAGAAGTAGATAAAACTTGGTTATAGTGACCGAATCTCCTCTATTTTTCTTTCACCTGTCTTTATTTTGTAAGTGTATTTTTCTTCTTCTTTCCTGGCTCCTCTATTTATAATGGTTTTCATGTTATCTCCGATAAGTCCAAGTTGATTTAAACCAATGGTCATGTTTATCTCTTTTCAAAACTCAATCTTCTTATTAAACCACATCATTGAATCAATAAAATAATTTCATATGGTTTAAATAACTTGGATGAGCAAATAGCTAACATGACATCTAATTCTTTAGAGTTTTCACTTGAATTTTCATCTAGCCCATTAAAAGCATTGTTAATAAACCCGGACCGGCCCGACAGGTCGACCCAGTGGCTGGATCAGTCCGGGTTTGTTAAAAGACCAACAGTGCAACAACCCAGCAAAACCGGGCAAACCTGGACGAGACCCGATGTTTTTTTTTCAAATGTGGTTTTTCTCCTATACCCCTCTTTTTTCATTTTTTTTTAGTTGGTTATTAACACTTTTTAAAGCTCACTGTATAAATATTAGAAAAATATTTTATTTTTTCAATGTAGTATTTGAAACCCTTTTGCATACGTGCTCTATGTTCACAATAAAAAAGTTATATTTTTTCAATGTGGGATTTGAAACCCTTTCGTATATATTTTCTATGTTCCCAAGAAAAAAAGTTATATTTTTTCAATGTGGGATTTGAAACCCTTTAGTATATATATACTTTATGTTCCAAAGAAAAAAGTTATTTTTTCAATGTAGATTTGAAACCTTTTCGTATATATACTCTATGTCACAAGAAAAAAGTTATGTTTTTTCAATATAGGATAAAAAAAGTTTTGGTTTAAATAATTCAACTTAAAAGGATAACATAATATCTTTTTAATGTGAGATTTGAAGCTCTTTAATATTTATACTATATGTTTACAAGAAAGAAGTTATTTTTCAATATGAGATTTGAAGCACTTTAGTATATATACTCTATGTTCACAAGAAAAAAAATTATGTTTTTTAATGTGGGATAAAAAACTTTTTAAAATATTCTTTTAAACTTCATTATTTACAACATTTATAGCCTATATTCACATGAATTTTTTCACATGAAATATTAAAACTTTAAATATTTTTTTTTTATTTTTTCGGGTTGATCCGGGTTGACTCATAAAACCCGGGACGGGCCGGGCTTGATAACTATAATTAAAAGATGAGGTTTGAGCTTTAAAACATCTTATCTTAGGCCTAATAACATAAATTAAATCTAAAACTTTTATTTTTTTTTATTATTTATCTAAAACACCTACAAAACACAAAAGAATAATAAAAAATAATAATAATAATAAAGACAATAGATAAATTAACAGAAAAGGATTTAAAATCCAACACTTGTCAATTTGCAAAGAATTTAAAATTTTAGTTGTAATCTATTGTATCGAGGTAGCCATTGCACAAAATCTTACCAAAATAAGCAAGATTGTGCACAAAACTCAATTTAGCTCATTTTAAAGCTCGCCATGTCGTTTAAGGGATCTGTAGGTTGGTGCTATATCTGTTTCACCTTTTCTTAATTTTTCTCTCTTTGCCAAAGTTTAAGTCTTCTCAAAATTCTCAATACGTATAGTTCAATATTGCTTCCACCTAACTTAAACATGTGTTGAAAACTACATTACGTACAACTTCAATCCGAAAGTGACCCATCAAACTTAAAGTTGATAAACCCTAGGCCAGCAAAATTCTTTAAAACTGATATATTTTATTAATTGAGTGAGATTTTGTTTTTTCCTCGTAGCTATTTTATTTCTTAATTAATATAATAACATTTTGTTTGACAGATGGTTAAAAAGGTAAAAACAATTCATCACTTAATCTGCATATTGAGCAAGATCCATTAACGTAAGAAAAACTATTTTTATGTAAAATTGATAAATTACATATAAAAATAAATAATTATACAAAAATGATTTGTGTGAAAAAATTTAGAATTTAAGTAATTCAATAACAACATTGCACAATATAGTGAATAAATTAGATGATAAAACTAATATATTACGTAAGAAAATCAATAAATTGCTAAATCAATAGAATATATGAAGAATAGTATGTGTACTTGTTATGTATCTAGTGCACACGATTGAAAAAGAAGCTGTTGTTGGATTAAAAGGTTTATTTTTTCTGTGATCTCAGATTCGAGTCCTGTAATTGTTCATATGATGGCCACTGAAAACTTACATGGTCGTTAATTTCAGGCTCGTGGGATTAGTCGAGGTGCACGCAAACTGCCCGAACACCCACGTTAAAAAAAAAAAAAAAAAGCTGCTGTGTTGTATCTATTATCTGTCTTTTTTATCTCCATATAATTACTAAACACTATGTTAAGGGGGGAAAAAAAAAGCAAGCAACACAGCTGCTCAGATCTAAAACGTTATTTTATTGAATGGATGAGATGGAAAGATTCTCATCCAATGGGGTGGAAAAGCGATGGCATTCATGAAGCAGTGGTGTTTGAAAAAAAATAAAAAAAATAAAAATATTTTTAAAATTACGGCAGTGATTGTTTTTTTTTTAAAATTTTTTTAAATATATTAAAATAATATTTTTTTTATTTTTTAAAAAAATTATTTTGGATATCATCATGTTAAAAAATATTAAAAAATTAATATTTTAAAAAAGAAACAAAAAAAAAAAAAAAAAAGAAACAGGATAATGGGAACTTGGAAGAGAATAAACCACGTTTATCAGTTGCATGGAGAATGAGATTGATCTTCTCCAGATTCGGAAGTCTATGTGTCTTTCTAAATTTCATTCATATTAAATAAAGACTAATAATATTATATTTGCCTCCATTTATCCAAGCGCCGACTAACAACCCCACCTTTTTTTTGCTGTGCACAGAATTTATCATTAGCTGGTTTGTTTTTTATTTTTTTAATGCGTTTAAATTGTTTAGAAGTTTTAATATTAAAAATAATTTTTTTTTAAATATATTTTTAACTTTAAACTGAAGCTTTCTACATGAAACACGTCCTGTGAGTTTGTGTGGCTTCACTACACCACACATAGCCAATAAATAGCAACCGATCTCCATAAATCCTCTGGTTGCAGTTATGTTGGTATTTAATAGTAGTTTAATAGTAGGATAATAATTATTTTTTAAAGTTTATTTTTTTAAAAATATATTAAAATAATATTTTTTATTTTTTAAAAAATTATTTTTAATACCAGCACATCAAATATCAATATATATATATATATATAATAATTTTAAATAATTTTTTAAAAAACATTTTTATCAACTTATGATTTGACTGGAATCCCAAATAAATAATACTTACAAATCAAATTGGACAAGGAAATAAGCCACGTTTTTTCATATATAAATAGAATTTGGGATACAGGTACAGAACTTACATATGAAAGTGTAATTTGTTTGGTTTTTGGCCACTAATTTTTTTCTTAAATAATGATTTTTAGTTTTTCATAATCGAAAAAGATTAAAACAATCTAAGTCTTAAATTTGTGTCTGTAAGTTAAGTTTTTTTTCTTTTTCAAAATTATTTTGTCTCATGTCATTCCTTGCGTATCATCAACCTCCTGGCTCCAGTACAGCGTTAAGCACATCAACCCACATGCTAACGATAAATATGCTGGAGCGACGCTTACTGTAACTCAATGGGAACGCAGACTGGATTTTCATTTTGCTTGAAAAAAGTTATCGTGATGTCGATGAGCTGGGGCTGGGGCTGGGGCTGGGACCCGGACCCTTGTGGTTCACATATCACGAGAAAGTGCTGAAAAAACTGCTGACAAGATAGAGACGCTCGAACTTTGCAGGGCCATTGGTTGCCAATGGCTGGGACCGTTTGGACTTGGCCGAAGCCTCTCCATCCAGAGATATATTTCTTCGGCATGACCACATTGCAATTGTCATTTACTGACGAAATTTCCCATAGTGGACTTTTGCGTGCTTACCAGTGCCCCATGAAACTGCTCCTATATTATTATGCTGGGAAGGCAACAACCTGTGTGAAACGGCCATGGGAAGCTTCTTCTTTTATTTACTATTCTTGAGAGAGGGAAGAAGAAGAGGTAAGTTGAGGGTGAAGAATAACCCTATGCTGAGCCAATGACATCAAGCATCTTCTGTGTTAAATTTTGATTTATCCCAGTCGACTTTATGTGCCAATGACTCTTTCTTTTCTCTGAAGTACCACTACCAGAAAATCGATAAATACAAACGGATATACCGAGGGAATATTTCCGTCGGTAAATTTTCGAGGGATTTTACGGACGGAAATATTCCGTCGGTATATACCGAGAGAATTACAGTCGGAAAAAAAATAAATGATTTACCAACGGAATTACCGACGGAATTTTTTCCGTCGGTAAATTCGTTGGTAAACTGTGAACACTATTCATCATGTCAATTACAAAGGGAATCACCGACGGAATTTTCCGTCGGTATTTTCCAGAGAGCTCCAGAATTGTTCACTTTCTAATTGCAATGTAAATTGTTGTTCTTTACCGACAAAATCACCGACGGATTGAAAAGTCGTTGGTGTTATTTGGCGGTTTTCTGAAAAAATTCAATTAATTTAAAATTTTCATTTAAATATTACAGATGGAATCACCGACGGATTGAAAAATCGTCGGTAATTGTTAGCGGTTTCTGAAAACTTTTTATGAATTTAAAAATTTAAATTAAATATTACCGATGAAATTACCGACAGAATAATTAAAAATATTAATATTCAATTATCCTTCGGTAAATCCGTCGCTAACGCGCCTCAATAAAAAGTCTCACCCCTTTTTTCATGAGAGATAGACTCACTCATTTCTCATTCTTCTTCTTCTTCTTCTTCTTCTTCACTATATGTAAAAAACATCAATATCTATTTCTTTCTCTTCTTTTCTCTCCTCATCTCCTTCTCTTTCCCTCCATGCTCGGGTATGTCTTCTTCTTCTTTCTTCTTTTATCTTCTTAGTTTTTTTTAATTAATATGCTTTATGATTATTTTTTTCTCTTCTTAGCTTCACTTGCAACTACATTAAGGTAATATTTTTCTTTTTTCTTTTTTTTCATGATTTTTTTCACTATATTTGTTTTTTATTTTATTTGTTATTTTTTTTTTGTTCTTAATAATTGTATAAATGTTGTTGTGAGATTTTTTTTTCATATGAGATCAATTTTTAGCTGATTTATTTATAGGGATTTTTAAATTTTTAGCAATTGCAACTTTATTTTTTTCATATGAATTTTTATAGTTGAATTTATTTTTTCGTTTATTTATTTGTTGCAAATTTGTTTGAGTTGATTTTCTTATTCTTTTTTCCAAGCATTTTGAGTATATATTATAGAGTGTTGATTTATGTTAATTTAATTATTTTATAATTTTATAAAATGATTTTTTAAAAAAATGTTTTTATATAATTACCGACGGAATTCCGTCGGTATATCCCTCGGTAATTCCGTCGGTAATAAAAAATATTATTACCGATGCGTCTTTTCCGTCAGTAAATCCGTCGGTAATAATATACCAACGGATTTACCGACGAATAAAAACTTACCGACGAACGATTCACCGACGGATCATTTCCATCGGTGATTTCGTCGGTAATATAATTACCAATGGAATATGTGTCTTATACCGACAGAAAAATTTTATCGGTAAAACTGTTAAATCTTGTAGTGTAGTTTCCTTCACTTTGTTTCATATAATTATGAGAACTCTCATATCTGTGCTTGTGATGGTACTTGGATCAAGTTTTCATAAATAACCCTGTGAAATACTTTTGAAAATAATTATACTTTACCTTCTCAGACTCAAACAGTCAGAGAAACGGATGAGAATTTAAAAATGAGGAAGGATTATCTCTTGTTGTGTAAAACTAGCTTTGTTGCCATGCGTCTCAGCGGGTAGCAACTAATATCTCGTATGAATTCGGTGATCAATATATTTTGCAGATGTGCTGTGAACAATATGCTAACAAAGTGTATCATGAGAGTTAAGAGTATATACCATGATGGATTTTTTTTATGCTGCTTGCAAGTGTAAATTGTAGAAAAGAATAGAAAACAATCATTAAATGCTGCGGATACCTTTTAAAATACGTTAAAATAAAATTTTAATGATTTGCAATTTGACTAAGCAAGAATCTGCCTTGAAAAATCAAAGTTATACGCAATAATATAATCATCTCCTTCCTATATCTATAAAGATATTCGAACGGGTAGTATAAAATCACAATAAAGTTGATCAATCTTTTAAAATTTTGTAAGTTCAATCAAGAACTTAGTTTGAGAATCACTCAACCACACAAATAATAATAATAATATCAATTTCTTAATTAAAAATAGTCTAACCTCAAAAAGTTTCTACAAAAAATATTTATACTAGAAAAAACCCTAAGTATAATAAGATATACTTAGTGGATATTAATAATTCAATGAACCTAAGTTTAAATAAAGGCCTTAGTATCTCTAAAATACCTAATAACAATTAAAAGATAAATAATAATAAAAATAGTCTACTTAATTTAAATAAGACTAAAGTCGTTTTGTAATTAGTCGAATCAAAACTCAATTTCAAACGCATGGTTCTTTCTCGTATTAATGAATTAGAAGGCATGCTATATATTACTGGAAAGATATAGATATTTAATTTTCAAGGCACTAGAATCAAATTAAAACTCCTTTTGAAGATCTAGTTATGACCAAAACATAAAGAAAGGTCAAAATTATAAATTTGAATCCTTTTATTCTAATATTTTTGTAATGTCTAAATGCCTACTAACAAATCTTTCTTGAACATGAATTAAATTAATCAAGACTTGTTTTTTATTAATTAATATCTTTTTTAAGTCCATCTTAACATATATGTCTTGAAAAAGTCTATTGAAAGTCTCTTTAAACCTTTTAGCTCTAAATCTTGTCATTGGACCAACTAAGACCTCTAATAGATCTCTTGGTGTTACTTGGATCACATCATTTCCTCTCTCTTCAAAAAGATTTACCCTCAAATCATCATCCACATCAAATAAAGAGAAATAAAAAATATTGAATATATACCATTAACACTATACTCACTTGGTAGATTCACTATGTAGGCATTGTCATTAATCCTCTTTGTAAACCCCCACCTAAAAATAATAAATATGTGATAAATACAATTATCTTGAATTGAAAAATGGTAGATTAAAAGGGAAAATTGTTATAATTTGGGATAAAAACCCGTAGTAAATTAACTTAAATTTTGGATGAGATAAAGTAATAAAATTAAGACGTGAAATGTTAACTAGTGATAAATCACGTGAACTTCCCAATCAAATAAAATAATTATTTTAAATGAAGAATTTTTTTTAAAAATTTGGGGTGAGAATTTTATAAAAATATAAGGGAATTCTAAATAAGTTAATGTATGTTTTACAAGTAAATAATGATAACCGGTAGTATAAGCCTTGTGTATAATTGCATAATTTTTAACCAAAAAAGGGAGAAAATTAGAGGGAAACATTTTTATTATGAAAATGGATGAATGTCTTCAATTTACTAGTTTGAAAATCTTGATGATTTAAGTAAATAAAACAATACGTAAATTCGGATTTTAGCATGAAAATTTTCTAGTATCCAGTTTTATAATATTAAGCATAATTCTCAATACAACTCTTAGATTGAAGTGAAATTTTACGAGGAATCTCCTAATATATTTTTCAATTTTAATTTTAAGTTTAAGATAATTCTGAAATGTATGAGTATACTACATTAACTTTTGATCTCTCTTTCTATAGAAAATAATAATAATTAAATAGATATATGTTTAATATCTGAATAAATATATGATATTTGATTGGACCGGATATGATCCACCTGAAAAATATTTTTAAATTTAAAAACTAATATGGATAGTATAAAAATATGACTTGTAGGTTTCATTGTTATGTATGCACCACTTTTTAATCAAGAATTACTATTTAATTTACTTATTTTTCGAAGTGAGCTTACTTACTACTGAGTCTAATTAAAAGGAAAGTACACAAATTTAGAAGGAAATGGGGGTGATAATAGATGAAATTAAGATTTTTAAATTTAAAAAACAAAGGTGTTTTTTCTTAGTATTTTGTGATTAATGCTTTGAAATATATAAGTTTTTAGAGTAAAAACAAAGTGAACCCTTTACCTAAGCGAGATATTTATAACAATTGAATCTTGTAGTCTTAAGGAAAAGGAAAGATTGAAAAGTCATTTATTTTTTATGATATTAATGAACAATAAATATCTTTTTCACATCATTAATGAGATAAAAATTATGATAGGCTCATTGAGAGATTTTTTATACATCTATAGATGTAGGGAGATGATTACCTCTAATATGAACAGTTCATATAAATAATTTGAAGATAAAACTTTATGGTTTTAACATGAATCTCTAAGTTAAAATAAGTCCGGCATGTAACCAAACCTAGAGAAAATAGATCTGGCGTCTTGCTAGATCCACGTGACTTGAGCTTAATTTATGGTTGAACCCAAGTATATTAGATTTAACATCTTACTAGATTTATGGTGATTTGATTTTAACTCGTGACTGAACCAAAGTATATTGGGTATAATATCTTACTAGACCATATTCAATTGGACTAATATTCTATTTATTGATTTGAAATCTTTCAAAGCAAAAAAATATTGAATTAAAAATACAAACTCATCAATTATTTTGTTATTGTCACAATGATGTATGTCCTAACACAAACTGAAACTTGAAATCACAATATAAATATTACAAAAGATTATACTCCTTATATAATATGATAATTTATTTGTAAGTCAAAGTTTAGTTCAAGTGTTAGTAAGTGAAACCACCTCTTTACAATTCTAATTATTTCCTAAAAAAAAAAAGATGAAGAAGTTTTTGGTAGTAGCAAATAATACAAGGTGACTGAATTTATGTTTGAAAATATTAGCACCATTCATGTTTTGATCACCAACTAGATACTTGATCTATGCTTCGCTGCATGTTAGATATTGTTTTTTCAACACAAACTTTTTCGACATGTTTTTTCAGTTAAAAAAATTCTAAATGAAAATAAAAAAGTTTATGCATATATATAATTAAATAAATTGAGAATTATATGTGTTAATCAATAAAAAACATTTAAAAATAAAACATGAAAAATTGAGAGATATATTTAGATCAAGATATTTAATCTCGCAAGACGGAACATTTATCGGGTTGTGTTTGCTAAATTTATTTACTAAAATAATTTTTCTATTCAATCAAACGATAATAGAAATAGACACACACATTAAATTGATTGAATAAAATAAAATGAAAAAAAATATTATGCAAAGTTGTACATATTAGAAATATTATCTTAAAATAATTTTTTTATTTTAAAAAATAAAGTTAATCTATACAAAAGATAAAAAAAATCTTAATTGAATTAAAAAAACCTCTTTGAAAATTAAATGCATAACTAAAAATAATTGTCATTTCAAATAGGCTCTCTAAACAAAATAAAAGAGAGAATGACTATTAATCTAAATATAAATAAAAAATATTTGCAAAAAGTATAAAAATAAACATTAATTTGTAAAAAAAGAAGAAGGCCAAGTATTGCTAGGCTTAGAAAGCAAAGTTAGCTTGTCTAGCCCATGTCTTTAGGGCCCACACGAGGACGTGCCTTTGCAAGCCCGCATGACTGGGCTCTTATTTTTTTATTGCTTCATGTCATCAGTCCTAATATGTTTTGAAAAACAAAATTAGACGACGCGTCACCCGCATGCCAAATAGTTTCTCCTCTTAAACATGCAGACTTTTTCAACACATTTTTGTACATAAAAAATTAAAAGTGTAAATTAAAAAGTTTATGCATACATGTGTGGTAATACATGAGAAAAAATATATTAACAATAACTAAAAATAAAATAGAAAAATTGAATGCGATAATAAATGAAACTTTTACCCAGTTGTATTTACTGAATTTGTTTATTAAAATTATTATTTTTATTGAATCAAATGATATTAAAAATAGACACACATATTAAATTGATTAAATAAATTAAAAGTGAAAAAAAATATTATGCAAGGCTGCACATATCTGAAATATTATATGAAAATAAATATTTTTTATTTTAAAAAATAAAGTTCTTGTATACAAAAACATTAAAAAAATTATTGATGAATCATAATAATTTTTTAAAAAATTAAATACGAACAACACCATTAAAAAACAATCTTTATCCAAAAAAGGTTAAATAACCAAAAACAAATCACTAATGAGGGATATTAATTGAAATATAAATTTTAAAATTATTTTTAAAAAAGATATATATAAAAAAGACACAGTAAAAAACATATTATAAAAAATATAATTTTCCGATTGTTGTGCCTTAACTCATTAAACTTGTGACCCAGACCATGAAATCAACCAAGTTCAATATTTTTTTCTTTTAAATTTATATTCAACCTTTTAAAAAAAAAATGAAGAGCAAAAAAGACCAAGACTCACGAGCCCATGACCCAGCACACTTGGGCCTTAGTAATAAGAGAATAATCAATGAAAGAATCTAACCTAGCCCAAGCCTACGGGCCCAAACTTATTTTAATTTTTAAATTTTTTTAAAAAGGGATCCTATTTAAAAAAACAGTTGGCGACTCGTTGCCTACCAAGGCAAACGACATGTCATTTGTAAGCCCAGATTATGACCACTACTATAGTGTCCAAAAAATTAGGGCAGCTTTTGTTTTGCCAAATAAATGAATTGTCAAGTTATTTCAACTAAAAAACAACTCACCAAAACCTTCATAACTTTCACAAACTATTCCATTAACTCCATATACCAAAAAAACGATCCAAAATCCTGAAATCAAACCTGTTTAGTTTTGGCTTTCTCATCTCAGATCTATTTTTTCATGCAACATCAAAGCTCTAAATAACCTATTTTGGTGGCCAGAAATTGAGTTAACGGTGAATTTCTCTCTCCTTGTCGGAATCTAGCAACCCCCCCTCTCTAACTAGGGACTGAAAATAACATAAATAAGCTTGTGTATGAAAATTTATTTTTTGAAAAATTAAGGGGACCTAAGTGGTATATATTGCGTTATTTTTAAAGGTCGAGGAGCTAAGTGGATTTTTCACGCAATCTTTGGCACTCTACCCATGTTTGGCATTTGTTTTAGTTTGGTCCCCTTTCTTTCAATTTCATCATTGACTAAGCATTTAATAGCAATTGGCCTTCAATTAGGATGAAATCGCACAAAATATTTAAGGACCAAAATAAAAAATATAAAAATATACAATGTCATCCATAGTATTTTGTGAGGGAGTAAACAATGCTGACTACACAATGTTCACTCCCACACATTTTAGTTTAGAAGCAATAATTTAAGTGTGGGTTCTAAGTGAGCTCAACACTTGCAACGCTAAAGTTAAGAAGTTAAAACTCATTTTTTGTTATATCAAATATATAAAATATATAAAAATATACAAATTAAACACAAACTAATTTTTAATTGATGATTTCTTTTTTCTCTAATCATAGTGTATTCATAAAATTTCACATATTAAAAATACACTAAAACTAATGTCAAAATTATAATAATGAATTTGATTACAAGAAAAAACTAGAAACCTTTTCAGATGCTCTTTACGTGCATAAATCCTCTGATTAACGGTTAGATTTAGATCTTGCATTAGATAAGAAAATATTCATATGAGCCTAAAAGCTTTAACCATGTGAGATCTTAACTTAATTTGATCAAGATTAAAATTATTCACATGAGCTCTAAAATTTTAACCATGTGAGATCTAACTTATTTTGATTTAATGAAGATGAAGAGTATTCACACGAGCTCAAAAACTTTAACCGTGTAAGATCTTAACTTGATTTAATAAAGAAGAAGAAGAAGAAGAGCATTTACACAAGTCCAAAAACTTTAATAGTGTGAGATTTTAACTTGATTTGTGAAGAAAATGACTTTGATCTTTTTCTTCATTAATGGACTTGAATTTCTTTGAGAGAACTTCTAAGTATTTGTACTTGGTTTTTAATCCATCCCTTTTTCTTCTCTTCTCTGTCAATATTCTTTGCAAAATTACCAAGCTCCACATCATCAGACCTCTCATTTGCATGAAAATAACCCATTATACCCAAACCTTGAGCGATATAATACTCTATCATGATGAGAGAGATGTCGAGAGGAGGCAGGAGTCTAGGTGGTTGTGAAACAAAAGTGAAATGGGGCTGATTTGATCAGGAACAATGGTGATTTTGGGTTGATATTAGGTTTTGTTTGAGAGGAAGCTTCGGTTTATAGATTTGTAAGATGTGATAGACAGAGAAGAAGTCTTTGATGATGGCTAACTTGGGTCTGGTCTACCGAATGGAAAACGGTTTGGTTTGGTGAGGTTGGTTCATCGTGGTGAGATGTGTTTTCTGGATGTTTTTGGTGAGAAAGAGGTGACAAGTTATTTGATTCTTTTGGCAATAGAGAGAGGTCTGGTGGTGAAAATTTGGTGGAATGTATGGCAGCTGAGAATAGAAAAGGACCTAGGCTAAAAATCTTTTTTTATTCAAAGGTTGTTTATTTAGGTGGATTTTATTTCACTCTCTCTTTCTCTTATCTAACAGGTTTTTTTTTTATTATTATCATCATCATCGTTTTCTCTTTGTTCTCCTTCCTTTTCTATTTTTTTTAATCTTCACTTTTAGATTTATATATTTTGTAGGATTAAAGAGTTTTGCAGTAGCTTACATTTCACAACTAATGAACTTGGGAAATAGGAAAAAATTTTCAAGAAGACCTCGTAGGCTTGGAGATCAGGTAAACCTTCTTAAATGCATAGTTATTAAACCCGACCCGAGGGTTGACCTGGCCAAGGGACCAGGTCCTGGGTTTTATGGGTTAACCCAGGTTAACCCGGATCAACCCGGATCAACCTGAAAATTCACTCCTTTTTCTTTCTTTTGAAAGCTATTGACAATAGCTTCAACACTTAAGAAAATTATTATTCCCATAACTTTATAATTTACCTTCTCTTTCCAGTAAAACATGTTTCCATATTTTCCAGCCAAATGCCTCCAGAAGCTACGGGGAATACCAAACATTGCAATTTAATATATTTCCTAGTCAACTAAAAATTTTGAAGGAAAGGCACATAAAAGCCCTAAACATTTCCCTATCTCTACCAAATAAAACAACAAGCCGCCGCTCTCCCTGGCTTTAGATTTTCTCTCCTAAAACCAGCCAAAGCTTCCCTTTTTGCTTGGCCAAAGCAGCTGCCATGCGTGGCTGACTATCAAAAATTGGAAGATAAAAGACATTCTATTCCCTTCTTTCTTCACTCTCGTTCTAGAAGGCATTCCGTCAAGCAGCATGGGATGAAGACCCTGTCCCCAATATCCCTCATCCCTCTCTCAGTCATCCCCCTGGTTTTTTAGCCAAAACTAGAGAGCCCCTCCTTCTTCTTTCCCAGCCGCCTCCATCTCTTAGCCAAACCAGAGCCGCTGCCCACTGACACAGGAGACCAACTCAACCAACCTCTCCTTCGACTAGCCTCCAACTGCAGTGCCCTCACTCTCCTTTCCTATCTGCTGCTGCTAACAACAAATCATTATAGAGAAAATGATGAAATAAGAAGGGAGGGCAAAGGACATAAACCATATTTGAAAAGGAAAAAAAAACACCAGGTCTCGTTCGGGTTTGCTCGGGTCATGAGTTGACTCGTCAGGTCAGCCAGGTTTTGCCGGGTTGTTGCACCAACCGATCTTTTAACAAACCCGAACCAGTCCAGGTCCCGGGTCGACCCGCCGAGCCTGTCCGAGTTTAATAACTATGCTTAAAGGGGATCCTTGTAAGCTTAAAGATTAGGTGATGATCTTTTTTAGATGATTTTTTATGACATGAAAATTTGATGAGCCTTTTAAAAGGGAATCTCTTGAAAATTTGAAACTTTGATGAATCATTTTGGAGGATCCTTGAAAACTTGAATTTTTGTGAATTCTTTTGGAGGATCCTTGGAAACTTGGAGAATCTTTTTGGAGGATTCTTAAGAACACAAGACTTTAAAGACCCTTAAAAACTTGAAACTTTGGTAAATCCTTTTAAAGGTTCCTTGAAAACTTGAAAATTTGGTGAATCTTTTGGAATATCCTTAAGAACTTGAATCTTTAAGGACCCTTGAAAACTTGAAGCTTTGGTGAATTGTTTTTTAGGATCCTTGAGAACCTGAAACTTTGAGGACCCTTGAAAACTTGGAACTTCAATGAATTCTTTTAGAGGATCCTTTATTTTTTTTTGTTAAAGTATATTAACTAAAATTAAATAAAACAAAAGCATAGGGCAAAGCCCATAAAGCTCGGATAGGCTACCAAAACCAGCCTCACCTAAAACAAAAAATAAACACAAAATAAAAGGAGTATACATCAAAAAAAGGCTAAGAGGACATACCTTTAAAATCTAAACAATATATAAATTAACTAGAATAAAAAATATCTCCAGAAAAACCCCATGAAATATAAAACCTTCTATTAGTTTCCGAGGAGGCCATATTATGAAAATGATTAATTTTAGAAACAATACATTTAACGATATCACTATAAACAACCAAAACATTACGAGGAGCCTCACCAAGAAGCCAATCATTCCTCCCCCTCCAAATGTAGTATACTACAGTAGCTAACATCAATCTAATTATCAAAGATTTAAGAGAACTACCTCTACCTAGAAGAGAAAGTTATGCAACGAGACTGACCCATGATCGACGTCTGAAAGGAATGTGGCATTTAAAGCAAAGATCATACCAGATGTGTTGAGAGAAAGGACAATAAAAAAAATAAGTGATCAACATCTTCACTATTACCCCCACATAAGAGGCACTTGTTAACCTGAATAACACTGTAGGACATAAGCTTATCCCAAGTCAAAAGGGCCCCATGAATAGCAAGCTATAAAATGAAAGGGAATCGTTGTATAACATGTTTATGCCATACAAGCTCTCATCACTCCACTTTGTTTTGAAAAGGACGAATAACATTCCAAACATTACGGATGAAAAAATACCTCTAAGAGCATCTTTCCAACACACAATATCACACCTCATATCATCCTAGTGAAAAGAAATAGGGGTACATTGAATAAGCTAAATCCACTCAAGAGATCTTGCTAAAGGCCAAATCCACTTTTGACCAGCTATAATATAACCCAACCTCGCTTCTCTACCCAAGCCAGAATAAATGATATTTCTTTCCTTAAAAAACACCACTAAGGGGCCCATAGGATGCTAGTTATCAAACAAAAAAGAAGTAGAACGACCATCACCTACATGATTGCATATGAACTAATGAGTAAGACTACGAGGACCAATGATCTTCCTCTAACTCTAAAAACAATTCCCAGGACAAGTTACCTCCCAAATACTTCTACTTCGTAATAAGTAATTATGAATCCAAGATGACCAAATAGAATGAGTCGATCTAGTATATATATTCTATAGGTGTTTAACCATTACAGCTTGATTCCACACTTTTAGGTTTTTCATACCTAAGCCCCCTTCCTCCTATGGAAAGCAAATCTTATCCCAAGCAACTTTAGCACCACTTAAAGCTAGATAACTACCATTCCACAAGAAGTATCGTAACAAAGAAGTGATTTTCACAATAATAGCCTTTGGAATTATGAATAGAGAAGACCAATACACCTAAATAAAAAAAGAGAATGAATTTAATAAGCTGAAGTCTACTCGTATATGAGAGAGTGTGATTCATCTAACTCCTAGCCTTAGCCGTAATATAGTCCACCTGAATCAAACAATCAAGAGAGGTGAGTTTTGTAGTATTAAGAGGAGTACCAAGGTACCTGATCGACAACTTCCCTTCCCTATAATTGATAACATCAAAAAGTTGCGTTCTAGCATCATACTTAACACCACACAAAAACATACTGCTCTTGTCATGATTAGGAGACAAACCAGAAACCAACCAAAATTGATCGAAGCAATTCTTAATTAAAAAGATTATACCTACCTTAACTCTATAAAAGATCATCAAATCATCTACAAAACACAAATGAGTAAGTTTCTCATTCTCATAACACCAATAGAATCCAAAGTCTTTATTTCTAACCAGCTGACCCATTAACCCTAAGAAAACTTTCATAACAAAAACAAATAGGTAAGGAGACATATGGTCTCCCTGCCTTAACCTTCTACTACCAGCAAAAAAACCATGAAGCTTTTTATTGATAGAAACTAAAAATCTAGTAGTGGAAATACATTCAACAATTCAGTTAAGTATACGGGATGAAAAACCAACCATATGAAGAACATTCAATAAGAAGTCCCACCTAACTGAATCATATGCTTTCATAAAATACACCTTCAAAGAACACCTAGGAAGGCCCCCTTTTCGATGATAATTATGGAGAAGCTCATATGATAGTAAGATGTTGTCACTAATATTTCTTCCCTTAATAAAAAAGATCTTAAACGGACCAACCAAATCTAGAAGCACACTTTTAACTCTATTAGCAATAATCTTGGCGATGCATTTGTAAATGGTGTTACAATAAGAAATAGGCCTGAAATCCTTAACCCAAATAAGGTTAGGAACCTTAGGAATTAATGTTATAGAAGTTGTATTAACTTGCTTGAGTAATCGACCATAAATAAAGAAAGAACGAACAACATTAAAAGTATCTGGACCAACAATGCTCAAAGCTTTCTTAAAAAAACCCATAATGAACCCATCTGGACCGGGAGCCTTATTATTCTTAAGAGAGAAAAGAACCTTCCAAATTTCCTCATCACTAATTGGATTATCAAGAGTTATGATTTGAGAAGAAGATAACCGCCGAGGAAGGGCCTTTCTAATAAGAGAATAATCAATGAAAGAATCTAACCGCAACTTCAAAAAAAAAAGATTTTTATAGCAGTTAAAAGTGGTATCATTTACCGTTTTTGCCTATGTAATACAAGTGTCATTATCATCATGAATGGAAAAAATTTTACTTCAGCATTGATGATTCTTAAATGAGCTGAATAATAACTTTGATTTTTTATCAACTTTAACCATTAAACCCGAGATTTCTACCTAAGAAAGCTCTCATCAGCTTGAGCAAGTCTCACATACTCCTTAACCAACATAGACTCAGCTTTATGAATATCCAAATCAAGAGGAATCTGTTGTATCAGACATTGAACATCTTTCATGGCCTTCCTTGCCACCAAAACCCTTTCTGTGATCTTAGAAAAGTTCTTATTAAAGTCTCTTAAAACACCCTTAACACGCTTCAACTTTTTACACAAGATAAACATTGGAGTATCAGTAACTTCCTCCTCCCAAACCTTGATAATAGTCTATTGAAATTGAGGATGATCAACCTAAAAATCAAAATACTTGAAAATAGCTTTCCTTTTAGACATGCTCAAAAGCTTAACTAACATCGGAGAATGATTTGAGATACCAAAAGGAAGAAAAGAAGCTTCAGAACTCGTGAACTCACATTTCCACTTCATATTAACAAGCATTTGATCCAATTTCTTCAAAACAGGATTGTCACATTGCTGATAAGTCCAAGTGAACATAGCACCAGTGAATCAAAGATCCTTAAAACATGATTGAGTGAGACACTTATTGAGGTAATTCTGTCATGCTAACCACAACATAATACCACCTCTCTTCTCATCTATAGAACAAATAGAATTAAAGTCACATATAAAAATCCAAGGGGTGGACTCCCAACTATCACTACATCTAAATTTTAATTGTTAGATTTATCCTTCTTTTTAATGATCTTTCATGTTTCTTTATATGGTTCTTTACTTGTAAGAATGCCATTTAAGTTTTTAAGTTCACACAAGGTTTACTTATCTCACATCCTGTATTTTTAAAAATATTTTTGGACATGAGGACCAAACCATCCTTCTGACTGCTTCATTGCTTTCTCTAGAGGTTTTATCTATCATAAATTCTAAGACTAAGAATTAGAAAGTGATAGTCCAGCTATAGTTGATAATGGTAAGACTAGCTCTTTCTTTATTATTTGGATATCTCTTTAAGAAAGTTGGACTTAAGAATTTGACATAAAGTTCTTAGTTGAATTTATCAATGCTTCATCCTTCTTTACTTGTATCTTATCTTTTGAATTGGAATTAGGTATGACTTCTAGGTTTAACTCTTCATCCTTTTCGAAGTAGAACCTGATATTTGTATGATGTGATTCTTTAATAAAGAATGGTTCTTTTGAAGCCAAAACATACTTGACTTCACCATTACAGCTATACCTAAAGCATTGATGCCATGTTGATAGAACCATGCCACTTTTGTGTAACCAATTTTTTCATAAGAATAAGTCATAAGAAGTTTTTGCCTCAATAATATAGCAAAATGCTGAAGATTTCATCTCCCTAATCTCAATCTTAATACAAATCTTTCCAATGATGCGTTGTCCCTTTTGGTTAAAACCTTGGATCACCATCCCACTCTTGGATATTTTATTCTGAGATTTGCCAATCTTTTTCATCATATGAATCGGTATGATGTTAATTACTGAATCATCATCAATTAGGTGGTATATGATATAGCTTTTCTTTAAGCTACAAGTCCTCATATGATAATGAAATTGTTGTTAAACAATTAACATTGGTTACATCATCAACCCTTGAGAATAAATTTTGTTTAAACTTTATAAAACCAAGGAAAACTTGGGAAATAACCAATAAAGCCTCTAGAGGAAGCTTTATTGCCTTAGACAAACTTATGTTTGATGGGATATTCTCTAACTTAGAGATAATTCTTTCCATAATTAGACTCGTTGCATTTTCTTTTGAAGATTGACTTTGCTTTAGAGAAAGTTCTTTTATAACTACAAGTTTTTCTTTTTACCCAACAGTTACAACATTGACTATGATAATTTTATCTTAGAAGAATGTTTTTGGAAAATTCCCTCAAAGAGTGATAGATTTTCTTGTTACAGTACACAACTCCTCTTCCCTTGGATAAGACATTGATAAACCTTTTTTAAAGAATTCATTTACGTTTTGTATTTGACCACCTCACCTTCTTCTCAATCATCCTTCTAGATGGAGCTACCACAGGAATTAGTAAAGTTGGATGTCTTGAACCATGTCTTTTTCACTCTTTTACAATGATCTACCCTTTATCATTATGTTTAGATGCATCCATGTCATTAGAGGATCCCTATCTAGTTGGTTCTATTTTCATGAGACTTTCTTCAGTAATTTTTGGTTGAGTATATCTTGTATATATTTCTTTTTTTAGAAATGAAAGTAGACCTTCCATCTCTAATTTCATCTTCAGATTCTTAAGGATGACTATAAATCTTTAAGATCTTATATCATTAACTTATACATTGGTGTTCCTGGATATGCCCAAACTATTTTTTTTTATCTCATCCACTTTGAATTGAACAAAAGGTGCTCAATACAATAAATGATTAGCCAAATCATTATTATTAAGGATAATCTTCTTTTTTTGTAAAGTAAGCTTGGGACGGGAATAAGATCAAAAGATTTAAAGGCAACCATTGTCATATTTGCACTTGTGTTTTCTTCTCATTATTCAAGTTGGATCTTTCATTTATTCTCTATACAAGCCATCATATTTGTTAGGATAAAAAATTTCTTGATAGGATGGTTGATTATCCAATGACACTTGCAAAATTGATCTAAAATACCCTCAAACTTCAAAATCAGAAAAAATATATTCTTTTTCTTGTAATTTCTTTAAAGTGAACTTCTTTCTTTCTTGGATTTGGTTTTCTTGGATCTTTTTTTCAATCTTCAATTTTAATTTGACTTGTTAGTTAGAAACCTTTATAGGTGTCATAGAGATAACCATGGCTTCTTTTAATTTTATAACCTTTTCATCTTTCTTGAATTCTTTCTTTGCTTCCCTATTATCATGAGGATCACTTGGGAAATAGCTTTCATGCCTTGCTATTTGAATCTCCAAATCATAGGCTTTTGTGGCGAGCTATTCAAAAGTGAACAACATGTTCCCTTGAAGACTATATAACAACACCCACTACATTTTCTAAAAACACGTGTCTATGAAGAAGACTTCACTTATCTTCTTCTTATAACTAGGGACTAAGTTCCTTCATCGCTCAATGTAATCCAAGATTGACTCTTCTTTTCTTTGTTTAGTACAAGTAAGTTCTAGCAAGCTTATAATTCACCGTTGTGGAAGCGAGTCAGGAACTCTTGCTCTAATTATTCCTAATAATCTATCTTTTCAATAGGAATCTCAATATACTAGTCAAAGACAACTTCTTTTAGGGACCAGACAAACTACTTCACCATCAGGTCTCCATAGGTTCCTGTATTATTACAAGTCTCAATAAAATAAGAAATATATTGCTTTAGATTATGTTTACCTTTAAATTGCTGGAACTTTAAAGTTGATAGTTTGGTGACATCCTTATTTCATCAATGTGCTTAATATATGGCTTGGCATACACAAGAGAAGACTAAACAACACCTCTATACTAAGCATGAATAGTATCCATAATCATATGTTGTAGTTGTTGGAGAGTAAGTGAGCCACTGATGATCAAACAATGTCTTTAAGGGTATTTTGCATTATTGTTCAATCATGTTGCTTTTACTTTTGTTGCTTTTGATGGGTGTCTTGGCTTTCTAAAGGATTTTGATGAGAATTATTCCTAGATAGGTCTCCGATCCTTTGGTGCTTTCAGCAAATGGATTTTGCTTTTCTAGTTAGTCCATCAATATGGCAATCTGAGCATCCCTTTTTCTTAATGGAACTTTTCATTTAATCTATTTTAAGAGATATCTAATGGATATGATCCTAAGAAAGTGATGCCTCAGTGACCATGACTAGCATTTGAGAGTTAGAGTCAGAATTAAATGAAGATGAGGATGAGTAATCTCCCCATCTTTGTTTGGAAGAAGTCACAGAATAAGATCTATACTTCAATCATATGTTTGAATTATACGGTGGAATCTTAATCCCTTCTTATAGATTTGGAAAGGTAGGGTTTCCAAACTTATATTTTGAGGAAGCTGCTTTTTTTTTTTGGTGAATTTTCTAAATGAAAAGACTAACTTGGATTTTCTAGATTGAGTTTTTAGGTGAGTGGCTAGAAAAGTATCCACTTCAACACCTTTAAAATTGATTGAAAAATTATTCATAAGCTCTATATTTTCCATTTTGGATAATAGATTTGTTGACTTGAGAGATGAGATGAATATAATGTCCCACCAAACATGCTAGGAATTTATACATATAAAATTTCATATATTAAAAATACACTAAAAATGATGTCAAAATCACAATAATGAGTTTGATTACAAGAAAAAAAATGGAAACTCTCTTAAGGTGCTCTTTAATGCATGAATCCTCGAATTAACAGTCAGATTTAGATCTTGCTTGAGATAGGAAGATCTTCACGCAGACCCGAAAGCTTTAACCGTTGAGATTTTAACTTGATTTGATGAAGATTATTCAAACGAGCTCGAAAGCCTTAACCGTATGAGATCTTAACTTGTTTTGTTTTGATGAAGATGAAGAATATTCATATGAGCTTGAAAGCTTTAATCATGTGAGATCTTAACTTGATTTGATTTGATAAAAGAAAGGACTTTGACCCTTTATTTCCATGGTTTTATTTGATGAAGGAAATGACTTTGATCCCTTGCTTTTTTTATGGACTTGAATTTCTTTGAGAGAACTTCTAAGTATTTGTACTTGGTCTTTAGTCTATTCTTTCTTCTTTTATTCTCTATCTTCCTTACCAATGTTTTATCCTTGTATACTCGTATTTGATTTGATGGCTTTGTATATTTATAGACAGACCGGGTGCAATTTACTTAAAACACCCTTAGTTTGAAGGGTATTAAAGTAAAAACCATAAAGTGTATTTAGATTGTTTTGTTTTTAATTTAATTTGGGCTGAAACACAATAAATTTAACTTAGACCTAAACCCTAATAAATTTAATTTATTTGGTCATAAAGTGTGGTTCATGGGCCAGACTTGTTAAAATTTTAGTGTCTCCATATAGTTATAATAGTAACCATAGCCATAATCTCAATCAACCTCTAAACTAAACGCATATCCAATATCTTCTTTACTATTGTATAATCAAACATTTCTACCTCTTTGTTCTTTTGTGTTTCCCATTATGCATAAAATATTACAAATGAGAGGATACCTAACTAGAAACAACATACCACCTAACTTAAGTAAATATACAACCAAAACTAATCCATTTATGGGGTTGTTAGTTTGGAAAAAGTAAAGCATTTTGACTCAATATAAGATTTATGCTCACGAGTTACATCTAGAAGTGTGATAGCCTTGTGCTAGATAATTAGTCTGTGCTATATCAAGAGGTCAGACCAAAAATATTTTTAATATAAAAAAACTTTTAGGCGTTGCTAGTATGTTTTCTAGCAATAAAAAAAATCTTAATCATTAATTCAAAATCCAAGGTATGCATTTAATAAACTAGAATGAGATTCATACGTGATAATAAATGCTAAAAAATATCTTAACATTAACTAAAAATTAAGTTGTGAAGTTAAGATACAAGTATAGATAAACATATTTAATTATGTGCCACAGAGGGCCCTTTAATTTTTCTAACTTAATTATGTGACATTAATATTTTTTATAAGAAAATTAATAATTTAAATTCCATTTCAAACAAAATAACTTGCAAGTAAATATCTTTATTTTCTTATTAATATCTTTAATACAAACAAAAAATATAACATTTTTCTTATGTCATTTATTTAATAAAAACCAAAAGTATGTTTTTTTTTCTTAATAAGTATTTTTTTATTTAATTATGTGATAACAAATGTCATGGCATGCACGATGTCGAATGTCGGATCTGGCCCCTAGATTGAAAAAGGGTTTTGGATGTGTTAGGATAAATCATAAAAATATGATTTGAAGGATTCAAGAGTCGTCACCTAATATTATGGCCACTAGAAAACCTAATGGTTTGCGAGAGTCCAAGTAAATGAACTAAGTGCACAGGGAAAACGCTTCACCCCTAGTATACCTTACCTATGGTAAGCTGCATTATTGATTGATTATTTTTTCTAAGTTATGTTTCTATTTGTTGGTCTGTATAAGGTTTAAGAAAGGTCCTCCTCAGTATGAAGGTTCTTATCTTATTAGGCTAAAACATAACCTTTTTGTAGCCCAAGAATTATGTAAAATACATATCTCAAACTTAAACAAAATAATTTTTATGGCGTTTTTGAGATTTTGGCCAAATCCTATTAGATTTTTTACAACCTTGTTATGTTACAAACTTTTAATCCCAAACTTGATTTTTATTTTATTTTTCAAAGTATGATAAAAATACAATTTTTTTTTTATAAAATATGTATGAAGATTTTTAGAACTTGGTAATATGCGCGTAAATAAAAACATATTTTTATATTCTTTTAAAAAAGGGATTTTTTTAATTCTTTTGTAGTTTTCTCAAAACTTGAAGAAAAACAAGTATATTTATCAAGTCAGTATCTTATAGTGCAAGTCTAAAACCTAAATATTAAATGAAATAGTTGGAAAAAAAATGCAAGGGATCCATATATAATTTTAAAATGGTCCCTAAGATTTTTTTAGAGATTATTTAGAGTTTGTTTGGAAGAAGAACAAAAAAAAAACACGTGGTGTGTTTTCTAAATATGCTCTAACCTAAAAATCAGCGGCTTAAAAAATGTCTTAAGACAATGTTTGTCAAACATCATCTAATGATAAAATATTGCACCTTTTCTTTTGAATACTTTAGACCACCCAAACACTACCTTATTAAAAATAAACTTAGCCCAACCCATGTGGTTGGGCTTCCTGATCTAAGTCCCAAGCCCAAAAACATGACCCAACAATAGAAACGAAGAGGTGAAAATCAAACCAGGCTTTTTGCTTGGTTCTTGCTAAGAACATAAAGAACACAACGATGAAACTTGAAATGTAGATTGATTTTAGACAAGATTACATCAAATTGAAGGCACAGAAACATGTGAAACATCATTTAATAAAAAATTTGGGGTTGGGTTATTACAATAAACACTTGATCATCACGATTAATTGATTTTATGCAAAAAATAAAATGATAGAATCGAAGATTAAAAGCTATAATTATAATGTTTTTAAACCTTTAAGACCCTAGATTAATGATCAACAAGACTATACACATGTGTAAGAACCATCAATTGACCAAAAAAGACATGTAAAACAAGAACTTAAAGCAATGTTCAACATATGAATATCAACCTTGAAACCTAGAAAACTCAGAAATGCCTTAAACCTAGAAACAAAACACAAAAGTCTAAAAAACAGCCTTAACCTAGCATTTAAAGCTTAAGCATGCTCAACACAACTTGCTTGAACCTTGAAAATAACAAGAAACCAAAATCAATGGTAAAATAACAAGTAAAACCATATACTGACAACAAACATATCCTTGTGTATAAACATTGTTTCATTGATTAATTTCATTGTCCTAAAGCTCAAATAACATGCTTACAACTTCAACAAACCCAACAAGCTATCTTAAAACAACCTAAACTGCATAAACTTCAATACTTAACACATCTTGTCATGATTTTAAAAAATGATTACTAAACATTTAAACATGCAAAACAACATTATGCATGATCATATACCATTCCATTATCATATTCTAACACGTCAAATTAACGCAGTTAAACAATATTGAGCATATGCAAGCTATATTCAAAGCATGCTTAAAATTTTCAAAATAAAAATCATGGCTTTTAAACTAACAAATGACTTCAAAGGATGCACAACAAGCTTTAGATCTTTTAGTATTTATATTTCCAATCTTGAACTCAAGATCTTTTCCTTCTACCTCTTTCCTTCCACTTTTTATTAATATTTCATTGTCATTCTATCGAAAGACTTTTTAATAGAAAATGAGAGGTCATTGAAACCAATCAAGCCATAAATCTTGTAAAACAGGTGTTATTCTTAAACTAGAATCAAACCATACTTGATTTGGTGGCATGTAGTTTTCCCACCATTGATCCAAAGTTAGGTGTAACATTGTCAAATTTTATTAAACCAGACAATGTTGTCTTTAGACAAAAAATTAAAGGTTTCCACGTGGCACATAGGGGCATAAACATTAGAAAAGGGCAACATTGAGTTGTAAAGAGGAATCTTTTTCTATTAAATAATAGTGGTTGGAGCCCATGAGATGGTTAGAGATGTCACATTCATTCACATGTCACTCATTTTCTTCATTAAAAATGAGTGACATGCTATTTACTTAAACCCTAAAATTTAGGGTTTTCTAATTTGAAGTTTGCAAACTTCAATTTGGTTCCTGTTATTTCCATTTCATCATATCCCCCTCAATTGAGCTTGAAACTTCTTAATCTTTACAATTGCACCCCTGGAAACTTGGATTTAACTCCTCTAGTTTGAGCGTTTTTTTAATTGGTTATTGGTTTTTAATTTATTCAATTTAACCCCTATCAACCATCAAACTTTCAATTTCTTTCAAATTGACCTTTGATTTTTAATAATTTCAATTCCTAAACTTACACGCCCTTTATTCTTTGCTCCTTGATTTTGAAATTCTTCAAATTGGCCCTTAATTGACTTTTAAACTTTATTTTTCTTGCAATTTCATCCAATTAAGTTGTAAAAATTAAATTCGGTCCTCCAAAATTTCTATATTCTTAATTAAGGCCAAATTAAGCTTCTAAACTTAATTTTTCACCAATTAAGTCCTTAATTAAATTAATTTGACCCATTACAAATGTAATTAAATCCTTGCACTTAATTAATTATTTTAATTTTGGCCTAAAGTAATTTATAAACTTAATTAAATATTTAATTAGACCCATGATTAAATTAAATTAGCCTATTAAAAATCTAATTAAGTCCTCGACCTTAATTTTTATGCAAATTATTTCAATATTCATTTAAGTTAACCTTGAATTTGCATTGCCTTTTACATTTAAGTCTTTTATGGGTGCAATTGAGTTTTCAATATTGTCAAAGATCCAATTTGGTCTTTCTATTCCTCATTTATGTATTTAGATCCCTATTCAACCTGTTCTTGCCAACCAAATCGCTTGTCTTTCTTCATTTTTATTTTTTAACTTTTTTTGTAAATAAAAAGATAATTTTAGGGGAATCCAAAATTAGGTTATGACAACAAAAATAAGTGATACTAGTAAATCAAACAAATTAAATTTCAATTTTTTTTATGATAGATTATATAAAAAGATTGCTTGCTAATATTATAAAAATATTTGTATAATCTTATTCGAGAGCATAGTAAAAATTAAATAAAAGTTAATGAATAATATCTAAAATACATTCTTAATTAATCTAAGATTTTGTTTTAAAATACACAATATATTTTAAATTATTTGATTTTTAAGGAATTAAATATAAATAACAAAAAACTGGCCAAACACATCCCCACACAAACATGCCATAAAAAAGCTAATGCCTAAGTGTCTGGATCTTATTAATTTTTGTATTCATATTGTGCATTTTTCAACAAATTATTTTAAAAAAAGAAATAGATGACGCACCATTTATATCCCTAGTTTTGCACATCAGACAGGTGGTTAAAAAATTGGACTGGGGAGTTCCTTTTATCTAAAAACCCAAATTTCAACATAATTTCATCTAAAAATACATAAAAAAACCCCTTATAACCCAAATAATCAATTCCTCAACTTAAACGCCCCCCAATCACTGAAAAATCATAAAATTAAAATAAAACAAAATCTCTCTTAACCTCGAACTACTTTTTTCCTCAACATAAAAGCTCAAAATACCTTAGTAACACTAATTTCAACAAGAGGAACGCTTTGACATTAAATTTGGTTGTTTTCATCAATGAAATTTGAATAACCTATATTTTTCTCTCCTTCAACATTTTTTCATGACTTTATCTCTTTTCTTTCAAACTCAAGTACTAGAATGCGAATAAAATAAAGTTTTGGATTAAATTGTATAATTTTCAAACTAAAGGGGTCAAAAAAGAAATTGGATGGAATATTAAGGCTAAATTTCCAAAAAAAAGGTTGACAACAATTTTTATTTTTATAAAAAGGTTGCTATTTTATCAAACTTTTAATTTTAGTTTTCTTATTTTTAATTTTTCACAAATAACAAAATTGATATTTGTTTTTGTAAAATTGAGAATCAAACCATTATAGGGACTTGTTTCGAGACCACAATAACCCTACAAAAAATAATACGCAACAAATCATCATGTTGTATCACCAATTAATGCAATACAGAAGGATAAAAATGAAAAACAAAATGCTCGATGGCCAGAGAAAAAAAGGGACCAAAAACATATATTTTTTTAAATAAAGTGATGACATCTCACCTTACTTTTAATTTTGGTCCCTTCATTTTTATATTTTCACAAACAATTAAATCAAAATCCTTTTTGTAAAATCAAGTACAACTCATTGCTAAGTTTTTTTTTTGAAATCATGATTATCCAGAAGAAAGCAACACAAAACAAATAATCAAACCCAATCACTAATCAATGCAATGTGGAAGGATAAAATTAAAAAAAAATAATTGATAACCATATAAAAAAAAGGATCAATCCATAGTTATTTAAGACACAATCCACAATTCTCCACACTCTTTAATTTCCCACAAACAACAAACAAATCCAATGTCATGAAATTTTTCCTTATATTGCAATAACCCAACAAAAAGAAATATGAAGCATATGATCAATCTGAATAACCAATCAACGCAATGTGAAATGATGAAATTGAAAAAAAAAATTGATGGCTTGAGATAAAAAAGGACCAAAAAAATTTTTCTTTTCAAAAAATAAGTGTTGGCATTTCACCTTACTTTCAATTATGATCCGTTCTTTTTTATTTTTTTCATAAACAATTAAATCAGATTTTTTTTTGCCGAAGCAAGAACTACTCAATGCCGAGATGATTTTTTCTAGAGACCGGGATAACCAAAAAAAGGCAACACAAAACAAATAATCAAACCCAATCACATATCAATGCAATACGAAAGGATAAAATTAAATAAGAAATTGATAATTAAATAATAAAATTAAAGGATAAAAAAAGAGAATCGTTGTTGCAATATATAATGATTTAAGACACAGTCCACGGTGGTTCCTCCACACTCTTTAATTATTTTCCAATATATTTTTGCAAAATCGAGAACCAACCCAGTGTCAAGATTTTTTTTTATTGTAATAACTCGATAAAAAGCAATATGAAGCAAATCATCAAGTTGAATCACCAATTAGCAATATGAAAGGATAAAATTAAAAAAAATATTTGATAGCTAGAGAAAAAAAGGGCAAAAAAAGAACTTCTTTTAAAAATAAAGTGTTGACATTTCACATCACTTTCAATTTTCCCCTTCATTTTTATTTAATCATAGAAAATTAAATAAATTTATTTTTTGCAAAACTCAACGCCTAGATTTTTTTTTATTGAGACCATGATAGCTAAAATAAAAGAAACAAAAAATAAATAATCAAACCCAATTACTGATCAACTTAATGTAGAAGGATAAACCTGAAAAATTTTTGTCAACTAGATAAAAAAAATTGAAAGATAAAAAAACAAAAATTGATGTTGCAATCTATAATGACTCAAGACATAGTCTATGACAGTTTCTCCGCTCTTTATTTTTTCACAAACAACAATTTTTTTATACAAAATTGAGAATCAATCCAATGTTGAGGTTTTTTTAGATTACAATAACCTAACAAAAAAAATATATGAAGCAAATCATTAACTTGAATCACCAATCAACGTATTGTGAAAGGATAAAATTGAAAAATAAATAAATCTAATAGCAAAAAAAAAAACAAAAAATATATAATTTTTTAAATAAAAGGCTGATTTTTCACCTTACTTTCAATTTTGATCTCTTTTTTTTTTTTTAATTTTTTGCAATCAATTAAGTCAAATTCTTTTCTATAAAATGAAGAACAACTCAACTTGGATAAGTTTTTTTTTTTTTTTAATTGTGATAACGTAATTGAAAGAAACACAAAACAAATAATCAAATCCATTCATATTAATTAACGCAATATAAAAGGAAAAAATTTAAAAAAACAATAGTAAATCATATAAAAAAAATTGAAGGATAGAACAAGAGAATTATTGTTATAATCATAGTGATTAATTTATTTTTTAATATTACCTTCTAATAATGGTAGGATTGGGTTGAATGATAGAGCGGTTTATTAAACCAAACAGTATTTAACGTTAAAGGTAGATATTTGAAAGAGCGCGTGTGAAAATGTCCACGTAGTATTTCTCCTTCCTTCTGCTTTTGCTTTCCAAACTAATTGGGATTCAGAGGGTTAGTTAGCATTTAGCAAGATGCGTCAAGAAATCAATAAAAAGAAAGAGACGGGGGAAGGGGGGAGAGAAATTGCGTGGTCCACTGCTGTCTTGCTATTTTTATTTGTTTTTCGGACGACTGAGTGGTCCCCACTCCGACCAACCCAATTGGGCGTACCACGAAACAAAACACCACCTCTTTCCATCAAGTCTCCCAGTAGCAACAACCAAAACAACCCAGCCTAGGTTCCCGAGCCAGAGCCAGAGCCAGAGCCACTAGCTCCCACTTCCCCTCTTATCTATATAACATCCCATCTCCTCCACTTCTCTCACATCTGAAAACCAAATTCGCATATCCTCCTCTCATCTCCTCTCCTCTCCTCTCCTCTCCTCTAATAGTAATAAAATTTCATTTCTCCTTTCAGCAGCACCAAAGTGGGTTTTTTTTTCCCCTGGTATCTATAAAAAATCTCTAGAGTTCAAGAATAGGGGTTAAAAACCCAGGGTAGACGAGTTGTAGACATCACGGCTATACACGGAGTAACTCGGCCTCTAATTCATGTCCGGGCTGTACGACGTAAGGGTTGTTTAATCGAGAGCAGCAACCCTTCGCCGCACGGTGGACGTGGCGCTCTGCCCTCCGAAGGCGGCAGCCCTTCTGATCTCCTCTTTCTTGCTGGTGGCGGTTTCTTCTTCTTTTAAGTTAGTTGTAGCTTAGTATTATTACTATTATTATACTACCTATCACATCTAAAATAGAAAAAAAATCATTCGAATTTTGTAAAAGCCAGTCAGCCAATAAGTAAAGCATTAGATCTCGAATAAACGAACAAGATGATGCTTAGGATCAAAAGGGTTCCTACTGTTGTTTCCAACTACCAGAAAGAGGAAGGTGAGGAGGGTTCTCGCCGCGGAGGGGGTTGCGGCCGCAATTGCCTTCAAAATTGTTGCCTTCAAGGTATTTTTATTTTATTTGAAGATCTTTAATTGAAACCTCGTTTGGTTTGATTTATGTTTATTAAACATTTGCTGTATGGATAGGCGCGCGCCTACCTTTATATACTTTCAAAAAAGTGGACAGGATTATCACAGAGCAGAAGGATGTGTTTGAACATGACAAGACTGAGCCTCCAGTTGCCTTCCTCAATTCGCTCCTTCTCGGGGAGGTATTATTACTTAACCTACTCTTAACTCAAGCATATTCCATTGAATTGATATTTATTTATTTACATATCTTTTCGCAGTTCAATTTTAAGTTTACTTTATGTACCTGTTTGAATTTTTAGTGGGAGGACCGTATGCAGAGAGGGCTCTTTCGCTATGATGTCACCACCTGTGAAACCAAGGTCTTAATTCTCCCTTATTATCATTATTTGGTTTCAATTTGAAGCTGAGTCTGTTATAATAATATGGTAGTATTTACATAATTGGATATGAGATTTCTGCCTAATCTTTGGTGATGTTACTTTAGGTGATACCGGGTCGCAATGGTTTTATCGCTCAGCTGAATGAGGGCCGTCACTTGAAGAAGAGGCCAACTGAATTCCGTGTCGATAAGGTCCTCCAGCCTTTCGATGGAAACAAATTTAACTTCACTAAAGTTGGCCAAGAAGAGATCCTCTTCCAGTTTGGAGAGAGTGAAGATGGGGAAGTCAAGTTCTTCCCGGATGCCACTATTGATGCTGAGAATTCTCCAAGCGTGGTTGCCATCAACGTACATCCTTGGTTCTTGTCTTACATCATTGTTTTTCCTTGATTGACAGTGGTATCTGAGTAGAGCAGTAAGATGATGGTTGATTGCTTTTGCTGTGTCAATTTAACAGGTGAGCCCTATTGAATATGGGCATGTGCTGTTAATCCCACGTGTCCTGGATTGCTTGCCTCAGAGGATTGATCGTGATAGCTTCTTGCTTGCACTTCACATGGCAGCTGAAGCTGGGGATCCATACTTCCGACTGGGTTACAATAGCTTGGGTGCTTTTGCAACCATTAACCATCTTCACTTCCAGGTTACTATCCAAATAACTATATCCTTTTCGACTTGAATAATCATATCCCTTAGAAGTGGTCGGTAGTTCATTCGATAATGAGCTGGCAATTTGATAATTTACATGGAACAGGCTTACTACTTGACTGTGCCTTTTCCGATTGAGAAGGCATCCACCAAGAAGATAACTACGTTGGATGGTGGTGTGAAAATCTCTGAGCTTGTGAATTATCCTGTCAGAGGTCTCTTCTTTGAGGGTGGAAATGCCCTGCAAGATTTATCTAACGCTGTCTCAGATGCCTGCATTTGCCTTCAAGAAAACAACATACCTTACAATGTGCTCATTGCTGATTGTGGAAACCACATCTTTCTCCTTCCACAGGTACTGAACATGGGAGCAACATGGAGTTGACTTCTTTGCTTGTTGATATTTTAACTGCATAGGTTACACTTGTCTTCAATTCTTTAATGTTGTCTAATGGATGAACAGTGTTATGCTGAGAAGCAAGCTCTAGGGGAAGTGAGTTCTGAGCTTCTTGATACCCAAGTGAACCCTGCTGTGTGGGAAATCAGCGGCCATATCGTGTTGAAGAGGAAGAAAGACTATGAGGAGGCATCGGAAGAGAATGCTTGGAGGCTTCTTGCTGAGGTGTCTCTCTCCGAAGAGAGATTCCAAGAAGTGAATGCTCTCATCTTTAAAGCTATTTCCTACAGTGGTAATTGCAGTGGAACTGATTCTGAGAACGTGCTTGAGGATGCAAATGTTGAACATCCGTCTCTTGAAGAAGTGAATGCCATTAATGAAAACTCCCATTCAGCCATGGTTACTGGGAGTCAAGGATGTCTAGTTCTGCAGTGAGTATTGGGCTTCGGTGAGCAGACCAGTGACATATCTGGCTCTCAGATAAGCTTATGGCAGTTTTGGCATACAAGTGGTCTTCACTAGTGTGTTTGTGGATTATGGCTTTAGTCTAAATAAGCAAACTAGGTTTGCATTTTTAAACTTGGTGTGGATTGTTGTCTTTAGCATTTCTGGTTTTGTATTCAGCCTATTGACCATGTAATGTGGTCTTTGTATGTACTGCATGGGATTTGTGTAAAATATTATGGAATGTTTGCTCTTTGGAACTCGTATCTTTTCATGACAATTTTCTTCTGGGCACTGAATCCAAATGAGACGTTAATATGAACATGTAGAAAAATTAGGTAAATGATTTATGAATTATACATATTTTTATGGATTTTGTACTTTAATTTATTGTTCCTTGAATGATTTTATCATTATGTCCAATATCGTTAGTTTGTCTGTCATGTGATTGACATTCATTTGCTGAACCATAAAGAAAATAATGAAAGGTGTTTTTCGCTTACCTCTCAAAGATTTTGAATTAAAAAAAAATATAGAATCAACTCACCACTTGAAAATCCGGATTAAATAACCATTTTAGAAATATAAAGTTAAAGAAAATAATACTGACAAAGTCAAGGAAATCATATACTGAATTTGATACATGTCAATTTGCCTAGGTTAAAAGATTTCAATTCATTTTTTTTTTTAAAATTACAATATATAATCTGAATCATAATTATATATATTTGGAATATATTTCAAGGAAATCATATACTGAATTTGATACATGTCAATTTGCCTAGGTTAAAAGATTTCAATTCAATTTTTTTTTTTAAATTACAATATATAATCTGAATCATAATTATATATATTTGGAATATATTTTTAAGTCTAGAAAATACCAAAATAATATAAATAAAACCTAATAATTATCTGAATCATAATTATATATTTGAAACATCATTTCAAGTCTTAAAAAATACTAAAATAACATAAATGGAACCTAATAATTGAATTTAACAGAATTATAGACAATAAATAACAATAACTTGTTTTTAACTTTAGAAAGTGCATAAAAACACTTAGAAATTACTAAAATTAAAATTAACATAACTCTTTGTAGAAAATTTCAATGCATGCATGACTAGCCAACTTGTAAAGATAACAAAGATCTACTCATTTTCCTAGGCAATAAAAAAATGAAAACATAAGCTCGAAACTGACCATGTACTAATAACAAACAACTTAAAAAACATTCTTTATTTTATTTATAATGTTAACTCAAATTCAAGTAACCCAACTCTATTTGGACCAATAATGAACACTCTAAGGGATAGGATTTTATTTCTTGTTTTTAGGCCTTTTTGGAATATATATATATATATATATATATATATATATATATATATATATATATATATATATATAAATGCCTTCTCTATCTCTTATCCCTTGAAGTAAAGGAGTTTTTGTAAGGGAGATCATATTTTATTTTTTCAAGGCTTTTTTTATATACATATATTGTTATAAAATCTATAATTATATATATGATAGACTATGATATGCATAATTATGAAAGTAAGCATGTTCGTTTGAATAGGAAATAATGAAATAAAAAAACTTGAATGAATGCCTTAAATTGGTTAGGTCCCATTCGATCACTATTTAGTTTTATAGTTAGAAAAGAAATTATTCAAGTTATTGAGAAAATTGTGAATAAATATATTAACTAGATGATTTAAATGTGTAAAGGTGAGGAATTGAAGGAAAAATAGATCATTCTATTAAGAATTTGCTTTCTTTGATCGAAAGATATAAAAATAAATCAATGGATTTAAATGGTTAAGCTAAGTAGAAATAAGCCAAATGAATTAAAAACAAAGAAGGATTTATTAATAGTGAGAAGAGAATATTAATTATCTAACATGGAATAAAGTCTTATTTTCATGAGACAATGGAAGGGGAAAGAATTATATTAGTTAATAAAAGAAATAATGATTAAGGGCTTTTAAATAGAGAATATATTGATAAGATAATTCAATTAAAAATAAATAAATAAAGAAGAATCTACCAAAAGGAGAGATTTCATGAATTTATAAAAATAAATTTGATTTAACGTCGCAGGAGAAGCTACTGACGGGTCAGAGACCGTGAGAATGGTAATACGTCAGACAATTGTAGGTAGGTGAAAATATTCACCACAAAAATTGAATTAATCATATTTTTAGGGTGTTAGTATTGAGGTTATTATAATATTTACTTTTAATTGTTAGTCGTAATTATTATGTGAGAAAACAAATTATATGGTTTAATAAATAAAATGATATATGCAATTGAAAAAGAATATTGAATTGTTTGGGCTCCCAAAATGGTAATGCTTTGATTTAATAAATATCCATATCAAGATGTTGAAATTTTTATGGTATTTAGAAAAGAATACCAAATTAGATTGACTTTCAAAATAAGAAATGCTAAATTGAAAAAATATCATAGAGAGGATATTGATATTTTTATGGTATTCATAAACGAATACTGGATTAGATTGGCTTCCATAATAGAGAATGTCAGACTGAAAAGTATAATAGAGAGGATATTGATATTCTTATGGTATTCAGAAAAGAATACTGTATTTTATTGACTTTTAAAATGGAGAATACCGGATTGAAAACAAATATCATAGAGAGGATACTAATATTTTTATGGTATTCAGATAAGAATACGAGACTGAATTGACTTTCAAAATGAAAAATCTCATATTTAAGAGTATCGAGGTGATGATACTAGAATTTATGTGGTATTTAAAAATAAAAATATAATTGATTGATTCCTACAATGAAAGTGCCATATTAATGAGTATCTATAAGTGGAAATTATAAATTATTAATAGTGAAGGAAACACCGAACTTGTAGAATTTTAACTAGAAAATTATGTTTGATAAATACGTGGTTGATTTGTTATGTTAAGAAATAGAATATTCAAAAATAATTTTTAACGATTCAGCAATGAGATGGAATCATTGGAGTAAAAATAGATAATTGAATATATTGTTAATTAATTTGGTTAGAATTTCAAGTTTGATTATTTCTTCTAAAATATAAAGAACATTAATAATATTAATAATAAATCAATTATTGTGCTGATTATTATATGCATGGTAAAATTTCAAGTTCATCTCAGTCCCGTTAGGATTAACATTTTACTGCCCTCAAATCTATTTTGCATGTATTTTGTTATAAATCGTATTGTTTAATAATGTTGAAATGAGAAGAATTATGTAATTAATCCAGTTTAATATTTGTATAAGATGAATTGGATGTAAATGGTGTGTGGGAATATCAGTTGGTTATGTTTTAGCTTAAATATATTATGAAATTTAATGTTAAATGAGACTTGCTCATGAAATAATATAATTATGTAATATTAATATTTTATGATATAATGTTTAGCAAAATAAATAAGAATATATTGATTGATTTAAGGAAGTGGTAGGAAATAAAAACATAGAAAGTCAGATAAATGAATTTTAGTTTTGTGTATGGATGATGAAATGGTTTGAAATGTTCAAATTATTGAATATATGTATTTCATTGTGATCTTTGATGTGTGATTGAATTGATATAGACACTTGGGATGTTTTAAATACAAAGAAAAATTTGCTAAAGTTTCGGTAGAATTTGATACATGTAAAAAGATGGAAAAACAATCATACCTTTTTTCCCCTAATTTATGGGATTGAGGTAATGCCTAAAAAAGGTGGATCATTATCTGGGGTTGTTATATATATAGATTTGGAAAAAATAAATAGAAAAGAAGAAGAGATAACCTTTCAAAAGGCAACCCACCAAACCACCAGAAGTAGAGACATAATAAGCCCAAACAAGAAAAGGGCAAAAAGTTGCATAAACTTGAAGATAAGTGTCATAAGCGTGGTATGCATAGTCATTGGTCTCACACTTGTTACACGTTAAAACATCTTACAGTATTATGTCAAGTCTCTCTAAAACAAAATATAGTTGAGACTAATTTTGTTTATCTTAATGTTAATACTTATCTTGATGTTTTTGATTTATTTGAAAACCCAGATAAAACAAATAACATGTTTAATAGTGGAATCCTTGAGGATAATTAATATTTTTTTAATTTATATTAAGATATTTATTTTATTGTATTTTTAATAAACAATGTCAATTTTATTTCAGTTAAATAATAAACTTTAATTATATTTTGAACAGAGGCATAACTTTTCATGATGGAGATTTGTGTCTAATAAACAGTGCAACAATGCACAAAATTCTCAAGGGGAAGAAATACTTTGAATATTTAACATTAACCAAAGCTAATGTCACTATAATATCAGGTTCAACATACATGATTAAACAATCCATAAAAACTAATATTATATTACCAAATAACATAAAACTAAGCATCAAAGATGCATTACATTCACTGAATCCAGAAGAAATTTACATAATTTTAATGATATACATGCTAATGGTTATCATATTGAAACAATAGATGAAGACAAAAAATATTATCTTTATATTATTTCACGTATTTCAGGCTAGAAGCTCGTGCTTGAAAAATTACATGCTTTCTATTTTGGAATTATTATACGTTCATGAAATCTATTGAAATAAATTTTGTGATACACCAGAACTATTCCGACCCATAATTATTTATGCTTTAGCATGATTGACTTAGACATCTAGGATCAATAATAATGTGATGAATTATTGAAAATTCACATGGATATCCTTTAAAGAACATTAAGATTCTTTCACCAAGTGAAAACCCCAGTGCTGCATGTTCTCAAGGTAAATTAATTATCAAACCATCTTCATCAAAGATTGTTACAAAATCACCAACTTTCCTTAAAAGAATTCAAGGAGATATATGTGGGCATATTCATTCACCATGCAAAACTTTTAGATGTTTTATGGTATTGATTGATGCAACAAGTAAATGGTCACATGTTTGTTTATCTTCTAGTCAAAAGGTTGCATTTGCTAGATTAATAGCATATATTGTCAGACTACGGGCGCAATTTCCTAATTATCTAATCAAGAAAATCTGATTGGACAATATTGGTGAGTTTACTTCTCAAGCATTTGATAATTTTTGCATTTCTATTAGGATTGATGTTGAACATCTTATTGCTCATATACATACTTAAAATGGTCTAGCAGAATCATTTATAAAATGCATTCAATTAATTGCTAGACCATTACTTATAAAATCAAATTGCTTACATTTGTTTGGGGATATGCTGCATCATTAAATAGAATTAGACCAAGTGCTTACCATAAATAATCTTCTTTGCAACTTGTTTTTGGTATACCGCCAAATATATTTCATCTATGAACTTTTGGTTATGCAATATATATGTCTATAACACCCCCACAAAAGATTAAAATGGGTTCACAACGTAGAATAAGAATTTATATTGGTTTTGATTCTTCATCTATTATTAGATTCCTTGAACCTTTGATTGGTAATGTTTTTAAAGCATGCTCTGAAGATTATCATTTTGATGAGAATATTTTCCCATCATTAAGAAAAGAAAAGTTAGTGTCTGAAGCACAATAAAAAAGTACTTGTAATAACTTGAAGTTATCTCATTTTGATCCAAGGACAAATTAGTGTGAACTTGAAGGTCAAAAGATAATTCATTTTTAAAATATTGCAAATCAATTACCAGATGTTTTCACTAACAGTGAAAAATTTGGTTAAATCCCGCATTCTAGCTGCAAATGCTCTAACTAGAATCAAAATCCTTAAAGGAAAAAAGGCAACATAATAGCAAATGAATCTATACCATGCTTGAAGTGTGAAAGACATGTTGGTTCTAAGACCAAAAATCATAGAAAATAAAAATTACAACAAATAGACGATGGTACTCTTGAAGATTCCTCATTCATAAAACATACGATAAATATTATGTCAAAATCATCTCATAATGCCGATCCTCTTGAAGAGGGACCTCCTAAATAGGCATCTCCTAAAGAGATCTAGGTACTTAGAAATAATGACATCTTTATAAACTATTTTCACATAGGAGAGATTTTTGATCAAAATAAAATTATAATAAATAATGTATTTGAATTTAAGGTTGTTTTTGGCATCACCAAAAGTAATGATAAAATTGAATCACAAACTGTTGAATCGATATCAAAATGATTAGCCAATATGCAAAGAAATAATCCAAACAAAGTTAAACTCACTTGCAAATCACTTTAAGATTTATTATTGGTTTAGTGGTCTTAGAAACTCTAGATATACGTTTAATGGATGTAGTTACATCATAGCTATATAGATCATTAGATAAAGATATCCATATAAAAATCTCCGAAGGATTCAAAATGCCTAAAGCCTTTTATGATAAATCAATAAGTGTTTATTCTATTAAACTATAAAAATTTTTATATGGGTTGAAGTAATTTGGTTAAATATGGTATAACCATCTTAGTGACTACCTTCTAGAATAAAGGTTTAAGAATAATAAGATTTTCTATGTATTTTTATTAAGAAAACCACATATGAATTTGCTATTATTGCAGTATATGTTGATGATTTAAATTTTGTTGGTACTTCTAAAGAGCTCATAAAAATTACAACCTATTTGAAAGGTGAATTTGAGATGAAAAATCTCAGAAAGCCAAAATTTTATCCTGATTTACAGATTGAACATCTTTCAAATAGAGTATTTGTCCATCAATCAATGTATACAAAAAAGGTCTTAAAGTACTTTTACATGGACAATGCTCATCCTTTGAGTACACCTATGGTTATTCGATCACTTGATGTGAAGAAATACCCTTTTTGATTGCTAAAAGAGGATGAAGAAATTCTTGGTGCAGAAATACTATATCTTAGTACTATTGGAGCACTCATGTATCTTGCAAATTGTACAAGACTATATATAGCTTTTATAACCAATTTATTGGTTAGATATAGTTTCACTCCCATGGAAAGACATTAGAATGGGGTCAAACATATATTTTGTTATCTCCACGAAACAAATAAAATGAGGTTATTTTATAATGGGTCAAATTCACAATTGATTTGTTGTGCAGATGCAAGTTATCTCTCTAATCTCCATAAAAAGAGATCACAAACATGTTATCTATTTATCTAGAGGTACGACAATTCCTTAGAGATCTGTCAAACAAATATTAGTGGTTATTTCATCAAATCATTCAAAAATTATTACAATCCATAAAACAAGTCCAGAATGTATATGGCTAAGGTCAATTATCCAGCACATAAAAGAAAAATATGGATTGTCAACCATTGAAGATAGTCTCACAATATTGTTTGAAGATAATACTGCTTGCATTACTTAATTTAGAGAAGGCTACATTAATGGAGACAAAAAAGACAAAAAAAAAAACATATCTCACCAAAGTTCTTTTATACTCACGAGCTTTAACATAAGGAAAAAATTTATATCAAGCAAATCAGATTAAATGATAACTTTAACAAACTTATTTACAATGTCTTTACCAGCTTTAACTTTCAAAAAGCTTGTTCATAATATTATAATGCGTCATCTTAAAGATTTATCATAAGAAATGTACTTTTGAGGTGAAGTTAATGCAAATTATACTGTTTTTCCTTCACTTAGGTTTTTCCCATTGAGTTTTACTTTGCAAGGTCTTAATGAAACAATTTGTCATTTTTATGAATCCTGAAATATTCAAATATGGATCTTGAAGTATCCATATAAAACCTTCTATTGGATTCTGAAGTATTCATAAATCAAACAAGAATATTGTACTCCTTTTCTTTCGCTTAGTTTTTCCCATTGAGTTTTCATTTACAAGGTTTTAATGAGATATTTTTAGTAGTTGGTCATTCAGGGAGAAGTGTTATAAAATTTATAATTATATATATTGAATGCCCATTAAAATTTCTTAGACTTTAATGACTCTTGGGTTTAGTCTCTTGGTTTTCCATGACAATTAGGTTTTCTAATGTCTTTTAATGTTCTCATTTCCTTCTTATATAAATAGACTACTTGTCTTGTATTCTAAGGATGGAAAAATATATGAAAAAAGACATGAATTTCTTTTTTAAATTATATATATATATATCCACTTGTCTTTTTGTTTTCGGATTTCTCAACAAACAAATATTCCACATGTGACATATAAACTAATAGAATCTGATAGAATGATATACCCTCAATAAAATCACAAGACAGTATAGAATCTATAAAAATATTGTATAGTGGAGTAATCTATTTTATATAAAAGAAGTGCACCGGGGAATAAGGATCGGCTGGCTTTGCCTTAGCATGTGGGTGGCCTTTAAGGTGCACAGTAAATGGTACTGAGGTAATAGGGAATGGTTCAAGATTTTATTCGAAAAAATGGAAGCATTCTTCGTCAAATACTTTACTTCGTAATAAGTAATGATTCTGGTATCTTGATGGTTATTATTTCTTGTTTCCACTCACTAGTAAACACGAGAAGGTATACTCGACATGGAAGATGAATCTAATTTACTCTTTACTCTGCGCTGTGACGGATCGGGGATGAGATAACCTATTTTGGCTCCAGAATTTTGTCACATAACTAAATCAATTTCCCTCCTTCCTTTAATGTTTGTCACATAACTGAAAACATGTAGGCTAATTCAGATCATTTGATCATTATCTTTAATTTAAATTGTCATATACAGGATGAAATTTGACATCAAATTCATGCATAAAATTATTTGGAGACTGAAGGTGTCACCAATTGGGCCCACTTATTATCGATTACAGTAATAATTGTTGTTCAGGATGATGGTGTCGTCATCCATCATTTCAAAGTACTTAAAGAGTTGAGAATCATTGGACAAGTCTTTGTTTTCCCATTCTAAAGACTTTGGCCCGGCGACGCACATGAACAAAAAATAAATAAAATGAGAGTCAATAATTAAAATGAGAGTCAATAATTTAGCACACCAGACAAATCGAGCATCTTTCAAATGATCAATCAAGTTCGGTGCAATCAATCTGATTCTGAATCCGGTTCCTTTATCTACGAACCAAGGCGTCTTTAGCATATTCATTGATTTTATATATATAGTAAAAATGAGGTTACTTCAATTTTCTTTTTTTAATTTAGCTCAACTTGGGTTGACACTCTTGACTCATGACTCAGATCTCATCCCAGGTCAACCCCAAGTTAAGTTTTAAAGTTATGATAATAACTATTTTTATTTTTATATTGCCTCGAGTCAACCTGAGTTGACCATTCCAACTTATGATTTAGTTTTGCCCAGGGTCAACCTCTTAGTCGGATTTTAAAACTATAATAATAACAATTTTTATCCTTACATTGACCTGAGTTAATAGACAACCTGATCCATGACCCGGGCTTTGCACCAGGTCGATTGATATGATTTTAATGTGTATGGGAATTTAGATTGTCCAATGATGAAAGCTCAAGCGAAACAACTACAAGACACCTTAAAAAGTCAGATTAGCGTGAATGAAGCTTTAATGAGTTTGGAGGCTTGTAAAACTAAATGGAAATGGTTTAAGCATTTTCTTTGTTTTCAAATAAGGCCTAAGAAATGATTTGAGAGTTTTGGAGAGTTAGGGTTTTCTTTCAGCCCGTGGCCCAATTTGATCCCAAATTTTCACCATTTTATTGCTTTGGAAAATAAGCCTATTCTGTTTGGTTTTCAAGTTCAAAATATCATCTTTCTAGTTTGTCCACTTATGCATGCATTGAAGTCTTGTATAAAAAGTTATGATTGTTTTGATTCTTTTTTGTGTGTGTGTTCTGTAAGTATAAAACATATGACAAGACTAAAGAGTTGATGTCTTCTCCCAAGTGTAGGAGTGTCGAAATAATAAATAACCCGGCAAGACCAAGGTCGAACCACAGGGAGGTTAACTGTATAAACTATAAATAAAGAAATAGATAATAACAGAAAAGGAGTTGAATAGAGCCTTGAGATGTAATATTGATATAAGGATTAAATAAGGATAAAATAATTGTCAACGTTAAAGGATACACTAATGATATTCCAAACAAGTATAGTATAAACTCTTTTTATTACTCAACTGGAAACCACACACAAAGAAGGTTCCAATCGGATTATAAATTGTTAACATGATTACATTAGTTATCTTATTCGAATAATACTAATACTTGTAAATGTTGTCAGGTATTCATGATTATAACTTATGTTAAAAACAAATTAAGTTCATTTCATATCACAAGTGTCGATTATACCATACGGTTGGGCTATGAAAGTGCCAAGTATTTATTGTACCAAAGGTTATACAACATAAATCTGATTAACCATTTAACAAGCAAAGTATTAAAAGTGAACAAGATAACAAATACAAAACATGTTAGTATCAAACATTAAAGTCCATGTTGAGTTTATACTATACTTATTCTTACACCATAAGTGTAACCTTTTCACCTTGACATAATAAACTTAGCTAAACATAATGAAAGAGAGAAACATAAATAAACAAGATAAGAGCATAAATAAGATATAAGTTAACTAAGTAAAGGAAAGGAAATGAAAAGCATAAACAAGAGATTAATATAAACAAAACTTAAACATTACAAAAATATAAAGAGAGAGAGAGAGCAAGGACATGATCTTGATCTGAAAACCAAGATGCCTAAATGCATGGCAAATGCCTCCTTTTATAGGCCAAAATTTAGAACTATTAATTTGATGACTAATTGTTGAGTGGGTGGCCACATCTTGACTTAGTGACAATCCTTATCTTCTTGTTTGAACAAAACATAATTGCTAACATCAGAATTTGAACACATAGTCTTCATGAAAGTTCTAGGAAATTGTCTCAGCTTTTCAACAAAACAAAATTTGACACATTTGGACTTCTAGAACTTAAGATATGGGCTGAACACTAAATAGTGTCTGGGCTGCAGGACAGATTCCGACTTCTCCGTTGTTGTTACAATTTGGACTTGAAAACGGTCCTTTTGAATCTTGGACTCTTCATGAAAGTTTCAGACCCATGTCTTAGCTTTCTATCCATATAAACTAGACTTAAATCTATGTTCTACAGCTCCAGTTATGATCCAATAACTGAATGGTGTTCCAATTTGAATTCAACCAGCATCTCTTTTCTAAACTTAGCCCTCCTTTTGTTTTCTCAATTTCAGTGGTTAAACTCATCAATCAATCCTTTGATTTATGTGGTAGGCCTACATTTAAAATGAACATTTACCATAAATTAAAGGTATCTTATATTATTAAACATGTTATTATAAAACATACTCTAGTTAAGGAGTTATTGATACTTCAAGTGTAAAATAATGATATAAAACCTTGATAAAAATGCACTTTTAAGTACTAGTCAAATTAGGATCAAGTTTCTTTATAGTAATTATAGTTTTGGATGTTAGCTAACTAAGGAAATTGGTTTTGCTTAATTTGGAGCTGTAGAACTCCAGTTATGGGTCACCAACCAACACTGGGTCATGACTGACTCTGTAAGGCAGTAGGACTGGTTAGTTGATGAGCAATTTTGACTATCTTAGGGGTAGAACTGGGTTCTACTTCCCTAGAGAACTTGTAGCCTCGTGTCTTAGCTTTCCAACAAAACCAATCTCGCTTGAAACGGAGTTCTATAACTCTAAATATAGTTAAATATCTGAGGAGTGGTTGGAAAGTAACAGTTCAATGTCAAGACAGTAACGGTTGGACAATAACAGTCCAATGTTTGTTGATGCACAATTTTGACTATCTTAGATGCAGAACTGGGTTCTCTTTCCTTCAGAGAACTTGTAACCTCCTATCTTAGCTTTCCAACGAGACTAATATCGCTTGAAACAGACTTCTATAACTCTAGATATAGTTAAATATCTGAGGAGAGGTTGGACAATAACAATTTGATATCAAGACAGTAAAAGTTGGAAAGTAACAATCCAATGTTTGTTGATGAGCAATTTTGACTATCTTAGAGGAAGAACTGGGTTCTCTTTCTTACAAAGAACTTCTAGCCTCATTTCTTAGCTTTCCAACGAGACCAATCTCACTTGAAATGAAGTTCTATAACTCTAGATATAGTTACAAATCTAAGAAGGGGTCGGACAGTAACAGTTCAATGTTAAGACAATAATGGTTGGACAATACCAGTCTAATGTTTGTTGATAAGCAATTCTGACTATCTTAGAAGCAAAAATGGGTTTTGTTTCCTTCAAAGAATTTGTAGCCTCGTGTCGTAGCTTTTCAACGAGACCAATCTCGCTTAAAACAGAGTTCTATAGCTCTAAATATAGTTAAATATCTAAGGAGGGGTCAGACATTAATAGTTCGATATCAAGACAGTAATGATTGGACAGTAACAATCCAATGTTTGTTGATGAGCAATTTTGACTAATTTAGAGGCAGAACTAGGTTCTCTTTCTTGCAGAAAACTTATAGCCTCGTGTCTTAGCTTTCCAATGAGACCAATCTTGCTTGAAATAGAGTTCTATAACTCTAGATGTAGTTAACAATCTGAGCAGGAGTTGGACAGTAACAATTCAATGTCAAGATAGTAACGGTTGAATAGTAACAGTCCAATGTTTGTTAATGAGAAAATTTGACTATCTTAGAGCCAGAACTGGGTTCTCCTTCCTGCTAATAACTTGTAGCCTTATGTCTTAGCTTTCCAACGAGACCAATCTCGCTTGAAACAGAGTTCTATAACTCTAGATATAGTTAAAAATCTGATGAGGGGTCGGACAGTAACAGTTCCATATCAAGACAGTAACTGTTGGACAGTAACAGTCCAATGTTTGTTGATGAGCAATTTTGACTGTCCTAGAGGAAGAACTGAGTTCTCTTTCCTTCAAAGAACTTGTAGCCTTATGTCTTAGCTTTCCAACGAGACCAATCTCGCTTGAAACGAAGTTCTATAACTTTTGATATAGTTAAATATCTGAGGCGGGGTTGGACAAGAACAGTTCGATATCAAGACAGTAATGATTAGACAGTAACATTCCAATGTTTGTTGATGAGTAATTTTGACTATTTTAGAGGCAGAACTGGATTCTCTTTCCTGCAGAGAACTTGTAGCCTCATGTCTTAGCTTTCCAACGAGACCAATCTCGCTTGAAACAGAGTTCTATAATGATTGTGCATCAAAAGTATCATTAAGTCTCTTATTTTACATATGTATTTATTGTTTTTATTTGGGTTTTTTATAATAATTGATGTGCTTTTTAGTAATGAAGTTTCTTTTAATGTTTCGTAGGTTTTTGGAGCTTAAATGAATTATTTCAGAAAATTCAACGTCGGAATTCGGAACAAAGAATTGAAGAGAAATTTAGTTGAAGATTGAAGAAAATCTTGATTCAAATAAGTGCTTCAAATTTGCCCCAAAAATCAATTCTATTCCAATTCTAGAAAAGAATATCATATGATCTATTTCAAGCCCAAACTTGCCTTATGTTGTGTGCAAACTTCAACCATCAAACACTTAAGGTTTTAATGTCAATCTTAGCCCAAATAATAGGTACATTTGTATCCTTATTTGATGCTTAAATTCAGCCCCAAATCAGCCCCAAATCAGCCTCAAATCAGCCTCCAAATCAGCCCAAACACAATCCATGATCCTACATGTCCACACAACAAATAACATTTGATTTATTTTGGGTAATTCATTGACCCAAGAGGGCAAGCACATGGATGGAAAGCTGGAGGGGACATTGTCACATTATTTTGGGTAAAAAAGAAGAAAGAGACAGCTCATAAAGGAGGAAGAAAAACGTGCACCAAAGTGTTCTTCAAGCTGTCCTGATTTGATTTTCCAGAACACCTTTCGGTGTTATGTCCATAACTTTTGACTCAGATGTCCAAATGAGCTGTTCTTTAATGATCTGGAAAGATAACAGAATGGCCTATAAATATGTCTCTAATAGCCATCTACAGGAGAGGCTTCTAAAAAGGGTCGAATTGCTGTCCAAAGTTAGAGTCAGATTTGTGTCCGAATTTTTACTGAAATTGTGTTGTGTTCTTCTTTATAGATTTCGGTTCTTTAGCTTGTAAAACTCATTATTTCAGTTTGATTCAAGTCATTTTATGTTTATTAAAGTGTTATTATATATAATCATGGTTGGCTAATCTTCTTCTTGGATCCAAATCAAGGATGATGGTGGTTGAGGTGAGTTCTTTAAGATATGAATGAATCTTAATGTCTATCTTTTCATTTTCTTCATGAATGTTTATTATTGCAAAGAAATTTTAGAAATCATTTAGGTAATGTTATAATCTTGAATTTTTATGCACAAACCTTAGTTTTGGTATAGAGATTGCTTGATTCAATGTCTTACTTAATATGAAAATACTTGTTCATTCTTAAGCAATAATCAATCTTCATCCTTTTAAACTTCATTGTAATATCTTCCGATCTAATATCACCATCGTTGATATTAGGTTGAGTTATCTTATATATGTTGAAGGAATCACCAATACATCACCATTAAAATTGATTTGGACCAAGACTTACTTTTTCTTGTCATTTAAAATCTATTTACACTTTTTCATCTTTGAAAACAAATCCATCAATCATTTTCAACCAAGTTATTGTTAATTTAATTTCTCTTGAGTTTTGTTTTGTTACCTAGCTTAATTTCCAGATCTAGCTCTCTGTGGATATGACCTCGATCTTACCGAGTTAATTGCTACATCGCACACTCGTGCACTTGCGAGTTAAAACAAGCCGAACATAAAAAGCGGTCAAGCAATTTTGGCGCCGTTGCCGGGGAGCTAGCAAGCAAAGGTAACAAATTTCTATTTGATTATTGGAAAACAAAAAAAAATACATAAAAATAAAAAATCAAATGGCTGGTTTTACCGCCTAAAAAAAAAAATTTTTGACCTCAACTTTTTGGATATTGGACTGTGGACTAGACTATTAATTGTTGGATTTTGGTTGGTTCAACCATTTTTTTCTTTTATTGTCTATTCTAATTAGTTTCTAATATTTATTGTTTATATTATAAGGCTGGTTTTACCGCCTCTTGTTTATTTTATTTTATTTTGTTGTTATTATTTTTCTTATATTTATTGTCTGAAGTGCTTGGCCGGTATTACCGCCTCTTGTTCATTTTATTTTATTTTGTTGTTTTGTTGTGATTATTTTTCTTATATTTATTGTCTGAAGTGCTTGGCCGGTATTACCGCCTTTTTATTCATGCTTGTTATAATTATCTTTTAATGTTTATTGTTGTTAATATTGCTTATTAGTTGGAGAATTTCTTAATTTGTTGTATTTTTATTTTTGAGCTATTACTTTATCTTTTACGTTTCATTTACTTTTATTTGCAATCTTCTTTTTCTTTTTCTTTTTCTTTGTTTTTCCTTTCCTTTCGTATTCATATAATTGTTATATTATTATTTTTTTATCATGGCTAATGTTGAAGATGTAGAGGGTGAAGGGAGTGTTCAAGGTAATGGACCTCCACAATTCAATGATCAACCTAATTTTCGAACTCTTAGAGAGTATCTTCACCCGGCTAGACAAAGTACACCTTCGTGTATTATCTTACCTCTTAACCAACAAGCTTTCAATTTGAAACCGGGCATGATTCAACTTCTTCCCACATTTCACGGTATGGATTCTGAAAATCCATACATACACATTAAGGACTTTGAAGAGGTATGTAATACTTTTATTGATAGAACATGCACCGAGGAAACTATTCGTCTTAAATTGTTCCCATTCTCTCTAAAGGATAAAGCCAAGCTTTGGCTAAACTCCTTGCGTCCTAGGTCTATAGGTACATGGAGAGAAATGCAAGCTGAATTTTTGAAAAAATACTTCCCCACTCATAGGACGGCAGCCTTACAACGTCAAATGATGAATTTTTCTTGTAGTCCAAATGAGTCATTTCACCAAGCTTGGGAAAGGTTCAAAGACTTGTTAAATGCATGCCCCCACCATGGTTTTGAGATGTGGAGGTTAGTGAGTTTCTTCTATGACTCTCTTACCGCAGATTTTAAAAAGCTAGTGTCAACCATGTGTAATGGTGAGTTTTATGACAAAGAACCAAGTGAAGCCTTTGATTTCTTTGACCAATTGGCTGAAAACACAAAGCAATGGGAGACTTCTCTCCCACTTCATGTTGAGTCTAGAAACACCATTTCTCATTCAAGTGGGAAGTTCCAATTGAAAGAGACTGATGACCTCAATGCTAGATTAGCCTCATTGGCTAGGAAAGTAGAGTCTCTTGAGATTAAAAAAGTGCATGTCATGAGTGAACAACAAGAGGAAAGTTGTGTTGTTTGTGAGAGCAAAGGGCATAGGACAACTGAGTGTCCTACCATTCCAGCCTTCAAGGAAGTGCTATATGGCCAAACTTCTGATTCAAGTAATGTTAGAAAGCCATTTTCAAACCAAGTAGGCAATCCCTACTCTGAGACCTACAATCCTGGATGGAGGAACCACCCAAATTTTGGATGGAGAAATGAGGGCCCTTCAGTACCTCAAACATTTCAACCTCCACCCCAACCATTTCATGCTCCCACACATAACACATACCAACCACCTCATAAGAGATCCCTAGAGGATACTCTTCAACAATTCATGCAAACACAAGGAGGAATCAACAACCAAGCTTATAAATTTCAAGACCAGACCAATAGGACCTTAGATGACATTCGAAGTCAACTAACCAAGTTGACTCAATCACTAAGCATTCAAGAGAAGGGAAAGATTCCAGCTCAACCAATGCCAAACCCTAGAGGTCAGGTACACATGAGTGAATCCTCATCTAGTGAACCTTCAAACCATGAACAAGTCCAAGCCATCACTACCCTTAGAAGTGGAAAGATTGTTGACAAAGCTATAGGTTTTGAGATTCCTAGAGCTATTGTGGAGGAGAAATCTAAGGAAAGTGAAGAGGAAATCAAAACACAAGTGACAAATGAGAGCTTGAGTGACAAAGAAGGTGAGATAAATGAGAAAGAGATGAGTGAGAAAGGAGATGATTCAAGCAAAATTGGAGTCAAAGTGAGTGATTTAGAATTTGTTCCTAGAGCACCATTTCCACAAAGGTTAGGGAAACCTAAACATGATCTTATGAACTCAGAAATCTATGAATTGTTCAAACAAGTGAAAGTCAACATTCCACTCCTTGATGCAATTAAACAAGTCCCATCTTATGCAAAGTTCCTCAAGGACTTATGCACAGTCAAAAGGAGATTGAATGTGAAAGAAAGAGCCTTTCTAACTGAACATGCTAGTGCCATCATCCAGTTTAAGACCCCTCCCAAATACAAAGATCCTGGTTGTCCTACCGTTTCATGCATTATTGGAAGTCATAAGATAGACCAAGCTTTGTTGGATTTAGGAGCAAGTGTGAATTTGATACCCTACACTGTTTATGAACAGTTAGGTTTAGGAGAAATCAAGCCTACTCGAATCACCCTTCAATTAGCTGATAGGTCAATCAAGATTCCCAGGGGTATTGTTGAAGATGTGTTGGTCCAAGTAGATAAATTCTACTTTCCTGTTGATTTTGTAGTGTTAGACACCGCACCTATTCAAGGTTCTAATGCTCCCATCCCAGTCATCTTAGGTAGACCTTTCCTAGCTACATCCAATGCTTTAATCAACTGTAGGAATGGGGGTGATGAAATTGTCTTTTGGGAACATGACTGTGGAGATGAACATATTCAATGTCTCTAAACAAATTGGTGAACATGAGGACATTAGAGAGGTAGATTTGATCCAAACAGTTTGTCAAGAACACTTTGAGAGAGAGTGGATCAAGGATCCATTGGAGAGAACTTTAATTCATGATGAAAGATTTTGTTCTTTGGAATGTGTTGATGAGGAAGTAAGAGAACTCGAGACTTATCTAGATCCAATGCCTATTATGTCAATAGGTCAATGGACCCCCATCGTTTGAGCCTTTGATTTCACCCCAAGTGAAAGTTGAGGCATCTCTTGTCCAACCTTATAACCAGAAAGGAAGCCTTTACCGAGTGATCTTAAGTATGCATTTCTAGGGGAAGATGAATCATATCCTATTGTGATTTCATCAAAACTTAGCATAGAGCAGGAACAAGAACTTTTGAGAGTGGTGAGAAAACACAAAAAAGCAATTGGGTGGACTATTACTGACTTGAAAGGAATTAGCCCTCTTTTATGTACACATAGAATCTATCTTGAAGAAGAGGCTAAAACTGTGAGGCAAATGCAAAGACGATTGAACCCAAACATGAAGGAAGTAGTAAGATGTGAAGTGCTTAAGCTACTTGATGCGGGTATCATTTACCCCATTGCAAACTCAAAATGGGTTAGTCCAACCCAAGTTGTCCCTAAAAAATCTGGAGTCACAGTAGTGAAGAATGAAAATAATGAGCTAGTACCAACTAGAATCCAAACTAGATGGCGTATGTGCATTGATTATCGTAAGTTGAACATGATGACTAGGAAGGACCATTTTCCGCTTCCATTTTTAGACCAAGTGCTTGAAAGAGTAGCCGGAAGAGCTTTCTATTGTTTTCTTGATGGATACTCAGGTTACAACCAAATTGAGGTTTCTTTAGAAGACCAAGAAAAAACCACTTTCACTTGTCCTTTTGGTACCTATGCTTATAGAAGAATGCCTTTTGGCTTGTGTAATGCACCAGCCACTTTTCAAAGGTGTATGATGAGTATCTTTAGTGACATGGTGGAAAATTTTTTGGAAGTTTTCATGGATGATTTTTCAGTTTATGGGGATTCTTATGAGTTGTGTCTAATGCATTTAGAAAAAGTTCTTGAAAGGTGTGAAGAGAGCAATCTTGTACTCAATTGGGAGAAGTGTCATTTTATGGTGACACATGGCATTGTCTTAGGTCACATTGTCTCTTCAAAAGGGATAGAGGTAGATAAGTCAAAGGTTGAAGTCATTCAAAATTACCTACCCCTAGGACTGTGAAAGATGTGAGATCCTTTTTAGGACACGCTGGTTTTTACCGAAGATTCATTCATTCTTTTAGTACCATTGCCAAACCATTGTGTAACTTGTTGTCACAAGATGTTCAATTTGATTGGACATCAAAATGTCAAGAAGCTTTTGAAAAGCTTAAAGGGTTGTTGACCACTTCACCAATCATGCAAGCTCCTGATTGGTCTTTACCATTTGAACTGATGTGTGATGCTAGTGATTTTGCGGTAGGGGCTGTGTTAGGGCAAAGAAAAGATAAGAAACCTCATGTCATTTATTATGCTAGCAAGACTTTGAATGATGCTCAATTGAATTACACTACAACTGAAAAAGAACTTTTAGCTGTAGTATTTGCATTGGACAAGTTTAGGTCTTATTTGGTTGGATCTCTTGTTATTGTTTTCACTGATCATGCAGCATTGAAATACTTGCTCACAAAACAAGACGCCAAGCCACGTTTGATTCGATGGATCCTCCTACTCCAAGAGTTTAACCTTGAAATTCGAGATAAAAAGGGAGTAGAGAATGTAGTGGCTGATCATTTGTCCCGTCTTTCAAGCTATGAGACCATAATTGATGAATCTCCAATAAATGAATTCTTTGCTGATGAAAATTTATTTTGTGCAGGTACTGTTTCCTACATTGGCTCTCCATGGTATGCCGACATAGCAAATTACCTAGCCACAAGTCAGATTCCTTCTCATTGGTCTAAACTTGACAACAAAAATTCTTGCGCAACGTGCGTACCTTTTTTTGGGATGACCCCTACCTATTTAAATACTGCCCTGACCAAATTGTTAGGCGGTGCATCCCTGATCATGAAATTCCAAGTGTAATTAATTTTTGTCATGCATTAGCCTGTGGTGGGCATTTCTCTTCCAAGAAAACCACTGCCAAGATCTTGCAGTGTGGTTTTTATTGGCCCACCATGTTCAAAGATGTCCATGCCTTCTGTGTTGCATGTGACCGATGCCAACGACTAGGTAACCTTACTAGGCGTAACATGATGCCCCTAAACCCCATTCTTGTTTTGGAAATATTTGATTGTTGGGGGATTGATTTCATGGGACCTTTTCCAAGTTCATTTGGTTACCAATTCATCCTTGTAGCTGTTGATTATGTGTCTAAATGGGTGGAGGCCATTGCATCTCGAACCAATGACCATCGAGTTGTGGTCAAATTCTTGAAAGAAAATATTTTCTCTCGTTTGGCATGCCCCGGGCTATGATTAGTGATGGGGGTAAGCATTTTTGTAACAAGCCCGTTGGGATTTTGATGAGAAAATATGGTGTAATTCACAAGGTCAGTACCCCCTATCATCCACAGACTAGTGGCCAAGCTGAGTTGGCAAATAGGGAGATCAAGAACATTCTAGAGAAAACAGTCAATCCAAACCGTAAAGATTGGTCCCTACGACTAGTTGATGTTTTGTGGGCATATCGCACTGCTTATAAGACCTCTTTAGGAATGTCTCCTTATAGGCTAGTTTATGGAAAGCCTTGTCATCTCCCTGTTGAGATTGAGCACCGTGCATATTGGGCCATCCGGCAATTCAATGACAATGAAAACGAGGTTGGCAAAAATAGAAAGCTTCAATTGGATGAATTAGATGAGCTGAGAAATGATGCATTTGAAAATGCAAAAATTTCAAAACATAAGATGAAAACCTTGCATGATAAACATATTCTTAGAAAATCCTTTCATGTTGGTCAAAAGGTTCTCTTGTATAATTCACGATTACATCTCTTTCCTGGGAAGTTGAGGACAAAATGGATTGGTCCATTTGTGATTAAATCCATATCTGAGCATGGTGCATTTGAGGTAGAAAATCCTAAGAATGGAAATGTTTTCAAAGTAAATGGTCATCGATTGAAACCTTATCTTGAAAACTTTGTGGCTGAAGTTGAGACATTGGATCTTGAAGATCCAATACCATTGTAGTATCAGAAGTAATGAGTTTTTATTTTTATTTTTTTTCTCTTTCTTCCATCTCTTATATTTTCTTGTTCATGCATTAGGGACAATGCATTATTTTAAGTTGGGGGGTGTGAGGTTCTTTATTTTCAAAAAAAAAAAAACAGCAATGTTTTCTTTTAGTTGTGATATGCAGGTAAAAAAAAATCAAGCAAGAAGTCAGCTCATGTCCAATTCAATCAGACATTCATCCTTGAGAACAAAAGGGGAGTAACAGTTTTCTAATCTTTATACTTTTCTTCTCTTTCTTTTTTACATTGAGGATAATGAAAAACTTAATTTCAGATATTTGATTATGTTGAATGCTTGAGATAACCATGCTTGTTAAAAAAAAAAAAAACTTGCATTCGTATGTGAATGAGACTTGTTTAGGATCAACATTACATTTTTGGATTCATTATTGTGTTGAACATTGCATGCTTTAATTTGGGATAGATAATATCTTATAAAGCAAGATATAGCATACTTTTTTCTTAAGATTATTGAAGTACATCTTTCCTTGTAAAAGTTGTGTGAGTTGTGTGATTATGCATGAAAGATGAGTGTGATGCTTTACTTGTGATCATCCCTTTTGATCTAGTCCTAAACAAGGTTTAAGTAAATAGAGTAATCATTATTACACAAATGTGTACAAAGTTCTATCTACTCCAATGTTTTGAGTTGCTCAGTAACTAGGGGTATTCATCACAAATGTTTATCTTTACGTCAAACGGCAGCTTGAAATATGAGTATGCAAAGCACTTTAAGTTTGTGACTTTGTGAGTAACCGGGTGCATTCATCACAAATGTTTGTATTCGCGTCAAAAGGGAAGTGACTACTTAAAGAAAAAGAATAAATAATATCATAAAAAAAAAGAAAAGAAAAGAAAAGAAAAAAAAAATATATAGATACTTCTCTAGTTTGCTACCTTGTTTGTAGTAGTGAGAAGGGAAGATTACAAGTTGAGTTTTCGCGTGAATCAATTATGTTGGTTGCATGATAAATACGATTGAATTTGGAATTTTGTATGGATGTTTGATTTAGAGAATGTGAGTATGCTTATTTTTCTTTATTTGCTATTGTGTACACTAAGTTAAAGATACCAATGTTTGCATGATAGGTCCTTTAAGTGTGATGAGTCGAGCCTAATTATGTTGTTATTATTCTTTTTATTTCAAAGGTTTTATGTTTTGTTTTGCTTGAGGACTAGCAAAATCTAAGTTGGGGGGTGTGATTGTGCATCAAAAGTATCATTAAGTCTCTTATTTTACATATGTATTTATTGTTTTTATTTGGGTTTTTTATAATAATTGATGTGCTTTTTAGTAATGAAGTTTCTTTTAATGTTTCGTAGGTTTTTGGAGCTTAAATGAATTATTTCAGAAAATTCAACGTCGGAATTCGGAACAAAGAATTGAAGAGAAATTTAGTTGAAGATTGAAGAAAATCTTGATTCAAATAAGTGCTTCAAATTTGCCCCAAAAATCAATTCTATTCCAATTCTAGAAAAGAATATCATATGATCTATTTCAAGCCCAAACTTGCCTTATGTTGTGTGCAAACTTCAACCATCAAACACTTAAGGTTTTAATGTCAATCTTAGCCCAAATAATAGGTACATTTGTATCCTTATTTGATGCTTAAATTCAGCCCCAAATCAGCCCCAAATCAGCCTCAAATCAGCCTCCAAATCAGCCCAAACACAATCCATGATCCTACATGTCCACACAACAAATAACATTTGATTTATTTTGGGTAATTCATTGACCCAAGAGGGCAAGCACATGGATGGAAAGCTGGAGGGGACATTGTCACATTATTTTGGGTAAAAAAGAAGAAAGAGACAGCTCATAAAGGAGGAAGAAAAACGTGCACCAAAGTGTTCTTCAAGCTGTCCTGATTTGATTTTCCAGAACACCTTTCGGTGTTATGTCCATAACTTTTGACTCAGATGTCCAAATGAGCTGTTCTTTAATGATCTGGAAAGATAACAGAATGGCCTATAAATATGTCTCTAATAGCCATCTACAGGAGAGGCTTCTAAAAAGGGTCGAATTGCTGTCCAAAGTTAGAGTCAGATTTGTGTCCGAATTTTTACTGAAATTGTGTTGTGTTCTTCTTTATAGATTTCGGTTCTTTAGCTTGTAAAACTCATTATTTCAGTTTGATTCAAGTCATTTTATGTTTATTAAAGTGTTATTATATATAATCATGGTTGGCTAATCTTCTTCTTGGATCCAAATCAAGGATGATGGTGGTTGAGGTGAGTTCTTTAAGATATGAATGAATCTTAATGTCTATCTTTTCATTTTCTTCATGAATGTTTATTATTGCAAAGAAATTTTAGAAATCATTTAGGTAATGTTATAATCTTGAATTTTTATGCACAAACCTTAGTTTTGGTATAGAGATTGCTTGATTCAATGTCTTACTTAATATGAAAATACTTGTTCATTCTTAAGCAATAATCAATCTTCATCCTTTTAAACTTCATTGTAATATCTTCCGATCTAATATCACCATCGTTGATATTAGGTTGAGTTATCTTATATATGTTGAAGGAATCACCAATACATCACCATTAAAATTGATTTGGACCAAGACTTACTTTTTCTTGTCATTTAAAATCTATTTACACTTTTTCATCTTTGAAAACAAATCCATCAATCATTTTCAACCAAGTTATTGTTAATTTAATTTCTCTTGAGTTTTGTTTTGTTACCTAGCTTAATTTCCAGATCTAGCTCTCTGTGGATATGACCTCGATCTTACCGAGTTAATTGCTACATCGCACACTCGTGCACTTGCGAGTTAAAACAAGCCGAACATAAAAAGCGGTCAAGCATATAACTCTAGATATAGTTAACAATCTAAGCAAGGGTCAGATAGTAACAGTTCAATGTCAAGATAGTAACTGTTGGACAGTAACAGTCCAATGTTTGTTAATGAGAAATTATGACTGTCTTAGAGGTAGAACCGGGTGCTCCTTCTTGGAAAGAACTTGTAGCTTCGTGTCTTAACTTTTCAAGAAGACCAATCTCCTTTGAAACAGAGTTCTATAACTTTAGATATAGTTAAAAATATAAGGAGGGGTCGGACAGTAACAGTTCAATGTCAAAATAATAACGATTGGACAGTAACAGTTCAATGTTTGTTGATGAGCTATTCTGACTGTCTGAAAAGCATCAATGGGTTCTCTTTCCTTCAGTGAACTTGTAGCCTCGTGTCTTAGCTTTCCAACGAGACCAATCTCGCTTGAAACGGAGTTCTATAGCTTTAGATATAGTTAAAAATCTGAGGAGGGGTCGGACAGTAATAGTTCAATGTCAAGACAGTAACGGTCCAATGTTTGTTGATGAACAATTTTGACTATCTTAGAGGCAGAACTGGGTTCTCTTTCCTCAAAGAACTTGTAGCCTCGTGTCTTAGGCTTCCAACAAAACTAATCTCGCTTGAAACAAAGTTCTATAACTCTATATATAGATAAAAATATGAGTAGCGGTTGGACAATAACAGTTCAATGTCAAGACAGTAACGGTTGGATAGTAACAGTCCAATGTTTGTTGATGAGCAATTCTGATTATCTTAGAAGCATATATAGGTTCTCTTTCCTTTAGAGAACTTGTAGCCTTGTATCTTAGCTTTCCAACAAGACCAATCTCACTTGAAACGGAGTTCTATAACTCTAGATATAGTTACAAATCTAAGGAGAGGTCGGATAGTAAGAGTTTAATATCAAGACAGTAACAGTTGGATAGTAACAGTCCAATATTTGTTGATGAGCAATTCTGATTGTCTTAGAAGCACAAATAGGTTCTCTTTCCTCAGAGAACTTATAGCTTCGTGTCTTAGCTATCCAACAAGACCAATCTCGCTTGAAACAGAGTTCTACAACTCTAGATATAGTTACAAATCTGAGGAGAGGTCGAATAGTAAGAGTTCAATATCAAGACAGTAACAGTTGGACAGTAATAGTCCAATGTTTGTTGATGAACAATTTTGACTATCTTAGAGGCAGAAATGGGTTCTCCTTCCTTAAGAGAACTTGTAGCCTCGTGTCTTAGCTTTCCAACGAGATCAATCGTGCTTGAAATGGAGTTCTATAACTCTAGATATAGTTAAAACTTTGAGGAGAGGTCGGACAGTAATAGTCCAATGTCTAGACAGTAACTATTGGATAGTAACAGTTAAAGATTTAAACAGTAACAGTTCAAATATAGAGAAAAAAATTATAACTATGGTTGGACAAAGAATGGCAATATTAATGGGTGTAATGAGAAAAACATAAAATATAAAGAAATGACTGAAAGAAAGACTTATTGGCTGTTGATATGGTTATTATAAAACATATCCTTGAGTGAGGAAAATTTATGGGATAAACCTGTGATTTACAGGAGGGACCACATGCGTGGTGCAACAGCAGCAACAGGGGAGCACGAGTAGAGCTTCTATTGCAGGTAGGTGATTTTTACCTTCCTTTTAAATAACATAGAATAATGAAATACTTTATCATGAATGTTACCGTATTGTGTTAGTTCAGATATCAGATTGCTAAATGCTTAAATGTTGACAAACGATTGATTAGTTTCGGCTAATGGCATCCGAATGGGTGACCAGGATAAATGAATGATTAGTTTCAGCTAAGGCATCTGAATGAATGACCGGGACAAACGATTGATTAGCTCCAGCTAATGGCATTCGAATGGATGACAGGGACAAACGATCGATTAGCTTCGGCTAATGGCATCCGAATGGGTGATCGGGACAAATGAATGATTAGTTTCGACTAATGGCATCTGAATGGATGACCAAGACAAACGATTGATTAGCTCTGGCTAATGGCATTCAAATGGATGACTGGGATAAATGATTAATTAGGTTTAGCTAATGGCATCTGAATGGATGACCGGGACAAATGAATGAATAGCTTCGGCTAATGGCATCCGAAAGGATGACCGGGATAAATGAATGACTAGCTTCGGTTAATGGCATCAGAATGAATGACTAGCTTCGGTTAATGGCATCAGAATGAATGACCCGGACAAACGATTGATTAGCTTTGGCTGATGGCATCCAAAGTGGATGGCTGGGATGAGTGAACGGTTAATGATTAGTACTTAAAAGTGCATTTTTATCAAGGTTCTATATCATCATTTTGCACTTGAAGTATCAATAACTCCTTAACTAAAGCACGTTTTATAATAACATATCTAATAATATAAGATACCTTTAATTTATCGTAAATGTTCATCTTAAATGCAGGCCTATCACATAAATGAAAGAATTGATTGATGAGTTGAAGTACTGAAATTGAAAGGACAAAGAGATGGCCAAACTTAGAAAAGAGATGTTGGTGCAGTCCAAACTGGAACATTGTTTGGTAATCAGGTCATATCTGGAGCTGTAGATCTCGGATATAGGTCTACTTTATATGGATGGAAAGGTAAGACATAGGCCTACAACTTTCATGTGGAGGCCAAGATTTAACAAGGCCGTTTTCAAGTCCAAATTGTAGCAACAACGAAGAAGTCTGAATCTGTCTTGCAGCCCAGACACTGTTTAGTGTTTAGCCCATATATTGAGTTCTAGAAGTCCAAATGATCTCAAATTTTTATCCTAGAAAGATGAGACAACTTTCATGATTTAAGTCTGTTCAAATTATGACGTTATCATTGATGTTTTTGGCAGACAAGAAGATAAGAATTGTCACCAAGTCAAGATGTGGCCACCCATTCATCAATTAGTCAACAAATCAATAGTTCCGAAGTTTGGCCTATAAAAGGAGGCATTTGCCATGTATTTAGGCATTTTGGTGTTCAGATCAAGATCATGCTTTTGCTCTCTTTTTTGTAATACTTAAGTTTTGTTTATATTAATCTCTTGTTTATGCCTTTCATTTCCTTTTCTTTACTTAGTTAACTTCTTTGTCATTTATGTTCTTATCTTGTTTATTTATGTTTCTTTCTTTCATTATGTGTAGCTAAGTTAATTATGTCAAGGTGAAAAGGGTACACTAGTGGTGTAAGAATAAGTATAATATAAACTTAACATGGACCTTAATATTGGATACTAACATGCTTTATATTTGTTTTCTTGTTCACTTTTAATACTTTGCTTGTTAAATGGTTAATCTAGATTTATGTTGTATAACACTTGGTACAACAAATACTTGGCACTTTCATAGCCCATACTGTATGGTATAACCGACACCTGAGCTATGAAAGGAACTTGATTTGTTGTTAACATAAGTTATAATCATGAATGCCTGACAACATTTACAAGTATTAGCATTATTCGAATAAGATAATTAATGTAATCATGTTAACAATTTATAATCTAATTGGAACCTCCTTTGTGTGTGGTTTCCAATTGAATAATAAGAGTTTAGACTATACTTGTTTGAAATACTATTAGTGGATCCTCTAACCTTGACATTTGTTGTTATCATTGTTTAATCCTTACGTTAATCTTCTATCTCAAAGTTCTCATCAACTTCTTCTTCTTCATCTTTATTATTATTATTATTATTATTATTATTATTATTGTCATTGTTATTGTTGTTACTATTGTTGTTGTATTATTGTTGTTTATAATTTATACAATTAACCTCCCTGTGGTTCGACCCGGTCTTGTCGGGTTATTTATTACTTCGACACTCCTACACTTGGGAAAAGACATCAATCTTTTGGTCGTGTCAGTTAACCTCGACAAATGTTGCCTTAGAGGATAGCTGGATTTAAGATTATAGCTGATTGCAAGAATTGGTTCATCTATATGCACTACAAGTTGTTTATACCAAGTACATGAAGGAACTATAAATATCACGTTTCAAACATGAGATAATGTTAGCGCTTCATTAAACTGTCAGTCTGTTTATTATCATTATAGATATTAAGTAATTGCATTCTTATAAATGATTTGTACTGCAGCAAGGACATCACACCAACAAGGTGCCTAGGAAACCCAATACACGAGAACCTACTTTTGCAAGGAATCATGTAGTTTCATTCTAAATCATGATGTATTTTATTTGAATCAATGTACTGAATGTATAACTATTATTAGATCCTTTTTGTTTAAAATTCATGATGACTATTAGTAGGATAGGAATGCAAACTCATGTCTATGTAGGTATATTTTTAATGTGAACTTGATCTTGCAAACATAATATTGTGTGTTTCATTGTGCTTCATCTAACATGGGGCAAGAATATGCAATAACATGCAAATTCTGTTCTATTTTTTGCCCAAGTACAACCCCTACCACATAATCACTCGCATCATACATTATCTCGAAAGGTTCATCCAATTTGGTAGTTGCATGATGGGGGCAGATGTGACACGCCTTTAAAGCTCATTATGGACATCTATAGACTCTTGATCAACACATAAAATCCACTTTTTTGGCTAAAAAATTGCACAAGGGTGGTAATCTTCGAGAAATCTTTGATAAAACGTCGTTAAAAACCTGCATGGCTAAGAATAGAACGAACCTCCCTCATAGACGAGGGGTAAGACAATGATGAAATAACATTTATTTTAGCTTTATCAACCTCTAAACCACACGAAGATATGACATGCCCAAGAACTATTCCTTGTTTTACCATAAAATAACATTTTTCATAGTTCAAGACAAGGTTAGTTTCAATGCATCTTTTCAAGACTAAAGATAAATTTTCTAAACACTTATCCAAAGAATCATCATACACTGTGTGAAATCATCCATGAAAATCTCAATTATTCTTTCTCCATAGTTAGAAAAAAATACTCATCATACATCTTTAAAAAGTTGTGGGTGCATTATATAGACCAAAAGGCATTCTCCTATATGCATATGTACCAAATAGGCATGTAAAGGTAGTCTTTTCTTGATCTTCAGGAGTAATAACAATATGATTATATCCACTATATCCATCAAGAAGAAATAAAAAGACTTACATGTTAGGTGTTTAAGCATTTGGTCCATGAATGGTAATGAAAAGTGATCTTTGTATGTAGAAAGGTTAAGCTTTCTATAATTAACACGTATTCTCCAACCACTCAAGATACGAGTAGGAATGAGTTCATCATCCTTGTTCTTTACCAATGGGATTCTGGTATTTTTAGGCACCACATGGATTGGCGCCACCCACTTACTGTCCGTGATGGGATAAATGACTCCCGCATATAATAGTTTAAAAATTCTAGCTTTCACTACCTCCATCACTGGTGGATTCAACCTCCTTTATATTTCCCTTGTTGATCTCGCATTGTCCTCCAATAGTATGTGATGCATGCACATTAAGGGGCAAATGCCCTTGATGTTGGCTAAAGTCTAACTAATGACTGTTTTGTGATCGCACAACAATTTCACAAGCTTTTTCTCTTGCACACTTGCCAAACATTTTGTTGTGATAACATGGAGTGTATTGTTGACACCAATGAATACATACTTCAAATTATCAGGAAAAGGTTTCAATTCTAACTCGGGTGACTGTAAAATTGATGGCAAAAGTTTTTTATGTTAAATTATTAAATCAACGAAAAAATTACCAGAGGGGGCGGTTTGCAAAGCTTGCAAAGCCAAGGCTAATTCTTGCACGTTTTGGGGAGCATATATGTTCCTCTCCATCTCCTCTATTTTTATAAAATCAATGCCATGGCTCAATGTCATGGCTTAATGTCATGTTTAATCCTTTCTTGTAATCAAAATCAAGAACTTGTTGCACACACTCATCAATTTGGTCATAGCATGTGATAGAATGAATATTGTTGTAAGGATACTTCATTGGATTATGAAAGTTAAATTCAATTATTTCATCTCCTACTTCCATAGACAAAGTACCCTTACCACAATCAATTTTAGTGTTTGCAGTTTTCAAGAATGGTCGTCCAAGCAAAATAGGAGTGTTGGTGTTTAAGGAATTACGTTTCATATTAAGAATATAAAAAGTTGCATGGATAACCAAACTATCAATCTTGACTAGGACATCTTCTATCACACCAAGTGGCAAGTTGTATCACAACACTAGTTTTAACAAAGACTCAAGACTAAGAGAAACATAAATATATTTAGGCATAACACTAATGGATGCACCCAAATTATATAAAGCTCTTTTAAAGATAGCATTACCAATATAACACATGGGATAGTAAACACACCTAGGTCTTTTTAGGCATATTCTTTTGAACAACAATATATACAACTTTACTCATACTTACTGTTTCATAGACTTTTAGCTTGAAAGCTCTTTTGGTAGTATACAACTCCTTCAAGAATTTGGCATATTTTAATCAAAGGAATGTTGAGTTTCACTTTCTTAAAAATCTCTAAAATCTCTTTTTCTTTGTCCTCTTTCTTAGACTTAGAAGAACTCAAAGGAAATGGAGAGATTTTCCTGAAATTGGAATTCATTAAGTTAAGACTTACCTTTAGAGTATTGGTGGTTGTTTCAATTTGTGGAGGAGTAGATTGTTTCTTTTTTATACTTACTTTTGTTTATATCTCCTCCTTTTCCTCCATCTTAATTTGTTTCGACCTTTGCTTTTCAAGTTCTTTCCCACTTCACAACTTGATCACACTTACATTCTCTTTTGGATTCAATGTTTGGAATGTCAATTTTCCATTGATTTGTGTTGTCAATTTCTCTACACTTGAAACTATTTTCCCCCATTTTCTTCTCCAAGTTGTGAATACTTGACCTTGTTTCCTATTGAAAAAACATGACATTTTGATGTAAAGTCATTGTGTTAGAAGCTAAGGTTTTCATCATCTAACGAAGATCATCACTCAATGCCCCTATAAAATTGGATTTGTAAATATAGGTGGTTGTCTTGCTTGAGAAGTCTGCTAGGGCTGAAATTTATGGGGGTGAAATTATCTGTCTTGATTGCCTTGTTGAGGTAGGTTCCCATAACATAAGTTTGGGTGATACCTCAATCCAGGATTATACGAGTTAGAAAAGGGATCATATTTACGCTGGGGCTGGCCATTTAATGCTTCATCAACTGGATTAGCTTGTTTAATGTAATCTTCTTGCATTGTTGGGCACATATCCAAAGCATGGCCTTATAACAAGTATAAGCTATAAACTTTTACTTGTACATTTTCATAAGCCAAAGAATGCATAAGAGAAGTAATATCATTAACTTGATTCTTAAGGTTAGCAATACCTACCTCATTTACTCATTTGCTTGGGAAGTCTCCATGTGTGCTAAATTGTTTTGAGTTAGCTGCCATAATTGTGATCAATTTGCATGCAGCCTCTGATGTTTTATGTATTAATGCCCCTCTACTTGTCGCATCAATGATATTGTGGTCAGTAGACATCAGTCCTTCGTAGAAGTATTGAATGAGTAGTTGATCGGGTATTTGATGATGAGAACATTGAATACACAACTGCTCAAATATTTCCCAATACTTGGAAAGTGTTTCCCCAAGAGATTGCTAAATCCCACATATTTCTTTCCTTTTATTGGCAACTCAAGAGGCCGAGAAATACTTTTACAGGAAAATCTTTTTCATGTCATTCTAAGTTGGCGTTGTTGTTGATGTTTATGCATAATGGTTGATTCTCTATGTTAGGAACAACAAGCTCTTTGAGTGTCCGTTGTCGAGCAACAACCATGGTATTGATGCGGGCTTCCTTTCATAACCTGCGTAAAGTGTTTTCTATTTCGAGATCTACATGCATTTGTTCTTTGGCAGTAAATCAAGTTACAGACATAAATATTCAAGAAAACTTAAATAAACTAAAACAAATCAACCACGAGAGAGATTAAAGTAGTATAAGTAAATGAAAATCCAACGCTAAAACATAAAAACCCTAGAAAACAATGGAATTTTTCCTCGAGAGGGTGGGCTAGTGGCTAAAATCCACTAGTCTTGCTCAAAATGTCATTTTGCTTATGGAAACGAAATGTTGAAGCCTAATTCCATAAAACAATTCAATTTGAACAGTATCGCAACACTGTTTTCATTTCTATTTATGTTTTTTTTTTCCTATTTTCTTTTGAATAAAATAAATAAGAATCATTGCAAAAACATTAACTAGAATCACTTCACCGGCAACGACACTAAAATTTGTTGTGATGTCGCTATTACACAAATTAATTATTCTAGCTTAAACAAACAAGATAATAAAGAGCAAATAAGGAGTCGATCCCACGAGAAAGATCTAGTTCAGGTCTTTTTACTAGACGATTCAAAGTTGAGGGGTTTTGAGATTATCAAAGCTATACTATGGTAAACAAAATAAAACAATCAAGCTAAATTAAATAAATCCAAAACTTATCAAGAGAAAAACCTCGGTCTCAAGTAAATGTCCACCCAAAAAATTAAAATGATCACTGAAATGATACATCATTTTATATTCTGAATATTCATCTTTCCTTAACATTAGTTAGTTAACCGATCCGCAATTTAACTAACCCTAACCATTAAACAAACATAATGTCTGCACTAGTAATTTAATTTAATGGCAGCCATAAGAACTAGATAGGTTGAAAAATCTTAGACAACATAATTGTTTGCAATATATTGTTGATTTAGTTTAATTTTTTCCCTAAAATTAACAACATGGATCTACCATAATTATTAAATTTAGTCGTTTCACAAGTTCAAATTTCACAACTCTAGTTTTGATAGCAAACTTAGAAGTAGATTGGTTTATAATAATAAATTAAAGTTCGCTCCAAAAATCAAACAAAGCAATAATTGGAAATAAACATAAGAAAATATCAATACTCATCACATAAACTAAAAATAAAAGATAGAATAGAACTCATAATTTTTTAATCTGAAGGTTTCTGTATCCTTTCAACCAAAAAAATAACTTAGCCTTGCATGTCTATTGAAAAACTAATTAATAGAACAGACACTACCAGAAAATCGATAAATACAAACGGAAATACCAAGGGAATATTTTCATTAGTAAATTTCCGAGGGATTTTACTGACGGAAATATTCCCTTGGTATATACCGAGGGAATTACCGTGGGAAAAAAAATTAAAACAAAGCAAAAAAAATGATGATGTGTCATTTTTACCAACAGAATATTCCGTTGGTAATTCCGTTTGTAAATCTGTCGGTAAATCCGTTGATAAACTGTGAACATTGTTCATTATACAAAGGGAATTACCGATGGAATTTTCCGTCGGTATTTTCCAGAGAGCTCCAGAACTGTTCACCTTCCAATTGCACTATTAATTGTTGTTCTTTACGGACAAAATCGCCGACAGATTGAAAAGTCATCGGTGTTATTTAGCGATTTTCTGAAAAAATTCAATTAATTTAAAATTTTCATTTAAATATTACAGACGGAATCACCGACGGATTGAAAAATCATCGGTAATTGTTGGCGGTTTCTGAAAACTTTTTACGAAATTGAAAATTTAAATTAAATATTACCGATGGAATTACCGATATAATAATTAAAAAATATTAATATTCAATTATCCGTAGATAATTCCGTCGCTAACGTGCCTCAGTAAAAAGCCTGAATGCCCTTATTTCACAAGAGACAGACTCATTTCTTATAATTCTTCTTCTTCTACTTCTACTTCTTCTTCTACTACTACTATTACTTCTTCTTCTTCTTCTTCACTATATGTATAAAACATCAATATCTATTTCTTTCTTTTCTTCTCTCCTCATCTCCTTCTCTTTTCCTCCATGCTCGGGTATGTCTTCTTCTTCTTTCTTCTTTTATCCTCTTAGTTTTTTTTTAATTAATATGCTTTACAAAAAAAATTTCTCTCCTTAGCTTCACTTGCAACTACATTAAGGTAGGTTTTTTCTTTTTTTCTTCTTTTTTCATGATTTTTTTCACTATATTTGTTTTTTATTTTATTTTTAATTGTTTTTGTTCTTAATAATTGTATAAATGTTTTTGTGAGATTTTTTTTTTCATATAAGACCAATTTTATTTATAGAATTTTTAATTTTTTAGCAATTGCAACTTCATTTTTTTCATATGAATTTTTTTAGTTGAATTTATTTTTTCATTTTATTTATTTGTTGCAAATTTGTTTGAGTTGATTTTTTTATTTTTTTCCAAGCATTTTGAGTATATATTATACAGTGTTGATTTATGTTAATTTCATTATTTTATAATTTTATAAAATGAATTTGTTTTAAATGTTTTTAAATAATTACCGATGGAATTTCCGTCGGTATATCCGTCAGTAAATCCGTTGGAAATAAAAAATTATTACTGAGGGATATACCGACGAAATAAAGCGGGTAATTTTATTTTTTTATTACCGACGGACAAAAAATTACCGACGAAGGATTTACCGACGGAGGATTTCCGTCGGTGATTTCATCGGTAAATTAATTACCAACAGAATATGTGTCTTACGCCGACGGAAAAATTTCGTCGGTAAAATTGTTAAATCTTGTAGTGAAATGAGAGCATAATTTCGGGTATAGGAGAAAAGGGTGGAGTTTTCTTCTTTTTCTGGTCGCCTCCCCTTTTTCTCTTTCTTTCTTTTTATTTGATAGGAAACCCTCATTCCCACATCTGTCCAATCCATTTGTATTCTCTTAAAAAATATAAAAATAATCCATTCCAAAGTAAACAATTTACAATTAAGCAAATTGGATTTATTTCTTCACAAAACTGTCTGCTAGTAGAATTTATAGGTTGTCTTAAAAAATCATATTTCTTTCATATGAGCTCTTTGTTTGCTGAAATTTGGTAGGTTGATAGGACTTTGAGTTAGGAATCTAACAAAATTGAGTTTGCATCAAATGGACGTCTCTAACCCAAGATATTCGAGTCAGAATGGACGATGATCAAAACTGGCAGAATGCGAAACTTGACTTTGAAAGCTACGATTTCAATCCTCTTTCTTTTTTATTTTTCTTACCATATATGTATAAAAATGTATGGATGTTAGTTTTTTAATGCTACTGGAATCACTTTATTTTAACCTTTGCAACTCAAGTTGTGTATAAAACATCGATAAGATATTATCAAGGCATATGGTCTGAATTTTATCTCTAATTTATTTCTTTTCGAATCTCATATCTAAAAATGCCTTCAAAACATAAAACAAATATTATCAAGGTGTTTTATATATATAACACGAACAATATACTAAGTAAATGTGGATAAAATTATCGACTAATATAATTACAAGTTTAGATACTATATAGTAAATACTTATTTTTCGGTAACTAACTACGTGTTTCTGTCAACTTAAAGCAACCTAAGTTAGGGAGAAAGATTAAAGTCCCTTATACAAATCTCCCGATTCTAAAGTTATCTTCTCTATTTTTTTACTTCTGTTAATGTGGATTTGTTAATCTCCAAATTTATATGATCTAAAATCTTGTTTCAGTCTTATAATGTGTGCTGAGTTCTCTGAACTACAAGTGGTTTGCTTGTCTATGGGTGCTTGAACTGCAAGGACAATTCGATTTCAATAAGAATTTAACAGCCAATTGAAGTTATGGTGTCATTCAGTTTAACTACATATGATTAGTTTACCAAATATCCTCGCAGAATTCACTAAAAGCATTAAGTGGATCTGAATCTCATAAATTTAATGGTTGAAATCTTTTGAGGAGAGAATTTTTGGAATCATATTTGGTAAGATTAGAAGTACAATAGTACCTTTCCTTTAGAACACTTGAAGTGACTTGTATTGCTCATGATTACATTTGTTGGAGGTTAACTCTTACATGATAGATGATGGCCTCTATGTATTTCTTGTGAAAATGATCAGAATATTTATGCCAGCCATGACCTTGAAGGCCATGATCCTCTTTCGGCATTTTGTTAATTGTCTGTGCGGCAAACAACTGGTTAACCTGATGAGCCTTTATCCAAGGAGCTATTCATATGAGGTGCTATTCCAAGAAACTGAATTGTCATATTTCATGACATGAAAAAAAAGAGTCGAGGTACTAAAAGCTATCTCATTCCATTACTGATGGTTGTTTCGTTCCACCCGGAGCCATTATGGTTTGCAATTTTGAGCAGTTATGTGCTCAAATAGCCTCACCGTGGAAGTCCATCTAATCCAATATTTCTTGTAATATATATAGGCTGAGCAGTTAATGATCCATAATGGGCAGTAGAAGATTGTGGCAAACTGGAAGCTGCCTAAGCATGTGATCCATTGGTGGTTAAAGGTTCTCGACTTGTTAATCATTCAATATTGAAGCCCATGCCGGGTTGCTAATATTAGGGGGAATGGTGTTGCATGGAATGTGATGAACCTCATGTTTATCATATGGAAGTAGACACCAAGGAAAAAGGCCCTTTCTACCTCATCTAACAAGCAATGGCCCTTCTATATCTTGAAATACTAATATTTAATTAATACTGAAAAAAACAAGGGGTTTGGTCACACAACCTACTTTAATCAGGGATTTGTAAAAGCAAAGGAAACAACCCTCTCCAAACCACGTAGTTTAGTAATTTCCACCTCTCATAACACGAGAATTCATTTGTTTAGCGATATAAGGAAAACATGAATGCCCCATCATGCTTCTCTTGACGGCAAAGATCAAAGCTGAATTGAACTATTAGATATACTACTTTTTGATCCTATATATATCTCAGCGTTCCTTTTAAGCACTACTTGTGCAGCTACATAATGCAGCTAGGTAAATGCTGCAAGTGCTATCTTGCTCATATCCATAATATCTAAGTTAACAAAAGGAAATTCAATACTTGAAGGAGTTCAGAACAATCTCACAACTGCCTCATCAATATCACCATGGCTGAAGAAAGCAATGACCCATGATCCTCGACCACGGCCCCAGGGTGCTGGAGCATGCCGTGGAGATGTAGAGAGGGACTACATCCACCTCCAGATCGAATGCGGTGTTGTAGAAACCATTGAGTTGATGTCTCTCCGGATGTTAATAACTGCGGTTTCTACGGAATTAGATGCCCTTTTACTTGGCAATGTTGCCACGGATTCTGTGTTGATACAAATCGTAGCCCGTTTAATTGTGGCAGATGCCGAAAAAGATGCCCCTTGAGGGTCCGCTGCGTTTATGGGATGTGTGGATATGCCGTTCCATTTCCTCCACGAAAACTCCCTGATCCACCTATTCCTCATCCTCCTTTTCCATTTCCTCATAGACCACCAAAGCCATGGCCGCCTCACCATTCCGGAGAAGATCGGACTCCTTCTACAAGTGAAATCTTAATTAACTTATCTTTGTCCAACATGTTTTCTTATTAGGCATTGAAGATCTTAATTAACATACCTTTCTGTTGAACTTGCATGTTCTTTGGGGTATAATTCTGCATGCCGCATCATCCCTTAGGTCCCGCGTGTTCATGCATGTTGTGTTTTAGTTTCAAATTTACAATGAAGGGTTAATCTCTTCTTGTTTTATATTTAAGGACATAAATATGGGAGAGAATGTGGTAGGGTCTTGCTTTTCAGAAAGTTTAATGTCATTTAAATAGTCTTGTGATACCATGAAAGTTAACTCAGTAAATTTTTTTTTTTAATTAATATGGGTGTCCAAGTCAGTTTGCGCGCATCTTGACTAATCCCACGGGCTCTGAAGTTAATGATCATGTAAGCCTCTAGTGGCCCTAAGATTTGTGGAACTCAAACTGGTGACCTTTATAGAGCAAACCTAAAACCTAATCAATTAAGTTGCACCCTCAAAATTGAAGTTAATTCAGTAATTGTCTTCACAGTATATAACTAGTAATATATATTTACAAGGATTTTAATTTAATTTGATCATGTGGTTTTCTATTGCAAGAAATACTAGTTTGTTAACCATATTTATATGGTTTGTGATTGCATTCGTATGTTCTGCTTCTAACCAAATCACCAAAGTTTCGAGCATGCAAGCAGATCGAAGAAAATAAAAGAAAACAAAAAACAAGGAGGATGGATAGCATCTTTTCCAAGTTTGATTTGATTAATTAAAATGCAATTCTAAATTCATTGCTAATTTTCAAATGCTAGCAAGAAAAAATTATTTATAATTCCCAATTAAACGGAGCTAGAGTCTTGACTCTATAATATAGAAAGTTCATTGTTAAGACTACAATTGATTTTTTTTCCATTTAGGATGCTAAATGAGGCATCCAAATTACAAACGGATGATAATAGGGCCATGTATCCCTAAATGAACCTGGATGATATTAGGGACATGTATTTCTAAGTGGACCTTGGATAAACACTCCAAAGAGAAGTTATAATAACAGTAAAAAAAAAATATGTTGAAGCTCAGATAGGCAACTCAACCGAGCCTCACCTCAAGCTCGGTTAGGCCATGGTCCAACCAAGCTACTTTGGCTTGGTTGGGCTGAGCTGTCCTTCTTTAACTCTCTCTACACTATCTTACTTATTTTCTATCTGTCCTTCCTTTTTCTTTCTTTTCTTGGTTAGGTCTAATTGAGCTCCACAAAACTTGGTTACGTTGAGGCCCAACCAAGCTCAAGTTTTAGTCTAATTAAGCTAGCTCACCTCGGATTACTATTCATCAATAGCAATATGCATGGTACTATTCATGAAAAAGTATTGTTTCACCTATATTTCTTCATATTTTTTATAGATACTTTTTAGATATTTTCCAAAACTATATATTCTCAAGTTTTGAGAAATAAAAGGAGGATTCATTTGAAACAACACCACATAAAGAACACGCATCTCTTCTCTACACATAAAAACACATATTCCACCCACTTGATTTTTTGCGTGCTTGTTATTTGATGAAAAAAATCAAATATTGTATTAAGTATCGGAGTGTACCTTGTTCTATGAGAGACTTGTTTTGCAGGATCAACAAAGGCCTAAAACTCATCAGCGAGGGAAGGTTCATTTTTCTGTGAAGTTTTTCCACTATTTCATTAGTGACGCTATTTATGGGAACTTGAACAAAAAGCTTATTCATTCCTTTTTAACCTCTAAAAAAAATATTTCATGGCTGATAAGACTCTAGTACATAAAAGATTAAATGATCTTTCTACAAGACTTCAATTCCCCTAGGTATCCAAAAATTATCCCAACAAGCACAAGTACTCAACAACGTTGTTACAGCCATACAGGAACAACTTCACTCTTTTCATTATAACCAATAATAAAGTCAACCCATAACTCTAGGTGTACAAAGACAACTTTAGTTTCAGGAAGAAACTACACAAAACATGTCAAAAAGACTTCATACTCTAACTCTCCAAATGAGCTAACACTCCCCAGCAAATCCAAGCCATAAACGAGTCTCAATTTTATTGTTCGCATGCTCCCCATCATAAAAAACCTAGGTATGACGTGCACGAAACTGCACCAACCCCAACTCCTACATGCCATTCTCATTACATGGAAGAGTCTCCACTTTGTCACATTGTTATACACTCACGTCATTAAGGATTGTGTCATTTTTAAAGCCAACTTAGAAAATTATGATGGCCTTATAAATCCCAAGAGGCACGTATAAAATATTAGAAGCATCTTAGAGTTGGTGACAACAAAGAGTGATGACATGTGCAAGATTTTCTCTACAACTTTTCATGGATTTACTAGGGTGTGGTATCATAGCCTTAAACCTAGGTCTTCATGAACTTTATATGAAGCTTGTCTTTCATTTTAGCACAAACTCTCTTTCTAAAAAAGCACTACAAAGCTTTTTATCATCACACAACGAGATGATAAAAACACAAAGGTATATCTCTAGAGATTAAACAAAGAAATACTTAGAATGAAGGATTTGCTTGAACCCATCACTATTGAAGACCTAATAATTGGAGTCTACAATTTTTCCTTATAGGAAAGATTATATATATTAGCTGATAAAAATCTTTTTAGCATCAAACACGTGATGAAGAATTAGATTGGGGTGGAAGAAGCTAGCATCACTAGACAAGGTTAGCCACGCTTCAACATATAAGAAGAGTCTTTATCATGCCATCAATCTCTAACAAGAGCATTTATAAAAGCACCAAGAGGCACATCCATGATCTCTAACATTCATTGAGCACATGACCACACCTCTTATAATGACACATGCTTATTTGCTGGTTTTTTTATAAAGAGAAAAGACTTCATGCAATACCCACCTACCACACCTCTCATAATGACACATGCTTATATGCTGGTTTCTATAAAGGGAAAAGACTTCATGCAATACCTACCTCCAATGAAAAGTGGTTTTAACTCAAAAACCCTAAAAAATTCTCTTTTATCATGATCATGGACATGACACAAAAAAATGTCATGCATTCACAAAAAAGATAGAAAGATTGATCTCCAAATGGTACCTTCAACAATTTGTGAATAAGAAGATACAATATGAACAAATAAGAAACAACCTTAGTGATATACCATGTTAGATAAGATATATCTTAGAAATTATATCTCTAACATCTTTTAAATTAAAAAATAGTGCATATTCATGTCTCCAAACATGAAGGGTCTCCATGAAATTTCCATGAAGAAGTCTCTATCAATCCCCATTATATTACCAGGTCCCTCAACTAATTTTCTCCAAGTCTCCGTAAGCACTTGTCTTCAAATCCTAGTTAGCACTATCTCTATGTCCATATGACCACTATCATTAGGTCCATGTGATCAATTGTCTTTAGGTTCCTATAAGCAACCATCTTTAAGTCCTTGTGACCAACTTTCTCTAGGTCCATGCGACTATTATCTCTAAGAAGATCATGGATCTTTCTCCATTACATTGACATTTCTATGTAAACATACATTGTAAGTATTTTCTCTTCTGATCAAGTTGCTTAAAGTCTTCCAAACATATACGTTTACAATACTTTACGAGGGAAATGATAATAAAAAAAAAGTATGTAGAAGCTCAGATAAGACGCTTAACCAAGCCACACCTTAAGCTTGGTTAGGCCACAATCCAACCAAGTCATTTTGGCTCGTTTGGGCTACGACCCAATTGAGCTACTCTCCTCTCTCTCTCACCCACCTATCCTTTCTCTTCTAATATGCCTATGATTTTACTCTTGTATAAAGAGGCGTATTTTAACTCTAAAGAACTTGATTCTTGTGTTCCTAGTGTTTATGTTTCTTTGTTACAACAATTTGATGTATTTCTCGATGAAATTCTAAGTGGATTGTCACCTATAAAAGGAATAGAACATTAGATTGACCTACTACTAGGTTCAGCTATTCCTAATGGACCAACCTATTATAGTAATCCTACAGCAACAAAAGAGTTTTGAAGGAAAGTGGAGGAGTTAATGTCAAAGGGGTACATTTGAGAGAGCATGAGTCCATGTGTTATTCTTGTATTTTCAGTATCTATGAAAGATGGCATTTTGAGAATGTGTGTTGATTGTAGAGCAATCAATATTATAATAGGAAATTATAGACATCTTATCCCTTGATTAAATGATATGCTTGATGAATTACATGGATCTTATATGTTTTTCAAAATTAATCTTTAAAGTGGATATCCTAAAATTAGAATGAAAGAAAGTGATAAATAAAAACTATTTTTCAAACTAAATATCGTTTGTATGAGTGGTTAGTCATGCCTTTTAGACTTACTAATACATCTAGTACTTTTATAAGAATGATGAACCTTATATCATGTGCATTCTTTGGCGGGTTCATAATTGTTTATTTTGATGATATATTGATTTACAGTAAAGTATTGATGAGCATATAAATCATTTATGACAAATATTTTATGTACTTAGAAAGAAAAGTTTGTATGCTAATCTAAAAAGTATGACTTTTGCATGGAAAAGATTGTTTTTATTAGATATGTTGTTAATGCAAAAGTATCGAGATGGAAGGTGTTAAGCATAAGGCTATAAAAGAGTAGCCTACACCTAAGATAGTAAGTGAAGTTTTCATGGATTGGCTAGTTTCTATAGAAAATTTATGAATATTTTAGTATAATAGTTGCTCAATTAACTGAAATCATAAAGAAGACATTAGGTTTTAAATGAGAAATTGAATAAGAGAGCTTTTAATTTGTTAATTGAAAAGCTTGTTTTGCTCTCATTACGTGTTTTGCCTAACTTTACAAAAACTTTTAAGACTGAATATGATGCTTCATGAATATGTATTAGAGCTATTATAAAAAAAGATAAATGGCTCATAATCTATTTAAATGAAAAGCTTAATGGTACAACTTTAAACCACTCAACATATGATAAATGGTTGTATACATTAGTGAAGATTTTGGAGACTTGACAACATTACCTTTGGTCTAAAAGGTTCGTGATTCATACTGATCATTAATTTTTAAGACACTTGAAAAGTTAAGGTAAGTTGAATCGTAAACATACCAAGTAGGTGGAATTTATTGATTTATTTTCATAAGTCATCAAATACAAGCAAAGTAACGAAAATATAGTTACATAAACATTATCATGAAGGTATGTTCTTCTTAATAGTTTAAATACTAGACTTTTAGAATTTGAGTATATAAAAGAATAATATCCTGACGATCCTGATCTCAATAAAATTTATTTCTAATGTAAACTTGTGGCAACTAAAAGAAGATATGTTCAACTTTATTATTTGTCATACTTAATCTATATTCTTTTAATTAATATTTATTTTATTTAAAATAATTTTTTAATTTCATCACCTTCATCTATCAATTTTAATCTACATTCTTTCAATAACCTTGAAAAAATATTAAGAAATGAAAAGGTTATTCTTTATTTATCTTCTTTTTTTTCCAGGTCAATGAACAGTGAAGGATGGTTTCCAATTTGTTTTTCATAACAGCATCAAGAATTAAAGAACAATTCCCTTTCAAGAAATCCTAATTTGAATGAAGAGCATTTTCCATTAAAGAAATAAACGTACCTGAAAAGAAATCAGCTTCCACACAAAACGGAAACAAATTTCTATACAGACGGCTGCCACTGGGCAATTAAGGCAGATAGCAATATGATAGAAGAAAAGGTGGCAGATTAATAAAAGCTTTTCTCATTTCTAATAGCAAAGGTCACTAACGACAAACACATGGATGGACTCTGGGTATTTTCGCTTTACCAAAACACCCATGCCCAGACCTCTTACGATTCTACACCATACACATAATAAACATGCAATTGCTGCTCTTTCTCCCCAATCAAACCTCCCCCCGCGGCTTAATAAAGCAGAGCCAAAACAGACACCCACAGCCCAAGCCCTAAACCAAGCCCCCCAAATCCAATCCTCCTTGCCCCTGAAAACCATACCCGAACATCGTCCACCACTGGCCCACACAACGAGCTCATATCATCACTCCTGGTATTGTAGTACACGCTATAAAATGCAATACGGGTCCTGTCGGCCTTGGCTGTGAAGTTGAGGTTAGCAACCTGGAAGGTGGAGTTGGAGTCGGGTGTGTAATGGATATTTTGGGCCTGATCACCGGCGAAGGCCATGACTGCAAGTGGCTGCTTGCATTTGTCCCCGGCATGGCCCAAGGCAAACGACATCGTGTAAGGCTTGCTGGGTGTTGTTTCAACCATCTGTGAGATTATGCCTTCCTTGCCTGAGAGCAATTCAATGGCACGTTTGCCTTGTGGAACGGAGTAATGATAAGAGTCTATGTAGCGGACAGCCCTGTATGATTCGATAATCCAACCGGGCAACGACGACGTTTCCTCATCCAGTTTGGTTGGGAGCAGGACTCCGAGTGAAACGTTATTAAACATCCAGGGGCCTTCCTCATAATCACCATTAATTACTGCATTGTCTGAGGAGAGAGAACAAACAACAATCCCTTAATTAGCAATCAAGGCATCTAACATTATAATTGCCTAGGTTAACGTGCCTTGTAATAATCGCATGTATATTCAATTTGACAAAAAGAAGGAGAACCCAGGCAAGAAAGAAAAAGGCGCAAGACCCCACAACATCGGATGCTCATGATCTAAATCAAAACGTCAAAAAGCATCAGCTAAACGCTGCCCCCACGTACTACTATATATAGAGGCAGGTGCTGGAAAGGGTGGGTGTCTATGGAAATTCAAAAGAGCGGGCAAAAGCAAGATTGTACCTTTGGGTCGCTCAGGAGTGAAAAGCTTTTTGATCGCAATATCATCGATAATAGGCCCACAAGTAGGGTCATCTTCCATGCCGGGATTCGAGAAAACCAGCCTCACTTTATCCTCCTGTGCCTCAAAAGCCAACGCGTATGGGTCCCACCCTTGCACATTATACAATGTCTGCAGGTCTATGGTCTGTGATGCAGGTAGCACTGACACGTTTAGAGATTCCAGCTGAGCGCACGTGCGAGCCGCGCTGAACGTGACCGAGTATACAGATCCCTTCTCGACCGTCAATTCCTGGCTGATATCTGCGTCATTCCCCAATCTTACTGCGTGTGCACCTCGTGGTACAATGAGGATCATCGCACCTTGTTTTTGTCCAGAGGATACCAGCTCTACGGTGCCGTTTGTTTTCCACCCTGGAATTTCGGTGGGCCCTTCAACCAGGGCCTCGTCTTTGGGGAAGCCAGTGATCGGTGGCGTTTCAAAATCACCGTTTGTCACCAACCCTGAAATAATAACATAACATTTACATATCGAAACAGCATCAAATTAACTTCCTTTATTCTTCTACGAAATTATTAATTAATTTTGAGCTTTTTACTTCTACTACAAGGTACGAATAGCAACGGCGACAAAGCATGGCGAGTCTGATGTAAAAGCATGGGATTATTGGTCCCCGAAATTATTGGCCTATAAATATAATAAACAGTGGTAGGACAAGGGGCAGATACATTTCAATGTCTGGTAAAGCGTTTTTCTATGGTCAAGATACAGTCAACTCTTGGCCCACGATACATATGGACGTGACAAATCACAGGGTCCAACAGTGAGGATGCCGCACCCACTGGCTTACCAAACAGCAAGCACAGTAGTTAGAAGGATATAATATCAGGAGGATTTTTTTTTTTTTTTTCTCTTTGAGCAATAGTGAAACAGCTCCTGTCAAGATATGCCCTAATCTCTGCCCGGAAATCATTGAGAGAACAAAAAACATCCACATGCGTTTTTTTTTTTTTTTTTTTTTTGGGAACTGATGTCGAAGCAGAGCGAATAATGCTCCGAATTGAAGCAGTCAGACCCTGTGGATATCATGTACGTAAAACCAGTGACGAAACGACGATTTTAGGAATATGGACACAATATGATATTATTTGAATACATTTTAAAAAATATTTATAGAACAAGAAGAGATTTTGAGGGTACACAGTGCATGATGGATAGATACTCTTATCTTATCGGGAGGAGCCTCAGAAATGAAAAGCGGAAAACTCATGGCCGGATAAAACAAGGAGAGATTTATTTTCGTTTTTGGAATCTCAATACGACGACAAAGTAATGATGGGATGTGAACACACACTTATAACACCCAATTGAATCAGATGCCGCGTGCAGCTCATGGACCCTACTACACCGTTTTGGCCCCTCTTTGGTCTTGTTTTTCTACCCTTCCAGCTCCCCTAGACCCTCCTAGTCTCGACTACCTAAGTTTCCCCCCATGTTTACTCTCTCCCACCTTTTTCAAGGTTAGTGATTTTACCGGCGCTGGAAAATCAAAAAGATGGTAAACAAAATAAAATAGCTATAGCCCCAGCGTGCTCTACGGAAAGAACCCTTGTCGCTTTGCTAACTCATGCCAGCATGAACTATTTTTTGGCGGCAGAATGTTCCACTCTGGTAATTTTACCCATCCATCCTATATGACGAGGAGAGAACGGGAGGCATGTATACAAACAACAATAATATTAGTATCTGGGAGCTTCCCATGTCTAGAAATTGGGTGATTTTACCCCCCACTTAAAAGTTTTCAGGTCTAAATACTTTGGAGAAGACAATCACCGTATAGATCTTTGATAGGACAATTCTGCCAACATTTGAAATAGCTATCATCTCCCAAGTTAATTGCAACATTGGTTGGAGAAAGAAAGGGAAAGAAAATGGGTTAGTGCATCCATATTAGATGATACCATGGGGGGGAAATACCAGGTGACCAAAACAAATTCAAGACCTTAATATATAAACTACTTTTCAACGGTCTATTAACCTCTATTTTATTTATATAAAAAAAAAATGCAATTCATTTCCTTCAATATTCTTCTGCGTGTTCAAACTGAAGTTCAGAATCATTACTTTGCAAGATATGATCTATAAGTTTATTGGTCAACTTTCTGGTAATCTCTATTCCAATTATGTTTATATAATTAGCTCCATGAACTTCCTAGCATATCTCCAGAGTGCCACAAAAATGTTTATTTCTTCAAAATGTCATGGAGACTCAAAATGTTTCCATGACTATTGTAGTTTCAAATGACGGGGCTATTATCCGCGAGCTTTAGCTTTGAGTTTTTATTTTATTTGAAATTGAAAACAGATTTCACAAAATGTTTTTTGAAAATATATTAACATAATTTTTTTATTTTTTAAGATTTATTTCGAATATTAACACATGGAAAAAATCTAAAAATTTAAAAGTACACCGCAATGACAAATATTTCCTTAGATGATGAAATTAGTCAACATTATAATAAGCAGTCGAATTAACTAAGAACTAAAATTAAAAGAGGATTAAGCCAGAAGTTCCTTTCTTCCCCTGGAAAAAAAAAATCTCACAAGACCCTTATAAACCTTTTCTGTAAATAACTTGGTTTAGCAACTGTAACTCATCTACTCCATCGTCTCGCATAAAAAAATGGTTTCAGCAATCGTCCATGAAAATGTATAACAAGCCCATGGAAGGAACAAGGTAACTGCTAGAAACTACTTCTTTGTATAGCATTGCACAAGCATGAACAAGAAAACTCCTAATCCTTCAAACATAAGGCGTAATTGCAGAAAATCCAAGCATCCCACAACTAGAATTATGTTTTAAGTCGACAAGACACCCATTGAATTACAGGTAAGGAGGCAAGTCTAACTGTAGAAGTATGTAGGGTAAATGTAAACCAGATCTCAAAAATAGCAATAACCCATAAAGCATATATACATATCTACCAAACAAGAAGCATCTACTAAACTACTTGTAATGGAGTAAGAAAAAAGGTATGCACTTGTTATTTAGGTTTGAAAGAGAAAAGGAGGAGTAAGAATGGAAAGGAAACAAGAAAGAAAACACTTACCATCTTCTCCAAGTATTGCAGAAGCAAAAAGAGCAAAGAAGAGCATAAACAAAGTGAACCATTTGCTTCTTGTGGAGCTTTGAAACATCTTCTTGGCTAAGTATTCCCTCTCTCAATCCCACTTTCAGTGTGTATGAGTGTGTTTGCGCGTTTGCTCTGTTCTGCAGAAGGACAGAGGCAGAGAGGGTGTCTTTATATATATCCAAGATTCCAGCTTTATCGTCTTTACACTTTGCTCTCTCTCTCTCTTTAATTTATTTTTATTTTTATTGCCTTTAGCTCGAGTATCGATTATTTGACAAAAAGGGTCCTTTCATACTTGAAGATTGTTAATTTTAACAACAGTCCGTGTTTTAAGAATCGTGGTCCGCCGTAAGACTGTACTTCGACAGTGTTTAATGCCTCGTGACTTTATTTATTGGTAAGTAAAATAAAAAGAAATTCGATGTCCGTTTCCTATTGGACCCCCTCTTTCCTCTTCGAGGATTAGCAATTGTTTTATTTGCTCTTTGTTTTGAAAAATATTAGGAAGAAATTGTACAGATTAATATATATTCTTAGCGACCAATAAGTAAAGTATGCGTGATCTTTTTTTTTACAATTTATTGGACTTGGACCGATACCTTTGAGAACTCATTAAATATTTAGAATGCAACAATTTAATATAAATGATACTTTATTATAAAGAAATTAATTTTGATTGAATGATTTAAAAATATTCATTATCGTAAAAATAACAGAAATTACTATTTCTAACCATTTATAAATATTATATACTACTACTATTTGTTTTTGTATTTCAAAGTGTTTTTGAAAAAATTTAAATTTTATTTACTTTTTTCTTTATTTCACATTAATAATTTTTTATATTTTTAGATTATTTTAATACGCTCATAATAAAAATAATTTTTAAAAAATAAAATAAAATTATTTTTATATATTTTTAAAAATAATTACAACCATATTTAAAAAGAGCAACGTGGAGAGGAAGTTTTCTCATGACAGCAATCTTATCATTAAATTTGATCGAGGCACCTACACTCATATGCATTCCCTTATTCCAGGGGCACTGCTTTAAAAAGTTGGTGCAATATGCAAATTCATTGAAAGGCATCCCTATCACACTCCCTTAAAAATTATTTATTTATTTATTATTATTTCTGTTGAGCCCTAGCATTTGGCAGAGGATGATAACCCAGAGAAAAATTAAAAAAAAAAAAAAAAAAACGAGGGGAGATAGAAGACGATGCTTATATTTCTAATTCAATAGCAAATGTTCCTCCCTGCGACTTCCTCAGATCACAACAACAAATACATCAACCCACACTAATAATCCAGCATATGTCATGTGACTGCGGAAGGTAACTTTCACTGTGGCTATTATGTCTTTTTTTAGAAATATATTAAAATAATATTTTTTATTATTTTTAATATTAATAAATTAAAAAGATCTGAAAATATTTAAACAAAAAATAACAACTAAATTTTGATCAATCTTCGTTTGGATTGCAATTCCAAATAAGAATCAAGAATAGAAAAAAGATTGTCAATTTTATGTTGTCTAAATGGATGAACATATTAAACACTAGACAAGTTGTTACATCTACGCTGCTACCAACAGACATGAAGGTGAGCAATATTTTGTTCCCAAACCTAATCCACAAGAAGTGATTTTGTGGCTCTTGAGATAAGTTATTCACTTATTGACATTCTTTTTTTTTTTTTATGTTTTTCTTGCTATTTCGATATAATTTTATTTTTTTAGATCAAATTTTAATTTTATATGTTTTGGATTGTTTTGTGTCTGTTTTAATTAAGACGACTTTGAATTTTAAATTTAGATGTTAAATTTAATGTTGATGATTTGAACTTCAAATATTATTCTTACAACTCCATACTTATAGTTCCAAACTTATAATGATGTATTAAAACTTTTATGATCTTTTAATATGCAGAAAGCAAAATAAAACTTGTGGAGTATTCAAATCATCTAAATGTAAAAGATAACTTAACATCTTAGGATTAAGGAACTTACATTCATTTGATGATTTTTTAATTGATTACAAAGGTATACTGGAATTCCTTGACAAGAAAAACATAAATTATATATATATGGTATCTCTAGTTTTTTGGTGATGGAGACTATAAGCCGACTATTATAAGCCTATTGATTATCGTTTATAAACTATCAGCCTACAAGCTATTTACCTACAAGTTATATGCATATTGATTGTTGCCTACGAGATTAGAAGTCTACTGATAAACAAGTTTTGAAGATCATGAGAACTTGATTCAATTGCGTAGCAACTGTTGTTGTTGATTTATTGAGTTGTTGTTGTTATTTCTTCCGTCAGCTTTGGTTTACATGGATAACCTTATGTTAACCACCCCCTTTCTTCATTACTCCTCACCTTCAGGATGCACAATTGAAATTGTTCATCTCTATTATCTCATATGTTTTAGTCAATTTATTTTACAAGTTTAGATCACATTTTTTTCATAGTTTATCTTTTCTTTTTTCTAATCCAAACTTCATAACTTTTATATATAATATTCACATGCTTCAACCCATAACCAAGTCTTGTATTTTATTTAGGCCCAAACATATTTTAATATGGCAACACTTATTAAGTCTAGCACATTATTTTATCTTTCTTATCTTTTGACTTAAATTACTTCTTTTACTAATTTATTGTGTAACACTTATTCCCTCTTAAAAAACTTATTAATAACTTATTTTTCTTCTCAAATTAATGGGAAGTGGAATCAATTCATTACTGGTTAATCTTCCCAAGATAATTTCAAATTTCAAGCTATACCCACCAATTTTACATGATAATTTGAATTTTAAAACCTTTCCTCTTTTACTCTACTAAAAGTCTCTTATCCCCCCACCTTTTGTCTCCAGCTATTTACATAGTCTATGGGTGGAAGGAAGTACTTACATCTAATCTCATTCTTAGAGCATGTTGTATGCTTGACTAGAGACGAGAGGTGAACCTAGGATCCCAATCTAAGACAGTGGATGTTGGAATCCCATGAAGTTGTATAACTTCATTCACATAAATTATGGCTAGTTTGTCCACCGAATATGTAATTTTTACTACTAGAAATAAAGTAGATTTAGTTAAGCGATCTATAATAACTCATATTACATCATTTCTTTTTTCCCCTCTAGGTAGGCCTGACACAAAATACATGGTGATCATCTTCCACTTCCATTTAGGAATTAGCAAGGGTTGCAATGACCCTATTAGCTTCTGGTGCTCCACTTTAACTTATTGAAAAATACCACACTTCACCACATAATTAGCTACTTCCTTTTTTATGTTGGTCCCTCAATAGTATTGTTTCTTATCCTAGTACATTTTAATACTACCAAGATGTATTGTGAATTTAGACTCGGGTGCCTCTTGCAAGATCTTTTGGTTAATAATTTTATTGTTAGGTATATATATATATGTCGTTTTAATATTAACACTCCATCATTTGCAATCCGAAAAGGGGTTTCAATTTTGGTATTTACTCTATTTCTCATCTTTGACACTTCATCATCTCCTTGGTGTGCTTGTAATATTTGTTCTCAATACATCGGTTGTACTTTTAGCTGTGCTACTAATATTTCTTCTAAACTCATGCTCAACAGGGCCCCTAATCTTCATAGCTTTGTTAGTGTTCGTTAATCCCATACTGGTGGTTTACTTAGAGTCACTTTGTTTTTGCAACTAAGAACGTTGGCTACCATATTCACCTTTTCATGATGGTATTTTATAGTATAATCATAGTCTTTGATGAGTTCTATCCATTTTCTCTGTCATATATTTAATTCTTTTTATGACATCAGGTATTTCAAATTTTTATGATATGTGAAGATTTGGACTCGGAATCCATAGAGATAGTGTTTCCATGCTCACAAGGCAAATACCACAACTGCTAGTTCTAAATCATGTACTAGGTAATTGACCTCGTGAGTCTTTAATTGTCTCAATTCATAAGCAATTATCTTTTTGTGTTGCATCAAAACACACTTAAGACATCATTACAAACCATAAAGCCTTCAGTTCCTGATGGAAGTGTCAGCACAGAAGCAGTAGTAAGTCTCTTCTTTAGTTCTTGGAAGCTTCCTTCACACTCCTTTGACCATTCTTATTTATATCATTCCTAATTAAGTGTGTAAAGGGGGTTTAATGAAAACCTTTTATTGAATCTTTTATAATACCAAAAAAGTTTTAGAAAGCTATAAATTTTAGTTATTGTAGTTGGCCTTTTCCATTTTAGGACTGCTTTAATTTTCTAAGGATCCATAAAGATGCCTTTAGAAGAAATGACATGACCAAAAAAGGTTAATTTTTCCATCCAGAAATCACATTTTTTCAATTTAGCATATAGTTAATGACTCCTCAAAGTTTGCAGTACTTATCTCAACTGTCATTAATGCTCTTTAAAGGAATTAGAATATACTAAAATGTTATCTATAAATACCATGACAAATTTATCTAGGTAAGGCTGGAAAACTCGGTTCATCAAATCCATAAAAAGTGCCGGATCATTTGTCAACCTAAATGGTAACACTAAAAATTTGTAGTGTCTATATCGAGTTCCAAAAGCGGTCTTTGGTACATTTTGCTTTTTAATCTTCATATAGTAATACCTTGATCTTAAACTGATCTTCAAAAACACCCTGGCTCCTTTTAATTGGTTAAATAAGTCATCTATTTATGGTAGTAAATACTTATTCCTTATTGTTACTTTATTTAACTGATGATAATCTATACAAAACCTGTGGGTGCTATCTTTCTTTTTCACAAATAATACAGGTGCTCCCCAAGACGATCCACTAGGTTGTATAAACCCCTTATCTAATAATTCTTATAGCTAGATTTTTAATTTGTTCAATTCTACCAAAGCCATTATGTATAGTGGTTAAGCTATCAGGGGAACTTCTGGGAAGGTATTGATAGAAACTTTGACCTCCTGTTTGTGGATAACTAAGGTAGTTCTTCTGGTAATACATCCAAAAATTCCTTTACAATCCAAATATCAACTAACTCTATTTCATTTTTGTCAAAATTTAACATATAAGCAAGATATCATGTACATCCCTTCCTCAACAACTTTTTAGTTGTCATAGCTGAAATCATATTGGTTAGGATAATAGTTCCTTCACCTTTAAAGGTTATTCTTCTACCCTCTAACCCTTGAACAATTATAATCTTTGCAAAGCAATCTATCTGGGCTTTGTGTTTACTTAACCAATCTATGCCTAAAATTATATCAAAGTCATTAAATTCTAAAGGTATCAAATCAACCTCTAACTCATACCTATTGAGGCTAAGTTTTACACTCACATAGACAATATTTGTTTCTACAACATCACCTAAAGGTGTTTTAATTATAAACCCCTTTTCCACCCTTTTTATTTATTTTTCCATGTTGGCTACAACTCTAGTAGCTATAAGTAAATGAGTGGCACCCGGATCAAATAAAGCATGTATCTTTAAATTATTCATTTATAGCATACATGTCACTCCATCAGATGTTGCTCTGATGCCTTCCTATGTCATACGTGTCCTCAGCTGTCCTTGATTAGGATTTGCCCCTTACTGTGTTGATTTGTTGGCCTGTTCACTATGATGGACTGCTGGTAACTCTAACTTGGTTGCTTCACACTTTGTATTTGTCCAGAGACTTTATGAGGGCACTCTCTTTTGAAGTGTTCTTTTTCACCACTTTAATGACCTCCTTGCCCTAGATACTAACAAGTTCTCCATCTACGACCCTCTTTCTAGCATATAAAACATTAGTCATGTGAGATTGAATAATTATTGGGGTGTCTATGTTCACAACATGCATAAAAAAGGTAAATAACAGTTTTTTTATCACTCAACCCCCTTGAAAGGTTAGCCCTCGAGCGTGTCTTTCCTCACATCATTCCCATATAGTGGTACATAGGATTCTCTTGGTATAAGATAGTAAGGTAGTTAAACAGAAGACTAGACTAATACGCCTAGATATGTTAAAGTAAAGGCAGAGATACGAAAATAGTGGGATATAAGATTTCTAAATGTGGTCCACTACCCTCAATAGGTGGCTAATATGGTTTATTTCCTAAAAAGTATGGCAAAATCAGAGTGTGTATGGATTATAAAGACTTGAACAAAGCAAGCTTGAAGGATGACTTTCCTTAACCTCACACATCTCTTGGTTGATAATGTTGCGAAGAGTGCCACGTATTCATTCATGGATGGGTTCTCAGGTTATAATTAGATTAGAATGGCAGAAAAAGATAAAGAGAAAACCATGTTTTTCATGTTGTGGGGAACCTTTTGTTATAAAATAATGCCATTCGGTTTAAAGAATGTTAGTGCCGTGTATTAAAGAGCAATTATCACTTTATTCCACTATATGATGCACCGAGAAGTGGAAGTCTACGTAGATGATATGCTTGCCAAATCAAAGAAAGAAGAAGATTACGAGCATGTATTGAGGAAATTGTTTAAGAAGAAGATTACTGCTTTTGCGAAGAGTGCCACGTATTCCTTTCTAATCATCAAAATACCAATTAAGATAGAATTCTACAAAATGCTTGTTCGGGGTAAGAGCTAGAAAGCAGTTGGGTTTTGTAGTAAGCAGTCGAGAAATAGAAGTTGATCTAGATAAAGCAAAAGCTATCTAGGATATAACGACGCCTAAAATAAAGAAAGAAGTAAGAAGTTTCCTTGAGCATTTGATCTATATAGCTCGATTCATATCTGAATTGACGATAACATGCAAGCCAATTTTCTATTTACTTAGAAAGAAAAATCTGGGGGTATGGAACAATGATTACCAAAAAGCCTTTGATAAGATAATAAGTTATTTTGCAAAACCTGTCATTGATAATGCCTCCTACACTAGAAAGACCCTTAATTCTATGTTTGACAATGATAGAAACGACTATGGATGCATGTTGGGTTAGTACGATGAGTCAGGGAAGAAAGAACAAGTTATCTACTACTTAAGTAAAAAGTTCAATGACTGTAAATCCCGGTATACAATAATCGAAAGGCTATGTTGTGTCTTGGTGTGAAGCGCAAAAAGACTTAAGTAGTATATGCTATACTACATGACCTAGTTGATCTAAAATTGGATCCACTCAAGTACATTTGTGAAAAGCCTTACTTGTCAAGTGGGATAACAATGTAGCAAGTGCTGGCAGAATATGACATTGTTTTTATGACAAGAAAGGTTGTAAAGGGAGTGCAATTACCAACCATCTGGCAGATCATGTTGTGGAAGATTACGAGCCATTGAATTTTGACCTTCCTAATGAGGATGTACTAATAGTTGAGGATACCAATGAGATAAATGATAAGTGGACCTTGTACTCTGATAGAGCAATGAATGTATCAGGAAATAGGGTTGGAGCAGTGATAATTTCCTCATAAAAGAAGTAATACCTTATTTCGGTAAGGTTGCAATTTGAATGTACGAATAAGATGACCAAGTATGAAGCTTGTATCATTAATCTGGAAGTTTCTTTATAGCTTAAAGTTAGGAAGCTTAAGGTTTGTGGGATTCCTTTCTAATCATCTTCCAGGTAAAAGCGAAGTGGCAAACCAATGATGAGAGGTTAGAGCCATATAAGAATTATCTCTTGAGATTAGCTAATAAATTTGAAGAAATAAAATCACTCATATGAGCAGAGATATGAATCATTTTGCTGATGCCTTGACCACTCTAACTTTGATGACAAATCATTATTGGAGGCAGGATCTAACCAATAAACATCAAAGTCAGAAATCTCCAAGCTCATTTTGCACAATTGAAGAATCACAAGACAAGAAATGATGGTACAATAACATCAAGAGGTTTATCCAACATCGAAAATACTCTCAAGAGGCTTCCAAGATGGATGAAAAGACTTTGAGGAGAATGGCCATGGATTTTTACTTGGATGGCGAAATCCTATATAAAAGGTCATTTGACGAAACTCTACTAAGGTGTCTAAATGAGAAAGAGGTTGAGCAAGCATTAAAAAAAATCTACGAGGGAATTTGTGTCACTTATGCCAATAAATATACATTGACAAGGAAAATACAAGGATCTGGATACTTCTAGTTGACCATCAAAAGGGATTATGTAGACTATGTAAGATAATACTATAAATGTCAGTTATATGGTAATAAGATAAATCCACCCATGACATCGCTATTCAATATGACCACGCCTTGACCTTTTGATATGTGAGGGTTAGATGTCACAAAACCAATCAATCTGAAGGCTAGCAATGTGCATATGTTCATTTTGATGGCCATCGACTACTTTATTAAATGGGTAAGGGCAACTCTTATGCACATGTGACACGAAAAGTAGTCAAGAGGTTCATTGAGAAAGATCTCGCTAGTATCAGGAGAAGATTAGAGTAATTAAGCACCGAACTATGAAGGACCATACATGGTGAAGAAGATTTTTTTTTTAGGATCTTTAATTTTAACCAATATGGATATGGATGATCTGCCTAGACTTGTAAACTCTGATATTGTAAAGAAATATTATGCCTAATGTACTTTTTCTGTCAATTAATAAAAATTGAAGTTTGGCAAAAAATTGTTTGGCGTCTTTTTTTTCTTAAAATATTTTTCATGATCTCATGTTTTCACAAAGGTTTTTAGAAATATTAAAGTTTTAGTACAAATATAGAAGTTAAATTGATTTTTGTTTTAATAAATAAGTTTTAAGAATTTAAATAACGTCTTAAAAAGTAACCATAATTAAAAACATGAAAAACAAATTAGATAATATAAGATATTTTTTAAAATAATAATAACGAAAACCTTTCTCATGTTCAAAATGATATTTGTTACTTGTTAAATAGTTATTAAGCTCACGTACATTGCAACAAAAGCTTTCGAATTTGATACTGGTTTATTTTCCAAAGTTGCAAATATGAGTCTTCTATTATTCCTGGCTAGGACGATTTCTGTGAATTATGTTGGCTGCCCCACTTAGTTTTTTTTTCCCTCTCCTCTGATCGGCAAGTGTTGAAGTGTTCATCAACATTTTCTGCTCTATGTCTTCTCTCCAACTCCCTGTCAGATGCTGTCATCACGACATTCTTTCACTTCATGGTTAGATATCTCCGTCAACCAAGATTTTTCTTTCTCATCAATTAATGCAGTTTCCAAGTTTGCAAAACCTTCTGCATCTAGTTAAGTGTCTGGCCAAACATCGTACTCCAAAAGCTGCTTTTGCTAATTTTGTGGTTCATCTCTATGTTGTTGATTGCCTGCTTCAATTTGTCCTTTGGTTGTCCTTCCAGGATGTCTATTTCTGTCATTTAATTGTTGGATTTCTTGCTTTCTGCAACAAATTATCCAGCTTGATGCATGGCTCTCCAACTGGTTCTCTTAGAATTCTTTGCAGTTTTGTTTGGATACCTCCTTGCTGGTTTCTTTTTAACCCCTTCCTTTCTAGTCATAATACTATCTTGAGGTATTGTTGTATTTGTAATAGAGGCCTGCCATGCTTTTCAATCTCATCTTGGTGTGTTCTGATTTTCTAGCTAGAGCTTTTCGAGTGTTGCTTTTGGGTTTCTCCTGACAAGCTGCTAGGAGTGTTGATTGATGCTGCTGTTTGTTCTATTTGTAATCAGCTTTAATATTTGTCTTAGTATAGTTCTTATTGCCATCTTTGCTGAGTTGTGAGCCTATAGTTCTTTGTGCCTTGACAACCATTTTCTTATGAGCTATTAATTTTCTTCAACTTCCACCTTTTTGTTTCGTACCCTCGTCTATTTTGGGTCCTCTATTTCTGCAGGACTTCTTCTGGGTCTCCCCCCCACCCCTCCCTCCTCTCTCCTCCAAGTGCTTTCTGGGTGTTTTAACACTGCAATCTCTTCTTCATATGTTTTGTCTCTTTTTCTTTCCTTTCATTCTCACAACCACCATTAATGACCACATATATTAATTTTTGGCGAATTGAAACCATGGTCCAAATTCATCTCAGCATGCCTGCGTTTTATTCCTTGTGGCCCTGATTGTGGCTTGGGGGATTGTTGCTTGGTGGTAATAGTAAGTCGATTAGCTTTCATACATTTTCTTTAAAGAATTTAAATAATTACATAGGATGTTAAGATTCATGGTTCAAGAGTATATAGAAGTGGAGAGTGAAAGATAACATCTGGTCCTGGTTTATAAACTTCCTTTGCACTGTCATGTAGACTTTATGATTGTATACTGCACCATTGGTTTATTGTTTTGAGATTAGAGCATTATCTATTGTAGATCATATGTTTTAAGCTTTGTGCCAAAAATATTGGTCTTGTTACAGTACCACAATAATATTGCTCTAAGTAATTAGGTAAATGTTTAGTTCTTTCATACCTTCTGAGAGTAAGAGCATCATTATTGTTAGAAGAAGAACGTGCAGGAGCAAAATTTGCTAAAGGTAAATTTGTTGGAGGAACAGATTTTTGAGAAACAGATTTTGCTAGGATACAAGAGATGAAATCATAGGTTTGAGGAAAATCTGGAAACACAAAAGGTGTGTGAATTGTGTCTGGAAGAGATGGGAAAATAGATTCATAAAAATCTACTTTTAAAGAGACAAAAGTTTTGAGAGTTGATAAGTCAAGGACTTTGTACCCTTTGATATGTGGAGGATAACCAAGAAAAATGCATTTCATGGCTCATGGCTGAAATTTTTCTTAGTTGCTTGTGATTGTGCTAACAAAGCATAAACAACCAAAAACTTTGAAATAGTTATAGGTTGATGGTTTCTGAAACAAAATTTGATATGGTGTTTGATTGTTGAGAATGAATGAGGGAGTGTGATTTATCAGATGAGTGGCTGTGAGAATGCAATCTGTCCAGTAGGGTAAAGGAAGTTTGGATTAAAACATGAGAGATCTGGCTATATTTAATAGGTGTTGATGTTTTCTCTCAACCCTTCCTTTTTGTTCAGGTGTTTCAACACAAGATAATTGATAAATGATGCCATGCTCTTGATAAAAAACAGGCATGTTAAACTCTTGTCCATTATCTAATCTGAGAGTTTGAATATTAGTGTTGAAATGAGTATTAACATAAGCTAAGAAGTTGGTAAGAATGGCTATAGTTTCTTATTTGGATTTCATTAAAAACAAATAGGTGAATTTGGTGTAATCATCAATAATGGTAAGGAAGAATCTATAACCAGAGTAAGAAGAAACATAAAAAGGTCCCCAATATCAATGTGAAACAATTGAAAGGGTTGATTGGATTTATTAGTTGACAGAGGAAAAGGCAGCCTATTTTGCTTGGCTAAAGGACAAATCTCACAAATAAAGTTGTTAGTAGTCGTTACAGAAGAATCAGAACTACTTAGGAAATTAATTTTTTATGTTGGAATATGGCCTAAACAAAAATGCCAAAGATCAGAGGCAACGATACATGATTTGACTAAAGAACTAGAAGGCAAGCCAATAGAGCTGGGAGGGATTTCGGTATCAGATTGCGCAAAAGGTCTGTGAAGATGGTATAGGCTAGATTGAACTCTAGCAAGCCCAATCATCCTCCATTTGCTTAGATCCTGCAAGATACATTTTGTTTGAAGAAAAATAATCCAACAAACTTATCAGCAGTTAATCTCGAGACAGAAACAAGATTGACAGTAAAGGATGGAACATAAAGAGCATTGTGTAAAACGATATCAGGAGAAAATTTAACAGTTCCAGTAAAAAAAATTGGAACCGTTTGACCATTTGGTAATGAACCTTGAAAGGAGTTCTAGGCAAAACAATTGAATAAAAAAGAAGAGGGCTATAGATCATATGATATGTTGCTCCTGTTTTAAGAATCTAAGTGAATTGATTTTGTGATGAAGAAATGGTGTGACAAGAAAAGGACATACCTGATGCAGATGCAACATTAGCAGTAGAGTTTACATTTTAGTGGGAAATGCTATTCGCAAGAGTGAACAGATTTTGGATTCACTCTTGAGAGAAAACAATGTTGGAAGTGCCTGAATTTTGCTCCAAAACAACAGTATTATTTGTAGTGGATATCTTTTGAAAATTCTTGCCAATGGTCGGTGTAGAAACAAATCTTTTTCCTCTTGGCCCCTTCCATCCAGGAGGGTATCCAATAAGCTGAAAGCATTTATCAATAAGATGTCCTGAATAACCATAATGAGAGCAGATTGCATCAACCTTTCCTTTCTGTTTAGTAAATCAATTGGCGTATATTGAACTTGGTCTGGAGGATTGATTCACAGATTGTTCAGCAACCATTGCTTGTGAATCAATAGAGATGCCTGCATTTGTCAAAGACCTCTAACTCTCTTCTTGCAAAAGTAAAGAAAAAACTCTACCCATAGATGGTAAAGGAGATTGAAACAACAGTTAACTCCTGACTATAGAATAGGAATCATGAAGACCCATAAGAAATTTCATAACATAATTTGATTGTTGTTGATCTGTTAGATGTTTCAAAATATTACTTGAGCAAAGATCAAGATTTCCACATTTGCAACTAAAAATTGGACGATAACTGATGTATTCATCCCATAATGAATTCACTGAAATACTCGGTGATAGATTTGGAGTTCTGAGAAATAGAACTTAAAGATTTCTCCAAAGAGAAAACCTTTGGTCCATCATTTCTAAGATATCTAATTCTCAGTTCTTCCCAAATATCGAAAGCTAGTGTGAAGTAAAGAAGACTGCTATGGATATCCTTGGCAATGGAACTTATTAGCCAAGACAGAACAAGATTGTTAGATCTTAGCCAGACAACATGAAGTGATTGGTCAATGGTGAGAGGCTGGGCTAGAGAACCATCAACAAATGCAATTTTATTCTTTACTATTAAAGCAATTGACATAGACCGATTCCATGCAATGTAATTTTCACAGGTGAAGATCTTAGAGACTAGACGAGCACCAGGATTATCAGAAGGATACAAGTAGTAGTAGCTAGATGAATCGTCAGAAAGATTCTGAGTTGAGGCATTGGATGGATCATTATATACTGTAGAAGCATTATCCTCTAGGTGATTAGACATTTGTGAAGTTTTGGAAAGATCAAGAAAATGGTGAAAAGAAATGTGTAGACATATATCTAATTATCGAAAATGTGCTCTGATACCATGTAAAGCTGCACAAAAACTGTTTGTGCAAAAAAGAAATGTGGAGCTTAAGAGAAGAAAAATAAGTTTTGCTTAGAAAAAGAATTCTCCTCTCTTTTGATATATTTTGTATCTGTATCTTTACAGGATGGTGCGAGTGTGTGTGTGTGTGTCTCTATATATATATATATATATATATATATATATATATATATATAGACACACACACACACTTTGATCTGCTACAACTATAACTGCTATAACTAACTGCAACAGTTATAATTAACTTATATGTTATAACTAGCTTTAATTGCAACTGTTACAACTAACTTAATTACTAACCATAGCTGCAGACTTTAACTCCATCGTTTGCAGATTTTACTCCGCAGATTTTAACTCCATTGCATCAATAACATTATGTATATTCCAACAAAGATCATCTCCAACCAAATTTCAATAAGCTTGCGTGATACAATGACAGTTGAGTGTTGCAGGTTGTTTTTTTTTTTTTGATCAAATGTTTGAAATTTATAGATCAAAAAGCAATATTAGCTGCAAAACCAGCATGCCAAAAATACATATGTACAGAACAAGCCAGTGAAAACAGGCTCCCAACAAGTGCAAACAAAAAATAAAACCCAGAGAAACAAAACTTCTCATACATAGAGAGAAGGTAGCCTCACTACAGGTGCCAAGAACCCAAAGATATAGGTGCCAAGAATAACCGAGGGAACAGAAAACCACAAGCCATCAAGACAAAAATGCTTAACTGCATTTACCCAAAATTCCAAAAGCCATGGATTGAGACCACGGACAAAATCAGGTGGACTCGACAGCAAAGAGATGCACGTGTAGCCAATCTGCATGAACCAGAAGCAGCATTTCTCTATGGAAAAACCATAACTGAGAGTACTATCTTCAAAATTCCAACACCCAAAAATATATGAGCGCACAGCCACCCGAAGAAAAAGCCTGGAGGGCCCAGAGAGGTGAACTTGATGTGATGAACATACCACAAGAGCAAGCATCGCACTTCCTCATGCAGTCACGTAGGGGAAGGGAATCGATTAGCCTTGCTCATGCAGCAACGTGGTAAAGAGAGTGGTCTTTTTCATGGAAATGCAAAACTGTGTAGAAAAGAATTTGGAATCTTTGGAATGTGGCATCTACAGAGGATGACTAGTGTGCAAATATGCGGTTGTTTCTTTCATCCCAAATCAAATAAACAAGCAGGGCAAGGGACGCACGTCTCATTCGTTGCGTCAGCTCTTTTCTCCTACCATTGAGACCGCTTATGGCACTGGAAAGTGTAGACATAGGCCGGTTGATTCTTAACCAGCTCTTAGCACGATTCCATAGTAAAGAAGTCCAGCTGCAATTGAAAAAAAGATGGGCATGTGTCTCGTCATCACTATTGCATAAAGAACAAAGAGTTTCTGTGGAGAGGTAGCTGAGGCGGTCCCTTGTTCGGAGTCTACCGAGGGCTGCGAGCCAAAGAATGAATTTAGTCCGAGGCAGAGACCATTCCTCCCAAACAACCCTAGTCCAATGGACACTCTCACCTTTAGACCTAAAGAACTCATGAGCAGTAATAAGAAATGTCCCCGAAACAGTATCCCAACTTTGAAGAGTGTTGATTGTAGCAGGAACGCCTCCGCATTGTTCTACCAGCTGGTTTTTGAGAGTGCAAATGGACTTCCATAGAGGTGATGAAACGCTCCTTACACCCACATCCCAGATTGTGGTATGAGAAAGGTAATAATGCGCCACCCAACGAATCCACAAAGAGTCTGTTTTAAGGTGAAAGTTCCATAGCTGCTTGACCAAAACACCTTTGTTACGAGCCCTGATATCTAGGAGAGCCAAGCCTCCTTCCTGTTTGGGAAGACAAACCTTTTGCTAGGAGACAAGAGCAGAGTGAGGCGAACAAGAGTTCCCAGACCAGAGAAAGCTACGACAGATGCTATTGATCTTGGTAATAACTATACCTGGAATCGGAAAAATTCTGAGCCAGAATTGAACCATGTAATGCAGTACTGATCTAATGAGCTCAAGGCGACCAGCATAGGAGAGGAGTTTCCCCATCCAGCTCTGAATAGAAGATTCCAATTTCTGAAGGAGAGGGGAGAATTGACTAGCCAATAATCTGTGAGGACTTAGAGGGACTCCTAGATAACGGAAAGGAAAACTCCCTTCTAAAAAACCAGTGAGGCGCAAGATGGCAAGCTTAACACTTTCCCCCACTCCACCAAAGTATATAGAGGACTTCGCAGTATTAATATCAAGACCTGACATCCGTCCAAAAGCAAGAAGCTGCTGGTTTAAAATGCTAACTAACTGCATATCACACCGACAGAGTAATAGGACATCATCTGCAAAAGCTAAGTGGCTGACCCCTAGAGCACTACACTTGGGGTGGAAATTGAAATCAGTGTGCTGCGTACTCTGGTTAAGCATTCTAGAAAAGTATTCCATACAAGCAAGAAAAAGATAAGGGGAAAGGGGATCTCCTTGACGAACTCCGCATTGCCCTTTGAAGAAACCATATAAATTCCCATTAACAGCAGCAGAAAAGGAAGCAGTCTCAACACATTGCATAATGAGCCAGACAAAAAGAGGAGGGAAACCCAAGGATAGCAAGACTTGTCGCAAAAAAGACCACTGAATAGAGTCAAAAGCTTTCCTGAAATCAATCTTGATAATACATCTAGGGGATGCCCTCTTCCTCCCATAATGACGTAGAAGCTCCTGCATGAGGTGGATATATTCAACCATATTCCTTCCTCCTAGAAAAGCATTCTGGGCAGGGCTGATGAGATCCTGAAGAACATGTGCCATTCTCCCCGCAAGAATCTTGGAAATAACCTTATAAATAACATTGCAACAAGAGATCGGCCCAAAATCAGCAGCCAAGTTGGCATTGGATGATTTTGGAACAAGGGCAATGATCGAATGGTTGACCTGCTTGAGCAACTCTCCAGAAGCAAAGAAATCCTTGACTGCAGCACAGAATTCACCGCCAACTATACTCCATGCTTTCTTGAAGAACAGGGATGAGTATCTATCTGGCCGTGGGGCCTTCTCGTTGCCAATGCTGAAAAGTGTTTGCTGGATGAGGTCATCTGTTACTGGTCCCAAAAGAAAATCATGAGAAGCAGCATCAAGGCAGGGGCCACAATGGATGACATCCTCATTGATGGGGATAGTTTGTTTTGTAGAGCCGAGGAGACTTCTATAGTATCGGACGAACTCATGCCCCACCTCATCAACTGAAGAAGTATACATGCCAGAGGGAACCTGGATTGCTGGAATATGATTTCTCTTATGCTTTTGGCTCAGCAAAGCGTGGAAGAAACGAGTGCCTTTGTCCGCTTCCTTTAAGAAAGTAAATTTGAGTTTCTGCCCATAGTAACTCTGCTATGCCGACTTAAGGTGCAAAAGTTGTGATCTGAGATGCTTGTCCTGAGATAGAAGATGGATGTTATCACGGTCTTGGTGCAAAAAGGATTGAAGGCTAGCTAGTTCTTCCTCTACCTTGGTAACTCGTTGAGAGATGTGACTATAATGAAGTTTGTTGAGATTCTTCAAAGGCTTTTTCAACAGTTTTAGGTTCCGACACAAAGTGAACATATATGAACCATAAACAGGAGTATTCCAGCATTGCGCAGTCAAATCCAAGAATTGAGAGTGATCAGCCCACATGTTAAAAAATTTGAAGTTCCTGTTCCTGCAAGGCTGCCGTGGACCCAGCTGAACAGAGGAAGGGGAGTGGTCCGAGAAAGCCCCAGGGGTATCAAAATGCACGTGAGCCTGCTTCTGCAAAGTGGACCAATGAGTGTTTACCATAACTCTATCAATTCTGCTCCAGACATGTCCATTTGACCAGGTGAATAGGCAGCCAGTCGAGTTTAAATCTGCAAGCCCCAGGTCTGAGCAACAATCCCTAAAGTCTGTAACCTCATATTTGGAAACAGGAGCTCCATTATGTTTATCCTCCTGAGAAAGCACCGAATTAAAATCTCCAAGAACCAGCCATGGAGAGTTAGGACTCCACCTCCGCAGGTCATCCCATAGGGATCTCCGAAGAGAGATAGTGTTGAAACCATAAACAAAAGAAGCTGTGAAACTGTAATGACTTTCCAAACAAGTAATAAGAACATGTAGTACTTGAGCACAAAAGTTAAACAAAACAACATTTACAGAGCTGGGGTTCCAAAAAAGAACAATTCGGGCAGTGGAGGCCACCTCACTGTTACTGATACACTTCCAGGACTTCAGTCTAAATCTATGCATGAGATCAACTCTGGAAGAGGATAGCTTGGTCTCTAAAAGGCAACAAACATCAATCTTCTTTCTTTTCATGAGGCTAACAACCTCATGCTGCTTTAGAGGGCTATTGAGCCCTCTAATATTCCAGCAATGGATAATCATCCTTTGGCAGGAGTGGCAGGTGGACCCCTACCACTTTCTTGGGCTTTGTTGGCATGCTTACGTCCTCCACTTTTAGTAGAGACTTCGGCAGAAATCCCTGCATGTAACTCCACAAAATGCACATTGTTGCCTTTGGGGATTTGAATTTTTTTGTTGTGCTTCCATCTCACAACCTCCCATTCATCTGCTTCCACATGCATGGGGTCCAAACAGGTATCCTCAACAACTGTTTTCCCTTTATCATTCTCCTTATTATTGTGTACAACCTCTGTTTGCCCCTTGTCATTCCCCTTGTTGGAGTGTGCAGCCTCTGTTTGTCCCTTGGCGTGCCCCTTATGAGTGTGCACAGTTTTCCCCAAACGCTGAAAAGCAGTAACTCGCTGCACCTGAGGAGGGCCAGAAAGAGGGGCAGCCATATCTTCGGAGCCCTCTTTATCAGGATCACAAGTGTAGAGGATTTAGTACATGCTCCAATAGAGTGACCAAGAACATGGCAATGTTTGCAAAATCTCGGCAAGCTTTCATATACAACAGATTGATGTAGAGTAGTGCCGTTAGGAAGACAAATAGGGATAAAACTAGGCAGTTCATCCATTAAATCAAGCTCAATCAAGACTCTAGCAAAAGATAGCCGCTCCATAGTGGCTGTAAACTTGTCACTCTGTAATGGCTTTCCAAGGACACTAGCTATCTTGGAGAGACCCTAAACTGACCAGCATTTCAGTGGAAGGTTTGGAAATTTCACCCATACAGGCACTTTGGTCATAGGTTCAACAGAGAAATCAAAGTATTCTGTCATGGGTTTCAAAATAAGAGGACGGCCATACACCGAATAAGGCCCGTCAGCAAGAACAGCTAGTTTGTCATCAACATTTTTAAATTGGTACACTAACCAGCCAGATTCATGGATAGTTAACTTGGCTTCGCAGTGCCAAGTATCTGAGATAACATTGCTCAAAGCTTTATAACCAGGAGATTTACCAGCAACATAGCCCACAATGCACAAATTCCAAATATCAGAGTGACTAGTCAAGTCATCATTTAGAAGCGTACAAGTTTTGATAGTGCTAATCTCAGAAAGATGAAACAGTTTAGGGTAGACACCTGGGTTAGGATTAGGTGCAAATAAATCACGCCATGTACTAGGGGCAGTCGCAGGAGAGTTACCTGAAGAAGATGCGTGTTGAACAGGGGGAGCAGCAGTGGAAGCCGATTTCCCAGAATCACCCAGTGGTGGAGGAGGGGCCACCGGCTCACCGCCAGAGGGCAAGTCCAGCTTCCCTAAAGCAAGGAGTGGAGAGGGGGACCAGAAAAACTTAGAACTTCCTCCAGATGCATACTCAGAAACAGAGTAGTCAACCTCATCTTCTTTAAAGGCATCGATGTCAGAACAATCCTCAACCCGAACATGGTCAGCGGTGGAGGGGGGAGATTGCTTTTTCTGTAACAACCAACTCATTCCCAGCACAGATCAGATACTTGTCAGGGCTGGACCCATCCGTTAGTGTTTTTAGAGGAGAAGGACGGGCTGGGGAGCTAAGACAAGCAGGTACAGCTGCTAGCGCAAGAGCAGAATTTTCAGGGAGATCGGCCTGAATATACTGCCTAGTCCGCACAGGAGATCGGCGTGAAGATGCAGTTTTCTTCTTGTTTTTAGCCATGAAGGCCAACAAAGAAGAAGGGGGGAAGCTACAGTACACCGAGAAATTCAAATTTCAGCCTACTACAGTAAACCGAGAGCATTCGTTCATCCTTTCAGTTGTTTGATCTTTCTAATTATATCTTTTGTCTTTCTTTGAGTGTTGCAGGTTGTTCTGATCATTAGTCAAGGATTTGCTACAATTAGGTTACACAAATAGTTTTATGGGGATATTTATGAATTGATGGGACATGAAAAGGTTTAGAGTGATCGGCTTGACAAAAGAAAACTCATTGACTTTATATCTAATTATTTGTGACTTGTTGTAACCAATTAAGATCTAGAAGACCTTAAAATTAGACACATAGGGTATTGTATGAGTTTTTTCTATTTTTTTTTATTTTTGGATTTCCTAGTTTATTTAGGATTTTTATTATATTTTTTTTTCAAATTTTTTAGTTGGTTTAGGTTTATTTAGGTAGCGTTTGATTACTGTTCGGGACATAAAAAATAAAGATATTAAGGATAGAGGAGATAAGGATAAGATTATGTTTGATAGTAATATACATGAAAAGTGAGTATCTCTATATCTTTTTTATTGACGGGGAAAAGTCAAAATACAATATGAAAAGTCTATTTTACCTTTAACTTATATATTAAAAAAATAATTAAATAACATTTTTTTATATATTGAGTATTGAAATTAATAATAATATAACAACTTTAGTTATAAGAACCAAATCAGCCTACCAAGTTGATCTGAGACCCGGCCGATCTAGTGCCTAGATTGGTTTAGGTTTAGGAGAAAATAGAGGAAAAATTAACCCAACTTGCTCAGTTAAAAACCCAGGTCATTGACTCGTGATTCGACCAACCCATGGTAAAACACTGGTAAAAAAATCATTGAATATTTTAAAAAATTAGAACGATGTCATTTTGATCATTTTTTTCTAGTTAACCTGGGTTAAAGGTTGGTTAGAGTTGACCTTTTCACTTTATGACCCGAGTTTTGTCCTAGATGATTTTAAAACTATAATAATAATAATTATTTTTTTATTAAATGTAAAAAATATATATATAAAAATAAACAAGGCTAGAAAACCAGCCAGTCATATATATATATATATATATATATATATATATACAAGCATGTACAAACCAAAAAAATACTATAGGGAACAGGCTCCCAATATGAACAGCTTGAACCAAATTACATGGAGAGTAGCAAGCTACACAAAGAAAAAACATCAAAAGTATAGCAGCGGTTAGCGCAATCCTGCCGGTGCCAGAGATAACCAACCAAAAGGACCTCAGAAGCATGGAACACCAGCTCTATGAGGAGAACTGGCAGCAAAGGATGACTGCCAACTGTATCAATTAGCAACTGCAGGGCTCACAATAGCAAGAACAAACTGACAACCCAAAAAAAAACTAGAAATCAAAATACAGAAACCCAGCATTGCGTGAGAGCACAAACCAATAGTCGCAAACCTCAGCTTACATTCAGAAGGAAGTGGTCGCTTTCATGAAAGTGGAAGACTGTGAAGAACAAGACCTGAAATCTCCGAAATATAACATCAATCCCCAATCTCTTCTCTTCAAAAACCCGCTTATTTCATTCCTTCCAAATAAGATATACCGTTATGCCCAAGGAGACCCGCCGCATTCTAGCTTCAAGATTATTCCGATTAGAGTTAGCCCTCTTATAGCACTGCTTAAAGTCCTCACGTGCCGGCTAATCCATAACTACAATTTAATCTTCCCCCACAAATAGGAAATCCAAACACATTCAAAAAACAGATGGTTGTGAGACTCCGTCTCCTGCCTATAGAACATACAAGAAGGATTAGTGGGGATGAATTGCAGCCGATCTCTTGTTCGATGCTTCCCCATCACTGCTAGCCATAAAATGAAGCTGTATTTTGGCAGGGACCAATGCTCCCCAACCACTCTAGCCCAGGAGACTGGAGAACCAGAAGGATGAAAGAATTCATAAGCTTTTGGTAAGAAAAGTCCTACCTCATTTTCCTAACTGTTCATCAAGGCAATACCTGCAGCTTGACTCCCACATGATTCTAGAATCCGGTCTCTTATCGAGACAATGGAGTTTCACAGGGGAGATGAAGTATGATGGGCAGTTGCATTCCAAATAGAGCTGGTACTCAAGTAGAAATGGTGCACCCAACGAATCCAGATGCAATCAGTTTTGAGATGAATATTCCATAACTGTTTGGCTAGGAAACCTTTATTTCAGGCTCGAACATAAAAAAGACCTAGACCCCTTTCTTCCTTAGGCATACAAACATTCTTCCAGGCAACTAATGTAGAGGTACTCTTCCGGATGTCATCTGTCTATAAAAAATTCCTGCAAATACTAGTGATTTGTCTGATAACAATCTCCGGCAAGGGAAAAATGTTCAGCAAGAATTGCACATTTCCATAAAGAACTGATCGTAAAAGCTCTAGCCTCCCAGCATATGTGAGATGCTTGCCATGCCAACCCTGGAATGAAGATTCCAGCTTGTGCAAAAGGGTGGAGAACTGACTAGCAAGGAGCCTGTGCGGGCTTAGAGGGACTCCAAGGTAAGTGAAAGGAAAATTCTCTAATTCCTTGAAACCCGTATCATAAAGAATAACTTGCTTCAAGCTATCACTAACCCCTCCGAAGAAAATTAAGGATTTGCCAGCATTAATAGCCAGACCAGAGGTTTGACCGAAGATGTCAAGCTGGTGAAACATAGTTTGAATTGAGATTTTATCTCCACAAGAGAGTAATAATACATCATCCGCAAAAACAAGATGATTGATGCCATGAGGCCCACATTTTGGATGATAACATAATCTAGGCTGTCGAGAGGCTACCTTAAGCATCCTAGAGAAATATTCCATGCAGCAAATAAATAAATAGGGGGACAAAGGGTCACCTTGCCTCACACCACATTTCCAAGGAAAGAAACCATGCAAGTCACCATTGAAAGCACTAGAGAAGGAGGTTGTGGAGACATAATGCATGATAAGATGCACAAACCTCTCTAGAAAACCAAGTATTCGAAGCAGATCCTGCAGAAAGACCCACTGGACTGAGTCAAAAGCCTTCCAAAAATCAACCTTCATGAGACATCTAGGGGAAGACCGTTTCTTGCCATATTATCGAAGCAGCTCTTGGACCATATTAACATTATCACTCATCTTTCTTCCACCCAGGAAAGCATTTTGCATAGGGCTAATGATCTCAGTCAAAGCTTGAGCTAGCCCACTAGCAAGAATTTTTTAGATAACCTTATAGATCACATTATAGCAACAGATAGGTTTGAAATCATTAGCAGATGAGACATTCGTTGATTTTGGGACAAAAGCCATAACCGAGTGATTAATTTGCTTTAAAAGCTTCCCAAAAAAGAAGAAATCTTGGACAGCAGCACATAAATCCCCCCTAACCATAACCCAAGCTCGCTTGAAGAAAAAGAAGGAGTGATCATCAGGACTAGGAGCTTTGTCATTCCCTATGCTGAAGACAACCTTTCGAATATCCTTAGTAGCAACTAGGCCAAGGAGAAGATCGTGAGAGCTAGCAACAAGAATGGCCCACTTCGAATAACCTCATTATCCAGAGGAAGAGTTCCTGTGGATGTGCCAAATAATTGCTGGTAATAGTGCACAAATTCAGCCCCAACTTCCTCCAGGGATGTTGTAAGACGCCTATTACTATTCAGGATGGCAGGAATGAAGTTTCGCTAATGATTTTGGTTCATAAGAGCATGGAAGAATTTGGTGCCTTCAACATTATCTTTGAGAAAATTACATTTAATCTTCTAGGTAAAGAACATATTTTCCGCTGATTTCAAGTTCATCAATTTCAGACGAAGGAGCTTGTCATTCTCCAGCAAGGATAGGTTGTCTCTGTCACGTTGAAGCACTGATTGATGGAGCTCTAAATCAGTTTCTACTCGACAAACTCGCTCAAAAATATGGCTAAAGTGGAGCTTATTGAGCTCCTTTAAAAGGCATTTCAAAAATTTGAGCCTTTTACAGAGAATATACATGGGAGAATCATAGACAAAGGAGTGTCAGTTACTAGAAATAATCTCCAAGAACTTATCATGAGAAGCCCGCATATTAAAGAATTTGAAATTGCGGCGACCTAAACAGTCTGATCAAACCGAACAATTGCTGGAGAGTGATATGAGAATGCACCTGGGGTACCAAAGTGGACATGAGTTGAATTCTGCAGAGAAGACCAAAAAGAAATCACCAAAACACGATCAAACTTACTCCAAACACTATCATTAGTCCAGCTAAAGTGACAACCCGAATAATTGAGATCAGTGAGGCCAAGATCAGAGCAACAACCTCTAAAGTCTGAAGTTTCATAAGTGGATATTCTTTCCCTATTATGCTTGTCAGCTTGAGAAAGCACAGAATTGAAATCACCAAGGACCAACTATCGACAGTTAAGGCACCACCACCTCAAATCATCCTATAGAGATCTTCTAGCAATAATAGTGTTAAAGCCATAAACAAATCACTTTTATTCTTGTATGTTTTAGTTGGGTAATTTAAAATTAAGAGTTTTTTACAAGGATATTTTAGATATAAAAAATGATAAATTTTATCTTTGGAGATATATCCCTTTTGTATCTTCTATTTTGAAAGTACAAAAATTCACTCCAAAATTGTCCCATGGATAATTTTTTTATATATGCTTGTCTTTGTCTCTTTAACTAAACATGTTTTTGTCCTCATTATCTTCATCTCTTCTATCCCAGGACAATAACCAAACACTATCTTAAATAATTATAAACATCTTAGAGAGACATACTACTTGAAGAGAAAATATTTGGTAATAAAATTTCAAATTAGGGATTTTATATGGTAACTTGATTTGAAAGAATTATATGTTGTTTGTGCTTATTGCCTTTCTTGTATTGTTTTTTATTATGTTAGCTAGTATTAAAGCCTAATAATTATAGGTGGTTAGTTATTGTGATGTTAAATTACCATGGCTAGAAGATGACACAAAACATGACTTGGAGGGGACATGGAGATTCCCCCTCGAGAAAACAAATTAGAAACTGGTAATAGAAGACATGTAAAGGCTATTCACATAATCGACTCATTAATTGGTGGACATGAGGAACTTGGGGGATAATAAGGAGAGTGATCATAGATTCATGGTCATCTCTGAAAACCTATTTCAAAGGCGAGAGCATAGGAAGCAACCTCATAATTAGGAGGAGTATCATGAATATTTAGGTTTTTGGATAAATCTCTCCAAGTTTGTAAGAACCTTGTACAAGTAGAGGAGTTTGACAATTGGTTGAATAAAATAGATAGGGTTATCGAGTATAGGAAATCCCAGAGCAAATAAGGGTGAAGTTAATGCTATTAGATGAACATGATGAACTTCTGCTTAGTAGAAGCAATTGAAGAGGTCTTAATAAAGATATGGCAAACAAAAGATTGGTGATTGAGATAAGATGATGAAGAAGATGAAGAAACAGTTTCTTTCTTTTAGGTGTACATAAACTTTGTTCCGTGACTTCATACATTGAGACTAGGTGGAATAACTACTAATGAATGAATACATTGATTATTTCTACCAATTAATGGCTACCACACTTTTCTAGCATTTTTGTATATTATCTTTCTTTTCAAGGAGGCAGCAACAAAAGGGAAAAAAATAAAGTATATATATGTGTGTGTGTGTTTGTGTATGTGTGTGTGTATGAGAGAGAGAGAGAGAGAGAGAGAGAGAAGGGAAAAGGAAAAGGAAGAAAATGAGCCCGAGTGAAAAAATTAAGATGAAAAATCAAAATAAAGAACTACTAAAAATAAAAGTGAAAAAAAATGAAAAACAAATAAAACGTGAGAATAAAATATCCACCTTTTCTTTTCCATAACCTATCTTCACATTTCTTCATCCTAACCACATATTAGAATTACATCATATTTCAACTCAAACCCTCGAAAATGAGGGTGTCGTAACCTAATTTTAAGTTCCCTCAAAATTATCTTTTCTTTTATACAAAAACAAAAAATAAAATACAGGATAACAAGCAACTTGGTTGGCAAAAATAAGTTAAAAATGGATCTACATGCATAAATGAGAGATGAAATGACCGAATTGGATCTTTGACAATATTGGAAACTCAATTACACCCTTTAAAGATCTAAATATGAAAGACATCTAAATTCAAGGTTACTTTAAGTGAATATTGGACGACTTTACATAAAAAATTAAGTCTGAGGACTTAATAAGATTTTTAATAGGCTGATTTGATTTAATCATGGGCCTAATTAAAAGTTTAATTAAGAATATAAATTAGTTTATACAGACGACATGTTATACGGTTCAACCATGGATTTCTTATGAAAGGCCTTCAGTTTTATGTTTAGGTTTGATGGGGAGGCCATTGGACCAAGATTGTGTTTTTCCTTAGAATTTAGCTTATGTTCCATTTGACCATGATGGGTTTTTGGCATGGGATAGTTTTAGCCAGCTTTGTTTTGTGCATAATGATGAGTTTGGTTCAATCTCTTTGATGGTTCATTCGACCAAATCAGGTCAGTGCATGTATGGGTTTGATTTTGATAGCAAAGTAAACTTGTTGGGAGCTTGTATCAGGTCTGATTTGGGTTATATTAATGAGTATGTGTTCGGGTCATAAGGGATCCAAAGTTGGCTTGAGTTAATTAAGATGTTGAGATCTTGTTTTTATAAGGATCAACAAAATATTCTCCAAAAATTAAAAAGGAAATCCATTTCTTATTGTCCTTATTATTTAAGAGAATATTTAGCAACAAAGGAGCTATAAGATTTGAATCCTAAACTTAGAAGGATTATTTAATATTAAAGATTTGATTCTTCTAATTAAGAAAGGAAAGTGGAGAGCCATTGGACCAAGAAGACGTCTATAAGGGAAATTAATTTCTAAGATTATTTTTCATGTCCTGAAAGGGAATACTAGTCCTATAAGCAAAGAAGACTTCAACAATTACATTCCTATTCAGATCAAATTTCCTAGCATCTAAAGGACTTTAAAAGTTGGCTAAGCAATCTTAGAGTATCCAGGAATGTGGACATCGACCAAAGGTCATTTAAACTAAGGAATTAAGATATTTTATCTTGTTTTTCTTTCTATTAAATGTGGCATCAAAAAGCTGTTGTCCAAACTTGTTTTCATTTTTATTTCTATATTTGAGCTTAATTAATACTTTGGATTTCATCTAAGATCTCAGGCTTGTTTGGATCAGGGTTTGGGCTAAGTAAAGGTTTTGAGTTAGTTTTTGTAAATTGGTTAATTTAGCCCATAAAGGTAAATCCATTATGGTTAATTTCTTAGAACTACTTAAACACATGTAAAGCCTAAATTTTAGTACATTTGATAAATAATACTTCTGAATTTTTTAGTTTTAACATGAGAGAGAGATTCTTCTATTCTTTGGTTCTTCAACGAATTAAATCTAACATATCAAAGATTAACTGACTTTGTGGCGTCATTCAACTTCATTGTAATAATACCGGTACTTTGGGACAAGTTTCCATTGTGTCAGACTTCTAATATACCTTTTTTTGGTTTTTCGAGATCAGATCTCAATCTTGATTATGAGTTTCGAGAACAAGTCATATACTTTTGAAATTTTTCATTTTCCAAGTGTCCGTTAAGTTATTTTAGTGATTGCGTCAATCTTCTTCTTCATTATGTCTGTAACATACTGGTAAAAAAATAAAATTAATTTTTTTTTTGTTACTCTCTCTAAACATATCAGTAGTATAAAAGTAAAAAAAGAAAAAAGAAAAAAGAAAAAAGAAAGACATTATTCAAAACTTGTTGCAATTTTGCCGTAGAAACACAACTTATAGATAACCCTAAGCATACCATTTCAAAACTAATTGAAATTTCATATACTGCATACTAGGGCTGAAATCACTTTATATATTAAAGTTGGGTAGATATTGTTTTCTTGAGGATTCAATTCGAGGTTTAATTTTGCTGCAAACTAATCCTACATGATTTTTGATACCTAGGCATAAGAAAATGACCTATAAACTAAGATCTATAGTTTTTTTGGGTATTAGGATACTACATATTCAATTTTAGATCATTCCAATATCATTAGGTCTTAGTTTCAATTCTAGTGATTTAAAATTACATAATAGGTTAGATTTGCATCAAGTGTCAAAACATGTTTGTCTATTATTTGTTTTAGCCAAATTAGTCATATATATACATGGGGGTTATTTAGGAGTCAAATAAGTGTTTTTATTAATTTTCACTTATGTTTTATTTTACGTCTTCGTTTTATCTTCAATTCATATGAATTTGCATTGCTACTTGCGAAATCGTAATCGTAGTTTCATTTTGCTTGGTTTTAGTATATTTATTGATTCTTAAATCTATATTTATAATTGGATTGCATTGCAAAAGCCTCTTACCTTGATGGTTGAGTTGAATTAAGTCTTTTGGTATTAAGAAAAAGGTGTCATATATTCAGCATAGGAGAGGGAATGAAGGAGGATTCTAGAGAAAGAATGGAAAAAACTAAGGCTTGTTGTAGTGGTTTTAGAACGAGAAGTTGACAAGTGTAAAAGACTATTCTATGACCTTTAAACTTTGATGGAAAAGGAGGAACAACACCGCAAGCATGAAAAACAAAAGTGGGCAATCTTGGTTATTATTCAAAAGTATATGCATAAGTGGTTAGTAAGACATACTTATTTGAAATCTTTATCACCTACTATATCCATACAGTGTTGTTGGAGGCAAGTGTTAGCAAGAAGGGAATTTTCAAGGCTTAAACAACAGGCCTATGGAACAACCATTATTCATATTAAAGATTCTAAGATGAATATTCTTGAAGAGAGAGGGAATAATACGATTCAACCATGAATTTTATGTTTGGGTTTGATTGGGAGGCCATTCGGCCAAGATTGTGTTTTTCCTTGAAATTTAGCTTATGTTCCATGCGGCCATGATGGGTGTTTAGCATGGGATAGTTTAAGCCAGCATTGGTTTGTGCATGATGATGGGTTCGGTTCAATCTCTTTAATATTTCATTCAGCCAGATTAGGTCAGCCCATGTATAGATCTAATTTGGGTAGTAAAGTAGGCTTGTTGGGAGCTCGTATCATGTTTGATTTGGGTTATATTAATGAGTATGAGTTTGAGCTACATGAGATCCAAAATTAGCTTAAGCTAATTAAGATGTTGGAATCCTTTTCTTACAAGGATCAACAAAATATTCTTCTAAAATTGAAAGGAAAATTCATTCATTATTTTTTCTATTATTTAGGAAAGTATTTAGCAACAAAGGAGAAGGTTTCCTAGTCATACAATGCAACAAAATTCCTAGGCTACCTTCCTTAAAGGGATAACAAACATAAGCTCAGACGACCTTAGCCCCTGAGTGTGAGAGAGAGCAACCTTTTTAAAGAAAGGCAGCAAGGATACCCTCAATTCTTTTAATAATAGAGCAAGGAAGAATAAACATGGAGGACCAATATACCCGGATAGAGAAGAGAATGGATTGGATCAGTTGATGATGCTCATCATAAGTAAGAGAAGTTAAGGTCCACAACTTGATCTTGGAGAAGATCCGCTCTAATAAGGGCATGCAGTTAGTGTGTCAGTCTAGTAGATATCAATGGGATGCCCAAATATCTGACTAGTAGGGAACCCCACCTAAAACCTAAAAGAGTCTACAAAGAGATCTGAAGCTCATCATCAACTCCTGATAAGAAGATATGGCTCTTTTTTGGATTTGTAACAAGTCTTGACAACCTTACAAAATCATTCAAAGCCCTTTTCACAATCCTGATCAAGTCCATATTTGCTCGATAGAAAATCATAAGGTCTTCTGCAAAACATAAGAGAGTAAAGACAGTCCTCTAACACCGTCAGTGATATCTAAACCTTAGATTTTGCAAAGCCTTTTTAAGTATGCCTCTTAAGCCTTATATAGCCTAAACAAATAATTAAGTAGATAATGGATCGCCCTGTCAAAGACCCGTAAAAGATGGGAAGAAACCATGAGTCTCTCTATTTATGGCCATGGAGAAAAGAGCTGTATAATACATACCTCAATCCATCTAACTATGACACTAGGGAGTCCAATAATCCGTAAGCCCATAAGGATAAATTCCCAACTAACTATATCAAAAGCTTTTCTTATGTCTAGTTTCAAAGCGCATCTAGGCATAAGACTATTTAGGTGATAGTTATGCATGAGCTACTAGGTCAACAAGATATCATTTGATATTTTCCTACTAGAAACAAAGGCAATTTAAGCAGGACCAATAACATCTGGAAAAATCCCCTTTAACCTACTTATAATGACTTTAGATATGCATTTGTACATCACATTACAACATGAGATAGGTCTAAAGTTATTCATAATGGTGGGTGTCTAAATCTTAGGAACCAAAACAATCTTAATAGCATTAACACACCTAGGTAGAGTATTGGTATCAAAGAAGGAACTCATAGTAGGAATGAAATCTCTACCAATAATATCTCAACTTCTTTTGAAGAATATGGAGGTATGACCATCTAGACTAGAGGCCTCATCATTTGGGATGGAAAATAAAGTTTCATTGATCTCATCAGTTATGATACATGATTCCAAAAAGAGGGGTAATGTCAGAAGGAATCCTGCTAGAGAAAAAACAGGAAGCGTTCTTTGAAGTGATAATCGAGTATGTGGAAAATAGCCCTTAGAAGTAATGAACTGCTAATTAACCTAGACCTTGCTGATCTTAAACCTGAGATCTTGTCTTATCGGTCAACCAATAGATTCTATTTCTAACTTGTCTTTGAAGGAGTGATCTATGAAAGAACTTGGTGTTTCTGTCTCCCAAGTACACCGAATCTGAGATCTCTGCTTGTAAAAAGCTTCTTCATCCTTACTTAACTAAAAGAACTCCCTAGCAAGCTCTCTCTCTCTCTACCTGCTGATACTCGTTAGATTGAGGAGAATGATCAAGAAGAGTTATGTTGCAGCCTATTTATTTTTTGCCCCAATTACAGAACTAGAGAAGTGACTAGTATGTAGGTGATACAAAGACTTTAACTTAAGCTTCAAAAATCTGAGTCTCTTGGTTAGCTTGTACACAAGGTTATCATCTACAAGAGTCTACCAAGTATCTGCTACTAAACCTAAGAAATCATCCCTGTTAGCTCATAGATTTAAGAACTTAAAAGATGCTTTTAGCATGGGAAAAGACCAATGGAGTAAACAACCATAGCACTGTGATCTTAGAAGTCTCTAGGTAAGAATTCAGAACAAATAGTCAGCCAAGTAAAGAACCATTATGAGTTACCAAAGATCCAATCTAGCTTCTCAAGAATAGTACTTATGTTATGCTGACCATTGTGTCAACTGTATCTCGGGCTTGAATAAGGAACTCTAACTAGTTTCGCTACCTAGACACAACCGCTAAAAATCATCCATATAACTATGTTAAGTAGGATCACCCCCACACTTATCAATAGAACTTAACATAACACTAAAGTCTCCTAAAGTAAGCCACGATATAGACTATGATGTAGTAGCTTGGCACCTCAGGTAATCCTAAAGCTCCTAACGCTCTAGAGGTGTATTGAGGCCATGCACAAAAGTGACAATAAATAAGCATCCATTAAAAAAGCTAGATACCTCAAAAGTTACCATCAATGAGAAGAATGCAAACAACACTATATACAATCGAATCCTATCTAACTAGAATATGACAATTAATATTAACTAGGACATTTGAAATAAACTATCATGAAGAAGGATTTGTAGCTGCCTTAACCCCCTATATGATTAGTTGCAATCTTAGTCTCAAGTATACTTACTAAGCTAAGATTATGATTATTAATCCAATCCTTTACTACTTTATGTTTTAATGAGCCATTAAGATCCCAAATATTCCAAAAAATTATACTATACATGCACATATGAAACAAGATATTGAAAATAGAAGAAAATACTCAAAGGGCATTAAGCATTTTTGTGTTTTTTTTTCTTTTTTCTACTTTGTCTAGTTTTACGACTACTAAAAGGATCAAGCTTGTTTCACTTGGCTAAGAAGGCATCGAGGTACAATATGAAGAACCTTTGGTTAGTGCTGAAGTGTTAATGTCACTATTGCTATTAAAGGTAACATGTTTGTTTTCTAAACATATTTTGATTCTAGTAAGTAGGTGTTGGTCCTTTATGAGAGGTAATATGTCATGATCCGAGTCAACTTTTGACTGCCCTTATTCATTCAACCTATCCCTCTTAGCATTAATAGGTTCGACTACTTCAGTAATGATATGTAGTTTTAATTGGTCAACCGGTTCCTCTAATATCTCAACCTGCTGACCGGTTCCAATGACAGGAGCTTCCCGAGCTTTTATTGTGTTCAACCAGTTGTCTGGTTCCAAGCAAGTCTCAACCAGTCGACCGATTCCACCTGATATGTATGTATGACTTATTGATTTTTCTGTAGCATCAATAATTAAAGAGGATGTAACCCTTTCAACAATAATAATTGGTGAGCTACAAGCTTGTAGAGCATCCCTTTTATTTTATTTTATTTTATTTTATTTTATTTTGAGCATGTCTTTCGCTGATAAGTTTGGGGCCTTAATTGATGCCTTCCATAAATGACCAAAAACTTTACAAATCTCATAAACTCCTGGATTCCATTCATAAACAACTGTAATTATGTTAAGCTCCATAAATTACCTATATCGTAGCTGAAAAACATGGACCATGGATAATGAAACATCCAATTCAACACATACTTTAGCATAGTCAAGTCGGGTGCCACTAAGTGTTTGTTCATCACAAGCCAATGATCTCCCCACCATACTCACATGCACTCTTATGCATATCTCATTCCAAAGTGGAGAAGGTAGACCCTAGAGGTGAACCCATATGAGCACCTTTGAAATTTTATTTTTGTTAGGAACAAAATATGGGTGCCACAGTTGGAGGATAAAAAATCTTCTTCTGAACATCCTGGTCCCTTCTCTATAACCAAGTTAGCATGATCCTTGCCCTTGAAATGAAAAATTAAGAAATCTTGTTATGTTGTCATTACACTCTCAAGGTCATAATTCTTCCATACTAAAAAAGCAATAAAATTGGTAGCATTGTAGGACATCTTATAACCCGAGAAAAAAACCCACTAGACATCAGTTCCATTTCCACGCACTTTCATCAATGAAATTATATGGAATGTTCGAGATGGTGTCAATCTCTTACTGTGGAAAACATGTTATCTTGGCACGGGTTGTAAAGTTGGAGATCTTTACTTTATCAACTCATGAAGTGTTAAGGGCAGGGTTGTGGGTGGTGGTGTTCTTATGAGCCAAGGTGGCAACATGGTTGGGGATGGTTTTGAGGGTGGTGGTGTGGGTGTTTGATGTGTTGAGGGTGGTATTAGAGGGTTTTTTTTTGTATTAGATCGTTTTCTAAGTTCGTTGAATCGATCGACCGGTTCCTAGGTTATTGGAAGTCATGTCCAAGCAGTAAGTTCAAAGAGGAAATACTTTCAATACAGTCAAAACTAAAAAAAAAACAATGGTCCAATTTAAGGTAATCAATATAGCATAACAATTAGATTAGTTGTAATCTATAAAGGAGCAATCTAACCTAAAAACTGGCAGCGGCCAGTCTGAGAAGAAAAACAATTTTCAAACTTGTTAGAATCTGATCTCCATCACTCAGAACCAAGAGGACATCCAAGAAAACCTCAATTTTCCCAAAAATATTATGATGACAATATCTTTCAAATGGTACCTAATAAACGATGTCCTTATAGTCAGTTTTTGGTGTAGGGTGTGATGATCAACATTTCTAAAAATGAGTGAAATCTAATAGTTGCTGGAGGAGTTATGGCTTCGGCAAGTTCGTCTCTCTTTAATATCCTTTTCATACCTTCTCTCTCTAGAAAATATAAAACAATATTCAAACGAATTAATCAATCAATCAAATTTACTATTCATGTTATACCCTAATATTCCCCCATTCTCTTATATATTATATAAAAATAAATATGTCAAAACACTTTGAAAAAAAAAAGCTTATAAAATCCAACAAAGTTTTCAAAAATTGATGGGACTAAGCTTTTAAAATTTTTACAAGGCAAGAAGAGTTTTTCGAGGGCATAGTTAAACAAAATTGGTTGTAATTAAAGAAATTAAAGAATCAAAGACTAAAATTATCAAATTGGCAAGATTTGGGAGGTCCTATTCAATTAATTAGGGACTTGATTGAATAAATTTTGAACTTCTAGATCAATTTTGATTTTAATTAAAAGAATTTTAAAAACCTAGAGACCATTCTAAGAAAAAACAAATTGAAGACTCATTTTAAGCCTTGTCAATGACCCAATTAGGATGATTTAATTGTTTAATCTTGATCAAAGGCTTGTTGAAAAAACCAAAAGTTGTAGGGAGATTAACTCTAAAATAAGGCTAAACTTTAAGGACCATTATTGAAATCTGACAAATCCAGGCGACACCGTTTTTATATCAAGTATATGTTTATCACTTTTTTGTCTATCTTCTTCTCCTAAGCTAGAATCTATAAAAACCAATGACTCATTTATCATTGTTAAACCATAGCCCTTTTCTACCTCTAATCAAACCAAGCTCTAGCCATTTAACCCTTCAAATCTTCTCAACTATTACTCTTACTTGTCATTTCATCCAATTAGGACATTGTTTCTAGTGATTTCATTATTGCCCCATCACAACTTTGGCATGGATCATGCCTTAGCTCTCTTTATGTGAACATATAATCACGCTCATTTCATTTACTTTCTCACTTTTTATTTGGTTATAGTTTAATGATTTTTTCGCTAAACATGATAAGAATGCATTTTTTGCTCTCTCCCACCACAACCTGGTTGTATTATTTTATTGTTATCCTCAATGGTTTAATTTTATGCTTGAGAATTGGATGGCTTCAATGATTTTTGTAAGTTGATTATCCAACTTTATAAATAGGTCTAGAGAAAAAAAAAAGGAAAAAGAAAAGGGCCGAGAGAAAAATAGAGTCTGGAAAGGGATATAAAGAGTCTAGAGAAGGATATTGAGAGAGATAAAAAAAGAAGAAGGAAAACATTAAGCTTCAGGTGATAATTATCTCTATGATGGTAGAGTAGACAATAAGGAATAAAAGAATGTGTAGGTTTTAGTGTGTTGGTTTCTACCCTTAGTCGTAGAGTAGAGAAAGAGAATACTTATTTATTGGAGGGTTAGTAGTTAAGTTGATGATAGTGCGTTCATTTCTTGCTCTCCTAACTTAGGTAACCCTTACTCTTCCATTTTAATTCCAATGTCATTATGCATGTGATTATATGTATGCTTTCTTTTGAATCCTTGATAAATATTATTGGTTGTTGCTTGTAATGTCACATGATATCATTTTGGTATCACTTTATGGAATGAGTGATTTAAAGCCACCACCTTTATATATATATATATATATATATATATATAATCTAGTGTCATAAGTAATCATGTTTTTCTGTCTTGTTAACTTTTTTTTTAATCTTAGAGTATGTTTGGTAGTGTGGTAGTGGTTGATTTTCAAATAACTTTTTGTGTCGAAATGCATGCCAATGATGTTTTTTTATTTTTTAAAAATCATTTTTGACATCAGCACATCAAAACGATCCAAAACATACAAATCATTTTAAATGTTAGCAAAAAAAAAAATTGAATTTTTTGGGAACGCGGTGCAAACCGCGTTCCCAAACGGTTTCTTAATGTAATGATATCATAATTTGTAACCTAAAAGGAATATTTGAAGGTTGAGACAGAACAACATGTGCTTCATTACTCTAATATTGATTGATTTTTTTTTATCAAATGTAAAAAATTGTATAGATCAAAAGTGATACAAAGCTGGAAACCAGCAAGTCAGATATACAGGCATGTATATATAAGCAAGCAAAGGGAACATGCTCCCTTGATCAAATTAGTACAACACAATAGGGAATATGCTTCTTCAACAGAGATATCAAAACCAGCAAGCAACAAAATCTGCAAGCAGACACCAAAAACCTATTAATTAAACCCCAGCATTTAACAATGCAATCAGTAGCAAACCAATCAAGCAGTTGACCCAACCAGCATCACAAGACAAAGCAGTGCCGACAACATCGAACAACTATCCAAAAAGATCATGACCATATAGCAACCTGACATGAGCAACAGAGCCAGCAGCAAAAACACCCAAGCTTAGCATAACAGCACCAACGGGAGCACGTGAAGCTCCTTTAAACCCAGCAACATACACGAGCAGCTAGGTAGAGCAAAAGTTACAGAATTAACTCTAGAAGGGCATTCAGTAGCAGCATGCCTCCCAAATAGGAGAGGAGGCATAGTAAATAAGCAAAGTGAGCAGTAATGGTAGTGACAACCCATGACATCTAGAAACAAGCAGTTGGGAAGCATAGCAAGGCCAGAACCAGATACCCCTGCAACAACTTGTATGAAGATGGGACCAGCCAATTCAGTCGAGGCAACCAGACATATCAGACTGGCCTGCACACCCTGAATGTGGAGAGCATCCAGCAAGGAAGAAAAGCTTCAGGCAGCAAGGAGAGGCCTAGGCATACCAACCAGGACTTCCCAACACAGAGACAGTCAGCACAAACAAGCCATAGCCAACACCTAGCAATCAGTAGTAATAGCATCCTGCGAAGGTAATGAAGTGTGAACTAGGCTGAGGAAAACCCAGGAGGACCTTCAGCAGTACCCTAATAGTCCACAACATACCAAAGATAGAGTCCAACAAACCAAGATGCATGGAGCAACACCCAAAAGTTCTCTAACCATCCATGCATGCGAAGGGAACATCAGTCTGTATATAGCAGCAACAATCAAACTAACAAGCCATCTGTAAAGAGCATGGCAGAACCAAGTTGCGCAGCTACACAAAGCAAGAAAGTGCCAAAAGACTACATCTAATCTAGCAAAACAAAGTTACACTGCAGTTGCAGCCAAGTTAGCACCGAAATTAGGCGCCAAAACAACAGAACCAAAGTACCCCAAGAGGGAGGCCAACCCTAGCAGGCCGAATATCTAAGGCCCTTCCACACAGCAAAGGTAAGACCAAGCATTTAGGGAGAGAGCCTTATCTAAACAGGTCCCCACAACAGGCAAAAGAATCCTTCACCAAGCAAGACTCCATAAATTTCCAATTTCTCACCCATAGCAACCAAAACCAGCAACTCATGTTGTGAACAGAACCGACCAGATGGCCATGAACAAGCAGTCTATATAGAGACGGTAAGCAAAGCAGACTCCACCAAAATCAATCAGCAGCAATAGCAGGATGAAGAAACCAGTGGCTTACCAACATCCCAACATAAGGTTCACACCACCGAAAGATAGCAGACCCACTAAGCATATCCCATATCTCCAGAAGACAAACATCATTGCAGTCACAAACAACAGTAGGCAGACTTAGAACAAAACTAAAAACTGGACATAGGGATCCAATACAAGAAGGTTGTACTCTATGTTATTAGGCATAGACACAACAACCTCAGAAAACCATCCACTCCAGTAACCCAATCAACAAAAAGGGAGCCAGAGATAGAACAAAGTGAAAAGAACTGTAGCAACAAGCTAAACTAGCACATAAAGATAACAGCAACAACAATCAAAAGACCAACAACCAGCCAAGCAAGCATGATAGCTCCAGCATACAAAAGGGAGTTTTTACCATCCATGAGCAAAAGGCATAAACAGTATTAGCAACTAGCCACAAGACCACAAAACCCGAACAACATGAGGTTAAAAGCCTCATATTGAGGCAGAGGGCTTTAAAGCCCTCTGACATAGCATCATATAGAGACATAACAGAGAAGAAGGAGTAGGAGATGTGCTACCCCATCCCCATGCATCATCAGAAAAACCCAAAAGTGCAAACCAAAAATCAAAGCTACAGTGTTGGTGAACATATCACTCCATAGCCCTAAAGCAAAGGGTTGAGAAGTACCTGGACCTTGACCACCAGTAAAAAGGTCGAAAATCCAGTTGATTTCATCAGTGGTGATAGAGGAATTCTCTAGGGCAACGCCAGAGAGGAACTCTTCACCTTCGAGGGAGTCAACACCAAACCCATCAAGACCATCATCCACCAAAGATGATGGAGACACGATCCCAGCCCCAGATCTGCCTCTGGGGGTTGGAAAAGGATTAAGATTTGAAGAATCTGGAACTGTCGAAGCTTGATTGGTTGGAGGCGAGACTAAGTCTATACCTAATATAATTAGGTTAAACCGAAACCCCTCTTGAATTCGTTGAATCTAGAAGGGAAAGAGCTCTAAATTCTGTTTATTAATGGCAATGTGGGCTAGAAATAAACAGTGAAGAAAGAAATCAAATCGACGCAGAAGGTGCAGAACATCATATAAGGGGGAAAGTCTTCAAGAAAGAGAGCGTCTCTCTCTAGCGTAGAAGGTGCAAAACGTCACAGAGAAAATGTTTCTAATATTGATTGATTAATAGATGAGGTTGTTGACTTTTTTTTCTTAAAGAATCTATAATTTTGAGATAAATCATGTGATGTTGTATTCCTCATAACTTTCATATTTGTTGTGTTTTATTACTATGGATGTATTTGTGCCATGATGAGTGGGTTTAACTTGTTTCTTTCAAGATAATCGTAAGTTATCCAAGTAAGGTCTTTTTTAACTTGTTTCCTTTCAAAATAACCTTAAGCCATCCAAGTTAGTTTATTTAAAGACCTATGTGTTCCAAATGAGTTTAATGTTGCTATAAATCTTTTATCATAAATAAATGCTTTATGTTAAAACGTTTTAACTTTTCATTTTTAGTCGAACTACAGTGGAGTTTCATCTTGCACTATAATGTTCTTAATCATCCTTATGCTACTTCAAGGTCTGACCTTTGTTTTCAAACCAGGCCTTTTTTAAATAAAATCTTTCCGGTATGATTTGCTCTTAATTTTTTTCAATGAAAAATCAAAATCACTCATTTATGCATAATATGCCTTGAAACAAGTTTATAAGACCTATTAAGTTTCGACTCATATTAAAAAAAAAAACTCATTTCTATTATACTCAAAATATCACTTCAAATGATTAGGCTATTCACCTTAGGTGTCCAAGGTAAATAGATGTAGGCCATTGCTTTGGACATTAAAAAGGAGTAGCCTCTCTTTGTTTTTTTTTTTAAAAAAAAAATGAATTTCCTAAAATTGTTTTGTTATTCATTTTTAGAGTTTAAGGTACATGGACTCTATATGGGCCAAGATCTTAAACACTAGGAGGGGTAACACTCTCCATTTTCAAAGAAATAAACATTTATGTTCACCAAAATAAGAGTATTGGTCTTTAAAAGACTTATTTATTTAGACAAAAAAAAAAGAACGAAGGATGACGTGGTATTCTCATCAAGATGAGGGTGACCAAAATAATATTTTTTTTCTTAAGGTGAGTTTTAAATGACACACCTAAATGGCCAATGAATCCGAAAAAATAGAGGTTATTTTCAAAATTAAAGTCTAATAAGGACCTTTCATGTCACTAGATCCTCTTGAAAGAACCAGGGCATAACACCTTCATTCAATAAAAAATATAAGTGAATCTGGGTACTATAAGGTAGATGAACTTTTTCAAAGTATTTATCTATAAACGCTTTCTAGGATTTGAGTTAGGATCAATGGGCCAAAAATAAATCCATTGGTTATTCATTGGCATGGCTTGATACTATTAGTCACAAGTCATGATCAAGAGTCACTAGTTATAGACATGTCAGTCCATCAATTTATATCAAAAGATAATAACTAGGAGTGCAAAAGATGAATCAGACCTTAAAATGGTTAAGCTTGAGCCCACTAATAGATTCAGTATCACCTATATAGATAGACCACTAGTAGATAGACCACTAATAGATTAGGCATAATAAACTGTTAGGAATGGAAGATAAGATTGAAAATGCAATTTACCTTAGGTAAGATGATTTAAGGTGATAATAAATTTCTTTTAGCTTAATCATTCCTTTACCTTATAACTCAGCAGACCATTAAGGGTTTTCTAATGACCATAATAGTAGTTGATAACTCCTTTTAGATAAGTTTAGACTTTATCCCCCCTCTTAAGTAACTTAACACCCTCGATTGACACCAAAATGTAATGACTAGTGAGCATTCATTCACATTTAGAACCCATTGATGGACATTGACAGAATCAGAATATGTAACTTAATGTCCTCAATTGGTCCAAAAAATGTAACCATCAATGAAAGTTCATTTACACCAAGAAACCATTGATGGACATTCGAAGGCTTTATGTATTTAAAAGAAGGTATTTTTTATATCCTTGGAAATTGAAATACAAGAGAAATATGTTACTCCTCATGAACATTCAAGATAACAACTTGATATAAGTTTGTTTACCTTGAGCATTGTAATTGAATATCTAAAAAATAAAATTTTCTTTGCAAGTTAAACAAGCATGATTTAAGAAGGAAATGTTTATGAAAAGCTTAGATGTTTGGTGTGACCTTTGTTTTGCTAGTTTCTCTCACCCCGGTCACATGGCAGATAACGGTACTCCATGACTCTTAAGTCGGTTCTTTTAGTTTCCCATGATAATTAATATCTGTGTATATATTTGTGCAATTCTTTGTTCTTTCTCCCTTCTTTGCATCTCTTCTCATTTGAAAATGGACACCACTCTTGAAAATTTGAAAAAGTATTTTCTCGCTCTGCCTCAGAATGCAATTACAAAAATTTACCGTGCTAGGTGTGAAAGATTGAGATTGTTAATGAACCATGGAATTCCTGAAGATATTCGCTGGCTAATTGAAGAAAAGGTCCGATTATCAGGTGAGTCCTCCAATTCTTTCATTTCATACATGCCTGAAACAGGTAAAAGCACTTTTGCAAAGAAACGTCGTGCAAAACAACTAAAAGTCTGTCACAGATGTGCCAGATGGACTTGTAATGCAAAATGATGTTCTTTAGGAATGGTATCTGTAAAATGTCGCTGGCTAATTGAAGAAAAGGTCCGATTATTAGGTGAGTCCTCCAATTCTTTCATTTCATACATGCCTGAAACAAGTAAAAGCACTTTTGCAAAGAAACGTCGTGCAAAACGACTGAAAGTCTGTCACAGATGTGCCAGATGGACTTGTAATGCAAAATATCGTTATTTAGGAATGGTATATGTAAACCTTGAAGATAAAATACAGTTCATTAAGGATGGCCTGAGTAAGGAGTCTTTGGATAATCTTCTATTGACTCTTGAGACGCACCCTAGTGGAGATGTGCATCGTGCAATTCATGATTTATGGCCACAATTCCATAAAGAACATGCTCGACATAGTCTTAGGAATCTGACTAAAAAAGACCTTGTTTGCTAGTTTTTAAGAAAACTGGATGGGAAGCCTATCCTCGACACATAGAGGGCGTTTAAGCCGTTCTTAGACGTAAAACCAAGGGAAGATGTGAGCCACAATCACAACTACTTGTACATACTCATGCTTTCAACTTGAACATACACATGTTTTTTTAAAATAAAAGAGAGAGAGAGAGAGAGAGAAAGAGAGAGAGAGAGAGAGAGAGAGAGACTTCAGCTGGCCTACATATAGGTGGTATGATTGCATTTTCTCATCTATAAAATCTTCTCTTCCTTCCTTTAAAGTCTACTCAACCTATACATTCAACAGATATTACAGTATGTAGAAATGGCAGGTTCCTCAAGTCATCGAATAAGAAATATTTGTGTCTTCGGTGGATCCAGTCTTGGGAAAGAAAAAGAGTTTTTAGAATCAGCAAATCATCTTGGTCAGGTATTAGCTGAGAGAAAGATTCATTCAGTGTATGGCAGAGGCAGCCTTGGGTTAATGGGGGGTTGTGTCAATAGCTACATTTTTAGAAGGCAGTCAAGTTTTGGGGGTCGTCCCCAAAGCTTTAGCAAAAGAGGACCTCCTTGGAAAAACAATTGGAGAGGAACTACAGGTCTCCACAATGTCTGATCGACTGAATACAATGTTTAAACATGTTGATGCCTTTATTGCCTTACTAGGTGGTTTGGGCACATTGAAAGAGATCTTTCATATTTCTTCTTGGGCCCAACTTCACATTCACCATAAAACTATAGGTTTGTTAAATGTTAATGGTTTTTATGATAAATTGTTGTCTTTTCTTGATCAAGCTGTGGAACAGGAATTTCTAACATCCTCGGCACGACAATTCATAATCTCTGCTGCTACTGCTGAACAATTGATTGACCAACTATAATCTTTCATCCCTGTAATTGTTTAAGTGGGTCACGATAGACACCATAAAGGCTGAGTTGTGTAAACAAATCTGGGAAAAGACTTTCATGGGCCAACTTGAGTGGTTAGAAGCTAAACGACGAAGATGACCCAAATCAGAGATAGCAAGTCCTCATCCATCAAGCAAACAAGAAGATTAAGAAGAAATGAGGACCTATATTTCAAATCAGGTAAAGATGCATGCATATCATCTAAACTTTGAGACATTGGACAATAAGTTTTGCAAATTTCATAAGAGAAATCTCTAACGAGATCCATCAAATGGAAGGCCACCTTGAAATGGCCAAAATTGAAATTGCTTTTGGAAATTTTTCATCTTTGAGAAATTTTAACCTGGGCAGGCTGCCCACGAGAATTAGGCTGTAAAAAAAAAACATTTTTTCCACCACCTTTTCTTAACCATCCAAGGTAGTGTGTTTCCTAACCCTACCTTCTTTCGAGCGTGCCTCTGAGCCCTCGTTTCTTTTCGAAAGCGCCTCTGAGCCCTCGCTTACTTTCAAGCGCGCCTTTGTGCCCTCGCTTCCTATCAAGCGCGCCTTTGAACCCTCGCTTCTTCCGAACGCACCTTAGAGCCCTCGCTTCCTTGCGAGCGCGCCTTTGAGCCATCGCTTCCTTTCAAGCGTGCTTTTGAGCTCACAACCATTTAAGGTAGTGCGTTTCCTAACCCTACCTCCTTTTGAGCGTGCCTTCAAGACCTCGACCTTTCTTTTGAGTGCGCCTTTAAGCCCTCACCTCTTTTTTTAGTGCGCCTTTAAGCCCTCACCTCTTTTTGAGTGCGCCTTCCAGCCCTTACCTCCTTCGAGTGTGCATTCAAGCCCTCGACCATCCTTCTGAGTGCGCCTTCGAGCCCTCATTTTCCTTTCTTTTTTTTACTTGGGTAGGTCACCCATTACAATGAGACCCTTTCTTTGTATTTTTTCCACCTTAGTAAGTCACCCATTACAATGAGACCACTTCAAAAAAAAATCTCTCTCTGTATTTTCACCATCGGGCAGGTCGCCTGGAACAATGAGACCACTTGTGAGTCTCCTCGTATTTCATCATCGGGCAGGTCGCCTAGAAAAATGAGACCACTCGCGAAACCCTTTTCACGTTTTATTCTTCATCGGGCAGGTCACCTGGAAAAATAAGACCACTCGCAAAATCCTTCGCGTTGCTTCTTCCTATCGGGATGGTCGCCTGGAACAATTAGACCACTCGCGAAACCCTTTTCTCATTTTATTTTTCATCGGGCAGGTCACCTGGAAAAATGAGACCACTCGCGAAATCCTTCGCGTTGCTTCTTCCTATCGGGCTGGTCGCCTGGAACAATTAGACCACTCGCGAAACCCTTTTCGCGTTTCATTCTTCATCGGGTAGGTCACCTGGAACAATTAGAGCATTTTAAAAATAAATCAATAAAAAAAAAGATAAAAAAGGAGGAAAAGAGGAAGGGTTTTCACAATTATTCTTCTTTACAAAACTTACTATATAAAGTTAAAAGAAAATAAATTTTCTAATGCATTTGCACCATAAGCATTGTAAAGAGGGGGCAACTGTTGTAACCCAATTTTGTCCCATTGGCTTTTAATTTAATTTTTACAGGGTTTAAAATGTAAAATTAAAAGATCAAAGATTTATTTCGATGAAAAGTGCGATTTGTCAACATGCGTGAAAATTAAGGACTACAAAGTGCTTTTGTCATTCTATCCTTATCTTCAAGATAATCCCTATCTTTAAGATAATCCCTATCTTTAAGATAATCCATGTCCTCAAGATAATGATAGTTATCCGCTTTCAAATTTGATTCTTAATCAAATTCAAACTTCAAAAAAGAGAATGAGTTTGATTGAAACTTGGTTTCTCACACGTGAAGGGACTCTAGCACTATAAATACAGATCTTAGAAGGACGATTAGAGGGGACCCTAAAGGGAGAAAACCCCAGGAGAAGGCCATTACCAGAAACCCTAAAAAAAAGATAAATAAAAAAGACATTTACAACAAAAAAGAGGGGGCGCGGCCGAATCCTAGACTAGCCGCCGCTGCCCCCTCCCCCCAACTTTATTTTCCTCCTTTTCCTCCCCAATCACCAAAAACAGCCAGAGAAGCCCTCCGTGGCTTTTCTTTTCCTCTTTGGCTTGAGACCAAAACCGCCACCACACCATCCTTGGCCTACCATCTCAACTGAACAAACATCCTCAACCATTACCATCGTCTTCGCCTTCATTTCCCAATAATAGCACAAAGCAACAGCACATGAAAGAAAGACTAGGGAAGACACGGAAAAACAGAAATAGAGGGGAAAGTAGCAGCAGTCGGGTAACCCTCCATCACCATCGTCATCGTCTTCGCTTTCACTCTGCAGCTGCACCAGACTTGTTCTGTATTGTTACAGAAACAGATTCATAAAAAATGAAGAAGCATAGGACAAACAGAGAGGAGAGAATACCAGTGGAGAACAAGAAGAAACAAAAAAGGAGAGGAGAACAGCCAGCCACCATGCTTCAGTTATCATCTCCGTTCCTACATTGAGGTAAGCCCCGCTTCCTTTGCATTTTAATTCACTGCTACAGTAGCAGCGAATTATAATTCACTTGCTCCTGTAGCAAGTGAATTATAATTCATTGGGCAGGCATGCGCCTGCCCTAAAAATAAAAAGATAAATATAAAATAAAAAATAAAATAAAATAAAAAATAAAAAAATATTTGCATGCAATAAATAATAAATTTGTTTTATTGATTTATTCACTGACTTCAAAGTCAGGAATAAAAATACAGAATTAAATTTATTTTATTTCTCAGCTACGTAATATTTACCAACGCCAGAGTTGGAAGTAATCCGTAGTTGAATATTCACTGACGTTAGAGTCAGGAATATTACAAGCAAAAGCAATACAAACCATCTTAGCATACACGAACAAACTTTTAGCATTTTAAGACAAAAATCAGCAATGCAGCCTGCCTCAGGTAGGACGCTTAAGGGGTGATAGCATCTTCCCTTTCGCGTAACCAGTACCGGACTATAGAATCTCTATTGACCAGTTAGGGTTCCTAGTGACCATAATACTAGGTGGCGACTCCTTAAACAAGACCTTTTCCCCTAAAAGAACAAGATGCCAGATATCTGTTCTTTTTCCACTTGTGATTAATTTTTAATCAGTCGTCGCGATGTCCAGGTGTGACAGAGACTAGGGTTTCCTAAGATATAAAAAGAATGAGAGAAGAGAAGGGAGGAGAGCCAGCCAAGAGAGAAAAACACCCCTTTCCTCTAAGAAATATGAAATCAAACATTCCTCCTTCTTTTATGGGGTCGTCATTCAGTGATGATCTTCGTGAGATGATGAAAACTTTGGCTTCTAACACTGTGACCTTGCAACAAAATATCATGTCTTTTCAACAGGAAACAAGGTCAAGTATTCATAACTTGGAGAAGCAAATGGGGCAAGTAACTTCAAGTGTGGGGAAATTAGAAGCACAAATGAATGGAAAATTGCCCTCCCAAGCATTGAATCTAAAAGAGAATGTTAATGCGATCATGCTGTGAAGTGGGAAAGAACTTGAAAGGAAAAGGTCGAAATAAATTGAGATGCAGGAAGAAGAAGAGATAGAAATGAAATTGAGTACAAAGAAGAAACACGCTCCTCCTCCACAAACTAAAACAACGACCAACACTTCAAAGGTAACTCCTCACTCAATGAATTCCAATTTTAAAACAATTCCACCCTTTCCTGTGAGTTCTTATAGATCAAAGAAAGAGGATAAAGAAAAAGAGATTTTAGAGGTCTTTAAGAAAGTGGAACTCAGCATTCCTTTGCTTGATGCTATCAAGCAAATTCCCAAGTATGCCAAATTCTTGAAGGAGTTGTGTACCACCAAGAGAGCTTTCAAGCTGAAAGGCTACGAAACAATAAGTATGGGTGAAGTTGTAACTGCTGTTGTTCAAAAGAATATGCCTTTGAAGCAAAAATACCCAGATGCATTTACTATCCCATATGGTATTAGTAATGCTAGTTTTAAAAGGGTGTTATGCGATTTAGGTGCATCCATTAATGTCATGCCAAAACATGTTTATGATTATTTTAGTCTGGAGCCTTTGAATAAAACTAGTATTGTAATACAACTTGCGGATCGTAGTTTTGTTTTTCCTCTTGGTGTGATAGAAGATGTCCTATTCAAGATTGATAGTTTGGTTATTCCATGCGACTTTTATGTTCTTGATATGGAATATGACTCTTGTGATTCATCAAAAGACACTCCTATATTGTTTGGGAAACCATTCTTGAAAACTGTCAATTCAAAGATTGATTGTGGTAAGGATATTTTGTCTATGGAGATAGGAGATGAAAAAATTGAATTTAATTTTCATAATGCAATGAAATATCATTACAATAATGTTTATTCTATCACATGCTATGACCAAGTTGATAAGTGTGTGCAGCAAGTTTTTGATTTTGATTGTGAGAATGGATTAAGCGTGGCTTTAAGTTATGGCTATGATTTTACTAAGATTGAAGAGATGGAGAGGCACATATGTGTTCCCCAAAACGTGCAGGAATCAACATTGGCTTTGCAAGCTTTGCAAATTATCCTCCATGATGCCTGTCATTTACCCCATCACAGATAGTAAATGGGTGGTGCCTATCCTTTTAGTGCCCAAAAAGACTGGAATCATATTGGAAGAGATAGGAAATGATGCTTATGAGAATGCAAGGATTTACAAAGAAAAAACCAAGAGTCTTCATGACCGAATGATTACAAGAAAAGAGTTTAATGTTAGAGACAAAGTCCTTCTTTATCATTCGCGTTTGAAACTTTTTCCTGGAAAGTTGCACTCTCGTTGGATTGGACCCTTTGTTGTTTCTAATGTTTTTCCTTATGGTGCAGTTGAAATTACAAATTTAGAAACAAAAAAAAGTGTTCAAAGTCAATAGGCATCACTTGAAACTTTATATGAAGGTTGGATGACAGAACTCATCGTTTCTATGGAGTTAGCTGAATCAATCTATGAAGAATGAGCATGCCATATGTCAAGCCAATGACATAAAACAAAAGCGCTTACTGGGAGGCAACCCAGCACAAAAGGAAAAACAAAAATCAGATTTCCTTTCTTTTTCCCTTATCTTTTATTTTTTGCATTTTATTTTATTTTTGTCATTCTCTTAAATACCTTTTCTTTTTTAGGACAATGTTGTGTTTAAAGTGTGGGGGTATTAAGAGAATTTTGGTTTTCTTTGTTAATTTTTTTTAAAATCTATGTTTGATCTTTTTGAACTCCCATTGGTTTCTAAGAATATGAGTAATATGTATGAGAATTAAATGAGATAGATGAAGATATAAATCAAATGAATAAGTGTGCATGCAAGTTTTAACGTTTAATTGGTTTAGGGATTCACTTTAAAAATATGTCATGTTGACTTTATAGTGTTATACCAATGCAAGCTTTTGAGCCTTCAACATTATATTCTTTGATTGTACATTCTTTTAATGATATGTATCTCTAGAACTTGCTTCATTTCTTGTTGAGATTACATTCATATTACATGTGTTCATGAAGATGATAAAGGCATTAGAAATTTTAACCACTTGAGCCAAAAAGCCAACCTAAAGCATATTATCCTTAGTGAGCCCCTTTTGAGCTTGTTTATCTTTTCTTTGTTTTACCCATGTGTAAGCCTTAACTTTTTATATGTTTTTCTTTTTCCCTGGCCAAGGATTAGTAGAGCATATACTTGTTAATATCTCATGGATTATGGTTGGAAATTATGTGAAAAGAAAAAAAAAGTGATGCTTGATGAAAAGATGGGCAAAGTTGCCAAAGGTGAGGAAAAAAAAAGAAAAAGAAAAGAAAAAGAAAATAAAAAAGAAAAGTGTTCCCTTGTATTCTTAAGATTTTATGTTGATGGAGCTTGAAATCAAATGAAGTTAAGTATTGTTTGCTTAAAGATGGAAAATTTGTCTACGTTGATGGGATATCTTCTTTCAAAAATCATCTTTTTAGAATGCTCTACTTCCTTTGGTTTTAGCCTTTTTCTTTTCCTTTCTTTTACTTCACCTTAACCTTAGCCCCATTACAACAAAAAAGTAAAACTTTTTGATTCATGCATTGCTTGTAACATTTTAGTAATGGAGATGAGATTGAAGAGTAAGCTTATGGTAGAACATATTCATTGATTGAATTGAGAGATTTAAATACATAAGCCCTAAACACATGAGTGTCGGAGTGTTTATCAATGAGAGGACCTATCACTTTGGCATGACATAGATTTCATTTAAATCCCGACGAGTAATTGAGTTTTGAAGTTTGTATGTAAATAAATTCATAAAAATTTATACTCTTTATCCTTCTTGATTGTATTCTTGTTTATAATGCATATATTCTTGGATATTGATGAGAGATTAGGAGATTAGGAGATTAGGAGATAGTGATTTGATTTAATTTAATTTCAAGTTGATTTTACCTATCTTTTCTCGAGGACGAGTAAGAGCTAAGTGTGGGGGTATTTGATGTAACCATATTATTTGATAGTTTCACCCACATTTACCTAGCATTTTGCCTATTATATATATATATATATATAATGCCTTGATATTCTTTATTTTATGTTTTGAAGGCACTTTTGGATGAAAGATGCAAAAATGAGTAAATTGGAGGTAATTGACAAATTTGACCTTCAGTAGATGTTTTGTGCAGAGTGTGAGTTCTGGAGGTCTAAATGAAGTGATTCCAGTGGAATTAAAAATCTAACATCCATACCTTTCTGGAAATCTAAGGCAAGAAAATAAAATAAGAAAGAGCATGGAAATCGTAGCCTTCAAAGTCAAATCTCACAATCTACTAGTGTTGACCTTCAACTATTCCAACTTGAATATCGTAAGCTATAAAAGTCCAATTGATGCAAACTCAATTTTTTTGAATTCATGACTCAAAGACCTATATACTCTCCAAATTTCAGCAAAAAATGATTTCATATGAGGGAGATATGATTTTTCAAAGATGATAACTGAATTATGCCATCAAACAGGTTTCGTGAAGAAACGAGTCCAAATTACGTTTCGAAGCATCTAAACCGACATCCAAGTTTTCATTTCAGCAATTTAGCTCCTCTAAATCAAAGATTGAAGATTTCATGTAAGGCTATTTCTAGTTTTTAGGAAAATAGATATTGAAGTACTTAAATGTAAACTATCGACTTAAGAGAGGACTATTTTGTAAAATAGAGACTAGAGTTTTCTAGGATACAAAAAGAATGAGAGGAGAGAAGGGAGGAGAGCCAACCAAGAGAGAAAAACGCCCCCTTCCTCTAAGAAACCCGAAATCATGCATTCCTTCTTCTTTTTGATTAGTTGTTCAACAAACATGCAAGACTAAACTCTTTTTCTTGGTTGCAAGGACACAAAAACCTTCGGATTTCAAGAATTGTGAGATTTATTTTACCTCTTCTTTTCAGTTTATATGATGAATGAATATGTTTGTTCTCCTATGCTTATTTCTTAGGATTGTTTTATTTTAATTGCTAGAGCAGACTCTAAGTTATTATTGTGAACAATTTATTGCTAAGTTTGCTATCAAAACCGGAGTTGTGATATTTGAACTTGTGAAGCAACTAAGTTTAATAATTATTACGGATTTACGTTATTAATCTTAGGAAAAACATTCGAACAAATCAAACATGGACTGCAAATAGTTATGTTTTCTTGATTAATTAACTTATCTAGTTCTTAAGGCTGCCATTGAATTAAATTACTAGTGCGGACACTATGGTTATTTGATGGTTATGATTAGTTATACAGCGGATCTATTAACTAATCAACATAAGAAAAGATAAATATTCAGAGTATAAATTGATGTTTCGTTTCCATGATCAGTTCTGATTTCCGTAGGTGGATGTTTACTTGAAACCAAGGTTTGCTCTCTTGATAATTTTCTGATTTTATTTACTTTCGCTTGATAGTTTTATATTTTCTTTTGCTTTAGCCTAGATAACTTCCAAACCCCCCCAAATTGCATATTATATAGCATAAAAATCTAAACTAAACCTTCTTTGTGGGATCGACCCCTTGCATATTATACTATCTTGTGTGTTGTGTTTTAAGTTAGGGTAATTAATTTGTGCGATCGCGACATCGCAACAAAAAGGCATCCGTTAATCTCTCGATGATCATAAAAAAACAAAAAGGCATCCGTTAATAAATTTGAAACTTTTATCAAGATAAGCTTAAATAAAAAACTTTGAAAAGTTTGATATGAAAAATATGCTTGAAATATTTTGTTTTTAAAAAAGTTTTGACTATTTTTTGAAAAATTATTGAGAATGTAAAAAAAAAATTATGATAAAATAATCATTTTTATTTATGATTTGTTTTCACGAGGCTTTTTACTTAAATGTGGTCTCTCCATTTATAACATGATTGATAGCTATTAGTCAATAAAATTGACTAAATACTCGTAATTTTATAAATACAATAGAAAATAATAAAAAAATAAATTTATAATTATAATAAAAAACTTAAAAATAAAGAAAAACAAAATAATCATATTTTTTATTTTAATAAGTGAAATTAAAAAAATGTGTACATTAAATAGAAAAACTAAAATCACCAAAAAAAATAATTAGATAAGTTTTTGGACATATTCTTGTTATATGTATTTGATTTTATATAAAATAAGAAGACTTTTAATCAATTCACTTAACCTATTGATTTTGTATAAAATTAGTTGTGCAATGAAAATAGTATCAATTATGTTTTTTGAGGTTTTTATGTGTGACATTAGAATTAAATAGAACAAAGATTCGTTTTATCAATATCTTAAATAAATAAATATAAAAGGAAATCTAAAAATAAGAAGATTCGTTTCCAAATTTAGATTACTCATGCCAATAAATAAATAAATAAATATATTACTCATTTTATAGAGGAACGAATTGAAGTAATGATGATACGAAGATTTGAATTGAGATATTTGGAAGATCAAATATATATTATAGTTAAGAGCAGAGGACCCTCGTAATCAATCACGTGACTAATGAAAGTGTTAATTAATTAAAGAGATGGAGGATAACCAACGGTAAGAAATTTGGAAACATGAAACACGAAACCAAAAGTTCCTTCTTTCCAGATCCAATGTATTAAACAAGTCAACTACTCGGTCTCGGTCTCGGTCTCGGTCTCAATCCTCAAAACCTTTCTTCCTTCGCAAACACACTTCATTCACACTTGTCAGTTGTCACCGTAACTCACAGCTGCATATTTCTCTCCTGACCAGAAAACACACAAACACTCTCTTTAAATTACCGAACCACCCCTCCCCCCTTTCCTTTTTAGAACCCTCCCTCCCCATGGACAACATTAACTCTCGCTCTGAGGTTCCCGACGGCGGCGATCCGACGAGGCCGGATACCGGTGGCGGCGCTAGGTACAAGCTGATGTCGCCGGCCAAGCTTCCGATCTCGAGGTCGGCTTGCACCATGATCTCTCCTGGACTCAGCCCCACCTCGTTTCTTGAGTCTCCAGTTCTTCTCTCGAATGTTAAGGTTAGTGCTTTTAGTGTATATATACTTTTTTGGATCGGAGTTGATGGTTTTTTCTGTTTGGTTGGAGTTGTTTAAGGATGTGGCTGGTTGGGAGGGGAGATAAGTAGAGAGCCAACTGAACTGGAGGACTAGATAATTGAAGTGACCAAACAGACCATTATTAAAATAAAAATCTTTGTTTTGTCGCATTCACCAAGGTAATAATCGAAGTAGTTTTGTTGCTGTTATATATATATATATATATATGATAATAATGATAAAACAGTGTTTTCTACTATTTCATCTCACCAGCTATCAAAAGAACGGTGCTCTTTACAGCTTCGTGTCGTTGAGTTCAAGAAGTGGAGAATTGTCTTTAAAAAACAAGATGCTCTTACTTTCATTTTTTATTTTCAAAAAAAGAAAAAAAAAACGAAATGCCAGTTACTATATTTGTCTCGTTTCGTGTTAATTTAATTTATGTGATTCGGGAGTGCTTACTTCGTAGCCTGAAGTTATAGATTCTGATGCTTTATGAATTTGGTACCATGTCTCGTGTGGAATTTGTCTGGAGAATATTACTTTTTATTTTTATTTTTAATTACTATTAGCCTAAGCTTCCCCTTTTTATGTTCTCTTTTCTTTTAGAAAAAAAAAAAAAAAAAATTCTTTTTTGTTCTTTTAGATGCCTGTGTTGTGTTCTCACATAATGAGTCTTTGCCATGCTTCTTCTTGTCTATGTTCTATTGGTCTTGTTGGGTTTACAGATATGACTGCAAAGAAGCTTGAAGGTATATGTGAATCAAACAAGTGAGAATAACTTGATTATCCATAGAGAGAACAAACTTGGTTGCCCATCATGAGTCCATAACCATATAGAGCTGAAGCTTAAATGTGATAGACAGCATATGTTGAGTTCAAGCATGAGAAATTGGGTTTGCGGCTTTGTTCAGTTGGGTATGTAGTTTTCTACATTTGAAGCACTGGGCCAAATGGAAATATTTGAAAATTGATGTCTCTCTTACTGGGTTCAATATATATTTATTCCCTCTTTTTATATTTTCTGAATTTCCTTACGCTTGTGTAACCTGGCACTGATCGGTTAGCTCACGTCACTTGTTTAGATGCACTGATCTTTCTATGTATTGATGCTGATAAGAAAGATCTAAGAGCTTCACAGATTTGGTGCCAGACTCCAGACAGTGGCATCATAGTGTTATCAGTTGCGCCATTGATGAGGGCCTGAGGACATTCAGGGATTATGAAACTTGCCTTTATCTTGATTTTGTATTCTTTCAAGTCTTGTTTACTTAATCTGCTTGTACTTTGCCTTAGAAATATCTTTAGGCTGATTCCTATCTTCTTGACTTCACAGGCAGAGCCTTCCCCCACGACTGGCACATTTACTAATCCTCAAACTGTGCTTGGTTCTCTTAGCTCCACTTCATATTCAGCTACTACTGTTTCCTCCACCACCTTTGGAGAAAGAAAATCCAACTGCTTTGAGTTTAGACCACATGCTAGGTCAGACATGGTAAGATCCCAATGAAATTTCAGGCTCTCATAAAATGCGTGGCGACTTTAGGCACTCAGTGTTATGTAATTTTTTTTGGACTTGAATTGCTTGATAATTACTCCAATAAATTATATGGTGCTTCTATCCCCACGTTCATGTTTAAATAACAGCTCCAATAATTCCTCACATCATTCAGTGTCTTCTACTTTTTAACGAGTTTAATTTTACAAGAGCTTCTAAACCTAAAACCTGACCTATATTAACTAGTTTGTGGTTTCTCAACAAAACTGAAATATTCACTGCCAATGAGCCATTGGTTTTATTCATTCTCATTCTGAACAATATTTGCAGAAGGATAAAATGAAGACTTAGATGATGAGGCATGTTTTTTTACTCGACCTTTTTTCCCTTCTCTGGAATTACTAAATGTTTATAAACTCATTTCAATTCCTGATATCTACAAGTAGCCTTGCTGGTTTAGGGGCATTGTTTGCCTAACATGTTTCATTTCTTTCAAGGTTTCTGCAGATATGAACCATCAGAGAAGTGCACAATGTGTTAAAGTCCAAAGCCAATGCCAGTCTCAATCATTTCCATCATCACCCTCAGTAAAAGGTGAGATGGCAGTCTGTACAAATGAGTTGACTCTATCAACACCACTTCACATGGTTACTTCAGGTTCTAGTGTTCCTGCTGAAGTTGATTCAGATGAACTAAACCAAATGGGGCTCTCTAGCAGTGGGCTTCGTGCATCACAGTCAGGAAGTGCACCTACCGTGTCATCTGATGATGGATATAAGTGGAGAAAATATGGACAGAAACATGTTAAAGGAAGTGAGTTCCCACGCAGCTATTACAAATGCACACATCCTAACTGTGAAGTGAAAAAGTTATTTGAGTGCTCTCATGATGGACAAATAACAGAGATTATTTACAAGGGTACACACGATCATCCTAAACCTCAACCAAGCCGGCGATATGCCTCTGGCTTGTTCATGCAGGAAGAAAAATTTGACAAGTTTTCTTCTCTACCTAGTCAAGATGGTATGGAAGGAAACTTCTTAGGGAATTCAGTTTGCTATCTACTTTCCATATGTACTAACCAATGTTCCTTCACTCCTTTCATTTTCTCTTTCAATCACTTACATTGCAGACAAGTCACCTGGTGCATATGGACAGGTGTCTCATGCTATCGAACTAGATGGTGCCCCTGAACTGTCTCCTGGCACAACAAATGATGATACTGGAGAGGGTGCTGAGGATGACAAAGATCCCTTCTCGAAAAGAAGGTATCAGTTCATAACACCATTTTACTCATAAAATACATATATTAACCATAATATGGTCTCATAAAACACCATTTGAGCAGGAGGTTGGATGCTGAAGGTTTTGATGTTACTCCAGTGATCAAACCTATCCGAGAACCACGTGTTGTCGTGCAAACTCAGAGTGAGGTTGATATACTGGATGATGGGTATAGGTGGCGCAAATATGGCCAGAAAGTTGTGAGAGGAAATCCTAATCCAAGGTATGTTTTCTGTGTTGATGATGAGTGAAATAGTTTCTGCTTTTTCACTGTTATGGTCCATTCTATCATGTTGTAACTCTTTTCTTCAGTAATTTATTGAATTTCTGGGGAATGTCCTGTGCATTAGTACCTTTGTAGCAGTCATATTTGCCTTCTCATGATGTGGATAATGGATAAAGTGATGGAATGGGCAGATATCATCTCTTGAATTGATTAATGCCCTGTTTTCTGACTATGGGTTTGACATGAAATCATTGTGATTCATAATTTAACTACTCTCATAAATATGAGCTTTAGTGTGAAACCGTCTTACAATATGCACATTGTCGTGGGACAATGGGTTGGATTATATTTCAACAATAGGAGATAATTCCTACTTGGATTGTTTCTTTAGCATTGCTATTGTAGCATGATAAATTTTTTATAAATTTGAAGTTGGAACAAGATAGCTGAGGTTAGGGTTCAGAAGAAACATCTATAATCTGAATGAATTGATAAAATATAAAAGATTGATAGAAGTAACAAAGAACGACCATAAAATAACCTTAGCAACCTATTTATATTAGTCTAAGCCCTAGATCCCTATGGAAGAAGGGTTCGTAATCTTATTCCATCAGTAAAACTAAACTTCTAAGGAAATACTTCAAAAACTCATTAATCATATGATCCTATATAATTAACCCTAGTATCATAAATAAAATAAAATAAATTGTATAGAAAGCTCTTGCATTACTGTCCTTGGGTTGGAAGAAACCTGTTCTTGAGTTAAAACGATTCTTGCCGCAATCTTAAGGATGTCCAATTAAGAGTCTCTATCCCCCTTTTCTTTCTTTGCTTCAACTGTACAACACGAATATATATTAGAATTAGTTCCTCCATGATAATGCTTGCAGAACAAACATCTAGATGCGAGTTATATTTCTCACATTGATTTATAGAGTAATGAATTGTAAACCTTAAAACTTGCTTCAACATGTGTTTTTGTACAGATAACCTTTGCACAATTCTTTTGCCTTTGGGATAATATCATGCATGTAATCGAAAGGATCTGCATGGCCTCACTAGATAAATTTCTTTTGTTGAGCAACCAACTATCATTACTGTTTTTGTACAACTCTCCTATTCTCTTTGCACTCAACTACTAGCTTTTCAATGAGGGCATCATTTTTAACATCATCTCTATCATTAATGTTTTTGTTGCTGCCATAATTGTTCTCATAATCATTGTTGTAATAAACATCATGGATTGGTGGAGAATCCCAATCCACATATACTCCTTTCCAATGAACGTTTCATCCATTTGTACTCGCTGCCCTTCAACTTTTTTCATGCAGAGTTTTTCCACCCTTCCAACCCACCTTGCACCAAAGATTTATGGCTCCAGCGTCATAGTCTTCATCCTTATGATTATCTTCTGGTATGTCTAAGGAGTTGTGATCGCCTTCTGGAATCTCCACTTGAGCTTCCACTAGTTCCTGTTGCTTCAAAACATCAATAGTGCACATCAAATGTTCAATTAAACCCACTTATCTCAACCAAAATTGTTTGCCAATCTTGATTTCTCCATTTACAACCTCCAACACATCCCGACATGGTTATAAGGATTGAACCCAACACAATTGCGAGGATCTTTTCACTCTGCCATTTGATTTAGTGTGGGAAGGGGAAAACATTAGATAACAGAAATTACAGCAGAATAATGACTAGAATGAAGATGTAATTGAAATTGGAACAAGATAATTGAGTTTAGGGTTCATAAGAAACCTATAGAATTTGAATAGAGTGATAAAATAACAAGAAGCAACTATAAAATAACCCTAGCAGCCTATTTATATTAGTTTAAGCCCTACATTCTTGTAGGAAAAGGATTCCTAGTCTTAGTACCCAAATAAACTACCTAGCTTCTAAATAAAGACTTTAAAAAGTCACATGCTGATCACATTACCCTAGATTAATTAAGTAGCTCTAATATCAGAAATAAAATAACATAAATTGAAAGAAATCTCCTGGATCAGATCATTCTTTAAACTTAAGTAAAAGGTTGGGAAAATGAAGATCTTTTAATATGTTTTTGCAAGTGAATCTCTGTGCCTAGAAATTGCAGACATTCAGCGGAATGCAGAAGAAGGTTGTGAAGACTTTTTAAGAAGTCCTCCTTCCCTCTCAATATCTTAAAGAAAAAAGGAGTCCCCCTTCTCCATAGAATGAAAGTATGTGAGGATGATGCAGGAAAATATACGCTATGAAGCCAAAACCTACTGGGAAAATGCTTAATTTCTTAAAATCTGATTGGACTGGAATATTTAATCGTTAGTAATTATAACATGCAATACCCACCCCGATTCTTGGAAAACTTTGTCAGTGTAGGGATTTAATGCTGATTTTTCATTTCTTATTATTCCTTGCCAGAATTCCTTGCTTTTGATCAAAATCTCTTGTCAAGGTTGCCATTAGAGGGACCTTTTCCTTGTTCCAAAAGTACTACAGGCTTTTGAATTCCTTTTATGAAGATGAAAGTAAGCTAATTTGAACCAGATATACTGATTTCAAGTCTCTGTCAACACTGAGGGTCCTTGAAAGATCAATAGGAATTCTTATGGATGTGAAACACTATGCTTGATATTGTGTTAATCAATATTCTGGAGAAACTTGGAAGTTTGCAGTGGAGGCCTGAAGATTGCAATTATAATAACCATAAAGAACAATCTCTAGGGACTTCTACCATAGTACTAACAGAACAATAGTGATGATCAGAACACACACACATGCAGGATTTTTTGAATTTTATTTGTAATTCTTTGCTTTAACTTACCTTTGTTTTCTAGCTAATTTGTTAATTTTCATTCTTAAAACAAAATTTCTCTCTTTCCCCATTTCGTTATTTCTTATGAGATATATGATGTTTTCTTGTCATGTTTTACCAATCCTTCAGGAGTTGCTACAAATGCACAAATGCTGGATGCCCAGTTAGAAAGCATGTGGAGAGGGCGTCACATGATCCAAAAGCAGTTATAACCACATATGAGGGGAAACACAACCATGATGTACCTACAGCTAGGACAAACAGTCATGACACAGCAGGACCATCAGCTGTGAATGGAACCTCAAGGACTAGACCAGATAAAAATGAGACAATTAGCCTTGATCTTGGGGTCGGGATCAGTTCTACATCTGAAAACTTGTCCAGCGATCAGCAACAAGCTTTGCATGCTGAACTTGTCAGATTCGAAAACCAAGCAAGTAGTGGTTCCAGTTTCAGAATAGTTCATGCGAGCCCAATTGCGGCTTACTATGGTGTTTTAAATGGTGGCATGAATCAGTATGGATCTAGACAAATTCCGAGTGAAGGCCGTAGCATTGAAATTCCACCTTTAAACCATTCTTCGTATCCATATCCGCAGAACGTGGGAAGTTTATTAACGGGTCCATAAGCTTGTCTAATTTGTTTAAATTTGTCTCTTGCCTTATAGCTGGTAAATAACAGAAAGGTTAGAAACTGAATTTAAAAATTATGTATTGCTCTCTATATGTTCTTGCTGATGGTCTTCGAGCTCATATCTGGTGTTGGGATCTTCCCTTACGTGTACTCTCCTCCCTCCTGTTTCCATTTCATCAACTTCGGCGACCACTAAGAGTGAGTGTAAATGCTTATGAATAATTTTGAATTTTTTTTGTTTTAATTTTTTTTTTATGATTTTGAAGTGATGTGAATTTTTTTTTAAATGAAATAAAAATATTATTTTGATATATTTCTAAATAAAAAGTATTTTAAAAAGTAAATCTCAAATCTCAAAGACTAATATTTTCTGAAAATAGTAATTTAAATAGTGGTTTTAATTAGTTATGTAGAAATTAAAATAAGTTTCTTTTCTTGTTTGTTTTTCTTTTTTATAGATTTTCCTCTAATATCATACTGGTTTTTAATATTGAGTTGTATTATGATAATGCTCTATGAGCGAGGATAAAAGTACATAAAAAATGACCTTACAATTTCCATGTGCTAATTTCAGAAGCCAATCCTTAGAAAGCATATTTTAAAGGAATGTATCAGGCTATTTTTTTTTTTTTACGAACACCATTAGAAAACAAAATTGGTCGAATAACACAATTATCAAAAGTTTTGAAGAAATAAAATAGTTTAGCACTGTGATTAAAAAAATGTGACATCTCAAGATATTGCTAAATGAAATTCCTGTATTTCAAAGAAATTATTAAATACACTTAAATGAGTTAAAATGAGGATATGGGAGAGAGAAAAAAATAAAGAGATATTAAAAGTACATTGAAGCTTTATTATCACATTACCGGTATCATAAGAAAGATCTCGATAAAATAAATTCAATGACACTAACAAAGGTCATTAATTTTGACAAAAATGGATCACACTCTCTGTCCAAAGGCAAGTGAGACACATTGAAGCTCCAATTATGAAACTAACAGTATCATTATAAAGATCTCGATGAAATGAATCCAATGACATCAAGAAAGATCACTAATGGTGACCAGAGTGAGTCACATGTAATGATGACTCATTTTCCTTTCGACGGAGAGTACCAAACTGTATTATTTCGCCAATCTCAACATGTATTAAACTATTTTATTGATGATAATGCAAAATATCATATTTTTCTCTCTTAATGTTTAGTCTTTATACTTATCTAATGTCTAAATGTACTCATTAAAGATGAGAATTTATTTTTCTAATTTTGTTATTAATTGTTTATGAGGAGATATAATGTAAGAGAAGGGGGTACATGTACTATTTTAGATCAAAGGATTGTCGAATCCAACACTATTACTTGGGAGACCATTAATAGAAAATCTATCCAACCTCTTTCTTCTATAAGTGAGTTCAATGGGCGTAAGGAGGAGATTGATATTGAAGTTAGGGAAGGTGATATGGATAGGGAGTGTACTGATCAAGAGTCTATGTTTTTAATTTTGGTAAGTCCTCCTTAATCTTATTTGAATTATGTCAGCAAGTGAAATGTTAATCAACTTGCAAATAAGGATAAAGACTTTCTTGAGAAAAAGAAGAAGGTTTTGGTAGGTTCTTCCAAGAAGAAAAAGAAATTAGGCTCCTTGCAGGGGTAAATTGAGGTAATCTTTGTGTTGTTGTTTGTCTTCCTCTCTACATTTTCTATGTTTATCAAATGTTGTAATGTTAGAGGTTTGAATGATTCTATAAAGCATTTATAATTGCGTCGTCTTGTCCAGCATGAAAAGGTGGATTCTTTGGGTTAGTTGAAACTCAAGTTAGAGAAAGAAATAAAGATAGTGTTTCTAGATTTCTTCTTCTTCAAAATTGGTCTTTCTTGTATTATTATGATTTTTCATGTTGCATTTGAATTTGAATTTGTTGGGATGCTAATGTGGTGAAGGTGGATGCTTTAGGTAGTTCGAATTAGTTTTTTTATGTTTGTGTTAGTATGTTGGGTACCAATACTTGCTTCAATGCTTCTATCATTTACAGAGATAATAGTTTGTTTAAACATGAGGCTTTATGGTTTGATATTGTGAGTCATGGTGATGGTTGAGAGTCCACTTCATCGATTCTTATGGGTGATTTTTATGTTATTTATTCTCTAGATAAGAAGAGAGGTGGTGCTATATGTTGGCCGCCATGGAAAAATGACCTTAATAATTGTCTTATTCAATTAGGTTTAGAGGACCTTAGATTCTTTGGTTCTATGTTTACTTGGATTAATCAGTAATGTAATAATGTGCTTATTAATATGAAATGGAAGTGTGATTTTGTAGTTTCTAAAGCTATTTTTGCATGCTTTTGGTATCTCGAATCATTTTTTGATGTTAGTTAAGCTTGTGTATATACCTAAAAGGAAGGTTCCTTTCAAGTATTTTGATTTTTAGGTTGATTATTCTCAGTTTGTACAGATTATTGTCAAGGCCTAGGAGGAGGAAGTCACTAGTACACTGATGTTAATTTTGTGTAAAAAGTTAAAGTATGTTAAGTTGTTTTGAAAGAATTTAATAAGAAGTGTTTTGCTAAGATACTGAAAAGGGTTTTGATGGCTAAGAAAGCCATAAAAGATGCTCAATGTCTGGTGTAGCAAAACCCTCTTAATTTGGATATTCATAGAACTGAGTCTATATTAGTAAAGGAGTATATGAGACTTGCTCAAGCCGATGAGAGGTTTATTAGGCAAAAATATCGGGTTCAATGGCTGAATTTAAGGGATAAGAATTCAAAGTTTTCTTTTAACTTGGTCAAGTATCATCACTGTTGCAAAAATATTCTTTCCATTCATAATGGTATTGACACTTTTATTACTGATGAAAAGGGGTATATGACACCATTGTTAACTAGTTTGAGAATCTTTTGGGGGGTCTCGGTCAAATTTTGGTATTAGAAAAAAATATCGAGTTCAATGGCTGAATTTAAAGGACAAAAATTCAAAGTTTTTCTTTAACTCGGTCAAGTATCATCACTATCACAAAAAAATCTTTCCATTCATAATGATATTGACACTTTTATTACTGATGCAAAGGAGGTAAATGACACCATTGTTAACTACTTTGAGAATCTTTTGGGGGGTCTCGTTCAAATTCTAGTATTGATTATTCTTTTATTTGTGAGGCTTTTTCTTGGCGGTTGTCTTCTTCTTAAACCACGAGTCTTGAAACTCATATTAGTGATGATGAAATTCAGAAGGTCCTCTTCTCTTTTAAAGATAATAAGAATCCTGATCCATATAGGTTCAATAAGGGTTTCTTTAAGAAAGCTTGAAGTATTGCTAGTCGAGACACTATTAATGTTGTTTGGTCTTTCTTCAATTCTGGCCAGTTACTCAAACAAGTGAATGCTACTACTATAGCTTTAAATCCTAAGGTTCCTAATCCTTCAAGGGTTAAGGATTTTATGACTTTCTTGTTGTAATCCATTTACAAATGCATTGCAAAGATTATTGCTAATAGAGTTAAAGAGTATGCTTCCAGATTTGGTTGGCCCGTTTCATTCTGCTTTTGTTGAGAGGTGAAATATTAGTGATAACATCTTATCATTTCAAGAGCTTCTTCATAATTATTATCAGAGAAAGGGTCATTTTAGGTGTTCTTTGAAGGTGGAATTGATGAAAACTTATGATTCAGTTAGGTGAGACTTCTTATTGGTTGTTCTTCATATGTTTGGTTTTCCATCCCGTATGGTTAATTGGATTGCTGAATGTATCTCTATTACTATATTTTCAGTCTCTATCAATTGTGAGGTTCATGGGTTCTTTCCTAGTGTTAAAGGGTCAAGGCAAGGAGATCATGTATTGCCTTACTTGTTTATTCTTGTTATGGAAGTTTTCTCAAGTTTGATAGGTTAGATGGTTAGAGAAAATGACTTTAGATTTCACTAGCATTATGAGAGGGAGCATCTTACTCACTTGTGTTTTGCTAATGATTTGATGATTTTTTGTCGAGCTAAGGTGGTTATGGTTTCCTTAATTAACCATAGCCTTGATCAATTTTGGATTTTGTCTAGTTTGTCTCCTAATAATAACAAGAGTAGCATGTTCCTACATGGTGTTAAGCCTGATACTAAAATGCAGCTTCTTGATGTTCTCGATTACAAGGAAGGGAAGTTGCTCGTTAGGTACCTTGGTGTTCCTCTTATTACTACAAAACTCACATCTCCTAATTGTTTGATCCTTGTGGACCATATTATGGCTAAGGCTAAGAGTGAATGAATTGCACTCTTTTATATCCGGCTAGACTTCAACTTATCAAATCCTTTCTCTTTTCTATTCACGTGTACTTGTCTTCTCTATTCATTCTTCCGATGGCTATTATTGTGAAAATCATTTCTTTGTTGAGATCTTTTTTGTGGAGTGATAGTAATCTTGCTTTAAGTGGTGCTAAAATTTCTTGAGATAAGATTTGCTTACCAAAGAAGGAAGGGGGCTTAGGTGATATAAATCTGAAGGTTTAGAATCAAGCCGCCATGGTTAAACACTTATGGACTATATGCTTTAGACTAGTTCATTCAATTTAATCGTCTTGGATACATTCATACTTGTTGCGAGGTAGGAGTATTTGGGAGGTGATTTGTCCTAGGAACTATTCTTGGAGTTGGAGGAAGATTCTTGGTCTTCGCAGTCTTATTCGAAGATTTATATGCTACCGCGTAGGTGATGGTTGTTCCACTTCTCTATGGTTTGATAATTGGCATCCTAGGGGTCACTTGGTGAAGGTTTTTGGGGACAAAATTATTATTGACTCTGGCTTGGGTAGAGGCGCAAGGTTGAGTTGTATTATTGCTGGTCAAGAGTGAACTTGGACTCCTACTAGATGTACCCCTGTTTGTTTTCACTTTGATGATAGGATGTTTGATATTGTGTTGGAAGGATGATCCTAAAGGTATTTTCTCCATTCATAGTGTTTGGAATTCAATCCGTCCATTATAGAACAAAGTGGAGTGGTGAGAGCTTGTATGGCATAAACATGCTATCCTACGATTCTCTTTCATCTTATGGCTTGCTATTCACGAGACACTTTTGACTTGGGATAAGTTCATGTCCTACGGTTCCATTCAGGTTAATCGGTGCTTTTTATATGAGGGTGGTAGAGAGGATTTTGATGACTTATTTTTTGACTGCATGTTCTTTCATCACATTTGGTATGATCTTTGTTCTAAATGCCTCATTCTTTTTGGCGCAGATCCTGGATTAGTACCATTTTATGGCTCTTTCTTTTGGGTGGAGGTAGCTCTCTTAAATCATTGATAACCATATTGATATTAGATGTTGTAGTTTACTACATTTGGAGGGAGAGGAATGTTCGGCTCCATGGTGAAGCTCCTCGCAACAATTCAATTGTTTATAGCGATATTGTTCATTGTATTGTTTCTAAAGTTAATCTTCTTTGTAATATGGTATCTTTGAATAATAACAGACTACTTAATATTTTATGAGGATCTTCTGATGATATTTTCATTTCTTGTTGATTTGTTTCTTATTTAGGTTTTGAGGGCATGCCCTCTTAGCCTCTTTCTCTCAGGTACATCCTAGTTTTCTTGTTTATTGCTTTAGGTTAGGTGGGGTTTTGTCTATGTTTTTGAGTTGTGTGAGTTTTGCCCTATTGCTGTTATTTTGTTTCTTTTTGGTTAATATACTTACCTTATACACACAAAAGAAAAAAGAAAAACCTTGTTTTGTAAATGTTCGTGATTCCAATATATGTTATTTTGTTTCTTTTTGGTTAATATACTTACCTTATCCACACAAAACAAAAAAAGTATCTAATAATCTATTCTCAACATTTTAGCCTAATGATCGATCAGCTTTGGAAGAAATATCATCCTTGTGAGGTTCAGTGAACCTTATCGCAAATGAAACAGATATACATACAAACGACAGCTAATAATTATGGACTGAACGGCACGGCACTACTACATTTCCACCCTTCTCCCCTGGCACCAGTTTGTTATTTATAGAAGTCCTATGCAAGCAGATCAAAGCCGTTACTAGCGAAGGGCAATAATACTTCTTGAGTTCTCATTATTATTAGCGAAATATAAAGTAATTTCACCTGTGTTTCCTTCTTTAGCCAAATATAAACATTCGAATCACTTCATAGAAGTGGTGATGAAATGTTATGAATATTCCTAACATGATGAACAGATGCAAAAACATCCAAATGCTTTTCCAACCCAGAAGGTCAGTTTTTGTCGGTCTCCAGCACTGACAGCTTCTGATATCCCTACGATGAGCTACAGTGATTCAAATGTAAACATGATTCTTGGAGTAAAATATTGAAAAATTCCATTGTAATTGAAGTTGAAGAAATTCCCACAAATTTGTCGTCTTGTGTGTGCAACTTCCCTCAACTACTTTATGTTTTTCACATATGTCCATTCCCACTTGGTCTTATCAAACATGAGCTTCTTTTTTTCTTTTTAATCGATGAATTAAATGATGGCAGCTTTGAAAATGCATGTTCTTTGAGCACAGAAGTTCCAAAGGACATGCATTGCTTTCTACAAAATATCCTTTGATTCTGATGTTTGTGACATGTACATGCTAATGGCCTAAGTTGCTCAAAGTTATCATGAATTTTGGGTTTATTAGTTATCAAATTTTTTTAATTAAATACAATGAACTATTTTTTAATAAAAAACAATCCTCTCTGTTCAGGTTTCCATCACTTTGTTATATTTTTTTTAAAATAATATGTTTTCACATCAAAATTAATAAAAAAAAATCTATTTTTATAAAAAATAGTTTGAGGTATTCACACGATTAAAATTTAAAATCCAAAAATCTAAATTCAATTTCATCCAAACTTCAGGGTAATTTTTTAATAATTTAGCCGACGCTAACCCGAGGTTTTACGAACATTCATTAATGAGATAATTTCAGAAAAACAATCATGCAAGGCCAACTTCAAACTGTTATCAGTAAGCAAAGACTGAGCCTGGATTCGCAGCCTTCTCTGGTTGTGGGTCAATCTCAACTTTGATTATATCTATAGTGAAGAATCTCTAATATGCTTTTCGGTATCCCATAGAAGACAACGAAGTATTGAACAATATTTGAAACTTTGGCCATATCTACATAGTCTTTGGAAATGATGAAAGAAATGTCTTCGTCTGAGGAACAAAAACAATGGAGGAGTGATGTTTGTAGTATCAGTCCATTTCTCTCATTTGACATACCTTAAAAGAAAGTGAAAAAACTGCTGATTAAAACTTTCCACCTTGATCACATTTTCATCCTGTTTTCGAATGTTCAAACAAATAAGTAGATGTTAGTAAAATGTGGAGGAGGAGGAATTGCTATCTGCTATTGAAGGCCCTGGCACACATCACCGTGTTTTTCTTCATCACAGCATGTTCAGGTGGTGAGTTGTCCGAAACTGAGTCTTTCTTCACTTTCATGAGAGCCATTGATCCCCAAAATGTGCTGAGAATCAGCTGGAATGGGATAGTGCCACATCCTTGCTCGTATAGGTGGCGGGGAGTCAAGTGCAGTTTTCAGCCTCCTGCTGTAACACAAATCAGGCTTGACAGGCAGAACTTTACTGGGACAATTGATGCAGACTCCCTTTGTGGGCTCCAACACCTGCAAGTCCTGAGCTTAGCAAAGAATCACATCCAAGGAAATATTCCTCACTCCATATTGAATTGCAGAAGCCTGACCTATTTAAATCTAAGCAGTAATTTTCTGACTGGGAGGGTGCCTGTGCCTCTATTCAAGTTGAAATATCTCCGGACCTTGGATATCTCTAACAATTATTTAACTGTAATTATTCCTCGTCCAGAACTGGAATTCAAGCATCTAAATCATTATTCTATGAAACATAGTGCAGTGAAGATATACAATCTTCAAAAATTGGCAATAGTGGCAGACTCCGTGGCCCTAAACAGCACTGACGCTGGTTCCGTCGAACATCCTGCAGACCCATCTAATGGAAGCAAGCCTGGTTCTGGCAAAAGGAAATGGTACGACAAAGCCATATACGTCGTACCATTAGCTTTTGGCATTGTATTTCTCTCTGTATTAGCTTATTTTGTGAATAAGAGGTTCTCTGATTCGGCCAAAGAGAGGGAGATTCTGAAATCTCTGGCACATTCTCCTCAGAAAACTCCTCCAACTGTGCCTCAAGAAGACTTGAAGCCTAAAGAAAGATGCTCAGAGCTCGTTTTCTTTGTTGAAGAGAAAGAAAGATTCGGATTGGATGACCTCTTTGAAGCTACCGCTGACTTACAAAGTCAGACCCCTAGCAGCAGTCTGTACAAGGTGAAGCTTGGTAATATCGTATACGCCGTCAAAAGATTGAAGAAATTGCAGGTATCATTTGAGGAGTTTGGCCAAACAATGAGGCAGATTGGGAATTTGAAGCACCCAAACATTCTACCCCTTGTTGGTTACAATTCCACTGATGAGGAAAAACTTCTAATATACAAGTATCAAAGCAGTGGAAGCCTGCTAAACCTGCTAGAGGGTAAGTTTTGCTATTCTTGATTTAAGATTGTCCCAAACATGCTTGATGCACACACAAAAGCACTCAGACTCAGAGAAGCAAGCATGCATGCACACACGTGGGTGTTCAAATGCAAAAGGATCTGTGCAAGCCATTTCAGGCCTGAGAAGTGTAAAAGGCGGCATGCTTGGCCACTCTTGAACTTCTCTCCCAGGTCTGAAATTGTTCCACATTCATCATATTAAAGAGAATAAAAGAATGTCTGAACTTGTTGCTTCTCGAATATAGTTTATGCATGTCTTTCCATTCAGAATATATTCTTAAGAGAATTAATGTTCGGTTTTCGTTGTAACTAATGAGGTTAAGATATAAAGAACAACACAGTATCACGTGACCCATATTCTTATGACCAGCACGTTCAGATCTTGAAATGTGTTACTTTTTCTACATGCAAACATATATCTCAGCAGATTGTTGTTGGTAACCTGCAGACTACATTGAAGGCAAGAGGGAGTTCCCATGGAAACATCGGCTGTCAATAGCAATTGGCATTGCAAGGGGTTTGGACTTCATATATAGGAATCCTATTGAGCATGAGATCAAACCTCATGGGAACATTAAGCTTTCAAATATCCTGCTGGATGAAAATCAAGAACCACTAATTAGTGAGTACGGATTTTCAACATTTTTGGACCCCAAGAGAGTTTGGTCCTTTTCCTCCAATGGTTACACAGCCCCTGAGAAAATCTTGTCGGAACAAGGCGATGTTTTCAGTTTTGGAATAATTATGCTTGAGTTACTAACAGGAAAAACCGTGGAGAAGAGTGGGATAGACCTTCCTAAATGGGTCAGATCCATAGTAAGGGAGGAATGGACAGGAGAAGTTTTCGACAAGGAGTTCAATCACGCTGCGAGGCAATATGCATTCCCTTTGCTCAATATCTCTCTCAAATGTGTATCAAAATCACCGGAAGAGCGGCCATCTATGGGAGAAGTGATGGAGAAGATAGAGGAAGCAGTGAATGCAAATGAGGAATTCACTATTTCTTCTATGGGCTCAATACTATCCAGTCCACCAGAGTGGTGCATACTTCACTCTGTCATACCTGAGACTTGGGATACTCCTGGCTCAAATTATTGACCACGGACGTATTTCTTTGATCCAGTACTAGGAGCTTTTTCCCTCCTTTCTTTCTTTTCTCTTTTCTCCCCCTTCTTTCTGATTTGGTCATCTGGCTTTTACGTACGAAGACATCTCAATCGCATGATTTAATATTCTATGTAATAAACAGCTTGTCCAAGCCTGTAACTGCGAATGAAGGCAGAAGCCGACTACATCAATGAAGAGTGAGAGTTGACCTTTGATGTGTCTACTTTGCCAACCAATGTTTTGCATAATCTTTTCTTCTTCCAGCTTATATAATTAATGTACGCATCTAATGATTTGGCTAACAGCCTTTTCGAAAAGAATGAATGAGATCAGAAAACATTACTATCAAGGATTGATCGAGAGATATTCCAATACCCAATAAAAGCATGAATTCTTTCTTTTAATTATTTTATTCAGAATTATTAACCAGTACATTTGGATTTATTTCCTTTCATTATGTTTGTAGATAACATTATTTATAATATTCGACACCTTCCTTTTCATATTTATTAACACAATTGATCCATCATAATATTTGAATTGTGAACTCAAACTCTTTGTCTCTATTTTATTTGAACTCATGTTAACAACTCTTTTTTAACTTTAATTAAAAAAAACTTCTAATAATTTTGATGCAAATCTAAGAAGAAATCATAAAAACTATCCAATGTTATGAGTTGTTGTAAGGATTGTTGTAAGAAACTCTTTGATAATGTTACTAAACTAGATTTAACAGGTCAACTTGAAAACCTTCAACCTAGCTTCTTGCCTCATCTGAGTTTAAGATTTAACCTTAATGAGGTTGGATAGACTTAAAAAATAATTCTAGACACAATTTATTTTTAATATTGAGACAACGATGTCTTGGAACGACCTAGATTAACTAGAGTTAACTCATCAAATCTACACCCTAGATCTTGTACATATTCGAGTTTAATAATTTATTAAAAAAACTAATTTTTATTTAATTATATGATAATAAAAATAGATGCTCGTAGAAAAATCACTAAATAGATTTAGAAAAATAAATTTTTATGGGTTATGCAAAAAAGAATGATTGTTAATGTTATAAAATGATAGCTATAATATTATTTGAAAGCAAAGTAAAAATTGAATGGTATTTAATAAAATAATACCTGAAATATATTCTAAATTAATTTAAGAATTCAATAAATTAATATATCTAACATATTTTAAATTATTTATTTTTTAAAGAAACTAAATTTGAATTAGAAAACATTATTAAAAAAATAAAGAACTAAAACAAGCCAAGCGTGCAAGGCTGAATGATCTATCACACATGGCCCATTAAAAATCAAGCTAGACGCTGGAACTTTTATTTTTCTTTTTAAAATGCATTGTACATCAATTTCTTTTTTTATAAAAAAAAAACTAAAGTAGATAATGCTTTGCTTGCTTGCCTAGTTTTCAACCATCTAAATGATTGTAAAAAATGAGTATAATTTTTGTTTAGAGGTGAAAAATGGAGCTGATGGAATTTCTTTTTTAATTCCAAAAACCATTTTTCAACTTATTTTCACTTAAAAACAACTAATAAACACTCTTGAAACCTTAATAAATTAATTTTTCAACCAAAACATCCTGAAATACATCTAAAAACACAAATTTAACCGGTATAAAAAAATTCTCTCTTAACCTTAGGCCAAAAATAATGTTGTCACGTCTCCAACATTCTCGCCAAGGTATAAAGCTCATTGTCATATGTAAGGTAGCTCAATGCTAGCCTGTTGAGCGTTTTATTGAAATAGACAATGTGTCTTTTATCTTGCATTAACATGGCCTCAATACCTATACTTGAAGAATCACATTCAATCACGAAAGCCTTTTTAAAGTATGGCAAAGCTAAAACATGAGCTATATATAATTTATCTATCTGTAAGTTAAAAACCATATCTTGTTGATCACCCCATTTAAAACTAATAGAATTTTTCACTATCTTAATTAATGGTGTTGCTATGGTACTAAAATCCTTCATACAACATCTTTAAAAATTAGTTAGACCATGGAAGCTCCTTAACTCAGTTATAGATTTAGGTGTAGGCCAATTTTGGATGGCCTTAACCTTGTCTTCATCTATCTTGAAACCCTGTGCAGTTACAACATTTCTAAGAAATAGAATTTTTTCCACGCAAAATGTACACTTCTTAAGATTAGCATATAATTACTCACTACGCAATACATTAAATACACTACACAAATGATTAAGATTCTCATTCATGTTCTTATTATAGATCAAGATGTCATCAAAATACGCAACCATAAATTTATTTAAAAATGCATGCAACACATGATTCATTAGCTTTATAAACATACTAGGTGTATTTGTAAGTCCAAATGACATAACTAACCATTCATACAAACCATGCTTAGTCTTAAATGCAGTTTTTCATTTATCCCCTTCTTTCATCCTAATATGATGGTACCCACTTTTCAAATCAATTTTAGAGAAAATACATGATACGTATAACTCATTTAACATGTCATCAAGCCTAAGAATATGATGTCTATACTTTATCATTATGTTGTTGATAGTTCGACAATCAACACACATCCTCCATATTTCATCCTTCTTAAACACAAGTAACACTAGCACAACACAAGGCTCATACTCTTATAAATATACCCTTTTATCATTAGCTCCTTACCAGTATTCAATAATAACTCAGGATACTTCCTTCTCATTTCAGATTCCTTTTCCCACGTTACTTCTTTGATTTGTGAACTTCTCCATAACACCTTAATTATAGAAATTTTTTTTATTCCTTAGTTCTTTCTCAATATAATCCAGCACCTTAACTTGTTTTGCTTCTAGATTCAAGTCTTCTACAACCTCTAAAGGAACTTGTGGTAGTACTCGAGATGGATCCACTTAAGCTTTTCTTGACATCAAAACATGAAATACATCATGGATCTTATTCAGATGTGGGGGCAAAGCCAATCTGTAAGCCACCGGTCTAATCCTTTCGATGACTTCATATGGACCAATATACCTTGGGGCCAATTTCCCCTTTCATACCAAATCTTAAGATGTGTCTTCAAGGAGCAACCTTCAAGTATACTCGATCACCCATAATAAACTTAAAAGGTCTTCTTTGAATATTTGCATAGCTCTTCTATCTATTTTGAGTTGCTTTCATTCTGTCTCTTATGATTTTCACTTTTTCTATGGTAATTTGAACCATCTCTGGTCCATTTAACTTCTTGTCCCCTATCTCTTCCCAACATATTAGCGTTTGATATTTTCTTCCATACAAGGCTTCATGTAGAGCCATCCCCACAGTTGCTTGGTAGCTATTATTATACGTAAACTCTACCAATGGTAAGTGATCCTCCTAGTTATCCCTAAATTCTAATATGCAAGCCCTTAGTAAATATTCCAAGTTCTGAATTATCTTTTCTATCTGCCTTTCAGTTTGAGGGTAAAAGGTTGTACTTAAATTCAATCTTGTCCCTAAAGCCCGTTGTATGCTTGGCCACAATCGAGAGGTGAATCTAGGATCCCAATCGGATATTATAGACACTGGCACTTCATGCAATCTTATTACTTCGTTTACATGCAATTTAGCCAGCTTATCAATTGAATCTGTCGTTCTTATAGGCAAGAAGATAGCAAACTTGGTCAATCTATCCACTATGACCCAAATAGCATGTTTGCCTCTTTTCCCTTTAGGCAGGCCTAATACAAAGTCCATAGAGATCTTTTCCCACTTCCATTGAGATATCAATAATGGTTATGAAGACCCTGTTGGCTTCTGGTGCTTTACCTTTACTTTTTGACATACACCATACATGACCACATATTCAACTACTTCTTTCTTCATATTTGACCACTAGTAGTATTCCTTTAAAACCTGATACATTTTAGTACTCCCGGGATGAGTCGCGAATCTAGACTCATGTGCTTCTTGCAGCACTTCTCTCTTTAGTGTTTTATCATCAGCTAAATACATTCGTTTTCCAAACGCTATCATTTCAAGCTCCAGGATTTGGAAGGAAGTCCCAACTCCTAACTTCACTTTGTTCCTTATTTTGCCAGCTTTGTCATCATTTTGTTGTGCTTCTAATACTTTATCTCGGAGTATTTACCTTACTCGCAATTGAGCTAATAAAGAACCTTCAGGTCCAACTTTTACCTTAGCATTTATCTTCCTTAACTCAAACAATTCTCTTTCATCATTGTTATCCAACTCAACATCTATCATATTATTTTTACGACTAAGGACATCTGCAACCACATTCGCTTTCCTTAGATGATATTCTATTACACAATCATAATCCTTAATTAACTCCACCCAATGTCTTTGTCACATATTTAATTCATTTTACGTCAACAAATACCTCAAACTCTTATGATTGGTAAATATTTGAACTTGAGATCTATACAAAAAATGCCTCCATACTCTAAGAGCAAATACAATAGCTGCCAATTCTAAATCATGCACCAGATAATTAACTTATGAGTTTTCAATTGCCTTGAGGCATAGGTAATTACCTTACCGTGCTTCATCAAAACACAACCTAATCCTTTCCTTGAAGCATCACTATAAATTACAAATCCTTCAGTCCCAGATGGAAGGCCTAACACAAGTGTTGTTGTTAGTCTCTTTTTTAGCTCCTGGAAACTTTGGTCATACTCATCGGTCTATTTCCATTTTTTTCTTTTTCCGTGTCAGTCGAGTCATTGGGATAGCTATAGTGGAGAACCCTTCAATAAATCTCCTGTAATATCTTGTCAATCCAAGAAAACTATGAATCTTAGTCATATTTATAGGTCTCTCCCATTTCAATATCGCTTCAACCTTTCTAGGATCTACTAGTATTCCTTCAGCCGATATAACATATCCTAGAAAAACTACTTTCAACCACAACTCACACTTATTCAAATACAAATTGGAATAGACCAAGATGTCATATATGAACACTACCACAAACTTATCTAGAGAAGGTCAAAAAATTTGATTCATTAAGTCCGTAAACACTGCTGGTGTATTTGTTAACCCAAATGGCATTACTAGAAACTCATAATGTCCATATCGAGTTATAAATGCAGTCTTTGCCACATCTTGTTCCTTTATTCTTAATTGATAATACCCGAATATGAGATCTATCTTCGAAAATACCCTAACTCCCTTAAGTTGATCAAACAAATCATTTATCCGCGGGAGTGAATATTTATTTTTTTACTGTTACTTTGTTTAATTGTCTATAATCAATACAGAGTCTAAGAGTCCCATCTTTCTTCTTCACAAATAATACTAGAGCTCCCCAAGACGAATTACTTGGACGGATAAATCCTCGATCCAATAATTCTTGTAGCTGAATCTTCAACTCAGCTAATTCGGCAGGTGCCATTCTATATGGTGGTTGAGCAATTGGTGTTGTCCTAGGTAGTACATAAATGGAAACTTCTACTTCCCTATTTGGTGGTAACCTCGATAATTCATTTGGGAACATGTTTGGAAATTCTCTCACTATAAGGATGTTTGTCAACTCTCCAATTTTCTCCTTTGAATCCAACACATGGGCAATGTAAGCTTCACATCCTTTTTTAACCATCTTCCTTGCAGTCATAACTAAGATGATACAATTCAGTATAACATTTCTTTTACCTCTAAATATCACTCTCCTCCTATTCGGTCCTTAGACAGTCATCATTTTCACGAAGCAGTCCATTTGAGCCTTATATAAACTTAACCAATTCATACCTAGTATGACTTCAAAATCCTGTAATTATAGGGGAATTAAATCTACTCCCAACTTGAGCCCTTCTATACTAATCCCAATTCCCTTGCAGACTACATTAATGACTACAACTTCATCTAGGTGAGTACTTATCGTAAATCCTTTTTCTACCTTACTAGGTCTTTTTCTTATTTTTTCCATAATTTTATTAACCACAAATGAATGGGTAGCCTTAGGATCAATCAATGCATGTACATGCAATGAGTTTAACTGTAAAATACTTGCTACTATATTTGGGGCAACTCTAATCTCCTCTTATGTCATATGAAATACTCTGCTCTGGGTCCTGTCACCCTGCACCCTAGGCTGACCTCTATTTCCACTTGCTTCCTACTATGTTAGTCTACCCAGTTTATCCACAGTGACAGACTGCTGCTGGTTTTGGGTTTGTTACCTCTGTCCTTGTATGAACTCAACTCTCCGTGGACAATCCCTACGGATATGTCCCTATCCTCCACATGTAGTAACATCCTCTGCCTAAATAAAAGAAATCACGCCATTTATGCCCCTCAGCTCTGCAAATATAGCATTGTCCTGGTGACATTAAACAATCCCCTAGATGTATATGCTCACATCAGACACAATAAGGATAAGATAATGTATTTAGTCTTGATGCCCCTCCAGCAGAGCCTCCCTGAGAAGGTGGCTGTCTACTAGCAATCCTAACACCAGTACTCTGAATAAGCCTAGACACTGCTCCTCCCTTCCTCTTAAACTGGATGAACTGTCCTTTATCCTTTTTAGAAATGGGGGTCTATTTGAGGAAAAATCGATATCCTTCCTTTTACCCACCTCTACCTAACTCTGTTACCCTTCAACTATACATGCCTCAAGAGTATATGCTGCCTCTATAAGTTATCTGGTTGTCCTAAATCTAAGTGTTATTAAACCATGTCTTAAATCCTGGCATAATCCATCCTGCAGTCTGTCAATCATGTATTGTTCGGTGGGAACAAACTGTAGAGCAAACATGGAGAGATCATGAAATCTCATTTCATACTCAAGTATTGTCATACCCTCTTACCTCAAAGCTAGAAACTCCTGCTCCTTCATCTTTCGATGATATGATGAGTAAAACTAGTTCTCAAACTGAACTCTAAATTTAGCCCATGTCCAAGACCCCACAGGCCTCCTAGATCGCACTATATCCCACCAAGATCGAGCCCGACAGTGAGTAAGCACAATTTACTCGTAAATCCTCTGTCACTCAAATTTGCTTCATAATATCCTCTACTGTACGTAGTCATCTACTTGCTATCTCAGCATCAGGCTCTCCTGAAAATGAATCACATCCTAGCTCTTGCATACTCTTCACTACCTGAACTAGTGTCACCAAATTGTCCATCGGTATAGGGGCAACTTGCGGTACCTGTGTTGCTAGTGCCACTAGGGTGCTGGTACTGGTACATGAGGCATCATCTTTATTACAGCTCTCACAATCTGGGTTATAAATACTGAATCAGAATATGGTACAGAGGTTGTCACTAGCACTGCTGTTATTAGAGGAGGCACCTCTCTTAGATGAGGTGTTGTAGGTATGTGAGAGGCTGAATCCTCTAAAGAATCCTCTCTCTCTCTCTCTCTCTCTCTCTCTCTATGCTCTAATCCGGAATCTTGACCCCGTTTCTATGCTAGAGAGTGATCCGCCATCTCACCTTGCCTTATATGCACCACCCTGAACCAATTTGATACTTATCAGATTCTTATTCAATTCTTGAACCTAGACCAGAGCTCTAATACCAACTGTAACAACCCCAAAATTTGCCTTCAAAACAAAGAGCAATGACATAATAATTCAGTTAAGATTAGGGTTTTTTTTTATTTCTTGCAATCAATAAAAAATCTGGCAAAGCTTCCTCTATATTTTTAGGTACCAAGTTATCGACTCTTCTTCCACAATTCCTAATTATCTAATTTCATACTCGTCCTATCATTCAGGACTTCCTCCTCTCATTACATCACAATTTCTCAATAATCAAATTCACACATATTTAAACAATTCAATATCACATATTTACATAGATGTAATTCAATGAATTATTCTACAAATTATAACTAAAGTATATTATGCAATTTAAATATTTACAAATAAGGGCCATTACCAAAATAATAATTGAAATAAATAGATAATTAAATAAGAAATTTATAATTAAAATTTTACTACAAAAAAAAAAGCTTTCAATAAACTATTGACGCTTTAAATTCTAGAATTTATATTAGCCAACAAAATAATAAATTCATTCCTTACAAAATGGTACCCAACAAAATATTAAAAAAACTAATCTACTATTCAGTTTGATATGGGGAGGTACCTGAAAATTGATTTAATACAATAATTTGATTAGACAGATAAAATAAAATATCAATAAATTCTTTCTTATTTTCTTTCTTTCTTTTTGAAAATTTACTTATAAGATCATTAAATTAATTTGTTCATCTAGTATTATATATTTCAATTAATTTCAGAATAAACCTTAATTTTTTTTAACATCAACCAAAAATATAATTATTCTTATCGCTCATTAATCAGGGCATTAATTCCACTAATAGGTGATTAATTTCTCGTCCGCCCATTCAATAAACACTAATTTCATCAATCCAGAAAATTAGTTCAACGATTTATCCATTCATTAGGGTACTAATCCCATTAACTAGGGAATTAATTCTTTATCACGCCCATTTGTCAAGGCACTAATTCCATTAAACCAGGAATTAGTTCAACGATTCACCCATTCACCAGGGTACTAATCCCATTAACTAGGGAATTAATTCCTTATTATGTTCATTCACCAGGGTACTAATTCCATCAATCCAGGAATTAGTTTAACAAATCACCCATTCATCAGGGTACTAATCCCATTAACCAATGAATTAATTCCTTATTACACTCATTCAGATGAAATCATCAGCACATATAGGCTACTCTTGACTCATAAATCATTGACAACAACTGAGTCGTTGTCGACCTAGAAATCATCAATGCAATCCGGTTCTACGGCTAGTGCTGAATCATCAACGCACATATACTACTGTAAACACAGAAATCATTGATGAAAATTGAGTTGTTACCGACTCAGAAATCGTTAACACAAATTAAGTCGTTGCCAATTCAAAAATCGTCAGCGACAAAGTTAGTCATTTCTGGTTTTGCCTTCAACCTAAGCAATGCGTAAGGTTTATGCTATGCATTTTCCCTTATATATATTTCTACCTAGCTGAATATAAACATCACCAACCACACTCCAATCATCATACATTATTACGCAACATAAAAACAACATCTTCGTAAGTACATTTACCAAGGTTTCTCCCAAGTCATCACTTCCAAGACCGGCACCTAGCATTGTTACAACCATACATTCTTACATTCACAATTGTATCATGGTAATGCATCTACACAACAAATACAATTCTACAACATATAAGGGTTCTATTTATATTCCATCTCATGTCATTTTAAATGTGTTCATCATGCATAGTTTCCTTCATGATTTTCCCTCTTCTTTGACCGGACATTGTTAACCATTTTCTCTATAGTTTAGATATGCAATTCTTTATTTTTATCACAAATGTATTCACAACAACATGCTATAATTATAACTTTGTTCACTTGGTTCATAACCATGCAATTTTTCCATTTACATGATAGATTCAAAGCATTAACTTTAACATGAATTCTTTTTCAGCTCAAACATCCTTTTAAAGGTTCAACAAGGTTACAATTTTGTGTATTACATCATTCTAACATATTTTCACACCATTTCTTCAAACATATACATAATTTATGTCATTAACATATGTACAAATTTCTATTTTAGTTTCACATGATCAAACAACTCTAACAAGGTCATCATCTTTGCATTTCATCACACAAACACATTCTATCCAGTCCTCACTATGGTCGACCCTCCCCTAGGTTCATGCATTCAAAATTGTTCATGTTTCTTGGGTAAGGGTCTGTGCATGTTTTGTTCATTCATCTTTTGTTCTACTTAGGTTTGTCCATTTAGTCAAGATTCCTTGAGTTAAGGTGTAAGAACACTACCCCTTCTATTTTTTGAGTTTTCTTCCCTTTTTTTTGTCTGAAATCTGGGGTAACAACTAGCTAAAGGAAGGATATTGGTCTTACCTCAATGTTTTTAGACAACTTGTGAGCAGGTTTTGGTGGTATGTTTCTTCCCTCAAATCTTGGTTTTCTCCTCTTCTTCCTCTATTGACTGCAGCCGACCCTTCCAGCTCACTTTCCTTTCATGGTTTTCTCTCCTTTATTTTAAGTCTCTTCTCACCTAACCTAAAGAGGTTTGTGTGCAACTGGGGTTTTGTCAAGTTTTTTTTAGGAAAGAGGAAGAGAAGCAAGAGCATGCAGCTGAGCACATGCAACTGTTGTAGTCAATTTTTGAGAAGAGGAAAGGTCACCTTCTCTCTCTCCCTTGCATTTATACCCCTTCTTTAATGAGGTGAGGGTGTTTAGGTGCTGGTCAAGGCTGTCCTTATCCCTTTTTTGGGTTATTTTGGGCTAGTTTTTATTCCAAATCTCCCTTAGGATTAGCCAACCCTCCTCCTCTAGGATTTTCTCTAAGGCTGACCGGTTTATATCCTTCAATTCTTCCTAATTTTTGTCGGCCAAAGACTAAATTTTTTTCTCAGGTTTTACAAAACACATGGATTCATCAGTGCACACAGCCACTATTGACTTAGAAATCGTCAATGAAAATTGAGTCACTCCTAACTTAGAAATCATAACAAAACTGCTTCCACAGATAACGCATAGATTCATCAGCGCACACAACCCTTATTGACTCAGAAATCATCAACGAAAACTGAGTCACTGCCAACTTAGAAATTGTAACAGCCCACCCTACTAGCAAGATATTGTCTACTTTGGCCCACGGGCCTCACAGATTTATTTTTGGCAGCCACACATGACCCCAAAACACATCTTACTAGTCAAAGTAAGCATGCTCATATAAGGCCTTCCCCCAAGTCCTCACCCGCAGATGTGGCATATTACAGAAATCATCAACGAAACTGCTTCCACAAGTGACGCATGGATTCGTTAATGCACACAACCCATGTTGACTCAGAAATCATCAACAAAAATTAAGTCGCTGCCGACACAAAAATCATCAACAAAAACTATGTTGCTGCCGATTCAGAAATCAGCAGCGACGGTGGAGTCGTTTCTAGCTTTACTTTTTTTTTGTGTTTACATTCTCCCATCCTAATATAAATTTCATCTGCAAAATTAAAGGGACTCATATTGATAGTGCCTCCAGATTCTTAGAGCAAATGTCACATTAACCGACTTTAGGTCGTGTATTGGGTAATTCTCTATTTGAGTCTTTAATTGTCTTAACGCATAAGCGATCACTTCCCCATGTTACATCAATCACACCTAAGTCCTTTCTTCGAGGCATCATTACTAACTACGAAACCCTCGGTATTTCGAACATATCAGTTTTAGTATAACAGTTTATCCAACCTAGTACTTACTCAACTAATCATGTCTAGGATTATATCGAAATCAGGTAATTCTAGGGGCATCAGGTTTACTTCTGTTTGATACCTTATTACCTGTTGGAGTTCCAATTATGAACCCCTTTTTCTATTATTTTCACCCCCTTCCTCATTTTAGTGACAATTCTCCTAAAAATAAATGAGTGGGTAGCACCCAGTTCAAACAACACAAGCACATTAAAGTTATTCATCGGTAGTGTACCTGTTACCACATCGGATACAACCCTAACTTCTTACTATATCAGGTGGAAGACTCTTCTTGAAGTCTGGTCATCCTATATAATTAATACTTAAAAGTGTATTTTTATCAAGGTTTTATATCATCATTTTCCAGTTGAAGTATCAGTAACTCTTTAATTGAAGCATGTTTTATAATAACAAGTCTGATAATATAAGATACCTTTAATTTATGGTAAATGTTTATTTTAAATGCAGGCCTATCACATAAATCAAAGGATTAGTTTATGAGTTTAACTACTGAAATTGAGAAAACAAAGAGAAGCTAAACTTAGAAAAGAGATGCTGGTTGAATTCAAATTAGAACACCATTCGGTTATTGGATCATAACTGGAGCTGTAAAACTTGGATTTAGGTCTGGTTTATATGAATACAAAGCTAAGACATAGGCCTAAAACTTTCATGAAGAGTCCAAGATTCAAAAAGACCGTTTTCAAGTTCAAATTGTAGCAACAACAGAGAAGTCGTAATTTGTCCTGCAGCTTAGACACTGTTAAGTGTTCAACCCATATCTCGAGTTCTAGAAGTCCAAATGACCTCATTCATATTTTGTTGGAAAGCTGAGACAATTTCCCAGAACTTTCATAAGACTGTCTATTCAAATTTTGATGTTGACAATGGCGTTTTCTGCAGACAAGAAGATAAGGATTGTTACCAAGTCAAGAGGTGGTCACCCACTCAACAATTAGTCATCAAATCAATGGTTCTAAATTTTGGCCTATAAAAGAAGGCATTTGCCATGCATTTAGGCATCTTGGTTGTTCAGATCAAGATCCTGCTCTTACTCTCTTTCTTTGTAATGTTCAAGTTTTATTCCATGTTATATTTTCCTTAATCTCTTGTTTATGCATTTCATTTCCTTTACTATACTTATATAATTATGTTCTTATCTTGTTTATTTATGTTTCTCTTATTCATAATGTTTAGCTAAGTTTATTATGTCAAGGTGAAAAGGTTACACTAATGGTGTAAGAATAAGTATAGTATAAACTCAACATGGACTTTAATGTTTGATACTAACATATTTTGTATTTATTATCTTACTCACTCTTAATACCTTGCTTGTTAAATGGTTAATCTAGATTTGTGTCAAACAACCCTTGGTACAACAAAAACTTGGCACTTTCATAGCCCAACTGTATGGTATAACCGACACCTGTACTATGAAAGGAACTTGATTTGTTGTTAACATAAGTTATCACCATGAATACCTGACAACATTTATACAAGTATTGGCATTACTCAAATAAGATAATTAATATAATCATGTTAATAAATTATAATCTGATTGGAACCTCATTTGTGTGTGGTTTCTAGTTGAATAATAATAAAAGTTTATATTATACTTATTTGAAATACCATTAGTGGATTCTCTAACCTTGACAATTGTTTTATATTTGTTTAAATCCTTACATCAATATCACATCTCAAAGCTCTCTTCAACTCCTTCTATGTTATTATCTATTTCTTTATTTGTAGTTTATACAGTTAACCTTCATGTGGTTCGACCGCGGTCATGCGGGTTATTTATTACTTCGACACTCCTGCACTTGGGAGAAGAGATCAACTTTTTGATCGTATCATTATACCCTTGGCCTCTCATGACTGGAGTTTGCCCTTGATTAAGAAGACCTTACCGGTCTATTCATGGTGACGGACTATTGGTGACTTTGATTTGGCTATCACATACTCTATGCTTGTCCAATGTTTCTGCTAGGGCATTCCTTCTTATAATGACCCTTTTCACCGCAATAACGACATCCTTGCCCCAAATATTGGCAGTATGTCCATCTATGACCCTCTCCTCTACATATAAAACATCATCTTGGTGAAACATAGCAGTCTTCCGGGTGCCTTTGTTCGCACTTCATACAGTGAAGGTAGTTCATTTTCTTCCTGTCACTAATCCTCTTTGAAGGGTTCGTTCTTAAGTGAGTTTGTCCACCTATTACTCTTCCACTTAACTACTGGTGGAACGGTACTGTTATTGTTCCCTTCTTTTTGGATGCCTCAAACATTCCACTTTTTCCCCTTCTTCAGAAGTGGCGGTCTACTGGTAAAATCATCCTCATCTTTTTTTTTACCCATTATAGGATGCCTCTATTGACCTTCTCAAATATAAGCTTCTAAGGTTTGTGTTGTTTCAATCAATTCACTTATCGTCTTAAATTGTAAAGTGATTAACTATTGTCTCAATTCCTATCGAAACTCATCTCTTAGCTTCTCAATCATGTGCTCTTCGATCGGGACGTAGTGGCAAACAACAAGAGGTCATGAAATCACCTTTCATATTCCAACACTAACATTTCACCTTGCCGTAACATTAGGAACTTCTGCTCTTTCACCTTGCGATGGTACCTAGAGTAGAATTGGTTTTCAAACTCTAATTTAAAATCTATCCAAGTCAATGTTTCGGTTGCACATCTCAGCTGGATGATTTCCCACCATGTCATGGCCTAGTCAGACAGTAGCCGAGTGGCACAATTTACCCGTAAGTCTTCAGGTATGTTAATCTGGATCATATTCTTCTCCACCTCCTTGCTATCTCAGCATCGTGCTCTCCCATGTACAGTTTATAACCCATTTCCCTCATGTTTTTGACCAATCGTACAAGTAACACCACGTTGTTCGTGGTTGCAACAATTCCTGCGGTTGTTCGCGGGAATTTGTGTAGCTAGAGTTGCTTGAGTCGTGGAGTCAGCCATGCCTTCCATTACTGCCTTAACTATTTGAACTAGAAGTCCCAAGTCATTATAAGATGAGGGCACCCCTGTTGGAACGGTTGAGGGGTGTGCCTCCGTTCTTTCCGTTGTTCCACCCTTGTTGGGGGCATTTCTTTAGTTTGATTTGGTACCCGCTCTTCTTTAGCTTATGGGGTTTTTTCCCGTAAGGACTCAGATGCTCTTACTAAAGCATAGGAACCAGTGTCATCCAATGGATCCTTATCTTGCCAACCAGAGGCATTTCGACCCCTGTTCCTCCCTTCTATGAAGGGTGGCTCGGTTCGTGCCCTTTGATGAGTGCGCATCAATCTGAAATAGATCACAACAACTTTATTATCATTAATCCTTAGGATCCTAACCAGGTGCTCTAATACTAACTGTAAAAACCCTGCTTTTCATAGCAAAAAATTAGTGGATTTATTTTTATAAGTCGTTAGGTTCTCGATGCTTTTCACAATATCATTCTATGAATTTATAAGTGCATTTCATTCATTAGTAAGGCATAACCCACATAGGATAATGTAAATCAACATTTCTTAAAAGTGACAATACACATTCTCGCAACAGTATTTAGGGTTTATCGTAACAGAATTTATCTCTTAGTGTAGAGCAATATTCATGTGATTTCATAACACAACATTCTCATAGAAGAGAATATCACAACTTACATTCACCACATCATGTTTACAAAATCATACTTTTGTATTTGTATTCCATTATAATTTTCGATACAAGCCTTTACAAAAGTGTCGAATGACAAATATTCAACTAGTTCGTTCGTTCTTATCAAATACATAAAACCTAAAACATACTATTACATAGCACCTTTCAAAATATGTGAACCTATGGAACAGGCTTTCCTACGCACCTTGATTGTATGATGTCCCTGTTACAAAAACAACATCGATACAAGAATTGTAAATAATCTAAACATGATAATAAACAACTAGAAGAACATTATTGTTACTTTTTATTATCAACTTAAAATGGGTACATTCCTTATTTTACTTTTCATATGCATTGTACAATCCTTATTATTTCGTTAAGTGTATTATTCTCACTTATACACCCCAACCTCTCCATAGGAGTTGTAGGGACAAAATTTAAACATCGGTTAGGGTTAATTACTTCACTTTAACCCGGTCATCCACCTTGGATACTTTTAGCCATAACTAATCGCAACATCCAAACTCGGTCATCCATCTTGGATGTCATTAGCCAAAACTAATCACAAAATCAAACCCGTCATCCCTTATGGATACCATTAGCTGAAGCCAATCATCATAATCAACTTGGCTATCCATCTAGATGCCATTAGCTAAAGCTAAACATCATATTTTACCCGGTCATCCATCTATAATGTAATTAGCCAAAGCTAAACATCATATTCAACTCGGCCATCCATCTAGGATGCCATTAGCCGAAGCTAATCATTAATTCATCACGGTCATCCCCTTAGGATGCCATTAGCCAAAGTTAATTAAAGTATCATTAAATTTCCTAACTTAAGCATGTTTTATAATAACAAGTCTGATAACATAAGATATCTTTAATTTATAGTAAATGCTCACTTTAAATGCAGACATATCTCACAATTTAAAGGAATGATTGATGTGTTTAACTATTGAAAGTGAAAAGACAAAGAGAGGGCTAAGCTTAAAGAAGAGATGCTGATTCAATTCAAACTAGAACATCATTCGGTTATTGGATCATAACTGGAGTTGTAGGACATGGATTTAGGTCTGCTTTATATGGATGAAAAGCTAAGATATAGGCCCAAAACTTTCATGAAGAGTTCAAGATTCAAAAGGGCCGTTTTCAAGTTCAAATTGTAGCAACAAAAGAGAAGTCGAAATTTGTCCTGCAGCCCAGAAACTGTTGAGTTTTCAACCCATATCTTCAGTTCTAGAAATCCAAATGAGCTCATTCTTGTTTTATTGGAAAGCTGAGATAAATGCCCAGAGCTTTCATGAAGACTATCTGTTCAAATTCTGACGTTAGCAATGACGTTTTATTCAGACAAGAAGATAATGGTTGTCACCAAGTCAAGAGGTGGCCACCCACTCAATAATTAGTCATCAAATCAATAGTTTTGAATTTTAGCCTATAAAAGGAGGTATTTTCCATACATTTAGACATCTTGGTTTTCAAATCAAGATCATATTCTTGCTTTCTTTCTTTGTATTTTTGTAATGTTTAAGTTTTGCTTTTATTAATCTCTTGTTTATGCTTTTCATCATAACTATATTCTTATCTAGTTTATTTATGTTTCTCTTCTTCATAATGTTTAGCTAAGTTTATTATGTCAAGGTGAAAAGGTTTCACTAATGGTGTTATAATAGGTATAATATAAACTCAACATGGACTTCAATGTTTATATCCAAGAAAGTTTGTTATTAACATGTCTTATCTTTTTATCTTACTAATTCTTAATACCTTGCTTGTTAAATGATTAATCTAGATTTGTGTTGTACAACCCTTGGTACAACAAATACTTGGTACTTTCATAGCCTACTGTATGGTATAACCGACACCTGTGCTATGAAAGGAACTTGATTTGTTGTTAACATAAGTTAACATCATGAATTCTTGACAATATTTAAAAGTATGGTGTTACTAAAATAAGATAATTAATATGATCATGTTAAAAATTTATAATGAACTATTAAGGATAAATCATCCGATTGGAACCTCCTTTGTGTGTGGTTTCCAGTTGATTAATAAAAAGAGTTTATACTATACTTATTTCTAATACTATTAGTGGATCCTCTAACCTTGACAATTGCTTTTATCTTTGATTAATACTCACATCAATATCACATCTCAAAAGTTTTCTTCAACTCCTTTTCATTTGTTGTTTATAATTTTATATAGTTCACCTCTCTGTGGTTCGACCCCGGTCTTGCCGGGTTATTTATTACTTCGACACTCCTGCACTTGAGATAAGACATTAATCTTTTGATCGTGTCAGTACTCGTACAAACATTTTATAATAATTTAACATCTATTATATCACAATAGTAGACCATTCATGATATTCGTACAAACATTCCATAAGAGTTTAGTACTAGCTATAACACAATAAAAAAAACCCTTCGTAATAAATTCACTTCGAGGAATTAACATTATACTAGAAGGAGTGGAAGTCGTCTACCTGTTCCTCCCATGGGGTGTACTTGTCCGGTCACAAGTCCGATCCCGGTCATACCACCTAACACATCAATGATCACAAATCAACACATTTGCATTTTATAATCACATAACTCGTCACCTTATATATTCCAAAAATAAGCATGTTCATATTCAAGTGTTCCACATATTACACGATCATACAATGAAATCGTTATAAGTATTTAAGTCAATTTTGATATGGAAGTGTGTTGCAGAACATCAGCAGTGAAAACTGGTTCGCTGGTGGCACAAAATTGGACAAAGAAAACTGGTTCGCTGGAGGCCCAAAACTCATCAGCAAAAAATGATTCGCTAATGACTCAGAAATTATCAACGCAATCCAATTCTATGGCTGGCGCTGAAATCATCAACGCACATAAGCTACTGCTGACTCAGAAATCATTGACGAGAACTGAGTCGCTGTCGACCTAGAAATCGTCAACGCAATCCGGTTCTATAGCTGGCACTAAAATCATTAGCGCATATATCCTACTATAAACAGAGAAATCATTGATGAAAACTGAGTCGTTACCTAATCAGAAATCACCTTTAATAAGGTGGGGGTGTTTGGGTGCTGGTCAAGGTTGTCCTTATCCTTTTTTGGGTTATTTTGGGCTGGTTTCTATTCCAATTCTCTCTTAGGATAGGCCAGCCCTCCTCCTCCAGGATTTTCTCTAAGGCTGGCCGATTTATATCCTTCAATTCTTCCTGATATTAGTCATTCAAAGACTATAGTTTTTTGTCGGGTTTTACAAAACACATGGATTTGTCAGCGTACACAACCACCGTTGACTCAAAAATCATCAACAAAAACTGAGTCTATGCCGACTTATAAATCATAAGCAAAATTTCTTCCACAGCTAACACATGGATTCGTCAGCGCACACAGCCCATGTTGACTCAGAAATCATCAACAAAAACTGAGTTGTTGTCGACTCCATGATAGGTAAAGTTTCATGGAGTTGTTCCTTAATTTTATTTTTTTGTTTGCTTAGCAATTTTGCGAAGTATTTTATATATTATGTGCCAGTGCATTCTCATATTGCCAATTAAGCACTTCCTCAATTCGATAGGTGAGGAAATTCATATATATAGCAATGGTAAGGTGTATAAAGACAAATGTGCAACCTAAAAACCACATTAAAATCATAATATCACCTAGGTTTTGAATCGTATAATGTCAGAAGAAAGAAAGTGACCGTAGTTATATCAATTTGGATATTAATGATCTCCTATAATTATATTTGGTCCAAATGTATGAAAACTTAAATGAGAATGGGAGGGGAAAAAAGAATTTTAAATTTAATTTCATCTTAAGAAAGAAAGAAATGTGCATAAAAAAGAGAGAGCATGTCCTGAAAAATGCAAAAGTTCTATTTAAGATTTGGTTCTAGCATCCGATCCAAGCAGGAAATAGTTATATGATACGTTCACATAATCTCAAATTCAACATCTCCCACAAGCCTTGAGCTCCATCCTCTAAGATTTCAACAAAATAGTGCAAGCCATTATTATGCTACTCATGCATTGTAAAGAAGAAGAAGAAGAAGAAGAAGAAGGAAACATTATGCTATACATAAATATTTAAAATGTAATGTAGTAAAATAGCACGAAAATAAATTATGTACCTGTGGAATCTTTTTTTTTTTTAATTTTAAAAATGAAATCATCATCCCTCATGAATCTAAAAAGAAAAAAAAAATCCTCTCTCCTGTCTTCACTCTTTAGGCTCCTTCAAATATTCTCACAACAGAGGATTGCCAAATCTCAATATCTCTCTCCATTTTTGTATTATATAAATATATTCTCTCTCTCACTCACCTTCTCAGCTACAAATTCCATTTCTTTTCTTTTCGTTTAATTAAGAGGAGTGGAATAACTAAGAAAAGATAAAAAAGAAAAAAAAAGGGAGAGAGACACATAAAAGCCTCTCTTCAAAGCATGAGCACCTCTTCCTCTGTTTACATTTCAACAATTCCTCCCTTTAGATCTTAGCTTCTCTCATATTTCCCATCTGGGTCCTCTCCAATATGGTAAATTATTAATCTTTCACTCTTCTTTTCTCCTGATCTCAATCAAGCATTATCTGGGTCGTGATACACCCACAACAATTCCTGTGCTTATTATTATTATTTTTTTGGTTCATCAGTTATCATGGATTGGCTTTTGATTGGTGCTGGAAGGATCAGATGGTCCTAGATTGGATTTGTTAAACACCCACCTTCCTTTTTTGACTGGGCATCAATCAGATTCTATCTAAATCATTTTAGACGGGTATTCTTTTTTCTTTGCTTGTCTGACTGTTCTTATTGACAGATTGATCTGTTCTTATTGTATTGATAAACATTGAGCATTAGCATCGAAGTATTTATTCACTTGTATAATTCATATTTGTTTACTACTAATTAAGCTAATGATTATTAGATTATCAACTGAATTATAAATTTTGTTTGATTTGGATGTTATATTTTGAACTACCTTTTCTTTTGATTGGTATTCGCAATGGATGAGGGAATTTGTTGTAATGGATTCTTGTAGCAAGAGATGGAATCAGATCTTGGTAAGCTCTTCATTGGTGGGATTTCATGGGACACTGATGAGGAACGTCTAAAGGAATATTTTAGCAAGTATGGGGAAGTGGTTGAGGCAGTGATCATGAGAGATCGAGCAACAGGCCGTGCCCGTGGCTTTGGTTTTGTTGTCTTTGCAGATCTTACTGTTGCCGAGAGGGTCATCATGGAGAAGCATGTGATTGACGGCCGCACGGTGAGTAGCTTGATTGCAAAAATCTTCTGTGCATTGTGAAAATTTATGGCGCAATGTTAACTTGTTCTAATTCAGATCATATTTGTTTAGATGTCCAAATTCATGAGTTGAACATACTCTTTCTCCCATGTTTAACTCAGAGTTAGTATTAGGACGATTAAAATATTCGTATTTTAATTTAGTTGCAGAATGTTTTGAAATGTATCAAATTCAAGTTTAGTACTCTGTATTAAAGAGTGAAAGAGACTTCATGGTTATGGTCTCCGATGATGGTGAGAAATGTAAACCAATTTTGGTCTGGAGTAGAATGAAATGTGACTTATTGTATGCTAGACACTAGAAACTAGAATGAAATGTAACTGCTTGATTTTAGATACTCCGCTCTCAATGTCTCAGGTTGAAGCAAAGAAGGCTGTTCCTAGGGATGATCAGCACATTTTAAGTAGAAGCATTAGTAATATTCATGGTTCTCCAGGTCCTGGACGCACCAAAAAGATTTTTGTTGGAGGCCTGGCATCTACAGTTACCGAAAATGAATTTAAGAAGTACTTTGAGCAGTATGGTATTATTATTGACGTTGTAGTGATGTATGATCATAACACTCAAAGGCCAAGAGGCTTTGGCTTCATCACTTATGATTCAGAGGAAGCAGTTGACAGAGTTCTGCATAAAACATTTCATGAACTCAATGGTAAAATGGTTGAGGTCAAGCGGGCAGTCCCAAAGGAGTTATCACCAGGGCCTAGTCGGAGCCCTCTGATGGGGTACAACCACGGTTTGACTAGGGCCAACAACTTTCTTAATTCATATGCTCAGGGATATAATATGAGCTCTGTTGGAGGTTTTGGAATGAGGATGGATGGTAGGTTTAATCCACTTGTCACTGGTCGAAGTGGCTTCGCTCCATTTGGCACCAGTGGTTATGGGACGAGTATGAATTTAGAGCCAGTCTTGAGTCCAAGCTATGGTGGAGGTTCCAACTTTGGCAACGCTCCTGCATATGGGCGGATCTCAAGTCCCTATTATAGTAGTAATCCAAGCAGGTACAGCACCCCCATAGGTTATGGTGTTGGGAATGCAAGAAATGATTCTCTCTTGAGCCCTACTACTCGGAATGTTTGGGGAAATGGGGGCCTCAACACTGCCACAAATCCTGGCAGCCCTGGTCCTCTGGTGGGATCTGGATCTGGAAGTTTTGGAGTTTCATTTGGGAATAATGGAGCAAATTGGGGCACCTCTACTGTTTCAGCTCAAGGTGGAGGGATTGCTTCTGGCTATACTAGTGGCAGCATGGGTTATGGGAATGGTGACAGCAATTATAGTTTTGGTGGGTCAGGATATGCAAGAAACAGTGGAGCTAGTGTACCACCAACTTCATCATTCTCTGGTTCAATTGGTGGTTATGAGGGGTCCTATGGGGAACTTTACCGTAGTGGTTCAGTTTATGGTGATTCAACTTGGCGAACTGCAATCCCCGAGCTAGATGGGTCCGGATCATTTGGTTATGGACTCGGAGATGTAGCTTCAGATGTTACAACTAAGAGTTCTGAGGGTTATATTGGGAGTTATGGTGTTACAAGTAGACAGTCAAATAGAGGTAACACTTTCCTTTGAACATTCTTTGAAATAGTTTAGGTTGTAAATAAAATCTAATAGAACTATATATACATATATGCCAGTGCACATGGGCATCTGTGTGTCTGCAATTGTCACAAACATTTATGTTGAGTGAAAACTTCTAGAAGAATTCTTTAACTGGAGCATCAAAACAATTATATGATGTTTGAGCGCTCTTTTATTTCTTTTGCATTGACAAGTTCATAGCAAAATCTCAATTAGGTTTGCTTATAAAGTAAAAGATGGTTTTATCTCCTCATTGAACGATGTTATCCATTTCCATGTAGGCATGCCCTTATCAATATTAATATCTTTGGATTGGTATCATAACTTTTTTTTTCCCTTAACCTGCATTTTTGTTGAAAAGGATCCACACTGCTGCCTCGACTACACATGCTTTAGTAATTTTCTAGACGTGTTAATTCTACATGGATTTATTTTTTTTAATTATTTTGACTGACCTTGTCTTGCATATAATCCTTGAATTCTTAACAATTTGGATCGATGACATATCAGAACTTTAATTTTCATTTCCAGATTTTTAACCAATTGGTAGGCCTATTTATATATTGTCTAATTCTCTTATGCTGGAATTCACTTGCATAAAAAACTGCGCAGAAGGTTTTATATATATATATATATATATATATATAGTTCTCTCATTCTTTCCTTTGGGAGTGGAAGTGGACATCAATAATCTCTAAATTCAAGAAGTATTCCTATGCTATGTTTGACTTAGTGGACATGTGTGTACATATCTATCTAAATATGCGAGTTCATCTAAAACATTGACTTGTCCAAACATGCATTTGAGCAATCTGAGTTTTAAAAGATATAATAAAATATTAAGACGCATCTTCAGCTTTTAGCAATTTTGGTTGCTGATATTCAGTAGCTAATTGCTAACATCTGGTACTAATTTTAGCTTTTCTTTTAATTGGTACTTGCTTCAGGAATTGCTACCTAGGAGATCTGTTAATGGATATCACTTGATAATTGTAGGTGAAGGAATCTCTTTAAACAGGTGAAGAATTGTGAATTTCATACGTCCCGTCTTGATTACGTTCAGCTTATAAAGAAATTTATCTTACAGAGCTAACGAGGGTTCTTGATTTGCATTATACACATTGAGAGAAAGCAGTTACAAGGGATTTTGTTTAAGGTTTGAGATTTGATTATTTTTTCTTTCTACATTAGTCAAAAGCTTAGGTTCCTTTGGCATTTGAGTGAGGTGTAAAATCGGATTGTGGGACGTATACTCAGGAAGATTGGTTCCATAAATGTATGTGCATCTTCAGCGAGGTGCCCCTGTGGTAATGGTAGTTGGTTAAAAAAAAAAGGAGGATTTTCTTTCATTTTCTTTTTTGATTTTGCCTGCCTAAGGTGCTGGTTGCTGTCAGTATTTTTGCTCCTCTTTATTTGTCTCTCCCAGATTGTATTTGAGGTTTTTTCTTATCTGCTAGTGTGAAACATTATAAGGGATGTTCTTTTACGATCCCCACCCCCAGAAATAAGTTGCATAATATTCTGATTCATTTTTTATTAATTGACAGTACTATAAAAGCAAGTTCACACTCGGATGGATGCTGTTCTTTCATGTATTTAAATGAATGCGAGATTGAGGTTGAGATTGTAATTGCGATTGCATGTTATTACCCTCATATGGTTCTATAATTATTAGGTAGCATAAATAAATATTTTGTGCAAAATGCTAATGACATACTTAAGTTGTTGTCGAATGCGGTATGCGGACATGCAGTGTTTGGAGTCCCCATTTAGTTTGGAGTCCCCATTTAATTGTTTAGTTCAAGGTTTTTAGAAAACCCAAATGAACTCAAGGGTAAGGGATTGATTGTAGTTAGAAAAGGTATTAGCACCCCTAACACACTTTATCTGAGGTAAGTTGTTTTGTGGTTTGATATAGTTCAGAGGTTTTGATGGTTTTTTGGTTGGTGGACTATTTGTGGTTTAGGATTTGAGATTTACTTGTATGAATAAACTTGGCGTTTAAGAATTTATTATGGATCGTGTACCCAAATAAATTATTAGAAAAGGTTCTTTGTAATTTTTGTATTACGATGAAAAATACTCTAAATTAAAATTGATGAATATTTAAAATAACTTTAAGAATTTTCTAGTCAACTCTGGTATTTCAAATACCAGCCTTATTTGTAGGTCTAACATTCTATACTAGGATTTTTAACTATTAATTTTCATATATTAAAAAAATGATGGTCTATTAAAATATTGACTAAATTCTCATGAATTTAATAAATTAATTATTAAATTCTAAAATTTATGGGAATACATATTATGAATTTTTGTATGGAAATGCTACGCAATATGATTATCTTTGTATTTTTTAGACACTTGACAGTATCCAATTAAAACATTTAATTCTTTTTATCATTTTGGTTTTAAACATTTAAAAACATATAAATAAAAATAGAAATAAAAATTACACACTCATCTTCTTTTTACTAATTAAACCACACGCTACAATTACATTCAATATAATTTAAACACACACTAAACATTTATAATTTACAAAACAAGCCTCCCAAAATTCCCAAATCAATATGAAGAAATGTTGGGAACGTAGCGCGTCTGCTTCACGTGTTACCGCCACTGGCGGTGCATGGAGCCACGCGTCACCTTCGATGAAAATAAAAAATTGAGGGATCGGGAATATCTTCTCCTTTCCCTCCTCCCTGTGCCGGCAGTGAGGACCAACACCACCTGCAAAACCAAGAAAAATCAACAAACAATCAATAGTTTTTTTCTTTTTCTCTAGACCCCCCCCCCCCCCAACTAATCTTTTCTCCTTCATGGGTTCAATGCTACAATTACTTGTTGTTGTCTTGATGGTTGAAGATGGGAGGAGAAGAAGCTGTCGTGACTGGTGGCACGTTAGTACAAGCAATAATAGGACCCGGGGGGAGTAAACTCATCTGCGAGATGCATAACGTCTTCTTTTTTCTTCCTGAGCTGGTGGTGCTGCTAATGGTGGGTCACTATGTAGATGAGGGAGGCAATGTTGGTTGGCTTTAGGTTTGGGTCTTTTGGTTGTCTAAACAGGGGGAGATGGAGGTTGTGAGGGTGGTTGTTGTCGAACTGGGTGGAGGATCGACTAGCTTGGGTTGAAGACGAGGTGTGGCTATCCATTGGAGATGAGGTGATAAGGGGGCTGTGGGGTTGAAGGTCGAAGATGTCAAAAATATATTTTTTGGGTTTTTGCTATTTTAAAAAAAAATAAAAAAATTAAATAAAAAATTGAAAAGCAACAATTATTATGGACTTTTTTTTTAGTTTAATGTGGGTGTTCGGGCCAGCTTACACGTATCTCAACTAATTCCACGGGCCCTGAAGTTAACGATCATGTAAGCCTCCAGTGGCCATCATATGAGCAACCATAAGGCTCGAACTTGAGACCACAGAGAAAGCAAACATCTTGATCCCAAACTCTTACCACCGGACCACCACCTATCATTACAAGTATTATGGACTTAAATTGTATAGTTGCTTGCTGTGATCAATTGTTCTGAATCATGGATTATTTGCCCTTGTATGAATGGTTACAGTTATGTACTTATATAGTGACTTTGGTTGTCTGTCATGGGTTCCATCTTCAACTATATATTCTGATACTCTGTGTGGTCGAATTGTCACTTATCCAAACCTGGATGGAATTGCATGTGTCTTGATTGGCTTTTCAAATCACTTTCATTTCATTTCGTTCTAATGATGAGTCCTACAATTCCAATGATATTTGGAGATTTTTTTAAAAAAAAATGACTTTTAAAAGATTATTACTTTACCAAATAAATTTTTAAAATTGGCATTAACCTAAAATTAACAAGTTGTTTATCCATGTAACCATGATCCCTTGAAGAGTTGTTAGTTTGTCTAATAGTGCTCCAATTACTCTTTTGTTTAACTTTATTGGATTCCCTTTCTTTTCAATAGGAAGATGATGGATGATTCTTTCTAGGAGTTTAAAATGTCAAAAAGTAAATATTGATTGAAACACAAGTGCACGGGTCCTGCCATGTAATAAAATGAATAAGAAAATTTATCACGAGAATTGAAAAACAATTAATAAGTATTAAAATTTATTAAATTATGATTTATTTAATAAATCAGATAGGAATGATTTGTTACACTATAGGAAAAAAAAAAAAAGAGAGTTCAACTCAAGATAATAAAATTCTAAGATTTTTGATTCACTATACCTAATCTTATGCAAAATTCCTAATTGAATTAATTAGGTATATTTATTAATGTTAATAATCGATTTTCTCTAATTAATTTATTTATCAATCTCTCTTAATCATTAATAAAATATATTAACAAGCAATTTTTCCACATTCTTATGATAATTCTAAACCATTAAGAACAATGAAACTCCAAAACATTACACAAGTTCATAGATGTCTATATCATACATATTCTTAATGGTATCTCAAATATAGGCTAAAACAAGTATCACTTTTCAGTTACAAATTAATCCCAAATCATGTATAGGGTGATCAACCATTCATAAGCATTAAGTTCAAAATGAGATACTCAACAAATATTGAATTAATTCAATCAAAGAAATATTCACATAATCACTACATCATAATTCTAGAAAGAAAATTTATTTCATAATCATACTAAAGAAAAACATATTTGATACATTTAACATCACTAAAGATTCTGGTTCCTTAATGAAATGGGTTCCTTAAAGATTTCAGCAAACAAAGATGCCAATTCCTTGAAGAACTTATTTGGTTCCTTGAAGAATTGGTCTCCTTTAAGAATTCAACCACCAAGGATACTAACTATTTGAAGAACTTAGCTTCTTCTCCTTTCTAATGCTAGGTTGGATCAAGAAGAAAGTTAGTTTTCTTGCTGATAACTCCACCACTCATGTAAGGCTTTAAACGTTGACCATTCACTATAAATATTTCTCATCATGAGTGACTTTTACTTCTCCATGTGGAAAGACTTTGATGACCATGAATGGGTTTAACCATTGTGATTTAAGCTTTCCTGGAAACAGGCAAAGCCATACATAGTAAAGCAATACTTTTTGCCCAGGTAAGAAATCCTTCTTTAAGATGTGTTTATCATGCCAAGCCTTGATCCTTTCTTTATAGATTTTAGCATTCTCATAGGCTTCATTGTGGAACTCGTCCATTTCATCAAGTTATAAGAAACACTTTTCACCTGCACCTTGAAGATCATGTTTAGGGGTTTCATTACCCAATAAGCTTTATGCTCGAGCTTTACAGGAAATGGCGTGATTTCCCATAGACCAATGATAAGGTGACATTTTTTAAGGTGTCTTGAATATTGTCCGATAAACAAACAGTGCATCATCTAGTTTTCTAGCCCAATCTTTTTGGGAGCTATTAACAATTTTATTTAAAATTTGCTTCACCTCCCTATTTGATACCTCTACTTGATCATTTATTTAAGGATGATAAGCCAATGTTCTCTGATATCTAACTCTATATTTTACCAAAAGAGCTTTAAATTGTTTGTTGCAAAACTAAGTTCCTTCATCACTAATAATGGCTCTAGGTTCCCAAATCTAGTAAAAATATTCTTTCAAAGAAAATTAAGCACTATTTTTCCATAATTAGTAGGAGTTATGATTGCCTCAACCCACTTGGATATATAGTCCATTGTTAGAAAAGTGTATTTGTTGTTGTAAGACAAAGAAAAGGGTCCTATAAACTCAATATCCTAAACATCAAACAACACTACCTCTAGAATATTTTGCAAAAGCATTTTATTTTGTCTAGATATGTTCCTAGTATATTGGCATCTATCACATACGGTGATAAAAGTATAAGCATCCTTGAAAAAGGTAGGCCAATAAAATCCTGATTGAATAATCTTAGTTGTGGTATAATGAGTTTCAAAGTGCCTTATTTTGAAACACATCACCAAATAATTTGGTCTGCATAATGCCTATAGAGTATTATTTCCTCTTAGTAGTAATGTTTTACTTTCAAGAGAAATTTCTTCTTTTGTTGGTACGAGAATTCTGGAGGAATGACCTTACCTATAAGAAAATTCACATAATTTGTATACTAAGATAAAGGTTTTGCTATAAGAATAGATAAAAGTTGCTCTATACTGATGTGTGTTGAGACCATAGTTATTAAACCCGGCCCGAGGGTTGACCCGGCCAAGGGGCCGGGTCCCGAGTTTCATGGGTCAACCCGGGTCAACCCAGATTAACCCGGGAAAATTAAAAAAGATTAAAATTTTAATATTTTATATGAAAAAATCATTGTAAATATAGATTATACATATTATGAAGTTTAAAAGAATATTTTAAAAAGTTTTTTATCCCACATTAAAAAGATATTATGTTAAGCTTTTAAGTTAAAGTTATAAAACCCGGCCCGAGGGTTAACCCGGCCAAGGGGCCGAGTCCCGGGTTTCATGGGTCAACCCGGGTCAACTCGGATCAACCCAGATTAACCCGGGAAAATTAAAAAAGATTAAAATTTTAATATTTCATATGAAAAAATCCATGTAAATATAGATTATACATATTATGAAGTTTAAAAGAATATTTTAAAAAGTTTTTTATCCCACATTAACAAGATATTATGTTAAGCTTTTAAGTTAAAGTATTTAAACTAAAAAAGTTTTTTATCCCACATTGAAAAAACATAACTTTTTCCTTGGAAACATAGAGTATATATACTAATAGGTTTCAAATCCCACATTGAAAAAACATAACTTTTTTCATGTGAACATAGAGTATATATATGAAAGGGCTTCAAATCCCACATTGAAAAGATATTATGTTATCCTTTTAAGTTGAAGTATTTAAACCAAAAGGTTTTTTATCCCACATTGAAAAAACATGATTTTTTTTCTTGGGAACATAGAGTATATAAAACTAATGGGTTTCAAATCCCACATCGAAAAAACATAACTTTTTTCATGAGAACATAGAATATATATATGTGAAAGGGCTTCAAATCCCACATTGAAAAGATACCATGTTATCCTTTTAAGTTGAAGTATTTAAACCAAAAGGTTTTTTTATCCCACATTGAAAAAACATGACTTTTTTCTTGGGAACATAAAGTATATATACTAATGGGTTTCAAATCCCACATTTGAAAAAAAAAAAACAGGGTCTTGTCCGGGTTCGCCCGAGTCAACCCACCGGGTCGCCGGGGTTTGGTCGGGCTATTGCCACAGCCAGTCTTTTATTAAATCCGGACCAGTCTAGCCACCAGGTCAACCGGGTCTCGGGTCTACACGCCAGGCCGGGCCGGGTTTAATAATAGTGGTTAAGACTTAATTTGCTCTTATAACTTTATCCACAAGAGATGATCCGCCGCCATATTTGTAATTCCATTCTTGCCTTTAGTTTTAACATCAAAATCTTGTAGCAAGATAACCCAAAGGATAAGTCTTGTCTTGGCTTCTTTCTTGATGATAAGATATTTAATTGCAGCTATTACCTTATTCCCAATGAGATATGACTAAAAGTTATCAAAAATAAATACTATAGCAAGTAACTCTTTCTTTGTGGTGTAGTTAAGATGGGCATTATTAAATGTCCAACAAATAAAATAGATTAAGTGAAACTACTTGTTCTTTCACTGATCTAATATCGCGCCAATCACATAGTCATTTGCATTACATATCAATGCAAACGGTAAACCCCAATCCATAAATATAACTGTTGGAGCTGACACAAACTTCTCTTTAAGTAACATGAAAGCCTTCTCACACTCTTCATAAAAAAAAATAGAGTTTCCTTCATAAACAAGTTATAAAGATGTTTGGAAATCCTAGATAAGTCTTTGAGGAATCTTCTATAAAAATCCTAATTCTTTTTATCATTATTGTTTATGGAAGCGTCTCTATTATCTTAATCTTAGCTTTATTAACTTCAAATTCCTTAGACAAAATTTGATGATCCAATACAATTCTTTCTTTTACCATGAAATGACTTAATTTTCTTCCAATTAAGTATTAGGTTAGTTTCTTCATATCTCTAAATAACTAATGTCAATTTCCTAAGGCAATCATAAAAAGAAGAGTTGAATATAAAAAATGCATCCATAAAAATTTCATATCTAAAAAGATTGCCCTTATACACCTTTAGAATGTGGTTGACGCATTACAAAGCCCAAAAGACATCATTGAAAGAAAAGTACCATAAAGGCATATGAAAATGGTCTTCTCTTAATCTTTTGGTGCTATTGATGCTTTATTATACGCTAAATAGCCATCTAGGAAATAATAGTACACATGCCCAAGTAGCATATCCAATATTTGATCAATGAATGGTAACGAAAAATGATCAATTTGAGTGGCGTTGTTCAACTTCCAGTAATCCATATAAATTCTCCATTTAGTCACGATTCTTATAGGGATTAACTTATTGTTTGCATCTCTCACCACTGTCATTCCTCCCTTCTTTGGTACTACTTGAACATGATTGGCCTATAAGCGATCAGAAAGCAAGTAAATTACTATAACATCTATCCATTTTAAGATGTCTTAATACACACCAAATATGATATAGAGATAAACACTTTGTTTTTTACACCACTATCAAATATAATTTTGTGATTATCTCTTTTTTTTTAACTATCTTATCTCTATTGTTTTTGTTTTTGTTCTGAAATAGTAACCAAACAGTAGCCAAAAAGGAATGCCACTGAGATATTTGTCATTTGTTGTAGAGAGGTTCATGAAGAGGGGGTACTCAAAACAATAATGTAGACATTGGAGTAAATCCTTGGATTGAAGACATTGATCTTGCAAGAACACCGTAGTAGAATTCAGGGATGTTTGATGGATAATATCAAAGGCAAGGCCAGAATAAATAGACTTAATTTGAAACGGATACATATTTGTTCAAGGAAATGCCATTTATTAAGCCAAAAAGTATCAGGATTTTCTTTCGTGGGCAAGAATATGAAGGTAAATATTTGAGCCTTAAAATTACAGTGTCCACGTTGGTTTAGAGAACTGGATTTTTTCTAACCTATATTGTCCTCGAACTTGGACAAACCAAATGACACAGACAAGAGGTAAGGATAAATGAGTTTGTTATATATTAAAAATTTTAAAGACTACAAATATTATAAATTTATTACAATTTTTTATATAAAAATAAAAAAACAATCCATTCAAATAGGAAAAAAAAACTAGAAAATAATAATAATAAAGAAAAGAAAAATATTTATTTTTTAAAAAATAAAACCTTATATCAGTACTCTTCCGGGTTGGAAGGAACTTATCCTCGAGTTTAGTTTTAAGTTAAAAATTGTTCTCCATCAACAACATTCTTTTGTACGTGACCCACCCTATCATGACTTCCTAACATCTCTATGCGGGTTATCCCATTACGAGTCTCTAATACAATACTTTTGTATGGGTTACCTTGTGGATTCCCAACACTAATTTTGTGTGAGTTGCCTCATCGTGTATTCTTAAGATAATACCTTTAAATGCGTCATCTCATCATGTTACCATCAAGATTTTGAATGATAGTAACTAACACAGAAAAAAAAAATACACTAGTTCTGAAACGTTTCTTTTTTTTTTTAGGAGGAACGTCCCCATCCCCTCCTACACAAGCATGTCTTGTTCTTCAACCTCTTTCAGCTATGATTGTTCTGCAACACACAATAAAGTAAAATAACTATCAAGGATCATTGAGCTTTCTTCTAGCTATAATTGTTATGTAACACACAACAAAGCAAAAGCAAAAGCAAAATAACCCCTCAAAGATCATTAGGATTTCAAATCAATTAAGACAGATGAGAGTGAAGAATAAAGAGATTTGTTATATGTCAAAACACTCAAAAACTAAAAACTTCATAGGTATAAGAAGACTCTCAAAACACTTAATTTTATTCATTCATATCTCCACTTGTGAAAAAGCTATAATTTTATATATAAAAAAACTAAAAAACCCTATAATAATACAAAATAGAAAAACAAAAACTACGATTCCCTCAAATAGGAGAAAAAACTAGAAAAACATAATAAAATAAAAGGCTCCTTCATCACCAAAATCTGTTAATTCCTATTTGGATGAAAGATTGCCCTTTGTAATTCAATATCACAGAGCTTCTCCTCTTCGAAACTTCCCTAAATGGACCAAGTTAGAAATCTAGTAAATCAAGTTGAACAGGTTATGAGAACAAGTGTAATGAAGGTAAAGAGTTTTAGAGATGAAGGTACAAGGATATTGATATGGAACCTTGGTGGGCAATTAACATGATTTTTACACTTTGCATGATCTCATGTATTTAGCAAGCCTAACAGTAGAGAATCACAGACGCCAGTAGAGATTGAAGAGGATTTGCAATATTGGTTTAGGTTCATTATTTCCAACTCCAGCCAACGTTATCAAAATCATAAGTTGGGTAGTAAAAGTAATATATATATATATATATATATATATATATATATATATATATATATATATATATATATATAATTTAAGAGTCAACAGTATATAATATGTAAAATTAAATTTAAAAATTGAAAATTAATAAAATAAAATTTAACTCATGCAAAATCAATAAATTCCATCAATTTCACGAGATTAATAAAATTATAATTAAATACCCTAGTTAACTCCTTTCTCCCACGTTAAACCAAAAAAAGCCCTAACCCACTACTCTCTTTCTCTCTCTCACCGATCACCAGTCGACACTATCGGTACCATATCTCTCTCAAAACACCCTTTTTTTTAACTCTATCTCCTTCAGTGCTTCTCCTCCATCTCTGTTAATTATTTTTTGGAATAATCTCCTTCCTCTAGCAAAGTTATTATGTATCACATTCAAGTTTGCCCCTATTCCCTCTCATCTTCTTTGTTAGATATTTTTATTACCAATGAGGATTAGTATAATGTATTACTGCTCTATGTTCATGGTTTTTTGCTTTATAATGGTGCTTTCATGAGTTGCAACTATTGCTCTCACTTTCTTGCATTTAAAGAGATCTCTCTTGTTCAGATTTGTCACTAGATTACGAGGTTTATTGTTTTTCTTGAACACAAGAAAATCTAATGGCTTTCAAGATTAAGAGTGGGGCTTTCTGGTTACATATGCTAACCTGTACAATTTATTTACTGAAGTTCTCTGTCTTCTGGGTTTTCATGCTGCATCTCAAATCATTTTGCTTTTGCTACAATTGCAGATCACTACGTACTGGACTTGCATTATCATCGTTTGACCCTGATTACATCTATATCCAAGGGGTTGATTAAGAGGTGATTGCTTAGGAAGCCGTATTAACTTCTCTCTTGTTTAAATGTTTTTCTTGCTTGACATTTTTTAGTTCCAGATTGACTAAACGTACATTAAGTTTACATTTCAGTTGCCTTTACAAAGTTGTAGTTTGATCACCCTCATTTATTTTGCCGGGGGCATTTTCACTTCCTTCAAAGTTGTATTGTAAATATTGTGTGTTTAATAAATAAAGTACTCTTTCTTATTCTATGGGTTTTTCTGTTCTTTCTTGAATAGATAGTGAAGAATTTTGAGAGAGTTATTTTGCAGAAACAGCGGTTGTACACATGTATATATACAGGGGAAATTATGTAGAAGGAAAGACAATCTTGCACATAATTTCTCTCATCAATCTTGCTAAGATTATATATTAATAATAAAAACACAATCATTATCAGATCGAAGGATTTTATTGTGAGCTAAAAACTAATTAATCGCTAACAAATGAAAATACTTAAAACAATCAAATATGCCATGCTTAGCTTTCAGCAGATACACCCAAGTAACTCAAGAGAAATCATTGATAAAGGTATTTACTAAGAACAAATTTTGAAAAATAAGCTAGACGACGATGCCATAAGTGGTGCTCAAATGAAGGATTAGCTGCTGCTTGAAAGCCCTTGGAGACTAGAGATTTATGAGAGATATAATAGAGATCATGTAGAAAAAATCATTCTCAATCATTTTCTTGGTGACAAGATCTTGAAACACAACCTTGGAAGAGGTAAAAATCACTTTATAATTTAGAGTAAATGTAATCTTACTGAGAGAAAGCAACTAAAATAAAAAAGATGGGAAAAAGGAACATCAAACACTATCTTATTAGAGAGTAGGTTGATTTTTCCCTTCCTTTAACATAAGCATTTTTCCCATTAGCTACAGACACAAACGTGGGATGGACGAATGACTTAAACTCATGAATGTTATTTAATTTGTTTGACATGTAATCAATGGCACCTAGAATCAATTATCCAAAGATCATGCAAATTTACAAGTTCTAACGCAGTCATGAAAGCAACCAGATTACCTTGGCTATTTTCCAGGTCTTTTTCTACTAAAAAATTAGCAAAATGACTGAGAAGAGTAGTTGGTTGTTTTTGGTCTTGACTGGTTGATTCATCATGTGACTTTTCTTAGTCATGCTTATCTTGCAAATAATTTGCAAAATCAGATATTAGAGTTGTAGAATTGGCTGAGAAGCTCTCGGTGGAACTTGTATGGTTATTTACAAGGTATGACTTATGATTATTTGCACGTCTTCGTTGTCTTCTCATATCCTTTGCAAATTAATGCTTAGTTTCGGGATGAAAAGGCCAATAATGATCTGCATTATGACCAAGATTATAGTAGTATTGGCACTTCAAATCTGTTCGTTTCCCTTTATAGGATTTAACATCAGATAGTGGTTTGTACTGACCATGATTAGAAACTCTATAATTCATATCCTACGACATCAATTTGGCCTGATAAGCACAAGTATCAGATACTCCAACTTCACGAGTCATTACTTTTTTATGTATTTCTTCACGTTGAATGGTAGCGCAAACTGACTTCAAGTATGGCAGTTCTAGATTCATCGGAATATGGCTTCACAGGTCTTCAAAATCTGGGTTAAGACTTGCCACCAGCTGAAATATTCTATCCTCCTCGGTTCTTTTTCATAGTGTGGCAGCATCTGTAGTGTGAGGGCGATACATTTCCAATTCATTCCACAAGCTTTTAAAGCTTCCTAATATCTGAACAAAAGGTTTTCCTTATTAGTGAAGGTTAACAACTTTGCGATGAATCTGGAAAATCCTGGCAGAGTTATTTTGATTTCCATACATGTCACGAATGGCATGTCATAGGTCCAATGATGATTTTGAGAAACTAAAAATCTCAGCAAGATTCCTCAACATGGAGTTAAGAATCCAGGACATAATCAGCTGGTCTTTAAACAACTATGCTCCATATTCTGGATCATTAACTTATGGAGAAATGTTAGAACCACTTATAAATCTCAACTTAGATCTTCTATAAAGGGTAATAGTAACAGTCATTAACTAAGAAAGATAATTGAATTCATTCAATAACATAGAGCTTAATCTTTGAGAGGTGTTTGTATCATCAGAACAATTTGCTAGCACGGAGACCTTTGAGCCAATATCAATGGCATCCTTCAAGTGATCTTCCATGGTAGCACAACTAATTCTGCCTACAGTTTAAGAATTCAAAGACCAATGCTCTGATACCATAAAGAATTTTGAGAAAGTTATTTTGCGGAAACAGAATTCTTAATCACATTCTTTGGCTGTACACACACACACACATATATATATATATATATATATATATATATATATATATAGCAGGGAAATTATACATCAAGGAAAGACAATCTTGCACATAATTTCTCCTATAAATCTTACTAAGATTATATACTAATAATAAAAACACAATCATATCTAAACTAGGTAACAAATAAGTTATATTAGGCAATGACATAATGGTAGACTATCTGCAGTATCTTCAACAATATCTACAGTATATCTACAGTATCTTCAATAGATAGTTTAGACACTTTTGTGGAAATCGGTTTATATTATGTGTTTCAAAAAGAATGGATGAAGTGAATTATTTAGGACAAGAGAATTATTTGAGTAGGGCAATTCCTGGCCGCCAAGGATAAATATATGAGTACTTAAAGCAACACAATATTTTTGAAGTTCTTTTTGTGCTTTAAAGGCCTTTTTTTCCCTTGAACAGAGCTACTACCAAAGGCAATGTGGGCTATTATATCAACAGTAGTTTTTGAAATCGCTCATTCATGTTTGTCTTTATATATTGATCCTTGGTGATTACACTCTGATTTTTCCACTTCTCGGTCGTCTATGTAGTACACGTTTCCATTCTCCCTATCATAACCTGTCAGGTCAAGAAACAATAGGCATGGAAACTAATTATATTATATTTAGTAGTTTAAGAAAATTTAAGAAAAAAGGCTTGGAAACATTATCACATGAATTCATTGTGACACTTATCATGTAAGTGAAACATTATTCTTAGAATGTGTAATTTTACTATGTAATTCCATGTCTTTTGTATTGTGCTTTTCAGATTATCTGAAGAATTAATCACAACCCTTGATATTAGACTTTAACTCTAGATTAACAATCTTATATTAATTGATTATAGGGCTAATTTGAATTGATCCTTGAACTGACGAACACATGGCATCTAAAAAAATTCTAGCAGTATTAGACATGATGTGGGATGGCAACATGGTATAAATATTTATAATAATTCAAGAAAAGTTCAGTGCAAGTATTGTCAGAAAAATTTCAATGTAGGCATTCACCGTTTCAAATATCGCAAGGATGTTGAGTCATGCCATCAAGTACCAGAAAATGTAAAAAAGATGATTTTGAGTGTTTTGGTGAAAAATCAAGAAGCATCTAAAAAGAAAAGAAAGACTTTTCAATATATTGGAAAAAATGATGAAGATAAAGGGAAAGAAATTAGCTCAATGAACAAAGAAAAGAGAACAGTTAGTGGGAGTGAAAGTACACAAGGTGCCTTCAATCATTTATTAAAAAAGAATCTTAGAGAAGAAGAATGTCAATAAATTGTAAGGTTTTTATACACTAGTGTGATTATGTTTAATTATGTGAAAAACCCTAAGGCATTTGAATTGGTTGCAAAGCTTGGGCCAGGTTTCAAGCTTTCATTTTACCATGATATTAGATAGAAGTATTTGAGGCCATGTTTGTTTCCCGGAAAGTACTTTCTGGGAAATCACTTTCCAAACTTTCCTGTGTTTGTTTGCCATTAGAAAAATTGGTCAACGGAAAACACTTTCCGGTAAACGAAAAACACTTTTCAGTCAAAGAAAAATTTGGCTTGGTTTCCAGGAAAGTGTTTTCCCTTTTGGCTGTGTTTGTTTTTCGAAAACTGGTTTCCGGGAAATCACTTTCCAAACTTTCCTGTGTTTGTTTGCCATTATGAAAGTTGGTCAACAAAAAACACTTTCCAGTCAAAGGAAAATTTGGCTTGGTTTTCAAAAAAGTGTTTTCCTGGAAAATTTAGGTGGAAAACACTTTCCGGAAGTTATGAAAAATTTAGAAATGTCATTATTTGCTGATTATATCAAATTTAATCCTCAAACTTTTGATTGCTATATATATTTTGTTTTGAATATTTATTTTTCAATTTCATCTCTTAAAATTTAATTTTTATATTAACTTTGGTCATTATTTTATAATTTCTATTTGTTTTTTCCTTATCATTTTTTTATTTAAATTTTTTATCTATCAAATTTGGTTCTCATTCTTTTGATTGTTACTTATTTTATTTGAAATAATTTATGAAATGTTGATTATTATTATTTTAATTTCTTAATTTTTAATTTTTTTTTTAATTTTTTAGATTTGATCTCTATTATTTTGATTATTATTTATTTTATTTGAGATAATTTATGAGATTATATTTTTTTTCAATTTCATTCTCATTTCACTTTTAATTTGTAAGATTTGTTCCTCATTATTTTAATAAACTTGAGAAAAATAAAATATTAATAAGTTATTTTCCAGCTCATTTTCCATGACATAACCAAACACTGGAAAGTGTTTTCCAACTTATTTTCCATTACACTACCAAACATCATAAAGTAATTCACTTTCCCGGAATTCACTTTAAAAAAAAAAACTACTTTTCAGCAAACAAATAGGACCTGAAGCAAGTAGATCAAATAATGAACTTACTTAAGGAGTATAAGCTAGAATTAACAAAAAAAAAAAAAATAGGTTGTTAAATAATGTTTGATGGATGGAAAGACATTCTATTTGCAACTTTTTGATTAATAGTCCTAAAGGAATAATGTTTTTGTCGTCAGTGAATACCTCTAATATGTCCAAAACTACTAATAAAATATTTGAGATTTTGGAGGCTATTATGGAGAGAATTGGAGAGGAAAATGTTGTGTAAGTAATCATCGTTAATGCTACAAATTATAAAAGAACAGAACAATTGTGATGAAAAAGAGAAAAAAGAATGTTTTGGACACCATATGTTGCCCATTGTATAGACTTGATATTGGAAGAGTTTAAGAATAAGCTAGAGGTCCTTCAAGTAACTATTGTTAAGGGAAAGATAATGAACTCATATATTTATTCAAGAACTATTCTTATTTCCATGCTAAGGCACTTTACAAAAGAAAAAGATTTGATTAAGCCTACTACCACTCGGTTTGTTACTGCATACTTGACTCTAGGATGCTTGAATGATTATAAAATATAGCTAATGAAAATGTTTACTTATAACCAATGAAGGTCATGTAGGTTTTCAAAAATAAAAGAAGGGAACTGAATTCAAAGCTATGGTTTAGACAACAAGTTTTGTTATGATGTCACTACATGTATTAAGACAACATATCCTCTAATTAAAGTTCTTCGATCAATTAATTCAGATAAAAAAATCAACTATGGGTTTTATATATGAAGCAATGGATCAAAAAAAAAGATACAAATGGGTTTTGGTTTTGTGAAAAAAAGGTACCAATTATCTATCTTGTTAACTGTTCATTTATTACTAGTAGTTGATCATTTATGTTTATTTTAATTTTGTATTATTTAACTTGTTATTAATATTCTTCTTCTTATTATTTTGTAGTTATATACGTATATGGAATATTATTGATGCAAGATGGGAACTTGAACTCCACATATCTTTACATGCAACAACATCTTATTACTTGATTCCTCATTTTTATTATAATCTTAATTTTAAGATTAATACCAATATTAAAATTAGATTGTATCAATGCTTAGAAACAATGGTAATTGATGCAAGTGAAAGGTGCAAAATTAACTTACAACTGGACTCATTTAAGGTTGCAAAAGGGTTAATTGTCATTGAGGCTACCAAGATAGCAAGAAATAAATTAAAAAAAAAAACTCCAGCTAAATGGTGGGATTCTTATGGGGATGAATATCTAAAATTATAAAAGTTTGCAATCCGAATTCTAAGCTTGACTTGTAATTCAACTAGATGTGAGCGTAACTAGAATGTATTTGAGATGGTGAGTTTTTTTATTTTTTATTTTTAATGTTTTTATAAATTTGAATTGGTTGCTTAGGTTCATACAAAACAAAGAAATTGTTTGCACTATGAAAAAAATAAATGATTTGGTGTTTGTAATGTTCAATTTGAAATTGAATGACAACCAAGTCAAAAAGCTTGCTGATAATTTTGATGAAGTTCTAGATGATCTCTCATCTGATGATGATCGAATAACTAAGGGAGAAAATCATGTTGGTTCATCAAACTTTGATTTTCTTGGTATTATTGATAGCGTAACACGAAGAAAAAATGGTAAAGAAGATGAAAGTGATGAAAATGAAAATTCTAATGATGTTAAAATGAAGAGTCATGGTACTGGAAATAATTTAGAGATTCAAATTGATGTCAATCCGAAGAATTGAAGGAGTTTTGAATTAAATATTGTTGACAATATTGGTGTTGGTACTGGTAATAGAACTAATATTCAAAATATTGGCATTGGTACTAGAAGCAATACTAATAATTCTTTAGATGGTAATGATCTTGATGAATATCTTAGGAATAACGAGGAAGATGAAGTCAATAATTTTGGTTTTAGCTTATATGACACACCAGCAGATTATTTGTTTTAGGCTTGTTGATTATTAGTTAATGAAATTCTATAGACATAATTATATGGTAAGGGATTTTTAAATTAAACTATGTATGGATTTTTATTTAAACTAAGTATTATAAGGTGCTTGAACTTTTGTATTGTTTATTTCACTTTTGTCTTAATTGTGTTTTATTGTTATTTAATACTTGACTGAAATTATCTATATAATTAGTTAAAATATTTTACTTATATTTTTACCATTCAAATTTATATTGTATTTTTTTGTATCGTGTTAAAAAAATATTTTTAACAACCTTGAGTCCTGTAATGCATGTTACCAAACGTAACTATAATTCTTACACATTTTGATAAAATCAATCAACCATCACAAAACCCACAGCTTACTCTGAATTCAATTAAGAGGGTAAGAGACAGTTTCTAGGGTTCATTAACTTATATCCCATTGTATTCACAGTTGATGCGAGATTCTTTGCATCGGTTAGTAAACTCTAGTAGGGATAATGGACTCAAAGACATGCTTGGTGAACGCATATGACCTTTCATGATAGCGGATAGCCTAATCATTGTTCATTGGTTTGAATATTGGACTTTATCCTTTGCTTTTTCAGATTATTTGAACTCTTAGTTTTGCTATTAGATTTAATTTTATTTTAAGGCTTTAATTTAGTTTAAGGCCAAACTAAATAGTTTGTTGTTTTAAGATCTTACTGCTTATGTATATATATTTGACATTGTAGTCAAATTATGATAAATCGAGAAAAAGTTGCATGCTTTTGGTTTTCCAATCCCCCAGCTTCAGCTTCAGCTTCAGCTTCTTTCTTTCTTTCTTTCTTTAAGCTTCTTGTAATTCTTAGTTTTTTACTTCTCTCGTCTTACTTTTCTTAAATCTCTTATTAGTCCCGTATCAAACTCGCTCATCAACTTCGAAAGACAAACAAGACAATTCTCCAAAGACTGTCCAGAGTTTATCAACTTTGCAATGACCTATTTCAAATTTTATGAGACTGGAGAGCAGATAATTAGAACAAGGCTGCTGCAATGAAGTGGAAATAATATGATGAGCTTTCCCAAGTGAAGATTCCACCAGTGAGAATTCGATCAAGACATGATAATAAAGGTAAGGTGGAAATAAGGACGAAGGCTGTTGCTATTTGCCTTCATCTCATAGGTGAGGTTATATATTTTGAAGAATTAGGCTTCCTTATCCTAGATCGTGAGTGGTTTCTGCAGTGAAGTGCTTGGCCAACTAGTAAAATTAGATGTTAGAAAGAAAAGTTCCATGGAGAGTGGATTCGTTAGCAGAAAGGAAGTGGAGAAGATTCTGAGAGGAAGTTTGCAAAGTCAAATTCCTGGAATGGGTTCGAAAGTATTTGAAAGCTTTGAGGCAAGCGACCTCGTGATGAAGATGCTGAAACTAGAACTGTGCTATGAACAAAACACATCAGATCCGTACTCTCTGCTACTGATCCCTTCAATTCTTCAAGAAGGCAGAGGGAAGCCTCAGAGATGGCAGTTAAGTACAACTGACTGCAATTATGCCGGACGGCATCTGGAATGTGAGGATTCAAGCCACACATTTCTTGCACCAGGCTTCTTTCCTCTTTTACAGGCAATTTTTCTTTCTTTTCTGGCCTCTCTACTATTATTTTATTGTTGCTTCTGCTTTGCTATATAATTGAATGTCTTACAAGCTAAAACTCAGTTTCTGAGTATGAAATTAAGCTTTACACTGCATAGAGAATTCGATGCTGCAAACTATTCTGGATGAATTTACTGGTATTCTAATTATACAAGTAATATAATTTAAACACTAAAGAGAATAAAGACTAATGTGAAGAGCAAGTGTATACCATGGAAAATCATACAACTTTTACCATAAAACTTTGAGTTGATACTTCCATGTAATCCTGCTTCTCTACTTCATTTACCTCAAGAGTAGATAAAGTTGAAGTATTTAAAGTATCTGAAAACATTCGCCTCCTTTAAGTACCACAATCTCTCAACCTCAGAAATTTTTAATCCTATTCTTCACTTTTTAGATCTGTTGCTTGTCTGCATGAATATTCAGCCTTTTGTTCTTTTAGATGGATAAAATACATTCTGCAGGTAGCATCGAGTATCTAATATAAATTTTAACTATTTTCTATGCAAGAATAAACTCTTAAAATATGCTCCTTGGATTCTTAAATGTAGCTTGAATGCAAGCCATAGCGTGGAATTGTAAATCGTATACATATCCACACCATGATATCGCCCGTGTTTGATTGACATAGTCAAGGAATTTGCAATCTCCTAATTTTCATTTGCTTGCAAATCCAGGTTCATCTTCATAACAGAATCATGGCATTAAAAAACCAACATGGAGCAACTTGCAGTCTGCACTGCTCTCAGCACCTGCAGAACGCATGCATGATTATCAACACACTTGGAATCCAGTTAGACTCTGGAAGACCTGTTCTAAGAGCACCGTCGAAATAATGACCACCTGTACAACCTTGCTGTGGAGTTGGATGACCCACCAGATAGTTCTCTAGATGGAGCAGATCTTGCAGGCAATGAACCTGACAAAGTGGTTCCAAGCTTTGCTGGAATTGCAAAGGGGGGAACAAGTATTGCAGAGACTCAAGATCATTGAACAAGAAATATGAGATTTGAAACAGGAGATACAAGGACTGAAATTCTATGAGCGCAGACTCCTTATTGAACTTCAACGCAAAGTGAATTAATTACCTTGTGAGCTACAATAACCAAGTTGAAAAGGAAAGTGCCACACTTTTTCTTTCTTATTAGAACAGAAAATTACTCGAGAAGATTGATCACCATCATGATTTCTGGAATGACTGCACTTTGTCTGCGCATGTTTTGTGAATATAGGGGAGAAATGCATGTTGTTGAAGATCAGATTGGTTGTGAAGTGATGCAGGTTGATAACATGGTAGTAAAGAGTTTGGCTCCATACATGAAGATATTCATGAAATTTTTAACATTTTCTCTCAAGATAGGAGCGCATCTGGCAACTGGAATGGGGAAGATGATACCAGATTTGAGCAGAGAAGTTGCCCATCTGACTGGCTCTTCCCTTTTGAACGTGGCGCAGCAGGAGCAGTTGCTGCTTGAGCAGTGGGGGCTGCAGCACAAAGCAGGAGGAACAGAAGCAGGGCTGCAGAAAGCTCAAGAGATATGAAACAAGATTTAAGAGCAGCTTAGCAGTGGTTGGTGGGTTTTTTAAGGGACCGCAGGTGCTCAACTGGAAAGGATATTGCAGAGAAGTTTGGATTGTGGAGAGTTTAGACAGAGTTGATGAGCAAATTGCATGCTTCTGTAGGAGGCATACTATGAGGGCGAATGAAATAATTGAAGTACCCAATTAAAATTATTGAGATGCATGAAAGTATGGGAAATGGTGTTTCTCGTTGTTTTTCTTCATTATATATGCATGCATGTTGTCTTCAGTAGCGGTTGTTTCGAAAGAAAGGGTGACAAAATGACCTCCTCCATTCCAGCTTGTAGTGATTCTTTAATATAATATTGATTATATAAATTCGCGAAATAGATCAAAATGTAATGTCATAGAGGTATCGGAAGAATCCATTTTGAAGGCAATTGTTCCCTAATGTCCACATTACAATTTAAAAATAACGATAATAATAGCAAATATCGATGCCAGCATAGCACACAAATTGGAAGAAAAACCTGTCTAGTTAGAAGGAAATGTTTTCCTTGGGGAGGACACTCTAGCATAGTCTGAGTATGGAGAGAAGAAGACGACATTAATGTCGACTGATATTTGTGGACACAATTATGCAAAATTGCCAGAAGCAAAATCATGGATGCTTTAGCCACTATTGACTTTTCGACTAAAACCAGCATGTGAATGTGGACACCAATATAATTACACTCATTATTAGCTTATAATTAGATGAAAATCAATTTCATAATTATTAAGACTTGAATAAACATAGAGGAAAGTAACAACGAAAGAGGGAATTTTCATGTATAACAGCAGTTGTTATGAAACAAAGCTGATAACACATACAAGTCATGATTTCCCCGTCATCTCAACATACAGAAGGAAACAACACACTACATGATACATTATTACACTTCACTATTAGTTTAGTCACCAAGCTAAAGTCAAAGTCACCTGTGTGTTTTCCTCTGAAATAGAAAACTCAAAGCTCAGAAGAAAGCTCTACTCCCATAAAACACACGGGAACCAGTGTTCTTTGATGCCTGCACATTCTGATCAGAGCTCGAACTTCCTGAACTAGTTGGTCCACTTTCAATGTCCAAAGGAAGCTTCATCTTGGCCAGTGACTCTGTGAATTGTTGCATGCTTTTCATGTACATGTCTACTATGTCCTGCTGAACCATATTTGTTTCCGGCTCAATGTTTACTGTTATAACAGGTTTGGCAATTTTCTCATTTGATGCTCCACCAGAGGAATCAGTCTCACCATCTCTGACATGTGTACTCTCTCTCTCTTTACGGTCTGAGACATGGTCCAGATTCGGTGTTTTAGAAGCTGCTGGGCTGTCAGAGGTTTCTGAACTTGCATCAACAGAAGGAGAAGAAACACCGTTAGTTGACACACTGCTTGGAGGAGAACCCAGCTTCGGAACTTGAATTGAATCGGAAGTGGCAGCTGAGAAGCTTTCCACGACATGAACTCCATTTTCTGAACTGAGATAATTCTCAGTATCAGAGGTGGCCAAGCTCTCAGAGGCTTCAGAATCCAGACTGGAACATGGAATTCCAAAATACTCAGAGACCATCATCTGGTTTTCATTCACAACCTTTGGATCCGGGAACTCAATCTTATCCAATTCACAAGGAATTGATTCCTGTATCTCTGAATCCTGAATAGTTCCATTTGCAGCTAAAGCAGTGGGTATTGCTGGAATCGCCATTACCTCTGGTGAAGCTCCACTGTACGATAGAGATAGCTGAACAAACCCCGCGGGAGAGTAGAACAAATCAGTTGAAGAAAGAGAGAACTCTTTGTCCAAATTCCCATTATTGATTAGTACTTCGGACAAAGGCACCAGAGCAAAACCTAACAGCTGATCCTCCAGATAATTCCTCACCCTGCTCATCATGAATACCTCACATTTAAGGGAGGAATCAATAGTCTTAACATTGAGCCGCAGACTGTCATTGAAGACTGGATTCCTCCCACCACCATTGATGATTTTGGTGGAGACAGTGTGCTCAGGATCGCTAGTCAGACAAAACTTAGCATAAACATCTTGCTTGTGGTAAATGCATATGTTTTGGATGTCCCTAGCCTGGTGTATGTAAACCTCAACTACACCAACAAAATCTTCGAGATTGCCAACCACAGCATCGTTTCTGGGGATCTCAATTCCCTTGGAGAAGCTTCCAGTGCTCTGAACTGGATAATCATACTTCTGCTTCTCTGTCTCAAAGCCAACAGAGGTCTTGAATGGTGACACAACAGATTGAGGGGAATCCATAACTGCACCGATAATAGACCTGGCAAAGCACAAAACAAGTTATTATTTGAAAAAAACGGCAGATACTATGTTTTTTAGTACTCTACACCCTATACTAAAAAATCAATTCCAAATATTAAATCCCAAAATAGGAGATCTTTGATTCTTGAAACACTTTTTCTAACACCAAGTCTGAGCTAAAACAATCACAAATTCTTAAAATTCATAGGCAAATTGCAAAAGGAGACCTTTTGCATGATCCAATTAAACCCAAAACAAAAGATTCAGTCAACTATAAAACTCAGAAGCAAGAAAACAGCTGTAGCCCCCCGTTGTTGAGCAGGTGTGAATATAAAAATTCTCAAACCCAGAAGCCAAAACCCAAAGAAATATAACCTTAAGCTTCTACAAGATCAACTTCAGAACCCCAAACCAACCTTAAAATTAACAAACTGAAGTTCGATTTAACAGAATCATCAAATCCCAAAACCCCAAAAAAGAGACCTTGAACATAAACTACTAAAAAAACCCTAATAAAAACAGTACACAATCGTACAAACCGAAACCCACCGAAAGCAGACGGCAGTCCCCAACTTCTCAAAAACCCAGAAGCCAGAAACCCTGAAAACTGAGAGTTTCTAGAGAACAAATGCTGTATACCCTGACCCTGAAACTTAAAGTAAGGAAGGCCAATCAACAATTATGCGACATGACCAGATATCAATAAAGCTATCAACTTTTTCCACACCGAAACCGGAATCCAAGAGAGCGAAACAGGGAAAGCCAGAAAATTCAAAGCCAGAAACAAGCCGTAATTAACTAAAGGCCAAAGATGGCACAGTTGACGAGGTTTGAAAAACAAAACCCACTAAAATTCTCCTCGAAACCCCTCAAAAACTACCCCAAGAAAGTAAGAAATGGAACTAACCAAAACAGAGAAAATTTATTTCAAAAAAAAAAAAAACTCACCTGTAGCAACGAAGTTAAAATGAAGTGAGGTTCTAATACAAGATCTGGACAAGACCCAGTTAGTGAATCGGGTCTTATTATTATTGATGACGGGGTGTTTGCTTTCGCTTTTGTTTTTGTTGTTCAAATAAGAGTTCGCAAGCAAGTGAAAACTCGTACTAAAAAGCTGAAAAGAAAGGAATAAAATCTACCACTTCGCTACTGCTCTATTTTCTCTTCTTTCGGATGATCATATATTTATCCTGCGGAAAAGATATTGTCTTTTAAAATATTTTTAATATATTTTTTTAATATTAATATTTTAAAATTAACTAATTTAAAATTAAAACTCTTCAAAAATATAATCAAAATACAATCTCAAAACACCGAGTAATATATAAAAAAAACCTTGAGAAAATACTTATAAAGTTAGGTAACAATCCAACAAAATACAGAATGAACCACAACCTGCGTCTTGTCGGCAGCCTTTGCAGTGTAAATAAATACGTATAATGCTTTAATCTTATTTAATAGTTATACTGGACCTTTTTGTACGTCCGGGAAGAATACAGAGGAGGCGTTTGGAATTGCAGCTTCACTGTATTTTTAACAATTTTTGGATTATATTTTTTAATTTATTAACTCTTGGTAATCAAGAAGAGAGATGGAGACGGCACGGCACGGCACGGCATGTACATTATTAATACAGGTTATATATAGAGGAATAGAAGAGACACCGCCCCACGCGTTGGCAAGCAACCGACCAATGGGAAGGGATATATGTGCGTTTTTATAGGTAGGGACAGCTTCAGACACAAAGTCAATCCCCACTTTTTTCAAAGAAATTGTTAAGGAATGGTGGGCCCCCCTTCAAGCCGTTTTAATTGGAAAACTACGGTTCCCTTCGCAATTGAACTTTTGTTAGAATGCCTTGGGATGAGAAAATTACAGGGCCCGGGGGGGAGTGTTTTTTTATTGTTTGTTAAATAATTTTTTATTTAAAAATATATTAAAATAATATTTTTTTTATTTTTTAAAAATTATTACTAATTAATAATTAATGATGTGTGTCAACACTTACACATGATAGTTCCTCTTAAAGATATTATCCCACTTAACTTATATAATGAATTTTGTTCTTTTTCAAGACGATCTCTTAAAGAAAAGTCCATCATTTCCTGGTTAATATACGATTGGTGGCATCATCACTAATATTATTGTATGGTTCTAACTCGAAACATATTACCTTCAAAAGAAAAAATAATAATTTTCAGTTTGTAACAAGTAAATAATTATGAAAAGTTATATAGAATCACTTAATATACCAAAAACAATTAACTTATCTTTTCATAATTTAGCTAATTACTCCATAATTATGGTAGTTATGAACAATCAAATATAATTCTAATAAAAAAAATTGATACTTTAAGGAAGAAAAAAACATTATATGAATGCGAACTAATATATATTTATAAGCTATAATGAAATGGCATTGGGATGTGTGTTATAATGTTGGTAGTCTACAACAGAGAAGGGAATCGTGCGCTTATTATGGTCTAGACCTATGCAAGCTTGTTGTGTGCGATCACGCTTTGCTCGACTTTCAGAATGTTGGTGCTAAAGACGAAATTAGGCATTTAGCATATAAAATAAAAGGAAATTATGAATTAATATAGAAATAAAATGTTTTTGGTAAAACAACATCGTTTTAAAAGTTATGATTCAAAAACATAATATTTATCAAATATCGTAATTATGAACAACAACAATAAATAAAATTTTAGTTCACTATGTGATTTAAAATTTTAATTGATATTAGAGAATTGGCTTGGTTGATTTGGAAACAACAATTATCGGCAAAACTGCTATACAAAACTAAGTGTATTTGCAAGGATAAGTGTGGGATGCTTCTTGATGATGAAGCGACATTGACTAGAGATGCAATGTGAGAACTTGGTCTTTGCTTTCCTTTTGCATTCATATGGTTTGCCCTTTGTAGGCCTGATCTACCCTTCATATTCTGACATTCTCCCCCAGGCAATTTTTCTTGCGTCTTCTCCCTCGACTCTTCCTTATCTTCTTTCCATCACTGTCTTCTAACACCTCCTCCTCACCTGCATAAGAATAATACTCATCATCATTGTTGTGATAATCATCATTATCGCCCAAGAAAGTAGAACCAGAAATAAAATAATAAGGGATGGGTCGGAAGTGAAAGAGAAGGCCAAGAGAGAGTTAAGGATTTGTACATGAAAGGAAACAGAGAGACGATCCAGGGGACAAAGATAAAGTTGAGGATTTGTATGACAAAGCAAAGATACTGCTTAAAGAACATTAAAGAAAAAATATAATTGATGTCACGGTTGTGAACCGTAATATCAATTAAAATTTGGTCATGCTTCTCAATCATAACATCAATTTTAAATGTTACGATTGTGAAACTTGACATTATTTAAATGTCATGTTTCTCAATAGCTACATATAAAAATATGTTATTTTATCAAAACTTTTTCAAGATGTGTTATTCTTCTATAAATTTAAAATTATTGTGCTAATTTTACAAAAAGTCCAAACTGGTTTAGCATTTGTTGCGATGTCGCGGTCACACAAATTAATTATCATAACTTAAACAAATAAGATAGTATAGAGCAAGAAAAGGGTCGATCCCACGAAGAAGATCTAGTTCAGATCTTTATGCTAGGTGATTCAAAGTTGTGGGCTTTTGAGGTTATCTAGGTTATGTTATGGTAAACAGAAGAAAATAATGAAGGTAAATTAAATAAATGTGAAACTTATCAAGTGAAAAATATTAGTCTCAAGTAAACGTCCACCTATGAAAATCAAAATTGATCACTCAAACGATATGTTAATTTATATTCTGAATATCTATCTTCCTTAACATTAGTCAGTCAACCGATCCACAGTATAATTAACCCTAACCATTAAACAATCACAGTGTCCACACTAGTATTTAATTTCAATGGCAGTCTTAAAAACTAGATAGGTTGATAAATCTAGACAACATAAATGTCTGTAGTCTATGTTGGATTTAATCAAATGTTTTTTCCAAGATTCACAACATAAATCCCCCATAATGATTAAACCTAGTCGTTTCATGAGTTCAAATATCACAACTTTGGTTTTGATAGCAAACTTAGTAGTAGATTGGTTTAGAATAATAATTTAGAGTCCGCTCTAATAATCAAACTAAACAATCATAAGAAATAAGCATAGGAAAACATTCATATTCATCATACAAACTAAAAATAACTTCGCCTTGCATGTCTTTTGAAAAAATAATAATAGAACAGATGAGAGCATAATTTCAGGTATAGGAGAAAAGGGTGGAGTTTTTCTTCTTCTTTTTGCCCCCCTCCTTTTCTTTCTCTCTTTCTTTTTATTTGATAGGAAACCATAATCCCCACATCCCTCTAATCCGTTTGTATCCTCCCAAAAAAAATATAAAAATAGTCATTTCCAAAGTAGACAATCTACTTTTAAGTAAGTTTGACTTGTTTCTTCACTAAACCTATCTGCTGACAGAATTTATAGTTTATCTTAGAAAACTCATATCTCTCATATGAGCTCTTTTTCAGCTATAATTTTACAGGATGATACGTATTTGAGTCAGGAGTCCAAAAGAATTATATTTGCATCAAATAGACTTCTTTAACTCAAGATATTCAAGTTGGAATGGCCGAAAGTTAAAATTGACAGAATGCGAGACTTGTCTTTGAAGGCTGTGATTTATATCCTCTTTCTTTCTTTTTTTTCTTTTTCTTGCCATATATGTATACAAGGTTATGGATGTTACATTTTTAATGCCACTAGAATCACTTCATTTCAACCTCTACAGCTCAAGTTTTGCATAAAACATCGATCAAACGTCAAATCTACCAATATTTGACACAACTTGGAACATAGTCTGAATTTTATCTCCCATTTACTCTTTTTTGAATCTCACATCCAAAAGTGCCTTCAAAACATAAAACAAATATTATCAAGACATTTTATATATATAATATGAACAAAATACTAGGTAAATATAGGTAAAACTATTGAATAATATGGTTGCATCAAATACCCCCACACTTTACTCTTGCTCGTCATTGAGAAAGGGGAGATAAAATCAAACTTCAAGAAGACAAAAGCATAAATAAATAAAATAATTGTGACTAATCTTGTAATCTTTCATCAATGTCCAAGAGCGCATGCATTATAAACAAGAATACGATCAAGAAGGGTAAAAAAATAAATTTTCATGAATTTATTTACATACGAACTTCAAAACTCAACTAATCATTAGGATTTAAATGAAATATATATCATGTCAAAGTGATAGGTCCTCTCATTGATATACACTCAAACACTCACATGTTTAGAGCTTATGCGTTCAAATCTCTCTAATTCAATCAATAAATATGTTCTACCATAAGCTTGCTCTTCAATCTCATCTTCATTACTAAAATATTACAAGCTATACATGAATAAAAAGGTCTACTTTTTTGTTGTAATGGGGTAAAAGAAATGAAAGCATACATGATACCTCATCAAAGCATACAAATTCACCATCTTTAAGCATCAATACTTAACTTCTTTTGATTTCAAGCTCCATAAACATAGAGTTTTCAGAACATAACGGAACAACTTTTCTTTTCCTTTTGTTTTTTTTTTTTTAGGATAGGTCTACCTTTGGCAACCTTGGTCATTATTTTCATCAAGTATCACTTTTTTGCACATAATTTCCAACCATAATCTCATGAGATATCAATAAGTATATACTCCACTAATCCTTAGTTAGGATAAAATAAAAACATATAAAAAGTTAAGCCTTATAACATCGGTAAAGAAAAGAAAAGATAAACAAGCTCAAAAGGGCTCACTAAGGGTAATATTCTTTGGGTTGGATATTTTTCTCAAGTGGTTAAAATTCCTGGTGTTTTTATCATCTTTATATACACATGTAATGTAAATGTAATCTCAACAAGATATGAAGCAAGTTCTAGAGATATATATCATTGAAAGAATGCACAATTAAAAAAAAATATAATATTGAGGGCTTAAAAACTTACATTGGTACAACACTATTAAGTCAACATGATATATTTTCAAAGTCAATCCCTAAACTAATTAAACTTTAAAATTTGCATGCACACTCATTCATTCGATTTATATTTTTATTTATCTCAACTAATTCTTGTACATAATACTCATATTCTCATAATCCAAGATGCATTGTTTAATGGCCCAAAAAGCTTTGTGTCCAAGCTCTACTAGTAGATGACATGCTTTCTTGTAAATCATCCTATAAGGTGACATTCCTAGAGGTGATTTATAAGCAATCCGATAAGCTCAAAGTGTATCACCAAATCACAGACTTCAATCTCACCAATTAGGTTGCACTGCCTTCTCCAAAATAGACTTGATTTCTTAATTTCAGCTGAGCCATTTATTTGAGGATGGTAAGTTATGGAAGTCTGATGAGTCACATGGTACTTGCATAGTAATGCTCCTATTAAACGATTGCAAAAATAAGTGTTACAATCACTAATGATAGCTTTGGGGATTCCAAACTTGTCAAATATATGAGTCTAGACAAAATCTAAAACAACCTTAGCATTGTTAATTCGTGTGGCTTTTGTCTTAATCCATTTAGACACATAATCAACAATAAGAAGGATATAAAGATTACCAAAAGAAGAAGAAAATGGACCCATGAAATTAATACCCCAAACATAAAAAATTTCACTTACAAAAATATTCTTTGCATTTGAATCATATAAGTGATATTGCCAGTTCTTTGGCATTTTTCACATGATTTATAAAAGTTATATGTATCCTCAAATTCCTTGTGGGCTGTTCTTTTTGCTCCAAAATAACCACTGACACGATCAAAAGATTGATGTCTTATCCCAAGTGTAGGAGTGTCGAAGTAATAAATAACCCGGCAAGACCGAGGTCGAACCACAAGGAGATTAACTATATAAATTATAAATAATAATAATAATAATAATAATAATAATAATAATAATAATAAGTTAAAGAGAATTTAGAGATGTAAGATTAATGTGAAGATTAAACAATGACAAAAATAGTTGTCAAGGTTAGAGGATCCACTAATGGTATTTCAATAAGTATAATATAAACTCTTTTTATTACTCAACTGGAAACCACACATAAAGGAGGTTTCAATCAGATGATTTGTCATTAATAACTCGTTATAAATTATTAACATGATCATATTAATTATCTTATTTAAGTAACACCAAACTTTTAAATATTGTCAGGAATTCATGATGCTAACTTATGTTAACAATAAATCAAGTTCCTTTCATAGCACATGTGTAGGTTATACCATACGGTTGGCTATGAAAGTGCCAAGCATTTGTTGTACCAAGTGTTATACAACACAAATCTAGATTAACCATTTAACAAGCAAGATATTAAGAATTAATAAGATAAAAATGATAAGACATGTTAATAACAAGTTGTTAAGGATATAAGAATTGAAGTCCTTATTGAGTTTATATTATACTTATCCTAACACCATTAGTGAAACCTTTTCACCTTGACATAATAAACTTAGCTAAACATAATCAAGAAGAGAAACATAAATAAACAAGAGGAGAACATGATTATATAAGTATAGTAAAGGAAATGAAAGGCATAAACAAGAGATTAATGAAACTATAACATGAAATAAAACTAGAACATTAAAACTACAAAGAAAGAAAGCAAGTAAGGAAATGATCTTGATCTGAAAACCAAGATGCCTAAATGCATGGTAAATGCCTCTTTTTATAGGCTAAAATTCAGAACTATTAATTTGATGACTAATTGTTGAGTGGGTGACCACCTCTTGACTTGGTAACAATCCTTATCTTCTTGTCTGCATAAAATATCATTACTAACATCAAAATTTGAGCAGATAGTCTTTATGAAAGTTCTGGAAAATTGTCTCTAAGCTTTCCAACAAAAAAAGAATCGGTGCATTTGGACTTCTAGAACTCGAGATATGAGCTAAACACTGAATAATATCTAGGCTGCGTGACAGATTCCGACTTCTCTGTTATTGCTACAATTTGAACTTGAAAATGGTCCTTTTGAATTTAGACTATTCATGAAAGTTTTAGGCCTATGTCTTAGCTTTCCATACATATAAACCAAACCTAAATCCAAGTTCTACAACTCCAATTATGATCCAATAACCAAATGGTGTTCCAGTTTGGATTGAACTAGCATCTCTTTTCTAAGCTTAGCCCTTTATTTCTCTTCTCAATTTCAGTAGTTAAACTCATCAATCAATCATTCGATTTATGTGATAGGCCTGCATTTAAGATGAACATTTACTATAAATTAAAGGTATCTTATATTATTAGACATGTTATTATAAAACATGCTCTAGTTAAGGAGTTATTTATACTTATTTGAAATACCATTAATGGATCCTCTAACCTTGACAATTATTTTATCCTTGTTTAATCTTTATATCAATATCACATCTCAAAGCTCTCTTTAACTCATTTTCTGTTATTATCTATTTCTTTATTTGTAGTTTATACAGTTAACCTCCCTATGGTTTGACCCCGGTCTTGCTGGGTTATTTATTACTTCGACACTCCTACACTTGGGAGAAGACATCAAATATTTGGTCGTGTCAATAGCTAACCAGGATGTATGTAAATGAGGTTGTTAGATTTCATGGTATTCTAATTTCCATAGTGTCAGAAAGAGACCCACGGTTTATTTCTAAACTACAGCCCAACTTCTAAAATGTCTTGGGAACAAGACTGAAATTAAGCACACCTTACCATCTAAAAATAGATGGTCAATCAGAAAGGACCATCCAGATACTAGAAGACCTATTGACAGTGTGCATTATAGAATTTGAGGGACATTGGGAAGACCATTTGCCCTTGGTGGAGTTCACTTACAATAATAGTTATCATGCCACTATTGATATGGCATCATGTGAGGCCTTGTATAAGAGAAAATGTTGTACTCCTGTGTGTTGGGATGAAATTAGGGAAAGGAAACTATTGAGATTGGAACATGTTCAAATCACCACTGATAAGGTGAAAGTAATAAGAAAAGGAATAAATGAAGCTTAAGATAGGCAAAAGAGTTATGTCGATATTAGGAGGGGACCCCTTTAGTTCTTAATGGAATACAAGGTATTCTTGAAGGTAGCATAATGGGAACATATTTTCTAATTTGGAATGAAGGGAAAACTCATCCCGTGGTACGTTAGCCCATTTGAGATCTTGGAGAGAATTGGGCATGTGGCTTACCTATTAAGGTTACCTCCCTATTTGGAGAAAATACACAACTTATTCCATATGTCGTTACTATGAAAAGCATAAATTGATCCATTGTGACTTCTGCCACAAGTTCTGATAGAAATAAGAGAAGATTTGACAATGGAAGTGAAGCAGGTGAAGATCTTAGTTCGAAGTGAGAAGGAACTAAGAAACAAAAAAGTTTTGCTAGTAAAAATACTTTGGAGGAACTCACAATTTGAAGAATACACGTGGGAGAGGGAGTCAGAAATAAGAAGAAAACGTCCTGAAGTGTTCTCTACCACATGTACGTCTTTTGAAATATCAGGGATGAAATTTCTAAAGGGAAGGAAAATGTAAGCCCCTAGAAAATAAATACATGAAATTAAGTAAATAAAAAAGAACCCATTAGTGAAATATGAAAGTTTTAGCTTCAAGTATGAAATACACATAAGTGAATAAGGAGAAATTAGGGCCTAATATGGGAAAGACAAGGGATAAGAGGATTAAATTGAAAAGGCATGAACAAGTGACGAGTAAAAAAAAAAAAAAGAGAGAAAAACTTGTCAACCTTAGGAAGAGGAGACGGGCTAGCGACAAAAAAAAAGAGGAGTCATTCTTCTCTTTAGCACCTTCTCTTAAAGAGCAGGTATAGAAAACACATGCAAGCAAATCCATGATACAAAATAAGGGGTTTGAGTGAAGATTTAAACACCAAAAACAAAATAAATTGAGGGAGAAGAAGAGAAGAGGTTGGTGGCAGTAGAGGGGAGATAAAAAAAAAGGCCAAAACATTTGAGGGAGAAGAAGTATTGAGGAGCAAAAAACACAGCTAAGACAAATCTAAAACCTATCTAGACCAATTTCTAATACTTTGGGTAAGTTTTATACAAAAATAATAATTCTTATATTAGGTTTCTTGAGGGATTTGTTTTGGGGTGGATAGAAAGTGAGGATATATTATAAAGATGAGGGTGAAGAAGATTTGATAATATTTTAAAAATATTAAAGAATAAGATTAGTTAAAAAAGGCTTGAAGCCTCTGGCTAGACATGAACAAAATGATGGGGAAAAACTTTTTGATGTTGAATTATGCATGCCTATTAAAATAACAAGTGTAAGGTCATACAAGAAACTATGATGTGTTAAAACCTAAATATATAAACAAATTCATATGGTGCATGCTTTTGTGAAGTTTAATTTTGAATGTGTAAGATCTCAAGAATGATCATTTTTATGAAAATAATATGTTTTGTATACAATGATGATAAAAGGAAGGGAAGAAATGCATGAAAATGATTGGTTGTGTTAGACCTACAAAACCAAAGATCTGGACAGTATTTCTAACTAACTTGTGACTAGAAATTTGACTAGTTTAAGGCTGAATTTGAGATATTATCCTTCATGAAAGTTGTATATTTGGGTGTTAGCTTTTTTATGGGACTCAATTAACCCAAATCGGAGTTATAGAACTCTAGATATAGGTAAAAACGTGAAGACAAGTAAAGTTGGGAACTACTGGACATCATGTACATCAGACCTTAAACCGAAAATTGAGACTTACAATTGAGAAAATTTGGGGTAGGTGTCCTAATGGAAAATGTGGTTAGTGATGTTATCTTTTTCAAGAAACAAACCTTACCCTATTTGGAGTTATAGAACTCCAAATATATATAAAATACTAAAGAAGGGTCAGGTTGTATGTTATAGGATAGACCCACCATATGTTATTGTATTTTGACGAATTTAAGTGTAAATGGCAGAACTGGGTTTACCCCTCTTCATCAAAGTTGTGTATTTGTGTCTTAGGTTACTAAAGAAATAAACTCGAAATAAAATTGAGTTATACAACACTAGTAGGGAGAGAAACATTAAACAGTGTTCTAGTGCATTGTCATGCATTGTTAAACATAATGAGTTTTAATATGAAGTTAAAAGAAGTGTTTCTTGTATGAAAAAAGAGTATATAAATTTTTAAAAAATGTATTGACATATTCATATAGTCCAGGGGGAATACTGGGAACAGAATCTTCTATCGGTGGAGCTCACTCGACCGGAGAAAGAGGTAAGTAAAATCTTGCTTACAACTTATGTGGTTAAATTTAAACTTTTGGTTGTAATTATGAATGCTAAGTATAAAAGTAATGTGGATGAATCATAAATATGATGTGAAATCAATGTAATTGAGTTGCTTTCGCAATAAATGAAAACCAATGTTGGGATCGTTTCTAAAGTTTTCATAAACCAATGAATTTAAGTTGCTTTCACGATTTGCCAATGTTAGGATCGTTTCCAAAGTTTTCAAAAACCAATGAATTTGAGTCGCTTTTGCAATGAACGAAAGCCAATGTTGAGATCGTTTCCGAAGATTTTGGAAACCAATGAATTTGAATTGCTTTTGGATGAATGCCAATGTTGACGTTGTTTAGAAGTTCTCAAAAACCAAATGAAATTGGGTTACTTTCATAATTAGAGAAAGCTAATGTTGATATAATTTCTGAAGTTTTTCTAGAAACCAATGTAATGAGGTCATTTTTGCGATGAGCAAAAACCAATGTTTGGACCGTTACTGAAGTTTTCAAAAACCATGTGATTGAGGTTGTTCTTGAAATATACAAAAGCTCAATGTTTGGAATGTTCTTCCTAGATTGGTAGAAATCAATAGTGGGAGATGGGTTGTCGAAATAAAACTAGTATGGCGAAGTCGTCGCAAATTTTTTATGATTAAGTATGTTCTAGTTGTTTTATGAATGCACATGTAATTGTAACAATCATTCATAAAATCTTCCATAGGATTGGATAAGAATAATAAGTACCCTCATCATCGTATATACTTAGGAGTAAAATTGTGTTTGAAATTTGAATTTATGCTTAATTAATCTTTGTTGCAGGACTTTCGTGTATTGGTGGACTAAATAATTAGGCAGTAGACGAACTCCGGGATTTTAGAACTTTTTTTGCATGTAATTAATTTTGTAAACTAAACTAAAAACTCTTTCCATTTCTTTTTTTTTTCTTGATTACATTGTCCTATCTATGTTGGATTTATGTAATGAAATACTTAAGTAAAATATTTTATGTAAGACGACATTTATGTACTTTCCATAGAAATTTCCATGTGTGTTTAAATTATGCTCCTCTATCTATATATATATCAAGATCAATAGGTATATGTGATGTAACATGTTCATTTCCTAACAATTGTTTATAGTTACATTCTTGTAAATGAATATGATGTTGTTATCGAAGGGTGAAATATATATATATATATATAGTGTGTGTGTGTGTGTGTGTGAGAGAGAGAGAGAGAGAGGTTGAGATTGACTTGTGGTTAAGATGATATGAAATAAGTTCTAAGACGAATGTTTTATGTGGTTACAACAATTGTGCAATGAAGGAATTAGTCAATAACTTGGTATGTCCATTTATAAAGGAAACTCTATCAAATTTTCATTAGAATTGCTTATCAATAAAAGAATATGATGATTTGTATAAATACAAAAAAAAAATTCATGAAAAGAAGTCACAAACAAAACGCATACTCGGTTTGAAATGTGAAATTATTATAGTATTTCCATATTTAACATCCTGTTAAGTATGGGGGTGTACAAGGCCAAAGGACATACATGAGGTTCTTTTCTCATTGAAACCCCTATGTTTATTGAATGCATTTTGCTCCATTGTCTTCTTCTTCTTTTTTTATCAAATGTAAAAAATTGTATAGATCAAAAGTGAAACACAACTGGAAACTAGAAAGTCAAAATATACAGACATATACAGACCAGCTAAAGGGAACAGGCTCCCTTGAATAATCTAAGGGAACATGCTCCTTGAAACAAAGAAACCAAATCAACTAGCTAAACAAAACTAGTAAATGAACACCATATCACGAAGGATAGGGCCAACAACAAAATAGGAACACATAGGCTATAAGCACCTAACACAAATCAATAGACTGCAAGGCAGCCCAAGACATCATATCAACCACAGCATGCATCCAAAGACCAACGACTACTGGAAATGATAACAAAGCATAAGCAAATGCCTGCGAGAAGCCAAACAACAACAAACCATAGCTGAGACTAAGGCTCTAACCCCAATAGATCACCAGCAAAGCAGCAACAAGGAAATGCTGCACAAAATCAAACTGGCCAGCTAGCAGAACAAACCACTAGCAGTAGCAGCAGGCACAAGCCAGGCACGAACAGAAAAGAAAGACTGCACAAAACCAAACCACCCAACCAGCTTAACAAAACAGCAGAACTGCCAGCAAAGCTATACCAGGAAAATCAAACAGCCCAATCTGCGACAAAACAGAAAAGCTGCCTTAAAGGAAACAAGCAGGGAATTTGCACAAAAAATAAAACAAAACCAACTAGTCTACCAAATAGTTAGCAGGCAATTCAATACAAACCAATAAGAAACCAAGGGAACAACCTCCCTATCAAAATATATAATGCAAATAAAAATCAAAAGGTGGATGATGGAGCAGAATCATCCGAGCTGTGCAGTGGCTGAAAAGCGATAGCAGGGGCCTTGAACTTCCCTTGCGGACCCAAACAAGCGATGACAACTACTTTGCTTCTGGTTAAATACTGCCTCTTGGGAGGGGCAGCAACAGTATCACTTTCTCCAAAAATATGTACTTATGGAGTAGCAAGGAGTGTGGAGTCAGAGTGCTCAGATGCAGCAACTTTGGTCCTCTTGCGACTAGGAGACTAAGGCATCGATTCACCAACTGTGACAGCCTCAGTGAACATAGGATCCATTGGGGGATCAACAAAAGGGCCTGCACGATACGGTTCCTGCTTCTCAACAACAGTTGTCTCTGTAGAGGGGCTGGAGTTGGCAGAACATGCTGGAGTTTCATGGGGCCTCTTCGTACGTTTGGGTCTGATTCCTTTAGTGCAAGTGATAGTAGAATGACCTATGACCTTACACTGCTTGCAGAAACATGGAGGTGATTCATACATAACCTGCTGGGGCAAAGATGTACCATTGGGCAAAACCACATTGACAAAGGATGGCAAGTCTGAGAGCAGGTCAACTTCAATAAGAACTTTAGCATATGAAAATCGGGTTATTTGTGTAGTAGGATCGTCACAGTGGATTGGCTTTCCAATCATGCTAGCAATTTTCGATAGGCAAATTAGGGTTCAGCATCTTAGACGCAGATTTGGAAACCTCACCCAAGTTGGCATTGTGGTCATTTTAGTGGATTAAAAATCAAAGAAATCTGGCATTACTTTCAGGATGAGAGGTTGGCCAAATACTGAATATGAATCTCTTCCTAGAACATCTAACATTTCCATTTCAGAGGAGAAGGCAAAGATTAACCAGCCTGAATCATGCATTGTGAAGTGAGCTTTATGTTGTCAGTTTTTACTAATATAAGTTAATAAGGAAGCATAACCTGGGAACTTCCCAGCAACATAGCCAATCAAACAGAATTTTCACTTAGCAACAAGTTCACCGACATCAGTTTCCTGAAGATGACATGATGCAGAGGAAGCATATTCAGGAAAGTAAACAAGAGCTGGAGACTAGGAATTTAAAGTACCTGGTGGTGTGTCAGCGGGAGCACCCCTGCTACAGCCAGGCAGAGACTTATCCTTTGTTGGGGATGTGAAAGAGGTGGCGCCAGCAGGGGAAGGAGTGACACTATAAGGAAATGCTGAAGGGTGGCCCTTTTCTAGAAAATGGTAGGGAGGGAGAAACAGTAGACGGTGCGAGGTTGAGACCACCTGAGCCCGGGCAGGAACCGCTAGGATTAGACCCGACCAAAAGTTTTATGGGTAAGAGGCTTGGTCTGAAGATGCCAGAGGATCCTCCATTGCGACCACAAGAAGTGGGAGGATGAGGTGATTGAGTAGGAGAATTATTCTTTTGCACGGTTTTGTTCTTGCGTTTGGATGAAACTCTAGCCACACTCAAGAGATCAGCGAAATCAGAAAAAACAACGTTCGTTCTGGGTGGAGTTAAGGTTAGAGAAGGGGAAATAGAGCCATGTTGAACCGGAGAGCAGCTGCGGGACTGAACCCTAAGGGTGCACGAGGCGGACACATGATAATTAGTTTGAAGCCAGAAATCACCCTGGGTGGAATGAAGAATTAAAGATTTGTTCTTTGATTTTGTCATAGTAGACCGAAGAAAGAACACTAAGGAATAGATGACAAGAGAAGAAGAATGGTGCACAATAAGGGAAGAACACAGACGTGGCTTGGAGCACACATACCGCTTCTCTCACTACAACCGGGAGCTTCTCTCTCTTGACTGCTCTATTCTTTTTTGATTCCCATTGTCTTTTGTTATAATTCTCAATGATCCATACTTTTATGAAATTACTCTCCCTATCAATGCACATCATTACAAGTTTTCCTTCATATTTGACAAGCCCAATATCCTTGTTGTCATTGCCTCGGAGGGTAGTGGAGAAAGTGGAAACAAGAAATAGCTCTCCATTTTCACATCAAATGCAAATATGTTTCTTTTCCAAATAAACCAATAAAGTGAACCATTCACGAATACTTTTGTCATATGAAAAAGGGACTCCTCTTGTGGAAACTTTACCTCATCCAACAACTTCCATCTCCAAGTTTTTTGGTCAAACAACTCAACTCTAATGTAGTGGTATATATAGAATTCTTTATCATGTGGATGAAACTTAGGCTTCAAGAATCACATGATCTTGTAGTGTAAAGGTTTTGATCTTACAATCATCACGCCAAATTCTATAGTATCATATTGTGTCTTTGGAATCGGGATATACTGTCATTGTTTGGTAGTAAGGTTGTCCACATAATATCATGGTTCATGGTATACATGACAAAGTAACGCTCATTGATTTATTGATGCCACAATCTCCACATGGTCAGGAAGGAAATGAAGTGACATTTCAGGATGGGGCTTCAAAATGTCAATTGAAACAAAAGAAACATGATATTCATTCATGATTATACTTTGTATAAAGAACCCAAAGACAATGTTGGCTCTTTGGTTGTGTAGCTTTGTGAAAGTGGTTTCGTAAGTGAGCTTCTTGCATTCTTTGGAAGAAAAAAAACCTACAATTCCCTATAGTCTCCATTAGTGAATGCATTAAAACTTCATAGATTGCATTCGGGCATAGGTCATAAGACGAGTTCATGGTAAAGCAAAGGTTTTTGTTACCAAATTGAAGAAAACCACAATGATGCTTTTGGATTGGAAGTTGAGCAAATCCTCTTTAACATTGTTAAACATTGGGAACTCTTGACTCTTTAGGGGAAAACTAGATTTAAGAGACTTATATTTCAACCTGTGAGCATGCATGTTAAATGTATAAGCATGTTTTTATATGATGAACTCACCCTTAAAGAGTGACACATAGTCGTTACTTTTGCATGAACAAGAATTTTGATTCTTACCCAAACTCTATAACGAAAATTTTTTGAGCGACGACCACTGTATCACCCATAAGTCCTGAACTCAAGATGCTACATGAAGAGCTTGCCTTGATGCAAAATATATGTAGGGAGCATACACCCTAAAATCATATTCTAATCTTTTAACGTGAGACAAGGGATAGGTTTACTACTTGATCTCTAAAAAATGATGTCACGTCACGTCGTATGCGCACGTGCGACACACATAGAACATAAAAGCCTAGTCCAATACTATCAAAACATAAGGTCCTTAGTGGAGTCGTCATTTTATCGCTCATGCATGCACAACATTGCGATATCGGGATCAAGAAGTCACCATCTAGCTGTTTGGTTCAGGGTTACTAAGAGACTCGGGTGGACTAATCTTATATTAAATTCTAGGATAAATGACTGTTTGTGGCTAGAGAAGGTATTAGCACCCCTAGCACGCCTTAATTGAGGTAAGATGTATTGTATGGTTTAGATGTAGCTTGAAGGTATTGATGGGTTCCTGACCAATGGTTTGTCTATGGCTTAAAACAAATATTTACGCTCATGAATAAATCTAGTATTTTGAATTTATTATGGGCTCGTATACCTAAATAAATTCTTATTGGAAAAAAAATCATGTAGGTGCCTTGACAAGGTTCACCTATCCTGGAAGGCGAAAGGGTTTTTCACAACTCGTATATCATGGTGAAAAATACTTCCAATTAAAATTGATGAATATCTGAAATAATTCTGAGAATTTTCTAGTCAACTTCTGGTATTTAAATATCAGCCTTCTTGTAAGTCTAATATTTATATTATAATGTTTACCATTAATTCTCATAAAAAAAAATTAGGGTTTTTAAAATATTAGCCAAGTTCTCATGGATTCAATAAACTATATTAAATCCAAAAAATACATGCAAAGATATTTTTTGAATTTTTATGTATATAAAAAATGTAAATCATACCATTTATTTTTTTTATATTTTGTTAGCTACAATATGATTTTTATTTTTTGAAAGACTTGATCATATGCACACGAAATGTCTGAGATTTTGATGAAAAATAAGTATTTTAATACTAGGTCAATATTTTACAATATAAATCTACAACCTTGAAATTAAAACAAAATTGTTGAATAAACATGCGAATGACCTGTTTGGAAAAAAAACTCATTTTTATTCAAAACAAAGCTATCAAAACAGGCTTAAGGACGTGTTTTCCCAACATGTCCTTAAGCCTAAATTCTTTTATTAAAATAGTGGCAAACCGAAAAAAACCTTATCCATTGACTTGACCGAGTTGACCTGAAATTTTAGGTTCAACTATAGACCGAACTAAAAATCCTTGTTTGACTTGAAAAACAACCCAAAACAAAACCGAAGCCAAAAAAACAGATTAAACACTAAAAAACTAAAAACATATTAAGTAAAACAGATCAACTACAAAAAATAAAAAATAAAAAAACATGAAGAACATTTACAATAAGACTCTCAAATCAAACCAGATATTGACAAACCAATGACATAGACATGTTGAAAATTAAGCAATGATTAATAATCTAACATCCATTCACTTTGATTATCACTCAAAAGTCATAATTTTATCAAAATAAGTTTCGATTCAAAACTAAAACCCTAGGATTAAAAAAAAAACATGTTATTGATGCAAACAAACCTTTGATTATTAACTAATTAAGTATAAAGAAAGGCTTTGTGCAAAGAAATTGACCAAAATTAGTCCAAATCCAAGGACTAAGGCCATGTTCTTTCAAAAAACACGAAGAACATTGCCCAGGAACCCAGCAAAAACTCATTCATTGCCCAGCACTGCCAAGCCTCAAAAATGCACATTTTAGGCCTCTAAACACACTGCTCTCTTAATCCCCACAACTCACATTGTCAATACCAAACATAGTTGAATAAAAAAAAAACTAACAAAAAACATCAAATCATCACAAACATGCATTAACTTTCAACTTCATAATTGGATTGCTAATTTTATCAATTTTATATATTTTAATGCTCCAACTTTTTCACTTGTCATTTTGGTCTTACACCACCAATTTTAGGCAATCTTTTAGGCTTTCTTCTTGTATGTCCTCTTTTATATATATATATATGGTCAAATATAAGTAACAATATGTACAAGCTCTTAGAATTTAATTGATCAGAAATATAATTTAAAGAAGCATAAAATTATTGTGCGTCTGTTGCCTTTCTCATTTTCAACTAATTATTAAAAAAATATAAAACTAATAATTCATCACTTAATCACTTGTTATCTCTATTTGTATGAAACTTTCTTTGTATAATATGTTTTTTTTTTCAAAATATAAAGTTGATGTCCATTTTATTAAACTTACACAACCAACCACATTTGCAGTGCAACCAAAGATTGAAAATAATTATGCATATAATTTATTAAATATAAAAAAATCATAAAAAGAAGTTAAAATCTCAAAAGCTAGGTAGCAAATGCCAAAAGAATTACAAGTCATGGTTCATATAATATGTAGGATATATACAAGAAATAAGGTTTAACAACAACAACAATAGATAAATTATATATTAATTTCTTTTGAACTTCATGCTCACTTTATATATATATATATATATATATATATATATATATATATATATATATAAAGGTTTTTTCATTAAAATCACACAACCTAATAAAGAAAATAGTCATTAATTATAAACAGAAACGAAACAATCACACATAAGTACAGTGTTTTACATGTTTGTCCATGCATGCATCCACATGCAAAAAGGAGAAAATTTTATTATTTTGAATTAGCACAAGTTGGGAGGATTTTAACTCTACTTTTAAGTACTTGCAATCCATCCTGATAGCACACGATAAATGACTTGTATAACATATAAACAAAGTACACCATATATGTAGTATAATCCGAAAGTATATTAGGCCATACCACCATAAAAGGTTTATAGTGTGGGAGTAATGTCATATAATTGAAGTGCATTCATATATAGGTCATTTTGTCATATAACATTAGCCCTATTATACAATATATACTCAACAAGTCTTCATACTAGTTGAATTCTACTAAAGCTAAAAACACTTTACCTTGCATTCAAACACCTCCAGGCTAAGTTATGCCACTTTTAATAACGCATATAAAATCTAAGCACTACTTAAACTTATACAAAAAAAGTAATATTGTCAACATATTAATTGAATTAATTGTAATAACAATATTTTTCAAAACATACTAGCTCAAATACTAAAATAATATATATATATATATATATATATATATATATATATATTGAGAGGGTGGCAAAGGCACAATATTTTCTCAAAACATACTAGCTCAAGAACATATTTGTTCAAATAGATAGTACTAGATAGGTAATATGTGTTACACTACAGGCCAACTTACTTTTTTCATCATAGAAAAGATCTTAAGATCATATAAATATTTTCAAAAAAAAAAAAAAAATTTGAGATTATGGTCATTGACTTGCATAGATTTAATAAGTTTGATTAATTTAATAATATGATTAAAAAATAAGATATCAATAACAAAAAAAAAAGTAAAAAAAGTAATAACAATTCAATGCAGAAGGTGAACGCTTGCTAATATTATGGAAATATATCATTACAATATTTCTAAAACATCGCAATGATCTTATTTGTTAACAAAGTAAAAATTAAATAATAACGAGATAATTGCATGGAAAGAAAAATAAAAAAATAAATTAATCTTAATTCTTAGAAAATAAAATGATGAATAACAAAATTAGAAAGAAAAAAATTTAAAATCAAAAAATAAATTGACCTGAGTTTGTCTGAGTCACCATATAGGTGAATTTTTAAAAATACATCCTCCAAAAAAATTAAACATAATAATTTTTTATCATCCGGCTTGAGCAAAAATCAAGCCAGCTTAATAACCTAGTTGTGGGACCATGATAACTCTATGGAAAGAAAACTGGATAAAATTACAAAACTTAATTTTCAAACCAATCTAATAATGAAATGCTAAATTTAAAAAAACAATTAAAAGCAATGCAAAAAAAAAAAAAAACTGAGTCAAACCTTGTGAACCTGTTGAATCCATGACCTAAGACATAATATTGGGATAACATTATAGAAAATAAAGGTAAAGAAATAAAGAATAGTAATTTCCAACAAACCCAATAATGATGGATAAAATTTAAAAAAAATTGGTTGAAGCCAACCTGGTCTATCCTTCAGAACTTGTGACACTGATAATGAGGTCAAATTACCACATAAAAGGCAAATCCGGAAAAATAATAATGTTAAATTCCCAACTAACCAAAATAATTAGGGATAAAATTAAAAAAACAAATTCAACAAAAAAAAATAATGAGGTCGAATTACAACATAAAAGGCAAATCGAAAAAAATAATAATGTCAAATTCCCAACCAACCAAAATAATTAGGAATAAAATTAAAAAAATAAATTCAACAAAAAAATAATGAGGTCGAATTACAACATAAAAGGCAAATCCAGAAAAATAATAATGTCAAATTCAAAACCAACCAAAATAATTAGGGATAAAATTAAAAAAACAAATTCAACAAAAAAAGGGATAAAAAAGAAAAAAAAAGTAGATTTTAAAAGAATGAAAATCAAATATGACAAAAACAAAATCAAATCAAATCATAAGGATAAAATTGAAAAACAATTTCAATTAAGAAAAAAAGAAAAACGAAAAATAACAATAAAAAGAATGAGAGTGAAATTTGATATAAAAATCAAATATCAATAAATGAAATTGAAAAAAAAATCAAGACCAAATACATTGTAATTAAAAGAATGATGACCAAATTTGATATAAAAATTAAATGTCAAAGGATGAAATGAAAAACAAAAAAATTAATTCAATAAAAGATTCAAGACCAAATATATTATAATTAAAAGAATAAGGACTTAATTTGATTCAACAAACAAAAAACAAGACTTCTTTATCTTTCTTTTTTTTGCAATGGCCAACATGTATTTTTAAGAGGAGAGAGAGAGAGGGTGGTTGAAGCTTAATCGCTGATCTTCTTATAGCACGCACCTCACCACCGTCATGGGGGTAGTGAAGAGCATCAAATGTTGTCCTGGATAATGATATTTAGAGTTGTTTTAGCACCGCATATATCACCTAAAAGGTATGAACGATGCTATATATATATATATATATATATATATATATATATATATATATATATATATATATATATATATATATATAAAATCCAATTACACTTGACCCCATATTAGAATAATAAAAAAAATAGAAAATAATTAAAGTATCTTCACATTTAAAGTCAAGAAAGATTATTGTATAAGTAATTGTATTGTACAAAAAAATTAAATAACCTGAAAAGCCCTTGACCTAATCAAAATATTTATTTCTTTTAAAAGTAATTTAGTAATTACAATGCATAACAAATATGTAAAAATATTGATTAACCCTCTCTTTTTTTATAATGACTAATAGATCTCAAGAAAAAAACTTTCTCACCCCTAAGTTCAAGTTAAATGGGTTTTTCCTCCAAAAACAAAATAGTAATTTTATTATATAAATTCACGATAAAATATGAGTGTGTGCATAATAAATAAATAATTTTTTTTAGCTTTTTGTATAATAAGTCTCAATATACTGTAATGATAATAGTTTAGGCGCAAAAACTATTAGTTTATAATTAATCTATTTCTTATTTATTCTAAACAACTTTTTTACTTATGAAAATATAAGTAAACATGTTATTAAATACAAAATTTCCAAAATGAATAACAAATATAAAATATTAGATTAACCAAGCAAGTCTTTTTTTTTAATAGGGTTAATAGCTTAATTTATCCTATATAATGAGGTATTTCTTCAATATATCCTTATATCTCAATTGAGTCAAGTTTGTCCTTAAAATTAAGCGTCTAATTAATCATTTGAGTTGAGTTTTGCTTGTTCATATTTAAGTTATAAGTCAAACCTCTTAAATTGTTAAATGAATTACAAAAGGGATATATATATATATATATATATATATATATATATATATATATATATATATATAAAATAAGAAAGAGACATCAACGATATATTAAAACGCTGATAACGATATATCAATACAATAAAAAAGATCTTAATTATAAAAAAAATCATTAATAAAAATTAGAGTGAGACAATAAAAAAGATCTTAATAATAAAAATTTAATAATAAAAAAATCATTAATAAAAATGAGAGGGAGACATATTAGCTATTTAATATATCAGAATTCAGTTGCTTATGAACAATTTATACCCCTACCCCCATCATCATTTGTTGTTTTGTTTTTATTGTCGTTGAATTTATTTTTCTTTTTCTCCCCTCCCCTCCCCTACTTTTATATATATATATATATATATATATATATATATATATATATATATATATATATATATATATATATATATATATATATCCGAATCATTGACATTATAGGAGACGTCTAGGATAGGCTGGGCGGATCAGAGTGAGAGTGTGTTGTTCCTGTAAAGAAGTCACACAGACTGAGAAGATGACAAAAGTGGAAGTAGACTTCTGAGAGGATTGGCATTCAATTAAGACCATCTAATCAAAAGAGCATACTGTCGTTTTCCCTTTACTCTAAGGTGACAATAGTAAATAAAAAGCGTCCCGTGATAGAGATGAACACGGAGCTTAATTTCTTTCCTCTTTCCCCTTTCTCTTATAAAGACGAGAGATGGATGAGACCACTTTAAGTATACTTTTTCCTGAATATCTACGTTTACATTACTCTTTCATATCAGGGCTGCCGCCTGCACACGGTTTTTTTCATCCTAAACAAATAATTGTTAAGAAGAAAAAAATCTGACATCTGTTCATTAGTTAAATTGATAATAAAAAAATATTCATTAGTTAAATTGATAATAAAAAAATATAATAACAACGAAAATTAAAAACTAGATTATTAAACAACTCAATGATAAATGATAGAATTAAAAAGACAACAAAAAAACTGTAGTTAAACAAGGTTAACTCGCAAACTTTGCGACCATGAATATAAGATTGAATAATTTCATAAAAAATAAGTACAAAAAAAATCCGAATACTAATTCCTAATAAATCAAATGAAAACATAACTACAAAAAAAAAAAGGTAAAGCTCATTCTCTAGCAAATAAAATTTTAAATGATGAAAATTAAGAAAAAAATATAATTTAAAAAGTACAAAAAAAACTATTCGAGCTCACCTGGGTCGAGATGCAAAATCTGTAATCCAGTCATAATACCAGGGTGAACGCATTCGAAAGAAAATTGAACAATACCATAGAACTCAATTAACAAACAACTTAATGTTAATGGACAAAAAAGAAAAAAGAAATTTAATTTAAAAAAACAATGGAAAAAAATATGAGTCAACTTGAGTTAACCAACAAACCTCGCAACCATAAAAATAGTGAAATTTCTTTAACCGAGTTCAATAAAAAAGATTAATTTCTAACCAATTTAATTTTGAACGATAAAATTGTAAAAAAAATATCAATTTAGAAAACCTTTCAACGGAAAAACGATAGCAATAAAAAAAATATGGATCAAATTTGATAGGAAAAAAACTCATAATGCATGAGATTGTGAAAAAAGAATGATCAAGATAACCCAATAGAAAGAAAATGATAAACAATTTACAAAGATTAATTTTCAATAAATCAAATGTTAAAGAATGAAATTGAAACAATTTAATTTTTTAAAAAAAGTCAATGAAACAATGAAACAAAATTTTAGTTAACTCGCAAACCTCGTGATCATAGGTATATGATCAGGATAACCCAATAGAAGAAAACAAAAGGTAGAAAGAACAATTTCAAATAAAATAGATGTTGAAAAATAAAATTAAAATGATTCAATTTAAAAAAAAGGACCAAAAGAACAAAAGTTAACCCATGTTAACATTTGAAATCATGAACTCGAGATTAATCTCATAGAAAGTAAACCGTAAAAAATAATAAAGCAAATCTCTAAACAAAAAGGATAAAAAAAAAACATTAGCTTTTAAAAAGGAAAACAACCAAGCCAATTCGAACAAATCTCATATACCCAATCTATTCTCTAAAACTCAGAACCCGTGAAATCCTTGAACTGGATTCAATCAAGAAACTTAATTCTCAACTAATTTAATTTTAAATGATGAAATCGTGAAAAACAATCAATTTTAAAAACTTGACAAAAAAAAGATAGCAATAAAAAGAATAGGGATCGAATTTGAAATAAATAAAAACTCACGGAGGATGAAATTGTAAAAAAAAAAACAACTTAAAAAATGATCTCAAATAAAATAAATAACAATTAAAAGAATCAAGATTAAATTTGAAAGATAAAAAAATAAAAAGGGGGTTGAAATTGAAAAACAATTGTAATCTTATAGCTTATTTTAAAAAAATATTAATAAAAAAATAGGACCAAATCTGAAAGATTAAAAATTAAAAGAGAGGTAAAAATTGAAAAATATTTATTTTCATGGCTTATTTACAACAACAAAAAATAGTAATCAAAAGGATAAAGACCAAATGTGAAGGGAAAATAACTTGCAGGGGCTGGTCTGATTTTTTTAAAAGGGCTAGTGCGGGATTCGAGGGAGGGGAGAGAGTAAAATGAAAAACAAATAAATGGTCGTGGGCGCTAAACCCCTTGCACGTTAGGGGTAAGCGCCACCCCATGGCATCAGGATCGTTAAGACCTTTTGAACACCTGCCCAACATGGTTTTGTTTTTAAAAAATAATATTTAACAAATGTAATTTACAACAATGTCTCTGAATATCTTTTGAATTTATAATAAAACCAAAGTAAAATGATAAAAAAACATATGAATGAGAGTTTTGTTAGTTTTGTCTCTAAGAACATTAAAGTAATTATATTATTTTTAAGAAAAACTACAAAAATATTATTGGGTGGTAGGCATTATATTAGTAATTTTAATATGAAAAATAAAAAATTACAAATCAATCTGTAAAAAAACTTAATGATTATACCATTACAAGTAATCTAGTTTTGGTAAACAGTAATTTTCTTATAAGAATTATTTTTTTTTTCTTTTCAATAATTCATGAATTAAGTAAAAAGAAAAAACACTGGCTCAATTTATCTTGGTTTGTAGGTTAACAATGCAGGGTATTTTGTCGAAACTTGTAACTTTATATACTTTTTTTATTTGGTAAATAAAACTAGTTTCATTTTTATAACCCCAACCTTTCTTTTGAAACTTGGAATGCTATATATTTTTTTATGAGTTAATGATTTATTCTATTATTCTATTTTTATTTTTAATGGATTTTTCTCCCTAATAAAATTTATATTTTATTTATTTATTTTAGTTAAAAGATCACGTGTCAATCATTTATGCATTTAATCAATAAAAATAAGTTAATGACATGTTTGTCATTGTATTTTTATTTCTTAATGGAATTTTCCAATGTAAAAAATATTTTATAGATTCTATTCAATTACTATCCAATCCTGTCAAATCATGTGATACTCGTCAAAAAATTCTATTTTCACTAATAAAATCATTGCTTAAAAAATTAAACTACATGTATAAAAATATAAGAAAAATGAATTAAAAAAATAAACCATAGAAATTCAAAACTTCTTTTTTTATTGGTATTTACTAAAGTAATATTAAATATTTGATAAAGGAGAATATTTATGACTAAATTCTCACCTTTTTAATTTTATGATAAATTTCCATTGGTTTAGGTTTTTTAATTAAAAACTTTTTTTTTCATTTATATATACATATATTTTATTTTTCAGGTAATGATCTTATAAATCAATATTTATATTTTTTACAATGATTTAAGGGGATTGAACGGAAGGGTAGAATCTTAATGAAACACATGGTATAAGGATATAAACCTCAAAATTATATAAGAAAAACTCTAAAAAAAAATAAGAGTACAGAAGCAAAGCATGACACTAACCCAGTTTCTATTAATTAAACGTATAAATAATTTACATGTGATTTTTTTAACCAAGAGAAATGAATGGAAAGGTATAAACCTTGTCAAAGATGGTTAAACTAGATAGGAATTTCTTGCTATGCTGTAAGCTGAGTAAGATTTTTTCTTATATATAAAAAAAAGTCTAGGAGATAATAATTCAAATTAAGTTGGGTTAGCTTGACTAATTTACAATCTATGATAACAAATCAAGAAAACCACGTAAAAAGAAAACAGAAAAAAATATTAAAGTTTAAGATCCAATAATCTAAGGTCAAAGGATAATGTTTTAAAAAAATAAAAAAGAAACATCTAAGAAAAACACCGAAGTCAATCCAGGCTTAGTTAACAACCCAATACCAGCAAAATGAGATGAGGATAAATTTATTTTTTAAAATGATGTGGGAAAAAATGAAGTTAAATCAATAGAAAAGAACATTGAATTTTTTTTGAATAAACCTAGGTTAACTTGACTAACTCGCGACTTGGGTCAACCTCCATAGAAAGGGAAGTGGAAAAAAGCACAAAGCTCAATGTCCAATTATCCAATGTCAAATAATAAAATTTTTAAAAAAATCAATTTAAAAGACAATTATAAAAAAAAAAAAACATGAGTGAATCCTAGTAAACTTGATTAACCCGCGACTTGCGATATGAAATCAGGATAAAAAATTATTTAAAAAAAAATTGGAAGAAAAGACCAAAGTAAAATAAGAAATGTAAAAAAAACCCGAGTCAACCCTCGAAACTAGTGACATGGGTCATAAGACCAAGATGAGGGATGAAATTTTAAAAAAAAATTAAGAAAATGATACAAACAAAAAAAACAACAATTAAAAGAATTAGAGTGACATTGGATAAAACAAAATGAAATAAATTGCTCATGAATGAAATTGAAAAACAAATAAAGTAAAAAAAATATTGAAAGCAAAATAAATAGCAATAAAAAGAATTAAAACCAAAATTGATTGAAACTCAAACTGGAGGACGCACTTAATTTTTGAAAGATCTGACAAACTTAAAAATAATCCAACTAGAGAACACAATTGATTTTTCGAAGATCTAGCATGAATTTCTAAGCAAGGAGAGAGAAGAGAGAGACGAAAAGAAAAAATATTCACTAGAGCTCAATCAAACCTCCTCCATGAACCCACGCCCCATCACCATAAAGAGGATGACCCGTTGCTTCTAATGCCATTTGTGATGGCAACATTTGATCACTAAAAGGCATTATACACGCTGCCCAAATAAAACGGGCGCCTCCTGTTTGCTGGTGTATGCCATGTACATATTAACTATTTTTTAAAAATTATTTTTATATATAGTCAAAGACTTAATTTCCCATCCTAATACTAATTACAAAATAATTATGTTGAAAGAATGTTTTATTGCTTTTAATTGTAAGGACAATATTGTCCTTTTATTGTGAATTTAAAGTACAAAAGGCTATAAAACCCTTTTATCTAGTTTTGAATTTTTTTTAAAAAAGTATTTAAGTCATTATCTTATTCATTTAAAAAGCAAAAAAACTTACATGTTCTTATTAAAAACCATAATGACTAATAAATTCCATTGAAAAAACCTTCCAACTCCTGAAACAAAGTTAAATGAATTTTTTTTCCTAAAAAAAATAATTTTATTTTTCAAATCTAGAATGAAATATGAGCTTTGGCATAATGAAATGTAAGAGATTGCTTTGTCACATTGAAGATTTATTAAATATCTTTAATCAATATTTCATTTTATAGTGGTATTTCTTTAATTTTAATGTTCAACCTATAGAATGTCTGAAAATCTTAACTTTATTATTTATTTATTAATGAAATCATGTTGTAGCTAACTTATCAAAACATAAAGTATTGTGAAATTTAACATTTTCATGGCCTCTTTAAGTGCTATTTTAAACATCCAATGTGTCATCTACTCACTCGATATCATTTTTCAGATTAAACTAAAAAAGAATTAACCACATAAACTTGTTTGATAAAAGATAATTTATGGTTTCGATTAACAGACAGAACTAAATTACATAAAATATTGCACCCAGTCAATATATTTTGACATCTAATGGTATTTCAAAGAGGTTGTCGTGTTTCATATAAAAAAAAGAGAGAGGTTGTCGTGCAATTTGAAGTTTTAACCTATTAACATCCAAAAATGAATATTTCAAAGATAGAATATGTGTTTTTCAATAATTGGTAAGGCATTTTCGATAATTGATAAGGTAGAGATTCAGAATATTAGTAATATAATTATCCATGTTACACACCAAAATGTTTTTTACATGTAAAATAATAATGCTCAGATCAAAGAAAATTCTTTGACAATTTTATTAAATCCAACTCAGCGGGTCAAACATGAAACCTTCCGACCATATTCTAGCTCGAGCTTCAAATTAAAATGTGTAAGTGTTGCCATAACATGACCCTATCGATATGAAGGATAAAAGAAAACTCAGATGATTGAAAAAACAAGGTTTGATTTTAAAAATATTTTCAAGATGGAAACCATCAACATATCCTAGATGTGGAAATGACATGGAAACATGGATAGTTACCCGAAACCTAGTTTAGGAGAATGCATTGCCTAAATACACTAGTGAGGGAAAATGAATCAAAACCATATACCTTACCAAAGAAATAAGTTTTAGACATAGACAAAACTAGTTTTATGGTTAATAATAAATAATACACATTTAAAACTACTAGCATGAGGCACATAAGTTCATCCTTAATAAGTTTTAGACAAAATTAAGCTTGATTCTGCATAAAATAGCAATGATGTGCAATGATTGATTCTTATTGAAAGTAGGATAACACTAGAATGAAAAACCTTCGCTAAAAAAATAAAGAAGACTCCTACCCAAACACTATTTTCATCCACTTAAAAAGTTGTTTTAGACACTAAACAACTTAAGAAACACGTTTATAATTAAATGTTTAGGAAAATAAAAAATGCTATCCTAAGATAGTAAAGAAGAATTTGAAAAACTACCAATCTTGCACTAAAAAAAATGGTCGAGTTATTGCCATGAATATGTTGGAAATCAATTATCAACACCAACAAGACAAAGTTGTTCAATATGTTAGGCCAAAAACTCAAGAACTTTAACAAAGAAAATGAGAAATATTGTATTTCTCTAAGAGATTGATAACTAATAAATAGGAAAACAAGGTAGCTTTAAGTCTTCATTAATACGAAATATCAAATCAAAGAGAAAAACAACATAATTATTGGTGCTGGTGTTTTCCTAGGTAAGGATATATTTAAAGAAGGGATGACATTCTCTCATTAAAAAAACTTATATATTGAAGTGAAAAATTTAACAAATTTCTTTATTTTAAAAAAATAATTGGATGAACAAAACATAATCAAAGAGGATGACAAATTGAAAATTCTTTATACTACATGGATGAGTGATGATGATGATGAAACTATCTCCACCAACATGGATTTTGCTCTCCTCTACTCTTTTAAGGCCAAACCTAGCCAATTTCTTTATCTTGATAGCAACTATAAAGATAGTGTTAAATTAAAGGCATAAATTATCAAAATCAACTAGTTAGAATCAGTAGAAGACTAACATTATAGTTTGGTGTTTTCTAAGCCAATAATGGCTATGAGTTGTCAACTTAAACTTATATTTATCATAACTAATTTTAGTAATGTAGTGGAATAAATAATCTTATTGATAACGGTTCAATACTATACATCACACTTTTGACCTTGATTAAGAATATGATTCACAACAAGGTCGACATGATCCCATCTAAATTAGTCATGCTAGAATTTATAGGGGCCATAAGAGATACTATAAGAGTGTTTCAAGTGGATTGAACAGTTGGGGTCTAAAACATCCAATGCACCTTTTTTTTTTGTAGTTGAATATGACATTAAGTGTAAACGGTTTTATATATAAATATTGATGTAATTTATCTTTTATTTAATTTGATGTATTTTATATCCTCCTTGAAACTTAAAACTAACCCAGGAATTGTAAATTCTAATTAGGTTTTTCCTTGTATGTCATATTAAAATCAGTTAGAGTTCCTAGTACCATAAAACTAGGTGACAACTCTTTTTTTTTTTTAGCTTGGTTTGTCGAGATGTCTTTTGTGACAAAATGGTGACTCTATTAGGGATCCTTTTAGAGATAAGATTTATTTTTTGATTTTATGATAATATGTACTTTAGTGTTTCAACATATGCTTTGAATACTTTTGTTATGATGATTTTCCTAAACTAATTAACATGTTGTTGTTATTTGTTATTGCTTGAAATTTTATCTTTATATAATTGGTATGCCTAATTTTATTTGTTTGTATTTTATACATCATCCTTTTTATTTATTTTTGTTCATCTAAATGGGATGTTGATTTAAGCTCTTACACACACTACACAACACTTTCTTTTGCACGCATGTTGCTTCAGGTTAGCATGAGGAATGAACAATGTCTTGATTGTCATGGACCCTGCAATACTTATGAAACCACCAAACTCTTATGGATAGTCTACTTGGTCACAATAAGTAGCTAATGTGCTTCACCCCGGTTTATACTATCTATGCCATATAGGCCTTACTTCAGCCTAATAAAGCCTATTAACTAAACAGGGATGGACCTTTTATAAATAACTTAGTTAGCTAACCTACCCTTACACGTAATAGTTAGAACCTTCCCTTTGGTTGTTTCCTTGTACTAATATCTAATCATTTATTTTTTTTATTCTTTCTAAATATTTAACTTTACATAAGTTATTTTTTAAGTATTTGAAAAGGGAGGGAAAACAAATATAAACAACATTTTAAAAGCTCAATCATCTTAAAAATCATAGAATATGAAGGAAGAACCCTTTAAGAGAAAAACAAAATACTAGAAAGGTTGCTTGAATAGAACCTTCAGACTATGCCATATGATGAAGGGCCCTTCAATAAAGAGAATAGAAATGCATAACATATAGCTCATCCTTTTATCTCCTACAACTATGAACATACCACTTGGTTTTTATCTATATTCGACAAGTCCTACATAACAATGCCTATTGCCTAGCTCTTGAAAGTTCCTTATCTTTTCTTGGTACTATAACCTTACCAATAAACAGGGCTTGCCCTTATTATGAAGCCTACTAAAGAAAGTGTTGGAATCAAAAGCCTAAAGAAGAGTTGATTGTAGAAAAATAATTAGCAATTGAAGAATATCTAAAAGTAATCAAAGACATTAATCTTTATGATTCTACGAGGGCATCCAAAATATGCTTAGTGCTGGATATAATCATTTTATAAAAGTTCAAACTATTTGAAATCACTAGGTATACTGGTGTTGAGTAACCTATAACCATTTGCAGATTTACCACAACAAGATGTAGAAAGTGATTAATTTAATAAACTTCTCATTCAATTGGCCTGGAGTAAACAAGTCAACCGTCAACTCAACCCGGAACTCGAGTGACTCGGCAAAAACCTGGTAGAGACCTTTTTTTTAAAATTTGTTTTTTCTCCTACCCATTTTTTTATATTTTTCAATTGGTTACTAAATCCTTTTAAAGTTCACTACATAAATACTAGAAGAAATATTTATTTTTTCAATATGGGATTTGAAACCCTTTAGTATATATACTCTATATTCATAAGAAAAAAATTATGTTTTTTCAATGTGAAATTATAAATCTTTTTGGTTTAAATACTTAAATAAGATAGTATATTTCCAATGTGAGATAAAAAAAACCTTTTGAAATAATCCTTTAAACTTAATTATTTACAACATGTATAGCCTATATCTACATGGATTGTTTCATAATTTTTTTCATATAAAATATTAAAAAATAAAATATTTTTTAAAAAACTTTTCTGGGTGACCCAAGTACTTGGACGAGTCTATTTCATTAAAATTTTGGGCTTGCAATCGGCCCAGAGTAAACCGTTCGACCTGCTAGGTCAACCTGGAACTAGGGTGACCCGACAAAAACCCAGTAGAGACCTTTTAAAAAAAAAACATGTTTTTTCTCCTACCTAGAGACCCCTCTTTTTCAAAATTTTATGTTGGTTACTAACTCATTTTAAAGTTCACTATATAAAAATACTATAAGAATGTTTTATTTTTTCAATGTGGAATTTAAAGTCCTTTAGTATATATACTTTATGTTCACAAGAAAAAAGTTATATTTTTTTCAATATGGGATAAAAAAAACCTTTTGGGTTTAAATACTTCAATTTAGAAGAATATGATAATATCTTTTCAATGTGGAATAAAAAACCTTTTGAAATAATTTTTTAAACTTAATTGTTTACAATATGTATAACCTATATCCATATGGATTGTTTTTTTTATTTTTTCATATAAAATTATAAAACATCAAATATTTTTTTTTAAATTTTTTCGGGTGACCCGAGGCCTTGACTGAGTTTGTTTCATTCAAAATTCGGGCCTGCAATTGGCTCGAAGTAAACCGGTCGACCCGCCGGGTCAACCTGAAGCTCGAGTGACTCGACAAAATTAGTTAGAGACCTTTTTTTTCTTCAAATGTGTTTTTTAACCTACCCAGAGATCCTTGTTTTTTTTTTTTTAGTTGATTACTAACTCATTTCAAAGTTCATTATATAAATACTGGAAGAAAGTTTTATTTTTGCAATATGGCATTTGAAGCCCTTTAGTATATGTATTCTATGTTTACAAGTAAAAAGTTATATTTTTTCAATGTGGGATAATAAATCTTTTTGATTTAAATACTTCAACTTAAAAGAATAAGATAATATCTTTTCAATGTGAGATAGATTTTTTTTAAAATATTCTTTTAAACTTAATTATTTATAACATGTAACGACCCGACTTTTTCAAATCCAAAAATTGAAGGAATTTATTTTTTTATTTAGGTTCTCGATACTTCTCACAATGACATTTTGTGAATTAGTAATTAGGTTCCTTTCCTTATCATGACATCATACATATATAGTTTCTGTAAATCAACATTCCCATAAGATGGATACTCAATACACATGCCTATAATATTATATTTTCATATTTATACATTTACATTACATCATATTGACATACTTATGAGTTTGCATTCTTATTCTAGTCTCGTTATCAACACGAGTGCCGAACGACAATTTTACACAACTATTACTCTTTTTCATATGATCCTCATGTGATTTCACAACACAACATCCTCATAAAAGAGAAAACCAATTCGTTGCTGACACCATAATTCAGCAGCGAAAACTGATTCGTTGTTGACACCATAATTCGGTAGCGAAAACTGATTTGTTGCTGACACTGCAATTTGACAGCAAAAACAGACACCACAATTTGACAACGAACACCGATTCGTTGCTAACATCACAATTCGGCAGTGAAAACTTATTCGCTGCTGACATCAAAATTGTTGATGAAAATTGAGTCGCTGCCGACTCAGAAATCATCAACGCAACCCCTGTCGTTGTCGATTCAGAAATCAACAGTGGCGATGAATCATTTCTGGTTTCATTTCTTCCTTTCAGCCAAACATAAGGCTTATGCTAGGCTTCCCTCTACAAATGTTTCTCAACCAAGGTGGACATAGAACTCATCGAATCACACTTCATTCATCATTCATTATCAAACAACACAAACATCAACACAAGCTATAACAATTCTACCACACATAACGATTCTATTTCATTTTTATCACATAGATAGTCACAAAATCATGTTGCAACTTATTTCCATCTCAAAATTCAAGCAAGGACATCAACATCATTTCGGTTTCAGCACACAATTTGTTCTTAGAGTCCAGCAAAATGATACAATTTCAAGCACGAACATCTACATGCATTTCGGTTCTAGCATACAATTTGTTCTTAGAATCCAGCAGAATGATACAATTTCAAGCATGAACATCTACATGCATTTTGATTCCAGCATACAATTTGTTTTTAGAATCCCGCAGAATCATACAATTTCAATTATGAACATCTACATGCATTTCGATTCCAACATACAATTTATTCTTACATAATCATACAATTTCAAGCATGAACATCTACATGCATTCATGTTCCAGCATACAAGTTCTTCTTATAATCCAGCAGAATCATATAATTTTCAAGCATGAACATCTACATACATTTCATCATATAATACATTCTGTCTAGCCCCTTAGTTATGGTCGACCTTTTACCAAGTTTTGTCCATTCAATCTATTCATTTTTCTTTATTAATTTTTTTGGAATTAAGTCTCCATTTAGCCCCAATTTCGCCCCTTTTTTAGTTTAGGTTTCCTTCACAGCTAGTGTAAAAATTCTAGGCATTCCCTCATGGTTTTTCTCCATCCTTTCGGTTCCAATGTCACAAGAACAAGAGGAAGGAGGTTACAAGACCCATACCTTATGAATCTAAATAGATTTAGGGAAAGTTTTATAGTATATCTTTTCTTCTTCCCTCAGTTTTCCCTTCCTTTTCTTTTCTCAATTTCTCCTTCTTCTGTTGGTTTCTCCCCACCGATTCTAGACCTCTACTCCATCCATGTCTGTAGTTGTTCAACCTCCTCTCACGACTAAGGAAGGGGACACGACCAAAAGATTGATATCTTCTCCCAAGTGTAGGAGTGTCAAAGTAATAAATAACCTGGCAAGACCGGGATCGAACCACAGGGAGGTTAACTATATAAATTAATAATAATAATAATAATAATAATAAGATGGTGGTGGTGGTGGTGGTGGTTGTGAGTCAAAGAGGACTTTGAGATGTAAGATTAATATGAAGATAAAACAATGATAAAAACAGTTGTTAAGGTTAGAGGATCCACTAATGGTATTTCAAATAAGTATAGTATAAACTATTTTTATTACTTAACTGGAAACCACACACAAAGGAGGTTCCAATCGGATGATTTGTCATTAATAACTCATTATAAATTATTAACATGATCATTTTAATTATTTTATTTAAGTAACACCAAACTTTTAAATATTGTCAGGAATTCATGATGCTAACTTATGTTAACAACAAATCAAGTTCATTTCATAGCACAGGTGTAGGTTATACCATACAGAAAGTGCCAAGCATTTGTTGTACCAAGGGTTATACAACATAAATCTAGATTAACCATTTAACAAGCAAAGTATTAAGAGTGAATAAGATAACAAATACAAAACATGTTAGTATCAAACATTAAAGTCAATGTTGAGTTTATATTATACTTATTCTTACACCTTTAGTGTACCCTTTTCACCTTGACATGATAAACTTAGCTAAACATGATTAAGAAGAGAAACATAAACAAACTAGATAAGAACATAGTTATGATGAAAAGCATAAACAAGAGATTAATGAGAGCAAAACTTAAATATTACAAAAATACAAAGAAAGAAAGCAAGAATATGATCTTGATCTGAAAACCAAGATGCCTAAATGCATGTCAAATGCCTCTTTTTATAGGCCAAAATTTAAAACTATTGATTTGATGACTAATTGTTGAGTGGGTGGGCACATCTTGACTTGGTGACAATCCTTATCTTCTTGTCTGAACAAAACATCATTGCTAATGATTAGTACTTAAAAATGCATTTTTATCAAGGTTTTATATCATCATTTTACACTTAAAGTATCAATAACTCCTTAACTAGAGCATTTTTATAATATCATGTCTAATACTATAAGATAACTTTAATTTATGGTAAATGTTCATCTTAAATGCAGTCCTATCACATAAATGAAGGGATTGATTGATGTATTTAAGTATTGAAATTAAGAAGACAAAGAGAGGGCTAAACTTAGAAAAGAGATGTTGGTTCAGTCCAAACTGGAACACTGTTCAGTTATTGGGTCATATCTGGAGCTGTGGATCTTGGATTTCAGTTTGGTTTATATGGCTAGAAAGCTAAGAATAGGCCTAAAACATTTATGAGGAGTCTAAGACTCAATTCTGTCATTTGGAAGTCCAAATCTTAGCATCAAAAGAGAAGTCCGAATCTGTCCTGCAGCCTAGATATTGTTTAGTGTTCAGCCCAAATCTTGAGTTCTAGAAGTCCAAATGCACCGATTCTTTTTTGTTGGCAAGCTGAGATAATTTCTTAGAACTTTCATGAAGATAATCTGTTCAAATTCTAACGCTAGCAATGATGTTTTGTTTAGACAAGAAGATAAGGATTGTCACCAAGTCAAGATGTGGGCACCCACTTAACAATTAGTCATCAAATCAATAGTTCCAAATTTTGGCCTATAAAAGGAGGCATTTGCCATTCATTTAGGCATCTTGGTTTTCAGATCAAGATCATGTTCTTGCTCTCTCTCTTTATATTTTTGTAATGCTTAAGTTTTGTTTATATTAATCTCTTGTTTATGTTTTTCATTTCCTTTCCTTTACTTAGTTAACTTATATCTTATTTATGTTCTTATCTTGTTTATTTATGTTTCTCTCTTTCATTATGTTTAGCTAAGTTTATTATGTCAAGGTGAAAAGGATACACTAATGGTGTAAGAATAAGTATAGTATAAACTCAACATGGACTTTAATGTTTGATACTAACATGCTTTATATTTGTTATCTTGTTCACTTTTAATACTTTACTTGTTAAATGGTTAATCTAGATTTATGTTGTATAACCCTTGGTACAACAAATACTTGACACTTTCATAACCCAACCGTATGATATAACTGACACCTGTGCTATGAAAGGAACTTGATTTGTTGTTAACATAAGTTATAATCATGAATACTTGACAATATTTACAAGTATTAACATTATTTGAATAAGATAACTAATGTAATCATGTTAACAATTTATAATCCGATTGGAACCTCCTTTGTGTGTGGTTCCCAGTTGAGTAATAAAAAGAGTTTATACTATACTTGTTTGAAATACCTTTAGTGGATCCTCTAACCTTGATAATTATTTTATCCTTATTTAATCCTTATATCAATAACGCATCTCAAAGCTCTCTTCAACTCCTTTTCTGTTATTATCTATTTCTTTATTTGTAGTTTATACAGTTAACCTCTTTGTGGTTTGACCCCAATTTTACTGGGTTATTTATTATTTTGACACTCCTGCACTTGGGAGAAGACATCAACTCTTTGGTTGTGTCATGTTTTTGGTGCAGTTGCCTGGGAGGTAAATTCTTGTATAAATTATAATATTTATTTTATTTTCTCTTTTAACTTTTCATTTTATCTAGCTTTTGTTTCTTTTGTTTTCTTTTGTTTCTTTTTTTTTTGTTTCTTTTATTCTCTTCTTACAAGTGCATAAGAGTTTGGTCACGTACATTAAGTGGTAGACTTTGTAGGGTATCCTCATCCTTTTCAGAAAATATGGCCAAAGAAGATAACCAGTCGCTTCATAATGAGAATAATCGTATTAGAACACTTAAAGATCACATGAATCTCAAAGAACAAGTGCACCCTCATGCATAGTTTTCCCCTCTGATGCATCTTAAGTCAGGCATTTTAATTTTAAGTCAGACATTATTCAACTTTTACCTTCTTTTCATGGTTTAGATCTAGAAAATCCATACTTGCATTTGAGAGAATTTAAGGAGGTCCGTAACACCTATAATGACTTAAATTGTAGCATGAACACCATCAGATTAAAGCTTTTTCCTTTTTCATTAAAAGATAAAGCTAAAACATGGCTACAAAATCTTAGATCAGGATCCATTCGTGCTTGGGATGAAATGCAATAACAATTTTTATGAAGGAGGTTACAAAACCCATACCTTACAAATCTAAGTACATTTGGGGAAAGTTTGATAATATATCTTTTCTTCTTCTCCCGGTTTTCCCTTTTTCTTCTTCTTCTTCTTCTTCTTCTTCTTCTTCTTTTTCTCTCGGTTTCTCCTTATTTTGTTGGTTTCTCCCCACCGGTTCTAGACCTCTACTCCATCCATGTTTGCAGCTATTCAACCTCCTTCCAAGCTCTCTTTTCTCTCTCTCACGCTTAAGGAAGGCACATACAACAGGGGTTTGTTCAACTCTCTTTGGGAAGGAGGAAAGGGGGCAAGACCATATAGCTGGACACATACAGCTGCTGCAGTTGGTCTTGGGAAGAGGAAGAGTCGCCCTTTCTCTCTCTAGCCTTGTATTTATACCCCCTCTTAAATGAGGTAAGGTTTTAGGGTGCTGGACAAGGGTTGTCCTTATCTCTCTTTTGGGTTGTCTTAGATTGGTTTCTATTCTAACTCTTCTAGGATAGGCCGGTCCAACACTAATTTTTGTTAGGTTTTACAGTGTCACTTTCGATTTAGAAATCAGCAGCAAAAAACTATGGCGTTGTTAATTCAGAAATCGACAACAAAAACTGTGTCGCTGCCGATTTTTGAATCGGCAGCGACACTAGAGTCATTTATGGCTTTACTTTTTTTTTTTTTTTTTTATGTTGGGTGTTTAAACAACATGTATAACGTATATTCACATGATTGTTTCTTAATTTTTTCATATAAAATAGTAAAACATCAAATATTTTTTTAAAAAAATTTCCGGGTGACCCGGGGCCTTAGCTGGGTCTGTTTCATTTAAAATCCAGGCTTGCAATTTGCCCGGAGTAAACTGGTCGACCTGCCAGGTTAAAACTCTTTTTTTTTTCAAATGTGTTTTTTCCCTTACCCAAATACCCTTGTTTTTTCTTACTTTTAGTTAGTTAATAATTCATTTCAAATTTCACTATATAAATACTAGAAGAATGTTTTATTTTTTTAATGTGAGATTTGAAGCCCTTTAGTATATATACTTTATGTTTACAAGAAAAAAAATTATGTTTTTTCTATGTGGGATAAAAAAATCTTTTTGGTTTAAATACTTCAACTTAGAAAAATAAGATAATATCTTTCCAATGTGGAATAAAAAACCTTTTGAAATAATCTTTTAAACTTAATTATTTACAACATGTATAACCTATATCCACATGGATTGTTTCTTAATTTTTTCATATAAAATATTAAAATATCAAATATTTGTTAAATTTTTCCGGGTGATCCGGGGCCTTGGCCAAGTCTGTTTCATTTAAAATCTAGGCCTGCAATTGGCCCAGAGTAAACTGGTCGACCCGCCGGGTCAACTTGAAACTCGGGTGACCCGATTAAAACTCGATAATGACCTTTTTTTTTAATGTGTTTTTTTCTCCTACCCAGAGACCCTTTTTATATATTTTTTAGTTGGTTACTAACTTAGTTTAAAGTTCACTATATAAATACTAGAAGAATGCTTTATTGTTTTAATGTGGGATTTAAAGCCCTTTTTATATACTCTATGTTCACAAGAAAAAGGTTATATTTTTTCAATGCGGGATAAAAAACCTTTTGAAATAATTTTTTAAACTTAATTGTTTACAACATGTATAGCCTATATCCACATGCATTGTTTCTTAATTTTTTTCATATAAAATATTAAAACAACAAATATTTTTTTAAAATTTTTCTGGGTGACACAAGGCCTTGGTCGAGTCTGTTTCATTCAAAATCCGTTCATGCAATTGGCCCGGAGTAAACTGGTCGACTCGCTAGATAGAGACCTTTTTTTTCAAATGTTTTTTTCTCCTACCGAGAGACCCCTATTTTTTCATATTTTTCCGTTGGTTACTAACTCATTTCAAAGTTTACTATATAAATACGAGAAGAATGTTTTATTTTTTTAATGTAGGATTTGAAGGCCTTTAGTATATATACTCTATGTTCGCAACAAAAAAGGGTCGTCTTTATCTCTCTTTTGGGTTGTCTTAGATTGGTTTCTATTTTAATTCTCCCCTAGGATAGAGGTCCAACACTAATTTTTGTTAGGTTTTACAGTGTCGCTTCCGATTTAGAAATCAACAGCCAAAAACTGTGGCGTTACGGATTTAGAAATCGACAACAAAAACTGTGTTGCTGCCGATTTCTGATAGTGGAGTCATTTCTGGCTTTACTTTTTTTTTTTTTTTTTTTTTATGTTGGGTGTTTAAACAACATGTATAACTTATATCCACATGAATTGTTTCTTAATTTTTTCATATAAAATATTGAAACATCAAATATTTTTTTTAAATTTTTTCAGGTGAACTGGTGCCTTGGCCGGGTCTGTTTCATTTAAAATGCAGGCTTGCAATTTGCCCGGAGTAAACCGGTCGACCTGCCAGGTTAAAACTCCTTTTTTTTCAAATGTGTTTTTTTCCTTACTCAGATACCCTTGTTTTTTCTTATTTTTGGTTGGTTACTAATTCATTTCAAAGTTTACTATATAAATACTAGAAGAATGTTTTATTTTTTCAATGTAAGATTTGAAACCCTTTAGTATATATACTTTATGTTGACAAGAAAAAAAGTTATGTTTTTTCAACGTGGGATAAATTTTTTTTTTGATTTAAATACTTCAACTTAGAAAAATAAGATAATATCTTTCCAATGAAGGATAAAAAACCTTTTGAAATAATTTTTTAAATTTAATTGTTTACAACATGTATAGCCTATATCAACATGCATTGTTTCTTAATTTTTTCATATAAAATATTAAAATATCAAATATATTTTAAAAACTTTTCTGGGTGACCCGAGGCCTTGACCGGGTATGTTTCATTCAAAATCCGGTCATGCAATTGGCCCGGAGTAAACCGGTCGACTCGCCGGATAGAGATCCTTTTTTTTCAAATGTTTTTTTTCTCCTACCGAGAGACCCTTATTTTTTCATATTTTTCCGTTGGTTACTAACTCATTTCAAAGTTTACTATATAAATACAAGAAGAATGTTTTATTTTTTTAATGTGGGATTTGAAGGCTTTTAGTATATATACTCTATGTTCACAACAAAAAAGTTATGTTTTTTCAGTGTGAGATAAAAAACCTTTTTTATTTAAATACTTCAACTTAGAAGAATAAGATAGTATATTTTCAATGTGGGATAAAAAACCTTTTGAAATAATCTTTTAAACTTAATTTTTTACAACATGTATAGTCTATATTCACATGAACCGTTTCTTAATTTTTTTCATATAAAATATTAAAACCTCAAATATTTTTTTTCAATTTTTCTGGGTTGACTCGAGTTAACCCGTGTAACCCAGGACCCGATCCTTTGACTGGGTCAACCTCTAGACCAGGTTTGATAACTATGGTTGCCTTGAAAATATAACTTTAAAGAATATTTTAAAGAATATAATTTAAAAGAAATAAAGAGATGTGCCCAGGTAAAAACTAAAAAAAAAAAATAGACAAAACCTCATCTTTTTTATTTTGTTCAGCGGTCTTATTTAAAAAATATTAATTTTTTTGTTATGTGTTTAATTTTTGGAGTGATTTTTCTAGTTCATCTATGATTTTATTTTTATTTTTTACATAGATAAATTATATTTTTAAAAATAAAAAATATTTATTTTTAGATGATATTCTTAATATGTGTAGTCTTATATATTATTTTTTTTTATTTTATTCAATTAATTTAACGTTTTATTTTTCAAGATTTAATATTTTGATCTATATTTGTTTCTTAGTTTTTCAAGTTTTTTTATATGTTATTAATTATTTTTTATTAATTTATTAACACATATAATTTTTAATTTATTCATGTATGAATAAATTTTTTAATTTGTTATATTTTTTAAATTACTAAAATACATTAAAAAATTTATATAAATAAATTCTTATGAAAAAATAAAAATATTTTATCCGTGTCACGTAGCGGTAACATTGCCAGTAAGCTTATTAAACGCAGTTAGCTATTATCGCTTCAGAGGATATTTTTCATACATAGAAAGAGTGAAAGAGAAATGGCGACGGCGAATTCTCCAGATGCCAGCAACAACAACAATACTGATTCCGATGTCGAAGACACAAGCCCTAACCCTAATCTTTCAATTAATAAAAACAATGGATTTCTTATATCTTCTGCTGAGTCCAGTTCCCCTTCCGTCTGCCTCCTCCGCTTCGCTGGTGACTCCGCTGCTGGGGCCTTTATGGGCTCCATCTTCGGCTACGGTCCTCTCTCTATAGATACATATATCTATTATAATACTACTGTTTTTCATGACTTGACATTTTGGGATTTTTCTCAATAGTGTTGTCTAGTGGTTTTGGAATCAATGGCGATAATTGAGACCCTGAATTTCTTATTGCTCTTTTTTTAAAATAAAAGAAAAAAATTTGGGTTCAAATGAAGAAGGCTTTTGATACACACACAACGTGATGTTGTTTCAAGTTTTATTTTAACGGGTAGAGCTGTATGTATGTGTTCTTTTCTTGAGGTTAATTACTTAAAAGAGTGATGAGGCATAAAACTTTAGTGGTTTCTACTTTTTAATCATTTGTATGCAGTTCTTTGTTCCAATTGCGTTCACGAGTTGGTTGGTGTCAGCTCATGGAACGCTTTATTGGAATTTTTACTTTTTGTCTTGATTCATTAGGCAGCTCCAAAGTAAGCCAGTAGTGATAGTTCCTGTCTTTAGTTTGCTGTCAAATGGGTGTTACTAAGGCATTGGCTGTGATATGCCTATATGGATTCTGCTTTTTTATTGGTATCAATCATCTTTTTATTTTTTTTATTAAAGTGTAGCCCACATTGCTGCATGTAGATATCAGTTGTGGAAGTCTACTAATTTCCTGTTACATGCATTAATCGGGCATTGTTTTGCCAGCTTTTCATTGTTTTATGTGGACTGTTTTGAGGATTAACTATTTTTGGAGGATGCCTCACATAGAAGCCTTTCAGGTTCTGGTTTGATTAAGAGGAAAGGTTTCAAAGGATCCTTTGGGGAAGCAGGATCTTGTGCCAAGGTGTGAGATATGAATTAATTTTCATCTATAGCATTTGTGCATATGCATGATGGTTATAAGACATGCTTATGTTTTTTTTTTTTTTTTTTTTTTTATAATGCAGTGGTGAATTTATTTGCTTTCAATTATAATTTGTGCAGGAGAAATTTATGCCCATACTGTATCTTCAGATCTTCAGCTGATAAAATCTTTTTTTTTTTTGGTTCTCTCTCTTCTTATCTGTTTCTTGTATTAGACATTTGCAGTTCTATCCGGAGTACACAGTTTAGTTGTCTGCTTTTTGAAGAGGCTGCGAGGGAAGGATGATGGTATGACATGTCAATAGTTAAACTGGTTCTTTCACATTACTTGTTTATATTTTATTTTATTCATGCTTCTTTCTTTGTAGTTATCAATGCTGGAGTAGCTGGATGCTGTACTGGTCTTGCTTTGAGTTTTCCAGGTATTCAATGTCTTATGTAACACATTAAGTTACAATAAGACATGAATTATGTCTGAATTAAAAAAAAATATATATATTAGCCATTCATTTTCATTGTATCTCTGAAGCTTAAGTTTTATGATCATGTGCCCATCCATCATTGGCAATCGTTCAAGCATATTTTCCCTTGATGTGCACACACATCTCCTTGTATGCTCAATGTTTTTGGCATTTTGGAAAAAAAAAATTATCCTCGCTAGATTGTTTTTAGGTATGCCTTGTTACTTGCTAGCATAATTTTTTTTTTGTCTTTTTCTTGTTGTGGAGGTGGTTTTACAGTTCCATAGCAAGCAATACTTCATGCCTACGATGCTAGTGACTTTTGTTCTCAATACTTTTTTCAATTTTTTGACACATTTCTCAAATCTTTTATCATCTATCATTTTCTTTTAAGCATATCATCTTATTTTCCATTTGATGCCAAAATTTGGACCCTTCGCCTATCTTTCATTTGCTGAGAACTTCCAAACATTTGGGTACTCACCTATTTTGAAAATCTAAGCCCTTTCTGTCTTTTTGTTGAAACTTTATTTTTCTACATCAAAATTCATCCCTAAAGAAATATTTTGCAATAACCCAAATACTTGAAACTACCGAACTTCCAAAATTTCAATCATGATATTATCATTTCCAAATTCAGTATTGGCATAACTAATAACTACACAATGTCTGCACAAAGAACAAGTTCTATGTGCAACTCATGATTGGTTTCAAGTTCTTAAAAATGGAAAATGTTGTTAGCTACTGGATATTTTCATAGAGGGGAGACTAGTTAAAGTTGGCTTCCTTAATTGGTCAATGCTCCTTAGTGGTGATAGGTTCTCGCTTGCCTATCTCTATTTAGCTTCCTCTACTTTTTTAACTTTGATTTTCCTTATATTTTTCAACTTCTTTCTTTAATTTCTATTCTTCTCAGTTGATCAACTCTTCAACATCAATCTTTGTTTCTCATTGTTCATCATTGTCATTTGTTTCATGGAAATGTAAAAAGCATGTTTCCTGGATTTGCTACCCAAAACAAAACATAAAAATACCCGTGTTGCTTGAACTTGTGTATGGGTATCAGATACAAGCATGTGTCCAAGTGATTGACAAGTGAAATCTCCCAAAACTAGGATATGTAGACCCAACAAAGATGTGTCCAAAAATTGGATACGAGTATGGGGACACATGTGTAAGTAAAACATATAACGAATAATTAAAAATAGGGAAGATATAGAGGTTTGATTGATGAGTTAATGTGGTTAGGAGTACTTCGAACTATTTTAAAGATTGGTTTTATTAGAAATATACGATTTTCTTCAAAGCAAGCTAAAAGAAAATAACTTCTGAGTTGTACCACCTTAATACGTGGCAAAATCCTATAAAATCATGTCTCCATGTTATATTATCACCCACTTGTAACTAGTGTTGTCAAGAGGTGTTAAGGCGCTCCAGGTGAGGTGACATCACCTTCATTAGCCTTAGTCGAAAAATTTCAATGAAATGCTGCCTGGGTGAGCACCTCATGAGTGGGCGTCGGGCATTAAAGCGAGCGCCTAATTGAATTACTTTCTTTTGTGTTGAATTTTTTTTTTTTTCAACTGATTTATGTTTTGACCATTTTTTAATTTACCACAAGAAACAACTTAGGGGTGTTTTTGTAAAAAACAAAGATTAGGGTAAAAAAAAATAAAAATTCATTAAAATGGGAGGCATACAGTCAAGGAATGACACTTGAAGAGAAGCACAACCACACTTTACATTGAATAGAGTCAAAGAACAACGACACAAGTACATAACAAGAACGCATATATGAAGATGTTTTTGAAGATTATTCAATAATGATGATGATATTTAAGCTTGTTTTTTTAATCTATTTGGCTACTTACTATTTTAAATTATCTTGTGAAAAATATAACTTTATACAACTATATTATGGTATTTTATATTTTCTTTTGATTTTCTAATGATCTAATCTTAATTGGAAAGATATATATTTTAGATTTATATAATATAATATAATATAATATAATATAATATAATATATTTTTTTAACCTGTAGCATATTGCCTTGGTTCATTCAGGCGAGCACTTGGTCGTGCACCTAGCATCTTGGTCATTTTACAGGCTTGGCGCCTTTGCCTCTGATAACATTGCTTGTAACTAAATCACTTCTCGAATAAAATGCTTGTACACATGATCACTGCATTTGTCTTCTTTTCTCTCACTTTTACGACTTCTTTCTTTCCTCCCATCAAATGCATAAGAATTTCTTATATTGATAGATTCAATTCCAAAATTTAGGTGGGAGGTTGGACTCGTATTTCATAATTGTACTCATGTTAGGTTGTTTCGACACTAGTGCTTAGGCAAAACCAAAGGGTCCAAGCATCATAGCTTCACACCGTTGCGCATTTATACGCAATCAACTAGAACAAGAATTAGCTTATAAGTATCATTATTCAGATTACTACTTGAGTTACCTTTTGGCTCCATGCAATTTTCCTTTGTTTCAACTCTTGATGTTTATTTGAAGTCATCAATTCCAACAAACTCCACTGCTTGTATTGATGCAGTAGCTTTCTTTTCAATTCATTTTATTTTATTTCAGAGATATTAGGGTTATTTAATTTATCTAGGGTCATGATTTGCATGTGCCTTTTTATAGCATTTCATTAGAGGTTAAGTTGTTTTACTTGGGGACTTAAACTAGGAATCCTTTTCACAAATAATATAAATAGGCTACTAGGTTTATTTTATAGTTGTTCTTTGTTAATTTATTGATATATTTAGATTCTGGAGGTTTGTTGTGAATCTTAAACTCTATTACCTTGTTACAACCTCAATACTATCCTAATTAGCCATTATTCTGCTGTAATTTCTGTTCTCTACCATTTTCCTCTTCCCACACTATGTCAAGTTGGCAGTGAACCAAAAAGATCCCCAAGAGTGTGTTAGGGTTTCAATCCTTTAACCATGGAAGGATGTGTTGGAGTTTGTAGATGGAGAAATCAAGATAGGAAAACAATCATGGTTGAGATAAGTAGTTAATTGAACGTTTGTTCCTCATTATTGATGCTTTGCAGCAACAAGAATTAGTGGGAGCTATAGTGGAGATTCAAGGCGGCCATGACTCTTTAGACGTAGTAGAAGGTGGTGGTGGTTGTATGGATGAAGAAAAAAATTGAATTTCTACAGAGGAAGAGAGTTAAAGAGCAACAAGTTCTAAAAGATGAAGAATTAGTAGAGAAAGAAGTAGGTCTAGATTGGGATTCTCCATCAATGTGTGATGTTACAGTGCAATGATGATTTTGATGATAATATTTAAATAGGTTGGTGTTCTCCACCAATCTATAACATTTATTTCAATGATGATTATGATGAATAATAGAGCAATCAATGTTGACAATAATAGCAATGATGATGTTATCAATGGTAACCTCATTGAAAAGGTAGAAGTTTGCAAAGAGATCATGGAAGTTGCTCAACAAAGGAAATTTGTTGATTTACACTATGTTTAACCTTTATTGATTACAAGTATGATATTATCCCAAAGGTAGAAGAATTGTGCAAATTTTATTTGGATAGAACACATGTTGATGAAGTAAGTTTAAGATTTGCACTTCATTACTCAAGAAGTCAATAAAACATAAATAAATTGTCAATTGATTTTCCTTATGCAAAACTGATCATGGAAAAGCTAAAGCCGATATCTAAAATTGTTATGCACCCAAAGCAAAAAAAAGGAAAGAGGTTGACAAGTCTTGAATGAACACACAAAATCAAGGCAAGAATGGTTTCCACCTCGAGAACTAGTTTCTTCCAACTTGAGGAGAATGATGCTAGAGCTTTCTTTAGATTCCTTATATTATATATAGGATATTAGGATTAATTAATCGAAGGTCATATGATTGGCATGTGAGTTGTTAAAGCATTTCCTTAGAGATTAAGTAGCTTTACTTTGGAGACCAAGACTAGGAATCCTTTTCCTGTATGGATTTAGGCGTTAACTAATGTTAATAAGCTACTGAGGTTATTTTATCAATCTATTCAGATTCTGGAGGTTTCTTATGAACTCTAAACCCTATTAGCTAGTTCCAAATCTCAATTGTACTTTAAAATTAGCCATTATTTTGCTGTAATTTATGTTTTCTACTTTGCTGTAATTTTGCCATTATTTTTTTTCCTTTGAGAAGACTGCTTTCTGGTTTGGCCTTTAGAAATTATTTCTCTATTGCAGTTTGTATTTAGAGTTGTAGCTCTCTCTCATCCACTGTTATTTATATTTTTCCTTACTATTCCTACAATAATAAAATGTTTTCACTTCTTATTTACAATAAAAAAGCAATTTATTTTTCTTGTCAAAGTAAATTAGCAATGAATTCACACATGACCACAATAAGTAGTTTCTTCTTCCAACTCTAATCGGTACTTCCATGGGATGTACTCTGATGTTTGTTCAGAAAAGGAAAAAAAGAAGTCTATTTTAAAAGAGGTCATATTCTGAATTTTAGGGGTTTGGTTTGCAATTATGTTTTTGTAGGAGGAATTTTAAGATCTCGATCGAGGATATATATATATATATATATAAACCCAGAATGGAAGACAACAAATTACAGATAACTAAAAAAGGAAGCTGACTATTAAAATTAGTCTTATTTTCAATGCGTAACTGGGAACCAAAAGGAGTTGCATGGAAATGTTAACGAACGTTAACAAGTTCTTCTCTAATTGAATATGATGCACGTGATGGACGGCCACATTTTGGTACCTCTGATATTTCCTTTTTTTTAATTAAAAAAAATAAGAAAAAATAAAAATCATGTAGATGTCTATTTAGAGTCTTACAAGTTTCTCTTCTGGATTTGCAGGCGCACCTCAGGCACTTCTGCAGAGTTGCCTTACATTTGGAGCATTCTCATTCATAATTGAAGGGCTGAACAAGCAGCAACCAGCGCTGGCTCACTCATTTTCTTCAAGGAACAAACGTGACCATCACAATGTAACCTGTCCCGTAGCTCTCCATATTGCAGTCCCTCTTCCATATGAACTAAAAAGGGCCTTCTCCTTTTTCTGCGAGTCCCTGCGGAAGCCCAAGAGTGGAAATTTTCCTGCTGTTTCCTGATAAAACCCGAAGCAGATTGATTATGTTTAGATTGCTGGTATGGCGACATTGTATCATGTAAATCTGTATTTTAGCTTCTGAAGCTTGTTGCAGGCTTGGACAATGAAATTGATTTCTTGCGTGGTATGCAATTTCATCTTGGCCTAGAGGCATTTTTTTATGTCGTACGTTCTTTGGTACAGAAATCATAAAAAATTCGGGATCATTACAGAGAAAATTCTAATAATGTATCTTTGAAAAGTTACAGCTGCATTATAGAGACCAAAATGTATTTTCTTATATGTATATGTACCAAATGAATATGTAAATGTAGTCTTTTCTTGATCTTTAGGATTAATAACAATCTGATTATATCTATTATGTCCATCAAGAAAGTAATAAAAGATTTATTTGCTAGGCGTTCAAACATTTTGTTCATGGATAGTAATGGAAAATGATCTTTGTGTGTAGAAAGATTAAGCTTTTTATAATCAACACATTCTTCATGCACTTGAGATGCGAGCAGGAATGAGCTCATCATTTTTGTTCTTTACCAACATGATTCCGGTCTTTTTTGGCACCATATAGATAAGCGCCACCCATTTACTATCCATGATTGGATAAATGACTTCTGCATCTAATAATTTCAAAATCTCAGCTTTCACTACCTCCATCATAGGCGGATTCAACCTCTTTTGCATTTTCCTCGTTGATTTCGCATTGTCCTCCAATAGTATGTGATGCATACACATCGAAGGACTAATACCCTTTATGTCTAAAGTTCATCCAATGGCTGTTTTGCGATCGCACAACAACTTCAAAATTTTTTCCTCTTGCAAACTTGTCAACCCTTTTGCTATGATAACAAGAAGTGTATTATTGTCTCCAATGAATACGTACTTCATATTATCAGGCAAATGTTTCAACTCTAACTCGAGGACCTGTAAAATAGATGACAAAAGCTTTTCATGTGAAAGTACTAAATCAACAAAGACATTACCATGAGGAACGGTTTACAAAGCTTGCAAAGCCAATGCTGATTCTTACACATTTTGGGGAATACACATGTGCCTCTCCATCTCTTCTATCTAAGTAAAATCATAGCTATAGCTCAAAGTCACGCTTAATCCATCCTCACAATCAAAATCAAAAACTTGTTGCACACAGTTATCAACTTGGTTATAGCATGTGATAGAATAAAAATTGTTATAAGGATATTTCATTGCATCATGAAAATTAAATTCAATCTTTTCATCTCCCACGTTGACACGATCAAATAGTTGATGTCTTATTCCAAGTGCAGGAGTGTCAAAGTAATAAATAAACCGGCATGACCGGGGTCGAACCACAGGGACGTGAAATATATAAATTATAAATAATAATAATAATTATAACAACAATGATGGTGATGGTGATGGTGATGATGAGTTAAAGAGGACTTTGAGATGAAAGATAATGTGAAGATTAAACAATGATAAAAAAAAAATGTCAAGGTTAGAGGATCTACTAATAGTATTATAGATAAGTAAAGTATAAATTCTTTATAAATTATCAACATGATCATATTAATCATCTTATTTACGTAACACCATACTTATAAATTTTATCAGGTATTCATGATGCTAACTTATGTTGACAACAAATCAAATTCCTCTCATAACAACGATGTCGGCCGAAGACTATGAAGGATCAAGTATTTGATGTACCAAGTGTTATACAACACAAATCTAGATTAACCATTTAACAAGCAAGGTATTAAGAATTAATAAGATAAAAATGATAAGACATGTTAATAGCAAACTTTCTTGGATATAAACATTAAAGTCCATGTTGAGCTTATATTATACATATTCTAACACCATTAGTGAAACCTTTTCACCTTGACATAATTAACTTAGCTAGACATTATCAAGAAGAAAAACATAAGTAAACAATATAAGAACATAAACATGATATAACTTAACTAAGTATAGTAAAGGAAATGAAAAGCATAAATAAGAGATTAATGAAAGCAAAACTTAAGTATTACAAAAATATAAAGAGAGAGAGCATGAGCATGAACATGATTTTGATCCAAGAACCAAGATTCCTAAATGAATGGCAAATGCCTCATTTTATAGGCTAAAATTTGGAACTATTCATTTGGTAATTGATTATTGATGTAGTGGCCAACTATTGATTTAGTGGACTTGGTGGATAGCAGCACTCAAGCATTTTGGCTGGATGAAATGACATTGATGCAATCACATTTTTTGGCAAAGGTTTACCTATGAAAGTTGTTGGAAATCATCTTATCTTTCCACCCATAAAATTTCAGAGCATTTGGATCACTAGAGCTCATGATATGGCTAAAATACTGAGTAGTGCTTCTGGTGGAGGTGGTGGATAGTAGATTGCTCTTGTTTGGATGAAATGTCATTGCTAACATTAGAATTTGAGCAGGTTGTCTCATGAAAGTTGTTGGAAATTGTCTTATCCTTCCACCCACCAAATTTGACATCATTTTGCCTTCTAGAACTTCAGCTGTGGGTAAAATTCTGAGCAGTGTTTAGGCTGGATTGCAGAATAGATTCTGACTTCTTTTTTGTGGCCAAACTTTGAATTTGAAAACGGTAGATTTGGGTCTTCCACTATTCATGAACATTGTAGGCCTATTTCTTACCTTTCTATCCATATAAATCAAACTGAAATCCAAGATCTATAGCTCCAAATATGACCCAATAACTGAACAGTGTTCTAATTTGAATTGAATCAGTATCTCCTTTCTAAGCTTAGCCTTTTCTTTGTCCTTTCACTTTCAATAGTTAATCACATCAATCAATCATTTGAATTGTGAGATATGTCTGCATTTAAAATGAGCATTTACCATAAATTAAAGCTATCTTATATTATCAGACTTGTTATTATAAAACATGTTTTAGTTAAGGAGTTATTGATACTTCAAGTGCAAAATGATGATATAAAACCTTGATAAAAATGCACTTCTAAGTACTAATCACACGTCCATGGACAAAGTATCCTTACCACAATCAATTTCATATTGGCAGTTTTTAAGAATGGTCTCCCAAACAATATAGGAGTGTTGTTTGATGAATCATGTTCCATATTAAGAATATAAAAGTCGCATGGAATAACCAAATTATCAATTTTGACTAGGACATCTTTTATCACATTAAGTGGATAAACAAAGTTACGATCCGCAAGTTGTATTACAATGCTAGTTTTAATCAAAGGCTCCAAGCTAAGAGAATCATAAACATGTTTAGGTATACCACTAATGGATGCACCCAAATCACATAAGACCCTTTTAAAACTAGCATTACCAATAACACATGGGATAGTAAACGCACTTGGGTCCTTTTGCTTCAAAGGCATATTGTTTTGAACAACAACAGATACAACTTCACCCATACTTACCATTTCATGGCCTTTTGGCTTGTAGGCTTTTTTGATAGTACACAACTCTTTTAAGAATTTGGCATACTTGGGAATTTGCTTGATAGCATCAATCAAAGGAATGTTGAGTTACACTTTCATGAAAACCTCTAAAATCTCTTTTTCTTTGTCCTCTTTCTTAGACCTAGAAGAACTCACAGGAAAGGGGGGAATTATCTTAAAACTGAAATTCATTGAATTAGGACTTACCTTTGTAGTATCAGTCGTTGTTTCAATTTGTGAAGGAGGAGGATGTTTTTTCTTTATACTTAATTCGGTTTCTATCTTCTCTTCTTCCTCCATCTCAATTTGTTTCGACCTTTGCTCTTCGAGTTCTTTCTCACTTCACAACGTGATCACACTAACTTTCTCTTTTGGATTCAATGCTTGGGAGGGCAACTTTCCATTCATTTGTGCTTCCAATTTTCCTACATTTGAAGTTACTTGCCCTATTTGCTTCTATAAGTTGTGAATGCTTGACCTCATTTCCTGTTGAAAATACATGACATTTTATTGCAAGGTTATTATGTTAGAAGCCAAAGTTTTCATCATCTCATGAAGATCATCACTTGATGACCCCATAACATTGGAATTTGTGAATGTAGGGGACTGTCTTACTTGATAATTATGATGGGACTGAAATCCATGGGGATGGAACTATCGACCTTGATTGCCTTGTTGAGGCGGGTTCCCATAGCGTAAGTTTAGATGATCCCTCAATCTGGGATTGTACGTGTTGGAAAAGGGATCATACTTACGCTGAGGCTACCCATTAAATGCTTCATCAACTGCATTAGCTTGTTCAATGTAATCTTCTTGCATTGTTGGGCACATATCTGAAACATGTCCTTTTAAGGAGCATATGCTACAAACTTTCACCTATTGTACATTTCCACAAGCCAAAGAACATAGAAGAGAAGTAAGATCATTAACTTTATTCTCAAGGTTAGAAATACTTAACTCATTTACTCGTTTGCTTAGGAAGTCTCCACGAGTGCCAAATTATTTGGAGTTGGCTGCCATATTTAAGATCAATTGGCGTGCAGCCTCGAGTGTCTTATCTACCAATGCCCCTCCACTTGTCGCATCAATGATACTACGGTCAATAGGCATCAGTCCTTCATAGAAATATTTAATGAGCAGCTAATCGGGTATATAATGATAAGGGCATTGAATGCATAATTGCTTAAATCTTTCCCAATACTCGGAGAGTGTCTCCCCATTAGATTGTCGAATCCCACATATTTCTTTTCTTATGTTGGAAACTCGAGATGCTGGGAAATACTTTTCAAGGAAAATCTTTTTCATGTCATTCCAAGTCCCAATGGAACATGGGAGAATAGAGAAAAACCATGCTTTTGCTGCCACTTTTAAAGAGAAAGAGAAAGCTTTCAACTTAACTTGTTCTTCGTCAACTATGTTCGGTTTCATACAAACACAAACCATGTAGAACTCCTTGAGATGAGTATGAGGATCTTCTCCGGCAAGTCCATTGAATATTGGCAGTAAGTGTATAAACTTGAGCTCGAAGTTGACATTGTTGTCCATGTTTATGCATAATGGTTAATTCTCTATGTTAGAAGCAACGAGCTCCTTGAGTGTCTATTGTCGTGTAACAACCATGGTGTTGACGTGAGCTTCCTTTCGTAACCTGTGTAAAGTGTTTTCTATTTCGTATCTACCTGCACTTGTCTTTGGTTAGTAGAACGGGTTATAGGCATAAATTGTAAAGAAAACTCAAAAGAAACCAACCACATAAGAGATTGAAAGTAATGCAAATTGAATGAAAATCCTACGCTAGAAAATAAAAACTGCCTAAAAACCCTAAAAAACAGCGTAATTTGGCCTCGATAGGGTTGAGCTAGTAGCCAAAGGCACTAGTCCTATTCAAAACGTCGTTTCCCTTCTAGAAACATAAGGCCGAGACCTAATTCCACCAAAAGTTGATTTTGAATAGTAACTTTACCGTACTATACAATACCGCTGCAAGAAAAAAAAATTGTTTCTCTTTTTTTTTCCAACAAAATAAATAACAATCACAAGAAATAAAAATCACAACACAAGAATAAACTAAAATCACTTCCCAGGCAACGACGCCAAAATTTGTTGCAATATCGCGGTCACACAAATTAAGGTCACACAAATTAATTACCCTAGCATAAAACACAACACATAATATAGTATAGAGCAAGTAAGGAGTCGATCCCACGAGGAAGATTCAAGTCAGATTTTTATGCTAGATGATATACATTTTAGGGGGGGTTGGAGGTTATCTAGGCTAAAGAAAAAGAAATAGAAAACTATTAAGCAAAATTAAATAAAATCAGAAAATTATCAAGAGAACAAACCTTAGTCACAAGTAAACATTCACCTACATAATCAAAACTGATCATGGAAACAAAATGTCAATTTATACTCTGAATATTTATCTTTTGTTACATTGATTAGTTAACAGATCTGCTGTATAATTAATCCTAACCATCAAACAACCACAATGTCCGCACTAGTAATTTAATTCAATGACAGCCTTAAGAACTAGATGAGTTGATTAATCTAGACAACATAATTGTCTGCAATCCATGTTTGATTTGATCAATCGAATGTTCTCCCTAAGATTATTAATTTGGATCCACCACAATTATTAATATCAGTTGCTTTGCAAGTTTATATACCACAACTCCAGTTTTGATAGCAAACTTAGCAATAGATTGTTCACAATAATAACTTAGAGTCCGCTCTAGCAATTAAAATAATCAATCATAAGAAATAAGCATAGGAGAACAAGCGTCTTCATTCATCATATAAACTGAAAAGAAAAGGTAAAATAAATATCACAGTTCTTGAAATCTGAAGGTTTCTATGTCCTTGTAACCAAGAAAAAGAGTTTAACCTTGCATGTCTACTGAATAATTAATTAAAAAGAAAGAAGAATGCATGATTTCGGGTTCTGTTGGAGGAAGGTGTATTCTTTCTCTCTTGGCTGGCCGTTCCCTCTTTCCCTTTTCTCTTTCTTTTTATATCCTAAGAAACCCTAATCCCTTTTCTACAAAATAGTCCTTTCCTAAGTAGGCAATTTACATTTAAGTATTTCAATCATTATTTTCCTAAAAAAGGATAAATAGCCTTGTATAAAATCTTTGTATAAAATCTTTAAGCTTTGACTTTTGATTTAGAGGAGCTAAATTGTCGAAATAAAGACTTGGATGTCGGTTTGGATGCTTTGGGACATAATTTAGACTTGTTTTTTCACAATACCTATCTGCTGATAAAATTCATGTGTCATCTTAGAAAAATCATATATCTCTCATATGAGCTCTTTTTCTACTGAAATTTAGTAGGATGATAGGTTTTCGAGTCAGGAATCTAAAACAATTCATTTGCATCAAATGGACTTCTTTAGCTTAAGATATTCAAGTTGGAATGACTAAAGGTCAACATTGGTAGAATATGATATCTGAATTTGAAGGTTGTGATCTCTTTGCTCTTTCTCTTTTAATTTTTCTTGCCATATATGTACAAAAAGGTATGGATGTTAGCTTTCTAATGCCACTAGAATCACTTTATTTTGACTTCTAGAGCTTAAGCTCTGCACAAAACATTGATCGGAGGTCAAATATGCCAATTTACTTCTTTTTTAATCTTGCATCCAAAAGTGCCTTGAAAACATAAAACAAAGAATATCAAGACATTATATTTATAAAATATATCAAAATACTAGGTAAATATAGGTAAAACTATTAAATAATATGGTTGCATCACCCAACTACAACAAAAGCCTACCAGGACCTCCTAATAATAGTTTTAAGCCATTCTACAATGTTATCCTACCAACTCCCCTACCTTATAACCCTAACAATGCTAATAGAACCACTAGACCTATTAGGAACAAAGACTTAGATGAGAAAAGAGCTAAGGGCCTTTGTTTTTGGTGTGATGAAAAGTTTATACCTGGTCACAGGTGTTAGAATAAGAAACTTTACTCTTTGTGTGTTGTTGAAGAAGACAAGAATAGTAGTGAGGGAGAAGGAGTGACCGAAGTAGAACATGACACTCACAACCCACACATATCTCTTAATGCATTAGAAGGATTGATTGCCTAAATACTCTTAGAGTCACTGGCAGAGTAGGAAAACAACCATTGTTTATCCTTGTGGACTCTAGAAGCACACACAATTTCATCAGCAACCAAGCGGCAAACATGTTGCGCTGTAAACTCACCAATATTAAAGCTTTAACTATACAAGTCGCTGACGGTAGAACCATGTCCTGCACTTTAGTGTGCAAAAACTTCCAATGGTCAATGTAGGGAGTTGAATTCGTGACTGATGTTTTTATCTTGGAACTAAAAAACTGTGACATGATCCTAGGAATTCAGTGGCTAGCTAAATTGAAAACCATTATCTGCAATTATAACAAGATGTGGATGGCATTTATGTGGCAAGGCCAATAAGTCTTTATCAAAGGGGATGGTCCCGTATCAGAAGAGACTGTTAGATTTAAGCAACTTAATGGCTTGTTATGCATTACTAGATTAGTTTCTGAAATTAATCTATGCAGTCTACGCCTTATTAAGAATCAAGATCACGAGGGGGCAACCAATGTCCACTAGGTTACGACCCTGTGTTATTGAGAATACTGCCTTGGAAGTTCTGCAGGCAAAATACTAAGAAGTATTTGAAGATCCTGGGAGCTTACCACCACCACGCAGCCATGACCACAATATATCTCTAAAGGAGGGATCTAATCTAGTCAACCTCAGGCCTTATAGACACTCAAGTATACAAAAGGATGTAGTGGAGAGGATGATTAAAGAGATGCTAGATTCGGGAACCATCCAACATAGTCTAACCCTTTTGCTTCCCCATTGGTCCTAGTTAAGAAGAAGGATGGATCCTGGAAGCTATGTATTGACTATATAACATTAAACAAGCTTATAGTGAGGAATAGATTCCTTATTCCTCTAATAGACAAACTCATAGAGGAGTTGGTTGGTGCCACTATCTTTTCTAAGATAGACCTCAGATCTAGTTACCACCAGATCAGAATGTCTCATGCGGATGTTTATAAGATGGCATTCAAGACTCACAATGGGCACTATGAATTCCTGGTCATGCTTTTTGGCTTGACTAATGCTCCTGCCACATTCCAAAGTCTAATGAATGAGGCATTTCGGAGCCATTTGTGAAAGTTTATTTTTGTGTTCTTTGATGATATCCTCATATACAACAACACCATGACTGAGCACTTAAGGCACCTGAAGATTGTATTTGAGATTTTGAAGTCTAACAAGTTATATGCCAATGCCAATAAATGTGTCTTCTACAGTAACCAAGTTGAGTACCTTGGTCATATTATCTTTGCAACAGGGGTGTCGACTGATCCATAAAAAATCAAGGTTATACTAGATTGGCCTATCCCAAGCAACATTAAGCAATTAAAGGTATTTATTGGCCTCACAGGATACTATAGGAGATTTGTCAAAGGCTATGGCACTATATGCAAACCTTTGACACATCTACTGAAGAATGACATCTATATATGGAATGAAGGGGCAATCACAGTCTTACATCAGCTCAAGAACATTATGACTAATCCCCCAATGCTAATATTACCAGACTTGGATAAAGAATTTATCATGGAGACAGATCTCAGCAATAAGGGCATGAAGACAGTTCTGATGCAGGAAGGCCACCCAATTGCATTCATCAGTAAGTCATTTGGGCCTAAACAATAGACACTTTGCACTTATGAAAGAGAGATGCTAACTATTCTGCTGGTTGTCACTAAATAGAGGCATTACTTATAGGATAAACATTTCATTATCCGCACTGATCATATTAGTCTAAAATACTTGTTGGAACAGGAGGTGACCTGCCCATCACAACATGTGCTGTTAGCTAAACTACTTGGCTTTGATTATGAGATCGAGTTTAAGAAGGGTAAGGACAATGTGGTTATGGATGCATTATCCAGAGTGTCTTGCGAAAAGTTAAGCATAGTTTCTACTATCTCCACTACACTTATAAAAGACATCAAAGCATCATGGGTAAGTGATAGGGTTGAACAAACCCTCGTTCAGGAGTTAAGCATGAATCCTACTTCCCATCCCCACTACTCATGGGTTAATCAATTATTGTGCAAAAAGGGTAAGGTAATTGTTGGCCATAATGTGACTAAGATCATTGCCTTGTATCATGACTCAGCCGCAAGGGGCCACTCAGGGACTACTGTTACGACCAAGAGGGTGGCTAACGGGTTCTATTAAGAGGGACAGCATAAACATATCAGACAATACATCAGGGAATGTTCCATTTATCAACAAAACAAGTTAAAAAACATATGCACCCCAAGGTTACTACAACCACTTCCTAGAGTTTTTCTTGACAACATCTACAAACTGCATGGCCTATCTGCTACCATTGTAAGTGATGGGAATGTTTTTTTTTTAGCCTCTTCTAAAAAAAACTCTTCACCAGACAATGAGTGAAATTGTGTTACTCGACTGCCTATCATCCATAGTCGGATGACCAAATTGAGGTGGTTAACAAATGCCTAGAGAACTACTTGCGTTGCTTGACAGGTTCCTCCCCAACTCAATAGGTTAAGTGGCTTCCATTTGCAAAATGATGGTACAACACTAACTACCATACTGCTACAAAATCCACTCCCTATGAAATCATTTATGGCTACCCTCCCCCTCTACACATTCCATATTTTCCAAGGGACTCCCAAGTAGAGGTCGTGGATGATTGTTTATCAAAGAGGAAACTAATGTTGCAAACTATTAAGAGAAATTTACAGGGTGCATAACACAGAATGATTCAACTAGTAAATAAGCACAGAAGTGAGAGATCATTTTCAATAGGAGATCTAGTATACACTAAATTGCAACCATATAGATAGAAAACACTAGACCATAGACAATTCTAAAAAATACCCTCAAAATACTATGGTCCCTATGAAGTTTTAGCAAAAATTAGTATTGTGGCCTATAAGTTGAAGTTACTTGCCTCTACAGCCATACATCCTGTCTTCCATGTGTCCTTATTAAAGAAGAAGGTGGGGGAATAGTGAGGTGCACACCACATTGCTAGCTCTGCTAACTGAACCTCTTCTTTGCCAGCAAACTATATTGGATCAACTAATGGTCAAGAAAAACCAAGTAGCCATCCAAATGCTCATTCACTGGACGGGCCTAACACATGCAGAAGCCACTTGGGAATTTGCTGATGAATTAGGTCTGTGATTTCCCCAGTTCGACCTTGGGGAGAAGGTCCATTTAAAGGAGAGGTAATTATTGCAAGGAGGGAACTGATAAGTGGGTAGGGGAATTCAAGTTAGGGGAATCAATAAGTCAAAACGATGCATTTTGTGCATTGAAATTACATCCAATGCTATGTATTTCAATTTCACTGTTAATTAGCTAATAGAAGCCACGTATGTTAAAAGAAAAAACACTAGAATGTTAAGAATGGAAAGATTGTTATATATATTGCATTATGTTTTAACAGAATACATGCAAAAACTAATGGTACAACACATTCCAATATTTTCAGAGATTCTCCCTCTCACTCTTCTCTCTGCTTCTTTCATTTGTTTTTACTTTGCTCTGTTTGGTTGGTTAATAAAATAAGAAAAGATTTGTGTTTTTTTCTGGCCCTTTAATAATATTAATAAAAAAGAAAACACTTTGAGATCAATCAGTATTGTTTGTAGTTCATGTTCATTCCTTACAAAATATTAAGATTCAATATTGATATGCTTCAGGATGCGTGAAGCTTGATCCCTCTTATCCACCCTAAGTTTCCTTTTCATGTGAGTCTCTGTGTCTTGCTATAAGAGGCCATTTCCCTTCATTGTGTGTGAAAATGGGCCTATCTTTCCTATACAGTGTGTCTAAGATGTTAGTTGCGAACCCAATTACATCATTGTCTTTTCGCTCTTGAAGGTATGAGCTTGGAAGGCAGATTGCTAACACTAAACTATCGAGCAACAAGATTGTGATGAGGATTAGGGTCCGAGGAGGAAATGTGAAGTGGCGTGCTCTGAGACTTGATACTAGAATCTATTCTTGGGGTAGTGAGGTAGTGACTAGAAAGACCAGGATTATTGATGTGGTGTACATTGCATCTAATAATGAGCTGGTTCGTTTTCAGATTTAGGTGAAAAGTGCCATTGTTCTGGTTGATGTTGCACCTTTCAAGCAGTGGTATCTGCAGCACTATGGTGTTGAAATTGGTCGTAAGAAAAAAACCATTGTTGCTGCCAAGAAGGAAGGGGAGGTAGAATTGTTACCTAATTCTTTCTTCTACTAGGCAGATCACTTGTTTGCTGGTTTTTGAATATTTATTTTATATTTTCTACCCTAATATGTGCAACAACTAAACTCCTGTTTGGGATTGTGGTAGCGGTTGCAGTTCAAATTGTTTTTCGCTTAGAAATATATCAAAATGATGTTTTTTTTTTTGTTTTTTTAAATTATTTTTGAGAACAGCACATCAAAACAATCTGAAAACATATAAAAAAATAATTTTTAGCAAAAAAAAATATTTCAAAATTTGAGGGAACGTGTTTGGACCGCGTTCCCAAATGGACCCTAAATTCAATGTTTAAAAGTCGAAAACTTAGGTAGAGTTTTGCAGTATTTGATATTCGATGTTTTTTTCATTTGTAAATATATTAAAATAATATCTTTTTATTTTATAAAATTTATTTTTAATATGAAAATATTAAAAAAAATTCAAAAACATAATTGTGCGAAAAGAAAACTCTTTATAATCAAGTATTTCTATAGCGATGTAAATTTTTGTCACTCACTAATTTTTGTTCCGTCAGCAAAGTATGAATTTGAGTTGTTGTGTCTTTTAGTTAGTTGCGCGTGAGAGGTTCTTGTTTACTTGTTGAGTTTTCACATATGCCGAGTCAGGGTCAATTTAAAAAACAATCAATATCACAGTATCAAATATTATTTAGATATTAAATTAAGAGATTTTAATTGCTGTGAGAATTTTCCTCTCACATCTTGGACACATCAAGATTTGTTTAAACCTTTTTAGTGGTATAGGCATGGCTTATCTTTCTTGTATAATCTTATGGTAATTATGTTGGAATCAGTCTGTAAATGTCTCTATTGATTTATTTATAGGAAGGTGAAGAAGAGCAATCATGTGTAGAGAAAGTTGGAGAAAAGATAGCAGACTCGCGAACTTGACCCACACATCGAGGAGCAATTTGGTGGCGGTCGTTTAATGGCAAGTATTTCATCACAGCCTGGTCAGTGTGGTCGTGCTGATGGGTATGCTACTTTCTTCTGCTTCTCTATTTAGGTTGCTATATGTATTCTATGGTTAAAGATGAAGGCATTGCAAAAGAATGCTAATTAACTTTCTTTATAAATACTTCTTGAAGGGCCGAGAGCTAGAGTTTTATATGAAGAAGATATAGAGGAAGAAGGGAAAAGGAGTTGGGGCTACCTAAAATTTTGTTATGTGAACTTCATATTCAGATCAGGTCTTACAGTTTTGCCATATCTTTCTTTCTTGTGGATGCAAAACTTACGATGAGATGAGAAATTGAAGTTGAAACCAGTTTTGCCCATCTTTCAAATTTTTTTATTGGATAGGATTTTAGCAATCTAAGACTTGATTTTGCAACATTGCCACATGTTTTTACTCTTGTTAGAAGGAAGAAACAAAGAATAAGTAGTGTAATTGATCTCAAAGTACTTGAATCTTGATTAATAGATTAACATGCTCAATGGAATATATTCAACATTTGTTCCATTATATAATAAATATACCATTAAAAAAAATACAAGTATTCTTCTTGATGCTATTAAAGTTAATATAAGCAACAGAGGGGTTAGTTTTTTTAGCCATGAAGAACTTCATATCTCTTCATCATTATAGATTTAGCTAGTATTAGACGTGGCATGAGAAGATCTCCATTGTCTAACTCACCTCTATAATATAAATTTATATCTAGACATAGCCTTATTAGTTCTATATACTTGCTCATGTTTTTTTCTTTTTCAACAATATTATCACAACTAGCTACGGATTAGCATATAGGTGTATGTATGCCTTAAATACGATTAGACACATTTCCCGTCAAATGGTGTTGTAAGGTGTTCATAACCATCTATGACAAGTATGAGCCAACCAATTATGACTTGAAGGAACATTTTTCTATCAACCTTTAAAACTTTCAAATGCTAATATGAGGGTCATCTACATAGAGAAAACACAACCCTGAGAGGTGTAGCTCAACTGATCAAGCCTTAGGTTTGCTCTCCAGAGGTCACCATTTCGAGTGCCACAAACCTCAGGGACACTGGAAGCTTACATGGTCGTTAACTTTAAGGCCTCGGAGGATTAGTCGAGGTATGCGTAAACTGGCTCAGACACCCACGGTTAACAAAAAAAATACAATAAACACAACTTATGACAATAATATTATGATAGTCAATAGAATTATATAGGCCATATTTGATCAACTGGATTAGATCTAGAATGAACTATGGCAAAGTAGGTAAGGAGTTTCATGGGCTTATACACGTACGAGGTAAGTCTTAGAAACTTTTATAGCCATAAGCACTCCTACAGGGGTGTTTGAAAACATAATGTCTCATATGTGGAACATATTCCAACGTTTAAGACATAATAACAACAATAGCTCAACCTGGATTTGATAAACCCCGATACACTAATTGCTTGCCCCCACAAATATACAAGCAACCACTAACTGATTATATGAACCTACAACCTTATTATCTTGTGCAATAACTTATTACTATGCATTTTAACACCTCACATGTTTTATGACAAGGGAACCTTAATTTATTTTGCATAACAGGCTCATGTTATCTATCAACAAGTAAAGGGAAGGATAAATAGAATTGAACTAGCCCAACTCCTAAGGAATATGAGGTTAGAAATTAGACGAACAACCAGACCTCCATATAATTTTTCATATTCTAAATAGATTGATAAGTTGCACCCAAATCTCAAAGAAATAAAGATTGTAAACTTCAAACAACTCTCTAGAAAAGATAAACAATTTATGAGGGAACACGTCACCAAGTTCACAGACCAATATGAAAATAGTGTAGCAAGCCCCTTCATAAAGTTTATAGGTTGTTCTCACTAATTAAAATAGTCTTCCAATAGTTTTCTACATTGCCTCCTAACTCCATTAATAATTAGGAATAGATTAAGGCTCATTTCCATGAGCACTTCTACAGGACATAATCATATGTGACATTGGATGACTTAGCCTTAATAGTTCAGGATTTAGGGGAGTCAATTGTGAGTTATGCCTTATAGTTTAGTACATTAAAAACTAAGCACATTATAACTATATTAGATTAGAAGTTCATTAAACTCATTTTTAAAAACATGTTGTGGAATATAAAAAAGTGACTTATAAAAGCCAAATCTTAAACACCTTCACCCTAATAGATGATACTACTTCTTATGAAAAGATGTGGGAAAAATGAGTAGAGAAGAAGACATTTTGGGGAATATAAATAGCTGGCTATTTAGACAATGTCTTGAAAATAAATTCACTAAGTGATTCAGAATTAGATAAGGAGTTCCAAGAAGTATAACAACAAATCATATGAGTAGAAAAAATAAAAGAAGGGAGATCGTTTGATCAAGATATCAAGAAAGTATAAAAAGGTTATTAAACCTAGTAATAAAGAGATAAAGGCTACCAAAATGATTGAAGAAAACAAGGAATATTCTTTAACATTAAAAGAATCCATCGAATATTTGACTAGTTGATACATGAGGGGATAATTAAACTCATTGGTAATCATACCATCCCCAGTGATATGATTAAATTAAAAGGAAGAAGTATTGTAAGTGGCATAAATCATGGAAACATGACACTAACAATTATGTTGTCTTTAGAAACTAGATTTAAAAGTGACTAGAAGCTAGTCATGTTTACTTTTGGGATAAAAGTATGAAAATGGATAATTTATTCCTCAAAACAATAATATTAATGGTTACGTCTAACCTAGATAGATTATTTAGTAAGGGAGAATTGCAAAAAGCAAGGCCTAATTGACTACTTAGTAAAGGAGAATTGGAAAAGGCAAGGCTTAATTGACTATGACAAGTGATATTTGAAATTGAAAAAATAAAACCCTAAAATAAAAGAAATATATAAAGAGAATAATTACCTGTAGTTTAATTTGGTTATGGAGAAAGTTGTTTTGTTAGAAAAAGGTAGTTATTTTTCTTTAACATAAGTAAACGAAGAAGAGTGAGAAAGAAAAGTTTATTCCTTTGCTAAGAAGAGGAAAATGCTTTTCTAACAGAAAGGCATATTTTCTTAAGTTGATTGGAAACCACTTTCCTTAAATCAGTTTTTCTAGATGTAACACCCCCTACTTGGAGATAAAAAGACAACACTCTTATGTCAACCGAAAACAGAGAAATTATATATATATATATATATATATATATATATATATATATATATATATATATATATATTCGTGGTTTTCATATTAAAATTTACCAAAATTTCAATGGAGTCCCCTCTATACCGGGAGGTCCCAAGCTATTAATATGCAGCCTGTTTACATTTCTAATAACTCACATTTCATAACTTAATCCTGACCCAATCGTTTGGGTTTTAATTTCCACAATATTATTACACTTACTACCCACGATATTCATGAAATGCATTATATAACACAATATCATTATGGATGAAAATAAAAGTAAATACTTAGACATGAAAGATGGTTACATGAACTACAGAGATTAAGTTCATTCAATCAAGTTTAAACATTAATTATACAAATTAAGTTATACAAACATTTTCATGTTTACAAAATATAAGGGTATACCCCCTATAACCTAAATTACAAGAAGGGAAACATAAGCTAGGATCTACTTCTGTCGTGCATGTGATGTTCCTGAAACAAAATACATATTATTGAAAGGTGACTATCACATAAAAAGAAATAACAATATGAAATCAAGCAATTTTAAAAGGGTAACATGCATTCATATTTTGTTCCCTTCTCCTTTCTGGTTTTCATTAGAATCTCTTCCTTATTCAAACTATTAATAACCATTCCCTCTTTCACTATTAACCTCCATTTCAGACTTTATAAGTTCAAACATGTGTATCTTCGTTTAACCCTTTTCCGATACCCTTTTCACTGGTATCATCATCATCATCCTATAGGAGCTGATGTAGGGTGATCCCCTTACCCGAGATCCTAACATACACTGAATGTATGCTAGCCGAAACATGGTGATCCCCTTACCCGGGATCCTAACATACACTGAATGTATGCTAGCCCAAAACATGGCGATCCCCTTACCCGGGATCCTAACATACACTAAATGTATGCTAGTCCAAAACATGGTGATCCCCTTATCCGGGATCCTAACATACACTGAATGTATGCTGGTTTACGCCTCAAATCACACTTCTCATATTTCATTTGTCAGTGATAATTTCATCACTTACCAATTCACATAACAACATTTCCCCTTGAGTACACATACATTCGGTAATTCACATTTCACCTCAGTAATATATATTAAAACATGGAATTTACGTAGAAGGTAAAGGTGTGATTCACCTACTTGCAATAGAAGCTCTACTCGTGCTCCCCTGCTGCTGTTGTTGCACCACGCATGTGGTCCCTCCTGCAAATCATAGGTTTATCTCATAAATTTTTCCTCACTCAAGGATATGTTTTATAATAACTATATCAACAACCAATAAGTCTTTCTTTCAGTCATTTCTTAGTACTTTATGTTTTTCTCATTTCACTCATTATTATTGTCGTTCTTTGTCCAATCCTAGTTATCATTCCTTTCTTTATATTTGGACTGTCACTGTCCAACTGTTACTGTCTAACCTCTTCTCAGATTTTTAACTATATCTAGAGTTATAGAACTCTGTTTCAAGCGAAATTTATGTCGTTGGAAAGGTAAGACATGAGGCTACAAGTTCTATGTTTTGAGGAGAACCCAGTTCTACCTTTAAGATAGTCAAAATCGCTGATCAACAAACACTTGGACTATTACTGTCCGTTTTTGAACTGTTACTGTCTGACCTCTCCTCAGATTTTTAACTATATCTGGAGTTATAGAACTCCGATTCAAGCAAAATTTGTGTCGTTAGAAAGGTAAGACATGAGGCTACAAGTTCTATGTTTTCAGGAGAACCCAGTTCTGCCTCTAAGATAGTCAAAATTGCTCATCAACAAACACTTAGACTGTTACTGTCCAACTGTTACTGTCCGTTTTTTGAACTGTTACTGTCTGACCTCTCCTCATATTTTTAACTATATCTGGAGTTGTAGAACTCAAATCTATAATTTAACATCCAGGCATCAATTCATAATTAACTTTAAAACAACTCATAAGACCATGTTCAGAATATCTTACCCAATACGAATCAAGGTCTCGATCCCTCCTTTTCTTTCTAATGATAGCCGACCCTCCCCTCTTCTTTTCTTGTTCAATTTTTTTCTTGTTAATCCCTTGCCTACCAGTGTTTATTTTATTTTTTTTTACCTATAACCCTAAATCTTGGATGGGTTCTTGAAATTTGGTGTTTCTCTTTTGATCTGTAAAAATAGATACCAAAACTCCCTCTCTTATTTCTTTACGATAGTTACAGATCTGTTTTTGGTAAGAAGAATAGTATTTATGCTCTATAATTATTCTTATTTGCATTTAGACCCCATTTTCTTTAAATGTATTTGTTTTGCCCCCACTTGTTTTTAATTTAGTTTATTTTTTTTAATTTAATCCAGCCTTAATTATCTCGGGATTTACACTAGACCTCACTAAATATATAAAAAAAAAGTTTGGAAAGTGGTTTCCATGAAACTATTTTTCATGAACAAACAATATCTTAATGTGTGTAACTCATTAGATTCCTAAGATGTTGGCCAATTATAAATCATATTTCTAAGTAAAATAGAATTAAATAAATTAAATAATTTAATTTATTATCAATTCAATAATTGATTTATTTATATTTAAAGATCAAGTGCATCATCTAACAATATATCATGGTCTTTCAAATAATAATAAAAAGTCATGTGATTTCACATAACCTTTCAATTATCAATTTTTTTAATGTAATTATTATCCCTTTATCAAGAATGTTTTAATTTGAACATTTGAGCATATATCTTTTCATATAAATAGAAGGTAAAACCAATAAAAATCTCTTTTTTCAATTCATCATTGTGTTTGCTTTGTCAAATCATATTTATTTTCAATACTGTAGTAATTGATTCTTTAAATAATATTTGAAACTATTTTCAAGTATTATTCCACCTTTCATAAGGATTTCACAATCAATACTATTCAATAATAGATGAAAATTTTTTCGCGTTATTTTAAAATAATAAGAAATCTACAAAAAAAAAACACTAAATACAAGCTAAATAACCTATTTATACTAGGTAAAACATCCTAAGCAAGGCTGAAAAAATAACGAAAGAGTTCTAAATAAAATAGAAAAAATAATCTTAATCTAACTAAAAAAATAATGTAATTCTTGTACAATAGTTTTTGGACTTTATTGCAAGGCTTTACCAAACTTCAATTTCTATAAAAATTTAATCCTATATATATAAAAAAGGCTTTTAAAATTGTCTAGCATAATTTTAGCCTTATTCAATGGTTGGATCTAAAGTTATATTTGTTAGCATAAAACTGTACATTAGAAAAAAAATAAATCCAAAACCACCTCTCCTTCTCGAATTGGCAAGCTACCAAGATTTCTTATCCATTTCGCAAGCTACCAAGATTTCCTTATCTTGTGTGTATTATATTAATTAAAGCTTGATCATCTCTTAAACTCATCTTGATATTTGACTTGGCCTAGATATTTTGAATTGGCCTATTAAATGCCTCTCTAACCTTCTTGGCTCTTGACCTTATAATAGGCTCAATTGGTACATCTAATAAATCATTTAGTGATGCTTATTGATTCTCATCATTTCTACTCTTCTTGAATCTTGAATCGTCACGTGCATCAAACAGTAAAAGATTAGAAATATTAAAAGTAGCATTAATGTTATACTCACTTGGAAGATCAACTTTATATGCATTGTCATTGACTTATTCAAGAACTTGGAATGGACTATCTCCTATATGTTTCAATTTAGATCTCATATGTCATTTCTCATATGCACCCAAACCTAATCATCTAGTTTAAATATAATACATCAACGATCTTTGTTAGCTTTAGATATATATTATTCATTTATTTTCTCTATAGATTATTGAAAACTCTTATGGAATGCATTCACCACCTGTTTTTCAACTACTATCAAAACTAATCATTTTATCAACAAGTAAATGAATGAAATCTAAATGGGCTTAATTTCAAATGGTGAATGATTAGTAATAAAATGCACACTCCTATTATATGCAAATTCAATAAACAACAAACTATCCTCTTAATTGTTTTAGATTCTCTTGAATGACAGCGTAGAATAGAGTAATTAAAGCTCTATTAATTATTTATGTTTAACCATCCACTTGTAAATGACAAATAGTTCAAAACAATAACTTAGTTCCTAACTTTCCTCATAAAACCTTTTAAAAATAGTAAAGAAATTTAACATCACAATCAGAAATAATGCTCTTATTAACATTATGAATTTGTGCTATCTTCCTAAAGAATAAATTAGCAATGTTGGTTGCCTCATCAGTTTTATGATATGATATAAAATGTGTCATTTTAGATAACCTATCTAACACATAAAAATTGAATTCCTATCCCTTTTTGACCTAGGTAAACCTAATACACAATCCATGAAAATATCTACCCAAGATTTCTTAGGTACAGGTGACAAGACCAAAAGATTGATGTCTTTTCCCAAGTGCAGGAGTGTCGAAGTAATAAATAACCCGGCAAGACCGGGGTCGAACCACAGTGAGGTTAATTGTATAAATTATAAATAACAACAACACAATAACAACAACAATAATAGTAATAATACTACTACTAATAATACTACTAATACTAATAATAATAATAATAATAATAATAATAATAATAATAATAATAAAGAAGAAGAAGAAGAAGAAGAAGTTAATAAGAACTTTGAGATGGAAGATTAACGTAAGGATTAAAAAATGATAACAACAAATGTCAAGGTTAGAGGATCCACTAATGGTATTTCAAACAAGTATAGTATAAACTCTTATTATTCAATTGGAAACAACACACAAAGGAGGTTCCAATCAGATTATAAATTGTTAACATGATTACATTAATTATCTTATTCGAATAATGCTAATACTTGTAAATGTTGTCAGGCATTCATGATTATAACTTATGTTAACAACAAATCAAGTTCCTTTCATAGCTCAGGTGTCGGTTATACCATACAGTATGGGCTATGAAAGTGCCAAGTATTTGTTGTACCAAGTGTTATACAACATAAATCTAGATTAACCATTTAACAAGCAAAGTATTAAAAGTGAACAAGATAACAAATATAAAGCATGTTAGTATCCAACATTAAGGTCCATGTTAAGTTTATATTATACTTATTCTTACACCACTAGTGTACCCTTTTCATCTTGACATAATAAACTTAGCTACACATAATGAAAGAAAAAAACATAAATAAACAAGATAAGAACATAAATGACAAAGAAGTTAACTAAGTAAAGAAAAGGAAATGAAAGGCATAAACAAGAGATTAATATAAACAAAACTTAAGTATTACAAAAAAGAGAGTAAGAGCATGATCTTGATCTGAACACCAAGATGCCTAAATACATGGCAAATGCCTCCTTTTATAGGCCAAAATTTGGAACTATTGATTTGTTGACTAATTGATGAGTAGGTGGCCACATCTTGACTTGGTGACAATCCTTATCTTCTTGTCTGCCAAAAACATCATTGCTAACGTCAGGATTTGAATGGATTCTCCCATTAAGGTTCTAGACAATTGTCTCAGCTTTCCAAGAAAAAAAAGATGAGGTCATTTGGACTTCTAGAACTCGAGATATGGGCTAAACACTGAACAGTGTCTGGGCTGCAGGACAGATTCGGACTTCTCCGTTGTTGCTACAATTTGGACTTGAAAACGACCTTTTTAAATCTTGGGCTCCACATAAAAGTTGTAGGCCTATGTCTTATCTTTCCATTCATATAAAATGGACCTAAATCCAAGATCTACAGCTCCATATATGACCCAATTACCGAATAGTGTTCCAGTTTGGACTGCACCAGCATCTCTTTTCTAAGTTTGGCCATCTCTTTGTCCTTTCAATTTCATTATTTCAACTCATCAATCAATTCTTTCATTTATGTGATAGGCCTGCATTTAAGATGAACATTTACCATAAATTAAAGGTATCTTATATAATTAGATATGTTATTATAAAACATGTTTTAGTTAAGGAGTTATTGATACTTCAAGTGCAAAATGATGATATAAAACCTTGATAAAAATACACTTTTAAGTATTAATCACACCCCCCCAACCAGCTTATTACTAGTCCCTAGTAATTAAAGCATTAAAATAGAAAAATAATTTGCAAATTCCACAAAGCAAGGCATTCATCATTCAACTTCCATTAATCTATCCAGATAAACAAACTCTCATAAAATTTTATATATCTGCTCAATATCTCTTAAACAAAATATTAATAAACCTTCCTTGTTATGTGCTCAATGTATGAAACATAGATGATGGGGCTTATATTGGAAGAAAACAATATTTTGTTCTAATGTTTAAGGTTAACTTCCTTGGGTTGGGATTATTATCTTTTTTTTTTTTTTAATATATATACATATAACTTAAAACACAATGCATTTTTAACCCATGTAACGAGCTTTCGGCTAATGACTCCCAGACCAGTTGGTTTTAGGGCATTAGGTGTTGAGACACCCCTACGAGCTTAGTAACTCGGGTTGCAGTTACTGATACGTAGATAGTGCAATGTTTGATTCCCTTAAGCTTTTCTTCTTAACCCATGTAACAAGCTTTGGGCCAAAAGCTCCCAAGTCAGTTGACTTTAGGGTATTAGGTGTTAAAACACCCCTTCGGGCTTAATTGCTTAGGTTAGAGAGGCTACGAAATCAAACTTATCTACGTTTTTATATCATCATTTTATTTTTGTTGTTTTTTTTTTTTGAAAATTATATACTATCCCTATCCCTTAGTTGTTACCTTTAACAAAAGAACATAAATAATGTAATAATCCAATACGCAACCCACAATCATATGTTAAAGTGTGTGTGTGAAAATGAATGTTTAAGAATATTTGTTAAATGAGTATATGAGCAGAACCAAGTGATATCAATGCGAGAGTTTGTAAACCTGAATATTTCAAGAAGTATTCTAATAGGCCTTGTTATGAATATTGCAAATAACCATTTGAAAATATTTACTAAGATGTGTCTCAAGAGTCAATAAAATTCCCCCTTACTCTGCAATCCTAGTAATAACAGTTTTGCCAAATGGTTTTTAAAACAAAAACAGTTAGTTGGTTAATTTATATATATATATATATATATATATATATATATATATATATATATATATACTACTACCATCTCCCCCCAACCAAAACGAGACATTGTCCTCAATGTCCTATGGTAGAAAGATAGAGTATAGAAGACATTACCTGAAACAACGAACACTGACAAACCTGAAACACACTTAAAGAAATATAAGAAATAACAGAACAAAATACTATGCTAGAAATAATACCAAAAGACACAAGGATTCACAAACGAAGGCTCAAATCCAATCTAAGCTTTTTACGGCTTTTTGTAGTTGACCAATTTATACGACTCATGGAAGGATCAATTACAGGGGTGAAAGATTGTAGTTTGTCGATCAACTGTTCAGCAGTAGCAGCAGAGATGATTTGTCGTGCCGAAGATGTTAGAAATTCTTGTTCCACAGCTTGATCAAGAAAAGACAACAAATTATCATAAAAACCATTAACATTAAGCAAACCGATAGGTTTATGGTGAATGTGAAGTTGGGCCCAAGAGGAAATATGAAAGATCTTTTCCAATGTGACCAGACCACCTGGTAAGGCAATGAAGGCATCAGCATGGTTAAACATTGTATTCATTCGATCAAACATTGTGGAGACCTGTAGTTCCTCTCCAATTGTTCTTCCAATGATGTCCCCTTTTGTTAAAGCTTCGGGGACGACCCCCAAAACTTGACTACCTCCTAAAAATGCAGCTATTGTCACACCCCCCATTAACCCAAGGTTGCCTCCCCTATACACTAAATGAATCTTTCTCTCAGCTAGTACCTGATTAAGATGATTTGCTGCTTCTAAAAAAGCTATTTCCTTTCCAGGACTGGATCCGCCGAAAACACAAATATTTCTTATGTGATAACTTGAGGAACCTGCCATTTCTACACGCTTCTATATCTGTCTAATGTAAGGGTTGAGTAGAAATGAGGGGAAGGAAGAGAAGATTTTATAGATGAGAAATTGAAAATGCAATCATATCACCTATATGTAGGCCAGCTGGAGTCTAACACACTCTCTCTCTTTTTCTCTCTTTATTTATTTATTTATTTTGGAAAAGCATGTGTATGTACAAGTAGTTGTGATTGTGGCTCACATCTTCCCTTGGTTTTACGTCCAAGAACGGCTTAAACGCCCTCTATGGGTCGGGGATAGGCTTCCCATCCAGTTTTCTTAAAAACTGGAAACAGGGTCTTTTTGAGTCAGATTCCCAAGACTAAGTCTATCATGTTCTTTATGAAAATGGGGCCATAAATCATGAATTGCACGATGCACATCTCCACTAGGATGCGTCTCAAGGGTCAACAAAAGATTATCTAAAGACCCCTTACTCAGGCCATCCTTAATGAATTGTATTTTATCTTCACGGTTTATAGATACTATTCCTAAAGAACGACATGTTGCATTACAAGTCCATCTGGCACATCGGTGACAGACTTTCAATCGTTTTGCACGAAGTTTCTTTGCAAAAGTGCTTTTACCTATTCCAGGCATGTGTGAAATGAAAGAATTGGAGGACTCACCTAATAATCGGACCTTTGCTTCAATCAGCCAGCGAATATCTTCAGGAATTCCATGATTCATTAACAACTTCAATCTTGCACACCTAGCATGGTAAATTTTTGTAATCGCATTCTGAGGCAGAGCGGGAAAGTACTTTTTCAATTTTTCAAGAGTGGTGTCCATTTTCAAATGAGAATTGGAGAAGAGAGTCAAAGAAGGGAGAAATAGCAAAGTATTGCACAAATATATACAGATATCAGTTATTATGGGAAACTGAAAGAACTGACTTAAGTCACGGAGTACCGTTATCCGCCATTTGACCAGGGTGAGAGAGACTAGCACAACAAGAGTCACACCAAAAAAAAAGAAACATAAAAACAATATGAGAAAAATAAAATAATCAACCTTTATCTACATGATCATTCAAATCAATTGATTCATTTTCACTAGGAAAATTATCAAAGTAAGCTTTCAAACGATGTCCATTTACCTTAGAAACATTGTCATTCTTTGAATTCTCAATATCTAAGGCCCCATAAGGATACACATGTTTCTCAATAAATGGACCGCTCCATCTTGATCTTAGCTTTCCAGGAAATAAATGGAGTCGAGAATTATAAGGCAAAACTTTTTTACCAGTATCAACTTTTTGACAATTTTCACAAGTTTTGCAGAATGCATGTGTGTCCTTGAACATGGTGGGCCAATAAAATCCATTTTGTAAGATTTTTGCAGCTGTGTTTTTTGACGAGAAATGACTTCCACATGCTTCAGAATGACAAAGTTTAATGACATTACTTACCTCATTGTTAGGAATGCATCTTCGAAATATTTGATCAGGATAATATTCGAATAAGTAAGGGTCATTCCAATAAAATTTCTTCACTTCGTTCAAAAACTTACCTTTGTCTTTGGTACTCCAGTGAGTTGGCAAATCTCCTGTAGCAAGAAAATTTAGCAAACCAAGGCATTGAACTAAGAGAAAGTAAGGATTCATTAGGAAAGTAATCGTCGATTGGTGTGATGTCAGACGTTGAATCTGTTGTCACTCTTGACAAAAGATCTGCATCAACATTTTCGGTGTCTTTTTCATCCGTGATTTCTTCCTGAGAATAAATCATTTGCAAATCTTCAGATTCATCCAACTCAATTTTACTCAAAGTAGATTCAAGTTGATCATAAACTAATTCTTCAATAGAATCTACTTCTTGTAAATCATTATCATCTCCAGGTTGCTTGCAAATGTTGAAAATATTCATCTCCAATGTCATGTTCCCAAATGATAGCTTCATCAGTCCATTCCTACAATTAATCAATGCATTAGAAGTTGCAAGAAACTGACGTCCTAAAATAATAGGAAATGAATTACATGCTTCAACAGGTTGTGTGTCCAAGACAATAAAATCCATAGGATAAATGAACTTATCGACTTGTACTAACACATCTTCGACTATTCCTCTAGGCACTTTTACAGATCTATCGGCAAGTAAAAGAGTTACAGAAGTTGGTTTTAACTCACCTAGATTGAGACTTTGAAAAACTGAATATGGAAGTAAATTCACACTAGCTCCAAGATCAATAAAGCTCTTTCAATTTTATGTTCTCCAATAAAGCAAGAAATTGTAGGACAACCAGGGTCTTTATATTTCAATGCATTATTGTTCTGAAGAATGGCACTTACTTGTTCGGCTAAAAAGGCTTTCTTTTTCACATTCAGTTTTCTCTTCACAGTGCACAGATCTTTCAAAAATTTAGCATAAGAAGGAACCTGTTTAATAGCATCCAACAAAGGTATATTGATCCTTACCTGTTTGAAAGTTTCAAAGATTTCAGAGTTGTGATTGACTTTCCTTTGTTTGGTCATGGCATGAGGAAATGGAAGTGCTGGCGGGGAATCAGTCTTTTCTTCGCAATGATCAGATTCAACCCCTTCCTTACCCTCAGAGATTGACTCATCATCATTCTCACAAGGTTCAAGAATGGGTTTTTCAATAACCTTACCACTACGAAGAGTGATGACTGATTTTACGTGAACCATGTGTTGGCTTCCCGAACTACTTGCATTCGCATTGTATTGCCCCTTGGGATTTTGTTGTGATTGAGATGGAAACTTACCTTTCTCTTGGAAACTGAGAGCAGATGTTAATTTTGCAAGAGTATCTTTAAAATCTGTCATGCTTTGAGCAAGTTGAGTGTTGATCGTCTCTTGCTTTTCAATGAATGCATGCAATGTTTCCTCAAGATTTCTTCTAGGAGGTGGAGCATAAGGAGGTGCATATCCATGAGAATTTTAGAAATTATGGTGTGCTTGAAACGGTGGCTGTGAAGTTTGAGCATTATTGTTCTCACTCTTCCAACTGAAATTTGGATGATTTCTCCAACCAGGGTTATATGTTTGCGAATGTGGGTTATGGTTGGGCCTTTGAAAACTGTTTAATGCATGAGCTTGTTTATGGAGACATTCTTTAAAAGAAGGCAAGGTTGGACAGTCATTGGTTGAATGTTCGTTGGTTTCACAAATTTGACACGCAATGTCTTGAACAGATTTTAATTGACCACTCTTTTTCAATTCTAGTGCTTCGACTTTTTTAGCTAAAGATGCAAACTTGGCTTGGAGCTCATGATCTTCCCTAAGGTTGTACATACCTCCACTAGATGTATGAGGTTGGGTTTTACTTGGTGCCTCATAAGTTCCTGTAGTGTCCCAATTTTGCGCATTTTCAACTAGCAAGTCTAGGTATTCCATTGCTTCATTAGGGTCTTTATCCTCAAAAGTTTCATTGCACATCAATTCAACCATTTGCCTATCTCTAGGAGTTAACCCTTCATAAAAATGTGAAACTAATCTCCATGTTTCAAAACCATGACGGGGGCAAGTATTAAGCAAGTCTCGATACCTATCCCAACATTGATAAAATGTTTCTCCTGGTTTTTGAGAGAAAGTGATTATTTGTCTTTTGAAAGAGTTTGTCCTGTGGGATGGAAAAAATTTCTTTAAAAATTATTGTTGCATTTCATCCCAAGCACGAATGGATCCAGGTCTCAAATTTTGTAGCCATGTTTTAGCTTTATCTTTTAATGAAAAAGGAAAAAGCTTTAACCTAATGGTGTTCATGCTACAATTTGAGTCATTATAGGTGTTACAGACCTCCTCAAATTCCCTTAATGCAAGTATGGATTTTCTAAATCTAAACCATGAAAAGAAGGTAAAAGTTGAATAATGCCTGGCTTAAAATTAAAATGAGATGCATCAGGTGGAAAAACTATGCATGAGGGTGCACTTGTTCTTGTGGGATTCATGTGGTCTCTAAGTGTTCTAACCCGAATATTCTCATTATTCTCATTATGAAGCGATTGGTTATCTTCTTCAGCCATATTTTCTGAAAATGATGAGGATACCCTACAAAGTCTACCACTTAATGTACGTGACCACACTCTTATGCACGTGTAGGAAGAGAATAAAGGTAAGAAAAGAAAAACTATAGAAAAAGAAACAAAACAAAAGAAACAAAGTTAGATACAAGAAAAATGAAAAGAGAAAATAAAATAAATACTATAATTTGTACAAGAATTTACCTCCCCGGCAACGGCACCAAAAACTTGACACGACCAAAAGATTGATGTCTTTTACCAAGTGCAGGAGTGTCGAAGTAATAAATAACCCGGCAAGACCGGGGTCGAACCACAGGGAGGTTAATTGTATAAATTATAAATAACAACAACACAATAACAACAACAATAATAGTAATAATACTACTAATAATAATACTACTAATACTACTAATACTAATAATAATAATAATAATAATAATAATAATAATAATAATAAAGAAGAAGAAGAAGAAGAAGGAGAAGAAGAAGTTAATAAGAACTTTGAGATGGAAGATTAACGTAAGGATTAAAAAATGATAACAACAAATGTCAAGGTTAGAGGATCCACTAATGGTATTTCAAACAAGTATAGTATAAACTCTTATTATTCAATTGGAAACAACACACAAAGGAGGTTCCAATCAGATTATAAATTGTTAACATGATTACATTAATTATCTTATTCGAATAATGCTAATACTTGTAAATGTTGTCAGGCATTCATGATTATAACTTATGTTAACAACAAATCAAGTTCCTTTCATAGCTCAGGTGTCGGTTATACCATACAGTATGGGCTATGAAAGTGCCAAGTATTTGTTGTACCAAGTGTTATACAACATAAATCTAGATTAACCATTTAACAAGCAAAGTATTAAAAGTGAACAAGATAACAAATATAAAGCATGTTAGTATCACATTAAGGTCCATGTTAAGTTTATATTATACTTATTCTTACACCACTAGTGTACCCTTTTCATCTTGACATAATAAACTTAGCTACACATAATGAAAGAAAAAAATATAAATAAACAAGATAAGAACATAAATGACAAAGAAGTTAACTAAGTAAAGAAAAGGAAATGAAAGGCATAAACAAGAGATTAATATAAACAAAACTTAAGTATTACAAAAAAAAGAGCAAGAGCATGATCTTGATCTGAACACCAAGATGCCTAAATACATGGCAAATGCCTCCTTTTATAGGCCAAAATTTGGAACTATTGATTTGTTGACTAATTGATGAGTGGGTGGCCACATCTTGACTTGGTGACAATCCTTATCTTCTTGTCTGCCAAAAACATCATTGATAACGTCAGGATTTGAACAGATTCTCCCATGAAGGTTCTAGACAATTGTCTCAGCTTTCCAAGAAAAAAAAGATGAGGTCATTTGGACTTCTAGAACTCGAGATATGGGCTAAACACTGAACAGTGTCTGGCCTGTAGGACAGATTCAGACTTTTCCTTTGTTGCTACAATTTGGACTTGAAAACGACCTTTTTAAATCTTGGGCTCCATATGAAAGTTGTAGGCCTATATCTTATCTTTTCATTCATATAAAATGGACCTAAATCCAAGATCTACAGCTCCAGATATGACCCAATTACAGAACAGTATTCCAGTTTGGACTGCACCAGCATCTCTTTTCTAAGTTTGGCCATCTCTTTGTCCTTTCAATTTCAGTATTTCAACTCATCAATCAATTATTTCATTTATGTGATAGGCCTGCATTTAAGATGAACATTTACCATAAATTAAAGGTATCTTATATAATTAGATATGTTATTATAAAACATGTTTTAGTTAAGGAGTTATTGATACTTCAAGTGTAAAATGATAATATAAAACCTTGATAAAATACACTTTTAAGTACTAATCAATAGGTAAAGGATTTTATAACTCATATGATAAGACCTTAGATTTAGCTTGCCTACATGTGATCCATTTATCACATACCTTTTGCACATCATGTTTTATTTTAGACCAATAAAAATATTCATACAAAACTTCTAAAGTCTTCCTAACACCAAAGTATCCCACTAAACTACCCTTATGAGCTTCACACACAAGTAATTAAAGTATAGAACTATCAGACATACAACAATTATTCTCTTTAAACAAATAACATCCAAGTCTATAAAACTTACCATAAGTTGATTTCTCAAAAAAATTATACATATTAGAAAAATCAATATCTTTGGCATACAAATCTTTAACATAATCAAAACCTAGTAATTTTGCATTCAAAGTAGAAAGAATCTTACCTATTATCCTTACCTTACTTGTACTTAATCATATATGGAAAGGTTTCAATGAATCTTACCTATTTAGCATGATTACTATTCTACTTACCTTGTCATTTCAGGTGTTTTAGTGACTCGTGGTCCAAATAGATAACAATTTTTTTTTTGCCACAAGTAATGTTACCAAGTTTCTAAGGTCCTCACCAATACATAAGGCTCATTGTCATAAGTTGGGTAATTCAATACTACTTCATTAAGGTTTTCATTAAAATAGGCAATTGGTCACTTCTCCTATATTAAAACAATTCAAATATTTATTCCTAAGGCATCACACTCAATCTTAAAAGATTTATAAAAGTTAGTAATGCTAACAAAGGTGTTGAACATAACATTTCTTTAAGAGAATTAAGCGCATTCTCTTGTTTCTATATTTTCCCCTCAACACTCTATTTTCTCTTCAATTATTTCTTTTATCCTTGATTTTTCTCTTACCTCTCATATAAATCTAACTTTTCTCTCCTCTCATGGCTCACAATCAAATATGCATTTTAACTCCCTTCGACCTTACTTTTTCTTTTCTATTTAAATTGGTCCTCATAAACTTGCTTTGGTGACAACGGTACAAAAATGATAAATTACTCATATCTTATAAATGAATACCTATTCTTAAACCCATCATATATAACCTTCCTATTAAACTACCACAACCTCCCCAATAACAAATGATTTGCAATCATAGGAATAATATCACATAAAGCTTAATCATTATATCTCCTAATAAAAAAACAAAACCAAAACCTATATATTAACCTTCACTTCTCCATCATAAGTTTATAAGGTTTATGATACTTTGTAGTATTCAAATTCAACTTCCTAATAAGTATAGTACTCCATTAGTACAACTCTCATTATGTATAATTATATTACATACCTTATTATTGATGTAGTATATCATATGAAAAATATTCTTTCTTTGTTGCTCAAAATCATCCTTTTTACTTGAACATTCAATGCTTACTTAATCACCAACGATTCACCCTTAACCAGATACTCCACATCATCATCACTAACATCCTCAAATGGTGACATCTCCTCATCATTGTTATCACTTTTAGATTCAATCTCTTCTATAATCAAATGATATTATAGCTATCTTATTTGGATATTGAGACATTATGCGATCGATTTCCAATCAAAAACATTTAATATCATGATTACAAGGTGTTTGAGTATAGAATTTATATCTAGTATCAGTGAAGACTTCTTTCTTGCCTTTAGGTGGTTTGGTTTTAACTCCTATAATTGGTTTGGCTTGGGAAGGCCTTCATATATAAAAAAAAAAAAAAACCCTAAATTTTAGACTTGTCATGTACTACTCTTACTATTAAGTTGTTGTTCTACTTTATAATCATATACACCATGTCTTTTAACTTTATAGTGCTACAACACAACCACATTCACCATCTCACGATTCAAACCATTCAAAAACCTAGCCATAATAGTTTTTCTCTCATCCATTGTATTCATCTGAATCATAGTACTTCCATCTTTTTATGATTATCCTTTACACTCTTAGAACCTTGAGTTATAATTTTTAATTTATGATATAAATTCCAATAATAGTGACTTGGGATAAATCTCATTCTCATGATTATCTTTATCTTATCCCATGTAATAATAGGTCTCTCATGATTTCTCCTCTTACTCAAAACAAGTTGATCCCACCAAATAATAACATAATCAATAAATCCAACCACAATAAGCTTTATCTTTTTCTCTTCCAAGTAGTTTTGACAATCAAAGATCAAATCCACCTTCTTTTCCTATTCTAAATAAGCTTTGATATCATTCCTCCCTTGAAAGACTAGAACACTCATTTTAATGCTTTCTAGATCTTTATCAAAGTCATCATGAAACCCCATATCTCTTCATACTCCTTTATGGACAAAACTCTTAGCTTATCAAAACTCTCTTCACAATGATTTCTTTGCTACCAAAATCTTCCTTCTGACCAAATGATGTATGGTCAAATTCATTGGCTTCTTCATCTTCACTCTCATCAACTAACTCATTCGCAAGTGTGGTAGAAATGTCTTTTTAGCATTCTATCATTAGGAGCCCATCGAGATGACTTTTGTCATAAGCTCATAATAATAGTATTTTCCTATCCATTTAATCTTTTGTATCACTAAACATAACATTCATACAGTTGTGTTTCCTGTAACAAAAGGAGTGTGCTCTTCTCCTCTTTAGGTGATGACTTGCCGTTAAAATTTTATGTCGATGACAAAAAAATATCCTCACACACTTACTAATAACACACCACTTCACTCATGTTCTACTCAAATCTTGGCTTTTCACAATAATAGTCCCATATGTTCTCCTTTTACCTCTTATGCTTTTCTTTTCAGTTCTATAGGAAACTAATCAAAATAATAATAATAAATTTAGTTCATAATGTCTAACCAAAGCTTTTAAGACACAAGACAATCAAGAAAAAACAAAAACAAATGATTACGAGAATAAAAAAAGAAAGAGTATGAAATTCACGAATGACTCTATGAAACCCAAAAACAACAAACCCTACTTGTGAAACACTTATTTGTAATGTTCTTTCAAACTCGAAATCAAAGTTTTATAGTTTTAACAACCCAAAATCAATTTTCAAGCAAACAATACCTACCGATCAAAGACAAACTAATGTGAATTGCAATTTCTCAAGAATCCAAATTCAAATTATATAATCTCAATTATTTCAGTAGAAACTAAACTAATGTGATTTCTTCTTTTCTTCTTTTTTAACTGTTTGGCAATGGATATAACATAACAAAAACTTTTTTCTTTATTTTATAAGGCTACCAAAAAATTAAGAATAAAGTTCAAAACAAATTATGTAAAAATTTAAAGATAAATAGATAGATTAAATATGATTTTAGAGCTTTACTTTGATACTAACTAATGCAAACTTTAAGGGTAAAAATCCTAAAACCTATGATAAAGATAGAAAACAACCCAAATAAACTAAAATCATATTGATAGAAAACTTGACCTAATGATTACTGAAATCAAGGAACTGAAGTAATTAGATGAAAGACCCCAACCCTTTTATTATAAAGAATCGAGAACTAGAAGTATAAGGATGAATATCATAAAAACAATTAATCTTTCAAAAGTCCTGAAGAGTTCAATGAAAAACCAAAAGTATTAGCAACCATCACACCAATAATATTATTTTTGAATAATAAGAAAAGTCCAATAAAACCCTAAAAACAAGCTAAATAACCATATTTATACTAGGTAAAATATTTTAAACAAGGCTAAAAAATAACAAAATAGTTCTGGATAAAATAGAAAAAATAATCCTAAACCAACTAGGAAAATAATGCAATTTCTGCAAGTAGATTTTGGGCTTTATCGCAAGGTTTTTATGAACTTTAATTGCTAAGAAAGTTTAACTCTATAGAAAACAAGGCCTTTAGGATCTTCTTAAAAAAAAAATTATTTTGATCCAATGGTCGGATCAAAAGTTATACTTGTTACCATAAAACTGCACGTTAGAAAAAATAAGCCCAAAATTGTCTCTCCTTGTCCAATCTGCAAGCAACCATGATTTCTTGCCCAATCCACAAGCTACCAGGCTTTCTCAATTCCTTCTCTTGTGTGGATTATATTAATTAAAGCCTAATCATAACTTGAATTCATTTTGATGTTTGACTTGCCCAGACATTTTGAATTAGCCCATTTAATACCTTTTTGATATTCTTGGATCTTGACTTCGTAATAAGTCCAATAGGCACCTCAAATTTATCATTAGGTGATGTTTCCTAATTCTTATCATATTACATAAGAGTTTGAGAGAGTAGAGACTAGAGATAGAAAGGGAAGGTGCGTTGTGGGAATGGATAGATTAAGACTTGAGAGAGGTAAGTAAGGGTGGCTAATTTAGATGATGGTTTCAGAAAATTTCAATTTATATTGAGTTGGGATCAGGGTTTCAAACCAAAATAGTTCAATACAGTCGGTTTTAGACTTCTATAATCAAAATTGAACTAAACCAAAAAAAATTTAATTTTTTAATCAAATTTTCATATCTTTTTCCTCAGTTCAGTTTTTCAATTAATTTTTTTAGTTTCATCTGGTTTTTTAGTTTCTTGGTTTTTTTATCACCCCTACTTGGGACACATGACGTCTCGTTCACCAGTAAAGTTTCAATCACCTCATATGATCAAAAAATTAGGAACTACGTTTTGAGACCTCAAAAATTTAGTTTTTAATTTATTTTCACCTAAAAATACCTTTAAAACTTCCTAAAACTTCAATAAACACATTTGTAATCCTAAAACAACCTCTAAACAATGTAAAAACCAAAAATCAAGTCTAACTTAAGAAAAAATCAAAGGTCCCCATTTACTTTTTCTAGCATATTTGAAATGAAAAATCACGTTCATTGAACTTCCTCTCTAAGACAAACTTATTAACATCAAAATTAATTATTTTTTTGTTGGAATATAGCAGACCAAACCTCTCTCTTTACTCCTCTATTTTTCTGTTGACTTTTTCTTTCATCTCTCCATATTTTAGGACTAAAATATGACAAAAATAAAATTTAAAACTAAAACATAAAATCTTTAAATAACAGAGATCAAATATGACTAATTTGAAACTTGAAGGAGCAAATTGAAGTTTTCCAAGCCTTTTTAATAATGGAACTGAAAAGGTATTTTTTTTTATTTTGGTCCCTATTCATTCATTTTTTTCAATTATATCTTAAAATTCTATTTTACAATATTAATATTTAATTTAATATCAAAATATTCTCAAGCATTCCACAAAGCATGAAAAGTGAAACCAATCATAACATAAAAAACAATGTCTATAGAACTCACAAGGATTAAATTAAAAAGAAATTAAATTCAATGACTGAATGAAAATTTTCAGAGATTTCAAAGTAAAAAAAGACCATGAATAGTTGTGAAACATGTTAAAGTGATATGATGAACAGTCCAAGTACAGTGAATTAACGTTTTAACTTGATCAATAAGCATGCTTTTAAAGTAAAATATTTAAAAAGTTTTTTTTTTTTAATTTTTTTTTTAACTTTTGAGTCTTCTAGTTCTTTTCTCAAAGAAACGGCATCGTTGGCTTCATGCCTTTAAGGAAAGTTCGGAAGCTTCGACTCGTCACTCGTCTTCTACTCTACTGAAATACTTAGTTGGCACCCAAACGAACCCGAAAAAGGAGCCGAGATTTCGGGGTGAGAAAATAATGGAAGGAGTGGGGTCTCGGATGGGCCGGACTTCGTCTCGGTACGGCCTATCAGCGACGCCCACTGTTGTCAATGGCCCGGTGAGGAAGTGGAAGAGGAAGTGGGTCCACGTGTCCCCTTCTCCCACCCTCAATTACCGCAACAATAACCACTCCAACGGCCATAACGACCAAAACAACAACGGGTCTCGCCTCCTCCTCTGTCGGTGGACCCCACTCTCCCCCGCGGCCGCCACCAGCACAACCACCGAGGATCCACCTAAACGCAAATTCCGATATACCCCAGTGAGTAAAACACAACATGGCATGGGCTTTTGTCAGTAAATTTTGTTTAATTTTTCTTTGGTTTTCCACTCGTCGCACTTTGGGTTTTGTAAGAGAAGAGATGGAATGAAGTAAAGTAGGGTGCTGTTTATTTTGGTAGAAATAAGGTTTGGAAATTTGATAATATTTTATTTTATTTTATGTTGTAGATTGCTGTACTAAAGGAACGCAGCAAAGCAAGAAAGAAGGCTGAACAAGAAGTTGAGAAGCAGTTGGGAGGGTGGCAAACTGCTAAGAATGGTGAACAAAATGATGAAGATGATTTCAAGAGTGAAACTCAGGTCCCACCCACTTATTAACATTTGTTACCCTGAATTCATAATAATAATATTCTTGCTTTGTGCTTAACTTCTTGGTCCAATATATAACTAGGAGTCTGTCATCATTTAGGAAATGAAAAGGGCAAATTCATACTTGCGGATCTACAAAAGTGCAAATCTTTTCATGTTCTACGATTTTTTTTATTTTTTAGCTTTTGTTAGGACTGAAGATGGTGGTTCAAATTGCTATTATGATGTTTAGAGTTCCACTCTCCAGGTGAACTATTCTGAAAAATGTTCAGATGCCTGATAGTCTCGTGGTCATATCATCCTGGGTTTGCCAAGAGCCTCAAAAAGAGTCTGATTCATGGCAGCAAAATAAATGATATTAGCTCAGGTGAAACGCACAAATATATTTTATATATGAATTCCATATTGGACAGTAAGAATTGGTTTGGCATCCACAGGGTGACATTTCTTCTTTACTGGGTTTGCCAAGAGCCTCAAAAAGAGTCTGATTCATGGCAGCAAAATAAATGATATTAGCTCAGGTGAAACGCACAAATATATTTTATATATGAATTCCATATTGGACAGTAAGAATTGGTTTGGCATCCACAGGGTGACATTTCTTCTTTTATGTTAAGTAACTAGCGGCAACCTATTTGTTCATGACTATAAAATTTCACATGAAACTTTTTGACCTGTAACTGAATGAAGAGTTATTTTAAATTATTTTGCTCATATATATTTGGATATGCGAATCTTTACTTCTTATTTCCATTAGGCAAACAGATCAGCCTTTTCAGGACTTCCCGGGGTAAAATTATTGGAGTTTGAACTTCTATTTGCTGCTATATGCAAAAGAATTCATGGTATAAAGATGTCAAAGACTTGATCAGCGCCGCCTCACATTTAGGTTGGCACATCACCACGTCCCAAGAATGCATGTCATCCAATGATCATGAAATGTGTTGTTCTTGGTTGTTTCCATACTCACAGATAGGGATTTTGTTTTAGTGTCTAAGCTTCAATTCGTTGGGTTGTTATCTCTGTGATACTGGTGTCAAGCAAGAATCCACTTCTCCTGCAGGATTCAAACCTGAGCCATTTGGATTTGGGTTTTTGCTTAAAAGGCCGCAACAGTGACCTTGATTCTGTCGGCCAGAGCAAAGAGGATCAAGTGAAGAGAGCTAGCTCAGGTGGTCTGTGGGCAATTGGATGACCCAAGAAACAGAAACCTATAAGTTGTGCTCTGGCATGAAAATCTGAATTGGTTTCTCATTGCAATACCTGTGTAGCTCTTTTGAATTAGATTGTGCAACATTGCTTCACATTGTAATTAATTGTAGGCATCTTTTCTAGTTCATTGATGAATGCTCTCTGTACTAGTTTCTGCAATCTGTATGTATTTTTAACCCTCATAGCTATCTGCCCAGTCCTGAACTTATGGGTTTGTTTGCAGTGTCATTATTGCGACTCTGTAGCATACAGTATGTCGTCTGTTGTCTTATTAAAGATCTCATGATCAGAATTGCAAGCTCTGTACTCATGGATCTGCTATAAAACGCAAGAGATTAAGGCTGACAAGGAAGGCTGGTACGCGCACTTGTACAGCGGGATATCCTTTTTACCTTATCGAGCTACTGCAATTATTTGGAGCTCTAGGAAACCATTAATCAATGTCTCTACTCTACTGCGATCCTGCAACATGCGCCGGCACACGTTGCTCACCGTCTATTGTTAGGTGCTTTCAAAGCATTACTTCAAGGGCATTGCTCTCCCACTGGGTCTTTTCCTCTTATGTGGATGGGAGGAGTATCAGCCTCTCTAGTGTTGCCCAAGGCTCAGTCCTGCCCAAGGCTCAGTGCTGCCTAAGGCTCAGTCATGTGCTCTCCTGATCAAATTTCCACCCCTCCATTAGGAGAGGGGCCATCAACATTTGCGATTTTCTCAGTGCTCTCCCCAAGAAGTTTGACGCTTCTCTTGTCCCCATGGATTTACCCTAGCCCTAAGCATATTTTGCTGCCTGAGGCTTGGTCCTCCTAGGAGACACCTCCTTCCACCCACCACTACACCACCAAACATCGGCACTTGCCACTATCTGATCTTCAAATCAAATTGCATGCATGCATGTTAGGGTTCACAGGGCCCGTTACGCATGCCTATCTGTTTTTCCGCAAATGTGCCACTATAATTTTGGATCTTAAAGGCTTCTTCTCCAGGTACGCTGATCAGGTGTTGAACCATGGGGAGCCATCTAGATCATGACTTTTTTGAAACGCAGAAATACTCTCAAGTTTTGATCGGTAGGACGTTAGATTCCGCAGGTGAAGTATGTTCGGATTCCAAAATTATCTGAATATTTTGGTTGAATCTCCCCCCACAGCTAGCAAGCACATGCAAACATTTGCTACCATGATACCCTCATTACCTCCTAGCTCCCCAGCTTCTTCACTGTGAACAGTGAAGGAGCTGCCCTTTTTGTTTTTTTTTTTTAAAAAAAATCCATCTTTTATTTTTTTTATTGAATTTTTTTTTAAATTCATCTTTTAATATTATGTTAATTTTGAATTGATCTTCATAATTTGTTTCGGTTTATTTTCTATAAAGTTATGCAATCTCAAACAAACATCTTAATATTTGGTTGGTTTTTAATTTTGTGAGTGTTTATTTTTGTTATCATATTATTAATTAAAAAAATAATTTTTTTAATTAAAAACAAATTGTTAAAATCAGTGGAGTCCATGATTTGAATCGCATGTTTAGTGGGTTAATTAGTAAAACCCGAGTCAATCCAATATATCATTGTCTCAATATTAAAAAGAAAAATATCATTTAAAAAAAATTAAAGTCAAACCATGTCTTTTTACTAATTATCCGGGTTACGTTTATGAGTCAACTAGGTCACATCAAAACAATTTTTACGCAAGTTAATTTTATATTCAGGCTAAGCAAGGAGTTACGTTGAGAGGTTTTAATGTTGACCTATTAATTTGATCCTTTTTATATATATATTTTTTAATTTCATCTTTTAATTTTTTTTCTTATAATTGAATATTTTTTAGTATTTTTTTTCCAGTCTCATCAACATGTGATTGATTTTAAATTGATCTTCATAATTTATTTTATTTTGTTTTCCATAAAATTATCATAATATAAAATAAATATTCGCTCAATTTTATAAAAAATTATTTTTATTATTATAACATTTCATAAAAAGTAGTTAAATAAATAAAATTAATAAGTCTAATAAAATACATTATCTGAATTAAATTTAGCAAGTCTATTGTCATTTCAATATTTTTTTAAAAAAAAAACCATCTTGAATTAAAAAAAATAATAATAAAACAATTCTCCAACAAGTTAAGTTCAAACTGGGTAATAAAAAAACATAAAAGATCTTATAATTAACTCAGTAAATTAGATTTAATAATTCTAGCTAATAATTTTTATAACTTGAATATATTTCCTTGTGTTCAAATAAAAAATTTAATCCAATCACGAGGGTAACTCGGGCCAATGAGCTATTTTTTTTTTATAGCACGTGATAAAGCAGTCCTCTCAGGCACGATCACAAAATAAGATGAAAGGGGTGACCACCTTCCATTGATGTCCTAAGTCTAAACAAATAGCCATCCTCAATCTAGCTCAAAACTGTATCTAAAGCATAAAGAATATTTAGAGCAAAAGCCCGCTCATTGCAGCATTTTTATGGATTACAAGAAATGAAATCAAGGATGGAGAACGAGAGGAGGAGCAGAAGAAGATGATGATGAAGAAGAAGAAGAAGAAACAAAGTAGAAACTGAATATCACATCTCAGTCTTCTTGAAAGAAACAAAATTTTAGAATCTCCTGCATGACATATCTCCGAGCATCAGTGCCTTCCTACTCGCTATTTGCTACAGATCCTTCTCAACTGCTCGAGTAACGCCAACTTCAGCTGGCCGAATGACTCTTTCATGTAGCATATATCCTGCCTGTAATATAGAACAGAAGTAACAGTTCAGTATGTAGTAAGCTTTTTCAATTGACACTTTAAATCAAATTATAGTCAAGAGCAATTAACAGGGATATTATAACTGATACATCAGGCTCGGTCATGGAGGAAAGCAAGATACTCTACCAAAAAAAACAGGGGGAAAGCTAGAAACAGTAATTTTGATAGTAACTAGCAGCACTCTGATCACAAGTCTACATGGTCAGTAACACTGCTGGCAACCAGTTAGTTGAAGAAAAAGAAAAGGCAAGTTATATAATTATCACAACACAACAAGAGTTTGAATCTGTGCACGAGAAACCCACCACGTTCCCTTCCATCCTATAACCCCAAACTGAACCAGCAAGGAAAAGGAAAACACAATCTTATGCCCTAGTTGCCAAAATCACACCAAAAACCAATAGTCAATCCAGCCTTCACTAATGTAGAATCAAGTCCCATGAAACACACCCAATCAACAAATCTCACTTGGATACACACACACACATCCTTGAATTGAATCTATCACCCTTGTTAGATTAGAATCAACCCAAGATTTAAACTCATATCCCCATACCATAGGATGAGCATGCTCAAAACCCAATTGGTTTAAAGATATTCAACTAGGTCTTGGAAAAAACACAGTGCTTCATTTCAAATTGGGCATGGAGGCAAATCTCTAAATTGCATGATCTTTAAGGATAAAAGCTTTATGTCAGATTAGCCAGATGCAAGAAAGAAAATGAAAATACAAAGAAAAGGATCTGTTTCACAATGCTATTTATGCTTCATGTTTGTCTCTACATAGTTCACACATGGTTTCAACATTTCCTAGTTTTGATAAGATGAGTGACAAGGGGTGGAAAAGGAGAGAGATATGAGAGTATTTTTGTCAATTAAAAAGAATAAAGTTGATACAACAAGAGGGTAACCAGTTGCTTATGTTCTTTTCTAACTCTGCTTACAACATGGTTTTCTCTTAAGGGCAACTGTTGCTAGCAGCTGTCAATGTGAGTACTGCTAGCATTCTCCAAGAAACAATTCTAATTGCCACAACGGAACAATAACAAAAAGAAACAATGGAAATCATAATCACATCAATAACTAAATAGTGTTTTCCCAGTTGATGAAAAAAATGAAACCATGTCAACAATAATTTCAGGATAACAGTTTGTGATGGTGAGCGATATGGTTATTCAATAAAGAGCAAAGAGCTTGATTTTATTAAATTATAACCTTGAGAACAGCAGCTACTATCCCCGGAGGCTTAAGAGCATCTGGTACTTCGAACATTGCATTATGCCTATGCGGATCAAATGGCTCATTTATTGGATCAAATTTTTCTACTCCATACTTCTTAAATACCTGAGATCCAAAAAATCAAAAGGTTGTTTGAGCAATGATTTTTTTTTCCTACTTGGTAGCTTAAATACCAGATGCAAAATGTACAAATAAAGAGAAGGGTGTGAGGCTGAGTTGATAGCTGGCAATTAACAAGAAATGTCACCTCTCCAAGCTGTTTCTCAGTCATTTCAACTCCTTCCAAAAGTGTTTTAAGGAGTGGTACTACATCAGCAGCATCATTTGACACATTGATTTTTGAGAAATTTCCTTTGACAACTGATGAAGCTCTTCCCAAATTGTCTGCCACATCAAGTAGGCTCTTTGCAAAATTCTGAGGTACATGTTTTGAGAGCGCATTCAGTTAAAGTTCCAGAAACAAAGAATAACCAAGTAATTAACGAATCCACATTTCCTAAAGGAAAGAAAGAAAGAAAAACATGCTGTCATTTGGCGAAGCTGACCTGGATAGCAAACTTTTTAGAGTTCTCTGCTTCACGTTTTGTTCTTTCCTTGACATTTTCCATTTCTGCATATGTGCGGAGAACTTTATCTTGCATCGTCTCCATCTCCTTGTGCTTTTCCTTCAAGAGCTCCTCCTTCTCCATCACAAGCTTCACCAGATCATCCATTGACAGATCGCTCACAGCCTCAGCATCTGAATCAGAAAATGCAGTTCGTTTAATACCTCTCCTCCTTCTTTTAACAGATTGGAAAATCGTTTGATGGGATTCTGAGTTAAAACCTGACTCTTTGGTCTCTCGTGAAACTGAAACTTTTGTCGGATCAGAAAGCTTTGCACTTCCATTTGTTTCTTCTGACTTCACATCAGTGGGAGCACCATCGTTTTCTACAGCGCTCCCGTGCTCCTTTTCACCAGGCTCAGGAGATGCAGATGAAGTGAACCCAAAATTTTGAAAAAGGGAGGAATTGAGGGCTGAATGATGAAACAGACAAACCTTACTTGTAATACACTGAAAGAAAAATTCAAAAGGGGAACCCGAACTTGTCAAGAAGAGATAAACTATTAAAAACCCATTCAAGTATTTGAAATGAATAGAAGTCAAATCCAAGGATTTGTACTTTGGCAGAAATATTGGTGGGCACTTAAATAGATAAGAGGAGCTAACATACTTGTGCATGCTACTTGGAAATCATAAAACAACAATAACAAAAAGGAACCATATTTTTGACATAGAAAAGGAAACACAAACTTGACTTCCCCTCCATAAGCTGAACCCAAAAACCTTCAAATGGCACCAATACAATAAACACATCTAGCTTATTTTGCATGCCATGGACATGTGATCAAATGTTTTAATTCAAAGGAATACAGGTTAATTCAACAGCATAAATGGAAAGCCATTATTATTACTCTTAATTTGAAACCCCAAAATGATGATAGAAAAGCAATCCATTCATTCAAGTCACTGCTTTTGAATTGCTCTCTCTCTCAGTAACCTATTAGAATTTGCATATTTCAAGCAAAGGACACGTAAATGCAATCTAACATAGAAAATTAGTCATATAATGATTTCAAAACTAAATGATGCCCCAAACACTAGCACTTAAATGATCATAAAATTTTCAAGATTCTAAAACCCCTGCTATGAAACCAGACACAAAAATAACAATTCAAGAAAGAGGAAAAAATCCTCAAAACCCCAGCAAAACCTTCAACGAAATCAGACACGAAAAGAACGGATACAAAAAAAAAAAACTCGAGTCAAACCCTAGTAAAACCCTGCGCGAGAATTTAAAACCAAGAATCTAAGAGCTTTTGGGTGATAAACGAGCGCAGCACCTTGTTAGGATATTCATGAAACTGATTAGAGGGAGTCAGCAACAGGTGGTGATTCTGGGACGGAGAGCATAGATGCAGAGAGCGTTGGCCCACGCTCCTCGAAAGGCGTGACAACATCCTGGTCATTAACATGATTGGTTGGTTACAAGGACGGGTATGAGAAAATATTACAAGGAGGCAAATAAAAATAAAAATGAGTATAAAAGGGAGGATATAGAAACGGAGAAGAGAAATAGCAAGAGAAATGCGTGGAGGGGAAGAAAAGTTGTTCTTAACGCGCTGGAGACTGAAGGGGTTCTAGGGTAGCGGCAGGTTTTCTCTTAGGCAACTGTAGCGGTTATTTTTTCCTTTCTCTCAAGTTGTAAGATAAAATGTAATCATTATCTGTTTTGGGTTTAATAAAATTTGTTTTTAAAAGTATTTTTTATTTTAAAAATATATTAAAATAATTTTTTTATTTTTTATAATAACTTATTATAATAATTTAAAACATTAAAAAAATAATTTAAAACTAAAAACAATTCAAAAAAATTTAAAACAATACGAAAAGATTAGACTAGAAGCAAAATACGAAACACCCATACATAGAAATAAAAAGATAGAAATAAAAGATTCCTAGATCTCACCGGGAATTGTAGTCTAGCGGTCTTGATAGGTTTTTTTATCTATATATCCTGGGTTCAAGTCTCAGTATGCATGTTTGTCATTTTTGTAGTATCTTACCTATTTGCTAGGCTTGCAGGGTGTTCAATAGATCTGGAAATTAGTCGTAATGCGTGTAAGCTGGCACGGACACCCCGGTTATAAAAAAAAAAATTCCCAGATTTTATCCCTCGAATAATTCCAATTTTTGAATGTGGCTGGATCCATTAATGAAGGTAAGGGTTTTAAAGAGTACAAGTAGAGGAAAGACTGCACATTGCGTTTTCTTCCAAATGATCATCGTCCCTACATGAAAACCAAGTCAAGGATATTTCATTGGATTCTTACCCTTCGGCAACTCTCACCAAACTGTCTTTTGAGAAAAAGGTAGAGAAGAGGCTACAGAGGGCTGCTTATGTGCCCAGAGAAATGGTTGCTTAATTGCTTGTGTGCCCAAATGTTCAAGATTTGTTAGATGTGAGATTTCTTAGTTGCAGCTTTTTAATTCGGTTTGTTCTTTTGAAAAAGGCTATTTATGCCATCTCTTCATACCGACGCAATTTAGTTTCTTGCTGGATTCCGGTATCGGAAGAGCCTTACAAAAATAATAGCAGTAGAGAAAAAACCAGCCAATCAAAGCGCTTTAATGGTCATTACGATCACCGGAGCATGATAATGAAGAGTAATCAAGTCTGATGAAGATTGGTAATTTGAACCACTAGAGAATGGGATCTTGAATGATGCACAAACGAGAGTCATAGAAGACCGGAGAAAATACTTTACAAAAACATTGACAACTGCAAACAAGACGCGATTCATGGCGAGAGGATGAGTGATGTCACTGTCATTGAGAAAATCCTTCGCTCAATGACTCCTAAATTTGACTAAGCAGTGTTCTCCATTCAAGAATCTAGAGATCTTGACAACCTGTCAATTGATGAGCTATACAACTAATTAGATACGTGGCTTGTATTACGGAGCATGTTAGGTTAAAATTTTTTTAATTTGAAAAAAATATCAAAGATGGTGATAATTTAAAAAAAAAAAAAAGTCTAGAATCCGGGTAAATTGATTTAAATGAGCTAAATAATCTTAGTTAATTTAATAATATAATTAAAAAAACCACTAACAATAATAATAATGAAAAAAAAAACTCCAAAGAAGCAAATGACTAATGAAAACAAATGAAAACCTACTAAAATTATAAAAAAATACCCTCTAAATATTTATAAAAGGTCTCAATGATCTTATTTGAAGAAAAAAAATTGAATAAGAATATGATAACCTCGTACATAGAAAAACAAAACAAATCCAAAGTTCAATTAGTAACAAAGCAAATGTTGAATGACAAACTAAAAGAATCAATTTTAAAAAATGATTAAAAAAAAAGCCGTGACTCGAGTCATCATATCAAATTCACGGTCTAGTCATGAGACTAGAATAACCACACATAGAAAAAATTGAATAAAAAAATGAAGGTCAACTCTTAAGCAAACTAACTGATTAAAGGAAAACAATTTTAAAAAAAATCAATTAAAAAAAAACATCGGAATAAATAACTCAAACCAACTTAAGTTAACTTGATTAGTCTCTGACCTATAATATGAGATCGATCGAGATAACCCCACAAAAATAAAAATGAAGAAAATTATGAAACTCAATGCCCGATAACCTAATATCAAATGGTGAAATTTAAAAAAATCAATTTTTTTTTTAAAGTGTCCTAAAAAGATCAAAGTTAAATGTGGCTAATCTTTAAAACCTACAACATAGGTCATGAGGTTAGGATTACCTTGAAGAAGACAATAACAAAACAAAATTTCTAATCATCCACAATTATAAAAAATAAAACAATGATGACCAAATTTGGTATAAAAACTAAATCGAAGAAAATCAAGAGGGACTAAATTTAAAAATAAAATAAATTAAAAAAATGATAAAACAAAAATAAATAGCAATCAAAAGAATGAGTGAAAAATATCGATATAAAAATTAAATGAAATAAAATGTTAATGAATGAAATTGAAAAAAAATCAAGAAAATGATAAAAACAAAAAAAATTAAAAGAATGAGGATCAAATTAGATACAAAAATTAAATGAAATAAATTGTTGAGGGATGAAATTAAAAAAAAAATCAACTTTAAAAAGCATTAAAAACAAAACAAATAGCAGTCAAAAAAATAAAGATCAAAATTGATACAAATACAAAGTAACAAAACATATTTAATTTCTAAAAGGTCTGTCATGAAATCTGAGACTATGAGAGAGAAAATAGGGAGGAAAAGAAAAAAAAAGTCTAGCAAAGTTAATCGTTGCTTTGTTGTTTACATGCACCCAATCACCATGAAAAGGATGGTGTGACACTTCCAATAACTTTATGGATGGCAAAGTTTGACCATTGCGAAGTGTCACATGTGCCGCTCAAAGAACCCAGGCGCCTCCCTTATGTCGGTATATATGCAGCACGCACTAACCACTTTAATTTTTTTTTAATTATATTTAGATTTTTTAAAAGACTGAATTATACCTCATTTAAATCGATTATAACTAAAAACCAAATTAAAAACACAAAAAAAACCCATGCACATAAGCTTATTTTTTAATTTAAGGGCAAGATTGTCATTTCAATGTTTTTAAATAAAGGAAAGACAAATAAATCCATGGATGCTAGTCAAATTCTGTATGATAAAAAAAAATTGCGAAAAGACTTTTGTTTTGCTTTTGTTTATATTATTTTTTTATACCGAATTAGGGGAATTACTTGTACCACATTTCTATATTTAGTATGTATATTGGTAAGAAGACTATTTGACTTTATCCCCTCTTTTCCAATCTAAATTGGAGTGGTGTGATAATGTCACTATTCACAGATTTAGTTGTGATATAATGTATCCATAGCTTTTTTCTATTCTAATAGAATCAAATTCGACTAAATACTGATACTAAGCATAAGATAACTAAGCGGAAAAGAAAAGCTTAAATGAGGGAAACAAAATATTATAGGGGATATTCTTCTATTTGTCTTTTTATTCTTCAACACAAGTAAAGGAACTCCCAATTCTCTGGCAAATACAGCCCCTTTGATCATTTCTTCGCATGTACTTGCAGTAGCGTTTAAATAATGCCCTTTGATTTCACCGGTTTCAACATGTGCTTTATAAAGTGCTTCGGCACAAAATAAGAAACGATCTCTCCAACGCATAAATGGTTGGGGAGTTCACATTCTCATCATCTTTGGTAAAATCAAGTCCACCGCGTAGACATTCATAAATTGCTCTACCGTAATTCTTAGCGGATAACCCTAATTTAGGTTTAATAGTACAGCCCAATAGGGGGCGACCATACTTGTTCAATTTATCTCTTTCAACTTGGATACCATGAGGTAGGCCTTGAAAAGTTTTAGAATAAGCAGGAGGAATTCGCAAATCCTCCAGACGTAAAGCGCGTAGGGCTTTGAACCCAAATACATTACCCACAATGGAAGTAAACATGTTAGTAACAGAACCTTCTTCAAAAAGGTCTAAGGGGTAAGCTACATAAGCAATATATTGATTTTCTTCTCTAGCAACGGGCTCGATGTCGTAGCATCGTCCCTTATAACAATCAAGACTGGTAAGCCCGTCGATCCACACAATTATCCATGTACCAGTAGAAGATTCAGCAGCTACTGCGGCCCCTGCTTCCTCGGGCGGAACTCCAGGTTGAGGAGTTACTCAGAATGCTGCCAAGATATCAGTATCTTTGGTTTCATAGTCAAGAGTATAATCGTCAATTTATAATCTTTAACACCAACCCTGAATCCAACACCTGCTTTAGTCTTTGTTTGTGGTGACATAAGCCCCTCCCTATAACTTATGAATTAAGAATTCTCACAGCAACAAGGTCTACTCAGTAAGAATTAGGAGTTAATGAAACCTTTCACAGGAATCTTTCACAAAATTATCAACCAATACAATATTATCAACTAATCAGAATTTCATTATTAGACCATGGTATTTGATTCACCAAATACATCATTATTTTATACTCTTTCATATGTATGGCGCAACCCAATCCTTGTTTTTCAGGTTTCTAATCCTTAACTTTTTTGAATCAAAATATCTAAATAATAAAAAATCTCCTCTTGACAGTAATATATGTTGTATATGTAAATCCTAGATGTGAAAACATGCGGAACTCGTCTATGAATAAGAAAATTATAAAATAATAAGAATAACATAGCTAGGTGTAAACCGATATGCTAATATACTTTAATATGCTAAAATAAGAAATTAAAGGCCTATGGGATAGAAATAATGAATCGTAAATAGAATTCAGGTTCTAATTCCATAGATAATATGGAGAGTATTGTCTATAATGATAGACAAATGAAAGGCTTTCTGAAGCCTTTTTTTTATTCATTTACTTGATATTTTGAAAATGAGTTAGTTGAACTTATCACTAATTGAAATTGAAAATAAGTAAACAATTGAATTGGATTCGTTGGAGGGTACCAACAAAATTAAGTGCTAACTCCCATTTCTTATTGAATTAATTAATCAACTTGCTATTGAACATTAATTTTGAACTCGAAAATTTTCGGAAAAAAAAATTGACCTATTTTTTTATTTTTATTTATTATTATGAGTTTTAGGTGTAATTAAGTAATTAAATTGTGATAAAAATATGAAAAGACTAATTTTTCCAAATCAACTTGGTAATAACCAATGGGTCATGTGAAAAGGATCATTTTACCTTATCAACAAGGTTATTAGTTTTCTTTTAGAAAAGCAAAAACACTAAAACATTGTTCCACTATATGGTATTTTGTGTCTTGTGCTACAGTGTTTTCATGATGCCTTTTAGGTTTTTGTTAATTATTAATCTGTAAGCAGAGAATGACAAGTCATGTTGAGGAGGAGCAAGCTTTAAAGGCCACCACTCCTAAAGGTTCATCCTTAAGAAGAGGCAAATGACATGGTGGATTTTAAGGATGAGGAAGAGGTAGAGGATAACAATAAAAAGCATCAACCGACACAACAAGTATAGACTAAAACTTCCAAGACAACTAAGGTCTGAACATGCCTTAAAAAAGGAAAGTCATGAAAGGGAACGTCTTTAAATTCTCTCCTATGTAAATTAATAATGATCTAGGGTCAAATCGAATGTTGTTAAACTCTTAAAAATAGATAATTTTCCATGTTTGGACCTACTTCGAGACTCTATAAACATTACCATTCACCATGAAAAGGTGATCTTCTTTTCTTTCTTGACATTCTTTTACTCCCTTTATATGTTGGTTAGTATAAAAGGTTATAAAACAACTATTTTACCTTCAACCAAAGCTATTACCATATTTAAATATACCTAGGTTGGCTTCTTAGACCTAAAACATATGAGGTATTTACATACCTAATAGAGAAGAAAAGCCACATTTTTTCTCTAGGTGAAGAAGTTGGTTTCCTTTTTCTCCCTCTTTAACAAAAAAGCCTTCTTTTAAGGACAAATCATATAAAGGGATGGTTTCCATCCCATACATAAATAAGAAGAAATTATTACACTTTTACTAGAAAAGGCAACAAATAGTTCTTTATTTGGGCTTAATGAGAATCTTAGACAACTGGATTGCCTTGAAAATCCTCTAGCATTTCTATTATTTGCCAAAATATTTCTATATTTTGTCTAGCCACTTGATGTAATTTGCTCTAGCAATGTTGGGTCATGTCAGGATGGACTTCTTCCACAAGCTAAGAATGGAAATCCCTCTCTCTCTCTCTACATCCAAAAGGAACAAACTATCTCTTTTTCATGGTATTTCTTCTTGGTATGGACTAACACATTCTTTGGTCATATTTGCAGGTGTATTGCTAACAATTGACTTGTTTATATATGGGACAAAACTAGCATAGTTTTGAACACAAATAACAAGGAAAGGTCTTTGAGGAGTACAACTTGAGGATGTCTTTTTTTGTGTTTGAAAATAAAGGAGTTCAGGGCTTTTGGTTCTTTCTTTTTTTTTCTAATTTTTTTTGTTTTTTGAAGAAAATAATTGGAGATGCGATGAAAAAGGTGAAGGGGTGGGTATTAATTGAAAAATTGATGCATTAATTACAATATAAAGTTGTTGTTCTTGTAATCCTAAGCATCATGTCTAAAAGCTTGAAAATATTTTTTAAAATTTTTTTTTTAATTGCATGACAAGTTAGGCAGTGAAACATGATTAACTTTTTTAAAACAATGTTTAGATTTTCACATGATCCATGGTTGATTTATCAATCAATTTGAGTGTAAAATGCTAAGTCAATATTCTTTTATTTATTTTAAATAAAAAACTATAAGAGAATTTCTTATACCAAAATAAACTATCCATGTGTTTAGTGGTTAAAATTAGTAGTTGTTCTCTATTATTTTACAAGAAAAAAAAATTATTATCAACAAGAAGGTTAGAATTCACATTGGCCAACGATAGATAAAGTTCTATGCAACATAAAAGAAATTTTAGCATGAATACTAGTATATATTACAAATTAACACAAATACATATGAATGCCAACAAAATATGTGTGGATATAAGAACAAATTCAACTAGGTTTAAGATTGTCTAGTTCTTATATGTTATATGATTAGGATTTAATTTATGTTTACTTGAAATTCTATCTTTGTAACAATGTAAATAGGTCATCTAGAATTTTAGAATGACGGTCAACCCTATAAATAATTTATTTCTCCAATTTATTCACATCTTTATGTCATTTATCACTTTCTTTTACTTATTACAATTTATAGCTTTCTTGTATCGTTATCCTTTCATGTTATGTTTTCATTGTTATGTATTTCAATATTATTTTAAACCAGGATCAAGTTTAAAACTTCACATTATATTTGATTATCGAGGATGCTATTTGTTTCTTCTAACAATTAAGTTTTTAATTGTAGTTTCTTGTTATTGAAATAAAAAATAAAAAACATATAATATATTGATTGAGAAATAAATGATTGATCAACATGTCAATAATTGTTGATGATTAAAACTTTTTTTATATAATCAATAATATTAAAATTCAATATAAAATTATTAAGAAAGATCAGTATTGCTTTCTTCTTCTTTTGTCTTAACTATACCACTATATATCTAGTGATAATTACTTGATAGTTTTTGTCACACCCGACATCGCAGCGGCTTTAAAATTAAATCTCGAATATGGAAAAAGAAAAGATATCTGGCATCTTGTTCTTTTAGGGAAAAGGTCTCGTTTAAGGAGTCGCCACCTAGTATTATGGTCACTATGAACCCTAACTGGTCAACAAAGATTCTATGGTACAGGACTGGTTACGTAAAAGGGAAGATATTATCACTCCTTAAACGTTCTGCCTGAGGCAGACTGCATTGCTGGTTTTATCTTAAATTGCTAAACATTTGTTCGTTTATGCTATGATGATTTGCTTATAATATTCCTGACTCTGGCGCCAGTAAATATTCAACTACGGATATTTCCAACTCTAACGTTGGTAAATATTACGTAGCTATAAATTTAGATCATTATTTTTATTCCTGACACTAGTGAATAATAAAATAAATTTATTTTATTATGCATTCAAATATTTTTTATATTTTTTTTTATAGCTAAATAAAAATAAAATACAATTAAATCAGTATTTTTATTCCTGACTCTGGCGTCATTGAATAAACCAATAAAATAAATTTATTTTTACACATGCACATATATTTTTTTTATTTTTCTAGCTAATTAAAATAAAATATAACGAATAAAAATAATATAAATTTAAACCAGTATTTTATTCCGGACCCTAGCGTCAGTGAATAAACCAATAAATTTACATTATTTTTATTCATGCATACACATATGTTTTTCTATTTTTCTATATTTTTTATTATTTTATTATTTTTTCTATTTTTCTATTTATGTTTTTGGGGCTGGGCCCAACTTAGCCCGCATGGGCTGGGCTAGACCCAGCCAGCCCAGCCCCCAGCCCGGTCACTGGCCCAATGACCCGGCTGGGCCACAACACAAATGAACTAGCTTCATGTGTGCATGGCGTTGTGTGAAGGTAATTAATTACCTTCGCACAGTGCTAAATGCACTGAAATTTTCAAAACAAAACGAAGAAACAGAGAAAGCCTACCTTGCTGCAGGTTGCTTCGCCGGAGTGTTAGTGTCTTGGGCGAAGATCGGTGATGGCGTCCGTTGATAGGAAACTGGGATTCCTCCTTCTACCTCTGCCTTCTTGCCCTCTGTTTCTTCTGCTCTCGTCTGAAAAATTCTCCCCGTGCTCTATTTTTCAAACTCTCTCTACTCTCTCTCGGTCTGTTTCTGCCTTCGTTGTTTTAGGCGGGTGCTGGTGAGGGAAAGTTCGCTTCTGGTATGGGGTTCTGGAGATAAACCTGAAAGTTCATGTGCTTTACTTGTATTTCTTTTCTTTCCGGTTTCTTTTGTCCCTCTCTCTAACCAAACTCTGTTTTTTCAATGCTCATTTGTTTATATAAAGTCCGGCGGGTCGGTAATGGGCGGCTTGCTGAGGGTCAACAACCATTAAGGCACCCATAACTGCAACCAACGGACGACGATTACTGTTGCGATGTTTCTCAGCTTTTACTACTGAAAACGGTTTCTGGTTTAAAGAAGAAGAAGATGAACAACGTCTTTAAAACGACGTCGTTTGGAGATAAAAGGTGGTCATTTTACGTTTTGACCCGTGCAGTTTCGAAAGTCTTGTAATTAAGCCCCTGGTCTAAACTATAATTGGCCCCATGTTTTTGCGTGCCCTTTTCAATGTAGTCCTTGGATTTTAATTTTGCAATTTTGACAACAAACTTTAATATTTCTTCAATTAAGTCCCTGAATAAGTTAATTCCAAGCTCAATTAAGTCTCAAAACTTAGCAACTCTCCAATTAAACCCTTGATTGGATTAATTAAATTAGTTTCAAGCTTAATTAAGTATCAAAACTTTATCAATTTTCCAATCAAACCCTTGATTGGATTAATTAAATCAATTTCAAGCTTAATCAAGTCTCAAAACTTATCAATTCTCCAATTAAACTCTTGACTTGATTAATTAAACTAGTCAAAAATTTAATTAAATCTTTAACCTTCCAATCATGTTGCCATTAACCCAAATTTTAATCCATTCTTCATTTATTTCATTTTTACTTGTTTTTCATCATTATTTTTTTTTATAATTTTTTTTTATTTTCAGTAAATAAATAATAATAATTAAAATAAAAAGATCAAAAATTAGGTTATGACAGTTTTTTTCACTATTCATTATACATACCGGATATATTCTTTTGTTATATTCATTTAAATTACTTCGCATGATTTATATAATAGAAAATTTATCTACAAAGGAAACACAAATTTATAATGAATCAAAGCGAGCAATGGATATTGTAGTCATCATAACTAGTATAAATTCTGTAGCATTATTAAATATTATTGATAGATTTTATGTTAGAGAGAGAGATGAGGGGTGAATGGTGATCACATCCTTGTATGTACAGATGTTAGATTCTTTTCGGAGCCTTTGCTTCCTTTAGTTTGGCTTTCTTTCATGTTCTGGAGTCAGATCAGTTTGCCGTCTTCTTCTCCTGCTGCTGCTTTTCTTGTCTTTAAAATCCAGCTAGTGTAATCTTTTCACCGCTTCCAATTCATTTCTGACCTGAAGCAGTTCTTTGATATAGCAATGTAGTCTATCTATCATCATTGCCAGAAACAGAGAAAATCCTGCAAAGCAACCCTGAGAGTGATGATGAACCCTAACTTAATATGTATTTGCACTTCTTACGATTCTTTCTGTCTACTCAAGGAAAAATAATAGTGTCTGACCTGCCATGGTTAAAGCAATTTATAGCAAGTTGCGCATTTTTTGAAGTGCTTTGACTGTTTGTAATTTGATCACAACAGTATGCGTTCTACCATAAGAACCTCGTCGGCAGTATTTGATTCTCCAGAAATCCAAAAATTAAAGCAATGCAAATCAAGATGAACGGTCAGAAGTTACCTAGAAGAGATGCTTCCAGGATGCGTTCTACCATAAGAACCTCGTCAGCAGAATTAACCGCGCCGGCATCTAGCAAACGTTTCCTAATCTGCAGCGCGTTGTGCAAGACGGAAGTGAACACCACAATCAAGGTTGTCGCCACAGTTTTCGCCACCAACGGACCCTTCCCTTGCTTCAACTGGTCCATCGCCATGATCACTAGCTTCCTTACAGGGGTCCTAAACAAAAGGATCAGGATCAAAGCCATTTCGGTGAATACTACGGTGAACAAAAGATTGATCATGTTTATAAAAGGTTCTTTCTATGGTGGAATGAAGGAGAACTTAGCTAGCTTTAGGATATATATATATATAGAGAGAGAGAGAGACAGAGATAAAAGGCGAGACTGCCTTTAGTATATTAATTGTGCAGTTTCGTTCGAACTCGTATATTCTTTTCGAGACTTACAGTTTAGCTAAAGAATAATTCTTTCCATGACCCTGGCAATCATATATAGAATAGAATATCTTTACTTCGGGGTATCAACTTGTACACGTTTAACACTAGAGAGGAATCTTTTAGTAGACCTCATGTATAATTTGCCGAGAGTAATACATACTAGCTAGCTAGTGATGTCCAAAAAAACACAATTAGCTTAAAGGCATAGCTTACGTAAATATCATTTTAGAGAAAAAACAATCATATTTTAGATAAGAATTGAGAATAAATGTGTATCGAAGAATGGAGAATTCCATAACCCCTTTAAAAGATTTCATGGTCCCTCATTGTAGCCTACATGGCTTGTCTCTTTTTAAAGAGAAAAGACTAAAGTATAAGAAAATAAATAAATATGACTCCTCAGAGGGTAAAATATCTATGACTAATGATTTATACATGGAACCTAAGATCCCTGGGGTCAAAAGGAGCCTAGACTCGATGCTTGTTTGAACCCAATAATGGTGGGTTTGGCAGCTTGCCAAGCTCAGGTATGCTTTGGGCTTAACACTTGATTGAGTCTAAGGATGGTGGGGTTTGGTAGCTCACCAAACCCACATATGTCTCTGGGCTCAGCACTTCGCTGAGCTCGTGGGCATTGGGTTATCATCTTATCTTCGATTATTTTAGAAAAGAAAATCCAGGTAAAAACAAAACATGTTGAACCATTAGTAGCTCCTCCAATCTTTGTGTATTCAATACACAAAGATTTTGAAAGTTTTTATCAATAGTGAATGAAAGTATATGTGATGAGGTACACTGGCATCCACCTCTGATAAAGGTCGAATAGCCCTCCTCGTAGGAGTTCTTCTCCTACTACTGTTAGAGATCCTTAAGAGAGAAGGAGGTTGCCTCGGGCTCTAGAGAACGACTTCCCCAAAAGCATATGTGATGAGGACATAAAATATATGGCTCGTCATCAATCGAGAGAGTATAATTCAGATGCCTGACCCGATCGAGCATATCAGCCAATAGACCTAGGGTCATTTTGAAACCACCACCTCCATCTACATGTATGGGATTGGCATTCCTTCCCTCTCCAAGGGTTTGCTGGAGAAATTTTTAGGTACTACTAACTAGGTTTAGGCCAACTGCATCCCAATATGTGGATAATTTTATCCTCCTTTGAAAAGTTTTACGGTACAACTATCAAATTAAAATAAATAGGACTAAAATGTAAAACATTGTGAAAATACATGGTTAATCTCAAATTCCTGACAATTTGTTTTGGTCCAAAAGTTTCTTTCTTTACGTTTTAGTCCCTAGTTTTGAGAGATAAGAGAAAGTGTCACTTGAAAACTGCAAATAAAGAGAAAATCATTGGTTTGGCCACTTTTTGATGGTGTTAACAGGTTTATTCAACGAGGGTTCAAAAATGATGGTTTTAAACCTTGATCTTGCCTAAAAAAGTAAATCAAAGTCTAGATAAAACAATTTGCTCAATTTAATTCTGTATTTTTGGATTGTTTTGAGGGTTTTTTGGGGTTTTAATGGTGTTTTTTTAGTTGTTTATAGGTGAAAATAGACTAGAAAATGGATTTTTAGGCCAAGATTTTTCAGCTACCATAGTAATGTTTGGATTCTAGGCGGAGCGATGACGCGTGCTTGCTCTTTTTAAAACAAAACAAAAAACAAAAAGGACAAACTACATGTTATACGCCCTTTAAAAAAATAAACAAGGTCCAAGCATGTGGGCCTACTTCAAGCCCATGCACTTGGTTTTTTTAAAAGACCTTGAACATGTTGAGTAACCCAAACCCACGCAGCTAGGTTTTTTTGTGCTCTTTAGTTTTTGGTGTCTTTTGTTTATTTTATTTTTTTCAACTTTATTATGGAAATCTTCATAATTTATTTTAATCTATTTGTTATAAGATTATCATAGTCTTAAAAAAACACATCTTTATCATTTGATTGGTGTTCAATTTTACAAGTTTTTATTTTTGTTATCACATAATTAAATAAAAAATTGTTTACAGAAAATTATTAAACCCTGTAAAATCTATAATTCATGTCACAAATTTAATGCATTATATCACAAAACCTAAGTTGATACAATATATCTTTACCTTAATATTTTAAAAAATATATCTTCATATTTTTATCTAAACAAACCATGACCGGTCATTTTAATTATTAAGAGAACTCCAAAATGATTTAATTTGAAAATCACTTTGAAATCCAAGCGAGAACAAAAACCAAGTCAAAAGTTTTCAAATTTAAGCCACTAATCCATATTTAATAATACTAAAAAATTCCCAGTGACCTTAGATTTCTTTTTTCTTTTTTAACCATAAAAGAACATTAATCCCACCGGCAGGGCGGGCAATAACTTAGTAAAACATAAATCAAGTGCAATAAAATAAGAAATCCACGCCGCCCATATATAAATCTAACGAGGACCAAGGAAATTTAAAACTATATATAGATTTATAACGAAAATACAGGTGCATTATACATGCCGTCTACCAGAATCTGAAACCTCTACATACACAAATAAAGAGGAGTTTGATGAACATTTTGGAATATAAAGAACATGTAGACTGTCCCTCATTTTAGATTAAATCATGGCAAGCCGCAAGTGAAACTCATAGGGGTGAATTAACAATCCAAACCCAACAAAATTTCAATCTCAAAGTATTTATTCATGTCAAATAAAAAGCATGTTCAATGGCAGTGTGGCAGAAAACTCATTAAATTTAATGCCATTTTTATACATCCAGAAGCAGCCTGCGAGGATCCTCCACAACATCTTTGATTCGACGCAAGAAAAAAACTGCCTCTCTACCATCAATTAGCCTATGGTCGTATGTCAGAGCAATGTACATCATTGGCCTCGGAACAACGTTGCCTCCAACAACCATTGGGCGACTCACAATCGAGTGCATGCCCAAAATAGCCGACTGCCAAAAAATTATTGGTTATGAGAACCATAAAAAAAATAAAAAATAAAACACAGCAGTCATTTATCCAAGAAAATGCGTTGCTGTCCATATCTGCACAACCAGGACCAGACCACGCAGGGACCAAACAAGTATGCCAGATCACCAAGTCACGTTCAGGCAGCTAAGTTTCGTTTGTCTAAACTCGAATCATTGCCAGATTGGATTAGCAATGAGCACATATATTTCTAAATTTCATATGCTTTGAGAGCCAGTCAGCCCACATTTAAACACCTGTTAAAACAGGTCTTTCTGATTTTCTTTGCTTAAAAGGTCCAAATTAAAACCAGACCAGCTTAGTAGCTGGTTCAACAGTTTTCGGATCCAAAAGGCCAGCCCGTTTCTGATAATCATGACCTTTAACATCTAGTTGGAGAACTACAGAGCCCAAAAGAGATGCATATCTTAATTAATTTAAATAGACGAGTTTGCAAGTTCAGCCAACTAGTAAATTTGTGCTTTGTGTCTCGATCAGTTAAGACAAGTGTATGTGAAAATATATGGAAGGTCATTTAAATTTTTATCACACTAGAATGCCAAACCTGAGGGGGGTTGATAATGGGTGTACTCAAAAGGCTTCCATAAACACCTCCATTGGATATTGTAAATGAACCTCCAGCCATTTCATCAATTGAAATAGTTCCATCATTTGCCTTCTTTGCAAGAGTGTTGATTTCCTTCTCTATCTCAGCAAAGTTCATCTTTTCAGCATTACGGATAACCGGAACTACAAGGCCCTGGACATCATAGGGATGAAACATGAAGGAATCGCGATTAAAAAAAGTTTGCAAGGTTATCATTTGAGATCCTCTATGATTAAATGAAACTTCAACAAAGTAACAGAGGTGGAAAGAAAGTGAAACCCAACAAGGAATGCAGGACTGCAGCATTTTTTTTCTCCTATTTATTCGTTCATGAAATTCCAAATGACAACTTCAGCTAGATTAACATTGAGAAATACCAAACTAAAGAACAAATACTTTAATTCAATCACAATGTTTGAACTAGATGCTTCAAGCATACAGTTAGTCAGAGATTAAACATGGCAGAAGCTTTGTAAAGACTGGCACCTCCAGAGCAGAGAATACACACCTCAACAATGGTCACTCAAAGCAATAACCGGTGTCCTTGGAATATTATGTCTCGTGGTCCTCAACAACTCAGGTGCAGTATTTACTATGGAATAGTATTCCACAAATCAAATATACTAGCATATTAGCCCACGCTCCGCAACGGGTCAATAACAATTTTAATTTTAAATTTTAAAAAATATATATGAAAAGTATAGCAAATATTTTGAGTGTCTTAGGTCAGGCGGTCATGCCAGACCCAAGAGCCTTGGATCTAGCTGCGGAGCCAAACCCAATAACCTTGGATCTGAAGGCAATGCCAGACCCAATAGCATTGGGTCTGGCAGCTCAGCCAGATTCAATGGCCTTGGGTCTGGCTACTGAACTGGTGGAGATTTTCAAAGGATAGAAAGCAAATAAAAAGGTCCCAAATCCTTAACTTATCAAAGTCTTATAAGTCTCATTTCTTTCCTTTATCCTTTACTTGTTTGCTAAATGTCCATGCTTTACTAGTCAGGTGCTTGAAGATGCATGGTAATGAATGTTATTACTGTAACCTTATGAAGATTATTATCATGTATCTCTCTGAGTGTTCATACCCGTTAAAATAGACAAAAACAAAAAAACTCCGCTTGAGGTTTGACATACAGAGATGAGTCTGCTGAGGTTCAAGGCTAGGTGTGAATCAATGTGAGGGTGGTCTTGTGCTAAATGCTCGAGTTTTTGGGTGGAAATACTTAAGTTAAAGCTTGAAACTTGGAGTTAAGAATAATTTAGGCTAGAAGTTGTTGTTTTGTTTCTGTTCACATCCGGCCTGGTTTTGATTTTTCATTGTTTTGCCTCGTCTGTTTTGATAATAGGTGGAGATAGGAAGCATGCTTGTTTGTGTGTTCAGTTTTTCTTCTTTTTTTGTTGTGGTAAAAATCTTGGGGGTAAATTGAAGTTAGCCAACGATGATGCCAAATGGAAGGTGGGCCTTTGAGAAAATTTCAGCTTGGTTCGTTTCATGGATTGTTGTGGTTTTAATTTGATAATCCATGCTGAAATTTTAAGTTCTTGGGATTTGGATCATGAATAAAATTTCAGGTTTGATCTTTAGTGATATTGCATGGTTTTTTAGAGTTTTTGTGATGTAACATGGGTTTTCTCAAAGGCTCAAGACCTGAGGCCGACATTGATCTCTCTGATGACAGGTTCTCGTGTTTATTGATTTGCTTCTCAATACAAAAATAAGGGCTTCACTTGTATTTTCATGATTTTGTGAAATTTTTAGCATATTTTCATAGGGGCTTCTCAAAGCATTTTTGAAACCCAAAAACAAACATGCTTTGATAAGAAAATTCAACCCAACCTCAAATGAAAAAAAAATTATCATCACCCAACTTTTGTACAATATAAAAAAAAATCTCATCAATTTATTTCCTCTATCATATGAAACAAAAATAAGAGGAAAAAAAATAAAATTAAAAATATCTTAAAAGAAAAAAGGTTGTCGAGCCAAGCCCAAGATTCCTTGGGTTTGGCTGCCCAGCCAGACCCAAAAGCATTGGGTCTGACTGCCGAGCCAGACCCAATAATCTTCTCCCATTGTTCTTCATTAATCATTCTCTCCTTTATATGAAGCTTGTAGTCACTTTTCTTGGAAAATTCAAAGTTTTGGGGACCTACGTCACTGCCAAAGGAGCATTCGTATTCGTGTTAAAGCGATTTGGGCTTGGTTTCCAAGCTAGACCCAATAGCGTTGGGTCTCGCTGACAAGCCAGACTCAGCAACTTTTGGCATAGAAAACAGAAAAGACAACGCCCCTGGCAGTCAGACCCGGTGGCTTTTGGCATAGAAAACGGAAAAGACAATGCTCCTCAGGTGCTACAGTGTCGTCCACAATGTAAACACTCCATGTTTACATTGTGGTCCACAGTGCAATGAGTCTATGTCCACAGTACATGCACAATGTTTTTCCCATGCCTTTTATAGTATAATATGCCAATGAGGCATTGATCCAATTAAAGACTTAGGTTGAGCTATGGATGTTAGGACTACCCAGGTTCAAATCTTCCCACCCCCACATATCACAAACAGAAGTCAAGTATGTCATTTCTTCACCTAACAAATAATCCTTACGCTGAATAACCAATAGCAAGGGAAAAATTGCATTCAGAGAGACTAGATTAAAGGGAAATTTAGATTAGATGATATTAGGCCCTAGCCACCTAATAAATTATAATTAAAACATTATTTTGATGAACTCATCATACACATAAATGCTCCAATTCTTTAAATAAAACCATGTTTAAAAACCAGAATCAAACTATAATAGCGTCCCACAATTTAGTTGGGATAAAAAAAGCATGCACAAGAAGATTCTTTTAAAAATGTAAGGGGTGAGAAAGATGCCTAACCAATAGACTGATTGTCAGCACCACAAAAAGCAGATACATATAAAGAAAGCAAGTCCAGTGCATTACCATTGGAGCTTCACCATACCATTAGTACCAAAGGTAGCATACAAGTGTGCACAAATAATAAGTCAGTCAACGAAAGAGATGAAGACAAACCTTTGGAGTGCCGACAGCTATGCTAATGTCTATATAGTCTCTGTATATGATATCATCCCCATCAATAACTGCATTTATAATAGGCTGATTCTGGAGACCGCTGACAGCAGCCTGAGATATTGTAAAGAGGAAACAAGAAAAAGGATACCACACAACTTAATGGTCAAGGGTACATTTCGCGAATTATTTGTATCATTGTAGATCACGCATTGTGTACCTTTATAAATCCTGACATAAGGCCCAATTTCACTCCATGTTTCTCAACAAAGGCATCTTTGTATTCAGAGCGAAGCTTCATCAAATTAGTCCTACAATAAGCAGAAAATCAATGATGGGACAATACACATGAGAAAAGGTAGGAAAAACAATTAAAGATAACGTTATTTTGTTGGATACAACTCAGGAACTGATCTACCCCTTCCAAAGCACCATTTTCTGTTTTCTTAGGGATAGAAGCTTTAATAGGGAAGGAAAACTCATGAAGAAAGTACATGGTCTATGTTGGCTAAACCAAACCAATTAGATATGGACTACCAACTATTATCAAAGGGTTGGAACTTTTAGAGCTATGAGAAAAGTGCTATAAGCAATGAGTCATCAAATTCAAATTGAACTCACATATCAACTTCATTGAATGTTGTCAACAGAGCAAACGTGTTCTGAGAGTCCTTCAATCGGGTTGCAACCCTTTTTCGAAGCCTTGTCATAGGAACCTGTAATCAAGGAAGCATTTCAAGCCACACTGCTTGAGACACAGAGAACATTGCTCTACCACATAATGATGAAAGAGAAAAGATACTTACTCTTCTTTCCTTTTCCTTGGGAGGAAGCTGGGGTTCTGTAGCAGAGCGTTTAGGAGGTGGTGGTGCTGGAGTTTTAGGCTTTACTGGGACAGGACTAGCTTCAACCTTAGGCTTTATCTTTTCTTCATCCTTCATTTCAGGAGCAGATTGCTTAGGAGCAGCTTTCTTTGATGCATTCTCAGAGGGAGCAGCATGAGCTACACCTTCACCAGACTTTGAAATAACAGCAATCTTGGTACCCGGTTCTACAGTATCCCCTTCCTTGGCTATAAGCTGTTAGAAATCATGCTCGGAAGTTGAATTAAAATCCACAACCTCAATCATCAAACATCCCCAGAGGAACACAAAAATATCATTAAAAAAACAGTTTATGTATTACCTCTTTTATCACACCTGCTTCTGGACTAGCAACATCAATTGTCACCTGAACATAAATTGACATTACAAGTATTAGAAACACAACAAATTTTCTATTACATTAGACAGAAAGCAAGGGTGGGAAAGCATGTTGACAACAACACCTTATCGGTCTCAATTTGAGCAATTGGCTCATCAACTTCTACTCTATCACCAGGATCTGCTCTCAGAATATCGCATTCAAAACAATTAGGAACTGGCAACTATATAAATGACAGAAAATGTGTTTGCAAACAGAAGAAATGAGAAATTATCACTAGTAAGACATACTCTTTAAGAATTTTGCCAGAGTGCCATCAGTGATGGATTCACCCATAAAAGGAACAACGGCATCAACCAAATCCCCTAAATCAGAACACAAAATTATCATTTATCAAGATATAGAAAAAATTTAAGATACAATATCACCACGATAAGAAACAGCTGCAGGTTCCTCTTAAAAGATATAAAACTAAATTGACAGTAAACCAACTATGTCATCACATCCAAGTCAACTTAACAAAGTATTTAACCATGGTGGTAAGAATCAACACTTGGTGACGAGCCAAATAGGTGCTCCAAAGGCTACCACAATCTGAACCAACATACCACATTTCTGTCAACTATGACAGAGCAGCTTGATTCAAAATTTCCCATTAATTATGTTTTCCCATGATAAAACTATATGAAAAGAGCTTCAAACTGCATTCTTTGTATATAAGCAACATCAAAGCTAAGTGGGATAAGAGGAATGCTAACATCCTAGATAAGTGATGGAAATTAACAATTATAAAATCAAAAGGATTAAGAAATCCTGTGTGAACTAGGATCCATGCATTTCTCCTTCACCAATAGACCACACACCAGAGCACAGACATGGAGAAGAGCGATGTGCGATACACAAATGAAGGAAATTCAAAGAGTCCAGTCAACAACAAACCACTGTCTGAAGAAAATGGCCTGCTCAAGATTAGCTTGCTAGCTGTGAGCTCCATGTTGGAAACACCTTCTCTGCATAACAAGAAAAACTAAAAAATTAAAAAAAAAAAAAAAAACAGAGATAGAGAGAGAGCACTACAAGCAGCACATAATAAACAATAAACAACTTTAATTAACATGAAAGTTCTTCAGCCTTTTTCACCTAATCTACATTTTTATTAGAGAATTAGAAAGGACAGGAAATCTCCAATTTAGAAATTCAATGGTGGATGAAAGATGGAAAATGTAGTTCTACACCACAGGTTAAATTAGTTAACCCACCCCATTGAAGCGCAAGAGTATCAACAACAGGAGCATGTATTTCAACCTTTGAGATATAAAAAGTAGAGCAGGATTCATAAAAGTTACAGACAAGGACATGATATAGACAATCAAATGAACACAATCAAACAATAACCTAAAAACGGTTTAACTGAGTCATCTAATTATCACTTTTACAGTCTAAATTCTGATCCTAGAAACACTAATTCAAATAGAGTCTCTTCAATTCAAAGCACGGAAATAGAATGGGTGTCACTTACCTCATGGTTCTTGAACTGATTGCCCTACCTGCAAATACCAAAAAGGAAAAACATGATTAGTGACAGATTATGACTAATATAATTATGTTTATAAAAGGAACATAATGGCGCAATCAGTATTAAATATTACCTCGTAGAGGAGCAAGGCAACTGAATTTCCGAACATGTCCAAATCCTCTGGGATGAATTAAAATCTGTTGACAGACAAGATAGGATTATTGAAATCAAATTATTATAAACTATTTTCTACAGTAATAAATATATAAATAAATGAAAGCCATTAAAACCTCCTCGGAGACTCTGGAGGTAGACGAAGACACAGGTCGAATAGTTTGCAATGACTGCTTCAAGATCTGAAGATCACAAATATCAGTAATGAACAAATAAATTCCATACATAAATTAGTAAATAATAGATAGATAGAAGTAAAAATGAATTTTCTAACCGAAGATGAAGAAGAAGACGAGCCTCCACTAGCGACTCTTCTTCTTATAACACCAAGCATCTTGTAGGATTCTTTCTATCTCTATCTGTTTTTTTTTTAATTTATATATAAGAAAAAAATAAGAAAAGAAGCTGTTAATTAAAAAAAAAAAACAATCCTAATTAAGATTATTAGTAGATTTAGACCTGATCAGAGTGTTCGCCAGCGAGAGCGAGGCTCTTTGATTTTGAATCGGGAGAGAAAGGGGTGTCTATAGTGTTTTTTACGTAGGGTTTGGCTCCAGAGAAAAGGAGGACTTTACTGCAAAGTTGAATGAAAATAAAACACGTTGCGCCATTTCGTATTTGCTTGCGAGCTCCTTTTTTTTTATTATACGAGTCAAATATGTTTAATATATCTGTATGTTTTGTTTTTTTTTTTTGAAAATATATAAAAATAATATTTTATTTTATTTTTAAATAATTTATTTTTTATATAAATATATTAAAATAATTTAAAAATAGTAACAAAAATAATTTTAAATATAAAAATTAAGTTTTTGACAAATGCGTTGCCAAATGGGTTGTAATTTGGAGGGCTGTATTATTTACTCCATTCTTTGATGATTTTATTTATACTATGTTTATTTGATTTATGTAAAATGATTTCTAAATTTTTTTTCTTATTTATTTACTATTAAAAAAGTTGATTAAAGAAAAATAATTTTAAATCAAAGAAAAGTTGTTTTCAAGAAGTATTTTTTTTTATTTTTGATAGAATACACTTTTTAGAAGTTATAAAAATAATTTGTTATTTATTGATTATATTAGATTTGGTTTTTAATATTTTTATATATTTTTTATTTTTTATTTTTTATTTCATCCCTTCAAATTTGATTTAATTTGATATTTATATTTTTTTTTATTTTTGATAGAAAAGTTGTTTCTTATTTTTTTATTATTATTTATTTTTCTCTTATCGGTTTTTTAATTAAGACTTTTTATCTATCAAATTTTGTTCTTATTTTTTATTATTATTTATTGTATTTAAAATAATTTATTAAATTAGAATATATTTTTTTTCAATTTCATTATCTTTCAACTTTTTCATCTATTAGATTTGGTCCCCCGTTCTTTTTATTGCTATTTATTTTATTTGAAATAATTTATGAAATTGAAAAAAAAATTATTTCATACTTCTTCATAAATTGGTATGTAATTTATAGTTAATCGTATAGGCGATAATGTGAAGTATATTTTGAGATGTGATTTACCGCAATGAAAGAATTTCTATACAAGAATTATTATTGACCGCATTGAAGGGATTCGATGTATGATCTATTATTGACTGAAATGGAGGAAATTATGTGTAATTCATTTTAGACCATCACGATAGAAATTAATCTCAATATGTGTGTGTGTGTGTGTGTGATGAAATTAATCTCAATTTATAGTTAATCGTATAGGCGATAATATGAAGTATATTTTTTGGATGTGATTTACCGCAATGGGAGAATTTCTGTACAAGAATTATTATTGATTGTATTGGAGGGATTCAATTTATGATCTATTATTGACCAAAATGGTGGAAATTCTATGTAATTCATTTTAGACCACCACGATAGAAATTAATATCAATATATATGTGTGTGTGTGTGTGACGAGAACTCTAAAATAATTTATGAGTGAGATAGCCAACACATTAATGGATATTGTTGTGGAAAAGATGCTTGACACCTTGATATCTTATTCAACAAATTCATTACGCCAAATAATGGCAAGAAAAATTGGCAGTTCAATTTTGATTGATGAAAGCTCTATTGATAAGAAAATTTTAATTTAAAGAGACAAATTCAAAATTAGTTATTTAATAACTCAATTGAATTTATTAAGGGTTTAATTGTAAGAAAAAAATGAGTTTTTAATTCAATTTGGGCTTTAATTAGAAGAAATTAAAGTCTATGGTTAAATTATAGTTTTGAAAAGTTAATTTGGTCAAACCTGGGTTTTAATTGCATAAACATTGAAGTTTGATGGGCAATTAGGGACTTGATTGAAGAAATTCAAAACTAAGGACCAATTTGTAAAAGGCACAAGACTTTAGAGACTGATATTGGTTTAATCAGGGTCAAAATGAATAAAATTGGAAGTTTATTGATCAATTAAGAGTCAAAATGCACGAATTAATAACCAATGATCGAACTGAAAAAACATTGAACTTCAAGGACTGACATTGGTTTAATCACGGGTAAAATTGCATGAAATTAAAAGTTTAAAGGCAAATATTGGTACAATTAAAACAAATTAAAAGATTATAGACTAAATTGAATTTTGGTCAAATCCCAATTTAAAAACCTTAATCTCTTAATGGTTAACCTAGACGATACATTGTTTGGTTTATGTTCAAAACACACAATTTGGAATAAAGGGCACATAACATATTATTTGCCCACTATTCATCTTCTTCTTTGGGCGATTTTGGGCTAATCAAGTTTGCATCTTCAAATGAATAAATGTGAAGATATAGACCTTCAAATTGAGCAAGGTTGAATTCAAACGAAATGTGTGTACCTCCTCTACCACATTCATGTTGTCTCTGATGATGTTTACATCGGAGTTGCTCTGGCGAAGTTTCGAAAGCATTTAACTTAGTCAGCATTGATTGTGATATCCATTGTGCAAAAACCACTATTATTTTTGTTTGTTCACACTTGATAGCTCTTAAATGGGTTCTTATCATTGGTTGAAAATGTTTTCCATAAGATCAAAGGGCTAAAAACAACTTCTTAACTTCAAGTTTAGCAAAACCACTAAAAGCTCAAAAACTAAGTTTATTGCAAAACCACCATTACAAAACTAAGTTATATTGTGTTAAGCTTGGATTTTGATTAATATTGTTTTTCTTTGCTCAATCTTGATTTGAGTTTGTTGATGTTACTAAGTGTCAAGAAGATATATTTGTGATTGTTTTTTTTTAAATGAAGTAATTTTGGAACCTACCAAAAGTGGCATTAAGCTTTTGATGTTTGTTTTGGTACATGTTCTTGGCTTCTCAGTTTGTGTGAGTTTTATTAAGTATTAAAATGCCAGTTATGAACACTAAATTATCGACTATGCTTACTGTTTTAATCTGATAATTTTAGAAATTGAAATATTAGGCATGATTTTGATACTTTAGTGTTGTTTGTTGTTCATGTTAACTCAATCATGTGTAACAATAGTAATGTGGTTTACGTGAACCAAAACAGCTTGGTTTTTAGGCTTGCAAGGCAAAATTCCAAGTTTGGAAATAGCTAGGGTATTTCTGGGTAATTCTGGGTTTTTTTTTTTCATTATGTTTTTGGAAAGAATATTATCTTGGCTCCATAATTTGGAACAATTTTGGTCTAATCCCTTACACCAACAATTTTGCGAGACTTGATTAATCAATAATCAATGATTAATTTACATCAATAACTGTTTTTTCTAAGTATTAACCCTAGGGTTTTGTTTTTGCATTGAAACCTATTTTGATCAAATTGTGATTATTGGTTGATAATTGATGATGTTTAATACTTGATTATTATTCAGTGATCGATTTCCAACATACGTATGTCCTTTGATTGTTCATATCTGGTTTGGATTTTGATTCATATTTACTAGGCATGTTCTTCGTGTTCTTGAGTTATTTTTTAATTTTATGGGATTTGATTCGTTTATGTCAAAACAATTCATTTTTTAATGTTTTTTTGCAAGTTTGATCTGTTTTTTGTTTTGATTTTTGGTTTTGGTTTTTTTTTTTGTCAAACCAGTGTTTTTTGTGTTAGTTTATGGTCAAACCAAAGATTTTGGATCAACCCAATCGGGTCAAGTTTGGGTCATTTAGGTAAGGCCTTGTTTGGTTTTTAACTTTTTTTATAAAAGATTTTTTGGCTTAAGGGTATGTTTGGAAAACATGCGCCTATTTTGACACTTTTATTGAAATAAAAAACGAGTTTTTGACAAATAAAGCCTTGTAAAAATAATATAAAAAATATTTTTCAATAATATAATATTTTTTTCTTTGCATGTAGTCAAAAATCCTAAACATTATTTGAGCATTTTTCTAAAAATCTAAAATACTTTGCATGCTTTTTTTTAAAGGGTGTTGAGCGGATTTTACAAGAAGTTTGTAAAATTCTAAAGGATTTTAGCCTGCATTTCAAAAATATTAAAAACTTATTTCTGGTAAGAAAATATATTATTTATTTTTAATATAAAGATAAAAAAAACCAACAAAAGAATTAATATCCAAAATATTATTATGGATATTATTTATTATTATTCACTTTTAATATAAAAGATAAAAAAACTTGTAAGGGGTTTATATCCAAAATATTTTTCAGAGTAAAACAATTCATTTACTTCTAATATAAGTACAAAAACTGCAAGGAGTTTTATCTGAAATATTATTTGGATTGACATAATAGCTAATAATTTCAAGTTTGTCCCAAAAGAAGCCTCAATGATAATTAAGAATATTTCAACCTGTGTTCCATGATACAAGAGTCATGGACATCCAAAATACCAAAGAGAAAAGAGAAAAAAAATGAAAATTACTGAATCTCTTTAAATTTCTAGCCGTGGTTCATTTGTAGAACATAAGCTGTGAATAAATCTGTTTTCTTTAAATATCTTTCAGACCAAGTTCTTGACCTAAGAAACTAGGATTTGTTCATTGTAGCATTCTCATCATAGATATGCTGATAAAAATAAAAACACCACAAGACTATAGCAACCATAAACAAAGAAAAACTATGTAGCTTACCTTAGTTAAGATGTATTAGGCTGCTAATACTTTCCCTTTACACTACTAGTCTCTTGCATTAGAATTCTAAGACTAATAAAAGTTCCTAACAACTACAATACTTGATGACTCCTTATCCAACCACATACCTCTCAACTCGTCCAATAAGGGTCGTCGCAACGTCTTGCTCTCATGAAATGTACGACAATCTTCAAGTAATCTTTACTCAAACCCTAAATGATCTTGGATTGTCTAATGAGATCCTTGTAACTTCTAATTTTTTTTAAAAAAACTATTGTTTCCTTTGTGTCTAAGAGTTTTTGGAGACCTAACAAACACAACGCTAAGGTGTTGCAATTGGGATCTTTATAGAAGTGTTATCAAGTCTAACCTAACTTGGGTATCTAGACTAGGTTTCAAATCAAACCATGTTAAAGTTGATCGAATTTGACCCATTCGACTTAGCAAGTTAAAACACAATTTGATCGACCTAGTCAAAACCCATTTTGATTTGTAAAAATAAATAAATTCAAAACAATTTTATTTTAACTATTTTTTTAAAAAAAATACTAAGACAACAACATCTTTGATCAATTGAGGAGTTAACATATTAAACCCACAACATAGATCATGGATTCAATTGGATTTAATAAAGTTTTTTACTCAATTATATGATAATAAAAATAAACATGCATAAGAAAGTGACCAAATGAAATTTAAAAAAGAAAATCATGAAGAGTTGTAAAAAAAGTGTTTGCTAATATGATCTAAAAAATACTATAATTTTATTAAAAAGCAAAGTAGAATTTGAACTACATTAAATAAAATAATACACAAAATAGTTTTTCAATCAATGTATATAATGAATTTCAATTAAAATTAAAGACTCCTTATGTCGAAGCACCCTTGTTTGGCTGGGGTTTCAAATTAAACCAAGCTGAAGCTAACTTTGTGTGACCTAGTAGACCTGGTGGATCCAAGTGTGACTTAGCCTACCAGTTCAAAACCTAGCTTGACTTGAGTCAATTTTCGATTAACTTGAGTCAACCAAGGTTAATTCATCAAACTCATGACCTGAATTATGGACTTGATTGGGTTTAAATATGTTATTTTATAAAATTTATTCTTCATTTAATCATAGGATAACTAAAATAGACATACGAAAGAAAATGAGCAAAATAATGTTTTTTAAAATACACATTAAGACATGTACAAAAAGAGCATTTGCTAAAATTATAAAAAGAATCTTATAATCTTATTACCATAAAAAATTACAAATTAAACAATATTTCAAAAAGATAATATCTAGAATGTATTTTTATTTAATTTCAATTCAAATTGAAGAAAAAAAAATAAAGGGCCAAAAACAATTAAAAAATCATAAAAAATTGTTAACACTAATTAAACATTAAAATAAGAAGTTAATCTTTCTAAGTAAGAAATGAAGGATAAATACATATGAAAATATTTTATAAATGTAAGTTACATAAAGTCATGCCAGTTAACGGTAATAAAGGTGTAATAAACTATAAAATTGAGGAAAGTATGAAAGAAGGGGGGTCATTTTCAAAGCTTAGCTCTATTTAAATCTACATCAATTAAAATAAATATTCGAAAGAGTTCAAAGGATTTAAATTATGAAGAAATGAATATATTTCTTTAGTCAAAATCTTAATTTCTTATTCATGCATTTGTTTTATATTTTTTTGATAAGAACATGTATTTTTTATTCACAACATATTTTTCAATAAAAAACTTAAGGTAATTAAAATAAATATTTGCAAGGATTCTAATTGCTTAAATTCATAAGAGAAAAATGTATTTTTGGGTCAAAATTCCATTTTCCTTATTCATTTAATTTGTTTATTTTGATGAAAACATGTCTTGTTTATTATGAGCAAGTTTTTTTAAATAAAAACTTATAATGATTTGAAAAGAAAGTATCAACAAAAAATTTTAAAAAATCAAGTATTGATAATTTTTATGCTCATCTATGAAAAAATAGAATAATAATTAATATATTAAAACTATACAAAAATTCACAATAACAAATAAAAAAAAATTATATTTTATTTAGGGTTTTAGTTTTTCCATACAGTGAATCCAACAAGGGAGAAGGACAAATTATAGCCATATTTTTGTTAAGAAATTTGAATGCAATTTCTGTCTTTTGATTAAAATAATCTACTGATTTATTTTTTTATTGAAATAAACAAGACATGAAGAGGAAGAAGGGAAGGGAGAGAATGTAAGAAAAAGAAGATATATTGTTTGTGTTATATTATATATAAGGGTAAATTAATTTATTTTATTTTATTTTAAATTTTAAATTGATTTAGAATGTAAATGTAATTTTTAAAAGAATGAAAATAAAATAAAATAAATGAAATTTTTTGTTAATTTTTTGAACATTTTATCAAAGCAATAATAAGCTCTTTTTTTGTGTGTATTTGTTGCTTTCGCAAAAATAATAACTTTACCATAATTTAAAAATAATAACGAATTGGAAAATATGTTCATTTGTTGAAAACAAAAGCGAACTTTCCAAAAGAAGAAGAAGAAGAAGAAGAATACATCAAGATTAAAGATTATAGTTGTTTTTCATAAAAATTCAAAACTATAATATATAATAATCCAATCATAGAATATTAATTTTATTGCATTTAAATTAAAATTTATCATGAAAAAGTTTCATTGTTAAATCAAAAGATATTTTTATATTATATTTATAATAAAAATTAAGTTTATAACACTAACTAAATATGAAAAAATATATATAAAAAATTAATATTTTTCATTGCTAAAAATTGTTTTTATATCAAAGAAAAAAAATTATATTGTTCATGTATTTTCTTCATTTGAAAAACAACGGAAACTTGCAGGAAAACTGTGAAAAACCTTTAAAGAGTATAAATTTGAAAAACTAAAAAACTAATTTTTCATTTTTTTTAAATGGAGAAATATCACATTTGAAGAGTAAATTCTATTTTTTTCAATTTTTAAAGATTAAAAAATTACTTTATTTATTAACAGACCCTAAAGTTCTCTGAACTCCAGTAGGCAATTGGAATGAGAGAAGGTAAGGTGAAATTGAAACATATGAAGTTGCCCTTCTATAAAGGTTGGGCAACGACTTGGCCCAAATTGTTTCTCCTTCCAATCGAAACTAATTAAGACGGGCCGAGCCCTGAAATATAGTAGAGGCACTCAGCTTGCCGTTGCCTGCCTGGCATCAAACAATCCTGTTCTTGTCTTAACAGACGTCAATTGCTTTGAAACTGAAGCAAAAGACCATTCTGCTACACGCTAATTTGGATACCGACTGTATAGCCATGAACTGCAGCATCCAATCTCACTCTCCAGTTTGATTCAATAATGAATTCAGGTATGTTTTTCTTAATGATTATTGCTTAGAGACAAGAAAGGCAATAATCCCTTGCTCTCAAACCTCAATGGAAGGCAGAGAAATTACTCTGGTCCTCTTGCAAAGAGCCTACTGGGATCGCTAAGCGTAGCCAAAGAATGAAAACAAGGACAGGGGCCATCACGAAATTCCTCATCTCGAGCTAGACCTGGCGATGATCATTTGTCCTTCAAACAGGGTTACATTGCAAGTTTGATTCAATAAAGTATATACATTATAGGATTACATTATAGCTTACTCACCTTTTGTCATAAATCTCGGATCACAGCGCTTTACTTCTGTTTGAGTGTATTCGTCGCCCCAGCTTTCATCTCCATGCACTACGATGAATTTAACAAGACAAGCGAGGACACAAGGCCTAATGACGATAATCCCTCAGATGAAGATTGGAGCACGGCCACCGACAGCGTAAGCAAAAGGCGGAGAACCGGAGCCCAGCAGGCCACTGGCTTTTAAGTGTCCAGTGTTGCCCTACTCTATTTTGTATTGTCTATTACTCTACTAGTATCATTATTAGCATCTTGACTTGAAAAACAAGAGGTAAATTATGGGTCAGTATTCAACAACGCACATTGAAATGAGACAATCATTATAAAGAGGAAGAGTTTTCAACCAACATTCAATGTAGTCCATCATCGACAATTACTTGAAATTCCATTTGGATCAAAAACCTATTTCATTTCTCCTTTCTTCTGGAATCACAGGAGCGCTCTCTTTTTTTTTCTTTTTTTTGGGGGGGTGGGGTGGGGGGATAATTTACAATTTCTTCTTCAAAGCTCAATACGAGAAATAAGAGGGCTGGGCTCGGTGGAAGGAGGCTGTTGATTAAACAATTGTCCAATCATTCTCGTTTTCATCTTGGTATGCAGCTTTGTCGCCAAAGGACACACTCTCAGGCCTTGGAGGCTTTTTCAAGAATAAAGAAGACTTGCCATCAAAGAAGCTAGAGAATGGTTGGCGAGATGAATTTTCCTCTGAGTTCTTCTCATCTTTCGACGGGTTTCTCGAGTTTCTTTCCTTACTTCCAAAGCTCAGGCCAAGCATCTTCAACCTACGTCTTGGTTCACCCACAGTATTGGTTTCTTCCATCTGCCTCGCTGCCTTTAGGACTTCTTCTGGGTTCAATAACATTGTCTCTACTGTTTCGTACACCTACTACATCAAAAAAATGTCGCATTAAAGTAATCTTAAAAAGAAAAACTAAGTCATGAAAACTAGAGTGCAAGAAAATTTCGAAATAGTTCTACCCTTGAGCATTTTTGCATTAAGTGGTCGCTCTGAGAACTCAAAAAATGCACCGTTTATAGTTGAAAGTCCAACCTCTCCATAAGGGGGTGTTTTTGAATGATAATGCCAGCCATAATTTCTCATTACAATAGTGCATGACAAAAACATGTTTCGGACAGACTGTTCTGAATAGTGAAAGAGAGATGGAAAACTATGGGTTACATAGTTATGCAAAGGGTATTTTTGTGTACAAGCAACAAATTTAGGTACTTCAAGTAACAGTATAAATGCCATTTTGAAATGAAGGAATCGATAAATGCTACAAATGCTTATAATTATCTGAAATGGTCTTGGTATAACCTACCTGGCAGAGATCATCCATTTTATCACTCCAGATTTTTCCTTGACAAGTGACAACAACATAGTCTTTGCATTCCAAAAATATCTTTAACAAATCATTGTTACAGGAGAGTTTAGCCTCGGCCATTACAAATCCCAAACCAAGCTGAAATTTTCAGAACATCTGACATTATTAGCACACCATAAAAGAGGTACGATTTGAAGTTAACAACATGTAATTAACAAGTAAAATAACAAGTTAACAATGCAGTTGCAGACTGTACCAATAAAGCAGAAGAATTGGATTTTTTTCCTTCTGGTTTTAGTTTTTCCTTTTTAGTTGCAAAGAGCAGTGTAAACTTTGTCATATGCAAACGTCAAATTGCAGGATCAAAAACATTTCTCATGATATAGTATGGTATCGAAAGGCAATTCAGGAAAGACAAACGCCAAGCACCACAGGAAAGTTAGTGAAAGCTTGTAATGTTAATTACTCAAAACATGTAGCTTGAAGAGACCTAACTATCTTTCTTCCTTGGGCCAGACAGACAGACCTGGCTATCAAAAGACATAAAAATCCTGGGTTTTATATAGCAATGTACCAAATGAACAATGCTGGATGGGAATAACTTATTGATAAGCAACATGAGCTGTTCAAGATATCTTACCAAAGAAATAAACAGTTGTTCAAAAAGCTCAACAGGTGGGATGTCTTCTAAGTCATTCAGAATACCCTCCCTGAAGAATTAAAGCAACACGCTGCCTTGTAAAGTCAAGTGTAAGCACTAATCAGAACTAACATCCATATGACGATTCAAACTTACACAGCCAAATCCACGTCAAAGAGGGGAGCCTGTTTAACAGCTGGTACAGGTTTGGCTGTTTCCCACAGTTCACGCCACAAGTTACCTAGCATTGTTGCCAATTCAATTACAAGAGAAATCAAATAAAAGTTCAAATGAGTAGCAGCACACTCAATTTCAACCTGCTTAGTAAAGCATATGACATAGTCAAGTAACTAATTGATTTGATCATGAATATTAGGAGAAAAAGAAGAATGCAATAATTTGTGATTCAATGGACAAGAAAATCCAGATGAATACACAATTCAAGTAAAATACATCTTACATAGAAACATGCAATAGCTAGCAGTAATATATTGTAGTTGAGGTCACCAGGGTAAAGGGTAAACCTTCCTTTTGCATTCGACTGCTTAGTTGACCTCTTGTAGAAGATGAATCAACTTGATCAACATACTCTTGAGCTTCATCACTTGGCTCACCTTCTGTCCAGTCAGGGGGAGAGTGCCATCTGACAAAATCTTCTAAGATACAACCAGGATTTGCAGCCTAGTGCACATATAGAATGTCAATTACTTTCATAAACTTCCTGACAATCTATAAGATAGAGACTTTGTTTGAAGAATCTACCTTGAAGGCCTGCATGTCAGAGAGGAGTTGAGAACACCCAGCACCAACACTGACCATCGGAAATAACACAATTCATCAAAGAAATCCCAAAGCTTAATTGCTTTCCTAAACATCACAAGTTTCAAATGCAGAAAGCTAAAGGCGTGCATGGGCCTGAGATCATCATATTGTGCTTTTGACAGAACCAAACTTGGATAAAGATAAGTATTTTGTATAAACTATTTAATTTGTAGTCAATTGCAGGCATTATACTACATAAACCAAGCATGACCATAAATTTAAATGGTTAATATTTCATATCCATTCGTGATGCTTAGAGAATGCAAAAGAAGCCCAAATCCAACACATTGTTTAAGAGGCACATAGAGGAATCCTATAACAAAAACATCAAAGAGAACAATGGCTTAAAAACTATAATAATTGACTAGCAGATCTATTGTACTTTGTTCAGCTGGTCTAGCTCATACAAGGAGACTAATGTCCTAACAGAATGTATTGGGTGACATAGTGGCAATTTATTTGATTGCAGATCCAAGGACAACAACCTGCCCTTCCTTATCTCAGTGTGGTCAGCACCCTTCCCTGTTTTGGATAGTTTTTACTGTTCTGCTTAGCACCTAACTTCTACAACAGGAATTACTCAATACACTAACCTTCCAGTTCGCAGCACAAACTCTTCTGTTTCTTTGATAAGATCTTCAGTAAGCAAAGGTCCTTCCTGTATATATGGATGAAAATGGATTTAAACCAGAAAGTTACAAGTACATAGTTAAGAACTACTGAGAATAACCAACCAAACCTGGGTAATCGGTGAGTATACAGGTTCTCCGGTTTCCAACATGGTTAAATTATCAGCAGGTCTATCAGCTCCCAATCGAAGAACAAGTTCTCCAGTGCTTATTCTAGCATATAAGATATGGTGTGAGGTGACTGTGCCCTGGAGATCAGCTGATTCTTGAGAACATGAACCAGCATGCCTCATTACTGATTCTATTGATTGAGTGGCCAGAGTGCGCCACTTTTTTCTAGAAACACAAGAATTCACAACCTGAAGTTGCTGGTACAAACGACAGGATTTTAAATCTGGAATCTCATCTAGAGGGATGCCAGGTATATATAGCTCTTCAGACCAAAGTCTTCTTATCTGAAAATGGTGAACATGCTTTGCCAGATAAAGAAAATGGTGAAGTGACGCTAATGCTCAAAATTCCAAAGCACGTGAAAGATCATATCTGAACAATTTCATGGCTTGGACCAAAAGAAAAACTAGTTATCATGTATTGCTTTGCAGTGAAGCGACCAATGGAAATTGTTCTTGTAGTGGTGCTAGATTTTAACAGTTTATTATATAAAGCAGTGATTATTTGAGGTTTGTAAAGCTTATGTAGTCTTTCCCATATAATAGATCACCAGATAGAATTTCTAGCAGTCCACTTACCTCAGTAACAATTTTGCACCAGAACAATGCCATTTTTCGCAGGGTTGTAAAACTTCCAATTACTTCAGATAGTTTAGTAAGAAAGCCCTCAGGTGGAGCACCATGAATATCTCTGGGCAATAATGTTGGTTCCAAAACCAGGCTCATGTTCCGGCTGAGAAAGTTTCCCTCTGCGAATATCTTGCAAATATTACAACGGAAGTGAAAGATCATCACAGGATAATGCAACAAACTAACAAATTTTTACATGTAAAACAATAATGAAATGCATCAAAGACTAAAGAATAATGGTATGAAAAGCAGTCTAAATGTCATCTAATCATGAATCTACCTGCATCAAACAATGATTTTATCAAGGATACCAGCTTCTCATCATTACCAAACTCAGATGTAAGTTTATCCTCCTTGTCTCGAAGCACTAATGACTTAACTGCAGCAAGGCTTAAGCTTGCCCTCTCCATAATTGGCGAGGAAGCTCCAGATGATGCCAAAATGTCTTTCATTGACTTAAACTTTTTTCCAGAACTGAAAAGGATTCCCAGAAAACAATTAGGAACTCTGTGTGCATGGAGAAAAATCACACTCAATTACAGAATAATCTCATCAGGACACAGCCTCATGATTTGCCAAGTTTAATAAAATGATCTGAGAACTAAAAGAAAAGGGAATATTTTGGTCAAAGAATAAAAAAATATCCAGCAACTTACTCCACAGCTACAGCCAATTGCTTCAAGGCAGATATTGGAGGAATTGTATCTGGGTTGGTGGCATTTAATCTTTCTACTATGGAAGAAACATGTGAGCCCTACAGAAGACCAATCCTGGAAATAAGTAAACAAGTATAAACAAGAAATTCTGCATTTGTGTGAGCCATGCAGCAAAACAAACAACAATGAAAGGTGTTGGATAACGGAACAGACAAAAGCTTTTCCAATTAGCTTCATGCTCCTCTTATATATTGTAGGAACAAATGCACTACTCTGTTGTAAGAAAACAGAGAAGCCTAGTTTATTCAGCATGACCCTTTTTAGGTAAAGAAAAGAAAAAAAGTCAGTTGGTGAGAAAACTACCACTTGGCTTAAGTATTAACTGGCTGCGGCAACAAATAAAAGCCTTGATAGAATGTCAGCTCATGTTGAACACCTTGTATATGAGTTACTATCTTTCTAGTTCAGAAATTTGACTCACTTTCAGTTGGAACGTTTCCATCTATAGATAGCAGTGTAACAGTTAAGCTTTACAGAAACCTAATTATAACCTATAAAATTCTATCTGATCGCATTTCCATCGATCGATTTGGAAAAGTTCCTTTCTTTATTTTTGTTCTTCAGATCACTGGCAATAACATCACTGTTAAACAGGCATTTCGAAAACACTAGAGCGTAAGTCATTCACTCATCAGCACATTTTAAGCAAACAACATGATGGACACGTCAAACATCAAGCAAATAGATGATATAAACGACAAATATAAAACGAGGGAGATGTTAGTTCGATACCTTGGCCTCCTCGTCGTTTTTCATGTTGAGTAAGTAGAGATTTTCATCGTAAAATGGAAGAGCCATGGTTGAGTTTTCAGCTTTGTTGTTGTTGTTGTCAGGTTCTCTTTTCCCTCCTAATCTTATAGTATTCTTGAATCTATCTTGCCAATCCAGCTTAGTCCCTATTCTTCCAGGTCTCCACCTCATATGTTGCTGCTTCCCTTCATTCTTATTCTGCATCATGCCATTGCCCACAATAATTTTTTTCTTTTTTCTTTTTTCAAGAATACTAAAAAAAAACATTTATTCAAATCAAGTTCAATTTCTAAATCGAATCAAAACACATCTATTTTGTAAAAAATAAAAACAAAAAAACAAAAATTAGTTCACCTTTGACTCGCTGTCATTGGGCGGAGAGGACTTGTCTCCCGATTCTTTTATCGATTCCTTTGGCGATATCTTATCTGAGTCTTCTCCGGTTCATTTCAACAAACAATCAAAACTCCGTCGATGATTAATTAATTAATTAATACACACACACACACACATCTTTTTCTACATGAGAAAGAAAAGGAGAGGGGAATAAAAGGAAAGAAAGCAGTGGTTATAGATTGAAGAGAGATAGAGACGGGGAACCTGGCCCTTCTCGATCGGATATAAAGTCTGATTTAATGTCAGTGAAAACTTGCTCCGCTTTAGCAGCAGCGGAATGGATGGCGGTCCTTGCTTTGGATACAAAAGAAGGCGTCTCCATATCCTGCGCAGGGAGGTGCGTAGGTTTGATTTAGACAGATTTGAGGTGGCTAAAGGAACGAAAATGAAGGCAAAGCATGTTTTCTTTTCACAAGGAAAGACTGGGATCAAAGACAAGAGTGTATAGAAGCATCATGGTTGAAGACTCCTCCTGGGTTCTGGCTCCCCTTCTAATTAATTTATTCAATTCTTTTTTTTCTTTTTTGTTATATCATATTTATTAACTAACAATTAACCTATTGTTTTTATATCATCAATAAATCCACCTAAACCCACTATAGCCGGTCCATTAACAAAAGCTAATTGTGCATTGAAGACACATATCCTTGCTGTAATGGTATCTTTGCCCTTCATAAGCAGGATTTATTAGTTATTAAGGGAAATAACTCAATTACCTTTCATGTTAAAAAGTTTTAAACTTTACTTTTTAAATGCAATAAAATAATAACTTTACTCTTGAAATAAAAATAAAATAAAATATGTATACAAAGGTCTTCTAGTCTTTTCACATCAATTTTATTTTTTTGTTATTATCAATTTCTTAAGGATAATTTGGTCTTTTTACATCAATTAAATATTATTTAATTTGAAAAGTAATGACGTGTGAGGGCTCCCGCTCACTTTGAATGGCATATGCAGCACCTCCAACAACAAAAAATACAGTTCCATAGCATTTCATCGTCGCCGGATCATCTTCCTGTTGATGGGGCGCATGTAAAAGGCGGCGGGTGGTTTATCGTTGGTAGTGTCTTTTTTCCTCTTATTTTCTCTCTCCTCCAACACTTGGTCATTTTTGTTGTTTGTGTTTCAATTTCAGTTCTTATTCTTTTGATTTTTAGCTTTTGTTTATGGTTTTTTGTAGAAATTTTATTGGTTTTCTATTTCATACTTCAATCTCAATTTGTCATATTATTTTTTTCAATCTGGTCCTCATTGTTTTGGTTTTTTTTCTTTTGTTAAATTGATTTTTCTTTTCAATTTTACTCTTCCATCAAAATTTTGTTTGTATTTCATATTTCAATTTTAATCCTTATTCTTTTGATTATTTTTGTTCTTTTGTTAAATTGATTTTTCTTTTCAATTTTACTTTTTAATCAAAGATCAAATTTATTTTATATCTCAATTTTGATCATCATTCTTTTAATTACTACCTTTTATTTTGAATCCTTTTGTGTAATTGAAATTTTTTTTCAATTTTTATCCTTCAATATTTGATTGAATGGGAATTGAGTTTCATGATTTTTCTATATAGGGTATTTCCGGTCTAATGATTAAAGTCACGAATTTACAAAGTTAATATGGGCTGAATTTTTTTTTTTAGGCTTTGTCCTTTTCATCATTTTCTTTTCTATCGAGTTATTCTAATCTTATGACTTGGATCGCGGGTTAAGTTTTAATTATCAGGGTTACAAGTTTGTTATACTGACTCAAGTTGACTTAGACTAATTTTTTTAGATCCTTTTTTTATATCTATATTTGTCCTTTTATATTTAATGGGCTAAGAATTAAGCTCCATCTTTTGTTTTGTATTCAATAGCACTTAAGCATCATTTTTATGTAATATAATCAAAGATTAAAAGAAGATTGTTGTTGTTGTTGTTACTACTAACTCAAGAAAATAGGTTGTTAAACTATGGTTGGAACTAATCAAGATACTTTAGATTGTCCACTTAACTTTTCAATCAATTTTTCTCTTTTTTTATCTCTAATTTTTTTTTTTTTACATTTTGCACTTAGGTAATTAAATTTTATTTCTTTATTTTATCATACTTGCAAGTTTTGTTGACATGGTTTTTTTGTGCTAAGATTGGTTTTGCTTTGTATACTCTCGTATATGCAATATGTCAAAGATCGCTATTACAAAATAAAATTTTAGGATATGATGAAAGTAAAAAGTTAAAAGAACAAGGAATAAAATTAACACAGAAAGGAGGCATTTTTTTTTTCATTGTTTAAAAGGAATGGAAAATTTTAATTTGGTCCCTCAAGTTTTAGTTTTGCATTATTTTGGTCCATATTCTTTTAAGATTTTACATTTTACTCCTAAATTTTATTCTTATTAAATTTTAGTCCCTAGATACTGAGAGATGAGAGAGAAACTGGCTACAAAAAAAAAAGATGAGAGACAAAGGGGTTCGATTGACCACAAAAAGGTCAATCTTAATGTCAATGGGTTCTTCTTACAAAGAGAAGCTCAATGAAGTTGGTGTTGGTCTTTATCCATGCTAAAAAAAGTAGTTTGAGATATGTAATGTTTTTTTTTGTTTAATTTCAAGTTTTTTGATGGATTGGAGGGTGTGTTTATGTAAACCCTTAGAAAATAATTAATTAAAATGAATTAAGAATGACATAGAAAAAAATATTAGGGTGAACCTAGTTAAAAATAGTTTATAAAAAAACTATAACATTACCGTAAACTAGTAATAAGCTTGTAAAAGAACTAAATGATGAAAATGTAAAATAAATATATTATGACATAAGAAAATGGTCCTAAGGACTTAGTAGAATAATTAATATGCTATATGCAAGGAGGGCACAAGAAAACTTGAATTTTAGTGTAAAATAACCTAACGATCAATTTTACGCTAACAAGTATAACTCTTAATCTGACTCTTAAATCAGGATGAGATTTTACATGGATTCACCTGACATATTGTTCTATATATAGTAAATGTTTTAGGTAAATCAGATCTTGAAAAGGCCCCGGAAAAATGTTGAAAGGTGAACTAAAATATAGAAAAATAAAAACATGGCTTAAGTGACGGGTAACATAGTCATTTGGCCAAAATCCAGCCCTTCTTCTCCTTTATTATGGTTAATAGATGTGGTGTCGACCATAAAAGGAAAATATATGAAGAATTGTGGAATTTAATGAATATTAGTTTAATTGAATGTGTTTAGTGTATGTAGAGATATTGATGATGATTTAAAATTGAATTAAATCTTATGTTGAAATAAAATGACGATTTTATTGTGTTTTGAAATTAGATACTTCGAAATTATTGTGAAAATTATGAGATATTGATGCGAGTACCTTCTCTAGATTTAGGAGAGGCACCGAGAGTGACATCTTCGGCAGTTGGATGAGCACATTTAGTTGGAGGTGCAAGTAGGTACTTAACACCTTAATTTTTATTTTCAATTCTATTTTAAATTTCTTGAAACATGCATCTTATGTATATTTGTTCAAATAAGAGAACAAAATAATATGAAAAGAGAATATATTGTTGTAACATAAAGAAAGGGATGCAACCAAATGAAAAAAAAAAGAGCTATTGTTTGTTAAGTGTCGTTAAGGACGATATCGACTATTTGATAAGCACTATTATGGATGGCAGCCATTGTTATGAAAGCCACTGATGCTAAGCTTATCATCTCAGACGAAAGCTATTGATTCTATATTATTGTATCGATAGAAGTCCTTGTGAAATGCATGTGGTGTTAATATCGATATATTAAATAAACATATAGTGAGATTTCATTAAACTTTAAATGGGAGTTCTCATGATATATTGAGTATTGAATATTTGTTATTCTTGTATACAATATTTAGAATTGAGTACTTAGATTAATGTTATTCCATAATTCTATGTGTTGCAAGTTCATCACATTCTGCTGGATAGGACGGTCATAGACCTTAGAAATATTATAGTTTCTTAGGTATAACTTTGTTTACATGCATTTCATCTTTATGAAAGAACTTATAGAATTTTGTCTTCCAACTTTGTAATTAATCATTTTGTAAGTAATTACTTTGTAACTAATTTTTTTTTTAACATAGTAAAACTATTATTTTACCTCAAGAGTCATCAAAATTTAAAACTGTTGACCAATGACTTTCTTGACTTTTCACAATATTCGTAATAGTAAAAATACTTTTTTACCCCCAAGATAAAAAAAGGATGGGCTGCTAGATAAGAGTATTTTAGGTTTTTTCAATTTTCATGTACAGTAAAATAACGTTTTTAGCTTTAGAAAAGATAAAAAGAAGATTTTCCTTTAGAGGTATTTTGATATTTTTACATGGGTATTTTGTGTAACTAAGAGGACCATGAGGGCGTTTTAGTATTTTCACATTTTATTTGTTATTTTTTTAATCGAAAAGCTGTTGGAGCGTATTCTTCACGCCCTAGCGAATGGGTAGCGCCTGAGCCATTAAGGAGGTGCATATGACACGTCCCGATGGTCAAATCTAGCCATCCATCGTCTAATTAGAAATACAATTATGCTCTTTTCCACATGGTGTGGCGCGTGTAGACAAATAATGGTTGAATTACCGCCGGTGATAGATTATTTATATTTTTTCTTTCTTTTCTCTCTCCTGACAACCAAAGTGCACAATTATCTTATTTGTTTGTTGTTTGTCAAATCAGGTATGCTTGTCATTCTTAAGTACCTTGGGTCTAATATGGTTGCCATACCCAAGACATTTGGTTTGGCTATTATATTTAAATTAAAAAAGCCATGTTGAACCCATGTTTACTTGGTTGCTAGACCCAAACAGCTTGAGTACGGTAACCCTATGCAAATATACTGTGGACCAAGACACAATCCATTATAGACTTGCATAGAGGATTTTCCAAGCTCTGAAGGCTTGAGATAGGGCTAATGTTGTCTTTTCATAGAAAATTAAATTAAATTTTTGCCATTTAGTTGAAAAAATTGAAGCCCTAGTTAGAGGGTATTTTAGTATTTTTATAGACTTATTGATCATTAAATGTTTAAGCAGGGTATGCTAGTCTTTTCACGTTTATTTGTATAGTAAAAATAGTATTCTACCCCTAAGGTTAACAAAAATAAAACCTGTTGTCTAGGGTTTTTTTTACCTTTCACAAACTGTTAAATAGTTAAAATACGACCATGTTTGTTTCTCGGAAAGTAGTTTTCGGGAAACCACTTTCCAAACTTTCCTGTGTTTGTTTGCCATTAGGAAAGGTGGTCAACGGAAAACACTTTCCGGTCAATGGAAAATACTTTCCAGTCAAAGGAAAATTTTACTTGGTTTCCAGGAAAGTGTTTTCCCTTTTGACTGTGTTTGTTTTCCGGAAAGTGGTTTCTGGGAAACCACTTTCCAAACTTTCATGTGTTTGTTTGCCATTAGGAAAGTTGGTCAACAGAAAACACTTCCAGTCAAAGGAAAATTTAGCTTGGTTTTCAGGAACGTGTTTTCCTGAAAAATTTGGACGGAAAACACTTTCCGGAAGTTGTGAAAAATTTAGAAATGTCATTATTTGCTGATTATATCAAATTTGATCCTTAAACTTTTGATTGCTATATATATTTTGTTTTGAATATTTATTTTTTAATTTCATCTCTTAAAATTTATTTTTTATATTAACTTTGGTCCTTATTTTTATAATTGCTATTTGCTTTTTTATTATTATTTTTTTATTGAAATTTTTTATCTATCAAATTTGATCCTCATTCTTTTGATTGTTACTTATTTTATTTGAAATAATTTATGAAATGTTAATTATTATTATTTTAATTTCTTCATCTTTTAATTTTTTTATTTTTTATTTGATCTCTATTATTTTGATTAGTATTTATTTTATCTGAGATAATTTATAAAATTATATTTTTTTTTCAATTTCATTCCCATTCAACTTTTTAATTTGTAAGATTTGTTCCTCATTATTTTAATAAACTTGAAAAAAATAAAACATTAATAAGTTATTTTTCAGCTCATTTTCCATAACATAATCAAACACTGGAAAGTGTTTTCCAACTTATTTTCCATTACACTACCAAACATCGGAAAATACTTTTCCGGAATTCACTTTTCCAGAATTCAATTTCCAAAAGAAAACTACTTTCCAGCAAACAAACGAAGCCGACATATTTAGTCTTGGAAAAGATAAAAAATAAGCTTTGCATACGTAATTATTTTTGTTCTTTCACATTGTATTTGTATAATTTTCTATAATCATGGGGGGCATTTTAGTATTTTAATATTGTTTTATTATTCTTAAAGTCAAAAAGCTGTACGAGACCCGTGTATACTTGGGTCTGACAAATATGACAGACCTAACTTATTTGGGTGCTAGACCTAAGACGTTTGGGTCTGGAAAAGAGTTAAATGAAGGTTTAAAAATTAACTCACCTGGTTAGATTTAATAATATTATTAAAATATTCTTCATACTCTTAATATTTTATTTATATTTAAAAAAAAAACTAATAATGTCTTGCTGTGGATTGAGCTTCATAGTTTATTTTGGTCTGCTTACTATGAGATTATCTCAGTCTCATAACCCGGGTCATGGGTTTTGCAAGTTAACTTGGGTTTTTTTGTTGGTCAATTTTTGTAATTTTTTTTTTTTCAATTCCTTCTTTCAACAACATATGAGTTGATTGAGAATTAAGCTTAATTGAATATTTTTTAATTCAATCATTCAACTTATGGGTTGATTAAGAATTAAGCTTCACAATTTATTTTAATTTACTTTTTATGAGGTTATTCTAGTTTTATGACCAGAGTGAAGAATTTAACAGGTTAACCTAGGTTGACTCTGTTTTTTTTTGTTTTTTTTAATTATTTTTTTTTAATTTCATCTTTTAACATTGGATTGATTGAGAGTTGAGTTTCATAAATTATTTTGATTTATTTTCTATTAGGTTGTCTCAGTCTTATAATCCAAGTTTAGCATGTTAACTTTTTGTTTTTTTTTAATTGATGTTTTCAATTTTATTCTTCAACATTGGGTTGATTAAGAATTATACTTCAATATGTTTTTTTTATTTGTTTTCTATGAAATTATCATTATTTTATGACTCGAGTCGTGAATTTTACATGTTAACCTTATTTACCCTGAATCAATCCAATACATTATCCTTTTAATATATATATATATTTTAAAAGTTATCATCTTAATGTTTTTTTTATCGAACTATATTTTATTTATTATTCAAATTATCTTTAAATTTGTCAAGTCAATCGAGTCACATCAAATCAATTAATTTTTAATTTTTTTCTTCTTCAAAACATGGTATCAAGGATATTTTTTTAAACATTAAAAAAAATTAATTTTAAATATTTTAGTTATAGATATACTATAAGGAAATAGTATTTCCATGTAGAAATTGCATAATTATAAACTTTGCCGATATTTTTACTATAAAGGAGGCAAAATTATAATTTGGTTCTTTTTAGAAAACAAGTTTCTTTATATATATATATATATATATATATATATATATATATATATATATATATTTCTCTCTTTATACTTAATATTTTTATTATTTTATACTTGGCCTATTTATCCCTGTTTGTTTTGTTATCTTCATTTTTTTGTAATTTTTTTTTCTTTACTTACCGATAAGACATGCTTCTCAGTCTAATGCAAGGTTGTCAATTCCGTTCCGTTTCGCCCAGAATGATTGAAACATTTCATACTAATTCAAAAAACGAAACAAATTTCATCTCATTTTAAATCTCGGTCCGTTTTGGATTTTTCTGCTAAATTCCACCCGGAACATTCCGGTTTTATTCCACATATTCCGTTCCGCTCTTGGAAAGCCATTGAATCAAATTGAACCTTGTTCAATTTAATTAATTAAATCACTCAATTATAAAAAGCTCTTTTTCATTACTATTTTCAATAACAATGATATTAATAATAATATTAAAAATTATTATTACTATTTTCATTAACAATGATATTAATTTTTTAAAATTAGATTTATCACTAATATATATGATTTATATTCATGTTATTTTTTTCATGTTTATACTTTGTAGGAATTTAAACAAAACAAGGGATACTTTAGATTCCATTAGCCTTGCTAACATTGATCTAACTTTATATTTAAAATATTTGTATTAAAACATTTTACTTTCATAATATTTTGATATTTTATTTAAATTGAATTACTTTAATTTAAAGATCTATTTAATCTTGACTATTTAGAAATATTTTAAATTTTAAAATTATATTTGTTTGACATTGTGTTTGTATTGCATAATTTATAATTAATTTATTTTAAATTTGAATTATGCTTGTTGAATATATATATAAGAACAGTACAACCTCGAAACGGTACGCCGAAACACTCTGAAATTGAAACATTCCATTCCAATTGAAAAAACAAAACACCTACCAAAACGGAATTGACAATCTTGATCTAATGCAGACAGGTTTCAGATTGGATGGGAAAGGAGGCGCACTGAAAAGAGAGACATAGCAAGTCCATCAGGAGATCAAAACCTTGGATTTTTATCAAGATTTTCTTGGAGGAAGCAAACATGAAAAGATACCAAGACTGAAGTTTATGACAATGTTGTCTTCCACTATGAAACCATCCCAAGGGACCAAAGAATTATCCCTGATGTTCTATGTCTATCGCATCGTATGTAAATGGGCTGGGAAATCAAGTGGAGATGGGAGTACATTTGTTTTGCTTTGACAGGGAGGAAATCATGCTGAAAGGAGACATATATTTTGTAGTTGGTAAGGTGATGCTTCTAAGACGATAGACAAAAGATACATTTGATGTTCTTTGGATTAACAAGGAAATATATCCTGGAAGAAGAGATTGATGTCTCCCTTGAAAACATCAAATTCCAGCATCCGATCAACCGTGTCCTGCATTCAATACAACAGCAAAACTCCGTAAAACATATACAAGAACAATACTTGCATACCTCCAAGATTTCACTGTTATTCTACAAGTTTTGTTCTTCAAGACCTTGTTTAGTTGATCCTGGGCTGATAAATTCTCATTGCACAATCGCTCAACATAATTGCTGCTCCCGACGGTATCCAATATGAATGCTGCTCTCTTAATAACTTCCTCAGGGACGCCTGCATGAACAATGTCATCAGTAAATTGGAGTGATGCAGCCCCTTCATGAATGAATTTAATGCAGAGATAGCTCTTGTTTATGCAGGTTACTTTCGACAGAAGTCTGTCGTCCGGAGAACTACATTCTGTCACACCGTCAGTGCAACATATATCACAATCTATTAAAGATTCATGTAACAGACACCAACTGGTTTAGGGGTTACTTGACTTGAGTCAATCCTATAGGGAGCAGCTATACCTATCAAATGTTAGTCATGCTTGCAAACACAAACAAGCTATATCGTCCTGCTGTTACGGAAAATCTCTGTATCATATCCATATTTATTTCTCCATTAGCAGCTTCCCCAAAGAGAATTAAAAAAAAGAAGAAGAGGAAAACAACCGCAGGAACATATAGCTATTATTTGGACATAATTTTGACTAGGTTTCTTAAACAAATCATGAAGTCAGAATGTACCAGCTAGCAGAGCACAATGGAGTCCTGCAAACCATAGATCAGCATGAGTTTACTGCAAGTTTCCAGCATGTATACCAAATGCACACAAAAAGTATACACTCACCATAGCTAAGAAGTGCATGTCCAGGAACTAACCTGTAAAAACAGTCTTCTAAACATTAGTAGAATCACTTTCAACATCCGTCAAGAAATAAGAGCCATCACTGGGCAAAGAAGTCCAATTTGAGAAGTTCACTGTTGATATGTTATGGCTCAAGAATGTACATCTGAGATCACAAACATACTAACTGCCCTCTAGCATTCAAACATGAAAACTTGGATGCTACAATCAGCAATGCAGAAGTGCGGAGTAAGGAGAAAGAGAACCATGCTGAGCAGTGCCCAAAATCCCATCATATTGTTAAACCATTGATGCAGTGAAAATATTCCCTAACATCAATAATCCCAACATCGGAAAGGAAAACAATTGAGTCATCAACCAATGGCAATCTTCTCCTTTTCACTGAGTGATAAAATGTTATTTTCTGTTTTTAAGTACAAAGATGTGACTAATTCTAGCTAATTCCCCAACACTCAGTCCTCCTTCTTGAACCTACAACCTTCACTTTTTAAAGTGGGGTGTGCGTTACCACCCAGGGGAGCCCTGGGGTGGCAAGGGGTAAAATATGTTGGCTTGCTGTAACATGATGCAAAAAGGTCAGAGAAATATACCGATAGAGAAACACAATGTCCTTGATGTCCGTAGAGTTGTTGTCAGGTCTCAGCAAACTCATGGTGAAAAATTTCACCTTCTCAGACTGGAATCAATTAAAAGTTAAAATGAAAACCCACTTCTAAATGGTAAAGCGAGAAGTGTTTCTAACTTAGGTAAGCAACTAAAAAATAATGCATACCTTTGGTAAGCAACCGTCATTAAATAACTCAGTCAAATGAGTGGACATCAGAACCTGTAAGAACAAAAAACTTTGAGAAATTTTAGTAGTAAGGAGCTCAGCTTACCTATACTGTCTCATGTTCCCAATATTAGGTGTTCCTCAGAATTGTTTAAATGCCAGTGGCAGATGTAGGGCCAGAGGTGGGTACATTGAAGTAAGTAGAGAAAACTAGCCACATGCAAAGAATATCTATAATAGAAATGGTGAGAATGACAGCAAAGAAGCCTAGTAAATAGTACCAGATTGGACATGGATGGTGGGGACACCAGACACACAGCAAATTACACAGGTATATGGACAGAGACGATGTAGGATGGCCCAGTCTGTCACTCTTTGATTGGGAGCTGAGTCCATTTAAGTCTATCTCAATGTTTATTTTATTTATTTGAAATTATTTATGTTAAACAGTTTGATTTGATGGGCTGAGCCTAATAGTTAGATGTTTTAGGGTTTTACTATTTATATGTTTCTCTGTCATTTTGTAAGACAGTTTTGATAATTAATTAAAAATATTGCAGATTTTACACATCTCCAATCTCCATTCTTCTGTTTCTTTGCTTTCAATTCTTAGCTTCTTTCTCTAAAAACTAATTTCTTTTATGCTTTAAGTCTTTTTGTTTATTGTTTCGCATCAAATTTGGTATTAGAGCTAGGGTTTTAACTGTTCTTACAATTAAAAGATCTACATGCTTATGCTTATTCATAACCCTAACCCTAGATCCGGTTTGATCTAAAAAAAAAGCATCCTATTGTTCTGATTACCAAAAAAAAAAACATTGTTCAGTGTTTATCATCAAAACTCGATGGGTTCGAGTTTCTCCAACCCTGGGAGAGTTAGTGGGGACACTAGACCCACGCCGCAAATTACACGGATATATAGACGGGGACGACATAGGATGGCCCAGCCAGTAACTCTTTGATTGGGAGACTGAGCCCATTAAGGCCTATCTCATTGTTTATTTTATTTACTTGGAATTATTTATGTTAAACAATTTAATTTAATGGGCTGAGCCCAATAGTGAGATGTTTTAAGGTTTTACTATGTATATGTTTCTCTATCATTTTGTGAGACAATTTTGATGATTAATTAAAAATATTGCAGATTTTGCATATCTCCAATCCCTATTCTTCTCTTCCTTTGCTTTCAATTCTTAGCTTCTTTCTCTAAAAGCTTATTTCTTTTATGCTTTAAGTCTTTTTGTTCATTGTTCCGCATCAATGGGAATAAAGAATGCTGAGAACAAATGGGTGGATGTAGTGGTGCAGGAAAAGTCTAGGGGAAGATTTGAGTTTGATGTTTATAGGACTAGTAAGGGTTTCAAATTTAGTATTTTTAAGGTGGAATTGAAAGCAGATCTGAAAGAAAATTTGAAGAATAACAGAACATGGACTGCTGCTACCCTCACACTAGCGGATTGAAAGAATCACTCCTTAAATAAGAACCTAAGATGAACCTAGGGCTTAAGGAATCACTCCTGAGTGAAAGCATCACGCTCTCAAAGAAAAAGGCTTCACTTTGTTCATAGTAGATCTGTCATAATCCAATTAAAAGACAGCAAGCAGATATATATTTAGCCTTGAGTTGGTACTAATCCTAATTGGTCTTGGATTCCTATGTAAGAAAATGTAATGATTTCTATAAGAAACATAAACAAGTCCACTTTATAAGGACTAAGAAAACAATAAAACAGGAAAATAAAAGTTTGATCATACTACTGAAATTTCCAGCAATCTGTAAAATCACAGAATGGCCCTTGACCTTTCTAACTAGGAGCAGCCTCAGCTGGAACTGAAATTAGTTTGAAAAACTTAAACCAACTCTCATAACCAATCATATAAGCCTTTATCCCACCAAATTAAAGCTTGAGTTGAAATCTCTTTCTGTTCCTTAAACATGCACCCAAAGTCAAATTTAAATCCCTACGCTGCATGATGTAGTCAGCCAAATCAAATGCTAAGAAACTAGCCCAGGTGTTTTTCTTTTGTGTGCTTTGATGCTTCGACATATGATGATATGCACCCATCACAGAAGGTACTAATGCTATTAAGGAATTGACTAGGAAGAAGTAATAATAGAGGAAAATGCAATTGCTTAGCCTGATCATGCATACAAAGATCCTCATTGAATTTCACTAGGCTTAAGAGAACTATTATGCTAGTATGATATATAAAATCTCACAGGAGATGAAGACGAATATCAAACCTTTGGAGGGTCATCACATGCAACAAAGTAATTTACAGTTCCACCGAGTAGACCAATGCCATCTGTATTCAAGATCGTAGTATACTTGTGAATTAAAGAACAAGGACAAATGATCAGGCATCACAAAAACCCAGTCTTTGTAAGAGAAACTAACCTTCAGTTAAAGTACCTTTACCAAATTCATCCAACAGACACAAAGATCGTGAAGTTGTTTGCCTGAAAATTTGTCAACATGAATCCTTATGGTTGCAAAGGTGGATTCTAAAGATGTCTTATAAGCTTCCAGCTACTAAGCATTCAGATATTTTTAAAAAACTTCAGCGCTCCAACATTCTCTATAACACCATGTTGAATTGGCAGACAAAAGAATGAACGTTATGATAAGACATCAACAAAGTCTAGGTGCTAAAGATTGTGAGACAGTTAACATGAACAATGGCCTTTAGTTCTGAAATGTGAAACCATCGTAATTGACCTGATGCTAGTTTACCTTAGCATCAGTCCTACTTGATGCAGATCTATCATAAATGTTGATTGTTCTGCAGTCATAAGCTTGCTTCCAGTTGCACAGAATATCCTGTTACAAGAGAGTAGTCTTTTGCATGATGATTGAATACAAACATCAACTGTTATTCTAAGAAAGATGCTGGAATCATGAAGGTCAGACACCTATCAGTCAATCCCACAGTGGCAGCATCTGCTGGTACAAAACTTCCGATGTGAGAAAGGAAAACAATTAAAGCAACCTGGAAAACAACGCTCATAAAGCAAAATTTGTAATAATGCGATACAAAACATAAACTCATCAATTGCAACTTGCATGAAAATAGACCATCACAAGAATGGACAGCAAGATGGCCCTCAAGACTAATTGCAACAGAAGCATCAACACCATGGACTTGACAGACATCCATAGAAATATGGAGATGGTGGAAACAAATTGTCATGATACACATGTTGCTGCTAGCGGAAGTGATCCACTGAACTTGCACTTTATAGTTCTATAACATGTTTGATGATGACCAAAACATTGTACCCTAAATAGTCATTTCTTAGGTCTGTTGACTTTAAATGTAAACTGACACACATAGGAAGATGCTGCAAAACGTATCCATTTGTCTGACAACTGCTGAAGCAACTGACTAATAGATTTTATTTGAAAGATGAATCAAGCCCCGAATTTGAAGGAATCACAAAAAGCATAAGACACAACACCCATATTTGCAGGTGCACCACACAGACATGCACAAGTGCACCACATAGATATGCGCGTGTGCACTCATACATGCACACAGAGAGTCCTCCCGATAATCATTGCTGACCTGCTTTATATATATACTCTTCCCGGAATAATTTGGACCTGTGATGATAATGATCCTTTCTGAAGCAACACAAACTTAAAATTTCAGCACAAAAACTAGTATACCTTAGTTTCTTACTGAAATGGAATAGACTTTGTTGACATCAATGTCATGGATTAGTGTAAATTTACCATCATGAAGAATCTTTGTATCATTAGGAATAAATGTGTCTACTGTCATTTCCTGCAAAACATGTCTGCAAAAGGGTGTAGACTACTCATTAACACCCTCAATCAGTAGATCCAACTTTTTAAGGTTTTTCTCCAATGAAAAGCAGTTCATATGATCCAATCAATTTTCACCTTCCATTTTGAATGTCAAGCAAGTTTTCTTCAGTCAAAATAGGCCTCACGTAATTGTTTTGATGAGCAACTATGGCCAGTGACAAAATGCTAAATGTAAACATCATATAACATGGTCAATTATGCATACAAAAAGAAATTTACATATATGATGAGAGAGAGAGGGGGAGAGTTGGTAGCTAGATGATTCTTACCAATCAAGTTCAGCCGCAAAATTTATAGCCTTAAGCAGATGGTCAGAAAAGAGAAGCACATGAGAAACCAAGTCCCTAGTGATTGCCCTTTCCATATCTTTCCATATTAACAAATGAACAGCTTTTAAAAAATTGGAATAAAATAAATAAACAATGATGTGCCAACACATTAAAAGTATTTGCCATCATTCTATATAATTTCAATATAAGTCTCATTTACACATTTTCTACGAACCAAAAGCATGTGCAACTAGTCTTCTTCTCTTGCCTTGAAGACTATCTAATTATGTACCAGACAATGGAGTTTAGCACTCACTAAGTTGGATTGATGGACCATAGACTCATCTGATATTATCTTTCACAACAGGCATTACATTGTTTGTATTTCTCACAAACATTTATAGAGAATAACTTGTCACTAACATATATTTAGCAAGGTAGAGTAAGATTTAGAATGCATACCAAGTATCTTGTGATAAATGTCTCCCAGAAGTTCATCCAATTCTCTTGTCTTTGGAGTACGATAGAAATATCTTTTAGTCTCTCCATCAACATCGGAAAACTATATTGATAATATATTTTCGTCAGCATATGTCGAATACATTTTTTGAATGAATACTATTAATCAAAAATAGAAAACAAGCTTCGACTTGCCATAAATTCAAAATCTTGAGGCTTCAACAATGAGGTTTCTTCAAGTTTCTCTTCAAAAATACACAGCAAGTACCCTATATAAAGGAAAGCACCTATGTAAAAGGATAACAAGCTTAAAATAAATAAGATCAGCTTCGCATTGCATAACTCATATTGAACATTTGTTTGGAAACAACATCTATCCTCCATTTCTATGAGAAATGAGCTAAACCAATACGCACAAATTCCTGTAACATGCTTAAAAACAAAACTCACAGAATTCCTTCCAGGCTAAGATATCCATCTTCCACTACTATGGAAAATAAAATGCACAGTGTATCAAGCATATTAGATGCCATATGTATGAAGGCCAAGTTCTGTTTGGATCACAGCTGGCATTGTTGTGTTTTCAGCAAAAACCTAAGGCTTGGTTTCACTACGAGGTTGAAATCAATTTGATGCTTATGATGGTTGAAACACGGTTTCAACCACATAGCCAAACGTACACTTAAATCCAACTGAGATGGTAAAGCTGTTTACGGGGAAAAAAAAAGGTTTGGTAGTGTGCCATTGAAAATGCTCGTCTTTTAAAAGAAAAAAAAAATATAGGGTAAGATATTAAATCATGAATGATATATTTGTCCTTTATCAAAATAAAGTAACACCTTCAAGAGCGTCATCAAGTTAGTGCTTCCCAGTATTCTACCCAATCTAGCTTTCTTTCATCAAAATACACTCTAAAAATTAGCAATCACTTCTCGTAACCAGAAGCAATTTGGTCTTGTGGTGGCAAAAAAGACTTTTCATCATGGTGCCAGACCCCTTGTGTTTCATTCAATGTCTAGCTCAAAATGTAGCAACTTTCATGCAATGGAAGTGTTCTTCCTCTAGTTCCTAGTTGAATGTAAAGAAGATAAAATGTGGTATCACGATTGGAAACTCAGATTTTGATCATCTGTAAATGACATGTATATTTACTCTGGGTAGTTCAAATTAGTGTTTCAACACAAACACACTGCATAGCGAAATCTTGACCAGTTACTTTTGGGACATTCATTTACTCATTATGTAACAGAGGCAGTATAAAAAGCCATCATTCAAGTATATCCAAGGCATTAGACAAAGTAATATCACATAGTGTAGGCAATTATAATCAGGGATGAAATCTAAAAGAAACTTTGAATTAGTCATACAAAGTTTTTCAATAGCAGTATAATACAGAGCTTCCGACCAACCTATTTGATGTATGTAAACAACACAAGGAACGGGCTTCTCTTTACCCAAATGGGGTAGTTGTGCAAGCTCCAATAAAGTAACCTACAAAGGAGTTAGTCAAATGGATCTCAATGTACAAACAATTTCAATTCCTTACTCCAATTTGATCCATGTACAAATCAAACAACTTACCTTGTGCAGAAAATCTGGAAGTTCTTCATAGATTTGCCTAAGCTCATCCAACTGCAGGTGAAAGAAAGGCTGAATTATCAGAAACACAGTTTGAGCACAAATGAGAAAAGTCGAATCCTAGCATTAAGGTTTCGGCAAAACAGAAAGAAATCCTATCATCTCGATGGTGGGTTCAGTAGTGGGGAGAAGTGGTCATCTTAATTTATTTACTGAAGAAATAGAAACAGGAGAACATAGAGTAAATGATTAAACATCCATTTCTTAAAAAATCATGGCCCAGAAATCACAACTAATCTGCAACCTCATCACAGAAACCTTCTTTCACTATTGTCCCGTAACCCTTCTCTTTACTTCTATTAACATCAATAACACCAATCACCTGTAAAAGAAATCACACATTAGAGCATGACCCACAAAATGATGGGAAGTGAATTCAACTCAGACATCAAGAAAGATGAGATGCAGTATGTCCCAGTAAAAATGTTAGGTAATGTCAACACATAATTCCAGCTGATACAACATATTGTAATAAATCACAGCAATCGTAACATCTCCTTAATGCGACAAAATGAAACGTGGATAATAAATTGCAGAATAAAAAATCAGCGCCTTTCTTCTTGAGTATCGATTTTTGTTAAAGATTTCTGTGCAGATCCCTGAACTTATCATCTTTAGACAGCTATTTGCACCTTTTTTTTTTGTACGGTTTCCAGGGCTGTTCTTATTTTTTGGACTCCTGTGCTCGCTTTAACTCATTGAAGCCTTGTACCCCACATGCCATGGCTTTTTCTTTAATCATGCTACCAAATGTACAGTATCTGTCCCTTTTATTCCAATTAGCCTCGCCAATAAGTCATATAAATATCATTCAAACAAAGCTCTGAATAATAGATATGGAAGTATTGAAAAAATTCTTATTTTAGGCTACAATTACACTTGATTAAATAAATGAAATGCCATGCATGCTGGAAGAATATAAGGGATAGTCTTAACTATATAGCTGAACACAGAATTTTTGAACAGTACATGTTCTCACACCATATATTTTCCAGAGATTTGGAACTCCATGTCATTCAGGAAAAGAAAAGGAAAAAAAAAAAGAAGGAAGAAGGAACTTCCAATAAGAAGTGACCTTTTACAGTGTTTACATATAAGAGAATATCCAGGAAGATGGACTAACCAATTCATAGACATAAGCCAGCTCTGTTGTGATGGATGAACAAGCCTGGAAAATAGGGCACATGAATAAACCTTGAGAACAGATAACAATATAAGGCTTCACAGAAAAGGCAGGCAACAAATGTTCTGATACCTGTTCAACAATGTTCAGATTTAAGTACTTAGCATGCTCTTGAAGATTTTCAGAAATTCCTACTTCAAATATCTTTCCCAAATGCAAGAGCGCACAAACACTCTACAAGAGTATCACTGGATCAGGAGAAATAAAATATAATCTGAACTTTATGAATCTACTCACTAGAAGAAACTAAAGATAATCTCTTTTGGAAATTGCATTAAGATCTTATAACACACACATACACACGTAGAAGGCATTCTTTTGTCCGTATTCCATTCATACAAGGCAAAAGTCAGCCATTATTTCCATTTCTTTTTTTAGAAATAAAGAAAATAAATCTTTTCAGAAAAAATGAAGTATATTTTTTCTTCTTCATCTATAGCTGACATTACAGCAGTTCTTTTCAAGGAGCTTACACAAAATCTTAAGGATGGAAAGGAATATTTGATTGAAGCCTTCTTTGGATGGCATAAAATTGAGCTACTGACAGAAAATCTTTCAGTATACACTGCTAAGCAATATTTCCTGCTTAGGCCCTACTTCCATTAAGAAGCTGTCAATGAGAAACCATAGAAAACCAAAAAAAGTGGCCGGGTCCTATATTACAATGAATAAGCCTATTTAACTGTTTCAAACTTTGAGGCATGAGGCAATTGGTAGCAGAGAGAAGGGAGGAAACAATGAAATACAAATCAACTGCATGAAAACAAATGAGAATAGTTATCTGTAGTGGTGGCTATCCTGTAATTATGAAACTAGTGAAGCATCTCAGCACCAGCTAGCAGGTGAGGGAGCTAAGAAATATTTGTCAACAGGATTGAGAACTTAAGCACTGCCTGCTGAGGTGAGATTACCTTCAGAAAGGCTGTCCAGTCACCAACAGTAGACAGAGAGCTTGGTGAGTCGAACTTCTTCAAGAACGAAAGGAAAGATTACAAATTTCAGAAGATAAAAAGAAAAATAATGAAGGGAATTAGCAATTCGCTAATGTTTGTAATAATGCCAATAAATTAAGAGCGCAAAGAGTGAGTTATGGGTTTTTCAGATTAGACAGAAACAAAGAACATAAGCAAGTCTGTGTGAGAAGTTTGCAAGTCCACAAAATTATTTTGTATATAATCACTGTTTTAAATAAAAGATCTGTGCGGACATTGTTACTAAAAACCAATTGGAAATCTTCATTTTGTATGGAAAAAGGCTTTGAAAACCTAGATAAGGATAGCATGACAAATAACAGGAAGAAAAAAAAAATAACAGTACTCTGAGTATACGCTTAATGTCCTTGACAGACTTCAATGTTTCTCGCAAAGAAACCATCAGTTCTTCGGAACAAAGAAAGAATGAAATCTTAATCTGTCAAGGAATATGTCATCGTTACAGTAACCAAAAAATATGAAGTATGATCATTTTGAAAGCTGATCCTAAAAGTAATGGAATGAAAACTATTCAATGTATTAAAAAAAATTCACTCTGATCATAACATTTTCACAATATATCTTCAGCTAGATCAAGCAACCAAACCCATGCCAAAATGGTGCCAGCTTATGTAATTGTTTTCCATCTTTTGCCATATTACTGGACCGAGCTCTAATTCATGTAAACAGGAAGTAATTTCATGAACTTAAACAGTGGAAGGATACAGCATTGAGTCGACCATTCAAATTTTCCACATCCAGCAAAGGCCTCAGGAACCAGTTTCTAAAGCAAGATAAAACATTTATTCAAGGCCTTGGAGTAGAGAAAATGTTGGAAAAGCTAACATCACAAAGTCTCAAAATTAATTTACCTCAGAAGATGTTTACCAATGGGCGTCACACACTGATGAGGGATCATGTTAGTCTAATATGCTACAGGTACTACTAATGGAAAATTATATTTCTACAAAGATACTACCAATAGAAAACTATATCTCTACAAACCTTATTCATCATGCCAAACACAGAGAACCTGCATGTCAAAAAATCAGGATACAACTTTTCTGAATAAGAAAACTGACAAGATAATACAAAATTTACCCTTCTTTTGCCCTGCCAATGCCCATATGGCTTGGATGTTTGTCGATTTGAAAAATCTGCAATGCTTCATGAGCTGCTGCATCAAGTTTAAGAAATTTGTTTCTAATTTGATATGTGAAGGATAAATTGTTTTCCAAGTTTCTTTTCTGCCATTTGTTAACTTGTTTTCAAAAAGTAAAAACAAAAATTAGTGGGAGAAAAGAAAAGAAATAGTTCAGAAATAATACAAAAATAAAAAGATACAGTGAAATTTCCACGATAGAATCGATAGTAATTGATGGATTTCCGTATTCCTTTTGCTCAAGGGTATCTACAATCCTTTCGCTTTCTAATATAGCAAGAAGACCTCCACTTGCTCGAACTTGAACATCACTTCCTATGTCCATCATGGAACTCAGCTGACAATATGAAACAGAGAGGAAGCTTAAAGTAGAGAAAGGTCAAGCTTTGGGGGCATCACCAACACTGGAAGAATAGAAAGACATAGTTAAAGACACATTAAAGATTCTGTATAATAATTCTTATTATTTCAGACTGTACCAGGATTATATTTATATAAAGTATAAAAGAGAAAAATATTATCTTGCAAGTGTTCCCAGGACCTGAAAAAGGACACTCACAATTGCAAACAGAATGAAGTACCAAAATACCCCAATTACATAATTCAAAAGAAAGCTCTCCGTAGCACTATGAGGGTCATGGAATATAGTGATATGCAAGAGCTGGCAGATCCCAACATTAGCCATCCATTTCAGGGGGGGAAACAGATATTATTTAATGTGTTCTCCAAATGGCATTAAGAAAGAATAGAATCAAGATATAGAGCATCAATGCAAGGATGACTAAAAACAACTTTTCTCATCCGTTAAACCAGAAAACACCATCCATACTAACTGTAGAGTTCTAAACTAAACTCAAGTCATTTCTTCTATCTCATTTTTTTTACATAGAAAGAAGAGGGTCCTATTTAAACAGAATATACATGTCAATAAGGTAGATATGACATCCTCTGTGAAGATCAAAGGATGATAAATGAAATTCAAGTACTAAATGAAATTCAAGTACTAATGCATGCTACTCTCATTGAATCTCATGAATCGATTATGATCTGAAAAGCACTTAAATTATATATAATCTACTAGCTAAGAGCATGATTTCAAACTATTATATCGCAATGCTCAACATTTCATGGAAAAAGTGCTGGAATCACCAAGTTTCTGGTGGAAAAAAAGTATTATTATGGGCAGAAGGTGCACATATAATAACAAGTTTAATATGATTCAAGAGGAACAAAAGAAACTTAAATCGTAGAAGAATATTTATTAAACAACATGCCTTACAAAAGAAAAGAAACAAAAAGTAATGAAGTTTGTATTTGTCTATTTACATAAGAAACCCTCTCCTTGATATTTAGCCCATCATCCATTCCTGTCACTCGAAGGTAAATCAATCTACAAAACCAAACAGAAACATCGAGTTTTAGTTGTATGCTCTCAGGACCAATCAAATGACGCATTCATTGTAGAGTTGATTGTACTGAAGCCACACTTTTATATTTAAGCGCAAGGTATTTGTTCTCCTGTTATCATTTCTGTTATAGTTACATTTGAAATGCTAATAGAATGTATGCTAAGTGATACATTCTAAAGTGTTTGGAATTTCATATGTGCTCTTCAAGTGCTTCATTTTTAAGGGAACTCAGTGATGACACAACAAGAATGACCTACCATTAGAATGACTTAGATGAAAATATGAAGAAAGTCGACGACTAGTCTCTGCATTATGTGAGACATTAAATTCGTGACCCGTGTATTACAATGAATCATGATAAGATTTCCAAGTATCACCATAAAAAATCATTATCAAAGAGTGATCTTATGGTTTAGTTAGTAGGGTTTGACCATGACCCTCCACTTTTTCGCACACTAATATGAAAATTTGAACCTAGTAGAGTTGCACAAATATGTCAGGATCCATTCTAATACCTGTGCCAGGCTTGCTCATAGCTGAATATTGAACTTTTTACGAGTTTCACCATAGGAGCCTCAGTTGTGCCATCTGTATCACTTTGAAGCTTAAACACATTCCACATGTATATTAGCTCATAAGTCAAACAGGTAAACAGCAGAGTACCACTTCGTTGTAAAGCAGATAAGAAGGACTCTTCACTTTTAGTGCTTGTGTAAATAGTCAAAGGCTTCGCCTGATATTTTACTGAACCAGTGTTTCAGCAAAAGAAAAGGATATTAATGATATAATAGTATAATTGAATCCAGATATAAGAAAAGCAAAGAGTATAATAAATACAAGGAATGGAAATGTGAAAAAAATATAATTTAAATGACAAGCAATGAATCCATATTCCAGAACCAATCATTTTCAAACATCAAGAAAAACCATTTTAGAATTCAAATCTGATGAAGAATAATAGAAATGAACGCCATTCCAACAAAGAGACAAGGCATACCCAGGTCAATTAGGGGGAAGTCTGAAGACTCTGAACTTCCATCTTCCCAAACTTCAAGCACATGCAGTTGGCGAATACTGGAATCATAGTAAGAAATCCCAACCCTGTGCAGGAATTTGGTGAAAATGCCATTTTATATATAAATTGTATAAAATTTTCTGAACACAAATAAAAATTGCAGACTAAACACTTTTCATTGAAGAGTTGAATAACTAGCCCTTATCAGTACATTAATTTATCAACAACATCACTTTGGCTTTTCACCGTTTTAAAACTCCAATGCTATAAAGAATTCAAAATTGCCACACCCACACAGTTTCTTATACTACAGGATCTCTGTTTTCTATTTTTAACAAGATCAATCAGTCATGAACACTTCCAAACTTCAGTCCATTCAGAGGACACATAGAGTATTGATTGTTATCTATGTAGTGAAATAAAAACACTAAAAAGACTCGAAACGAATCCTTTAGGCAATTAAAACGTTAAAAACCCTGAATAGCTTTACTATTTTGCCTGCATATAAAAAAAAATGCTTTAAGTTCAAAAAATGAAAACCTAGCATTAAGCAGTTACTGACAAACTACTATACAAGTAAATCACAACCGTAAATTAGAACTCATTTATTATTATTATTTAAAAAAAAAGGCTAATCTTCATGCACATTTCTTACCGATGGCCATGTAGGATGCATGCCATATAGACCTGCATTTAGATGTAGATTTAGATTGAAATAAATAGCTGACATCTGAATGAAACGGTTATACATACATTGCAAAAATGCAAAAGGAAAATGATGCAGCATTTCCAGCAATTACGACTACAAAAAATAAATCACAACTCCGTACTAATTACGACTATGAGTCTCGAAATCACATGATTATTGCAATTATTAGCAAAGCCTATTTCTAACGGTAAGTCCGAATTAAGAGGCATAAATTGTTGACTCCTTTCTTTCTTCTCTCTCTGTTTTTTTTAGATGATTCTTTTAAAAATGCTGATGGTTAACAGAGAGAATTGAGTATTTAAATGATTCCGCTGATAAGGAAATTCTCCTCTTGATAAAAAAAAAATATATAAAAATCGGTTTCCTTTGTTTTCTCGGCGACCAAACAGAAATGCGAGAGAGGAAATAAAACAGAATGAAACGGAGGAAATAGACCTGAGGTTGGGCTTCCGTTTCGTCTATTTCCTCCATTCTTCGAGCTCCAACTATTGTCTGCGTCTTTGGTTTTCGTTTTTATTATTCTGTGCGCGTCCTGGTTTTGTTCTGCTTCGAAGACCGTGTTATGAAAGTCGAAGGAACCACCATCCTTTGAGTGGGAAAGGCTTATTAATTAAAAATACGAAAATTACACATGTTATCATGTAATGTGGTTTGGACTAAATTAGTGAATTTTAAAAAATTACATTTTACAGGTTATACTTTGACGGTTGGAAACTAAACCTCTCCCGTCCAAAAATATCTCCCCATTGCTTTTCATTTAATATTTAAAATATATTTGTACCAATAAATAATAAAAATGGCATTGTGTTAGTATTGGGGCTATTTAAAAAAAATAAAATTAATTTAATTTAATTTAAAAATAAAAACTCATGAAATTAATTTAATTTAAAAATAAGATTTCTTTTTAAAAAGTGAGATTCAACAAAGGTCGGGAAAAAAAAATCTAAGTTGACCTTACTTAAAATAATTATAAAATGCTGATGAATAATGAAGCTGGAAAACAAAAGGTTTATAAAAAAGAAGAAAAAATCAGGTAAGTCTAAGTGAATTGGGTTAATTTTTTAAACCCACAACCTATTAAATTATAGATTTGGACTCAACTAAGAAACTCAACACCTTTCGAATTAAATGTCAGAAGATAAAATCAATAAATTTAAATTTAATTAAAAGATAAAATTCTTAAAGACTTCCTAACGTCAATTTCTAAAGGTTGTATTCTGTTTCCACTATTAATTTTGGCCATGGATGCTAGGGTAACCAGAGTGTTGGCGAACCAGTTCTTATCTCTCCATATATGAGTGAATTTTATCTCGCCAAATTCTTTATGTTAGCTTGAACATATATTCTTGATATGACCTTAGCTTCTTATCTTTTGTTTGTCCTTCCCTTTTTACTTGGCATATTATTAGTATAGAGTCTCTATAAGCACAAAGTTTCTTTATTTTCAATTCTAATACAGCTTCTAACCCGAGGATGTAAGCTTCATACTCTGTGGTATTGTTGGTGCATTCAAATTGTAGTTTTATTAAGACATTATATTGTTTTTTATCAAGAGAAATTATCATTGCTCCTTCCCTATTAACGTACACATCTACTACTATGTCGAAATACATTGTCCACCAATCTGGCTCTTTCCCTGCTTTTATGATTAACACATCTTCATCTGGGAAATCAAAGATCAGAGGTTCATAGTCTTCGATCGCATTGTCTGCCAAATGGTCATCAATGACGCTTCTCTTCACTGCTTTCCTTATTGTGTACACTATGTCATATGCGACCAGCAGTACTTGCCACCTTACTATTATACTTAATAAGTAAGGTTTTTCAAAGATGTATCTGAGAGGATCTAACTTTGAAATTAACCATGTGGTGTAATACAACATGTACTACCAAAGTCGTTGAGTAGCCTATACAAGTGTGTAACAAAGCTTCTCTACTGAGGTTGATGCAACTATATTATTCGATAGTTTCACCCATATTTAACTAGTGTTTTGCCTATGTTTTATATATAAAATGTCTTGATATTCTTTGTTTTATGTTTTGAAGGCACTTTTGGATGAAAGATGCAAAAAGGAGCAAATTGGAGATAATTGGCAAATTTGACCTTCAGTCGATGTTTTGTGCAGAGAGTGAGCTCTAGAGGTCGAAATGAAGTGATTCCAGTGGCATTAAAAAGCTAACATCCATACCTTTCTGGACATCTAAGTCAAGAAAATAAAATGAAGAAGAGCATGAAAATTGCAGCTTTCAAAATCCAAATCTCGCAATCTGCCAGTGTTGACCTTTGACCATTCCAACTTGAATATCTGGAGCTACAGGAGTCCAATTGATGCAAACTAAATTGTTTTGGATTCCTGACTCAAAGTTCTATAAACGTTCCAAATTTTAGACAAAAAAAATGTCATATGAGGGAGATATGATTTTTCAAATATGATAACTGAATTCTGCCAGCAAACAGGTTTCGTGAAGAAACGAGTCCAAATTACATTCCGAAGCATCTAAACTGATATCCAAGTTTTTATTTCAGAAATTTATCTCCTATAAGTCAAAGCTTGAAGATTTCATGCAAGAAAATTTCTCCTTTTTTAGAAAAATAGTTATTGAAGTACTTAAATGTAAACTATCTACTTAAGGGAGGACTATTTTGTAAAATAGAGACTAGAGTTTCCTATGATATAAAAAGAATGAGAGAAGAGAAGGGGGGCAGCCAGCCAAGAAGAGAAAAATGCCCCCTTCCTTTAAGAAACCCTAAATTATGTATTTTTCCTTCTTTTTGATTAGTTGTTCAACAAACATGCAAGGCTAAACACTTTTTCTTGGTTGCAAGGACACGAAAACCTTCGGATTTCAAGAACTGTGAGATTTATTTTACATTTTCTTTTCTGTTTATATGATGAATATGTTTGTTCTTCTATGCTTATTTTTCCTATGATTGTTTATTTTAATTGCTAGAGCGGACTCTAAGTTATTATTGTAGACAATCTATTGCTAAGTTTGATATCAAAACCGGAGTTGTGGTATATGAACTTGTGAAGAAACTGAGTTTAATAATTGTGGCAGATCTACATTATTAATCTTAGGGAGAACATTCAATCAAATCAAACATAGACTGCGAACAGTTATGTTTTCTTGATTAATCAACTTATCTAGTTCTTAAGGCTGCCATTGAATTAAATTACTAGTGCGGACACTGTGGTTGTTTGATGGTTAGGGTTAGTTATACGGCGAATCCGTTAACTAACCAATGTTAAGAAGAGATAAATATTCAGAATATAAATTGATGTTTTGTTTTCATGATCAGTTCTGATTTCTGTAGGTGGATGTTTACTTGCGACCAAGGTTTGTTCTCTTGATAATTTTCTGATTTTATTAAATTTTGTTCGATAGTTTTCTGTTTTCTTTTGCTTTGGCCTAGATAACGTCCAAACCCCCCCAAATTGCATATCATTTAGCATAAAAATCTAACTTGAATCTTCCTCGTGGGATCGACCCCTTGCTTGCTCTATACTATCTTGTGTGTTGTGTTTGAAGCTAGGGTAATTAATTTGTGCGACCGCGACATCGCAACAGAGATATACTTGGATTTGCATTGTGTAAATTCTTTACTCAAATAGCATACTACCCTTTCCTTTATACCAGACTCATCATGTTGCCTAAGTACACATCCCATTGCTTTCTCAGTTGTTGTTAGGTACAAAATTAATGGTTTGCTAGGTATTGGGGAACCAATAAAGGTGGATTTTGCAGATATCTTTTGATTTTATCAAAGGCCCCTTAACATTCTTCATTCCACACTTTGAGATTCTTCTTTTAAAGAAGCCAGAAGATCGGTTCATAAGTCGATGTTATTTGGGAGATAAATTGGGCAATGTAATTTAAATAACCCAAGAATCCTTGACTTCTTTTTCAGTTTTAGGAGCCAACATATCCTGAATTGCCTTTACTTTGTCAAGGTCTATTTCAATACATTGATTACTTACCATAAAACCGAGAAACTTTCTAGATTTTACCCCAAATGAGCACTTTGCGGGGTTTAACTTTAGCTGATACTTTTTTAACCTTTCAAATAGCTTTTCATATTCTGACAATGGTTTTCTTTCTCTCTAGATTTGGCAATTATATCATCCACATATACTTCAATCTCTTTATGCATCATATTACGGAATAAGTCTCTATCTCCCTTTGATAAGTGGCCCCAACATTCTTCAATCCTAATGACATTACTTTATAGCAATAGGTTCCTATGGTGTAACAAAGGTTGTTTTCCATTTATCTTTTTCGACCATCTTAATCTGGTTATACCCGGAGAAACCATTCATAAAAAAGTATGTCGAGTTTTGTGTAGCATTGTCAACTAGGATATCAATATGAGGCAACAAGAAATCATCCTTCAAGCTTGCTTTGTTTAAATCCCAGTAGTCCACACATACTCTAATCTTTTCATCTTTTTTAGGAACTTTTACTATATTAGACACCCATTGCGGGTATCTAACTACTTCTAAAAACCCAACATCCCACTACTTTGATATCTCATCTTTTACCTTGAGTACCATGTTTGGACGGGTCCTCCGTGGTTTTTGCTTCAAATGTGTATACCCTTCTTTTAACGATATCTTATGCACTACAATATCTGTATCTTATCTACGTAGGACTAAGCAAACACGTTGACATACTCTCGTAGTAATGCGATCAAATCCTCTCTTTCACTAAAAGTGATCAGAGCCCCTATCTTTAACTCTTTTTTATCTTCTTTTGTACCGACATCGACTGTTTCTAGCTCTTCTCTTGTCGAATCTCGAATTTGTTCTGACTGTTCTACTTACCTAGTGAATTCTTCCACTACATCCTTTTCCCATTTAGTTTCTTCTATTGCAACTGTATACTCATCAAAATTTGGCCGTTTATCCTCAGTATTATGTGCTAGTGATTTCGTGGATGATCCATTTTCAGATTTCCTGAAAAGAAGAAGGTGTAAGTGCATGTTTGTTTGTAAAATAACAAAAGAAAAAAAACAAGTAAATAAGAAAATGTAAAAAAAAGTTATGATCTCATTGATAAAAGGAAAAGATTCAAACACAACGAAACCGATATGTTGGCATCTTGAGCTTAGATTGCCAACTTGGTAAAAAACACGGAACTAAAAAAAAGAAATACATCAAAACACAAAGCATTGTCATTTACTTTTTAAAGACTATTGGAGCTTCCTGAGTCGCCCAATTTTGGAATCTTTCGCCATTTGCCAGCTTATGTAAAATGACCATTGCAGGCATCTTGTCTACGATATGAATAGTTAGTTGGGGCATCAATTTTTCCTCTCTTGTCATTTTATTACATCTTTTGACTTCACCATCATCTCGCTTCAATGTGTTGATGTCCATAACAGTGAGGCATTGGGTAGGGACATCCATTGCGTCTCCCAGGTGAGCCACATAGGCAGCTTTAAGGAATGTTATATGGATTGGGGGAATGATAATCTTTTCTTCTTCTGGCTCTCTTCTTTCTAGCCTAGCTAGTCTTTTCTCTTGCCTGATATTAACGACTCTTTTGTAATATTTGTTATTAGGCTTAAAGCCAAAGCTAAATCTTTGGTTTACGACTTTTCATCTTATCGGGCTTATTCTTTCTGGATTTCCAGTGATAGGGTTGTACTAGAAATGAAGCTTATGTTTCAAAAAATACCTAGCTGTCATCCTTGCGGCTTTAGAAATGATTGGCTTTCTTAGCACTGAATTTTCTGGAACCCATTCCGTGTTAACAATTTCAAAGACATGAAGATTCCTATCCTTACTCCCTTCAGCTTTTATATAAGGCACTGCCACATTTTGTATCATTGCTTGTGTTTCTTCAGCCCTAACTATCATCAATGTTCCATTAACAATGTACTTCATATATTAGTGCAAGGAGGAAGTTACAACGCCAATAACATGTATTCAAGGCTTTCTTAGTAACATGTTATATGATGAATGAATGTCCATCACTTGCATAGTTACCAAGAATACTTATGGGCCGATGAACAAATCTATTTCAATGGTCCCTACCACCTATCTCGGAGACCTGTCATATGCTCTGACTGTTATAGTGCTTGGCAACATGTGGGTTGGATCAACCAACATTTCGTCCAGCACATGTTTTAGGAGTACGTTCAAATCTGAGCCATTATCCACCAATACCTTACTAACGATGCAATCTTAGCATCTTACTATAATGCACACAGGTTTTATTGTGACCTCTGACATCGAGCTCATCTTCGGCGAAGTATAGATAGTTGGTCGTTTGGATTCTTCCAACCAAATGCTCTATGGTCTGTTGGGTCATGTCTTGAAGGACATATGCCTCATTCAGAACCTTTTGCAGTGCATTACGGTGGGGACTCAAAACTCAAGATAAGAGACATTAAGGATATTCTAGCAGAGGTTTTCTTTAGTTGTTCTACCACGCTGTACTTGTTGTGCTTTATTAGCTTTAGAAATTCGTTTGCCTCCTCCTCACTTATCAGTTTTTTTGCCTCCATATCCTTAGTATCTTCTACAAATTCCTTACTTTTAGCCTTTTGTTGTTTCTCCAATTCTTCAGGTGTAAAACACCTATCCTTCTAAGTTAATCCGTCAATCTCGGTTTGCAAAAGTGGAGAAGAGCTTCCATAATGATGTGGCAGTGTACTATAGTTTTTATTATAGGTAAAAACAGGCCTTGTCAGGATAAGCTTTAGGGGTCCGTTTCCAGTGGATTGGATTCTACATGCTTTCACCTTCCCTTCTTGGAAACCTATCATGCTAACAGCCTCATCTCCTTCCCTTTCTCCAATTCGTAGGAGATCAAGAATCATCATTTGTGCTACCTTCTGGTGAAACTTTTCACATTCTTTAATAATGTGTCTCGTAACCTCGTGGAACCTACAAAAATGATTTTCCTTCTTGCTATACTTCTTATTGGTAAGTAACTAGCTTGCATCAACATGTCATATAACATATTCATGGTTGCTTTTAGAACCTGCCTTTTCTTTTCTCCACATTCCACTGCGTTCACCCCCTCACTACTAGAAGTATGTTTGGGCAACGAGTTTGAATTGATGTTAGGTGTATCCTCGAAAGTTATCCACCCTGCTTTGAATAACTGCAAAAGCTTTTTTTTGAATGCATAACAAGTATCAATGCTATGACTTGGATATCCAGCATGGTATTCAAAATTTAGTTTTGGTTTGTACCAAATTATAAAATGAGGTTTAAGTGGTGGAAAAGGAAGGGGGGCTACATGATCTATGTTTAGTACTTTTGCATACATTTCTTTCAAGGGCATTGGTAGAAGCAAGAGTTGTTCTTGGCTTCTTTGGTTACTTTCAATTTGGTTTTCTGTGGGGTAGGTGGGTTGGCTGGCTGAGAAAGACTTGACAAAGCTAATGTTAGGTATTTTAGGGGGTTGGGCTTAGTAGCCTTAGTTGTGATAGCTTCAGGCTTGGAAATCCCTCTTACCTTTATACCCTCATTCTATATTGCTTACTTCATCATCTTTCTTTCTCCATAAAAACCCTTTTTTATTGGTGGGTTTTGATATTTTATCAGCTTTTACTCCTTGCTTTATCCTTTCAGCGATAATAATAGCATCAAAAAAATGTTAAGCATAACTTCCTATCAGGTACTCATAGTATGGAGATTTGAAAGTGTTGGCGAACAGAGTCACCATTTCTTTCTCCAACAAAGGCGGTTGCACAAGTAATGCCTTGTTCTTCCATTTATGAGCGTATTCCCTTACTATCTCTTTGTTGCTTTTCTTCATTATTATCAAACTCGTTCGGTTCGAAGTGATGTCAATGTTAAATTTGTATTACCTTAAAAAGGCATTTACAAGGTCGCTCCATTTCTTAATCCTAGTATTGTCTAACGTCATATACCAGCTTAGTGTAGAACCCGTCAAGCTATCTTGGAAGAAATGTATGAGCAACTTGTCGTTGTGTACGACTTCCACTATCTTGTTGCAATATAACCTTAGATGAGTATTAGAGCATTCCAACCATGTGTACTTGACAAAGTCTGGTACCTTAAACTTCTTGGGTACTGCTACATTTGGTACCAGACATATGTCAGCTGCTTAGACTAGGTTATAGATGTTGAAACCCTCGACTGCCCTTAACCTTTCTTCCTAGACAACTCATTTATCCTGTTCGTGGTGACCAAAATCTTTAATCCCATTGGATTCTCCCATAGTCAAGTCTATGGTGGTTAGCATTTAAACGGGCGTAATCGGGCGAGCCAACATAATGCTCGTCATTCCTTGTGGTCTGACAACGAGATTTGTCTTTAGATTTTGTGGGTCCATGATGACTGGGGTTGCCAATGGTTGTGGCAGAGTTGGTTGTTGACCGGATGTCCCTTCCCCTGATTGCGCTCGCAGGAGTTGCTCGAGCAAGTTAGTCTCCGGGCCATGTTACTCTCGACATTGTCCAACTCTTTCTAGTAGTGAGTGGGCCCTTTCTTCATTCTTTATTTTTTTTGCGAAGCCTTGTGTTGTAGACCTTGGTAGGGGAACCTATATTTTGAATGCCTGTTTTGGGCATATTTTAAGACTCATGAATATAAATGCATATAAATGTGTAGTTATGTATGATGTATGTTTCAAGGTGGATTATACAAGTTTTCAGATTGATATATGGTCACCATTTCATGACAAACTTAGAAAATTTTAAGCAGGAAAAATTATGCTCCCTCTTTAAAGAATTGTTATTTATTTATCTTGAATATGATTACAAGTTTAGCTTATATAAAATAGCTAATCTATCATATATATACTTTCCTAACAACTAGCCTAAATCTAGTATCCTAACAAAGAAAAAAAAAGATATTTACAGATATAGAAGGTAATTGTCAAATTTGTCTTTAAATAGATAGCTAACTCATTTGATATAGAGCGACCTATAACTTGAAACAAGTAGTTTTTTTGCCTTGAGGTCTTTCAATTTCCGTTCATTTTGAATCATTTTCTGTAATGCATCTATTGATGTTTCTTTTTCAAGTATAGATGCCAATACCTTTTGGATCTTAGAAAGTTTTTCATCAACACATTTTAATAATCATAATGACCATCGAAGCATGAGATTATAGGCTATACAAAGTTATCAGATGCCATTAGTGAATGATTTTGCAATTTTAGATAGGCTTTCTTTCACTCTTCTCTCATGTTTTACTCAAATCATAGTTGTGTTCACTTATATTTTTTCTCACGTCTCGTGTTTCTCTCACCTCACATTTTATATCCTGTGTTTCACTCCCCATAATTTTCTCCACTTATACATAACTTGGAAGGAAAGAAAACATTACAAAAAAAAGAAAGGATCCCAATCCCATGACTAATAACCTGCCTTACTAATTATAATTTTTGGTAAAGAAAAGTAAATAATAGAAACAACTTCTTAATAACTAGGTAAATTGCAAAATGATTCCAACAAAAATAACATAGTTGGTTGATTTCATAGAGAATAGTTCAATAACGTATTCCCTCCTAAAGAATAGCTAATTTGATGATCCTTCATTGAAGATTGCAACATCTTCTTTTATTCACAACACTTTTCTTTAATCTACTAGTCTTCAAACACCAATTTACAAAGCTAATTATGAAATTCTTTTATGATAATTAATGCAAGTGAACTCCTTAGCTTCTTAAATACTGATAGTTTAAATGTCTTGGACATTATATGTGCAATTTGATATCCACTTTTAAATGTCTTGGACATTATATATGCAATTTGATATCCACTTCGATAGTAAACCATGTCAATCACCTTATCCTTGCAAATATCAAGCAAAAAATAAAAGTGTACATCTCTGTGCCTATTCCTGTTATGAACGACCAGATTCTTTGCAAATTTTATAATGGACATGTTACCACAATACATAATTGTGATTCGACTGTTAGATTGAACTTAAATTTCTCTAGGATATTCCTGAGGCTCAGTTTAATAAGAGGCTTGGCTTGCTGTAACTAGTCCAGCTTTGAAAAAAAAAACCCCCACCAAATTAGGTCCCAAAGATGTTGTTTGAGCTAATTTTATGATTTTTTAGATTTTATGTTATTTTTGAATTTTATGTTAATTTTTCTTTTTGTTTAAGGGTTATGATTTTGTTTCCTTGTTAAGATTGGTTTCAAACCCATTTAAAAACTTGTAAACCTTAAAAGGAGACATAATTTATTAGACTTTATTTCATAAATAAAACTACAACTCAAAGTTCTGTCAATTATTCATCGTTTTATGCTAGTTATTATCCTTATTATTTTTCCATTAGCATTAGTTATAAAAATGGAGCTAATGTTTCTTGCCCAAACATATGCATTTGGTACTAACCAAGGTTGGATAGCTTGAGCTATAGCTTGCTTTCTACTAATGGTCTAGCTTGGTTTGTTAAGAGCCACCCATCCTCATTTTGTTACATTGCCTTAAACACCATTCAACTCATGTTTGCATTACTACCCTCTCACTTATCTCCAAACCCCTTTAACCTCGTGCATGGATTGCACCATGCTTGTCATTGTCATGAAAATGATAACAAAGATTTATTTGTTATCTTAACATATTTGTAATTTGTGAATCTACTATGCCATGTAAATTTTAATTTTTTTATTTTTTTCATGTAAATTTTATGCTGAATGTTAAATGAATCTCATTCTAGGATGACAAAACATCTAATTAAGGATGTGAGGTCATTCTAATATAACACTGCCATAAAATTAACAAATACAAACAGAAACATTAACAAAATGTTTTCGTCGGTAAATTACAATGAATTCTTTTTTGTGTTTTTTTGGATTATATATATATATATATATATATATTAAATTTTTCTAGTTCTTAATAATTGTATGAATGTTGTTGTAGGATTTATTTTTCATATGAGATCAATTTTGTTGGAATTGTTTTTCAATTTTATTGCTCAATTTCAATTAAATTATTTTATTTGTTGCTAGATTATGAGTTCTGAAATATGTTTTCTTAAGTGAAAATTATTTTTAGTTGATTTATTTATTTATTGTTGTTTATTTTTTTGTGTTATTTATTTTTTGCAAATGTTTTTTAGTATATATATATATTTTTTTTTCCAAGCAATATAATTCCTAAGTATTATGGAGTGTAAATTTATATTAATTTAATTATTTTCTAGTTCTGTTAAATATATATATTTTTTAAAATATATTTAAATAATCACTGAAGGAATTGCATATGATATTTTTGTCAGTTATATGTCAAGCTTCCTGAGAGAAATACCGACATAATGAAACGGATATTTTTTTTTGGGATACTTTTCCCATCAATAAATCTATCGGTAATAAATATTTTTTCTATTACTGGCGAACTTACCGACAAACCAAAAATTAATAACAGAGCATTCCATTCATGATCCCATCGGTAAATTCATTACTGATGGAATGATGGTGTAAATACCGATTGAAAATTCTATCGGTAAATATAAGATTTTTGATAATGAAATTTTGTACTTTCTTTAAATACGTTTACTTGTCATAAAACATTTTTCTCAAAATAAAAATAAAAATCACATGTCATAATTTTTATCTTAGCTCACTTTCTTGAATTTGTATTTTAATTTTATCTTGCATTTACCAGCTGATCATATATGCCGCTTGGGAATATGCATTTGATTTGCACATAACCTGATTTTAAGCTTGAAGAATAGATTTCTCAACTAGAGAGTACTGATACAAGTGTTTGTCAAGGGAATCAATTCAGTAACACGAGGACAAAGGGTAACATTTTGGCCGCCGATGATGATGATTGAGAAAAGAATTGAAGGCGTTGGTTAGGCTTAGCTTTTGTATAATGATAGGAATAAAAGATTGTCGACACATGTTGTAACAATAGACAGAGTTTTTATAGTTGTTTGAATTCAGTTGATAGTTATCTGGGCTGGCACGAGTAAAACATAATTAATTTGTAAGTGTAATCTTCTTAACTGCTTTATTCTTCTCTCAGATTTCATGAAATCCTTCTCTCTTGTTGAATGATAATCACTCTTCATATCATTCAACTTTCAATTCCCGTCACCAGTGCTCTATTTCTCAAACTGATAGCTACAGCTGCTAATACAATTACACATTTTCTGTTTCTTTTGGTAACAGCCCTCGACAAAGGTAAACTTCTCCTTCAAACACATATTTCAGGCGTGTATTGTTGCTATACTTAAACTGTCACAAGCTGCCTCACATTCATGGGGAATGTATATTGTAGTGGTCCATTGAAAATAGCATCAACAAGAATGCTGGCAGTAGTCTCTGTAGGATGATACAAATCCCAGAAAACATGATCTCTCCTATTGGAGCAATATTTTGAAATGGGCAGACATGGAATCTGGGCGTTCAATTTCCCACGCCCACAACAAGCAGCTTCAACCTCGGTAAACCCTGACACCATGATGAGCAATAATTAATTAGCTAATTTGCTTGCATAGTTAAGATGATTGAGACTATAATTGTTAATGCCATGCTAACCAGCTCATGAAGCATGCATGCTTGTTACGTACCATAGGTTGCTGGGTTTTGAATGATATTGTGCATCAAGGCGTAGGTGTCGAAATAGGAATAGGATATGGCATTGAGGTTTGATTTCAATTCCTGCAATATCGAGTTTAGCCCTTTATTGTACGCAACAGCCATGAGATTACTGCCCTCGTTGCATCCATGATCTGTTTGGTTCTTAATCCTTTGTGATGGAATGCAGCCAAGTGGCCCAATGCCAGCAAATACAAATTTACGTGCACCAGAAGTGTACAATCTCTGCTCAGCAAGTGATGGGAGTCAATTAGTAATTAAAGCTGCGGAAACAAGCTACTCCCAAGAACGAGAGAGTAATTAAGCAAAAGGGATTGTGTTTAATGGACCAAATCTTGACAGGAAGAACTTTATCCAGCTTAGCATTAGAATAGAGAGATCTGTAAATCAGACCAGTAAACAGCGGAATCAGGCCAAATACCTTAAGCAGGCCTTTGATTGTAAGAACCATCGAATCCACGTATTGTTGTGGGGTGCTTTTCTTTTGGAGATCAGACGAACCGGAGTAATCGAAAATATCATTGCTACCAATGACAATGACAAAGAGTGATTTAGACAGGCGCTTCTGTGCGCCAGATAATCCCAGCCGTTGGATCAGTTTGCCGTATACTGATTCATATTTGCCAACTTGCTTAGTGAGTGGTATAGCTTGGCCCTAATTGAGTAAATTGGAAAGAAGAAAGAATATTAATAAAAACATAAAGCTGAAAGCAACCACCATGTATATTTTGGCTTGCACGCAGAAGAAAAAACTCAGGAATGTTTTTCAATGGGCTCGATAGTCCATTTTACAAACGGTCAAAGACAGTTCCATAATTTGAAAAAGTAAAGAGCTTGTAAAGGGAATTAATTATTCCAAATAGAAGATCATGGATCAGGTTATGTATTAGTTTACCAAAGTTCGATCTGTGCCATTAAAGATTCCCGCACCACCAGAAGCGAAGCTGACACCGGTCATAAAGGAGGAGGTATTCTGTGGCGAGACGGATAGGTAAGGCGGTGAAGTAGGTAAGCCCACTTTCTGAGCTGCACAATTTATATATATTATTAAATAAGACAACGAACCCAGAAAGCAGGGAACTACTGTTTAATCAAGAGAGCAACTTGATCTACGGGTTGCTTTGGTTACTTGCAAAGAATTAGTACGTACAGTACATACGGCTTGCTGTGCGAACTATAACATGCAATAAAAAGAAGTTGTGTGTATATATATGTACATGCGCGCGCAGCGTTTCACTTTGTCTGAAGCTAATTAAGATAGGCACTGATTCAGGAGAGATGCATGAGATGGATTTGAGCTTAAACATATTGGAAAGAATGATGTTAGCTAGATTAATTGGGATTCTACTTCGGTGTACTGTGTATTTATAATCTGGTATATATATAGCATTATAGAGTAAAGATTTGTTAATTAGAACATCTTTTTAATTATTTATAATATACATGCATGCATGGAACTCACCGAGGAAATCCGCTGCGTTCTTCCCATTACTAAACCTTCCTGTAGCTTTCTTTGTAGGAAAATCGATGCCGTTGTGAGGGAAATCTGCTTTGGCAACCGACACTGGGAGGTAATTGTTGTTGCCCACATCTACCAGGGAGTCACCAAAAACAAAAATGGCTGGCACCATTTGAGCGTTGGCGAATTTGAGGCTCAAGATAAGGGCAAAACCAACCAAGAAACTCGGAAGAAATGACTTGTTGCCCATTTTCCTAGCTATGAACAAAAGCACACTTCCCAAGAGTGTATATATAGATACATAAATGTCTTGGAACGATCTCTTGGTATTGCTGTAGCTAGATATTATTACGATGAGATGAAAGGATTGCGGGTCTATCTTTGGTTTTTTCTTTTCTTCTTAGTGTGAAAATAAGATATTAAAAGGGATGCTGCGTGGGAACTTGAGAGTTCGTAAAGGCAACTCCACCAATTTTCAATTATAAATGTTGTTATCATAAAAGACCACTACGCTGTTTTATTTCAAATCTACCAATAGTTCACTTAAAAGGAAATGAGTTATGTGCGTGAGTTCATATTTTATTTTGTAAAAACTTCCCCTTTGTGTTGGTCTTTGATGCCTAATTTACTTCAGTTTACCATGCATCACGCATATACACTGTTCTTGCTGATGGCTTTGTGTGGATGGCGCTCGACTTCTAGACTCGCTTGGGATTTTGTCTGTAACTGCGTTCACAAGGCTGGATCAGAAATTAATTAGAATCCCATCAGTCCATCTGACGATCAAACCAGTCTTCAATCTCTTGAATAATAGTAACACTAACAACAATTTTAATTCAATCCCCTCTATACTTTGTAGAGGTATCAGCAGCTAAATGTGCAGTACAGTATCGGTCGGTGTTTTGCTCTGCTTCAATTTTGATTATCCATGGATGCATGCGCGTCATGTAACTATCAGATGTGTGTGTATGAAATCAAATTTCGAAACCATGTCGGCTATTACTGTTAAATGGATGGGACCTATCTAGTACCTACATGGGAATTAGGAAGCTAGCCAGAAGTCTATTCGTTGATCAAGTCTCAGAATTCAATGTTTAAAGACTGCTGAAAAATAGTTTTCAGGTCTCGTTTCTCTTTTATCTCTCTCTGTTTGTTTGTGTGAGGCTAATTATATGGCTAATAATTTTGTAAAATAAGATGTGAGAAGAACATATACGACTTCGTAGCTTGAATTTAAGAGTTAGTTTTGGATGTACTCGAGAGTTTATTTTAAACAACTATATGGTGATTTGGTTTCAATTGTCTTTATATTTTACATATTTTTTTGTATTTGTCTTGATTAGGTGCTGTTAAGCTCACTACTACAAAATCAATGAATACAAATGGAAATACTCCATCCATATATTATGGTAATTTTTACCAACTGAATTTTTTCTATCGTTAATTTTGTTGGTATTTACTGACGGAAATATATTGACGGTATATACCGAGGAAATCCCAGTTGGAATGAAGAAATAAAAAAATCCAAACAGTTCGATGACGTGTAAGTTTTTACAAACGCTATTATCGATGGAATTATAGTGGGATTCAAACAGGCAAACTGTATAGTGATGTGTCACTTATACCGACAGAATTGCCAATGAAATCACCGTCGGAACAATTCTATTGGTAAATCCATCGGTAATAGTTAATATATGACTTGACACTTGACCATCATCTCCCCCCTCCCTTATTTCTACTTCTTCCTTAAAAAACCTATGCAACAAAACAGCCCCCCCTCCCCCTCCCCCTCCCACATCCCCCCGCTCATCTCAACACAACTCATCATTTTGCAACTTTTTCAGTCACAACAACACTATATTTGACAGTATCTGTGTTCTGATTGAAATTTTATTGCGGATTTTCCATCATAAGTAAGCAAATCTACCATTTTTAACACAATTTTAAAATGTTAATTTTTTTATTGCATATTTTTGTAGTTTATGTATTTTATTTGAGTGTTTACTTGTTTTATTGTTTTCTCTCAAACAAACTTGTTGTATGGATTTATGATTTTATACATGTTATGATTTGTTTTAGATTTTATAAAATTGTATTTGTTTGTAAATTGTTAAAACTTATATCAAATTACCGATTTAGGTATGTTGTGATGAAATAAATAATGGCTTGTTTAACGAGCCTATTTTATATTTTGTCAATTTTATTGTTGAGTTGTAATTTTTGTAAATGTATACAAATTTGTATGTATGTAAATAATTGATAATGAATTAAAAGAAGTATTAAAGTAGGTTTAATAATCTTGAGCTAAACCAATATTTTTTCAAATTTATTTAGTTAACGTAGTTAATTAATACTTGTTGTTATCATTATTTGATATAGGTTCGATAGAAGTGATGGATAATCATTTATAAATCTATCAAGATTCACCCCAAGGATTGCAGAGGATGGATTATTGTAATGGGGTTCAGAGTTTTATTAATTATGCAATATCTAATCCAAAAATATTAACGGAGACAGTATTTGGTATCCATGTAAGAGGTATAAAAATAAAAAGTTTCTCGATCCAGATGTTGTAGCGATGCATCTTATCTAAAAAAAAGTTCAGTGAAGAATACCTATGTTGGTATGCACACAGAGAATCATTTGTTCCTCACGAGACCATGGTAGACAGAATGATTGGGTCAACTTCTAGTGCTACCAACATGCATGGAGTTGTAGATGACAACAGTAATCCTTATAGGACTATGGTTATGGATGCGATGAAAATGAATCAGAGTAATGTCAGTTAATATCCAATTATAAATGAAGAACCTAATGCAGACGCGACAAGGTTTTTTGATCTTTTGAAAGATTCTAACGAACCATTATAAGATGGTTGCATAAATCACAGTAAATTATCAGTCATTACACAAATATTTCCTATCAAATTAGATTATAAGTTAAGTGAAGCTGGTTATGATAGAATTGTTGAATGAGCAAGAAGCATTTTACCTGAAGGGAACAAGCTAAAAGAGAACTTCTATACTACCAAGTCCATGATGAAACCCCTCGGTCTAGGATACTAGAAAATTGACATGTGTCCAAAATTTTGCAAGTTGTACTACATTGAAAATGCTGAGCTGACCGAGTGCAGGACATGTTGTCATTCTCATTATAAACTCAGAACCAGCAGGGGAAGGACTTTTGTCCCACATAAAAAACTTAGATACTTCCCAATCATACATAGACTGTAGCTGTTATTCATGTCATCAAAGACTGTTGAGCACATGATATGGCACCAATCACATAATGCAGTGGATGGAGTAATGGTTCACCCTTCTAATGGTCAAGCATGGAAACACTTTAATAGTGTGCATCCTCACTTTTTAGTTGAATCAAGAAACGTGTGAAGGGAACTATTCCCCTCCCCCAGACACTGTTCATAGAACATCACGCTGATAAAAATATCGATGGTTTGTGTTCATCGGTGTATTCCAGAGGCGGATGGAATTGTTCCCCTCCCCAAGGCACTGTTCATGAAACATCACACCAATGAAAATACCGATGGTCCGTGTCCGTCAATGTATTTCAGAGGTGAAGGGAATTGTTCCCTTCCTATATCAATGATGGCAATTAAAGTTTATTGACTGAGTGGCAGGTTTTCTGACGGAATCACCGATGGACTGCAAATTCAAACACGTTGGTAATTAATGTATCTCTAACTGTTTATTATATATTTACTATTTTACCGACAAAATCATGAACAGACTGAAAGAAATCTAAAGAAGTTTTTTAAATTTGTAGTGCGAAATGAAAATTTCAAGGGTAGGTTACCGAGGGAATCACCGAAGGAAAATCTTAAAATAATAATATTTAATAATCCGTTGGTAATTCCGTCCATAAAACCTAATATAAAAACTCCACGAGTGCACCAAACCTTCATTTTCTTCAGTTGGCTTAAAAACGTTGCTCTTCGATTTATTCTCTTATTCTTTAATTTTGTCTTTCAAATAACAAGGTACAAATTAAATTTCATTTCTCTCAACACAATTGACATGTATTTGTGGCGAATGTTTTGACATATTTTCTTTTTATTTTTCTTCTTTTCTTCGATTTATTAACAATGTATTTTCATTTTTTTTTTATAAGACGTAGTTCAACTTTGAAATTAAACATGCCATTAAGGTAAGAATTTTTCATTCATAAGGCCTATATTTGTTTTTGTATTATTTTTACTTTTTTATCTATATTGCAATAATGTTTTATTGTTTTATTGAATTTTAATTGTTATTGTCAGATTTGTAGTTCAATGTATATTGAATATATATGATTAAATTTAATTACAAAAAATTCTTGTCAATTTAGAATTAAAAATATTATCACGTAGAAAATAAAAATTTTCTATGAAATTGAATTATTCAAAATTATTGGTAGAAATTAAATAAAATCAACTGGTTTGGGGCATATATATTGTCTATTTACAGGATTAAAATTTTTGGATAGTTTCTTGTATAGGGGAGGTGCTGCCAAATTTTTTTTTTTAAAAAATTAAAATTGTTTATCCAAATATTCATTAAATTTGTGTAGATGTATAGGGGAAAATCAAGTGTATGTCATGAGCACATGATCACAACTAGTTTTTCTAGTAGTGATGATGACTACAACATGTCATTAGATCCCAGCCAAGAAGAACCACCTGAAGCACATGCGTCAACTCACGATGCTACATTTTTTAGTGCGGTTCCACAACGTAGAGGCGATATCCCTTCACAACAGAATCCATTCACCCACAAGTATGAGGCGTATTGGAAAGACGACCTTTCAATGTAAGTTTGTTTTGCTTTGAATTGGTTTATGTTTAACAATTTATGAACAAATAATATTTCATTAAAATTATCAATTTTCAGGTTCACAAACATTGAGGCTACCCGAATAATAACATCAACATTTAAATCATTGATGTAAATTCTATTGTTTCAATGGAGCCAAGTTTCCAAACATTCTGATTGGAAATCACAGGTCGATGCATGGTTTATAAAATTTAAAGTTAATGTTAACTTAAAATTTTTACTATTTTTTATGTTAATTCCTTTAGTTTATTGAATTTATTGAATTATTTTTTTTTATAAATTTCTACTACAATGCTAAATTTGAGTGGGATAAAGCAAACGATAATGTTGCGAGGAGAGTTTGAGAGAATCACATTGCAACTAGGTAACATTGAAAATAATACGATAATTTTTTTTTAATTTTAAATATTAATTCATTTTTCATTAACTCATAAATAATATGTTTGAATCATATAGGTTGCGTGATTTTTTGGTATGAGGACGTAATATATTCAGCACGTGATGTCTGAGCATTTCACATGATGCTCATGGTCTAATGCGGGGAATCGAAGCTGGCAAATTCAAGGTTTGGTTACCACGCACACCGATGGCTCTGTTTCATTCATTTTGCATGCGAAGCGAATGATAAGATTTATTTTAATCATATTTATTTTAAATTAATTTGTTATTTATAAATATATTTAACTAACAACATTTCTTTCTAACAGGCTATGACTTCTTGACGTAAGCTAAGCCCAATTGAGCTTTTTATGAAGATACACGTGTGGAGTGAAGACTGCTAAAAAGGGGTGCAATAGTTCATCGAGAATCGAGCTCAACACTTTATGGTATATTCATTCAACCATATTCTTTTGAAAGTTATTATTTTCTTAAATTTGATGATTTCATTTTTTATTTTCAGGAGACATATAACAATGAGTTGAAGGAAAGATACGGAGACAATCCTTTGACCCACCCAGATTTCAATTCGGATTTGTGGATAGAAGCAAGATTGTCTGGTGGACCCAATTGGGTGTACAGACTCTCTAACACTACGACTAAGAACTTGTGAATGACCTGTAGTGTTTTAACCGTTGGTAGCTCATAATTGATACTGAGCACTCAGTCTTTGGAGTTTGCGGCTTTGTTTCAACAAAGAGTGCAAGAACATATGGTCCATCTAAATGAAAAATATTAACAACTTTCTGCAGATTATGAAGAACTCCGCCGAATATTCATGGATATTAGATCACAAATGTGTGGTACATATGCACCTCCTTATTGACCCTATGGTATCGGAAACGGCCAACCTCCTTCTCCTTCTCCTTCAACGCTACCTTTGTTTTAGTTTCATTGTATTTGAACGTATAAATTTATAATAAATATTTGGGTTTTATATTAAGATAATTTTGATATGATCCAGGCAAGGTCAAATTTGAATTTTGATGTAAAATGTGCACCTATCCAGTTTTACGGCAACAATTATAATTCTCAATCCGACAGTTGGATCGGGTTGAAATTTTACATGGAGTCTCCTGACATATTTTCCTACCTTGGGTTAAAATTTCAGATCAATCGGAGTTCAGGAAGGCATTGCAATACGGGTCAACATAAGCTATATGAATTTTGTTATTTACTTCATTTTGACTTGTGGACTTTCTATTTGGCTAGGATTCTTTTCCTAAAAGGATGTGGTAGCTTATTTTGGAAATCTCCTAATTCTTCAACGATCTTTAATGGGCTGCAATATAGTTTTCATGTGTGGCAATGATTCATAAATGTTTCAGAATCCTTTTCTTACAAGGATTCCATATTCATCCTAGCTACAAAAAGGAAAGAAGATTTCAGAATTAATTCTACCTTCAGATTTGATTCTCCTACCTTATATGGGACTTCTAAAGGGAAACAAATCTGATTCTATCATATTTAGGATATTAAATTCGTATTTATTATTGTTATTATTATTTTCTTCTTAGTTTAGGGTTTATTTATATTATTTGGGTTTAATTGTATGTGAGCATCATATAAGTACACATAAGGGGTCTATTAAGGTTTATTTTAGTTTGAAGTCACTATAAATAAGGGCATAATCAGACATGTAAGGTTAGACAATTTAGATTAATAAAACTTCTTGTTTGCCGCACTTTTTGTGTGTGTGTGTGTGTGTGTGTTGGTGGGATAATCCCCCTTCATTGATTCTCTAAAGAACTGAAAACAACTTATCAAAAAATAATTGGCTTCGTGGCGTTATCCTTATATATACTTCTCGTTCGCGAATCAATATTTGTTGGGTGGAGGTTTTTCGTTTCCAATAATGTTGGTGCCTAGGTATAAGTCATCTTTATGGTATCGGGAACAACCAACCTCATTCTCCTTTTCCTTCAGCGCTGCCTTTGTTTTAGTTTCATTGTATTTGAACGTATACATTTATAATAAATATTTGGCTTTTACATAATTTATTTTTGTATACTTGAATTTTATACAAATTAAATTTTTATTTTGTTTTTTTTTTCTGTTTAATAGATTTTTTTAAAATATATATATATTTTAATTGTTATAGATGAGGTTACCAACGAACTCATTCCATCAGTATATTCTAGAGAATTGGAATAAAATTACTTCAAATGCCACTGCCAATCACCGATGAAATAATTATGTCAGTATATTTCAGCCAATAAATTATTTTTTTGCGCGCATTGTCCGTCTATAAAACCATCAGGGTTTTTTTTACTTTCAGACGTGCCAACACACTAAAAATTACCGACGAGGTTTTTTCCGACAACTGTATTTGTTCATAAATCTGTCGGTAAAATACACGCCAACAGGATGGTAGAGTAAATACCGACATAATATTCTTTCAGTGAAACTATTAAATGTAATAATGGATATATATATATATATATATATATATATATATATATATATATATATATATATATATATATATAAGAGAGAGTTTTCAGTAAGAGCCCCACCCTTCACACACTTTCTTATGCATAAAATCCCATTACTTGTTAGTAATGTAGATGTGTGGATACTCAAAATATTGTTGGGTTGAAATTACGGAATGAGTTTTTTGACAAAAGAATTTATAGCTTGATTGAAATGGATCGAGAGATTGATATTTCATATAGAACAACAACAAGAGTTATAAATCTTTAGAATTTATTTAAAAGTATCTATATATTAGTTCTAAATATTTTTATACCTCAAAACTTACGAGAACAATATTTTATTTCATAAAAAAAGAACATTATATGTATTAATCTCAAAAATTCTAATTAATATCCAGTGTTAATAGAGCATTAACTATGAATATTTAAGAATAATGCTTTGATGCAATAAAAATATCATAATTATAACCACTTTATAATTTTATTTGTAAAATATTTTTGTCTCAATAACTTTATATTTACTCTAACCTCATTAATTAAATATAAATAAATATTAAAATTAAAATTAAAATTAAAATTAAAACAAAAATATTAATTATAAATATATTTTGCATGAACAAAATAAACATCATATATAACTAACTGATTGTCAAGAACCATGTCTTGTGTTTTAAATTACATATATATAAAAAAAAAATCAATACTCTGGAGGAAGTATGGAAGGATGGGCAAGTTATGATGTTGGTTGCGTGAAGAACTTTTATAACTCAATTTAATAGTTTTTTTTTAATTATTTTTTTTTAAAAAATAAATAGTTACATGAATGTTCGTTTGTTTTTCCTTAATGACTAAAATCTAACATATATGTAAAATATGTTTAAATTTAGACTAACAAGAAGAAGAAGTATTTAACATTATGTCTGAATAGACACATAATGCTAAAAACTAAAACATTTATATTTAATCACTAATTTCTTTCACTTAAATCTCGAACAATTTTATATGCAAACCAGCGACGGCGGGGTCCTCCAACCAATAAACGCGAAGTATTTTATTGTAGATGCAAAAAGCAAGGCCGTCGACCTGCGCTCCTTCTAGTTGACCCCAGACCCATGGCGAGGGCTAGGCGGTGGGAAATGGCCAAATGGGGCTAATCGGTGGGGCCACCACGAGGGCGCCACTGACAAATGAGTGGCCCTTCTAGTCCACGAGAGTTGGCTGCCAATCTTGTTTTTGTCCATTTCCTAGTTGATCTTTTTTGAATTAAAATCCAACTACGAGGTGCTGTGTTGGCAACCCGGGAAAGCATCACTACATACCGACCTCATCACTGTCTAGCTACGAAGCAGAATGCATGGTTAGTTCTTTTCTAATCTCAGAAGAAAAACAGAAGAAAGCGTTGATCTCTAATAAATCATGGTGTGATGTACGTACTGCCATAAATGCTTCATGCCAACTCTTGTATATCATCGTTGCTCTGTTAATTAATTTATTATTCTTACTATTATTAAAAACAACCAAAGCCAAATCACTCTTCCTTTCCTAAAAAAAAGTATTATTTAGTGTAACAATATCTTTTTTTTTCCTTCTATTTTTATTATTTAATATTAAATTTATTAGCAATTCAACTTTATAATTTATTTCAATTATCTTTTCAGGAGATTATCATAATCTTATAACTCGAATTAAGAGTTTTGCAGGTTAAACCGACTGACTTGAGTTTTTTTTTGTCATTTTTATAATTAAATTATTTTTTTTTATTTTATCATTCATCATTTAGGTTGATTGAGAATAAAACTTTATAATTTGTTTCAGTTTATTTTCTATGAGGTTATCTTAATCTCATGACCTGAGTCAAGAGTTTGACTAGTTAAACTGAGTTGGCTCAAGTTTTTTTTTGTTATTTTTTAATTGATTTTTTTTCCAATTTTATCATTTAATTCCCCTTCTGACAAAGTACTGTTCATTAAAACATTATCTTTTTTATTTTTATTTTCATCCTTTAATATTAGATTTATTGAAGATTGAGTTTCATAATTCATTTCGATTTACTCTATAAGGTTATTTTAGTTTAATGACCTGATTCACGAGTTTTGCAGGTTAACTCGAGTTTCTTTCTTCTTTTTTTTGCTTTTTTGTAATTGGATTCTTTTCCAATTTCATCTTTGACCATTTGAGTTGATTATGAATTAAGTTTCATGATTTTTTTTTGTTTGATTTTTATGAGGTTATCTCAGTCTCATGACCCGAGTTAAGAGTTTGGCAGGTTAAACCGAGTTGACTCAGATTTCTTTTTTTTCTTTTCTAATTGATTTATTTTTCTCAATTTTATTATTCAAAGTTGAATTTATTGACAATTGAGTTTTATAATTTTTTTATTTTCTTTCTATTAGGTTATTCTAGTATTATGATCCAGATTTAACGGGTTAACTCGAGTGTTTTTTGTTCTTTTTAATGATTTTGTTTTTCAATTTCATTATCTAACATTGAGTTTATTGAGAATTGGACTTCAATATGTTTTTTTATTTGTTTTCTTTAAGTTTATCACAATCTCATAACTTGAGTTATAAATTTCAAATGTAACCTAGGTTAACCCCAGTCGATCTAATATTTTTTCATCTAAATATTTTTTTTAAAAAATGATGTCGTTTTGAAATTTATTTTAGTCAATCTATCTTTTTGTTGTTGTACAAGTTGCCTTTTGAGGGGTCATCTAAATATTTTTTTTAAAAAAATGATGTCATTTTGAAATTTATTTTAGTCAAACTATCTTTTTGTTGTTGTAGAAATTCCCTTTTGACCCCCCCCCCCCCCAACCTGTTAATGGAATTTGCACATTTTCAATAATTATGTTCATGAAAAATGGGGAAATGTTTCTCTTTTTATAATATTATAAAGACATAATTTAATGTGGTTACAACGCTTTATAAATTACAAGCATAAACTAGTCTACAATTACAACAGTTAATCAATAGTAGGACATATCTGATAAGAAAGGCCCAATAGCTCGATAATCTTTGCATAAGGACTGAGGACTTCAAAAGAAGATACTTGTAAAACACATAAGATCATGAAAATTGTCATAAGTAATTACATCATTATGATTATTATATTTTACAACTATATTAATAAAATCAATATCATTAGCCCTTTCTATAAGCACATTAATCTATTTAATTTAATACATTATCATCAACCATAGATGAGCTCTTCTTTTCCATTAAACATATTTAATTATTGTCATCACACATGTAAACTACCTTTTAATTTACCATATATTCCATAACCCTTCTCAATAATTTTTTTCACTCACCTCTTTATATTTATTGAATTCATTACAACATTTTCATTTCATATTCCCTTTCCATATCGTATTTTATCTGTACCCCATTTTATCTTATAAGTGTATTTAGTTCATTTCATTATTTCATTTCATAACCCCTTTAATTCATATCGCATTTCATTTCTAAATTACCATCATATGCATTCTCAACTTTCACAACCAACTAAAATCATTAGTTCATCTCATCATCAATTTATATCATTATTGGCTTATCAATATCACTTTTAGTCTCAATGTCTATCAAGACTAATCCAATTAAAATTTTAAACTCAATGTACTTCCAGTTAATTCTAGCTTGAACATACATATCTTATATTCTCATATACTTTACACTCATCGGGCTTCGTTAAATTTTTTATATCTTAAGTATTTCTTAAACTTATATATGGAACATTTCAATGTTTTTTTCCAACTTAAATATTTCTTATATCCATTGGTGCCAAGTTATAATATTTTTCCAACACAAATATTTCTCATGCCCCTTTAAGACACATTACATTATTTTTCTCACTCAATTAATTTTCATGCTCTTTTATGGCACATTTCAGTATTTTTCCAACACAATTATTTCTCATGTCCATTTATGGCACATTATAATATTTTTCAAACATAAATATTTCTTGTGCCCATTTATAGCACATTACAATATTTTTTTCCCCACTCAATTATTTTTCATGCCCGTTGGCTCATTTAAATAATAATTATGTCTTATCCATACATTTCTAGATTTATCCGTTCATCCATAAGTTTGATTAACACTTTAATCAACTTATTAGATTCATTTGATCCACTTCTATATTTGAACTCATACTTTTTATTGTTCATAATCACTAATTATTTTAGAAACTGTAACTCATACTTCAAGTCTAATAACCCTCACTATTATAGTTGGGTTAACATTTAAAATACTAGGCTTATCATTACGGCTGATTTAAACTTTCACACATTAAATTCCACCATTGTTGTTAATTTACTTTTTCTCATATCCAATTTTCACTGTCATGATTCATTTAATTTTTATATATTATTTTTCTATTATACATGTGTATCTCACCTATCATTTATTTTGTTTTCTTGATTTTAACACCAGTCCTTATTTTTACACAGTGGGTCCAATAATGTTCATATTGCTAACTCAATTCATTTGATCATTTGTAAAAAAGAGCAATGCAAGTTGTTGAAGAAGGGATGATTTCTTAAGATCGATACATGGTTGCTTAGCAAGCATCTAAAGAATCACTAAATAAGGTCCGTCTTGTAGGATATAAACACTTATAAATTTTTTATATGTGATTAGAATCCTATTTTAATAAATTATAGAGATTGTAATCAGTAAAAAATTTGAATAGCCAAGCACGATAAACTGGTTAACAAATGTGTGCAAATAGAAAAAGAAGAGGTCAATATCAGGAAGTCAATTAAGAGCATGATAAGTGCTGATAAAGAAATGATAGAAAATGATAACTTTACAAAGAAATCAGATGCTAATAAAGAGAAGAGTTGGTTAACCAAAATTAACATAAAGGAGAGCCCAATATACAATATAGTTAAAGGAAGAAATGAGTGCTATAAAAGCTGTTGAATCTAATATAAATGACTATAAGAAAAGAGTTGATTATTTAAAAGAACAACTTACGGTGTTACGATCTGAGATAGAAATTCAAGAGGAAGAGCTTATAGTGTTAAAAGAACAATACTTTAGAATGGAAAAATAACTATATAGATCCAAGCAAGAGTGTCAAGAATGTCCAGATTACATCAACAATTTTGAGTTCTAGATTAACTACAAAATAGTTGAGCTTGGCATAAAAAGGGAGGAGCTGCGAAGAGCAATAACTAAAGTAACATATCTGGGGAAAAAAAAACAGTACGAATGCTTGAAAGAAACAATAAGGCTTTAACTTCCAGTATTGATGTCCTAGTCACATACAATACTTTATTCCATGACTAGATAAGACAAATGATAAGGCAGGTTGAGCAAGCAGCACGTCAGGCTGAGAGATTACAGCAGCAGGCTACCCAAGTTGGAAATGATGCTATGAAATATTAAGAGCACTTAGATGCAACCATTGTTTTTATTATAAATATAGCTAATAAAGGCAATGCTTTCTATGAATAGTGATATATAGTTTTTTTTAACTTTTCTAAGTTTGTTTTATAAAAAAATGTACGAACTCTTTTTATTATATGTAATGAAAGGACCGCAAATCAGATTCTCTTTCATTTAATGCGTTTGGAATTCAATCATGATAAGAACTTCGTGAAATACTCCTTTATAACAATCAACCAAAAATAAAAAATCTTGCCTAAAATCAAGAAAATAGAAGTTGTGAATCAATTTCAAAGAAGCTAACTCATATCCAACATAAATATACATAAACCTTAACATGCAAACATTTTAGAGTTTTATATGTCATGTATACACATGTTGGAGAAATTTAGGCCTACCCCTTTAACGCCGCCCTTTGCCAAGAAGTAAATGGAAAACAAAAAAGACATTCAACTTGGATAGAAGCAGGATAATTTTTTGAAAAAGGAAGTAGTTCAATAAACCGATCCATTAGAAAAACTATTCGCTCTTGAAAGGATACACCCAACACATGGAATCCAATATGAAGAATATGCTTTTTTGTCCCTTCGCACACCCTCATAAAAAGAAAGTTTTAGATAATTATTTGATCAATAAAAATTTACAAAATCTTACTTCTAACAACTTGAATACATCAAAGATTCATGTTATCTTGTCTCTAAATTCACTGTAAATTATTGCAAACCAGATGCATCAAACACTTCACTTTTGATCCACTTCAATATCATAAAAATCTAAAAATGGCAGTTTTCTCCCCTCTTAATTCCCCTTAATAATATCTTTATAAATGCCCATCAAATAGTGCCTCATCATTTTTGTCCATTTCCTAGTTGATCTTTTTTGAATTAAAATCTAACTACGTGGTGCTGTGTTCGCAACCCGGGAAGGCATCACGACATACCGACCTTATCACTGTCTAGCTACGAAGCAGAATGCATGGTTGAAATCTCTAATCTTGGTGTGGTGTCCGTACTGCCATAAATGCTTCATGACAACACAACTAATGTATATCTTCGTTCAGCCTATGGCTGCGCTCTGGTAATTAATTTATTATTCTTACTATTATTAACAGCAACCAAAGGCAAATCATTCTCCCTTTCCTAAAAAAAAGAAGAAGTATTATTTAATATCTTTTTTTCTTCTAATTTTATTATTTAATATTAAATTTATTGACAATTGAGTTTCATTATTTTTTTCCGGTTCTCTTTATATAAAGTTATCATAATTTCATAAATCAAGTCAAGAGTTTTACGGATTAAACCGATTGACTCGGGTTTTTTTTGTAATTGAATTATTTTTTTTCAATTTCATCATTCACCATTTACGTTGATTGAGAATAAAACTTTATAATTTGTTTCAGTTTACTTTCTATAAAGTTATCTCAATCTCATGACCCGAGTCAAGGGTTTAACTGATTAAACCGGGTTGACTCGTGTCTTTTTTTATTCTTTTTTAATTGATTCCTTTTCAATTTCATCATTTAATTCCCCTCCTGAAAAAGTACTGTTCATTGGAATAATATTTTTTTTCCCCATACTTTAACATTAGATTTATTGAAGAATGAGCTTCATAATTCATTTCGATTTCCTTTCTATAAGGTTATTCTAGTCTAATGAACTGATTCACAAGTTTTGCAGGTTAACTCAGGTTTTTTTGTAATTGGATTCTTTTTCAATTTCATCCTTAACCATTTGGGTTGATTATGAATTAAGTTTCATGATTTCTTTTTTTGTTTGATTTTTATGAGGTTATCTCAGTCTTATGACCCGAGTCAAGAGTTTAACGGGTTAAACCAGGTTGACTCAAATCTTTTTTTTCCTTTTTTCATTGATTTATTTTTCTCAATTCTATTATTAAATATTGAATTTATAAAGAATTGAGCTTTATAAATTTTTTTTTCTGTCTATTTGGTTATTCTGGTATCATGATCCAGGTTTACCAGGTTTACCCGGGTTGACTCGGGTTTTTTTATCCTTTTTAATGATTTTGTTTTCAATTTTATTTTTCAACATTGGGTTTATTGAGAATTGGCCTTCAATATGTTTTTTTATTTGTTTTCTTTGAGTTTATCGCAATCTCATGACTTGAGTTATAAATTTCAAATATAACCCGAGTTCACCCCAGACGATTTTTATCTAAATATTTTTTTAAATGATGTCGTCTTAAAATTTATTTTAATCAAACTATCTTTTTCTGGTTGTTCATGTTGCCTTTTGAAACGCCCAGAACCTTTTAATGGAATTTGCATATTTTTAATAATTATATTCATGAAAATGGGGAAGTTTTTCTCTTTTCTATAATATTATTATTGTCCTAATGTCGCGTCGCAGCGATCTACCACTGTATTTTAGGTATTGGAAAAATGGGGGAGACAAGGATTCCTTGTGTTTTATCAGTGTATAGAAGGAATTGGATTCGTCACTTAGTATTTTGATCACTAGGAACCCTAACTGGTTTTAGAAATTGATCACGAGGACTGGTTGCGTAAAGGAAAGGTATTGTCACTCCAAATACGCCTTACCTGAGGTAAGCTGCATTGTTTAAATGTCTTATGTAAGCTAAGATATTATTATTTTTTATTTGTTGGTCTGTTTAAGGTTTAAGAAAAGTCATCATCGATAAAGAGGTTGTTATCTTATAAGGTGAAACCTAACCGTTATATTGTAAAAAAAAAAACTAATTTTTATTAACATTAGGAATACATCTTACGTGTAAGTTCATAAGCCCAGATATTAAAAGAAAATAAAATAATTTTTTTTGGGATTTTTGAAATATTGGTCAAGTTCTCGTGACTTTAATAAACTGATTATTAAAGCCAGAAATGCATGCTAAGACATATTTTTTTGAACTTTTATTGTATGAAAATACAATATAATTTTTTTTCTTTGATAGACTTGGTTGTATGCATGAAAACAAGACTCTTTTTTATAGATATTTTTTTGCAACATTTTAAAGAAAACAGGGTATTTTAATATCGGATTTATATTTTTACAGTATAAAAATGCCAACCAATATTAATCCAAAATGGTGGGAAAATATGCTAGAAAACCACAAATTGTTTTTGAAAGGATTTTGGAAATTTTGTGAAATTTTCTTTGTTGTTTTCTTCTTAAAAAATAAAATATAAAATATATAACACTATATATTATAATAATGAATTGGGTTTAGGCCCAACCCAATTATATGGGATGAACCCAACCTAATTAGGCTAAGTCTAGCCTAAAAGGAAATGGGCCAAGACCAGCCCATAAGGAAACTGTTCCGGGACTGACCAAAAAAGAAACTGGGTCGGAATCAGCCCAAAACGAAACTAGGTCGGGACTGGCCCAAAAACAAAACAAACTCCTTTCACTTTTTTTGCTGGACTCAGCCCAGCCGCATGGGCTGGGTTGATAGTCTAGTCCGAAGCAACCATACAGTAACTAGTTAATTATATTTCTTGATGCAGAAACGTGAACAGTGCATGTTTTGCATGCAAGTAAGCAGACTATAAAGACGAGAAGGAGGAGGAGAGTGTTACCTGAAATAAAAGGGCTCTAGTAGTTGAGCTGGCGGTGGCGTGGCTCACGGACAGTGGTTCCAAGCATTGGTGGGAAGAAAAACGGCAACCTCCCTTTTTCCTCTGTTTTTTTGCTTTCTCTTCTTTCGTTTTTTTATCAACTTTCTCTTCTGTGCCCCCCAACACCCCCTTGTTTTTTTTTTCTGCCTCAAATTTTCTTTTCTTTATTCCCCTCTACTCTCCCCTGTTTTCCCCTATCTTTGCATTACTGTTTCTCTCTTCCTTACTTTTCTTTTACTTTTTGCCTTCCCTTCTCCCTTCTTTTTTCTTCTCTGTTTGTCTCTGTTTTTTTTTTTCAAAATCTTTCTCTCTTCTAAAAAACACTCTCCTCTATTTCCCATTCCTTTTCTCTTCTCTTTTTTTTTCCTCATTTTTTCTCCATTGCCTCCCCATTTTTATAAACAGAAGGAGAGGGGGGGCACCCTATCCTGTCCCGTCGTACCACAGGATAGGGTGGTATGGGACGTCCTCTGTAAGGCATGGCTCCCCTCTCCTTTTTTCAGCGTTATTGCAGGGTGTGTAGAGGGGGGTACGGCTTGTCAATATTTGGTCAAGTTGGGGAGAGAGAAAGAGAGAGAGAGCGAGGAAAAAAAACAAAATCAAGAACCTTTTTCTTCCCCTGCTGCACATCTAGGGGAAGAAGAAGAATAGTGTCGTTCAAAACGACATCGTATCAGGCTTCTTCTCTTTTTTTTTAAGTGAACAATTCATGAAATGGCGTCGTTTTGACCAAAACGCATCATTTTCATTAAAAAGAAAATGGTGCCAAAATATGTTAATTTCCAAATCAGTCCTTAATTTTTTAATTGTTCAATCAAGTCCTCAATTGTAAAATTTTAATTTTAAAAATCAATTCAATTGTATTGTCGCACGTGTGCGGCGTCGCGGCAAAAACATCTACCCTCAAAATTTTATCTAATGTGAAAATGTAGCAAATATGTGGAGACAAGGAATTCTTGTCTTTTATTTGTGGAAAGCAGGAATGAGAGTCGCCACTTAGTATTTTGGTCACTAAGAACCCTAACTGGTCTAAGAGATCAGGTACGGGGACTAGTTGCGTAAATAAAAGGTATTAGCACTCCAAATACGCCCTACCTAAGGTAAGCTACATAGTTTTATTGTCTGATAAAATCTAAGGTCTTGTCGTGTTTTCTAGTTGTTGGTCCGTCTATGGTTTAAGAAAAGTCCTCTTCGGTAAAGAGATCCTTATCTTATCAGGTAAAACCTAATCGTTCTAACGCCAACAAAAGATTTAATATCCGGAATATGTCTTACGTATCAGATCATAACCCTAGATATTAAAAGAAAACAAAATAATTTTTTTGGAATTTTTAAAATATTGGCCTAGTTCTCGCGACTTTAATAAACTGGTTATTAAAGCCAAAATGCATGCTAATACATATTTTTATAATTTTCTTTGTTATATGAAAATACAATATGATTTTTATTTTATTTTTGAGAGACTTGGCCATATGCATGAAAACAAAAAAAAATTTTATGTTTTGCTAGAAAAACCAGGTATTTTAATACCGGATTTGTATCTTTACATTATAAAAATACAAACCAATATTGATAAAAATGCAGTAAAAAATACACGGGGAAATCATAAATTTTTCAAAAAAAAATTTGAATTTTTTTTTGGGCTGGGCCGGCACTGCCTGGCCCAGTAAACAAAAACAAACAGTGGAGAACTCTCCACTGTTCACATGCAACGTGAACAGTGGAGCAGCCCGGGCGAGGAAGAAGAAGAAGAAGAGAAGTGGAGGCTTACCTTGCGATCGTCCGTTCTTGTGGGAGCTGGAGCTGCCGGTTCTATGTTGTTGGACGACGGTTCTGTTTTTTCTGTTCCTTCATCTACCTGCTTCTGTCTCCTGTTTCTCCTTTTCTTCTTCTGTTTCTAATGGTGGTTGTGTCGTTGTTGATGGTGGCTTAAGGTGGCGCTGGTGGCTGCAGACGATGGCTCTTCTCTGCGGTGGCGGGCAGTGTTTGCGGTTGTTCTTCCCGTCTGTGCTGAGGCGCAGGCTTCTTCTTCTTCTTCATGGGTGTTGCAACAGGGGAAGGAAGATGGTGAGAGGCTGACGGTGGCGCTGCTCCAAAAGGCGAATAGAGAGAGAAACTGAAGAGATTGAGGTTACTGTTATTCCCTTCTCCTCTGTGTTCTTGTTTTTCTGTTCCTTTCCATCTCCCTCAGATCAAACTATTTCCCCATCTCCTCTATTTCTCGATTTTTTTCCTTTCTATATCGTCTTCTTTGTTCTCTCCTCCCTATCCTCTCCTCTCTCCTGTTCTGCTCTCTTCTTTTTCTTTCTGCCTTTTTTTCTATATTTTGTTCGTCTCCCACTCTCGGTTTTCTTTCTTCTCTTCACTGTACTCTCTCTGTTTTCCCCCTCGTTTCTTTCTCCCTTACTACTTCTTTCCTCTGGCTTTTATAGCCAGAGAATGCAGACACTTTCCGGCAACAAAGTAACGGCCGGCGTACATGGTGGCGTGAGACATGCCCCCTGATTGAAGCGGCTCCATTATCACTGCTAACATCTCCTGCCTTTAACGCCACAGCTGCCATGTTTAAAAAGACAGTGAATAGTGCTTTAATGGAAACGACACCATTTGGATTCTTCTGATTTGGTCATTGAAATTTTCGCAATTTTGTAATCAAACCCCGGAAAAAATTGTAATTGGGTCCCTTAATTTTAGCGTCTTTTCTGGTTTGGTCCTTGGTTTCGGATTGTTTCAATTAAGTCCCTAATTGGCCATCAAACTTCAATAATTATACAATTAAGCCCCTGATTTGACCACATCAACTCTTCAAAATTATAATTGGACCCCAGAACTTTAATTTCTTCCAATAAAAGTCTAAATTGACTTAAAAGATCAATTTTCTTGCAATCAAACCCTCCATAAATTCAATTAAACCTTGGATAAAATTTAATTGAGTCCATAAACATCTGATTTTAGACTTTTCTTTCTCAAATTGAATTTTCCTTGTCCCCAGGGCTCTAATCAGTAAAAAATATATTGTTAAAATTTCAATTCTTGTATTTTTGAACCTCCTTAACCCATTTCTTGCCATTTTGTGGGCATTCCAGCATCTTTTTCTCATTCCTACTATTTTTTTTATTTCTTCCGAATATATATTTTTTTATATGTATTTTTTTGTATTTTGTATTATTTATTATTTTTTCTTTTTTTGTGTGGGAACCCAAAAATGGGTAACAACATGTATCGCTGCAAAATTCCAACGTCGGCCCTGATGTTGGCCGCTTTTTTCACTTTAGTCATTGGTTTTGAATTTGTACATTTTAGCCCTCAATTAATCAAAAAAAAAAATTCAACTTCTTCAATGTAGCCCCTGATTCAGTCCATTCCAGCCCCATTATATACGCGTCTTTTCTAGTTTAGTTCTTGGTTTTGGTTTTCTTCAATCAAGTCCCTAATTGGTCATCAAACTTTAATTTCTTCTAATGAAGCCCCTAATTTAACCAAATCAACTCTTAAAAATTATAATTTGACCCCTTAACTTTAATTTCTTCCAATTAAAGCCCATTGACTTTAAAATCATTTTTTCTTGCAATTAAACCCTTCATAAATTCAGTTAAACCTTCAATAAAATTTTATTGAGTCCATAAACATTTGATTTTGGACATTTCTTCCTCAAAATGATTTTTGTTTTGTCAATAGGGCTCTCATCAGTCAAAATATATTGTCAAATTTCAATCTTTGTATTTTTTAACCTCCTCAACCAATTTTTGATCATTTTCTTGACGCTTTGGAATCCTCTTCTCACTGCTATATTTTTTTGGTTTTCTTCCGAATATATTTTTTGATTTTTTTTGTATTCTTTTTGTAGGGACCTAAAAATGGGTAACAACAATTAAAAAGACATAATTTAGTGTGGTTACAACACATTATAAATTACAAGCATAAACTAGTCTACAATTACAACACTTAATCAATACCAGGACCTATCTGATAGGAAAGGCTCGATAACATTTTTATAAGGACTAGGGCCTTCAAAAGAAGATACTTGAAAAACACATAAGACCATGAAAATTGCCATAAGTAATTACATCATTATGATTATTATATTTTACAACTATATGAATAAAATCAATAACATTAGCCCTTTCTTTAAGCACATCAATCTATGTTCTTTTTAATTTAATACCTTCTTATCAAACATTGATGAGCTCTTCTTTTCCATTAAACACATTTAATTATTATCATCATAGATGTAAACTACCTTTTGATTTACCATATATTCCATAACCTTTCTCAATTTTTCACTCACCTTTTTTATGTTTATTGAATTCATTATAATATTTTCATTTCATATTTCCTTTCCACATCGTATTTTATCTATACCCCATTTTATCTTATAATTGTATTTAGTTCATTTCATTATTTCATTTCATAACCCTCTTAATTCATTTCACATTTCTAAATTACCATCATATGCCTTCCTGACCTTCCTAAGCATTTATTTCATTCCAACCAACTAAAATCATTAGTTCAACTTATCATCTATTTATATCATTATTGACTTATTAATATCACTTTTAGTCTCAATGTCTATTATTTCTACCAAGACTCTTCCAATCAAAATTTTAAACTCAAAGTACTTCCAGCCAATTCTAGCTTGAACATACATTTCTTCCATTCTCATATACTTTATACTCATCCAGCTTCTTCAAAAAAAAAATATCTTAAGTATTTCTTAAACTCATTTATAGAACATTTCAATGTTATTTTCCAACTTAAATATTTCTTATATCCATTGGTAGCAAGTTCCAATATTTTTCCAACTCAAATATTTCTCATGCCCCTTTAAGACACATTACAATATTTTTCTCACTCAATTAATTTTGATGCTCATTTATGGCACATTTTAGTATTTTTCCAACACAATTATTTCTCATGCCCATTTATGGCACATTATAATATTTGTCAAGCATAAATGTTTCTCGTGCCCATTTATGGCACATTATAATATTTGTCAAGCATAAATGTTTCTCGTGCCTATTTATAGCACATTACAATATTTTTTCCCCACTCAATTATTTTTCATGCCCATATAGCTCATTTAAATAATAATTATGTCTTATCCATACATTTCTAGATTTATCAATTCATCCATAAGTTTGATTAACACTTTTATCAACTTATTAGATTCATTTGATCCATTTCTGTATTTAAACTCATACTCTTTATTATTCATAATCACTAATTATTTTAGGAATTTGTAACTCATACTTCAAGTTTAATAACCCTAATTGTTGTAGTTGGATTAACATTTAAAATATTAGGCCTGTCATTATGGTTGTTTTAAACTTTCACACATTAAATTCTACCATTGCTATTAATTTCATTTTTCTCAAATCCAACTTTCACTATCACAATTCATTTAAATTTTATATATTATTTTTATAATATATATATATATATATATGTGTGTGTGTGTGTGTGTGTGTGTGTGTGTGTGTGTGTGTGTTTCTCACCTATCATTTATTTTCTTTTTTCATAGCAATATTTACACCATGTTTGATTTTTACACTAGTCCCTATTTTTGCAATGGGGTGGAGGAAATCCCTTATATCTTCGCACAATTAAGAAAGGATTTTAAGCTAATAATGTTGATATGCAACAGATAGTAGGTCCAATAATGTTCACATTGCTAACTTGATTCATTTGATCTTTTGAATAAAAGAGCAATGCAAGTTGTTGAAGAAGGGATGATTTCTCAAGATCGATACATGATTGCTTAGCAATCATTTAAAGAATCACTGAATAAGGTCTGTCTTGTAGCATATAAACATTTATAAAATTTTATATGTGAATACAATTCTATTTTAATAAATTATAGAGGTTGTAACCGGTAGAAAATTTGAATAGCCAAGCATGATGAACTGGTCAACAAATATGTGCAAATATAAAAAGAAGGGGTCAATATCAAGAAGTCAGCTAAGAGCATGATGAGTGCTAATAAAGAAATGATAGATATTTCTTTAAGAAAATAAAATGAAAACTTTAAAAAGAAATCAGATGCTAATAAAAAGAAGAGTTGGTTAACCAAAATTAACATAGAAAAAAGCCTAATATATAGCATAGTCAGAGGAAGAAATGAGTGCTAGAAAAGTTGTTGAATCTAACATAAGAAACTATAAGAAAATAGTTGATTTTTTAAAAGAACAACTCATGGTATTACGATCTGAGATAGAAATTCAAGAGGAAGAGCTGATGGTGCTAAAGGAACAATACTTTAGAATGGAAAAATAACTACACAAATCTAAGCAAGAGCGTCAACAATGTTGAGATTACATCAAAAATTTTGAGGTCCAGATTAACTCCAAGATAGTTGAGCTTGACATAGAAAAGAAGGAGCTGCAAAAAGCAATAACTAAAGTAACATATCTGGAAAACAAAAACAGTACGAATGCTTGAAAGAAATAATGAGGCTTTAGCTTACAGTATTGGTGTCCTAGTCACAGACAACACTTTATTCCATGACTAGATAAGACAAATGATAAGGTAGGTTGAGCAAGCAGCACGTCGGGCCGAGAGATTACAGCAACAGGCTACCTAAGTTGGAAATGATGCTATGAAGTATTGAGAGCACTTAGATGCAACCACCGCTTTTATTATAAATATAGCTAATAAAGGCAATGCTTTCTATGAGTAGTAATATATAGTTTTTTCTAACCTTTCTAAGTTTGATTTATAAAAAAAATATACGAACTCTTTTTATTATATGTAATGAAAGGGCCGCAAATCAAATTATCTTTCATTTAATATGTTTGGAATTCAATCATGATAAGAACTTGGTGAAATACTCCTTTATAACAATCAGCCAAAATAAAAAAATCTTGCCTCAAATTAAGAAAATAGAAGTTGTGAATCAATTTCAAAGAAGCTAACCCATATCCAACATAAGCATACATAAACCTCAACATGCAAACATTTTAGAGTTTTACATGTCATGTATGCACATATAGGAGAAATATAGGCCTACCCCTTTAACGCTGCCCTTCGCCAAGAAGTAAATGGAAAACAAAAAAGACATTCAACTTGGATAGAAGCGGGGAAAAAGGAAATGGTTCAATTAACCGACTCGTCAGGAAAACTATTCACTTTGAAAAGATCCCCCCCCCCCCCCACACACACACACACACATGGAATCCAATATGAAGAATATGCCCTTTTGTCCCTTCACACACCCTTGTCAGAAGAAAGTTTTAGATGGTTGTTTGATCAATAAATATTCACAAAATCTCACTTCTAACACCCTAAGTGCATCAAATATTCATGTTATCTTGTCTCCAAATTCAGTGCAAATTGTTGCAAACCAGATGTATCAAACACCTTCACTTTTGTTCCACCTAGATATCATGAAAATCTAAAAATGCTAGTTTCTCCCCTCTTAATTCCCCTTAATGATATCTATCAAAACCTTATAAAAAAACCCATTAAATAGTTTCTCAACCACTTAAGCCCATCCAACCACCCTTTTCCTAAATGATACAATAAGAATGCACAATGCAAATACCATGTAGAAGCAGTAGGTTATTCTATTGATATTTGTCATGACTTTAGAAGAAAGATTGATCAGCTAATTTAACATGGGTGGCTATGCTTCCAAGAGAAAAATGGCATATTCAGTACAATCATTAAAAAAAAATGATTTGCATGATCCACTTCTAGCTAGGGAAATATTTCGTGAGCTAGGTGTTGATATTCCTAAAAATTTAAAGCTCTTAAAATTGTCAAGTACATAGGAGCACAATACCTAGAGACTCACATTAAAGTATACTATAATATAATGGCAGAAGTTATCCATGATGAGAAATGTTTTATCCATCATTTTCTCGATAGCTTGGTTGGACCTGCTCTCAATTAGTATATGGATTTGAATGGCTCTGAAAAAAGGAAATGAGAGTATTTGGCTAATGCATTTTTGTAACAATTCAAACTCAATTTAAAGATGGCTTCAACCAGGTCAGATCTTCAAATAATAGGGATGAGAAATGATGAGTAAGTTAAGGAATACGTTTATCCTCCACTACTTGAGAATGAACTTAATTCCATCTTCATCAAATCTTTAAAGACTCCTTACTATGATTACTTAACTTCTAAGTCATTAGCTTATTTTATGGAAGTAATAACGACAGCCGAAAGGGTGGAGTAAGGATTGAAATTAAAAGGGATCTGGAATTAAAAAAAAAAGGTTTGATGCTATGCCGATTGACAAATGAGAAGATAACTCTCACTTGAAAAGTATAGATGAAGATCATTTTATACCTCAACATCATAATCATTTTCCTTAAGCGACTAATTAGATTCGAACTAATAAGAAACCACATGGAAACTTACAATAGCTAAAGCAAACTTTATCGCCCCTTCTTTTATCTTTTAAAAAGATGTTTTAAAGATTGGTAAGTATTTGACAAATCATTCCAATTCCTTAGAAACCATTTCAACCCTCATATCCAAAATGGTGTGAGCCTAACCAAACATTATCATGATTGCACTAGTGGGCATAACATTGAAAATTTCTATACTTTTAAAGACAAACTCCTTCAATTTATCAAGGCAGAATGGATCACCTTCGAGGAAGCCCTAAATAAATACTCAAACCCACCTCAAAATCATGCCTTTGGAATTTGAGTAGTTAATGCCAATGAAAAAGGAAAAGAGGTGAAATAATCTTAAGGGCAGCCATGAAGAATCTATATGGAATGTTAATCTAAGAAGGATACCTCCAGGTGCTATGTAAGACCTAAATTGTAGGGGATCTTGAAAAGTTTTGTAAATATCATTGCAAATATGGTTATGACAATGATTTTTTTTAATGAATTCCATTAGAAGGTTGAGATGATGATGACTTTTGGAATAGTAAGAGTTGAAGATATCAAGATTGATTCTGGAATTGGAATGATAATATCCTAAGAGTCAAACGATAGGTTATGTCGATCATCTGGGAAAAGGAGCTTCTTACCAAGGATCAGTCCATATTGATGCATAATATACTACTCATACAGGCACAGTTCAAGGCTTACGCTTGAATATCTTTTTTGAGACCTTAACATGGCCATCAATGGAAACTATAGGGAGATGTGGACTTTTTTCCAAATAGAGCAATAAACTCTTCTATGAACATAAATTTTCCAAATTACACACCCAAAGAACCAATATCATATCTTAGAGGCAAAACATACTTAGAGGTGAATATTATGCTACCTTAGGGATAAACCATGGGTCGTTCCTTGATTGTTTACCTAACCATGTGAAGATTATGACATTAACATACCAGGGTATTTTACTCTATCAGGAACATAATAAACCTCAAAACTATATGTGTGAGCCTGCTATTAAGTAATAATAGAAAATCCAGAACCCTCAAACACGGTACCATACTCTAGGAGTTGGCATGCTAGTGGTAAGATCAAATCCCTTGCATTACAAGATCATAAGTTCTTGAAGGACCAAGTTTTGCTCTCACAAGGAATTCTATCTATATAATTGCATCTGATGTGAGTTGTTTGATTCAAAAGCTTATTAGTGGAGGCAGTTGAAGGAAATCAAATTAGCATAAGATGAATCACTTCATCATATGAACCTAGTATATGTGAATGGTTTACTTCACTGACTCACTTTGGAAAGAGACAAATTCATATTTGATGGGAACACAGAAAGTTACGGGTTGTTTCCAATTTTCCCATTAGTTTATGGATATGATAAAGATACATAGATCATGATTAGCTAGTATAAAGGGAAACTTCCTATAACCTATATGGATGATAAACTTAGCTTCATGGAATTGTGGGTAATGAAAAGTTATAATAGAAGAGAATGACACAAAAGGTATACGGTAAACATGAGTACAACAATGGGGAAGAGACCTTATATAAGCTCTTTTGTATTTTACAATATTGACACTGTAGTAATTAGGAGGATACTTTTATGATATAATGCTTTTCAACTTCAAAATTAGAAGCATTAACATGTTGTAACAAGGGAATGGACTACTTTATGCATGTTTTCTATTTTAGACCATTCCCAACATAGCAAACAGATGGAAAAAATAGTGGTGAATGCTGAGAAGACATTGGCATTGCTAAACAAGCTAAACTAAAAAGGGTTGTTGCATTGACAATCCTTTTATTATAGAACTTTACTACTCTTATTTTGTTATTAGTATGTTTTGCATGTATATTGGGATCTTATCACATCATTTAATGAAATGTACATTTCCTTTATCTCTTTGTTGTTTCGAAATCAAGATATGTTGTTGTGAAAATAATATTTAGCATTTTATTGTTGTCCATGATTGGATAAATATAATGGTAAAAATGATCGAACCCTAACGCGTGTTATACAAAATGTTAAGAGGCAATCCTCACCCTTTTTAAAACTTTTTGACACTCATAATTGATTCCATGGATCTATTCAAAGCATTTTGACCAAATCAATTTTGTAAAACAAAAAAAAACTTTCGCCAAAATATTTCTAAAAAATTGAATTTGCTTTTTGATTTCAGAAATAATTCAATGTTTACTTAAAACAATGTTTAGACACCATTTTGTAAAGATCATTCAAGTAATTTCTATTTTAAGGTGACCAAATAATTTTAAACCATGACATGAAAAATTAAAAAAAAACTAACTCACATCTAATGTGTCTTATGCCATATTTTAGTTTTATGTATAATCGCATGTAGTTCGGTTTGCTAGTTAGTGATTCACAAAAACACAGTCCCAAACCATTACACAAGACGAGGATAAAATTTATTGATTCTAACTGCTTACACCTAAAATGATGAAAAGCTATCTTTGCTATCCCATCATGTTCTAAAAATATACCCCTTGTTGTCTTTATTTGAGTTTAAATAAGTTTTTCTTTCATAAAACCTTGACTAGAATCACACCTCATACTAGGGGCAAGCAGAAATTTAAAGATCAAAATCGAAGGCAGGTCGTGAAAAGCCAAAGAACCTGAGAAATCCAAATGATGGAGGTGGCATCCCTAAACGAAGAATAAAAATGACTAAGTCAATGTCAAAACAAAATAAGAATGCTCCACTAAAGCAAACAAAAAAAGGGGCAAATAAAAGATATACAATTGAAAGACACAATGACAGTGATCCTAAGTCTTTAAAACCTTGAAATAGTTTTTGAGATTACGCCATTCTTTCATAGTCAAAAGTCATAGCCTGCATTACATGCCCTTAAAAAATCCTTTCTAATCAAGGATGTAAGCAACTTGGACCAATATATGGTGTTCTCAAAATGTGAAAGAACTTTTTCATAAAAATCATGACATTGCGAACAAAGCTACTCATTATTATTCATGTTGATAAATAAATGCTAAAAATGAGACATTTTTTTTCTCAATAAAATCTCGAGTTTTACTCGAGCCTCTTTCTTTGAGAAAAAAATAGAAGGTCACCTCATCATGTACCTTCATCAATTTCAATCTTGACTGAATAAAAGATCAAATTATCTTTTTTCCTACAGATTAAACCCACAGGAATTGTAAGAAATTCAAAACACACATTGACTATGTGGGATGAAGAGTCAAAAGACCAAAAGAACTCTTCTTAGAAATTACAAACCTCATCCATCAAACAATAAAGAGATGATAAGAAAAAAGGGGTCTATATTTCAAAACAGGTAAAATACATGCATAAACTCATCTTAGAATGTTTTAAGAAAGATTTCTCAAAAGCTGCCAGAAGGTTCAACAAATGTAAACCATTGGAAATCCAATGGTTTACATTGGATTCATGAAAAATCCTAGATATTTCTCACACCACGGGCAAATCACCTGAACACAAATCATTCATGAAAGATCCTATATATTTTTCACACAACAGGCATGTTACCTAATCACAAACCACGAGAAGATCACCCAAACACAGACCATTTGTTAAAGATCCTAGATATTTTTCACACAATGGGTAGGTTACCCAATCATAAACCATACAGGTTACTCGATCATGAACCATAGGTATGTCACCTAAATAGAGACCACATCTAGGTTACTTGATCACGAACTACGGATAGGTCACTCGAACACAAACCATTCATGAAAGATCCTAGATATTTTTCACACAATGGACAGGTTACTTAATCACAAACCACAGACAGGTCACCAGAACACAGATCATTAATGAAAGATCCTAGATATTTTTCACATAACGAGCAGGTTACTAGATCAAGAACCACAGGTAGGTCACTCGAATAGAGATCATGAATAGGTTACCCAATCACAAACCACAAATAGGTCACTCGAACATAGACTATAGGCAGGTTACCTGATCCTAAACCACGATCAGGTTACCTGAATAGTGACCATAAACAAGTTACTCGATCATGAACCACAGACATGTCACCCAAACACAGACCATTCATGAGAAATCCTAGATATTTTTCATATAAAGGGTCAACGCTTAAATACCAAACACCATTTTCTTTTCTATACAAGCTTACTTTCTAAAGTCCTTTAGAAGACTTTATACCTGAAATATTATAAAGAGGGGGAGTAAGTGTCATAATCTAATTTTGGACCCCCCCTACAAAAATATATATTTTCATTAAAATATTTTAAAAAAATAAAAATCTGAAATCTGAAAATATTTTTAGGATATGAGAGGAATAAGTCTTTCAACTGCCACAGACCAAAATGCCAGAAGATTGCCAAATTTGGATATTTTGATAAAATGAGATGAAGAAAGATTTTATAGAAAGAAAATTGAGGTTGAAATCCAAAGTAGACCAAAATTATAAGAATTAACTAAATTTAAAGACTTGATTAAACCTCTAATAAGCTTAATCAACTTATTTAATGACTTAATTGAACGAAAATTATGTTTGCAGTAATTTGAATCAATTCATAAAGATTAGAAGATTCAATACACAATTGAAACTTTGAAATGCTATATTGTTGTAATCAGGGGTTCAATTGTAAAAAATTTAAAGGTTCAAGGCTTATTAAAGGTGAAATTAAAGAATTTAAAAAATAAAGAATAAAGTGCAAAAGGCGCGTGAGTCAATGGACTTAAATTAATCAAATTAGGTGTTCAATTGAAAAAAAATTAAAGATTGAAGGCTAATTAAGGGTCAAGTTAAATAATTTCAAAACCAAAGATCAAAGTGCAAAAAGCATGTGAGTTTAGGGACTTAAAGTAATCAAATCAGAGTTAATTTGAAAGAAATTAAAAATTTAATGGTTAATATGGGTCAAATTGCATAATCTGGAAACCAAGGACTAATTTGTAAAATGCTCTTAAATTAAAGGATTTAAATCAAGGTTTACAGGGGTGCAATTGCAAAAATTAAAAAGTTTATGAGTCAATTGAGGGTGTATATGTTAGAAATTAGAAAGACAAGGATTAATTTGAAATTTACCAAAACCCCAATTAGAAACCATAATTCCTAAGTTTTAAATATATCACGTCACTCATTTTTAAAAGAGAGACCAAATGACATGTCGTCTCATCCCTATTTATCATCTTCTTTAGCAGATAAAAGTTGATCGAGATACCACTTTGAGATGAATGAATGTTGCATCTTTGACTACCTCAAAGGCTCCAACCACCACCTCTTTGAGATGAATGATCGGCTACTCCCATAAAATATTTACATCTCATGTGCTTCAAAGATGTTGACAACATCTTGTCCATAATCAGCCTCATTTGTGTTGATAGATGTAAGTTGATTGGAGGCCAATCTTTCAATGAATGAATAAAGAGTTCTAGACCTCCAAATCAGATGAGGTTTGTTTCTAATGGTAGATATACATCCCTTCTATATGATTCGTGTTTGCCTATGACACATTTATATCTTATTTTCATGATGATCTCACCAAAGTGTCTCATTTAATGAACCATAACTGAAGAAGAAAAATTCCATGTTTGAGTAGACTTTGTGGTTTTCCTTCTCTTGATAGGTTTGAGCTCATAAAAGGATAAAATGGACCAGAATACACCTTTTTAAATAGGTTAGAGGAGAGGATGAGGAAGAATTTTCTATAAACCACTCATCTTGTGCAAAACCACCATGGGTTCACAACTTCTAGTTTTGGTTTGCTTATAAAAAGGCAGGTGCTCTTGAGGAGAAAAAATAGGGGACAATAGAGAGAAAATAAAGAGGAAAATAGAGAGAAAGTAGAGAAAAATCCTTGAGTAAAAAGAGTGGAAAGTTTAAGAAAATCATGTGAAAAGTTGAAGGAAGAAAAGAGAAAAGAACAAGTTCATACAAGCTAAGGATTAAAAGCTTGTTAGAATGTTTTTCAAGTTCTTGCTAGAATATTTATTGTGCATCTATTATGATTAGTTGTAGTATAATGGACAATATTTGTGATTTAATATGTCTAATCATGTTTTAAACTAATATGCACACTTTAGAATGTATGCTCAAGGTAGTTTTTAAATAAATAGTTTGAATGTTAATCTTCTTTAATCTTTATATGAACTTGGGGTAATAGTTTGGAAGGATATACTTCGACCTTTTGAAGCAAATAAATATTGAACATATTATGCACTTTGGTCAATTATGGGGGCATAGCTAACTTGTATGCCACTAGTCCAATTCTCTATACAATTTTAAAGGGCCCAATGTATCTCGATGCTAGTTTCCCCTTCATACCAAATCTTAACAAATGCTTCCACAGGGCCACCTTTAAAGACACTTTATCACCCACTTCAAACTTAAGAGGTCTTATTTGAATATCAACATATTTCTTTTGTCTGTCCTGGGCGGCTTTCGTTCTATCTTTAATAATCCTCACTTTTTCAAAGGTTATTTCTATCAATTTTTCTCCACATAGCTTTTTGTCTACCACCTCTTCCCAGCACACTGACATTCTACATCTCCTACCATAGAGAGCTTCGTATGGAGCCATTCCTATTGTAGCTTGATAGTTGTTGTTGTATATGAATTCTACAAGCGATAGTTGATCATTTCACTTTCCTCCAAACTCCAAAATGCATGCCTTTAATAAATCCTCCAAAATCTGAATGGTTCTCTCAGATTGTCCATCGACCTGTAGATGAAAAGTTGTACTTAAATCCAATCGTGTTCCTAACACATGTTGAATACTCGACCATAATCAAGAAGTAAACCAGGGATCCCGATATGAAATAGTGGATACTAGAATTCCATACAGTTTTATCACTTCTCTCACATACAACTGAGCCAATCTATCCATCGAGTTTGTCATTTTCATGGGTAGGAATAAAAAAGACTTAGTTAACCGGTCTACAATAACCCATATTACATTATTACCCTTCTTTCCTTTAGGCAGGCCTGTTATAAAATCCATAGTTATGTTATCTCATTTCCATTCAGGAATTAAAAGGGGTTGTAAGGGTCCCGCAGGTTTTTGGTGTTCTACCTTTACTTGCTGATATATTCCATACTTGGCTATATATTCAGTTATATCCCTTTTCATTTTTTGCCACCAATAATACTCTTTTAAATCTTTATACATCATAGTACTCCTAGGATAAACTATAAATTTTGACTAATAAACCTCTTTTAGCACATCATTCTTAATAATCATATCTCATGGAACGTACATTCGTTTATCCCTCATTACTACATCATCATTTGAAATCTTGTAAAGTGTCTAAACCCCATGTCCAACTTTCTTCTCACTTTTTTAGTCTTTGCATCCCTCAATTGAGCTTCATGTATTCTATCTTGAAAGGTAGATCATACCTTTAATTGTGCTACTAATGACCTTTTGGGTCCTAGGCTTAACTAAGCATTTATTCTCCTAATTTTTGTCATCTCCCTTCTATCTCCATTATTGGAGTCCCCTTTTTTTATCCAATTTTGTCTACTTATTACATCTATCACCACATTTGCCTTCACATGGTGGTAGTCTATTATGCAATCATAGTATTTAATTAGCTCTACCCATCTCCTTTGTCTCATGTTCGATTTTTTATGTGACATGAGATACTTTAAGCTCTTGTGATCTATAAATGTTTGGACTCGAGAACCATACAAGTAGTGTCTCCACACCCTCAATGCAAACACAACTATCGTAAGTTCAAGATCATGAACTAGATAGTTAAGTTCTTGTGGCTTTAATTGTCGAGATGCATACGTTATAACTTTTCCATGTTGCATTAACATACAACCAAGCCCTATTCTTGATGCATCATTGTATACTATATAGCCTTCTGTTGAGCCATATAATTGGTCCAAGTTTGTCTTTACACTTGGAGGATAGGTGGTACCTCATGAGCAATCATGTTCAAGTTAGGTTAAGCTTATTATGGTATCTGGTGTGTGGCATATGATATCTATGATGAACTTGAGAACTTGCAAACATTTTTATTAGAGTGTGTTTTTTTTCAAAATATCCATGGACATGCCCCTCAAGTGTCTAGATAAAATAAGTGTATGATCAACTCCACTTAAGCCCTTAAATTAGTGTTATGTAGGATTAAGTTATGATAATAAGGACACACCTTTAGAAGGAACAATTATTAGCTAATTAGGGTTTAGCCAAACTAATTGTGACCATCTGATCATGCTATCAGGCCCCTAGAAAGGATAACCATAAGGTTATGCAAAGGGAAATACATTGAAAAGAGTGTAAGAGTTATGGATTGCATAGGGGTACCATCGCTCTATTCTAGTACAATTCATTAATGATGTAGGGAATTAAACGATGAAGAGTTAACATGTGGCATGCCTAATACAAGTTGTTTCATTGGCATTTTTTTTTTAAGTGGTTGTCAAACTCTTCATGACCAAAAGAATAACCTTTATTAGTTGAGTGGATTCACTAGTCATTGATCATTATAAAAATGTTTTTTCTAGTTTGATTTTTAGCATGATTACTAACATGTTATTATTTTAACAAATTAGTCCCACTAGACACGTTAATTTCTTGAATTGTTGAATGCAAATATTATGATCAATTATTGTTAACCTTATGATTGATAGTTAATTCTTTGAACAATATGTTACATGTTCTTCATTTTTTCCGTCCAACATGGAGAAACTAAAATTAATAACTTAATCATGATCAAAGATAAGTAACAGCCTCATAAACCGAAAAGAATGTGAATTTCTTTACTTGATTTTAACAAGTTAAAAAAAAATTAATGTAAAAAAAAAAAACCAAAACAAAGCAAGTAAATAAAGGTATAGAAACCTGTAAATAAAAAATGTTACAAATAGTAGAAAGTAAGCTAATCATGGTTTTCACCTACTAGATGACTTATTTATAATATATCAAAGATTGAATTGCACATAAACTTAAAATCATAGTATAATATAAAATATTTATGGCAGATAAGGACATTACAATCTCAATCTTAGCACAATTTGTATTCTTTTAATTGTTTGTATTCTCTAGGAAATTACATGTGTTCTCATTACACTGCAACATCCATTGATTTAGCTGTTAAAGAATAGTAGATTTCAGCTTCCTTTATTGTCTTACTAAAAAAGCAAAGTGAGCAATTGGTTTAAAAATATTTTCTCCTATAACATTTTTGATATAAACACTTCTTTGTATTGATACACTAACATTTTTTATTATCTCAATTAAGTACTTCAATCAATTTTTGATTTTTCAATGCGGCTTTATATATATATATATATATATATATATATAAAAGAGTACCGCTAAAATATATAATAAAATTATAAATAATTTTAAACTAAAATAGATATTTTTAAAAAGAAATCTTTGTAATTATAGTAGTTATCTACGTTTGTTTAGGTTAACACTATCTTATGATTAATGAAAACTAATAAATAAATTATTAATAAAGTTGAAAATATTTATTATTTTAAAAAGATATAAATCATGTGATTGTAAAATAAATGGAAAATATGAATAGAATTGGAATAATTGAAAGTTGATATACCAAAACAAAAAAAAAAACTCATGTATATGATTGAGAAAAATTGAAATCTGACAAATTTCCTTTAGTAAAGGTGAAATAGAAAATAGAGTAATCAACGGAAGTGCTTGATTAGAAGATTGATAAAACCTGGTGTGCTTAAATGAAAGAAATTTAAAATCATATACTTGTTATCCAAAAATATATTTATTCATGTGTAATAATTTGCCATACAGCGGTGAATTGGCCAGCAATGTCTCTACTGCAGCTTGAGTGCCTAACATTTGTTTTCTCCCTCTGCTTTTATCCCCACCCGGCGTGAATGGTTACGTCCATGTATAATGTTTAACCTCCAGATACATTGCTATATATCAGATCAACATTCCATTAATCTCATTATATTCCCATTCATTCGGTACACTACTATATATTTTACATGTTAACCTAGAAATTTTGGACATTTTCTGCCCCAAAAAGAGTTCGAAAACAATAAGTCGGCAGTTATATCACATTCAAAGGGAGCTGATAAGAGAGGGCGAAAAGCATGTGCTACGGCTGGCCTTTCTGATTAATTATGCTCCACTAGGAATCTAGGAGGTGCATCTTACTGTTTGTGATCCGAGCCAGGATTAGCATCTCCTTCTGATCCTCGCCGCTTCTTCTTCCCCTCCCCGTGCCTTGACCGTCTAGGTGCCTCATCCTCACTTTCACTCTCATCGTTTCTATTGCTATTTACAGCACCAAATTGATCTTCATGGGAAGCCTTGTATGTTTCCTGCGGGTATCTTGTCTCATCATTTGATTCCCCAGCTGCACCCCTAACCAGATCTGATTCTATACTATGTCTGTCAATTCGATCACTGGGTGCTGCTCTCTGATCTCTCTTAAAAGACCGGTTATTGTTCTGGGAGGATGATGCGAGAAGTGGTGCAAACATGCCACCTGGCCGAGGGCCTCGAAGAGGATTTGATGCAGTGGGACCCATTCCCCCCATAAACGGAGCACGTCCTGAACCCATCATCATCCCAAATCCACCAGCTGGAAACATAGCTCCTGGCTGGGAAGGCCGCCCAGGAAACATCATGCCAGATGTAGCACCAGTAAAATCACCAGAAAACCTCGGACCATATGGGGCGAATCCACGGGGAGCCACACCAAAGAGATCTGGCATTCCGAAGCTATCAGGTGTAACAGCTCCGTATGAAAAACCATCAGCACCCATCATCATGGGGGGGAAAGCTCTCATGCCGGGGATGGGTCTTGCCCCACGGGCAATTGCAATGTGAGGAGGCCACATGATTCCTCTACCTCTCCCTCTGCCTTGAGCTGCTGCTCCAAGAGGATGCCCGAAGGCTTCCACCTCCTCTTCACTTTCTTCCTCCTCCTCTTCTTCATTGTCCTCAAATGGGACAATGTCAGGGTTTTCACCACCACTGTCAGGATTGACTCCTTTTTCTTTTTCCTCTTCTCGTTTTGCTTCAGCTGCAACTGAGATTGCCTGCATCCCATAAAGGAATATTATTTAAATACATTTGGTTCATTGCATTCCATAATTTGGAGAGCTGCACCTTAGAATCAAATAATAGCGAGTGTAGTACGGCCACCTCCCTAAAACCTTACCTACAACCACAGACTTCTAGTTTTGTATTTGTTTCTAGTTCTAAAAATTCAATTTATGCTACATTTATTGATGACTCGTTTCATATCATGATTCAAAGATTACAAAATCAGTGTGGTTAAGTGTACAGAATCAAAGACAACAAAGAGATGAAGGAGGTGTTTTCCACGATTGAGATAAGTTGGCACATAAACAAGAAATAAGAAAACTGAAGTTAATTCATTCCTTAGAACATAAATAAGAAAAAATAAAACTGACATTAATTCGATCCTTTATGCTTCTTACTATAATTACATTGAAGGAATGAACAGAAAAAGAAAGAATATCAGCCTCTATTTTCTTCTTGTCCTTCGATGAACTCTTCCCTCTCTTCTACTAACCAATTCAATCACTTTTGAACCATGACAATTGGTATCATGAAAAGTAATTGAACCTGTTGAATAAGTTTAGTAGAAGAAAAGAAAGAATTCATTAAGGGAGAAGAAAAAAATAAAGACACAGAGGAAGATAAATATTTTCTTTCATTTTCGATTCATGCCTTTAATGTAATTTAGTTACAAAATATATAGTGAGAAGCATAAATAAGAACCCCTGTTGTTAGCCACACACGTGACTGAAATATGAAGTAACCAGCTCTTGCAAGTGATCGACAGAAATTAAAATAAACTACTTTAACAAGCAAGGACATTATCATCTAAAAGACATTGACAACATGCATGAATTCTGTATTTTTTGTACAAGCTAATGTTAATTCTTCTATGCTGTTAAGTCAAACACAAACTGCAGGTAGAAGCAAATAAAATCATTTAATATTCAAGCTACTATAAATTCTACTATGCTGTTAAATCAAATACAAACTGAGGTGGAAACGAATGAAATCAAGTATATTCAAGTAATTTTATAAGACTTCCTTGTTGGAAAACATGACACTAGTCATTGAATATATAGGATTGATCCGTGGCCACTTGCAGCTAGGATTAAGTTTTGTTGATATAAGTGCTAATAATGCACATGAAAAGAAAGCATGTTACAAATAAAATTTGATAATTGCTTCTGGCAGGGCACAAATTGCTTAAACTTTGATAGTTGTAGGATGATATTCCTTAATGTTTAGCTTCGGAAATTTAATTGAACATTTCTTCTGGATGGAGGACTACTTTACTAGCATCCCAAAAACTTATCATCACCCAGCAAGCACTGAGTTGGCATGCATACCACGCCTTAATGGATATATAATTTTTATGAGATATTATTACCTATATGGAATTCTGGAAAATAAACCAGAGAGAAAAGGTAGGAAAAAGTGAGAAAAAACTGGAAAAATGAAACTTTTGTTTGCTTTTATTAGTTATTTAACATTAGGGATTCTCACTAAAATCTTATGGAAACTAAATGGGAGATAATTAAAAATTTAAAATTATAAATGCCAAAGTGAAATGTCATTAAATTAGCAAGGACTAAAATATAGTTGATCTATTTGGTAACTATTTGTGATAATGGTGAACTAGGTGGAATAGGTATGTATGTTATAAAATAATTATAAAAATTATAATAACCTATAGAGCATCGCATTCCTTCAAGAAATAACCATACCTTGTAGATAAAAAAAATAAAAATCAATCACGTACTTCTGTACCAGAAAAACCCTTTTGATCACTAATGAGGAAAAAGTTTATAAAACCCTTGAAAAGGTCATTTATAGAATAACATGATTGATTGATTGTCATTTAAAATCTAAAAGGACTCAAGTAAAAAATATTTAAGAAAACTATACTAGAAATGTTGTTAAAGTGCAAATACTATATGGTGGTCATCTCAATCAATCAAGAAAGCAACATCCTCCATCCCATGTTAAGAACTACTTTGGTTGGTAAGCTTTGGATCTAATATCTTGTCTTTTACATGATCCCTTACCACTTGTGATACAACCCAATATACATATTTACCATTCCTCTCCATAATTACTACATGACCATAAGAAGGTTAGCACATTCTAAACGCAGGGGAAATGGGCAATAAACTCATTATTTTAAGATTCTCAACAGCAAAATTTTCAAAGTGTATAACTGCATTAATTGCCAAATGAGGAAAGGACAATGACACATCACATCCTTCTTTCTTTCCATCTCTTTCTTCATTCCATAAATAGTTAAAGTGCTTCTTTATCTACCTCACCATGTTTTTAAATAAAAAAAAATTCATGGAACAAGCATACCATGAGGTCGCTATCCGGCTCCAGATAAAGTAAGGACGCCAATTGCTCACCAATAGAGGGTTCTAGCTCCTGACAATCTCTACTAATCTGCATTCATGAAAAGTACAAACATTCCTAGAAATAAGTAAATAGACACACTATAGCATTAGAGAAGACTAGAAATGGCTAGCTCGACTAATATTAGGACTTCACTACACACACAGCTCAAATAACCAATTTATATTACCAAGAAAACTATCATAACAAAAGAAGTGTGGTAAAACCATATTGATATAAATGATTTTGAAATGTGGAGTTCAGTTATTAATATTTTATGAAAGAGCTACTTAAATTTCTAGATGATTGCACTAATACAAAACTAACAGTGGTAACAATAATAATTAATTACTAGCTACAGACACTAGTGATTCTTTGGATGATTACAATTTTGTTTCAATTGTTTTGCAGTTTTTTTGTTTTAAGTATAACATTATCCAATAATTCACATAAATCAAAGAAAAATTTCTTAAATAAAGATATATTTCAGATCCTTTGTCACTTGGATTTTATTTTTTTACTAATGCCTTATCTCCAAATTTTATTTAATGAATTATTTATTTATTTAACTTAGATAAAGCATCAATGCATATTATCTACTTGAATCAACAATAAGAATACAAAATCCCAAAACATGTGAAGATAGCAAGGAAAAGGAACAGATTAATTAAATTCAACTATATTATCTTTCAATTATTGAAAATAAAAAAATTACTGGCATGATAAATTATTACTTGATAATTTCAATAGATGAAATTGAACCGAGGAAACAATTGCATTTTATTAATCATAGGAGTTGTCTGTTTTGCTGGATACCGATAGTTAATAATAGAAAATAAATGAAAGTTATTGCTTAAATTGAAAACAGCATGCACAAATTGTAATTTGATTGGATTATGAAAAAGCAGCGGGGTTGATATGGAAATTTTAAATAAAAATAATTAAGTTATAACTACATTGGAAATATAAGAACTAACTAATAATTTATCATTTCCTCGAAACATTACATTTACAATTGAAAATTTGGTGAACTGTGATTTATGATTTCTATTTACTTTAACCCTAAGCTTGACACAAAAGAATTATACAATCTTTTCAAATATAGATTTGAAGAGCAGGCATTGGGTATCATCAAATATTCATCAGACAAAGTATCCTACAGGCATTGATAAGAGTGAAGTTCCTTGTATGATTCTCAAAAAGGATAGTGCTAATGCTTTATGTCCTTTATTTACCAAATGAGGTGGCTGTAAGCAAAACCCAAATACAGTATCTTTATGAGAGGCAACCAAGGTTGGGTTGTTTATAATATTCAACGGGAGAAAAAGTTAATTTTATTCTGATAATTAATATTCAATGTTATCCAAATGCATAGGTAGGGTGCTTATTTATCTTTTTACATGAACCAAACCATATCAATAAGAAAACCTATTAAGTAGTCCTAATTCAGTAAGAAACTAAAATAATCTAAATTCCTATTTTAACTATTAATGAATACTAATAGAAGTCATACAGCATTAAAATTCCTAAACAATCAAATATTAATTCCCATAGTTGGGAACTTGAATGTAGTTGGTAAGGCAGATTTATTAGAATACAATTTCATATAAACTAATACTAATATTAAAAAAAAAAAACTCATTCTTTACGAGCAGATAACTGTAAGTCCTCACACATACAGTACAAACAGTATATCTTTTCATGCAATGAAATAGAAGATGAACAAAAGAATAAACTAGACAAAGACCAAAGGTACTACCTTCACTGGTAAGTTCTCATTGAACGGGTTTCTCAAGTGACGAGTCTTGTGGAAGGACAGTTCACACAACTGCAAGTGGGAAATTGCAATTAGCTACATCATACATTACTAATATTTAAATCGTACACATTTTTTTTTTAATTTTAATATGCCCCCATTCATTAATAAATGTCCAATGCACATATCTGTTGTGATAAATATGACTTTGAAAAGCAGCTGCAGTCTGTTTCTGTTAGCCACGCAAAACATTTGAAGGATAGCCGTGAACTCAAAACAAAAATACCCCATATGATATGGAGCCAAAATCTTGAGCAAGGCCACTCAGGACTCTGAAAGACAAGTAATTAATGCATCATGACATTCAGGAGCCTGTATTGTTTCTTATTACCCATTGTTACTTCTGTAACTGAAGTAGCCTCCAAGTCAAGTTAAAAATACAATACGTTTATGTTGCATGATTAATGCCCAAAAACAAACACAACTGCATGCATTTTGAGATGTGTATATAGTCTGATTGTCATCAAAGAACCAGTCTAAAAGTAGTTAGTGTTACCAGAGCAATTGAATAAACTTTTGAAGATATTATCTTTCTCATGAAGAAGATTTGAGCTCCTCATTCTATTTCTTATTCAATATAAGAATACTAGTATTTCTTTATTTAGTCCAGGTCTACTTAGCATTATGAATTTTCAGTCCTATATACATATGCTAATGTAATCATTTAATTTAATGGAGAACACGATCCTTTAAAAAAAATCCAGCAATTTGTTCCTTATGATCATGTGGTGCATTAAGCTGACACGTGAGAGTTGAGAACACTTAGTTTGATGCTTTAAGTTGTGCTTGCTACGAAACTATAAGAAATGTGTTTAGAAACTAGTATTTACTTGAACATATGTTTTCTATTCTACCAGTTCTCTAGAAAATAAGAGAACTACTAAAAGTTGTTTTCCAAATTCTCCTTCTTAATAAACAAGGGCCCTCTTATCTATCACTTTTACTTCGGATCAAGAAACTGATAATCATTTTATAATGGAAGTATCACATCTTGCCATTCAAATCATAAACAAACATAGAAGGAAAAAATACCTTCAACCATTTGACTGAGAAATTCCTCCCATAATGTGCAGTTCCATGTGCATATTTCCAATTCCCTCCACCAACAGAAGCACCAATTTTGGATGTCATCTTTGCACAACCCTATCAACCATATATGATTTAATGCTTAGCATCTCAGACAGAGCAAACAAGAGCAATTTCATGCAACTAGAAACCAAGTAAGCCATGTAGCAGCCTTAATCAAGACAAATCCAAAAAACTATATATTTTTTGGAAAATCAGGAATCCACTCTACCAAATTAAGCAACTAACTGAGCAATAAATTCCAAACATACCTGGAAATGCCGAGTCCGGTTTACTGAGAAAATCAAGATTACATTTTCAGCAGAGTCAAAAGCTTCATTCAGTTTAGGTTCATTGCTCCTTTGTGTTGCCCATACTCCTTGCTGCACAGATAACTCCAAATTTTCAAGGTTGCAGCTCTTAACAATGAAGTACCTAAAGCCCAAGTCAAAGAAATAAGTTAAGTGCATTCAATTATGGAAAAGAGAAAACTAGGTGCTTCAATTGAAGGAAACCAAAATAACACCCTAGAAGTTCAATAAACAGAAAACACACAAGAATTAGATTAGAAAAAAACATAGTGAACTAGCATATTCATAGCCACGAAGAACAGGCTACTAACAGCTTGACCGGCAACCAGAAAACCACCACATACAGCACATGGAACATCAGAAACCACCCCCCCCCCCCCCCCCCCCCCCCCCCCCATATCAATTAAATCACTTTCAACTCTTCCAGACCCAACTTATTCGCTGAATGACATGTCGCATTACAGATAGCAATTAATGATGTTCAAAAGGAAAGGTATTTGAAAGGCTTGGTACTATCATTAACAACTGTATCTTAAATTTAGTAACAAGTTGTGGGAAAGTTCATACACCTCAAACCTAGCTAACAACAAACCAGTTATGTGGTAAGTCAGGGCAGCAAATAAAAATTCTCAAACCATAGCACCTTAAAAACCACCAATTGATGCAACTTCCATCACGACTTCATACTCAACAAAGTCAAACAAGTAAGAGAATCACAGTTCGTTGATGCCACTCCCATCATGATTTCATGCTCCATTTCCTCTACTCTTCCTTTCCTGTCTTTCCAGGTAGATTCTAGCAAAGGAAAGACAAGTGATGATTGATTCTAGTATTTAAAAACTATGAAGTACAACCATCAACTGAAGGTTGGTTCAACTAGATGATCTAATTTATTGGATAATCCTATAGCTTAGCCATCCCTGCCCTTTCAATTATGTCAGATGCTTGGCTCCTTCTATACTTTGAGAGGATTATTCCTGTTTGAGAGATTTCAATAAAATTAATCAAAATAACCTCACTGTAACCATATGAAGACTAAAACAACCAACTAATTAGATCTGCAACTTACCAAACCTTAAAAAGAGTAGAATCCTCTATCTTGTATTTATCTTTATGATATTTAATTTAATTATTATTTCTAAGCTTGAGCCTAGGCCCTGATTACATTGATGAAGGCACCTTTTTTAAGATAATGAAAGATATCATTAATGAAAGGAAGAAATTATACAGAGAGAGTTAGGAGAATAGGCCATCCTCCAAACTAAGAAACAAAGCACAGCAAAACTATGATAATAACGCATTCCAATTTCACTTCAGTCAGCTAAAAAAAACCCCGAAAAAGCACCTGAAGCACGATACCATAACGAAGCAAGAGACACTACTCTACCTAAAATCGATTGTGTTTATGTAAACTGGGCTTAAAAGCTCTAAAATTCCTCTCGAATCAAACACAACAAATGGACCCCACAGGCTGCAGAACACCATAAAATATTATGGTCCTTCCTTCTCCCAAAACCCCATAGGAAATTGACAATAACCATGCAACCACTTGGAATAACCAAGGCTCTCTACTAACTTAAACAATCAATGCCATATATTCCACTTACTCACCAAATAATGTAAGGGCTTTCAAAGGAGACTAGGAAGATAAGATACACTCCTTGAAAGGTAAAACCAAAGACAAGGGAGCATTCCAGTTCCACTGTGTGTCAGCTAAAGAGATTCCTCTAAAGGACTCTGGAGTTAAGATCCATAGCGATGGGAAAAGAACTATCCTAGCCCACAAAAGCAATCTTAAATTAGAACAGTCCTGAAAGTTCTGAAGTTCCTTCACATCCAAAGAGTCCATATAACTGCTAGCATAGCACTTGTCTGTAAAAGCTTGCAACCCTTGCTCTTACTAAAACGTAAAAACAGTCTGAACCACATACCATATGCTATCAGTGGCACAGTAACAGGTGACTCCCATCATGACACACAGCAAAAGTGTCAGGAAAAAGCAACTCATGAAACCTGCAACGAGTCACTAGACTTAATCATCTAGACTTAATCATATCGAGTACCAAATAAAAACAAATGTTTTAACATCAGATACTTCTCTGGCTTTCCAGATATGATTGACCACAGGAAAGCACAAAGATCTGAGGTGTACAAAAGTTTTCAAGAAAACTTGCTAGAACTATCTAATGTCCAATAAGGATGTAGGATGTAAAACAGGTAACAACAAGAGGAAGTCCACTGTTTTCTATCCATTGGTATTTCTAAAGATCCCAACCAATAGACTCACCCCCAGTATGAATACACAAACCATTACCAACTTTATATCTTAGAGCAAAAACAAGGAAGAAACTGTGCTATGAACTTCCGAGGACTCACATGCATGATTAGCCATCCTACTGTGGGAATAACAACCATTTCTTTGAAGAAAACATTTGCTGTCAATGCCTCTTTGCCATAGGAAATGAACTTCAGAAGGAAAGATCCATAGCCATTTTCCCATAAAGAAAATATTCTCACTTAAACTGACCTGCACTAAAAGCCCCTTCAATAGTACAGCAGCAACACCTCCCAGCAGACCACATGGTCTCTATAACTGAACTTTTGACGGATCATAAGAAATCCCCATTGCAAAAAAATTGGAATCCTAAAAGAACAATTATCAAGGGATGCTACAAAGAAGCTTGAAATGAGCGATCCTACCCACAACATAAAATAAATAAATACGCCTTCCCACCCATCCAAATCCTTCTGATACCTGCTCAACCAAAGCTTCCCAAAAGGCTGGCAAGGGTAGATCACCTCTGAAAGAAACCTAAGCATGTCAAATACCAATCTCGAGTAACCAACCCAGTGAGTGAGGCATAGCCTTCAAGCACATTACTAATAGACTTTGACATGGGAATAGCCACCCTGATACTCTTTTTCGCATTAATTCTCAAGCCAAATAGCTTCTCAAAAATCAACATGGAGAACACATTGCCAAGCCCCTGGCTATCATTTGATAGAAAGAAAATGTTATCATCAATGAATTGCAAATGTGACTGAAAATATCCTCACAACCAACTAGAAACCCCTATATAAATCAATCTTCTCAGAACATCCATTATCACATAAACCAAAATATTATACAGGGGATAACCTTTCTGAGGACCTCTTGAATAAAATAAAAAAACTATTTCTCAACTCAACTTGACACCTTCCTCCATGAAAGTTCTAAATTACAGCATGCACCTTCTCAAACTCCCCTCCTAGTTGGCATCCTCCAGTACCTAATTAGCCACCAAAGCAGCATCTATAATCTAATCGAACATGCATAGACTCTAGGATCAAAAATTGTATCCACTATCCACCAACACCACAAAAAAAGCCTACTTCATAACACCATTAACAAAATCATGTATGAAGCTTTGACAACATTAATGGGGATATAATTCCTCACTCTCGTTGATTGGTTTTTCTTAGGAACCAGTATAATAAAAGACGAGTACATACTCCTGCTATTATCTAATTAGAGGAGCTATTATTAATTAATCCTTCCTTTTATTAATTTAGCAGTTTTAAAATCATTTCGTTATCACCCAAGGGTTATGAGGACATTAGCTAGGAGTTGTTCTAACTCAAGGTGTCTTGTTCCTATTCAGAAAGCTGTATCTACCTTAGTTAAGAACAATTAGACTTTTTTAAATGTAAAAGAGGCACCTCCTCTATGTTTTAGAAATGCTAGTTTATTAGCAAAACAGTATGTTCTACACACTATTACTTTATTCTCTTGTTTCAAGTTCCAACCTGAAAATCACTGAAATTATGGTTTTGACCTTGTTCGCAGTACAGTGAAAGTCAGACTTGGTTCCCTATGCTGCATCATAATGTTGATTTCCTGTGTCCTTATTTTGAAAATGAAACCTCGTTGAAGAAAGTTTGGATTCTCCACCAAACTCTGATGTCTACAACTTATTGACAAGTGAAAATCGGGATTCTCCACTGATCTATGATGTCTATCCCCCTTTTTATGATGTTGCTGAAATCAAGTAGAACACATGAAGAGCATGGAGCAGCTTAAGAAATATTATTAAATTACCACACTATAATGATCCTCTGCCTAAATGTATAATGCAGGCTCAAAGAAGGAATACAGAAAGTTATATGGTGGCAACAAATGTTGATGATGCAAAATGGGACTTTACTTACAATATATTGGCCAAGGAATCAAAAGTAGCGACAAATAACAAGTACATGTTAATTTTTCAACAATTACAATCATAAATGAGGCTAATATCTTGGACTCTTATAGTCTTGATGTACCAATACAGCGACAAGTTGCTTTAACCTGGGAACATAATACAAGAGCTATAGCCAATTAATCATTAATTTTGTTGATTCGTAGTTTTGATATTGTTCCAAGCTGTGTTAATATCAGGGTATTGAGGTATTAATTTGAGTATTGTTAATATTGAAGGTTTCTTACTCTTCTTCCTAGTCATCATGTCATCCCAAATTATTCTCAATCATTAGGATTTCAGTTATGCTTTCTTACCGAAATCATAATTTTTTCCATCACTAAAATCTATGTTCACTTTTATCAATTTCATTCTTGATTTTAGCACTCTTTTGCCGTTACTTGTTGCTTCTTATCTTTCTTGCATCATTCATTATCTCAACCCAACTCCAAGTGACATTTTCTACCATCACAACTCATTACAAGTCACACAATCAGTGAGGTCATCCTAGGATCTTTCAAACTTGTAATAACACAGCATTGCATACTGATATACTGCTTGAATTTTGTGTTCATGTTTAAGATATTGTTTAAGAACACATCCAGATTCTGTTTTCTGAGGTCTAAACAGCGTTGCAGGACCCAATTTCATCAAACAAATTGAAAAATAGGACTACTGTCTTGAGGACGCAATCCGAACTGAGCATTGATCACTCTTAGCTGACTCACAAAGGGAGCTAATCCATTCACAAAATTTGAAACATGAGCGAAAGCTTACTGACTATTCCCCACCTCCTAACCCAAAACAGACTGTAACACATATACATGTATACGCTCACGTGGACACATGAGAACTTTCACAGACATACATATTAATAAAACAATTTGTACATAGATAGGTGAGTGAATGAATAGTTAAGCATAAAGCAATAAGAATAAAGAGCATGAAAAACAAACTAGCATTCTCTTTGGGTTGTTCAGGCAAGCACTTATTACAGCCATGTGCATCAGTTACTTCCATGCATTCATCTAATTCTCTAATGAACCTTTTCTATGTTTTTTGATGCAAAGGAAGAACAGTCACTTGTAGCTTCTTCTTCTGTTAGCTGTCTGAATAAAAAAAAGATACTAAAGCACATGCTACCAATACACCGTTACTACAGAAGCAGCCAACTTTCAAAAGAGAAACACAACTAACCAGTTATCAGCCATTAATACAAAATGCATCAACTGAACAAGTACAGCATGTACTTGCAAATTCACTTATCACCTTGTGGAAATTAGACTAGAAGACACGTATGAGAAGAAGTAGGAAGTTTTGAGGTCAGTTGATCAAAGGAGCAAAAGGAACAAAGGGGTGATTCAATAAGAAAAGTCATGCATTTGGCTTAAGTTCATAAAGCAGACAGAAAAATAAGCAGGATTATTATATTATTGTGTAATTATCAAACACAAGGATATTTCTGTAATTTCCAGATTTGCTGGAAATTATCCAGGTCCAGGTTTCTATTTTATGTTTTAGTTGTCTGATTAGTCCTTAGTATAAAAGAACTCCTTAATTAATTAGGTTTGAATAGGGATAGCAGTATTTTCTTATTTAAGAATCCAAGGTAAATTAAGATGCTACTAAAAGGGCTACCAGCTTCACACTAGTAGGTTTTCTATTGAACCACACCTAGAAGACAGAAAGCTTGAGAATCACATATGATGCGGACAACAAAACAAGCAGGATTAGTCTTTTTTTTCTGAAATTATTGAACGTAAAGAAGTTTCTGTAATTTCCAGATCTGCTGAAAGTTATCTATTATTTGTCAAGTAGATTAAAATGGGATAGTAGTATACTCGTATTTAAGATCTAGGTCTTAGAATTTAACAGCGTAATGCTTTAGGTGTATGTGGAGTCTAAGAATAACTATGGTGTATGTGGAGTCTAAGAATTAACTATGTTTGTAAAGCTTTGTTAAGGTATCAGATTTATGTGGAGTCTAAGCATTTCCAGCAATATTACGATTTAATATAGAGTCATGTAGCCAATCTTAGGTGTAAATCCTGAGAAGCCTAGGTGTGAAGCTTGCTTAGTTTTTCTATCTTCTAGGTGTGATTCCCAGAAACCTAGTAATGTGAAAGCCAGTGGCCCTTTTACTTTTGTTCTAATTTAAATTACAATCCTGAATTCCCCTTTTCTTATACTCTAAACCCTTAAATGCCCAATTTCCACCCCTAATCCTTCAAAACCCTAATAGAACAGATACTTCAAAGACATCCTGCGTTAGTTCTTTGTTACTTCACACATATTGGTGGGCGTCAATCATTTTGCAATGACAGCCTAAGAAATCATCAAACTAGACTACATTTTCTGACAGCAAACAGCCATTACCCAAGGCATCAAGACATGAAAAGGAACTGTTCCTGTATGTGAAGCATTAACTAATGACTCGTCATCATGTTTAAGGGAAAAAATAATAAAGCAAGAAGGTTGCAAAACATCATTTAACTAAGAAGTAAGCAATTCATAAGTAAAAGCACAGAAAGAGACTAAAACAGCATATACCAACAAAAAATAGCTACAACCTTTTACACAAACATAATAGCAACATTTTTCAGACATCCACTTCACAAGAAGGATTTTTTTTTTTTGTTTTTTTGAAAGAAAGAGAAGGGTAGTTGATCTTTTGAAACAGTTTCAAGAGCCTTGACTACGAGAGAAGTTGTTAGAAAAACAGGAGTAAATTCAGTAGTAAGAATAGTTACAGCTGCTTCATGCTCTTCAAGCAATGATGAAACAATCACATTTGTGCCACCCTCTTTAGAACATAAAGAGAGGATGGATGGCTTCATGCCAAAGGCACACCAAGAGACATTTCAATTTAGCATCAGTAAGATTCAATGCACAGTAATAATGTTTGTCAATTATGGGTTTGGGGACGTCTAGACCAACATATACACGCAAACAGCTAGGAAAAAATTCAAAAAAAAAGGAAAGAGAAGGTCCATTGCCTCTCACATTTGAAGTAGCAATGGGCTTTATTAGATGATCACAGACTTTTGGTACAGAAAGTCTTCCAAGACCAATGCCCATCTATATGTATAGTTTTAATAACAATAATCAGAATATCCAAGAGAAAGAATATACAATAATTGATTTACATATAACTCGATAAAAGACCTCAGAACTCTGAACACACCTAGATATTCCTTGAGGTAAAGTCGTTGCAATTCTGTTCAATGGATTAGGCTGTTGCTGGCCATTTGGAAGATTTGGTGCCTGTGCCTGTGTCTGTGTCTGTGGCTGCTGCTGCTGCTGCAAATTAGCAGATTCCGTTCCTGAAGGTTTTATGATGGTAATGGGAGACTTTTCTATCTGTTGGGGAACACCAGCAGTCCGTTGTTGAAAAAATTTGTTAGAGTTTCCATAATTGTAAGAATTCAATTGCTGAGTCTTTTGAACAGCTTCTACAACCGGAGGTGGAGGTCCAGGCAACTTTGCATGCCTATACCTGCAGTCTGGACCATTGGGACAAAACCCCAGCTTGTACCTGCAAAAACATAGAAAAAACTTATTTACTGGTTCAAAGGACGTTGTTATATATTTGTCTATTTAGTAGGATTGAATCAGAAGGAGGCTTACTCACATATTGCACTCCTTGATATCTTCATTGGTGTGCTTGTAAACGCAATCCTGCTCCCTGCACTCTCCATAAAGTCTAAAAAACCGACATACAGGCATTCTAGACTTGTCGTATTGGTGAAGGAATCCGCAGGCGTCGCCTTTCATACAAAGGCTTCGAAGCCAGTGCCGACATACAGTCTGCCGGAAGCTCCGTCGCCCCGATTGCATGTCCGCCGCACCAGAGTCGCTGCTGTTGTTGGTGGTGGTGTTACTGGTGCTGGCGCCGGTGGTTGCGGTGTTGGGCGCAGCTGCCATTGCGGATCCCTGATTGTCAGATGGGATCGCTGCCATGGAGGCGCTAGGGTTCGTGGGCCCCGAGTCGAGGCCGCCCTCGAAGTCGAAGCTTAAAACCCCCTCTGGGTCCTCCATGGTATGCCGCCGCCGCCGCAGCTGGTATGTAATTAGGGCTTTTTATTTCAAAGCCATCTACACGGTTGTTGAGCAGAAACTGAAATTGGAAGCCGGTTTTTTTTTTTTTTTTTGCAGATAACCAGTCAGTCTGCAGTGAATTTTCTGGGGAAGAAAGAACTTCGGAAAACTACATGTAAATTGATTTTAAAAGAAAAACGTTAATAAATCCTTTTTGAATCAATAAGTTCAATTCTGAAAATTTTATTGCAGATCAAGTAATATTTTAGAATGGTTAACGCAACCCTCCAATAATCTAAATTCATGTTTAGTATTCGCCTTTTAAAATAACAGTTCTCTAGTGTGGGTTGGATTAATATTTTAAAAAAATATTAAAAATATGAGAAGTTTTTAATAGTATAAATTAATTTTAAAATTTCTTTACTCAACTTTTTATTTAATTTAAGTTTTTAATTAAATGCTATGAAAATTAGCTTAATTTAAATTAATTAATTTTATTGATTAAATATAATATTGATGATCGATAAAAACATGACTTAGTTTAAAACAAAACTTCAAAATAATAATTTTAAAAAAAACATATTGAGATAATGATCACCTTTGCCTCTCTGGAACTCGGGTCATGAACTCTATTGGATTTAATATTTTTTTATAAATATTTTTTATTTAATTATAAGATAAAAACAAAGGCTCGTGAAATTAAACATCTTCCTAAAAATAAACACTTATTTGAGACAATTATCCCTAGAAAGCAAACAAAAATCAATAATGCAATCCATTTTTCAATCAGTCCAATATTAAATAATGAAATAATTAAAAAATAATTAAAAAATTAAAAATAGAAAGAGCATATCATATTGGTGAGTAAACTCGCCAAACCTATGAATAGAGTAAGCCGGGTTAGTACACTAAAACATGTGAACTAAGTTATTGACTCCACTAGGATTATAATTTGTTTTTTTTTTCAAATTTATTTTTTATTTTACTATATGATAACAAAAAAAGATGATTGTGAAATCAAACATCAACTCAATACCGAGATGTTTTTATAGATCACGATAATCTCATAAAAGGCAAAACGAAACTAATTATGAAACTGAATTCTTAATTAACCTAATATCTAAGGATGAATAAAATATATAAAAAAGCTAAACTTGTCAGACCCGCGAACCAAGTTAAACAATCAAACATGTGAATAGGTCTATGGACTTTATAAAGTTTAATAACATATTTTTTTTTCTAAAACTATTTTTTTTTAACTATATGAGAAAACAATAGACGATAAAAAAGTCAACTTCAATTAAAAAAAAACATCCACCAAACTTATAAACCATGGCAACCTCGGTTACTCTAGCAAACTCGCAAACCATGCTAACCTTATAGAAAGGTAAAATAAAACGAAAGAAATTATGTAGTCAGATTCTCAACCATCATAATATTAAAAGATAAAATCGATAAAAGCAAATTTGAAAAAAATATCATAACAAAAATTAAAAACCATAAAGAAAAAAAAAGAAAAAAAGAAAAACAATGTGGATAGTATTGTCATTCATAGTGCAATATGTGTGAGTGAACAATAATTTCCTCACACCCTTTAATTTTTGGTACTTTATAAAGTTTAATAACATGACTTTTCTCTAAAACTATTTTTTTTAACTATATGACAAAAAAATAGACTATAAAAAAGTCAAGTTTAAATAAAAAAAAACAACCTACATACTCGTAAACCGGGGCAACCTATGTTACCCTGTCAAACTCGTAAACCATGTTAACCTCATATAAAGGCAAAATAAAAGGAAGCAAATTATGAAGTTAAATTCTCAACAATCTCAAATTTAAAATATAAAATAATAAAAATAGATTTGAAAAAAAATCATAACAAAAATTCAAAAAGAAAGAAAAAGAAAAAGAAAAATAAAGCAAAATATTGTGCATTAATATTATAATCCACAGTGCAATGGTGTTAAGTGAACAATGGTTTCCCCAACATCCTTTAATTTTTGTTACTTCATAAAGTTTAATAACATGGTTTTTTTCTAAAACTATTTTTTTAACAATATGAGAAAAAAATAGACTATAAAAAAGTCAAGTTCAATTAAAAAAAACAAATCCATAAATTAGGGCAATCTAGGTTACCTCCACAAACCCGTAAACCACGCTATCCTCATAGAAAGACAAAATAAAAATAAAAATTATAAATCTAAATTCACAACCATCTCAATATTAAAAAATTAAAAAAAAATAATAACAAAAAAAAACAATATGGAGAAACACCATAGCAATCTACAATGTTTTGTGAGGAAAGCTACAATGTTTTCCCCACATCATTAAAAAAAACACACCACATCCATAAACTGGAGCAACTTGGGTTATCTTGACAAACCACATTAACCTCATAGAAAGACAAAATAAAAGGAAAAAAAATTACAAAACTAAATTTTCAACCATCTCAATATTAAAAATAAAATTGACAAAAATAATTTTAAAAAATCATTACAAAAAAAACCATGTGTAAAAAAAAAACATAATATGGAGAAACACTATAGCAATCCACAATGTTTCGTGAGGAAAGGTATAATGTTTCCCCCCATCATTCAGTTTTTCTTATAATTTTGTTGTTTTTTCATTTTTTTTTTCAAAAAAAATAAATCAAGATATGAAAACTTGTTTGTTTTAATTTTTTTTGTTTTTGATAACTAACAATAAATCTTAAAAAAAAATGAAAACAAAAAAATGGGTTTCAAAAGTTTTCAAAACTTGTCTTTACACTAGTAATTTATAATTTAAGACTTCAGTAATAATCAAATTAAGATTGAGTTCAAGGTACATAGATGAAGTTCAAAGTATAAGGATTGGTTGGGATTGGGTTCAATACACCTTAGGGTAGAGTAAGGGTGAGGTTCGAGTGCCCCGGGGGTCAAGAACAAGTTTGAAGTGTTCCTAGGGTTGAGCTAAGACCAAGTTTAAGCATTTGATGCATGGTTATTAAACCCGACTCGAAAGTTGACTCGACAGGTGGTTAGGTCCTTAGTCAACCCAAGAGAATAGAAAAAAGACATTCAGCTACAAATCATCCCTGAAATGGGATTTATCACTCTAGGATCCCTTCATATCTAGGTTTAAAAGATAAACAATGGAAACCCCCTTCCACTAATTCACCTTGCTAAAAAGTTTACAAAAAAAAAAAGAACAACATCCTAGTTTACTTACAAAAGCAATCAAGCAAGCTACAAGTGTAAAGAGTAAAGTAATTAATTACCAATGTCATTTTTTACAAACACTCTAGCACAAACAACATCCTTATAACCAAGTTCAGAAAAGTTCAAGATCCCACAACATTTTAGTTCAAGTTTGATGCAAAAGCACCTGGAAAACCAATGCAACACGTATAGATACATCATTGTCAACACCTTCACTATAGTACAATGAACATATTGAGTTCTTCTTTGTCCAAATGAGTAGAATTTGAAAAAATTATCGATGACACTGAGCCAAACTCATCAATGTCTATCAAAAGATCATCATGCTTCTTTGTAGCTTTATAATCACAATCATCGTCAATCTCATTGAAATTTATCAAATTTAAAATTCAAACACAATTAACATATAAATAGTACATATATAACACTTCATTTAAAACAAATCAATATTGATGATGTTCTAAAAATCCAATATACTTAGAAATAATGTTTTTTTAGTGTTTGGATAGTGGGTAATCACATATTCACTTCAATTTTCCCTTCTCCAGAGTTTATGAAGTTGATGGTTGGTGATAGAAGACCTGACACCTACAAAACAATCCATTTTAATGGAATTTAAGGACCCTTCAATGATAGAGTTAGTAACTTTTAATAAGAGATTGCAATAAATAAGAGAATAAGCTTTAAATTCTAAGAACAAAAGTGGTTGTTCTTAGTTGTGTATGATAAATGCTCTAAAATAAAAGTATGAATACTTTAGAGAATAGGAAAAAAGTGAACTCTTTACCTGGATAGTTCAAATGGTATATACAATATCTAAACTTTATCATATTGCTTGAATGGTTGAAATAACTTCTCCTCCTATTAGTATTAATAAGGGATAAATATCTCTTACATAATATTAATATTGATAGAAAAATAGTAGAACCTTAGAAGACTTTTTATGCACTTATAGATATAGAGAGATGATTATTGACTCTTAATATTTAATGTTAAAAGACATAGGAATAAACAAACAAATCCTCGTGACTCACATAGAGCCTAAAAAGATTATCAACTTTATATGTATTTGGTTTGGAATGATTCCAAACCCAATGGTGATAGGTCTAAAACCTTGTCAGACTTATATGCACATAGGCTCTATGTGTAGCTAAACCCAAGGTAGTTGGGTCTGACAACTTCCCATATCTATATACACTTGACCTCAGCGTGTAATTGAACCCAAGAAGGTTGGGTCTAGCATCTCGTCAGTCTCACTTGTATTTGAGCTTAGTGCGTAGTTAAACCTAAGGATGTTGGACCTGGAAGTAAGTCAGGCCTATGTAATATAGGTTTGATGTTTCTACTAAGCATAGATACATTGAGATATTATCATGCCTTTGGCCTTTCTAATCATAGGCTTTTAAGAAAACATATAAAAAATACATTGACTCATCAGTATCCCCAAGTCTTTGTGTATTAATTACACAAAGATTTTGAAAGGTTATTAGCTTTAAAGAAATACTTTTCACCTTCTGACGATCAAGAAATCGGCAGCGAAAACTGAGTCATCAATTCTATCTATCTATATATTTTTTTTCTTTTTGGTGTTTACATTTCTTATGAGATTTGTTTGTCTTATATAGAACTATTAGGATTTTTCATAGCCAGGTGGCTAGTCCTTATTGATTAATGAAAGACATTTTACATTCCCTATGAGATTTGTTTGTCCCACGCAGAACTGATGGGATTCTTCGTGGCCACGTGGCCTACTTTCATGAAAAGAGATGTTATTTGGGGAATAAAATGATAGGGTGCATTCAATGTAGTAATTGAGTAGATTTCTAGAGACTTGAGATGATATAAAAGGTCATTTATCCAATGATGAAGGTGAAAAGTTGTTTCCTTTATAACCTTAGTCGTTCTTGCTTTCATTTTTTTTTCTTTCACTATTTGTAATCTCTATAAAAAAAATAGTTTTGTTGAAGACTTTTCGAGCCAGTTTCACTCTATTTTGAAAAGAAACCATCATCTTAGGTATCTCCCACCAAAAATTTATTTCTCTTTTTGTTGTTACTCAATTTTGGACCCCACGTGCTAGAGATAGTGTATACCCATTTTGAACCGAGTGTAGGAGTGTAGCTCATGTTTACTAGAAAATTGACAAAAGCGGAGGAGAAAGAAATATTTTTTTCAAACCCTGTTTGAGCTATTTTCTGCTATTTTTTTGTCCTTCCCCTTTACTACCAAAATCATCAGGTTTTCTTAGGTGGATCAGGAGTCTTCATAATGCTAAATTCATTTCTTTTTTATCTGGTCTTTGAGGTTGGATAAATCCCTGATTTTGCTGCTATCGTAATTTTTTGTTCCAAATTAGGCTCTGATTCTGACTTGGTTTCATACGATATCTGACCATCCTAGCTATGTTCTGTCACTCATGACATGTTGAAAAATTGATGTACACCTTTATTAGGTCCTAGGGATCAGGTTCTTAGGGTAGATTCTCAGTCAGATTTGGATGCTCAGCATTGTCAGATGAAGAACCTTTTTGACCAACTAGATTACTGCCAGATTCTGTTCTCTAAAACGATTTTATCTCACTTCGACTCCTTCATCAAAGTTGTAGTCCTAGACGCGTAGATGATTTTGGGCTTTTGAATCGCTGGATTTCGATATCAGAAGCTCAAGATATTCCTGTTTGAATATCTAACGTGAAGGCAGAGAATTCTGCCGCGAGAAGGATATTGACCCGAGTCTGCACTAATTTTTTTTTTTATTTTTGGCCTAGTTTTTGTGATTTTTGTTCTTAGTTCATACTCTCAATCATATCAGGATTCTCGGCATTCGTCAGTTTTTGAGTTAGACCCGGAAATCGCTTTTGACCAACTAGATTACTGCCAGTTTCTGTTCTATAAAAAGATTTTATCTCACTTTGACTCCTTCATCAAAGTTGTAGTCCTAGACACGTAGATAAATTTGGGCTTTTGATTCGCTTGATTTCGATATCAGAAGCTCAAGATATTCCCGTTTGAATATCTAGTGTGAAAGCAGGGATTCCTGCCGCAAGAATGATTTTTTGCCCAAGTTCGCGGGACTGATTCGAAGGATTTTTTTTTACCAAGGACTGAATCGAAAAGTGCTAAAATGAGGGATTGAATTGAAGAAGGATATTGAAAGCTGGAGAGGGGGGTTGGATCATCATAAATGACAGGATTTCTATCACACCGAATAAGGAAAATAACGTTTTTGTGAAGGTATAATTCATAGGAAACAGCAGCTTTTGACAGCTGCAAAATGCCATGAAGAGAAGAACCTCACCATCATCTAATGGCTGGGATGATGAGTTAATGTTGGAAAGAAATCACTAGAATCAGCACGTAATAAATAAGAATATTGTAGTTTCCTCATTTGCATTATTTGGCTGCAAATCAGCTGGGATTTGTATCCAAGATTAATGCATTGAATCTTTCCTAATAAAGAGATGTGATTAGACTATATAAACCCTCTACTGACCTAGCGAATGGGGGAGAAAAAAAAAAGAGCAGAAAGAAAAGAGAGGAGAGAATAGAGGAAAAAGAACAGCAAAGGAGAGCAGAAAAATAAGAGAAAAAACGGAGAGAAGAGAAAGAAAAACGAACACAGCAAAAGAAAGAAGAAAAACAAGAGAGGCAGGGAGTTAGTAAAAACGCAGGTAACAGGGGAACAGAGGGGTTTCGTTCTTTGATTCATAGAGCATTTGGTTCCCATACATCCTTTCGTCACTGTGAAAGAAACAAAAGAGAGGAGAAAGGAGAGGCAGGCAACGGGGAAACCAGTAAAAGCAAGAGAAGAAGAACGTTCAATTCACCAGCACATCAGCTTCAGTATCCTTGTTTCTCCCATCATCTACCAGTAGCTAAGGAGGCACAAGTAAGTCTTTCGGTCTCTGGTTATTATTAGCTGTAAAAGGATCTGCAGGAAAATATTTAAAACAAACGAACAACGTCGCTGCAGCTTCTTCGCTTCCGTTCTCAAGTCTGTTTTTTCTCTTCATCCCACAGCATGCATTTTTCTGTTTTGACTTTGCACTGTTCAAGTGAATTAATTCACTTGAATAGTATTCGCCAGCCTTCTTGAGTTATAAACTGCGCCCCCTTTTTTGTGTCCAACCGGGTCACTTGTTTGGGCAAGTGACCCAGCCGGACTTACTTTTTTTTTTTAAAAAAAAAAAGATAAAATAAAGAGAGAGATTTATTTTCTGAAATATTTTATTTTAAAGTCTGAATTTTTCTTTATGTAAAAAAAATATATACCACTCGTATTTAGAATACCCGGTTTTTCGACGCAACTGCGGCAAATATACATATATATATCAAAAAAAATTTCTTAAGTGTTGCATACGGCCAATACCCTAACATGTTTTGAATGCTCTTTTTTTTATATATACAAAGAATATTGAAAGTTTCGAAAATGTGTTTTTGCATGGATTTCTTAAACACAACGAAAATTATTTTCTTGCATTTCTGGATTTTACAACATGTTTGTAAAACTCCAAAGGGTATTGGCCAATATTCTAAAAAATATAAAAATCTTATTTTAGGGGGAATTCATCTATTATTCACCGCTAATGTTTGGATAAAGAAATCCTTAAAGGACGAATATCCAAAATATTATTGGGAATAATTTGTTATTATTCACTGTTAATATTTGGATAAAGAAACCCGGAGTGGTAAATATCCAAAATAATTTTCTATGAATAATAAATCCTCACACATCCTTGAAAGAAGCCTTGATTATAATTGAGGACATTTCAATTTTTTACTCCACGGTTTACGAGCCGTGAGAGTATAAAACACTAAGACAAAAAAAAAATAGGTTTTTAAAGCACCCTAGATTTCTAAATTTTTGTCCCTCTTCCTTGCGATTTACGAGTCGCGAGCTTTTGAAATACCAAGGGAAAAATGAGCTTGTAAAGCACATGGAATCTCGTTGGATTTCTATCTTAATAAATTTAGTTAGAATCAAACCAAGAAAAATTGATGGGATTAGAAAACACCAACACCATAGCAATTATAAGACAAACCAAACACTAAGCAGCTTACCTTAAGTAGGGCGTACTAGGGGTGCTAACACCTTCCCTTTACGCAACCAGTCCCTTGCCTTAGAATCTCTGAAAGACCAGTTAGGGTTCTTAGTGACCAAAATACTAGGTGGCGACTCCCTTTTACACAAACAACAAAAGACCCCGAAATCAATCGAGGATCGCCGCGACGCCGCGCTCCGCTCGCGAGGGTGCTACAGGATGGCGACTCCACTGGGGACTTAGGACTAGGCTTGGTAATTTGTTTGTTTATGTTGTGTTATTGGTTTTTGTTTTCTTGTATGAAAGATACTTTGTTTAAAAGCTTTAGCATGCATCTTTACATTCTGTCATACATGATCTAGTCATGCATCACTTTATTATTATTATTATTATCTTTTTGAGGGCACACACATTTAACTTTAAGTTAAGTAGGGAACTAGCAGCTTGCCTTATGACTTGAGTCAAGGTTTAAGTTTGTGTAAACCCCAACTCTTTGCTGAGTGTTTAGACTGATAGTGATTGGTACATGTGCCATCCCACTATCTGCTGAACCCCCATATTGCCTTTACAAGGGCGATCACTGGGACAACAAGAGACCCTTTTTTAGAGACCAAGTAGTAAACCTACCCTATGTCTCACGTAAAGGAACTAGAACCTATCCTTAAGGTGTATGATCCATAATATCTTTTGCATCAAAACAAGTCTAACCCCAAGGTATTTTGAATTGCAGGACTTGTGAACGAAATGGCCACCATTGCTAAATTTTCCATCATAGAATATGGGAAAAATTCTAAACTGTCACAATTGACTGAAGGAGACTACCTTAGAAGCGATGCTAAGAAACTGTCACCAATCAAGAACCTAAATTGCATTATGAATGAGGTGAACAAGTTAACGACTCACTTTCAGAATGTGGATAAGGATGCATTTTTTAGTAAATACGGGCGTTTGATGGAAATTGCAAGGGTATAAGTTTTAAGCCCAGCTGTGCGAGCCATAGTTCATTTTTGGGATCCAGACTACCAGTGTTTTTCTTTTGGAAGCATAGACCTATGTCCCACTATGGAGGAATATGGGATGTTGACTGAGTTTCCAAACAATCTATATCGGATTTATTTGCCTTTGAGATCTGACAAGATCATCCCCGAACTGTCAAAACTGCTCAGAATCTCCAACTTGGAAAAGTTTTTGGAAAAGAATGCTACCGGTCTGAAATGGAGGATGCTAGAAATTGAACTGGAAAAGAAGTCAGGATTAGAAAAAGAGAGATTGATTGCCTTGGGCATATTTGACCTTGTGTTGTTCCCAAGTCAGACGGGTTTAGTGAGTTTGGAGGCCACTGCTGCTTATGTAGAGTATGAGAATACAAAAATCAATCCAGTGGCTGCTATTTTAGCTGAAACCATCTTGACGCTTAATCATTGTAGGAGGACCGAAAAAGGGGCAATGAGATGCTGCACGTAATTGTTGTATATCTGGATGGTTAGCCATATCGAAACAAAAAAAAACCTGTCTTCAATAATTTTTGGTGGTTCACCCAAAGACCCCTGAAGTTGGTAGAAGAAGAAGAATGGGGAGATCTAGACAATCAAGGTTGGGTTGACAAATTAGAAGGTTTGCCTAATAGTGATTTCAAGTGGAGAGCCCCATGGGTAACGACAATGAAAGTCCTAATGAGTTGTGGACAGAGACGTTGGGTGCCATTGGTGGGGATTACAGGCTATGTGAGTTATGCTCCTGCCTTGGTTGTAAGGCAACTTGGGGGCATGCAGTTTGTTCCAAGGACTATGCGAATTGCTCAATTCTTTGGTTTATTCAAAGATCCCATTGCACAAGAAGTTTTGGAGATCATCAAATAAGATTGGAAGCATCTGGTTTTGGTTGAGATAAAAGGTTTAAAGGATCCAAGTGCAAGTGAAGGATATGCAAGATGGAGAGACTTAGCAGCTTCAGCCATGCCTTGTGTAGGAGTCAAATCTCCCCAAACTGTAGAAGAGCCTATTAAGAGGAAAAGGGTCAATAATGAAGAGGAGTTGAGAAGACAAGTGGAAAAACTTTGGACAGAGTTGAGCAAAAGCAGAAAAGACAAGGCAATGTTGGAAGAAATGATGTTAAGGAGAAGATTGCTAGGGAAAGGAGTGAGAAGGAGCTAAAAGGATTGAGTTGGATTGGATGCAAAGTTGCTCTGAACTTGAAGCAATGGAGATTGACTTTAACGATTGCCAAGGAAGTGCAGAATATTACCAAGAAAAATTTACACAAGTCCAGTTCAAACTGATGGATAGGATTGGGAAGTATGAGGATTTGAACAAGAAATATATGGAGTTGGAAAGCCGTTCGATGGGGATTGCAAAAGAAGAAAGTAAAAGGAAAGGCTTTGAGGCTGTTGAAACAGAATTAGCGGTTAAGAAGAATGTGATAAAATTTATGAGGATAAAACTTGACAAGGAATGTGAAAAGGTAAAGTATTTGGACGAGAAGCTAGCAGCAATGGAAAAACACAAAGATCAACTCGACGCCAACAACGCTGCTTTAAACAGAACCAATATGTTGCTAATAGAAAAGATGACCAATAGAGATGAGCAAATGGACGAAGCTGCTGCACATGCTGTGATTATTAGAATCAATGCGTGAAAAGTCAGAAGGGACATCATTCGCTATCGCTGAAGCCTAGCTGAAACCGATGCCTTTCTAGGGAAGATTGAGAACCGCGACTTTGCCTTTTTACCTTTGGCTAGAGATTTTGTGGAGGAAAGGGATTAATATATTTTGTATTTCCTTTTTAATATAATAAACTTATCAAGCATTAATGAAAAGGGCGTTGACCCATCTTCTTATGCAAAATCTGTCTCTTGGTGAATATGATTCAAACAAACGACTTGAAAGGCAGTACTCCTAGCAATGTGACAAGAGAACCTATGTTTATAAGGTGGTGGCTATTATTCGTTCACAAGAAGGTTGCATCATACCCAATATACAAAGCATTCTCATCACAATCATGCATTTTCTTATACATCTATACACGGATATGTAGACTAAGAAACATAGGTCCCCCTTCTAGAATCCACAACACTTGACTAAGGAAAATGATGAAAAACGAAGAAAGGTCACAACCAGAAGCTCAATAACAAAAAGAGCTTGAAGAAATTTGGAATTATGATGCACACCTAATCGGTTTGCCGAGCAAATGTTTTGAGACAACTTTTTCCTTTTAATGAGATCATGCATTTTCAAAAGTTCATCTTGATGTTTTTACACATCACTTTCCGTTTTCAAAATGGATCTTCCAAAACAAACACCTGCACTTTACACTGAGAATGAATGGCCAAACTTTAAAGAATACATAGTAGCTGTAAAAGAGGAAAAATGGGATAAAAATAAGACAACATGAACAAGCTTGAAGACCCGCTAAAGAGGAACTTGAAACCATAAATGTGCATAATGAAGAAATCAAAAGAGAGCTGAAGATATGGATTTTGATCACTCCTAAAGAAAGAGAAGAGTTGGTTACTTCGAGATTATATAGATGTTTTTGATTGGTCTTATGAGGATATGTCTGGCTTAGATACGGATATTGTAGTACAAAGGGTACTGCTAGTAGAAGGATACAAATCGGTTAAGGAAAAGTTAAGAAGAATCCATTCAGATGTCTTGATCAAAGTAAAGGTAGAAATTGAAAAGCAATGGAACACCGATTTTCTAGAAGTAGTCAAATATCCACAATAGGTGTCCAACATAGTGGTTGTACCAAAAAAGGAAGATAAAATCAGAGTTTATGTGGACTTTAGGGATTTAAATCGGACTAGCCCTAAAGACAATTTTGTCTACCACACATAGATATGTTTGACAATGTAGCACGTAGCTCCACATATTCCTTTATGGATGGATTTTTGGGCTACAGTCAGATAAAAATGATTTGAGGATAATGAGAAGAAACCTTTATAACATCATGGGGAACCTTGTTACAAGGTTATGCTATTTGGGTTAAAGAATGTCGGGGCCATCTACCAAAGGGCCATGGTAACTCTATTTCATGACATGATGCACAAAGAGATTGAAGTATTTGTGGATGACATGATTGCTAAATCTAGAGAGGGAACGAATCATGTCCAAATATTGAAGGAATTGTTTGAAAGACCAAGGAAGTACAAGTTGAGGCTTAACCATGCAAGTTCATTCGGGGTGAAATCTGGGAAGTTGTTTGGATTTATGATGGGTGACAAAAGGATAGAAGTTGACCTTGGTTAAGTAAATGCTATTCAATTTATGCCAACTCCCAAGGCTGAGAAGGATGTAAGAAAGTTCTTAGAAAGGTTGAATTTCATTGCTCGGTTTATATCCCAATTAACCATGACTTGTGACCCAATCTTCGATTGTTAAGGAAGAAGAATCACGGAATTTGGAATAAGAGTGTGAAGAAGCTTTCGAGAAAATCAAGCAGTACCTCCTGATGAAGATGTGTTTTCAGTTGAGGAAGGAAAATTAGATTGGTGGACTATGTACTTTGATGGTGCTGTAAACGTATATGGTAATAGAGCTGATGCAATGATAATCTCTCCTAATAAAAAGTAGTGTTCAATTTTAGTTAAGTTGCAGTTTGGGTGCAAAACAACATAGTAGTATGAAGCTTGCATTCTCATTTTAGAGGTGACATTGGAGTTGAATATTAGAAAGATAGATATGTATGGAGACTCGATTTTGATTATTTGCCACGTGAAAGGAAAATGGCAAATCAAGGACGAGAAGTTGAGACCATACCAAGAATAACTGTCTAAATTGGCTAGAGAATTTGAGGAAATAAAGTTCACCCATCTAGGAAGGGAAGGAAACCATTTTGCTGATGCTTTGGTCACGTTAGCTTCTATGGCTAGAATAGACTTTGGGCACAAGGTACAGTCGGTACACATTGATATCAAAAATAACCCAGCTCATTGTTGCTCAGTTGAGAGAGAAATAGATGGAAACCCTTGGTACTATGATATCAAGAATTTCATCCAAAAACCAGACATATCCCATGGGGGCATCCAAAATCGACAAGAAGACTTTGAGGAGGTTGGCAATGGATATCTATCTTGATGGGGAAACTTTGTATAAGAAATCATCTGACGGAACTTTGTTGAGATGTTTGGATGACATGGAGGTAAAAAGGGGTGAAGAAATTTATGGAAAGAGATTTGATCTGTCGATATGGTCCACTAGAAAAGATTATGACTAATAATGCCCAGAACTTCAATGGCAAGATGATAATAGAACTCTTCGCTAAATGAAAAATCAAGCATTCCAATCCCTCGCCATATAGGCCAAAGATGAATGGTGTGGTAGAAACTGCTAACAAAAATGTCAAGAAGATTATTTAGAAGATGGTAGTCACCTACAAGGATTGGCATGAGATGTTGCCATTTGCCCTTCACACGTACTACACAGCAGTCCGAACCTCAATAGGAGCCACCCTGTATACGTTGGTATATGGAATGGAGGCGGTGATGCCTTTAGAAGTGGAAATCCCCTCATTTGAGAGAATTGATAGACTTTGAGCTAGAAGAGGTAGAATGGGCAAAGGTTAGATATAAACAGCTGAATCTGATAAGTGAAAAGAGGATAGCCGCAATCTGTCATCATCAACTCTATCAAAGAAGGATGGCCAAATCATACGACAAAAAGATTTGACCTTGAGGATTCCAAGAAGGAGATCTTGTAATGAAGAAAATGTTGCTTTTTACCAGGAGAAGATCAGAGTAAATGGGCGCCAAACAATGAGGGCCCTTTGGTGGTAAAGAAAGCGTTCTCAAGAGAAGCTTTATTGTTATCTAGAATGGATGGAGAAGTTCTAGTTAAACCTATGAATGCTGACTCTATAAAGAAATACTATGCTTCCTAGTCAATAAAATAAAGTTCGGCCATGAATTCTCTTTATAAAGAACCTTTTTTTCATAAAACGTATAATCTTATAGCATTTGAAATCTTTTACTTAAAAGAACTGTTTTTTACACATGACTAAGGAGATGACTCCATCAATTGGAGAGAACCAAATCAAATCTAAACTTGACATGTTTTTTGCACACCACACTGGGGTCCATAGTGAACCAAAGCCCAAAAGGGTATCATCATAAAAACTTCTAAAAAGCATCTTTTATGAGAATTGCTAATTGCATTGAAAGTTTCAGTTTTCATGAACAAAACCAAATCTTTTGAGTTTTCCTTTTAAAATAATAATAAAAGACAATACTCAATGGAGCAAGAAAGGGCCCCATAAGGAACCAAACATCTCTTCACCAAGAGGATAGGAAGTATAGCGCGTGGAGCATATTCTGTTTCAAGAGAATGAGTCGGACAAACAGATGGAAACAAGAGCTCAATAAGTCTACAACAGAAAGGGGGACCTATGTTTCCAAAATAGGTAACAAAAACATGCATGCTATATTGTCATAACACTAACCTGGCAGGAGAAGGTGTGACGAAGGCCAAAATAGTTCCAAGTTTTTGGGAAAACCGTTGAGGTCCAAAATCTCAGGTCAACAGAACTACGGAAAAGGATAAGAATTGTGAACCGGCATTGCTTCATTCCTCGAGGTAAGATGATTTCTTTTGAAGTTCAAAATGGGCAGGTCACCTAATATTGAGATCATTTTTTGAAAAAAAGCATGGAATATTTTTAAGAATCTTAAGATGGGCAGGTCACCCGATATTGAGACCATTCCTTAGAAAAGCGTGGAGTTTTCTAAAGAATTTTAAGAGGGGCCGGTTACCTGATATTGAAACCATTTCTTAGAAAAGCGTGGAGTTTTCTAAGAAGTTTAAGATGGGCCGGTCACTTGATATTGAGACCGTTTCTTAGAAAAGCGTGGAGTTTTCTAAGAATCTTAAGATGGGCAGGTCACCCGATATTGAGACCATTCCTTAGAAAAGCGTGGAGTTTTCTAAAGAATTTTAATAGGGGCTGGTTACCTAATATTGAAACCGTTTCTTAGAAAAGCATGGAGTTTTCTAAGAATTTTAAGATGGGCCGGTCACCCGATATTGAGACCGTTTCTTAGAAAAGCGTGGAGTTTTCTAAGAATCTTAAGATGGGCAGGTCACCCGATATTGAGACCGTTTCTTAGAAAAGCGTGGAGTTTTCTAAGAATCTTAAGATGGGCAGGTCACCCGATATTGAGACCCTTCCTTAGAAAAGCGTGGAGTTTTCTAAAGAATTTTAAGAGGGGCCGGTCACCCGATATTGAAACCGTTTCTTAGAAAAGCGTGGAGTTTTCTAAGAATTTTAAGATGGGCCGGTCACCTGATATTGAGACCGTTTCTTAGAAAAACATGGAGTTTTCTAAGAATCTTAAGATGGGCAGGTCACCCGATATTGAGACCATTCCTTAGAAAAGCGTGGAGTTTTCTAAAGAATTTTTAAGAGGGGCCGGTGACCTGATATTGAAACCGTTTCTTAGAAAAGCGTGGAGTTTTCTAAGAATTTTAAGATGGGCCGGTCACCTGATATTGAGACCGTTTCTTAGAAAAGCATGGAGTTTTCTAAGAATCTTAAGATGGAAAGGTCACCCGATATTAAGACCATTCCTTAGAAAAGCGTGAAGTTTTCTAAAGAATTTTAAGAGGGGCCGGTTACCTGATATTGAAATCGTTTCTTAGAAAAGCGTGGAGTTTTCTATGAATTTTAAGATGGGCCGATCACCCGATATTGAGACCGTTTCTTAGAAAAGCGTGGAGTTTTCTAAGAATCTTAAGATGGGCAGGTCACCCGATATTGAGACCCTTCCTTAGAAAAGCGTGGAGTTTTCTAAGAATCTTAAGATGAGCAGGTCACCCGATATTAAGACCATTCCTTAGAAAAGCGTGGAGTTTTCTAAAGAATTTTAAGAGGGACCGGTCACTTGATATTGAAACCGTTTCTTAGAAAAGCGTGGAGTTTTCTAAGAATATTAAGAGGGGTCAGTCACCCGATATTGAGACCATTTCTTAGTGAAGCGTGAAGTTTTCTAAGAATTTTAGGATGAGAAGGTCCCCCGATAATTGGACCATTTCTAAAAATAAAAACGTGGAGTTTTTCTAGATAGGCAGGTCACCTGATAGGGAAACCATTGTTTAGGAAAAGCATTGAGTTTTAGCATGATCAGACAATTTATCTTTACAACACTTACTACGCGAAGCACTTGACAAGTTTTGCTTCGTAAGCATTGTAAAGAGGGGGCATCTGTTGTTACTCAATTTTGGACCCCACGTGCTAGAGATAGTGTATACCCATTTTGAACCGAGTGTAGGAGTGTAGCTCATGTTTACTAGAAAATTGACAAAAGCGGAGGAGAAAGAAATATTTTTTTCAAACCCTGTTTGAGCTATTTTCTGCTATTTTTTTTGTCCTTCCCCTTTACTACCAAAATCATCAGGTTTTCTTAGGTGGATCAGGAGTCTTCATAATGCTAAATTCATTTCTTTTTTATCTGGTCTTTGAGGTTGGATAAATCCCTGATTTTGCTGCTATCGTAATTTTTTGTTCCAAATTAGGCTCTGATTCTGACTTGGTTTCATACGATATCTGACCATCCTAGCTATGTTCTGTCACTCATGACATGTTGAAAAATTGATGTACACCTTTATTAGGTCCTAGGGATCAGGTTCTTAGGGCAGATTCTCAGTCAGATTTGGATGCTCAGCATTGTCAGATGAAGAACCTTTTTGACCAACTAGATTACTGCCAGATTCTGTTCTCTAAAACGATTTTATCTCACTTCGACTCCTTCATCAAAGTTGTAGTCCTAGACGCGTAGATGATTTTGGGCTTTTGAATCGCTGGATTTCGATATCAGAAGCTCAAGATATTCCTGTTTGAATATCTAACGTGAAGGCAGAGAATTCTGTCGCGAGAAGGATATTGACCCGAGTCTGCACTAATTTTTTTTATTATTTTTGGCCTAGTTTTTGTGATTTTTGTTCTTAGTTCATACTCTCAATCATATCAGGATTCTCGGCATTCGTCAGTTTTTGAGTTAGACCCGGAAATCGCTTTTGACCAACTAGATTACTGCCAGTTTCTGTTCTATAAAAAGATTTTATCTCACTTTGACTCCTTCATCAAAGTTGTAGTCCTAGACACGTAGATAAATTTGGGCTTTTGATTCGCTTGATTTCGATATCAGAAGCTCAAGATATTCCCGTTTGAATATCTAGTGTGAAAGCAGGGATTCCTGCCGCAAGAATGATTTTTTGCCCAAGTTCGCGGGACTGATTCGAAGGATTTTTTTTTACCAAGGACTGAATCGAAAAGTGCTAAAATGAGGGATTGAATTGAAGAAGGATATTGAAAGCTGGAGAGGGGGGTTGGATCATCATAAATGACAGGATTTCTATCACACCGAATAAGGAAAATAACGTTTTTGTGAAGGTATAATTCATAGGAAACAGCAGCTTTTAACAGCTGCAAAATGCCATGAAGAGAAGAACCTCACCATCATCTAATGGCTGGGATGATGAGTTAATGTTGGAAAGAAATCACTAGAATCAGCACGTAATAAATAAGAATATTGTAGTTTCCTCATTTGCATTATTTGGCTGCAAATCAGCTGGGATTTGTATCCAAGATTAATGCATTGAATCTTTCCTAATAAAGAGATGTGATTAGACTATATAAACCCTCTACTGACCTAGCGAATGGGGGAGAAAAAAAAAAGAGCAGAAAGAAAAGAGAGGAGAGAATAGAGGAAAAAGAACAGCAAAGGAGAGCAGAAAAATAAGAGAAAAAACGGAGAGAAGAGAAAGAAAAACGAACACAGCAAAAGAAAGAAGAAAAACAAGAGAGGCAGGGAGTTAGTAAAAACGCAGGTAACAGGGGAACAGAGGGGTTTCGTTCTTTGATTCATAGAGCATTTGGTTCCCATACATCCTTTCGTCACTGTGAAAGAAACAAAAGAGAGGAGAAAGGAGAGGCAGGCGACGGGGAAACCAGTAAAAGCAAGAGAAGAAGAACGTTCAATTCACCAGCACATCAGCTTCAGTATCCTTGTTTCTCCCATCATCTACCAGTAGCTAAGGAGGCACAAGTAAGTCTTTCGGTCTCTGGTTATTATTAGCTGCAAAAGGATCTGCAGGAAAATATTTAAAACAAACGAACAACGTCGCTGCAGCTTCTTCGCTTCCGTTCTCAAGTCTGTTTTTTCTCTTCATCCCACAGCATGCATTTTTCTATTTTGACTTTGCACTGTTCAAGTGAATTAATTCACTTGAATAGTATTCGCCAGCCTTCTTGAGTTATAAACTGCGCCCCCTTTTTTGTGTCCAACCGGGTCACTTGTTTGGGCAAGTGACCCAGCCGGACTTACTTTTTTTTTTAAAAAAAAAAAAAGATAAAATAAAGAGAGAGATTTATTTTCTGAAATATTTTATTTTAAAGTCTGAATTTTTCTTTATGTAAAAAAAATATATACCACTCTCGTATTTATAATACCTGGTTTTTCGACGTAACTGCGGCAAATATACATATATATATCAAAAAAAATTTCTTTAGTGTTGCATACGGCCAATACCCTAACATGTTTTGAATGCTCTTTTTTATATATATATACAAAGAATATTGAAAGTTTCGAAAATGTGTTTTTGCATGGATTTCTTAAACACAACGAAAATTATTTTCTTGCATTTCTGGATTTTACAACATGTTTGTAAAACTCCAAAGGGTATTGGCCAATATTCCAAAAAATATAAAAATCTTATTTTGGGGGGAATTCATCTATTATTCACCGCTAATGTTTGGATAAAGAAATCCTTAAAGGACGAATATCCAAAATATTATTGGGAATAATTTGTTATTATTCACTGTTAATATTTGGATAAAGAAACCCGGAGTGGTAAATATCCAAAATAATTTTCTAGGAATAATAAATCATCACACATCCTTGAAAGAAGCCTTGATTATAATCGAGGACATTTTAATTTTTTACTCCACGATTTACGAGCCGTGAGAGTATAAAACACTAAGACAAAAAAAATAGGTTTTTAAAGCACCCTAGATTTCTAAATTTTTGTCCCTCCTCCTTGCGATTTACGAGTCGCGAACTCTTGAAATACCAAGGGAAAAATGAGCTTGTAAAGCACATGGAATCTCGTTGGATTTCTATCTTAATAAATTTAGTTAGAATCAAACCGAGAAAAACTGATGGGATTAGAAAACACCAACACCATAGCAATTATAAGACAAACCAAACACTAAGCAGCTTACCTTAGGTAGGGCGTACTAGGGGTGCTAACACCTTCCCTTTACGCAACCAGTCCCTTGCCTTAGAATCTCTGAAAGACCAGTTAGGGTTCCTAGTGACCAAAATACTAGGTGGCGACTCCCTTTTACACAAACAACAAAAGACCCCGAAATCAATCGAGGATCGCCGCGACGCTGCGCTCCGCTCGCAAGGGTGCTAAACTTTTTTTAATAAAAAAAATGGACCAAAAAGAGTTAGATCTGACCCTAGAAACAATGATATTGCTGCCTTCGATGAGGAGTTCAAGTTCCAACCTGAAACTAAAGGAAGTAGCAGGGGACAAAAGTCTATCAAACTAGGCCCCAAAACTAGAAAGGATAGAGCACTAGCGTCCATCCCTGTTAGAGAAGTTCTTCCTCTACCATTGCTAGGAAACCTTGAAAGGAGGGGCTACCTCAGGCCCTTAAGAACGATGCCCCTAGCACCTTGAGTGTACATAAGATGGCATTCATTAATGGTCAATAACTAGGAGAGTATATAACTTATTTGCCTATTAGGGTTGAACGCATTAGCCACAGACCTTAGGTTCTGCCTAGGGTCTATTTGAAATTACAGCCCCTATTTGCATGTATGAGTTGGGGTATACCTTTCCTATTCATGAGTTTGCAAGGGAAGTATTAAGGTATTATATGTTAGGTTTAGGTCAGTTATATCCTAATAGATGGATGATTTTGGGTGCCTTTGATAAACTTCTTAGGTTTGTTGGAATTGAGCCTATTGTTAGCATTTTTTGGACCTATTACCATTTGGTTGCTGAGATCGATGGTGACAATGATATATATTGGTTATTTACCTTTGCCAACAGACCCACTTGAGTTATGAAAGAGACTTTGCAGGGAAAGCCTGCGCATGTCAAGAAATAGAGGATGAGGTGGCTGGTACTAAGGTATAATGGGTTAATCAGCCCTAGATGAGATTCAATAAGTTTGGGGTTTCTCCTATTATTGAAGGGTACCTTCCCGTGAAGTGAACAATAAGCCTCATTTAATCTCAGATGAGAAGAGAATGTGTGTTGCATTGGTATTGGCCTTAACCAAGTATGACATCATTAAAATAGCCAAAGGGCATTAACAAATCATGTTACAAAGTATGCAACCTTTTTATCCTTTATTTTTTATACATCTAAATTCGTATCTAACTTTATTTTTGTGAAGGGTTAATAACAAAACAAGAAGAAGAAGAGACTTCAACTAGGTCTATAGAAGGAAGTATGTTTGTATCAAGAAGAGGGTCCTCATCTCTTGATGTTAGTGGAACTATCACTGAAAAAGAGATAGAGTGTGACACCATCAACATAGACGAGCTTATCATTCATGAGGACTTTGTTCTTGAGGAAGCAAGGGTGAGAGCCAAGACTCCCTTATAAATAAAAGCTAGGGGTAACTATACTCCTCTAGCTAGGGGTCAAACATATCTAACCCTTATTGAAATAATTATGAGTGTTGTTGTTGCTTCAAAAAGAAAGAAGGTTTCCACCCCTGTGGATACTAATGTTCTAACCTCATTTGTTGAAGCTTCATTGGTGATGATGATCTTTTTATCTCTACCTCTAACTTTGGCTGCAGAGGCTACAACTATTGGGACCTCTGCCTAGGGTATTCATGTAGAAGCTGAATAAAGATTTAATGATGCTTTTGTTGGACTCATCCTTGGCCGAACCCTTTTTTTTTCCCACCCTAACTGAGGAGGAAAGGCAGACCATGAAAACTATTATTGGTGGGGGGTCTAGCCTTGGGGAGGCTAGCCTCGAGGTGGTGAGGCAATTAGAGAGGGTTCTCACAATTCCTTTAAATATCTTTATTAATGCATGATAAGAGTTACAGTCGTCATTTGGCCTTAACTAGACAAATGGTCTTTAATGTAAACACTTTTTTTTTTCTGACCATCATTTATTTTAGTTTATTAGTATTGTTTCTAACCATATTGTCTTTTGTAAAATTTTATGATGTGTGCCTATTTCAAGAGGCGTTGGGTGACCAAGAGGAAACACGTAAAAGAGACCATCATTGAATATAGGGCAGATCAGACTGCCTTTTAATGACTTAGAGAGGAGAAAGCTGTTGTGGAGGCTGAACTGATGGACCTCAAGGTTGCTTATGCCTCTTTAAATGATAACATGCAAAGGTGTTGTCCTTTAGCTGGCAACACTAAAAGGCAGCTTCAAACGGCTCAAAATGAAATGGATGCCTTAAAATAAAGGATCCTTGAGGCAAAGGCCATTTAAAATGGTTTGAGGGCTGAGCTCTTTATTACTAGAAAAAAAGTCCAGAGCTCTTGGGCGTAGTTGAAGGCTCTAAGGAACTCTCTTATAGAGTTCCAGGATTTGTTTGAAGGGTGTGTAACTTTTTTAGAGATGGTTGGGGATAAGATCTTCATTGTCATGTCTAACTTGTACTTCTTCAATTAAAGAATAATGCAAGTGGACTTCAATAATGTTTTCCATCCAGTTCTAGTGCCTAATTTTACAATTGTGTTCCCTTTTAGGGCTGTAACTGTCTAACATAGGGAATATCTAGCTGAGAAGCCTAGCTTAAATGTCTAAGCCTTAACCTCTCATCTCTTCCTAATTATGATCCAAGATATGTGTGGTAAAGTAACACTCGATTTGTGAAGCCACAATTTTCACATGGTCATGAAAGAAATCAAATAACATTTCAGGATGGGGCTTCAGAGTGTCAATTGAAACAAAGAAAACATAATATTCATTTTTTTATCATGCTTTGTATAAAAAACCCAAAGATAGTTTTGGTTATTTGGTTGTGTAGCTTCGTGCAAATGAATTCATAAGTGAACTTATTGCACTTCTTAGAAAGAAGCCTACATTTCCACATAGTCTCTATTGATGAAAACATTAAAACTTCATAAATGACATTAGAGCATAGGTCCCAAGCTGAGTTCATGGTAAAACAGAGGTTTTTGTTACCAGATTGAAGAAAACCACAACGATGCTTTTGGATTGGAAGTTAAGCAAATCCTCTTTAACACTGTCAAACATTGACAACTCTTGGCTCTTTAAAGGAAAACCAGATTTGAGGGACCTATATTTCAACTTGTGAGCACACATGTTAAATGTATGAGCATGTTTTTATACGATGAACTTGTCCTTCAAGAGATGACATATGATTGTTACTCTTGCATGATGAGTAAGAATTTTGATTCTTTCCCAAACTCTACAACGAAAATTCCATAAGTGACGACCATTGTGTTACTCGTAAGTCCTGAACTCAAGATGTTACATAAAAGGCTTGCCTTGATACAAAGCACATGTAAGGAGCATACACCCTAAAGGTAGGTTCTAATCTTTTTACGTAAGTCATGGTCGGTTTACTATTTGGTCTCTAAAAAGGGTATATTGTTGTCCTAGTGATTATCATCGTGAAGGCAATATAGGGGCTCAGTAGGTAATGAGATGACACGTATATCAATTATTACCAGTCTAAGCACTCAACAAAGATTCAAATGGTTTCACAAACTTAAACCTTGACTGAAAGTCATAGGGTAAGTTGTTACTCCCCTACCTAACCTAAAGTTTCCATGTGTGCGCATTTCAAAATGATATATCACAAATAAACTAGTGACGCACAAAGACATTCATCCATATCCAACAAACATGTATGAGCAGGATAAAACATGTTAAGTCGTAAATAAAATAAAAAAAAACAAGCCACATACAAAAATACATCAAATCACATAAACTATAAAAACCTCACAAACCATAGTCCAATACTGTTAAAAAAAAAACTCCCCAATAGAGTCGTCATTTTGTCGCACGTGGGCGCACAACGTTGAGGGTTAGGTAGTCGCCACCTAGTTATTTGGTTCAGGGTCGCTAGGAGACTTGAGTGTACAAGTCTTTATTAGAAATTTCAAAGGTGAGGGGCTGGTCATGGCTATGGAAGATATTAGCATCCTTAGCGTATCCTACCTGAGGTAGCCTGCATTGTGTAGTCTAGATATGGTTTAAAGGTTTTGATGGGTTCTTAACGGATGGTTTGTCTATGGCTAAAAACAATTTTACTCTTAAGAATAAATCTGATATTTTGAATTTATCATAGGCTCGTATGCCCAAATGAATTCTTATAGAAATGATCCATGTAGGTGCCCTAACATGGTTCACTTATCCTGGAAGACTAAAAAGTTTTTCACAACTCGTATATTGTGGTGAAAAAATATCCTCAATTAAAATTGATAAATATTCAGAATAATTATGAGAATTTTCCGGTCAATTCCTGTTATTTAAATACCAATCTACTTGTATGTCCCACATTTGTACTAGAATATTGACCATTAATTCTCATGAATTAAAAATTTTAGGGGCTATTTAAATATTGGCCAAATACTTAAGGAATTTTGCAAACTTGTTGTAACTTTCAAAATAAAAGCAAAAGAAAAAACAATACTAGTATCTTTAAAAACAATGCTAAAAATTATATATATATATATATATATATATATATATATATATATATATATATAATTTTTATAAGGATTGGGTTGTATACAACAGACAAAAATCATTTTTTTATATTACTATTTTGTTATTTTATTGTTTTATATATTTTATAAGGCCATGTTTGACAAGACTCACTTTTTCTTTAGAAAAACTTCCAAAAACAGGCATAAGGGTGTGTTTGCCAAACATCTTTTTAGGCCAGAAATCCTTTTATAAAAAAAGTAGCAAACCAAATAAAGCCTTAAATATCTGACCTGATTTTGACTCGACTGGGGTGACCTGAAAACAAACCAAAAACAAAGATCCAAAGCCAAAACAGATTAAACATGAGAAAAACATAAAAAATCAAAATTTCTTAGATAAGACGGATCAAACACAAAATAAATGAAGAGCACAAAGATCATTCAAGCTTAAACCTAACAACGTGAAACCTAAATCAGACCAGATTTCAAGTAAACAAAGGCATCATTTTATTATTATGCATGTATAGATCAAGAATCAAATGTCAAAAACCATTAATTATCACTGAAAAGTCACGATTTAATCAAAATGTATTTTTGGACAGTCAAAAGAAACCTAGATTATTTGCTAATCAAGTTGTTTGAAAAGTTTTATACTAATAAATGGATCAGAAATGGTCCAAATCATAGAGCTAAGGCAATGTTCTTTCTAAGAAAACGAAGAACACTACCTTAGAAACTCAGAACATGTCTAGAGTAAAGCCAGCCATTGTCAAACCTAGGATAGTTATTTTAGGCATCTAAAACATGCTTTTTTTAATTTCAATAAACCACATTATCAATACCAAGCATAGTTGAAACAAAAGAAACTAACAAAAACAACAAATCATCATAAACATGCATTAAGTTCCATTTTCTAAAATTGCAAAATCAAAACAAGCATGCTTAACCAATCTAAGATTCAAAATTGACATTTTGACATTCCACGAGGCTAAACCAAAACTCAGGAGCTTGAAACCATGCATTAACCAGACAGAAAAACATCAACACCTTGTTGACACATTTGACATATTTCAAATCAAACTAAAATGCAATCTTAACATACTAGGTACCAGTCTTCATGTCAATATATTCAAAAACATTGCATCAAACAATAAACAGAGGATCCAACAAGCCTCGTGGACTCCACCTTCAAAGTTTGTAAGAGTATACCTTCTAAGCTTGAAATCTTCAATGAGGGTAGATTTTTGCTGCTGCTTTTCTTTCTCATTGTCTGAACTAGCAAAACCAAACCCTTGAACCTTTTTTGAACTCTTGAACTCAGTATTGAATCTCTTAGACCTTAACTAAATTTCTTCCCTATTTTTTCTCCTTTTTAGGTACGATTCCCTCTCCTTTTATAGGTTGATTAAGAGCTTCTAGATGAGTTTATTAGGATTCTAACAAACCAAATCTAGGCTGGTTTTATCATGAGATAGATGGTTTTGGATTTATGTTGTTTTGATCAAACTTAAAGGCTAAGGTGAGGTGTTTCAGCCCTTTGATCTTGAGAGAAGTGTTCTCAAACTTTGATAAGAACTCTTTGAGAATTTTTAAGTGAGAACATGCGAAGAAATTTGGGTGGTTATGTGCAAATGGGTGTCTCAGTTAAGGCTGACTGGGTTGGCCACTTTCGTAGTTTCGTTGGAGCAACTTTGACATCAACGTTACCTGAGACCATTTGAACTTGGTTGAGGGGTTGCATACCTTTATATTAAATCCATTCCTGCTGAAGGTATGTGGTTCCACATTCATTCATTCAAAGATGACAATCTAATCAATATAAAGTTTGAAAATGTAATGATAGCTGATAGGGGACAAGATACACAGTAGCCGAACGACACGTCGTTTAGGCTACACCCTATAAATTAAGGTTTTTAATTTGAGACTTGGTAAATTTTAATTTAATCCTTACTCTTTCAATTTCTTTTAATTTCACCCGTAATAGCTTTCTGAACTCTTAATTTTATACAATCTCACCCCTGCTAAAATCAATTGTTAGCCCCAAAGTTAAGCACCTTTTTATAATCTGGTCCTTATTTTTTATTTGTTCAATTGAACCCCTAATTAACTATCAAACTTTCAATTTTTTTCAATTTGGTTCTTGATTTCATCGATTTCAAACCCTGAAGTCTCATGTTTCTCACAAGTTGGTCATTAGTTTTGGATTTCTTCAATCAAGTCCCTAATTGCCCACCAAACTTCAATATCTATTCAATTAAACCCTTGATTTGACCAAATTAACCTTTAAAAATTACAATTAAGCCCCCAGACTTTAATGTCTTCCAATTAAAACCTAAATTAACTTCAAGAATCAATTTTTCTTGCAATTATGCCCTTAATAAATTCAATTAAACCTTGAGAAATTTCAATTGAGCCTTTAAACATATAATTTTGAATTTTCCTCCTCAAATTTAATTTTTATTTGCCAATAGAGCCTTCATTAGTCGATAAAATGCTGTCAAATTTTTCAATTTTGTATATTTTGATCCTCCTCAACAAGTCTTTGGTAATTTTTTGGGCGTTCTGATATATTCTTCTCACTGTTATATATATATGTGCGTGTGTGTGTGTGTGTTATTTTCTTCTAATATTTTTTTTTATTTTCTTTTCCATTTTTTATTTTTTTTGTTTACATAGGGCCCCAAAAAAGGTAACAACACGTTACGTGTGACAGTTGCGATCCTGATTTCATGATCTGAGTCAATGGTATAAAATGTTAACCCAATTTACCATTGGTTTTTTTTTCTAATCTTTTTTAACGCAATTGTTTTTTCAATTTTAACTTTTAACACTATGTTTATTGAAGATAAAGTTTTTTTTTCCGGTTTGCCTCACGACTAAGGTCGTGAATTTTCCATGCTAACTCAGATTGACTCAAGGCTTTTACATCATTTTATTTATATGTCAAACTTCATCCTTATTTTTTTAATTGTGTTTTTATCCCTTTTTAAATTATTATTTTTTAATTTCATCATTCATATTTTTTTTTCGATGCAGTGATCTTGGTCTTATGATCCAGGTCATGGATATGGAATGTTAACCCCGATTGACATCTTTTTTTCTTATATCTTTTTTTACACTGATTTTCTTTTTCAATTTCAACCTTCAACATTGAGTTTATTAAAAATTAATCTTATTTATTTTTATTTTCTTTTCTTTCTATAAGGATAGTCTGACCTCACGACCCGAGTCAAGAATTTTTCATGCTAACTTGAATTGGCTCAAGGATTTTTTTGTTATTTTTCAAATTATTTTTCAACTTTATCCTTTAACACTAAGTTATCTTGGAATTCAGCTTCATGATATTTTTTTTTCTTTTGGTAAGCGTTCTTTTCTACAAGTCATCGTTATCATCTTTTCTCTTAAGATTCAGTACATTTACCGTTGTTGTTTTTTTTTTTATCATATAATTAAATTAAACAATCTTATTGGATTAGACCCAGTAGGGTTTATAACTTGAGTCACTAGATTTTTCTATGCTTTTAAAAAAGCTAACAACGCTTGAACGTTGTTTTTTAAAGTTAAAAAAAAAAATCGACTTGGCCTGCGACGAATCCCAAATTACCTATCTAGTTAAACGAGTGTTTGGGAGTGAGTTTGAACTAGTTTTTTATTAAAATTTGATTTTTTTGTTTTAAATTATTTTTTTAGTGTTTTTGGATCGTTTTGATGCGCTGATGTAAAAAATAAATTAAAATAAAATTTTTATTATTATTTTAAAGTTTTTTCAACTTAAAAATATTTTTAAAAATAATTATTATCACATTTTCAAATACAAGTGGTACTAAAAATTTACACCTCCTTGAATTAAGAAAATGAATGTAAGAGAGAAGAACATAACGTTTAGCTACGAAGACACGTCTTCTATAGTATAATGTTTTTTTTTTTTATCTGTTTTGGTTACCAGCTATGCTAAATTATTGGCAGGTCTATATAACTTGAGGTATACTGAAGAGAAAAACTTGAAAAAAGTTTCTAACACGCTTTCTACATTAGACTTCACAGAAGATAGTTTATTATTCTAAACTAGGCTCACCACCATCTTGGTAAATATTTAAAGAAAAACAATTGTTTTTGTAGTTTTTTCTTGAAGAATTTACATTCAAACAATAGTGGAAGAATTATTTCTGATTTTGTATGCAAATTTTAATTTTCAAGAGCATCAAGTGGTATTGATGCGGAGACAGCATTGTTTCTTCCCCTGCGTGGATGTCCATGGGAGCTCTATAGTAGTCTTCTTCCCCTCTGGTAAAAGAAATGATACTTCACCTCCACACTCTTTTCCATTATTGCAATTACCTATTTACCATTCTTCTTCGTGAACTTGACATGAATAGTATCTAACTAAGTGTTTTATTTAAAAGTGTGGTCAATATTATTTTTTTTTAAAGTGTTTTACACTTAAAAATACATTAAAACAATATTCTTTTTATTTTTTAAAATTTATTTTTGATATCTACACATCAAAACAATTGAAAAATACTAAAAAATCAATTCAAAAAATAATTCAAAATCTAATAAAAACTGGTTCAACCCCAACCTCAAACTTGGCTAAATCAATGGGGATTTTTACCCTAAATAATTATTTTTTTGGGGTTATGGTGCCTGATTTTGAATTTGCATAAGTTTGCTTACTTAAAAACAAGCATGAAAAGAAACTATACAATCATTTGTCTTCAATCATGTGACCAAACTTTTATGTGTTGCAATCAAGTCCTTAAACAAGTCAAATTATGCAATTGACTTTGACAAAACTCTCTCTCTCTCTCCCCCCATACATAGAAACAATCAATAACCCTTGGTAAATGGTTATTGTATTATATTGATGGTAATTAATTTTTCTTTATTTGATGGTAATTAATATTTATAAATTAAATCCCACATTAATCAAAACTAGATTTTCCCTATTCTAAATGTATACCTTTTTATCTCAATTTAATATTTATTTAGAAGTGTAGTTGTGGTTGCTTTTTAAAGTGTTTTTCATTCAGAAATATATCAAAATAATATTTTTTTTATTTTTAAAAATTATTTTTGATACCAGCATATCAAGATGATCTAAAAATACTAAAAAAAAATATTAATTTGAAGTAAAAAAATAAAAAAATATATTATTTTTTAAATATTTTTAAAACGAAAAAAAAACAGTCATTTTAAAATATTGAAGGAATTCATCAAATTAAATTAAACGTTGATGCTAAAATTTGGAATAAAAAAAGGAAAGAGGTGGTGGGAAAAAATAGGACACGAATAGTGTTTCCTCTTGTTTTATTGACCGCGGCACATGCATGTCTGCATGTGCCGCCCATATGCGTCTGTAATTTTTTATATTACTAGGCAAATTAATCAATCTTAAGTCTTAACATCCAAACTCCTCTCTCTCTCTCTCCCTCCCTCTCTACTTTCCCTATTTCTGTTCAACACGCTCACTCTCAGCTGCTAGCACCACAGCTACTCATCACAAAAACCCAAACAAACCCAGCTGCTGGCTAGCACCACGGTTACCCCCCCGCCATACTCAGCTGCTGATAGCACCGCAGCTACTCGTCACAGCCCCCCACCAACAAACTCAGCAGCTTCTCTCTAATGGCTGGCTATTATTTTGCCAAGCAACTATGAAAATCACCGGAAAACCACTCTCGACGGCCAAGCTGGACTTATTAGATCTTAAGCCTCGAAGGAAAACCCGAAATCCGAGCCTGATCCGATTGAGGAGACCACCCGAGACGCCTTTGTTGAGATGGAAGATCCAAGAAGATAAACATAAGGATAATAATGATAGGAATAGGAATGTAGGCGTTGAGGAGGAGGATAGTGGTCGCCATCGCAGTTTCCGTCTGAGAGGTCACGTCTCGGCGAGGAAGCTTGCCGCTGGGTTATGGCGGCTTCAGCTGCCCCATACCGTCCGTGAAGAGAGGTGGAGGGATCAGTTAGGGTTTCAGGTAACGATCTGCTGCGCTCCTTCTTCTTTTTCTTCAATAGAAAGATCTACAGTCAGAAATGTGATTAATAATTGAATTTCGAAAATTGGTGTGCTTTAAAGATTCATGTGGTATAATGATACTACTATGTTAGTATTCGTAATAATAATTATATTTTTTAAGTGAAAAATAATTTGACTAAGGTTTTCTTGCTATCTTTACATTCTTCCCCGTAGCATAGCATCGTAATTTTTTTTTTTAAAGTATGTTTTTAGATGCCTATTTATTACAACTAAAGCCGGTTTAAACATGTTGGTGTGCTTCAAAAAACCTTAGCTGTTCAATGCCTTTTATAATTTATAGATCTGTTGGGGTTTTGGGCTTATGTAAATCCCAATCTTTCATTTAGATTTTGAATGGCTTACGATTTTGACTTGTTGAGCCTGATGTTTATTTCGACCTTGGTGATCAAGGTTAACAAAGCCATTTTGACGTTGACTTATTAAATTCTTACACCATGAGTTTGTCAATGCTGCTTGTCTGTGCAGCATGGTATGGGCCATCTCGGCATCGCAGTTGTACCTCATCACAACGACAAAGTGTATGTTCCTGATGCAAACAATCTTCTGGGGAACTCTACTGGTGCGAGGAACAGATTCTTGTGCAAGGTACCAAGGCTTCTGAAAGTTTCTTATCTATATTTTCAACTGTTCATGGCCATTAGATACTGACAGTATTGAGTAATGATCATACTTGAAGTTTTAGAAGAGTCTTCCAGTCGTTGTTACTATAACCAAGCCTCTGTTTATAATTATGGACTCTGTGGCTCATTTAGGTAATTTCTTTTCAAAAGATTGACTTCTTGAAATTCTCATGATATTCCAAAAGTTGCCTGTTCCATTAAGAATGTGAATATCTTTGTTCCCAGTAGAGCAGGGTGTTAATGCGGTGTTTAGTTTTGCAATTTTCTTCACTTGGAAACAATGTTCCACGTATTTGTATATGAGTAGGAGTACATTCAAACATGCAAGCATTTATATGGACAGGATACGTATTAGTAAAATCTACATAATTTAAAGGATAGGGCACAATTACTCATCGATTAAATTTACATTACAATTAACATGATCGACATAGTCCAGACTTAAAAATTGGATTGTCATCAATAACCTAGTTTTAAAGAGAAAAATAAAAATTTCATGAGATAGAGGCATTAAAGTATGTCGAGTTTGTTAAGCTGCAATATTACTTGGTGCTTGAATTTCATTAAATGATAGGTTGCATGATGTTTTTAACCACGGGAAAATGCATTGTTTCAAATACCAGTCAGTACATTGACGTGGCAATTTATTAGTCATACAGGAGTTTTGTAAAGTAGCTCAGCCTGCTTTTGTATCTAATGTTGAAAAGCTTTGAACTTGTTTTCTAACTTGGGATAAGCTGTCATCTATGAATAGTTCAGTTATGAAACCTCGGTAGTATAGCGTAGAATTGTATGCCCTCACTTTCACTTCTATTGGTTATGTTTTCATGATGATGGGTCTATATATACCTTTTATGCTTATTTATCCAATTCTGGATGTGCTGTGGCTGTTTAGCCTGGGCCCACGTTTCAGTTTTCCAACTCTGCTATGGAGGGCGCAACTAAGTGGAACCCTGTATGCTTGGAAAGATCAGGTGAGCTACAGCAGTCCCATAGCCAGTTGAAGTGTCTTGATCAACAGGTGAGTGCTGTCTCTGTGGTTTCTGCACTTGAAGCTGAACTAGAGCAGGCTCGAGCACGCATTCACGAGCTTGAGATTGAGCGTCAATCTTCAAAAAAGAAAGTGGAGCACTTCTTGAAGAAAGTAAGCGAGGAAAGGGCTACATGGAGGAGCAGAGAGCATGAGAAAATCCGTGCATCATTTAGTGACATTAAAGCTGACTTGAGCCGTGAAAGGAAAAATCGTCGAAGTTTGGAAATTGTAAATTCCAAGCTGGTTAATGATCTGGCTAATGCAAAAGTATCAGCAAAGAGATATATGCAGGACTATGAAAAGGAAAGGAAGGCGAGAGAATTGATCGAGGAAGTATGTGACGAGCTCGCTAAGGAAATTGGTGAAGACAAGGCTGAAGTTGAAGCATTAAAGAGGGAGTCCTTGAAACTCAGAGAGGAAGTTGATGAGGAAAGGAGGATGTTGCAGATGGCTGAGGTTTGGCGTGAAGAACGTGTCCAAATGAAGCTAGTTGATGCCAAGGTGGCCCTTGAAGAGAGGTATTCCTACATGAACAATCTTGTAGCTGATTTAGAAGTTTTTCTAAGGTCAAGAAGCGCAACCCAAGGTTTAAAGGAAATGAAAGAAGCTGAATCTGTCATACAAGCTGCTGCCTCGGTGCATATTCAGGATATAAAGGAATTCACGTATGAGCCCCCAAACCAAGATGATATCTTTTCTATTTTTGAGGATGTCAACTTTGGTGAAACGAATGATAGAGAAAGTGAACCATGCATTGCTTACAGCCCTGCTAACCACGGAGCAAAAATTTACACTGTGAGCCCTGAAGTTGACGTGATTAACAAGGACGGCAACCATGGACATTCTGAAGCCTTTGTTCATCAGAATGGTGATATAGAAGAAGATGAGAGTGGGTGGGAAACCGTGAGTCATCTTGAAGATCAGGGCTCAAGTTATTCGCTAGATGGCAGCATCCCATCTGTCAACAAGAATTGCCGGGAAAGTAATGTCTCAGGTAGCGCAACTGAATGGGAAGAAAATGCATGTGATGAAACCCCGATCACTGATATCAGTGAATTGTGCTCTATGCCAAGAAGACAGTTGAAGGCGTCTTCTATCACTAGGTTTTGGAGATCTTGTCCAAACAATGGGGACAGCTACAAAATAATCTCAGTGGATGGGTTGAATAGTAGGCTTTCAAATGGAAGAAAATCTAATGCTGGAATAATGTCTCCAGATAAGGTGTCTGGTGAAAGTGGAATCAGCCCCCCGGATTTGGTGGGGCAGTGGAGTTCGCCTGACTCTCTGAATCCTCACATGACTCGAGGAATGAAGGGCTGCATTGATTGGCCGCGAGGACATAAGAACAGCTTGAAGGCAAAGCTCTTAGAGGCAAGGATGGAGAGTCAGAGAGTCCAGCTACGCCATGTTCTTAAACAGAAGATTTAGATGCAGGCAATGCAAGCCTTGTTTATGAATATTGCTCATGAAACCAAATGGAAATAAATAGCACCATTTCTGACTTGGCAAAATGAGAAAATGCATCGGTTTCTTTCATTCATGCACTAAAAGGCCCGCCAGGGCAAATATCAGCTAGCGCTTTGCCCCGTGCTTTGCCGCGGGGATGTCTCTGAAATAATAAGAAAGCAATAATCTAACTGCTGCGTGGGCAAGGATTTCTTTGATGCGTGAAAATATCATGATACTTGTAATAATATATATATATATATTTCTATCAAGACCTCGGCATATCACATGGAATTGATGCCTCCATAACAGGACAACGTTTTCTTCTCTTGAATTTAAACCCTTGTGCCTACACGTTTACAATCAGAACTAGTTATGTAATAAAACAACAAGGCTTGATATCATCATAGAATTTGGACTATGCAACAACAACACATTGTTTCTTAGGGTTTTTGTTTTTTACTTTACTTGATTCTGTCCTCGAGATATGTTTGGTATGGGAGTGAAGGACGTCAAGAGTTATCCTTCTAATTTTTCAACTCATTTACTCGCGTTTAGTACAAGTTCGGGGGAGGAAAGATTTCATGGAGATTAACATTTTACCCAAAAGGAGTCAAAATGTTAACCTCGCGAGGGAAGGTAAGGAAATTTCAAGGATGAGAAAAACTTTGGACTCTATCCCTTCCTCTTCTCCTTTTTTTTTTTTCTTCTAAGTCCTAACATTTTTCTCTTCTTTTACTTTCATTTTACAATCACAGCTATATATTATTTAATTATTTAAATTATATTTAATTTAAATTCTGATTTTATCCTTATTGGGATCTCCCATTACCCGTAATTTTTCTAACGCTTCATCCTTTAATTATTTTTATACCCTTAACATTTTACCCTTACACTTCGTTCCTTTACCAAAAATTATGGTCTCATACAAGACACAACCTCAACATTAAGCTCTAGTGCTCACCGTGAAACAAGCCCCCCTGGACTTTACCACTAATATGAAACAATTGCTAAACTTAATTAAACAAACAAAAACATATACAAAAAAAAGTTTGGGGAATCTTTCTTTCTATTGTTATGAGATTTTGATTTTAAACATTAATATGGACATATTAAATTTTTATTTTGTTCTTGTTAACTTTCTTTTCTTTTCTTTTCTTTGCAAGTTGGTGTAAACATCCATGTAGATTTTATTAATTTATTTTGTAGGATGTATTTACGCAAGAAAAAAAACAAAGAAAAGACAGATTAGAGATTAGAATGAAGAAAAAATTAGGGAAACAAAATCAAAGACAAAAGAAGGGATGAGAATATGAAAAAAAATGAGAGAGAAAAAGAAAAGGAAAATGAAGGAAATGTTGTGTTTCCGAATAAAAAATAAATAATAAAAATTACCCTTCACATCTCGTAGTTTGGTCTATTTTTTACTTGTTATAGTTTGAAAAATTACATTTTATATCCTGAACTATATACATGCACTAACACTTAACATCTTAATAAAAAAAATAACAAAAAATATCTGATTATTTACAAGATTACTATTATTTTTTATTTTATGACAGAAGAATCTTTCCAATATTAATATTATAACTTTGTCATCAAGCTAATAATTACTATTTTGTCATCAGAATAATACTACAACCTTGTCTAGAGCTAAAACATTCACAGTTCATCAAACATCTTATTTGCAATTCAAAATATATAGAGCACTATGTGATTTTGCAAAGCATAAAATTATGTGATCTCATAAAGCATAAAATAGTCATGCACAGTAGACAATCCAACATGTGGCTTTACCAAAGGTTCCATCAAGAAAAAAGTCTTTGAGACATCAACTTGTCAATACCACTGAGATCCCACAACTCTCTCAATGTTTGATTTCCCCTCTATAATGATAGCCTTTTTCTTCTTGAGCTCATCAATCATCTTGTCATTATAGCCTTTTTCTTCTTGAGCTCATCAATCATCCTGTCTAGATCGAAGGACTCCAACAACTTCCTAACTCTCCTAAGCTCATTTGCTAGAGAATCAATTCCAAAACCTAGATCCCTACACTTTGGATAGTACATACAAACAAACTCCATCTCCTCCTCCGTTTGATATTAGAATTGCCACCAATAGCTAGAGGCTCTCCAAATGAGTCAATAATAAAAATCATCTAACGAGACCACTCCAAAACTCACCATCCTTGACATGGGCTCTAGTAAGGCAACAATCATAACATTTCAGCACAAGAAAACAGTGGAAATCAACCCTCGCATCTCCATTTGGATGCACCCTACCATTTGTTTTTGCGATTGAAATTATGTTTGGATGCATTTTAAAAGCATATTTTGCTTAAGAAATCATCAAATTAATGCATTTTTTAATACTTTTTGATAATTTTGATATACTGATGTAAAAAATAAATAAAAGATTTGAAAAAAAAGAGTCATTTTAATACATTTTCAAATGAAAATCACTTTTAAAAAACACTCTACACCAGAATACTAAACACACACTTAGACATCTGGGGAGGGAAGCTGTCATGATCAGCTGTTGAAGGATCTGAATTAATCAAAATATCATTGAGCTCAATAAGAGGACTGTGAAATCCCCTTAAAGAAGATGGTATGTTGATCCCTTTACCATCGGTGGGGCAATATACATTTTATCAACATGCACACTTGCTTGCCTCATAGAAACCATCTCCTTAACTGTTTCCATTTTTTGATGCATAGTTCTAGTTAGTATCTAACCTACAAAAGGCACATCATCAATGTTCCAACCTCGGGGGAATCACACCTTCTTAGTAGCCATCTCCTCTTTGGGATGTGTAATTGCAATAACTTCTAAGCTGCCAAAGTTAATAACATCTACACGATTTATAGTATCGCCAATCACAAATCTTTAAAGCATATATTGCTTCTTCAAAATGTTTCTGCATCTGCCTATAACCAAAGTGACTGATGACAAACATGAAAAAGCCACATCATAAAATGTGTACCAGGAAAAAAAATAATGGACCTGAAGAACACAGATCAAATGAAATAAATTAATGGTTTTCACATGTTGGCAAGATTGTGACATTTCATAACACTCTGATGATTGACATTTGATAACCCTTGTAAATTCTAAACTACATCACATTCTTTGAATATTCTTTAGTTAGTGTTAAATTTTGTTGTTCGGATAAGTACAATATGAGAAAAAGATGTCAAGACTTGAATGACATTAATCCAAAAATAAATAGATTATTCCTATAACTTACATGGTTTAAAGAGAAACAGGATTTCAAAGAGCCACTAAGAAAAATCAAGGCATCTCCAACGAGATAAGAGTGAAGGGTAATTTTTTAGATAGCAGGGGCTGAGCTAAAAATTGATGAGATAAAAAAGCTAAGGTTTTTTTCTAATATTTAATTTATGGATTTTTTAGGGGTTTTTTTTTATAAAAAAAAACCTAACTATTTTGTTTTTAAAAAGGAAAGATTCTAGCAGCATAATAAGAGAAAAATCAATTAAAACACTATATTTTGGTTTCAATTTGGGTTTATATCATCATGCGAAGAGAGAGAAATTGTACATTGAATAGAGAGATTTTTTTTATATGTTGTTTGTTTGAGTTCAAGATATATTATATATGAGAATAGTTTGGTCTTTTTGTTCAATTTAAAATTTTTTGTTGGCTTGGGAGTAGGTTGTAATTTTTCAAACTATAGCGGGTAATTAAACACGGATCAAACTACGTGATGTTAAAGGTTATTTTTCTAAAAACAAATTAAAGGACAGGAGAGATGTTTCAAACTAAAGGAGATAGATATGAAATATTATTTTTTCAAAATAGCAAGTTCTCAAAAATATTTTGAGAACTAGCACAACACTAAAATATTTTAGGAAAATAGCATAACTCAATGGTTTTTGCTATTAGAATAGCCTAAACCGCTCAATTTTTAAAAAACATACAGGTTGTATTATGAGGAACATTGCAGTCTATAGGTTGTGCTATTCTCAACAACACAATCAAAGTGGATTGCGGTGTTCTAAAATGTGTAATCCATTAAAATAAAAGCACCAAATGTCTCTCTTTTTTTCATTTCTCTTTTGCCTCTTATATGAAAACTCTTACCCTTCCATTTACAAGAAAATTACAATGATATTTGCAGAAACAAAAAACTAATTGATGATTGGGAAGCTTCAAATCATCTTTGAAAGGACACAAATCAAGAGAGAGAAGTTGTGTGCTGGAAGGATGTAAAACAAGAGAGATGAGTTTGTATATTCATATAGTGTTGTTGAAGGCAAAAATCGGTTAAAAAAACAGAGAGCTATAAAGGCTTAAACAAGAAGTTAATAAAATGGGTGCTACTATTGATCTGGATCTTACCATTGTTTCCATTGGTGATTTGAGGATGAATCCATTTAAAGAAAAAGGAAATGATATTATCAATACAAGGGTTAGACAATCAGATTTGGTTTTTGGTTTAATGTTTTCTAATGTGCAGTTTTACTTTAACAAGCATAACTCTCAATTTAAATGTTGGATTGGACTGAAGTTTTACTAAAAGTTTATAAAGATATTTTTTTATGTTGGGGTAAAATTTCACGTTAATCAAAGTTCATAAAGGCATTCCAATACAGGCTAGAAGTTGTTGTATAGATTTAGCTATTTGTTTCCTTATGATTTGTGGACTTTTTTTATTTAGTAAGGACTCCTTTTCTACAAGGACAAAATAGATGGAAGCAATTGGGATTATTTTGGCAAGGGTTTCTATATCAACTACTTGTGTTTCCTTTTATTTTATGAATTTTCTCGTTGGCAAGGTTCCCTTATCATTCAAGAATATCAAAAGCAGTTTTGCTTATATTTTTTAATTCATAATTTTACGTTAACAAACATATTTTTTATCCAACCATTGGATCAATTTTATATTTTCTCACATGATTATAAAAGCCTTGTTTTATATATGTTTAAAATTTTCATAGTGATCAGACATCGAGAAGACCTTGTGATATGATCTAGAAGCTATCGTGTGAGATTGTATTAGTTTTCTAGTTGATTTAAGAATATTTTTTCTATTTTATTTAGAATTCTTTTGTTATTTTTTCAACATTGTTTAGGATGTTTTACCTAGTATAAATAGGGTTGTTTATCTAGTATTAGGTTTTTAAAAAAATAATAAGAGATGGATTAATTATTTAGAAATAAAACTTGTGTGTAAGAGTTTGCCTCTTGCTCTTGATTCCTAATGGAACTACTCTGACTTATCAAACAATTAACCAAGGTTCATGAAATCTTCTATACTTATTGTTTGTGTCTCTTCATAGATGTTGGGTGGGGATTTAGTTTCTATAGTTTTGGTACCTTGATATAGATTATTATTGTATCAAGCTTAATCATAAACCTAAAGCTAGCTTTCTTGAAAATGGTTAATTTGATTGTGGGTTTCTTGATCTTTATATCAATGGGGTTCACATCAAATAAGGTTGAGAAAAATAACATTGTGCATTTTAAATTAAATGACAAGTCTTATCTAAAACAACATCATTGTGAAGATAGAAGCGCAAAAGAAATAAAAAATACTCATAAAAGAAAAAATGAGGATATTGTTCATTCTGTTTTGAAGACATTGTTCATTGTCTTCTCCCCTCATCTAGCCAAGTTATGCAGAAGAGGCCATGGGGATACCCTTTTTCAAACCATTTGATGCCTTTTCTCTCTTATCAAACCAGGTAAAAGATACGCTCAATCTCTAATTTAATGTACCATCTGCAGCCCCAACTCCTTCTTTGTCTATTTGTACCTCTGAAACTCTCTGTAAACCCACACCAAAACTCCTACCAAACTAGCCAAGATCAGCGAAAACAGTTAGGTGCCCAACTTTTCCAGTCTCCAGTTCCTAGAAGAATAAGCGTACACCATGATTAATAGTGGTAATAAGTTCCTAGGGATTAATGGTGTTGATCTCGCCAACATAAAGATTCTCATGCCTTAATTTTTTCCTATGAAATGCCTCTCAAAGACCCCTACCCAAGAAGAGAAAAAAGAGTACTAGGGGAGCAAAAAAAAAAAAAAAAGAAAACTAGAAAGAAAAAAGAGAGTTTAAAGGATAAATAGGATATAGAGAAAGAAAAGCAAAAGAGTGAGGAAGAAAAGTAAGATAACAAAAAAAAAAACACTACCTTCTTGGTGATAATGGAAGCCATCTTCACCCCTATAGTTGTTATCAGTTTGTCATTTCTATTTTAGTCCAAACATACTGAGAACAACAATAACAAAGTGTTACAATGTTATCAAGCCTTAATAGCAATTTAAAGAAGTGGTAACATTGAAGGGTTGTTAAAAAACTAATAATCCCTAATAGCAACATTAACCATTTCTTCTAGTGATCATGGGGTATTCTCTAGGAGTAGAGATGTTTCAAGACTTATAATCACCATCCCATGGAGTGATGTCCCCTAAACTTTTTACCATAAGTGCATGGGTTTTGACAAATAAAACAGGGCAAAAAAATATATATTATTTCCACAATGAGGAGATTCAAGTATCAATTTATAAATTTTTTTATATTATTTAAATAGTCCCAAATCATTGTAACTAACTAAAAAATCAAATGTAAAAGATTTCTAGGGCTTGGATTTCATCAATTGAATTATTTCAATGAGTTTAAACCTAGTTGTTTGCATTTATGTTAAGCTAATTACAATGATCGAATTCTTTTCTTTTCTTTTTTTAATATGATATCCTCTTTCATGAAATAACACCTATACCTATATTAACTTTATGTCTAGTGTTGTCATTATAGAAATTAATATAAATTTATTATGCTTTGTGGAATTTTTGAATGATGTCATAAAAATGTGTATTTATTTCTAAACTACACTGCCAAGGTTGATGATTCCATGAATTAATATTAAACTTAACTTTTGATACTTCACTCAATATCTTAAATAGGCAATTCATTGCCAATAAATTGCAAGAATTAAAACCAAAATAATCAAATTGAAATTAACAAAGGATAATCAATATAACCATATTCAATTCATGTAAAGAATTCAATGACTACATCCTAGCCTTAGAATATAAAAAAAACTAGCAAATCATAATTTATAAAACAATCAAATTATTTCTCAAACATAAATGTAAATTCAACATCCTTAATAAAAATTCAACAATTAAAAGAATTAAAGAAAGAAAAACTCTGAAATTGCAGAAACCCTAAGCTTTGCTCTTCCCTCAGAGTTACAACTTTCCCTTCCCTATGGTGTGGCTACTAGGATGTTATTCTTCTTCTTCTTCTAGGGTTTTCTTAATGTATCTCTATGATAAAGCTTATTCCCCTTTTCTATATCTAAAAATCCCTCCCCCTAAAACTAATTCTCCTTTTCTTTTTAAAATAGATTCATGGTGTTAAAAATTTAGAATTTATGGTAGACCTGCTTATAGTTCAATTCAGGGTACCAAAACGATATAGTTTGGATTCAGACCCTTTATAAAAGTTTTAGATATATTTCTCGTATTTGCAAAGCATCTAGTATTGATTTATTCAGACTTCTAAAACTTTAGATATAGGCTGAAAACTAAAATAGGATCTAGAATAGAGTAATTTCTAGAAAAATCCAAGCTTCTCTATCACTTCTAATATTTGAGCTTCAAAATGAGAAAATGGGTTTTAGACTCTTCATAAAAGTTTTAGGCATATATTTTAGATTTCTTGAAAGCTAAATAACACTAAAAACCAAGCTATGTAACTCCAATTACCAAAAAATTGAATAGTGTTCTAGTTTGACTAGATTAGACCAATTATGATTTGCCTTCTAAGCTTAGCTAATTTTCTGCCTCTTCATATCATCCCAATTTCAACCTAATTCAATAATTAAACACATGAAAAATACCAAGAACTACCAAGAATTAAATAAATATAAAAAACAACTAAAACTCTAGAAACATGCAAAACACTCTAAATCGGAACAAAACAAGATACCACAAAACTTTATCAGTTCTTTGATAAGTTAAAGTAGTTTCATGAGGAACCAAGAGTAAAAGCAAACTCTTATACACAAGTTTTATTTCGGAATAATCAGTCCATCTCTTATTAAAAAAAATTAAACCTGTTAAATAACCTTATTTATAATAGGTGAAACATCCTAAATAATTCTGGAAAAATAATAAAAAAGTTCTAAATAAAATAGAGAAAAGAATCCTAAATCAATTAGAAAACTAATACAAATCCTGCATAATAAATTTTGGACCATCTAGCAAGGCCTTCTTGATATCCAATTAACCTAAAATGTCAAACCAACATAAAACAAGACATTTGAAAACTTTTGGTAAAATTTTACTCGATCCAATGGTCACATTGAAAATTATGCTTGCTAGTATAAAACTATGCATTCCAAAAAATAAACTCATTGACGTGTAAGTAGAAAAATAAGTTGAATCCGCAAGTCTTGTAGGAAATAAGGCCCAAATACTTTGAATTAACTCATTGAGTGCTTCTTTAACCTTTTTAGCTCTTGACCTAGTAATAGGCTCAATTGGTACCTCTAATGGATTCTTTGGTGATGCTTGTTGATTCGCATCAAGTTAAGTTTTTTAATGACTATAATACTAGATGGTGACTTTTTTTTTTCTAATTTTACCAATTTCACATATAGTTCATTGTGATGTCGAGGACAATAGTCTTGTTACAAATCCTATTAATATGATTATTATATGATTATAGGAAGGTCATAAATCGAATGGTATATAGGTGGAAGATGTAAGTATACTTTTTATTATATTCAAGCATTTTAATATTCAATTATGTTCACAATATCACAATTATACTAATATTTATATTATTTGCTTGCTTTTCAAGCCAACGATAGGATCTATTGTCGTCACCATAGACAAATAGATCTACATCTAGGTGTGGTGCTATACATTATATAGGCATGTTTATATTACATCACCTGTTTGCCACATATCAGGATTGGTCATAACTTTATTGCTGTATTGATTAAGAGATAGAGGCGTGAGACCCATATGTGTCATCTTTGAATAGGTGAGATGACGCCTAGACTTCAGGACATTGTTATCCTTCTTGGCCTACCCATTAATGGATGACCTATGACTTGTGGGTGGTCAATAAACAAGGAGGATCAATGCTTATGCATAATAGGACATGCTCCCCCAACTTGTATGTTAAAGAGGCATGCCATCAAGCTAAATTGGATTGAAAAAACTGTTTTTTAGCCCACATCCTAATGATGCGAATGAGGATTGTGTGGGTATATTAAAGCATAAATCATGCATATGTTTAGCAACATCCTCTTTCCATGCATGACTAACAATGTAATGTCAATGATGTGTTTTATTATTAGAGGTTTTTGATGATATTCATGGATATAGTTGGGGTCGATAATTATTGCCAATCTATATTGCTGGTTAAGTCATTAATGCATGATAGGGCCAAACAAGTTAGGTGGTTGTTTGTTGCTTTTATAAGTATAATAATATGAACAAAGTGTTTTAATTTATCATATTTCATTTATTGTTATAACAATACATATAAGCAATATTATAGTTCGTGTTTTTTTAATATATAATTATAGTCCTAAGAGCATTTGTACATTAAGTGTTCTCAAATTAGAGGTAAGAAATAATATGTCAAATCTTTAAGCTAACACTCCTATTAGGAATGAAGTAATATATATTCTTAAATAGTTTTTCATTAGCACATAAATTATAATTAGATAAAACTCGTAATAACTTTGTGATTTGCAAGGTCCTGGTGTAGCAGTATAATCTTTAAGGATAATGTAACTCACTTCTTGTCATTTATCATAATGAGTTGGATAGACAATAGTTGCATCAAGTATGGGTTATAAGAGTTGATTTTTATATTTTTATTGTCTTATTTTTTGTGTCAAATTATTTATAATATGATACCTTGCTTTAATATTTTAATAGGTTAAGTGGAAACCTTACTATAAGAATTGGCTCCTAGTTGCTCCTCAGATTTGTAGAATGGACAAAAACACAGACATAATATTAAGTTTTCTAAAACACAAACAGAAATTGACAGAAATATTTGAGATTCCCAAAGATATCATTAGATAATCTAGGATCATTTGGAGTTTGAGTAAAGATTACATGAACATTAATTTTTTTTTTTACAGTATGATAGACTCTTCAAGACAAGGTTGTCATAAACCACAAGTAATCTTGAAGAGTTTATCAAACTTGATCCATAAAAACCAATACTTCAATATATTATTTGGTTTAAGCTAGATAATGTAAAAAATATTATTAAGGAGCAAGAGTGCCAACACTATATGTTTAAAATGCTTATCTTCTTTACTTAAGATTACAGAGAGATGATAAGGTTATTTCAAATTCAAATATTGATACAAGAACGAGGTAATTCAAATTTCAATGCAAGGATTAAACAAGGTAAAACTCTTGTGCGCTTGTGGAACAAAGAGATCAATCACAACGTTAGAGAAAATTGTCCATGTCTAGCATACCTATTATCTCAAGGCATTGTATCTAGCGCCGATTATCTAGTTTATCAATTGTCTTTGAAATTTGTATCTGGTCATCTACCACAGAACATTCTATTTTATTTACAAAAAGTTTTAGAAAGTGTCTGGAATGGTCCTCAAACTTGATAAAAGTTTAAGACTTTCGAGAACTATTTTATTCTGGACGCCTAGTCCGAAACCATACATCAAAATGTAAGGTTAACAACTTGATTTCATCGTCTACAAATCTCTTAACACCTCACCCTTATATTTTCTACAAAATACTTCTGAAATACATGCAGGCACCACAGATAATAAGAGAAAAAAATGAAAGTGAAATGGGCGTGACAGATGAGTGGACGCCCACATAACTAAAAACCTATGCATAAATGCAAAGTCATTTTACACCATAGTTATTGTCTATTTTGAGCAAAGAATTGAGGGATGTGCTATTGAATCGCTGAGCAAAGCCTCGAATCACAAGAGTGATGACATCCCGCAAATGTCTCGAGGGGACCATCAGGTCTACTTCATTCTCACTATCCACAACAATCCTAAGCCGATGTTGGTCATTTCGGAAAAGCTCCACCTGAAAAAATATCTTTAACCTTAGCTTTTCTGGTAGTAATAAGATTGGGAAAAGCAATCTATAAGTGGACTAAAAGTGCTTTAAGTTTAAGCTCCGATTATTGACAAAGCTAAATAAATAAATTGTGAGCAAAAAACATTATTGTGATGTGGGAAGAGAGCAACATAAAGTGAGATGCATTGAAAAAGACAAAAAACCAGGGGCAATTTTCTATTTTTACCACATCAGAGTACTTCTAAATTCATTTACCAAACTGTCAGAGTACTTCTACATTTATAGTATAATGTTTGTTAAAGTTGACATTGAATTGATAATTTAAAGCAAAATTGGTATGCGATTAGACTGAATGAAAACCTAAAACGAATTCCTTCTTGAAATGATAAGAAACAAGTTTGGAATAATACTGTATGCCATGGAACAAAGTAAGCAAGGTGTATACAAAATTATTAAAGTTCAGACACAAACTCACATGAAAGGGAGGAGCATAACTTCCACGAATTTCAGTAGTTGGAAAAGAAGTCTTAGAACCAGGCTTCACAACTTTCACTCGTTTCCTATTAACTTCTAGTATTCTTCTCTCAAGACTACCCTCTCCAAGAACCTGCAATATTAACAGTAACAATAAAATGCTATATTTTTTTTATCATTCCAACTTTAACCTCAAAATTGCAATGACATGGAAAAACCTTTTTTGGAGAACGGTCTTTGTCACATAATGCCTGTATACAAAGATTTGCAGTCAGTTCTTGAATAATGTAAGAGAATACACATAAATGAGCTGGCTTGGACAGTCAAGACTAATGCAATTGTCATCTTCAAGCAGTCCTTTCATGACAAGCAATAATATATTAGATCTGAACCAAACAAAAATAGCAAACATGGTAATTCAGGCAAGCATCTCTCATACTTTCACAGAGCAAACCCAAAAGAACAGAAGTCAAAATTCATCCTCCTATCCTTCTCCCCTCCAATTAAGAGTTCTAGAACATGAGATGTATGTTCAAAACACCACCAAACCTTTATAACTCAACAGAAAAGAGGCCAAAAACAGCTTCAGTTAAAAAGAAAAACAAAAACTACATAAAAAACAATCTTGAAATACTATTCTTTACATGAAAGTATAGTTTGGTACATTCTGAGATGCATAATTTACAATAAATTCAACAAATACAAAACTGAAGATGTACAAGAAACACCAGCAACTATACCAAGAGCACCAAAAATCAATTAGTATAGAGGAAATTATATTCATCACAATACTTAAAATATACACACCTCAAACTTCACAGATCCAAGTTCAATCTTCTGCTTAACTTCTTTAAAAACATCAGGCTCTGAAAGTTAATCATGCCAAAATCAGGGGGGGGAATTGATGACAGACAATCAAAAAACTTAAGAGATTATACAGGATTAATCATAATTAGAGAAGGTATTTCACATAAGTGAGTGGGGAAAGACTAAACAAAACTAAGGTAGGACATGGACATGAAAACCCATACATAAAGCTTGCTGTGGGTTTGTCCTTGGAGCAGGACAAAAGAATTGCAAGTCAAATCTTGTCTGTTTATACATCAAATTCAACACACACGACTCATTTCTTAATCAATACATTATTTAAGACTTTAAAGTTCACTGCAATTTGTCCCCAAAAGAACACCCAGTGGCCATTTCCACTTGGAGTGCTCTAGTCCAAGCAATAGAAGGGCTTGTGGGATTTAAAGATGGAAGGAGATACCCCATTGTGTAGTTCAAAACCTGTCTTAGGTTCTGTTGAACCAAAAAAAAAATGTTTGATGATTTCATGTCACATGACTGATCTGCCATGAAACTTGCAATGCCAGGCTTGCTCAAAGTCCAATCAGCTAAAGTTGAACCACGCGGCAAATACTATAAGATGGGTGTCCAGCAGAGTTCAACCAGGAAATCTTTTAATTTCCTTTTCTTTTTCAACAAAGCACTTCCTAAATCTTTTCTTCATAAAAGCAAGGCACATTAGATCCTATTTTCCAAAATAAATTGAAAGAGCATGATATATACAAACTAAAAAACTCGAACCCTCTCTTTTTCTTTACTTTGTTTGCCCTAATCTCTTTGCTTTTCAAGTTCCCAATCCTAGTCTCGATTTTGTAAAATTTCTGGAAAGTTGCTTCCTATATATTTAAAAATGAGATTTTCACTACTCTACCACCTAAATACCCAATAAAAAAGTTACACCTTCATGACAATTACTGAAAGATAAATACTATGATTCAGAAATCAACGGAGAAATTTCAACAGAATTATGGCAATCTCAATTGCAGCAAACTTTATTTAACTCTTAAAAGGAAGGTTTTATTATTTTTTTAATTACCAATCGTTCTATGTAAAATAAACATCACTTATTCCCAAAGCTAAAGATAAAATACATGATTGTTATTGAGCTTGATGTTGACGATAAGAAACAAATTAATTTCATATAAAATATCAACTATAGTAACATAAATTTCATCCAAACCAACCTATGTTCTTCCTGTTTTAAATCCATGACTTTCTATCTTCTTTTCTCAAAATCACACTTAAATACATATAAGGAATCTCTATTTTAGACATTGTTTCACACAGATACTAGTGCTCTTTTGGTTGGGTATTGTTCCACAGTTCCTTCTAGGGTTTAGGCTAGAATCAGAGGGATTAGATCACTGTAAAATTTCAAACCCTGCTGAACCTGTTTAGGTGACATTGATTTTATACCAACAACAATTTGCTAAATTGTTTAAAATAAACAGTGGGAAAGGAGAAGTACAAGTAGCAGAGGGAATTCGAGCATACCAACTGCAATTGACTCTGTTGATGCAGACACCGGTTGCCCCTCAACACCATCGTCTCTCACAGGAGTATAAATTGCCACCAGCCTGTACCCCACATCATCAACATTAGCTTCATACATCCTTCCCACCTCCCCTACAAGATCAAATAATTTTCCAAGTCAAATACAACATTCAAGTGGAACCCACCACCAGCAATGAAACTAAATGAAGAGATTACTGTCAACAAATATGTCCATGTGGAGCTTTTTGTTTGAGTGTATGGTTCCAGCATTTTATAGAACAATTTAATGGTTTTTCAGCTGTCATACCTGGAATGGAGATTAGATCGGGACTACCAATCATTGATCTAAGCCATTGAATTCTACTTTTGCCTTCTTTTCCTCCACTGTAAATGCCTCTAACAGCATATAAGTTGGTGTGAAAACCCCTACCCTCAATCTCCAACTTATTTATTCTAGGAATCCCTAAAATCAATCAATATATCAATTACTTAAACAAGAAGAAGGGTTCATGAGAACAAATACCAAATAATATAAGAATGCAATCAAGTGTTAGGCATTCAAGAAAAATTGCCAATAGCAGCAGGTACAATAAAATCTTAGCAACGAACATGTCAACAAAAAGAAAAGAACAGAAACTTTCATCAATGAAAAATCCAAGAAAAACAACTATTTGTAAAATCATGCAATAGATAATCAAAAAGGACATTAAAGGTTCACGTGTGAATGCTCTCCAAAATAATGGGATAGTTTGAAATAGACACGCACATATATATATACACACATAAAAGGTTCACCCTTTTATTAAATATTTTATAACAGATGTGTCAATCTATGATAGATCTTAGATAATCCATGGTAAATGTTACATTAATAGCAGGATTTACTTTATCATGACTTAAAAAAACATCCTCTAATATTGTAAAATTTAGTAAAAAATACAGGTATCCCTAGTGTTAGTGTGTGTGTGTTTGTGAGTGGAGAGAGAGCGATATAACACTACTTTCACAACATTTAGATTAAACAGACGACTTTAACCTGAATGAGGAAATATCCAAGCATAAGTGAAACATTTGCAACATGTGATTAATAGTCAGTTCAGAAATAGACATCCATAGTTGGCCAAAATGTCAAAAAAATATTAAATTTGGAAAAATTAAATCAAGAAAATGGAGTGTGTTACTTAAAAACCATGTCCCATCAGAATAAGTACATACATCTCATGGAGTGATACAAAATTTTGAAATCAAATTGATGGAGATAGATTAAAATATGAAATAATTGCCCCTGAATAGATAAAAAACACAGTTTAAAGCAAAAGACCTGGCAACACAGCAGCAGTCTCAGCATATGCTAGTTCACTCAACCTTCCAAAGACATCAGTCACAATACATTCACATCTGAAGCGTCTACCGATATCTTCTAACTGCAACTTGTAAGAACAGGAGTGCTGTGCAGGCAAGAGTTCAAAAGAGCCATCCCCTGTCACTGTTGAACAGAACCTGCAGCATCTTTGTGTCAAATGAGAGAATGACAATAGCTAAGGACTTGTGATGAAATTCAAGAGACTGGAAATATTTCTGACTTCATTGCATACATGCCAAATTCTGAAACAGAAACCAGCCATCTAATGGTTATGCATGTCATTTCACCAATAGCCAGAAAGTATACCAAAGTGTTTTAGCATCTATTTATTCAGATTCCCAACAGAAGTAAAATGATTTTAAAATGTTTGCCTTCATACAAATTTTGGTTCCAGTAAAAAGAAAATCGGGTTAGATACATGATGCTGTTGTAATATGAACAAGTTTAAAACACTTCAATTGCATTGACCCTTCATAAATAAATATACTTTAAAATTTTACTAAGGATATAGGGAAAGAATGCCTAACAATACTAGTTATTATTAGAAATCTAACAGGGAAAAAAAAACTCTAAAAGAGAATTTTGCATTTCACCATTGGTACTTGACTTCTTTTTTGTACTTGCTCCAAACATTTCTTTGGGTTTCACTCTTCGGGATCACTTCAACAGCAGTAAGTACATCACCTTCAATTGCCTTTCCTGTGAGAGCAACCATTTCCACTTGTGGAAGCTCTGGGACAAATAAGAAATATAGTTTAATTTGCATGATGCTCCCAAGGAGATGCAGCCACAACGCAGTATACAATAGAGCATAGCATATATAATGTTCAGCGACTGTATCAATAAAAGCAACAGGGTGGAAGAGAAGAATGTAATGCAGCAAGGAAAGCAAAGAATCAAAGAAGGGGGACAGATATATAAGGTCACATCTGTCTGCAAACGAGTACTATATGCCATGTTCAACAAAATTACCTTGCAAGTAAGAGCTTCGATAAGAATTTGGAAAGAGGAATGGCTACGCACATGGATCATTCTTGCAAGGGTTTAGGAGCTAGACCTGTCTTCTAGATAGACTTATGTCTAGATAAATTTATTACTCTAACTAGCCAAAAAAGCTAGTTCATGAGAAACCAAAGCTCGAGAAATTAGGACAATTTTTTCATGGTTGTTCAAAAACTTTTGGTGGTAACATTACTAATCCTGCTTTTTAACATAGTAAAGCCAATTGTCTTTCTAATTTCATGAGCTCTAGTTTCTCGAGAATTAGTCTTATTGACTAGGTTGAAATAATAATTTGATGTAAACATAAATCTACTCGGAAGGCAGGTCTAGCTTCAAAACCTTTGCAAGAGTTACTACAAAAGTTTTTGAACAATGATAATGACAATCTTGATTGTCATGAGGAAATTCAACCACTTGAGTACATGACGATCTTGCAAGCAACAAGAGCAAAGTTTGAAGGTTTCTGAGTTATATCAGATTCTTGGAAAACAAGGGAAAAAAGTTGAAAAAGTAAAAGGAAAGATTTCGTTGTGGATCCATTTTACAGGGACCATCATGCAAGTATTTATAGCACTCTGATGAAAACCCTAAACTCGAATAAATAGGAATCAAAATCCTAGTAAATGCCATCAACGATTTTCCCATTAAATTAAGGACAAAATCCAAATTTCTAATAAAAAGCAATCTCCCATTTCCCGATTCAACTTATGAACACAACCCAAAAAAGGATACAATCTTACACTGCCTAATTTAGATCAAAGTACAATCTCATGCTTCTATCCTTTTCCACACCTCCCCCAACATTCCCAGCTAGTTTGGACTTCAGGTTGACTGAATTGAATCCATACAGAGTATGGTTTCACAGAAGATATATTCATCAACGGAACTCACCTAAAATTGTGAGTTGTACAATGAGATAATTAGAGCACAAGGCAAAGGCTAGAGCCTGCTGACTAGAGGTAGTTGTTCGGGAATAGTAACTTCTTTATTCAATTCCATGTAACTTTGTTTAAGAAATCAAAAAGAGCACAGTATCATAAATCTAGGACACTCCCTCCCATGAATTTCTATTTTACCTTTCAAGGCTTCTCTTCATCTACACAAAAAACAGGGAAACTAAGATAATATAAATCTTGTGAATGATAGGCTAGATCCTGCTGACTAGAGGTAGTTGTTCAGGAATAGTAAAGAAATCAAAAGAGCTCATAAATCTAGGACACTCCCTCCCATGAATTTCTAATTTACCTTTCAAGGCTTCTCTTCATCTACACAAAAAACAGGGAAACTGAGATAATACAAATCTTGTGAACGATAATATTACCCACCTTCATTTCTATTTAATGTTTTTAAGGTAACATAACATTTGGACAGAAATTTGCAGCATTTTGATCTACAAGAATACAGAAAACAACACCACTGAAGAGTTCGCGGGGGGGGGGCATTAATAAGTGATAAGGCCAGGTAGTCCAATTTATACAGCTCATCTACAGTAAAAAAAAAAGTGCTCGCTATTTAGCAAGTAAATGCAAAATCATATTCCCCATTCTTTCCCAAAAGAGACTACACACCTGGGAGAATGATGTTAGTTGGCTCGGACAACTTAAGCTCACCTACTACTGAATCTGAACGAACAGGTGTGTACCTACGAGAAAAATTTGGAAATGTTTATTGCAGTATATCATCACATAGCCTTATGAACCAAAGGAATACTGGAAAATCAATCTAGAGTAATATTCAAATGTTTGGCACATCAATAGATAACTAAGTTTAAACTTGAGGAACTTAGATGGGATGGTAAAAAAGAGTAAGAACAGTTACCCAAACAATAAGCAGCAATTGTAATCCAAATCTGTGACTTTGTACGTTCTAGAGTTAGCCCCATTAATAAGAATGATTGTTCCCTCATTTGTCTCTCTATACCAGCTGAAGAGGCTCAATCCCTCATGCCCACCAAAATATTTTCCTTCTCCAGCATAAACACCCGAAGACAGCTCCTTCACATGAACATTAGAAACTACTGGAAGAGCTGCCACAAGATATCGATTCCACTTTTTAATGAGCTAATTTAAGGAAAAGAAGAACTAAACAAATGCAGCTTCTTGGCATAACTTGGGCCAGACCATGGATTGGTATAATGGAGTACATGTAATTCAATTTAATCAACCATACTGTGGTTCAAAAAGTGGCCAAATAAGTTCATCACAAGATTAACAGAACTCCAAAATGCATGCACCTGTGATGATGTTTATGGAAGGTCTATGACTATCTATAGCCTTGCATAACAAGATAGGTCTTTGTTGTCAAAGAACATATGAAGTTGAAATTTATGAATGAATACCAGGGTTAACTGGAGAGTTGGAAATTGTGACTAAAGGCTTTCCACACTTGCCATCTGCACGAGTAGGCAGCCAGTACAGAGCCAAATAAGCTCCAACATCTTCAATTGATGGAGTATATGCCCTGCCACGAGTGCACATCAGTCTCAGATATTCATGGTTAAGATGAACTTTCTCAACTCTTTGAACCCAATATATTATACAAGTTACTTACAAGGTTTTACCACATATAAGATCATCATCACCAGCATTTGATATATCCAACAATTCAGATTTATTTAGCTTGTCCCTTGTTCTAAACCAAATGTACTCTCCAGCACCTTCCTGTCCACCAAAGTATGTTTTTTGTGGGATGGCCTCCTTGTCCTCGTAGCAATTAGGAATCACAAGTTCCAATCCCACTGGATCAGCTATTTAAAAAGAGTAGATATAGAATAAGACAAATTTGAGTGTGATAGAAATTTTTTAGAAGAAAATGCTAAATTAGAATCAGTGCTAAAAACACCAAAATGTCAATTAGATTCAATAATCTCAATCAGGAATCTAATGAAGCAGTGCATCTAGGAGGGGGGGCAACTATAAACACATTAGCACATGCACTTTGTCATGTCAAGCATGCATCCAAGTAGTATACGCCACTGACAAACCAATAAGACCTGAGTACCAAAACCCCCTGTGAAATATGTTTTTGAGTTCCCATAAGACATTTTACAGAACAATGACATGTGTGTCTATCTTTAAGAAACACGATCCTACAGTTGCATCACATATAGCATTCAATTACAAGAAAATCTATTTTGATATAGATTTTGGCTGATTTTCCAGAAGTTAAGGAATTTAAAACATTAAACTCACCAACCATTGTGATGAAGTAGCTATGTTATTCTTAGAGAAACAATCTCCACTTTGGAAACCCAAAGCTACATTAAGCGATTCTTCTTCAACCAGCAGGTCTTTTGGTAAAAAAAAACAATAGTGTCCTTGGTAGATTTCTATGTTTGGGATTTGGAGTCTTATGTCATGGGTTTTTTTGTAAGCTTAGTCTTTAATAGAGTATTCCTATTTAGTTTCAGTCTTAGTCAAGTAAGGATTAGAAATCCTGATCATTCAAGGAGTTTTAATCTCTATAAATGAGGGATACTACATTTTCACTCTCTGTTCTCCTGTTCTATTTTCTCGTAATTCTATTTCTTTCTTGCATAAAAGCAATGCTGCTACAGAAACGGATCACTGTTCACAGCCTAATTTCTCCTTATTTCTTTCTAAACAAGCTCTAAGCTACTCTAATTCTACGAACAACAAACCCTAGCTCACCACAAATCCTTCCTAGAACAGAAATTTCAAATATGTCTTGCATCATCTTGGGTTTTTAATCTTTTTCAATCAATCATCTATCGGTCAGACAGAAACCGGTTCCTAGGCTTTTCTTTGTTTAACTGGTCAACCGGTTCTGGATTTCTCAGAAACCAGTCAACCAGATGTCTCTATTTTAGCTTTTGCTTTGTTTTCTTGTTCGTTTAGCTTTGTTCTTTGTTTTGACCTTATGGTCTCTTTATCCGGTCTTCAGACTTGTACTCCTTGGGGTATACCCCTTGTATCTTGTAATTATTTTTGGATTTATACAACTTAAACTTTTCCAAAAAAAAAATGAAATAAGTAACATGCACAAAGCTGATGATACGTGTATCATAACAACCCCAACCAAATCAAACTCAAATCCATTTATGTCCTTCCAAAGCTTTCCATCAAGAGCACCTTTTGAGTGCTAATTTAGATTCACAGAAGTTAATGTAAAGGCACATGCTTTTTGAAACTGTGACCTTCTTAACCTAATTATCATGCAAGCATGACAACAATGATACATAACAATCCAAAACAACTCAAACTCAATCCATGTGTCCTCCCAAAGCTTTCCCTCAAGTGCAGCTTTCCGGTACTAATTTCGATCCCCGAGTAAAATTTGACATGAGGAAAAATTCCTGCTAGAGAGTCATGTCCTATCCCCTAAAGTAATCTAATTATTAAGCAATCATAAGTTCATAACAACAATGTGGGCAGTCCAATCAGAATCAAAGATCTTTTTTAGACAAACAAAAGCTACAGCAATTTTTATTTTATTTTAGGCAATAATTTTCAGAGATGTTGAGGTCCACAAAAAGATTATTGTTGTGTCTTATATTTTCTTAATTATGAAAGTATGACTCACCAGGTACAATCACATCAGATAATATGGTCCGTGGGCTTCCTTTCATACCATCTTTGTGAATTGGAGTGTAAACAAGTTCGATGCATTGTCCAGCATCCTCTAAAGTCAAATCAAGATGCTCTGAAACATTTTAAGAAGATATTTTCTAATCTAGTAATTCCAAGAAGACAAATCAAATTGGTAAAACATCATATTTCATGTTGCTTCACAGAAGCTTACCATCCACACTTAATTTCTCCCTGATACCACCACTTTTCACTCTAAACCATTCATGGAAGCAATTCCCTCTCTCTCTGAATCATAGAAAGGCTTTAATTTCATGAGAAACAACTACAACAGGCTTAGACATTCCAGCACTCAGTAAAACAATAGGTTGCTAATGCCAATAAAAGAAAAGGACATCTTGTTCACTAGAATTCTCACCCTCCACTATATGATGCAACAAAGCTCAAACGTTGTCCTTCCATCATCGATCCCAGAAACTCCAATGACTGACAAGTTGGAGGACCTGTGCAAGATTTTAAAGATAGAATCACAAAACCAGACCTTACTGAGTCAACTATTACATGATGGAATAGAGGAGATTAAATCTCAAAAACTGCATAATTCAGAAGCTTATAAAGAAACACGGCAAAGAAAAAGGGTAGCAGCTATGGAAAGGACATCACATACCTGGTATAATAGGTCCAATCTGTTCAGAAAAAATGGTAGGACCACAAGCCCAATCACTTCTCACAGGCTCACATGAAACCGAGACAAAGGAGCCAATGTCATCAACTGAAAGCACGTATGATGAAGTATTGGCTCCTTGAATTTCAATTTGAGCACCATCTGAACTACTCTGTAAAAGAATAGCTTGGTGAATAAAGCATAAAGCAGTCAACAATCAGATGTAGCAGAAAAATGCCAATTCTACCAGTAAGTGATGTTCCTCCTTTCTGCTACACTATGTCACAAGCAACTATGGCAATTTGCCTTCAAAATATGAGAAGATTACTAAGTCCATACATGCATAAAGAAAAAAGTACCCGAAACCAGCAGAAAACTGAATTCCCCTCTTCACCTCCCCAGTATTTTTTGTCAACGCTTAGTGAAGTTCCTTCAATAGCATTTCCAACTATTTGCAGAGAAAGCAATCTTGGACTTCCTAATCATCAAAGACAACTTCTCATAAAGAAATAAGTTTGAAACATAAACAACATAACTAGCTACATGCAGACAGCACAAACCAGTTTAAACACACAAGTCTCGGTAAGCATTCACAACAGATAGCTAGTCCATGGAAATGCCTAAACCACAAGAAACTAATATGCTTTCAATATAACTTTCTTTAGATTCAAAATTTATCTTCAACCTTCACTTAAGAGCTTAAACTTTCATGTAAATTTTTTATATATAAGTACAAGTCATTTGACCTAGATGTCAAGAATTCAAAACCTAATCCCTCCATTTATTTGAAAATTAATATCAACAAAAAGTAGTGGTGGAATTGTGCCTAATATCTACTTCAATGCCAATAAACATTTAAGGGAAAGAGCTAATTAAGAAGAAAAAAAAAAATCATTGGCTTTGCTTATAAACTTTAGTTTTATATTGTGATTTACATTAATTGCAACATTTTGCAGCTTCATCTATTATTGGTTCACACACTTACACAAGCAAGCAAAATTATATAAACTTGAGACAAGAAAATCACCTGGTCGAATGCGTTCCACCCCCATGCAAGTTCTTGGCTCACCTGCTATTCCATCATCACGGACTGGGATGCACTGAAAAGATATGAATTTACCAATTGCATCTCTAGTAACACAATACCGAAGAACTCCAGAACCCTCAAGTATCAAGGTTCCATTGTCTCTTTCAAACTGAAAATTCCAAACAACACTGAAAAGTCAGTTTAAGTGCAATTCTTGGACAAAAAAACAGGAATTAGACACAATCGATAATTTTATTTCTTTAAACTAAAACACTCAACTCTTTACTACCCAGTTTCAAAACAGTGGGATAATCGAATGGAATGGTGCAAAGGAATACAAATAGCCCAGTGTTGTTAAAGACAAGGCGATAAAAGGCACCAAGCCTGTAAAATGCTTGAGGTGCTCGCCAAATGAACCAAGGCAATATGTTATAGATTAAAAAATGTGTACAATATTATAGTATAATATATTATATTATATAAAATAAATATAAAATATATATCTTCCCAATTAAGATTAGATCATTAGAAAATCAAAAGAAAATATACAATACCATGACATAGTCATATAAAGTTATATTTTTCACCCTTAAAACAAAAAAGGATAATTTAAAGTGGCCTGCAGTAAGTAGCCAAATAGATTAAAAGGCAAACTTAAAATCATCATCATTATTCATTAATCTTCAAAAACATCCTCATTTGTACTTGTGTTGTTCTCTGACTCTATTCAACACAAAGTTGGCTTATGTTTCTCTTCAAGTGCCCTTCTTTGACTGTATGTCTCCCTCTCACTTTAATGATTTTTTTATTCTTTTTTTACCCTAATCTTTGTTTTTTTTACAAAAATACCCCTGAGTTGTTTCTTGTGGTAAATTTAAAAATGGACAAATAGGCCAAAACATAAATTAGTTAAAAACAAATCCAACAGAAAAAAAAGTATTTCAATCAGGCGCTCGCTTAGGCAACGCTTCATTGAAATCCATCGCCTGAAACTAATAAAGGTGTTGTGGTCTTGCCTCGCCTAGGCGAGCGCCTCTTGACAACACTAAAACAGCCTACCCCAACTAGCTTGGGTTTGAGGCTTGATTGTTGTTTCTAAACAAAGGAATAATCAAATATACTTGATACAAAAAAAAAAAGTAATAAAATGGATGTCAAGACTAGAAAAAAAGTTGATAGAAGAAACAAGAAAACCATTTGGTACATTAAACAAGCTAAAGTTCCAAGATACATATTCCAAATGACATAAGAGCAAAACAAAAATGAATACTAATAATTTGAACATATTTTGCTAAGACTCAAATGGTTAACTTCTAGATATCCTATCTATTTCTCTAGAGATGCAAAAAATGACTTGAAAAATTGAATCACAAATAGCAGATAGTTAAATAAAAAAGGCTACACCTTGCAGCATGAGCCGTTACCCCACATAAAAGGGAGGAAAAAAACCTATTTCAGAAAGCCTCTTGGAACCTCTAGTGTCCAATTTTCTACTGGACAATGCGACCTCACATGGAAAAAAATGGCAATGTTTTTTCTTTCAAATAAAATAAAATAAAAAAACCAAACAGTCTGTTATGAGTAAGGAAAAGTAAGAATATCCACCAAGACTGCAATATGTAAATATGCATAAACTAAAACGTACAGAAAAATATTGTTATAGATCAATAAAAATTTTCTATTTTTCAAATAGCAAATGATTTTTCATTTTGGTTTTAGGCTGGGTTTCGTTTGGGGTTAAAAAATGGAGGTTAAATGTTAAGGGGTTAAGTACCAAGGGATAAGTGTTAAGAATCCAAGAAATTGGTTAAAAGGTAAAGTATTAAAGATGTTTGGTAGGTGTGTAAAAACTACTTGTAATGGTGGGACCCAATAATTTTTAAATCGATATTAAAATAAATATAATAAAACAATAATAAATAATGGTAGGATCCATTTGTTGGGTATGCATAAAAAAGGGAATGGAATTTGAATTTGGAAAGAAAAAAAAATGTCAAACTTCGAAATTATTTCCCCTCTCAAAAATTTTGCTACCCCATCCCCTATAGGTTACCATTTAACCCCCATTTCGAGGTTGACCAACTTTAACCCAAAACCAAACACACCCTGAGTGTAAGAATTTATTCATGGAAATAAGAGAAGGATATCATGAAGGAAAATCTTCATTGCATGGGTATGGGTTATCCACAAGAGCATCAAATACAAAAATGATTTCAGTAGAATGATTGTCAAAGCAACATCTCTTATATGCTAGCAATGAAAGTTAGAAATATGAATCTCTTGAAGTAACCATGTTAACAAAACTTTAATTTCATCTGATTATCATTAAGAAGACAGGTCTAAACAAGTGAAAAAGAAATTAATGTGACAAAAAATTTGAAGTTGTAGCGCACATGGATTAGATTTAAGCATTTACCTCATGAAGAAACCAATTATATTCACTTTTCCCTTCATGACCACCTACATAACCGTATGATGCTGTCAATATTCCACCTTCAGTGTAGTCGCCCGAAATTGATAAGAAATTTAGGCTTGGGGGAAGAGCTGAAACATGTGGAAAAATAACATGTAGATTATGTGAATTTCAAACCAGAACTTTACCTTGTGTCAAAAACATATTCAAGAATCTTTAGCAAGGCAGAGGAAAAGGATTTACTTACTCTCAACTGCTTTTTCAGATATAGCATATGCTGGTTCACCAGATTCACCATCTGGAGTCATAGGAGTATATTTCGCAACAATGTAATAACCAACTGCTCCTAAAGGTATTCGTAATGCCTAAATTAAGGCAAAAGTTCAACTATGAACATCCAACAAAAATAAAAGAAGAGGAGACACTGGCCCATTATTTCTGTGTACATATTATACAGACATACAGGTTTACCCACCTTTGCAATCTTTGCTGTGATCAATGCATCAAGACTATTCTCACCATCCAATGTTGAAGAACTTGTTTTAAACCACTGAACTCTGCTAGAACCTTCAGTTCCTCCAGTAACAGTAGCAGTTACAGTGACCTTACTGTTTTCCCGTAAATGACCAATTATCTTTATATTCTTTACTTTAGGAGGTGCTGAATTTGGGGTAAACAAAACCATCACAACCAATGAGAGTCAGAAACTTTATGCAACACGATAAAACTGCAAAAACATTACAAAGATACCAACAACAAAATACTGCAATAAATATTACTAGCAATGGAAGAAAACTATAATGCAAGGAATTCAATAAAGCTCATTGTATCGTTGTTATCGAGAATAGAATCTAGAAGACCATACCATATTTGAAGAGTATATACTGATGAAGCATGCTTGTAAAGAACTAATTGTACATTTTTCAGTTGACATGATAAACAACTAAGACTCTAAACTTGATAGAGGAGCAACTATTTTGATTTTTTAATGAGGATAATACTTGACTAGGATAACAAGCAACCATTGACATGGAATAGAAATGGCAGGAATAAAGAGAGAAAAACAAACAATAAAATTGGCCACCTAGGCAACAGTGCCCCTACTATTGCTAAAATATCTGGTGCATCATTAATTGGATTTTCATTTGAGGAAAAGTACACCCTCACACACACACACACACACCCCCTTGACATTTAAACAGAATAGCTTGAGAAAGAAAGAAACAGTGAAAGTACACTGAAAGTTTTCCTACCTTGGCCACTAAAGCTGATGTATTACACAACTGTACGAAAAAACAAATTAAAGAAGAAGAATGGCATACATAGCAAAAGAAACTAAGATTAGTGCCACAAACAAATTTCACTTCCATGATCGTGATTTCCCTGAGTAGGACAAACTTGAAACCTATGCTGAGTCATTGACTAGTTGGCATTTGCATGAGTAAAAGTGAATCTACTTTCTTATATTTACTAAAACTAACATGTGCTTCAGTTATGTTGATTTAGGGTTACCACAGACTGCAAGAGGTTCAAAAATGAATTTAATTTAGAAAAAGACCCATTACTTGCCAACTGATACGAGCTTCAAATCTATCAGACATTTTCACTATAACCAGGAAGCGTAACAATGCCTCCGGGCCCCTAGCACAAGAAAAAAAAAAGTGAAAACATGTTGGCATCATTTCAGTCTACCTTGCTTCACTGGGTGAGAAAATATTGAAACAGATTTCCCTTCCTGTCCTGCAAAGAATGCTAACTATTATACTACGTAAATATATTCTATCAGAAATCTAGATGATGAGAAAACATGTTTCTTATAATTTCAACAACAAAAAGGGCAATGGACCTACCTTCAAAATTAATGGGTGAATATACAAAAGCTAAGCATCGTCCAACATCTTCATTGGTCAAGGCATACTCAGATGTACCAGTTGATATGGATACAAAATCTCTACAAAATAAAAAATAAAAACAGCCAAGAAGATTGAAATAACTTCTATCAAAAAAGAGTCCATGAAATGTGTATCTCTTAGAATCCACAATTAAAAAAACAAATGAACTCAAATGTCTAAATGAAAACCATGAAAAGTCGAGCACAAAAAAAAATCCAAACCCAAATTGAAAACATACAAGGAGAAAAGAAGGCCTTGTATATGCAATGCTATTTGCATAAAAGTGAGCAGGGCATAAGCCTCTAAAAACAAGAATAAAAAACAAACTCAAGAGAATAAGTTCTTTTTTTTCCAAGAAACAGAGGTAGATTATGAGATATTGAGCACGCTAACCCAGTATTCTTATTCTCCCGTAACCATTCAAACTTGCTGGGGCCCTCTTTCCCCCCAAAGTAATCCCCAACTCCTTTAATGATATTTCCTTCTACAATATCTCCAATAATTCGAACATTGCTGACCGATGGAGGTGCTGTCACAATGAAACACAATCCTTCAGTATCCAATGCCATACTATTTGCATTTAAAAATAAATGGTGAAAATATTTAGCAAATATATATCAGATATGACTACCCAATAAAGTCAAAATTCAGAGCATGAGAACAAACATTCTGAGTTTTCTATGAAATTTTAACTAAATTCCCAAGTCAACTGTTTGAGCCTAGAGGGTTGCATCCATTATTGAATTAATTATGAGTTGAGCGTAAAAGAGTTGTTCATGCAAAATAGGAGGATATCTCATCACTCATGCTAAAAGGAGGTTTGATTTTCAGGTTCATTCTTTGAATTTGAATAAATGAAAAATTACTTCCTGGCCTGTTCAAGGAACATACTAAGTTTCAAATGGTAAGTTTCAATTGACTTTTATTTTATACAAGAAAGTTCAGAGAGTTGCACCAATAAAAACCTCAGAACAAAGAAAATAAATTGTCATGGATGCTAAAACACTTGATCACAGGACACTCATTCCGTTTAAATTCAATATAAGTCTTGGGGTGGGTCAACCTTTTCCCAACAGATATTTCTTTGGGATGTTTCCTTGATAAAGGGGAACCAAGCATAAATTCAAATAGGAAATTCATAAACATCTAGGATAAACAATAAGAAATTGAAGAGAAAACAGCTCGTACACTAACTAATCAAGGATTTCATCCCCTACACACCTGCTTTAACAAAATCAGTATATTTATATTGAGGTTCCCCTTTGGCGCCTTCTTCTGTGACTGGTGTGTACATAAAAACCAAACTGGAATCAATGTCATCTAAAGTTAAACAATACTCCTCATCTTCTGCCCCTGCAATAACCACTGGGCTACTATTCCATCTTCTCCTCAGCCAACTGAAAAAAGGCAATGGTGGAGTTAAATTGCATATTTTGACCTTGGATGTGTATATCCTACAACCACGTTATCAATCTTACCTAGCAACACCTTTCCCTGGAGTTCCACCACACCATGCAATCCCAGCATAGCCTTTGATAACATTTCCTTCCACCAACTCTCCTTGCACTTCAAGGTTCACAACCTTTGGAATTCCATTTCCTTTATAAGATGAAAAGGTGAGGTTAAAAGACAGTATGACACAAGTTACATGGTTGAAGAAAAGGTTGGGAAGAAATTAGGTTGAAGGAAAAGTCATCATGTATTTTATACCATACTCTCTTTGATTGAGAATATCAAAACCTACAATTCCTTGAATGTTTGCATGTATATTTGTCTGTTTCTTCATTTCTAAAAGGGCTTTTCTATTGTAGATGTAAAGCCACTTTGATGTGAATCAATAATTACAAATTATAAATTTATTCCGCTAACAATAAAATAACATGTTGATAACTTAGAAGCTAAATTAACAAGCAACTTATTCAATATCAACCATTCATTTAAATAAATTAGAACAAAACATACCGGGTGAAACACGAGACGATAGGGCAAAAATAGGAGGATACTCTATTTCTCCCATTACGGAAGTACATTCCACTTTCAGAAATTTACCGATGTCTTCATGCTTTGGCCAGTATACCTAAGCATCATATGATACTATCAGCATAGCATAAGATGAAGATATCTGCTCAAACGTTTATATATGACATGAATCAATTACCTCTCCAGTGGCATCAGGAATGGCAGCAAAGCTTGAAAGTGCTCTTTCTCCCACAAACCATTGATACTTTAAGACTAACTGTGGAGCGGCACTTAGATTGTTGTCTTGAACAAAAACAAAGTTGCAGTTGCAAGCATCTCCTTCGAAAGGTTGATCTACCAACGCATCTTTGAGCAGATAGCCAGGAGGGAAATGCTCTTTCCATTGCTCATACAGAAAGTGAAAAGTGGAGTCTGTTCAGCAGACCACAGTTCAAGGTTAAGAATTTCACCAAGGAACCTTCATGATTGGCAAGATCAACTATAATTACTTGTTGTGAGATAGCTTCACAAGTCACAGCAGCCTAATATTCTCATTGTGTTACATAACATGACAGTGGAGATTCATAATGTGGCCCTTGCTTGTGTTGCATTATATGTTTCAAAGTCTTTGGTGGTCCAGCTATTTCCTCAACATGAACTCATTAACTATGTACTAAACCTGATACATTGCCTGCTCAGTAGTCCTCACAATGCAATCAAAGAATCAAAACAAGAACTAGATAGAGGTGCTAAACAGCACATATCCATTTATGGTTGGTTTTGTGATAGTTAGGCTGAGAGTGGTGGTTAAGAAGGATTCTCACTATGTTGATACAAATATAATATAACAGTAAGTTGACTGGTGTTTGTTGTGTAAGTACCAGCCATATTTGTCAATCACCTTCTGTTGCTTAATCTGTGAGTCAGATAAATGCTTATGGAATTGGTGCTTGAAGCTGTGAAATTTATGGCAGGTGTAATTGAGGTGGACATGAATGCATGGAGAAGGTATTGTTCCCATTTAGGGAAATTTAAGGGAAAATTATCATATCTCACTTATTTGAATGATACTTGTCAGTAGCACGCACTATTGACATGTGGAACAATCTTTTGTTGGTGAAGAATATTACTGAATCCGTATTGCTATTTCTATTGTTTAGATGCTCACATGTAATAAAGGTGGAATGAAGTACCATGGCATGCATTGAACCTAGAAATAGCAACTACCACCTTTGTAACTAATTTAATAAATCCTGTTAACTTTTATTCATCAAAAACTTTGTAAAAATTCATGTGCACATGCACAAAGCACATGAATTAGCATGTCCACATTCAGGTCATAATGCCTGCAGTTATTGATTTCAAAGGCATGGCCTCCATCATCACAGTAATTAAGCATTCGGTGATGGAGAACAAGAGTAGGAGAATCAGAGCAGAGATGATAGAAGATAAGATGAGAGAAACAGCACCAAGAAAGAAGGCAGAAAAAGGAGCACAGGGAACTTTTATGAACATTTAACAATAATGTAACCTCAAGAAAATAGTAAAAAAAAATATCTAATACGGAGTTGAATAGACAAAATTAGCTAGCAAATGGAAAATAACATAAAAAAATTAAAAAAATCACGTGCAACTAATTAATAACTACGCAATCCTAGAACAAATTAAGCAAGAGAAAGAGATCATTGTCTAAATAAAGCAAGAAACTACCATAGGGGCTTCTCCACTAAGCTAGAAAAAATCAACATCGCTAGAGATGTGGTGATTTATTTGATGTAGTTTTCAGAGTCCAAACCAAGCACCAATATAGTGTGTTTTGCAAAATGAATACCTGCTGCATTCTCAGGGCGACAAAGCTCCCAACCATCTCTAATACACAATGCCGTGCATGCTGGATAACGCTTTGCAATTGCAACCTCTTCCCGGGAAAGATCTATCAGAATTTCCAAGTTTAGAATACAATGAAAAAAAGTAACAAAGTGAGTACTCTATTTTCAAGGTGGAGAAAAAAAGAAGAAGAAAGGCATTTGAAAGAAAATGCAGATGCATGTTTTGTTGTATATAAGGAGCAGACATATCATTCAATCTTGAATAAAGGCATTTCAAAACATGCCAAGAATACCTCTATCATTAAACTTTTTCAAGGTAAGACCAACAAGCAAAATCGAGGCGGCTTCTAAATGAGGCATCTTAAGTATAGGATTCTCCTCCACTCGCAAATGCTGCAGCACAACACAATATTAAAAATATGTATCTTCTTGGGGGTTTAAGAAAATGAACAACATGTTTTCATTAATATGTCATCAATGCATCAAATATTTGTCTCCAACTCTTACATTATTGTAAGATAAATATGTGTACAGAAGATGAAAAATATTCTAACTGCATGTCGATCCAAGAGAATTCAGACTATGCTGGCAGAAAGATGAACGCAAATGAAAATATTTCTGTAGTTTCTTCTACTCCCAAGTCCAAATACCACTGAAACAGATTTCATTAGTCTCTAACCCTAGGCCATATTAACCTTAAATATTCTTGAGCATGAGGAATTATTTTTTTAACAAAGTAAAAGATGTATAAAAAAAAAAGGATATTACCCTGAGCATTCTATGGTTTGACCGAGATTATACTTAATCCCTATAGTTGCACATATTAAAGGTTACACCCGCAGCTAAAAAAGGCCAGTAATTCTGTTAGTGAAATTACCAAAAAAAAAAAAAAAAAGATGTCCCAATATAAAATTAACCCTTGGAACCCTTCTCCTTGCAGCAACCATTCCCCCCCTCCCACTCTTTCTTTCCCTCCTCCTATGTTCTCTCTCTCGTAAACTACAAGATAAAACAACCATACAATTCTAAAGTCAAAACTCCCTCCCCCTGACTCCATTCTGCCTCTCTCTACACCAAGACCACCACTGCCACCCTCATCTTCACTGTCAACCTCTGTATTGCCTTAGACGTCAACCTTTTCAATGACAGCACATATGCAGTCAAACAGGCATGATAGAACCACCTTCAACAAGTTGACATTGTGATCTTCCTCCACAGCTGGCCAACCCCCAAGTGCCAATCAAGGTTCAATTCAATTACAAATCAATAATAACAACCCTTTTGACCAAAATGCCTCCAACAGTCCTAAATTGATCACCTTTTGTTTGAATTGATAGCAAAAATTTGAACAAAAAACCAATTTGAAACATAAGTTTTATCTCTAGGACTAGAAGGATGGGTCTAAGCTATCTCTCGTTTGTTTATATTTTGAGCTCAAATTTGCCTCTCTTTTCTGTTTGCCTATTCTTTAAGTGGTTAGCAATCATAGAAGCTTACAAGTTTGGTCACTGGGTTGCAATAGTTTAGCTTCACTGGTGGGAGATTAAGAAACAAAAAATGTATTTTTCTAATTTTTGATACATGGTAAAAGTTTAGAATTTTTCTAATTATGGGTTAATTAATTGGTTTGAGTTGACTGATTGTTTTGACAACCGATTTTGTTTCAAGGTGTGAGAAGAAAAATTATTATTTTGTGGCAGAGGAGGTTTTGGGGTTTGACAGAAGTCATGTCAGTGACAAAGGTAATTATGAAGATACCAACTACGCGTATTCTTTTTCTTTTTTTTATTTGAATAATCATCTACCTGGTTATTTGGTGGGGTTCATGATTGGTTTGTGATAATACGTCTTCAATGGAAAAGCTAGACATTTTCTTTGGATGGAGACTAACTTCAGTAAAATGAATCAGAATATAGGGTGTTAAGTAAATGATACAGTAAAAGATGCCGCGGAATAATATGTGAAATTATAGGGGCCAAATGTAATCTAGGCCAAACTATTGGTTGCTCAGGGTAATTTATCCTACTAAGAAATCATAATGATGAAGATTGAGATACCTCCAACCGTTCAATATTGGTTCACATAGCATGAGAAAGCCTTAAGTCAAATTCTTGAATTGTTGCAAAATACTCTCCTTCATAATTTATAAATCATAGTGTGAAAAATTCAAGGCTGATTGAAAACATTATCCAGCATTTGGTCAAATAAGAGAATCATATCAATTTTGAAGTCAGACAGACTTGCCTACATCAGCATTAACCACATTGATGGTACCATAAAACTAGCTACAGTAGTAAGAACCTAAATAAACTACACAGAAGGAAACGGAATGATTGAGCATGGCAGTAAAGAATGTGAAAATACAAGACTAGTTCAGCAACTATGCGTCTCCAGAAGTTAAAAGGCAGAATTAAAAAACTTAAAACTAACCTCAAGGGATGGTAGGTGCGGGAAACCCTTCAGAGTTGTTATTTTGTTTTTGCTGGCAGCTAACACCTGAAGAAGTAAAAGAAGGTGAAAACATTAAAGATGGTGATTCAATCCCGAATTTAAAATAAGCTGGAGTATTATTAGACAGCATGAACACCTGTAGTCGAGGTTGGCCTGCCATTGACAGAGACTTTAACTTGTTTTGAGCGACCGAAAGAAACTTAAAATGAAAAGCAAGACATCAAACCATAATTACTTTTGCGTGCGGATATAGAAGTTCATTATCAATCATGAATTGCAATAGCCGATCAGCAAGGCTGCAACAATTTAAAGGCTTACCTCCAGGTTAGGAAGCTGAGGAAGGTTTACAAGTGATGTGATTTGATTCCCAGCAAGATAGAGTTGCTACAGGTAATAGATATTTCGCCACCTTGTTAAATAAACCATCACAAGCTATAGTCTATTATAATAATGAAACTTCCGTGATGACTGGACATGAGAAACAAACCTGAAGGGCCTGGCAATTCTCAAGAGGTTCAAACCCAGGCCCCTTGAACTCATTGAAACTCAAATCAAGGACCTGGTAGAACAGCATTGTTAATCAGTTACTAAGCTTCTTTTGTTTGAAAATGGACATGCATAAAGCAGAATTCTAGTACGTTTTGAATTTTTCTAATTCAAAAGTTGTTTACTGTGAAAAATGGCCAAGTAGAGTAGTAATAAGAAATGGAATCATGATGAAACACAAAACAAACCTTCACACGCTTCAGTATCTCAATTCCTTCCATTGTAGAAAGGAGATTGTCTCGAAGATAAACAAACTGTCACACAAAAGTATCAGTTAAACATTCTCTATTCACAAGTTTGGCATGTATAAGAACCAAAACATCTGGATAGTACATGTTTACCTCTAAATTTTGGGCTAAGTTCAACCCACTAGCATTGAGACTACGTACTTTGTGTCCTCTAAGATCCAATCTCTGATGCAACAGGAAAAAAATTCACAAAAAAATGGCAAAGACCAAAATCAGAAATGATGAAAGGAAAATATAAGCAGCAACAGTCAAGCTTGCCGTGAAGGACACATTGAATTGTTAAGAGTATGCGAAATGCTCATGGACTTTAGGGTTCTGAATGTCAATCAAACACATCACATCACCATGTCACAAGAATATTTACTAAACCTTCAGAATGAAGACAAAAACCGGTATCTGACTAATTGATATCTCAAAGAGCAAGGCTATATATACAAACAAATCACACCAAATTTTCAAACAAATGCTTAACCAATCATCTAACGCTTGTGTGGCCCACAATTCACCATCTATTACTTGCCAGATATGTTTGCATGGAGTTTTAGAATGATTTGTTTATATGCACAGCATTTTCCTCTCTCAATTCTGATAATCCTTTTTCTCAACAAGGGGGTGTTGGTTTGCATAAAATATTTTACATGTAAAGTCTTTTCCCTTGAAATATTGTACATTGAGCATATATTTTAATGAGGTTGAAATAGTTAGATGATGACATAAGAGGAAAATTGTGAATTGAGAAAATACATTATGGAACTTAATGAATTGAAAACATTGCACTGCAATTGAATTAATTATATAGGCTGTCTGTGAAACATTTCACCTTGGCCAATTTTCTGTAAAACATTTTACACAAAAAAACATAAGAAAATCTAGAAAACAGTAAATACTTTACAAAAAAAAATAACAAACACCCCCAAAGTTTCTTCTAACAATACAAGAAACAAGGTCCAATTTTGTAAGATAAAAGATTTTCTTAAAGATGCAAAACTTGAATGTTACACAAATATTTAGGCTCTAGCATCATTATCCATCTATTTATTTTGAACTGCTTACTAAAAGAACACGCATAAATAATTATTTCTTTCTCCACTAAAGAACTGTAACCAATCCATTTTCTACAAATCTATAGTTTTGTTTCTTTTCAGTATTCATACTCATGATTAGTATGACTATCAAGACTCAGAATATTGTGAAGCATTTACAAACCAAGAAAGGAGATTGGTGTTCTATAGGGTATTTGCCTAAGATAGCAACCTGCAGCAATGATATACATAGTGTGTTTTCGATTTCCCTTTTCTTTTCAAGATACAAGGGGTGCACTAAGATAATGATGGTTAATAATCACAAGTACCGAACTGAAATGCCTCACCTCCAATCTTGAACTCGTATTTAACAACTTCGAGTATAACAGATAGCCACAATGTCAAATGAACTAATTCCAGCTCATAATTTTAAAGAAGATTCAGCAGTTATGATTGGATAGGCATCTAAAAAAGAAACCTGAGTGTTTAATTCTTATGTCCATCAAACAAAATGCACCATTGACAAATCCAGTCTAAATGATGGTGGTATATTTCTTCACTTAGAAAAGAGATAAAAATGGACGTCAAAAATTAGAAATAAGGAGATGCATTGACTCGTTTTTGGAACTAATGGACACATTATTGTCAAGATAATAGAATACGAAATGTAAAACAATTCATGTCATTGTCCTCTACCCTGCGCATACTAGATTGAACATGCTACATGGTATATTTGACAGAGAAGTCAAATGCAGAGGTTCAAAAGATGAGAAACGTGGCAGAAAACAGGACCATTACCCTGAATGCTTCGTTCTGTGGTCAACAAAATGACTAAACCAGAACATCCAAAAAAAATAGCATGCCTCGGGTTTTTGGAGAGCATATGAATAGCATGCTTACCACATCATCGCCAGCTTTAGTTTCCACCAGTGGAAGAGCAATGAAGTGAGAATCGTGGCTTTCAGGAGCACCTGCTCTTCTCCGTCCAGTCAAATTGAAACTCCTATCCCGAGAAGTTGATAGGGACCCGGCTCTCAAACCACTAGAAATAGAAGGGGACCTAGCAGATGGAGAAGAAAGCTTCTTCCTGCTCATGCTACTGGCAGTACTGTCCACTGATGTGGAAAAAACCCTTCTTGAAGAAGAAGAAGAGGCTGGCAATGCTGGCTTAACTGAAGGCTTCTCCAGCCTACTTACACCTGACCCAGTTGATGCTCCCAAACACTTGTCCATGGGAACTGAGTTCCTAGTCTCGGAAACACTACCAGTTCTAACCATGGGTTTTGTAGGAGGCAAGGAACTCCTTCTAAGCTCTGGAAGGGACCTCCTCACTGGGTCCGAAACAGCATTAGTCTTTCCGCTGGTATTCTGCCGTTTTGTTGAAGAGACGGGTTGCTTCTCAGGAACCCCTCCAGTGCTGTTTCTTCTGGCGATTGGAACTGACTTGGTATTGCAGGAGGATGCGTTTTTGGCGGTCACATTTGAACTTGAATCTGAACTGTTTTTTGGTTCAGTCCTCTTTCGAATAGAACCAATTGGTGTTAAGAGGTGGGAATTGGCTGAAATGGTAGGTTTTGTGGTTTTCGAAACCTTCATAGGGATTTGCATTGAGCTAACAGACGACTGCTGCCTCTGTTTGTCTGAAGTTGGAGACTTTTTAGCCGCCTCGTCACTTAAAGGTTCCTCCATTTTTAAGCTAAAGTAGCCTGATTCAACCACCACAACAGCAAGACAGCATACCATAACAATGAATATTGTTGACGTTTTAAGTCACCCCAAACCGGAAAATAGTAAGGAACCTAAGAAACATTGGAAAGGAAAGGAAACCCAAAAAAAAACAGTAAAAGCGGGGGGCGTGAAGGGTTGTTGAGGGGGGGCTCTCATAAATTTCACGCAAGACCCACTGACATGGGCATTATTGTTCCGGTTAAGGAGTCGGCTTCACTACTCGTTTGGGAAAAATATAATAATACTAATAACTATTATTATTATAACAACAAAATAGACCCCCTCTCCCGATTTCGAAAATCTATTTTGTAGCAAAATAATGATAATCGACAGAGCAACAAAACACTGTTCACCGCAAAGGTTACTGGAAAAAAGAAACTGAAAACTTGCAAGCTGAAAACGGGGAAGATAAACCTCAGATGTCTTCAAAGAGTAACATGTATCCTTGGATTGAAATGGTGGAACTTGGATCTAGCACAAAATACAAGTTCTTCTGCAAAAACCCAAGCTTCCTATCCCCTCTGTGGGTCTTTTAGAGAGAGAGAGAGAGAGAGAGAGAGAGAGAGAGGGAGGGAGGGAGGGAATGTGAATAAAACAGACTAAACAAGTAGAGAAAATGAGAGAGAAACTTACTTGGAATGGATGGTGGGTGAAGTAGATCTAGCTAGTGAAGTTTCACTAGCATGGAGAAGTACTATGTAAAACCCCCCCAACAACTGAACAATACCTTCCTTGCTTTTCTGCTTTGTGTCTTTTTCTTGAAAAGTAATGCATAATAAAGTAAAAGGAGAGAGGGCGGAGACTGGGCGGAGACTGGAGAGGGTCCAGGATTGCTTATTTGAAAAAGAAGACTTGTTTGGCTGTAGCTGTTTAATAAGTAGTGAGTTTTGATTATTTTTTTTTAATTGACACAGCAACCTAAAAATCTCAGCAAATAATATTATTTTGAAAAAGTTTGATGAACTCATGTTTTAAAACATAATATTTACTAAATATTATTATTTATACTCTCTGAAAATATAATATTGTTGTGGTTGTGGTTTAAAAAAAGTTATTTTATAAAAAGTATTTTTAGTTGTGATTGGTTTGAAAAAATAGGTGTTTGGTTAAAACTGTGGTTGAAATTAAGGTTGAAGAAAAAGTAGTTTAATGTGTTTGGTTAAAAATATTTTTGAAATTGAGGTTATAAAATAATTTTAAAAAATATAAATTAATATTGATGGTTTTTAATTTAAATATTGTAGATTTAACTATTGCGGTAACATTATGAAATAAATCATACTTTATATATAAAAAATTTATTATTCTATTAAACTATCTACAATTCCATTACGTACAAATTTATCTGACAAGAACTACAGTTTCCATAATTTTTTAGCGTGTAATAAAATTAGATAAAATATTATCATGTATAAAATTCACTCTAAACTAGTTTTTTTAAAACAAATTAACAAAAAAAAACTTAACACACTAAAAAAAAAAATCCACGCAGAAGTGAACAGTGCAAGAGAATTGCACTGTTCACTATTTTTAACATGAACAGTGCAGTTTTCTTGCACTGTTCATGACACAGTGCATCATTTTGCACTGTTCATGTTAATTGCACTGTTCATTGAACAGTGCAATTACGTGAACAGTGCAAAAAAGCATGCAATTCTTGCTTTGCAAATACTGCGTTTCCAACGCAGAAAAAAAGTGGGACCCAGTGAACAGTACACCACATTTTTTGGTAACCAAACAGCTGCAACTGCGTTTTAAAAAAAACGCAGCCGTAGCCGCAGAGCCAAACGGGCTCTTGTTTGGCTGTAGCTGTTTAATAAGTAGTGAGTTTTGATTATTTTTTTTTAATTGACACAGCAACCTAAAAATCTCAGCAAATAATATTATTTTGAAAAAGTTTGATGAACTCATGTTTTAAAACATAATATTTACTAAATATTATTATTTATACTCTCTAAAAGTATAATACTTTAAAAATACAATAACTTAATATGTTGCATCTGTGAAGGGTAACATGTCATAAAATTTAAACCATCATATCAAAAAACACAAACAAACATAGCTTTTTTTCTAAAATTCAATATTCACATCCTTTTTCTCTCTAAAAAAACTCAGTACTCACTTGTTTTTCCCCCTTTAAAACTTTCAAATATCGAGTTTATCTTAGTTTGTAAGCATCCCAGAATGTTTTTCTATTCAAAATTTGCCCATGTTTTTTTTATAGTCCTACAAGTAAGGTAAACATATTACATTACTATAAATTTATGTCTGGTTTAGTTAAAATAAAATCATTATTTAGGGTTTATGTTCAATTTAGGGTTTGTTGAATTAATGATAAATTAGATATGAATGCCATCGATTAAGATTAATTTGATATAGTTGAACATTAAAATAAATTAAATTAATTATGAATGAATTATTTTAATAAATTATGTGTGGTGTTAAATTTTGAGAATTTGCTGTGAATTTTGACAATTAAGGCTGGAGCAAAGCAATTTAGTTAAAATTATGTCCAAGTGACCGGGATTCAATTTGCTTCTTTTTTATAGAATATCTTATAACATATTTATGTTATATCATTATAGTGACACTATTATTCCTGATATGAACAACAGTATCGCATACAATGGTGGGAGTAGTTTGTTGTTAATGGTAATTTAGACATGTCATTTGCAGAAATGAAAGAAATGATTTGTCATTGAATTTGATGAAATTATAATGATATTGATGTTGAAATAACTTGGAGGTGTCAAATTGGTGAACTTTAGTATTATTTTGTACCGATTTGTATGTGATTGCAGTTTTAAGACAATGATTAATTCTTCCATACAAAGTGGATTGAACATGATGATATTGTATGTGAGTAGTCGATGATAATCTTTATATGTATAAGTGTCTCATAATTTGTCGATCCTTCAAAGTTAGTTAGTAAAGGAAAAAAATAGTTTTTATTGTTGGATAATTTGCTACAAAAGGTGTGGCATACGCAATAAAATAGGATATCATAGGAAAACATGTATTATTCGACAATGTATGTATGACAAAACAAATATAAGTTAAAATATATAATGATATTTTTTTAAAAGCATATTAAACTTATCTAATTTCACATTAAACACGGGTACTCTTACATAGAATGCCACGCACGTGAGGTGGAGGATCTTCTTCTAATGTTAGGCAGCCACATTATGAAACTGACATTCTTGGAGAGCATGACTATTTTCATAGAGAGTTTGAGTCACAGTACATATCTATTGGGTTCGCTGACACTTTTATCTTGTGGTTGCAAGATTGACATCGATCAAAGGATGTTTTCGCTAGGATTAGAAGTATATTTAATTTCAATAAATAGTTTCATTAATTAACATTAAGGGTATTATATATTTATGTTGTTATATTTTAAATTGTAATGCAAGATGAGGTTACGATTTGCTGTCAGGCATATAAATGAATAAAGCTACATTAGCGGATCTAGCCATATGTGTTCTAGACTGGTTTTTTATACATCAGCTGCCTAGAGCACATCAAGCTTGACCACGAATTCATCCATTCATTAATTGATCGATGGAGACGTGAGACACACATATTCTATCTTAGGTATGGGGAGATGACACCGACATTACTGGACATTACAATTTTGTTTGGACTTCTTAATGATGGACGCAAAATCCACATCTATTGGCATGCATGATTAGATTGTGTTATGCAAGAGTATATTTGGATTAACACCCCTTTTTTTAATTGAAAGGGGTATCAGACATCTTAAATGGATTAAGAAAATATTTACCATACCACCAAATAATGCTAACGACGAGGCCTTGCAGAGGTATCTATTAAATTATGATTTTAATATGTTGATTATTTGATAAGTATATGTGAATTAGTATGATAATTTTAATGTGTTATGTAGATATCTCATAGCATACATAATGCATCTATTTGTTAATGTTTTATTCACAGACCTCGTAAAGATATATGTTCCTTTAATTTATCTAACGTTTCTGGATGATTTTACATCATTCCCATATATAGTTAGGAATTTGTTGTCTTGGCATGCCTATACAGACAGGTCTTGCAAGCATGAAAAGGGCTAAACAGTTTAGAAATGTTTGCTACTTTTACACGTATGAATCGAAGAATTTAAAATAACTATATAGATTTTAAATGTTTATTGTTAACATGAAATAAAAAAAACTCGTTTTTATTTTATAATAATTATGGTCTTAAGAGCGTTTTCATGTGGGTCAACCCCAAATACCTAAATTGCCCTTATGATTGTCCAAACTATAGAGGTTAAACTTCAACTCCCTTTAGGATGTATGTATTGCAATGTTATTTTAAAATTAAATGCATTTATATTGTCTAATTTAACTTTAAAAATGCAATTAAACTGACATATTTGTAACGCTAGTAGAGTATTTAATAATAATCCAACACATATGTTATCGTTTTATTGGAGCAGGCTTGATAGGCAGTATCCGATCCAAGTATTTTTTGAACCATTTGTTAAAGAAAAAAAATTAACTCCACCGAATTATTGTTGTTTAATATTTAAGAATCACATTTTTCTATAGGTCAAGGACAACTTATGACAATGATACATTGATAGTTGCTCCAGCTATTTGCACTAGCGGGATGAATATATGGACATTAGTGGTCCCGTTGATATTTTTTTAAATGGTTAAGTTACATTGCACAAATCGAGTAATGCAACAGTTCGGCTACATATAAGACATTCAAGTTGACATCGATACGAGAAATGTGTTGCACACTTTAAATTAGGGGTGATCATTTTTGGTCAAATTCGGTTTTTACCTATAAAAACCAACCAAACCGATTTAAAAAAAAACCAAACCCGAAACCAAGTCAAACTGACCGGTTTCGGTTCGGTTTTTAATGTAAAAAACCTATTTTCTTTTTTGGGCTGTTTGTAATGGGTTTTTTTGGGCAGCTGGACCATAGGGGGAGGGGCAAAGCAGCTCAAACATAGGGGGAGGGGTGGTCATTCGTATAAGTCACAGCCCTCCCTTGGGTTGCCTTCTAAGATCAAAAGCTGGAGAATCCTATGTAGTTCGGTCCCTTACGACTGAGACTCTAGAATTCAAAACCCTCGCCTGTTGGCTTTCGCTCCCGGAGATGAAGAGGGGGCGGGGGCGGTCGCGGGTGATCTTGTGTAGATGAAGAGGAAAGGCCAACTGGATAGGTTCTGCCGTTCTGAAACACGTTGATCTTTTGTTGAGAATTGAGAGGCTTGATTGGTTTCAATTTTCAAATATCAGCTGATGTTTGGAGTTGGCATGTCTCTAGTTGTCTCATGTCTATGTTAGAGAGTCTAAGGAGAGGGGGTAGCCGCGGGTGCTAGAGTTAGGTTAGTGGCTTATTGGGCAATTTTTTTTTCTATTTATAGTATTTTTTTAATTAGAACTGGTTCGGTTCAGTTTGGGTTTACTGGTTTCAACAGTACAAAACCGAAACCGAACCAAACCGGAAGTTTTTCAAAAAATTCTAATCGGTTTAATCGATTTTTTTCTTGATTCAGTTTTTTTGGTTAATTTTATTTTTGTTTTCTCGGTTTAATCAATTTATCGATTTTTTTGCTCACCCTTACTTTAAAATCATCGGGGTAAAAATAATGATAACAACTGTTTAATCCCCATGAAGCTTATATATTACAATGAGATGCATGAAGGAATAAGATATTTATATAGATACATCTTGTGACTGCAAATAAGAAGTATATGATTTAGTAAACGAGTATTATGTGTTGGGTCAGTATACTGGATCCTGAGGATGTTCCTCCACCTACATACATATAATACAAACAACATATTCAAAATACCATAAGTAATCAAATCTTTTTTATAATTAATATATGTTAAACGATGCATTTTATTTATTTATCTTTTAATTTAACATTAATGTTTTATTAATATTAGGTTGGTTTGTTATTACGGGAAGGTTGAGAAGCCACAATTGTGCTTTGTAATATTAACAAAGAACACACAAGATACATCTATGCATCTCAGTTGTTCAATGTTTGTTGCAATGGACTTAATAACTTTGGAGAGATGTTAACTCTTGATGATACTATGACAGAAGATGAGGTCACTCATGCATGAATAGGAGTAGGATGCAGTTGTGCTATTAATGAGCCTAGATCATACAGTAGAGGACGTAGACATAGATAAATAAATGTGTTATGTTGACATATTTTCAAATTTCAACTACTAAAATCTTTTATTATTCAAGTATTTCATGTTCTTTTTGCATGTACATTTATTTATTTACATTCTTGATGTTACTTATGATTATGAAATGTGAGAATTTGTTATGGTTAGTTATTGTGATTTTTTGAAAGTATTTTTAAACGAGACAAAATTTTGGGTATAGTTCCTAAATAAGAGAAACTTTACTGAATTTGTTAAAATTGAAAAATTTCTTACTCTATAAAATTATTAACTAAATTAAATGTAAAATTAACAAACTAAATAATAAATCTCATAAAAATATTTTTTATTAAATTTCGATGCAGAGAAATTTTATTACTAGATTTTCATGGAATAGTTGGGAGGCTACTAGAATTTAATTAATGTTGCATTTTTTAATTGCGACATTAATTAAATATCACAATTCTGAACTGCGACATTCAAAAGTATGTTGTTTCTATAAAACTTTTTGTTTATATGTTAATTTGCCTATTCCTTTTACTTTCTATGCTAATTGCCCAAAATGCCTGTTTGTTTTGAAACAAAAGAAAATGATATATTCAATATCAAAACTTTTTAAAATTTCACAATCAGGTATCTCAACTTTAAGTTTTATCAATTGAATTAAATTGTTTATTAATCACACCATAATAAGTATTCAACCTCAATATAACACCAAAACCTTACAAGGAAAATAGTAATTGTTGTGAGCATATACATTAGATATGGAGTTGCTTTTATTAAAACCGTAAGGTTTTGTTTGTTCTTAGAAAAACTCTTTTCTGGAAACCACTTACCTCATTTTCTATGTTTGGTGTGGTTTTGCCCAAAAGAAAAAATTATCCTTAAAAGTGTTTTCATTTTTTTATCTCTAGAAAACACTTTCCAAAACGCATCCATTTTCTCTAATCAATAGCCTCATCAAAAACACCTTTATCCCAATATGAAAAAAAAAATCTTTTATCCAAAATCCCATTAAAATATTTTTGTATCTATTTACCATTAACTAATTTGGCATTTTCAATATGAAAAAAAATATTTTAAGGTTTTAAAAAAGAAAAATATTAATAAATTTCACTTAAAAAATATTTAACAATGAATTTATAATATTATATTTAAAATATTTCTATTATTTCTGTAGTTACATTTATACAATAAGCTTTATATAAGTATATGATATAATAAATTCTTTCTTTTCCATCATTACACTTTTTATATCTTCTTTTTTTATCGTAAATGGTCAAATAGTTACGTTTAATGTTCTACATATGTTAGATAAACTAGAGAAAAAATTAAAACATTAACATGTTATTTTTTAACTTATTTTTAATGGTACATACAAACATCAAAAAATGTTTTTCAACTTATTTTCTATGATACTACCAAACTTCTTAAAACAATCAACTTTCCACGAAAATCATTTTAAAAAAGAAAGTACTTTATAACAAACAAACTAATCCTAAGAGGTTGTTTATTTTTGTGAAAAATGTTTTCTTTCATTCTTAATATTAAATAAATAGTCAACAAAAATTATTTTTTAATCAACCCCTAAATAATGTCAAATTAGGAAAAATACTTTCTTTGATACTACTAACCAATATTCACAAACATCATCGTTTAACCACTTCAATTACTATTGCCACTACTATTGTTCATCCCATGGTCATCCCTACAATCATTACCTTATTACTTGCAAGGCCATCATTTTATCACAATCCCATTGCCATCATTGTTGTTATCATTGCCTTCGCGACCATTATATTGTTTTTAATGTAATTATCATTTCATCACTACTGCTATTATCACTACTACCATCATTATATTATAACCATCAACATCAATATCATTACTCATATAAATACTATTATCACAACCATCATTAATACGACATCATAATTATCACTATCATCATGTAGATGAGGACATTGGTTACTCTTTGTATCTCATAAGGGGCATTAAAGTCAAATAGTAGCCCCAATTCAAATAGAATCAAGCTTGCTCTCAAGTTGTTTTTTCTTAACTTCAATCTCATTAAGCTCCAAAACCGCAATCATCTACATCAACGTCATCTCAAGAAAGACAATTCACATTCCTCACTTTTAAAAGTAGAATTCAAGTTGACCTAATATTATCAAGTTTTAAATCATAATACAAAAAAAAAGCTCTAGAAAGCCCGTTCCTAAATATCAAGTTTTGATTAAAAAGTATTCACTAATGAAGATCCAAGTTATAGCCCAAATCTTACGAGTCAACTCTATGAGATATATAAAAAAACTCAAGATGCTCAATGACATCATCCACTTACTGTTTTCCAAAAATTAAGCATAAATTGTTTACATTTTCATTTTAAAGGCATGTTAAACAATATATGTCCAAGAAAAAAGTAGTGAACATACAAGTTTAGATTATAAGTTTGTAAACATATATATCATGACAAACATGCAATCAAAAACTAAAAATATATAAAAGTTCTAGCATGCATACTAATTAAATATTTAAATAAACATAAAAGATTAAATAACCATTCTAAAATGCATACAATATATTAGATTAAACAAAATAAAAGAAGAGTACTTACTTGTTGAAGCACCTTAAAATTGATTAAGTTTTTATCAATGATGAATATTTTATCTTTGAGACTTTATTGATCCTCACTTTATGCAAATGATATTTGTAATAAGTCTCTTAAGCTTCCAGCAACACCATCTTATTTAGATGTATTTTTAAATAAGGTCTATGAACCAAATTAAAATGACTCAAGTATCTCTTAAAAAAATGAATTTAAGGTTTAGATTTAAGAGGAAAATGAAGCTTAAAACTTGAAAAGAAAATACTAGAATTTAAGGTGAAGAAAAATATGTAAAATCTAGAAAAACATTGTTTAAAACTCTTATTTCACTCTTTTTTATAGTGGATTTTAACATCTAAAACGATAAAGAATTAATTCTGGTAATAACCAAAATTAATTCTTACCATTAACAACTTTGATTACTCACCATAAAATATGAATTAAACCTGAATGATTTGACTATAAATATGATGTTTATAAGCTAAAAAAATTGTTAAGGTTTATAACAAAATACTTTTGAAAGAAACTGATCAACTTCTTTATTTATAGGCTAGATTAGACAAAACATTGGTTGGACTGGAAAAACCATTTGGCTGGAAGAAGTAATTTTTCATGATCATGTCCAAGTCCAAATTTAAGTTGGTAAAAAAATATCTCTTGTAGCCTAAAAAAATATTTTAAAATAAACCCAAGCTCGAAGCTCAAGCTAAATCGGGTTATGTGTGCCTATGTATGTGAGTTTAAGCCTAAAGTTCACTTTGCTTAGCACATCTCTTGTAAAAACCTGTATAAAAAGCAGAACCATATGTATTAAGGTCTCGATGAGAAATGGAAGTTTGAGATTAAAAAAAATAAACAAATGATAAAAACAATAGTTAATATGATGTGAAATGAAGACATTAATCTTCATAAATAAATTTAAAGGTATTGTTGAAGTTAAAATTAGGGTTATGAATCTTAAATTAAAATGCATAACGTTAGTGAAACCGATAATGAGTTCCGATGAATAAAAATAACAAGGAAAAATGAGAAAATGATTCCATGAAATTAACATGGTAATAAAGAATAAACAATAAGAAAGAATGGTATAAAAGAATAAAAAGGAGTGATGGTGTAAGCATCCGTTAAAAAAAATATTTATTCATTTGTCACCCTGGTTGAGATAACATGTAGTTAGAATCAAAGCCAACATTTTCTATATAAGATAACTTGGTGATCTCAAGTCTAAGGATCACTAACACAACTATAATATGAGCATTTGCATAGACATAAGTGATCTCTCCATGAAAAATTCTTATATGGGTCAGTTCAATGTATGTGTCATATGACAAACACTTATATATTAATTATATGAATCCATTATACTTTAACTTATGAGAAAAGTTATTTCCTTTCATAAAAGAAAAAAAAATATAATATGTATCAGTCTCAATAACTTTATTTATTATCTAGTCTTAATAAAACATCGACTATAAATATTTAGAAACAATACATTGATGCAATAAATGTTAGTTTAATATGCTTTGTAGCCAATCGGTTGGTTACACATGTCATTATTATATTCATGTAAATACATATTTATTATTAATAAAGGCTTAATTTATTTTTAATATTTATAAAATATTAAAGTAATGAATCTAGAGTAAAAATAAAGTTCATGAGACAAAAATACTTTGCAAAAAGGAAATTATAAAGTTGTTATAATTATGAGATTTCTATTGTATCAAAGCATTGTTTCTAAAATGTTCCTGGTTGATGCTCTTTTAAATATTGAACATTCATTAGAGCTGTAGAGACTTATACATATTATGTTTTTTTTTTTATGAAAGGAAACATATCTTCTTACACGATGAGGTATAAGGGACACCTAAAACTAATATGTGGGTGCTTATCATTAGACTTGTACACTAAACTGACCTGTATGAAAATTCCATATGGAAAGATCACTTATGTCTATGGAAAAGCTCATGTGATGGTTGTGTAACTGATCCTTAGACTTGAGATCACTAAGTTATCTCAATATAAAGAATGTTATACTTTGATCCTGTTACATGTTATTTTAATCAAGATAAAGAAAGGACAAACATTAGGTATAACATGGACTATCTAAAGGTACTTGAATGATCAAAAGAGGATTCATCACCGTAGGTGAATTAATAAAAATATTTCATCTGTTTTCAAATAGTGTTGACTGAGAAATCATTGGTTAAGATGGAATGAGATTTGAAAAAGAGCTTCAAATCTTATTGAAACGACCAATGATTATTATATAGAGAACAAACATGATTTAACATGGAAGATATACTCCATGCTTTAATGTTAAATCGAAACATTATTGATGAAATGATAATAATTACACTGAGAAACTGGCCATTAAAAGGTTAAGTCAAACCACTAATGACTTTTCTAATATTTGGGGACCATGACATGTTGTTAGACGATACACCTGATCTTTAAATATAAATAAATTAATTGTTGAATTGATAATAAAATAAATTGTTTAATTTATTTAATTCTATTTAATTAGAAATTATAATTTATATTTAAGCCAACATATTAAGAACCTAATGGGTTACACACATTAAGAATCATTAGTCAGAAATTAAATTAGGATGATTTAATTAAGTATGACTTGATTAAAAATATATTTTAAATATTAATAACTAAAATATAATTAATACAAAGTTATACTTCTAGACTTGGAAAAATCAAGTAAGGACTTGATTGAGTTAATTTCTAAAATTATCTTTAATTAATATATAGATATTATTCAAGAGGCAAATTAGTATTTTGTCAATTTATAGGGGTTTTCAGATTTCCCTATAAATAGTCAGCTATGCCTCTTATTTTGAGGTTGTTCTATGTTAGACAAAAAAACTACATAAGTATGATAATAGAGAGCTAGAATTCTAGGCATAATAATCTCTCTCTCCAAAAGAGGAATTTAGAAAATTTCTTACTGGTGCTTTGTGTGGATTATTAGAGGTCAGACAATTTGATAGCTTGTGGTTTACGATAGCCGAACCTTTAAAGAATTATTCAAAATTGAAGAAGATCAAATCTTCAAGTAATAAATCCATAAACAACTCTAGATATGTCTAATATGATCATAAGAACTCTTGAATAATTTTGTTTTATTGTTTACTCTGATGTATGACATTCGAGAACTTAATAATAAGAATATCATAATTATAACACCTATTTAATTTTCTTTGCAAAACATTTTTGTCCCAATAACTTTATTTTTACTTTAGATTCATTAATGAAATGAGGATTTTGGACTAATAATAAATATTAAAGATGAAGAGAGTCTTTATTTAACAATAAATATGTTTTTATATAAATAATTTTATATAAATAAAGTCAGTGTCCCTTGTAACCTTCCAATTGGCCACATAGAATATACGCTATCAATCTTTTACTTACATTAAAGCCAATATCTCATGTATCTCATATCATATTGCTTCATATGGTGATCATGTTTTTTGTTGTTATCAATTTTTGACCCTACAAAAAAATCAAGAAAAGAAAAAGAAAATCCAAAAATACAAGAGAATACAAATAAAGAAAACCCTGAAGATTGCCCAAGTTAATGACCAAAACAATAAGTGGAAAAGTTGGAGGACCAAAATATATAAGATTGACAAAATTAACGGTCCAATTCTGATTGACAAAAGACCCATTTAGTGAAAATATTTTTATTTAGGGTAAAGAAATCCAAATTTGTATGAGTAAGGGCTGAACAAGGATTTTATAAGACTTCATTAATTTTATTGATGACTTAATTGCAAGAAAAATAAGTTTTTTAGAGTCAATTTGTATTAATTGGAAGAAATTGAAGTTTGGCGACTGAAATTGGACTTTAGAAAGTTTAATTGGTTAAATCAAGGGTTAATTGTAAAAAGAATTAAATTTTAATAGCCAATTAGGGGTTTAATTGAAGAAATTTAAAACTAAGGACCAAATTGTAAAAGATACAAGACTTTAATGGCTGAAATTGACCAAATCAAGGGCCAAATTGATGAAAATTGAAAGCTTGATGGTTAATTAAGGGTCCAAGTGCACAAATCAAAAACCAAGGACCAAGATGAAAATGATGCTAAACTTTAGGGCTGATGATTGAGTTTGAAAGGGGTGAAATTGCATGAAATTAAGAGTTTGGTAGACAAAAATAGGTGCAATTAAAAACAATTGGAACAATAGGGACTAAAATGAAATATATCAGATCTCAAATGAAAAACCCTAATTTCTAGCGTTTTAACCTAGACAATGTGTCGTTCACCTACTATTCATCTCTTTCCTTGACAGTTTTGAATGGTCGGGTCGGCATATTCCAAGAGTTCGTTGTTGAGTTTTAGACCTTTGAATGACATGATGTTTTTTTGCAAAAGAAAGAAGAGAATTCACTCTACAACCCCATTTCCATGAAATTGAATGTTTACATTTTAATTCTTTCATATAAGTCTCCAACATCTTGTCCTTAGTCAGCCACCACCATATTTTTAGATTCTAGGTTGATTGAGTTGACACCTTCAAACAAATAAATGTAAAACTACAGACCTCAAAATAGAGCAAAGATGGATCCAAATGGAAAGTGTGCATCTTCTCTACCAAGTTTAGGTGGTTTTTAATAACATTTACATCGGAATTTCTCTAGCGAAGCCTATAAAGTGGCCAACTTAGTTAGCCTCGATTGAGATACCAATTTGTTCAAAACCACCTAACCTTTTCATGTGTTCACACTTAAAAAATCCTAGAGGGTTCTTATTAAGGCCATAAATATTTCATCCGAGATCAGAAGGTGAGGAATGCATGCCTTTGTCTCCAAGAAAGAGAAAACCACCTAAGAAAAATCACCATCCCAAAAAAACATTGAAGGGCAAAGATTCTAGCTATTAACATTTTTCTAGAGCTCTCTCATTTTGATCAAAGGACTGAGTTTTGATCAATCTTTGGGGGAATCCATAAAAAGACCTAGAAAAACCTTCTAAATACCCCTAGAAATCAAAGAAAAAAAAGGGAGAAGAGAGAAAAACATGAGGATATACTTTGTAAAAAAAACCCTAATATGAAGGTTCAAAGACTTAATATAGAAGGTCTAGCAAGTTCAGGAAAGATAAAAAGTGAAAGGGAAAAATAAAAGGTAAAGAGAATGGAAGTAGTAGCCTATAGCCACCAAACTTAGAGAGGGTATAACTATGTGAAAACTTAATGGTGGAGTCCATATAGCCTTCTCATTCATGCTTTTTCAATGTTTAATGATGTTTTTTTAATCCTTTTGACATTATTTAGTGTTTTAGCATTTATACAGATTGATGAATAAAAATGTTGTTTTGATTGGTTAATCCTATTTTGAAGTGGTTGTTAATGTTGCTGAGATGTTTAAAAGGTGTTTGTGTGTTTGGTTTTAACGAAGTATAGTAGTTTTGGAATCTGTCAAAGGTAGTAGTATGTGTTTGATGACTTTTTCTAAGTTGCTAATGCATGTTCTTGGTTCCTGAGTTTAGTTTGGGTCTCAGAGTGTTTAAAGAGTCAGTTTTGGATTGAGTTTTGATGTTTTTGTTGGCTGATAATAGGATTATAAATTTGAAAGTTGAAATCTAAAATATGTTCTTGATGATTTGAGGTTATTTGTTAGTGTATTTTTATTCAAACTTATTTGTTTATGATAATGTGGTTTGTTAAGGTTAAGAGAGCTTGATTATGAGGCCTAAAATGTATTTTCTAGGTTTGACAGTGTATGGTGGGTTTTTTAGGCAATTTGGGTTCATGTTCTTCATGTTCATCCGAAAAACATGGTCTTGAGTGCTAGTTTTAGGTTTCATTTTGATTTGATTACGTTTTCTACAAGTTTGATTACGATTTCTACTATTTACTAATGATGATTAGTAAATAGTTTAGGGTTTTCATGCACCAATAACATATTTAATCATAATGTTTGAGTAATAACCAAAGGAAATGGATACTTGATTCTTGATCTATGTTTAATTGGGAACAAAACATTGTCTTTTATTGCTTGAAATTTGGTATGGTTTGATGTTTACAATGTTGGGTTTGAGTTTGAATGTTCTTCGTGTTCTTTGTTTTCCTTGGTATTTGATATGTTATCATTAGAAAATTTTATACTTTTTGTGCTTTTTTAGTTTTGATTTTATTTCAGTTTAAATCTCTGTTCTAGTTTAGTTTTGGGTTAAATCTTGATTTTTGGTTCGGTTCATGGTTCAACCAGTGTTTTCAGGTTGACCCAATTGGTTTAAAACTAAGTCAAATACTTAAGGCCTTTTTAAGTTTGCCACCGTTTTGATAAAAAGAAATTTTGGCATAAGGGCGTATTTGACAAACATGTTCTTAAGCCTATTTTGACAGTTTTGTTTTGAACAAAAATATAATTTTGCCAAATATGACCTTAAAAAAACTTTTTTTTAAAAAAATAATTTTTACTTGTTGCATATAGCCTAATCCTTATAAAAAAATGCATTTTTATTTATAAAAAAAGTAGAGAAAAGGTGTTTCTTATCATGGTTTTAGAAAAATACTTGTATTGATTTTCTTTGTATCTTTTGGAATTTACAACAAGTTTGTAAAATTCCTTAAGGATTTGATTAATATTTTAACAAGCCTAAAAAATTCAATTCATGAAAATTAATGGTCTACATCCTGGTATAAATGTTGGACCTATAAGTAGGGTGGTGTTTAAATACCAGGAGTTGACTAGAAATTTTTAAATTTTATTTTAGGAGTATTTTTCACTATAATATATAAGTTGTGGAGAACCCTTTTGCCTTCTAGGATAGGTGATCCCTTGTTAGGGCATCTACATGGACCCTTCCTATAAGAATTTATCTAGGCATACAAGCTCATAATAAATTTGAAATATCATATTTATTAATAGGAATAAATCTTTATTCTGAGCCATAAACATGTTACTGGTTAGGAACCTTTAAACCATATCTAGATCACATAATGCAAGTTACCTCAAGTAAGGTAAACTAGAGGTGCTAATACCTTTCCAAGCCATAATCAGTCCTTTACCCTTGAAATTTCTGATAAGACCACATCGCACATGCACATGCAACACTTTTACTGCGATAATGACTTAGTGAGAGGATCTACAAGATGCTTTTCAGTGGATACTTATTCTATCTTTACATATTTCTTTTTTATAATTTCTCTGATCAAGTGGAGTTACTTAAGTACATATTTGGATTGTTGATGAAACCTTGGTTTCCTTACTTGTGCAATGTCTCTATTGTTAATATAGTATAAAGTTACTAGATCAACAATGCTATGAACTATACTTGGTTCAATGATAAACTTCTTGATTCAAACAGTTCCTGTTATTACCTTATATATAGAGATATATTCAACTTCAATTATAAAATCTGGAATGGTCTCTTGTTTACAACTCTTTTAACTCACAACACCATTATTTAAAATAAAAATCTATCTTGAATGAGATTTACTATCATTAATATTTGATTGAAAACTAGCACTTGAATAATCACAAATTACAAGTTCATCTTCTCAATAAAACATAAATACATTCTTAGTTCTTCTTGAGTATTTAAGAATATTTTTAACTATCTTTTAGTAATCCTTACATGGATTAGATTGGTCTTTACTTGTCATGCTTAGAGCATAAGATATATTTAGTCTTGTATATAGCATCACATATATGATGGATCCTATAAACAAAGCATAGGGTATCTTTTCTGTAATATCTCTCTTAATTTGTCTCTTAGAAAACATCTCCCATGCAAAATTAACAGGTATCATCTATTGGATTATTTCATGCTAAACTGTTTTAGCATTTTATTTATGTATATGAATTGGGATAACACCAACGACTTTTTAAATCTATCTCTATATATCTTTATTTTTAATATATATGTTGCTTCTCCTATATCTTTCATAGAGAAAATCTTGGACAACTAGATTTTTAATTACTAGAAAGGGAATGTTGTTTCTTATGGGCTAGACATGCTGGCTTACCCATATGTTTTTGGGTTAGAAGCTGACCCAATATGCCGAATCTCTTGGGTTTTTTTTAAGGGCTTTATTTTCTTTACTTTAATTTTAATTAAATAAAATAACTAAGATTATTTTTCAATTTGTCTTCGAGTGAGATTATGATATTTTTTTAGTGATATTAGTTGGAACTGTTTTTGTTATGCTTTTCATGATTGTTTTTCTTTTTGTTTTTTTTTTAAAGATTTTGATAAAAATTAATTATAATTAAATAAAGATTATTATATTTGAGATGCTATGCCATTAAATATCATTCAATCTATCATTTATTTTTGAACGATATTCTTGCATTTTTTATAATGTTGCTAATACTTATTCTATGCGAACTTTTTATTTATATTTTTTAAATGTTTGTGGTCAGGATATTATATGAAAATAAAGTTCATATAGTTATATCAAATATGTTTTGAGTTTCTTTCACTTCTTGGTTAATAAAGGGTTTTTTTTTTTAATAAAAAACAAAAGGGGAAATGTTACATGTACAGTAAAAGAAGGTTTGGAAAAAGAAATACTTTTTTTTTTCTCCATGATTAGTTAAAAAATAGATTTTGAAAAGTTTTCCATTGCAACACAAGTAGTATATTAATTTCAATTTCTAATACAATTGTGTCAAAATATAAAATTTATTATTTTCCTATTTTGATTGAAACTTGCATTTATAATTTTGATCAGTTGTTGTTTAAGAAATAATTATTTTGGTAAGTCAAATGCAAAAAAAAAAAAAAAACCAAAATACATTAGTTAGATGGCAGGGTTTTAACTAAATAGAAACCTATCTTTATCCTTAATTTTTAATTCTAATTGCTTATAATTTTTTTCAGATTAAGAATCCATGAAAAAATAAAATAAAATAAAAATCTACCAATAGTAAAAGAAGGAACTATACTAGGTTTTTTTGTTAATAAAATTGAAATGATTACTTTTCTTATTAATCTTTGTTTCAGTTTACCAGCTAGATTCTTAATTAGTGCCGTAAACCTTTTTTATATTTGTTGATTCATGTAATTCTTTTGCAATTAATTTTTTTTCATGGTGTAAAGCGCAGTGTAATGCCTATATATATATATATATATATATATATATATATATATATATATATTGACAAAACAAAAATTGAGTCTGACCCTAGTATAGCACACACACATTATACTAGTGATATCTCAAATATTATGCGGATTATCAATGAATTGCTTGGTATGGCTGCGAAACTTACCACTCAATGTTTCCTCGGGGACACTATTAATTTAGCAATTGCCACCAAGTCACCTGCAGTATACAAAATAAACAGGAATTAATTCTAACTCCCATCTACATATGACATATCTTCCTTTTGCAACATTTTCCAACCCACAATCATATAGTTTAGAATGCTTCAAAGGTCTTGAGGTCACTCAATCATGACCCTTTAACAATTCCATTCATCCTTGTATCACATGAAAACCAAAACTTGGTTCTGATAAGCCAAATACTCCTGTTACTCAACTCAAAATATTTTACCTAGTATGCTACAATCAACTACTGAATACTATAGAGCTGACAGAAGCTGGTCGGTCTCTCTAGGGTGACGCAGGCTGTTGGGATTGCTGAACTTTAGTTCCTACCATGCAGGGATTTGCTCACTTGAGAGGCCAAGACTATGGCCTTTGCTTCAGCACTCATTGTCATCCACTCCCTGTCCGAGCGACGCTGATGCTGTCTTGCGTTCTTAGCTCGCTTTGGTGCTAATCGTGTATCTCTTTCCACAAAAGCAAGTCTAAATTTTTCAGCCAAGGACAACTCCTTGGAGTTTGAAAGAATTGGAGAAACAGGTTTTAATGTAAACCCGCTTGCTGCCCATGTGCTGGGATTAATCTCCTGAACAAACAGATCATCCAGAGCAGTATCTGGAAAAGCTTCTATGGGAATATCCTTTCCTCTAAAGCCAAAGGGTGACCGCTTCGGATTTACTGAAATACGTGGGCACTCAGTTGCCAAGATCTCCAGTGAATCTTTATCAATATTTGGCTGCAAAGGATAGGGAAGTGTGACAAGAGGAAAGAGCATACAAGAATGAAGGTAAGAAAGGCGAATTGCTCCCATCTTTGACTTGTAATTGTGCATGAGTATGATGTCAACAATAACCTCACAAATCATAAAGGATCTTGGGGGGGCACATAAATTACAACTCCTTACCCACACAAGCCAATGCAAGGATTCAGCATTATGACTGATTTCAGCAGTGTCAAGTTCCTCCCATGAATCTCCTACCATATCATCCAGCTTTGGTTTCAACAGAGTCAAGCAGCAGCGTGCTGTGTAGTCACTCCTTGGGCATCCTCTGCAATATTAACTTTGTTTTAAATCTATTATCAAAGTCCGACATTCTACACCTGTTCAAATGTAGATGATTGCAAGAGATAACTTAGGGACCCTTGAAATTATGAAATAACTATTTTTTTTTTGTTTAGTAGAAACTTTATAAGATTTAATCTGGTTTAGGTGCCACTTCCACTCACATATGTTGTAAATACTTGAGAATGATTCTTTCCTTTTTTTTTTAAATATTGAACTGTAGAAAATATATCAATGCCAATTGTATTGCTCATGTTTTCTTCATGCCAACAGAAGGAAAAGAAAATCAGAGAATTCGGTCACTTATTTTACATGATGAAAACCTGCTGTACCAAGAAATGAAAGAAGGCAGAAAAACATTATACCAAAACATTGTTCTATAATTAACACTTCATAAATAGATTTGATGTTTATAGTGAATCTTTTAGTTACAATACCAGCCCTATATATGTCTTGGTTAGGAAGTTTACCCGCATCTCAATGTTTGCAGGGACTTGCAGTGCTCCACAAGTACAGAAACACTAGAAGCAGTAATTTTGTTGCATCGACTGCACAAAATAGTGTCACATGATTGGTATTTCTACTAAAGCAACGGAAAACTGACAGCCCGCAGAATTGGAATTAGACAAATTACTGCTTAAAAGAATGAAATAAATTATAGCAAGGAATATTTTAATAAATATCATGGAGGTCTAATGATAGATGCAAAAGATGTCATTGAAGAATAAATCCAGGAGACCTAGCATCATTTAGGATCCATCAATCTGTAACAATAGGCCAAAGAGAGAGTCTGTCCATAATCCAAATGCCTATGTAGTTTCCTACACTTTCTTCTTTTCTTTTTTCTTTTTTTAAGAACCATCTGAAGGTATAGCTTGTATTACCAATACAAGGGCACTTCTTTCCCCTTGTTGTCACCTGTCTACACATTCATACTTCCACATGACACCTTTTTTTAATGGCCAATGTTAATGCTAGAAATATGACCCATAAATATCTAGTTTTGAAGCTTTTCTACAAAGAAAACCAATTCAATTGGTCAGTCTTCCCCCACAAACTTTGATCCTCTTTACTTTTCAAGCATTGCAACAGAAGATCCACTTATCTAACTTGTTCACCAGCAGAGTATGGTAAAAAAAGTCAACAAAAATTCTTCCTAACTGCTCAATAAGTTATCAAACACACTAAATGTTACATGGTATAGAAAAAAACATGAGATCACTAGCGTGCCTTTTGCAGTAAGAATCTAGAAACCAAGTTGACATAGTGGAAATACCTAAATATATTTAGAAAAGCTGCCCAGAGCACTGTGAGCCACACTAAATGATCCATTATTTTTGGTTAGAGGGAATACTTTCCAGCTTCATTACTTATATCCAAACTTCCATACCTTATATCCACAGCTCGAAGAAGTTTACAAGTTTTGGTCACTTCTATTAAACCAGAATCAGTAACTTCTGAGCCAGAAATGTCAAGTATCTCCCAGGAAGTATCAACTAAAGGAATGATAACCTCATCACATAGCATTTTCTTTCTCCTGGCAATTGCTACAATTGTCATCTGTGTTGCAATAATACATCCATAGAGTGTTAGGATAAATGAGCATGAAGACCCATGCCAGTGCACAATCATTAAAGCGGAAGATTGACACATGTTCTAAGGCCTCTCAACCTGCTTTTTGAGGTCAAACAGGGCCTAAGAGTACAAGGGAAGAAGAATTCTCTAAGCTCCCAGTATAGAGATTACATTCATATTTTCAAGGATAAATGAAAGAGTTATCAGAACAAAGAGAGAGACAGAAAGGCCTCTAGTTTCTCTTCAATAGATTAGCCACTCTTTTACCTCAAAAAATCAAAATCATAAGGTAGTTTTTCCCTTCTTCTAGGAGAGTGCAGGGCTACACAAGATGTAATCAGGATTAGAAAGAGATGTGCGCGCCAAAATGAGAACAATTGAAAAGCTGTGCAAGCAACATTCTACGTTCTCATATTAGTGCGCATCAAATTCAATTGTCCTTTGTCTAGTTTAAACACTCTTACACACTGCTACATCTGGGCATTCTCCACTACGGATGCGAACATCCAAAATCATGACTGGACATAATAATTTACGTATAAGAATTCCTAAGACCTGTTGAGTTATTTATTATTTGGCAAAAAAACAAGAAAAAAAGAAGAAGAGGGAAGAATCCTGTTCTTAATAGGGCATTAAATCCTCAACAGTTGAAAATGTAATCCATCCCTAAACCACCACCTAGTAAGTTGATAAGAAAAAAGGTTCTAAGAAATGAAGCGACATAGAGATGCTAGCAAAGAGACGGACAAGAAAGACGGCAAGTTTGAGAATTTTTTGGAGGCGTAAGGAAATAAAGAGAGAAGCTTACCTTAATATGCGGAGGAAAGGCGATAGAAATGTCACTCAAGTGGGCAATAATATCTTGTAAATTCTTGCCAACAACTCCGAGGCACAAGCTCAATAAACTTGGAGGTTTCGACTTGCCAGGACGACGGCGACGACAGCTTAACAATCCTATCATCAACCCAATCACATACATGAAAGGAAAACCCAAGAAATTATTGTAAGAGAGAGATGCGAATTGTGATTAAATTACCAGGGGATTGAAGGGCTGGGGAAAAGAGGGAAGACTTGGAAGGAGTAGATGTCATAATATTGGAATTCAAATCGAGTTTCTTCAAAGAGGTTGTAATTTCTTTCCCCTCTTCCATCACATCCCTTTCTTTGGTTCTTCCTCGACCGCCCTTCCACACACACAAACACACACACACAAAACAAGAGTAAAGAGAGAGGAAGGGGAAAAATAAATAAAAAAGAAAAGAGAGTGGTATAGCCGTATAGGTTACGTTTATTTGATAATATATTTATTTTAAAAATTTATTTTTGATATTAAAAAAAAAAAAAACAAAAAAGTGAAATCGCATCCAATCCCAACACAGAACAGGCCCTAAAAAGCCCCAAATCACTGGTTGGGGTATTTTGGTAACTTCATAGAGGCAAATGATACTCAACAGCAACTTTTTGGTTGCTTCCGATCCGTGGGTTTCAAATCCAAGGATTTGCTGAAGAAGAAGAAGAAGAAGAAGAAGTGGGTGAGAAAGCAGCAATATCCTCAGCCATTCTCTTCTAACCGGCTGACTTGATAAACCACATCGAGAAGAACAAGAAAGACGACGGCGTTTTAATAAATCAATGGTGAAGGGAGGAGTGCAAAACCCAGGATTAGCAGCGGATGTGAGTCAGGTGATTGATCAGTTGGAACGGCACTGTTTGGCACCCGACGGATCTCTTGTCTCCAAATCCGCCTTCTCCGACCTCCAACTCGTCAGTGTTATTTACTATTACCACCACCACTACCATTTTTATTTCTGCGTTTAAATGGTTAATAATGATATGATAATTTTTCAGGCCAGAGAGGAGATGTCTAGGGAGAGATTGCGCTACTTAGAAGCTCTGGTACTTCTTCTTCTTCCTCCTCCTCTATTATATATATAGGTAACCGAGTGTTTTCGAGTGTTATACATATAATATTTAAAAGAAAAATGATTATTATGCAGGCAATTTATTGTGAAGCAATTGCCATGGTGGAAGAGTATCAGCAGGGTGTTTCCATGGCTAATCTTGGAGGAATTCGAGATGTCCAAGGCTCGAACAGCTCTCCTCAGGTTTTTTTTTAAAATAAAATTAATTTCCCCGATAATGACAAGTGATTTTCAGTTCAGAACCAAAAACACGTTGACGTAGTAAAAACGCTGAAATAAATAATTTATCAAATTATTCTACTAAATGTTGATCCATGTGTATTGGTTTCATTTTTTTTTAAATAATTGCTTACCGGGATATCCAATATAGATCGAATTCCGGGATAATTTGTTTTTCATTCCTTTTAATTTACTTGTAATTGAAGGTGTATTTGAGGATCTGGATTCAATAAAAGAAACTTCTTCTGCCTACTTTTCATTCTTAGGTTTATGAGACTCTAGAGCACCGCTTAGTCGTTGCAGAAGCAGCTCAGAAATTGAGGCTTCCTCTTATATCGAAGGATGGTGAGATCCATGAGGAGGAAATTGAAAAATGGACTGTAATGTCTCGAAGTTCCCTTGATAGTACAAATACCAGTGTTACCATCAGCTCAACCTCTAACTCAATCAATTATACAAACAGTTCTGCAAACAGCACTGCAAGTGCAGCAAACAATGCCGCTTTTCTTACCAATAATGACTCAACAGAACCTGGAGTTGGTGGCGTTCCTAATCGCTTTCTTGGCATAACACCTGCCTATTTGTGGCAAACTCATCTTCAACAAATGCCATTCATGATGGTATGTTTCCCCCATGGAATGCAATCTATTATAATGCTTTAAGCATGTTCTCTTCACACAAACACACTCACACAGATATATTATCTTTCTGTATTATATCTATTTGATATTGTGCCAGTTCTTGTAGGACATTGCTGAATATCAGATGTCTCTTTCATGTGAGGTTGAGGCTCGCTTGAAAGCTAAATGCATTAAGTTAGCTGATGCTTTTGTTGATGATATTGGTAGGTTCTTGTGAATTGCCTCATCCTCCTCGCATAGTTTCACGCTTCTCTTATCATCTACCATATGCATGTTATCTACTAGTGTTTTTGCAATACACAATCTATGACAAGTAGCTGTCTATCTACGAGTCATTGCTTGGGGAGAGGTAGCCCTCTTGATAATGCATAACATGGAGTGTTGCCCTCTAATTCTTGCTTTTAACCATGATGATAATGCAAGTAGAATATAACCTGTTAGTTTGTATTGATGTATGAATTTGCACTGCATTTGGTCTGGGAGATATGTGAGGGGGTAGCAATTTTGTCAAGAAAGCAATGAACTAGGTGCTGTTTTTGGCTCTAGCTCAAGTTTAACGCGGTGGTAGTTCATCATAATATTTATAATTTAACAAAAGCAACCAACTAAGACTAAATTCACTGCATATTATCGTCCAAGCAAGGCTTATATTCATAATAAAAGTTTCTCATCATCATTATATGTGCGTTTTGATTGGTATCCCATCACATGCACCATTTTAATGGTATTATCATATTGGTATCATATTAAGTAATAAAACCCAATTCTCTTGTTCAATAAGCAAATGTAGTATACATCTTCCATGTGTATTACAGTCATTTAATTTGACTTAATATTTTACTGATGCAGATTCAATGCCTGTTAATCAAAATTCAACTGCTCGCCTTCCAGAGAGGTTTGGACACTCTCTGCCAGTTCTTGAATTTTTTTTCCTTCAATATGGAATGCAGAAAGTTATGTTATTTCTTGATAATGCAATGTTATGTTATGGAGCAGTCCAGTACGGGGGACCACGAATCTTAATAAAATTGTAAGCTATTGCATGTTGCACTCAACTTACTTTTCACATTATCAGGGTCAAGTTGATAATTGAGGAAATTGAAAAGGAAGAAGCAGCCCTGCGAGAGGATCTTTATTCTGCAGATAGAAAATTTGCTGAATATTACAATGTAAGTTGATATGCAATTTTCATGGTTTTTTTTTAATATTTTTTTCTCTTACTTTTCTTTTTAGTTTTGCTTACTAGCATAATAATTACATGATAATTTTGTCTTGGAAAGGTCTTAGAGCAGATACTTGGCGTGCTTATTAAGCTTGTCAAAGATTTGAAGCTGCAACATCAACATAAATATGTAAGTCTAATTTGAAAAATCAAGACTCTGTTTTGACTGTTGAATTTAAACAATGCTTCAATCAATTTATTTGCTTTTGCTTAAAGATGTTTTTGGTCACTATACTTGGGAGCTAGGAACATATTGAACCTTGAACTTTCAAGATGCTCTACTACCGACTTCAATTTTTGAGTGGTTTTGGTTCCCCTGTTTGCTTCTATCAGCATCCCAACATTTTTGTATTGCTTTTGGTGACCTTAATGATACGTGGACCTTTTAGTATTTATTATTGATGACCTGTAATCTTACATGGAAAAAATATCATCTGTGGCCAAGCACCAATTTAATAGGCCCTAGGAGCTGCTACTCCAATGACGTAAGGTCAGCTATATTAAGTTCAATCCAAACTAGTTTAGTGTTGGCTGCATATGTTCATCTTTAATCAGTTTTGACGTGGACAAATATTCCATAAGCTGGTAGAGATGCTGGATTATTCTTCAACATTTCAACATCATTTGTTTGGGTCCTCTTACCCTCCTTTTTTTTAGTACTTTAATTTGATTGCTATCACTGATGCAGCTTTTCTGTCAGAATTGGATATGGCAGAACCATCTTGGATAGCTTTCCCTTAACTTCTCATAAATTAATCCCAGATAGGCATGAGACACCGGTACGACCAAGGTTGTCAAAAACGTTTTTTTGACACGACAAGGAACATACAATATAAACTTGAATCGTAAAATCGCAAGTAAATTTTTTTAACTAAAAATCGTAAAATTGCAAGTAAAATATTTTAACTACAATCGTAAAATCGCAAGTAAAATATTTTAACTACAATCGTAAAATCGCAAGTAAAATATTTTAACTAAATTGCAAGATCCAGTCAAGTAGTAAATAATAATATAACACAACTAAAATAAAAGTGAAATAAACAATACAAATGTCCAAACACCTTAAAATACATAATTCAAATAAAAATTCATACATGCCTATAGAATTTCATTAACTAAAAGTTAATAAACCTAAAACAAATAATCTGTTGGTGTGTCATGTAAACTAAACACACCCTCATTGCCTTTATCTTCCTCATTATTCCTAAAACATTCATCAAAATCATTACCATCTAAAGGATTATTACTGCTACTACTAGTACCAGCACCGATATTATGAACATTAGTGCTATTACCAACACCAACACCAATATTGTCAACAATATTTAAGATAATCCAAACCTCTTTATGGTAGTTAAGAAAAGGCAGTGTAAAGAAAAAGCTACATGAACTTCATTAACCAGAGTGTCAGGGGGACTATGTCTAACACAATTTTTTTGGGTTCAGGGAAGTCAACTGCTGAGTTTCTTGGCACCGGAACCACAATTAGCTTAACAATAGAAAAGACAAGATTTCTCTAAAAACTCAATCCTAAGAGTTCTTGTTGCCAAAATAACAATGAACTTAACAAAAGAAAAACATATTTTCACCTAAGCAGTGAATCCCAGCAGTAAACGAAACATGACTGAAGTTTTCTGTAAGAATTTACGATCAACTATCCCTAATAATGAGCTGAAATCCTAGCAGTCAAATTCTTAACTTACCACATAAGCAATTTCAAGATTGCACATCGTAGATTCTGTTTCTCCATAGGTTATCAACCAGTATTAGAACATTACAGTTGCCATACCTACCTAAATTCCCTTCACATTCAGTTTTCTCTCAAAATTACATGCAAAATATAAAAAACCTTAAAACATTGAGAACCTAAACTAAATGCCTAAGTTCTTTCAACCACAGTAGTGAAAAATATTACTTCACAACATCAATTTCAATTGCTTATTCCTTGCATTAAACTTCAATAACATTAAAAGGAACCTTAAAAATCATTGAGTAGGAGGTTATTTTTGTTTTAGATGTCCTAATTAATGACCTATTAGGCTCTTGGCTGACTGACCTACTTAGGCTCTTGGCTATCCACAAACTAGAAACTATCAACTCTACACCAACAAGAAAAAAGATGGCTAAATAAAATTAAACATAGGTAATCTAAATAACATGAAATTCATATAATTAAGAAGCTTAGTTAAAGATAATGGAAAGTGACCTTGACAAGAGTGCAATCTTGGTATGCTTCGTTGTCTATGCAGACTCTGCAACACCAAAACCAAAAAGCAAGATCAAACAGAGCATATAGTTGAGGATCCAGATACATTTCAGTGATGTAAATTTCCTAAATTGGAAATTGAAAGGTAACAAACAAGTAAATGGAAACTCAAGTTCACAACACACAGAAGTACAACATCGTTAGACAGCTTCAATCGATGGTTAATTAGAAATTACAAGAAACATAGAAGGACTAGCAGCACCACTCTCCCTCCGAGAAAATTATAGTTTACAAGAAACATAAAAAAATCTATTCTGCTGTTCTTTGCGTCATGGTTTTAACAGAACAAAAGCAAACCAATTAATAGTAGAAGATAAACACATAATACCTAGATAATTTTTTGTCTCCAATCACCACCATTAGACAGAAAAAACAAAGCTTGGGATTGGGAATAAATTCTTACCTTCGTCTTGCCAAGAACGCTTCGGATCTGGGGAAAGTGATTTCTTAATCTGCTAGGGAAAGGGGAAGGGGAAAGGGGAAGGGAGTCAGGGACGAAGGGTGGAGTCACTGGAGTGGAGTGTCGGTCACGGGTGGGGTGGGGACTGGGAAAAGGGAGTGTTGAGCCAGCACAGGCACAACTGAGCAACATATGTTTAAATTTCATGTGAAATTGTGAAAACGTTACGTTTTTAACGTTTTTTACGAGTTGACCTGATTTTATGCGAGTTTGACCGGGTTTGACCGATTTTACTGGTTTTCGAGTTTTAACCCTGATTTTACACGTTTTATATGTTTTGACTCATAAAATCGGACGACTCGTCCGATTTACGAGTCAAAACGTATTTTTAACAACCATGAGTACGACCCTTCCTTGAAAGAACCTATTTCTTATTGGCCCTTTCCTATGCTATACAACCATCTGAACATCCTCATTTAATGCACATGTTGCTATTCCACTTTCCAACACCGACTATCATAGGGTGTAGCTGTCAAATTTATTTTGTAAATTTTACCTTTTGCTTGGATTATTTTACTCACATGACACTTTATTTCCACTTAGAGGATAATCGCTTTCTTTAATTCTATAGGCACATCTTTCTCAATGTTCTCCTCCTTAGGGAAATCCATGGAAATGCTAGCATTTTAGTACCTTTACCCATGTAGGTTAACAATTTGCTGCTTATCTTTAGCACTGCTAAGGTTGTGAAACTAAGTGCTTGAAAAAAAAATGGTGATTTGAAAAAAAAAATGTATCTCATTTTCATCATATAGAGAAGGAAAAAAAAATCACCTGCTTTCCTCTCACCTCTGTAGTCTAGAAAAACCAGAACTTAAGTTTTCGTTTCCTTCCTTTTATTGATAACAAGACTGACAAAAGCCAAAAAAAAAAAGGGTTTTTGACCCTGCTCTCTTTCCCCAGAGACTCACTTTTGAACTAGTTCAAGGCTCTGTCAGTCTTGCCTCAGACAAAAATTGTTTCCAAGCTTGTATAGTGGCGCACATCGGAACCTGCACTCACCAATGTCTTCAATGGTGTATTAGTTATTACCATATCAAGTGCCAAAGTTAAACTCTGCTATTGTTTAGACTTGCAATTGTTGCTCATTTGTTGTTTCATGGTGCTCACATATGGCAAAGGGTGGTTGAATCACTGGGTTGTTATTACCATATTCAAGCAGGTCCTGGCTGGCTTGTTCTTTTCAATGGTTAATTTTCTGCATGCTTGCTTTTAGGATTTCTTGAGTGGATCTAATTCTGAAATCTGGCGATAGATTTAAATGTGTGACCACCCTTGAGTTCCTTACCATGGATGTTGCATTGGCTGGCATGACCAAGAGGATTATTATAGGAGTATTGATCAGCAATTGTTTACTTGCAATTTGATCTGGGTTTCTCCATTTGGATGATAGTCATGAGATTGTGGTTCTGAGGTTAATTTTCTGTTTGTTTTGGTTTTATTTTCGTAAGAAGAACATGGCCATGGAAATTGTGGGAGAGAGCACACATGCATGCCAACTGATTAAACCAAACATGTATTAAATCAATTATTTTCTCACTGTTTGGTTGTTGTATTCTTTCACTAAATGACTATCCATGTTTCAGAATAACGTGAAAAATTGTATCTGGTGTTCTAACTTGAATAGGAAGTCAGGCTTCTAATGAAAATCAATTATTTTTTCACTGCGATTTGTTTCTATTAGCCAGTCCTTTTCTTTTTCCACCATGTCTATCACATGGGCATTAATGTGGAGAAAATAAAAGCCACTTAAGCACTTTAAATTGTTTTTAATTTTTTAAGTAGACTATCTTATGTTTTTAAAAGTTTTAAGCAGACTCCCATATGTCTGCCAAGTGTATTACTGACATGGCCAGCTGGCCACATATGATGCCACAGCAGCATAAGAACAATTTTCAGTAGGATTAATCCTGAATTTTTATATTAAATTTTCTTGCTGATGGAAGCTAAATGAAGTCTTGGGGTAAGGAAAAAAAAGCTCCAAAAGCAAGGTGGATGGGAAAAATTATCTAAAGTTCAGGGTCCAATTTGCTGCCAAAACTATCATTGAATCAATTTGATTTCATTATAATTCATTCATCTTCCTACTTAGATGCACTTCTAAATCCATTTTCCAACTTTTTTATAGGATGAACTACAGAAGACTTGGTTGTGTAAAAGGTGTGAGACCATGAGTGCAAAACTAAGGTTTGTTATGCTATCTGCTGTTTAGATTGCCATCCCATGAGTGCAAGAGGAGGAAATTAACAGAAATGTACATGTCATACATAATACATACCAGAAATCAATGGCTATTTCTTGTTACCTTTTAGCTGTGATGCAATTCTGGGTGATGAAATGTTAACCTTTGAATTTTATAATTATCATCTCAGGGTTCTGGAGCATGTTCTCCTTCTTGAAACTTATACTCAGGAGTCAATACCAGCTCTTCATAAAATAAGGTACTTGACAGTGACACTCTTTATTGTCTGTGTGTTTTGTGTTTTAGTACTCTTTACTAGTTCATTACTGTTTTTTAATCAATCTTATTTATATTTCAGGAAATATCTTGTCGAGGCCACAGAAGAAGCTTCTATTGCATACAATAAATCGGTTTGTTTCGTTACATCTCTAACAAAGTTGACCACATATTATCTGGATCATTGCTTGCTCTAAGACTGTCAGACATGAAATTTGTACACTCCTTTTGTGTTTGTGCATGTTATGTAATCATCCTATGCAGATATCTAAATCACTTCTGTGACTTGCAACTTAAATTCATGTCCAACATGATTCTTATGATGACGTAAGAGATGCTGTGTAAGGATCTGCATTTTCCTAATAGTGCATGAATTCAGAATGCCATATCTGGCCAAATACTTGGAAATGTTTTGTTCTGTTTCTGTCACCATCGTTGTGGGTTATTCCCCCGTTTTATCCCGGTCTTCATTTTGAAGTTGTGGCCAACTTTCTTACCAGGTTACACGCCTGCGTGAATATCAAGGTGTTGATCCTCACTTTGACACAATCGCAAGACAGTACCATGATATTGTAAAGGTAACACCAGTTTGCATACTGCCTTTGTTGTTAAAAATACTTTCATTGATCTCATGTCGGCCTCGTCCTGCAGAAATTGGAAAACATGCAATGGACAATCCATCAAGTTGAAATGGACCTGAAACGGTTACCAGATCATCCAAGAGCTTAAATTGGATTTATTTCTTGACTTCTTGGTACTTTTATAGGCCAAAGACCGAACCAAGTATCAATGTTTGATGCCTAGTCTTTTTCTCCTTTTCGTTTTTGTCAAATTTGTTTTCCCTGGTCAGTTGCATCGCCAGGATGTAGAATAACATGCTCAACTTGGATATCTAGCTGGTCGGGATTTTCTATAGTTTGCTGCTTTAATTCGGTGGAGGCGTGTGGTTAGGGGGCCTTTTTTTTTTCGCCCTTCTCATAGTTGGTCAATTATACTATTCATTGATTTTGGGGTGTTTTAGGAGAAAAACAAGAAAAGAGTGCACTTAGGTCTTTATAGAATTTTATAGATGTTTTCACATTAAAAAAATTAAAATGATTGAAAAAAAAGTATTTGATACAAGAATCATCTTGCTCGCTATTCCAGCTACAACAATGAATTTTGGGTATGAGACGACGACGTGTTGTTTGCCACGTCAAACAAAACAACGTGTTCCAAAAGAAAAAGGTCTGTGTAAAATAAAAAGTTGGCGCAGGTCCAGATCCTTCCTCCTTTTAACACGAGAATAATTGTAATGCTTTTGCTTTTTTTACGAGCTCTTCCTTTTCTGTGATGGTCTAGCAAGATCTTGCCATTCTTGCGATGGTGATTAGGGCAGTGTTCCGTGTTCTAACTCTAAGAAGAAGAAGCAGAAGTTGAAACGGGTAAAGGGAACAATACTCACGTGGACGGCTGCGAATGCTTCTTCATTAAAGGGGTGGCGCGTGGCAGAGACATCTCTTTATAGTAAAAAAGGCATAGTAGCATATCAGTTCGGGGGGGGGGGGGGGGGGTGTAAATTAATAAGTGGAGACCGCCACCACATTGGAGAAGAATTAGTCGTCTAATAGCATCTCCAACCCAAAAAGCTAAATTGAAAAGATAAATTGATAAAATAACTTTTTGAATAGTGTAAATATAATTTTTTTGATTATATACATTCCAATGGTAAAAAGCTATTTAGAAAAGCCATTAATATTTTAATATATTTCATGTTAAATTCATTTTTATATAATTATGTAACTAATTTAGATATTTTATATATAATATAATTATGATGTTATTAATTATATAATAAATATGAGTAATTTATAAAAATAATATAAAATTTAATGAAATAATATGAAATTTAAAAGATATAATTTAAAATTAAACTTAAAATTTATTTATATGAATATTTTTAATTTTCAGTTTTATATGTTACTGTTAAAAATTTAATTTTTTAAAAGTAAATTCAAATTCAAACTTTGAAAAAACCATCAATATTTTAAAATTTGATTTTCAATTTTTTTTAAAAAAGTTCATGCTTTGAAAAAATGACCGCCACCATTTTAAATTTTAAATTTTCAAATTTTAAAAAAATTACCGCCAACATTCTAATATTTCAAAATTTAAAAAACTAATCCATCTATAAATATTCTCATATACCTTAACATTTTTTCTCATCATTCCATTGTTTTCTCTCCAATCAAAAATATATTTCATTAAAATTCATCATGAATCATTCTAATTTTAATTTTTATGATGCTTTTGATTTTGATGATGACACTCCTGTGTTTGCTTTTCAAGTTGCTGCTGCTGTGGTTGCTGAAGAAGAATCGAATAATCAAGGGCGGAGAACAGGGTATCGTGGCTCTATTCTTGGCCACAATATTGTCAATCGTAATAGAAAGGAAGGTGAGTTGAGGTTATATAATGATTATTTTGCTGAAAATCCTAAATTCACTGAAACTCAATTTCGAAGAAGATTTAGGATGAGTCGTCGTCTTTTTCTTCGAATTGCAAATGCAGTGGAAGCTCATAATCCATATTTCAAACAAAGGACAGATGCTCTCGGTGTTCTTGGTTTATCTTGTCTTCAAAAGGTAACTGCAGCTCACAGAATACTTGCATATGGTATTCCTGCAGATCTTACTGATGAATATCTTCAAATTGGAGAAAGCACTGCGATAGAAAGTCTTAGAGCTTTCGTCAAAGCAATCGTAGAAGTTTTTGGTGATTGGTATCTAAGGGCACCAAACGAGGCCGATGTTTGTCGATTATTATCAATTGGAGAGCAGCGTGAATTTCCAGGGATGTTAGGGAGCATTGATTGTATGCATTGGAAATGAGAGAAATGCCCAATTGCATGACATGGGATGTATACTGGTCATTGTCATGAACCAACTATAATTCTAGAGGCGGTGGCTTCACAAGATCTTTGGATATGACATGCCTTTTTTGGAATGCCTGGATCATTAAATGATATTAATGTTCTTGATCGGTCACCTATCTTCGCTGCACTTGCTGAAGGTCGTACTCCTCCTGTCAATTATACAAGCAGATGGGATTTATCCTAATTGGTCAACTTTTGTTAAGACAATCCCAAGGCCATTAGGAGCAAAGAGAAAATATTTTGCAAGTAAGCAAGAGTCTGCAAGAAAGGATGTAGAGCGGGCATTTGGAGTGCTCCAATCTCGTTTTGCAATTGTATGTGGACCTGTTCGATACTGGGATGAAGAAACGCTTGCAAATATTATGAAAGCTTGCATAATAATGCATAATATGATTATTGAAGATGAAGGAGCAATGAACCTTGGATTTGACCATGAACGTGAAGTCAATTCCTTTATATCAGTGTCACATGGTGAAATACCAGAACTACATGATTTTCTTCAAACTCATAATCGAATCAGGGATAGAGCAACTAGCTCTCAACTACAAGAAGATTTGGTTGAACATTTATGGGAACAATATGGTAACGAGTAGAATCATTAGCTTTGAACTTCTTATGTCATCATAATTTTCAAGTTTTTTATGTTTTTTTTTCATTATGGTTGTTGTCTTTTAAGTTAATTAATCCTACTTATTGTTGTTAAGTTTTTTATGTTTTTTTTTTTCATTATGGTTGTTGTCTTTTAAGTTAATTAATCCTACTTATTGTTGTTAAGTGTTAGAAGAACTTCAAAAAAGTATTATGAATTAATACCACTTTTATAACAATATATTTAAAATAACCAATAAATTTCTAAATATTTAATTAAAAATACATTACATTAAACAATAAATAAATCTAGTTAATTAAAAATACATTACATTAAACAATAAATAAATCTAGTTAATTAATAATTAAAATCCCTCTTTTGCATAATTTCTAACTTTCTATTTTGAAAATACGCTGCAGAAATTGGATCCAAATTAGAAATATCCATTTTCATGATTTGTTCTTCTTTCTCAATCCTGTCCAATTCTTGTTTCTCTTGACTTTGTTGAATCATCATAGCTTGTTGCTCTAACATAATTTTTCTGTCTTGTTTCTTTTGATCCTCAATTTCAACTAGAGTATCCCTGAATTGTTGTAAGATATTTGTTACAGTTGTCTCCCCAACTTTATCTTTTCCTTGTTTACGTTTAAGTCGTTCCTTTGCAGCCTTTTGACCAATTGGTCTATCTTGATAAATCAATGGTTCACTGTCTTCTCCTAAACTAACAGAATCAGGGGTAGATGGAGTTGATGAAGTCGAACTTGCATTGACATGACTTTTTTGTTTCTTGTTTGACCTTTGATGTTGACTTGCACGCTCAAATTGCCATTCGGGTTCTTTTCTTAGGATAACCCAACAATGTTCTAGTTGAAATCGTTTGCCAACGCAAGAAGCATACATTTGTCGAGCATTATTAATCTGGTAAGTAAAAAATTAGAGAAATTAAATATGTTAAAATATATGTTAAACAATTTAACATGAAAACGAATATTAAAATTACCCTTGATTCTTCGGTCATTCCACTTTGCTGACGATTTTCAATTTGAGTAACAAATCCAACAAATTTACCGACTTCTCTATTTATTTCTTGCCATCTATTTGAGATGCTTATTTGAGAACGATTATTCAAGTTTCCTCCATTCTCTACAAAGTAAGCATGTACTCGAGCCCAGAACTGTTTTGTTTGTTGTTCAACTCCTGTAATTGGATCTTTGCTTGTATTTAGCCATGCAGAGACAAGTAAACAATCTTCCTCTGGTGAGAAGTTTTTACTTCTTTGTGACTTTTTTGTTGTATGGACATTTAAATTCGAGTACGTTAAGTCATCAATTAATTGATTAGAATCACTTGGTTGAGAGAGAATATCTTCTGACTCACTCATAAGAAAGTTGGTGAAAGAGCTTGGAAAATTTGAATCCATCTACATTAAAAAAAACCTCAAGTTAAAACCTTGTAGGAGAGTGTAAAAGAAGCGTACATTCAATGTCTAGCAATTTTGTAGTTTACATACATGTGAATTAATAACAAGCATTGCATTCTACTTGTTCTAACATTACAATTTGACTATTTTTTGGAACTAAGAGAGGATTGATATACTGGTTTAATTGTATTTTCAACAAAACAAAATATAATTAACCTCAAATTAAAACAGACAATCAAAAATAAATTTTAAATATGTCACTCTATATTTTTATCAATATTAGCTACCATTATTACTTCCTCTTAATTTTGTCAAAGATAACAACATAAATAAAAGATTGTTTTCCTTAACCCATATCAAAAACATAAAATTACAAAGAAATAAAAATCATCACAAATATCAAATTAACAACAAAAAACCTACAAAATCAAGAGATATTAAAGATAAAATATAAAAAGCTTTTAAATAAACATACCTTTTAATTTCAGCTAATTAACACAACCGATGTTATTAATTAACCAGAGAATAATTGATTCTTGTTTTTCTAAATTTGTGAGAAGATTGAGGCACAATACAAGATTTAAAATAAAAAAAAGTTCCTATCCTTGCTTTTAAAGCAAAATAAAATACTGTTGACCAACGGCTATTTTTATAGCCGTTGGCAACGTTAATCTTTTTTTGGCTATTTCTACAGGAAACTGTAGAAATAGCTCTTCCCAATTTAAACAGCCATTTTGGCTTCTCGGTTGCCTGATGGATTGGAATGACAAATTAAAGGAACAAAAGCTAAAAGGACACGTTTTTAACTTTGCCTCCTCATTTGCCTCGCTGGTTGGAGATGCTCTAATGCAACAGCCCAGGATCCTTGCCAGCCAGTTACAATCTTTATTTCAAATTTAAACTCTAGGAATTCAGTTAATAAATTGGGAGGATGAATCAGCAGAGGAGATAAGAAATTGCTTTGAAGCAAATAACATTTACCTCACCTAAGGAGGCTCTGCTCTGGAATTTCCCGGTTTCATTAGTTCTGTATTAAAACAGGGAAATTCCAGACAAGTTGACGTAAACCGGCTGAGGTTCATCTTGAGGAACCACCTCATGCCCCTGGTTACTGTTGACAGACCTTATGGGAGAGTTTGGTGGGGGGGATTCATGGGCCTTTTCCCTTGATCCTTAGATAACCAGTTCATCCTAGTTGTCATAATCCTCAACCACTGGACAATTTCCTCCAATGTATTTTGTTGGTTCTGTTGATTTTGTTGCTATAAATCTTCTTGTTGTTTCATTCCTGCTACTGTTTTTATTAGTTGTGAAACTCTCGTGTCTTCTGTCATTGTTTTGTCCTAAGAACTCCTGCTCTGATACTATTTGTAAAGAACCTGGATTCTTTTCTTTTCTTAGGATATAAACTGAAGAAAAATAGTTAATATGCTGATGTGATTTTATTGAATTGTAATTGGAACTGCGAAATTAGATTGGGAGTTCTGAATTGGAAAGAACAAAATTGAAATTAGCAAATTAAATTAACAAATCACTTCCATAATACACCACCACAACATAGGCAACAACATAGGCAATTTATAGCCTATTTTCACATAAAAAGAAAAGCTATAACATGGTATGAAGAACTAACGAAAACAAATGTTCTCACAAGTTAGGAGACTTTTATAAAAGCTCTTCATATTTGTTTTAGAGCAACATCTTATAATGACTCAATAAAGCCCCCATCAATATCAAACAGACTTCAACAATAAAAATCTATAAAACTCAAGAATTCTTTCGAATCGGGTAAGAGAATTGTCTAATTCTCATTAACTCAACTGTTTTTTAAGAGGATTAAAGGAGAAGATTAAGATTAGAATATGAATGCTGAACCCCAGAACTTAACAGCTGTTTATTGGTTGGCCAGAATACAAGAGGACAACTTGATAATTATGAGAAGATCTTGGAAACCTAGCTTTACTAGTTTTTAGGTTCGGGATATAACACAAGCCCAACTCAATGTTGAAAACAAATAAGTTGTTCTTATACAAAAGGCCCAACCCAATGTTGAAAACAAATAAGTTATTCTTATACAAAAGCTCACTCCAGCTCAAATTAAAGGGAAAAAAAAGATAAAGGGGCTTTGCTTTAAATGCGATGATAAGTAGGCGTCGGGGCACAAACGTGGAGATTCAAAGTTGTTCATAATAGAGGAAATGGAGGAGAAGGCTGAAAAACTCTACTGGTATGACAAGAGATCTTATTGATTTGAGGGATCATAAGGAGGAAGGCACAAAAGAAGTATGCATATCCCTTCATGCTATCATTAGGAATCCGAATCCTAAAACTATGAGGGTGGAAGTTAAACCAAATGACTATAATTTTATGGTCTTAATAGACACAATGAGTACACATAACTTCTTACATCCAAGAGTGTCTAAAAGGGTTGGGCTAAATGTTTCTAGACATAAGCTCATTGGAGTGAACATTACTAATGGTTCAAGGATATAGAGTGAGGGAAGTTGTTTAGATGTTAAATTATTAATTTAGGATGGTAAGTTCATTACACAAGTCTACGTTATTCAATTGGGTGGCTGTGATATCATTTTGAGAATCCAATGGCTCAAAAGTCGTGGGCCAATTCTTTAGGACTTCGCGACCTTGATAATGGAATTCCAACATTGTGGTAAAAAGGTTTAGATTAAAGTTACGAGAGTTGAGGGGTCAAAGATAAACTATTGACCAACATTTTTATAAGAGATGAGAAGGGTAGCACGAGGCTTGTTTTCGCAAGTTTGGGAGACGAGTTCGGTTCATAGTGAGATTCCAAAACAATTTGAAGACATGTTGCTAGAGTTTGAGGGAGTGTTTCAAGAACTAATAGAGTTGCCACTAAGCAGGTCACATGGTAATTTTACCAGGTTTTTTGGCTTGTTCAATTCTCTCAGCCACTGTCACCATGTCAATGAAGTACTAGGTTGGAGCACCTATCAGATGATCAAAATAAGGGTATTTGAAAGTATTAGAAAATAAATTGATTAATTCTTTCTCAAGTATATATGGATTAACTTGAACAACCTTGTCCCTCCACTGTTGAGCATACTCTCGAACTTATTTATGACTTCCTTTCTCTAACACTAATAAACTAGATTTGTTTGGAGCCATGCCCATGTTAAATTTGCATTGCTTAATGAAAGCATGTAAAAGATCCTTCCAACTCTAGGTTTTCGTGTCATTTAGCTTTATATACCAACTTAATGCAACCTCACTCAAGCTATCTTGAAAGAAGTGCATTAACAACTTTTCATCATGCATAACTTCTACCCTTTTGTTGAAATAGAACTTGAGGTGAGTGGTAGGGTTGTGAGTTCCAGTGTACTTTATAAACTCAAGATATTAAACTTTAGAGAGTCCAACTTTTTTTGAGAGTGGGCATCACGGTGAACGTGTTCTTCATCTTCCATGTTTCTCTATTAAAGTCAGGTGTTGTAAACCCTGTGGATTTGAGCTTTTCAAGGACTTATATTTCAACCTGGATATGCACACATGACATTTAAGACCCTAAAGCATGAATGCACGAATGCTTATAGATGCAAGTATATATACACGTACATCGAATATGGATTAACCTGTTCAAAGAGCTAATCCATGACTTCTTTGTTGAATACGAGAAATAATTTGTAGTCTGATGAATTTTTAAATTTTTCCCAAGTCCTCATCTCATTTAAATCCCATACACATTGGAGTTTTTTAAAAAAGTGGGTCTAGGCCCTTTTCATTCAAAAAAAGATAAAATGGTGTTTATGTGCAATAATTTCCCGATCTTAGTCTTTGGACAATTTCCCTCAACTAATTTTCTATACTCAGATCAGGTCATGAAAGTTATGGTCTTAACTCAATTAAATTCTGCAGAGTTTGGGATTTTTTATCAGGTCCACATTATTACAAAATGAATTATTAGAGAGTCAACTTCTTAAGGGCAGGTTCTAGCCATTACATAAGGAATAGGCTTACTACTTAGTCTCAATAAGGTCTATGATATACCCAAAGACTACTTTTCATGAAGGCAACATAGGGGCTTACAAGGAATGGTTGCAACACAATATGACCACCATTACCAAGTAAATGCTCAGCTCATAGTTAAGTGTTTCATGAATCTGAACCATGACTAAAAGTCAAGTGGCAGACCACTACTCCCCCACTTAATCTAGAATTGGGTTTATTCTTAAAATTAAAATATATGAAGGCATTAATCTATATCCGATGTACTTATGCACGAGTAGTATGTAAAAAAATGCATGATAAAATTAAATTACACATACTAACAAAATAAACAGGACATCAAATAGAGGAGCTGCCTTTTGGATTGAAGGAGTTTTGGGTTTAATCATAAAATTATGATTTGATAGAGTCGCCACCTAGTTTTATGGTCACTAGAAAACCTATGGTCTACGAGAGTCTAGGTAAGAGGACTAGTTGTGCAAAGGGAAGACATATCACCCTAGTGCACCCTACCATGGTAAGCTGCATTGTTGATTAATTGTTATTCTAAGTCATGTTTCTATTTGTTGGTCTCATTTAAGGTTTATGACAGATCTCCTTTCTTGAGGAAGTCTCTATCTGATCAAGTTAAATCCTAACCGTTCTAGGGTCTATATTTTAGCATCATATTTATTTCCTAATTGGTTTCTTTAATATATGAGGGTACACTTTACAATGTAATTTTATACTCTCAAATAATAAAGTCTACAACTATTCCTAATGTTTATTGCTATTAATTTATTTAATTTAATATCAAGAGTATGCATTATATTGTAAAATTCATACCCCAAATATTAATTAAACCAATTAATTTTTGTGGTATTTTTGAAATTTTAGCCAAATCTTAATGGATAATAAATAAACTGGTTACGATATCCATTTTGTATCTTTAAAACATGATACAAATATATTTTTTGTTTGTTTAGAAAATATACATGGAAAACTTTTAGAAACTAGCAATATGCAATTAAAACACTTGGTTAATTAAAAAAATCATCCTTTTATCTTTTTTTTAACACAAGTTAAAAAAACCATAAAAAAATACAATCACATTGGAAGATTCTAGGATCGTAGGAATAGTGGTGACACATATGCTCTACGCGCCACTGCCACTACTGGCATGTGGAACCAAGCACCATCGCTGTTGAGAAAAAAAATAAGTGGATCGGGATCTGCTCCTTCTCATTCTTCCTGTGCTGGCGGTGAGAGCTACCACCATCTGCAAAACCAAGGAAAATCCACAAACAAAAACAATTTCATCTCTTCTCCTTATATCTGTATTTGTCATTTTGGGAGGAAAGACTGACTTATGAAGACCAAGGGCTTAGGGTTGATGCAACATGATTAATGCTGGTGTGTTGTTTTCGGGTTGAAAGAACTATTGTTGTAGAGCTATGGTGTTGGTTTACACAATAAAAAGGATCAATGGCTTTTGTTTTATGGAGAAAGAAGGGGGCTATCGGTTTTGGGTCTGAAAATAAAGGAAGGAAGGAGGCAGCGCTAGTTAGTGGGTGTCGTTGGTCCATAATCGAGTTGGGGAGGAAGAGATTACTACTATAAATATGGTCTTGTTGTCTACTGGTGCTTAGGGGAGGAGAAAAAAACTGTTGGTTTCAACATAATGAAGGAGAAAAGTTGAAGATGAGTTTTAGCCGTGTGTGGGTTGGTAGTGTAGAAAAGGTGGTCACTGGTGTTGTTGGATGGTTTATCACAAGGAAGAGGGAATCGTTGATGATGGAGCTGTCAGGTGGTGCTGGCTTGGATCAGAGGCTGGGAACCAAGAGGTCACGGTGGTAGGGGGATGATGCTTGGTTATTGGAAGGTGAAGGAGAGTTAATTATTTGAGTGTTTTTTTTTTCACCTTCTCTTTAAAAGGGATTTTTTTTTAGGGGGGGTGGCGGCTATGGGTTTGTGTATGCTGACAATAAAAGTGGCAATTGGCGTTGTAAAAAGGGGAACGTGGAATTGTTTTAGGCATTTTCTTGCCCCAACGTGAGAATCTTTCACTATTTATAGGTAAAAATTTTATCTTATGAGATTCTTTCACTAGTAAAAACTTTATCTTCTTCTATTGAATTGCTTGGTCCCCCAAGCAACCTAAAGATTTGATCCTTTATTTTCTTCCTTTTCACTTTTTATCTCTTTTCCTATTTTTTTGATTTTTTTTTTTGAATATAGCAGCATCAACGTTAACTCAATGAGAAGAATTAATCAAAGATTTTAAAATGTGTGTGTTAATAGCTAAACACTGACACTATTAAAAGATTAATGTCTTGTCCCAAGTGCAAGAGTGTCGAAGTAATAAATAACCCGGCAAGACGAGATCGAACCATAGAGATGTGAACTATATAAAATTATAAACAACAAATGAAAAGGAGTTGAAGAGAACTTTTGAGATGTGATATTGATGTAAGGATTAAACAAGGATAAAACAATTATCAAGGTTAGAGAATCCACTAATGGTATTTCAAATAAGTATAGTATAAACTCTTTTTATTACTCAACTGGAAACCACACACAAAGGAGGTTTTGATCGGATTATAAATTATTAATATGATTATATTAATTATCTTATTTGAATAATGCCAATACTTGTAAATATGGTCAGGTATTCATGGTGATAACTTATGTTAACAACAAATCAAGTTCCTTTCATAGCACAAGTGTCGGTTATACCATATAGTAGACTATGAAAGTGCCAAGTATTTGTTGTACTAAGGGTTGTACAACACAAATCTAGACTAACCATTTAACAAGTAACGTATTAAGAGTGAGTAAGATAACAATTACAAAACATGTTAGTATCAAACATTAAAGTCCATGCTGAGTTTATATTATACTTATTCTTACACCATTAGTGTATCCTTTTCACATTAACAAAATTAACTTAGCTAAACATCATGAAGAAGAAAAACATAAATAAATAATATAAGAACATAAACATGATATAAGTTAACTAAGTATAGTAAAGGAAATGAAAAGCATAAACAAGAGATTAATATAACATAAAATAAAATTTGAACATTACAAAATACAAAGAAAGAGAGTGATCTTGATCTGAACACCAAGATCTCTAAATGTATGGCAAATGCCTCCTTTTATAGGCTAAAATTCGGAACTATTGATTTGATGACTAATTATTGAGTGGGTGACCACTTCTTGACTTGGTGACAACCATTATCTTCTTGTCTGAACAAAACGTCATTGTTAACGTCATAATTTGAACAAATAGTCTTCATGAAAGTTCTGGGAATTTGTCTTAGCTTTAAAAAAAAACAAGAATGAGCTCATTTGAACTTCTAGAACTCGAGATATGGGCTGAATACTGAACAGTGTCTAGGCTGCAGGATAAATTCTGACTTCTCTTTTGTTGCTACAATTTGAACTTGAAAATGACCATTTTGAATCTTGGACTCCCATGAAAGTTTTAGGCCTATGTCTTAGCTTTCTATCCATATAAACCAGACCTAAATCCATGTTCTACAACTCTAGTTATGATCTAATAACCGAATGATGTTCCAGTTGGAATTGAACCAGCATCTCTTCTTTAAGCTTAGCCTTCTCTTTGTCTTCTCAATTTCAATAATTAAACACTTCAATCTATCCTTTACATTGTGAGATATGCCTGCATTCAAAATGAACATTTACCATAAATTAAAGATATCTTATGTTATCAGATTGTTATTATAAAACATGCTCAAGTTAGGGAATTTAATGATACTTTAAGTGCAATATGATGATATAAAACCTTAATGAAAATGCACTTTTAAGTACTAATCAAACACGTTGAAAACAAATTTTTTGAATTTGGAATTCTTTTTAAAAGATGATGAAAATGATGTAAATACATCAAGAACATTTTTTCTATTTTGAAAATATTTAGAAAATAGAGAATAAAAATTGGATTATGACAGAGTTTATGAAGGAATTGTATATGAATGATAACGATTTAGCTAATGTATATCATGCATGTGTGAATTCAGATTATGGTAAATTTTATAGACTTGATTGATATTTATTTAAATAGAATAGATTTTGTATGCCTATGACTTCTATATGTGAATTGCTTATTAGTAAAGCACGTGACGATGGTTTATTTGGACATTTTAGTGTCACAAATATTTTAGATGTATTCCCTGAATACGTGTTTTGGTCTAAAATGAAAAATGATGTACAAACAATTTGTGATAAATGCATTACATGTAGAAAAGCAAAGTCTAAAGTCTTACTACATGGTTTGTATACCCTTTTGCCTGTACCTAAGAAACCTTGGATAGATATTTCTATGGATTTTGTTTTAGATTTACCTAGGTAAAAAAGATGTAAAGACTCTACATTTATAGTTGTTGATAGGTTTTCTAAGATAATGTATTTTATAACATGTCATATAATAAATGATGCAACTAATACAATAAACTTGTTCCTTAGAGAGTTAATACAACTTCATTGGGTTCTTAGGAGCATAGTTTCAGACCAAGATGTTAACTATCTTAGCTACTTTTGAAAGGTTTTATGGAGAAAGTTGGAAACTAAGCTTTTATTTTTGACTACATGTCATCCATAAATAGATGGTCAAATATAAATAGTAAATAAGACTTTAACTATACTTTTACATATTATCATTAAAAAAGAACCTTAAAAGTTGGGAAGATTGCTCGCCATTCATTGAGTTTACTTATAATCATATCGCATATTTTACTACTGATTTTTCACCATTTGAGATTGTTTATGTTTTTAATCCATTAACTCTTTTGGATTTGATTTCTTTACTTATTGATGAAAGGGTTAATTTTGATGGTAATAAAAAAACACATATGGTGAAGGCACTCTATGAGAGTATAAGACAACATATCGAGAAGAAGAATGACCCATATGCATCCAAGGCAAATAAAGGGCATAAATAGGTTATTTTCCAACCAGGTGATTAGGTTTGGGTGCATATGCATAAGGTGAGGTTTCAGGCCGATTAAAAATCAAAATTGCATCCGTGAGGAGATGGCCATTCCAAATCCTTGAAAAGATTAATGACAATGTCTACAAAATCAATCTACCAGGTGAGTATGATGTTAATGCTACTTTCAATATTTTTGATCTCTTTTTTTTTATGTAGTTTATGATTTGAAGTTGAATCCTTTTGAGGAGAGAGTAGATGATACAAACTAGGCTACCAACATAAAGGATTCAATAGAAGTGCCAATTTTGTCAATCACAAGGTTAGGGGCCAGGAAGTTAAATGGGGCACTAAATGGGTCTGTTTAACATATTTAGGCCAAGACTAACTTCAAGAAGGCTACAACATATATGAGGCAGTCCATAATCAACCTAATCCAAGTGCAATAAAAGCCCAATTCTTCGACAACATGGGCTTAGGGTTGGTGTTATGATGGCAACCTTGTTTGAACAATTTATTCTAACACTACAAAGATATTTTGGTAGAATATTTTGGGTTTTTTCATATTCTAAAAGGAAACTAATAGACATGAGCTATTACAAAGATTTCTATGCTTATTTAGGAGAGATAAAATTAGTTTTGGGCTGATTTTTCATAACGCACAGTTTTATGCTAATAATATAATTTTCAATCCGATCATTGGATTGAGCTGCAATTTTACAAGAGATTTTCAAAAGACTTATTTTATATATGATTATAATCTTAGGTCAATCAAACATCAAGAAGGCCTTGCAATAAGGTCCAGAACTTACTGTATGAGACTAATGAAGTGAATTTGACTTATCAAAGAAAAATTGATTTCATAACATCTTCTTTATACTTCTCATTCATGATTCACTAATCATTAGGTGGGGGTTCATTTCAATAATCTTGGTGCCTTGATTCAAGTAATCATTGTGTCACATTTCTTATCAAATTTGATTTTTCGCTTTCTAGGATTGTGTTGATCTTGATTATGGGTTATATGATCAATATCCACAAGGTTCACATCAAACTCTTTGCTAATTAACTCTAAAGAAATTTAAAAATCCTACTAAAATTTGAATTAATAACTTCAAGACCGCTATCATTTGCATCTTTTTAAAAATGTATTACTTAGATTCCAAAAATTCAGCTTTTATAGGCATGATCTGTAACCATTACATTTCAATCCAATACAATAATGACTAATGTCTAAGCCATAACCTACATATTCCAATTCAATCCGATGTTGTGTGGACCTAAATCCAAAATCAAATTTGGAAGTAAACAATGCCCTCCTATATGGTATCTTCATATAGAGATGGGATATAATCACTTTTAGACAAAACTTTTTCTTTTTCTAACTAGGACTCCAATTAGAAAATAAATAAGTACTCTAAACTAGTCTGACTAGACTGCAAACTTTACCTAGAAGATGAGAGCAATGGATTTCACTTGGAGAAGAAACAAACAATCCAACCAAGTTAGATCACTTTGATAACTCTTCCATAAAGGTGATGGTATTGTATTTAATTTGGAAAAGAAACAAGCACTCCAACCAAGTCAAAACAGTTTAATAATTCTCATGTAACACCAATGTAACCCGATCATCACAACAATTAAAGCTGATCTGATTGACAATGTATTCGTAAACAAATGTAATTCGTTCATCACTTTAATCTAGGATGATTAGATGGATAATTCATATATGATACCAATATTACTCGGTAACCATTCCAATTCAATCCAAACTAATAAAATTGATAATTATATGTCATACTAATGTTACCCACTCCAATAACATAAGATATCACCCCAATACATTGTGGTCTAAGTAGTATTTGGAAACTCAGAAACTAATGTTACCTAGTTTATTAACATCAATTGCCATCCAAATACTTATGGTTTAAGTAGTCTTTAGAAACTAAAAAGCCCATATGACCTGGTTGTTGGGTTTCTTGAAATATATACACGTAGTGAAAATAATAAATTTAAAAATTTGTTGGGAGTCCCGAGGATCCTGTTATACAGATCTAGAGTTGTTTAGAGTTTATTTGAAGTTTACCTAAAGATTTGAACTTCTTTTTGTCTTTGAATATATGCTTTAAAGCTGGATGATCGCAAACCTCAAGTCATCTAATTGTCCGGCTTTTAACGGTAATCCACTTGAACCATCAATGAGAAATCTCCTAAATTCTTTTAGGAGAAAGATATTTCTATACCTTAGAATGCCAGCTCTTTTGTTTTATGTTTGGGTGTTTATGTATTGTACTCTTCTCACCTTAAAACTCTACCCACGGGAAATAAGAGACGTAACTTTCTATTTATAAGAAAACCTAAAACCCTATAAATGGAAACACATCAATTTTCCCTTTATATAATATCATATAATTATTTTAGGCTAATTTTAGAAATTTATTCAATCAAGTCTCTAGATTTTTCTAGGTCTAGAATTATAATTCCTTATATAAATTACACTACTCAATTTCAAAAACTTATTTATAATCAAGCTACACTTGATTAATCATCCCATTTTAATTTTTAATCAATGGTTCTTATGTGTGTGACCCATTATGTTCCCTAATAAGTTGGCCTAAGTACAAATCACAATCCTAAATAAAATAGGATTAAATAAATAAATTTATTATTAATTCAACAATTAATTGATTTATATTTGAAGATCAAGTACAATGTTTAGAAACTTGTCATGATCCCCTAAATATTAGGAAAGTCATAAGTGGTTTGACTTATCATTTTAGAGACCAGTTTCTCGGTATAATTATTATCCCTTCATCAACAATCTTTTGATTTAGACATTATAGCATGAAGTGTGTCTACTATGTCAAATCATGTTTGTTCCTAACACCACAGTCATTGATTCTTTGAATAAGACTTGAAACTCTTTACAAATCTCATTCCACCTTGCGCAAAGATTTACAATCAATACTATTTAAGAGTAGATGGAATATTTTTTTTTCTAATTCACCAAGAGTGATGAATCCTCTCTCAATTACTGAAATACCTTCATATAGCTTATGTTATATCCAATATTTGCCCATCTTTTACCCTTAATTAGGACAATGCCTAATAGGATAAAAACAAAACACTCCCTATATAAGATAATTTAGTAATTTCAAGTCTAAGAATCACTTACAAAATCATCACGTGAGCATCTCCATAGACACAAGTGATCTCTCCACTTGAAATTATCATATGAGTCAATTCAATGAACATGTTATCTGGCAAGCTCCTACATATTAGTTCTAGGTATCCCTCATACCTCAACTTATGAGAATAACTGCTTCTGTTCGCAAAGAAAAGAACATAATATGCATCAGTCTCAACAACTCTAATTAATATCTAGTCTTAATAAAGTATTGACCAATAACATTTTAGGAACAATGTTTTGATGCAATATGAATCCTATAATTATATATTTGTCCCTATGACTTTATCTTTACTCTAGATTTATTAATCTAATATTTAATTCATTAATCAAACATTTTATGAATATTAAAAATAAATAAGCCTTAATTAATAAATTAAATATATTTACATAAATAAAGTTAATGTCACGTGTAACCAATTGATTGACTACAACTCATGTACATTAACAATCTCCCACTTGTATTAAAGCTAATCACTCATATATCAACCATATTACTTTACTTGATGATAATGCTTTCACTAAAATATTGGCTTAGTATGAGGATCTATAAGGTTCTTTTCAGTAGGTGCTCGCTCTATCTTTATATCTTTCCTTTTTATGACTTTGCAATAAATTGGAATTGTTTGAGTATATTTTAGATCATTGATGAGACTTTAGTTCGTTTGCTTATGCAATAACTCCATTTTTATCACAGTATAGGGCTACTGGATCAACAATGTTAGGAAGCACAACTAGTTTATTAATGAATTTCTTGATCCAAACATCCTATTTATTCCTTCAAACATAGAGGTTTACTTAACTATAGTTGTAAAATTTACTTTGGTATCTTATTTGAAACTTTTCCAACTTACAACACCATTATTTAGAGTAAAATATAACAAGATTTGATTTTCTATCTTCAATATCTTATTGAAAACTAGTATCCAAATAACCATGAACTACCAGTTCATCCCCTCCATAGACCAAAAAACATTCTTAATTCTTCTTAAGTATTTTAAAATATTTTTAACTATGTTTCAGTCCTCTTACCTGGATTAAATTAGTATCTACTCGTTATACTCAAAGCATAAGATACATCTAGTCTTGTACATAACATCATATATATTACGAATCTTATATTCGTAATATATAGAATTATTTCCATCCAATCTCTCTCAACTTGTGTTCTAGGCACATATCCTTAGAGAGACATATCATATGCTAAATATATAAGTATCCTCTTTTGGATTCTTTCATTTTAAACCATTTCAACATCTTGTCTATGTACATGGATTGAGACATCCAAACAACCTTTTAGATATATCTTTATAGATCTTTATTTTTAATATATAGGTTGCTTCTCTCATATCTTTCATGGAAAAATTCTTGGACAACCAGATCTTTATTAACTAGAGTAAAGAAATGTCATTTTCTATTTTATAATGTCATCAATATATAATATTAGGAAAACAACTCTAGTCATATTAACCTTTTATAAACACAAGGGTTATACTTTTTTTTTTAATGAAATCAAACTATTTGATTATTTCATCAAAATGGATATTCTAACTCCTTGAAACTTGCTTAAGTCTATAAATAGATTTTTATAGATTGCATACTTTATTGAAAAAAAATTTAGATTCAAAACTTTCATGTTGTGTCACATACACATCTTCTTGAATATTCCCTATATAGGAATATAGTTTTGACATCCATTTTTCAAATTTTATAATCATGTTATGTAGCTATAGTAAGAAAAATCCTTATGAGTTTTAACATAATTACCGACAAGAAGGTTTCATCAAAGTCTACCTATTTGTCATTGTTTGTAACCTTTAGCAACTAGTCTAGCTTTGTTCATTTGTACATTGCTTTCAATGCCAATCTTTCTCTTAAAGACCCACCAATATCCAATGGGTTTTTATCCCTTCAAGTGGATTAACTAAGGTCTATACCTAACTAATGTACATAGAATCCATTTCAAATTGCATGGCCTCAGGTCATTTCTTAAAATCAATATCAGATATTGGTTCCAAGTAATTGGTAGGCTCATTAAGTATAAGCAATTAGTCATTTTTAACTTTTATGAGAAGTCCATATCTCATTAGTGCATGATGTGTCCTACCATATTTGCATAGTTCTTATGTTTCTTAATCTTCAGGTTGAACATAAAATGTTATAACCTTAGATTTAGGTTTTATTTGTATGTCAGTTTGTGGTTCTTGAATTTCTTCAAGTTCTATTTTTCTCCCATTGCTTCTTTAAAGAACAAAATCTTTATCTAGAAAGGTAGCATGGTTTGAGACAAACACGTTTTCTCAACATGATGATATAAATAATATCCAATAGTTTCTTTTGGATATCCCATAAACTTATATTTGTTTGACTTAACTTCTATATTTTCAGATACACGCTTCACATAAGCATCACATCTCAAATCTTTTAAGTATGATAAGATTGATATCTTACCATTCTGTATCTCATATGGAGTTTTATCAATAAATTTTGATGAAACTGTATTTAAAAGGTAAACAGTAATTTGTAGGGCATAACCCTAAAAGAAAGGTGGAAGGTCTATATAGCTTATTATGGATTGCACCATATCCAATATGCTATAATTCCTCCTTTTATGAGATGTCCATTATAAGAGAATCCCGCTCTCTTTTAAATAATCTTGAAAATTTTGATAAAGTATTCACCATCTCGATCCGATCAAATCATATTAATACTCTTTCCAATTTATTTTTTAATTTTAAATCTGAATTTTTTGAACATTTCAAGTGATTCAGACTTTCATCAAAATCACATGACCACATCTAAAATGCTCATGAATGATGTCACATGTGTATCCATCTATGACATAAATCGTTATTAGTCAATATACATCTGCATGGATAAGACCTAATAATTCACATCTTTCACTTTCCGATATAGGGTGTTTTGGTCATTTTACCCAATAAATAAAATTTACAAGTTTCATATGATTCATAATCAAAAGGATCAAATATCCTTCTTTATGTAACTTGATTCTTATTTTATTGATATGACCTAGTCTATAATTCCATAAATAATATGGATATTGATAATCTAATTTGTTCTTCTTGCAATTTATTTTGAACTTGGACATTTCAAGATCGAGTATATACAAATCATTTGTATAAGTACTAAATCCATAATAAACATCATTATTATAAAAGGGACAACATTTACCCTTAATAATAAATTTAATCCATTAAAAAATGGATACAATGTTTCTAGAAAATGTTAGAATAAAATAACAATTATCAAATTCTAGTATTAGTCTATTTTGCAAATTTAATGTGACAAACCTTGCTTCATTACCAACTTGTAAGTTCATTTTACATTTATTCAATCATAAAACACACACGAAGCAAGTCTTCATGGTTGTAAAATTAATTTTTGTAATTCCTCTTTTAATGGTTGTCCTTCCACAATGATGACAAGTTCCCTTGTCATTCTTGATGCCTTATGTAGGCTTTTATGCTTGGATTGCAAGACCAAGTCAACGCTTAACTCATGGTCCATGACAAAGATCAATTGGCCTAATATCTTAAAATATCCAATCATCCTCAACACTTAGGTGTTCATCGAGAAATCCTTTGTCATTTTACTGCGTAACAATTCCTTAAAGGTCTCATACCTCTCAATGCATTAGCCGCATCAAACAACTTTTGAGATGCATTATTATTATATGGGCATCTATATTCTCATGTTGTATTTAAAGTTCAAGTGGCATAGTGGCTAACATCACACATGTAGCCTACTCATCATCATTAATATGACATTGATAATCAGTCTTTTTCTTTATTATCAACGTCTTTATTAAGGACACGAGGAATTAGATTTTCAAGAATATATAACATTCTTTCTTGTTCGAGAACGATTCTCACATTTTGGTATCATTCCAAATAGTTTGGTTCAATCAATTTATTAGCATTAAGTATGCTATATAGAGATATATTTATTTTTATTTATGGTAATCTATCAACCTATTTATGTAAAGATAGCGAGTATTGATTTTATGCATAAATATTTATAATCAAATTTATATAAGGTCTTTAATTATAATTTTATCTCCCACTATTTTTCTATAAATTAATAGCCCTCACAATTAATTCAAGAAATCTTGCTTAGATCTCCTAGTGGGTTAGGATTCCATTTAATTTATGTGACCTTATGTAACTCAACAAATCAAAATAAATTAAATGAGGTAGATTACATAGCTTATCAATCACATATTTAAATGACTCCTAGATCAGTTGAGTGATAAATTTTGTCTAAACATATCATATATGTTTTGCCTAACTACTGCCTCTAATCTTATATGATCATAAGTAACTCATTCAAATCATATAAGTTACTTAATTAGGACCCAATTTTATAGAATTAAACATATTTGATTAACACCTTGAGTAGCTCAACAAGTTATTCGTAATAAAACTTTGGTTTTATGCATATAAAACCGGAAGGCAACAAATCATGTTCTCAACATATACTTAATTTATTAATGAGAGATTTGTTATTTTAATTAAGTCTCATTCCATGACATTAGCGATATATCATACATAACAATTATATATAAACAGACACCCTAGCATGTCATTTTAATTGTATGATTATAAACATATCTAAACTAATTCTCTCAAGCCAGCAAAGGGAATTAGGTGATGAAAACCCAGGTAACTATTGCAAATCTTCATAAGTCTTTTGCTACACCATTGTTGTGGGCTTTTTCACCGTTCTTTCTTTGTCTTGGATTACAAAATAAATTTTCATATCTAAATTTCTATATTTTTAAATTACATAACATTTATATAATTGTATAAGAAATCTTGAGTTACATTCGAGGATAATTAGATGAGAGAAAACATTTACAACCCAGAAGAAAAATAGAGAAAAGGCAGGACACACAAACCCTATTTATTATTACAACCATTCAACCATAAAAACACTATCACATTGGTCTATAATGTCCATAACCATCCATCATGTATAATAACACATTAATATGTATAATAAAATTAGTACCTGCTTCAATTCTAATTATTGAATTAATTTGTAAATTTTAAAATAATATTTCTAACATTTAGAAATATTAAATGAAATCCAATTTGATAATTTCCCATACACAATAAATTTTATTTAATGCAAATTTTATTTGAATTTTTTTTTCAAATTTTAATAAGAAAATTAATCATATTAAAATTCTTATTAACATCATAAACTATTTTTGGATCAAATAAATTAAATTTTATGTCTTAAAAAATCTATTTATTTTAGAAAAACTATTTATTTAAAAACCAAAATATTATTTCATTAAACATTTTAATTAAATCCTAACTCAATTAGGATATTACAAAACATAAAAAAAATTTGAATGAAACATTTTAATTAAATTCTAATCCTATTAGAAAAATTAATTCTACAATTTGTGTTTCAATTTTAAAATATAAAATCAACATTTTATATAAGGAGGGGCATAATCATAATTCTATCTCAAAAGCAAAAAAAGTTATAAGGAATAAATGACAGGGGTAAAATCATAAATTACATCCCCAAAACCTTTTGTGATTAATTATAAGTGGCAGGGGTATAATAGTAACTATACCTAAAAATTCAAAAAAGGCACCAGGGGTAGAATCATAAATTCTTTGCCTTCTTCAACTTCATGCTACAATAGCCTTGCTGCTGTGACTGCTGTTGATGTGGGTTGCCAACGCCAATTCAATTCCCTTCAAGGAGAGTGGCCAGAAGCCCCCACAAGAGATTTGTAGTTAGGAAATGTATGTCAAAGATATATTATTATTATTATTTCAAAAAATAAACTTACATTTCCATTATAGATTATATATCATGAGGTGATTTGTCAAGATTCAGGGAGCCTAGAGAGTTTGGCATGATACAATGAGATTGGTAACTGAGGTCCATCCTGCGGTAGTTGAGGGAGCGTGTATGGAGTACCAGCTATGTGCACGGGTATCGCAATGACGCAAGCGACCCTTAGAGGGACTTGGCGAGTATGAAAGCATAATACTCTTTTGGAGGTTATTCTGCCCAAGCTCTTTTGGGAAAATAATTTTGAATTGAAATTAATACAAATAACAATTAAAACATGTAATAAAAAACCCTAATTGTCTAGAGGTGATTCTTATACCATTGTTGAGTTTTCCAAAACACATACATGTAATAGAATTGGTAAATTTAATTTTTTTTGGAGTTCTAAGGATCCTGTTAGACAAATCTAAAGTTTTTTTAGGGTTTATGCGAAGATTACTTGAAGATCTAAACTTCTTTTCGATTTTGAATATATGCTTCAAATTTGGGTTATCATAAATCACAAGCCGTCTAATTATCCGGCATCTAATGGTAATCCATATGAACCACCAGTAAGAGATATCCTAAACTCTTTTAGGAGAAAGGGATGTCATACCCAAACTCTTTTAGGAGAAAGAGATTGCTATACCAAAACTATTTTCTTTTGTGTTTAGGTGTTTATGCACTGTACTCTTCTCACTTTAAAGGGATGTTATAACTTTTAAGAGAAAGGGATTGCTATACATAAAGGGACGCTATAACTTTTAGGAGAAAGGGATGCTATACCTTAGAGTTCTAGTTATTTTCTTTTGTGTTTAGGTGTTTATGCACTATACTCTTCTCACTTTAAAACTCTATCCACAGGAAATAAAAAGCATAACTTTCTATTTATAGGAAAATCTAAAAACCCTATAAATGACAAAAAATCAATTTGCTCCTTAAATAATATCATATATTTTATTTTAGTCTAATTTTAGAAATTTATTCAATCAAGTCACTACTTAATTTTTCTAGGTCTAGAATTGTAATTCCTTGTATGAATTATACTCTACTGCTTAATTCATAAAACTTAGTTATAATCAAGTCATACTTGATTAATCATCTCATTTTAATTTCTGATCAATGATTTTTATGTGTGTGACCCATTAGTTTTCCTAATAAATTAGCTCAAGTATAAATCACAATCTTAAATAAAATAGGATTAAATGAATTAACTTATTATCAATTTAACAATTGATTGGTTTATATTTGGAGATCAAGTACAATATTTAACAACTTGTCATAATCTTCCAAATATTTGGAAAGTCATAAATGATTTGACTTAACTTTTCAGTGACTAGTTTTTTAGTGTAATTATTATCCCTTCATAAAAAATGCTTTGATTTAGATATTATAACATAAAGTGTATCTACTATGTCAAATCATGTTTGTTATTAACACCATAGTCATTGATTTTAAAAATCTCATTCCACCTTGCGCAAGGATTTACAATTAATACTATTTAAGAACAAATGAAAAAATTTCCCTAATTCACCAAGGGTGATGAATCATCTCTTGATTACTTAAATACCTTTATATAGAATATCTGCCCATTTATTACCCTTGATTAGAATATGTAGCAGGATCAAAACATAACACTCTCTATATAAGATAACTTAGTGATCTCAAGTTTAAGGATCACTTACACAATCGTCACATTAACCTTTTCATAGACATATATGATATCTCCATATAGAATTCTCATACGAGTTAATTCATTGAACACGTCATCTGATAAGCACCTACATATTAGTTCTAGGTATCTCTCATGCCTCAACTTATGAACAACTGCTTCATTTAACAAAAAAAAAAGAACATAATATGTATCAATCTCAACATCTCTAATTAATATCCAGTCTTAATAGAGCATTGATCAATAATATTTTAGGAACATTGCTTTGATACAATAGAAATTCCATAATTATAACAACTTTATAATTTTATTTGCAAAACAGTTTTTTTTCCAAAGGACTTTATTTTTAATCTAGATTCGTTAATTAAATATTTGATGAATATTAAAGATAAATAAGTTTTTATTAATAAATTAAATATATTTACATGAATAAAGTTAATGCCACGTGCAACCAACTGATTAACTACAAGGCATATACACTAACACTGGTATGATTGAATTGATATAAAATGCTTTTTTACTACTTTTTTTTCATTGTAAATATTAAACTCCACACCTCTTGGATTTTGGGTCATTAATAAAACATGTATGGAAATGGAACTAACAATCAAGTAAGAAAACTCAATTCTATAGAAGGAATTGCTCCAACTTGCTTTTTAAAGCTAGATTTCATGCATACTTATGAGGAGTCATTTGATCTTATTCTATTTGACATGAAATTTTGAACAAGTTGTATATGATTTCTTAGGTTAGGATTGTATTGATAATTCCATGGACTAAAGAACGTGCTCTCACTATAATTACCATTCCATCAAACCAAAACTTATTACAAATTCTTATGCTAGATTCCCCATTTGATGGCCTCAGCATATTCCTGATGTACTTTTTTTTTTAAATCCACAAAATATAAATCCAAGGTTAGATTGATATTTTAAATAACTCATATATTTTATAAAATTATCTGATTAATCTTTCAGATAGCTCATGATACCTATAAAATGGCCTCTAAATTGGACTTTGATAACGCCATCAGGATTTTAAACACCTGAATGGTCTTTGTCTTCATAGATAAATTCTATGGGGCATATTCATTGGTTGTAGTTAAAATTATGAGCTTTTATCAAAGCTCTCAAACTTTAGCTTGTCCATCAACTCCATCCATCATCAACTTGGCCATGTGAACTCAAATTGAGGAAATTTATCCTAGAAAACTCATGGACGATATGATGTGCAATTTTGGACATGGGAAATTTAATCATACAACCTTCATTGCCATAATTAGTAAATTGACCAGTGCTAGTAACTCCATCATATAACCAAAACACTAGAAGTTGATAAGTGATGAAGGTATCCACATGTTAGAGTGAATCAAATCACTTTCTAATAAAATTCATAACAAAAAAAAGTTTGGAAATTTTAGATCTCATAAATAAGTCAATAGAAAGAACTCTAATGGTTTTGAAAACCTCTCTAGAAAAATCTAACATAATGACATTTGAAGGAAACATATCTTTTTATATATATATATACCTTGGTAATTATAGAATAAAGTAAATTATTGAGAGCTACCACATTATTAACCAAAACTCTTAGAATGGGGAATCCCACCAAAGTGAACTTCATTATGAAGGTTTTATATGTTGAAACATTATTGGGGTCCACCTATTAAAGGTCAACACAACCCCATCTTATTGCATTTTGAAGTCACAAGTACCTTATTAATAGATAAAATCACTATTTTCTCCTCTTTTTCATTTTTATCATCTTTAACTAAACATAAAGGTTGGCTAGATTTTGTCTTAAAGGAATATAGAATAAAAAAGACCATATTGATTATGTATGTTCTTATCTAGGATTGAGAATCACTCATATCAACTTTTTTCTTAGATGGATTGTCATTCTCTTTACTTTCTTCTTAATCCACGACTCTGATAAACTCCTTCACAAGTTTAGGAAAATAAAAAAAATTAAGGAGTCAATCTTTAGTTTGCTTTGGACTTTACTTATCTAGTTTGTTCTTTAAACTAAAAATTAAAAGGACCATGTTTGGTTTCATTTATCTAATAATGGGATGAGATTACTACTCTTTTGCTCTAGTCAATACCTGAATTATATGATACTTTTATTTCTCTTATGGCTCAACCTTCTTCTACATTCTATTATTTTGATCATTTTTATATTTGAATCCGATGAGTCCTATAATGGTATCTGGTGACTTGATATGGAAAGCTAAGAGGATTGGTAACTAATAGTAAGTGATGTTTGGTAAGTCAGGTGACCGGTAGTTGTGGTAGTAGCAGGTAGTACCTGGTAAATCAGGTGATTGGTAACTGGTACTTGCAAGAGGTCCTTTTTGATGAACATGAGAACTTCCTGATGGTAAAGTCAGTAACTTTGTAGAGAGAGAAAGCATAATAATATTTTAAAGAGATAGACTCTAAGAATATATATTCTAAAAATATTTGAGAATGAAGAGATTATAAACCTTTGACTTGAAGGATTTATGGTGTATTTATAGCCAATGAATCTTATCTTTTTTGTGGAGAGGAGAGGCTGAAGTGTAATTTCACCCTTGTGATATATTGAGTTGTATTCTACTCAAAATAATATGTATTAGATCGATATAAAATAATGAGAGACTCATGTGGGGTCTGAAAAAAATTTCCTAACAAGTATTGGGCTCGGGAAAGGTGCCCCAACCCATTAGAGGTGAAAGTGGGTTCGGGCGCGTTACTTGGACCAAAACATACTGGGCTCAAGCGTGACAACCTGAGCCCATAAAAGTGCTCGGGTTTATATCCAACACCCTTGGTGGTGGGCAGCATGCCTAGTGCATTGCATGGGCATACATGTGTTGGGCAAACGCCCAGTGCACTGTATAACACCCATGCAAGGTGCATAGGATAACACTACTTGCCCGAGCCCATGTTCTTGGTATGTAGGACCGAGCTCTTTACCTAAGCCCATGTTCTTTGGGTGATTTTTCGGGTTTTTCTTTTTAGAGGATTTATTTGGGTCTATTTTGAGGGATTCTTTTGGGTCCATTTTATTTAAATTCATCAGCAGCCCCCCAAGTCGACCTTACTCTTAATTGGATCCATTTTGGGGGATCCATATAGGTGTTCAAAATCATTGATCATATAAAGTTCATAAGGAGCCATCCGCACACTAGTTTGATAACTGTTATTGTAGGTAAACTCTACAAAGTGGCAAATGGTCCTCCCAATTTCCTTCAAACCCTAATACACTCTTAACAAATCCTTTAAGGTCTCAATTTTTCTTTTAGATTGCCTATTTATTTGAGGGTGAAAGCAATGCTTAAATTCAATTTTGTTCCTAAGGTATGCTGTATACTTGGCCATAAATAAGATGTGAACCTGAGGTTGCGATATGAAACAATTGACACTGGTATCCCATGCAATCTTACCACATCGTTCACATATAGTTTAACTAATTTATCGATTGAGTTTGTTACCTTCATAGGTAAAAAAAAAAACCATACCTACTCAATCTGTCGATTATCACCCAAACAACATCACTGCCTTTTTTTCCTAAGCAAACCTGATACAAAATCCATAATGATGTTCTACTTTTAGTTGATAACAAATACCATAACTAGCCACAAATTTAGTTATCTCGTTTTTCATATTTTTCCATCAGTAAAACTATTTTAAGTCTCAGTACATCTTAGTGCTACTAAGGTGTACAACAAACCTCAACTCATGGGCTTCTTATAACACTTCTTCTTTCAATACCTTGTTTTCAGGCAGATATATTTGCTTTTCCATTACTATCATTCCATCTTCTAAAATCTAGAAAGGAGTTTCAATTCCTAACTTCAATTTTTCTCTTATTTTACCAACTTCAACATCTTTCTGTTGAGCTTCTAACACTTTATCCTGGAGCATCGACCTTACTCTTAATTGAGCTATTAAAGAGTGCTCAGGCCCTGTTTCTATATTGGCATTAATTTTTCTCAATTCTAATAATTCTTTTTCATCACAATCATTCAACTCAAAAGTCACTGCCTTATTTTTGTGATTAAGGGCATCTACATTAACATTTGCTTTTCTTGAATGATAGTCTATTACACAATCATAATTTGATTAATTTTACCACATCGTTTTCATCGCATATTCAAATCCTTATGTGTCATCAGATACCTCAGACTGTTATGATCTATAAAAAATTAAACTTGAGGTCCATATAAATAATGCCTCTATAGTTTTAAAGCAAACACCACAAAAACTAATTCTAAGTCATGCATTAGATAATTGACCTCATAAGGCTTTCTTTGTCTTGAGGTATAAACAGTCACTTACCATGTTGCATTAATACACAACCCATACCTTTCTTCGATGCATCACTATAAAACTATAAATCTTTCAGTTCCCAAATAGAGTGTTAACATTGGAGCAGTCGTAAGCCTCCTTTTCAACACCTGGAAGCTCTCTTCACCTCTTTAGGCCATTTCCATTTTGTCTCATTCCGAGTCAATCAAGTTATTGTTTTGCTATATTGAAGAATCATTCAATGAATCTCCTGTAATATCCAGCTAACCCAAGAAAACTATGAATTTCAGTTACATTCATAGGTCTTTCCCACTTTGATACTGCCTTAACTTTCCTATGATCCACCAATATCCCTTCGAAAGATATGACATGCCCTATAAAAACCACTTTCTTCAACCAAAGTTCACACTTACTTAGTTTAGCATACAACCGATGCTTCTTCAAAATCCATAATACTTGTCTTAGATGCTACTCATGCTTCAAATACAAGCTAGAGTAAACCAAAATATCATTAATAAACACCACCACGAAATTATCCAAAAATGGTTGGAAAACCTGGTTTATCAAATCCATAAACACTATAGGATCATTTGTTAATCCATATAGCATCACTAAGAATTTGTAATGTCCATATCAAGTTCGAAATGCAGTCTTTGGTTGTTCCTTCATGTTCCTTAACCCCCAACTGATAGTACCCTGATCGTAGGTCTATCTTCATACACAACCATTCCATTCCTAGAATAACATCAAAATCATGTAACTCGAAGGGTATTAGATATACTCCCATCTCATACCCCTTTATATCTATCTGGATTCCTTTAAACACATGATTAATATTTATATTTGCGCCTAAAGTAGTACTTAAAGTAAACCCTTTTTTTTGCCCTACATGGATTTTTCCCTAGTTTCCCCACAAGCTTATTTATAACAAAGGAGTGTGTAGCCCCATAATCAAATAACACATACATAAGCAGATAATTTAACTATAATATACCTGCCACTATATTAGGAGTATCCTTAGCCTCTTCTTGTATCATACATAGTACCATGCCCTAAATCCTAACGCCTTGGGCCCTATCACTATGAGCTCAAGGTTGGCCCCTACAACCCTTGATCCCTGACTGCCCATATTGACCGATTGCTACTGGCTCTAAGTCTATTGTTATTGGTGGCTCTAAATAATTCATTCCTCTGAGGGTAGTTCCTTGAAAAATATTGTTGACCCCTACAATAATAGCACCTTTGGCATAAATATGAGCAGTCTTGCCTTCTATGCTCTCCTCTACAAATATAGCATAATTATGGTGATGCAGAACAATACCCCGGATGCTTTTGCCCATACTAGGCATATTACAGATAGATGATCGTCTTCTGCTATAAAGCTCCTCTGATGAAACTACCTCTTGGGTTTGATTACCCTCAAATCGACCCTATATCAACACTCTAAGAAGATCTAGTTGTTGCTCATCCCATTTCTAAACTAACCAAATTATCCTTTGCCCTTCTTTAGAATAAGAGGTCCACCTGAAGAATAATCCATATCCTTCTGTTTGACAAACCCAGACTGGCCCTCTTTTATACATGCCTTTAGGGTTTTTACCGCCTTGATGAGCTCTATAGCTATGTCAAACTTAAATGTAATCAACCCTTGCCTCAATTCCTACCACAATCCATCTTATAATCTCTTAATTATGTACTGTTCAGTAGGAACATAATACGAAGCAAACATGAAGAGGTTATAGAACCTTCTCTCATAGTCAAGTACTGATATGTCTCTTTGTACCAAGGCTAGGAATTCCTTCTCTTTCATCTTATGCTAATGTCATAAATAAAACTAATTTTCAAATTGTACTATAAAATTAGTCCATGTCCATATTCTTACAAGTCTCATCGATTGTACTGTATCCCACCAATATTATACTCTATCCAATAGTAAGTGAGTAGTATAGTTCACTTGTATATCCTCCACTATGTGAATATGATCTATAATATTCTCAACTGTACGAAGCCACCTACCCACAATCTCAGCATATGGCTTCCCCGAATAGGGTTTGCACCTCAACTCTCTTATACTCTTTACAATCCGTACCAATGTGATTACATTATCTGTAGATGTCGTAACTACTGGTGCTGCTCACACTGCTAGAGATATTGGAACTGTCAGGGCTGGTGTACAAGGCATCACGTTCTCACTACACTCACTATCTGGGCTATGAATGCATGGTTAGTGTGCACTGTAGGTGCTACTATTGTTGGTAAGGGGTACCACTCGCTGTCTCTGTTGGCCTGGCCCCTCATGTTGTGACATTTTAGCCTGTCTCAAGATAACATCATCCTAGAGTCAAGACGCTTCCCTAGTCTTAATTTATGAGATATCAGTGGCATACGAGAGGTAGTATCCTTCAGAGGATCCTTCCTCTGCCTCTCCTTAAGACCTGTATGCTGAATATGTCTTCATGTTGGAGGGGGGTTTGTCAACATACCTTTCCTCGTAGAAACCATCCTCATACAATTTAATAATCATCAAATTTCATTCCAACTCCTGAACCCAGACCAAGGCTCTAATACCAACTATAATAACTCCAATTTTTATTGTACATAATATTCCATGTATACATATTGTATTATTGTTAAAAGCACAAGAATTGTTTTTAATCTATTTATATCAAAATTTTAGCAGAGTTTCCTCTAATTTTTCAATAACCTACAAATACAAATTTCAACATTTTCCCATCATCTAGGACTTCCTTATTTATATTAAACCTAACACGAGAATAAACTTCCTCTTCTTCTTCTTCTTCTTCTTCAATGTTACTCAAATGAATCAATTATTATATTATTGAAGAAATATTACAAATAATGAGACTAGTAATCTAATCACGACATGATTCAAGACATATATTTTTTTAAAAGCAAAATAAATCTAAAATAAAATTCCTTATAATTACAGTAATGTGTTTTCAAAACAAGCTAATTTAGATACATCGTTTATACTTAATTTACATTCAAATATTTTTTCTTTGATACAAAATTACATTACATAGCAAAAAAACGCATTTGATTACCAAAAAAAAAACTACAAGTACAAGATCTACTACTCGGTATGACACTGCAAGATACCTGAAAATTTATACAAGTAGTAATAATAAATATTTATTATGTATAAATTGATTGTATTGGTTGTTATATAATTTTCAGGTACCTTGCTATATTTCCATCTAATACAACTTGTGTAGTTTAAGGGCATACAAATGTCATCTCTTAGCCAAATTAGGCATTTATTCCATTACTACATTAATGCATATCTCTATTTGCCCACTAACAAGGGCATTAATCCTATTAACCAAAGAACTATTATCATAATTTACCCATTATCTAAGGAACTATTCCCATTAACCAGGAGGGTAACTAGTTTATTCAATTGCCCATAAACTAGAACTCTAAACTCATTACCAGGGTAACCAGTTTTGCCAACAACTTAACATTTATCAATGACCTTATAATACATTTAAGAAAAATTGCATTCACAGTTAAATAAAACTTTAGTTTTAAGGTGTCGAGCACCTACTTTAGTTTCCAAAAGCTAAAATACAAGGCTACAACTTTACTAAAAGGAAGAAAACCAAGTTTTGCCATCAACACATCCAAAGCTACTCGTTATTGCAACATCTAAAAATCATCTAGCAAAATGTAATATGAACCTCCCTTAGTTTTAACCTGTATATGGAGTCTTATAACTTCAATTTAAGTGAGGTCAGTTTTGTTGGAAAGTTAACTCTTAATATTTACATATTGACCCCATTTGTTTAGTTATTTCATTTTCCCATCCTTTCTATTTCCTAACAATTAGTGCTATATACTCTTTTATTTCTTTTAATTTCATCCCTTGTCATTTAATTCTATATTCTTAATTTAATTTAACTCATTCTATTTCCAGGTTAATATTTTAATATTTTCAAAAACAAATTTATTTAGGGTTTTGCACACGTTTTTTTTTAAAACATATCATTTGGATTTTAGAGATTTGGCCTTAATAGGGCTAGTCACAACATTTAGATTCTATTTCAATCTGATATTTGATTAAAGCTTGATCTATAACCCATATATTCTAGTTCAATCCGATATTGACTATACCAAAATCTAAAATCAAATTTGGGTGTGAATAGTGGAAAAAAGAGAGTAAGATGCATTGAGAATCATATAAAGTGGAAGAAGAAGATTTTGAAATCCTAGTTGTTTAAGAACCTTGCCATTTTTCTTTATTGTTTAATAAGAAGCCAGATTTTAATAATAAAGCATCATCTAATGTAAACTAGTCTATATTTAGAAAAAATTCACATATTAGTGATAACATAATGTTAATAAGAAATGAATTGATGATTGAGGTTTCCACATAAAAGATGAGGTGATGTAGAAAACTCTCCTAGTAGATATATTGATGCCTTTTCATTATAAAGCTTCTGGCTGGATTGCTTGTGGAGATGTGAACTTTAGGTCAATGAACCATAACCTTTTATAAATATATGATAATAAGACAAAATATATCAAACACTTGCTTAAGAAAAGTTTTGAAAACTCAATTTTTTTTTCTATATACAAATAGCTAAATCAAGTGCCAACTGTTTTAAATATGAAGTACATATTGGCCAATAGCTTTACATTTAACCTCTTGAAAATTCTTAGTCGGCTTGGATTCTAAGCCTGAAAACTTGTCTTTCTTTACCTTGTTTTCATTTTTACATTCAAGTTAATTTTGATCTATAATTCCAATAAAGCAAAATAATCCAAAACAAGCAAAATTATTAAAAAAAAAAAAAACCACGTCTAATGGCATATTGATGTCTAATATACATAATATGAAAGTCAAAATTAGCAAGTAATTTTATCAAGTCATTATTTATTTTTCAATGAATTACAATTAATTTAATCCATCTCATATTTGGCAGCAGGGAAGAAGAGTAGAAAATTATATACTTGGCAGCACAAAAAGTTGATAAGGTGTCATCTTGGGTGCATTCAAGAAGAATTGTAGTGTCTCACTACGTAAGTATTAATTCAAAATCTTTAATATACATTTTATATTTTCTAACAAAGAGATAGTCTAAGCGAAAATTATATACTTGGCAGCACAAAAAGTTACAAGTTTTCTTATCTATATTTGTATGTGCTATACAATCAAATTAATAAAGAGATAGTCTAAGCTAAAAGAAAAAAAAAGATAGACTTGATGATAGGTAAGACTTGATATGTATGTAATGAAGTTTGAGCTAATTTAAGAAGAACAATATTTAGTTAATTACACAAGAGAATGATGAAGTTTAGATCAAATGAAAGGAAGATTAGGATACAAAGTAAAAATGATTCATATTTGTCAAAGGAAAGCTGACACAATACATGGAGTAATTGAGAATAGCAGTTGAAATCTTTAAAACTAACGAGAATGAAGAAGATGGGTGGTTACCAAGTAGTTTTCCATAGTTTTTCTTTTTTTAAAAAAATTGAAGACAGAAAAATACAATAATCAACAACAACTGCATTGCAATTCAATCAAGTTTACAGGAACTTCAAAACCTGTTTACTAGTAGGTAGTAACCAATAGACAATAATTAGTAGGCAAGTAACTTCTAGTCGATAATCACTAGGCTTGTAATCTAGTTGGCTTGCAATTTTCATTGTCATAACCCATTTTTAGGTTATTCCCTGAACTTTACCCTTTGTCCTTTTAAAAATAAAAAAATAAAAAATAAAGGCAAGAAGATTGGCGATTTGGAAAAAACAAGCAGGGAGGATTTCATATATAGAGGAAGATCAAGCTGTAATTTTGAATGAATTGGGAGTCTAATTGTATCCCATTGTACTCATAATAAGAAAGACAATGCAGATTCAAGGTCAAATTAAATTATTATTGGACGAATCTGCATAAAAATTAAGCCCAGGGATATAATTAGATTTTAATAGGTTAATTTGATTAAATCATGGGTCAAATTAAAAGTTTAATTATGTTTAAGAGTTAATTTGGGTCAAATTAAATGATTTAATTAAGCGTAAGGACATGATTATACTTTAAATGAGTCAAATTAATTTTATTAGGAACTTAATTGGTGAAAAATTAAGTTTGGGAGCCCAATTTGGACTTAATTGAAAAAAAATGAAATTTTAGAGGATCAAACTTATTTATTTACAAAGTTAATTGGTTGAAATCATGGGTAAAATTACAAGAAAATTAAAGTTTAGGGTCAATTAAAGGTTAAATTGAAGAAATTCAAAGCCAAAGATCTTTTTGAAAAAGGTGTCGAACTCTAGGGACTAAATTGATTGAAATCAGGGGTCAAATAAGTACTCCCCCCCACTTTTGGACAAAGAAATGGCCACCTTGTTCGCAAATATGCTCAAGACATCATACTACGAGCATGTGATGGGAAGTTCAACATATCAATTCACTGACGCTGTAGTTGTAGCTAAGTGTATAAAGCAAGGAGTAAGGAGTGACATAATTTTTTCACCCATTGAGAAAAAGGGCTTCGAAAGGAAGAAGAAGGAGATTGATCATGTTGAAGGTAGCTATAGGGGTAAGAAAAATCAATTCCCAAACTACCGCACTCCATCCCTTTCATCTCAAATTGTCATCATCAATTTCAACCCTTTATTTCCTACCAGAAAACCTAAGCCTCAAATCAAAAAATGAATTGAGAGTTTCTAAAGAATCCAAGAATAGCTACCCCCATTACCACTACTTTTAAAAACAATGTATCAAAAGCTACTAAACATCGGGCATGTAGCTTCAAAACCACTCGCATCTTTGCAGCCACCTTACCACAACTGGTGCAAGCCAGACCTCACCTGTTAATATCGTGTTGGCACTGCAGGACATAGTATTCATACTTGCAATGCCTTCAAGAAGAAGCTCTTGCAATTTATTAAAACTAGTTGGATAACGTTCAAAGAAATTCTAAGTGTGAGTATGAACCCTCTACCCAATCATACTTCAGGTAATGGATCGATAAATGCATTAGAAGTGGAATGCCTAGGAAGTTTAAAGCTGTCGATGGAAAGAATTTATGAAATGATGGTTAAAGAAGGGTGTGAAGAAGGTAGCATGAAGTTTTGCAAACATCACAGTAAAGAAGGCCACAAGATCAAACAATGTGAAGGCTTCTATAATAAGTTGATGCAAATGATGATTCGACGAATTCTTTAAAAAAAGGGACAGATAGAGAGGTGTCCATGATGGAGGAAGATGAAGAAGAACTTATCGTCCCACCACTACAAACAAATTTTCCAAAGTCTGTAGAGGTGATTAGATCTGGCATGACAAATCTTAACGGCGATACTCTGGAATGCGAAGATAAGGAACAAACTGAAGAAATGAGAGCTGAAATAGAAGATAAAGTTCTACCACAGCTTTCTGTCTACACAGTTGATGAGATCCCCGCAAGAGCTTTTATGAGTAGGCTGCTCGAAGAGGAAGTGTACCAAAATTGGAAAAGTAATTGCTTGATCATGTCCGCAAAAGTTTTTGGACTTACAATGTTCTTTTGACATGTTTTAGTCGTATCGGCAATTTGGTTTATAATGTAATAAGACTATCCCTGTTAAATGAGCCATTCTTTTTAATAATATCATGCATTTTCTTATGTTTATGACTTTCTTTATTCTTACACTTTTAGGGATCTTAAAAGTTCCATCAATTCACAAACTCCATGCAATAAGAATAATTAGCTAAATTTTGATATTCCATCAATTAATAAAAATTAAAGTTTGGCCAAGAATTATTTGGTGTGTTTCCCTTTCCCTAAAAAAAACTATGCATGATCTTATGTTTTCTCAAAGGTTTCTAGAAAAATCAAAGTTTTGGTACAAAAACATAAATCAAATCGGTGTTTGTTTTAATAGACACGTTCTGAAAATTCAAGTGATCTTCTAGAAAGGTGACCATACACCTAGAAAAACTTGATGCCTTTAAAACTGAGTTTTAGCTGAATAAATAATGAGAAACCATTTGTCATGATCACATGAAAGAAAACAAAGCTTACCAATCCTAAATGAATGCGTTTGAAAGAGAAAATGTCATTTTTTATAATCCTTTCATAAAGCTAAAATATACCTTTTGTCATGATCACACCGCACACTGGGGGGGCAAGTGCAAGAAATATGCAAAAAAAAAAGTCCTCAATGATTAAAGGTGCCCAAAAAAAGCTAGGAGCATGAAAGAAAACGAAGAGTAAAAAAGGTTTGGCATATTACAAAAATAACTAATATGATGACAATGCTCAAAACCAAATGAAGAAAAACAAAGAGAAAGAACTCAAGCTCGACATTAGGGGGCATGATGGATCATTTTGTAAATCAATTTAAAGGTCTAGAAATCCATGGATCAAAAAGGTCTGGAAATAAAAAGTAGTGATTCTTAGTCTTGAAATCCGTTAAACACCTTTTTAGCCTATAAATATCCTCTCTTTTTTCCCATAACCAAGAGTCAAAGCCTATGTTGCTTGCCCAATTAAGCCCTTTTTTTATTTTTTATTTTTTATCAAAAGCAGGTAATTTGGATTGGTAGGTAATTTTTTACCATGTGAAACAAGCTTCACTATTCATACAAATAAAATGAATGCTTTGAAGACCAATTCTCTGAAACCTTCAAATTAAAGCTTAAACCAGTCTGGCCAACAAAAAGTCACTTCATACTTTACCAAAATAGCAAAACAAAGACTTTCAAACCTGCCCATAGGAATCGAATTTTTGTTAGAACAACTTTGCTTGAAACTGATATCAAAATGGTTTCTGTGTTTATAATAGCTTTGAAATTCCAAAAATTCTCTATAAAAACAATTCCTTATAAATAATCAAATCTTCTTTCGCACAGCCTCATCCACAAAGAAAACCCAAATTAAACAGTTAGGGGCATGATCAGGCTGGGGGGCAATCAAAAAACACATAATAAGGTTGACTTCATGATTCATTTTCTAAGAAAACAAAAAAAAATAAGGGCAGAGCTGGTGAACTTTGAGATAAAGGTTTTGTAGGTAAAGAAGTATGTTGATATCATGTCATTCCTAAAGGTCAAGATCACAAGTTGTGACTTGAGTAAGCAAAAGTGAAAAAGCCATGGAAACTTGCCTATAGAGGATTAAACTTTTAAAAATAAGGAAAGTCCATAAAGAAAAGGAATCTATATTTCTCATGTAAGTATACATATATATTGATCATAATGCATTATACTTTGATCTTTGATAGACTAGTGTCTTACCAACAAATTTCTTTTGAGCGCGTCTTTGAGCCCTCACCTTTCAAATAGTGTGCTTGCATGCCTTATCTTATTCTTTTGAAAGCATCTTTGAGCTCTCATCTCTTAGATAGTACACCTTCAGGCCCTATCTTATTCTTTTGAGCGCGCCTTTAGGCCCTCATCTCTTAGATAATACGTCATTAAGCCCTATCTCTTTTCCTTTTGAGTGCTCATTTGAGTTATCATCTCCTAGATAGTGTGCCTTTGACCCTTATAATATCGTTCTTTCAAGATAGCTCTGGCCAAATCCTTTCACCAGGTAAGTTATATTTTCCATCTGGATAGGTCAACCATTATAATGAGACTATTTTGAAAAATCTTTGTAGTTTTCACCTAGACAAGTCACCCATTACAATAAGACCACTTTGAAAAATTTTGGAATTCTTCACATGGGTAGGTCACCTATTGAATGAGACCATTTGGAAAAATCTTTGTATTCTTCACCTAGGCAAGTAACCCATGACAATTTGGCCATTTTAAAAATCTTTGAATTTTACCAACATGCAAGTTGGCTAGTACAACTATACACCACTTCAAAAAAATCTTTCAGTTTTTTCTTTAAAAATCTTATCTTTTTTTTTACGAGTGCACTTTCTAGCCCTCGTCTTTTAGATAATGTGTTTTCTAGCCCTATCACTTCTCTTCTTGAGTGCGTCTTTGAGCCATTAACCTTCAGATAGTGTGTTTTCTAACCTTATCTCTTTCTAAATGGGCTTTCCAACCCTCATCCTCCAGATAGAGCGCTTTTTAGCCCTATCTCTTGTCTTCCAAATGGGCTTTCCAACCCTCATCCTCCAGATAGTATGCTTTCTAACCCCACCTCTTTTCAAGTGCGCTTTCTAGCTCTCGTATACCAGATAGTGTACTTTTTAGGTCTATCTCTTTTTCCTCTGAGTGCACTTTTGAGCACTAACTTCAAACACTTTCAGAAGGATTGACTATTTTTTAATCAGGTGAGTCTGTTATCTCTCATTCTTTCTTCTTCTTTACAAAGCTTACTATCCAAAGTCTTTTACAAGACTTTTTGTCATATGCTATTGTAAAGAGAGGACAACTATCATAACCTATTTTTGAGTTATTCCCTAAATTTCATCCTTTTTCCTTTTAAAAATAAAAAAATAAAAAATAATGGCAGAAAGACTGGTGATTTGAAAAAAGTAAGCTGCGAGGATTTCAAATATAAAGAAAGATCAAGCTATAATTTTGACTGAATCAGAAGCCTAATTATACCAAATTATACCCAAAACTGGAGAGACAATGCAGATTCAAAGTCAAATTAAATCATTATTAAACAAATCTGCATAAAAATTAAGCTCAGGGACATAATTAAAATTTTAATAGACTAATTTGATTGAATCATGGGCCAAATTAAAAGTTTAATTATGTTTAATAATTAATTTGGGTCAAATTAAAGTATTTAATTAAGTGAAAGGACTTAATTATACTTCAAATTGGTCAAATTAATTTTTTAGGGACTTAATTGATGAAAAACTAAGTTTGGAAGCCCAATTTGGGCTTAATTGAGAGAATTGAAATTTTACAGAACCAAACTTAATTTTTTTACAAAGTTAGTTGGTTGAAATCAAGAGTAAAATTACAAGAAAATTAAAGTTTAGTGTCAATTAGAGGTTAAATTGATGAAATTCGTAGCCAAGGACTTTTTTGGAAAAGACGTTGAACTCTAGAAACTAAATTGATTGAAATCAGGGGTCAAATTGAAGAAATTTGAAAGTTTAATGGTCAATTGAAGATTAATTTGCATAAATCTGAAACTAAGGACTTAAATGAAAAGGGTGCTAAAATTTGAGGCTGATGTTGAATTTCAACAGAGGTAAAATTGCATAAAACTAAAAGTTCTAAGTCAGTTAGGGACGCAATTAAATAATCAAAAGCCGAAGGACTAAATTGAAATTTTAGTCAAATCCCCAAATTAAAACACTAAAAGCCAAAACAATGTCGTTTCATTTAAATGAAACGATGTATTTTGACCAAACAGTACTAAAAAAAAGACAAACCAGATGATGCGCTGTGTGGTTGCTGTTAATCTTCTTCTTACTTTTCACATGAAAAGCTACTCGGGTGGCTACTTTTCAGGGGCATTTAATACTTCGTCTCTTCATCAAATTTGACAAAAACATACACCACTATGATGGCCTAACATTTGACTACACCCCGATATAGTTTTCACATGAAAACTATCTGGCTAATTGACACCACAGAGGCCGCAATGCCGGGCCAAAGAGGCTAACTCGGACAGCCTTTAACTATCAAAACTTTACAGTTTATCATAGCCATTTTGAGCCAATGGTTAAGATCCTTTCGGACTGAATTAAGGGCCAAGATTTGTTGCTAATAAAGACAAAATGTTCATCTTCCATTTCCTATAAATAGGGTGGATTCCATGCTTTGAGGGAGAAGAAAATAAGGTACAAAGGTGGAAAAAAATCAATCCCTCCCCTACTTTTTATTTGCTAACCTCTTCATTTTCTCTCTCCACCGTGTTTTCATCTACCGCCACCATCAACTCATCCTCTCACTGGCAACAAGAGTAGACGTATTGAACTTCTCCCTTTACGCCTCAAGTTTCTTCTTCCAGCAATCAAAACCAACCTCTTCCTTCTCTCTCTCCACCATAGCTTTGATGTGACCAAGTGCGGAAAACCAGCCCACCGTGCCAACAGTAACTCCATCCTCACATCAAATCAATGACAACAACCATTTCTTCCATGTCAGGTAGTCTTTTTCTTTCCTCTTCTCTCCCTATTTTTGTAAGTTGTTGCATGTAGAATTCATTCTACATACAACAATAAATATAATTAACATGGTCTCTAGGTCGGGCCAGTGACCATGTGGGCTTAGGCCGAACCTGTTTCAGCCTAGCCTAGATGGCTAGAAGAGAAAATGTTGTAGGGCCGCTAGTCGACCTAACTTGACTAAGTTGGGATGGACCCATTTTAGCCCAGCTCGAATAACTGGGCCAGGTCCAGCCCAATAGATAATATAATAAAAATGAAAAACAAAAAAAATCAAAAAAAATCAAAAGGGATTTTGAAAATATTTATGGGCCCCTCACATGTTTTTCCAATAATTTTGCATATTTATCAAGAGTTTCAAAGATTTCAGAGTTGTGATTGACTTTTCTTTGTTTGGTTATGACATAAGGAAATGGAAGTGCTGGCGGGGAATCAATCTTTTCTTTGCAATGTTCATATTCAACCGCTTCCTTACTCTCAGAGATTGACTCATCATCTTTCTCACAAGGTTCAAGAGTGGGTTTTTCAATAACCTTACCACTACGAAGAGTGATGACTGATTTGACTTGATCCATGTGTTGGCTTCCGGAACTACTTGCATTTGCATTGTATTGCCCCTTTGGATTTTATTGTGGTTGAGATGGAAACTTACCTTTCTCTTGAAAACTAAGAGCATATGTGAATTTTGCAAGAGTATCTTTAAAATCTGTCATGCTTTGAGCAAGTTGAGTGTTGATTATCTCTTGCTTTTCAATGAATGCATGCAATATTTCCTCAAGATTTCTTCTAGGAGGTGGAGCATAAGGAGATGCATATCTATAAGAATTTTTGAAATTATGGTGTGCTTGAAATGGTGGCTGTGAAGTTTGTGCATTATTGTTATCACTCTTCCAACTGAAATTTGGGTGATTTCTTCAACTAGGGTTGTATGTTTGCGAGTATGGGTTATGATTAGGCCTTTGAAAACTGTTTAAAGCATGAGCTTGTTCATTGAGGCATTCCTTGAAAGAAGGCAAAGTTGGACAGTCATTGGTTGAGTGTTTATTGGTTTCATAGATTTGACACACAATGTTTTGAACAGATTTTAATTGACCACTCTTTTTCAATTCTAGTGCCTCGACTTTTCTAGCTAAAGATGCAAACTTGGCTTGGAGGTCATGATCTTGCCTAAGGTTGTACATTCCTCCACTAGATGTATGAGGTTGAGTTTTACTTGGTGCCTCATAAGTGTCTGTAGTGTCTTAATTTTGAGCATTTTCAGCTAGCAAGTCTAGGTACTCCATTGCTTTATTAGGGTCTTTCTCTTCAAAAGTTCTATTGCACATCAATTCCACCATTTGTCTATCTTTAGGTGTTAACCCTTCATAAAAATGTGAAACCAATCTCCATGTTTCAAAACCATGATGAGGGCAAGTATTAATCAAGTCTCAATACCTATCCCAATATTGGTAAAATGTTTCTCCTGGTTTTTGAGTGAAAGTGGTGATTTGTCTTTTAAAAGAGTTTGTTCTGTGAGATGGAAAAAACTTCTTTAAAAATTATTGTTGCATTTCATCCCAAGCACGAATGGATCCTGGTCTCAAATTTTGTAGCCATGTTTTAGCTTTATCTTTTAATGAAAAAGGAAAAAGCTTTAATCTATTGGTGTTCATGCTACAATTTGAGTCATTATAAGTGTTACAAACTTCTTTAAATTCTCTTAAATGCAAGTATGGATTTTCTAGATCTAATCCATGAAAAGAAGGTAAAAGTTGAATAATGTATGGCTTAAAATTAAAGTGAGATACATCAGGAAGGAAAATTATACATGAGGGTGCACTTGTTCTTGTGGGATTCATGTGGTCTCTAAGTGTTCTAACTCAATTATTCTCATTATTCTCATTATGAAGCGACCGATTATCTTCTTCAGCCATATTTTCTGAATATGATGAGGATACCCTATAAAGTCTACCATTTAATGTACGTGACCAAACTCTCATGCATGTGTAGGAAGAAAATAAAATAACATAAAAAGAAACAAAACAAAACAAAACAAAAGTTAGATAAAAGAAAAGAAAAGAAAATACAATAAAATAAAATATATAATTTATACAGTAATTTACCTCCCCGACAACGGCGCCAAAAACTTGACACGATCAAATAGTTGATGTCTTATCCCAAGTGTAGGAGTGTCGAAGTAATAAATAAACCGGCAAGACCGGGGTCGAACCACAGGGAGGTGAACTATATAGAATTATAAATAAAAGAAAAGATTATAAGAGAGCTTTGAGATGTGATAATGATGTAAGGATTTAAACAAAGATAAAACAATTGTCAAGGTTAGAGGATCCACTAATGGTATTTAAAATAAGTATAGTATAAACTCTTTTTATTACTTGACTAGAAACCACATACAAAGGAGGTTCCACTCGAATTATAAATTGTTAACATGATTACATTAATTATCTTATTCGAGTAATGCCAATACTTGTAAATATTATCAGGTATTCATGGTGATAACTTATGTTAACAACAAATGAAGTTCCTTTCATAGCACAGGTGTCGGTTATACCGTACAGTTGGGCTATGAAAGTGCCAAGTATTTGTTGTACCAAGGATTGTTCAACACAAATCTAGATTAACCATTTAACAAGCAAGGTATTAAGAGTGAGTAAGATAATAAATATAAAACATGTTAGTATCAAATATTAAAGTCCATGTTGAGTTTATACTATACTTATACTTACACCATTAGTGTAACCTTTTCACCTTGACATAATAAACTTAGCTGAACATTATGAATAAGAGAAACATAGATAAATAAGAGGAGAACATGATTATATAAGTATAATAAAGGAAATGAAAGGCATAAATAAGAGATTAATGAAAGCAAAACTTAAGCATTACAACATATATATATATATATATATATATATATATATATATATAGAGAGAGAGAGAGAGAGAGAGAGCAAGAACATGATCTTGATCTGAAAACCAAGATGTCTAAATGCATGGCAAATGCCTCATTTTATAGACCAAAATTCAGAACTATTGATTTGATGACTAATTGTTGAGTGGGTGGCCACCTCTTGACTTGGTAACCATCCTTATCTTCTTGTCTGCAAAAAATGGCATTGCTAACATCAAAATTTGAACAGATAGTCCCATGAAAGTTCTAGGCAATTGTCTTAGCTTTCCAACAAAACAAGAATAAGGTTATTTGGACTTCTAGAACTCGAGATATGGGCTGAACACTAAACAATGTTTAGGCTGCAGGACAAATTCCAGCTTCTCTGTTGTTGCTACAAAATGAACTTGAAAAAAATTCTTTTGAATCTTGGACTTCTCATGAAAGTTTTAGGCCTATGTCTTAGCTTTTATTCATATAAACCAGACCTAAATCCAAGTTCTACAGCTCCAGTTATGATCCAATAACCAAATGGTGTTCCAATTTGAATTCAACCAGCATCTCTTTTCTAAACTTAGCCCTCTTTTTGTCTTTTCAATTTCAATGGTTAAACTCATTAATCAATCCTTTGATTTATGTGATAGGCCTGCATTTAAAATGAACATTTACCATAAATTAAAGGTATCTTATATTATCAGACTTGTTATTATAAAGCATGCTCTTAGTTAAGGAGTTATTGATTCTTCAAGTGCAAAATGATGATATAAAACCTTGATAAAAATACACTTTTAAGTAATAATCAGATACTAAAATTTAGATCTTAGAATGGTTAGGGTTTAACCCGATAAGGTGAAGATTTCCTCATGAAGAAAGATCTGCCTTGGACTTTAGACAAGAGCAATGGACAAAAATATGACTTGGAATAATAATCAAACAACAATGCAGCTTACCTTAGACATGGTGCGCTGGGGTAGTGCGTCTTCTCCTTGCGCAACTAGTCCCTTACCCGAAATCTCGCAGATCATTAGGTTTTCTAGTAACCATAACACCAGCTAGTGACTCTTGAATCTTATAATCATAATTTTGTAATTAAATCCAAAACTCATTTCCAACACATCTCAGGAGACAGACCCGCCATTCGATGTTGCGCACACTACGACATTCATTATCAAGAAAAACCCGAGATACCAAAAATATCAATTCATGTTCTTTTGTCAAGGCATTATAGTGTGTGGTTGTAATTAAAGCAAAGATCATCCAATGAATGCATGCTATTTAACCTTGAATTATTAAAGTTATTGTTTACATTCAAAGCATTAAAATATTTGATTACTTCTTGTGTATTGAATTATATTATGGCACTGTTATGAATATGGAATTACAAATCTAGAGTTATAGTAGAAGTATAGAATTTAAGTCTAGAATAAAAATTGCACATATGAGACTCACTATCCAACTTTGAAACAAGTCCTTTTAATTAAGATAGACACAAAAAAACCCTACAAAACAGTATGAAAGTCAATTAACTCTTAAACCAATTAAACCACTTAATGTTAGGTATATGTATTTACTTCACACATTCTACCATGTCTTATTTTACTCAACATGGATAATTATTTATATTAATGTTAAATTTCCCGTATCCTCCTCATCCCCCCCCCCCGACGCATTATATATTATTAGACTCTTCCTTACCTTGATGATTCAGTATTTATATTAATGTTAAATTCCCCACGCGTCCTTGCCTTCTCAATTCATTCTTTGCAAGAAACTTTGCAATTCAGAGTTCATCAATATCCTTAGATTCCTTTTTTGAACATATAACAAAATTGAATTCCAATGCCAATTATCAAAGAGTTTTCTCAATTATGGTGATATCCTTCATTTTATCACCATGAATTTGCATTTTATTAATGATTATCATCGTTCATGAAAAATAGTTTTTAATTGACTCTCCAATATTCATTCTAAACAATTTAAATTCCATTAAAAGTGCTTGAAGTTGCTACCTCTTTGCTCTAGCTACTATATGGTACTTCTTCTTCATGGAATCCTAAATATCCTTAAATGTATCCTTGTAAAGAATGATTTCCAAAATTGATTGCTCAATTGATTGAAAAAATTTTTTTGCTTTAAGATCTTTTAATCCTTGCCCTTCTATCTCTGTTTTTTACAATCCAGGATTGTTGTTTTGAATGGTGGATCAATTATTCTATAAAGAATGACTAGCAAATACTCTTTAGCCTTAAGATATTCTTCAATAAAATGCTCCAATGATAGTAATGACTATCAAAACATGAAATGGTTAGTTGAAAAATAAATATTGAAAGCCATTATTTGAGGCTTTTTTTTATCGCTATCAAAGGGTGGTTTCTGGTATGTTTTGATTGTTGTTTTACTGCGCCACTGTAGGGGTTTTTACTGCCATTTTTTAAAGGCTGATTTGCTATGTTGAAGGTGTTGTTTGTCTTCTATTATTTCAAGCTCTATTTCTACCATGGAGGTTCTATTATTACTATTGTCATAGAATTTTTATGTTGTTAGAGCGTGGACTACTGGTTGAGTTGCTATCGCATTTGTGTTAACAATCTTGTTGTTGCTGCTGCATCTAAATACTACTGTTGTTGTGTCTAATCTGGTATGGACTTTGTCTTGCTAGGACGTAAATCAAGTTGATGTTACTGTGTCTGCTATTTCATAATTGTTGTTGTGTTTGTGCTACTTCACTACTGCTAATGTTGTTTATGATATTTTGTTGTGACGACATCTTCTCTTTGCGAGAGAGAAGTCTATCTTGTCTATGATTGAGTTCGTATTGCACTCTTCTTTTCAACCTAATATTTGATATCAATTATTGAAAACACTTAACATACAACTTAACGGGCCTGTTTGGAATTGTGATAGCAGTGACAGTTTAAAGTATTTTTTACTTAGAAATTTTGCATTTAAATGAAGTTTTTTTATTTTTTAAAAATTATTTTTGATATCAGCACTTCAAAACGATCTAAAAACATAAAAAAATTATTTAAAAAAATTCAAAATTTTTTGAAACACGATTTGCACTGTGTTCCCAAACACACCCACCATACAAGTATTTAACCTCTCAGGCTCTTATTTAATGATTTTCACACATAAAAAATCTTGAATACGTGGATCTTATATTTATAAAATAAATGTAAGTTCAAACTATCATATTTGTAAAGGATTCTAAACTATAGTTCAATAAGGATTCTAAACACAAATCCTTTTTTTATCTAAAAAACAATTTAAAGATGACATTAATTAAAAAAAAAAGTTTCAAATGACTTTAACTCGCAATAAGAAATAGCATAATTTAATAGCATTAGTATTCAAGTTAACCCTTCACTAGTTCATAAAATTATATTGTTTTATCTCCTTTAAAATATCAATGAAAAGAGTTGGGTATAGTTATCAAATCCAACATAAAGTTTAACCCCGTTAAAGTCTTGGGTCAACAAATCATGGGCCAATCTATTGTGTCATTTAGTTGACATAGTAAGTCAATTACCATAAGAAATTGAACATTTTATTATTTGAAACTATACATATAATATTAAAGCTAAATTGAATCACTTGTGTTGGTGTTATTGAGTTTGCAAGGTCTTTTTAGATAATAAAAAAGGTTCAAGGTTTGAATTCTACTCTAAGTAATTTGATATTTATTTTTCTTTTTAACTTTTTGAATAGCTAGATTTTGAGTCAATCATATTTAATCATATTTAATGAGCTCAATGTCTTGATTAAACTAATCACTAGCCCAACTGGGTTAGATTCTAAGTAATTAAGTTTCTAAATCAATATGTTATGACAAATAAAAAAACAAAATACGGAGAAAAATATAAATTTATTCCCTTGTAAAGAAAAGGGACTCATATCAAGATACAAGTAAAAAAAAAAGGTTTAGTAAGAAAAAATAGCTATTTTTGTTTATTTAATATGTCCGAGTGGAAGGTAAGGGCTTTAAATCTTTCTTTTCTAATTTTCTTTCTCAGTTCAAATCCAGATTGCCTAATTAACTAAATTAATTCCTCCCCATTTAAACATTGGTGCATTAATTTTCTTTCTCAGTCAAATTTAATTTTAACCGTTTTCTCTTCCTTTAATTTTTATTCTTAATCTTATCATCTACACAAAGAAAAATAACATAATTTTCACTCATTCATTCCCATTTATATTATTTTCCCATAAACATACACTTAATGATTTGCATCATTCCTAGTGTATTGATAACGAGAACATCCATATAATAATAATAAAAAGTTGAAGGCAGAAACATTGTTCTTATAAACTTATTTCACTATTCATACAATAGAATAATGAAATTATTATTTTTTTTTTTGGAAAAAACCATTAGCCGAGGGTATTTTGATCTTTTTATATAGTGCATTAATCATTAAAGACTTGTGTGGGGTATAATTGTTTTTTAAATTTTTTAAATACAATAGAATGACTTAATTACCTTTTAGATTATGAAATTTAAAGCTAGTTAAGAGGGTTATTTTGATCTTTTTCCTTTTTTAAACTATTGTAAAATGTATTTTGGTCTTTTCCTATGTCTTATTTTTTTTTTATGAATTCCAGGATCATTAAGAGCACTTTCATCTCTTAAGTCTGATAAATTTACCTTTTAATCTAAAAAATTTGCTAGTGCATGCGATGCACGCACCAACACGTGAGTTGCTTCTGTGCATTTTGAGCGGTGCGTGCAATACTTCTCGGTAATTGAAATTTCAATTATGTTGAGTCATTGTATGCACCACCGTGTCCTAACTAGGCAAAAAAACCAGTATAATTTAATTAGATAATAAAATTCTAGATAACAATAATAAATGAACCAATCTAAACAAAAAAATCTTAGGAACTTGCAAAAAAAAAAACAGTTATTGAAAAAAAAAAGGTGACAAAGTTAAGATTCTAGCCAATCAAGTAGAGAAAAAAAGGAAAGAAAGTAAAGAAAGTAAAGGAAAAAAAACCTTATGTGAGCATGTCAAACATACAAGTCAGGTCATAAGACTAGGATAAACCAACTTAAAGCAAGAAAAGAAATTGACGTCCAACTTCAAACAAATCCAATGTAATTAGATGAAATTGAAAACAAAATCAATTTAAAAAAAAAAGCCAATAAAACAACCAACAAACCAGGCAAGTCGCCAAACTCTGCAACATAGATCATGTGAATGAGACAACCCAATAAAAGGTAAACTAAATAAGATTATGAAACTTAATTCTTAAACAACTCAATGATGAAGGACAACGTTAAAAATATTGATTTTAAAAACAAAACGATCCTAAAAAAACACTCAATCCAACCTAGGTTAACTGGTAGATCATTAGAACCTCCAAAATATAATTTTGACTTTGCTATCACAAACAAATGATTTCATAGTATGATTGTGAAAACCAAGTCGAATCCAAAAGAAATTTTTTTTAATCTTCCTATAAGATACTACAATAAAAAAGGACGGGGTGATTTGAATAAAAAATTAAAGAAATAAGATTCTGAAAATAAAAATGATAAATCGATATGTTGTTAACTTAGTTCAAGGGTCTAGACATTCATTCCTCTAATTCTGTTGATTATCAAAGTAAAATAAATATCATTTCAAGTCAAACAAATAAATTTGATATCCTTTAAAGCTAAAGGAGATCAAGAAGATTACGAGTAAATTACTTAGACAAAACTTTTTAATCAATTTCTTATCATAAAGTAAATTTAATATTGGAAAGCAATTCTCATTCACTTAAAAATAGTCTTAGGAGCAAGTCTATTAAATTTATTCTAAGCAACCGTTCAAAAGCTTGAACAATTTAACTTAGTTTATTCCTTCATAACAAATTAAGTTGAAAGTTGCAGTAATCAAGTTAATTCTTTTGTTTTTTATTCTTGTTCCTAACAACAATTACGAATTGAAAGACACTAGAAAGTAGATATGCCATCTCAAAATAATCCAATTAGCATGAAAATAAATCAATAACATAATTCTAAAATAAGGATAAATAAGTACTTGAATGTGAAATGATTATAATGAAAATATTACTTCTCACAATTACTAGTGGAGATGGAGTATATTCCTTCTGAACCGAACTCAAGAATTAGTTGCTCATCCTTTAGGAAAATTCCAATAGCCAAGTCCCTTGTCACGTTGATCTCCTGGTGTTTTTGTTGCTCAAAAGGCCCCTTTCATGATAAGATATCAAGGCTAAATATTAGAACATTACAGCTGTAGAAGAAATCTATCTAATCTCATCAGATTTCTTCTTAACGATAAGACTCCTAAACTGTTAGTTTCTCATCATATCAGGAGATAAACTCATCCTTCAAACTTGCATCATGTTTTTCATCTTGAAAACGCTTTTTCCTGACCTGGAGCCCTTCATAATAGTTGTAGTCTTGAATGTGTAGATAAATTTGGGCTTTTGAATCGTATAGTTTCAATAGTTGAAGCTCAAGATATGCCTATTTGAATGTTTAGTGTGAAAAACAGAAATTTTTGTTGCAAGCAAGATTCCAACCCAATTTTTCCAGGTCTATTTAGAGGTCCAAACAAACTCGGATTTCTTTCCATAATACATTCCTGTAAAGCTTGATACGTGTACTTCAACTTAGATTGAGTTCATATTCACATTCGGGAACTCTAACTTGGTGAAAAACCTGTGACAAGAATTAAGGTTCGAAATATAAAATACAGAATTTCTTATATTTTAGCAATTAATTTACAAAGTTCTCTTAGGTATGCTAAGCTCATATAATAACTTTCAATAAGCTTAAAACACATTAAAAAACATAATGTAATAGGAGTAGAAATATATGTATAATTTGCACTTATCACTAACTCGCTAAACTTATAAGTAATGGGACCGAGATAAACAAATATAAAAGAAATTAAAGAAAAACATGAAATTCAATATCCAAAAACTTCAACCTTGAAGGATGGAACTGAAAAGAAAAATTAATTCTCAATGAATATAATATTAGAGGATGAAATAAGAAAAAAAATCAATTTAAAAATTCATCTAAGTAAATTTAATAAAGAACGACAAATAAACAAAACCAATATAAACCAAGTCAACTGAGATAAATCAAGTCATTATAAAAACCATTGAAAATTTTTATAGAAATCAATTAAAAAAAATAACAGAGACTACTCTCAAATTGGATAAACAATGAAAGATAAAATTGAAAAAAGACGAGCTTAAAAAGAAAAAATAAATAAATAAACCTCAACGAACCTCTTAAACTTGAGTTAATCTCAAAAACTCACAACTCGTTAAATTCTAGAGTCGGGTTTAATTAAGAAACTCAATTTCCATGTTGAAGGATTAAATAGAAAAAATATATCAATTTAATAAATTTCTGAAGTAAAGAAAATAGTAATCAAAAGAATCGAGATAAAATTTGATAGGAAAAGAACTTAAGGCGGATAAAATTATAACCCTTGAAGTCCTAGACCGGGGCTTAGTCAAGAAACTTAATTCTCAACCAATTTAATATTTAAGGATGAAATCAGGAAAAAAAAATCAATTTGAAAAACTTGCCAAAGTAATATCAATCAAAAGAATAAGGATCAAATCTTATAGGAAAAAATCTAGAGGATAAAATCGTAAAAAATTACAATTTTAAAAATCATCTCAAATAAAACAAACTTAGGCCAAGACAACACATAAATCGAACAAAGCAAACTTGACCCGAGTCATCCTAGGTTAAGCCACAAAACTCGCAACTTGACACATGAAATTGAAACAACCCTATGGAATTATGGAGTTGGAAAAAATGATATAAAAAAAGAATTAAATCAACCCATGCTAACCTCTCAAATCTATAATTCAAGTCTTGAAATCAAAATTATCATATAGAAAGCAAACACGAAAAAATCATAAAGGCAAATTTTCGATCAACAAAATATTGAAAGATGAAATTTAAAAAGAAAGTCTCAATAAAAAAAATCTAAAAGAAATATAGCAATTAAAATAATAATAATTAAATTTAAAATAAAACTAAAAATAAAATAAAATGTTAAAGGATGCGATTGAAAAAAAAAATCGATTAAAAAATTGATTAAAAAAACAAAAAAAAATTAGCAATGAAAAATTAAAGATCAAATCTAACAAATAAAAAGATCAAAAGAGAATGATATTAAAAAAAACTTCAATTGCATGAATTATTTAGAATAAACAAATAAAAAGAAAAGAATAATGATTAAATATATAAAAAAAATTAAATGAAATGATTGCTTTGAAACTTTATAGCAACAAGTATAGGAATTGAGGTAGAGAGAGAGGATGAAAAAAATCATCGATGTCAAAGTGCCCGTAATGGAAGGGCCACTATGAAGATTCGAACGCCAACACAAAAGCTTATGGTTAGCCAACAAATGACATTGAATGTGCCACCTAAAAACTTGATCACAACCACGCACAACCGCATGATTAGAACACACTGATGTTTTTTTAATATTAAATAATATTTTATCTTTGCTAAAAAGTCTAACTGTAAAATTAGAAGGAAAAAAAAGTCAATGAAAAAACCAAAGAGCCCTAAGAAATAAACTTCAAGAAATTTGAAATCAAGAGCAATTAAATCATGTCAATGTGCTATTAACAGCCCCTACACCAAGACTAATTTTTCTAGTTGAGAAGCAAGATTATATTTCAATCCACATTGCCAATATATCTGGTGAAAATGCTACAATATTTGTGGCCATGAGTTCAGTTTTTTTGTTAATATATAAAGAGTTCAACGCAAAGGGAAAATTTAGATTAGTCTCGCTATCTCAAAATTTGACCTTGTACATTTCAAATGCGCATCCCCAAAGGACTGAAAAACTACCAAGTTTCTACCGTGACTATCACACAGGCGGATGCATTGCCACAGACTGCAAGAATGAATGTAACATTGAAACTAAAAAGATTGGAGGATATGGACAAGTAGGGATGCAGCATTTACCATCCAGAAAGTAAACCACCGGCAACTATGTGAATAGAGTTACAACATCTCTACGGTATCCTCTTACGATTAAAAGCCTTGGCACATTCTCTACTAATAGATCCATGTACTCCATGTAAAAGTAAGCAGGGTGGTGTACTGGAGGCGGGGGCAGACTCACCAGCACAACAGCAGCCATTCTAGAGTATCTCAATATCGTTGAATTTAGCTTCAGGGTGGTGTAAAGAAACTTCTCTACCTGTTGCTCGTTCACTACTACAGGTTTCCCATCAGCCATCAGCTTATTCTCATCCCCTTGAGCCGCCCTCTTCATCTCAGCTAAGTAGCCAGCAATGCGCTGCTGAGCAGGTGTAAATGATTCCGACCATTCATCTTGTTGAGATCCACCCTCTATTTGCACATCCCAAGATTTCATAGATATTACAATCACTTCAGCCTGCATCCGAAGATCATAGAGAAACTTCTTCACATCAGCTTTGAGTTCCTCTGCATCTGAATCCTCCTCTGCAATGCAGAAGACCTGAATCTTACAATTCTCAAAACTCTTCTTAGTACGAAGGAGCTGGGAAAGAAGAAGCATTAGACCACCATCTCTTACAATCCAATACAAATCAATAGTTCCGTACTGCATTTGATACTCATTGGGCCACTCATCAAGACCCTTGACAATAACAACAGCTTTGTTTGCAACGATGCAGTCATTGATTATTCCAACAAAAGTGGCAGGTATTTCTTTTAAATTTTCACGACGCCAGATTTCAGGATACCGCATCACCACAATGTTGGGCTTCAAGTTTCCAAGGCCCATAGTCTGGACAATTCCACGAAAACCTTCAGACATATTGGGGGCTACAACTATTTCTGCAACGCCCTCACAGCACTTGTAATCAATGTAGGTGCTTAGTTGCTTACAGGCTGCCTTAGCATCTTCAGCATGTTCATGATAGTCTCCATCTAGTATAGAGACAAATATGGACATCCCACGGCCTTTCTTCTTCATGCAGTTGGCAAAGTCGGCAAGCTTGGGATGGCAGGGAACATTTTCTGGCAGCTTTCCCCATGGCCGGCAGAATACAAGAGGGATTGGGTACCAATTTTTTGGGTGCACTTGGTTAGCTGCAAGTAATAGTGAGATATGTCAAACACAATGAAAAGGCATGCATGCACACAAGCACACATAGGTAATGAGAAGAGAGAGAAAAGAAAAAAAAGATAAGACGCTAAAACCATATCGACCAAATTCCTTGTGCTCAAGATGTTTGATAGAAGCAGTACTGACTGTTCATAGCAAATTGCCATAATAGGCCACCAAGCAGAGCACATAATGCTTTCAATATTCACCAGTGAGATGCAATGACTCAAGAACTCTAAACTTGTTAATACAGCGAATTTAGGACAGACTACCTCCCAGCGATCGAAGACTGCGAAGAGCTAGTTGAAAATATGCACTCTTGAAGCCATCACCCCAGTCCCCAGCCTTTCCTTTAATGCTGACATAATAATAAATGAGGCTTGCTAGTGCCAGAGACACAACAGTGAACGACCAAGAAATCAAGAACATGATAACTGCAGTAAACCAGCGAAGGCAGGTAAGATCCTGAAACAAACACAAACAACTTCCAAGCATGCATGCATATACAAAAGGACATTAAATGTATAAAAGCACACACCAAGCTTATAGGCACCAAAATATTGAGTACCACAGTTATAGTAAATCTTGAAGATTCTCCCCAAATGGTGCTTGCTTTGAAATCCTAATTAGACCTAAGGCTAGTAAATAGGAATATGAAAATGAACCTGGCATAACCATATTTGTCAAATCACGATTTGAATCGTTAATAGGAAAGCTCATTTTCTGAATAGCGAATAGTAAGATTCGTAAATGCCATAAATTTATTAAACAAAAACATAGAACAATAACAAATATACTAAAATAAAGCATCCGTGATTTATGCAATAATATGATTCAAAGTGTTAGTTCAATAAGTAACTACTACCTAGCAGTAACTCACCAACGTCTAAGTTCTAAGATTCAAGAAACTCCATGGTTTTAGAATTCAAAAGATTAAATTCTAGAACCTTGTGTTGAAATAAAAGATAAAAAAGTACTTTTATAAAATATCTAATGGGTTATATTAAAAAGTACTTTTAAGTCTGAGTTGAAGCTTCTTTCTCTACAAATCCTTTGTACATCTACAATTTTCTATCGAATCTGCTTTCTCTCTTGCAATTCCTCCATCTTTCTTTATTTTTTTTTCCAGAATTCCCTTCTTTCAGATTTGATATTTTTGGGGCAACTGAGTGAATTGTACAAAACACACAACTCAGGACGATTTCAGATGCGATTCTTGTATAAATCCAATTCATGTGCCCGAGTCAAATTTTTTGCTGTGTGAATCAAACAAATCATTCACGTGCAATTCGAAAAACCATGGGCATAACTAATCCCAACTTGACAAGCAAAGCAACTAAATAGGAATAAACTATTAAAGACTTAAGACGCTAATTCCTAGACCTACCAAATATCAAAATGACCACAATACTCTTGTTTTGCTGGAATGTGTTCAAATAACAATTTTGCCCCTGCTTACAAAATAATCTATGATTCAAAAACTTTAAGCCCCAAACCAAGAAATCTACCATAACAACTTGTTTCTTGATGAAGAACCATCTAATGCAGCCTTGGGTTTCCAAAGAGAGTTCTTTAAGTATAACATAGCAACTCCATCAATCTCAAGTCTAGCTTCAAGTGTTCATACATGTATATCACCCAAAGCGATCCACTATTAACATGATGAGCATAATATTTCACCTTCATTTAGTGCACCCAAAGCATTTACGATTGAACAAAGCCAAAAGCACAGGTCGAGATTGAGGTTGAGGTTCATTTATATGCACATAATCCCAAAGCAATCCATTTTTAATACACATGGGCATTAACCTCACACATTACAGTGATTAGTATGACGTTCCAGAAAATATAGCTGAAATTAACACACTAAAGCATTCCAGCTTTTAACAAATAAAGCCAAAAGGTTGTAACAGAAAGCTTTCTGCATTTCCAAATAGTAGAATGGACATCGCATTTCCAAAAGCATCCGATGAGAGTATTAAACTCAGGCTGGTGAAGAGGACAATACTGCATATTTGTTCTTTTGGGACACTATTAAGAACTCAGAGAGAAGAAGCTATGAGGTGCGGAAACACCACAGTCCTAAGGCCTCTCTAGGCCCTAAAAAATAATACCAGTAGCAAAACAATATGTGATTCTTTTTTCAAAGGGAAAAGTAAAAGGCATACCTATGCATAGTGATGCTCCAAGAAGAGAGAGGCTCCAATGGTGAATTTTCCACCGTGGTCGCCAACTGGGAGCATCTAGAAGATCTAGAAGGAAGCAAGACAAGTTCACGCCAGCATAACATAAAAGGTAAAACATAGTTACAGTTGGTGTGATAAGATCTAAATTCCCAATAATGACACACCCAATACAGATAAATGCAGTAAAGAGAGTAGCAATGTGTGGCTCATGTCCATCTGCAACTTTGAAATAGTTAAGAACAGGGAGAATTTCATCATTGGCTATGGCTGCAAGCAGGCGTGGGGCACCTGTCATGCTTTGAAGAGCGGCACCCAAGGTTGAAAGAATGATACCAACGTAGATGATGGCAGGGAAAGGCCAGGCAACAGTAGCTGTAAGTAGCCTGCATAAAAAGTACAGTTCAGCAGTAAAAAGTGGAGAGTTTTGATGTAGTCCAAATTCTACAACTCAAACCAACATACTGACCATATATTATTCTCTTCAGCAGAAATGACCATGATGCCTAATGTATATTCAAAATAAAGAGGCAACAAAGAAATGGGATGAAAGTATCACAAAGTGAAGGAAAAAACTTAAAAAATTCTAAACTTATGGACATGTTGATACCATCCAAAGTGTACATGAGGAACCGAAAGTGACTTGCTAATAAAGCTATTGAAGACCCAGGCTACCTAACCTACTTTGAAGGCATTTAGGAATTCCCAAACCATAACCATGCATTCTCATATCATATCTTTCTTTTTCTAGCATGACAAGACATAATCCAGGCATCAGCATGATTCAAAGTTGTTAATATCTTTACTTAAAACATGATTTTTTTTTCCCATACAATCATTAAATTCAAACAGTATTTTACAATTTTTATTAATCATGCAAGTATGAGATGAAAGAATGAATTTTAATGAAAGGTAACCTGAATTAACATTGGTAACTGCATCTTTCTATAAATTTTTACAATATCTCCAATTCTATAAATAACTAGAGATTTTATAACAGAGATTAATTCTACAGAAATAAATTTTGAATAATACAATAATCAGTATGTGTGATAGAAGCCTTAGAACTAGCATAGGCCTAGTAACACTTTCTATATTTAATGCATCAGACCTAAATAGCTAAAACTAAACTAGGACCAGTAAAACTTTAGAAATCTAACAATGCATTAAGAGCATTTAGTATAAGCATTTATTGTATGTAACACACCAGCAATATAATGAGTCCTCAATGATATAATTAACAGAAACTAGGTGACAACATTATTCCAGTAGACAGTTAAGTGATGATACATTTATGCAGATATGCTTTGCTAGGTATTAATATATAACTACAAGGCACTGAAGAAAGATATAACCGATAAGTGGCCTTGCAAATGCCCGGTCACTTGACTAAAAGTTGAATATTGTTAGTTACTAGAGAGGAGGGAAGTTTGTGATCCACAGTTTAAAGCAAATATCGAGGGATTTCATTCCACATTTGAAGAGGGGAAAATGTAAGATGTTCACAGCAAGTATGAAGGCTACTTGTGTAGAAGGCCATGCAAAATACCTGTCTGTCAAGAGAGCATCTCTAGTTGCAAGTGCTCCAAAGAATAACACAGACACTAGATATAGTGCAGTGGTTGCAAGAGTTGCAGCCAATGTACCGATGGGAATTGAACGTTGTGTGTCTTTAAGTGAGGCTGATCTATTAGAGCCCGCCATAATTCCCGTTACAGCAGGGAAAAATAGGCCAACCAATGCACTGAAAGAAATTAAGAAAAAAAAATGAGAAAAGGCATAAAAAAAATTCATCTCACCCCTATTTCAAGAAAATGCATTTCCATGCTTTAAAGGAATGTTTTGTTGACACACTAGAATTGTAACCAATAGAAGTGTTTTGGTAAGGGCCCGAGGCATAGTATTGTCTAACTGAGACATGAAAACCATGAAAAATTCAACTTCTTTTAACACCCATTAGCAAGATAACTGATTGAAATGCTTACAGCTATACACAATTGCATAATGCCCAACAGTTCCAGTGATGGTAATTAAAAAGAGAATGGTGTGTGCCTTGGGAGGGTGTGGCAGAAAAGCAAAGTGTATCAAGCTTGAAGGTAATTCCAGGAACTTTAAAATCCATTAACTAGGGCAACTAAGATGATATAAATTAGATATTCGCAACTGCTGGACCATTAGGCGTTTGTTCATTATTCTTTTTTCTAGTGATGACATAAACTGTGTTTGGTTACCTGAACATGAAAAAAAAGGTGTAAAGTAGAACAATCAAGTCTACCAGCTTCTGCTCCATGGTTATGGAGCTCCAAATTAGTTTTCCATTCTACATTCCTTGAACTGTATAAGGAATAAGCATATTTCTTTCCAAACAATGTACAAAAATCTCTCATTCAAATTCAATTGCAAGTGTTCCCAACAGAAAACGGAGTTCAGATTGCTAAAACAAAGGAAAGAAACATCTTCCGGCAACTTTATTCAACAGTTGGAAATTAATATATACCAGAGTATTCTGGTATTACAATAAAACAGGAAGTACATCACTTAATAATATTGCAATCAGATCCATTTATGTTATTAACTTCAACAATCAACAAATACTATGAGATGGAAAATTCTTGTCGTAGCTTACTTGAAATTCCAGTAGACCTTTCCTTCAGGATCAGGTATGCCAGCATTATTAGTAAATTGATAATCTGAACTCCAGTTTTCTTTAAAACTTTCCAAACTCAAGCCTGTGATTCCATCTGTTAAAATCATGGAAAGAGAAGCATTTAGTTTTATTTCTCCACCAACCAATATGAAAGAACAAGGGATAAGAGTGAATGCAAGACCATGAAAACATCAATCACACATACATTTACAATTAAAGTTGACAGTTATTAGCATATAGGTTAAGGTCAAAAGTGAATCCTGATGTACCAATCAAAGAAATTGTTTGCCTTGAACTTAAATCAGCAAAGTAACTTGGCTACACTATGCTTTATGCAGAGATGCAAGTGGATAGTCAAATTCCATTGAGTTCTAATGCCACCAACAATTCCAAAGAGATCCAAAGCCACCAACCTATAAAGCTCAACACTAATAGTGTTCATCATGGAAGTCCAAACAATACTGTTAAAGTCAGAATGAATGGTTCACTGTTTATTCATTGACTAAATGTATCTAAACAATAATAAATTAATAAAAAAACACACATAAAACATGAAGAAGAACGAAGACTCAATAAACATAAGCAGCTAGATCTAAGAGAAAAAATGGTGCAAAAGCCTTCAAACAATGACAAGTAGAGGCTAGATGATAGCAATCTCCAACACTTTGACAATGCAGCACTAACCATTGACAAAGATCCTGTACAAACCGTCCTATACGAGATACAAAGATATGCAAATGAAAACTCCTTGTCTTCACAGACATAGGTAAACCCCAAAGTAGGAGTAAGAAGGATACAATAGGATGATTAATTAAAAACATTCGAAGTGAGTTAACCAATAATATACAATGCCGTCTAAATTGATTTATGAGATGCACAGCTGAACAGGGAACATATGTTTTCAACTTCACAGATGCTGCAAATCTCTGTTAGGCGAGGCAAAATCCATTTATCTCGTGAAAAGACAAAAAATACATCCAAAAGATGGACAACTAAAAGTTGTAAACATCCCAGCAAAACCAAACCCTTTAATGAACCAAAAATACATTCTGCTAGTCACAGAGCTGATAACCAAAGCATTCAATTTCCTCCTTATGAAAGATGCACTTAAGATCTAAAGCTCTATCTCAGCCCATCACTTTCAATAAACATCAAGTGTATTCATCTATAGACAGATAGTTCTAAATCAAAGGTTTTAATGTCAGAACACAATTTTAAGTTCAGGATTCATAGTTATCAAAACTGAGCTAGATAGTGAAGCTGTCAAGGTACCAGGTCACTGATTGAACTCATGAATCAGATAAAACCCACAAGTAAATTCGCAAATTTATTTATATGTTATCCATAATAATTACTAACCAAGGGTGGCAAAAGCCAACCCAAATCTATCTATTTGAAAGGGGCATGGGTCATAAAAGTGTCAGAATAAAATTTAAACGGATCACTAATGGATTGACCCAAAAATATTCTAAGATAAATGGGATGGATGGGGTTGGGTAAGGGTCACCCATCTGACCCATTAACAGATATAGCTCAAAGAATTGTAAAGCCTTCAACATCAGCCAATTCTTCTTCCCTGAGGGACTTCAATGAAGCAACATCGGGGAATTTCCCTATCGACCGACCCCATCAAATTTCATAGCTGGTTATTTGATTTGAGAGGGAAAACAAAATTTTTACTAATTTTCATTTAGCCCCTCAATTTTTGAAAAACTTATTTAATTTATTTTTCCAACGAATAAGTTCTTATTTGAAAGCTATTTATACTAAATATATTTTAGTCCCTTAATTAAAATTTTCTTTTGCAATCAAGTCCCTGCACATCAAACAGTAAAATTGGTCAAACAATTTAAATGGGTTGATGGCTAGGTTAAGTGGGTTTAAGCAGGTGTAGGTACCCATTGAAAAAATAAATGGGTCATAAAAGGGTATGCGCAGAACATTGCCCATACCTATTTTGACCTAACTCATGCCCACCCATTTGCCACCTCTATTACTAACTCAAATAATATTTATATTTAAAACATGGCATATAATATTATCAAATTTACTTTCAAGAATAATTAAAAACATAAACAGAGAAGTATTGCTAAGTTGAAAACAAAATTCTTAGAAAACAAATTGCTTCACTAGGTCGCCTGGTTGGTTCACTAGTCTGTCTGCCCAAACAAATTTTGTTTCTCATTAGGTTTTTGTCTTTAACAGTTCAATTCAAAATTCAAAATACTTTAGGCTACGATCATGAACATGGCAAGTCTTTTTTCTGATTCTGATAGTTAATATAGGTCAATGTAGCTATCAAAACTAAATTGTAAAAGACAATCGTGAATTGAAAAAACTACAGTGTAGCTAATTATTTTCCTCCAGAGTTAGAATGGATCAGGGTGTAGTCTAAAAAACACCACGTATGTACTCAACAACATTAAATTTGGTCAAGGATTTGGAACATGTACTCCAAAACATCATTCCAATGCCAGACTTCTATCGTATTTAAATGCTCAATGCATCACCCAGAGTAGCTATGACAAGTAATAGGCAAACATTACCAAGAAAGAAGAAGAAGAACTTAACACTCACCGGCAGGGTAATCCTTCTTCGCCAAAAATATCCCAATAAATATGCAGAACAACGAGAACAAAACAGGAATGAGAAAAGCAGGTGCAACTCGATTGATCATCTTCACACCACCAAACACGATAAAGCATATGACAATTGTCACAACAATCCCATAAATTTGCAGATCATGTGAACTTGGACTTTGTATGGGATGTGCAACTTCTGTTCCATTAAATGTTGTTATAGCCTCTACAGGGAAAACATGAACAGCCAAAGATATAAGTTATCAGTGTTCTTTAACATTTTGAGATGGTAAGGTTAGACTCATGCTAACAGCTACCAATCATATATAATATCAGCAGAAAACTCTGAATCTTTACCTCTGAATAGCCCAGCAGCAGGAACGGCATTTAAAAAGGTTTCTACAGCTCCCAACACATAGCTTTTTAGTAGAAGCAAATGAAAAGAATGATGTCAACACAAATACTTAGCGTATACAAATAGGCTATAAAGATAATAAAACTAATTGGAACCTCAAGTCCTAGAACATGGTCTAGGGCATTAACCATACATAACATGCTGGCATCAGAAAAGGGACAAGATATACTCACAGAGCTCCAGCAACTGCATTCCCAAGGAAGAAACATAATCCAATACTCACTCCAATCTCAGGACCAAGGGCACGACCAATGAGATAATATGGGCCCCCACCCTATATATAAGGGTCATACAACAAGTGACTTGCTTAAAAACTATTCCAAAATTGAACTTGTCATCAGAAGATAACAACTATAAGAAACTGAAAATGAGAAAAAATCAGTTGTGGTCATCAATCTTATAGAGCATCTAGCGTGAGTTAGTAAGGAATAATACACCCAGCAAACCACTACAAACAGCAGAGACTCATTTACAAGTGCAGACATGGCATCAGAAAAATCCAAGCACAGATAACCATACCAAGAAAATAATTTGGAATCAAGAATCAACCAATCCAAGGAAGATAGTTAGCTTAATTTCTTACTCCTGCATCAGGATGCCATAACACAGATATCAGTCATGCCTAGAAGAATTTTAAAGATTAACTATGTTACTGGTTAAAATAGTTATTCATTATTGAATTTCTTAATCACAGTGACAACTATATAGAGTTCGTAAAGAATTAAGAATTAGAGAAACAAACAAATGTCAGCCTGTAACAAGAAACAAGCATGTAATCTAAGCACGCTTGAAATAAAGCAAACAACATGCTTAACAAACTGTAACTCAAGAAGTGTTGTTGATGCAATGAACAAGAGAGAGGCTTAGAAATTATTTTCATTTAACTTTAAATCCCAAATAGTTTATATTTCTTGTAATTCTAGTCCATTGAAGAATACTATTTAGTTTAGAACTATTGGTGCTTTGATGCCTATAAAAGGAGCATATTTTCAGTGTGATTGGAAATATTTTGATAATGCGATTATGAGTATTTTGGTTTTGTTTGAGAGCTGCAGCCTTGAGTGTCTTTTTCTCTTTTCTCTATGTGCTATTTTCTTCTTCTGTTTCTTATTGCCTACCTACTGCACTATCAGGTAGGTAATATTTACAGCCTTAATTCAAATACTAAATTCTACTAAAACAATCCCCTAATCATCCATAAATCCACATTTATGAAACAGTAACTCCCCAAATCCCTTGTGGGACATGATGACAAAGTTGTCCTGTTGTTAAGAGATTGGGAGAATCAAAGCGTGTATTTTTTGAATAGAATGCATGATGAGTTGCATGGAAAGATTTCTAAGACATAAAGAGAAGATAGAAAAGTACAATGATAATTAATTTTCTCTATTAGCTCAAATGCTAGAGCAAAGGACAAAAAATTGTCATGGACCTCAGTTGAGGAAAAATGTTGTAGATAGAGAGGGGAAAGACAAAAAGAAAGGCAAGAGAGAGAGAGAGAGAATGTATAAAGCAACTGACTAAATAGAGGAAAGATTTCTTTTGAGGCATGGGTTTGTGCCTTTGGATCCACATCTCGGTGAAGTTGCATCACCGAGTTAAATAAAAGCATTGGCTTTAGCATTCATGCCTTGTGCCTCAAGCATGCCTAAGGCATGGTTTTAACAACACTGATCCCAACATAGTAGCAAAATTCTTGAACATTTCCCATATTTCTCAATTGGGGAAAATGCAAAAAAGAACCTTTTAGTTTGGACTATTTACATTTGAGTGACCAATTTTCAAATTTAAATTTGGACATTGAGCTTGTGCTTTCCTCTCGTAGGATTTACCCCTTTAACTATTAATTAAATCGAAGGGATAATTGCATTATCAGTCCTCAAAACTTAGATAGATGTACCTTTTCTAAGAAATCCTAATCCTCTAATTTCTAACAATTTATTAGAATGTTATCAAATATGCTATACCAAACACTTTTACACATGAAAATATACCCTACATTTTATGTACTAATCATTATCATATGATTCATCTTCTCATGATTCATCTATTCAAGTGTACCAAAAAATATATAAAATCATGAAATAGACTACTTTTTATTATTATTAAAAAATAAAACTATCCAAGACCAATGAAAAAACAGTACATGGTTGGAAAAAAAAAACATAATACATATTTAAGTTCTGTGTTTTCAATCAAGTTCATATTGATTCAAGAACCATGTCAGGTCAGCAAAGGGATAGCATTACATAAAGTTGGTCCATTTAAAAAAAATGAAGGATTACAACTCAATTACCTAAATAAAAAAATAAAAAGATGGGATGATTATAGGCAATCATATCAGCAACTTGAATTGAAAAAAAAAAAAAGCAGGTGCTAAAGGAGGGAAACCACATGCCTCTGAAGAATCAAAATTCAAAGCTCGGTCATTGCATAGCAAATTGGAAAAATCACAAGATCATCCTTTGCATTCTTCCCCTTCTCAATTTTACCCATATTTTGAACAAACCAACTAAACTATAAATTTATCATTTTAACTTGAAACTAAATGTTATTTCTATCTCAAATGTTTTTCTAACAGCTTTGATCAACATAAAGTGTTTGACAAAGGGATATTCATTGTTTGATTACTCAAACCATGATCCTAATCATGCACCAATCTGAATTTCTATTCAATATGAATTTTCAATTCAATACTTTCACAAACCTATATTGAACCACATAAAACAGCGTAACTGGTTTTATTGTTTGACTTACCAATTAATCTATTTATACTCCTCCATTTCAAAGAGTTTGTTAAATTTTCCATTTTGGGATGGTACAAAATTGTTTCCATTGTGACCCACTTTAGTTCATAGACCCCAGCAACACCATTTTTCCTTTTCTTCTCCTTCATTTTTGCCCATATCTCCTACCTCTTTTCCCCGAACACCAGTACACCAAGGGTTATCCTTCACCATCACTCCTCCCATTGGCAGTAGCCACAGTCCTCAACATTCAAACCCTTCACCACGCCCCCCTGCCATGATTTTTCAACCTCCAAAGCTCCCAAAAAGCAACTGCCATCAACAGCAAGAAAAGAGATAGGAACAACTACAAGTTACGATAGAAAGCTTATTCTCCAAACATTTGCTTTGGTATATAACAATAGATTCTCACTTCAGGGGTTGAGGAATTTTAGAAAAAAAAATGTGCATTTATTGAACACAATGTTTGAAGTGTGGTTTTGGCAAAGAAACCCATGGATCAGGCTAAGCATTTGGTCCTTTGTTTCTGTACAAAAAAATGTTTGGTTAAGATTTTGTTTTAAGCATGAAATACCCATGTCTGTTCTTTTAATCTTTGGATACCAAAATGAGATAAGATGGTGTATGCATGCTTAGTTTTGAAGTGTTGGTTAAGTCTCTTTTTATGTTTTACTTGAATATGGATTGAGCTTGATCCTTCAGTACCTGGAAAAATAAAAGAATTCTAGGCAAGTTCATGAATGGTTGCTTTAATCTTTAAAACATGAAACTTTCTTCTTGGATTTGTTTGTGGATTAGGCCTTCAAGGCCTTTTGTTTTTATAGGAGTAAACTTGGGTTGTTTTGTTAAGCCCGTTGGCTCTTCTTAGATAAGGCTTCAATTCTTTTCTTTTAAGCCCATTCAATTTCTTTGGACAAAGCTTGTGTTGGCTTCTGGTCAAGCTAGGAAGCGCAGTCCATTTGATCAGGCCAAACCTTTAAGGTCCAAAATCTAACAAGGAAAAATTGCATCTTTAGTTTCTTACTAAAAGCGTATATGGCAAACACACCCTTAAAGCAAATTTTAAGCCTGTGTTTTTTAGTTATGGGCGTGTTTGCGCGTGTTTGGCAAACACACCCTAACTTATTTTTCACACCCTTTATTTTCTTTTTTTCTTGTGTTTAGCCAAACACACTCTACTTTAATTTTAATTATTTTTCAAATTTTTGAAGGACTATTTCGCAATTAATTTTGGGCCTTTTAAATCACTTTTTGCCATTTTATATTTAATATTTAAAATTATGAACATAAATACGTGAGACGCTTTTTCAGTATTATATAAACCGGGTTTTTTTGTAAAAAAATAGAAAAACGACAAAAATCAATCTTTCAAAATATACATTTATGTTTTTTAAAATGAGCATGGCCAAGTTTCTCCAAAACAATCATGTTTGCATTTTTAATAAAAATACAAAAATATGACAAAAAGACATTGCATGATTTAGCATACCAAAAAAAATCAAAAAATAGATTTTATATTTTGTATGCATCATGGATTTAATAATAAGTTTATTAAAACCAAGAGGACTTGATCTAAATTTCAAAAACACCAAAAATTCAATTTATTTATTTTTAATATAAAGAATTAAGAACTTATACGTAAGATGTATTCCCGATATTAAAAAAACAATGCAAAAAATATATTTTGGCTTTAGAATAGCTAGGCTTGACTCGTAAAGTCATGGTTCACTCTTTTAAGGTGAACCTGCTTTAACCATTAGACAGATTAATGGTTAGAAAAACACAACAAAACCTTAGTAATAATCAAACAAATGAGTTATGCAGCTATCGTAGGTAGGGTGTACTAGGAGTGATATTGTTTTCCCTATACACAACAAATCCCATTATCCAGACTCTGAAAACCATTTAAGTTTCTAGTTACCAGAATACTAGGTGGCAACTCCGGTTTTTTTAAAACCATAAAAACACAAGAATTCTTTATTCTTTCCACACCACTCAAAATCTTGTTCCAAGAAGATGATCACCACGATGCTACATAAGTGTGATAATCCTCATGCCAAGCCACCTCCAATAAAGTGTTATAGATGCAATCAGGAAGGGCATAGATCCAATGTATGTCCTCAGAGAAGACTTGTGATCGTGGTTGAACGTGAGGATAAAGAGTGTAGAGAAGGTCATTGTATCTGGAGGAGTGTTATGAACCTGATAGTGAGGGTGAGTATGAGGATGATGATGGTCAAGCATATGTGGAGAGATGATTGTTGTTCACACCAAAAGCTAATGATAAGACGACACACCAACAATTTTTTTACTTTATTCTTGATAGCAGTAGCTACGAGAATATTATTGCTAGGGAAACCACTATTAAATTGGGTTTGAATATTGAAAAACATCCAGAATGTTACACTATAGGTTGGATTAAAAAGGTACCAAAGATAGCAGTAATTGAAAGATGTAAAATTCCTTTTTTCCATAGACAACTATATAAGGATGAAGTTTATTGTGATGTAGTTGACATGAATGCTTGTAACTTGTTTGGTAGGCCATGGCAGTATAATGTAAATGCATGGCATGGGGGACAGGAAAACATCTATAGGTTTGTTAAGGATGGGATTAATTTTACTTGGTTCCTCTGAAGAGGAATTCCTAACCAAAAGCCCAAAAGGCTGGAGGAAAGGCATTTCTTACTATTACCTAATCTTTATCAGAAATTGAAACAGATTTAAAGGAAACAAAGGAAATGCATGCTTTAATTGTGAAATTCTTGCTAAGTTGACAAGGCAGTTAAGGTCACTGGAGTTGTTAAGTCTCTATTGCAAGAGTTTCAAGAAGTTATTCCAGATGAGTTACGTGTGATACTCACACCATATTGACTTGATACCAGGGGCTAGTCTTCCAAATTTACCTCATTATAGAATGAGCCCAAAAAAAGGAGAGATCTTAAGGGAGAAAATAGATGAATTGCTAAAGAAAGAGATGATTCAAAAGAGTTTAAATCCATGTGTTGTCCCTGCTTTACTGACACCAAAGGATGGTAGTTGGCATATGTGTGTTGATAGTCGTGTCATTAATATAATCATTGTGTGATATCGGTTTTCAATTCTATGTTTAGATGACATGCTAAATCAATTGTGTGGTGCAACAGTCTTTTTGAAGATTGACTTGAGAAGTGGTTGCCATCAAATTCAACCAGGGGATAAGTGGAAAATAGCTTCCAAGACAGAGGATTGGTTATATGATTAGTTAGTCATGTCATTTAGGTTAATGAATGCACCGAGTACATTCATGAGGCTAATGAATCAGATTTTGGAATCTTTCATAAATAAATTTGTTTTGATTTATTTTAATGATATCCTTGTTTTTAGTCATAATAAAACATATCATAACGAGCACTTAAAGAGTGTTCTAGAGGTGTTGCTTATATCATATTGAGCACTTAAGGAGTGTTATGGAGGTGTTGAATATAAACAAGCTGTATGTAAATCTGAAGAAGTGTAGCTTCATGACCAGCAAGCTGTTATTCTTGGGTTTTGTAGCAAGAGCTGATAGAGTTGAAGTCAATAAGGAGAAAGTGAGGGCAATCCGTGATTGGCCCATGCCCACGACAGTTAATGATGTGCAGAGTTTTCATGGCTGGGCTACTTTTTATAGAAGATTTTTCAAGATTTTAGTAGTATTGTGGCACTAATCATCGAATGTTCGAAGGAAAGTTTAAATGGGGTGAGGAAGAACAAAGTTTTGCCTTAATAAAAGAGAAGTTATGCAATGCTCCAGTGCTTGCTTTACCCAACTTTAACAAGTTGTTTGGGGTTAAATGTGATGCTTGTGGAGTAGGTATTGGAGGAGTTCTTTCCCAAGAGAAATGTCCTGTAGCCTTTCCCAGTGAGAAGCTAAATGAAACTCATTTGAAGTGGACTACCTATGATAAAGAACTCTATGATATGGCAAGGGCTTTGAAAGTTTGGAAGCATTATTTGATTAATAGAGATTATCTTGTATTCAGATCACGAAACTCTTAAGTCTCTGAATAATCATAAACAAATCAATATGGATATGATGGCCAGGTGGATTACATTCCTTCAGAAGTTCAATTTCAGTCTGAAGCACAAAGTTGGAGTTCAGAACAAAGTGGTTAACGCATTAAGTAGGCAAGTTGCCCTAATAATCACTTTTCGTAGCGAGATTATGGGTTTTGGGTGTACGAATGAGCTATAGGTGAAAATGTTGCTTTTCAAAAGATATGGTATAAGTGTTCTAATGGTTGAGTTGATGGAGATTTCCGTATACATGGATGGTTATTTACTGAAAGGTAATCGATTGTGTATCTCTCGCACATCCCTAGGCGAGAAATTGATTCGAGACTTGCATGGCGGATTAAAGGGTCATGGAGGAAGAGATAAAAGAGTGTCAGCTTTGGAAGATAAGTACTGTTGGCCTCAGCTCAAGCATGATGCCAACAAATTTTTTCAACATTCTTTTACTTGTCAAACAGCTAAGGGGCAATCACATAAAATTGGCTTATACATGTCTCTACCTATATCTGAACATATCTGGAAAGATATTTCCATGGATTTTTTGTTAGGTCTTCTACGAACTCAGTGAGGAATGGATTCTATTTTTGTTGTTGTAGATAGATATTCAAAGATGACACACTTTATACCTTGTAAGAAAACTATAGATGTGATCAGTGTGGCTGGGCTACTTTTCAGGGAGATAGTGAGGTTGCATGGTGTTCCAAAATCCATCACGTGTTATAGAGATACCAGGTTCCTTAGTCATTTTTGGCTAACTTTGTGGAAGATGTTAACTACTCTTTGAAGTTTAGTAGTGTTGCTCATTCACAAACTGATGGCCAAACAAAATCTCTAAACAAAACTTCAGGCAATCTGATTCGCAGCATTTATGGAGACAAGCCTATACAGTGGGATGTTGCATTGACTCAGGCAGAATTTGCTTACAACAGTTCCAAGCATAGTGTTACTGGCAAGACACCATTTGAAATTGTGTACATGAAACCTCCAAATCATGTACTCGATCTACATTCATTGCCTAAAGCTACTAGGTTTAGCAAGTCGGCAAAGAATTTGGCTGAATAGGTGCAAATTGTGCATCAAGAGATCAGGAGAAAACGGGAAGAAACAACTACTAGAAATAAGCATGCATCAGACAAGCATAGGTGGGTTAAATTGTTTCAAGAAGGAGACATAGTCATGGTTTTCTTGCATAAGGAGAGGTTTTCAGTAGGCACCTATAATAAACTAAAGATGAGGAAGTATGGTTCGTACAAGGTGCTGAAAAAAATCAATGGCAATGCTTATGTTATTAGTTTTTTTGATAGCATGGGCATATCGAAAACCTTCAATGTTGCTGATCTTTACGACTATTTTCCAAATATTGAACTCAACTCGAGGACAAGTTTTTCTAAAGTGGGGGTCTCCTGATGCAACATATAGCGAAGATAAAACTAGGGTTCTCAAGCTCTAAGGTTACAGACCAAATTGTAGAGAAAATTCTATGGTATTTTTATTGATTCTAAATAATAGTATTGATCTCCATAAAATAAATTAGGCATCCCTATTTATATTAGTACTAAAATCCTTTATAAAAAATGATTCCTAATTAAAATTTACCTAATTAATAGAATTCATCCAGTATTAGAATTCCTAAATAGTAAAATACTAATTAAATTAAAAGTCTTAAGTTAAGAATGAAACAAATAATTAAAATCTAAAATTAACTAGGAAATTAATTAAAACAGGAAAACAGTAACTTCATGCTTCAATTTGGACCATAAATTCTTGGGATAATTGTTCTACATCAAAATTGTTCAAAAAGAATCCTCGAATGAACCAAATAAATTAAAAATCACAACATTACCATGCTTCTCTTGACCAAACAAGTATTAGACAACTAACATCAACCCTTGTGGTGGAAGCACATTTAGGGTGGTCATGCAATATCCAGTAGATGCAAAGTACCACCATAAAGAAATAGAAAAAAAAGGGTAAATTAAAACAGTATATCTCTTTTAGTAAGATCCAGGGTAATTTTTTCAAAAATAACTACCGATTAGAACTAATTTATTAATCATGTTTTCACTTATGTCCCTAATATGCTCAATCTAAGAGCTAAAGAGCTATCATTGAAAATCGATCCCATATTTTCATTGAGAAAGAATTATTTAACATTTAACAAACCATTAAGCTAGTGTAGAAAAAGGCTGTGAAAATAGCCTTGTAGATACTAAAACCCAACAATACTTTATCCAAAACATAAGTAAGAACTGATTTAATAATGTCATAACTGATACTTACCTTCATTGCACCATTAGTTGCAATAGCGCTTAGTGAAATCCCGGTTAGGAAAGTACACAAACCACAAAATGCTACCAGCACCAGAGATTCACCTATGCCAGCCATGCCAACAATCCTGTAATTTTTACAAAAACATAAAGCAATCAAAAACTATTGTATGAGAAAGCATTGGCATGAAATTAAATGTGCATCATCAACATCCAGTCAGTCTGAATGGAGAGAGGGGGAGGATGTAATCAACATCATTTAGTACAACTAGATTCAGATTAAATCATAGGAAGGAAGTAGGACCAGCAATTTGTTTTGAATATCACAGCTGTTCCTAATTTTCATTTGGTTATATAAACCCCATTCTGAATAACCTTTGATGTATGATTTCTGGCACAAGTCAATGTAAAGCCAAAACTTTTCCCCATCTTACCTCTACAAGCATCTAGCCAATTTCAAAACTGATTATTCTAGATTTACATTTTATACATAGTTGTGAACTTAAGTCTCTTAACACATTTTTTTCCTTCCCACTAACAAAAATGTAACTGACAGATTATCTATTTAAAAATAGTTGACAGAGTTTTTGAAAAAATTAACAAACTTGAAGGCTTTAAAAAAACACTAACTATATCAAAGGCCAGCAAGCCAATTAATAAACCAAACCTGAATGTCAATTTATTTTCCTTTACCTCAAGCTTGATTACAACCCACCATGTCCATATAAAATTAAAACCTTCAAGAATCTAAATACAACACAACTTATAAATGTCCATGTTATAGGTAACTTGAATTTTACAATCAGCTCCAGGTTCACGAGAGGACATCATAGTCCTTTATTCAATTGATAGTTAGACCACAACTTATAAAGAAGAAATGGAAAATATGGGTATATCCAAAAATGAGAACTCAGAGCTCTCAATTTGTTATCACTTTTAAATAGCGTTATTAGCATGTCCAATAAACGGGTAGTTCAAGAGAAAAAAACGAGACATTAGTTGAATGATTTATTGATATTAAAAGACAATTCAACCATATTTCTCAAAGAAACTTGTATGATGAATACATATGTGAGAGAGAGAGAGAGAGATGTGATTAAATGCAGCACTTTGTGAAATTAAAAAGTATTCGACTGGATAGATTTCTCCTTCGAATTTCAAAACTTCATTGCTATCAATAAAAAGCAAGAAACAAGGTGGATGTACATATCTGCAAAGACCCTATAATCACTCACATTAAAACAAAATGCAGGTGCGGATAAAGGGAAGCTAAAAGGAAGCATCACGCGAGATAGTTACCAAGAAAACCGAATATAGTAGATAATTCCAAGTATGTTTTGCAAGCATGGGACGAAAACACCCATCAACGTTCCCAGTTTAAGATCATTATGCTGCATTGATGTATCAATAAAGAAATAAATCATAAATAGTGGATGAAAACTAGTAGTGAGAAATTGCTAAAAAGAAAGGGAGCAGTAGCAAATACCCCTGGGCGATCTCGATCAAAGGTGACAGGAGCATCCTCACCATCCCCCCTGGGACTAGAAGGTGCGGCAACTTGCTCCCCTGTCATACTGGAAAAGCAAGTCATTCAACAATAATGTAGACAGATGTACAATAAAGGAATGAACGAGGTAAGGTACCTCTTAAGACCAAGAATGTTGACGAGGGAATCAAAACCAAACAATTCCAATCTGTGCTCTCTTTCTGAACCATTTGTATTATCATTCAAACGATCGGAATTCGTGTTTGTTTTTTCTTGGGAAGAAGATCCGGGAGGAACGGAGGACATCTCAAGGACGGCGGGATCGTGAGCCACCACAGGCCTGTATTTGCGACCACTCTGCTTCGTGTGGAATTCGTCTTCTGACCCACCACCTTCAATATCTCCGTTGTCCATTTCGTTTTGGCTTTCCAAGATCTAATCTTAGTCTGCAAGTATATGTCTAGGTATTATACACTATCTACAGCTACTACAGATCCAATTCCAAACTGAAATGGTAGATCTCTCCAAAAATGCATACGATTGATACAAAACAGTTCTAGAGAGAGAAAAGAAATAAAGAAACGTAATTGAAAAGTAATTAGAAGAAGATTTTGCTCTCCATGGACTATGTTCTACAAATCAAAATAAGGGAAGACAGATTCAGACCCCCAAAAGCCAATTGTTTTTGTTATGTTTGGAGGTGTCCTCGTGTATTTATTTTGAAAAAAACAATTTATATCTTATTATAATTTTAATATATATATATAAAAGACACCCACAACACAATACAAACTAAAAAAATATTATTTGAAATATTAAAAATGATATAATTCGATTTGACAGGATTAAAGTTTCGTTCCACAAGTGAAATAAATAAATAAATGTATTTTATTATCAATATCAAATAAGAAATGAAAATAAAAAAATGGAATGTGATTTTATTTATATAAAAAAATAATATATATCATCTTATACTCTTTTTAATTGTAATTAAATTATTGGTTATCCTGTCAATCAAATTAAATTTTTTAATGTTAAAAAAAATATTTGTTCACGTGATCGAAATCATTTTATAAAAAACAATAAAAATTATAAATTTTTATTTTTAATAAATTAAATATTAAAGGTTGAGATTGAGATTTAAAAAGAGAAGTTGAAAACAAATAAAAAATAAAAAAAATAATTATAAAACTTAATTTATAAACAATTTAATATTAAAAAACAATTAAGTTATTGGAGGATGAAGTTGAAAAACAAATTAGTTGAAAAAGAATCCAAAAAATGAACCTAATCAACCTAGATCAATTTATTAGGTTTTTGACTTGAGTCATAAGATCGAAATGATCTTATAAAAAGAAAAATATATATATAAAATCCAATTAAAAAAATATTTAATTAAAAAAGGCACAAAATAATAAACGGGGTCAATCAATGTTAACCTACTAAACCCACGACCTAGATTATGAGATAAACATAATTTCATAGAAAAAAAATACAAAGCAACCTAATGCGATCCAAGCAACACTAAAAGATCTGTTAGAGGTTCTAGTTAGTCATATGACAAGACTTAGGGTTAAAAGGTTTAAAAAGGTTTTCAATAGATTTCTTTATTATACGTAAGCTACGATAGTCTTCAAAAATATATTAAATAATAAAGGATAAGCCTTGATTAATTTAAGAGATTTCAATAAGATATTAAATAATGGACTTCAAAAAGATTTGTTAAATGTTCTAGTTGGTCTAATAACAAGACTTATGGCTAATAGGTTCAAAGAGGCTTTCAATAGATTTCTTTAAGATGCGCAGGCTAAAATGAACTTTAAGAAAATATTAAATAATGAAATACAAGACTTGATTAATTTAATTCATGTTCAAGAAGAGCCTGTAGTTGGGACATTCATACATTACAAAAAAATTCAAATCTGTCACTTTTTACCTTTCATTACTGTTTTGATTGTTTTGATTATAATTGGATCTATTGAAGAAATGTAAATGCAATTCTAATTGCATTGGAAAGTAAGCATCCATGACTTTCCAGTGACATACGAAACGCCTTTTAGTTCATTAATATGAAAGAGAACCAAACATTTAAAGTTGAACTTTAATTATGTCAACAGATTACAAAAACAACTTTAGTCTTATTTAAATTAGTTAGGCTATTGTTTTATTTATATTTTAGTTATTATTAGGCTTTTAAAATATATTAGGGCCCTTATTTAAATTTAGGTTCATTAGTGTTACACGTATGCGGCATTACGGTGATCGTCCTCTCGGGTTAGGATTTTTGTGGTTGTGAGTGGAAATAACAAGAATTTCTTGTCCTTTATCAATAAAAAAAGGGATTAGAGACACCACATAATATTTTGGTCATTGAAAACCCTAACTGGTCTCAAAATCTAGAAAAGCGAACTGAATGTGTATAGGAAGAGCGTATCACCCTAGTACACCTTACATAGAGTAACTTGTATTGTTTATCTGTCTAATATAAACTAAGATATTGTTATGTTTTCTAACTGTTAATCTATCTAAGGTTTAAAAAAAGTCATCCTCGGTAAGGAGGTCATTATCTTATTACGTTAAAACTTAGCAAATCTAATATCAAAACATGTTTTTTATATTTTTCTTTTAATATCAGGAATACATCTTACGTATAAGTTTGTAATTCTTGATATTCGAACAAACAAAATAAATTTTTTGGTATTTTTAAAATGTTGGCCAAGTTCTCGTGGATTTCATAAATTAATTATTAAATCCAAAAATACATGCAAATATATCAACAAAACTATTTTTCTTGAATTTTTGTATTTAAAAATGTTAAATCATGCCTTATATTGTTTTTGTTATTATTATTCAAGCAAATATGATTTTTTTTTTAATTTATGAGAGACTTGACCATATGTAATTTGAAATAAAGTTGTATTTTTAAAAGAAAGATTTTTTTTTTGTTTTTATGAAAGGAAATTAATTTATTTAATATTGAACAAGTACCTCGATTGTAGGTCACAATTCCAAATATAAAATAGGAGGGGGAACAAAAATGTGGGGAACTCAAAATTAATTCCAAATAATCTTCCAAAAATTTGAAAATTTATTAAAATTAGATTAAAGTCATGTTTGGTAAAAACACATAAATGCATTTTAATCAAGCTATTTAGTCAAGATATCATCTCAGAACAAACTATTTATTTATTGTTCAATTTAAAATCAAGCAACATCAAAAATCCACACAAATCTTATTAATTTCACGAATTTCCTTCAAATTTATTAATAAATGAGTGTTCATTTATTAAAGGTAAAAAAAATATCTAGAATCTAAGATAATGATTTGAAATTTAGACCTAACAATAGGATCTAATTTCACTTTTAAAATACCAACACGAGATCTAAAAGAAAGGTAAACAATAAATCTCTTTTATTATGCAATTTGTATTCTTATTTTGAAAAAATTTAACTTCACAAAAACAAAACTCTTTTAAGAAATTTAACATACTTTGATAATTCTACAATGAAAACAAAATCTTATATTTTATTTTGAAAAACTAAAAGTGTTAACCTCTAATGAACAAAACCCTTTTAAGGATTATATAACTTAGATGTTAACTTTTGATTAAAAGAAAATAAAATTTTATTTACATATTTTTTTAGAGAAAAAAGTTTTATATTTATTATTATTTTTTTACGACAAAACTCAACTCTTTAGAAATAAAAATCTTTTAAGGATTATAATATTATTAAGTCCATAATAACCGATCAATATTATGCAATGAAGTCTACACAATTAACTATAACGAAAAGAGATTAATGTTTCACTGTAGTGTGGGCTACTATTCACTATGAGTGAATTCACTATGCTACACTGTGGATGCATTGTGAGTGCTTTCACTGAGGACTGCACTGTTTGGCAGGGGTGTGGTTGGGCTGGAGGGTTGGGCGCCAGCCTGGAGGCAAGCCCCCTAGCGCTCGGTCTACCCGGCCTTGGGGCTGGGGGCAGACTAGGCTCCAGGCGCGTCGCCACCTGGCGCTTGGGCAGCACCACCCCAAGCCCACAGCACAACGTCACCTGGCGCTTGGTCTACTTGCTCTTGGGTGCAGCCCAAGCGTCACGTGGGGCTTGGGCTGCCTATACTTTTAGTGTAATTACAAGTATTGGTATTAAAAATATTATTATTAGTTTTCTTATTATTCTTTTTTTAGTATAATTAATTTTTAGAGTATTAATAGTAAAAATATTATTGTTTGTTTTGTTGATATTTTTTTTGTATAATTAATATTGAAAGAATTATTATATTTTTCTTAATATATTTTTTCGGTATAATTGATAGTATTGGTATGAAAAATATTATTATTATTTTAGTCTAATTAATAGTGTTGATCTCAAAACTATTATTATTTGTTCTATTAATATTATTTTTTAGTATAATTAATAGTATTAATCTCTAAAATATTATTATATTTGGTGTTATAATTAATATGATTTTTATAATAATTCATATTATTGCTACTAAAAATATTATTATTTGTATTATAAAATTTTTAGTATTTTCATTAAAATTTATAAGAACATAAATATTATTATCATCATTAATAAATTTTAAAAAACTACTATTTCTATGAAAAAAACCTCGTTGGGACACGTGGCGCTTGAGTTCCCTCATGAGGACAAACAGCCCAAGCACCACGTGGCGCTTGACCTGTTTCCTCTTAACTGCAGTCCAAGTGCCAGGTGACGCTTTGGCTTGGGCACTCACAGGCATAGCCCAAGGCTAGTCTTGGGCCTGGCAGGGCAGGACCCAAAATAGAATTGGATCCTGGCCGCTGGCAGACCAAGCGCCACGTGGCGCTTGAGCAGCACCACCCCAAGCCCGCAACATGGCACCACTTGGCGCTTGGTCTGCTTGCTCTTGGGTGCAGCCCAAGTGCCACGTGGCGCTTCGGCTGCCTATACTTTTAGTGTAATTACAAATATTAGTATTAAAAATATTATTATTAGTTTTCTTATTATTTTTTTGAGTATAATTAATTTTTAGAGTATTATTAGTAAAACTATTATTGTTTGTTTTGTTGATATTATTTTTTTAGTATAATTACTATTAAAAGAATTATTATATTTTTTCTTAATATATATTTTTTCGTATAATTAATACTACTGGTGTTGAAAATATTATTATTTTTTTATTCTAATTAATAGTGTTGATCTCAAAACTATTATTATTTGTTCTCTTAATATTATTTTTTTGGTATAATTAATATTAAAATTATTATTATATTTTTTCTTAATATATTTTTGTAGTATAATTAATAGTATTAATATAAAAAATATTATTATTTTTGGAGTTATAAATAATATTATTTTTATAATAATTAATAATATTTATACTAAAAATATTATAATTTGTATTATAAATATTATTATTTTCAGTAAAATTTATAAGAATATATTTTATTGTAATTAATATTATTAATAAAATAATTGATGAATTTGGAAGAAAATATTATATCATTCACTAATTTTACCAAATCTAGGTTTTAGATTGACTGATTTAATTCGAGAATTCTTGACTTTTACGCTTTCTCATGTTTTGAAAAATAGTAGATCATAAATGACTACCAAAAAATATGTCAAAAATGGTGACTAGCTCCAACTATCGATGCTTAAATGCTTGGCTACTGAATTTGTCTCCATTAGGGCACGAACTAATCCGTTTCTAAACATTTGGCTAACTCATGGCACTTATCAGGATTTAAAGAATAATCGATAGTGGTTGTTTTTTAAATAATTTTTTATATTACAATATAAGTTAATGATATTTTTTTATTTTTAAAAATTATTTTTAATATCAATATATCAGAACGATTCAAAACATATAAACCATATTTAATTTTAGTAAAAAAAAAATTGAATTTTTTCAGAACATGATTTGCACCACATTCCCAACTAAAATAAGTTCGGGATCTAGCTTGGCATAATTCAAATAGGCTCAGGTCATGTTTCTAATTTTTTTAAAAAATTAAAGGTGAACTCGTAATGCAACGCAAACTAATTAAGTCCCAATATAATATCAAAAACTCGTTCATACATGAAGGAATATCGTTAACTTATTACAAATAATTCAACATAACAGAATCAATACAGGCAAATATAATTTACTGCAAAATCATACACACATCATAAATTAATCAAAGTAAAATAAATAACAACATACAAGCAAATACATATTCACAAATAAAAAATCAACACATATGTTATAAATTATTCTAAAATAAATAAATTATATATTGGAGTTCAAAATCAATCTTTGCAGGCTGGAGTTGGTTGGAACTAGACTGGAACTACTAGAACAAAGGAGAATAATAGCAACGAGTGAGATGCACGCGCGGACAGGTGAGCTGGACTGTGGAGCGTGCATTTTATCTATTTTTATTTTATTTTTGGTCCATTGGGCAGCTTGACTACTTTTAATATAATTTTCACTTCCTAATGCATATCTAGAATCAAATATTTTTCGATAATTGTGGGAAATTAGCTTCAGATACAAGTTTTTATAACTTTTGTTTTTGGGAAGCAATCGGATATGATTTCATTAAGCACTGAGAAAAGAAATTACGTTGTTTAGGATGGAGGGTCGAACAGTTTCTGGAACCTCTTCCATGAATTCAGGCTCAACATCTGACGGTCTAGTCAAGTTGGGCATACAATGAGCAGCGGCATTGCTATTTCTTCAGACATGCACACGAGAGAAGCTCTGAAACTGATCGGTAACATCCTCTGTAATGACATACAGGTAGCTGTCATCTACCATTTTGGTTCCAAGGATTGTGGCATGCAATCTGTCTTCAAGAATAACATTATGAAAGACTAGAATCGACTGCAGCTGTCCTACCAAACTGTGACTTCTATGATGACCCCCAAACCTCCACCTCGTTGCTATGTATCCATATTTTAAGTACATTTGTTTTATGTTTTGCAAGGAAAGCAGGATCTAATCTAGGAAAAACTTCAAACCATGCAGCACAAACGTTTTCTGACCAAATTAAGTTTCTCATGTTTTTTCCTTTTCTTGTCACTTTTCCTGCGCAACATATCTTCCGCTTTACAATATTATAACTTTATTTCCCCTTAAAACTGGGCATGCCTTTGCTCAATTTTATAAATTGCTGCACTGCTAGTAGATCCGCGCCCCAAACCCAAGCCACAGGATTTGATGGTATCATGACATCCTGATAGTCAGATGATACACACCCCCTCCTCCCCACATCCCAGAAAAATAAAAAATATAATCTAACCAACAGCTGTCTCTGTGAGCATGAGAAAGTAAGGTTAGTTGATCGGATGTGAATGGAGAATGAGAGAGAGAGTGGGAGAACATGATACTGAAATAACGAGGACTGCTGCGACCGTCTCCATTACAAAGCAAATCTAAGACAAAGTGAAAGACGCAGAAGGGTAAGCGCATGAGAGATACACAAACAAGGATGTGCAATTTTAGTTTCTAAGCCACAATCCAAAGTACAATTAATACGATTAAAGATTATAATGGGAAAAGAAACAAGGCAATCGAGAAAATGTAAGATGGGGGTCCTACTCTTCTTACCCATCTGAAGAAGAATTTTTCTTGTGCTTTGCATGCCTGTCCTTGGCCTTGTCAGTCTTGGCACTTACGTTATTCTGGTTGCTAACAGACCCTTCTTGAGCACTACACATCTGAGACTTCATCTTAAATCCAAGTTTTTTAGACACATTTCCCCAAGTGCTAGAACCCTTGGTGCCACTCAATTTCTCAATCTCATGTCTCATGCTTGAACACTCCTTCTCAAGCTCAGAAACCCGCATTCTCATGTTATCCATTCCCACCTTCAAAACTTGATTCTCTCTGACAGCTGTTGTCCAGCCACACTCAGTAGACCCAGCAAGGCCACTTCTCAACTGTCTTGATCCATCAAGATTATCAGAAACCAGAAAGCAGCCAGCAATGGAAGTCCTCAGCTGAAGCTGCTCGAAGAAGAGGACTTGGACTATTATTCTTAGGGGAAGCCTCTCATTCTGTGCAGCATGAGTACAAGCTTCCAAGGAGAGCTTTTGGCAATCAATCAACCTGCAGAGCTGTTCTCTGTCAGACTCTGCCAACCATGGGTGTGACTGCAAGTTTGACCAAAAAAACAAAAATCAATGAGCTTAAATGGGCAAGTAGAATATTTTTAATCATTTTTTCTTTTTCTTTAATTAAGATTTGTCCCCAATAACTTCTTCCATAATCATTTTTTTTCATTATCTTGAAATCTCAAAACCCATTTACCAAAATTCCCTCTTAACTTGAATATTGCAATGAAATGTTTAAGTTGTTGAGTAGTGTTTAGAATTTTATGATATAAACCCCCATTTAAATTATGAAAGAGTAGCAAAATTTTCAATCAAAAACCCTGAAAACGAGAGGTTTTAAGATATTTATCTATTGTTACATGAAGTAAAGGAAAAGAGAATAAAGGAAATATTTAAAAGGAAACGAAAGGCTAGAACTGAAAAAAGGCTGAAGGTTGTTGTTAGCATTCCAGAGAATCTATCGTGTCTAATGCACATGAAAATTTGGAGTGGAGAGTTAAAGAGAGCCACCTAAGGAAAGTAGGAAATTATTGTCTGCAAGAGTGAAAAGATGCTGACTTTCAATTAATACCTTTTCAAGTAAAAAAAAAAAAAAAACAATGGTGGTAGGATGTTTGAGTTGGAATAGAATATAACAAAAAAAACAAAGGAAAAGGAAAAGATAATATGACATGGCTATAACACAACAAGCTCTTGAAAAAAAACGCAAAGGGAATAACAGATTCTACTTGGTCTTTGTTTAGTCACTTCCTGGCTTAATATGCGAGACATACAGTTTAATTTTGTTTTATGTTAAAATGAACCAATAGAAAGTTGCAAGAAATGATATAAGCTACCCATTTTCAAGATTTGTGCGATACTGAGGTGTTTAGTACCTTCAGATAAATGTCTATTGCACGGTAAAGACCATCATCTAAGGGCCTCGCATACTCAGGAACAGCAGCAGCAAGAGCTTGAAACTTGGGGAGCTTCAAATTAACATCAGGGGCAACCTCTACAAGGTACCCATCAATCAGCTTGGCTACCGTTGTGATTGGTGTCAATGATGGTGATCCAATCAACTGCCTGTCATCAACTGAACATGGAGAAGATCCACCTGTAATTTGGTCCATGGCAAGGAAGTGCTCAAGAATCCGCTGCACACAGTCAAAATTGTAAAGGGTCTCCATGGAATGAGAGAAATTGGGCATCAAAAGATCTTCAAGTGTTGCTTGATCAAGTTGCATCCCAATTCTCTTTTCCAAGTTTGCCAAACAGGAGGGGTTTGCTTTTAGAATCATGGCTGTCCGGAGAAGACCAAACAAAAACTTGGTTGGAACTAGACCCTTTTGCACTGGAAGTAATTCATCAATCTCTTCCAGTAAAACCTTCTGCTCTTCTGGCGGAGCCCCCAAAGTCACAAGCATCAAACGGGAGGTAGATTCATTGGCACCTTGATGCCGATTCAGCCCAGGTAGGTACTTTTTTGCATAGAGGGCAATGGATCCAGCAAGAATCTCCAGTCTGATTCCGTGAGATTCCATGGTGGAAATCAACCTCTTATACAGTGGTAAACTTAAAGTCGATACATCCTCATACCACCAATCTGAACTTGAATGTTTTGGTCTAGCTCCTGTGCTTATCCCATTCCACATGACACTTCCGCCAGGGCTCTGCATGGGTCCATGCTCCATCATTGGCCATCCAAAGAGATTTGGGTCAGTACAAGCCTTTGTGGTTAGTGACTCAATGCACCTCTTGGTAACATGATGTTCTTCAGCACAGGAAATATCATCACATGTTTGCAGTGCCTTTAGAGAGTCTTTCCAATTACGAAGGACAACTTGATTTAAAAATGTCTCGGTCTGTGTACTTAGATTTCCCTCCCCATATTCCTCAGTCATTTCAAGTTGTTCAGAAGCATAACGCAGATACACAACATTTGAGGCTGTAAGTTCAAGTTTCACACCATAGCAGAACTTGGCCACGAGCTCAAATGTTTTGGCACCACCAGGAATTTTAGGGAGACATATGACACATTTTTTATCTCCTTCTGACACTTCTGCAATCAACCTTTCCATAACTCCACTTCTAGAGAGCAAAGGAAACTGCATTAAGTAGTAATATCAAGGTGTAAGAATTGATAAATGGTGAAGAGCTTTTTAAAATAAACACTACTAACAAAAGCTGGATTTGGTAAGAGTGACTAAACTATAGAGAAGGACAATACTCTAATTTCAATTGACATGGAAAGCAGAATATAGGTTTATGTAGAATTGGTGCTAGTCATTTTTTCCCCATAAATTGTCCATAATATATAGTTTTTTTTTTATTTTTTAAAAACAATATGCTATTTTCTAACAGGTAAAGCAACTTATACATGATCAATTAAATTTCATTAAGAATATCCAAGTAGAGCTTGTATAAACTAGAGAAGGTAAATAGTAGAACAGTACCTTGTGAAGATGGAAGGACATCTCCTCAACTTCAACAACAATATCACTGGGAAGCCCAGTTGTACAGAACCTATATTCATTCCATATCAGACTGAAGGTTAATGAGGGATATCATACGAAATATGCGAGTCAGTTGCACAAAATAGAGATATCAGTACGTCAATGGTTAGTGAAAAAGAACAAGGATATGATCTCTTCTTACAAAAAAAACAGGAGTCTCTCCTCATAAATGAAATGATACCACAACACAGATTTAAATGAACGTTTTGGGTTCCTCTGCTTCTTTTCACGTTCATGGCAACATGCAATATATTACAAAACAATCCTATGTGATCAGTGCTTTATAATGTCATGCTTAGAGAGCAGACATTGTCAACAAAGGCAGTGCCATACACCACAGCCCCATAATCACTAGAGCCAGAATGATATAACTCGGTGGTTTTGGCTAATATACTTTGGCAGGTATAGCATTCATTTTTAAGCTGCCTGAAGAAGATCTCAAACATTTGTTCATCTTCCATATAGCAAATAAATGCAGTTCATTGTGACAATTGACAATTTCATAAGCACAGGCAAAATGCTGTAAGGTTATTCTCGTAATTACCATCCCTAATGACCCTGTACAATTAAGATTACCGTTAGAAACATTTCTTCCAACATTTAAATTCCAACATGTTTTAGCAGGAGGCATTGGTACACAATGCCTTGTAATTCCGTTAATAATAATAGATACCAAAAGGAGCAAGCAAGCATTCCATGTACAGGAGTGGAATCCATCATTAATATGATATGCCTACAATTTCTCTCCCAAGGTTGTTAAAATTAAGATGCAGCCGGTTTAAATCCCAACTGCAACCTACATATCCATTAGCTAAAGTACTTAATGGGTCACGTATTTTGTGCATAATGCATTACATGAACGTGCACATAGAAAGAAAACGTGGGTGCAGGTTAGGATGAAAACATAGAAAGAAAACGTGGGTGCATAACCCACATCAGAAAAGTGGGATCTACCAATAGTTTTTATTATAATGAGCAAGGTGCAGGTTAGGATGAAAACATGCACCTGATAAACTAATTATCTCTTCAAATAGTCAAGTTAAACAACTAATAAGGAAGCTGACACTGTGGATGGGCTCAAGGAGTGTTGTTCCTTTCTCCTTTATTATCTATATTCAGTATGGATATGGTTTTCTCCTCTTTCTTGTGAATGTATGAAATTTCTTTTGGAGAAACTGGGTGATGAGCAGATGAAGATATTGCTTATGTTGGCCTGGTCTCTATGGAAATTAATCTCGGAATGGTTTGATATTCGAACATAAAGCTCGTACCGCTCCTATGGTGATTCAGGTTGCCTCCAAGCTGATGATGGACTATAAATTGGATAATGCTAGTCCTGCTGGAGGAATTATCGGTCAGAGGCATGTTGAATTAGTACGTTGGAAATGACCAACCCTGGATGTCCTCGAAATTAAAACAGATACAGCAGTTTGTTCGGAAGGAGCTGGTTTAGGAGTTATCATCAGGAATAGCAACGGAGGTTTTATGCAAATCATGAATTTTGCGAGAATGGCCGGTGCTTCTGATATTGCAGAGGCCCTAGCTTCATGATATGGCCTTTTGGAGCTGGACAGCCAGTTGGTTGTTGGAGCTATTAATATGGAAAGTCAGCTTTTGAATTATCTGGGGTGTATAACAGCAGACAACAAGCTATTATCCTCCTCCCTTAATTTTTTCATTTCTTGTAAAAGGGATCCCAATATGGGCGCGCAGGTGCCGTGGTATGTTAGCAGTAGCTCATGGTAGTGAACAGGTGTTGAATGAGGAGTATCCTCCTGATATTTCTACTATTGCATGCACTGATCTTGAGTTTTCTTCTCCATAATGCTTAAGTTTGATTCTCAAAGAAGAAAAAGGATGCTGACACTGAAGGAAGCTATCATAGAGAAACTGGAATTGACCACCAGGGATTTAGACACGAGATCAAGAATGTTGGTACTCTTTTAGCAGGTCCATCAACCTCAATCAACTCTGTGCTACTTCAACAAACCAATCGCTAAAAATCAAAGACAATTCACCTTACCTCAACGCACCCAAGTCGAATGAGTTTAGTGGTATCAACAGCGCATGCATTGACTGGATAAAACTCGAAGCAACTTAACTATACAAATCTCATCTAAAAATTTTATTACAAGGAAAAAAAAGAGAGGCAAGGCACAAAGGAAAGCAAATTGGTAGATCTTAGCATGTATAGATGTCGTTGAGCTAATGCAGAATTTACTTTGACGATAAAAGGAGAAAAATAACGAGCTGGGCAAGAAATGAAGATCGTAGAAGAAACTAAACTAAAAGATGAGGGAGTGTTACATACCAGGCTTGCCCTTGTCTCTGAAAGGCATCACTTTTGGATCCCAGTTTCATGCAAGCCATTGCTTCAGAAGGGAAGCAAACAAATCTTCCAAAAACGCAATCTCCTAATGCAGGTTAGCTTATTCAAGACTTAAATCCTGTAATATATATCACTCTGAAAGCTCTACAACACCTCCAACACCCCCCCTAAAAGAAAAAGAAAAAAAAAAAGGAGAGAGAGAGGGTGTGTTCTTTTAGCGCAGTGACAGAAACCCACCCAGTAGGCAATAGTAGACCACTCTCAAACCGAAGCCCCCATAAAAAATAAAAAAAATCCCTCTTGAATTCCGTCAGCCAGACCGCAAATGCAGCTACTTGTCTGAAATGCCAGCCAAATCTACAGGAACATTGAGCAAACTAACATTGAATAGAATGTCTTCCCCAGACCCTGAACCCATCAAAAAACCACTCCAATAACATACACCTGCCACCAAACAAAACTCAAATCTTAAATCCTAAATCCCAATCCAAACCCACGCAGTTTCCCTTAATCAGACACTATAATATCTTTAGGTCAGAAAAAAGAAACAGACAGCAGTTTTAGGTCAACCCTTCCAATTTGCTGTGTTAACGAGAGAATATTTTGGGAATGCGGCACAGCTTGTTTTTTTAGAGTGTGTCTGTTGAAAAATATATTAAAATAATATATTTTTTACTTTTTAAAATTTATTTTTAATGCCACCAAACTAATTCAAAAATTTTAAATAAAACTAAAACAAAACATACTGCCATGCCAATCAAGTTCTTGGTTTATATACCCAGCAAATAATAACAAGAGATTCCAACGAACAAAAACCAAGTACTAATGTGCTGATGAGCCGGTGGGTGCGCTGATGATGAGTCCTCATTAATTAATCTAGTATATTCAAAGTCATGATGATATATCCAAAATTAAATAAATAACAAGAAATTATCACGACGCTAATGGCACGAATACATGTTCTCTTCCACCTGTGGGCCATATAGCTTAAAACACACTCATTGCACTTCTAGAACTGGCTGGTTACATGTCTGTTTAGCATTATAATATGATTTGAAGAAGAATTATAAACTATAACTTGCAATGATAGAATTCATATAATTATATAAAACTGGGGTGCCTGTCTTAGAACTATAATTAAAACAAAACAAGAATTCAACCATGTTTTATTATACTCCTTAACAATAAGGATCAGAATATTTATTTCTTTATGAAATAGAAAAGAGTGTGGTAGTGTTTATTAAGTATTCTTTAACAGGTGTTCCGAACCAGACATCATCATCATTAGCACAGGGAAGATAGAGACTGCCGACTACATCAACTTATTGCAGGTTGACCATGTTGGTTCGGGTGGGCGATTTTATGTTTAATTTAACGACAACGGACATTTGAGGTTACAGCTATCTGCTTCGTCCAGCTAGGCCATGTGCATGCGTTTCTTCTTTCCATGCAATAATTAAAAAAGAAAGAAAGAAGAAGAAGCAATGCTAGTGCTCAGTAAACACATTGAATGAATGGACAATGTCCCTCGCAAATACACGAATCATTTGCATGCGTGTGATTGTCAGTGGAGACAGATTCATGCCTTGTGCATGTAGATTCTAGAATTTAATACGAATTAATTTCTTACTTAATAAAATAATAAAAAACTACACAAGAAATAATTGAATAAAATTATAAAATAAAAATTAAGTAGAGATACATGATAAAATACACTTGGAAATTTAATCCCAAATAGTGGTAGGTAACAACTTTGTAAATCAAATAGAGTATGAAAGTCTTAATTTAGTTTAATAAGTTTCTCAACATACATGAGCATAGAGAAAATAATTATTTTTAATTTTTTTAAGATTTCTAGATATACCATTAGAAAATTTAAAGGTAGTTAGAATTTATATAAAGATTACTTGAAAACAAGTACTCAAATATATACAACCCTTACAAATGACATTACTTGATATAATAAGATGAAAGGTGACCAGATAAGAAAGTATTTAGAAGATCATATATATTTGGCCACTTATACAGGGTTATAATGTCTTATTCAATAGCTAATTTAAAGTTTGATAAGAAGTGTCGTAACTCGATTTTTACCTCTTATTTTGATTAAGTTTTCAAAAAATATAAAAACTCCTTAGAAATGCATTTTCAACATGATTTGTCCAATTTTAGGTTGTTTTATGATTTTTAACCTTTTAACTTATCATATGCATGCATTTGATGAATTTTATATATATAAAAAAGAAAATAAAAGCAAATAAAAAGTTTAGTGAGCATAAAAACAATTAAAGAGAGGATATGTGACAAACATAAACATTGCAAACCCCTTCTTCAAGAAACTTAAAATGATAGGATAAGGGAGAATAAAGAATAAAAAAGGAATATCAAGTATGAATTTTAGATAGTATAAAACAATAAAGAAAGAGAAAAAATCTTTTAGTAAAAGAGAGAAAAGGAAAATTTTTTAGGGAAGAATGAAATGAAGTGAGAAAAATGAAAAAGGTGTGCAAAGAGAAATAGAGAAAGAGAGAGAAAGAAAAAGAAAAGAAAAGAAAAGGCAAAGAAAACCTTTGTCTTCTTCCCTCCTTTAACCATAACAAACCCTAGCCACCTTGCCACCAATTCAGCCTTCACCACCATTCGTCAATCAAGCCACCACTTTATCTCTCTCCACACGTCAATCACCACACTACCTTTCTTTCTTCTCACTGTCAAAGAACCAATTCAACCCAATAACTTAAGCTATTTGGTTGAGATGGTTCTTTGACATGGTATCAAAGCCTTGATAACCAAGCGGTCATGAGTTCAAATCTCACCATCCCCATTTATTTGATAAAAATTAAGTATAAGATAACGTGGGCCTGTGCAAGTTTCAAGCTCAAAGGGCTTTCACTTGAGGAAATGTGTTAAAGAATAATATAAATCATATCCTAGGACCTCACATAACAGCTTAAGCTATTGGGTTGAGATGGTTCTTTGATACTTACCAACGACTGCCTTTATCCTTTTCAACTCCATAACCATTATAAACATATTAACCTCATCTTACCATCTTCAACAGCCACCAACCATTTAATGTTGTCCACAATAGCTTAAACTCCATCATACTAGCACCTTTACCATCCAAAACAACAACATATAAAAATGAGAGAGAAGACTAAGAGAGAGGAGAAAAAAATTGAACCTTATACTAGCTAAATCTCTTCATCGAGTGGTGTTTGACCTCACCTCTAGCATATGAATAACAAGAGAAGAAAGGAACACTTGATCTTTCACTAGACATGACACCTCACCTCTTCGACATGTGTAATCACGTGCCACAGTCTAATAATGTTGTTGGTGCATGAGATACAATTGCTAACACTATATAGTTTCCCACTACTACTGGTCATTATTCCAGACGTTCTAGTCAACCCCAACTCTAGAAGGTCGATTCCAAACCTCAAATGCATTTTATTGATTATTTTAAATAATTTTTAACATGTTATTGATTTTTTTTTATGAAAGTTATGATTAAGAATTTGAATGTGGTTAATTTTAATATGTTATTGATTTTGATGCATTTTGTGATGAGGTTAACATTATTATGTGGTGACCTTGGGGTATAATGTTGAGAATTTATTTTATGGTGAAATAAGGTTGGAATCAATACTCTGTGATGGGGTTAGGAGTGTTGATTTGCAACTGGTTTATCTAAGGTGTAATGATTTGGTCTCGGTGTGAAATTTAATATGTGTTGATGTGTTTTTGAATTTGTTATATTGTGTGGATGTTATTTTTATTGTGCGGTTGTGATTTTTTTGTTATTTATGTTGATGCTTATTTTTTTTTTGTGATGATGTTGTTTTTGACTTCTTGTGTTATATCATTATAGATGATATTGGTCGATAATGGTGTAACACTTATCATAATACCCCTAACATGATCAAAAAGATTGGTCATAATAAATCTAACACGCTTCTCTCAATTCCACCAAAGATTGATGATATAAAGGCTGAGGTTCACAACCCACTGATTGAAGTCAACTTAGAAACCAAAGATGAGCCTAGACTAACCTATGTAAGTGAAAATTTGTTAGATGACTATCATGAGAGTCTGGTATCATTACTTTATACTTATAAAGATTATTTCGCTTGGGACTACGATGAGTTGTCTATGCTAGACAAAAGCTTGGTTGAACATCCATTTTTAATCGTTAAGGCTAGAAAATATTGTAGTGTAATTATAGTTTTACACATATAACCACCAAGAGGAGGAGCGTATGAATAAGAACTATAGATTGTACTAGGATTCAGGATGTAAAATCCTTATAACCAATATACAATTTATATAGGACTAGTGTTTATAATTTATGTGGAACTCGATCTCTATAACATTATAAAAAATTCATCTAGTAGTTGGAAACGATGGCCAACCCCATCAACACATATTTTTCTTTGCAATTTTTTAGATAGTGCTATACTTTATCTTTCTTGCAATATACTTTCATAAATTACAACTTTCTTTTACTTATCACAAATTCCATCAATAGATTGACATGTCTAATGAGATAAATAATTGATCGATTATTAATTGATCAATAGATTAACACAACTAATGAAACCAATTTATTATTTTAATAAATTGGCATGCATGTTAAGATAAATTATTGATCATTATTGGTTATTAACATACCAACAACACTCAAGAAATCTTTCTTCTCGTACACGCGTCAAGTCCATTCAAACACAACTACTCCTCAAGCAAAAGTATCTAATCATTTAACTGTGATATCTATAACTTAGAGTCTAACTCTTTTGTTCAATTATGAAAAAAAACAGAAAAAGGCCATATGTTGCAACATCTATCCATTATTATGAGTTTCACAATATTTGATGAGATTTATTTATTTTTATTTATGATGTATATCTGTTTAAAAATTTTGGAGTCACCACCAACAACCATTACTGATGATGTGGCTAGTCACCTGAATCTACTTATTTTAACTAATTATTATTTAGCTAAAAACAAACATTATCTGGTTCGCAAACAATTAATTATAGGCTTGAGAGTTTGTTATGCATATGGAAGTTTATAACACCTTCAGTGCCCAAAAAATTGGTGTCCAGGATTATTTTGACATCATTTAAAATTGTAGGCTTTTCAACTATTTATTGAATAAAATAAAAAAATCTCTTATTTAAAGTTAGAAATACATATTTTATTTTATTGACAAGAATGATTTAATTAATATTGAAAGAATATTTTACTTGTTTACTATAAAATATTTATGAAACATATATCAATTCAAAAATTCTTTACTTTTCTAAAAATTTTATATATTTAAGATAACAACTTTTCCAAGTGAACAATAGAGATTTCTTAAATTTATATATTTAAAAACACAACAAAGCCTTAGCAAAAAGCAAATAAATAAGCAATGCAACCGAACTTTGGTAGGGTGTACTAAGGGTAATATTGTCCTTCTTATATATAATCAATATTCTTATCCAGACTCTAAAGACCAGTTAGGATTCATAATGACTAAAATACTAGGTGGCAAATCCAAACCTTTTAAACCATAAAAGGGCAAGAATTCCTTATTCTTTCCACACCATCAAAATCCTGATCTAGAAGGATAATCATCGTGACATCGCACTCGTGCGACACATACTCTTCCCTTTTCTTTACTTACCTATAAATACCCTTAAATGCCAGCAAGCTCCCATAAACACACCTTGATATCCTTGCATGATCTTGTAGGCTTAACTCAATGTGAGGACCAAAACTTGTTTTATAAAAGATCTTTGCTAAAATGATTTCAAAAAATTGAACTTGCTTTTGATTTAAAAAAATAATTCAATATTTGTCTAAAACAATGTTTTGGCATCCTGTTTATAAGATGGTAAATGAATTAAAAATTTAATCATGCAATTCTTACCCTAAGGTGATTAACAAAAAAAATATTATTTATAATAAAACAAAAACTTGAAAAAAAACCCATTAATTAACCAAACACCATGTTTCTATGTTTCTTGATTCGTGTTTTAGCTGTATATATAATGGTATGTAGTGGATTCAATTGACTTGGACTCATAAAATTAAGTTCTTTATAAGTTCAAACCATTATAGTGGACAAGGTCAAAATGTATTGGTTTTAACTGGTCATGCTTGAAATGAGAAAAAAACTATCTTTGTTATCCCTTACATATTCATGTATTTATTGTAGTTCCCTTTGAGCATGAGAGAAATTTTCTTTATAAAAATCTTGACTTAAATCACACTCCAGACTAGAGGCAAATAGGAGCTTAGTTATTGAGAAAATGATGTTATAAATCCAATGAGAAAAGAGCCCAAGAAACTCAAATATAGAGGGGCATTCCTGAAAAAAAAAAAAAACTAAAATGACAAATGATGCTTCACCAGAAAAAAAAGCAAGTCAAAGAAAAACGACAAGCAAACACTAAAAGATACAACAAGGTAGACAAATGGTAGTGATCATAAGTTTTTAAAACCCTGAAACACTTTTTGATCTTATGAGTCCCTATCTTTCATAGAAGCAGAATTGGTTGCATTAGATGTTGCTAGTTTAGAAGCTAAGTGCCTTCAAGATTTGTTAATTAATATACCATTTGTTTCTAAAACAATACCACCTATATTATTACATTATGATAGCTGAGTTATTATAGCTAAGGTGTGTTTATTTTTGCAATTTAGCCCTTTTTTAAAGTACTTTTGAAACTGCTTTTCCCTAAAAAATACATCAAATCAATGCTTTTAAGGTTCTTTTCAATTATTTTGATGTGTTGATGTAAAAAAAATAACAAAAATATCATTTTGATGTATTTTCAATTGAAAAGAATTTTTGCAAAAACACCTTGCACCACATTACCAAATATACATTAAGACTAAGAGTAAAAACTTTAATGAAAAAAATAAGACATATGACTATTAGGTAAAAATCCATTAGACATTTGATATCTCATGGTGTTATTTTTTTGGATTTTATCAAGTATAGAAATAACATTACGGATTCGCTTACTATAGGTTTGGCATGCCAACAAGTTATTCAATCATTGAAAAAAATAGGATAGAAGCCCTTGAATTAATCACAAATAGTAGAAACTTATCTTTATTCTTTCTCATATTTACTTTTAGTTCTAATTATTTTTATTATTGTTTTTAATTGTTGATTCATTTACAATAATTATTGGTTGCATTTGTTTTCTCAATTCCTTTCATTTTATTTTCTACCAATAATTCGTATGGAGATTTGAAAAATTAAAGATTAGGTATATTTGAAGTTGTAGGCTTCTAGAAACGATTTTGTTGCCAAAAGAACAAGTTAAAGCTTTTCTCAAGGATTTTGTTCTCCATTGAAAATTATTGATAACATTGTAATAACATATACACTCTCACTCTCTCTTCTTTTCTCTCTCAATTTCTAAACTATTATCTTCTTAATTGATTGTTATCAAGTGATTGATATTTATTATATAGTTTATCATTAGCATTCAATCATTAGTTTTTTTTTTTATATCTAGAATAAGAAAGTTTATATCATGACCATAAATGTTTAGGCTAGCATTGTTGTTGTAAATTGAGATCCTATGGTTGAATGGATTATTAATAAACTAGATATTATATAAAATAATTTATCTCTATTTTATTAGAGTATAATATAAATTCATTCTTTGGACTTCATTTAATAGCTCAAATTTTAAGGTTAAAATACTTATTTGATATGATATCTAAGCTTTAAGACCAATTATTCAGGAGTTCAATTTCACTATCATTATTCTATCTAATTAAATTAATAAAATTAAACACAATATATTAATAGACTTATACAAGTTTTAAATTTAAAGAACTTTCACTTGAAATGGTGTATTAAAAGTGGCTAATAGTTCATCAATTATTTTTCACCCCTAAATCCTAAAAAAATCCAAAAGTCCCAAGAATTTAAACAAATCCAAAAACGTTTTGCTATTTTATTCATTTTGTACAATTTTCAACTTTTTTAATATACTTTCTTTGAACAATGAAGAAGAAGAAAAAGAAGAAGAAGAATCAAACCCATAAAAAGAAAAGAAAAGAAAAAATAAATAAAAAAGAATTTAAAAGTAGAAAAATTCATGAGCGGGGTCAAAAGCAAAAAAAAAATATGAGATAAGTTTTAAATCAAATAGAAAAATCAACAGAAGAAAAGGTGATTAGAAAAAAATTAATAAAATAAAATTATTGTGACAAAATTGGTTTTAAATAATTGAACATCAATCAAGTAAAACAAAACAAAACAAAAGAAATGAAATGAAAGTTTTCAAAACATAAAATATTTTAGAGAACATATCAAAAAGTTTGAAAAAAAATTCAATGGATCCCTTTTTTTTATTATTAAAAAAAACTCCTCATTAAGGATATAAATATAACTTGTGATCCCACACATACACAAAAAACAACACATAAAAATCAAAGACAAAATGCCCCGCCCGCACTCTCCCCTAAATCATCACTCCCCTCCCTCACTTAAATCATCACTTACTTCCCTCATTTCTTTCCCTTTCCTTTTCTTTCTTTCTTTATTTCTTGCTCTTTCTATTAATTCTTGTTCCACTCATCCACCATACCTTATCTCTATCTCACTTGAATCTCATCATTTGTCTTTCTCCTTCCTTTTCTTCTTCTTCTTTCCTTCCTCGCCCACCACCTTCTCTCTTAATCATTTTAGCCACAAAACTTTTGAATAACAAACAAAAAAAGAGATAGTATAAAAAAATAACTATAACCCATCAAAAATAAATTGATGGTATAGCCACTAACATAGGTGTAAAAAGAGGAAAAATCAAGTTCAAACAACTTTAACACAATTCATTTTCTAGACTCGACTTTTACTACCCTTAACACTAAAAAAAGTCTTTGGTCTTTTTTTCAATGCAGACCCTAATGCCACTCCATAAGCCACATATGCACTATAACAAAATTTCATTATCATCACACCTAACTAGAATCCTATCAGCTCTCCACCATCAACCAAAGATGTCATTTTTCATTTCATTTGAGTCCAAATTTTATACTTAATTTTTTTAGTTTATTTTCTTCTACTTCTTGGTGTTTTTTTTTTCTACGAGGCCTTTTTCAAAGAAATATAGAGGGTTGTTTTCAACATCTCTTAAGAAATTAGAAGGATAGGTTATAAGGATTTTATATATATATATATATATATATATATATATATATATTGATTTTTATTATGTAATATGGTTTGTTCAAAATATTGATGGTGTGAACTTTTAGTTTTTTAGTGTCATCCTTCATTTTGAAGTTGTCATTTGTGTTTTAACGATTATTCAATTCGTTTCAACATTAAATTTTTATTTTTTTCATTTTAAAATTGTTGTTTATGTTAAATGCTTTTGAGTGCTTTTTAGTTTTGTAGTTCATGTTTTTTGTCATTTGTTTTTGGTTTTCATGGCTTTTATATTAGTTATGTTAATTTTGTGTCCGTTGTGAGCTTAAACATCTTATTTTTTGTTGTCATAATGGTTAATTTTCATTACGAATGTTTAAATTCTATTTTATTTTTTTAAAAATAATATATATATATATATATATATATATATATATATATATTATTGTTATGGTTGTTAGTATTTGTTTTATTTTAAGCCAATCTCTGAGTTACAATCGTATTTATAGTTAGTTGTTTTGACTAGTTTATATCAGGATGCTTTTCAATAAACTGTAATAACTAATTTATTATTAAGTGATTGTCGCTATTTATTCTTATATAATCTAGATTTATTATCTTTGTTTTTGCAAAATATCTTGCTTGTTTTTTTTTTTTAAAAATGCATCCTACGATCATCTATTGATAAGTTTCTTAGATGAAAAATCTTTTTTTTTTTTTTAATGTTTGTGAACAATTCAAGTTAGAACTATTTGATTGAGCGTGAGTGAAGACTTAAAATCTAATATTTCATCTTAAAAAGTACAAACTTAAATCCAATATCTTTCTCTCTTTTTTCATATTCAATGGACATTAATTGTAAAATTAAAGGTCAAACCTCTCTTTGAATCTACATTCAAAATTACTCTCATTTAAGTATCAATTAGCTTGAACTTAATAAATAAACCCAATAGGCTTAGATAATTTGGAAAAAAAAACATAACTCACATAGTAAATTCTCTATAGGTAAGAAGCAAGCTTTGCAACCTATTTTAAATATCTTTATCTTCTTATTGGCTTAACCAATTTTCTATTTAGCAGTGTTGGGCAAAAAGTACATAATTGGAATTCTCTATTTAGGGAGAATATTAAACTTGGTGTCGAGTAAACTAGATTAAAACAAGATTTTAATGATAGACAATTGAGTAAATTGTATTTTTATTATTGTCAAACAATATTAGTTTTATTCAAATTGGACTTGCTCAGTCCTACATCAACATATAATTTAGATAATACGGTTAGTTAACTTACGCTTCATTGTGAGTCATGTCAAAAAAGATTTGTAATATAAAAAATATATAGGTGCTGTCAACATGTTTTTTCTACATAAAAAATTTAATTATGAACTAAAAAGTTAATACTGCGATTAATAAAATTAATTAAATTTGAATTTATATATTTAATGGAATAATAACCTAAAAATAATTTATTTATTTTATTTAAATAAATTTAAATTAAAATTTCAAAAAAAATAAAGAACTCATAAAAATAGTCAAGCAACATTGGCCAACTAGGCCACCTTTTCTGACTTAAAAAGGAGGTCAGGCATGCATGGCAAATGAATTTTTAAGTATCATTAAAAAAATTAGTTGTGAAATGTCAAAATATTTTTTATGCTTAATATAATAAATTAAAAAAAATATATGAATCAATATGTTAAGAAAGAGTTGTTAATTCTAATTAGTTAATTTTTCTTACCAATAACAAATAATTTTTATTTTTATAAATAAATAATGCAAATGCAATTTATTTCTATCAAATATAAAATATAAAATAAAGATAAATTATAATTATCTCTTTGAAACATTATAAAAATAAAATATTAAAAAAAGGTGAACTAAACAAGTTAAAATTAAAAGAGAGGTTATTACTTGAATTTGGATAAAAATCAATGCAAGGTAAAAAAAAATACATAAAAAAGGAGAGTGGTAATTAATTTTTTAAAAAAATATAAGATAAAAAGGCCAGGAATTATGGGTCTAGCAGGCCAAGCTCTCGCGCCTAGCTAGCAATCCAAGAGCATAGGTGTGCCTAGGCGTGGAAACCCAAATCTACGTGCTTGGGCTATTTTTTTTTATAGAGTGAGTGATGTTTCATTTATTCTATTTTTCTTTTCTTTTTTATATTGCATGATTTGTTGTCTATGTGGTAGACAACATATCATCGTTTGCAACATTTTTTGATCACCAGATGTGATATAAAAAAAAAATCAAGTTTGAGACTAAAAAAATCTTTTGTCAATTTGTTTTCACATGAACTATCTAAAAGAAAAATGCTACAACCCTTTAAAAACTCGTTTCAAGCCATGAAACAATCTATAATTTCTCTAAAAACAAAAATAATCGATTTAAAAAACTTTACAAACCCAATCTACTTTTTTTTCCCAACATTGTGAGATGGAAAACTCACCTTTATCGAACTTTCTTTGAGAAGGGCAACCCATTAACATCAAGATCATATCTTTTGTGGCTGGAATATAACATCCGATAACTTTTTTTCTCCTTAATATTTTCCAGTAACTTTTCTCTTTTCTTTTCAATTTAAGGTCTAAAATATAAACAAAATGAAATTTGAGACCGAAACATTAAATTGCCAAACTGAAGGAACCAAAAATAAAATATGTAAAAATCTTTAGACACAAATATGTTAAAATGCAAGTTTTTGAACAATAAACCAAAAAAAAAACCTTGCATAGTTTTTTTTTTTTTTTAAATTTGGTCCCTAAAATGTTAATTTTTTTACGAGCAACAAAAACCATTTTTTTTTCTAGCAAAATCGAGAATCGATCCACCAATAGTATTCTTTATAAGTCTACCACTTCAATCCACCAATAGCAATCTCTATGATTTTTTATGCATATATAAAAAAGATTGTATCTTTTAATAGCACATTTTAAATTGATAATGTTTAAGAATTACACATTCACTTTTTTTTAATAAACAATCATGTCTTATTTTATTAAAAGATACAAATCATACCTCTTCATAGTTGTTTGTTTTATGAAAAACCATGCCCCTTATAACAAAAAATAACACATTTTTTTTCCATTAAAGTTATAAATTTAAAAGATTATAATTATTATCAAATATTATAACTCCGCCCCACCAATAGTTACCAATATAACTTTTCATTGAATATTTAGTCGCTTTTTTTTTTCAATTAAGTGTTTATAAATTATAATTTTCACATTTGAAATAGATAATCACATCTTATTATATTAAAGAATATAACTTTTCACCACTTTTTATGGTAACTTTAATTTTATTTTAAAATCATAAAAGGAAAAGTTTAGTCCTACAATTACCTCAAGTTTCTAATTGTTTCTCAATTATTATTTTTAGGCTAAACTAGCCTAACATTTTCTAAACTTTTGGCCATATAAGACTTAGTCCTTATATTTTCAATTTTGAGTTTCATCTCCTTTATATTTTGGATCACTTGAAATCAGTTTATTTTATTAGGTCTATTTATTTTAATGGAAAAACACAAAATCACTCTTTTCGATTATTTTCTTTTCCTTTATTTTCTCTTTGACATGATTTTCAACATAAATAGAAGTTAGGTTCTCAAGTTCTAAGATTATAAACCTACGCTGGAGAAGAATTTAGAGAAAACTCTCAAGTGTTTTTATTAAGAGTCTTAAATAATAATATTAATCTAAAAATAACCTAGATATTTCTATTTATATTAGTCCTAAAATCCTTTATAAAAAATGATTCCTAATTAAAACTAAATCCTTTAAAAATCACCTAATTAATATAATCCATCTAGTACTAAGATTTCTAAATTGTAAAATACTAATTAAATTGAAAGTCCTAACCTAAATAGAAAAAAGAATTTAAATAGAATAAGGTAAATAAAAATAATCTCGTACAGTAACTTCCAAAAGTCTCCTCGATTTTTGATTATCATAAAATCTAAACCCAATAGGAAACATGGTCTTAAGAATCTTCTATCGGAATTTTAGCTTGATCAAATAATCGGATTAAAAGTTAAGCTTGATTACTCAAACTGCATCAAATTATACTTGATCACTCCAAATAAATAGATACTTCGAATATAACATTGTCATTAATTTATGCACGAGTTTGATTGTTCCAAATATTTTAAATTCAATTTTAGACAAGATATGTTCATGTAGAATTTTTTAGTCTAGGCAGAACTTTTTAAGACCTAAAAAATAACCTCACATGGAACCATCATTTGAATTAATGGCAACATTAATTGACGTGTTTGGTCATCCATCAAAACATCTTGACCACTGGTTGAATTGGTAATTCTAGAAGATTGATCTAATAAAGATATGCTTGGTTTGGATGACACACCCATACTTAAGTCTTCTTCGATGCCAGCTTCAGCTTCTTAAGTAATTCATGCTTGGTTTGGATTACACATCCACACTTAAGTCTTCTTTGATGCTAGCTTCAACTTCTTAAGCAATTCAAACTTGTTTTGGCCTTTTTTTTTAGTGTTTCAAGACCTTGAGAATCATTGCGTGATACTAATTTAAGAGCTTCTTGATTTCTTCTTCACTATTAGTAGATGATACATTGACAAGTAGAATAGTATTTCTAACAATGTTGTTATCATCATTAAGGTGATGTTGAAGCTGTTTACTTTAAAGAGACGACACCTCCTCTATATTTTTCTTCCTTGCTCTTTTAGAAGTTGGAAAAAAGAGACAAATAATAATAATTTAATTGTTTATTTACCCATTATAAAATTTTTTCATAACCATATTATATAAATTTCAAAATTAATGATTGTCTCAAATCTTGTCATGAACAAATTAAAGGTTGGTACAAGTTCTAAAGTCTTGAAATTCAAACCACTATTCTCTTGTACCATAAAAAAGTTTGTGTGTGTGTGACAAGTCATATCTTTTGATGATAAGGAACCTTGTTGAATAAAAATAAGCTTCCAACTCTTTCAACTAGTTAATAAATATTTTCTTAAAAAATCTCCCATTATAAAATAGAATCTCATCAAATTCAGGAATAGATCTGGGGTTTGGTCTACCTCGAGGTAAGTCTCTATGAAAGTTCCTCTCTTATTCACGATCCTTGTTAGCGTTATCCATTAGTCGAGTTAGATTTGTTATGGCTTGCTCCAAACGATTCATTCTTTGTTCCTGAGCTAGTGCAAAACAATCTAATTTCTGCTCCTACGCTTGCATAGCGCATTAGAGGGCCTCTACTCTTGCATCGCAAAGTGAGTTACTATCATCTCTGTTTATAAACATGTTAACTTGCTCTAATATCAATTTATGCAGTTGATAGAAGATGAAGATTCCAAGTCCTAAGGTTATAGACATAAGCTACAAAGAAAACTCTCTAGTTTTATTAAAAATCTGAGTAATAATCTTAATATCAAAATAACCTAGAAACTTCTATTTATATTAATTCTAAAATTCTTTATAGAAAAAAATTCATAATTAAAATTAAAATCCTTTACAAGAAAGGATTTGTAATTAAAACTTATCTAATTAATATAATTTTTAAATAATAAAATATTAATTAAATTGAAATTCCTAATCTAAATACAATAATGTAAATAAAAACAATCTTACCTTTTTGTTTTCAAATCGGAATTTTAACTACAGTAAAGAGTGCCTTTAGAATAATGCAATAAAAGCAGTATGAATTTATATGATACACCGTGCTTTTCAGCAGATTAAAAAGTGTGACGATGGCAAAGCACAAGGCATGGGCTTGGTTTCGGGTTTTTCTATAATGGCTTAAATTTACCATGACTAGGGTCAAATTTAATTTACTTGTCTCAAAAAACACAAGCAATTTACTTACTTTTATGTAACAAGAAAAGGTAAAAGTTACCAATGACTTGAATTCATTGTAACAATCACCCTTGGCTGAACTCTCTGTTTTTTTAACAAATAAATGGACTGCAGGATCTCTTTAACTCAAACCTAACTCAGAAACCCATTTGTTCAATGACATAATAAGAACTGCATTCGTCGGGGCAGGATAAGAAAAAATAAATAAATGCTGGAACGGAACAATCCCCAGACAGAAACACATGGATATCAGCCACTAATTCACTGTGCAATAACAAGATTAAAACTCACCACCAAGGTTTGGAGGGTACACAAACAGCATGCATCTTCGCTAGCCAGCGAGATGCTATCAATAATTACTTTTGATATCTCCAAGGAAATCGACTTTCATGGAGCAGCCATTCTTTCCACGTCCAAACGGGTTTCTTTATTTTAGCGAACTTGTAGAGGACAGGGACGGAACTCTACAGATGTCGTAAAGGTATTGCCTTTCCAAAAGGAATACAAGACCAAACCAAGGGGCTTGCACTCAAGTTACTTGACTCGCCTTAATAGATCCAACAGCCACAACTCATACCAGTGCTAAAACTCATCGGCTCCCTATTCATAACCTTGAGCATCTGCAGACTCATCGTGCCACTTGACCTTTGGGCAACATATTCATGTCGAAGAGAACATAAATGTCTCGCATCACAAAAGGAAGAACGAGCAGATTGACTGGTTTCTACAGCTTATTTTAGGGTCATCAGAGTTCATACATAGCAAATATCCGGATTCTTCTTATAGTACACGTTTAAGAATCCATTTGGCGGTCAAAACCTGGTTCATGAGCCTAGTGTACGAAAAAACCAGTGTTCTTGTATACAACACCCTCGAAATCTTTCGCATATGAGTCTGACAAATTCCAGAAGCTAAATTAGGAAAACATCAGGTACTTGCAGTAAGTTGCTACCATTAAGCATAGTTACAAAGCCTTCTTTGAACCCAGAGATAAACCACAGTGATTCCTACATTTCAACATGGTTCCAGTCAATTGTTTTGTCTTCTAAGCCATAGTCTGATTGGTGAAGCCTGTTCCGACCCAGTCTGCTCATCATGGCAAGACCTGAAAAGAAAAGGAAAATGAAATATAGTAAGATTAGATATTACATTAAGAATTTGAAATTTACAGCTCTGTTACTGCTTTTAGGTGTATGCAAGATTATGTTCGCTTCCAGTTTCAAAAAGTACAACGGGAAAAAATCATTACACTCGACCATTTATAATAATTAAACATACTGTAACGATCATCAGTAACATTGGGTATGAAACAATGGTGTGATATACCGATGAAGCATTATCCACAAAATACTTGCTAGAAGAAAGATTAAGCATTGCAGGAAATAGAAAAAGTTACAAAATTTAAACTGACAGGTTGCTTAACTATATTAATTCAGAAGGCATATCAGGATATACGGGGAATATGCAACACAGCAAAGGAAAATAAATTGTTACCTTCAACCATTTTGTAAAGAGCTGACCACCACCCATCTCTGGATATTTGATATTGATTTAGTGACTCATCAATTACTTTGTCATGCTTCCCTTCCAACACTCTTTGCAAAGTTACCACCGCATCCTTTGTTTTCTTCAGAACAGAGTTTTCATCCTCAATTTCCAACTGTTGGAGGTCATTCTGCGATGAAGTGAGGCTAACAGCAAGAGCAAACTGTGCTGCAGCAGCCCAACGAGAGGAGGCCAGCCATCTCCTCGGTCCATCTAACTGTTTGTTCTCTTCTCTTCCCAACCTACTCTCTCGTTCCCCTCCCATTACCAAGCTGCGTAAGTACTGAGCATTTGCAGCCCCTGTACTTTGAACCATCTTAGAGAATGCACTATTTTCATTTGAAAGCAGTTCCTCTGGTGTATCATACTCCAGAACCTGAAGGAACAAAAACATAAAAATAATTGAAGCAAAAAACATCAGAATTTTCTTAACAGTCTATCAGTTGATTCCATAATAGACAGCAGAAGTCTGTTGGTCACTGGAAGTGACTGATGGCAGTTCAATATTACAGGTTCAGGGCTAAACTAATAGTAGTAAGTTTGAAGATATGAAAATGACTTGAGATTTGAAACAGGTCACCTGACATAATTTAAGGTTGATTTTCCTTTAAAACAATAACATTTCTATTCGTTTGTAGCCTTACACACAGAATGTGAGAAAGGGCTTCCTACAAGTCACTTCCCATGAAAGAAAAAGGAGCCTGGAATAAAATTAAAACACAATGTCATACCCGGCCAGAATCAAGCAGAATGACCCGGTCACAATCAATGATGGTATTGAGTCGATGTGCAATAATTAGCATTGTACATGATCTGAATTCTTCTCGAATAGTTTTCTGAATAAGAGCATCTGTTCTGACATCAACAGCTGCAGTAGCTTCATCAAGAACAAGTATCTTTGATCTTCGCAACAATGCCCTAGCAAGACTTAACAACTGTCTCTGTCCAACACTGAAATTATCCCCTGCCTCTGTAACCTAAACAAATTATGAGGAATGTTATTGTTAAAATTCAACAGAGCATTACAGAAATTCAAGCAAAAGAGTTAATAATAGGTCAAGCATATAACATATGCATATCCAATCGTAGGGATAAAGGACTGGTGAGTTTAGTTTGCAATTTTATGCATATTCAATCATTCCAGTCACCATCAAATTAAAAGGGATTCCCATGTGCTATTCTATTTGCCCTTCTTTCTTAAGCATTTATCAAAACCATATTGTTACACAATTTTGCTATGAACATGTGTCCTTGATAAATTAACTCCTACTTTTAAGCCACAAAAACCTACGAATAGAGAGAATAGCATAACTACAATGATAAAAATGTCAACCATACAGATAAATTGTTTTTTGAATAAAATAATCAATCCCATTTCATGTCTCCATTTCACCCTTTATTTCCTTCATTTACTTTTCCTTTTGTTCCTTTTTTTTGTCTTTGTATAAAATGATCAAAAATATATAGCAACTGTGGGAAAAAAATAAATTACAAGAGACACTTTGTCGATGTAATACAAATACAAACTCTATAGTCATATGCTTGAGCTGAGTTCTTTCTACTAGATGAACCCATCCAATGGATTTTAAAATTGGAAATATTTAGGACTTGATAAATTATTGCAACAAACCAGAGTTTTTGCAGAAAAAGATAATGATCATAGAATAGAGGAGTAACTATATGAAATTGAAGCTAGAAAAACAAAAAGCAAAGGAACCTCAGAGTAAATATTAAGAATTTATGTAAAAGGTTTTAATCAAACTTTTCCTTAACACATGCAAGCAGACACTCTCAATAAAAGATTAATAACAAAACAGTGAAGAAGAAAATGCAGGAAATTCTATAAGATGGAAAAGCTGTAACAGTACTAAAAGACTAATCAAGAACTCTTCTTAGATATTCTTAAAGGGGAGAACAAGAGAAGAAAAACTCTTCCTGCTCTAAATAATTCAGACTAACAGGACTTGAGAGACATTTACAACAAACTTCTACAACATGTTACTCAGAACACCCATCCCCATCTCCTTGCATTGGGTTGGTGATGCAGACAAGAAAAGAAGCGGAATAATAGTATTATTTTATTATCTGTCGTATTAGTCCCTAGGATTAATATTGTTTTCTTATTTACAAGTTCATTAACTCATTGGAATAGGAATCCAACTACTTAAAGCTTTAGGAGTATATAGAGCCTATGAATACCCATGCTTGTAATGCTTTATTTTCAAATAAGAGTTTATTATGGAGAATAAAGGGCAAAAATGGACACTGGTATTTGTTTATTTAGGAATTTTAATATTGTATGATTATTCTAGATTTTATTATTATCTAGAACTATTAATATTTATTATTTAGTAGTTATATTAAGATTCTAATTCTCTTAGGATGCGTATGGTACACTGGACAGAATTGGAAGGATGAGACTGGACTGAATTAGGCAATACAGGATAAGCTTGTTTGGTGCACATTGGATTGGACTGGAATAAACAACTCTGTATTGCATTTGACAACCATAAAACAAGACAGATCAACACTATATAAGGACGATAATACTCTCATGCTTTCTCATATGAATAAATACAAAATAATAATATAATTCTTTTTAATTGTTTTCAATTTATAGAATTAATTCTGTTATAAAATAATACTATATTATGTTATTTAATTCTTATTTGTTTAATAATAAAATACTTAATTAAAATATAATTAATTAATTACAGTAATAAATATCCAATGCATGATTGTACAAACCAGGCTCGACAGTTTATAATTAGACTGGCTAGGTCATTGATCCAATCACAACTAGTCAACCGAGTCAAATCCAACCATGACTTCAAGTCAAAAAGTTGACTTTGAAAAAAAAATTTGCTTAAGAGTAGAATTCAAACCTTGGACCTATTTTTAAATGATTCAATTTAGTTTTAATATTAGAAAGTTGAAATTGCAATAATTAACCCATTGAATCAGCTCACTAACCTAGCATGTTGACCCATGAGTTGATGATCTGGGATTTTAGCTAGGTGGCTGTGTTAGGTCTAACAATGATCATAAAAAAGTTAATTATGTTTAACAAATAACTCTATACATAATTAAAAAGTAGTCTTTTATTTATTAATATATTTGAGTACTTTCACAAATAAAGTTATTATTTTATTTTATTTATTTTGAAATTATAAATCTAAGTATTTTATTTAAAAAAAAATAATTGAAGTAAATAAATTTTATTATTGTTGAAATAATTAATTTCTATTATTTTTTTTCATAAATAAACATTTATTTTTAAAAATAATTAAATTTTCATTAATTTTTTTTTATTTTCATAAAAAGTTATATGGTCTAAAACTAAAAAAAGCGATGATATTTTCCAATTTAAGAGAAATAATTATGGGTAGCATACAAAGAATGCTTTGATAAGTTTGTCCTAGGGGACAACACAAGCTTATCCTCAGGGGGTGTAAGAAAAAAAAAAAATTATGGGACAAGATTGAAACCACCACTTTTCCTGTTTCAAGTGTACACCAAATAGCTTCATTGGACAATTTGTGTAACACCCCACCTCACTAGCAAGATATTGTCCGCTTTGGGCCTCCCAGTCCACCCAAATCCAGGGCTTCCACCCAGGTCCCCCTCACGGTTTTGTTCTTGGCAGCCACGCATGGCTCCAAAACATGTCTTTCAGAGTAGCGCAACACACTCACCCTGTCAGATACTGTCCCCTCTGGGCCTCCCAGTCCACCCAATCCCCGGTCTTCCACCCAGGTCCCCCTTAGGGTTTTAAACGCGTCTTACTAGTCAAGGTGAGCATGCACTTATAAGGCCCTGGCTCTGCACGCTCGCTTCCGATGTGAAATCTTACAATTTGTGTTGTTATAATGTCCCGTGTACCAAACATATCCTTATGGATTTAAGACCTTATTATTTTATTTAGTTTGATGCATCTAAATAAACATCTAGATATTCAGTTATAAGTTCATTGAATTATTGAATAAAAATAAAACCTTCTTCAAGATTGTGTCTCTCTTGTTTGGTGATTTTCCTAGTGGTTTCACACCAATTTATGAATAAAACTTCCAACTATATACTTTTGAAAGCGTGATGCAATCTCTCTTAGGTGTAATAACTCCTAAGAACTTTAAGTACGAAGCTTAGTTTTTCCTCCTAAGTGACTCCTAGAAAAACTTTCCATCTTTCTACAGTTTTGCAGCAAACAAACCCCCATATCCTCACCATCAAACAGCCTCCATTGGAACTCCTAAACATCCACACGTTCATACCCAATCAAACCTATAACCATTAGCCACCAAAAGATCAATTCAAACCCTAAAGTCCCTATTAGGGTTACTGTTTACTGTCTCAATAAAACAGTACCAGAACAAAACCCCTAAGCTGCCGTGCAATAGTTATGCTAGATGATAAAACCAGCCCTTGGAAGCAAAAGATACCTGAACAACAAGAGAGATATATTAAAAGGAAAATCTCAAAATATACCTCAGAATCCAGTCCTAAGGAATTCCTTCGGATAACATCCTTCAAATGAGCCCTCTCCAAAGCCTCCCAAAGATCAGCATCATTGTGTTCACTGAAAGGATCAAGATTAAACCTGACAGTTCCTAAACAAAAGAAAAGTAGGGCAGTCAACTAAGTATAATTCATCATAATAATGGTTCAAACTTCAAAATAAGATTTTAGACAGTGTACCCGAAAAAAGAACAGGTGACTGTGGTATGATACCAAGTACTTTGCGTAGATCCATCAATCCAAACTTAGCAATATCACAATCATCAATCAAAATCCTTCCTCTTTCAAGCTCTACAATTCGAAATAAAGCATTGAGCATGCTGGACTTTCCAGCACCAGTCCTTCCAACAATCCCAACCTTGTCACTAGGAAAAATAGTGAAGGACAACCCATGCAAGACTGGTGGAAGTTCAGGCCTGTAACGTAAGACAACATCTTCAAACTTGATCGCTCCTGATGAAGGCCATCCAGGAGGGGGACGATTGCTCTCAATAACAAGTGGAGCCTCTGATGGCAACTCTATATATGTGCCAACCCGTTCCACAGAATTTAAGCTATTCTCAGCCAAACTAGCAAGTCTCAGTACAGCAGTCAATAAACTAGTGATGTTTAAGGCATAACTGAGAAGTAGACCCATTGTAGATGCAAAAGCCTGCTGGTTATCTGCCCTCCCATTCTGCATAACCGCAAAGGTCGCTGTAAACCAAATCATAATGCCCCCTAATGTTTCCAACCGGATTGCCAGCCAGCGGTTTGCACCCATGTTGACAAGGGTGTATCTGACATTGTTGTCCATTGATTTTCCATTTATGCTGGCCATCCGATCATAAGCTTTGTATGCACGAATAGTTGACAGACCATTCAGAGCTTCTCCAAATTGTGCATAAACAGGTGATCTAGTTATGGAATCCAGTCGCTTTACTTCACGGGCTGTGCTCTGTAGAACAAAATGGTTCTTAGATAGAACTATGCATTTAGAAATAAAAATGCATCTAAGGATAGAAATTATTTATCTCCCAAAAAGTAACTGAAGCATTATAATATGTTCTTTATCCCAGATATACTGCAGCACGAATTCATGATGGCAATAGTAAGAGAACAAAAATGATAAAAGCTATTTATGAGCAAAGCATTGCATCAATCTCCTACTAGATACAGAACTACTCGTCAATCTACAAGATATTCTGATATTCTTTGATTTCAACAAACATGGCATGATACAAACTTTATGCTGTAAACTTCGAAGTACCTTAACAGTGTCCATGACAATAAATGATGAAATCTCGAAATCAAAATGCTGATGAATGGTATGATATGACAGATAAAATAAAAAAATTATTGCAATTGCTAGAATTCAGATGAATGAAGGACATGATGATAAAAAACAGGCTAGATTGAGTTTTTCCATAATAGCAGCAGCAAAAGTAGTCTGATTCACATTGAACAGACAAGGCAAGAAAGAAAACATAAACTAACCTGCATGAGGGAACTGAGAATAAACATAGGGGCCAATATCACAGAACAAACTAACAAAATCTTGTCCTTAGTTCTACAACCAATCCAAATTGATGCGAAAGTATGATGGAGTGGCTGTCATATTTAGAGAAGAATTTTCATGGAACCCAAGGCTAGTTTAATTTCATCAATCAAGAGTTGTTTTTGGTCAAGGAACACATGTCCATGGTTGATTTCTTGTTAGGGATTAAAGTTTGAATCAAGTATAATTTATGCAAAACAGGGGGCTTTCATACTTTCAGACTTTGTGGAGAATCTAGTCTTATTTTGGAGCTTAGCATCTGGCTTTAAAAAATTACTCCTAATAGTAGGGGAAGAATTGTTAATTCTGCATTTTTCTGCAAATTTCAAGATTTGGCAGAAGGTCTAGTCGCTCACAAGCTTTTTCATTATGGTTTCCTTTCGGTTTTGGTTTTCTACAAACCTGATAACTTATTCTCTTGTTCTAATCTCAATTTTCTTCAAGTTATTGTTGTTTAGTGTTGTTTTCTATTCCCACCCTATGTCACCTAATCATATTTTGGAGCATGGTTTCTTAGTCTTTACTCTTTAATTAATAATTATTTTATTTACTTTCCTAGTTAATTCAAGAATAGTTATGAAGTATTATTTATAAATCAGTCCTAGTCTATTTGGGAGTTCTAATTTTCAATAAGAATGTAAATGTCATATCGGGACATTATTTCATAGGCTTGGTGCCCAAGGCTTTCCCTTGTTTCTCTCTTTCATCCTTGCTTTAATATTTGCTGCCACGGTTCTCAGATTATTATCAACGGGCTTAATCTAACCCAAATCCTTAGATTCCTTGGACTTCAATCCCAAAACCTAATTCCCATCAACAGAACTACAATTCTACAATCTTCGAAGCTATCCATCATTATAATTCTGTCAGGTCTGGAATACATACAGTACATAAGTGTGCATTTTGTCTGTGTGTGTGGGCATACACGCACACTTTTTGTTAAATGTCAATGGTATTCAACAAAGTTGGTCAACTATCATTTCTCTAGAGTTCAATATATATTTGCATTTATTAAAGATGGAAATGATCTGATCATACTTGCTTTGAGTTACTAATTTGCTGATGGAACTAGTGCCTGCTCTAATACTAGCATGAGGTAAAAATATTTAACAGAAAATATTAGCATGAGGTAAATACAAAATGAAAGAAAATGCTAAACAGGAAAAGATAAAATGTCAGAAGAGTGGAGGAACATTTTAGAAACAAAAATTAAAAAGAGGAATAAAAGAGGAATGCGAGAATAAAAGGTTCGGGGTACCTGGTAATAAAGGTAGGCTCCATAAAACAAAACCAAAAGTGGCATTATGGCCCATAAAGACATGGTGCTCACAATTCCAATGAGAACAAATGTAGAAAGAAGCTGTGCTATTTGGCCCATGAACATATTTACAAATATGGCAACATTTCGATCAATATCACCTAGATCCTTGGCAAACCTATTGATAATACGTCCAAGTGGATTGGTGTGGAAGAAGACCATTGGAGCTCTTAGTATGGAATTAAGCATCGCATCATGCAGTCTCTTGGCGGCATAGAGACTTGATGTAATCAACCAATAAGAATTTAATAATGTCACCGACACCTGGATATAAAAGAAAAAAAGATTTAAAATTAAGTTGGTACAGGATAGAAGATACAAGATTTTGAAACTATTCCTTTAAAACAAAAGGATGGTGAAGATGTTTCTGCATTTTTGGAAAAGCAGGAAACAAAGCAACATAGAATAATGATTTATCAGAAAAAAGCATAAAAGGGAATATCTATGCTTGAAATATAACTTAATTTCATCCAACTGATTGATACCTGACCAATTGATAGAAAGGAATAGATTAGATTATAGTAGAGAGGCCCATGTCTCTTTGAAGTGCCTTGATCTGTCCAATTGCTCAACCATGTACTACTTGAAACACGTAAAACTTCTGTCATTAAATAGCACATAAAGAGTACCATCACCACCCATGCACCTCCTAATGCATTCTTGTACCTGGTATGAAGTAATCACAATACTCGTTAGAATATTATGGAAGAAACAAAGATAAGAACCTATCACTGACAATTAACAAAGGATTCAGCACATGCAGGAATCAATAAAAAGCCATTCTTGGAAAAGGAAATACTTGAATCTCCCGCTTGTGCAATTTAGGTGTGGTACCTGCCGTAGTGTTTGGTGAAGATAAAACTAGGGTTCTCAAGCTGTAAAATTACAAACCTAATTGTAGAGAAATTTATAGAAAATTCTCTAGTATTTTATTGAATTTGAATAATAGTCTTTATCTTTATAAAATAAAACTTACATAATTAATAGGAATCCATATAGCATTAGAATTTCTAAATATTAAATATTAATTAAATTAAAAGTTCTAAGTTAAGTAGGAATCAAATAATTAAGATCCAAAATTAAACAGGAAAATAGTAACTTTATGTTTCATATGAGATGCTTTTGGGTTTCTTTGCAGACTTCTTTTTAGGCTTGGCCAGCCTTGTCAATCTAGTTCGTAAACTTCTTGGATAATTGTTCTACGTCAATAATCCCCACTTGAGAAAAAATTTCCTCTAGTTATCTGTCAGAAATTAAACTCTTCCATTCTAAAGGAACAAATACTTTGAATATAATATTGTAGCTAACATAGTCATGAAGTAGCATGTCTTTGACCCTTGAACTTCAAAATTTAATTTATGACGTGTATAATATGGAAAAATCCATATTTGATGTTATATTTTTGTTCCTATGAAATCCACTTATAGTTCATTGCCACATTTTGCTTCTTCAAACATGAGTTCAACATCATGTATGTCCTCCAATATTTCAACCATTGTATTTAAAGGAACACCAAAATAATTTTCCATAATATCTCCAAAAGACTTGTCAGAAATTATCGGGTCCTTCATGTCCTAGTTTGCAAGATCTTCATCATCATATAAATCTTCTTCATCACGTCCGCATAAGACAACCTCATCATCAAAAGATTCTTGCTCATATTGACATTCATCTCTTGGGTTGTGGTTGTTTGTTTTGATATGAAAATGTCTCATGGTCTCCATCAAGTTCATCTTCACTAACACCCTTCACATAGACAAATTGCTGTCTAAATAGAATTTCAAAAATAGATCCAAGGTAAGGTTGACCCCAAGATAAGTCTCCAAGCACGTTCATTTACTCTTTGTGCCTCCCATCAACCAATATCGATCTTCTTTATCATATGACCTTACTGACCACAAGGATTTGCATGAACTGGTTTAATGAAAGGTTAGTTAAGAAAGTCATCCCAGGCGTGTGCCTCTCTTCTTCCCTGGTTCATGTTTGTGTGCAGCCCTAATGATGCAAAATCAGGAGACAGAGGAAGGCGGCCTTTAATTCACGAAGTCTACTAGGCAAAGGAGACGAGTAGGATAAAGATAAGTTGTTATAAGTTTATTAGCTGTCGTTATTTTATTCTAGTTAGCTGTTAGTTTCCTAGTCAAATTAGTATTTGGTTTTAGTTACTTATTGGATTGTAATTCCTTAGTTGGAGGGTATTTAAAGGGAGAACAGAACAAACAATAAAGATCATTATTTTTTGGCAATTATTTTTGTTAAATATAAATTGGAGCGAATCCTTTGCAGAGAGATTCTGTGTTGCTAGTTACTAATTGTTCTTATTAGATTCAACGAGAGGTTGAACCAAAAAGCTTTACATCAATTTGGCATCAGAGTTGTTCATGACTGTAACCCGGAATGGTAACTCATATACTATGTCAAACAACCACATGCCCAACAACTCCCATCGTGAACATACCGAATTACAATAGCGAATCATCCATATCACCACTATGTTAGAACAACTTTCTAACCGAATGGATGCTATGGATGAACGTCAGCCTCGAGACAGGGTAAGATCTCCCAATAGGAGGGGGCGTGGCCAACTCCATGAGGAATCATTGGATGAAAATCATAGGATTGGTGGGGAAGACTTGGAAACTAAATTCATCAGAGATTTCGAACCCCATCACCATCGGGTTCAACAGCACAAAGGAATTTCTGCGTAACCATGACAGGCGAGGACTGGAGAATCAACCCATCGACGAACTCACTAAGAGAATGAAGGTGGGTGTACCTCACTTCTATGGCAAAATGGAACCGCATGCTTTTGAAGATTGGTTAATAGCTATTGAGGATTATTTCGACTGGTTCGCCGTCTCAGAAGATCGAAAGGTTCGATATGTCAGAATGAAATTGAAGGGGCATGCACGAACCTGGTGGGGAAATGTGGAAGAACAACTAAGGTGTACCCGACGTCCATCAATTTCAAATTGGGAAGAGATGAAAGAACGACTGAAGGAAAAATACTTGCCCATTGATTATGAACAGATGATGTTTGAAGAAATGCTACAACTGAGGCTGGGGTCCTTAACAATGGACCAATACACATACCGCTTCCATGAATTGACCGTCCATAGTCGAATTGTGGAGACTGACCACCAAACATTAGCCCGATGCCGTAATGGATTATGTGAACTATACAAGGAAATGTTGATCGCACGATTAATCAATGTGGAAGAAGCATGCCAACTGGCATTGCGTGTGGAAAAACAGTTAGGGAATGTGAGTGGGAAGAAAACCATGCCAATAGACTTAAAGTCAGGGCGTACAACAAGCTTTTCCATACAAAAACCACAAGTACCACATGAAAAACTAGGGGGCTCGTTGTTAGGAGAACAAAAAGGCAAAACAAAAGTTACAAGTGATGGCCCACAATGTTACAAATGCATGGGGTTTGGACACTGTTGTGGTGTGCCCCACTAGAGATAAGAAGATTGCTTTTATATGTGACGGAATTGACAATAATGAATAAAGCAGAGGAAGGCGAAACGGCAGAGTCTACACATGAGGAGGAACACCTGGGCGCCTCAGAGCTGCCAAGTTGTGTTATTCACCGAGTATATTACTGCCAAGGAGGAACACCTGCGCCTCAGAGTCTACGTCGTGGGGGATATTACAAATTTTTAGTCCAATGGAAGCATCGATCCACTTCAGATTCAGCTTGGATCAAAGGTACTGAGCTTCAGCGATTGTATCCAGACTTATTTCTGCGTATGTTAATCATAACTTGCCGGAGTCAAGTTCTTCAAAGGAGACAACAATAGATGCAAAATCAGGAGACAAAGGAAGGCGGCCTTTAACTCACGAAGTCTACTAGGCAAAGGAGACATATAGGATAAAGAGAAGTTGTTATAAGTTTATTAGCTGTAGTTATTTTATTGTAGTTAGCTGTTAGTTTTCTAGTCAAATTAGTATTTGGTTTTAGTTACTTATTGGATTGTAATTCCTTAGTTGGAGGGTATTTAAAGGGAGAACAAAACAAACAATAAAGAACATTATTTTTTGGCAATTATTTTTGTTAAATATAAATTGGAGCGAATCCTTTGCAGAGAGATTCTGTGTTGCTAGTTACTGATTGTTCTTATTAGATTCAACGAGAGGTTGAACCAGGAAGCTTTACATCACTTAGTGCCTCAAGCCTAGATGTAAGGTCATCAAATCTGGCATTGAGGTTGTCAAATCCAATTTGCATGCACCCCTCTAAAACTATTATCGCTATTGAATGGCAATTAGCTAATCTCAAACAGCCCGTATCCTTTGATCACCATCATAGAGATGGTTGCCACCATCTGTTCCACGATTCTCTTCACAGTTCACCATCAATCCAGATGTTGACCCACTCTTATACCACCTAATGCAGTGTATAGCGAAAATAAAACTAAGGTTCTCAAGCCCCAAGGTTACAGACCTAACTATAGAGAAATCTAGAGAAAATTCTCTGGTATTTTATTGAATTTGAATAATAGTCTTCATTTCCATAAAATAAACTATACATATCTATTTATATTAGTACTAAAATCATTTATAGGAAACAATTCCTAATTAAAACTTACATAATTAATAGAATTCATCTAGCATTAGGATTCCTAAATAGTAAAATGCTAATTAAATTAAAGGTTTTAAGTTAAGTAGGAAACAAATAATTAAAATCTAAAATTAACTAAGAAAATAATTAAAACAAGAAAATAGTAACTTCATGTTTCATATGAGATGCTTCCAAGTTTCTTTGCAGACTTCTTTTGTCCATTTTAACTAGGATAATTGTTCTACGTTAGTACCTGAATTCACTCTTCATTTTGTACATCTTATCTGAACATTTAGAACCTAGAACCTTTCTGTTTTATAAGGCTGATTTTCATTTTAGTTGCACTTCCTTTACAGTATCTCCTCCTGAGCTCCACTGATCAGCATATCAATATGCTGATATAACATCATAAAGATTCCACCAAAGGAAATATTGAGAGCAGTTCTGTAATCAAAACACTGTAACCAATATCTCACCTCAAAGATGCCTTGTCATTGCATGCTCATTCATAATGTGGAACTACCATTTAATATTTCATTTCAACATCTAAACCATGTTGAGTAAACAAATTTACTACCTTACACTATGATTTCGCAATCCTCCTCAACACATCAGAGGATCAGAATGAGAGGCAGCAGCATGCCAATAGGAATAACCAAGAAACAAACAAGCAGTGCAGTATCTTTTTTCTATATTTTTCCTCAAGCAAGAGAAATTTTATTTAACAATGAAATCATAATTACAGCTGTCATTTGGTAAAATAAACTAAATGAAGAACATGTCAGTAAAGTGCCCATCACCACTGGTGGCAAAGGTAATTTTTTTTGTTACACCAGTTAGATTTTCTAGTGAATGAGAATAAATATGAGTATGGCACACTATACATATTATCCATGGGCTATTTATAAATATCTATGTACATATTTATAGATGATCACATAATAAGTTTTTGGAAAAATAACATCAAAAGAGTCAAGCAAAGAATGAAAAGTAGGTGAATGCAATGATGTATGTTAATTATTATCCATATTGTTGTGTGATTTGCAAATAAGAAACAAAACAACTATCAATAACATATTAAACTTGTATTTAAAGTACAAAATAAATATATTTGATAGCATTTAATGAACTTTCTTTTAAACTTAAAATTATGAGGGGCACCCAATGCAGCTTCATTTGGAACTATATGAAAATTGTGGAAAATTTCAAGGATTAAATGAGGGAAGTGCAAACATTTAAGGGGAGCTAATCCCTTCTCTAACATGCAGCTTGGCCCCTTCACCACCCAAAATTCCAATTTCTAGCATATGTAATATATTGATACAAGAATTATTTCTTTTCACCTTCTTTCTTTTAGAGAAGCAATGATTTATTGCACACAAAAAAGAAAAGAAAAAACGACTCCAGCAAGATCAGACACTAGAAAGGTGATGAAGCCCTTTTTAGAGACAGAAGATAGGGAATATGAATAAGATTGAAATAGAATTATCTTCAACTAGCTATCCAACTTGAGATACTTAAGGGCATGAAAGAGGTATGAGATGGAGAATCTCTAACTAGCATGACTTATTGTTCTGGTAGTTATGATGGGAGGATTCATCAAAAGTACATTGCATGCCTTCCAATATATATCATTCAAATAAAAATGAAAATTGCAGTTTCACAAAACACAATATTGAAGCACCAGATTTTAGTCTGTATTTTATTACCTTGTCAGCACTTTCAAATTGACAACACCTGTTTCCCGTTCTTCTTGCTTGATAAGAACAGATTTGCCTTCTTTTGGTTTCTTTGTACCACTTACATTCTTTGGCAAGTTATTCATTACCCCATTAGCAACCTGCTTTGAAGAGGTTTTATGATCAACAATTTCATTATTTTCCTGTTCTTCATATTCTTCCATTTTCCCTGCATTTTCCATCAGCTTCTGGAACAGCATTCCATTATTAGAGAGGTCCTCAAAGGTGCCCTCCTCTTTCACCGTACCCTCATGAACCAGGATGATTCTATCAACTTGAGAAAGAAAATGAAGTTGGTTTGTGACCAGAATTCTCGTTTTCCTGCTTAATTCTCCCTTGATGCATTTATCAAAAACCTGGAGATCATAGGTAGTTGCACATAGATCACCTTTGCTAGAATAAAATAAAGAAATTGCTATGCATACTAAAAAATAACACTGAAATTCTAACAGACAGTGTCGCAAGTGTAGGTGGTGAATTGTAGGTCCCATAAATAATAAATAATTGATTAAGCATTAAAAGAGTAATTGCTGCATCAGATTGTATTAAAAATTTTGTATGATTTGTCCGTATGCATACCAATGCTCTAGAAATAAAAATAAACTTATTTGATCAAATTTTAAGAACATATGTAGCAAGTGTTACTAAGACAAAAGGACATCCCAAAAAGATGAAGCAGATATATTTCTTTTCCTACAAGGTGAACACTGGCAATTTCCCAGGTTGAACCCTGAATACCTCTGCAGTGCAATGAGAGTCTACCAGCCCACACTCCAGCAGCACAGCAGGTTATAAATGAGAATCAAATATAATAAACTCACATCTAAGTGAAAGGAAGTTTTGTAAGAACTTCAAGACATTAGGAAAGCATAAATTATCCATTGGTGTGAACATGAGACCAATCAAAACCCCACCCCAAATACAGTGTTCACTTCCCCACAACATTAGACACTAGAATAGTAGAATCCTACTTCAGCAGGATCGTTCCTTGGCAATAGAGTTGTCTTTTCTATTCCCTATTTCTCTAATAAATTTGCAAAGACTTGTCCGTCCACATGGATATGCACGTGGAAATCATAACCCCACCCCAATACAGCATTCTCTTCCCAACAATATTAGAAATTAGAATCCTGCTTCAGCAGGATCATTCCTTGCAATAGATATTTTTCTTTGGTCCCAATCTCTACTATGTTTGCAAGAAATATTCACATGGACATATGCATGTGCAAAAATTTATTTTATTCCTAAAATTTAGAAGAAGTCAAGCCTATCCTACCAATTGATCCTGCATGAATATCAGAGACCCATATTTAATTCTCATCAATATTAGTGAAAAGTATTAACCCATGTATGCACTGTCTCAGGACCATAAGTCACATCATATTTTCCATTGGGAGCAACCATGAAAAGAGAGCAGCGTCATTTCTAAATAATGAGCTTACCTGTCGGCCTACATGGGCATCCAGAGCACTTAAGGGATCATCAAAAATATAAACATCTGAATTGGAATATACAGCCCGCGCCATGGAAACTCTTTGCTTTTGCCCACCACTGATATTCACACCTCTTTCACCAATCTCGGTAAGATCACCACCCTAGTAATCAAACAGGTGAGAAAAATAAACAATGCATAATGATTAGACGTCTTGAAGTCCATAAGATAGCTCCATTTTACAAGTTTCACAAATAGCTTACAGGCAGTAAATCAAGGTCATGTTGCAATGCAGTCACATCAATTGCCTTCTCATATCTTGCTGAATCAAAGGGAGATCCAAAGAGAATGTTATCCCGTACCTGAAATGATAGACTATAAGTTCACAGAATTGAAGGAAAACACAATCAACTAATTAACGAGTGAACTTAAAGTAATTCAAATGATGTAGCCTAACTGAATAAAATATAATACGCCTTGAATGCATTAATATAATCAACACAGCTTCATTACAAGATTTTAGTTATTACCTATAACTGCTATCATGACCAATTTACATATTCACACACAGGAAAAGCATACCATAATATACATGCACACAACATAAGCAAGCACAACTTACTGTTGCATTAAAAATCCAGGAAACTTGTGGAACATAAGCTACTGTTCCTCTAATAACAACACTAGCATCTGATGTTGCAGGAAGCTCCCCCAGCATTGCTGAAACAAGTGAGGTCTTACCCTCTCCAGTGCTGCCAACAACTGCAACTAGGCTACCAATTGGTACATCCAAATTGATATTTGACAATGTGGGTCTCTCTGCCTGGAAACAAAACCAAAATCTTAATGGTTACAAGTGCCAATAACTAGCGAACATGCACTATATCAAAGCCAGAACCATGTCAGCATAAAGAAGTGAGCTGGAAATAAATGTATTAACATTGTACTCCCAATAACTATAGGATGAATTACAAAAATGAAACTATACTTGTGTTAAATTCTCCATACAATTAGATACTGCATGTATGTATAGCTAATGTTGATAACTAGTCATGTGTAATCATTTCTACATCTTAGGAACAAACAGTAGACATGCAAGTCTAAAGGGGAACTTCATTTTTCCTAAAGCATGCATATAAGACAGATAATTAGCATTTCATCCAACAGCAAGATGCAGCAGAAAGAGTAGCACTGAATTGTGAAACACCTAATCCAAGCTCAAATATGATTACTGAATTTGTATATTTACAGAAATGCATAGTTAAACCTAACAAGCAATCCTGCTAATCCATAAGAAGATGATATCATACATAAATGATTGATGCAATAAAATGTAATTGCATGTGAAGCATAACTAGAGAAAACAGGAGTAAGCATGTAATGCATAAGCACTATAGTTGATGCATGAAACCTTTGAATCCCAAGAAAAGTATCCATTCTTGATGGAAACGGCTGGTAAGCAAGGATCAAGAAGAGGGTTTGGTAGAAGGATTCTCTCTTCAGCTAAAAATAGTTCCTCCAGACGCTTTAAGGACACATTTGCATTTACCACCTGTAAGATTAAAACCATTAGAAACCAAAAGAACGAAACAAGGCGGAGGAATGTGGACCAAGCAGTTGGTTCAATTAAATGAACTCAGTATAGATCAATATCATAAATAACAATATCTGAGTTATCAAATCATTTAACTAAGTGCAATATATAATTATACAGCAGCAATCAATCAGTAATGTAAATGAAAAGGAATTAAATATGATTAGAAACAAAAAGGACAGTTGCTGAATATAACATATTATTTACGTGCCATGGTTTGGACTAATGACAAAATTAAAAGCTGACCACCAAAAAGTTGTTGGAATATTGAAAAGGAAAAAAAGATAGGGGTTATTTAAAAGACATATGATCAATTCTCTGTATGTCAGTTTTTCTAGAGTGTCATCTTCAAATTTATCAGTCCTTTGTGTTAATGTGCTAAGGATCAGATTTTGGCTGGCTAAAGTTTTGTAGAAAAAGACATCTGTTGTCCCACCATAGTAAATTCCTGGTAGGAGAGTTCAGAAAGTGCCTACTGCCAGCTTTTGGCATGAAGCAGTGTTCTCAAAATTCAGACTCGCATCTTCATGGTTGCAAGCCCAATACTCTTGCCACTGGATCAAGCTATGGCTTCCTGGCTAAACTGTTTTAGCATAATGTATTCTATTTCAGCTAATGCAACATTAGTTTAAAAGAAAGAACCAAGTCAATTTCAGTAATTAAATCAATCTAAACAGTTAAACTTAAGGAGTTAACAGCATGATAAATAGAAGCTAAATTAATGACAGAAAAAAACAGCCATCATAGTTATCTCTCTCCACGCAGAAATACCATAAGCAATATCTCAGCAGTAAGCAAGACTATAAGAGATACAATAAAGAAGGAAGACAAAACCTGAGTAATCATATTAGGAAGCATGAAGAGGGGAAAGCGAAGCACAGCAAACAGAGATAGAGATGTAAATGCCCTTGCAGGTGTCAGATTTCCACCAAGCAAAGTGTACATACCAAACGAAATCACAGTCACCATAACTGGAATGCTGTTTAGTATGAAACTATTACACTGCAAAACAAGGAAATAATTGGAAACATGCATAAGCAAAAAGTGATGGTGACCACACAGAAAAACCCACAAATAATTAGCAGCAGCAAATACTATCAATTGATCACCCATGATCTATGTATAACATTTGAAACTAGAAAACTTCTAAGGTGTAGAATAACCCAATCCATTTCCATATATAAACAACTTTCCTCCTGGGAATCAACATTCAATCAATGAAGTTGTCTTATACTGTCAGTTTCTGATTTTGGACTTTGATTGCATTTCTTCTAGATGTGTTTTTCCTCTAGCCCTCAAGTCAATGGTGGCCTCAAGTAGGCTTCCTACCAGAACAAGGCTATGCCCTGTTTTGTTGTTTCTTTCCTTTCTCTTTTTCTATATTTTTCTGAAAGTAGGTGATGTAGGGAAATAAATTTTATGTCTTTGGTGTTTTTTTTTACAATTTATTTCTATGTTTGTAATTTAGTAATGCTAGAGTTTCATTATTTTAGGAAGCTATGTATGGTTTACTTTTATTAAAAATAATATTCATTAGGAAAATAATTTCCTAGTTGGTTTAGGTTACTAGGTTTCTGGTGTTTAAGATAGAAATAGACTCGGATTTGAGAGTGCTTCTTCTTACTACCCTCTTCTATGGGGTTTTCTATCATTTCTTCAGCCCTCTCTGATTGGGTGCTCTTTCTACTGTTCAATTAATCCCTCTCCTACAAGGAATTCTTTGATCGTCTATTTCCATTTCTACCTGTTTTATATCACCAGGTACTGGGTTTCTTTGTTCTACAAATGTTCACCAGATCCATATCAAGAAGCAGCATCTTCTCTTGAAATCAGTTCTGCTATTCAAGCTATCATTTTGAAGCATCAATTGGGATCATACACTACAACTCACATCCATGTGTTTGACACAAAGATAGTGGTGAAACAAATCAAAACATGTATGCGGCTGTTTATTTCAAGCTAAGCGAGCATGTCCAGTAGACATGCATGCAATGCCAAAATCAAGATACGAGTAACAAGATTACCAAACTAACAATTTAAACAACAATAGAGAAAGGTGACACTAATATTATAGAATTTTCAAACAGCAAAGTGAGAAAGAAATGAAAATTTTATCAAATATAAGAATGGAAACTTTGCTAAAAATATTCTTGGCATACCGCTCCTAGTAGTGATGCTTTTCGGAACCATGATAATTCATCATCCCTAACACCTTGAACTTTAGCCTGGAAGCTACTTTCCCATGCATAACATCTAAACCATTTCAGCAAAATCAGTTAGTCAGGAACAAAACCATATGAAACAAGGAACTCATAACAAAATAATCATACTTCACAGTATCCATTGCAGCCAAAATTTCATTCATGAGGCCAATTCTCTTGTCTGTACGCTGCAAACCCTCCTTAGATAACTTCTGCATTCTGCTTATAACAAATGTCTTTACCAAACAAAAGATGGAAAAATTAGGGCTTTTGTGACTTAGGAGATGACAAAGGTACAGAGGCACAAAACAAACTGTCAAATACAGCATCATCAGATCTTAAAAAGGCCTCAAATACTCAGATAAATTAAAAACTCTTTTACAGCATGCATCATCAAGGATGTTTCGTTGAAAAAAGTAGAAAAGTTTTTCTTTTCATTTTTTTATTAAAAAAAGTGCTGTGTCCCTTCAACTCTGTAATTGCACATGCCACATGAACTAATCCAATAGCATTGGAGAAGAATGTTCAATGAGTTCTGCAGTGGAAATGAGTTCTACGAGAACTTCAGTCCCAGCAGTATAAGGATTGCATAGTTAGCCAATCCATCCAGATTTAGGTTGATCAACACACACTAGTACATACACATATTTTTCATCAAGATTTGTAGGATTAGATTCTCCTTCGACAGTTCTCTAGGGTCAAATATAATATGGTTTAGCAGAAGAGATTCTGCATTCTGCATTCTGTTGACACTATTTGATTTTCGACTCTCCTAGTAAAATCACACCAAATGAACTGTGCAATTTTCTCTTCTTTGTTCATTGCATGCTTTTGCCTAAATAGCTTCGCGACCTAGGGCTTCTCATGACAGAGGGTCAATTCTAGAAAAATGAATGCAAAAATATATTTTGTTCATTCTTTTATTTTTTTGGTATTTACAGAACAGTGGGGTGTCTGTGGGTCCCTTGGGTCCCCAAAAAATTTTCCTTCACGGCTTGGGACTGGTTGTGACAGGTCACATCAGTCCTTGGGTCAATAAGAGGCCGTACTGTTTTTTTAGGCCTTGGAGACCCATAAGAATTAGAAATTGAACAAGCTATTCAAGAGTAGGACTTGAACCAATAAATTGTTCCTGTACATTCGATAAAATATTTCTTTCTAGTAATGGAAGCTAACCATTATGGATTGCGTGCATTTCAGTATAGTTATTGGTTAGATGAAAGATGTATCTTGATTGGCTGAAGATAAATACAAAATCATGTTGGGGAACAATTCATCCTCCAAATCACGAAAACAAAGCAAAGCAAAATCATATAAGAGTAGCCCAATCAAGCCGGTTATAAGCCTGTGAAACTCCCAAAAAGCACCCAAAGCATGACACCACAAAGAAGAGAGAAACTATCCTACCACAAAAAATTAAAAAGATTGTGCACTCATACAGTAAGTATAAATGAATTGACCCTGGGGCAAGGGGAAACAGAATAAAGTAACCCTTCTAGACTCCACAACATGGTCTAAGAGAACAAAAGTTACGAACAATATAGATGGAGGAAGATCATCAGAAACATTCATCCAACTAAAGAGTGATATCAAAAGTAAAATCTACAGAAACTACAAAGTCAAAAGATTGTTAAAGTTCCAAGATTTAAAAAAGAAAAAAAAAAACAAGAACAGAACGCAAACAAAGATGACTATTGCAAACTTATGCTTACAAATGAAACATATTGCTAGGGAATGAAAAGATGATCAAATTAAAAGACACATGCACCATGAAAACAACACTATTAAAATAAGGAACGATGAGGGAAACAAGGCAAACCCATATACCTGTATGGGGAACAGAAGAACTAGCATTAGAAATTAAAAGACACATGCACCATGAAAACAACACTATTAAAATAAGGAACGATGAGGGAAACAAGGCAAACCCATATACCTGTATGGGGAACAGAAGAACTAGCATTAGTGCGCCGAGAAGAGAAGCAACATTCAACTGCTGATAAAGAAGAACCATGGCAACAATAATACGGAATGGAGCTGACCACAAAGTGTGAAGTGATTGGCATATTTGCTGTTGATAGCAATAAGCAAATTAGTTGTAGTACCAATGAGGGAAGTTAACTAAATCAAGATCAAACTTTAATCCAAAAAAAGAACTTTGAAATTACACGTGGCATGCCTTGAGCCAGTTTATTCTTCAAGTTACATGTATCCACAATAAAGTCATATTAAGGTAATTTTGACAGATTTTCATAAATTTCCTATGTTAAATAGGAAAACTAATCCTAATAATAGTAAGAGGTGGAAAAAAAATATCTAATCCCAATGTGAACAGAAAAACCTAGTAAAAAGAAATACACTATATTCCTATAGTAACAACTACATAGTGAATAATAATATTCCTAAGTAGTACTAAATATCTATGACAATCATACAAAATTAACATTCCTACACATTGGACTAGTTTCTGATATATTTGTTCTTCTTTCCCCATCACCTCTACTATAAAATTTAATCACCATGAAGAAACAGGTCTGCACTGGGATCCATGGTTTAGGGATGCATATAGGAGCCAGGGGTGGACAAACCTAAGTTGGCTAAAAGACCTTCTTTTAAGGATCCTGAAACATTTTTCCAGCATCGTTTTTACATAATGCCTACCTCAAACTATAAGTTTTAAACTTCAGCCTCATTCCTTTCAGGAACCTACAGTGCTCTTCTCATTTTTCTTTTTTACATAACAGCCCCTCAGACTATAAGCTTTACACTCCAACCCAAGAACCTATTCATGTCTCTGTCTTCATGCAAAGTCCAAACAAGTTTGCACACGAAAGGATGTGTTACAGGTATTAATATTGACAGGCTCCTTAGTAGTTTTTGAGTATTTAGGTTACTGGTCCTTTACAAACATTAACAAGATGTATTCACACACTTATGTGTTCTCAGGCTTCAAAACAGCCACTTTCACAAAATTGTCAAAGATTAAAACATTAATCATAATTTCCTTCTCAAAACCTACATCAACAGGGTTATAATTGAACAGCAACCGCTTTTTCTTTCTTTCTTTTTTTTTGTTGTAAATATAGGTATAGGTGCGCGCAGGCACAATAGATAAATAGTGCACTACATGAATTTTTGACATGAGATTGCTCTAACACAGAATCTTAAACCCACCCTTCCATGTCAGATTATGAAAGCACATGCAGTATATTCAACAATCAAGAACATTATATATGCATACAAAAGAGATACTGTGCAAGCACACCTGAAGTGCTTCAGCATCAGTTGTCATCAAGTTGGTTATTTTTCCAGATGCAAACTTCCGCCGACCTTCGTGGGTCAGCCTTAGAGATTTTCGAAACACAGCAGCAACCTAAAAAGCATTGGTCACACAGATAAATCATGTCTAAACTTTCAGGTCAGGCATGACCATTGAGAAAAAATAATGCAGGGTTAGCTCTTGAATAAGTGACCGATTTTTCTCTTCAAACCACACTTGCACTCCTGCTACCATTTGCCTCCACCAATTAATTGGAGGCAAGAAAGAGTTGCATGGCAGTAAAATGGCGATACTGTTTAGTTGTCTTTCATGACACCACATCCAAAAATAAAAAAGCATAAACTGCATGCATCAAAAGGTCAGCAAGAAAATGAAATTACCAAAGTTGCTCTCAGGCGGTAACCAACACGCATGACATTCTGAAAATACTGTGCTTCACATAACACACCGAATACCTGGATAAGATTACCCCAGATAAGAGATTCTGAGTTCTTATTGATAAATAAAAACAAGAGCATGGTGACAATTTGACAGGGATATGCAGGTGGAAGTAATGTCCAATTTTAAACTATTTGCATTGAATAAGGGCATCAGTTCATTTTCCATATTGTATTCCTCCCTATTCCCTTTGTTAGATTTCTTATTATATGAAATAAATCTCAAGTTAACTTTCAAATGCATGAGCTAGAGCTAACCAAGCCATCCCCCAATGATAAAGATAAGAAATCATATGAAGAAAAAACTATTCTTCTTACATGACAACAAAAGCAACATTGACCATTTCTAATCACAATGTTAATTATACTCAGCCCCATGATAAGTGGCCACTAGTCCTGTAACATGTTCCAATTTAAGTGTCCACTTCCAAATATAGTACCTTGCAATATCTATGTTTCCAAATTTGCCCTTCATATTGTGAAGGGTAACACAACCATTTTAAATAAAATTAGCAAATAATGTCTCCTTACAAAGTTACAAAAACAAAACATGGCCACACATTATGGAACAAAAGGAGTTCTATTTCATAATTCAATTTCGTCATGATACTATTAAATACCTTGCCAGAGTTCTGATAATTTTTCATAAAAATTAACTAAAAAACCTCCAAAGCTTGGGGGAAATAACATAAAAGGAAAACCTTGTTTTTTGACAGAGTAAACGCTTGTAGATACTATTTCACTACTTGTATATAAAAAAAAAAATTATTGCATTATTTAATGCCTCTATTCTAATAGCAGGAGATGCTCTAACTTTCCAAATGAATGGGGGAGCAGCATAACTTAGTAAGGGCTAAGGCAGAGGACTATCATCGAGATATAAAACAACAAATTTCTACAACAATCATGCAAACTTTTCTATTTGTTGATTCATGAGCCCTCCTAATGTCACGAGTCTCATCAAAGTTGTAGGCAATTCTAGTCAAACTCTTCACTACAAAAATGCATGGCATTTCAAGTTATCAAAAGCAGCATGCATTATGAAAATCAAAATCAAAATGTTTAACTCAACATTGATTAAAAGAGATCATACCACTCCAGCAAAAATTGAGAAAGCATAGACATAACCAATCCAAGCCGGATCACCTTCTTGCATAGACTGCAGGTGGTTAAAAAATAATACAATTAAAAATCATAGGAAAAATCAGTAAGATAATCACATGTTGCATTGGAGAAGTGTAAAAATCCTTCCCCGCAACACACACAAGCACATTGTAGTTATGTCAAGATTATATTACCTACCGATCCACTATTAAAAGGATAGCCAATTTTAGCATTCTTACAAATATCAAACTTCTAAAGCCAGACTCACGTGATATGATAAAGAACACGTCACGGTCATAAAAATAGATGTACACAAGATGGGAACACCAGCTCTCCACATAACATCATTTTTCCTCACATAAAACTAACATTAAATGATTCATTCAAATGGAATTGATGAAAAGTTTAAACCAATAAGAAACACTAAAATGCATGTTTGATTTGTCTGCAAATGAAAAGGAACCATTAAGTTTAACTTCATGGAGGAGAAAAAAAAAAGCCAGATCACTTATCCAATAAAGCATAGACAAAGGAGGAGCTAACCTTTAAGAGTTGGTTCAAGACGAGTGGCCCAACAAATTGGGAAGCATCATTGCCAATCTATAAGTGATCAATAGATGAACAAATATGTCAGCTACATCAGCCCAACAAATTGGGAAACATCATCAAGGTTTCTCCTATTTGTAAAAACTAAAATAAACAGTAAATTTTAACGTCATACAAAACAATATTCACTTTACCATCACACTTGAGCTTTGTGTTCTTGCATATTTCACAAAATGATACGCAACAAGGAAAAACACAAAACATTCATGTTTAAGTTGATCATGTAAATGACAGATGCTCTTCTCAAGGTAGAATGAAAAACAAAATAAAAACTTTTAAGCTAGTAAAAGTTCAAACTTTCATTGAAGAATGCAAGAATCAAACAAGAGCTTTGACAACACACAATTTGAAGTTAATGGTTCACGTTTCAAGCAAGGCTATTGCAACACAAGCATCAAATCAAGTATGACTATTTGAAGCTCACACTTTGAATCAGAAATTCTAGTACTTGACGACAACCGCACCTGGAATGTTGTTCCATGTCCCCCATATGTGAAACCCATTGGGAGTAAATGGGTGTTTTCTATTAAGCTTTGTTCTGATGACTTCGTAGATTGTTACAAGGCTCAATTAGTGGTTCTTGGCAACAAGCAAAAGTATGGCCTTGACTACAATGAGACATTCGCACAAGTCGCTAGGATGACCACCATCCGTACAATTAGAGCCCTTGCCGCTTCTCAATTCTATGAAGTTTACATGAAACTTCCCTCTGTATATCCACTTCACTAACTACTAATGTTTGTCAACTAAACCGTTCTCTATATGGTTTGAAACAAGCACCAAGAACATGATTTGAGAAATTTCAAACCACTATCCTTGGCTTTTCATTCACTCAGAATCAATATGACTCCTCTCTATTTCTACAGAAGACACCTAACAGGATAGTCATCCTCCTTGTTTATATGAACGGCATTATTGTCACTAGTTCTTATATAACAACCATCTCTGAGATTTGGAAATTGTTGAATTCTACTTTCCACATGAAAGACCTTGGGCAACTCACCTATTTCTTGGAGTTAGCGGTGCATCATTAGCCTCAAGGTATTGTCTTGAATCAGAACAAGTATATTGAGGATTGGGTTTAGCTAGCACAACTCACAAACACTCTAGTGGAAATTAATGTGAAATATTGACATGATGAAGAGGTGCTTCTCAAGGATCCCACTCTCTATCTTATGTTGTCCACACTGTCAAAAGTTCACGCAACCCCCCCCCCCCCCCCCCCGCGACATCTCCACCACCTCACGGTTGTCTGCTGCATCATTCGATACATATTTGGCACACCTAGTCATGACTTATTCTTCCCTAGTAGTTCATCACCCCAGTTACAAGCCTACTATGATGTTGATTGGGCAGGTTGCCCAGAAACTAGGAAATCCACTACTGGATGGTGTTTGTTTCTTGGAATTGCTAGTTTATTGAAATTTTTCCTTAATTGCTAACGTTTTCTAGGTTTTGATGAGTTTGAAAAAAGTCCAAGACATGGTTTGGTAAATCGAATACAACTTTTGATATGACCATTGGATTGAGCTAAAATTTTATCAGAATATTCTGAAGGCCCTGTTTTTTATTGAATTAAATTTCATGATGATTAGAAATTGAGAAGGTCTCCAAATAAAGGACAGAAATTATCATGTGAAATTGCCTTTATTTCGAAATTGATTAAGGATTCTTTTTTCTAATTAGATTAGAGCTCTTTTATTATTTTTCCAGCTTTATTTAGGGCATTACTAATATATAAGCAACCTAGAAGAGTTGTAATAAGTGGTTTTTATTGAAGATTAATAAAATAAACCTTTCAAAGTCTTATCCACAATTAAGGGTGGTGACCGGCTTGAGAAACCCTAGTTTCTTCCTCTACAATTTTGGGTTGTAAGATTTTAGGGATTGAGGAACCCTGGTTTTTATCTATATTATATGCAGCGCCAAAAGGACAAAAGTTTTTGTACAGAATTGTTTTTTTTTCCTAATTGATTTAGGATTCTTTTTCCTAGTTAGATTAGAACTCATTTATTATTTTTCCAGTATTGTTTAGGACTTTTTATTGGTATATAAGCAACCTTTAAGATCTGTAATAAGTGGTTTTTAATGAAGATTAGTAAAATAAACCTTTCAGATCTACAATTAAAGGTTGTACCTTTAGGGCTTGAGGAACCCTAGTGTTTTTCTCTATAGTTTTGGACTGTAAAATATTTGGGGTTGAGGAACCCTAGTGTTTTTCTCTATAGTTTTGGACTGTAAAATATTTGGGGTTGAGGAACCCTAGTTTTTATGCACGTTACACACCGCGTCACTCATGGAAATGCAAGTAGGATTGCATCTCCAAGTCATCCACTAAGGTTGGGTATCGCATCATGTTTGCTGCTTGTTCCGAGATCATCTAGCTATGTGGTCTCCTCACAAAGCTTGGTTTCTCCCATGATCACCCTGCTCCACTACATACTGACAACACCAACACCATCCAAATCAATGCCAACCCTGTTTATCACAAGCGCCGGAAACATATAAAGGTTGATTGTCACTCTATTTGAGAGGCCTTTAACTGCAAAATTATTACTCTTCCACACATCTCCACTACTCTACAGATTGATGGTATCTTCACCAAATCCATTACACATCAGCACCATCATTTCCTTGTTAGCAAACTGATGCTTTATGATTTACCAACATCAATTCAAGGGGGATGTCAAAGGAAAGTTTTCCTCAAATTGACAACTATTAGTTGGACATTTATAACCAAGATTATAAACTTGCAAAACTAATTTCTTTGTTGTAAATCTTTCCTTTAATTAGGATGTTGTGAGCTACCAGTAGACTGTTTTGTAAATAGTAGTTTTGCACATCTAAAGGCTAAAAATCAGTTTGTACTACTTGTAGTCTTTCTATATAATAGAAATTCTCCACCAAGAGAAAGCCAGTTTTTCCTCAAAGCTCTCTATTACCATTGATTACATTACACATGAGTAGCAATCACTCAAGGGATGTTCATATGGATTCGCCTTAAAGAGAATACAGTTATAGATGTAGAAGATCTACAAATTCTTCTCCTTTCCTTTAACCAAATTTACAAAGCCTCAAACTAAGCAGCAAGACAGAGTTAGCAAGCAACAAAGAAAAGGCCAACAGCTAGAGCCTTCATTAGCGCCATAGAAAATGTAAAATTTTTCACCAATGACAAGAATTATGGCTACATTAGCAGACAAAACATTAGAACATCTACAATTCATTTAAAAAATGTTACCAACTATGGATCTGATAGAACCACCCAATACAGAGTATGCATATTTCAAAAATTTCTAATGTATGCACCTATATAGATTACCAAAAAAAATGGTCAAACCTATACCTATACCTACCTTAGGAATTTACAAACACTAATTCAAACAAATCAATCTAAATCACTTCTCATGAAATGATACATATATGAATTTTGAGCTATTAACCCAATAACCAAATTATAACATAAGTTTAATGTCAAAAGGGTATTCCATTACCTTCCAGAAGCCTCCCCACCAAAACCTAGAAAACAGCAAAGGGTGAAATCAATTAGATTCATATATATATATCACAAGTGTACAATTCTAGACTGATGGGGACTTTTTAGCCAGTATATGATAACAACAATGATGCTTCTAAGACATGTATGACATGCATGCAGAAAATATAAACATCTAATCCCAACAAGGAAAATTAATTAAATCCACTGGATCAAGAATGAGTAGATCAACATTACATGATCAATGCACGTACATTCCGAAAGATGATAAAAGGTTTACTATGAAAATTGTTGGTCTTCAATATAAGACATGGCAGATAGCCATTGGTCAATCATTTGCTGCATAGAAAATTCCTTAGTGAATATGCCCAAATTAGTTGAGCTTTCATTCAATCATTCATGTGCTTATGTGTATATAATAGCATAACATCTATGCAATTTTAAATGGTACTATCAAACACAAAGAGTTGGTTAATCAATTGCAACGTAGAGAAATTCCTTATTCATGCACCCTCACATTCAATGGAACATGGGCTAAATTTCAGTAAATTTCATATGAAGAGGAATATTTGCTAGCTGTATAGGAAGTACAAAGTACCTTTTTAAATGAAAGAGTTAATTTCTTATCTCTCTTTACCAGTCAAGTAGGAATATTTGCGTATCTTATTTAAGAATAAAAGCCTAGTTAGTAATAGGAATAACTCAAGCCTAAAAATATGTTTGTGGCATTTAATATCATTATCAGAAAATTATTATGAATAAAGTGCAGCCTTTTACTGAGACTATGATGCTTTGATTAAAAAGTGATTCCTTAAACCATGGATGTTAGGCTTAGGTTTTATTCAAGGAGTGATTCCCTGAATCTACTAGTGTCAGGCTAGTAGTTTTTATTTTATTTTCCTTCAATTCCTAATAGCTGCAGACCTGTTTTCAGTTTCCAAAGCCCTAAACACCTTATTATAAAACTTAAACTCTAATCACAGCCGACTGCAAACTTTCCCCTAGACTTGTCTTCCATCATATGACTAATCGTCGAGCCAAAAGGTACAAAAACAACAATATACTAAAAAAAAGGAGAGAAACACTCAGCATAGGACACTTGACACCTAGAATAATCAAGTTTGAGACAACACTGTTAGGGTACATTAACAGTCATTGCAATAATGGCTACAAGTAGTTGATCAAAATAGAAATATGATTAAAAAAAAATGATTTGAGTTTTACAATTGACCAACTTTTAACTCTAACCGTGACATATTTTGTCACAATCAATGTTCTATGATCATTTTCTAGATGGAATTCTTGTGATTTATCTTATATACTCTACCACTATGGTTAGTTTTCATAGCTGCATCTCTTTATATAAGAGAAATGAATGAAATGTATCCATGACAAGAACATGTAAATACATTTCAGACTTCACCATATAACTAGGTAAATAAATAAATAGAACAAACAAACCCCGCTTCAGTTTCAACATGTTTACCTCCCTCCAAGGCTACTATTTAATGCCCTCAAAAGCCATGGTTTTGGTTTTCTTAATTCCTCAGCCCAACATTTTTGGAACCTGCAGAGTCAACAAAACATATAGCATGAAATTTGATATGCATAAGATTTTCAGCAACAAATGTAATGTAAACCAAGCAATTTAAATAATGACACAAACATTGATATGTATTGTATCTTAGCAACTTGAGGCAACGCACCTATCATTAAGAGTTTCAGTGCGATCCCACGTATCCAATTTCCAAACATCCTTCTCAGTGATGGGTCTCCTATACCCTAGCTTCATAAGTGGACTCATCCATCCAAAAACAATTTCTAGCAAATGAAAAATGAAATAGCAGATTTAGAAGATAAACAGTTACACAAAATGCAGTTTATTCTAAGGAAGACCATGAATAACCTTTGCACCATGCCTGAATTAGCATGTAATGGATGGAAGGTGTGAAAAAGATTACAGAACCAATCTAAAATAACTCCATAACATTTCAATTAGGTTGTTCAGGATACTAGTGTGGCTCAATTTTCGCCCATAGATAATTTCTGTTGTTTCTTTCCCCATTTTCTTTATAACTATATAAGAATTACTTAAAAAAAAAACCATAACAAATTTCACATTGAATTCACAAATGTCCGTATTTTTTAGTTACAACCAAATAACTAGAATTTTGGACCTCTTGGTTCCATTGGAGCATGTAAGAAAGACTGAGGAATAAAACTATTAGATTCGATTTGTTCTCAACAGCCATGAGATATAATTTTAGGGTGATCTTTTGGTCAACTAATGCATTTATTACACTTGTTATCTCTCCCAAACATGTTCAAAAAATTTAATCAAAATTTTTAGTTATCAAGTTACATGTGTAAAAACAAATCATTTAATTGAGGAAGCAAACCATTTAACCGAAATAACCAAAGTAGATTAAACATGGAGCAACTAACTTAAATAAAAAAAAGGTCTAAAGACAAATGGAGAACACATATTAGGAGCTCATCCATCAAGCATACCAATTACCACAGCAATGGACATAACCTAATGTTCAACAATTAATGATTGATGTCTTTGGCAATTGGCAACGCCACTAGAGAGTTTGTAAATGATACACGATAACAAGTTACATACTGGAAATTATGTTGGCGTGCCTCTCAGGACATATGTACTCTCCTCCAGGTAACTCTTCATATTCAGCATCATCAACAGATTCAGTTTGCATTGGAGTGTAACCAGGATAAGGATCCAAGTCAGGAACATACACAAGTAGTAGTATTCCAAACAAGCCCTAACCAAAACAAGACTTTTATATTAGAACCAAATATGTCTACACAATTTAATTCAAGTTGGAAGCCTGCTTATGAAGAGAAAAGTAATTGACTCAGAAACCCAAGGATTGTGAATCACATTCTACCCTAAACTTTTGCATCCCTGAATATTGTAAATCACCACCTTCACCCATTTCCAGCAGAATAAATACAAGTTGTGCGACAAATTTGGTGATCTTGATCACAATATGACATAGATTCAAATTGCGTCAATAATAACCAAGCATAAATAGTTAACAAGTATATCATGTCACATCTAGATGTTCAACAAGCTCTAAAATTATTAGCTCCAAATTGCATTCCATAGCAAGGCTGGGCTAAAAAAAACTCATCCAACAAAACTTTCTTAACAGAGAACCAACAATGGTGAAATTCTTAAACATATGAATTTTAAAATTTTAGAGGCCATATTGGTCGCCATAAGCCATGTCTAATACCATCTTGAAGCTATTGATGGAGAACCAGCCAAAGATTTTGAATTGCTATTTTCCTTTTAGTTTATTTGGGATTTCTATTTGCTATTAGAGATTATAGGAATTCAATCACAATTCCTATTTAATATTAAAGTAGCTCTAATTAGGAACGTATCTTAATGCCTACTGGTAGTAGTCAAATCCAGCTTTTTGTTCACTAATAATAATCCAATTTCAATTTACAGATACATTTTGGTGCCTATGTAAGATCAATTATCATTATGTTTTAAAATGGTCCTTGAATGATTGTTGCAAATTGCAGCTACTATATTTCTACTTACTGATATTTCTTCTAATTTGTCCCTTATCTATTCTTATATTTCATCTTCCCTTCTTGAACTCCCCTTCTCCCTATTTTTCTCCCTATTTTATTCCATCTTTTTCATATGTTACCTGGTGTCACTTAACAAGATCAACTTTGGTTAGAGGTGCCAGATGTATGGAAACACCACAAGGGGTAACTTAGGAGAGCTACTCTAACTATAACTTTATACGCTAGTAAAACATTGCCTCTAATACTGGATCCACCCTAATCAAATTCCTTAAATTGTTTAGAAAGTTATGAAAATACAAGAGTTAAATTGTGTCATCAACACCCTTATTATTTTTCAAGCAAGCGATTTCTTGATCAAATTATGAAATCATATGATATAATTTTTAATATTTCTTTCAAAGTTGAAATCAAATACGAATTTAAATTGAATATGCATCAACAATTTTGTGGAATATATTTAATACACATACTTTGAAATTATTATGTTGCTTTTTCCTTTTCATGCTTAATGATGTGAAATTTTTTAATTTATTTCAATCAATAAACTTTATAATGTTGAATTAGGGTTGAAGAGACTCTGAAGTGTTTAATTGGGTTGAATAGTTATTTTTGGATCTAATAGGTGTAATATGAAACGAGTTTGAGGTACTAACTAAGCAATTTAAATTTTGAATAGGGTTTGAGTCAGATGGATTAAAACTTCAATTACATATCTTTTACAGGCATCATGTTTTGATACAATTCCTGTCTGACATGGAGAGAATAATAAAAATAAAAATAATTACATGAATTAGCAGAAAGCATGGTGAAGTGTAAGATTGGACCACCCACAAATCATGGGGGCATTCAACTAGTTACCAGCTTAGCACTTAAGAGCCCAAGTAAATATTAGAAGGATATGGGAACCAAAAACAGGAGTATCCATCAAACTTGAGGATAGAATAGGTAAATAGAAGCAAACCTGAACAATGACCTCACTAATGTATAGATGCAGTACAGCACTGCAAAAACAATTAAAATTGTGAGTTTGCCTTTTCGCAATCAAATGTATAAACTAAAAGCACCTATAAATTGGAAATACAAACTTGTTATAGAACTCCTTTACTGTGAGGATAAGATTGAGCATCACTGCATCACCCACCAAAGTATAAATGACCCCGAATCGAACAAACCATCGAAATTCACGAATATAGACTTTAATTTCTACAGCAATCATAACCAGCAAGGAGCACCAAGCAAGGGCCTCAATAATCAAGGAAATAATCTGTCAACAAGAAGATGAAATGAATATTATTTGACTATGAACATCATCATTAGCTTACCAAAGTAGGATCATACCTTACGTCTGCTAATTAACCTCACCCACTCTTCATCTAGTGATGATTTAAATGTACATGCTACTGCTAATCAAATGTATAAGAAAAATAAACCAGAAAAAAATTTACTTGAGAAAGGAGAAACAGCATTAGACCAAGGATACAGTTGCGTACTAAAAAGAGCATGAAACCAAATACGGACTGGCTGAAAACACATCATGGCAGAGGCATACACAATAAGAAAAAATCGGAAACGCGTCATAATATTGTTGTTGTTGACTTGGGCTGAAAATACCAAAGGGACATTAAATTCCTGTTTTTTTAACCTGTGATTGTGGCCTAGGGCATAGGATTAAAAAGAAGAAGAAAAAAAGGATTTAATGGTTTTTTTAGTCTAATTATCGCAACTTACAGTAATAAATATGAAGTTTGCAAGCTGAAACTACATTTTTGCAATCCATTTCAGTTATTATTGCAATGCAGACAAAGGTGTTCTTGTAAAGTAGTTTTGGGTTGTATACTTAGCGGTGCTTCTTGATACTTTTTTACATGGGGGTGCCAAAAGCATGGAAAATAACCTCCAAAGGAGAAAGGGATGCTTTTTATTATCCCAAAAGTAATCTAAATTCCAAGGCCTGGCCATCATAGTTTTCATCCTCTTTTCTTTATCATGTATGAGAGTTGAGCCACACACATAAAATTTTCCACGATATAAATTAAGACACCAAGATTTAAAATAATGCCATTGTTTATCCAGATGAATTAAAAAAAATAAGTGAAAAGGCAAAAGAAGAGAAGCAAACCTCAAATGGAGCAAGGCCTGTCTGCCCATCTAAATTGAGAACCGAAATACCCATGACCAATCTGTACAAGGGCTCGGCGGTGGAATAAAGAGCAAGCAGAGCCAGCAAATAGGCATACCACTTAGACCTCAAACAGAATCTTTGGAGCTTGAAGTCTTTCTTAGTAAGCCAGATTTTATAGAAGCAAAGTGCCATGAGAACAAGATAAGAAAGGGAGACCACCAGAGTGTCAGTGGCACAAGGTGTGTACGCACCAAATGCATTTTCCACTGCTTTAGTCCACACCCCATCTCTCACTGGTTTGCAGTACCAATCCAATGCTTCAAATCCCATCTTCACTTCTCTTCTCTTGTGCTTATTTAATTCCTCATTTCCATAGAAATTAGACCTGCAAAAATATATTTTAAAAAAAATTATTTTAATTAAACAGACATAAGGTGTTAAATACTAAAAAGAAAAATTGAAACAGAAAATTTTGGCTAATCATCAAGTTAACGTTTGTGAATATCACCAAAAACTAATGACAAGACAACAAATTTTAATTATTATCAAATCAATATTAGCACTAGAACTGAAACAATAATTGATGATACAAATACCACAGTATTCTAATCTTTAAGGAAAAAAATTAAAAAAAAAAAGAAGAAGAAGAAAAGAAAAGGGCGAGAATTTCAGAGAGAGGGAGAGAAGGAGATAACCAACACCTTCTTCTTTTCTTTTCTTTTCTTTTCTTATCAGTTCACTAAACGGATAGATAGTGTATAAAAGAGAGAAAATATCAAAATCCTAAGCGAGTGGTTAAAACGAAGATGCAGCCACCTCCGTCCTGGTCAACCAGAGGAACCATAAAAACAATACTTCACAAATTCAACGAGAAAACCCTAAAAGAAAAACAAAAAATAGAGAGAGAGGGGGAAGGTGTCTAGATTCGTCATCGCTTACGTACAAATTTAAAAAGTAAATTAATTTAATCGAAGAAAAACAAAACTAGATTCGATGCGGATAGTTTTTATATGGGTGGTGCATCATGGATGATAGTTGAGAATAATGCAAGAGAGCAGGGATATTATTACCCATTGAAGGGGACAGCAACAACAGTACAGAAGAGGTTCGTTCTTTCTTACTTACCTTTATACAACCTACTAATCGCAACTACTTTTTTTTTTTTTTTATAGAAGTCCCCGGTCAAATGAAAAAACAAGTTTGTCTTTACCATCTTTTGTGCTGCGTTGGGACTTGGGAGACCCGGCTATCAAGTTGGGCTCAGTCTGTTCGGCCCAATTTGTTTTACATTTTAATTATTTTTTATTTGGGTTGCATTCGATGTCAAATTAATTTAATCCCAAAAAGTGGTGTTTGTTTTAAGAAAATACCCTGAAAAGGTATTTTATTTTGATCTTTGAAAATATAAAAGGATTTAGCCCTAGTATAAAGTTGCAAAAAGGGAGGGGTATGTCACCCGTAAAAATACATCAGTTTTTTAATCTTAGAAAGCGCAAGTCACATGTGAAAATCAACCAATTTCTTAAAAGAAAAGTCGTTCATGAAAAAAAAACCAATTTTTGAATTTCAGAAAGGACAGGTTGCCCATGAAAATATATCAATTTCTGAAAGGGAAGGTCGTCCATGAAAATAGACCAGTTTTTAAAATTCAGAAAGGGCAGGTCGCCCGTGAAAATACACTAGTTTCTGAAAAGGAAGGTCACCCATGAAAATAGACCACTTTTTAAATTTCAAAAAGGGCAGGTCGCCCGTGAAAATAGACCACTTTCTGAAAATAGAGGTCACTCATGAAAATAAACCAGTTTTTGAATTTCAAAAATGGCAGGTCGCCTGTAAAAACAGATCAATTTCAAAAAGGGCAGGTCATCGATAAAAATAGACCAGTTTTTTAACGGGGAGGTCGCCCATGAAAATATACCAGTTTTTGAATCTTATAAAGGGCAGGTCGCCCGTGAAATTAGATAAATTTCTGAAAAGGGAGGTTGTCCATGAAAGTAAACCAGTTTTTTAAATTCAGAAAGAGCAGCTCGCCCGTGAAAATAGATCAGTTTCTGAAATGGGAGGTTGCCTATGAAAATAGACTAGTTTTTGAATTTCATAAAGGGTATGTTGCCTATGAAAATAGACTAGTTTCTGAAAAGGGAGGTCGCCTGTGAAAATAGACCGGTTTTTGAATTTCAGAAAGGGCAGGTCGCCCGTGAAAAGACCAGTTTTCAAATTTTAGAAAAGGAAGGTCACCTATAAAAATAGACTAATTTCCAAAAAAGGAGGTCACTTATGAAAATAGACTAGTTTTTGAATTTCAGAAAGGGACAAGTCACCTGTAAAAATGAACCATTTTTTTCTTTAAGATAGGCAAGTCGCTTGCAAAATAAACCAGTTTCGAAAAAGGGAGGTCACCTATGATCATGAGACATTTCTTCGGGAAGTTTGGTCACCTATTTAGTCACTTTTCTTGACAAGCTCATTCTACAAAAACTTTGATTTTGTTTTGTAAGCATTGTAAAAATATGGCATTTATTGCAACCTATTTTATAATAAAATAGATAATAATAAAATAAATGCAAGGAAATACACCCGAAGCAAGCCTAAAAAAAATGCTCAAGCCCAGTGATGGAAGACCATAGCGCCAAGTGAAAATTGGTAGGCCAAAATAACAATTCAAGGTTTTAATTAACTAAACCCATTAGTAAAAAAAAAATAGGTGTTTAAAGACTCAATTGGAATTTTCAAAGGTTTAATTAATTTTTGAGGGTTTAATCGCAAAGGAAATCAACTTTTAGAAGTTAATTTTGATATCAATTGAAACAATTGAATTTTAAGGACTCAATTGGAAGCTTGTGAGGTTTAATTAATCAAATTAGAGGCTTAATTGCATGAAATTCAAAGTCTGGTGAGCAAATAGAGACTAAATTAAACATTTTATGAACCAATGATCAACTTGCAAAACACACGTGACTTTAGGGACTGGAATCAAGAGAAAACTGGGGTCAAATCAAAAAAATCAAAAGTTTAGTGGTCATTTAGGGGGTCTAATTGAATAAATTAGAGACCAATGATCAACTTGTAAAAGGCGCTCAAAATTAGGGATGACAGGTGAATCTGGCAAGGACGCAATTGCATGAAATTTGAAAAAAGAGGAAAATTAAGGGTAAAATAGAACGAAATTAGAAGAATAGGGATCAAATTGAAAATCAGACAGATCTTAAATAAAAAAGCATTAATCTGTAGGAATTAGTCAAAACGGCGCCGTTCAAGGTATTGTGCTTCTTCTTTTTAGTTTTTTAGTTGATCGGGTAGGTTGTTTCAAGCGAATGAATATAACGTTTCTAACCACTCCAAAGGTTGCAACCACCATCATTCAACTTAAAAACACCCCTCTACAACCCCATGTTTTTAAAATCAAACGTTTACATCCCATATTCTCCATTGACCTCCACAACATCTTATCTCTAGTCAGTCAACATTACAATTCCAGTCTTCACGTTGTTTGAGTATACATTTTCAAACGTTTAAATGTGAAGCTACAAACTTCAAAATCAAGCAAAAATATATCCAATTGAAAGGTATGCTCTCCCTCTACCAAGTCTAGGTGGTCTCATACAACGTTAACATTTGAGTTGCTCCAGCGAGGCCATGAAAATGACCAACCTACTAAGCCTTGATAGGAACACCCATTTGTAAGAAATCACTTAACTTTTTTCATGTGTTCCCATTTAGAAACCCCCTAGAGGGTTCCCATCAAAGGTTTTAAACCATTCTCTTTAGATCCAAAGGTAGAAAACACCTTACATTGATCTTCAAGCTTATTCCAAAACCACATAAACCCAAGACCATTGGTTCCATTGCAAAACCAGGTAGGTTTTAGTCTGTTAGAACCCTAACAACCCATCTAGAAGACCTAAATCCACCTATAAAAGAAGGGATACAGGAGCACAAAAAAAAAAGAAGAAAGAAAAGGGAGAGGGGGGGGAAAGAAAAGAGCAAAATAAAGAAGAAGAAAGAAACCTAGGATAAGGCGCAAGGAATCTATCTAGAAGGATTTGGAAGCTTCAGCCTTGTTTAGGGAGGCCTGAAAACAAGAAGAAAGCCAAGCAATACCAAGAATCGATTCAGGTTTGGAATTATCAAACTAAGAAGGTATATATTTTGCATACATTTTGGGATTTAACAATCAGTTTACTAAATCCATGAGAATTTGAACAATATTTCAATAACCAAAAATTTAATTCATGAGAATTAATGGTTAATATTTTGGTATAGAACGCTGGACCCACAAGTAAGGTTGGTATTTGAAATATCAGGAGTTGACTAGAAAATTAAATAGGAGAAAAGAAAAAAAATTTAAAGAGGCAAAAAAATAAAATTGGACATATTTGGGTTTGGTTGAAAGCCGGACCCAATAGCTATGTGACTCGCAATTCACTACGGGTCAAATATTTTTATTTCATAAAAAAATTATTTATGTAGGTTTTTTCAACGCATTTTGGTAGTTCAAAAATATAACAAATCAAAAGGTTTATACACACATGTAATCAAATAAACTAAGAATTATGTGTGTTATTAAATCAATAAAAAATCATTAATAACACCTAAAAACAAAACTTGAAAAACCGAGAGACAAATGTAGATCAAAATATTGAATCTTAAAAAATAGGACATTAAATTGATTGAATAAAAAAAAAGAATAACATGTAAGGCTACACATATTAAGAATATCATCTAAAAATAAATATTTTTTTATTTTCAAAAACATAATTTATCTATATAAAAAATAAAAACAAAACTATAGATAAACTAGAAAAACCACTCTAAAAATTAAACATATAACAAAAAAAATTAATATTTTTTAAAAGAGGCATTGAACAAAATAAAAGAGATGAGGTTTTGTCTTTTTTTTTTCTTTAGTTTTTTAACCAGTCACGTCACTTTATTTCTTTTCAATTGCATCCTGTAAAATTATATTTTCATGGCAATTATAGTTATCAAACTCAAACTGGGAGTTGACCCGATCAAGGAGCCGAGTCCCGAGTTACACAGGTCAACCCGAAAAAATTGAAAAAAAATATTTGAGGTTTTAATATTTTATATGAAAAAAATTAAGAAACAATTCATGTGGAAATAAGCTATACATGTAAACAATTAAGTTTAAAAGATTATTTCAAAAGGTTTTTTTATTCCACATTAAAAAGATATTTTCTTATTCTTCTAAGTTGAAGTATTTAAACTAAAAAGGTTTTTTATCCACATTGAAAAAACATAATTTTTTTTCTTATGAATATGAAGTATATATACTAAAGGCTTTCAAATCCTACATTGAAAAAATAGAACATTCTTTAAGTATTTATATAGGGAACTTTGAAATGAGTTAGTAATCAACTAAAAAATATGAAAAAAAAAGGTTTCTAGGTAGAAGAAAAAACACATTTAAAAAAAGAAGGTCTCTATCAGGTTTTTGTCAGGTCACTCGAGTTACGAGTTGACTGGTTTACTTCGGGCCTACTACAGACCCGGATTTTGAATGAAACAGACCCAGCCAAGACCCCGGATCACTCAGAAAAATTTTAAAAAAATATTTGAAGTTTTAATAGTTTATATGAAAAAATTAAAAAACAATTCATGTGGATATGCACTATACATGTTGTAAATAATTAAGTTTAAAAAATTATTTCAAAAGATTTTTTTATCCAATATTGAAAAGATACTATCTTATTCTTCTAAGTTGAAGTATTTAAACAAAAAAAGTTTATTATCCCATATTGAAAAAACATACCTTTTTTTTTTGCAAACATAAAGTATATATATCAAAGGGCTTCAAATCCTACATTGAAAAAATAAAATATTCTTTTAGTATTTATATAGTGAACTTTAAAATGAGTTACTAACCAACTGAAAATTATGGAAAAAGAAGGGTCTTTGAGTAGGAGACAAGACACATTTGAAAAAAAGAGAGGTCTTTACGGGGTTTTTGTCGGGTCACCTGAGTTGACCTGGCAAGACGACCAGTTTACTCTGAGCCAATTGCAGGCTGAAAATTTGAAATAAAACAGACCCGACCAATGCTATTGAGTTTTGGTGGACAACAGGGCGCAACGCTAGTGGATCCTGCTAGGCAGCAAGACCCAACGACATTGGGTATGGCTCGACTGCCAAACTCGATAACGTTGGGTCTGGCTGCCAAACCAAATCTAGTAGCTTTTAACACAAAAAACAGAGAAGGCAACAACCATAGCTGCACTTTTTGACTAAAAAACAACACCTCCATGGCGCTACAGTGTCGTCCACAGTGCAAACATTCTATGTCTAATGTGTGGTCCACAGTGCAATGAGTCTATGTCCACAGTAAATGTACAGTGTTTTCCCCACGCCTTTTAAAGTATAGGATAATAAAAAAAGTTCTACCAATTTATTTTCTCTTTATCGTATAAAAAAAAATACATAAAAAAATCTAAAGAGACAAAAAAATAAAATTGAACATATCTAGATCTAGCTGAAGGTCGGACCCAATAGCGTTAGGTCTGGCTGCCAAGCGAGACCCAGCACCTGTTGGAAGTGATTTGGGTCTAACTGTCAAGACAGACCCAATAACTTTTGGCACAACAAACAGAAAAGACAACACCTCTCAGTAAAAAATTTTGACTAAAAATCAGCAAAGACAACGCCCCATTGCGCTACAATATCATTCACAATATAAACACTCCAAGTCTATAGTATAATCCACAGTAGAATGAGTTTATATCCACAGTAATTATATAGTGTTTTCCTATGCTTATAATATATTATGCATACACCGCCAGATTCCTTACAAGAAAATGATTCTTGACTTCGATATCCCTCCAAACCGACAAAACATATTTCGTATAATGAAAAAATAAAAAAAACCTCTTGCAAATAAACTAATGAGCAAACTTGTCGAGACAACGATATCAATGTAGCCTTGTCAGCTCTTCCACTCTCTCGTAAAGCTCCTCCACAATAGTATTCATTGTCTTACCAATCTTTTCCATCCGACTATGGCTGAGATCAAGGAATGTCTTGAATAGATAACCATCCAAGAAATTTTTGGCATCTACAGTTTTCTTCTCGTTGTTGCATGATCGCCATTGCTCATGGCTCAATCCTCTAACTCCCTTTATCACCTTTCTTAAGTTTGACTGAAGCTTCTCCAAAAAGAGGTATTGCTCACGAGGAAGTGAAGCAATGACCCCAATCACACCATTAACAGTCCCAAATATAACAGTCAGGATCTGGCCACCATTAGAATCGGGTAAGTGCATGACAAGGGAACCATGTCAGAATCGATTGACAAATTCTCCAAGGTGATACTCTCCCAACACCTCAAGATGGCCTCGTTCCTCCTCAGTTGCACCTTCACTATTTTTCTGAACTGTAAATAGGTTAAAGTTATTTTCTGTTCCAAGGTAAATGTCATCATCAAGAATCTCAACTGCTGACATCCAATTTGCATTATAATCACGAGCTCTCTCTTTGATAGCACCTTCCCATGCTGAAGACAAATAAAGAGTTGTGTCAAGCTAAGAACCAGAAAGAACATAAATACTGGGACTCGGTACTGTGGATAAGAAACTGGTTCCAGGGACAAGAACCATAAAAAATGGTACAAGCCAGAATAAAAATTGAACGGCCATGACATTGGAGTGTGGAAAACAAATACAACCTGAATTATTAGTACAAGCCAGAATAAAAATTGGACCATAAAAGATTACCTGTCTGGAAATGCAGCAGAGTTAAAAGGACACATATGACTGACTTCTTTCAAGTTTTCATCAAGGTTGTTAATTCTATTTTGATAGATATTTCGTTTTCATCAACCTGAGTTTTTGGAGTGTTTCGGCATGCCGTTTCGGGGTTATACTGTTCATATATATATATATATATATATATATAATTCAACAAACATAATTCAAATTCATGATAAATTAATTATAAATTATGCAATACAAACACAATGTCAAACAAATATAATTTCAAAATTTAAAATATTTTTAAATAGTCAAGATTAAATAGATTTTTAACTTAAACAAAATATCAAAATATTATGAAAGTAAAATGTTTTAACACAAATATTTTAAATATAAAGCTAGGTCAATGTTATCAAGGCTAATGGGATCTAAAGCATCCCTTGTTTTGCTCAAATTCCTACAAAGTATAAACATGAAAAAAATAACATGAATATAAACCATATATATTAGTGATAAATCTAATTTTAAAAAATTAATATCATTGTTATTGAAAATAGTAATGAAAAAGAGCTTTTTATACTTGGCTGATTTAATTAATTAAATTGAACCGGGTTCAATTTGATTCAAAGGCTTTTCAAGACCAGAACAAAACATGTGAAATTAAACCGGAACATTCCAGCCGAAATTTAGCTGAAAAATCCAGAACGGACCGAGATTTGAAATGAGATGAAAATTGTTCTGTTTTTTGAATTGTTATGAAATGTTTCGGCCATTCTAGATGAAACGGAACGGAGTTGACAACCATGGTTTACATTGCTTTAAAATAGTTTCTTATTACTGCTGTAAGTGACAGCTGGCCTATCTGACACAGTAAATACATGGGTGGCATTCTTCGATGAGAAAGTGCGAAGCGTTAAAGGCTGGGTAGTGGTTGCCCAAAGACACATATATGGGTGGCATTCTTCGATGAGAAAGTGCGGAGTGTTAAAGGCTGGGTAGTGGGTTCCCAAAGACTTCTTTTTTCTATCTTTCAATTCACCGGTACTCAAATTCAATAGGAAGTTTAAGAGGTAACCATCTCAAAGGGCACAAGTATGATATCTCACAATCTTGAAAGAAGCTCACCTGATCAAGTTTTGTGTTTGTTTTTTAATGATTATAAGTTTAAGTTCTCTCAGAGTCACTGGAGGCTAGCTCGTGGAATTAGTCAATATACACGTAAACTGGCCCGAATACCTACTTTAATTCAAAAAAAATATATGATATCTGAATAGGAACAAATAGATGTCCAAGTAGAGAAATTATGAACATTTAAAATTACCACCCTCCTTCACGGGGTAAAAACCAAACCAATGTGAAACCCAAATAATGAATTGGTGAGTTTCATTTTCACTGTTTATAATAATAAGTCAATTACGTAATTTTGGTCCCACCAAAGCAGGGTTAGAACCTAACAAACATCAAATGAATGGCAGAGGAGTAATGATAAAAATTTCTTGGCTTGTTTGGTACAGTAAACTTTCTGAGAAATATTCTTTGCAAGAACAACTTATCTTTTGTTTTGAATCAAGAATTATGTCCTCTGCACATGCGACACAACGTATAACACGGAGTTGAAGCCATGAAGAAACTTAAATAGGTCCAAAAAATAAAAAACTAAGACTGAAATTCATAAGCATACCCCTTCAAAGGAACATAGAAGAATTGCTCCTGGGTATTATCTTTCCTCCCAATTTCTCCTTTGTTATAAGATTTAGATCAGGCAATGAAAATGGATTTTTTTCAAATAGTCTATTATATATCCAAAGAAATGTTGAGACCAAAATGATTCAGAACTCTACTGTATCATGAGGCTGAATTCTCCATTATCATTTCTTTGGCATGTATAGGAGTGGAATTGAGCAATATAGCCTCTCCCCTTCCCACAAGGAAAAATATCAACTGTAACAAGGCTGAGCAGATTATATATACAGTTCTCAAAAGTTTATGGCAGCCCACAACTGATTTTGATCTAGGATTTGATCAAGCAGAATTAGGGTTTGTTTTAGAAGAAATAAGGTGAAATAAGACTGAGAAGCATCTCGGGAATGATTGCATTTAATAACCAAACAGAACAGTTTCACACCCATTTCCACCAAAACCTAATGCAAAATTATTTTCTAAAACCAAGAATCACAAATGTCAACACCATAGCTTAGGAATTGCATGAAACAAACCTAGGTGGCATTAGCAGTGGCAACATTTATTGAATAACCTGATGGAGCATTCCACTCATTTCTCTTTCTTTGTTTTTTTTATTATTAATGTAGATGTCCGTATTATCTTACGCGTATCATAATTAATTCTACAAGCTTTAAAATTAATAATTATTTAAGCGTTTAATAATTTTAAAATTTATGATACTCACTTTCTTGTGTTTGTGTTGTTGAACTGACCAGTCTTGCAGAACTTGATGTAGCCTGCCAGGTTAGTCCTTCCCATATTATGACATGTAATAATAGATAAAATATCTCCCAGAAGAAAAAAGTGGATGCCGATAAATCTTCATCACATAACTTAATTTCACATAATTGTACATGTTCATAACATTTTTGAAGAGGACACAATAGAACCATAAGAGAAAACATTACTTGTATCCAACCATGACTTCAGCACATAACAAGAATAAAATAAACATATGGGGATTATTTATTGAATCAATAATTTAATCAGTCAAATAGATATTCTGGTTTAATTAATTTGCAATGGAACAATTAATTTAATCAGTCAAATAGGCATTTCATTGACAATTTGGACAGTTTTCTTACACATCCCAAAAACAAATGAAAAGAAAAACATTTAAATTTAGAAAACTAGAATTTTCAACAAATGAAATCTATAAATTAATCTCAACTACTATGAAGACAAAGCAGTATCCTTGGTAACACCCATTCTTGTCCTCCTCATCTTGTCATTTTTGAAAAAATAGTTTGTTATTTAAAGATCACCAGTTCAAGTCTCACAAATCTCAGAGCTACTAAAGACTTACATGATCGTTAATTTTAGAACCCGTGAGATTAGTCGAGATACGCGCAAACTAGCTCGGACTTCCACGTTAATAAAAAAATTCCATAAAAGACAATATAGTCACCTGTATCATGAAATGCATCCACCAGAACATCAATCAATTAAATAGATGTTTTCGAACCAAGTAAAACGCATTCTCTCCCTCTTCATTAAACAAAATTGCAAAATCCCAACTGTACAGGTTTTCTAACATCAGGACAATAGAGATAAATAAAAAGATCTCAATTTTGTTCAACAATAAAATGAATTCCTTTAATACACCATACCTGTGAATCTCCATAGCTTGAACCAATGAAGATAAAAGCATTGTCAAGATATGATATTATGGTAGATGCAATAGAAGTTTCTCCAGTAGCTCAATTTTGAGGCTTGTAGCACAAATGTGCACAAGCTTAAGAAAATCCTGACAATGCTGGGAAGTGATTCGTTTTCTTTTCCAATAAAGAAAATCTGAAAGCATGCAGCTCATCATCAGCGCGTGATAGGAAAAAAAACTCACTTTTCTTTCTCATGGGTTGTAACTAAAAGGTGAAGAAGCCCAGCATGATCACCAAGTAAATACCTAGAACCATTAGCATCAACTCTTCCATATGCTTTGGTGATAGACTAGCAGTGCAAATCAAGGAAAAAAGGTCATGAACACATAAAAAAGTCAAACTTGCAAGTCCAGAAATTTACTAAGAGAGCATAATATCAGGAACAATTCCACTAGTGTACCACAAGTCTGATTAGGATTGCTCTAAAAACATTGGCGCTGCAATATACAATTGTTTCTTCTCCAATAATTAAAACACCACCGAAAAGCGGTGGCACTGGTATTAGTAAATCAACACCATTGTCAAGATTGTTCTGCGACCACCGACCCTCAATAAAGTCTTTATCTTTCAGAGCAACCTCAAATGTTTTAACATGACGAGCATCCTTGTTATCCTGCAATGATAAGAACAGAATAAAAAAGCCATCTAAAGTTTCCTTCCCACAATAAGTGTGTAGTTAAATAACAAAAATTCAAATGGACATGGACGTTCTGGATAACCAGTTTCAGGCTACAACTATGAAAAAAGTGATCATTTCCATGTAAAAGTTCTTGTCAGGTATTTTCATATGAACAATAAAGTACCCAAAAAGGGTGAAAAAGAAGGCACAACCCGAAGCGCGTAATAAGTGTGCATGCCCTAAAAGAACCAAAAAGAAACACAACGAAGTAAATAATTAAATAAAAAAGGCTACATTCTAAAATCTAAAGTGTCCAAAGACTTCAAAGATCAGCCAAAGTAGTGAATAAAAGTGAAAAGATGTGAGGGATGCTGTCTGAATATTGCAGTGCTACAGAAACTTGCAAATGAATTGTTTTAAGCGGGGGGACATGGTGCTTATTTGGAATATATCAATATGCTTTAAACTTTAATTTTCTAATGCAGAATGCCAATCATGCTCCAGGATATCCTTAAATAGCTAGGAAACTTAAAACAACCATTTGATACGAAAAGAGAAAGTAACTTTTCTAGATCAATCACCACTTCAAATTTATCCACATGTATAAAAATGTTCAAAAGATTTGTTCTTTAAAAAAAATATATTAGAAAGAATATATAAAAATTCACTAATCCATTCGGCATTTCATCAAAACAAAGTTCACATAAATGGAGACGTGAGGAAAGAGGAGAGCTTCCTTTCTTGGAAACAACAATGTCTCAAAGCTAACTTCCATCATTCTAATATTTCTCCATTGCTGAAATTCAGATAGCCCTCATTATAATTGTCACCCTAGATATATATCTACATATGTACATGTAAACTTGTGTGTGTTTATAGATAGTACAGATTACAAGATTTAGGGTGGAAAAGGGGGTGCAAAAAATGATATAGAATCATCAGGCTGACCAATCCATGATCAGGATATTACCAAGCTACCCAATCTAGTGTTGCAAAACCTTGGTATCAGCTAAATGATGCTGTTAGTACACCACTGTTTCAGCCATAACAGATTTCAACTACAGGAAAATGCCCAAATCAATTTGGTGGCCTCTGGGCATCAAGAGATTCAAACCAAAGCAGTCACTCAAACCTTTTTAAAAAGATAAAAGAAAGCCAAGAGTGATTTTCATTTTCCTATGCCTCTTGCTTACATACCATGACAAAAAAAATGTTGCATAGAAAACATCAGTTGCTCTTTTACTCGTTTTCTAATGCTGAGCATTCAGCATGAAAACAATAGGAGGGCTAGATTACTTTGATCAATTATGTAAGCAAAAGAATTTACAGTGAGATTCAAAAAGTAATTTCAAGCTAAAATGGCACTTGACAAAAAAATAAGTACATTGCAATATATATATATATATAGCAATTTCTAAAAATGATATGGTTGCTGCTTATGCATACATGCACATGAACACAAACATGCACTGCCTGTATATGCATTTGAAATATAGAATCCAGATCCAGTACATAGGACATCAATATCACAACCAAGATCTTTATAAGCAGAGTCATTAATTCTTTTAATAGGTCGTTGGCAGATTTATCCATGAAACTAATGTTGAGTAATTGGATAGGAGATTACATGCCTCATGTTAAAAGCCTCTTTGAGTTGTTCTTTATTATCAAAAGGAATGACAACCAATAAAATTATTAATTGTCAATCTTTTTTTATCACAATGCAGAGAAAAATATGGATAATAAGAACCCCTTAAGTCAACTAGCAAAACTTACACTGCCATGTTGAAAGTTCAAGATGGAATATAGTTAGATAGTGCACCTTAAACAACCCATCATACAAGTGGAGTCCAGTTAATCTACAATCATGATCAATTATGCCAATCTGCAGTAAAAAAGAAACCAAAGATATAACTAGGTAGGACAAAGTCCATTGCTATTTTCAATGAAAAGTGAAGGCACACTTCTCTAGAGTAGGGAACGTAAGAAACTGCTCTAAAAAACGATCCTAAAACTTATGAGAAATGACAGAAAGACTCAATATGAACCTAGAACTGTGAATAATTTACCTGACCATTGTCTATTGGGCGACCTATCCGGTCTGATACATCCCCATTGCTCTATATGACAAGGTAAAGAAAGAGTCAATGCAAGAATATCATAGAAAATATCATCCACATATTACAACAATTTCAGTTATTCATCAAGGCTTCTTACATCTAAAGACAAGAAAACTAGAAGATGTTTATATCACCTACCCAGCTAACTCTGTTGCTTTTGGCTACATACAACTTCCTATGTTTCATTATCTCAAAATTGACATAATGAGAAGTGGTTATTGATAAATTGTTGAGTGATTGGTTTGAAATTTTTAGGATAGGCGATGATGTGTAGTATATTATGAGAAGTGATTTACTATAATGATAGAAAAACCTTATAAATATTTTTTTTTACCGCAATAACAAAATTGCTATGCAAGAATTATTATTTACCACATTGATGAGATTCAATGTATGATCTGTTACCAATTAAAATGATAGAAATCATGTGTAATTTGTGTAAGACCGCCCACACAAAAATTAATGTTGATATATATATAACCGACGTGTGGGATAGCCGACAAATGAACATATATTATGTGGAAACTAATTACTCTGGTTAATAGGACTAGTGCCCTGGTTAATGGGTAATTGAAAAAACTAGTTATCCTAATTAATGAGCAATTGGAGAAACTAGTTCCCTAGTTATTGAAATTAGTATTCTGGTTAATGTGCAATTAAAGAAACCAATTAATTTGGTAATGGAATAAATGTTGGTTTGGACTAGAGATGACATTAGTATGTTTTTAAGTTGTGCTAATTGTATTGATTTGTAAGGTTAAAGTTAAAATAATAAATTAATAGTTTAGTAATTAATGTGGTAAATATATAAAAGAGATAATAATAAATAATCATTGTGTATAAAATTAATTGTCTTTGATGTTAAGAAATTATTAGGTACCTCATAACATTGTGCTGAGTAGTAAATCATGATTGTAGTGTTGGATTGAGATATTTGATGAAGTATCTATAACTCGGTATAGTCCAAGTATATGAAAAACTCAACCATAATTTTGGTAGAGTTTATATTATATAATTTTAAAAGACAGTTATGCAAAATTATATCCAAATGGTTGGGTTTGTCATATAAAGTGATTAATAAATTATTTGGCTGACCATTTGACAACAACAATAACAAGTAATAGAATAAGATGTATATGAGTTTGATTGTGTTGGCAAGTTAAGGATTGAGTATTAAATTAGCCCTATCAACAAAATTTAACGAAAAAGAAAAATGATTTGATCATGTTTTGTAAGTATAAAAATAATGGAAGGTTATATGATAAATTATAACTAATAAAAATGGATATGAGATAAGTGGAATGAATAATGAATCGAGGAAATTTCTCATTATGATAAGGGTGTTATATGGACTGAAGTACAATATATCTTACATGTAATAAATGCTAGGGAAGTAAAAAAGATGACATGAATTAAATATGTTGTAAGTTAAATAAAAATGTGAATCAGTCGTGATTGTATAATGAGTTACAATACGTGCTAAAGATGGTTGACAGAGAAAAAAATCATATGATTTATATGTGTTGAGGAAATAGATTATGAGGTAAGTTTAATGAGTTGTGAAATAATAATATTAATATAAATTAAATATATTTATGAAGTGAAAATAGTTATGAAATAATATCGACATGAAAAGGAACATTATATGAAAGTGTTTGAATGAGACCAATCAATTTTAAAATTGTAAGGAATAAATTGTATAGTGACAATTTAAGCTATATTATGAATGAAACAATTGTCATGATGCAAGGGTGATAATATGATGAATAAAATGATGGGAATAAAATTTATCTGGGAATAATAAAAAATGTAAAATGTTGAAAATTTATCTTTAAGATCAACATTCTTAAAGAAAAAAAAAATATGAAATTGGTTTTGATCATATAATTATAAAATCTTAGTAACTAGCTGATGCAAATCTTCAATATGATTTATTATGTAATTTTGTGCATGTCACAAGTAATTTCCTTTGAAGATATCTATTTTTTATAGTCATCGAGTTATCTAGTATTATATAGAAAAAATATTTGTATTTTCAAAAAATGAAAAATTTATAAACAGGAATGGGGATGTAGTTTTAATAAGAGTTATTACAATAAACTATGTACATTTATAAAACTTTTGAAAGGTTGTTGGGGCTTTTCTTTATATATATATAAAAAACTTTACCTGAATCTATACATACTTAGTCATTGAAATTAAATAAAAATGCAAGTGAAAGCATGGGGTGTTACATTTTCTTTCTTCTCTCCCACACTAGAAACTAAAAAATTAAAAAAATAAAAATTTGGATTAAAATTGAATTTTATAAAAAATTAAAAGACTGAAAGTTTATAATTTAAAAAATAAAAAACAATATAAAAATTGAAAAGAAGTATAAAATTTCCATTTTAACGGTAATAGACCATTTCCTTTTAGTATATTTTATAACGTAATATAATAATTTTATTACACATTTATATTATGTTATCATTTAATCATCGTCATTTCATTATTAAACCCAATTTCTTTGAGAACATTACTATTTTTTATTTCATATATGTTTTAATTGTCATTTTTTCTAATCATAGTATTTTTTTCTTTTAAATGTTGAAAAACTCACTCATTTGATTAAAAACATTTCTTCTTATACATTTTAATAACAATCACTATTTAATTAATTAAGTTTATTCAATTTATAAAAAAATAATTACTCTAATTCATTCATTTTTTTATTGTTACAGAGATTAAATTAAAAAAAAAACTAAGTGTATGATGATTTTATTGTTGAAGATTCATTGTCTACTCTCTCATAAAACATTGTAGATTGGAATAATTACTTTTTTCTAAATTTTTAGTTTGGTTCTCAAATGCCCCCCCCCCCCTCCCCCGGCCGACAATTGAGTCATTCTCATCCCAAATTAATAGCCAATCACATCTTTTTTAAAGAGATGGTAACATCGAAACACAGAGGACTAAAGTGAAAAATATGAAAAAAAATAGGTGGCAACTTTGAATTTCATAAAAAAATTGTTTGGTCCCCCATTTTTTTAACAAGTGGCCGGTCCCTTTAGTTATCAGAAACTTTATTTTGATACTAAACTCTATTTTTATCATTTCTCAGTCATTATTTTTTGTGAGGGAAAAGAGAGACACTAGCTGAAATTCAATGTAGAGAGAGAAAGTTATTATTGACAACTATTCTGACCATCAAAATTGTTGAAATCGATGTCAACAAAATCCATTCAATGAGGGGAGTCTTATAATGGTTGTTTTGAGCTTTAATTTTGCTTAAAAAACAAGATCTAAGTAGATAATAAGAGATTCTATTTAGGTTGATTTTGTGAGTTGGCTTTTTTTTTTGGTTTATTAGGTTGATATGTTAGTTTATTGATGTTTTAAGAGTGTTTGTAGAGTATTTTTACGTTAAAATATTTTATAGTGGTTGTTTTGAGCTTTAATATTGCTTAAAAAATCATATCTAAGTCAAGAATGAGAGATTTGATTCAAGTTAATTTTGTGAGCTGGCTTTATTTTTTTTTTTAGTTTAACGTGGGTGTCCGGGCCAGCTTGCGCGCAGCTCGACTAATCCCACGGGCCCTGAAGTTAACGACCATGTAAGCCTCCAATGGCCATCATATGAGCAACCACAGGGCTCGAACCTGAGACCACAGAGGGAGCAAACCTCTTGGTCCCAAGCTCTTACCACTGGGCCACCACCTAGATGGTTATGAGTTGGCTTTATTTATTTATTTGTTTGGTAGACATGTTGGTTTGTTGATGTTTTAAGAGTGTTTGTAGAGTGTTTTTGGGTTTAAATAGGTTTTTTTTGGTAAAAAACCTATATGATTGATTTTCAGGGCACCATTGTGGCGGGTGAATTATGGGATGGTTGTCTGCCTATTTTTTTTTTCTAAAAAAAAATGAACAACTTGTTGTCCACTCTTTTAAATGAGAAAAAAATACAAACACAAGTACAAGGGTTTGTGCTTGAAGGCCCACACACCCAAGTTATTGCTTAGGGCACTAGGCCATGGGGCTACACTGCTAAGTTATTTTTTAGATCTTTTTTGTTGTTTTTTTTAGTATATTTAGGTTAACTATAGATTTATGTAAAAACATTTTTAACTCGGTTGAGTCCATGACTCGAATCGCAGGTTTGACTGGTTAAGCCAGAACATTTGGTCTATTATTTTTTTTGTTTGGTGCTTTTTTTGCCCCTCGTTAAAAAAAAACAATTTCATCATTTGTTATCGATGATCTATTTTCTTTTATTTAACTTTTTTAAAAAATACAATTTAACCTTTTTATTGAATAATCTATTTTTGCTATCTCAGTCTCACATATCCATCATGATTTTTTCTTCTTTTAAAAATAATATTTCATACAAAAAAATTCTCATGCGCTTTTTTTTCATATAAATCCATTAAATAAAAATAATTTCTAGGATATAAAAATTATTGAATCCAATAGCATGCATGACTTGTATTGCAAGATTGATTGATTGACTTAATTTCAATTTTTTTTTAAAAAAATTCAGTTTTGTGTTTTACTAATTTTGTTATGAGGTAGTTGGAGATTTAACTTTTTAGTTTGTTTTTTTATTTAAGATTTTTCCTAATAAATTCGCATGCCAATCTAAATTGATATAGGTAGATGTAATGCATTTCCGTCTCAGTATTAAATAAAAATACTATATAATATAGGTATAATTTTAAGTTTGCGATTAAAATCTATATTTATTAAAAGACACATTAGAAATACTTAAACTATTTTTAGCGTTTGAATTTTTTTTTACTCTGAAACCGCGTCACAGCTCGGCCAATGTAGCCGTTGTATCTTTATATTGAGTCGCTCTTTCATGTTAAAGGTGGGTCTCAACTCTCATGAGCTTATCTTTTATTGCCTGCTTTCCAAATATTCATTACTAAGGCTATCTCTTACCTCTTACCTCTGCGAAAAAGCCTATACCACAAGCTATATAATTGAGATGTTGTTCGACTCAAAAAAAAATAAATTCATGCGACCTTGAGAAATGAAGTGCATGTGTCAATTGGGCAGAGGCAATGTAGAATTTGCCAAGAAAGTCAAAGCAATAAATAGAGATTGAAAGAGTCAAACCCCATCTCCCACAATCACGCATGGTTTTACAGCCAAGAAATTTGTGTTACAAAAGAAGAGCGAACACAGAGAAACAGAGAGGGAGGGCAAAAAAACAAGAAAGCGGAGAGTGCAAATGCATTGCAGTCTCCCTTTTTTGGATTTCTCATAATAAAATAAGAACCAATTAATAATTGAAATCCAACACACCCTTTTCTTCCATTTGACGATTGATATACGTATCTAATATCTTAGACCTAACTAAATCGTGTTTCTGTTAAAACTCTTGCCATGGAAAATGTTAGCCGCGTTCGAGCATTTTCATCTCCTGAATTGCTACCGCTGCCAACAAGCTCGACTGATCAAGGGCCAGAAGATTATAGCTTAGAAGGTGATTGCGTTTTCTTTTTTCTTTTCTTCCTTCTTGCTTCTGCTGATCAAGAGAATTAAACAGATCCATAACATGCCACTAGATCATAGATATTGGAAGGAAATAATTAAGAAATATCCTGCTGCTTTAAAACTTTTGCATTCAATATGGCATATTGCGTGGTAAACTAATGAAAAAAAAAATGATTTAAGAGAGTTTCACATGAGGCTTCGTATTAGCAATTAGCAGCATGCATCGAGCTATTTTTCTTTGGTGGATAGAAGTAACTTGTTCTTCCTATTCGTACATAAATTCTCTTCTGCCGGTATAGGTGTTGCAACAAATGTGAAGCTACTATTAAAACTAATCCAGGATCACAACGAAGCTAGCACAAAAGACAACGATGACCGTAAAATGCGAAGGTTCGCTGGAATGGTGTCCATTCTGGATGATGTTAAATTCCGAATCCAAAAATCTCAATCTGGCAAGAAGAAGGCACCTCAGCTTAGGCGGTGCAACACGGATCTTAGACGGAGTCAAGCTCCAGCAGACAAGAAACCGCAAGAATCTGTAGGTGACGAGAAAGAGCGGTTAAGGAAGCAGCTAACTGCAAGCATGGCGGCTCGAAAGAGCCTAGAAATGATGTGTTCAAGCTTGGGAAAGGAAAAGGAAATTATGGCAGCAGAGATTGCAAGAAAAGTTCATGAATTGAATGAAGCGGAGGAGCTGGTCAGTGACCTCAAAGCCCAAAATGAGACATTGATGACAAAACTTCAAGCTCGTGCCCCGCAGAAGAAAAGTAGTAATAGTGGAGGAGAAGCTCAAGGAAATGCAGCACTTCAGGAGCGTAACCGGACGCTTTCAGAGCAACTCCTGAAGTCCCTTGATAGCTGTCGATCTTTAAAGAGAAAATACAAAGTTGCAAAAGAGGAAAACAGAGGAATTTGCGCTACAATGGATGTGATTAAGATCGAAGTAGGTGCAGGGCTTGAAAAAATACGTAGCTTTAGGAGCAGAGTGGCCATAAGCAAAGATATTGAAGAGGAGATTTCAGAATTAGAGCAAATGTTTGAGGGTTTTGACATGAAGATCTCAAAACATAGGGACATTGAATGTGCTAAACCAAAAGCTGCGATCAATACTAGCAAGCCTCCTGTTCTTGAATAATATGAAGAAGAACGGACGTTTTATTTTCCCCAGTGGAAGACAAAACTCTTAGGTATCTTCAATTATTTATAATGAGGGAAGCAGTTGTATCATATCCAAGTAGACATGATTAGTGATGTTGCTCAACTGTCCATGTGCAATTGCCTGATTCAGTTTTCCGGTGTACTCCCTAAACAGCTGTGCAATTCCAAAAGCTTTTTTTTTGTTTTTGTTTTTTGCTGTATCTTGAGTCGCAGGATCTAAGCTCTTAGAATAAGTTCTTAAGGTTTCTGATGCATCTCATTGTAATGGATCCGTTATTGTGGTAAGCAATTCTCTACATATGTTCAATAATTATTAATTAATGCTCTTAGTGTTGAATGTTGAACTTGTTTTGTGAAAGGTAGTAGTATCATGACTAAACTTGAATAATTCAGTTAAGAATATTGAAGATCAACCACAACAGTTGACTTTACAAGAGCAATAAGAACAAAAGAATGAAGAAGAGTTCCAGGTTGCACCTTCTTTACCTCCTGGCTGATAGTACAACTGGATCCTAAAGTTCAGTTCCAAGGAAGACAAAAAGCATGCAGGAGATATACGATGTCACGCAGAGAATTAATCTTAATAATGCTAGCATACTTTATTTGTTTACAGGTGATGATTCTATTACATTTGAAAAGGCTTCCCAGGAAGCTAAATGGAAGAAGAAGGAGATAAGTGCTATTAACAAAAATAGTACATGGGATCTAACCTAACTTCCTAAGGACACACACAACGTAATCGGAGTCAAATGGGTATTTAAAACTTAAAAACATACAAAAAAGACAAGTGGAGAAGTACAAAATGATGTGAATCATTGAATTTAATCAAAGATTCATTAAAAGTGTTAATTGGACCTATTACAAGGTTTGAAACTAAGAAGAAAAATTAATTAAATTGATTCTAGATGTTTTGGCTAACAAATAGCAAATCTACTAGACTAATTCTTTATATACTGTTTAGGTCATATCTAAACCTACATGTAAGATTTTATTGTGATTCTAGTTAGAATGAAAACTTTTCATCCTAAACTTTTTATCAATATTTAATAGGCCTATTAACTCATCCAAATGAATGATAACGATATATTTGAAATCAAGATTGAAATTTATCAACAAATAAGAAAATTAAAATAAAACAATTTTTCATATGATTTGTGGATTCTTACAAGACAAGAAATTAATTACATATGGAATCATTATTTTGCAAGGATTTCTTATGCAATAACAATTATTTTTTATTTAAGGACATTAGAGGTGGTTTTGGACTTATTTTTTTTAATACATAATTTTATGCTAATAAACATAACTTTTTATTCAACCATTGGATCAGTTTAAGAATTTTTCAGAAGATTCTGGAGGACTTTTGCCTTATAGGATTAAAATTTTATAGTGATCAGACATTGTAAAGGCCTTGCGATATGGTCTAGAAGCTACCGTGCGAGATTTATATTATTTTCCTAGTTGGTTTATGATTCTTTTTTCTATTTGGATTAAACTCTTTTATTATTTTTTAAGATTTTTTAAAGATGTTTTTATCTATTATAAATAGGGTTATTTAATTTGTTTTAGATTAATTAAATGAGAGACTTTGATTTCATAATAATATTTTGTGTGTGATAGATTACTCATACTTTAGTTTTTTCATTAAACTCTTCACCAATTATCAAAGATTAAATGTTTTTGTGGTGGTTTTTCTTATATTTTTAGTTTTTGATTCTTTATAATTAAATATTTGAGGCCTTTCATCCAAAAACCTTGATTTCTTGGTTCAAGTAATCATGGGGTCAGGTTTTTATTAATCTGATTTAAGCTTTATTAGGTTGTTTATATCTTGTTTGTGGATTCTAGAGATCTTACCGTAAAAACACGAGAATATTATCATGAAAAGTTAGATTGAGTAAAACACGAGTAAAGTGACATTATATTGAGTGTAAACACGCGAGGAGATGTGTGAGAATTCATTTTTACTAGCATAAAATTTGAGATTTGACATTGTCTTCCAAATATAGGTCATCCCCCGAGGATCAGGCAAGAACATGTTCCTTTTCTTACAAGCTACGCAATAAGGATTTGAGTGTATGAATGTAGCATTCGGTAAAATAAAAAATCAAATGAATAAGATTGAAGCTATACTTATTAACTTGCCACGATCCCAAAAGATTTATAATAAAAGGAGGTAAGAGAAATTTAGATTCCTAGATATGAAGGCTGATGATTAAGAAACTTGTATGAGATTCATTAAGCATATATAATGGTGAACAACTTACAATGCTTATGAAAATAAATAAACTAATTGATGAATAGGAAGCTACAGAACAACGCTAAAATGATGCAACACATTCAAATGATATTGCACCTTCAAAAGAATTCAAAAATAAATTGATTCGTCTGAGTTGGATATTTTAAGAAGTGAAAGTCCACTAGATTCATGTACGTACGAGGAAGATAACGCTAGCAAAAGGTTGATCAACAAGACACGAGAGATTTGAGTGATGTTTTAAAAGGTTCAGAAGGTGGTGATAGTATGAAAATAATTGTTGCTGCCTCATCATCAGATTAATTGAAAGAAAAGGATTTGTTGGAGCAAATCTTTGTTGCTGAAACTTCTAATGCATAGAAGATGGTAGTAGACGAGGAGAGTAATCAAAATCACTGGGAAAACTTCTTGGGAAGTACCAAAACCTTTTGGTTTATCAAAATCACTTGACCTCTATTCAGAAGCCTTGTGTTAGGTTTCTCATACAGATGTAGATTTAGCTACTTTGACTTTAGGTGATGGTTTGACTCCTCAAAGGTCAGAAATTCATTCAATCATACCATGATAATGATTTATTGATTACGTTGAAGAATATATGAACGACTTCGTCAAAGACCAAAGTAATTTGCTGAAGCTTTGCAAAGTGAGATTCCAAGGCAATTGATATTTCTTTGAGTAATGGAAATTCAAGAGCATATACAAGTTACAGTACTAGTTAATGACTATAAAAAAAATACATCTTTCGATGAATTATCAAGAATAACCACTCCAGTTGGTTGGCAATGCTCTCTTAATGTTGCCAAATTATCAAGAATTCCAGTGGTAAAGACTGGCCTGAACCCTCTCGGTGGATTCAGTTGCCTTTGCATAGTTTCCGGTAATATTTTCAGTGGACTGAGATCCCTTTGCAAAAACATTTCCAAGACCTTCTTGATGCTCATTTTCGGAGTCCAAAATTTGACATGCTTTTTTTTAAAAAAATAATTTAAAAATATATTTTTAAAGTATTTGTGTTATTTTATTTTTTTGCATTTTCATAATCTTTTAAAAAAAATTTAAAATTTAAAATTTATTTTCAACACGTTCAGCTATTAACGTGTTTATTTTAAAATAATCGATAACTTTTTATCGAGTATGTCATAACCTAGCTTTAGATTTCCTCCAAAATTATCATTTTCTTTTAAAAATTAAAAAATAATAAAAAAGCAACAAAAAAACAATAAAAATAAAAAAAGACTAGCAACTTAGCAAAATAGGCTGAGAAGAGTTTCAAACGCATGAAGGAACTAAACTGAAATTCCGGGATAAAATTAGGAGCCCAATTGTACCCAAGATAAAAAAACAATGCATATTTAAGGTCAAATTAAATTATTATTATTGAACGAATTTACATAAAAATTAAGTCTAAGAAATTAATTAAACTTTTAATAAGCAAATTTGATTTAATCATGAGTCCAATTAAAGGTTTAATTAAACTTAAGACTTAATTTGATTCAAATTAAAAGAACTAATTAAATGCAAGCACTTAATTAGACTTTTAATGAGTCAAATTAATTTTATTACAAACTTAATTAGTGAAAAATAAGTTTGAAAACTTAATTTGGGCTTAATTCAAATGAGAGCATGCCTGTCGGGACCCGAAAGATGATGAATTATGCCCGAGCAAGGCGAAGCATGAGGAAACTCTAGTGGAGGCCCGCAACGATACTGACATGCAAATCGTTTGTTTGATACTAGTGGTGGTTGAGAGACTTTTGGGCACGGTCGTGCACGCGCCTGTCATCCCTGTGACCTCTGGACCCTCGAGTATTGGCTTTCTAGGATGTTTTTCTTGCGACCTCAAGCGAAACTACCTGCTGAGTTTAAGCATATCAATAAGCAGAGGAAAAGAAACCTACAAGGATTCCTCTAGTAACGACGAGTGAACCGGGAAATGCCTAGCTTGAGAATCTGAAGCTTGCGGCGTTCGAATTGTAGTGTGAAGAAGCCTCCTCAGCAGCAAACCAGACCTAAGTTCCTTGGAAAGGAGCGCTTCCTTATTTTTTTTCACTCACATTTGAGAATCTTGATCCAAGAAAATGATTGTTGCGACACCACACAAGTGCAACACTAGCTCATTAACAAAATCCATCTTCTAAGATACCCATCTAATGAAACTTCCACGTTGTTCTAACTTGTTAATTCTTGATTATGTTCTGAACTGAATGCAAACTTGACTTCTTCCCCTTGTTTGCCAGGTTTCCCCTTGATATATGAGATTTTCTCATCATCAACCAAAAGGTTTTCATCTCTGTCCATTTGGTGTTGAATTGGATAGACATTTTTTTTATCATGTTTATTTCAATGTAATCCATCTCTCGTTCCTTGCACTCAGTAGTCAGGACTGCTCTTACCCGTTTTTCCATTCTTCTTCCTTTTAAGGTCACCGCGACCTTGTTTCAACTGATCAGTAATCATGTTATCATCACCCATATCCAGAGTTTCTCTAACAGAAACAGAAGGAACATCAACATTGTTGGTTCAATTCGAGAAGTGAGGCGGAAGCGTATTAGCCAAAACAATTACACAAGCTACGAACTGGAAAATGAGTGATTGGCAGCTATAAAACATAAGTGTGGCAGTGAGCGAGCAAGTCACACGAACAACACTGCACGTGATATTAGGATAAATTTTAATGGGATAATGAACTGAACAGGAACTCACTTTCGGGGATATGATTCAGAGGGGTTTTCATCATCCGAGTCTTTGATATCACTGAAAGTAGGAACATTTGGTGGTGGTATATCCAAAAGCTGATCCACATCAGTGTGCTTACTTGACTTCTCTCCATCTTCATCTCTCAACCAGAAGAAAGGCGAGTATGGGTTCTCCCTTTTCATCAACAACAGGATTCTTCCTTTTAAAGTCAGCCCTTTTGTTTTCTCTCGATCCAGTTCGTAGTGCCGGTGTGTCTGAAAGAGTGTATTGTGGCACTGAACTCTTTTCTTGGTTGGAAAGGGAAGTGATGGGAACAGATAATTCCATGTTGGATTTATCAATTTCTTCCCGTATTACATACCACTACCATTTGTTCTTCTGTAACATAAGAAGGAAGACATGATAATTTAGTTGATGATAGAGTGATAAAGATATTGAACCCTGAAGCAATTTCCATGCTTTTGTAAATGCTAACCAAGTTATCCATATGAGGAGCAGAGCGAGCCTCTGCTGCAATCATTGTCAACAAATAGTGCCCCTCTAATATTTTGATTTGGAAATTGATTTCTTTTTTATGAAATAATCATAAGCGTATGGCACTTTACACAGACTGGACAATCAGAACCTGATTTCATTACACATGAACTGAAAGGAAACAAACACCATGCTTTTATACTCTTCACAAGTCCCTGTTTGCTTTGAGTTTTATCAAAACTCGTAGCCGATAATTGTTCTGATTTCTCAGGTGTTCTAATGAACAATCCACTCACATATATCCAGTGTTGTTCAAGCATCAAAGGCCTTGCTAAAAGAATTTAAATTATACGACATTCAGATTGACTGTTTGTTTTTATGCTTAAGTACAAGATGGTTATTTTAAATAGTAACACAAGTATAATCTATGCTTCGGTTATTGGCAAGGAGAGGTACTTTGTGAGAGTGTATGATATTGTTCAAGTTTTCCTTCACCATATTAATTCAGAGCTTCAGCCAAACTCCTAATATCCAAAATCATTTTCCCGCCATTTATCTCGCACTCGTGTACTTTTGTTAATCTTGAGTATTTATATTTGTTTTTTGAAATATATATCTTTTTCAAAAAAAAAATCATTTTTTAAAACAAAGATTTTCAAAAAAAATATCTTTGGTTATAACTAGCCAAAAATCACAGTAGGCATTCAATTTTAAGCTTAATTGAAGAAAATTAAGAAGAAAGACTGAAATTTATCATAATTGCATAAATTGGAAGATTAATTATCAAAATGAAACAAGGTGGAAAAGTATCAAAGTCCAATTTAGTCAATTTAGAGCCTAATTGATGAAAAAAAATTGAACTTTAGGGCATATTGGTTAAATTTACAAGACAAGGACTAAAATAAATTAATTCAATCAAGAGCTTAATAAAATAAAATAAAATTAAGACTTAGTGTCAATTTAGCCAAAAATAAAAGAATTGAAGGACCAAGGACCAAAATGAAAATGATTCTAAAATATAAGGGTCTTATTAATTCAATCAAGGGTGTAGTTGAAGAAAAAATTGAGGGTGAAATAGACCAGAAACAAAAAAATTGGAATACCAGTGGCCCAAATTAAACGTGTGAAAAGGTTGAAAGACATGACTTAAAAGAACAAAACTTTTCTCTTATAAGCCAAAATGACATAGTTTTGATTTAAATAAAATAACATGTTTTGGCATAAGTGACAGTGTTTCAACAAATGGTTATAAAAAAAAGAGGGAGGGGGGCGACAATGTTTTGTGTACTTTATTCATTGTCTTCATTTCTACCAAGTTAGCTCGTAAGAAGCTTTTCCTAGTACCATCTTGCATGCTCTCATCATGCATGTCTTTTAAGCAATTAGGACAAATAACACAATAAACCTCACCCCTGACACACTTTCTATGATCCTAAACTAAAAAACCTACAGATACTAGTCTCAAACCCCTCTACCAAACACCTGCAAGACAGGGTATAAATCAAAGGTCTTGATCTTGTGAGATCAAGACCCCTCATTCTAGCATTTTCACATATAAAAAGCCCCAAAGAAACCCATACTCGGGCAACAACAAAAGAAATAAAAAAAAAACATAAAAAAAAAGAATGGAAAGGATAGAGAGGAAGATATGGAAGGCCAAAAAGGAAAAATAGGGAGAAAAAAGAAGGAAAAAAAGAAAGGAGATGAAAGAAAAAACAAGAGAGGAGAAGGAAGAAAGAACCATTTTGTGAGAGATGAACATGGAAACCTCACCAATGATTACAAACACAACCTAACCATCCCTCATTAAGACACCTTAGACGCTGAAGATAGTCCAGAAAGATTTAACCATAGGTGGTGATAAGGGAGAATCGAATGATTCTTCATAATATGTGCTGTTGTGGTGATAAGGGAGAATCAAATGATTCTCCATAATATGTGCTGCACTCCTTTTCTGTTACTGTAATATTTGCTTATGAAAGCTGTAGGATATTTTTTGATTATTTATATCCTGATTTTTCCTATTATATAAGATCACATAACTGTCATTATGGTATATAATGAATAGACTTCTCCTTCACATGGTAAGGAGACTTTCAGCCATTACTCCCGTCTGTCAAACATTTATATGGTATCAGAGCTTGTTTATAGATCCTTCATGGTGACTTATCTTCTCCACCCCCTACTCTTCCGCTCAACATAATGGTGCATATACTCACCATTAAACTGACTTCCTTCAATTACTTATCATGGAGAAATCAGTTTGTTCCTTTGTTAGCTAGTCAAGAGCTCTTTGGCTATTTAAATGGTAGCATCACGACTCCATGTATCATGACTGCAGGCTCTATTGGCACCGCAAAGTCAAATCCTGCTTACATCTCTTAGTTGCATAAACATCAGATGTTGTTTAGTTTACTGTATTCTTCTCTTATAAAGGAGTCTATAAGTGAGGTACTGGGTTTACATCATTCCCATGAGGCTTGGCAAGCTCTTGAATCCTTATTCTCCTAGAGGTCAAAGACTTGAGAATTACACCTCAAGGATGAACTCTAACTGATGCAACGCGACTCTCGGTCAATTGCTGAGTTTTCTCGAACCTTCAAAGGTCTTTGCGATTAGTTAGCTGCTATTGGTCATCCCATTGATGACACAGATAAAGTCCACTGGTATTTACGAGTATTGGGACCAGACTACAAGATCTTCTCTACCACCATGATGTCATGACTTCCATTACCGTCTTTTTCAAATATTGTTTTGAAAGCTTTGAACCATGAGATCTTTGCACAGTCTGTCACCCATTTGCCTTCCAACTCTACTTACTATGCACAACAAACTTTAAGAATGACAGGAGCTAAGAAAGGGAAACCTCGGCCTTTCACATCTTCTATAACTTTTGTTAACACGAAGTCATCATCCACCTTCTCTGTTTATTGTTAGTTGTGCGATAAGGAGGGACACTTGGCCAAACGTTGCTGAAACTTCTAGAAATTCAAGAAGAAGCAATTGACTAACCTTACTAAAGCATTTTCTACCTGCTCAATTTAAGATTTGATAACCCTGAATGGTTCCCTAACTCTAGTGCAACCTTCCACATGACAAATAATTCTAACAACTTGGATGTTCCTGCTGCCTACACTAGTAATGAAAGGGTGATGGTTGGTAATGGTTAGTCCCTACCTATTTCTGACACTGGTTCTTTTTCCAATCTTGCTCCTCAAAACTCACTTCTTTTGTTTAATGTCTTAGTTGTTCCTGGAATTTAAAAAAAAAACTCATTTCTATCAATTAACTTACAAAACAAATTAATTGTTATGTCATCTTTGATTCTCTTGGTCTTATAATACAGGATCACACCACAAGGGGGTCGGTTGATGTGAGAATGGTCTATATATCCTCGATCAACATCATCATGCCCTTGTTTCCATTGTTTCTGCCAATTAGAGTAGTGTCGGGGGTCTTATCATATGTGCATCTGTTCACTTGCGGCATGCACGTTTTGGTCATCCAAATTATTGTATTGTTGCTTCTCTTTCTAGAATAGGATCTATCTCTTGTAGTAATAAACCAATGATGAATGATTCTGACATTTTTCTTGGTTGTAGACTTAGCAAAAGCCACCGTTTATCTTTTTCTCTAAATGATGAATGTTGTGTCATACTCTTTGATCGTTTACATTGTAACTTATAGGGTCCGTCACCAGTTCCTTCTTTTATTGGATATAGATACTATATTGTTTTTAAGATTTAGTTGGATGTTTCCTTTAAAACACAAATTTGATTTCTTTGATACATTTGTTAATCTACGACATCATATTGAGACTCAATTTTCATCAAAAATAAAATCCTTTCAATGTGATGATGGAACTAAATTTACAAATAATAAGTTTCATTGTCACATGCACTCTTGTGGCATTGTTCTTCATTTTGTTTATCCATACACTATTAGTCAAAATGGTATTGCTGAATGCAAGCATCGTCATGTCATATAAACAAATCTTAACCTCATATTTCATGCCCATATGCCAATCTTGTTGTGGGTTGAGGCTTTCTCTACTGCTATTTTTCTCATTAATCAACTCTCATCTTCATTCTTTGATGGCAAAACTTCTTATGAACTCCTGTTTGGTAAGCAACTTGATCACTCTATGCTTTGTACTTTTAGGTGTCTTTGCTTCTCTTATTTGAGAGATTACTCACCCCATAAATTATCTCCAAAATCTACTCCATATGTCTTTTTAGGTTATAGTACTCTTTATAAAGGATTTCGTTGTTTAGACTGAAAGACACATCGTGTCTATGTTTCATAACATATGCAATTTTATGAACATAACTTTCCTTACAATGATGGCTCTTTTCATAATCTACAGTCCAATACTAACTATAATCATTTTTCTAATTGTGAGGAATGTGTTTCTAGTTGTTCTCACGATGATTCTTGTAATTTTTTGCCTTTACCTTGTATTTCGAGTTCACCATGTTTGCCTTGCAGTGATGTATCAGGTTCCTTGAATTCTCCTCCTACCCTGCAAATTCTTTTTTCTGTAGTATATCCCTCTGACTATGCAACCTTGGATTCTATTGTTTCTCCTCATGTGTCTTCAACTTCTCTTGTGAACACTAACAACCATCATATGATTACTAAAGGGAAGACTGGTATTTTCAAACCATGATCGCATCATGCTATGATTGTTTTGTCTTTTTCTCAGTTTTTTCAGGCTTTTCTCGCTATCAAAGAGCCTCGAGGTTTTAAGTCTGCTGCAAAACACCCTAAATGACTCTTAGCTATGAATGATGAGATTCAGCCTTTGAACAAAAATGATACTTGGGCTTTTGATCCCCGTCCTAAAAATCATAATGTGGTCGGTTGTCGCTGTATTTTCAAAGTAAAACTTTGCTTTGATGGGTCTACTGAATGTCATAAGGCCCGTCTTGTGGCTCAAGGATTCTCTCAAGTTCATGGTCTTGACTTTGGCAACACTTTTAGCCCTGTGGTTCGTCTTGCTACAATCATAATCATCTTATCCTTTACTATTACTTTTAGATGACGTTTACATTAGTTAGATGTTAAAAACATTTTTCTTCATAGCTTTCTCAATGAAAAAGTATACAAGGAACAACTACCAAGTTACACTGATCCACTGTTTTCTCAATGATTTTGTCATTTAAAGCGGGCTCTATATGGCCTGAAACAAGCTCCTTGAGCTTGGTTCCATCGCTTTAGCTCCTTTCTGCTTACACTTGGTTTTCTCTCTAATCAAACTAAGTCTTTATTATTTATTTATCACTCCATGCTTGGGACTGTTTGCTTACTTCTACATATTGATAACATGGTCCTCACTAGCAGTAATCCTTCTTTGATTCATACTTTTATTACTCGGCTTTCCAAAGAATTTTCCATGAAAGATTTATATGATCTTCATTATTTTCTTGGTGTTGAGGTTCAAACTAATAAGAAAGGTCTGTTTTTTAGTCAAACAAAGTATGCTCTTGATCTCTTGCAACAAGCTTCCATGATTAATACCAAACCTATTTCTACACAATTTGTATTTGGTCACCATCTATTAGCCGAAGGCAAGTTGTTCTCTAACTTTACTTTGTTTCACTCACTAGCTGGTGCTCTTCAATACTTGACCATCACTAGGCTAGATTTATCCTTTTCTATTAATTCCATTTGTCGATTTATACATGCTCCAACTGAAGATCATTTTTATGCTCTCGAGTGTATTTTGCGTTATGTTAAAGACACAGCTCATCATGAACTTCAACTTCATAACAGTCTACTCATGATCTTATTGCCTATTCTGATGCGGACTAGGCTGATTATCCTAATACACATCGCTCTACTACCGATTATGCTATCTTTTTTTGTGCCAATTTAATCTCTTAGTCCTCTAAAAAACAAAGTATTGTCTCTCGTTCAAGTACAGAAGCCAATTATCGCTCCTTAGCTGTTGCCACTACTGATATTGCATGGCTTGTTCAACTACTTCGAGACCTTTGTATTACACTATTAGCTTCACCTAGAAATGTTTGTGACAATCAAAGTGCAATCTTTATGGCAGTCAATCCAATTACTTGTCCTCGGTCGAAACATATTGCAATTGACTATCATTTTGTACGTGAGTTTGTAGCTAATGGCACTTTAAAAATTGATTTTGTTCCTTTATAATTGCAGCTCGCTGATTACCTAACTAAAAGCATCACCAAGCCTCAGTTTTTTCTCTTTCGAAGCAAGCTCAATGTTATCCCTTTTACCACGCTCACCTTGTAGGGGGTGATAAGGGAGAATCAAATGATTCTTCATAATATGTGCTGCACTTGTTTTTTGTAATCGTAATTTTATGTATGTATAGTTATAGGATATTTCTTGATTATTTGTATCTTGTTCTTTCCTATTATATAGGATCACATAACTGTCATTATGTTATATAATGAATAGACTTCTCCTTCACATGGTAAGGAGACTTTCAGCCATTTCTCCCGTCTATTAAACATTTATAGGTAGCATACCACATCAAGCATATTCAGGTTGCAAAACTAGTACTAATTGTGACAGAAGTAAAAACAAAAGACAGCAGGTAAACCACGCTAGATAAGCACTTATTGAATGAGAGGTTTTCATGGATAAAGACAAGAGTCCTAGAAGGTGATAGATGTTTCAGGAAGGCTTCAATAACACTTAAAATAGTGCTAACAGTTTGTTTTTGGCAATACCCGAGCAATCAATGACTGCAATATCCATAGCGACATCAGGTATGTTTCTCAACATTTCTTATATAAAGCATCCATGTTTTCTCTTTAGACTGAAAAGCCATAAGCTCTGACTTTCCAACCTCCTTTTAGTTAGCTACATGTAGTATTTTGGGGTTATAAACCATGTTAAGGCATTTAGGTGATACACCAAGACTTTATCAGTATATTTTTATATTTTTTTTCTATAAAATATCGAATCAAGAAAAATATACAGTTAACCTCGTGTAAAGATCATGAGTCTAGGATAACCTTGTAAAATACTAAATTAAAAGCGGAAAGAAATATAGATTAGGAAAAAAAAAAGGAATAAGAAACAGTATTGTAGTGAATAGTGTTATGTGAGGAGTATTATAGTAAAAACTCTGCCTCCTTTATTTTTTTTTGGCTAATGTTGAATGATGAAATAGAAATTGAGAAAAAAAAACACATTAGAAATTTTTTTTTGCAAAGAATAGTGTTATATGAGGAGGGGTACAATAAAAAGCCTTCCTTTTTTAGTTTTTTGTTAATTAGGTTTGTTGCTTGCGTTAAATTTTTTTCGAATTAAAAAAGGGTAGGGTAAAAAAATCTGAGACCCGAGTCATTAGTTCAAATAGTAATTTAAATAATATGAACAAAAAATACAACAACAATAAATAAATTGAAAAATAAAATAACAAATAAAAAATAAATAAAAAAACCAGATTTGAGCGCATTCCAATTATCAAACAATCCAATGTTGAAGGGTGAAACTATGAAAAAAATATATATTTCTTTAATTTTATTGTAGTTGAATCTTCAACTCAATTAATTCAACAAGCGTCATTCTATATGGTGGTTAAGCAACAAGTGTTGTTTTAGGTAGTACATCAATGGAAACTTCTACTTCCCTATCTGGAGGTAACCCTGATAATTCATTTAGGAACACATCTAGAAATTCTTTTACTATAGGAATGTTTGTCAACTCTTCAGTTTTCTCCTTCGAATCCAACATATAGGAAAGAAAAGCCTCCCATCCCTTTTTAATCGTCTTCCTTGTAGTCAAAACCGAGAAGATGCAATTCGGTATGCCATTTTTTTGCCCTCTAAATATCTCTCTTCTCATTCGGTCTTTAGAGAGTCACTGTTTTATGAAGTAGCCCATTTGAGCCTTATGTAAACTTAACCAATCCATACCTAGTATCACCTCAAAATCCTATAATTCTAGGTGAATTAAATCTACTCCCAACTTGAGACCATCTATATTAATCTCAATTTCCATGTAGACTACATCAATGATTACGACTTCACCTAGAGGAGTATTTATCGTAAATCATCTTTCTACCATGTTGGGTCTTTTTCCTAATTTCCCCATAATTTTATTAGCCACAAGTGAATATGTAATCCTAGTATCAATCAATGCATATACAGGCAATGGGTTTAACTGTAAAGTACCTACTATTATATTTGGGGCAGCCCTGACCTCCTTCTATGTCATATGAAATACTTTTCTCTGGGTCTTATCACCCTGCAGTCTAGGCTGACCTATATTTCCATTGGCCCCTGAATATGTTGGCCTAACCGGTCTATCTACAATGATAGACTACTACTAGTTTTAGGTTTGTTGCCTCCGTTCCTGTAAGAACTCAGCTCTCCGTGGACAATCAATTTGGACGTGTCTTTGTCCTCTATAATAGTAACATCTTCTATCTAAATAAGAGCAATCACACCATCTATGCCCCTCAGCTCTGCAAATGTAGCATCATCCTGGCGATGCTGAACAATCTCCGGATGTCTCTGCTCGCATCAAACACAATGAGGATAAGATAATGTATTCAGTCTCGATGCCTCTCTAGCAAAGCCTCCATAAAAAGGTGGTTGTGCATTATTAGCTTTGAACATGCTTAGACATTGTTCCTCCCTTCCTCCTAAATTGGTTGAACTATCCCTTACCATTTTTAGAAATAAAAGGTCTACTTAAGGAAAAAAATCGATATCTTTCCTCTTACCCACCTCCACCTGACTTCTTTGTCCTGCAACTATACATGCCTCAAAGGCCTGTGCTGCCTCTATAAGCTCTCTAGTTGTCCAAAATCTAAGTGCTATTAAGCCTTATCTCAAATCCTAGCATAATTCATCCCACATTCTATCAATCATGTATTGTTTGGTGGGAACAAACTGTGGAGCAAACATGGAGAGATTATGAAATCTCCTTCCATACTTAAGTATTGTCATACCCTCCTACCTCAAATCTAGAAAATCATACTCCTTCACCTTTCGATGATATGATGAGTAAAATTGGTTCTCAAACTGAACCCTAGATTCAGCCTATGTCCAAGACCCTGTAAGCCTCTTAGACCGTACTGTATCCCACCAAGATCGTGCCATATTTGATAGTAAATGAGTGGTATAATTTACCTGTAAATCCTCTGCCACCCAATTATGCTCCATAATGTCCTCTACTATACATAGTCATCAGCTTGCTATCTCAGCATCATGCGCTCCTGAGAATGAGTCACATCCTAACTCTCACATGTTTTCACTACCCGAACCAGTGTAACCACATTGTCTACCAGTGTAGAGACAACTTGTGGTACCTTGCTGCTGGTGCCACTGAGGGTGTCGGCACTGGTACCTCAGGCATTGTCTTTATTACAGCTGTCATAATCTGGGCTATAAATACCGGATCAGAATATGATGCAAGGGTTGTCACTGCCACCACTACTGCTGAAGGAGGCACCTCTCTTGGATCAAGTGCTACATGTATTGAGAGGCTGAATCCTCCAAGGAATCCTTTCTCTCTCTTTATACTCTAATACGGGATCTTAACCCCGTTCCCACGCTGGAGAGCGATCCACCATCTCACTTTGCCTTGTGCGCACCACCCTAAACCAATTTGATACTTATCAGATTTCAATTTAATTTCTGAACCCAGACAAGGCTTTGATACCAACTATAACAACCCCAAAACTTATGACCAAAACCAAAAGCAAGAACATAATAATTCAAATACGATTAGGGTAAAAAAATTTTTTGCAATCAATAAAAAATCCAGCACAGTTTCCTATGTATTATTAGGTACCAAGTTATCAACTCTTCTTCCACAATTCTCAATTATCAAATTTCTTATCTGTCCTGTCATTCAGGACTTCCTCCTCTCATTACATTACTATTTCTCAGTAATCAAATATGCATATATTTAAACAATTCGATATAACACGTTTACATAAATGCAATTCAATAAATTATTCTACCAATTATAATTAAATTACATTACACAATTCAAAGATTTGCAAATAAGGACCATCAACAAAATTATAATTGAATTAAGTTCATAATTAAAGAAGAACTCATAATTAAAATTATACTGCAAAAAAAACTTTCTATAAATTATGGAAGCGTTAAATTCTAAAATTTATTTTACATAACCAAATAATAAATTCATTCATTACAAATTGTTACCCAATAAATATAAGAAAACTAATCTATTTCTCTACCCGATATGGGGATGTAACTGAAAATTGATTCAATACAATAATTCAATTAGATAAATGAAATAAAATATCAATAAATTATTTCTTTCCTTAAAAATTTGCTCATAAGATCATTAAATTAATTCGTCCATCTAGTATTATATCTCAATTAAATTTCTGATATACTATTTAATAAAAATCCAGACACAATTTTTCAAATAAGAAATAATAATCCTTAATGTTATATATTAACCAAAAATATAATTCTTCCTAACGCTCATTAACCTGGACATTAATTCCACTAATATGTGATTAGTTTCTCACTCGTCCATTTGATAGGTACTAATTCCATCAACTGGAAATTAGTTCAATGATTCACCCATTCATCAGGGCACTAATCTCATTAACCAGAGAATTAATTTCTCATCTCACTCATTCACCAAGGCATTAATTTCATTAATCTAGGAATTTGTTCAACAATTTGTCCATTCACCAGAGCACTAATCTCATTAACCAGAGAATTAATTCCTCATCATGCTCATTCACCAAGGTACTAATTTCATTAATTTAGGAATTAGTTCAATGATTTGTCCATTCATCAAGGCATTCATTCCATTAATCCACGAATTAATTCATTACATCACATTATTTATTTCCTCAAGTACACAATATAACAATTATTAATTAATTAACTACAATTTATCAAATAGAAATACATATTGACCAATAATAAATTTGGAGCACCGTATAATTACCTGATGACTGAGGTCGAGCTGAAGTTCCTTGCTACGATGATAGCTTGACACCCTTTCCTCGATCGACAAGTATATTACATCATTTGTTTTCACATGTACAATAAATATGCATACTCTTTCTCACTCAAACATCTTAATCAAGTTTAATTATTCATATCAAACTTTAACTAATATCATTATTCTACTTTCCATATTGATACAATCAATTAATGAAATCCTTCCAATTATCCTTTCATTTGTTGAAAAACTAGAATTAAAAAGAAACATGAAAATTTCCTTCTTCCCTTTGTCATTTGTTTTCTATTCTTCAAATTCCCACATTCTAGCACAATTCATTTCATCATTCAAATAAAAAATATAATTTCGACCAAGAACAAATAAAATTAATTTTATCTCTTTTCTATACAATCTCATCATTTTATCAAAATTCTTTAAAAAACAATTTGTCTGAAAATTCCTTCTTTGAGAACACTTAAATTTTGCTTCAATTACCATAATTTCTTACTTTCTCTACTCACTTCAAAAATCTTAACACAGTTTCACAATTTTCCTCAAAATTTATCAAGAACCCTGATTTTTAATTTCATAGAGTTCAATCAATTCAAAGCATGAATTCTTCAAGAATCTTATTTAAAAGTATGAGAGCACCTTAGCAAGTAATAATCAAAGCTTTAACACTTTCAAATTGAAGAAATTTCCCTAGCTTTGATTTCTTCCCTCTATTGACCGAATGTTTCTCCTTCTTTCTTGAAAAAATCAAGTTTTTGTTTTCTTTCTGCGCGCACACACTTGCACACACATATATATTATATATACATAATTGTTTTACAAATTCTTTCAGTTTTAAAGATTTTTCAGGTAAAATTTCCTAAATCCTAACTTATTATACTAAATTTTACCCGAGCTATTTCAAATTTCATTAACTTACATACTGATACTTTCAGTTTCGCGCAATTCACTTCCATTAAAACTTTATTTGATTTCTATATTTATTATTATTATTATTTTAACACCCATACAAAACATTTTATTTTAAATTCTCGAATCTATCATCATTCTTATAATTTAATTTATCACTTTCCTGTATTTTTCATAATATTAATTTTAATTATTGTCATAACCCAATTCTGGGTTATTCCCAAAAAAATCAATTTCTTTTTCAAATTAAAACTCAAATAATAATAATAAAGGCTGGCTAAGTGGAGAAAACAAACCGGGGAATCAAGTTGGAATTTTGGAGAAAATTCAAGGTCTAATTGTACCCTATTATGCCCAAAAATGGAGAAAAAAATGCAAATTCAAGGTTAAATTAAATGATTATTAGATGAATTTGCGTAAAAATTAAGTCCAATGACATAATTAAATTGTTTTATAGGCCAATTTGATTTAATCATGGGCCAAATTAAATTTTAATTATGTTTAAGAATTAAGGGTCCAATTGTAGGATTTAATTAAGTGCAAGGACTTAATTATACTTTAAATGGGTCAAATTAATTTTATTTGGGGCTTAAATGGTAAAAAAATTAAGTTTGGGAGCCTAATTTGGGCTTAATTGAGAAGATTGGAATTTTAACAGACCAAATTTAATTTTTACCAAGTTAATTGATTGAAATTGGGGGGCAAATTGCAAGAAAATTAAAGTTTTGGGGTCAATTAGGGGTTAAATTGACAAAATTCGAAGCCAAGGACCAATCTGCAAAAGGCGCCAAACTATAGGGGTTTAATTGACAAAATCCGAGGGTCAAATTGAAGAAATTAAAAGTTTAATGGTTAATTAGGGGTGAAATTGCATAAATCCGAGACCAAGGACTACACCGTAAAAGGCGCGCTAACTTGGGGTTCTAATTGAAGTTTCGGCAAGGCCCAAATTGTATTAAATCAAAGGTTTAGGGTCAATTAGGGGTTCAATTGAAACAATTTGAAAGAACTTGGACTAAATTGAAAATCAGTCAAAAAACCTTTATTTAACCCAAAACGACGTCGTTTTTCATTAAAAAAAAAAAAAAACAGAGACCAGGCAACGCGTCACCTGGTCACTGTTCATCATCTTCCCCATGAACGCTGCCCAGGTAGCAGTTTTGCAGGTGCTCCGGTGACTGGCTTGAAGTAGCCAACTCGAGCAGCCTTGGACTGCCAAATTTGGCAATTCGAGGTGCACACTTTGAACCAACGGTTGGGATGCTTACCAACCAAACCAAAGGCCACGATTTGGCACCATTAAAGACAAAGTGTCCCTCTTCCACCTTCTATAAATAGGGGTGAATTGCATGGCCTGAGGGAGGAGAAATTTGCGTCTAAAATCAGAAGAAAAAAAAATCAGCTCCCTCCTATGTTTTTCTTCCATCCAACATTTCTCTCTTCTCTCCCTCTCCCCGCTGCTTCTTCAACCCTTGAGGATCCCACAGAAACATTTCTTCTCCACCAACAGACGACGGTGCAACCTCCTTTTGAACCCAAATCCACACTAGTGGAAGAATAGTCGGTCCCTCTTCCCCTGTAAATTTTCTTCTCCTTCTTTCATTCTGCTCTGTCACCGGCCACCATCTCTGTCATAGCCTCAGCCACCGTCCTCACGTCAGCCCCTCCCCGTCTTGACCAGCCAGGCCTCCATTTAGGCACTCTGAAGTTAGGTAGCGCCGTCTCTTCGTTGCTGCTAACCAAGTTGCTCCATGCAGAACGAATTCATGCAACATAATTAATTAGCATGGTTGCTGGGTTGGGCCAGCAACCATGCGGGCCAAGGCCAGACCATTTGGGTCCGGCCTGGCCTAAAGAAAAAAGAAGGATATGTTGGGCCGAGATCGGCCCAACCAAAAGTTCTTGGGCTTGGCCTGGTTGTCTGGGCTGGCCTGGCCCACATGTTTTAATAATATTTAATTAATATATTATATTATATTATATATTTCTTTTTTAAAAAAAATGAAAAATTTCAAAAAAAATTAAAAATCCTTTGAAAAAAAATTGTGATTTTCTCAAATATTTTTCTACCAATTTTGCATAAAATCAGATTGTATATTTACATTGTAAAATACAAATTCAGCATTAAAATATCCAATTTTCTCCAAAATATTTTAGAAAAAAATTCAAAACATTTTCAAACAATTCTAAAAAAATATTAAATTCAATTTCCCTTTAAAAAAAAAAAAATTTTGTTTTCATGCATACGACCAAATCTTAAAAATTTTCCAAACATATTTTTATTAAAAGATTGCTTGTTTCTCATGTTTTGAAAATCCAAAAAATGGATATCATAACCAGTTTATGATCATCCATTAGGGTTTGGCCAAAATATCAAAAACTTTTTCCAATCTTTTTTTCTAGGATTTAGATGTAGATTTTAATATCTGAGGAGTGTAAAATTACACGATAAAGTACACCCTCATGTATTAAAGATATAAGGTGTAAATAAATATGATACTAAAGTTCAGACTTTAAAACGGTTAGGATTTAACCTAATAAGGTAGAGACTTTCTCACGAAGAGAGATTTGCCTTGAACCTTAAAAAAGACCAATAAATAGAAACCCGACTTAGAAAAAACAATCAAACAACAATGCAGCTTACCTTATGTAGGGTGCACTGGGGATGATGCGTCTTTCCTTTGCACAACCAGTTCCTTACCCAGACTCTTGCAGACCATAGGTTCCTAGTGACCATAATACTAGGTGGCGACTCCTAAACATTAATCATAATCCTATGATTAAATCTAAAAACCCTTCTCAACACACAGGAGACACAACAAAAGCCTCCGCCGTCGCCAGATGACGTCACGACGCTCGCAACCCCACAACGGAATGGCGACTCCATTGGGGAAAGCCATGTCTGGTCGAACTAAGCATTGATTGTTTGATTGTTTTCCTTTTATTGGTCTTTAATTTTAGCTCGTATTTTTATTGCTTTAGCATGCATTTTAATTTTACAAATAAAACCCAATTCTAGGTTAGGTGGGGAGTAGCGGTCTACCTCATAACTTTCAGTCGGGGTTCAGATTCGTAAAACAGCTAACTATGAACTGAGTGTTTACTTGGTAATGGCGGTCATATTATGCCCCAACCATTCCTTGTAAACCCCTATAATGCCTTCATGTGAGGTGGTCATTGGGCATTTCAAAGACCCTTTTAAAACCAGGTAGAAAGCCTCCCCATCATGTAATGACCTAAAACCTTCATCTAGAACATGAACCCCTTACATATTCATTTTGCATGGGTTTTTTCCATTCATACCAAATGTGCATAAATTTGCATGCACACACATACATCTATCCATCGTAAATAACATACATACTTCCACGAGGTTGAAATATAGGTCCCTAAAGAGCCTACAACACCCGACTCCTAGAACAAAACATGGAAGATGAAGAGCGTGCTCACCGTGACACCGGTTTCCAAGAAGAATTAGAGTCTCTGAAAGCAAGCATGGCTTGCCTCACTAGCATCCTTGAGCAAACACTTAGAAATGCCTTTGGTGAAGGTCCTTCCAACTGACCTGCTATTTTTATTCAGCCTCCGGCAACAGCTCAACCCGAAGAAACAATGAGTGAACATGGTCACGAACCTCCACACAATCCGGCTTTAGTGCACTTAACGCCACCAACACCCTCCCTTGCAGTCATAAATCCATTTGCTAATGAGTCCCACCAGACTAGGTCATCCAATGGCATTGATCAAGATAAAATGGCGGCATTTGAAGCTCGAATTAGAGCCATTGAAGGGGTGGACTTGTACGATCCAGTACAGGCAGCAGAAATGTGTCTGGTCCCAAATGTGGTTGTCCTGAAAAAATTTCATATTCCTGAATTCATCAAATACACTGGAACACAATGCCCCATCACTCATTTAAAATCCTACTACAACAAAATGGCAGAAGTAGTACACGGTGAAAAACTACTGATGCTTTTTTTTCCAGGATAGCTTAAGTGGGGCTGCATTAAGTTGGTATATGACATTGGATAACACCAAAATCCGCAAATGGAAAGACTTGGTGGATGCTTGTGTGAAGCAATATAAGTACAATATGAACATCACTCTTGACAGAACTAGCTTGTCCAATCTTGAAAAAAGGGATAAAGAAAGCATAAGGGAATATGCTCAAAGGTGGAGAGACCTAGCTGCTTAAGTACATCCTCCACTCCTGGATAAAGAGATGGTCACTCTGTTTGCCAACACGCTTAAAGACCCATACTACGAGCATGTGATGGGTAGTTCGGCCCAGCAATTTACTGATGCTGTGGCAATAGTTGAGCACATAGAGCAAGGAGTCAAAAGTAGTAGAATCTCTGCACTTGTGGAAAAAAAGGGGTTTCGAAGGTAAAAGGAAAAAGGTTGATCATGTTGAGGGTAGCTATAGGGGTAGGAAGAACCCATTCCAAAAATACCACACTCCATCTTTTTCACCCCAAATCGCCAACATCAATCTCAACTCTTCTTTTCCTGCCAAAAAAACCTGAGCCTCAAACTAAACACCAAAGAGTCCAAGAACAACTACCTCTATTATCGTTACCCTTAAATGAGATGTACCAAAAGCTACTGAGCATCGGGCATATAGCTCCAGAACCCATGACACCTCTACAACCACCTTACCCCAACTGGTACAAGCCCGACCTCACTTGCGAGTACCATGCTGGCTGATTAGTACTTAAAAGTGCATTTTCATCAAGGTTTTATATCATCATTTTGCACTTGAAGTATCAATAACTACTTAACAAGAGCATGTTTTATAATAACAAGTCTTATAATATAAGATAGCTTTAATTTATGGTAAATGCTCATTTTAAATGTAGGCATATCTCACAATTCAAAGGATTGATTGATGTGATTAACTATTGAAAGTGAAAGGATAAAGAAAAGGCTAAGCTTAGAAAAGAGAAACCAATTCAATTCAAATTGGAACACTGTTCAGTTATTAGGTCATATCTAGAGCTGTAGATCTTGAATTTGAGTCTGATTTATATGGATAGAAAGCTAAGAAATAGGCCTGCAATGTTTATGAATAGTATAAGACCTAAATTTTCCATTTTCAAATCCAAAGTTTTGCCACAAAAGAGAAGTCAGAATCTGTCCTGCAATCCAGCCCAAACACTGCTCAGAATTTTACCTGTATCTGGAGTTCTAGAAGGCCAAATGACATGAAATTTGGTGGGTGGAAGGAAACGACAATTTCTAACAACTTTCATGAAGAAGACCTGCTCAAATTCTGATGGTAACAATGACATTTCATCCAGACAAGAGCTTGAGGGCTATCCACCATGTCCACCAACAGCACTACTCAGTATTTTAGCCATATCTCCAGCTCTAGTGATCTGAATGCTCTGACATTTTATGGGTGGAAAGATAAGATGATTGCAAACAACTTTCATGGGAACACTTTGCCAAATTCTGATTGCAGCAATGTCATTTCATCCAGCCAAAATGCTTGAGTGTTGTTGTCCACCAAGTCCATTAAATCAATAATCAATTACCAAATGAATAGTTCTGAATTTTAGCCTATAAAAGGAGGCATTTTCCATTCATTTAAGAATCTTGGTTTTTCAGATCAAGATCATGTTCTTGCTCTCTCTTTATATTTTTGTAATGCTTAAGTTTTGCTTTCATTAATCTATTGTTCATGCTTTTCATTTCCTTTACTATACTTAGTTAACTTATATCATGTTTATGTTCTTATATTGTTTATTTATGTTTTTCTTCATCATAATGTCTAGCTAAATTAATCATGTCAAGGTGAAAAGGTTTCATTAATGGTGTTAGAATATGTATAATATAAACTCAACATGGACTTTAATGTTTATATCCAAGAAAGTTTGCTATTAACATGTCTTATCATTTTTATCTTATTAACTCTTAATACCTTACTTGTTAAATGGTTAATCTAGATTTGTGTTGTATAACACTTGGTACATCAAATACTTGATCCTTCATAGTCTTCGGCCAACATTGTTGTTATGAAAAGAATTTGATTTATTGTCAACATAAGTTAGTATCATGAATACCTGATAAAATTTATAAGTATGGTGTTACGTAAAAAAGATGATTAATATGATCATGTTGATAATTTATAAAGAGTTTATACTTTACTTATCTCTAATACTATTAGTGGATCTTCTAACCTTGACATTTGTTTTTATCATTGTTTAATCTTCACATTTATCTTACATCTCAAAGTCCTCTTTAACTCATCATCACTATCACCATCATCATCATTGTTGTTGTTGTTCTTATTATTATTATTATAGTTCACCTCCCTGTGGTTCGACCCTGGTTTTGCCGAGTTATTTATTACTTTGACACTCATGCATTTGGGATAAGACATCAACTCTTTGATCGTGTCACTGGTGCTGCAGGACACAACATTCATACCTGCAGTGCCTTCAAGAAGAGGCTCATGCATTTGATTAAAGCTGGATGGATAACCTTTGAAGGAACACCAAACGTGACTTTGAACCCTCTACCCAATAATGCTTAAAGTAGTGGATCGGAGATGTACTAGAGGCAGAATGCCCTGAAAACCTCAAAGCACTAATGGCAAGAGTAGGATGTGAAGAAGGCAGTGTGCACTCTTGAGAATAGAGGACAAAGTTCTGCTATAGAATGGGATGATGGAGCCTACTCAATTATTTCTTTTTGTTTGATCATGTCTGTTTCAACCTGTTTTAGTCTTGTTGGTAATTTAGCTCATAATGCCACAAGATTTTCTCTATCAAATGAGCATTTCCTGTTAATAAAATCATGTGTTTTTTCTGTGTTTATGATTGTACCTTCATGCAAATAACATACTGAGCACACTTCTGTACTTATAAAACCACGGCACTAAGAATTCTTTGGTGTTTTCCCTTTTTTTTCTCTCTCCCAAAAAAAAAAAGCATGACCCCATATTTTCACAAGGATTTTTTAGAAATCAAAGTTTTAATTCAAAAACAAAAATCAAATTGATGTTTGTTCTAATAAACAAGTTCTGAAAATTCAAGTGATATCCTAACACTTAAAAAACCTGAAAGACAACCCGAATACTATGAGATAACTTCAAAACTGAGTTTTGACTGCATAAATAATGAGAAACCATTTTGCATATTCGCATGTGAGAAAACAAAGCTTGTCGATTCTAACTGCATGCATTTGAAATGAATAAAGGCCATTTTTTATCATCATTTCACAATGCTAAAAAACCCTTGTAGCCCCCTTTTGAGCATAATAACTTTTTCTTGAAAAAATAACCTTGGCTAGGATCACTCCCTACCCTAGGGGCAAGTGAAAAAAAATCATTAATGACTAAGATTGCCCAAACAACCCTGGAGGGCATGAAAAATTCATAAACGATAAAAGTGCCCAAACAACACTGGGGGCATGAAAAAGTCCACAACGATAAAAGTGCTCAAACAACAGGGGGGGCATGAAACAAAATCCTCAATGATCAAAAGTGCCCAAACAAAACTAGGGGGCATGAAAGAATTCCAAAAAGATTTGAGCATACCACAAAAATTACTAATATAATGATGCTCAAAACCAAAAGAAGAAAAAGCCCAACACTGAGGAGCACCATGGACCATTTTGCAAATCAATTCCAAGGTCCAAAAATTCATGGGAAAAAAAAAAAAGTTTAGGATATAAGCACCACTGATCCTTAGTCTTAAAATCCCTTAAACACCTTTTGAGATTACAAATATCCTTTTTTTTCATAGCCAAGAGCCAAACCCTACGTTACGTGCTCAATCAAGCCCTTTCTGATCAAAGGCAGGCAGTCTAGAACGATGTGCAATGCTTTCCTATGCGAAACAAGTCATTATTCATGCATTCAAAATGAAAACTTTGAAAACCGATTCTTTGAAACCCTCAGATTGGATGTTGAACCCTTTTTAACCAATAAGACATCACTTTACATTTTCACAACAACGAAAAAAACAACACTTATGCAATCCTATCCATAAGAATCACTTGAATTTTTCAAAACAAATTTGTTTTAAACAAACATCAAAATGATTTTTTTTCGAAATGACTTTGAAATTCCAAAAGTTCTTTGTGAAAACAACTCCTTGTAAATAACCAAATTTTCTTTCAAAGTCTTGCCCCCAACGAAAACCCCAAACAAATACTTGCGGGCATGATCAAGCTGAGGGGCAATCCAGCAAAACACTTAAGGTTGGCTCCATGATTCCTTTTCTAAGAAAACAAGAGATATGGTGCAGAGCTGGCAACCCTTCAGATAAAGCTTTGTGGGCAAACAAGTATGTTGATCCCTATTAGAGGTCAAGATCACAAGATATGACTCGAGTAAGCAAGAGCGGAAAAGCCATCAAAGCTTACAATTAGAGACTCAAACTTTTAAAAAAAGGAAAACTCCATGAAGAAAATAGGACCATATTTCTCAGGTAAATATACATGCATATTGATCATGATGCATTACTTTCATCCCTGACAGATCGGTGTCTCATCGTCACCTCTTTTTGAGCAAGCTATTGAGTCCTCATCATGTAAATAGTGTGCTTTTATCCCTATCTTCCTTCATTTTCCAGAGCGCCTTAGAGCCCTCAACCAACTTGGGTAATGTGTTTTCTAACCCTACCTCCCTTTGAGTGTGCCTTAGAGCCCTCGACCACCTTAGGTAGTGCATTTTCTAACCTTACCTCTTTTTTAGCGCGCCTTCGAGCCCTCACCTCTTGGGTAGTGTGTTTTCTAACCCTGCCTCCTTTTGAGTGCGCCTTCGAGCCCTCATCTTTTAGGTAATGCGTTTTCTAACCTTACCTCTTTTAGAGTGCGTCTTCGAGCCCTCACCTCTTGGGTAGTGTGTTTTTTAACCCTACCTCTTTTGGAGTGCGCCTTCGAGCCCTAACCTCTTGGGTAGTGTGTTTTCTAACCCTACCTTCTGTGAGTGCGCTTTTCAGCCATCATTCCCCTTCGAGTCCTTTCTTTTTTTGAACGCTCATTTGAGCTCTCATCTCTTGAATAGTGCGCCTTCGAGCCCTATCATATCTTCTCTTCAAGATATTTTATTTTATTTTATTTTATTTCACCTGGGCAGGTCGCCTATTACAATAAGACCACTTTGAAAAATCTTCTTATTTTTCACCTCTTTGAAGAATCTTCGTGTTTTTCACCTAGACAGGTCGTCCATTACAACAAGACCATTTTGAGAAATCTTCGCATTTCTCACCACTTTGAAAAATCTGTGTATTTTTCACCACTTTGAAAACTCTTTTTATCTTCCATCTGGGCAGGTTGCCCATTTCAATAAGACCATTTTGAGAAATCTTCGCGTTTTTCACCACTTTAAAAAATCTCCTTATTTTTCACCACTTTGAAAAATCTCTTCATTTTTCACCTCTTTGGAAAAATCTTAGTATTTTTCACCTTGGCAGATCGCCCATTACAACAAGACCACTTTGAAAAATCTCTCCATTTTACACCACTTTGAAAAATCTTCGTATTTTTCACCTCTGTAAAAAATCTTTGCATTTTTCACCAGGGTAGATTACCCATTACAATAAGACCACCTCAAAAAAACTTTTTTTTCAATTTTTTCTAGGTAAGTCACCCATGACAATTCGATATGATGCAAGGGTTGTCGCTGGCACCACTACTGCTGGAGGAGTCACCTCTCTTGGATCAGATGTTACAGGTATAAGGGAGGCTGAATCCTCCAAAGAATCCTCTCTCACTTTATACTCTAATCTTCCCACGATGGAGAGCGATCTGCCATCTCACATTGCCTTATGCGCACCACCCTAAACCAATTTGATACTTATCAGATTCCAATTCAATTTCTGAACCCGGACCAGGGCTCTGATACCAGCTATAACAACCCTAAAAACTTATGACCAAAACCAAAAGCAAAAACATAATAATTCAATTAAGATTAGGGTAAAAAAAATTGCAATCATCAAAAAATCCAGCAGAGTTTTCTCTATATTTTTAGGTGTCAAGTTATCGACTTTTCTTCCACAATTCCGAATTATAAATTTCCTATATGTCCTATCACCTAGGACTTCCTCCTCTCATTACATTAGCATATCTCAATAATCAAATTCGCACATATTTAAACAATTCAATATAACACGTTTACATAAATGCAATTCAATAAATTATTCTACCAATTATAATTAAATTATAGTACACAATTCAAATATTTACAAATAAAGACTATCAACAAAATTATAATTGAGTTAAGTACATAATTAAAGAAGAACTCATAATTAAAATTATACTACAAAAAAACTTTTGATAAATTATTGACGCGTTAAATTCTAAAATTTATATTACATAACAAAATAATAAATTCATTCATTACAAAATGGTACCCAATAAAATATAAGAAAACTAATCTATTTCTCATCCTGATATGGGGATGTAACTAAAAATTGATTAAAAAATTTACTTATAAGATCATTAAATTAGTTTGTCCATCTAGTATTATATCTCAATTAAATTTTTGATATAATACTTAATAAAAATTCAAACACAATTTTTCATATAAGAAAGATTAATCCTTAACGTTGTATATTAACCAAAAATATAATTCTTCCTGACGCCTATTAACCTGGGCATTTATTCCACTAATAGGTAATTAGTTTCTCACTCGTCTATTCAACAAGCACTAATTCCAATAACCCAGAAATTAGTTCAATGATTCACCCATTCATCAGGGTACTAATCTCATTAACTAGATAATTAATTCTCCATCTCACCCATTCATTAAGGCATTAATTCCATTAATTAAGAATTAGTTCAATAATTTGTCCATTTACTAGAGCACTAATCCATTAACAAGGGAATTAATTCCACATCACGCTCATTCACCAAGGCACAGTTCAATGATTTGTCAATTCATTAAGGCATTAATTCCATTCATCCACGAACTAGTTCATTGCATCACATATTTTATTTCTTCAAGTAAACAATATAACAATTATTAATTGATTAACCATAATTTATCAAATAGAAATACATATTGACCAATAATAAATTCAAGGCATCGCATAATTACCTGATGATTGAGCTCGAGCTAAAGTTTCTTGTTGCGGTGACGGCCTGACAACCTCTCCTAAATCGACAAGTATATCACATCATTTCTTTTCACATGTACAAGAAATATGTATACTCTTTCTCACTTACACGTCTTAATCTAGTTTATTTATTCATATCAAACTTTAACTAATATCATTATTCTACTTTTCATATTGACACAATCAATATATGAAATTTTTCCAATTATTATCCTTTCATTTGTTGAAAAACTGGAATTAAAAAGAAACATGAAAATTTCCTTTTTTCCTTAGTAATTTTTTTTCCTATTCTTCAAATTCCCACATTCTAGCACAATTCATTTCATCATTCAAATAAAACAAATATATATTTTTTTTAATTTTATTTGTTCTTGGTCGAAATTTAAATTAAAGGAAAACATAAAACTTCCATGTTCTATTAACTCTTTAACATTAATTTCATCTATTTTCTATACAATCTCATCATCTTATCAAAAAATTTAAATTTTTATTTTGTTTTGTCCGAAAATTCCTTCTTCAAGAACACTTAAAATTTTGCTTCAATTACCATAATTTCTTACTTTCTCTACTCACTTCAATAATCTAACTACAATCGAATTTAATTTTTCCTAAAATTTATCAAGAACCCTAATTTTTAATTTCACAAAGTTCAATCAATTCAAAGCATGAATTCTTCAAGAATCTTATTTAAAAGTATTAGACACCTTAGCAAGTAATAGTAAAAACTTAACACTTTCAAATTGAAGAATTTTCCCTAGCTTTGATTTCTTCCCTCTTTTGACCGAATGCTTCTCCTTCTCTTTTGAAAAAATCAAGTTTTTGTTTTTGTTTTTTGTTTTCTTTTCGCGCACACACATTTGCACAGAAACACGCGCACGCACGTGCACCAACACACACACACACATACATATATATAACTTTTTTACAAATTTCTTCTATATCCCTCAATAGTAACTTTTATGATTTTTCGCGTAAAATTTCATAAATCCTAACTTCTGTTTATACTAAATTTTACTCGAGGTATTTTGAATTTCACTAAGTTACACACTGATACTTTCAGTTTCAAGCAATTCACTTCCATTAAAACTTTATTTATATTTTTGTATTTATTTATTTATTTATTTATTTATTTATTATTATTATTATTATTATTATTATTATTATTATTATAACACCCATACAAAAGATTTTATTTTAAATTCTCAAATCTATCATTATTTTTATAATTTAATTTATCATTTTCCTCTGTTTTTTGTAATATTAACTTTTATTACTATCAAGAATATTACGGGAGAGTTTACATAACATATTAACATATTAAAGATAATTGTGTGATAGAAAAAAGTTCACCCTGGCTCTGATACGTAGGTGCCGTTTGGTATTGTGGCTGCGGGTGAGGTTCACCCGTAGTCACAAATATTGTTGTTTGGTATTGCAACAAAAGCAATTTCTTACTAGTAGGGCCCACCATCAACTGTGGTTGTGCCACAAGTTTACAAGAAGCAGCTCTTTGTTGCTTCTTGTGCGGAGAAAACCCATGAACAGTGGAGTATGCCTCCACTGTTCACGTGAACAGTGGAGCCATTCTCCACTGTTCCGACCGGACCGGATCCGGTTGAAAGCTAAAAATGCATTGAACCGGGTCCGACCCAGCAAAATAAAAAAAATATTTTTTATTTTTAATTGTGTTTTATTCAAAAAACTAGTGTTAAACATTATTCAATGACACTACATAAATTAAACGGAGATCGCTTGATGATGTAGCATTAGAAAAATTTGATCGCAATCCCAATTTTATTCCTGATTATATTTTACCTGATGTTGTTACGCTCTTAAGAAATTTGTGAAAACTATAGTCCTTGTTGGATGTATTTTATACGTGATGGAATTGTAGATAGTTTAATGAAACAATAAAAGATATTTTATATAAAGTATTATTTATTTTATGATGTTATAGTAATAGTTAAATCTATAATATTTAAAAACCATCAATACTAATTTATATTTTTAAAAATTATTTTATAACCTCAATTTTAAAAGCATTCTTAACCAAACACATTAAACTACTTTTTGTTCAACCTCAATTTCAATCACAGTTTTAACCAAACATATATTTTTCCAAACCTACCTGATTAGTACTTAAAATGTATTTTTATCAAGGTTTTATATCATCATTTTGTACTTGAAGTATCAATAACTCCTTAACTAGAGCATGTTTTATAATAACAAGTCTGATAATATAAGATAACTTTAATTTATGGTAAATGCTCATTTTAAATGCAGGCATATCTCACAACTCAAAGGATTGATTGATGTGATTAACTATTGAAAGTAAAAGGACAAAGAAAAGGCTAAGCTTAGAAAGGAGATGTCGATTCAATTCAAATTGGAACACTATTTAGTTATTGGGTCATATCTAGAGCTGTAGATCTTGGATTCGAGTTTGATTTATATGGATAGAAAGCTAAGAAATAGGCCTACGATGTTCATGAATAGTGGAAGAGCCAAATCTTCCGTTTTCAAATTCAAAGTTTGGCCACAAAAGAGAAGTCAGAATCTGTCCTGCAATTCAGCCCAAACACTGCTCAGAATTTTACCCATATCTGGAGTTCTAGAAGGCAAAATGACATGAAATTTGGTGGGTGGAAGGAAAAGATAATTTCCAACAACTTTCATACGGAAGACCTGCTCAAATTCTGATGGTAACAATGACATTTCATCCAGACAAGAGCTTGAGGGCTATCCACCACGTCCACCAGCAGCACTACTCAGTATTTTAGCCATATCTCGAGCTTTAGTGATCCAAATGCTTTGAAATTTATGGGTGGAAAGATAAGATGATTTCCAACAACTGTCATGAAGAACACTTTGCCAAATTCTGATTGCATCAATGTCATTTCATCCAGCCAAAATGCTTGAGTGTTGTTGTCCACCAAGTCCACTAAATCAATAGTTGGTCACTACATCAATAATCAATTACCAAATGAATAGTTCTGAATTTTAGCCTATAAAAGGAGGCATTTTCCATTCATTTAAGAATCTTGGTTTTTTATATCAAGATCATGTTCTTGCTCTCTCTTTATATTTTTGTAATGCTTAAGTTTTGCTTTCATTAATCTCTTGTTCATGCTTTTCATTTCATTTACTATACTTAGTTAACTTATATCATGTTTATGTTCTTATATTGTTTATTTATGTTTTTCTTCTTCATAATGTCTAGCTAAGTTAATTATGTCAAGGTGAAAAGGTTTCACTAATGGTGTTAGAATATGTATAATATAAACTCAACATGGACTTTAATGTTTATATCCAAGAAAGTTTACTATTAACATGTCTTATCATTTTTATCTTATTAACTCTTAATACCTTGCTTGTTAAATAGTTAATCTAGATTTGTGTTGTATAACACTTGGTACATCAAATACTTGATCCTTCATAGTCTTCGGCAGACATCGTTGTTATGAGAGAAACTTGATTTGTTGTCAACATAAGTTAGCATCATGAATACCTGATAAAATTTATAAGTATGGTGTTACGTAAATAAGATGATTAATATGATTATATTGATAATTTATAAAGAGTTTATACTTTACTTATTTTTAATACTATTAGTGGATCCTCTAACCTTGACATTTGTTTTTATCATTGTTTAATCTTCACATTTATCTTAGATCTCAAAGTCCTCTTTAACTCATCATCACTATCACCATCATCATCATCATCATTGTTGTTGTTCTTATTATTATTATTATAGTTCACCTCCCTGTGGTTCGACCCCGGTTTTACCGGGTTATTTATTACTTTGACACTCTTGCACTTGAGATAAGACATCAACTCTTTAATTGTGTCACAACTTCAACTAAAAGTACTTTTTATAAAATAATTTTTTTCAAATCACAACCACAATAATTACTACAATACCAAACACACTCAAATCAACTCTTTTCTTGTGCGAGATAGTTTTGTAATTGAATAGTTATTGTGAGGCATGGTGCACGGATAATTAATTTTAATTTAATTTAGATTTAATGTTAACAAGAGAGGCTGATAATGACGGGGCCCGATGTTCGTATTCGTAGAGATCCTTCAGCAAAGCGGATGCGAGAGGATCAAATAAAGCAAAGTATCTAACCTAAAGCTGACAATTTTGTGCTTTAGCTCTGTCTTTTAACTTTTATCACCTTGATCTAGACGTGAAAATTGTACGTGTGTGTGTGTGACCAGCTCTCTGCGTTTGTATGTTTGTGCGCGCGCATTGCTCTGTCATGTCTAGGAATCCACTAAGCAACCCTTGAGATCCACATGCAGAAGGCTTTCTTGAACTGAATCAACATGGAAATTAGGATTCTCGAGATCCACAGGAATATGAAAGATACTCTTCTTTTGTACAGTTTTTATTATGAACTAGCTACTCGAGGTTTTATTTTGTAAAATTATTAAAAACTGATTCACAACTGTGAAGCTACAATCGTTATTTTAGACAAACAAGGTCCGCAGTCGAATGTTGAGCATAATTTGAAACCATGAAGTCAATGTGGGTAGACTGAGGACAAGTAAAATATTCTCATCACAAGCAATTTCTACTGTCAGATAAAAGCACTCAACTTCCAATCTCTGTTTATTGAGGCGAATCAGCAGCTTCTGTTGCAGCAGCTCTTGTAGATTCTTGAGGAGACAGTCTGAAAAGGAGAACTCCTACTGAGCTTTAACAAGTTAAAATTAGGGAGAAACAAACCAGAAGTTTCTCTAGCTAGATCAACATATTGAGCTCAAAGTCAAATCGAAGCCATATATAGTTCTAAGATAGAATAGATTGAGCAAGAATGGAAGCTTCTTAGAAGAGAAGAATGACAACGTATGTATATATCATCACATTAAAATGTTTGGAAGCTTTTTCTACAGTTTTGTATTTATGCTTTACATATTGCTGGTTTAGCTTATTATCAACGTGCAGTAGTTTTGGCTGTTCTATACAACGGGCAACCTGTCAAAGCTTTCTGGCTGACAGTTTCATCCTTGAAGTCTGCTCTTTGACTCTGTTTCCATTTGTGATGAAGAATTTCCACTAGAAAGGGCTAATATCATCAATCCAGTTCATTTGAAGAAGTCTACTGTTGTTTACGTCTTCACTCGGTCATGTTTCAGTGTTCTTTTGGATAGCTGCATCTATTTTTCTCGAGGAAAAAGAGTATTTAATGCTGGCTGCTTTTCATATTTACCCATCATCATTTAATTCTGTTTGAACTTGCAATCGCGAGGTTGATGGAGAAGAAGAGGGAATTAAATGCAATTGGTGTGTTTATAAAACCACTCCCCAGGCTCGAAAATCAAAGGTGATGGTGTATCCTTCTGAATGCTCTGTCTGCCTCATCCGATACAGGCACGTACGGACATGCTAACACACAGTACTGACAGCACCAGTGCTCCTGCTAGGATAATACACGTCTCCTGCTCCTGCAGCATCCCTTTGTTGCTTAAAATGGAAATTCTCTCTTACTATAGCCCATATTTCATTTGAGGTGGAGAAAAAAATCAACGGAATCCCCATATTACAGCGTTAACATGTCCTTGCACAGAAGGCATGAATTTGACAAGATGTTCAAGAGATTTTAACCTTTCATTCTAGTAAGAACATGTTTATGTACTTGTGTCCCTTGAAGTCCTAGAATTGCACTATATTAAAAACAGAAGATTTTCCCTTTGTCAGGATTTTAGGAATTGACAAGTTGTGCACCACTAGCATCTTACATGATAGACTGCATGCCACGTCCTAGCTACACCTTTCAAGCCGCTAACAAGAACCACGTCCTTGATTTCCACGAACATGGAGGCCAAACCTAGAAGGGAGGGTCCGATGAGCTAGCCAGCCTTGAAGAGGCAAATGATGATTCTGAGAACTTGACTGATTTCCTTATGGGCTTTGAACAAGAGGAGTGATTGCTGCTTGTCTTTCAAAAACAAGAAAGTTTCTCAGCTCCTTTGAATGAAACTGAAGCACGATGAAATAAATTGAAGGTCGGCATACTGTTGGTTGATTAGCTGGGGTCTTTCAGTGACAAACCATTATCAATTGCAGCTTAAGGTACCATTTTTGTTCTTTTTGAGATACATAAGGGTTGCCAATATAGAATCTTGATTCAAGGGCTGCTTCTGACAGTGGTCCTCAGTAGGGTTTCGGATTTACTGGCTCTCTGCGCCTATGTGACCTGTGACAGGAGGAGGAGAGAGAAGCAATGATAGATTGAAATCATTATAATATTATAGATTATTATTATTATTATTATTATTATTATTATAGAATAGGCATTGCTCAATTACTGTGGATTTGTACTGTTCATACACAGACGTAACACTGTGGACTTACTGTCTTTTCTGATAATTCATTTTCATCTTCAAAGTTTTATAAAATGTGATTTGATCATAATTCAAAGCAATTGATTTTAATTTTTGAGTTAATGGTAAAATTAAAAGAAAAAAGATTAAAGGAGACAAGTTTGGCAATTGGGCTTAATGATCGGGAATTCAGTAAATAATTTGTTTGAGCTTGGTTTGTATTAGGTTATTTCAATCTTATGATCTAAATTTTAAGTTTGGCAGATTAACCTGGTTGACCCGAGTAATTTTTATTGTCATTTTTTTAATTGAATTTTTCTTTTAATTTCATCCCTCAACATTGATTTTATTAAAAATTAAGCTTATAATTTGTCTTAATTTATTTTTTATGAGAATATTATGGTTTCATATATTGGCATACAGATCAGAAAGTTAATTTGAGCATACCCGAATCAATCTAATATGTTATCGTCTTGATATTTATTAAAAAAAATCATTTTAAATATTTATTTTGAGTTACTCTATATTTATACATGTCATTTAAATTATTTTTAAACCGGTTAAAATAACTTGATAACATATAATTATTTTTTAATTGAAAAAGATATCAGCACCATGTATAGATTTGTTTTTTTTTTTTTAATGTTGAAAAAGAAATTGATGGGCAACATATCACGTAGGAATGTTCTACAATCATTCAATAATTGAGGCCATCTCCATAAAATAATGGGCCTACGCAGTACCGAACTCGACCAATGAGAATTCAATGAAGCTTGTGGGGCCCAGGGCGTTATGATTCTTAGCCAATTCTGCAACTCAAATTTCAGGATCTAAGGGATTGTAAATCTTTTTTATAATGGGATCCTATAAATTTTAAATCAATTTTTAAAATTACATACAGCATAAAATAATATAGAGCACGTAATCGTGGGACCAAATTATTATGAGCAGAAAAAAGAAAAGAAAGCAAATGATGAGTTTTTTTGAAAAAATATCCACATTAATATATTTTATTTAGTTTTATTTAAGATAAGAGCGAGTTGAAAAACTATAATATAAAAAACAATGCAATTATAAGGGTGTGTTTGAAATACGGTTCAAATCGTGTTCTTAAAAATTTTAAAATTATTTTTTGCTTAAAATGAATAAAAATTATGTTTTCATATTGTTTTGATGTGCTGATATCAAAAATATTTTATTAAAAAAAAATTATTTTCATGTATTTCTAAGAGAAAAGCACTTTGAACCGTCACCGCTACTACAATCCCAAACGGCCCTAAGTCTGTTTTATAATTACAATACATGATCAATTGCTTATATGTCAATACTTTTAAATCTCAATTAATAATACTTTATTATCTAATAAAAAATTAACACATGAATTAGATATCTCTTATCATATATGTAGATAAAAGAAAACATTAATTTCAAGTTAAAAAAAAAAAGAGAAAATATGAGAAATTTATTTTAACTAAAACTTTAATTAATAATTTTTTAAGATGGGTTTGTTATAAATTATTTTTACATAAACCAATTGAAAATCCATATCATAAGTTCTAGTTTAAGATACATATTAAGTAACTTTTGGAGAAATATAAAAGTAAAAACCATGGAAACCATCTCTTATACTTATCAATCCAAGATTCTTGAGGTTATTGAAAGATTTATCAAAATATTAGAGCAACACGAGCGTTAATAAATTTTATTTTTTATTTTTTATCAAATTACTATATTACCCATGTCCCTTAGCAAACATAGAATGAAAAATAAACTATATGAAAAGATTATTTCGCCCCAAAGTAAATTCAATTGTTTTTATTTATTTATCAAGAATAAAACCATCAAATCACTATATAATGATAACCCAAGACAAATGAAGGCATTTGTACAATTATTTTCCCACGTGTTTTTTTTTTCTAACAAAGCAACCTTCGGTACAGTGTAGCTGAAGTAAAAAAGATGGAACCAAATCAGTCGTCTTTGGATTTGATAGCAGCAGAGCTGGAGAGAGATATTTTGGTCTTCGAGAGGAAGAATTTTTTTAATGTGAAGAGATATCTAGTCCTCTCTTGGCATTTGAAAAAAGGGGGCACATTTTAACTTTTTGGCCGTAGTGCCTTCCAGAGCAAATACATTTATTTAAGGATGTTGTATAGTGCTGGGGAAGGCCAGGATTGTCCCCTCCTCCACCCAGTATTCTACCTTAATTTATTCCCCTGTGGCCTACACTATCTATCTGCAGATAACTCGCAAGATCTCTTGTGCTTTCTATTGCTAGTTTATTCCCCCTCTCTCGCTTTTTCCCTCTCTCTTTCGAGATTACCTTTCTATACTATTCAAGGTTCTCTCTATTTATATTTATTATTATTATTATTATTATTATAGAATACAAATAGGTGTGGATGTTTTACTATGACATCTCATTGTTAATGCGCTCACAAAACACTGTATTTTTTTTTTTTTGTATATTTTCTAATAATTCATTTTGGGTTTTTTTAAAAAAACTTTTAGGCGATTTGATCCAAATTAAAGTCTAATTGTTTTATATTTTTTAGGCAAGGGTAAAATTGGAAGAAGAGGGACCACATAGAAAAATACATCAAACATGGATGGCGTATCAAAATTTCACACAAAATGCATTTAGGTCCTCGATAATTAAAAATAACACAATTTATAAAATTTAGGTCCCTTTAAATTTTCAAAACTCAATTTTGGTACAAAAATTTATTTTTATTGTTTTCAGTCCATGGTTAGAGAGAAGAGAGAGACATGGGTCACCGAATTTCAATAATCAGAGAGAAAATCGTCATTTGATGGTGGTTTTTAGAGCCTCAATGTTGCTTGTAAGAACATATCTAAGCTTAGAAAACCAAAACTAACAGGTTTTATTTCGAGTTTTCTAAACCTTTTTTTTGGGTATTTTGGGCTGATGAGTTGGTTTGTAGTTGTTCTAAGAGTGTTAGTGAGGTGTTTTTGAGTTAAAATGGCGCTTAGGCATGCGGGCTTAGGCTTGAAGGCTCGCCTGCTCATTTGGGCTTTTCATTAGAGTGACCCATAGGCGCTAAACTATAGGCCCACGAACCTGAGCTTATTTTTTACCCTCTTTTTAAAACAATTTGGGTGGTAAAAAAAAAATTAAACCATGCTCAAGCATGCTTACATAGGCTTGAAGGCCCACCAATGCATTTGGGCTCTTCATTAAAGTGATCCACAGGCGTTGAACCATAGGTCCATGAGCCTGAGCTTATTTTTTGCCCTCTTTTAAAAAAAACATTTAGGTGGACAAAAAAAAATTAAACTATGCCCAAGCATGCGGGCTTGGACTTGAAGGCCCAACTACGTGTTTGGGCTCTTTATTTGAGTGGCCCAAAGGTGCTGAGCCATAGGCCCGCGAGTTTGGGCCTATTTTTTACCCTCTTTTTTAGCATTGTTTTTTTTTAAAAAAAAATCATTTTTATCCTTTAACTTTGAATTGTTTAATAATTTAACTTCAACTTTGGTTTTACTCTTCAACTTTGAGGGTTTTCTCTCTCTCTTTTTTTTTTTATTATTATTATAGAATACTAACAAGATAGATGGTTGTGTTACGCTGCGGACGTATCATTTTTTTTATATAGTAGAAAAGATATTTAAGAAAATGTAAATTTAATTTTTCAAAAAAAAAATCTAAGATTTGAGTCATTGATTCAAGATAAAAAAAAAAAAGAAGAAGAAGATTAAAAAGCAGTAAAAAAAGGGTCAAAGTCAAACCTGGTAAACCTGCTGAATCCATTACTAGAGACATGATATTAGGATAACTCTATAGAAAAAAAAAAGTACAAAAAACAAACAATACTAATTTCTAAAAAAATAATTAAAAAAACAAAATTATTTCGGGTATTACCTCAAATTAAATATCAAATGATGAAATCAATAAATTTAACAAAAACTAAAAACAAAACTCAAGGCAGTCCTCGTTATTTTAAAAGAAAAATAAATCATATAAAAAGAGAGTAAAAAAGGAATGTTAGAGGATGAAATATGAGGGAAAAAAGAGTTTTAAAAAAGAAAAAAAAAACTAAGCAAGCCCGAGTGAACCTTGTAAACCCGAGTTAAACTCTCAAATCCGTAATCCGTTAAATTCTTGACCTGGGCTCAACACCTAAAAAATTAAATATGAAAGGATAAAATCAATTAATTTAATTCAATTTCAAAAAAAAATTCCTTTAGAAAAACTAAATTCAACAAAGACAAAAAGAAAAAAAAACCAAAGCAACCCATGTTATTTTCAAAACGACTAAAAAATATCATAGAAAATGAATTAAAAAATAATAAAATACTGAAGGATAGAGGATGAAAAAAAAAACCTAAAAAAAACCAAAGAAACTTGTGTCAACTTCGTAAACCAGGGTTATTCTCTTAAACCATTAAATTTAAACCCGAACTCAACTAAGAAGCTAAACACCCGACTAATTAAATGTTGGAAGATGAAATAAAAAAAAAATCTTGCAAGGTCAAAAAAATATGACAATAAAAAAAAAAAGAATTAGATTTGATAGGGAAAAAACTAAAGAAAGATGAAATTGCAAAAAAAAAAAACAATTGCAAAAACCATCTAAAATAAAAAAGTAATAGTAATTAAAAAAATATGAACCAAATCTGATAGATGAAAATATCAATTGTAGATGAAATTCAAAACAATTCTTAATTTAATAAACTATTCTAAATTAAAAACAATTGCAACAAAGAGAACAAGGATGAAATTGAAAAAACCTTTTAATTTCATAAAGTATTCTAAAATTTAAAAATTGTAATAAAGAGAATAAGGATAAAACATTAAATACAACAAACTTTAGGGGCTGATTTGTTTTTTTTAATTACAACACGAAAATCGAGTAGGAGAGAGGAAAAAAGAAAAAATAAAACAAAAGGTCACACGCGCCACACCGGCCGCCATAGTGGTACATGCATCGCTGATCCATAGAGGGGAAGCTGAGACGCTTCAGAAGCCGTCTTAGAATCACAATTTTAGCCATCGGACAGCACTGCATGCACCATCTGAAGGCAGCTAACACTATTCATCCGATTCTTTTTCTTTTTAATTTTTCTTATTTACCAAATTACTTTACTGCCTCCAAGGACACCCAATAACTACCAAAGTGACCACATGTAAATGACATAAGAGCCCCTAAGTCAAAGACAATTGTTTTTATTTTCTAATAGTAATAAAGTAACTTACTTGTTTAAAAATAAAGTCTTAGACTTAAAAGCCCCTTAACCTAAGTGATTTTTTTTTGTCTTGCAAGGGCAATTAAGTAATCATATTGTGAAAGAAAACACAAAATTATCGTCTAGCCCCTTCCTTGCGGCTAGATCCATGTCCCATGAAGAATATCATCATATCCCTATATCCAAGGCATGCTACTTTGCCCACCAAATGGTAAAATAGTCTATCACTGTGGATTCGCATTGTGAAAGGATGATGCCTTTTAGTATAGATTGTAATAGGTATGGATGATTTACTATAAATTTGCACTATTTATACATTCACAAAATACTATAGATTTATTGTATATTTTCCAATAATTCATTTTGGTCCTTAAAGTCTTTTTTGGGTGATTTGATCCTAATTGAAACCTAATTATTTTTTATTTTTTAGTAAAAGGTGAAATTGGAAGAAGAGGGACCAAATATAAAAATAGGTCAAACATAGGTGGCATGCCAGTGATTCGCGTAAAATACACTTAGGTCCTCGATATTTAAAAATAACACAATTTATAAAATTTAGGTCCTTTTAAATTTTCAAAACTTAATTTTGATGCAAAAGTTTATTTGTATTGTTTTTCAGTTCATGGTTAGAGAGATGAGAGAGACATGGGTTACCAATTTCCAGCAGTGAGAGAGAAAATCATCATTCACGCCATTTCCAGCCACCAAAATGGTTTTTCTTGGTGTTCACAGATTTCATGTGATGAAAGGAATTTGATGGTGGTTTTTAAAGCCTCAATGTTGCTTGTAAAGACCTATCTAAGCCAAGGAAACCAAAACTAATAGGTTTGATTTCGGGTTTCTGAACCTTTTTTGGGTATTTTGGGTTGATGAGTTGGTTTGTAGTTGTTTTAAGGGTGTTAGTGATGTGTGTTTTGTGTTGAAATGGGTTAAAAAATAGGTTTTTGAGCAAAAAAGGTGCTTCATTGATTTTGTGGCCGCCACCAGAATCTAGGTTTACAAATGACATGTCATCTGCCTTCGCGGGTGACTTATCGCATGCTTAATTTTTTTTCAAAAAAATCTGGGTGGATGAAATAAAATAAAACAAGCTCAGGCATGCGAGCTTAGGCTTTAAGGCCCACCTATGCGTGTGGGCTCTTTATTAGAGTGGCCTAAAGGCGCTAGGCCATAAGCCTTTGAACGTAAGCTCATTTTTTGCCCTTATTTTTCCTTTGCTTTTTTAAATGATTTTTTTTTTAATTTTGTCCTTCAACTTTGAGTTGTATGATAATTGAGTTTCATGAATTTATTCAATTTGCTTTCAAACACGAACACTCTAGTACCATGACTGGGTTAAAGATTTTGCATCTTGACTTGGGTGGGCTTGGATCAAGTTTTTTCATCCTTTTTTTAATTATATTTTTTTCTTAATTGTCATCCTTCAACATATTATTTGCTAGAGATTGAACTTCAACATTTTTCTTTTCATTTTTGTTTCTTTTGAGTCATCATGTCCTCATTTTATTTATGAGGAATTGGTCTTCCAGATTTTTTTCCTATGTTTCTCTATATGAGATTGTCTTAATCTTATGTGAATGATCATGAAATTTACGAGTTAACCCATTTTAACTAAGTTTTTTTTTTTTTTGCCCTTCAACATTAGGGTTGTTTGATAATTCGGATAAGCTCAAGTGATGTTCTTTTATCTTTTTTTGTTGCTATTTTTTTGTCTATTTATTTATTTATTTTTTGTTGTTGTATTTTTTCAATCATATTACTTAAAATTACCAATTGAATCAATGACTAAGATCTTAAATTATTTTTCCTTAGCATTTTTCTTTATGTGGAAAAAAAAATTGGTCGATCCGTAACGGATTGCAGGCCTCAAATCTAGTGTATTCTAATTAGTTAGCAAGACCAAAATTCAAAAGGATGTTCAATTAGAAATTAAATACCAACAGTGGTGCAGATGAACTCATTTGTTATGTTGTCCTATTAATTCATAATGTTTTAATCCTTGCTTAGAGTATATGATAACCTGAATCTCTTTTATATGCTTTACTTAAAAATAGTTTGGGAAAACTTCAAATTAGGTATAATACTTTACTTTAAAAACTAACATAGAGATGTTTTTCGTTAAGACCTTAAAAGAAAAATATTGGTAGATATAATATAGAAATCCCCTCTTATACCAATGTACAAACAAGGGATACAAAAACATGAATATGAACTTTTTTGAATTTTTTTTTGTTAAGAATCTCATTAATGATGATAAAAACCCATTACAGGATAAATTTTATAAATTTAATAAGAAATTAGTTCAAAGGATACAAAAAACTTCACATAGATAATTGAGATGTGATCCTAGGCCAATACATGAGCTTTACTATAAGTTTGATGTTTGGGCTTGATTATACTTGAAAAACAATTCCATTATAGAACAAGAGACTCTCCAATATTAGTCAGTACACATAAAAGAGAAATAAGGAAGAATGTAAGAATGAGAGTGAAAATATGGAGTATGAGAAATTTATAAGTTGTGAGAACCCGTTCTGTTTATCTGGTGACCCAAAATATTTATAAACCTTGGTCACATCAGCTCACCTCAGGAGATGAAGAGTTGCACAATAATTGATTAGTGAAAATATTTGGGCCCACCTTTGGTTGTAATGCCTTTCATATTGGTGGATAGATGAGTGATTATTAGTGATACGTTGACTAAATAACCATTGGTTGAGAAAGGAGATCCCTGATTTGCATTGAATGCAGTGTTTGTTTGCACTATTGATCATTGGCTAGAAAAGGTGCCACTAACCTTGTATATAAATATGTACTTGCAGAAAATATACAATAAAATATGTCAGTTCATCGTAAAAAATATTGTTTATGTGGGCAGTGCAACATCATGTTCTAACTAATCAAAACTAAAAAAAATATATTAAGATATGTGTAGTAGCCGAGATTATTTCATTGTACTAGGTTAAAGCCCATATAATTTCTTGGATCAAAATGAGAGAAAAAAGGATCAAGCTAGTCCAAGAGAACTGAAAAGCAATTTGTTTGGACAATAGGGTGGTGAATAAAAAGAGAAAAAAGATGTGAGACAAAAAATGTGGGATGGAGGAGGAGGGAGAGGGGGTGAGTAGAAAATGTAGATTAGAAAAAAGATGAGTGATACTTTGGTTTTGGCCTAAATATCCACAAAAAGTTATGTAGGCCCGAACAACTATAAAAAGATACATAGGTATGAAAGTTCCTCAAGGAATCAATCACGCCATTATCACACTCATGCACAGAGTAAACACTCCAAATGCATTCCCCTTAGTTACTATGAGATGAACACCGGTCATTGTAATCATCATTCTACACCAAGCCCTTCAAGCTTTCAAGAGCCTAATAAACAAAGAGCAAGGAGACAGTCTGTGCACGAGCACACCCAGGGGAATGTTTATAGTCCCCAAGAGTGGAGGTTTCTCCTTTGTCCAAACATATATTGAAGAATGGATTCTTTAAGAACCATTTTTCCATGAATATGAATTTGGACAAGTATGACAGCTTAGCTGACCTAAGGGAATATATGCAGAATATACGTAGTAGCTTGGATTTGATCATCCAAGACCATGACTCAATGTGCAAACTATTCCCTTCAACCTTTAAAGGATCTGCGCATGCTTGGTATAACAAAACTCTATTGAAGATTTTGATAACCTATGTGTGAAGCTAGTGGCACGCTTTAACACTAGCATACCCATCAAGAAAACCTCTACAGAGCTTTCAGTGAAGCCCAACAAGAGGGCGAGTCTACACGGGCATATTTGAGGAGATTCAACGTGGAGATGCTAAGGGTGGAAGAATTAATTGAGCCAATAGCCTTGGAAGCCTTAATAAAAGGAGTAAAGGAACATGTCTTCTGGAGAAAACTTTATGTTTTACTATATAGAAGCTTGTCTGAAGTAAATCAATTAATGGAAAATCATATATAGATTGAAAAGGCCAATTTACTTCGACATGTATGTTCTTGTTTTTACAAGGACAACCAACGTCAATGATTTTCCAAGTGAAATAATCACGGTACCCGAAAAGCCTTTCTCATACCTGTCACTCAGATCACCTCAAGATGTATAATCCTTTATAAGAATGTAAGTTTTTAAAATATGAATGACTTATTCAAAATGGCTTTTCATTTTCTCTAGGTGGTCCCTTAGGGCGATAGCCGCACCACTCTCCAATGGATGGATGTGATCTCATCAATGATATATATGCACCAATCTTCAAGGGAAGAATATGATATCCCCAGTGTTATACGTACCACTCTCTAAAAGATGAACATCGTCTCCCCAATGTTATATGCACCAACCTCCAAGGGATGAACGTAGTTTCCTCAATGCTATATGCACTACTCGTCAAAGGAGAGGTGATCTCCTTAAAAGCAACAACCCCAACATGATGTTGTACAATGAAACAATCAAGAAATGAAAGATATTATGGCGATCAAGAATTATCCCCGGAGGAAAGAGAACATTAAGGAGGGCTAAGAGTCATGACATGTAGAATTATATAATATTATAATACAACGTCAGCTAGGACGTAAACACCTTCCGTCTTTATCATAAAGGATGATGAGACATTTATTAGCCAATTGTCACCTTATCCTCTCTTAAGCTTTTAAATGCAAAATCACATATTAAAGGCTTGGGGGACAATTGATGAGTCATCTTTTTTTTATTAAGATTTTTATTATTATTAAGATTTTTGTTTTGTTTAGAAATCTTCCTGAAATATATGGATTTGACAAACATGTCAAATCCAAGAAGCTTGAACTTGGCAGTCAGCCAAGTGCAAAGTCACGCAGGTTTGACATGTTTGTCAAACCAAGCCATTTGGACTTGGCGAACAGCCAAGTCCAAAGTGTACGGACTTGGCAGTCAGCTAAGTCCATATAACATAGGCCTGACATGTTTGCCAGATCCAAGACACCTAGACTTGGTGGACCGCTAAGTCCATATAACATGAGCCTGACATGTTTGCCAGACCCAAGGCGCCTGGACTTGGCAGTCAGCCAAGTCCTTATAACATGGGTCTGGTATTTTTGCCAGACCTAAGATGTTTGAATTTGGCGGACAACTAAGTTCAAAATGCATGGACTTAGCAACCAACCAAATCCATGTAATGTAGACCTGACATGTTTACCAAATCCAAGACGCTTGTACTTGGTGGACAACCAAATCTAAAGTACGCAGACTTGGCAATCAGCTAAGTTCATGTAATGTGGGTCTAGCATGTTTACCAGACCCAAAGCATCTGTACTTGGCGGAAAGCCAAGTCCAAAGTGCGTAGACTTAGCAGTCAGTTAAGTCCATATAATGTGGGTCTAACATGTTTACCAGACCCAAAACGTATGTACTTGATGAACAGTCAAGTCTAAATTGCGTGGATTTGACAGTCAGCCAAGTCCATGTAACGTGGGTCTGGCATGTTTGCAAGACCCAAGATGTCTGGACTTGGTGGATAACCAAGTCTAAAGTGCATGACTTGACAGTCAACCAAGTCTATGTAACGCGGGTCTAGCATGTTTGTCAAACCCAAGACGCCTAGACTTGGTGGACAACCAAGTCCAAAGTGTGTGGACTTGGCAGTCAAACAAGTCTACATAACATGGGTTTGACATGTTTGTCAAACCCGAGACGCTTATACTTGGCAAATAACCAAGTCCAAAGTACATGGACTTGGCAATCCGCCAAGTCCAAGTAATGTGGTTCTGACTTGTTTTTTTACAACCTTATCAATTTTTAGGTTTTTATGTCTAATCCTAAGTGATTCTTTACAATATAAATGTTAAAGGCATGATAAACCGCCATAAGATGATGATTTCCCTATGCTTATAGGTGTGTACAAGGTCTCTTAAGGGACCCTCCATATTTGTTGTCTCGTTAATGATATATAAATGGTTTTTGCACCTCTCATTAGTATCACTGAAAGCATATAACTTTCTAGTTTTTTTTCCATAGAAACGACAAAGTTCAAATGGTATAAATACCCTCTAAACCATTCAAGTAAGAGGCTAAAACTTCATAATATATTAAAAAAACTTAAAATTAAAGAACAAGGATTTTGGTCCTTAGAATTAAAGGCTCTTTGAAGTTACGTTATTACTATAAATCATTTAATATCTTTCTCAACAAGATATTGATTTCACCATCGGAAGATCTTTGAGTCCCTCTGAGTGAGATTGTTTTATTATAGGTATTCAAGACCTTCTTTGTAAATTGAGAGTTCTCCAGATTAAGAAGAAATCTAAATCCTTTATATATTGATTAACTACTATTCCAAACACCAAATAACATTTTATTTATGTTCCTGGATTTTTGAACTTCATCACTAATCAACCTCTCCTTTTCTGTTGATGAATAGACTTACCTAACTCTTGTTATTATGGGCAGACTCTTCAGAGCCTAAAAGAATAGGAAGGAAGAACTTAGGGAGTGGAATCAAGAGCTCCTTCTCGAACTGAAAGAGCAAGGCAATGTGAATTTGATTTCTCATGACGATGAACAGAGTTAAAAATGCTTAGAAACCCTAAATAAAACTAATAAAAGTGGGATATGTTGATTTTATTAGAAGGCTAATCCTTAACAAGATTTATTCAGAGAAAAGACTAAAAAGATAGTGAGCCAAAAAGAAGTTTTTCTAGTGAGATAGCGAAAGCTAAGGGCTAAGAAAAAGAAAATAAAAGGGATGTTGAAGGCTAAGAAGCCCGATGAGAAGGGATAAGTTTTGAACTTTGTTATTTCCTTTTCTTTTTTCGGTTATGCTACCTTGCAAAACGGAAAAGTGTATTTTTTTTCCAGCTTTGCTACTTTGCAAAACAGAAAAGTGCATTTTGCAAGGGGTGAGAAGGTTTTGGATTATATATTTAAAAAACATGCACCATCAACATCAATAAACAAAAAGATCATGATAAAAGATATATAAAAAAAATGCCAAAACAAACCCAACCAAATTCAACCCACTCTTAATTTATAGCTCGAAAAAATCCAATCCAAGGCTTGATTTGATAAAAAAAAACTGTCATTCGATAAATTTGAATTAATATTCAACTTATCTAGTCTAAACTTATTTATCATATTATATATTTTTGAAATTCTATTATAAAAATGTACATGTAGCATGAAGCATAATGGCAAGTTGCTCTTTTTTTCTTCTAATTATGGCTAACGTTTTTATATGTCTATATGACCTTTATATACATGTTTAAAATGTTTATTTTTTTTATAATATTAACCTCGTACGTTACATTATTATTATTATTATTATTATTATACCCTTTCCTTAATTTATGGTAGTAACACCATTAAATTTGATTGTTCACTCCGTAACAAGTTGACACCTGTTTTGTGTTTTAAAAAGTTAGAAAATGAATTTTATCTCAAAGTAACAAATTAGTCCTTAAACTTCTTGATTTTATTGAGAAATCTCAAAACTTTTTCTTTGTTTTTTTTTTTAGTTAATATAATTGTCATTTTGTTATAATTGAAGGGTAGATTGGCTGGCAAGTGTTTGGTGGAAGAGTTAAGTTGACATATTTCGGTTCTTGAGGATTGAATAATTATTTTTATAGTTTTGAAATATTTTACTTTGAGTTTGACTTTTTTCCTCATATTATCAAAGATATATTATTCTTTGATAAAAGTTTTGTTTTTTTAATTTTTTTTAAGGTTAAAACCCAAGAAATATTTTCTAAAAATAAATAAATATGTGATATTATATGAAATAAAAATGTTATTTTTAAATGGGTATACCTATTTCTTCTCATTTAACCCTTACCTTGTTGACAAACCCATTTAAATTGTTTGACTAATTTGACCAAGTTTACAATTTAACTTGTAGAAACTTAATTGAAAAAGAACTAAATTGTATTTACTAAAAAAAACACTAGGATGAACAATTCGTGTACCAAATAAAGTGTATTTACTACAAAAAAAAAGGAGTTATTTGTAAGGAAAATAAAACATAAATACCAAAGAAAATCTTAAAGACCAAATGAACATTATCAAAGACAATTCATTATGCGGGCACAAAACATATGTCAAAATGTTACGAGGAAGGTGGTAATATTTAATGATAGCATTGACAAACGTACTACGTATACAATTAACTAGATAAGGTGTTACACCGGGTCAACTTAGACTTTTTCTATTGGAAAAAAGAAAAATGCTAAGATGATATAAATGTCCCTAGTAAAAGTGAAAAAAATTCGAGACAAGGTAATTGACTCAACTAAGTTTAATAAGTTCTGCTAATTTAAATAACAATAATAAAAATAATAAATAAACCAACACAAAAATAACAACACAAAAAGATTAAAAAAACATAACCCGAGCCCTTTCGAGTTAGCACACTAAATTTATGATCTGGACGTGACACTATGGTAACTCCATTGAAAGCAAACTGAGTAAAATTATGAAGCTTAATTATTAAACAACTTAATATTTAAAGGTGAAACTGAAAAAAAAATTAATTAAAAAAGCAACAAAAAAAATCTGATTCAACCCGAGTTAACCTGCTAACTCAAAAAAGGATAAGAGAAAAGTAAATAATAATAATAATAAAAATAAGAATAAGAATCAAAGGTTATATAAAAATCAAATCAAATCAAATTATAAGGGGTGAAATTGAAAAAAAAAGCTCAGAACAAAATATATAGCAATCAAAAGTTTAATGACTCAATTTGATATAATCAACAAATAACATGATATTTTTAAATTTTTTATAATTTCTGGAAAGAGTTTTCCCCCCAAAATAAATGGAAACCACTTTCCTAAAAATCAAGTTAAATTTTTCTTTAATTGCAAAGTGTTTTTTGTTGGCCAACTTTTTTAATTGCAAACAAATACATAAAAGCTTGGATTCATGAAACAAACGGAGTCTTAATCTATGCCAAAAACCAAATTGCCTTTTATGAAACTGTTAATAAAAACAATCTAGTGAAAAGACCAAAAAAAATAATCTAAACTCATGTTTTATTTATATTTTTATTTCAAGAATAAATTTATTATTTTATTATGTTTTAAAAACTTAAAAAAAAAACATGAATACCCTTCACAATCAGTTTCAAAATTTTTAACTAGAGGACAATTGAATTATTTTATCTTGTTTAAAAAATTTATAAAGATATATATTCTTAGTTAATATAAAAGATTAAAACATTTTTATTGCCAAGATAATTAATTTTTTTCTATTATACGAAGCAAAATGCTATTACACTGTTTAATGAATAATATAAATAAATTTGTGTTGTTTTTGAATGCCCAATTAACTTTTATTAATTTGTTTAATTTTAATATAGATAAAAAAACCTTAGTTGTTTTTTTAGTCACATTAAAGTATATTAATTTTTTTTATTAATATAGATGTTTGAGTTAGTTTATGTATATCTAGATTAATTTTAGATGTTTTAAAGTTAACAATTATATAAATTTTTAATAATTACGAGAGATTTATAAAATTTAAATTAATAATATTTAATAAAACCTGATAATTAAAGTATACTAGACAAATTTTCGAATGCTCGGAAGAAAATAATAATAATAAAAAAAAAGTTTAATGGATTGGTCAACACGGTAGCTGTCAACGTATTATTATTATTATTATTATTATGAACATGTATCTGTCGACGTATGGGTTAGGAGTAAGGACAATCCAAATAGTCTGGTACTGCCTCAAGAGTTGATAGGCAAAATATGTATAATTCACTCGCTAGATGATGATATCCAACTCTCTCTTTCTCTAGCTAATAAAAAAAAATCTAAGACACCCTCTTTCTCTGTGCACGGAGGGCTGAGGAGGGTCCTTGGCTTGCCTAGCCTTTTTTCATGCTCAAGTATAAAAATTAATGGCGGTTGTATGCTGTCCTCTTCGTTGATCGACCCCCCTCCACCCAAAGAAGGGGAAAAACACACACCCCTATAGATAAAACCAGAAGAAGCATCAGCAGCTCAGCACGTCCTGTAGCATCCATTACTGCCAAAACTGACCTCTCCCCATAAATCCTCTTCTTCTCCTTATTTATTCATACAGATAGAATAGAATAGGACAGTGAGCGATTCTGTTAGGATGTTGTCAGTATAGCAAGTGGTATATAGCTGCTTGAAGCAGGGTGGAGTGGTGTGTTAGCTGTGAAAATGTTGGGCTCTCACTTATCAGTTTATAGTTATAGTTATTTTGGTGTAAAAGATCTGGGTTCTTTTTACCAAACTCAAATTTAGTGGCATTCAACTAAGATCTACTAGCTTAAACGAGGAGCACAACAGCGGGATTTTGTGGCATAACAAACTTGGGAGTTGGAAGAAGCGGATGAGGCTGAAATCGATTGTGTTTTTTAGCAAAACCGGCTTCGGTTGAGGATTTAAAAACTGGGTCCGTAATCTTTGCTTTACTTATCTTCCAAATGAACTTGTCTTTGATGGCTAAAGACTTTTTCGTGATTTTTTTTTGAAGAGGGAAAGGAAAAGTTGAAGAAAAAGAAGAAGAAGAAGAAGACATGGTATTGTCATTGTGTGAAAGGAAGAAATTAGTGAAGATTGTTTTTGTTGTGGATCTTTAATTGGGTTGGGTTGTGGGTCTAAGCTTGTTGGGATTGTGTTATTGAATCTCCCTCTCTCTGCCTTAATGAGGCACTCTTCGGCTTCTTTTAATCCACAAACCCAGGAAGGTATGTGTATTGATTATTATTTGAGGAATCCTCATTTCTTTTTTGCTTCAGGTATAGTTTTGGTGGCTGTGTAAATGAGATCCTGGAAAACCTTAGCATGCTTGGTCAATATAATCCGTACACAAACCTGGATTAAGCTCTTCAACCTTTTCTTCTTCTTCTTCTTCTTTGATTCTGTATTTTTCTTGTCCTATGTTTAGAGACCTTACTTTGTATCCCTGTTTTGAACCTTTTCCTTTTGTGTTTTTCTTTTCCTCAATTTTCTCGATATCATATACAGTGGTTCACCTTGTTGTATTTACTACTTCCTTTTCCCTTTTCTTTTGGTTATTTATTTTAATTTTTCCTTGGTTTCTGAAAAGTGAATTTTTTTTCTTTCAAAGCCCTTGATCAGCATTCTTAGCTACTTCATTCTAGCTAATTGGTGGCCATATTTTTAAATTTTCTTCACCGAAAATGCAGTTTTTCATGTAATTTTATGACATTTCTCTGGAATGGATTTTGTAGGGGAGAAGCGGGTGCTGAATTCTGAACTATGGCACGCATGTGCGGGTCCTCTTGTTTCTCTACCTGCTGTTGGAAGCCGTGTTGTTTATTTCGCTCAAGGTCATAGTGAGCAGGTAAGCAGAGCTCTGATTTTAGCCTGCTTCTCTGTACCTACGGATCAGATTCCTTTAATGTTGATTAGTAATTACGTTTTGGTAGAAGGTGAATATAGCCTTCAAATAATCATCTGAGAAATGACTTTTCCTGCTGTTTCTTAGTTTAGACAAAGCCATATTCTATGTGGAGTTATGACAGTCGGCAACTCTTCTTGCTTTGTTTCTTTTATATCTCAGTGTCCTTGTATGTAGGTTGCTGCTTCAACGAACAAGGAAGTGGATGCCCGGATTCCAAACTACCCAAGCTTGCCTCCGCAACTTATCTGTCAGCTTCACAACGTGACCATGCATGTAAGACTTGCTTTACTTTGTTAGTTTCTGGTTCTGAATATTCCCTCCTTTCTTGAAGGCTCAAAAGATTTCTCAATTTCAGGCAGATGTCGAGACGGATGAAGTTTATGCACAATTGACCTTGCAGCCACTAAGTCCAGTATGTTTTTATTGCATTTTTCATTAGTTCTTTTAGATTACTCTATATGAGTAGCATTACATGCTCAATTGACCTTGTTCTGCAGCAAGAGCAAAAGGATGCCTACCTTCCAGCAGATTTGGGCACCCCTAGCAAACAGCCAACCAATTATTTTTGTAAGACTTTGACTGCTAGCGATACAAGTACTCATGGAGGATTCTCTGTCCCTAGGCGGGCAGCTGAGAAAGTTTTCCCTCCACTGGTAAATATTCAATCTGACCATGGAATGTGACCATCAATTTTCAGTTCTCCAATGTCCCTCACTTGTGAAATTTCTGACATGGTAAATATTCAATCCAACAATGGAATGTGACCATCAATTTCCGTCTACCATTTACTTGCAGGACTTTTCTCAGCAACCTCCAGCTCAAGAGTTGATTGCTAGGGATCTACATGATAATGAATGGAAGTTCAGACACATCTTTCGCGGTTAGTTCTTGTTATTTTTTAGCTCAACTTTTGTTTATCGAGCACTGTGATATTCTTGATGTCAGTCTAAGTGTATCCAGTGTGGTCTCATCTTCATTTAGTTGTTTTAATTGATTGGGTTTAATATACATGTGATGAACAGGCCAATAAACTTTGTATCTGATGCTAAAAGAACTGAAACTAAGTGGCATTATTTTTTGAATCATTATCTTTCAAACTCGTTATTTCTTTATGCTTGTCACTCATTAACTGACAGGCTAATCTATATTCCTCTCTTCCTCGACTCAATTTTTTTTGGGTCTGTTGTTCTATATGTTATTTACCTGCTCTATGTCTACATTATTCTCCATAAAACTTATTCTTTGCCTGAACTGGTGATGTAAACTATATTTTTAGAGCTTTTAGACTTAAATTATCAAAGAACCATAATAAATAGTCATAATTAATTGTTTGTTGAAATTTTGTTTCTTATTAGAATGATGCTAGTTGAATGCAATATAGGATATAAGATGATTCTATGCTTTTTTGACAATTGAAGCAAAAAAAGGAGTTACTCGTGAATTACAGTTGCTTTCTTAACAGTTCCTGACTTTTCTTTAATCAGGCCAGCCAAAAAGACACCTTCTTACAACAGGGTGGAGTGTGTTTGTGAGTGCTAAAAGACTTATTGCTGGGGATTCAGTGCTTTTCATCTGGTATGCTGTTGGCTGGTTCCACTTCGTTTATACTTGTTCGACTCTATATTGTTCGTTTTTAGGTTTGTTGTAGTGTATCTGAACTTGGTGACACCATGGCCAGAAACACACATCCTGATCATCTTAGCCTACATAGTTTGTGCACTCTCTTGGAATTCCTAGTAATGTACATGACACAATGTCTAGATAAGGAGCTTAATGCGCAGGCAATCTGGTAAAATAAGCTTGGGTCACCAGAGTCGACATTGGATGTTATTATATGTAGTGCTTGATGTGGCTTTTTTTAAGAACTTCCTTGCTCTTTAAATTATATGTATACGATTTTCTATAAACTATGGATCTTGTCAGTTTTTCAATTGAAGTGGATTTATATTCATCAGGAATGAAAAGAATCAGCTACTACTTGGCATTAAGCGTGCTACTCGACCTCAAACTGTGATGCCTTCATCAGTCTTATCTAGCGATAGCATGCACTTGGGCCTTCTTGCTGCTGCAGCTCATGCAGCTGCAACAAATAGCCGTTTTACAATATTTTACAATCCAAGGTATGATTGTGCAAGTGAAAGGAAATTTTAAAATACTTATCCGCCCTCTAAAATTTTTGTCACCTCTCTTATTCAGGGCTAGTCCATCAGAATTCGTCATACCGTTGGCTAAATATCTTAAAGCTGTTTATTATACTCGAGTGTCTGTTGGCATGCGCTTTAGGATGCTGTTTGAAACTGAAGAATCAAGTGTCCGTCGGTAGGCTCCAAACTTTTTTTGGCATATTCACATATGATAGTTATGATTATTGTGTGATTGGGTTTCATTTTCTTGACATTTTGTTGGCCACTGGAGTGAGAAAAGTCCTCCTAACTGATTATTGCCCAAGTGTGACAGCAGATCCACAACATAACAAATCTTTGCCTGGTATTTCATTAGATGGTTTATTGTCACATTACAATTGATTAGAGTGAGAAGACATTATATGTCTCTCTCTTACCATGATTTGTCACATCACAGTTGATCAATAACAGGCTCTCTAATTTCTAGCTCTCTTCTTCTATTGTTTTGTTTTCTTTCTTATTGCTATGAATTCTTTTGAAGATGCATTTTGTTTTTTTTTCAATGAAGACATCTGACAGCTGTTTATTATCCAGGTACATGGGTACGATAACTGGCATAAGTGACTTGGATGTTGCTAGATGGCCAAATTCACTTTGGCGCTCAGTCAAGGTATGCGCAGACAATCAGTGACACTGATACTATTTATTTTTTAATAAAATAAAAGCACAGTGCAAGAAGAAATTTTCTCTTGCCAAATCTGCTTTCAAAGATTTACTTGCTGTGTTCTCCAAGACTGCATCTTAATACTGATAGAGAATGTGAATGCAGGTTGGCTGGGATGAGTCTACAGCTGGGGAGAGGCAACCAAGAGTTTCTCTATGGGAGATTGAACCACTAACAACTTTCCCAATGTATCCATCTCCATTTCCCCTAAGGCTCAAGCGGCCATGGACACCAGGACTACACTCTTTCCACGGCAAGCTTCTCTACACCATCTTAAGGGCTTTGATGGATGGTTCTATCATATAAACTCTAATTTTAGAGTACTTCATGATTTTTCTTCTCTTTCATTTTTTAACCTTTCACTTTACTTTGCCTTGTCTATTGGATTTAGGCATCAAGGATGATGATCTGGGAATGAACTCTTCTCTTATGTGGCTAAGAGGAGATGGAGACCGTGGAATTCAATCTCTGAACCTTCAGGGAATGGGTGTTGCACCATGGATGCAGCCAAGAGTTGAAACTTCCATGCTAGGTTTGCAAAATGATGTCTACCAAACTATGGCTACTGCTGCGTTTCAGGAGATGAGGGCTCTTGATCCTTCTAAATCATCAGCTGCATCCCTTTTGCAATTCCAGCAACACCAGAATCTCCCAATCAGGAATGCTTCTTTAATGCAGCCGCTTATGTTGCAGCAGTCTCCATCTCAACAGGCCTTTCTTCAAGGTGTTCAAGAAAATAAACATCAGTATCAGCCTCAGTCTCAGACTTCAACTCGGTCACACCTTATTCATCAACAACTGCAGCATCAGCACTCACTTGACAGTCCAGAGCAGCAGCAGCCACTTCTGCAACAACAGCATCTGGCTGACCAACAGATCCCAAATGTTGTCTCTGCAATATCTCATTATGCTCCAGCTACTCAATCCCTGACGCCACCATTGCAAGCAATTTCACTGTGCCAGCAACACAGTTTTTCTGACTCAAATGGGAACCTCGTGACAAGCCCTGTCATTTCTCCCCTGCAAAGTCTTTTGGGCTCATTTCCCCAGGACGAATCATCTCATTTGTTCAATTTTCCTAGAACGAACCCCTTGATAACATCCTCTGGCTGGCCCTCAAAGCGAGCTGCTGTTGAACCTCTTATCTCCTCTGTAGCTCCTCAATGCATGATGAGCCAAGTGGAGCAGCTGGGGCCACCTCAGACAAGCATCTCTCCTAGCTCTGTTTCCTTGCCGCCCTTTCCTGGCAGAGAATGTCCAACAGAGCAGGATGGTGGCACTGATCCACAAGGCCATCTTCTATTTGGTGTCAATATAGAGCCCTCTTCTCTTCTAATGCAGAATGGATTGTCAAGCCTCAGGGGAGTTGGAAGTGATAGTGATTCAACAACTGTACCTTTCTCTTCTAATTACATGAGTATTGCAGGCACCAATTTCTCTCTTAATCCAGCAATGGCACCTTCAAGTTGCATTGATGAATCAGGTTTCCTCCAGTCCATGGAAAATGGGGGCCAAGGAAATCCACTATCTAGAACCTTTGTTAAGGTAACTTCCCATTTTCTGATTTTAGTTGATTTTCGTTTCCTGATGCTTTGTGGTGGGATGTATGGAACACTTGTATGTTTAGCTTTCATATTTTTGGTGTGTTCTTAGATTCAATTGTTTCTCCATTATGAATGCAATCTTCTAGAAGCCTCAAGCAAGTGCTATCATGGATGTTGACAGTGTAATTGTTTACAGGTTTACAAGTCAGGGTCCTTTGGTAGGTCACTGGATATAACCAAATTCAGCAACTACAACGAGTTGCGAAGTGAGCTTGCATGCATGTTTGGCCTTGAAGGCCAACTGGAGGACCCCCTGAGATCAGGCTGGCAGCTTGTATTCATTGACCGGGAGAATGATGTTCTTCTCCTTGGTGATGGCCCCTGGCCGTGAGTTTCTCACTTTTACTTTTGGCTAAATGGTCTGATACATGCAAAATTTCTTTGTTAATTTTCCTAAAACAAAACAAAACTAAAATCATTGAAAGCATCTAATCTAAAAGTTTTAGCTATGATAATTGTGAAATATTTCAAAGAGTAGAAGAACAAGAAAATGTCTCATATCATTGTGAACAAACTTTGAAAGGTCAGATTTTGTTTTATGTATATGACCATCATGAAATGAATACATACGCATGCTGAATATGCCCTTCATGTGGGAATTTCCATCCATCGTTACCTGTCTAACCAGTCAAATTCCGATCAATTTTGTTACATTCTTATCACAGGGAATTTGTAAACAGCGTGTGGTGCATCAAAATACTCTCACCGCAAGAAGTACAGCAAATGGGCAAACGAGGTTTAGAGCTTCTGAACTGTGTCCCAATTCAGAGGCTTTCCAATGGCAGCTGTGATGACTATGCAAACCGGCAGGATTCACAAAATTTGAGCAATGCTATAACTTCTGTGGGGTCTTTGGACTGCCGAGAAATTTAAGCAGTTAAGATACCGCAATCTCTTCTGTAATATTAGCATTCCTTCCAAACAAATCTTTCAGTTTCAGAATTGAAAGGGGCAAGCCTAATCCTAGCTTAAGGGTTTTAATGTAAGCTATTATTGTAATGTGATTAGAAGATACTGCTCATAGTTTCTAAGCTATTATTGTAACTAGAAGATAATGTCCTCGTTTCTAAGCTATTATTGTAACTAGAAGATAATGTTCCTTGTTTCTAAGCTATTGAAATTTGAATGCCAACAGTTGATAATAGGAGACAGATATATTTGTAAGCTCAGCTGTCTGCTTTTGTATCTTGCAGTCCATTTATTATGAGCTAAATTTTACTGTAGAATGGACGTGATTTTTCTGTGTTATAGCTTGGCCTTTTCTGTCGTGATAGGGAGATGACTAGCAGCTCATCTTGTAGGTGCTGATACCGTCACGTGCCTCACCAAACCCACGTCAGCTCTGTGTTATAGCCACCGGATAATGAAGGTCCATGAGGGAACTGTTAACTGTCCGGCGTACGCAGTTGGGTAGGTTATCTGACATTATCGAACTGTTGTGGAAGTGTTTAAACTTGAGAAAAGCACAGTAAATTGTCGGCAAGAATTTGACTAGTGAAGCACGTGCCATCCCTGACTTCCTCATCCATATAACCTAATTTTATCAGTTTCTGCATAGGACGATGCTCAACAAGTGAAAGGGAAAGGAGAGGAGAAAAAGGGCTTCCCTTTCCTTTTCTTTTTCTTGTGGGACACTGAATAATGGTGGGATTACAGGTTTGAGTTTCTGCGATGCATGTTGTGGGGCATTGAGTGCAGATTGGACTTTCCTGAGGGATGGAAAGGTGACAAGGAAGGGCACTATCATCAATAATAGTAGCGATAAGATGTAGGGTTGGCAATCCAACAACCCTCTCAGAGGCCCTTTACTTTTAGATTTTGGGTAGGGGAAGGAGGGCTGTCCTTTTTCCCTCTTGGCTTGCGCAATGCCTCAAGCAACATTGATTGGACTTGCGCTTTGCCCTGTGAAGCTCCAAAATGATAAAAAAAGAAGAAGCCACCTTTATCTCATTTTCCCTTCAGCGTATGTGAGATGTTCTTCGCCGTGGCTTTCTTTTGTTGAGTCTCCGGCTGGCTGAAATTTTAGCTCAAACTATTTTATGGCTTGCATGACCAGTTGATTGATTTCGCCTTATTATTAGCATTAGCATTAATGAATAAACAGAAAGATTTTAGAAAAATGTTGCTCATATGCTGCGGATGAGTAGTTTTTTTCCCGATTCTTTCCCTTAAACTTTTATCTCCTTTTATTTTATCATTAAACTTCATTTATTTTTAATTAAATCTTTAAAACTTATGTTGACATGGTTTTATTTGTTATTATCGGCATCATATTGCATGTTCTCTAGTGTTTGATTTGTCGTGCAATAATCTAACATTGAATTAGAGATCAATTTTACAAAATTAATCTTATGTTATTCTTACAACTAAAATTGAAATATCGAGGACCAAAATTGACTTTTAAGAGAATCTAAACCTTTTCATTTGTTTATTGTTCAAAGGGTGTAGAAATGTTCAATTTGATCCCTCAAATTTTACTTTTTTCATATTTGGTCCCTTCCCTTTAGGCTTTTTATGTTTATTGTTCAACGCGTGCAGAAGTGTTTCATATTTGGACCAAAATTAATTTTATGTTGTTCTTCAAACTAAAATTGAAAGATTAAGGACCAAATTGAAATTTTAAAAAAGCTAAACCTTTTCACTTGTTTGTTGTTCAAATGGTGTAGAAATGCATAATTTAGTCCCTCAAGTTTATTTTTTCATAATTGATCCCTTCTTTTTGAGCTTTTTATGTTTCGGTCCATTTTTTTTTTTTTTTTTGTGTTTCAACCCTTTAATATCAATATCTAGAGAAGAGAGAAAGTCACCAAATAAAAAAAGAAAGGGAAAGGAATAAGATGGACAAATTTAGAATATTAATAATTATGATTTTGATGTCATTGGATTTGTTATTGTTATTTAGTCTTAGGGACATATGAGCAATTGAATTATTCCATTACCCTTGCCATTCAAGTTTTTTAGTCTCCGCTCAAGGGTTTGGTTGTAATTTCATAAGGGTTTTTTTTTTGTTATTGTTGTTCAGTCATAGGGGTATTTTTTATTTTGTATACATATGAAGCAAGCGTTAGCCGCTCTGCCGCTTTCCAGCGACTTATGCAACTGATGACGGTGGTTGAAATCAAGCTTTCGCCACATCATTTGATGCATCTCGACGTCATCTTCCTTCCTAGGTGGTGTGTGTATAGCAGTAGGTCTAATTTGGATCCAATTGACTTTTTTTTTTTTTCCTTCTCTTTCTTCCTCAAATTACGTGTTGGCCATGCAAAAAATTATATCAGCCTTTCAATTTATTTATTTTTTTGATCAATCATTCTTCTCTTAATTACAATTATTTTATTTACATTGATTGTTTCTAATTGGTTTTTATTTTTTATTTCATCCCTGGTTGTTCGATTTTGTTAGTTTTTTTTTTTTTTTTTATCAAATTTAGCCTACATTCTTTTAATTACAATTTTTTTAGTTTTCAATTATTTTCTTGATTTAATTTTTTTTCTTCAATTCCACCCTTGATCATTTTTTTTCATTGAATTTTTATGTGAAGTTTGGTGCCAATTCTTTTCATTGTTTTTTTTTAATTGATTTGTTTTTTTTTCAATTTCATCCCTAAACATTTAATTTCATTTAAATTTTGCCTTAACCTTTAATTTCAGTTGGTATTTATGCTGAATTTAGTCATAATTCTTTTAATTGCTATTTGTTTTATTTGGCGTTATTTTTTTTATTGATTGTTTTCCTCAATTTCATCCCTCAATATTTGTTTAGTTAAGATTTCTGCTTCTTTATTTTTTCAGGTTTGCTTTTAATGGAGTCATCCTGGTTGACTCCGGTCATAAATATGAAAGATTAACCCGAGGTTGACTTTGGTCTTATTTATAACATTTGTTTTTCAAATATTGTTTTTTGTGGTACTTTTTTTGCTTTGTTATTTATGGGGTCATTTCAATTTCATGACTTGAATCATGTGTTTGATTTGTTCACTTAGGTTGGCTGCCGGGTTCACTCAAGGTTTTTTTTTTAATATTTTTTTATATGTTTCCATCGTATCGATAAGTATCCATTTCTTATATTTTCCTAATGTGTTCGGCCTTTCTTAATATTTTTTATGGTGTGGGTTTATTCAGTAATTTGTTTTTGTATTTATCGTTCAAGCATGAGTTTTTTAGGATGGATTTATCTTTTATTTATTTAAATACAAAAATTTAGTAAATATAATTGAGTAAATATCTCATCTTTACATTTCTTTCTTGATTATTGTTAACAACTTTTTTTTTTACATAAATGGTTATTGATTTATTTAGTTAGATGATTATATAGACTTTTCAAATGACACTTTTAATTTTTCAAGTAAAAAAACACATTGGAGCAGCCTACATACCTGGTATTGTTTATATATATATATATATATATATATATATATATATATATATATATATATAACCTACATGCCAAATTCATGATTTTAATGTTTTTTTAGTTTTTTTTCTTTACACTTTGTTTTGGATTTTTTTTCTTTACACTTGGCATATTTATATCATTTTTTGTTCTTTTTTTTTATTCTTTTGTGATATGTTTTTTATTTTTTTTCTTTACACTTTTTGTTTTTGGAAATTTATTCTACACTGACTAAGGAAATGGTGTTTAATTGTAGCAATTGTAACATTATTTATTTTTCAGCTATGTTAAAAATTAGCTTGAAATCTTACATATTTTTATTAATGCATATGATCTTTATTATATTTTATTATATGTAAATGTGGACTTTTAATCCATAATTATATTTTTTATTTGATGTTAAAAAAATATGTTAATAATATTTACACATTAATTCTTTTACGTTGGAAAAAAAAATTATTCGACTTGCAGTTAGACAAGTTGAATAGACACGTTAACAATTTTTTTTTTTTTTTTGTATTTATTGATACAAATAGTTCTCATAGGCTTTTTAATTTATAATTAGAATTAAAAAAATAAATTTAAAAAGCTTATATATATATATTTTTATTTTTGAACATTTTTCAAACAAGCTGAAAAGCATGGTCACATAACTAACTTTATCTAAAGCAATTTAGCATCTTTTAATATGATATTATGTGATGTCGGGTTAACAAAAAAGTTCATCCCTCTACTTCTTAATCTAGTAATTGTTTTTTATTTTTTATTTGGATACATACGCCCCTCCACTCAACAAATTCTTAACGTGGCATCTCTGATGGTTGCCTGTTCACTCTTGCCATATGGGGCGTAAATCTAGATAAAGCTTCCACCTGTAAAAAAAAATTAATAATAATAATTTGGAAAAGATATCCAAAAAATCAAAAATAAAAAAAAATATAAATTCCGAGCATGAAAAAAAATTATTTAAAAAATCTTAAAATATCATCAAAATGTCTAGAAATCTCGAACTCAAAATTTTGAAAAAATTATTTGACAAAAAATTCAACTCAAAATGGTCAAAATTTCAAATGGTAAAATCACATTAAAAAAAATGGAGTAGAAAGACCATAACAAGTTTTTCGTAGTGCAAGGAACACTTCAATATTTAAGTTAATGTGATTTTATTTTATCAAGTGATTAGTAAATAAAGAATCGAAAAAAAATAACAAATATTTCTTTTTTGTATGTAAAAAAGTAATATATATTGTGATAAAACCGGATTGAAGCGGACCATGAATACCTCTAATATTATTTATCTTGTTGAATATTTTCTATATATATATATGATAAAAAGAATTTAAATATAGTATTTTGGATGAATAATCATGTAGATTTCTTGATCTATCATTGTCTCTCAAAATCAGAGAATATATATAGCTTGTTTTTCTTCCAATCTCTGTCTTGTCATAGCAATCTTCTTCACCATCTTCGCATGTGCTTGGGCTCGCATTTTTTCATCTCGAGCCTGAAAATAGATCCAGTTCAACCATGGTCAATTAAATTTGATCATGTGTGGGTGCTGGTGCACGTCTTTGGGGAGTAAATGGGATTGAGGAAGTTGGGCTGCGGAGAGGAGTTGTTGCACCAACAGGTGTAGCAGTCCTAGAAGGCTCGACTTGTAACAGGGGTCATTTCTCTTCTCATATTCCTCATGCAGACTGATCTTATGACAGGAACAACTGCAAGATCATATCATCAAATTATCATGAAAAATAACAGTAGATGAAGAGGAATAAGATATTTGGGTAACAGGGATTCTGAAGTACAGTTTTAGAGGAATGTGCACTCTTCTGGGACAAGAAAAATAGACAGTGATTTCTACATTTATGAAGAAGAGTTGAAAACCTGATTGGTTGATGAAGAAGAAGAGTTGAAAACCTGGTTTATGGCCTTGCACAACAGTAGTTGTGCAAGGCCATAAACCAGATAATTAACAAACCTGATTATCTGCCTCACCCCCACCATAACCATTTCAACAGACGGGCCCTCAACAGTTGATTCCCACTTCCCCTAGCTGTCTGCCCACCAGTAATAGACCTCCCAAATGCTGTTAATAAATCCTTAGTGTACATATAGGTTAGCCTTCCTCTAGGATTGGAAAACTGACTTCAGGTGGACTAGAGATGGAAGATGTCAAGCACAGAAATAAGAAAGCAAGTTCAATTTCCTCTTTAATCATCTTGATAGAGGGACATCAAGCGGAACAAATAAACTACCATCCTCAAGATGCCATTATGAATCAATGATTCATACACTGTCTTAGTGCCTTCAATTACCTTCTACACAACACTCATTTGTTTCAGACCATGTCATTTGAATCCAAATCCACGACAAAAAAAAATGGCCCTGGGGTTCTCAAATTAAAAATAATAAAGCAAAACATGCGAACCAATTTACCTGCTGAATCTCGTGTTGAACTTTCTGTACAATATGGCTCCCTTTTATCTACTTCCTTTAAATCTGTACTTTGAGCACATTGATCGACTAGGGTGCTGCTGACCCCATATGCTGGCCCAGAAATGATGGGAGATCCAGGAGGAGCGAAAGAGAATTTTTCAAACGCCATATGTGAAGCAGGCTGGCATAAATCTACAAGCTTAGTTTCTGCAACCCTGCTATTTGATGATTTAGGATCATGATTTGACAACTCTGGAGAAACCCTCTCCCTACTTGTTACTGGAGCCCGATTAGTTTGGTTCTGCACGTTATTATTCTTGAAATACTTAGGTTGCACATTCTGCCTCTTCATTATCCATTTCTCTGCATCATTCCACTTAGAAGGCATAGGCCTTGAAATTAGCCTGGAAAATTGATTATTTACCAAATCTCTCGTTATGAAACTCAAAGCTAGATGAGCTAGCATTGCTAGCGTAATCAACATTCTCATCTTCTACTGTTCTGACAGGGTGAACTCCACTTGAATTACCCTTTTCACACTTTGAGAATGGTTGCATTTTAACACAACCTTTGTCAAAAATTTCCTTGCGCACTGTCTCCATCGGCTGGCTAGATATCTGACCAGCTTGGCAGAGGTCCAACATTGCCACACTCAGTAAGTTTAACATATGGAACTTCTAAAGTATTTTTTAATTAGAAATATATTAAAATAATATTTTTAAATTTTAAAAAAATATTTTTGATTTTAGTACATCAAAATATCTAAAAATATATATAAAAAATAATTTAAAATAAAAAAAATAAAATTTTTTTAAATACTTTTGAAAAGTAAAAACAAACAAGTCTCTTTGAAGCTACAACTGGAGAGCATAACTCAATATAAAGATACACAAAAGAATCGTTTAGTGCAACAGAAGTGTGAAAGCTGGCTTTTAAAAGCTCCATATATATATATATATATATATATATATATATATATATATATAAATATCCATTTAGTGCATTCCATCCCATGTTAAAAAAATAGCCATACTAGATTTTTCTCTGGAAGACAAGATGAAAGACAGTTATACCAACCTTCTTCCCTGAAATCTCCACTATTGGAAGCAAATAAGCTGTCGTTGAAAAAATCAGTATCCTGAAGCTTGGAAGGAGATGTTCTTGAAGATTTACCGTTTGATCCATCCTTGTTTCTGTGATGGTGAGGTCCCATGAGCTTCATCCTCAACTTACTAGGAGATATAATTATACAAGTCTGCATTTGATCAATTAATTAAAAGAAAACATAAAGATGCTAAGATACAAGATAGAAGCAATACCAAACCTTAAATCCACAAATTAATAACCAACAAGTACATCAAATAAGTTTCAACCCTTTACTGTGAAGGCGCTCAGTCTTAAGACCAAAAGTAAAAAATAATATAATTTCAAAAAAAGTTAAGAGGGAATGACACATTTTTTAAAAGTTTTGGTAAAATAATATAATTTTTACATAATTATTATTTTAAATCATGTTTTTAAAGAATTGCTGTTTAGAAAAACAGTTTAAATAAAAATTGTTATTCTGAATTATAATTATTAAAAAACCGCTATTATAGTTTTATAAGAAAATAAAAAGATTCAGAAATTATAATATAGAAGGTAAAATAATATGACCTTTTGTTATTTAGTTGGAATTGGATGCCAAGAGACATAGATCTAGAGATCACAATACAGTATTTTTCAATGTTGATGATAGTATTTTTCAAGTTCACGCCCCTTATAAACTAGGTATCAGAAGAAAAAAGTTAGACAAATTGTTAAGTTGTCGGATGAAATATTCTCGACAGAGTTGTCATTGTCCTTGTTCTTATATTCTTGCATGTGTGCACAAAAGCATCTTGATATTACCTAGTTTGTTGATCAGTATTGTAGTGTTCGAATGTATAAGAACACATATAAGCCTCTATTTAATCCTTTGTCTGATGAATTAGAGTAAAATGAGTATATTGTTCCTTAGGTATACCCGGACCCTTCAAGATGGAAAATCGGTTGGGGTCGACAAAAGTCAAGTCGATTGCATAATGAGATGGACACAAGAAAGGGGTATCTCAACATAGATGTGATATATGCGGTCAGATAGGGCATAACAAAAAAAAAAACTTGTGAATACAAATAACGTATGTAAGAAGTTAGACAATTACATATCCATTCATTATTATTTGTAATTTAATTTTAATTGTTTATTTATAATATTTATTTTCTAATTTTAAATTTTTTTTGTATTTTATAGGTAAACTTGGTTAAGATGCCTTGTACGCAAGGCACGTCATCTTCTCGTAGAGTTCCTCGGCACATGGATCCTGGACCAGTTGATCCATCTATTCTATAGTTGTAAAATTCATATAGATCACATGTCATATGGAATGGGAATGTATGTTTGTTTTTCATTTGACAATGATTACTTGTTGTGCTAATTACCTTATAATTCATGTTAATACATCAAACTTTTTTCTTTTATTATGCAAGATTTGAGTAAGATTTATTGCAAATTTTATAAGTTGATGTTGCTTCCAGATCCGGTGATTCCATACATCATCCAGACGGGTTTTTATTACATCATATATCTGCAATACATAAAGATGGATCATGATTTGCCCACGACGCTCATTAAGAGATGGAAATAGGAGACTCATACATTCCACCTTGATGTCAGGGAGATGATTCCTATATTGTAGAATGTTATTGTTATGTTTGGCTTGCCTATAGATGGGCGAGCATGTACTATTATAAGTATCCAAAATAAGATAACTTTATACGAGCGTGTATTTGGATGAGTGCCCTTTCCTGAAATGTGCAAAGGGAACCCTTTGTCTATGAGATGGATTTGGAAATTTTTTTTCGAGTTACCCGATAATTATGATGACAAGATCCTATAATGGTATGCTAATGCATACTAATAATTCAATTAGCATATTCATTTGTCTGTATTTTAATTTGAATTCGATGTTCTATTGTGCAGGTTTGCTAGAGTGTACATACTTCACATGTTTGACATTATATTTTTCATGGATCTTAGTGGGATGCATGTGCCCTTGTTTCACCTACCATTATTGGAGGATTTTCAGTTCATTCCATTATATAGCTCAGGTTCAGACATCCTTACATGTTTGTATAGGCATCTGTGTCAAGATAGCTTGTTGAAATCAAAGCAAGTTGGAGGATGTTTATTGTTTTTACATGTAAACTAAATGCAATAAGTTTGTTATTTTTTTATTATATATTTTTTTAATATTTGAGTTGATTACTAATTGTTGTATGTTTTTTTTGTACATAAAGCTATAGTCGTAGGAGTATTTACACTTGGGACGGCCACGAATTAAGTCTACACCTGTTATGTCTATCCAGATTTTAGAGGTTGATCTACAACTTCCATTAGGATACAAGTTATATGTTATTAAACATATAAATTATGTTGTTTAGATTAAGAATATTTTTCATGAAAACCTTATTTAATAAATTTCATTGTTTATTTATTAACTGATGGTGTGAGATAGATATTTTGAACATGATCCAACCCACGTTTTGTCATTTTAGAGTAGCGAGTTAGATAGACAACAACCAAATTAGGTATGTTGATAAATTATGAGAGTGAATTAATTGTTTATGTTGATGTTGGTAAATGATGAGAATTAATTACTTGTGTTGATGTTTGATTTTTTGGATATTGGTAAATTGGTTAAAATAATGATGTGTGTTGATGTTGGTAAATGATGATAATTAATTACTTGTGTTGATGTTTGATTTTTTGGATATTGGTAAATGTTAGGAAATTATTGCATAGGTTGATATTGAAACTTTTTTATGTTTATAAATATTGGGAGATATTTTTTCATGGGTTGATGTTGGTAAATGATTAGAAATAATTGCATTGTTGATGTTTCAATAGGTCGTATGGAATTCTTATTCAGTAGATGATATGGCAGTCACTCCTGTTATATGCACAAGACTATGGATTTATAAACATCAGTTGTCTCCCTCATATTTTTTTGAGCTTGTTGAATTGCATTGTTCGGACTGTGTGATGCAACAATTTGGCTTTAAGAAACACTTTCCATCTGATATAGATACGAGCGATTAATTGCATTCCATTAATTGTTCAGGTAGGCATGTTGATTATAATTGGATGACCCACCATCTCTGGCATATATCAATGTGGGATGCATGGAAAAATTTCATTTTTAGAGAAGTGCATCCTATAATTTAAGAGGAGGAATATATAGGCTGGTATTTGAATATAACACATCGAATTATTACACCTAACCCAACACAAGTTTCTCCATGCGAGGAGATGGAGTATGAGCCACATGCATGTCAGATTCAAAATGTTGTAATTATTTGTTACTTTTTATTGCTTTGAAAAAAGTGTTGTATTTTATTTATGAATTAATAATTTCTATTTGCTTCATTTTAGGTTGGATAGTTGCTACATGATAGTTGACGTGCCGCAACTGATTTTCATGATCTCAATGATGATGGACTTGCTCGTTAGTATGCGTCTTCTTGGTTCGAGACATGTCGCACTACACTTGATCTGTTATGAGAGACAATGAGCCCCTAGATGATATTGTCTTGGAGGATGAGACCACACAGACAAGTGAAAGTTGTGCTAATGATGAAGCTAGTTCATCCACTCATCGTCGCAGAAGACATAGATAGCCTCAGATGTATTATTATGTTGTGTATAATTATGTTTTGTTATTTTTCTAGTTAAGAATTATTTTTATTATTACTAGTTTTGTAATATTGTTTTTGCTAATTGTTATGTTGATTTTAAAGTTGTCTTACATATTATATATTTTCATATTTGGTTTATATAAGCATGAAATATATAAACATAAGACTAATTTCCAAGGTCCTTCATAGAGAATTTCAATATCTTCAGGAGACATGAGACTAGAATTCTACTAAGATACTTAGAATTAAAATAAGTCTTGTTGGTCATATTTGATTTTTGAAAAACTTGGTGGAGCTCACCAATTCTAGAATTAAGATGAAGTGGCTTATCATGAACCATGATTTTTATTGGCTACACATAACTAATGATTGCATTAGTTATGCAAAGTAATGCCAATAATATCAATAGTTTGGTCCAATCTAACATGTACCTTTTAAAAAACTTGATGCAGTGGTCAAACTATGGCCAATCAGGGGTTGAGCAATGAACATCATTGGTAAGATATATTATTCATTTTTAAGAGGACATAACAATATCCTTGTAGTTACAAATTACTTTACCAAGTGGGTTAAAGTTATTTCTTATCGATCGAACAATCATGAAACAATTATCAAATTCATTAAAGAACAAATGATTAATAGGTTTAGACCCCTATAAACTATTACTATTAGAAAAGGATTAGTAATCATTTGGGAGGATATGGAGTAATTTGAATAGGAGTATAAATTCAAAATAGTCCAATTTATTCCTATTATGCCTAAGCCAATGGGCAAGTAAAATCAACCAATAAGACTTTGATCTTCAACCTTAGAAATTGGTCAGAAACAATCCTAAAGCATAACAAGATGCTTTGTCAGAAGTACTATGGGAATATAATACTTTATAGAAGACTGTTTTAGAAACCTCATCACTTACCTTAATATATGGACACGATGCCATGTTACTTGTGAAGCTTAAGCTACAGTCATTTAAAAGGGTTGCATAGTATAACATGGATAGTTCAAACTATCATTCAGTCAAGCTATTTAAGTTAGAGGACTTGGATGAAGACTTCATGCTTTAGATCATTTGCTAGAACATAAAAAAAGGTCAAAAAGGGCATATAACAAGTGTGTTTGATCAAAATATTTTTTTTAAAAAAATGATATAGTATTGAAAGGCCATACTTCTAATTAGTTATAAGAATTCAAAATATGAAAAATGATCTCTTAATTATAAGGGTCTATATATTATTGTCAAAGTTCTGAAAAGAGGTGCCTATCACCTATCTAACCAAGATGAGGAACTACACTATCGATCGATCAACAATTAGTATTTGAATAGATATTGCCCTATTGGAATATTAAGCTAGAAGAGGGAGTTCCTTAAGGAACTATAAGGTTAACTTAGAGATCATAACCTTAATATCGCTCCAAGATTATGTTGATTATACCTCAAGTATAATTAGTTTAACTTGGGTTATAAGTTGTTTAAATTTATGTCTCCATATAACATGAGCTCAAACTCATAAACAATCAATTAATATAAATATACAAAATAACATCATTGTTTGAATAAAGAAAAACAACAAATCATGGTTGTATTTTCTATATAGAAAAACAATACATGATCATTATTTCATTAGAAAATAACTAATAACTATAGCTTTATAAGATTCTGAAGATACATAAACCCCACCAAGGTCATTCAAGACCATCTCTCTTGATGTTCTCTATTGTTTAAAAGAGTAGAGCTAATGTTGACTTACTTCTATAAAGATATATATTTTTCTACGAGATTCACTCCAGAGGCCAGATCAGCCTTAACATCGACAAGCTCTTTTGCAACTCTAGCCAAATATATTGGGACTAAACCTGTGCAGAAGCATCTTTAAGGGATTGATTAACCTATGAGATAGTTGAATATTTAAACTTTCATTATTCTTTCTAAGATTTAAAAGATTCTTTGGTACTAATAAAAAAGATCAATATCCTTCTGCAACGGGCCAAGACTTTTCTTGTACTATGATATAATAAATCCTTGAGCTGTAAGAAAAGAGTGTCCTCCGAGAGTTAACTCAGATAATCAGTAGAGATTTTATTGTTTAAAACACTATTCTTTAGAGGAAGACTGATCACTACCTCTTTGATATTGGCTAGTAATTCTCACCACAAGTCAAGAACCACGCGTGTTGCCATATTCGCAATCAAATCATCATTGAACTGTCTTGAACTCAAGCTAACGAATAGATCCAACTCGTTGAGAGCTTAAACAAAGTTCTGGGCAGGATGATTTTGACATTCCATCGCTGTGATTGATTGATGAAAGGTGGCAAGAGAAATCTTTTCATCAATATTGATCACTCTTTAATTTTGTCACCTCACAATAAATAAAAACACGCACACATGAGAACTAGTCAGGGCCGGTTTAGAAATCTTCAATAAATGTTCACGGGAATAGTTTCCTTGCTTTCCCTTTTTTTTTTTTTTTTATATATATTTGCGTTCACATGCAATCCAAGTGTAGCAACCTTCTTTTGCAAGACCCACTGCCCCTGCTATCCTGGCAAATGAAGGAAGGGGGTCCCATATTCCATGACCCAATCACACATTGCATGGGATAATTACTGTTACACTGACATAAAAAAAAAGGTGAAATTTAACGACGCAAAAGAAAGGCAAACCCCAACGATCCAAGCGAGAAAAAAAAAAGTACAACTCTTGCTGATTATTTCAAGAGTTGATCATTGGGTAACCTTCCCAATAATTTCTCCCTGTGTCTGAGATTTCTTCACCGTAAATTTTCTCCAGCATCAATTCACTTGTCTCAGGTGATGAAACTTCATGCAATCGATATCATAAGAAGTAATCGGGTGCTGGTTTTTTGGAAGGCGCGCCTCTTGATTCCTGCATTCATTTTGAACCTTTCAGTGCTCATTACAATAACATACGACGACATTGACAATGCATAAGAGGTAGCACCCAAGTACACCTTTAATGTTTGCATGGAAGTGTAAGTTTCTACACACATTTCTGGAACTTGCAATACTTTATCCCAATCCTTTTTAGAGGTAATTATATTACATTAAATGTGTCCATTTTGTGAATAAACATATGCAATCCAAGTTAAAAATGCGATTTTTCATGAAACTGGATGTGTCCAGACTATTTTATGGCTGTGTGCATAAATCTGATATTGCTGCTGTTTTGATGATCAAATGCCATGGGCAATTTGTTTAAACATATTTCAAGGTCAAATTCTTGAGATTGTTCATGCAAACCTGTGGAGCAGCATCAAACACGCGAAACTGCTTGTTAAGATTCTCATCCAGCTCAAGGATTGCAGCAACATTACCACATCTGCAACATATTCAAAGGGAAAAGCACATTACCATTGAGCAGATAAGGGGGCAAATCTTACATGCTAATTTACCTGTAACAGTAGTTTGGAGCCGACCAGACAGTGACTATTTGGTTCCTGAACATCCACTTATACCCCTCCATCACCAGCTGATGAGCACGGCATATGTAATCAATATTGTTTGAGTGGGTGAAAGAAGTGACCACACTGCCACCAAATAGAAAACCAGCACCACGTGGACTCAACCCCCAACCATCGACAATATCTTCAGGGTCTGACCAAAGAAGATCACACATGGCACCATCGTGAGGTACTTCTTGCTTCCTATCAATTGTTCGGATCTGGAAAATGGGTTGTGTTAGCAGTTTCTTCCACGAATCTTCACTGAAGAAAAAATAATAACAGAAGGAGAAGAAAAACCATGTTGGATGGATTCTTCAACCTGATCCAATGTTGATATGGCAGGAGAGAGACCACCATGGACACTAAAAACCTTATTCTCAATCAGTGCTGACAGACTGATAAACCAACATCACAATTAGAATTGAAAAATGTTGTCAGAAGCATTTTATATGGGGTGAAAAAGAATGACAATAACAGCTGCTAAAGTTGGTTTTAGAAGGTCCATGGAACTTGCAGTGACATGGCAAGCAAACATATAAATGAAACTTATTAACAGAAAACTTTACTTTCTGTCCATAAGGCAAGTAGTACTCGTTCCCACATTGAATCACATCAATGGAAATATATCATTCTGACATCACACTAAACCATGGAAAAAGAAAGAAGCTTTAATACTTTCTTCCAACCCTACCAAACTATAAGCACAGTTGGACCAGGGCACCCATCAGATGGTAGATGACAATAGTATGTACCTCACTAGTCAATATCCGTTAATTCTCAGCTTTGCTATGATATGACAGGACAGTAGAAAAGAAAGAAGCTTTAACACTTTATCCCAATCCTACCATAATATAAGCACATTCAAATCAGGGTTCCAACTAGCATGAAGGTAACAACTAAGTCCTGAAACCATGGTGTAAGGAACACGAGGTAAATTAATGTCTAATAAAAACTGTGACTTGCAGTAACTCCCAGTACCAGATAAAGAGAAATCTGACATGCCAGAAAAGAAGCAGCACAGAATGGATTTTGCCAACGTCAGAAAACTTATAGCTTTCACACAATTGCAACTCTCTTTGCATAAGTACCACTGTACCACATGATCCTCAATGGGATGATGAACATCACATGAAAGGCCATTATTAGATAGCAGACAGCAATCATTAGTTGGACATGCAGTGCAACCACCTGATGAAAACTCAGTTGGAACTCCGTTCTTACTAGATTTTTATAGCATCCAACCTTGCCAACTCAGATATATCTTGCTCTCTCTCACTCTCCCCTGATCCCCCCACCCCCTCTCATTTTCTGGATATTTCCCTAAATTATTAGCATACCTTAGATAATCAAATATATCGGTGCAATATCTCCAAACATTCACTGAGCCATATTTACGCAGACACTCATCATAAAATCCATATACCTGTGAAGAAAGAACCAACATCAAAATCTTTAACAAATAGAAGTTGAACAAGAATAATCATAACAAATCTAACCTGAGTTATCTGACGGCTCTCATGATTCCCTCTAATGAGTGTTATCCTATCTGGATATCTCACCTGATAATACAAAAGCTATTAGATAAAAAGAGAGAGACATAAGACAATTGATGGAACATTAATTACTCATTGAACAGAAATAATCACTGGTGCCTGTGAATTTTATACATTACCAAGCCAAATTTCACGATGCAAGCTTGAATTCAGGCTGAAAGTCCCACCAAGACAACAATTTTTAGGCAGCTTTATGTAAGATACCATGCTCCATGATGATAACATAAAAATAAAAAGGTCTCAAGAAGATCATCAGGTGATTAGGTTTGCTTCTTATTGACCTCTAGCTTCAAGTTTTAGTTCATCAATGAATTTGGTCAGCTTCATTTTTTGCTAGTAAGGTCTTCATACAACGATAGCATTGATGTCAAATTTTGAACTACCAGGGTTTTTTAAGTTCAAAATTACAAATAATTTCCAATCTCTTAATGCATTCTATCCCTAGTCCATTTAGTACAGCACTTTCTTTTATTGCTCCTGCTTCTACAGGATCTCAAAATGCCATTTACTGAATTGATTGATTATTGTTCAGGTAGCTTTTTAACAACCATTGTCAATTTTGATTTCTATTGAGCTCTCAAATTAATTTAGAGAAGGCTTTTACCTCCTGAAAAGTCCACAAAATTGAAGATATGACTTTATCACCTGACTCATAAAAGATGGGTTTTTGGTTGTAGCAAATAAATTTGGGTTCAAAAGGCAAGAAAATGGATTTCACAGGTCAGGTTGTTGGTCAAGATTCTGAAAATCCATTAAAACCAACCCGACCAGGTGTATATATATATATATCCTAAGGCACCACCTCAACATGAATAAAATTTATAAGTCCTATCATAGCATACCCTCCTATAAATACATATTTTTCTTCATTCACTCTGTTTCCCTGCTTCTCAGCCGCTGGACTCATGAAAAACAAATAATCTTCTCTTCATCTTTTTATAATCCTTAGATGCTGCTTGTAAAGATAGGCATGTTCTTTAGAAAAATAAAAGTATAATTGTTCAAACTTTAAACTAGGAACTTAATTGGAAGCAGTGAATTATATATTAATATTGTAAAATAGATCCAATCCGTTTACATCATATTCCAGTAAGATGGTGATTCTTCTTTGTCCTTTTTGTTTTTCAAGCTGTGGCTTATGCTCCATTCAGGTGAGGAAGGAAACTGTTCATCTTAGTTTCTGTAGATTAAAATTGTTGTAATTTAGTCCCACAAGGCTCGTGGTTATCAGCATTATCCACAGAAAAATTATCCAAATTGCCTCAAAAACCACTTGGGTTTTGTAACTTCATGGGTCAGGTCATGTCATGATATTGGAAAAATTGAAAAGTTGGATTGGAAGCGCAAAAGGAAAAAAGAGCAAAAAAGCAAAATTCACCCAACCTGACACTCCTATTTTAACAGTCATTATCCTGCTATATCAGTTTAAGTTTTAACTTTTTTATAAGAAATTCTTAGGTGGCAGAAATGGAACAAATTATTAGACCAACTGCCAATTATGCATGAATTCTTATGCCATTTAAATTGTAAGCATGATCAACTGGATGGTGCACACACCTTGCACCAGCATCAAATATAAAACTCCCCTGAACTGTAGTTATGGCATAATGTGCAAAGGTTAAAATAACATACTCCCAGACAGTGTTATCTCCAAAAAGTCATGATACGAGTTAAATTTATTTTTTTTACAATCTATCCAGAAACAACTCCTAAAAGGAGACATACTTTGGAAGTCAATCTGTTGGCATTTGACCATGAAACTTTCAAAAGAGAATGGCAGGGTGATGAAAAATCAGAAGAAATATAGTTAAGAAACGTTGTGTATCAGTAAGAGAAAGAACCTTGTTAATAATAAAAGCATACATGTCTCAACAGAGCACCTTAAATTCCAATAGATAATAATAATATGTACCTTAAGGGCTAGTAGAAGCAGAAATGTCTCAACGGAGTAAAATCCTCTGTCAACAAAATCTCCAAGAAACAAGTAGTTAGTCTTTGGGCAATCCCCTCCTACTTTGAAAAGCTCTTTCATGTCATAAAACTGTCCATGAATATCACCACATATCTATGCACAGTGAAAATTGTATAATCTTAGTACAGATATTGAAAACCTGAAACATTAGTATACAGAATAAACACTTCCAAGTAATCCTGTTTAAAACATTCTATGTAAATACGACTCAGAGAAACTGTTTGAAAAAAAGAAATTATGCATGTCAAGAAGTTTGTCATTGTGAAACAAAATAATAATGATATTACAAGATAACATGCTGCTAAATGCTCAGATGAAGTAGGCAACATAACATTAATATACAATGGGGTAAAAACTTATTTCCATGTGACGATCTGAGATTTTACTCCCATACATTCCAGAGACAAAACATCCATTGAGTAGTATCTTTCTAAACATACAGCATAGGAGACATATAGGACTATAAATTAACCGGAAAGAAAACAACCATAAGATACGCTTCTTGGTTGCTCCTCATTTTATGAAATATATTTGTGGCAGAAAATTCATTGCTATACTTTGAAGTAGGAGCTACCTTTTTTGGGTTCAGAAACAAGATGTCACTCCTCCTGATGTAATATTAACATTAAAAAAGCAAGCTAAGGAACTAAGAAAGTCATACCAGACTCATCCAGAACTAAATCCGCCGTCTGACTTACCCAAATTACGATTTGGACCTAAATTGAACCTAAGACAACTGAAGTACCAACCTCCTGTATACAATAAGTCATCCTAAACCAAAGGTTCCTTGTCCAACATTATCTTCTGTTGTTTTGCATGAGCAGCTAACTCAGACAGACTCGACACAAAACAAAAACACAGACTCGCAGTAGATGCGAAACTATTTCTATAATTGTCTAATTATTTAAATAGAATGGTTAGAATCTTGAAATATTTCATATTTCATATTAAAATGAAAAAAAAAGAGAGAGAAAAGAAAAGAAAAGGCATATAACTACTCCATCATAAAACAAATTCGTACTAACAAGATTCACGTCTTGTGCCTATGAAGCATAAACATAACTCCACATTTATATCAAAATTTAATATATAAACACACACACTTATTAATAATAAACTAATACTGAATTTCTCTAGAGAGAAAAAAGCTTTTCAAATACATATTAAACCAGTAAGAAATCTCAAAATAAGAATTAGAAAACTTCGTGTGTGTTTGGTAATGCAGTTGAAAGTGTTGTGGAAAAGGAAGAAAATCACCAAATTGATGATGTTTTCTGGTGTTTTTCGATTGTTTTGACATCTCTATTATAAAAAAAAAAAACCCTAAAATCAAATTTTGAATTCAGTATTTCAGTAAATAAAGATTGGTCAGAATTAGGAGTAAAACACCAAGTTATGATGAATCAAAACCAATAATAGACTTCAAAAATTAATCCAAATGTAACATTAGCAGCAGGCTTTTAACCTCACATAGCAAAAGGAAGACATTCAAAAATTAATAAAACGTACAGTGACGGGAGCATCGACGCGTTGAACGTTGCTCTCTTCGACGAGGATTTCCATAGCTTTGAGGCAAAGTGCTTTCACTTCCGATTCCTTCAATGGCTCGCACTTCTTCAGTTGCTCAATTTGCCTGTCGAGGTCTGACATCTCTTTCTGTCTTCCTCTCCGATTCCTCTTTTTCCTTTTTGTATCTTCTCCAAATCTCTCTCTCTCTCTCTCTCTCTATCTCTTCATCTACAACAGAGATGGCAGCTTTCTTTTCTTCGCTGCGAGTGTTACTATTTGTTGAGTATAATTTGTAATACCACGGGCTACTGGCTAGCTAATTATTAATATTAATATAAAACTATAATTATTAATTAGTTGATTCATTTCTTTTTGTGGCCTGCCCTCTCTCCCTCGACGCTCTAAAGAGAATGTGACAAATTATCGGTAATGTGTACCGACAATATCTGATTTGATAAAAGTCAGATTCGATGAAAGTAAGTGTCAAGTGTTTTTTTTTTACCTACAAATAAAATATCTCATCCATGCTTGGAGAAATCAAAATCTAAAAACCATCTAAATGGTAGCCCAGTGGTAAAAACTTGGGATCAAGAGGTTTGCTCCCTCTATGATCTCAGGTTCGAGCCCTGTGGTTGCTTATATGATGGCCACTGGAGATTTACATGATCGTTAACTTCAAGGCCCGTGGAATTAGTCGAGGTGCACGCAAGCTGGCCCGAACACCCACGTTAAATTAAAGAATCTAAATAATTATATATATAATCATAAAAAAAATCAAATAATATATTTTTTTAATCATTTTAAATTAAATTTATGTAATTTTGAGATTGTGTGTTTGAGCAGGGTCTCGTTATTTTATTTATAGCAAACATATATGTCCTATCACTTATTTATTTTTCAAAAAACAAATTACAAGTCCGTGGGGCTTGTCTTCGCTTCGTTTTTTAATTTTTATTTCTTTTTTTGCCCAAAAATAAAAATAAAAAATTATCAGTTTTGAAAGAATTTTTAAATATTATTATAATTTTTATTTTAATATTAATAATTTATTTTTAATTATTATGTATTTGGTATAAAAATTATCATGTATTTTAATATTACATTTATGATTTTTTAAGCTTTCAAATCACATATAAAATATAAACATATTATTATGATTTTTTTATTAATTTGTTTTAACAATCATAAAATATTTTTTAAATAACCAATAATTCTAGTCAAAAACATTGTATTCACTGAAATAAACAAAATATATTTTAATAGGAAAATTACTTTAAAAAAAACAAAAACCCTACAAATAAAATAAATATTGAAAGAATAAATATTCATCCGCAGAGTTTTTATATTATTTGATTTCTAAATTTCAAAACAATTATATTTTCAGGTTTAATAACAAGATCAAACAATTCCACAATACCTTGACATTTTTGTAGGTTTAAAAGATTTTTATATTATTTGATTTTTAAATTTCAAAACAACTATATTTTCAAGTTTAATAATAAGATCAAACAATTCCACGAGACCTTGACATTCTTGTAGGTTTAAAAAATAAATTGGTCTTCTTATAGCATTTAACAAAATAGTCTATATTGAAAGAACTAGGGAAACCTAAAAGCTATCCCCTTTTTTTAATTTTTATTTTGATGAATCTTTTTTTTTTTTCAATTCATCATTCAATATTTCATTGATTTTGAATTAATTTTCATAATTTATTTCAATTTATTTTTTATAAAATCATCGCGGTCTCAAACAAATATCTCAACATTTAATTTACGCTTAATTTTGTAAACATCTATTTCTGTTATCATATCATTAAGTAAATAATCTTTTTTTTTTCTTTCAAATTCCATATTTTATTTTTTTTCTTTTGATTGAATCCTTTTTTTTTTTTGCTCTTTTTTTTGTTAATTTTATCCTTTAATATTTCATTGATTTTGAATTATTCTTTATAATTTATTTTTGGTTTGCTTTCTATGAAATTGTTACAGTCTCGAACAAACATCTAGATATTTGGTTGGTAATTATTTTTGTGAGCGGTCTATTTTTTTTGTCATATCATTAAGTAGAAGCTAATTAAAAAATAAAGTTGTTAAACTAAGAGGAGTCCATGATCTATGTCACTTTTTTAAGGGTTAAATTGTGAAGCCCAGGTCAATCTAGAATGTCGTCATCTCAATATTAAATAAAATAGCTTCTTGAAAATTTTCCTTTAAGTCAAGTCATGCTTTTTACTAGTCATTCAGGTTATCTTTGGGTTCGTCAAGTCAACTAAGTCACGTCAGGTAACTCCTATGCTGGTTAATTTTAAACTCAGGCTTGACAAAGAGTTGTGTGAGAAGATTTCAAAGCTGATCCACTGGGTCAACCCCCCTTTTTTATTCCATCTTCTAATTTTTTTTCAATTGAGTCTTTTTTTATTTTATTTTTTTCAATTTCATCCATCAACTTTCGTTGATTTTGAATTGATCTTCATAATTTGTTGGTTGCTTTCTATAAGGCTATCGTAGTCTCAAATAAACGTCACAATATTTGATTGGTACTTAATTTTGTAAGTGTCTATTTTTGTAATCATATTATTAAGTAAAAATAGTTAAAAAAAAATTTAAACCTAATTGAATTCATGATCCGAGCCACAGGTTTGGTGGGTTAAGCCATGAAGCCCGGGTCAATCTAATATGTCGACGTGTCAATATTAAAAAAAAATGTCATTTTTAGTTTTGTCAAGCCAAATCATGCTTTTTACCCATCGAACGTATTGGTTTTAGCCCCGCCAAGTCGACTGAGTCTCGTCGAGACAACTTCCATGAAGATTAATTTTAAATCTGGACTAGATAAGGAGTCGGTTATATGGGTTTCAAGGTTAATTCGTTGGATTAGGTTTAATAACAATACCAAATAGTTATTTGTGGTCTGGATGTTTTTTAAATATTCAATTTTTTTTATTCGATCCGCAACGTAGCACGACTTATTATATATGTGTGTGTGTGTGTGTGTGTGTGTGTGTGTGTGTGTACTAAAACACGCTACAATGAAGGTTGAATAAAAAAAAATTAACATGAAAAAAATGTCCAATCCACATGAAATTATTAGCATTGTTATTAACCTAACGCGGTGGTCAATCCTGAAATCTCCCAACCCAAACTCCTTGCCCGACTCGGGTTTAAAATTAACCTACTTGGGAGTTGTCTTCAACTTAGCAAGTCCAAAAGCAACCCGAATAGTCGTTAAAAAGTGTGGTTTGGCTTTATAAAAATTTTCAAGATGACTTTTTTTAATATTGAGATGACGATATATTAGATCAACTCGAGCTTCACAGTTTAACCCGTCAAACCAATGACCCGAATCGAATTCACTAGGTTTAACAACTTTTTTTAATAATTTTTTTACTTAATTATAACATAACAAAAATAGACACTAGCAAAATTGAGCACCAATCAAATATGTTTCGATGTCGCGGTCGCACAAATTAATTACCCTAACTTCAAATACAACACACAAGATAGTATAGAGCAAGCAAGGAGTCGATCCCACGAGGAAGGTTCAAGTCAGATTTTTATGCTAGATGATATGCAATTTGAGGGGGGGGTTTGGATGTTATCTAGGCTAAAGCAAAAGAAAACAAAAAACTATCAAATGAAATTTAATAAAATCAGAAAATTATCAAGAGAACAAACCTTGGTCGCAAGCACACATCCACCTACAGAAATCAGAACTGATCATGGATGAAACATCAATTTATATTCTGAATATTTATCTCTTCTTAACATTGGTTAGTTAACAGATCCGCCATATAACTAACCCTAACCATCAAACAACCACAGCGTCCGCATTAGTAATTTAATTCAATGGCAGCCTTAAGAACTAGAGAAGTTGATTAATCAAGAAAACATAAATGTCCGCAGTCTATGTTTGATTTGATTGAATGTTCTCACTAAGATTAATAACGTAGATCCGCCACAATTATTAAACTCAGTTGCTTCACAAGTTCATATACCACAACTCCGGTTTTGATATCAAATTTAGCAATAGATTGTCTACAGTAAAAACTTAGAGTCCGCTCTAGCAATTAAAATAAACAATCATAAAAAAAATAAGCAAATGAGAACAAACATATTCATCATATAAAATGAAAAGAAAAGGTAAAATAAATCTCACAGTTCTTGAAATTCGAAGGTTTCCATGTCCTTGTAACCAAGAAAAAGTGTTTAGCCTTGCATGTTTGTTGAACAACTAATCAAAAAGAAGGAAAAATGCATAATTTTGAGTTTCTTAGAGGAAGGGGGCGTTTTTCTCCTCTTGGCTGACTGCCCCCCTTCTCTTTTCTCATTCTTTTTATATCTTATGAAACCCTAGTCTCTATTTTACAAAATAGTCCTCCCTTAAGTAGACTGTTTACATTTAAGTACTTCAATAACTATTTTCCTAAAAAAAGAAGAAATAGTCTTACATGAAATCTTCAAGCTTTAACTTAGAGGAGCTAAATTACTGAAATAAAACTTGGATATCGGTTTAGATGCTTCGGAACGTAATTTGGACTCGTTTCTTCACGAAACTTGTTTGCTGGCAGAATTCAGTTGTCATCTTTGAAACATCATATCTCCCTCATATGACATCTTTTTTGGCTGAAATTTGGAGAGTTTATATGAATTTGAGTCAGGAAGCCACCAAAATTAAGTTTGCATCAATTGGACTTCTGTAGCTCCAGATATTTAAGTCAGAATGACCGAATGTCAACACTGGCAGATTGCGAGATTTGACTTTGAAAGCTGTGATTTCCATGCTCTTTCTTATTTTATTTTATTGCCTTAGATGCCCAGAAAGGTATGGATGTTAGCTTTTTAATGCCACTAGAATCATTTTATTTCGACCTTTAGAGCTCACGCTCTGCACAAAACATCGACTGAAGGTCAAATCTACCAATTACCTCCAATTTACTCCTTTTTGCATCTTTCATCCAAAAATGCCTTCAAAACATAAAATAAAGAATATCAAGGCATTTTATATATAAAACCTAGGCAAAACACTAGTTAAATGTGGGTGAAACTATCGAATAATATGGTTGCATCAAAATACCATGACATTTGTTTGAGATTACAATAACTTCATAGAAAGCAAACTAAAACAAATTATGAAAACTAATTCAAAATGAACCAATTATAAATGGATAAAATTGAAAAGGAAAAGTCAAAAGGGATTCAATAAAAAAAAAATTAGAAGATTGAATTTAAAAAGGAAAAGGAAAAGGAAAACAAAAGGGCTCGACCCAACAGGTAAGTCTTGAAACTTCTTGACCCAAGCCTTTGCCTAGCCTGGGTTTAAAATCAACCCATGTGGAAGTTGCCCCGATACGAGGGGTACAAAGATAACCCAGATGATTGATAAAAAGCTTGGTTTGGCTTTAAAAAAATTTCAAGATGACATCTTTGTTTTTAATATTGAGACGAAGACATATTGGATCGACCTAAACTTCACTTTTTAAACCGCTAAACTCATGATGTAGACCGTGGACTCCACTGAGTTTAACAACTTTTTTTTAAAAAATAGTTTTTAATTAATAAAATGATGATAAAAAAAGACACTCATAAAATTAAGCACCAACCACGTATTAGGATGTTTGTTTAAGACTGTGATAATTTAAAAAAAAATAAACCGAAACAAATTTTGAAGACCAATTCAAAATCAATCTAAAATTAAAAGAAAATTGGGAAAAATTGAAAAAGGATTCAATCAAAAGTAAGAAATTGGAAGATGAAATTTAAAAACAAAAAGGATAAAAAAAATACAGTTGCTTCATTGTTCATATGAAAAATAAAGTAGCTGGGGTTTTACCCTTGTTCTTTTAGTATAAGATCTGGTCACAAGTTTCCAGCCAATATACTGGATGTGAAAACAGAACAAATTTTTTATGTGAATAAAGAGGCAAGTCAAAAACAATATCCTCTAACAAACACAGAGCGTAGTTAAATTTACGGAAAATGTAAAATTTTTGTAGTAGGATAATGAGATTTAAAGTAAAGAATCTTAAATTTGTATAGAAATCAATACAGGAGATATTGGTTACAGGAGAGTGTTTACATAGAGTTTTCTTCAGTGTATTTTTTCTCTGCCTTTTGAAACTTAGGAGGTCTCTTTTTATAATGGAGTTGTCATCGAAGAGGCTAAAAGACCTTTTGAAAGGCTGAAGATTCTTTATGGCGCGTAGTAGTTGGCCATGTGTTTTTGTTCCTCTTGGACAAGAGATGACAATCTTTAAAATTGCCTTTGAATTTTATAGGTTTTTCTTTATTGTCTTCTTACTCATCGATAATTGATTTGTCGTTTTGTAGCACCAGGAGATTTTGTAGAAAAAGGCCTACAACAATGAGCCTGGAAAAAGAGTTTGAAAATTAAAAAGACTGGGCCTAAAAGAAGGGCTCAAAATAGGTGAGCCTAAAAAGCCTTGAAAATGCTCCTTTTTTTATGGATTTTATAAAGATGGTAAGATGCCATAGCAATCATCTTCATTCTCATTACCTGGATGAGCATATGATCCTAAGGATGAGGAGGCTAAAGAAGAGGAAAACATAAATTCTCCTTTTCCACTATCCAGGAGTTGTTTTATGACCTCAAAATATTCTTTTTTAGACTTGGCAGTTGCCAAGAATGCTGAGGCATGGGCTTTTTGGGTGAGGAAAAGGGATTGAGACTGATCTTGTAGATGTGGTGGTTCTTTAATGCCATGTCTGTTGTTTAAATAAAGTCATAACATTGTAGTAGATTTAGAGCTTTTATTTTCTGCCGCAAAAAAATCCCACCATTTCACTTTGTATTTTATGATCAAAATTACACGAGTATTTTGGTCATTGTAGTCAAAGTATCATAAGCATACCCAAGGCAGAAAGAATTTAGAGCAGAACATAAGCATCGGGGGAAATTTCTTTTCTCTCTCTGTGCCTCTGAAATTCTTTTTGAAAAGTTTGTAGCCCTTTTCAACCACAGGGTGTGGGTGAAGGAGTTTGGTAATGCAACCAAAGTAATCCCACCATTGACGGAACCAATTTGGTATTTTTATAGTATTGATTGAGTTATCAAAATAAAATAGCTAGGAATGACTTCCTTTGAAGTTTTGGAGAAATAAAACATTAAATCATGCTTGTTGGTAGTCCAAATTGGAATAAGTTTGGCAATGGTTATGTAATTTGGTTTGGAAGTTGATAGGAAAACAAATTCCATAATGAAAAGGTTGTTTCCAATCAGTTTAATGGAGGACATCTTTGATGATACCGGTGGAATTGGATGGTTCAATATGATATTGTTTAAAGTTAAAATGTTTAAATTTTACTGAACTAGTAATATCAAGGATGACCATGTAGTAAGCATGAGTTTTTATAGTTTCCCAAGGTTTGAAGTACCACCCTAAAGAAATATGTTTTGTAGTTGTGACAGGAGGACCAGGATGGTAAAATCCATCTTCAATAGTTAAAACATTTTGAAAATTGTTTTTGATGAAATATTCAGATTTTGGTTTTGAAGATGTTTTCATGAAATTAGTTTGGGATAATGAAAGATTTGCAGATTGAAGTAGAGGTTTTTAAGAAGAGTTTGCTTGGGTTTTTAAAATCAGTTTAGAAGTTTTACCTGATTAAAAGGATTTTTGGCTGAAAGTTTGAAAGGCCAGAAGTAATTCTGGAGATTTGGATAGAATTTCTATCAAATTTTGTACTTTGTCACTTTGTATCGCTGGAGGATTTATTGCTTTTTCTTCAGCAATAACTGCATCGTACCAAGAAGTTATTGGTTTTGCAGAAGATATGGCAGAAGCCATAAGTTTTGGAGTGCTTTGGGTTTTTTGTGGTTTTGTAGGTGCCGACTGAGGGGTTTTTCCCTTATCTTTGGACTTGAGAGGTATCAGGTCCTGTTTTGGAGAAATTCACGAGTTAGAAAGTCAGGAATGAAATTTATATCTCCTTTTATATATTCAATATCAAAATAAAAGAAAATACTTAATATAGCTTGCCATCAAGCAAAAATCTGTTTTAAAGCAATATTTGAACATCTTTTTGTAAAACTTCTTTAACAGATTAACAATTAATACATAAAAGGAATTTCTGATTTAATAAGTCGCTTTGAAATTTTTTTAATACATAGAACAATTGAAAGAATTTCTTTCTTGATGGTAGATTAGTTCTTTTGACAGTCATTCCAATAGGCAGAAGTAAATTGAAAATTTTGTTCTTTGGAATTTTGAACTTGCTTGAGAATACTCTCATACCCTAATTCTGATGTATATGTTTCTACAATCTTAGGAGCTAAGGGATTGGCTAAATAAAGATAAGGGATTTCTTGGACTTTCTTTGTAATATGATGAACGAGAGCAGTATGTGCATCGGACCATGGTATTGAGTTTTTTCTTAGTCTACCATGAAGGGGTTTTGCAAGTCTACTGATATTAGGATAAAAGTCTAAGACATAATTTAGACTTCCTAGGAACCTTTGTAACTAAGGTTTATCAAGGATTTTATCAGGGAATTTGTTAGCAAAGGTAAGGGATCTCTTAATGGGTGTGATGGTACCATGATAGATATAATGGCCAAGAAAACGAACACGAGTTTAAAATAGAGAAATCTTTGATTTGGAGACAATTAAACCATTTTGTTTTGTAACATGAAAGAATGTTTGATAGCGTTTAAAATGTTGTTCTAATGAGTTTGAAAAAAATAAAAACATCATCAATATAGACTATGCAAAATTTAGAATATGCATTAAATGTCATTCATTATCCTTTGAAATTCAGATAGTGTATTTTTTAAACCAAATGGCCAACATTCCATTCATACTAACCAAAAGAAACTATAAATGCAGTTTTGTAACGGTCTTTAGGATGAATTTGAACTTGCCAAAACCCTGATTTCATATCAAACTTAGAAAATATAAAAGCACAATGCAATTTTTATAATAAATTTTTTTTTATTTGGAATAGGATATGTAATCCACTTTAGAGCTTTATTTAGTGGTTTGTAATTGATCACAAGTTTAGGTGTGCTTCTTTCTATCTCAGAATTTTTGTTGACATTAAATGCAACACGCGACCAAGGTGATCTGGACTTCTGGATCAGACCTTTAAACTCTAAATCTTGGATTTCGAGTCTACAATGTTGTTCTAATTCAGCATTCATTTGGATTGGTCTTGCTTTTGTAGGTATTTGCTTTTCAGAAAAGTTATCTTCATAGGGAAGATCAACAACATGTTGTTTTCTTTTCCAAAGAGCATTTGGGAGATCAGAACAAATTTCATGTTCGATCTTGTTCTTGAAATCTGAAATTCTTTTTTGTAAAACAGAATTCTATAACTGAAGTTCAATTCTTTGTAAAGACACATCTTTTTTCAAATCATGTAAATGAAATTGTTTTCCATGGATCAATGCATTGATATGATATTTATGTATAGAACATGCTTTGATTAAATTAAGATTTCTAGTTTTTTATTTTTCTAGGAAAAGGAAAAAAGTCTAACACCATTAATTTTTGAAGTAATACAGTCATGTCTGGCTTTGTAAAGGGTAATTATGTCAATGAATGGAGTTCAAAGAATAATAGTATGATTTATGTCATTTGTAACAACAGAATGGATGCTTGTGTTTTTCCTAAAAGATAAAGTTTGGAATTGTTTACTGCATAAAATCTTTCAGAAGTATTTTGAAGAAATCGTTTAGAAACTATTCTTTATTTGATACAATTTAAATCAGCATCTATATCAAACAAAACAATAGTTTCTAGTTTGTAGTCTTTTGAAAAAACTAAAGTATTTTTTATTAAATATATTTTTTGAAGTAATTTGTTTTTAAAAATTCAAAAATCTTTAGGAGCATGTTCAATGTTTGATAATGCATGAGTCTCAAGAGTTTGTTCTTCAGATTCTTGTTTAGAATCTGACTGACTTTCTAACTTGGATAAGAGGTGTTGTAATATGGCTTGAGTCTTTTTGTTGGGCTTGTTTAAGGGTTTGTAACTTAGACTTAAGGGCTTTAATTTCTGATTGTAACTCTGAGATAGTAGCTATAGGTTTGGATTTCTTTTTCTTGTTGAGGATTTTTATAAGGTCATAAGCGTTGCATTGGTTATGGGTAAGATGGAATGGTTTTGAATAGGCTAGGGTGTCTTAGGTTTGTTAAAATTATTCAACAACTTGTCTAAATAGGATTTTTATAATTAGGGATCATCTAATCTTTTGATGGTCTCAAGAATAAATTTTTGATCTCTAGTTAAGACATTGAGTTTTTTATGGGACGAGGTTTTGGAATCAGAACTAGAAGTTGCCAATTCATCTATTTGAAAAGCTTCTTCAGAAGTGTCTGAAGGGTTTGATTCAATATCAGAAGATTCAATGAAAAGGTTTTGGATTTGGTTAATAATCTATTCATCTATTTGGAGCTCATGTAGTTTTGTATTGACTTTATAGAATCAGGAAGTATGATCTTTTTTACCACATTTGTAACAAGTAATGTTTTTTAAGTCATGCTTAGGTTTGAGCTTGGACTATGACGCTTTGTAGGCGTTTATGGGTTTTTTTATAATAAGGTTTTTTTGGTTTGGAGTATAAACATTTTATATGAGTATTACTCTTGTAAGGTAGTTTATTGGGCTTTGAATATGGCTTGGATTTGGGACAGTTTCCATTGCAAGTGGGTTTTTGTACAAACAAGTTGAACTATTAGCAAAAGCTTCTTAGTTCATGTTTGGTTCGTTTTATTTTCCACTTCAAGTGTTTTTGCAGTTTGAGGTCTTGGTAGATTTTAAGACCTTCTTTTTGGGTAAAGCTGACTAATTTTTCATATGTCAGTTGATCATAAGGAATGGTTTTGGATGCAAATGTATCTTTGATTTTATTTCAGACCTTTTCTCTTAAAAGGATAGGCAAACCAGCAAGGAATTTTTCTTTCTAAAAGGGCTGGTTTGAGTCTTCTCGAAGCATAACATGGGTGAGGAATGTGTTTTTACACCACTAAAAATCACTAAACTTCTTATATCTAAGGTTTGAAAGGAGTTCAACATTTTTATTTTTCAGATGGGAAAGATCTCCTACAAAATGTAAAGAGATGGTTAAGATGAGGGTTGATACAACATCTTGGATGGTATTCCCAAAAGAGTCAAAGATAGGTGTTTGTTCTTTAGTTATTTGAATGGAATTTAGAATTTGAAGATGTCCAGCTTCAGTTAGATGATAATCCCACTATCCTTTTAACTGGCCAAAGAAACCAGTTATAAGAAGTTTGGCTATGACTTTATATGGGGTACCAGTCTGGGTTTTGTAGGCGTTGATTGCCATGGTCATTTGTTGTAGGGTGTTTAAGATGTGGTATTCTGACATTCCATCTATGTTCCATTCATAAAGGGAGGAGGAATTAAATTTATGTTGGCTGATAATGGTAGGTTTATTTTGAATGGATATGTCTAGGGCAGCGGGTGATTTTGGGTTTCTCCAAACGAGTTTATCAATCTCAAGAGTTTCTTCTCTGAAGGCATCTTCATAATAAGTTTGGATATGATTTGTTTGATTATTTTGAATGGTGTTAATTTGGCTTATAGAGGTTGAAGGATTGTTACTGACTTGAGGGGTGTCAAGTACAATTAAGGCTGAGGCTTCGATTTGGTGAAAGTGGTCTTTGATGGCTTTGAAAAAGTCATTTTTGTTATTTTGGAGTTGTGTTTGGCTTGTTTTGGTGACTTGGTAAGGTTTGAAAACTAGGTTTTTTTAGCTTAACGTTTATAGGCTTTGTAGTTTTAGAAGGTTTGGCAACAATCTTTCGGATCTGCTTTTCTATTTTGGTTAATTTTTTGTTTAAGCTGTTAAGTTTGGTATTGGTAAAATTATTTTGCTGGATAATATGTTTGGTATTTGTAGCAATGTCTTCACTAGGAATTTTGTAAGGAGCAACTTCAACTGTTTGGTCTTTGTGTTGGATTTTGAGGTTTCTTAAGGGTGGATGTTCAGACTCGACTGAAGGATTACAAACAAGTTCTCAAACATGAGTTTTATTTCTAGATGTTATGGGACATGCACGTTTTATAGGCGTGAAAGGATATGCAATATGATGTTCGGATGCATAATACAATTCAAATCAATCAAAAAATAAGATTTGAACTTTATGTAATGTGATGAAATCATAAAAACATTTTTGTATCTCGTGTCTTTGTTGTAAAAAAGTTTTGAAAAACCAAAATCTCTTGTCAAAGTTATGGGCACCATAAAAATCATTTTTGAAATAAATTTTGTCAACAACAAATTCTTTTTCTGAAGTCAAAACATTCAGCTCGTTTTGGATGTTTTCTGTGATTGTAGAAAAGGTTGGAGAGGTTGGAGGGGATTGTTGTTCAGGGTTTGTATATAAAGGTCTATGTATATTTGTGGTGTAATCTATATTTTGGAAGCTGGTATTTGAAATATCAGAAGTTGATTTCCTAGGTGGATTTGTTTGGTATGGTATATTTATGAGAAAAAGGATTTTAGAGATTCTTCCTAGATCTATAGTACTGGATGAGGAAGATTCATTTGAAAACCTAGAACTAGTTGAGTGTTAATGGAGAGACATTTTGACTTTTCCATCAGTATAATGAGTTATTTCTTTGATCTTGATATTTGGTTTTGATGGCTGTAGTGGTTGAGGTTGTGTTACACCTTCAAGGATCCAGTCTTCTGGAAGGGTTACATCTTTCCACTAGATGGTTCTAGGAACAACTGCATTTGATCTAAAAATGTCAATTTGGAGGAGTAGGGTTTCACCTTTTTGTGATTGGAATTTGTATTTGTTAGCAAAGACTGAAAACATGGCTTTGTAGTGGATCTTGAAGATCAAGGCAACTAGAATCGATCCTTCAAACATATTGTAATTGTGGGTTTTTATTTTTAGGATCATGCTTTGTAAGATATTTTGGTATTTAAGGGATATAGTAAGGTTTGGATAACAGTCGAAGAAAACTGGACCATTGCATAGGCTAGACTCAATAGAATTGAGTAAGAAGTCTTGGAAATTTTGAAATCTAGCATCTCTGAGTATTGCTGGAATGGAGTTATTGAGACCTTCTTTGGTAAGAGGTTTGATCCCAACCTGTACTAGGCTGACTTGAATGTATTTGTAGTTTCGATCTTGATGTTTTTGCAAGGATTTAGAAGAAAGGAGTTGGATAATTTCAAAGGGTTTTATGAGCTGGATATCTTTTTCTTTAGTTTTGTAAAATCAGTTTTGAAAAGATCAAATTTGGAATTTTGATAAATTTGTGTTTTTGAAACTTTTGAAATTTTCTAATCATCAATATATTTTAAAAAGATCAATTGTAATTTCTTCACTATTGTTAACTCTTTCACTTTTAGAAGATTCAGAGGTAGAGGAAGCTGGAATGGAAGTTGTTCTATAAAAAAACAAAATCTATAATTTAAAAAGATAAATTTAAAAATGCAGGTCGTAGTTTTTATGGGTTTACTGCCCTTTCATCACTCAACGGGAGTTACTACCATTCAGTAGCCTTCAACTATACTTTTAATGTTTTCTCTTCTCACCACGAATATGTTTCTTATAATACTATTCCTATCCATATCTCAGTAAGCCCTGATACTAAAGGAGTAAAGGTAGAGTAAAGAAACCAGTACTTGGTGTTGTTACACCTGAGAACGATCTACAGATCTGGTCACAGGCTTCCAGCCGATTTACTGGATTTGAAAACAGAAAAAATTTCTTATGTGAATGAAGAGGTAAGTCAAAGACGTACTTAAATTTACAGAAATGTAAAATTTTATAGAAGGATAATGAGATTTAAAGTAAAGCATCTTACTTAAATTTGTATAGAAATCAATACAAGAAATATTGAAAGAGTTTTGATTAATATCCAGTAAAAAGAATCCAAGAAATTCAAAAAACCCTTTCAATGAAATTGTGACTTTCTCGGGTATTTTTCTACTGATTTTGATTAATATCAGTTTGTATTTTGATACTGTAAAGATGCAAATTCAGTATTAAAATACCTGGTTTTCTAAAAAATATTGCAAAAACAATTATATAGAAAAAAACAAAAACAATATGTTTTTGTTTTCCTGCATAAAGCCAAGTCTCCCAAAGATAAAAAAAATCATATTATATTTTCATACAACAAAAAAAAAATTAAAAATATATATTAGCATGCATTTTGACTTTAATAACTAGTTTATTAAACTCACGAGAACTAGACCAATATTCTAAAAATAACAAAAAAAATTATTTTGTTTTCTTTTAGTATCTAGGGTTACGACCTTATACGTAAGATGTATTCCGGATATTAAATTCTTTTGTTGACATTAGAACGGTTAGGTTTTACCCGATAAGATAAGAGATCTCCTTACCGAAGAAGACTTTTCTTAAACCTTAGACAGACCAATAACTAAAAAACACAACAACACCTTAGCATATATCAGACAATTAAACAATACAGCTTACCTTAGGTAAGGCGTATTTGGGATGCAAATAACTTTGTTTTACGCAACCAGTCCTCGTACCTGATCTCTGAGACTAGTTAGGGTTCCTAGTGACCAAAATACTAGGTGACGACTCTTATTCTCGCTTTCCACGGATAAATGACAAGAATTCCTTGTCTTCCTCATCCCTATATTTGCCAGATACATATCGAGAGTGAACGATCGCTAAGACGTCGCACACGTGCGATAAAATGACAACTCCACTAGGGACATTATGGACTAAGCTTTGTTTTTGTTGATTTTTGTGTTCGGTTTTGTGTGTTTTTCATATGCATTTCCTTTTTTTATTTGCTTATACCCTTTAATTCTTGTGCATATTTATTCATGCATTGTATAGAATTATTTTATGCATCATTCATATTTTTTTTTATGAGAGTTTATATTGAGAAAAACTTTAGGTTAAGTGGGGGACTAGCAGCTTACCTTATGACTTTTAGTCAAGGTTTAAGTTTGTGTAAATCTCAACTCTTTGCTGAGTGCTTAGACTGATAATGATTTATGCACATGCCATTCCATTACCTACTGAGCCCTCATATTACCTTTACGAGGGTGATCACTGGGACAACAAGAGACCCTTTTTAGAGACTAAATAGTTAACCTACCCTTTGTCTCATAGAAAAGAATTAGAACCTGCCTTTAAGATGTATGCTCCTTGCCCATTGTTTTGCATCAAAGTGAGCCCTTCTTAAAGCATCTTGAACTCAGGACTTAAGGATGACACAATGGTCGTCACTCAGGAAATTTATGTTGTAGAGCTTGAGCTAGAATCGAAATTCTTATTTCATCATGCAAAAGTTACGACCATATACCTCCCCTTAAAGGGCAAGTTTATCATATAAAACTTGCTCAAATATTTAAACATACATGCTCATTGTTTGGAATAAAGGCCCCCCAATTCTGTTTTCCTCACTAGAGTAAAGAGTTGCCGACATCTGACAGTGTTAAGAAGGATTCACTCAAACTTCCAATCTAGAAACATAGCTTGTGGTAAAAGGATTCACTGCTCTATCATGGACCCAGCTGGTGACCTATGTTGGGATGCCATCAATGAAGTTCTGACACGCTCATCAATGGAGACTATGGGGAAATATAGGCTTCTTTTTAAAAAGTACAACAAGTTGACCTATGAATCCCTTTTCACAAAGCTACATAGCCAAATAACCAACATTGTCTCTAGTTTCCTTATCCAAAGCATGATCAGGAACGAATATCAGGTTTCCTTTGTTTCAACTGACGCTTTGAGGACCCATACAAAAATACCCTTTGATTTTCTTCCAGAACACGTGGATATTGTGCATCAACAAATCAAGAATTTCTACTTTGTCGCATACATAAATGAATCATGTTATTATGTGTGTAACCTTTCTATCCAACAATGGCAAAAGATCTCGAATCCCAAGACACGATATGATACTATAAAATACGGTCTAATGATTGAAAGGTCACAACCTTTACGATACAAGATTGTGAGGTTCTTGAAGCCCAAGTTTCGCTCACATAAAAAATTCTATATATACCATTGTATTGAAGTCGAGTTGTTTGAATCAGCAACTTGGGAATGGAAGCTGTTTGATGAAATAAAGTTACCGCAAGAAGAATCCCTTCATCACACGACAAATGTATCTATGAATGGCTCAATTCATAGGCTCACTTGGAAGAGAAGCGTCTTTGCACTTGATGTGAAAAGGGAGATTCATTGTTTGTTTCTATATCCCCTGTCAGCCTCTGAGGGTAATGATAACAAAAATATTAGACTTACTAAATACAAAGGAAAGCTCACCATGACTTGCATCGATAAGGACATCAATTTCATGGAAGTATGGATCATGGAGGATCATGACAAAAAACGATGGAGCAAAAGACATTCAATAAACATAAGGGTTTTGACAAGGAAAGAACCCCACGTAAGTCCTTTAGCTTTTTGCAATGCTGATGTTGTGCTGATGGGAGAATATTTTTCTGATGTGACTTTCTTCAACTTTAAGACTGGAGAAATTGACATGTTACGATTAAGAAAGGGTTTGCTCCATGAATGCTTCCCATTCTAGCTCAACTTTGCCACCAAGAAAAAAAAGCACAGTTAGTTTATTGCTCCAAGGCATGATTCTCTAGACGGAATAATCCAGATGAAATGTAAAAAATTGCAAGAACAACGAAGATTAAGTCTAAAAGTTGATGAGCAAGAGGTAGATAGATTTTATAAAGGATGACATCAATGATCATATTGTTAATTAGCATAGAACCATTTAAAGGCATTGGTATATATAAAATTAAATTGTTAATTATTTGGGGTTTTTTTTTCCTATTATTAGGAGTTTATGAAAGTAGTTTAAAATAATAAAAACAAAAAAAAAAGGAAAGGAAAGGAAAATACCGTTACTAATTTGTGAAAGTAAAATACAAGTATCTCATTTTTCTTAAAGTGATGTTTTTCCCACTCCTTTCAATTGTTTTCCACATTCCATAATTTTGTTGAATGATTAAATAACTCATTATGTTTTATTTTTATTTTTTTTAATAGAATTTTCATAATATAAATGTAGATAAGATTTTCTCTACTATTTACATAAACAATATATGTAAATGTTACATAAAAAATTCACAATTATTAGGAGTTGATTTCATGATAACTATTTATCTTTAGCTAAAAGTTTATTCTTTATTGATTAATTTATCAACAATGCACTTCTGTCTAAATAGAAAGAGTCAAAATAAAAATTAATTAGCTTAGAGAGATAAGTGATAAAAAATAATTTTTTAAAAAGAAATTAATAGGATTAATATATTTTAGATGGATAAAATGAAAATCATCTTATTATTAATCATTTCTTGATTTTTTTATTTATATAAATTGATATCACATGAATTCCAAAATGTAATTATTTTAAATTGTCATTTTATTTTTATAATGATATTATTATTAGTTGATGTTGATGATATCATGTCTATGGAGCACTTTTTAAGAATTTTTCTTTCATTAAGAATATATGTCATGAAATTTATTAATTGTTAAGAAATAAGCAAAGACTCTCTTGCACAATGTTAATTAGGTCCAACACATTTTGTGGAGTGAGAAATAAAAACAACGTGCACCACTCTTCTTTTTTACTATTTTTATTTTTTTATGTCATAGCAAAACACTTGCAAGTTCGCTAGAAAATCTACGATGAAGGCCAATAAATTGGCATATAAATATAGAACGTGACAAGAGAATCCATTTATTGGCTAATCACAATTTGCCATGTGTGAAAAATTATATAAATAAGATGAGAAAAATAAAAGATATATATTTAAAAAAAAAACAGATCAAAATTTTTTATAGTATTTTTTTAACACTAAAACTATAGTTATTAAACCCGACCCGGGGTTGACCCAGCCAAGGAGTCGGGTTCTAGTTTATACGGGTTGACCCAGATTAACCCGGAAAAATAAAATAAAAAATTTGAAGTTTTAATATTTTATATGAAATAAATTAAGAAATAATTCATTTAGATATAAATTATACATGTTATAAATAATAAAGTTTAAAAAATTATTTCAAAATATTTTTCATCTCACATTGAAAAGATATTATATTATTCTTTTAAGTTTAAGTATTTAAACCAAAAATATTTTTTATCTCGCATTGAAAAAATATAATTTTCTTTCTTGTAAACATAATATATATATATATATATATATATATATATATATATATATATATATAATAAAAGGCTTCAAATCCCATATTAAAAAAATTAAATATTCTTCTAATATTTATAAAGTGAACTTTAAAAAGGATTAATAACCAGTTAAAAATATGTATAAAAAAATGATCTCTGGTTAGGAGCAAAAAACATTTTTAAAAAAAAAATCTCTATTGGGTTTTGCTGGGTCTCCGGTGTTACGGATTGACCCAGCAAGTAAACCAAGTTTGACTATTGTTTTTTTTATTTTTATAGTTCTTTTACCTTATTCAAATCAATCCAATCACTAGATCGACCTATTTAAATTTAATAACTATGACTAAAACAAGCTTTAGTTTAAAAGAAATATAACTTCTTTTACAGAGGTCGTTTTAAAGTGGCAAAAGAGGGAGGAAAAACTTGTACACATAAATATTAAACTGTTTTAATAACTATTGACACTATTAAAGAGGGAGTCTAGTAGTAGTTTCGTACTAACTATCTGGAAGTGTCCATCTTCGTAAATAACCCTGAAAATGACAGGCTGTTAAAGGAGAGATTTCTCTCCTCCGGTGCATAGTGCATAACACTGTGCTTCGATCGTTCAACCCTATGTATTTTTATTTTTGTCGTTTCAAGTGTGTAATGTTAGGATTTGCTCAGCTGTGCATGCTCTCGCATGCGTTTTATTATGAAAATATTATTTTTGCAAAATATAATGATAGGGTTAAGTGAAGAATAATTCTATGAATAAATTGATACCAAAAAAAAAAAGATGAATTGTTTTTTGTTGGCGCAATTCATGAAACACATCTATCTACACTTCGGTCCTTGAATTTTTTGGACAACTATATTTTAACTATCAAAAACTTTAATTTTGGTTATTGAATTTTTTTTTTTAAGAGTGAAGATAAATAAAGCTGATTTTCAATTTTAATGATACCAAAATAATAAATTAAGATGTAAAATTTTTATTTTGATTTGGTTTAATTTTAGATTCTTAGAGCGATTTATAAGTAAAAATATGTTTAACGTTCTGTTTATTTTTATGTTTTAAAAGTGATTTTAAAAATAATTAAATTTTTTTATTTTTTTAAATTAATATTTTAGATTATTTTAATTTACTAATATAATAATTAATTTTAAAAAATAAAAAATATTGTTTTAAATTAAAAAATATTTTAAAAAGTAACCTCTCTTGTATAACGGAACGGGGTGCTGCTGCTAGTTGTTATTACTGCACATGTTAAACGGGCCCACACTCCATTTCACGTGTCCTTTTTTTTGTTAGCTTCTTCTTTTCTCCTTACTTTATCATCAACTCACTCGAAGTCAGTCACTCTCTTTCTCTACACAGCCAAAACATACTCCTAAGAGTGACCAAAACACACACTCACCGAAGAAAAAGAAAGATCTTTAGATCCGGAAGTAATAGACCCTCTTCAAAAACCCTAGTTTTCTTGAAGAACGATCTGGGTAGGCGTTGCTATTTTGTGCTGTTTTCTCGTGTTTGTCTTTGTTTTCTTGGATTATCAAGAGATCTAAGTGAATTTGAACATGTTCTTGCTCTACATTTAGTGAATGTAGGTTCTTTTAGTTAAGAACTGTTGGTGCATTTTTGTTGAAATCAACCATTTTTAAGCTTGAGAGCTTGTTCATTTTTCTGTTTTTTTCTCAATTATTGAGGAGGTTGAGATATCTAGATTTGTTTCAATAAGTTGTTTAATCGCGTGGGTCTTAGTTCATTAAAATGAGGCTTTGTTTGGTTTCTGAGAAAATGCGAGGCAGATGCAAGTGAGTTAAATGGTATACATTTAAGTTTCTTTTAATAAAATAGGTAGAATGGCTTTGTTTGGTTTCTGAGAAAATGTGAGGCAGATGCAAGTGAGTTAAATGGTATACATTTAAGTTTCTTCTAATAAAATAGGTTGGCTGCTTAGAATGTGGCAAGCAAGACAGAGAAAAAAAATGCTTCTTAATTTTTAAGTTTCAGTAGAGTATATGCTATTTGGTTTTCCTAAGAAAGTGGTGAAGGGAAAGACTTTAAGGTTGTATTTAGCTCGAAGGTTATATATGTTCTACTACATATGTTGTAGCATTGTAGTTAGCTTTTTGTGCTCTGTAGTGAATGCCATTTAGTGTCACAATGCATTTGCAACTAAAGTTTGTAACTTTAAATCAGTTTGATGTCTCTCTACTACCCTCATATATATATATTTTCCATACTTACTCCTGATTAGTTGTTTGTCCTTGCAGGTGTGTATTTTTACTTGTCTGGTAAAAGTACTTTTCTTGCTGGTCAATAAGGTATGTTGCTTCAGTCTCCGTTCTTGGTTTTACATCTCTAAGCATATAGGATGCATCATGGTCCTGTCCAAGGATTACTGAATGTCTTTTGATGAATGCTTCATGTGGTTGACGCTAGGTTGCAAGGTAACGTGAATGGCAGTCACAGATGCCCAAAACCCTCTCCTTGGAGAAACAACTTGTGGCACTTTACTGCAAAAGCTCCAGGTATGTCATTTTATTGATTGTTCATGTGTATGGCGTGAAGAAATTACAACTTATTGAACCCTGATGTGGTGTAGGAAATCTGGGATGAGGTTGGTGAAAGTGACGAGGAACGAGATAAGATGCTCATTCAAATAGAACAGGAGTGCTTGGATGTGTATAAGAAGAAAGTTGAGCAGGCTGCCAAGTCAAGGGCCCAGCTTCTTGAGGCTTTATCAGATGCCAGAATTGAACTTGCACGTCTTCTGTCAGCCCTTGGAGAAAAATGTTTTGCAGGATTGGTGAGTAGTTTACACAACTTAGTCTTGTATATCCTGCTAAAGCATCTGTGAAAAGTGTTATGGTGATGTGTCGATGCAAAACTCTTTTTATGGTTATTGACAGTGAAAAAAACTGGACTCCTCATGGTTTCCCTTGGTTTTAATTGCAGCCTGAGAAGGCTTCAGGAACAATCAAGGAACAACTTGCAGCTATAGCACCAATACTCGAACAGCTGTGGGAACAAAAAGCAGAGAGAGTAAAGGAGTTTTCTGATGTACAGACACAGATTCAAAAAATCTGTGGTGAAATTGCTGGGAACTTAAATATCAATGACAATCCTACAGTTGATGATGCTGATTTATCCCTAAAGAAGTTAGATGAATATCATGCCCAACTTCAAGAGCTTCAAAAGGAAAAGGTAAATCTCTTCATCCTGGTAATGGTGCATCAGATAATTTCTAGCTTTCTAGATATGTCAAGTTAATCACTAACTGCTTATTTTACATTGTAGAGTGATAGGCTGCACAAGGTCCTTGAATTTGTGAGCAGTGTGCATGATCTCTGTGCTGTCCTCGGGATGGACTTTTTCAGTACTGTAACTGATGTTCATCCAAGCTTAAATGACTCGACTGGCATGCAAAGCATTAGCAATGATACATTAGCAAGGCTGGCTAAGACAGTCTTAGCATTACAAGAAGAAAAGAAGCAGAGGCTTCATAAGGCAAGTCCTTTGCATTTCAGTATTGGCTGCTATGGAAAGAAGAGTACGTTTTCCTTGTTACGTTTCCAGAAAAAACTATGACTTTTGTGCTAAGGCTTTTACCAAATATTGATCCTCTATCCTCTAGATCAATCCATAGCATAAAAGTATGTTCTGTGATGAAGAAATGGAACAGGAATTTGCTCAACTTTAAACAGAAAAAAGATCATTTATGTTTTATCAGGATCCTCTTTCCACAAGGCTTGTTTTTCTGTTGTTAAATAAGTTTATCTTGTAATTCAGATACATATCTTCCAACAAGAAAAACATTTGCATTAGATTTCTGTTGGCATCTTCAAAGCATATGAAACAAGCATTGTTTCGTGTTGATTTGTACTTTACACACACAGAGCACCAGTATAATTTGTATCACATCCAAAGGGGACAAACTGTAAGGTTTCTGTTGTAAAATATAGTGCAATGTTGGATGTTTTTCTGTTTGTGCTTGAATTTTCAAAATATCTTTAATTTGTATCTTCCCACTTCAGCTTCAAGAGCTGGCAAATCAGCTCATGGACCTGTGGAATCTGATGGATACTCCCGTGGAAGAAAGGAAATTGTTTGACCATGTTACCCGTAACATGTTGGCTTCAGTTGATGAAGTGACTGTTCCCAAAGCTCTGGCCCTGGATCTAATTGAGCAGGTATTTGGATTCTGCAAGTAAATATACCTACAAGTTTAAATAAGCTGTGAAAGCTATATACTTTTCGTGGTGAAAACTGTGAAAGCTGTATACTGATTTTACTATTATATGGTTTTAAGGCTGAGGTCGAGGTTGAAAGGCTTGATCTGCTAAAAGCCAGCAGGATGAAAGAAATTGCCTTTAAAAAGCAAGCAGAGCTTGAAGAGATATATGCCCGTGCTCATGTAGAGATAGCCCCGGATGTTGCTCGAGAAAAAATTATGGCACTAATTGATTCTGGAAATGTTGACCCTGCTGAATTACTGGCAGACATGGACAATCAGATATCAAGAGCCAAAGAAGAAGCTCTAAGCAGAAAAGAAATTTTGGATAAGGTTGAGAAATGGATGTCAGCATGCGAGGAAGAGAGTTGGCTAGAAGATTATAATCGGGTACTATTATCTCTCTCCCTTGCTTTCCTTCTATCTATGTATAGTGTCAATCTGCTGTTTTGATAATTTCAATGCCCTTTTCCTAGAGATCTCTCTGCTCCTGGGTCCTGTAAGAAATTCCTGCATCAGGAGCCGATATATAGATCCCCTTTTATTTGGGAAATATTTGTTTATTTTTTCTTACCCTTGTTTCTTCAGCAGATAATAGGTTTAAGTGAGTGATCTTGCTTGCTGATGTTTTTGTGTATCTAATTCTGTAATTGCGTTTGCCTAGTAATTATCTTTGTCCCTGGTTTTCTCTGGCAGATAATAGGTTTATGCGAGTGATCTTGCTTGCCGATGATTTTATGTTATGTAATTGTGTATTCCACATTAGCCTAGTAACAGGATGTCTGTCTCATTGACATTATATGACTGGAAAAATTCTGTGTCTGAATGGTAAATGATGAAGTAAATATAGTGAAAATATTGATAGATCAAACTAGATGTTCTAAAAGCAGATGAAATTATTTGTACCACAACTGATTTGATGGTTTATGGTTTAACTTAAATGGCACTGTGTTGCTGAAACAGGATGAAAACAGGTACAATGCCAGCAGAGGTGCACATTTGAATCTCAAGCGTGCAGAGAAAGCCCGGATTCTGGTTAACAAAATTCCAGGTATCTGTAGAATCAGGGAAACACAGAGATGGCACAATCAACATCATTTTATTCTCTTTTTGAACTGTTCTATGTTGATGCGTTGGAATCTGCATCCAGAGATTTAATTGGTTTTGTTGGCCATGTAGCCTTGGTTGACACCTTGGTTGCTAAAACTCGGGCTTGGGAAGAAGATCGTGGCATACAGTTCGCATATGATGGTGTTCCTCTCCTTGCCATGCTAGATGAATATGCCATGCTCAGGCAGGAAAGAGAAGAAGAGAAACAAAGGATGAGGGTGAGTTCCAATTTAGTGATTATTACATGTTCAAGCACATGTATGCATGCATTTATACCATATTGAGGTTACTTTATTCTGGCCTAGAATGAGCTTTATTCAATCTTCTACCTTGCTAAAAGTAGACTGATATGACAGGATCAGAAGAAGTTCCATGAGCAGCAAAGCACAGAACAAGAATCCATTTTTGGTTCCAGACCTAGTCCTGCCCGACAAGTTAGCACAAAGAAGGTGGTTGGTTCCCGTGCAAATGGTGGCGCTAATGGAACTCCCAGCAGGCGGCTATCTCTAAATGCTCATCAAAATGGGAGCAGGTCTACAACTAAAGATGGAAGGAGGGACAATAGGCTATCTGGTCCTGTTGGTCCTGTTAACTATGTTTCTATATCGAAAGATGATGCTGCCTCCCATGTTTCTGGCACTGACACTGCTACTGCTTCACCGTGATAAAATAAGAGACATGTAGGTTTACATCCTTTATATATTATTGCTGTTACTTCTAGGAGCTTGTTGTAGTCTAATAGATGTGAAAACTGAGTAACTGGAGAGTAAACTGTTTTTAGTTGTGTATCTTAAACTGGCATCTTGAAGCTGTTCCAATCCTTTATGCTCATATCTTGGAACGATTTTTCTGTTGTAGTGCCTGGTTGCTCAACGCTTAGCATCATCTAATGCAGGACCGGCTATTGAATGCTCTACTGGAATGGATAAACCATGAGATTTGAACTGTGAAATGGAGGGATGACAATTAATCAAGTAATACTAAAAAAGGTGCTGGGAAAATATTGTTTGCTAAGAAACAAATCACTGTTGATTACTATAGTGATTAGTTTTTCTTAGTCCTTTTTTATTGTATTTTTATAGGCTTTAAATTGATGGCTAGTTAAATCATATTTATTAAAGAAAGACTATATTCAAAGATAAGGGATTAGAATAAAAAAATACAGCAAAAAGATTTGATTTTGTTAAAATTAGGTTTAAATGTACACTTTAATTTTTTAGACTATAAGTTTTTTGTCCTTAATCATTTATAAAATTTAATTTTGATTTCAAACTTTATGTTTTATTTTTTGGATAATGATATGAGAGAGGAGAAAGAGAATGGTTGGATTTTGATGGTAAAGAAAGAAAGTCTCGATTGAGACCGGTTTTGACTATGAAAACAAGAGATTTTGGTTGCAATGGTTCTTTTTATGAGTAAAGTTTAGACAAGTGTTTTTTCTCTCTTAAACTTGCTTTAATTGGTGGATCTAAACCTGAAAAGAATTTTGATTTCATGTTGAATATGGATTTTAAAGATAATGTTTAGGTGGGTAGAGGTTATAGATATATGTTACAAGGTATTGGGGGTGTTTTATGGTTTTTCAGGTCGAAATATAATTAGAAATAAGTTTTTCTTTTTCTAAAATAGATGAACATGATTTTCTAGCAACCTCTATATTTTTTTTCCCCCAAATCAAAATCTGGGTGGTAGAGGTGATGTGCAGCCTCTATATTTTTTTTTCCCCCAAATCATTAAGGGGCGAACGACCTGTCATCCACCCCTTAAAAAACAAAAACAAAAAAACAAATAAGGCTCACACACGTGGGTTGCTCCAGGCCTGTGCTCCTGGGTCTTTTTGTGAAAGCTTAAGAGCTCCAGGCCTTCCTAGCTCGAGAGACTAGACCATTTTTTTTATCCATTACAATTGCATTTGTTTGTTAATTTTTTTTAATTTTATCACTTAATATTTGATTAATTACTAATTGGGCAACATGATTTGTTTCGATTTGATTTTTTTTTTCCAATCACTTTGATATTTTGATGGTTCTTAATTTCATAAGTGTCTATTTTAGATCAAACTTATATATATAAAAAATTATTGAACCTAATTAAGTTCATGACTCAGGTCATGAGTTTGACTTATTTAGCCTAGCTAGGTAGGGATTGGGCTTGATATTCTTTTTTCATAAATAATTCTCAATTTATTTAATTGGATATATGCATGAACTTTTTGAATTCTGTTTGAGATTTTTTTATATGCAAAAACACGCTGTCAAAGTTTTTATATATATATATATATATATATATATATATATATATGTATATATGTATATATATATGCTTGTGTTATAAGACATATGTTTGAATTCAAGTTTATCGCATGTTCTTCTACATACTTTAAAGATAGATTACTATTATCTCATGCAGCTATATATATTTGGATTTTGTAATTCTAAGGATGCCAGCATTTTACCTCTTGAAATAGAGCCGAATATAAAAAAAAAAAAAAACAGAAACATAGGTTTACTTTATATTTTTCTCAAACTCTAATTTTCCACATGGTATGGAGCCAACTATAGCCAACACTTCTTCTATTATAACTCCAGCAAGTTCTTCCATATCAACTAATATTTCTCTTATTTTTCTAGCATGCCTATGATTTTATTCTTATATTAGGAGATATACTTTAACACTAACAAACTTGATTCCCGTGTTCCTAGTGTTTAAGTTTCTTTGTTACAGGAATTTGAATATGTATTTTCTGATGAAATTCCAAGTGGATTTCCACCTATAAGAGAAATAGAAGTAATTATGAGGAAACAAAGAAGCTTCAAAGGCAAGTGAAGGAGCTAATGCCAAATGGTTACATTCGAGAGAGTATGAGTTCATGTGTTGTTCTCATACTTTTAGTACCTAAAAAGGATGATACTTGAAGAATATGTGTTGATTGTAGAGAAATCAATAACATAACTGTACAGTATAGACATCTCATCTCTATATTAGATGATATGCTTAATGAATTATATGGATCTTGTTTGTTTTTCAAAATTAGTCTTAAAAGTGGGTATCATTAGATTAAAATGAAAGAAGATGATGAATGAAAAACTACTTTTAAATCTAAAGATGGTTTGTATGAGTGATTAGTCATGCCTTTTAGACTTACTAATGCACCTATTATTTTTATGAGATTGATAAACTATAAATTGCATAAATTCATTGGTAGGTTCGTAGTTGTTTATTTTGATGATATATTGATTTATAGTAAATGATTAGATGAGCATATAGATCATTTAAGATAAATACTTGATGAGTTTAGAAAAGAAAGTTTGTATGCTAATCTAAAGATTGTTTTTTTTTTTTTTTAAGAAAAGATTGTTTTTCTTAGATATGTTGTTAGTGCAAAAGATATTGAGATGGAAGAGGCTAAGGTTAAGGCTTTAAAAGAATGGTCTACACATAAAATGGTAAGTGAGGTGAGAAGTTTTCATGGATTGACTAGTTTCTATAGAAGATTTGTGAAAGATTTTAGTATAATAGTTGCTCCATTAACTGAAATTGAAAAGAAAATACTAGGTTTTAAATGGGAAATAGAACAAGAGTAAGTTTTTAATTTGTTAAAAGAAAATCTTATTTCGACCTCATAACTTATTTTGCCTAATTTTACAAAAACTTTTGAGATTGAATGTTATATTTCAGGTATAGGTATTGAAGTTGTTTTAATGTAGAATAAAAAGCCCATAGCCTATTTCAGTGTAAAGCTTAATGGTGCAACTCTAAACTACGTAATATATATAATAAAGAGTTGTATGAATTAGTGAGGACTTTGGAGACTTGACAACATTACCTTTGGCCTAAGGAGTTTATGATTCATACCGATCACCAATCTTTGAGACACTTGAAAAATCAAGGTAAGTTGAATTATAGACATGACAAGTAGGTTGAATTATAGACATGACAAGTAGGTGGAATTTATTGAGACATTTCTATATGTCATCAAATTCAAGGTAAGAAAAATATAGTTGCAGATACATTATCGTGAAGATATGTTGTTCTTAATACTTTGAATACTAGACTTTTAGGATCTGAGTATGTGAAAGAATTATATTTTGATGATAACGATTTTGGTGAAATTTATTTCCAATGTAAACTTGCGGCAACTAATAGATTTTTTAGGCATAATGAATTTTTATTTAAAGATAAAAAATTATATGTGCCTAATTGCTCAATGCATGAATTGTTTGTAAAGAAAGTTCATTGTAGCATATTAATGGGACACTTTGAGATTACTAGGACATTAGAAGTTTTACATGAAAATTTTTATTGGCTTAACATGAAAAGAGATGTGAAAAGAGTTTGTAATAGGTGTATAACATGTAAACAAGCTAAATATAAATTGATGTATCATGGGTTATATACACCTTTACCTATTCCTAATGAACCTTTGGTTGATATTTATATAGATTTTATTTTAGGTTTATCTAGGTAAAGAAAAGAAAGAGACTCCATATTTGTTGTTGTAGATAAATTTTCTAAGATGACGCATTTCATATCTTGCCATAAAACTAATGATGTAATGAATATAACATGTATACTCTTTAGGGAAGTAGTTTAGTTACTTAGTGTTCCAATGAGCATTGTATCTAGTCAAGATTTTAAATTCTTGAGCTATTTTTGAAAGGTTTTGTGGTGTAAGTTAAGAATTAAATTTTTATTTTCTATAGATAGTTAAACTGAAGTAGAAAACAGAACTTTAACTAAATTATTAAGAGCTATCATTTAAAAAAATCTTAAAAATTAGAAAGATTGTTTGTCATTTATTGAATTTGCATATTATCACAATGTGTATTCTACTATTAATTATTCACCATTTGATATTGTTTATGGTTTTAATTATTTAACGTCATTAGATTTGATTCCTTTACATACTGTGAAAGGGTTAGTCTTAATGATAACAAAAAAGTACAAGTGGTAAAAAATTTACATGCAAAGATATAACAATAGATAGAGAAAAACAATGAGTAATATTCATTCAAGGCTAATAGAATATGTAAATTAGCAAGGTTTGAAATAAAAGATTGAGTTTGGGTGTATATGAGGAAAGAAATGTTTCCTGAACAAAAGAGATCAAAATTAATGTCTCGAGGAGATGATCCTTTTCAGATCATATATAGAATTACTAACAATGCCTGCAAAGTGGATCTACCAGGTGAGTATAGTGTTAGTGCTACATCCAATATTTTTTTATATCTCTTTATTTGAGGTAGGTGATGGTTCGAGGAGGAATCATTTTGAGAAGAGAGGGAATGATGCAATTTAAATAACACCAAGATACCTGTTAAAGGTTTTAGTTGGTTTAGTAACAAGACTTAGGGCTAAAAGGTTTAAAGAGACTTTTAATGAATTCTTTCAAGACACATGGTGTAACATCATCAAATTTAAATATCATATATATCATGAACATTCTCAATTGTTTGATAAACTAGGGAATTGTTTATTTGCAAGTTTCTGCTGGAAATTTAGCAAAGTTTTTCCAGTTTTTAAGCATACCAAATTATCGACATTTACTTCAATCACACATTCAATCTCAAATTTTACCTTTGATCCAATCATCTTGGATCATATATCATCCCAATTCCATTCTTAATGTTCTAGCAATATACAAACATCCTTTCTTAATATCAAACAAACATATTACAAAATAAGTGAAGGAATTTAAAACATGAGTTATCACCAAACATGTATTTAATAAAAAAGAATATGTAAAATTTACAAGTAAACACACAATTCATCTACTTAAAATACTTCATTAATATATATTAGTCAACATATCCTACACAATATTGTCTACAAATACTTGTCCTATTTAGAAGCTTATAACATCCATATTAAAGTTATGTTACATATATGTCACAAAAAACTCAAACTTAATTACATATATTTTTAAAAATTATTACACTAAAACCTAATACTCCAGCATGGCTTGTGAAGAACCTATAATGTACAAATAATAATATAAAGATTTTAATTACTATTATATATAATAGATTTTTCCAAGTATATATAACATTAATTCTCTTAATATTTTGATCAAATTAACATCTTTAACTCATATATTTTAATCTAACATTTAATATTTCAAGCTATTCTACTTTGTTACCACAATAATTCTGGTTTTCCTCACAAACACCATAATTCTAGCAAACCCATTTGGTTGCCTATAACTTAGATATCCCTTCACGGATGATATGCTTAATGGAAAATAACTTCACTAATGACATCAAGGTACTACTTTTAAAGGATTTTATGATATTTTAAAATAACATACAAGAAAAAAAAAGGTCTTCAAAAGAACCTTGATATAATTTCTTAAGATCTCAAGATTTTACCAAAGAAGAATTCTTGTTAAAAATGAACATTGGTTTTGAAAGATAACTTAACATGCCAAGTAACATATTTAGTTTATTTGTTCCTTATAAGAAATTGGCTAAAGAAAATGAATCCTTGAAAGCTTAAGTTAATAACTTGAATTCAAATTTAATTAAATTCATAAAAAAAAAGAGATAATCAGACTATCTCATAGGATATGTTTTTAGAAAAGTGACTTGAATACAATCCCATGAAAAAGAAAAGAAAAATTATAAAAACTTCTTTTGTTAGTAGATCATTGATTTCTAACTTATTTAGTAACATGTAGTAGTTATGAAGAAAAAAAAGGCTTGTTCTATCCAAATGCACACACAAAAAAGTTATGGGTAATATTAAGATGATTTAGGTATGAAAAAACATATTTACTAAACCCATAAAATTTAAACACCAAAATCAAGAAAGTAAATTATTTTTGTAGGGAAAGAATAATAAAAGGTATTTGGACAATGAATGTTTGAGACACATGACTATTAACATATTTCAAATTCACATCCTTCAAAAAGAAGTACAATAGACATGTAGTGTTTAGTGGCAATACCAAAAGTAATGTTAAAGGTATCAACAATATTGACAACTCCCCTATGAGTATGTTTTAGTTATTGATGGTCTTGAATACAACCTGTTTAGTGTAAGTCAATTGTGTAATAAGTATTATTGAGTTTTTTTTGAATTATTGTGTTGCTTAGGTATACATATTTGGATAAAAAAATATTCATTATAAAATGATTTGGAAACACTTATATGATTGATATTAGTGAACTTTTTGGAAAAAAAAAATGTTACGTGTTTCGGTGCATTGCTAAAATCTCTTTGTATTGGCATAGAAGCTAGGTCATGCTAATGTGGGGTTGATTTCTAAGCTCTACAAGAATATGACATTTGCAAATTGATAAAGTAAGTGAAATGTTCATTTAAAGCTAAAAATCTTGTGTAAAAAACTTGGGCACTCTAATTGCTTTACCTACACCTATTTGATACAATGAGGGTAACTAACCTCTTCATCTATTACAAATAGGTTTTGTTTCTTGCATATAAGGATGAAGCACTTCAAACTTTTTGAAGATTTTGCAAAAAAATTCACAAAAAAAAAGTTTTGTGATTTTAAAAATTACCATAATGACAAATTTGATAGCACTACTTTTAATAAGTTTTGTATAGAAAATAGTTTTAATCATGAGTTTTCAACACTAAGAACTTTACAACCAAATGAGATTGCTGAGAGGAAAAATAGAATACCTTATAAAATTAGAGAATTATGCTTAATAAGTATGATCTACATCAATATTTTTTGGAGGAAACCATCAGTATTTTTTTTTCCATGTTTCAAACTACATTTTCATTTGAGATCTAGATCATTGATTTAAATGGATTCAATAAGCTAAGCTAATCTAACAATATGGTTAAGAAAAAGGCATCGACAATAAGTAAAGCAAACAAAAGAAAATGACAATAATTAATTATAAAAAATAAGTTGTCAATATCATACTTGGGATAAATTTAATCAATAAATTTAATTTAATTCAAAAACATAATTTCTTTAAGAAAAGCTTAATTTAACGAAGAATGACAAATAAAAAAAACCAGTGATAACCTGGGTCATTTTCAAATTTAGTGAAAAACTTATAAAAAGTAAATAAAAAAATAATGGAGCTCAATCTCCAATTAAATAAACATTGAAGGATGAAACTAAAAAAATATAAGCTTAGAAAAAGGGGAAAAAAACAAAGCAAACCTAGGTGAATCTCCTAAATCTATGTTAATCTTCCAAACTTGTAAACCATAAAACACTAGACACGGGCTCAATTAAAAAGTTCAATTCCCAACCAATTTAATGTTGAAGGATGAAATCAAAAAAAAAATCAATTTTAAAAAAATTAACAAAGTAAATAAAATAGTAATCAAATGAATGAAAATCAAATCTAATAGGAAAAAAACAAAAGGAGGATGAAATCATAAAAAAAAAACTAAATTTAAAAAATTATCTCAAATAAAACAAATAGCAATCAAAAGAATAGGGACTGAATCTGACAAATAAAAAAAATTAAAGGATGATGAAATTAAAAAAAAAAATCTAATATTATAAATTACTTCAAATAAAACATGTAGTAATTAAAATAACATGGATCAAATATAGAGAAAAAACAAATTGAAGAGCTGCTTTAAAAATTTGAAGGGTCAGACATGAAAATCAAGGAGGAGAGAGAAAAGAAGAGGAAAAAAAAGTTTTTAATGCCAAACTTGAGGCTAATAAGCCACACGCGCTATCTAGTGATGGCGGGGTCACCAAGAGAATTCCAACACCATCACGAAAAATGGTGTTTGGTCATCAAAAGATGCCTTACGCACTGCTTGAAGAGCGCTAGTATCGCCCACCCGCTTGCATATGCTAGCCTATTTTATTTTTAAATTATATTTTATATTTATTAAAATATCAAATTGTTTTTTAGTCAAATTGATTATAACTAAAAAAACAAGTGAAAAATACAAAAACACCCTTGGAAGCCAATTAAAGAATTTATGCATCTAAGTCATTTTATTGTGCCCAAAAAAGTAAAAATACAAAAAAAACCCTAGATGCCAGTTTAATAATTTGTGTTTTTTAAGTGCAATTTTGTTATTTTACCGCGCTTTAAAAATATAAAAAAACCAAGTTAGTCCTAAAATAATCTAATGATAACTAATTAACCTAATAAAAAGATTTTACTGTTTCTAATAACCAATTCAATGATTTTCTAAAATGTTTCAATCTACAACGAAGTGAATTGAGTTTGTGTACGGTGAAACCTTACATATATGATATTGACAACTGATTGATGATAAAAATGTAAAGAACCCTTTTAGAAGCCGGTCTTTTGCGGTTTTGCTGTGCTTAAACCACATAACACTACATGTACGATATGTTTTACCGCTAGCTGTGAGCCACAAGTAACAAGTCCCAACCAACATCTTGCTGGGTGGCGATTTCTTAATCATAATGACCCAGAAACACATTGATACTATATCATATGCTTAAACCAAAAGGTTGATAGGCTTCATTATCAGATGCAGAAACCCTCGTGTGCCAAATATACTTGAAGCTCAGCCAATGTCTCAGCATGTTTGAAATATTATATTCGGAAAGAACTGAAATCTCTTCTCTAAAGCTGCTGAAAGGTACAAAGGTGAAATATCTTCATCAATTATATTCTTTTGCAGCAATTATTTCATTCAAATTACATATTTGTAGGCATGGTCTGAAAGACAGGCTGCTAGAGTGTTTTAAACTAAATCAGATTGCGAAGCAGCTAAAGAGAACCACGACAAATATATAGAAGGAAAAAGAAAAAAGAAAAAATCAAAGTCCACACTGATAAAATTATACAAACCCAAAACGAGAAGATACATGATGATTATTGAAGCATAAAATCATTATTTCTCTAGCAACCAATGCTTGTTTACCAAAAAGGTACAGCGTGCTCATTTGGGATAACTTCACTCCCCTTCACTTAAAATCGGAACTATGAGAGGTTTCATCTGTGCTAAATACACAATTGCCCACCTAGCAGACAACAAATAAAAAATTATAGCAGGCATGATAGGAAACAACTGCATGCAGTTCTCAATAAAAAAAATAAGAGCCTTAAAGAAAATAGAATGAACAGGTTTCCCAACCATGCTCCAGGAAAAGAAAAAGGTGCATTGCAAGCAGTTGAATGCAAAATCTGAATAAAATAGATTATTGATGCTTTTGCTACTCCAACAAAATCATGAACATCACGCTTTCATCAAGGACGGGAGTGAAAATATTGAACCAACAAAAAAAAAAAAGGGTAAAAAATATAATTTGGTAAACTTAAGTACGCTTTGAAGGTGCAATTAATCTACATGAACCCGTTCCTCCATGACTGCCTCTCAAAGGTCATGCAAGTCATAACTCTTGCCATTTTACAAACATGCCATAGCACTAGGGTGTCTTTGTTCATATCACTGAAAAAAAGAATGAATGTTTCCTTATGGTAAAATGGAAAAAATAAAATGACACTGATAGCAGTTCCTCCAACACGATGTGTGGTTCTATTACCATCAGGCTGATTGTTGCTACAATGGTAAAGGAGCAGAACCCTCAAAGTTAGCAAATGGAGCTTTCCCAACTCATTCTTAGCTATCCGAGAAGGAAACATGTGCGAAGAGAAGAAACTCAAATTTGTACACCCAGCAGTTTGAATTTAACCTAAACTACATAATGGATAAAAAAATGAATAATTTTCTGAGCAGCTACTGACGAGGAATGAAATTTACAGGCAAATCTGCAGTCAACCTGAAGGAAAATTTACGAGAAAAGGCATAAACAGGACTTGTACTCGATAATATTGTGTGATGGTCATGGTTTTGCAACATCTTGATGGATTACCTTTCTAGTATAATCATCAGTCTTCTAAATTTATGGATGCATGCATGCAGCTTGAACACTAACCACATATATCCAAGACACGGAAGCTCATAAATGAAATTCCTTCTACATGGAAAATCAAAACAGTTGTAGAAAGAAAAAGAAATACAAGCGAATACAAACTTACATCATCCAGCAGCAGACTGTTGCTGTCAAAACCAATGTTAGGTGGAGCCTGCAATGAAAAAACCCCAAGATTAGCCATATTGCATAAGAAGAAAAGGAACAAGAGGCTACCATACAGACATTGTATTCACTTAATTAAATCTGATTAACTTAATGCGCACACAGCCTTATTTATCTGCTAATTAAAGAGATCAGACAAATACAAAGGTCTGACCATTAAAATACTCACAGTGAATGAGATAATGATACTTAAAATGCATGGGCAGTGGATAGTACTTTAATGCAATCTCTTATTGAGCAATTGTATCATGCATGCTTCAACACGGATGCAGAACTTGAATTAGGGGCTACAAGAATGAGCATTCCCGGAAAATGTTTCTTCACGCACAGGTTCAGTACAGCATAAAGGTGTGATGCTATGCCGGGGGGTAGCATAAAACTAAAAGCACTTGCGTTTAGTCAATAAAAAACAAAGAGATGGTTTATGATTTTATAAAGACGTTTCCCACTATCCAAAAGTTTGACTTTTGCAATGTAAAGCGGTAGAGGAGTTGTCTTGATGGATGAACTGGATATACACAGACAAGTGAAAAAACAGAAAGTAGATACAATCAAATGTGGGTTTTCACCACGAATTGAAGAAACAAATAAAACATAACTGGACAGGAAGCAGTGATTTTGCTCATCAAAATCCCAACTACTGACACATGCAATTACAGATTTGCAACATCAAAAGGACTAAAACAGATACTGGAAGATTATTGCTTCTTATTTAATGTAGTGTGGGGAGAGGGAAGCAGTAGAAAACCGAGATTACAGCAGTCTATTTATATTAGTTTAAGCCCCACGGTTCCTAGTCTTAGTCCCCAAGTAGAACTACTTAGGCTGTAAAGGAAATATTCTAAAAAGTCACAAGCATTAAGTAACCCCTGATATAAAAATACTAGAAATATATATAATAGAATAAATTCTGAACAAAGCTCCTGCGTAATATTATTATTAGTTGCAGAAAATCAATTCCAACAGAACCACCTATGAAAACAGTCTGCATTTGGAAATGCATTTACAATTCAATTAAATGGATACGGCAACCTCTTACAAGTAACTAATTTTTTCTTCTTCTTTTTGAAAAGAACAATAGCAGCAGTTTAATTGAATGGCACGCATCCCATGCTTTTTCTTAAGAAAAAAAAACAAATACATAAATTGAAGTGATAAAGAAAAGGAAGCATACAAATTAGTGGAGGGTCCTCTGTTGCAGCAGATTCTGGTACAAAGCGAAGCGATTATTCCGACCACTACGAAAATCAGTGTCGTTACCAGAAACCCCATCTCTCTTTATTCGATATCCAGATTTCTTCCTGCAAAACAACTCCATCAGACAGCTTTCTGACACAAGATGAAATACTTGTTTAATAAGAAAGTCGGTATCGGATCTTACTTGGGGATTTATTGATGGTGAAGCTTCTTGTCCTTCCTTGTTCAGGCTCTCGCTTCGCTGTTGCTTGCGAGATCCAGCTTTTCTGCCTTTCTCTCTGCATTTGGATTTTAGGCGATGATGCTAATTACTGCATCCACCCATTACTCCTGGCCCAATTCTTAGTTAATCAGACTTTGCGTGATTTGGGTTAGTGAGGCCCATGTCATTGCTTCATGGCAATTTATATCATCACTCCAACTTCAATTTATAACCTACTAAATAATTTTATTTATTTTATCATAATAATTTAATTAATTATGTAAATTATTAATATTATTATATACTTACTCTATCGTACACAATATCCCAGAATTTTTATAAATTTAAAGGCACTCTAATTTTAATTATAAGTAATCATAGCAAATCCTCCTGCTTTGATGTCAACAAAATCTTTTCATCTAGTAATTTTGGGATTTCTCAATTGTTTAATGTTTTCTTAAATTTTTCATGTCGGTTTAAACTATTCATATAATGAATCAAATTTAAATATTTTTCTAATTATTTAATAACATTTTCATGTTGATTAGTGTGTATGTCTTAGTCTAAGGTTGCAGATTTGATTTGTGTTGGAAAAAATAATTATATTTCATGCTATAAATAACTTATTATCTATGTATTTACTTTTTCAAAAACAAATATTGGTTCAAAAAATAATAATTAAAAAAAAAAACAAATATTGGGGAAAGCACACGGTACTCCCTCTATCCCACGCATGCTTATTGTAACAAGCTTTTTATTTTTATTTTTTTTCTGACCTTTTTTTTTAATTCTATAATTTAATGTGAATTTTTTATTAAATATTATCATTTAATATTTAATTATTTTTTATATATTTTTTATCATATAATAAAATAAAATAAAATCAATTTGATTAGAGTTTATAATTCGAGTTGCAAGTTTAATAAATTAATTTTTTTTCTGGAACTTGTTAAATCAACAAAATTACCTCAAGTAACTCTTATACAATTTAATACAATTTAATTTAAAGCTCGATAAAATTAAAATATTCAAGTTTAAACTTTTATATTAAGTTTAATGATAGTGCTTAAATTTTTTCTACTTTTTCAAAACAATTTTTGTTTAAGGCATAGCAACCAGGAAGAGCGCAGGAATAACCTAGTATATCCTGGACGTGGGGTGCAAGTTAATTACAATTAGCAAAACTAATTCAACTAGTCCCCATAGTTTTAACAACTATAATATTTGATCCCCATGTTTTGTTACTTAATCAATTTTTCCAATTTATTTTTTCCTTGAAAAATAGAAAAGGCCAGTATCTCCCCTATTTCCATTATCATTCAAGTTTTACTCTTCAATTTATAAATACACCTAACATGGTAAGAATCAACTTTTACATTTTATTTTTTTTTAAAAAAAAAAATTTATAATAATTAATTCCAATTATTTTAACTTCATATCAAACATCAACTAACAATCTCTTCTTATTAGCGTATTCAACTATCCGATTTCAATAAAGATTCAAGACAAAATTGTATAATGATGCTCTACATGGACTCCATCACACGCAAGAAGATCACAACGTGAAGAACACCAATAATCCCTTGAGTTCATCACACGTTAAAAGTTGTTCTCATCAGCCGTCCCAGCATCTTTGTTCTATGCCGTCTGCAAATACAAGTTGTTTAAGCTACATATATATAAAACCAAGTGCTGGAGACATCCTTTGAAGGGCAGACTCTTTCATCAACAAGCAAATCAAACTAATGCAGTAAAGGATGGCAAGAGGCCTCTAACAAGCCTGATTTTGGTTTTATATTCTTCAACCCTTCCCGTTTGAATCATTTTAACATAGGATACAGAGAGAGATGAAACAGGAAAACCAACAAAATTTACCTCAATTTGAAACACTCTACATTTATATTGTTAGCACCCAAATGTTGAAGGCTGAAGTAAACAATTCTTGCTGCAATTAAATGGTTTAAACAGCATGAAGAAGAAGAAGAAGAAGAAGAAGAAAGGGCAAATTCGCCCTAGAATTAGATTAGACGAACATACAACATTGACTTCTCGCTAGAATAATAGGACAAAAATGTGAAAAAACTGTAACGAGGGAGAAAAAAGAACAAGGGTTGGTCTCTCTCTCTCTCTCTGTTTGTTTTCTTTTTCTTTTGCTTTTTTTTGGTAGATTGATTTGGATAACCAATTATTACTTACCACGATCAGAATCTGAACTGGGGGTCAACGTCCATTGCCCAAGTAAACTTCGCTAGGAGAGACTTGTTGAATATCTGTAACAAAGGCATATGGTAAGAAACAACTTCACTTCAACAGTCACTGCTGCGGTACCAAATTGAGGGCACTAAGAGGCATAACTGTTGATTAAACTATTACATTAAAAAAGCAATTTGCTCAATTTATCCTCGTATTTTGTCTACTCTCCAATCTGTACTAAATAGTGGGCCACTCTCCATTTCTATCCTTGTATCAGGTATTTTCATCTAAACTTTTTTTTAAAAAAACATCATACCATCAATCAAGACTCAAATCTAACCTAATTTATTTAAAAGGAAATTCACAATATGACAATTTGGTGTACCTTTTCAAATTATTTTTTTAATAAATTAGATAGGGTTCGAGTTCTCAAATGAGGGTATTTGCATCAGTTTGCATAAAAATATCCATTAGAATGGCCGCCTAAAATATAATGCTAGATAGAAAGCAATTAGATTTGTAAGGATACCGCAGAGTCTGACTAAAAAATAAGGATAAGTTGAGCTAATTCCTCAAAAATAATTTTAGAAGCAGTTCACCTTCTCAATAGGAACTTCATGCCGCTTGCACCATGCAACTGTAATCCTAGGATCAAGGTAATTAATTTTGGACGTGCCCAATGCTACCGTTTTCAGATCCTCTTTGGTCTTCATGGACAGTTCCATTTTCTCAATCTTTTGATTGGTTGTTGCTATCTTCTTCTCTATGCTATAAATCAATTCAGCAAATCAAAATGAACCATCAAAACATGCACATAACACTTGAGCAAAAGGGCACAAGATGTATTACGCTTCAGGAGTCAAGTTCCTCTTTTGCTTTCCATCTGCATCCTTCAATGGGGGCTTCCCCTTTTTGGCCCTGTCCAGATCAGTTTTGAACTCCTTCAGTGTGCCCTGCAAGCAGAATGATGAATCAGCTCAAAGCATGGACTTCACAAACACAAGCATCCAGGAATGGGCAAATTTTCCATACGCAAAGGGGCAACTATACGCTGAAGATAGCTGGCTTGCAATATACACAAAACAAGCAGCCAGAAATGGGCAAAGTTTCCAACATGCCAGGAAGTCCTCATGGCAGATTTTCCCCAAAGTTCTCAAAAATGAGGGCCCGAAATTCTTGTTGAGTTCTAAAATTAATTACCTTAAGTTCCTCAAGTTTCTCGGTCAATCTTGACATTTGTGCATCATGAGATTTTGAAATAGTACGTTGATGATTACAAATGATTGCAACCTGCAGAAGAACAAGAAGCCAATATTAGAGGTGCAAGAGCTGCAGCTAAATATTGCAACCAAATATTCAGTGAAATTTTCTTGCAACAAACTGGCTTCACCTGTTTGTTTGCTTGGTTATAAATGACAAATTTTTCAGCAACGTCACCATCTTCTGTCTCCTCATATAACTGTTATCAGACCAAACATAACCCCAGAGCATATAAATTCACATACTTCCAAGTGGCCCACAGGAAAAACTTCAATGTAGTAATTGACCCCAGTTTGCAACTTACTTTTTCATCCAATGTGATAGATGCATTGTATGTACGAAAAACTTTTGCTGTAAGGCCAGGCATGAGTTCTTTTAGGTGAGCATTTAGTTTACTTGTATCCAGAGAGTCAAAAAGATCATCAGTTGGCTTTTTTGCTGAAGAAGAAAAAATTGCTCATCAGCCCTCACATAAGATAATTACCTTTAGTAACATAATCTTAACAGCCATTTACTCACCAACTTGAAACTGTCTAATTGCCTTGTACACAGGAAGCTCAACCTCGACTGTGTTTTCATATCGAATTGAATCTTTACCAAGGAAGTCAAACTGAACAATCATGCAGAAGCAAGTGTTAATGCTAGTAATTCACTGTTATATGTATATAGCCAATCATATTTAGGTAACTCAAAGTATGTTGTTTCACTTGTACACTTCCAAAATTAGGCCCACTACTGCAGCTACCAGGTACAGAGGCACTACACTTGAAAACTATGGTTAATAAACATAAAAACCATCATACCTTCAACTTATTCGGAGGGATGCACTCAACATTTGCTACTTTTAATGTGCAGCAACCAACAGTATCAGCTTCATCATCATCCTGCAGGTTCCCAATTACAGAATGACGGAAATGTGATAACATTCTCACTTGAAGTGTATATAAGATCTATAAAGCTAATTGCCACAGGAAATCCTCAATACTGCTAAAGAAACATGGTAACAAGCAAACACAAACCAGCATAACAAAATGTCTCAGAAACACTTGCTAAGTTCTAAAAGTAAAATAGAACACATACTGAATATACTATTCTGGCGATTAGGTCTATGAAAAACATCCAATGAGTTTCAATTATCCTAGGAAGAGGTATGACTTTTGGTAACATTTCCTCAGAATCAAATTCAATTTTAAATTTCTACAATCTGATCACATGTTTCCATTATTGTGCTGTTCACAAAAATCCAAAAAATAGCTGTTTATTCAACTTCACATTTGAAAACCTCTTAACAGAAATAAACCTAAATTGTTGTCCAAAGACAGGCATATAATTTATTCAAGATTGTGTTTCCACAAAGAAAGGGGAAGATAAGAAAGATTCAAGGCATTTTGAAAAGCAAAAGTGGCATGTAAATCTGAAGGATACGATTCTTGATAAACTGAGCAAGTGACATGAGCAAAATCAAACTAATTTAAGGCCTGAATCCATTCTTATCATTTGGCTTTCTACAAACCATATTGATACCCGAAGGCTCAGATTAACTGGTAAATTTAAAGAACCAGGTTCATTATGTTAGTAAAAGCCTTATTTGTCTTCAATAATTATATCCTCATCTGTGAAAGAAGACTCCAATCACAAGGCAATAAAACATTCTCCAAATAAAAGGTGCTACATCCAATCTAAAAGGCCCAAATCAACTGCCAAGGGGTCAAGAAGCTTGTTTAGCCAGTTGTTATACCTTCTCATTACCCGCCCTAAGAGCTAGTTTATCAATAAGATAGGTTGCCACTGCTATTTGCCGCTTTGTAATATCTTTACTTGCAAAATCCTTTGTGTAAGCTGTTCTGATGTTGTGTATATAGTCCTGCACTCAAAATACAGAAGCTAAAGGCAAGCTCCTCAATCATATGACAGGTTACAACAACCAGAAGCTCATAGATCAATACCTTCAACTTCCTTGCTTTTTCATATTTCTCCTTGTCACTTTGCCCCTTCAAGGAACTGCTGGCAGCCAAGAATACATATTTGAATTCCTTTGGATTGATTGGATCATTCCAGAATGCCAACCATGTAACAGTGTTATCATGCTTCACTTCTTTCCACCTGCCAAGCCAAAATTCTCACAATTTTCAGCTAAATCCAAACAATACTTAGTTATCAACAGAAGCTAAAGTAGTGTCTCCCTTCTATTTCCCCGATTTGAAAGAGACTGTATGAACCCAAACCTTTCACCAGGAATAGGACATTTTGGGATTGGGGCATCCTTTCCAATATTTATAGTAATGTCACTGGGACGAATACGGCTTTTCAGCTTTCCCATCTGGTAAATACCAACAGTCAGTCAAAGGGAAAAAATGAGGTAGAGGAAATTTAGTCATTCGCCATCATGAACATCAAAATAAAATTTAGTCAAAGCTGAAAGCTCTATATCTCAGTTAACGGTTAGAAAGATGTCACTGGAACCTTTGGATGCTCTCCCCGTCCTCGAAATAGACCAGGTGGTTCAACTCTGAAATTCCCAACCTGAGATTGAGATAACCATCAGAATTGGCACAGTTAAAATGCAGGAGATGAGAAGTCCATTAAGAAAACAAAATGCACAGAGTTCAAATAATAAAATCAGCAATAAGGAACCCATTATTGATTAGAATGTATGCCATAGAAGCAGAAACCCGCATGTGCACAAGAGCACGCACGCTCTTTTGCATACAAATGTTCACTAGATATAGCATTTCCCTTATAATGCTAATAAAAACACTTGATCCACAGATACTTACCTTCTCTTTAACCCCATTAACAATCGCCCACATATACTTCTCCTCTTGCTTCAATTTCTCTTCTCTCACAGCCTTCTTCTCCTACATGGTCAGACAACACTGATAATCAAAGAGAATGACAATATGTGAAACTTATTCTCAAAGAATATGGCGGAAGTACTGGGCTTCTACACTGAAAAGCTACCTTTGGTCACATGTGAAACTGAAATGATGATACATTAGAAAGGGAGATTACGTTTTTTTCTCAAGTCTAAAGAGGGATTACATACATGCAAAATTAATCTCTAAAGACACTAGAGATCAATAAGATGCAGGATGGCATATTTTAGTGCGGGTTATTTCCATGAAGCAATTGAAACTGCCACGGTTACTGCTTCATTACAGATAGAGGATGAAAAGATTCCATAAGGCTCTTCGGCAGAGAACAAAGGAATGGGTGTGCTTCTACAATTTTACACAACAATAGCAACACTCCAACAACATATATCAAGCATTTGAGTTGGCATTCAAGTTCAAAGGTATGTGCAATTGATGGTAATTGCTCACTTTCACAACATACTAATGCTTTGCATCTCAATCACACAGAAGGCCATACATCTACCAACTTACTTCAGTACTCATTTGTTTCTTCTTCTCCTTTTCTTTCTGATGCCATTCATATATTGGGTTGAAATCACACGCCTCTAGCTTCTGTATTACATGATTCTTCCCAAGTAATGTACGCCAATCATTCCAAAAGTTTTGAAGGAATTGTGGTTTTTGAACATATTCTGTATCTTTCATCACCGCAAACATGGTTGCAACCTGTGGTTAAAAGATCAAAGTTTAAATGCAGCTAGCACCAAACATATAGGGAGAAATTTGAAACCTTCCAATGTACAGAAATTCAAACAGACTAGGAGCAAGTGATAGAAATTAACTTATGTACACAAATGACATAGTAAGGCACCATAAACTAATTGAAACACACCTCCTCCTGTTCAGGAGTCAAATCAACTGGTTTCCCCTTGTAAAGCATCTTAACCCCATGAGGCTTGTATGGAGGTGGGAAGATGACACCGTTGTGAACCAAGGTTTTCCATTTTTTCTGCCCATCACTGGAGCCAGGTTGTACTTTTGTTGACTTTGAATATTTTGAATTTTGCATTTGTTTCTTGTTATTCTTGGTCGTCTTCTTGGATGAAAAGGAAACAACTTTTGTTACATTTTGCTTCACAGACAATGATTTGTTAGATGAGGAGCTTGCTTTCTTCATTCTCTGGGAAATTGTAAGGTGGTCATCATCATCTACCTTCAGCTCAGCCTTGACAGTAACTTGCTTCGTTGTAGACGCATCTGAAAGTTTTGGTTTTTTAGCAAAAGACTGGTTTGAAGGAACCTTATTATCCATAGGTCTCTTAGTTGGCACAGCAGAAGATTTTTGTTGCTTGTCCTTTGCAGTAGAACCATTTAGCTGAATTTTTGAAACCAACAATATCTTCTCACTAGAACTGATAGTCTTACAGCTTGATGACCCTGCATTTGACTTTGCTGCAAACCTCGAGGATAAAGGGACTTCATCATCATCTGAATGTTCATCCTTGACACGAGCAGGTACAGTAACCCCTTTGTTGGCATTGTTAGTGCTCCCCTTAAATCTAGAACTCAAGGGCTTATCATCCTCAGAATCATCATCATCCACAATCGGTTTGGTCTCCTCCTTAACGGCATTTGAGACAACCTGTTTAGATGCCTGCTTCGACTGATCAATTGAAGAACTTGGCACTCTAGAATATGTCACTGGTGGCTTCATTGGGGATGCCTTGGCAGATGAAGCTGATGCTTTAGGGCTCCCTATAGGAGATTTCGCAGGGGATGCATTGGAAGATGAAATGGGTGATTTGCCTTTGTGGGCATTCAAGCTTTGACCATTGGAATTCTGAGAAGATGAAGATGGTTTCTTTGCTTCAAGGTTTGGTTGATTTTGCTTAGAGGTTGAGTTACCACCTCTCTTGAAAACTATGGGCCCGTCGTCGTCGTCGTCGTCATTAAAATTATTGAGAATTGGCTTTGGAGGTGCCTGAACAACCATTAGAGTCCAACTAGGGTCTGTGCTGGCATGCATACCACATTAATATCGGGATAGAATTTACAATTTTCATTCAAAAACCAAAAATGATATTGTCAATGCAATCCACAATAGCACATTGACTAGATTCCTAGATGCAGTACCATAAGCACAAAAATAAACAAAGATGGCCTATGCTTTAGCATGCTGACTCGAAACTTAACTAAATCCACAACAAAAACAGTAGATTGAACCACCAATTCATTTTCTAAAAAGAGGCTAAGCTAATCCAAACCCAAATTTATACATCATAATAAAAAATCAGTGAGCTGGAGATTATTACTATTACTTCTAATTAAAAAGAACCCAAATTGAAACTGAAAAGAAATCTAATCTTTCAATATTAATCGAATTTAATAAATTAAAAACACCCAATTACCGACAGCAATAGTAATTCCCAGTGATATCAACTAATCTTTCATTCCCCATTGAAATTGAACAGAAAAAAGACAGCTGTTTTATGCGTGTATAAGAAAAAGAAAGAGCGCCTACCTAAACAGGGAAGAATTAAACAGTTTTTAGTTTGTTCGTTTGTAACAGAAGCAGTGTGGCGGTGGAGCAGAGGGGAGCAGCTAACTATTGCAAAGTGTAGAGAGAGACCACATACAAAGCTTATTAAGGTGAAGGTGGATTGTAGTCTATTTTTCACTTTGCAGACCCCTTCCTTCTCCTGCTTTGTATTCTTTGTTTCTTCCTCTAAAACGGCTACGTTTTCGACGACTTCAGTCTTTTTCTTTTTTTCCCCGACTCAACAACCAGGCGGCGAGTTTTCTTTTCTTTTCACGGTTTTTAACCGGCTTGCCCGGGTGTTCCGGGCTAATCGAACCCGACTCTGCTTAACTAGCAGGCCCGGAAAACTCACAAGGGCGGGTTACCTGGTTAACCCACCGTGCTTAACCGGTCTAGTTAATCTACCTTGTTATCGATCTATCTTCTATAAACACTAGTAAAATGGACGTGGTAAGTTGTATGGTTTTGAGGACGTAGACTAGCCATGCGTACAGGACTTTTCAGAGCTAATCAATTGAAAGCAATCAAATTATATTATTTTCCAACCACTTAAATCATAAGCTTTAATCAAATATTAAAAATTAACAATATATCCTAGGTACCTCTCGCCATGTGCAATTGTAATGATGTCTCCAAAACCCGTAATGTTTATATAATATGTTATTTAGTTTGTGGGTATTGGTTAATTAACATATTCAGATAAATAATTTTCTTCTTCTTAGCTTAAGAAGCATCAAATTAATTTAAAGATCATCTGATGATAAAATCAGTATCTTTATAGAAAAGATAATAAATAACTTAAAAAAATCTTGAATTACAAGAACAAATGATATTTGCTTTTGTTTCTCGGAGTAATTAATACTCTAAAATATATGCTTGCTCTTACAAAATAAAAAATATTTTAAACTACTACCCAATAGGTTTAGGAGGTATTTATACTCACTGAACCTTGTCGTTTTCAGGAAAAAAAAAAGGATTGAAAACGGTAACACTAATGAGAGATAAATATCATTTACATATCATTAATAAGATAGTAAGAGTGATAGGTTTCTTAAGAGATGTTTTGTACATCTATATAAGTGTAGGAAGAGCATTACTTCATATATGAATAATTTATGTAATTGTTCTAGAAGTATAATTATTTAGTCTTGAATATTCAAGACCTGAGATGTAACCCAAACATATCGGTCTGGCATATTGCGAAACCCACTTTGTTGTAGACTTTTTCAAATCTTAAAAAGATATGCCAACAATAATTACCTTATCAAATTAAAAAAATAAAATTTCAATAGAATAATAATTCTTTAAGAGAAAGAGAAAGCAAGAAAAAATTTTATACCAAAACTTTAAATTAAGATTTTTACCTATTGTTTTTCACTAGTTGTAAGCTTAAGTCATAATTTTAAGACCAAGGTCATAAAAGAAGAAGAAGAAGAATTCTAATTCTTTTAAAAAGGTAATTACTTAAAAAATTATGATGGTATATAAAAGTTAAATTAGATAGCATTTACATCTGTATTATTTTTCAATAAACCTTTTACTAATAAAAAATTAAAATTATGTAATACAATTTTGAAATAAATCAATACTAATTAAGAATGCAAAATGTGTGTGCCTTTGATTTAATTCATTTCAATCAATGATAAATAGCGAACAAGCAAAGCATGAAATTCTTAACTTGGTTTAATAGGATAAAAGGTAAAAGGGTAATGTCAAGGAATCTATATGCTAAGTAAAAATGGAAAGAAAAAATAATATATATATATATATATATGAGTTTTGTTATAAAAAAAAGCTACAAATTACGATAAATTACAAAAAGCTTTTTAAAAAATTAGTTTCCAACTATTATACAACTTATTTATAGTGTTACAGAGATTGAGTTTCATGTTAAGTAAAAATCCTAGTCCTATACAAATTATCTATAGTAGATAAAGATTCTACAATATGAATCCTAGAACAATTTATAATTCCTACTCAAGCTTGCCTTCTCCTAACAATTATGTGTTAGAACTTCCAAATATACCACAAAATTCGCCAACAATAATTGCTAAAGATATTTATTTGGAATAGGACTTAATCAATCAATCATTAACTTAAATCCTCATTTATAAATCCTCGGATAAAAATCTTATATTGAAATTGAAATAGTAAAATGAAAAGAAGAAAAAGAAGAATTAAAGTAGTAAATTAAAGTGGTAAATATGGTTAGAGAAATTATTTTCAATCAAAATAAAATACACTTTTGGTTGGAAATTTTTGAGTTAACTTTTAAATGAAAAGTTTCAAAGTTACTAAATATTAACAATGTAATTGATTAGTGAAAGGGTTAAATTGAACAAATTAATTGAATCAAATGGGAGTTTTAATGAGAGAGATGAAAAAAACAACAAAGGTGTTTATGGGGCAAATGTATAAATAAGAAAAATGGTGGGGTCAATGTAAAAATAGGAGAAAATATGAAGGGTTAATATAGAAATTAAGAAAACATAAGGGTCTAATGTGCAAATAAAGAAAATAAGAGGAGGCAAGATGCAAATAAGAAAAAATATATCTATAAATAGAGAAGAATTCTCTAGAAATTCTTGGAGTTGATAAGAGGAGAAAAGAAGGAGAAGAGAGTAAGCTAAAATCTTACAAAAAATCCACACTAAAAACACCAAAAAAACCACACTAAAAACATTAAAATCTTGTTTTGTGTTTTTTCTTGAATGGTTGAGTTGCTAGAGTATTTGGCAGAGGTTTATCGTTTATGAAGTTGAATATATAATTGTTTTTTTTTTATTATAGAATGATGATAGATATAAGTGATGAATGAAAAATGGGTTAGTAAAGAGTTTTAATTTTAGAGAAAGGATTTGATGAGGTTAATGGGTTTAAAATTATGTTAAATGATGATATATGAAGGTATCATATATTATGGTTGCTGAAAATAATGGAAAATACATGGGAAATAAGTAGATACTTGTTAAACTTAGAAATTAAAAATTGGATAGCTTGTCTCTCGGTTTCTCCAATAAGATTAGAATCATAAGATGATAGAATTTGAGTAGTTTCATTCATAAAAATGATAGACATGAATGTTACATTTTGAACTCAACTGAACTTGCTTAAATTGGAGTGACAAAACTAGATATGGGATAAAAACTGAATAAGGGTCTAAACCAAAACCAGGAGGACAGTTTTGTGCTACTATAATTTATGCATTTAGTCCTATGGATGGCAAAACTAGGTTTAGTCATCTTCATAAAACTTGTAGAACTATATTTTAGATTTTCAAAGAAAGAAACCACATATAAAACCAAGTTCTATAACTCTAGTTGTAATCAAAATACTGAAAAAATATTTGAAGTCAATTATGTTTAACCACTTGGAATTTGTAAATTGTTAACTTTTTTTCAAGTTGTTCTTAATTGAAAATTTTGAATTATTGAGGGAATGGAAACGAAAAGTGTGTGTATACATAGACAAAACTTGAAATTAATAAAGTGTACTTGTTGATATAGGTGAGACCGTAAGCACTAAACAACAACAATGGATGAGCAGCAAAGCATAGACTTCAAGTAGGTGCTTAACACCTTAAAGAATTATTTTAAAGTCTCTTGTAAATTTCTTATTGAGGTTCTTGTAAATTGCACGTCAAAATCTTTATTATGCATGTTTATTATAAGAATATTGGTTGAATTAGCTCCTTGGTTGGAGATTAGTGCCCTATGAATGAGTTTTTGGTTGAACCAGTTTTCCTAGTTTAGGATAGGTGCCTTGTGAATGGGTTATTGGTTGAATTAGCTCCCTGGTTTGGGACTGGTGCCTTGTGAATAGGCTATTGGTTGAACCTGTTTTTTTTTGTTCGGGACTGGTGCCCCGTGAATGAGCTAATGATTAAACTAATTTTTCTCGTTTGGAACTAGTGCCTTTTGAATGAGTTATTGGTTGAATTAACTCCTTATCGGGATTGATACCCTGTGAATGGACTATTGGTTAAACTTGTTTCTTTGGTTTGGGACTGGTACCCTGTGAATAGGTTGTTGGTTGAATTAGCTCCCTGATTTGGAATCGGTACCCTGTGAAAGGGCTATTGATTGAACTAGCTTCCTGGTGCTAAGACTAGCGCTCTAAAAATAGACGATTAATAGAACCAGTTTCCTAGTTTGGGACTAGTGCCTTATTAAATAGGCAATTATAGAAATTTGGTTAATAAAATTAGAACCCTGGATAGTAGGCTATTTAAAAAAAGAAAAAAAATGATATTGTGTTGTATAATTTCTTAAATTGTTTAATTAATTTTACAATACTTTTATAAATTAATGTGTAGATTCATCTCAACATCGTATCTTCTAGTTGATGAATTGGTATCAGTTGGTGTCTCTTTTGTATATCTACTTAGTTTAATAAAATTAATAGAGAGATTCCTTTTTGAATTGTATTTAATATTAATTTTGATTCGTATGTATAAGTTTATGTAATATTTTATTTTGTTATGTAATAGATTTATGTTTATTCTCTAAGTGATATGATATATGAACCCAATTGCTGTAAGTAATTAATTAATTTTTGTATATACTTTTCTTAGATTTTATTAAATAGATTTAATATTTTATTAATGAGAAATTAAAAGGTACCGTTGATATCTTGATACCGCTTTTATATATATAATTCCTAGGATTTTCTTATTATTATCTTGGAATCCATGTGAACATTGTTTCAAAAGCTATTTTTACTGGTTGATGATCAATTTTAATGTTTTCCATTGATTTTTAAAGTGAACAACTATTATTACTCTTATACCAAAAATAAGCATTCATGTATCAACTAAGAATAGTTGTTGTTTACTATTAAACATGGAAAGAAATGCTAAAATTGATTAATAACAGTGAAATTTACCAGGTCTAAGAAGAGTCAAAATCAACCAGTGAAGTTAGAAAGTGATTGACCAAGGGAATTAGGAGTCATGGTAATCTATAAAAGATAGAGAACATGATCAATAGGAAAAGGCAATTGAGCATAAATATAATAGTTCACATGATTAAATAAAAGATTAAGTCCTACTTTGAATAAGATTCTATAACATATTATATATGGAGAAAATAGTAGTTAGGAAATATATTGTTGCTACTCAATATTGCGACGACCTTAAAAAAAGAAGAAAAAAGAATAGATATCTAGTATCTTATTCTTTTAAGGGAAATGTTTTAGTTATGGAGTCTCTATATCGTATTATGGTCACTAGAAAACCTTAACTGGTCAACAAAGATTCTATATTATAAGACTAGTTACGCTAAAAGAAATATATTGTCACCTCTAAAGCGTCCTACTTAAGGAATGTTGCAGTGTTGGTTTTGTCTTAATTTTATAAAGGTTTATTGTGTTATTCTATTAATGGTCTACCTATAATATTCTTGATTCTAGCGTCAATGAATATTCAACTAATAAATGTCCAACCTTGGCATTGGTAAGTAATATTTGCAAAATGTCTAATATTCTTGACTCTAGCTCCAATAAATATTAGGGTTTAAAGTTATTGCTAATCCTAGTGCTAGTATTCCTAACTTTTATGTTAATGAATAATTCCAAGTTTATTTGAGATTCAGAAACTATATTTTTTTTATACTTGAGGTAACAACTCATTGTGAGTCTATTTACCTCAAAAAAATTTTTGTTGAATTTTCAAATGGGTTTTAAACCTACAAGAGCGACAAAAATAGGCTTTGACCTTTTTATTAAAAAAAATATATATCATTTACCATATGAAAACCCAGTTTATTTAAGAATGACGAGTTTTTGGTTTTTTGAGTATATAGACCCAAAGGTCATTTAATTTAGATCAAGATTTTACTGTGCTTAATGAACTTGTTATTAAACCCAAAAATACATGCAAAAAATATTTTTGAAAATATTCCAATAAAAAAAGTATTTTTTTTTATTTTTTAAAGTGTTAAATATGGTATTTTATTAAATGTCAAATCATGTAAAGAAAATATTTTTAGTCCTTTTTTTTGTTATGCTTGGCCATGATATAAATTAAAAAAAAGGCTGTTATTTTTTTTTCTAATATTTTTCTTTTTTTATCCATTTATCTAAGACTTGCAAAAAAATAAAAATAATGCATCACACATGCATATATCTCTTCACTAATTAACTCACACACCCTACAATCATATATATTTACAAAATTATTATCAAATATCAAATAATGATCACAACAAACACATCAAAAATCCGAAATGGACTTTTCAAAGTGTTGGAAGCAGATTGGAGCTACTAAGATCAAACAAGGAAAATGTTGGAAGTGAGCTGGTGTTACAGGAATAGTGGTGGTGTGTGGGTTTCACATGCCACCATCCACGACACTTGGTGGATTGAGTGGATCTCCTCTTCCTCTTCACATCTATACCAGAGGTGTAACTAAAAGCAACCAAAAAAGAACACAAGGACACAAAAATTCTGGTCTCTCCCTCTTTTCTCTTTTTCTCTCGACTCTGTTTCTCTCTCTACTATTTTTTGTTCTCGATCTCCTATCTCTTCTCCCACTCAGTTATTATTGTTTTCACTAATGAAGGATGGTTATGTTGGCTGAAAGTCTTGGTAGCATTGTTGGTTCAGATGAAAGAAAGGACTGATGTTTTTCCTCTTATCTATTGTCAGTCTACTTATATCGGTAGGAGGACTTGTGACTAGTAACTAACTAGCTGGAAAGTATGGTGGTCATTGCCCTTTATCTTTTTAGTGTGGTTTTGATTTTCATAGTAAGAGACACAGAGAGAGATTGGTTTGTGTGTGTTCAATGAGGTATTTTAAGGGAGATAAATATGTTTATTGAATATATATATATATAGCATTTCTCTCATTTTTTCTTGAATATATAGGAGTCTCTATGTGTGTATGGGAGTTAGTAGTGGTCTTCAGCTTGATGGTTTGTAAGGCTAGTTGTGACGGTAGGTTAGGAGCTAAGAGGTCACCAGAAAGGAAAGAAATCGAAGGGTCAGCTTTGGTGTTTTACACGAATCTGAGGGCTCTCTGTCTTTTTTAAAAGCTGAATATGAAGTTGTGTTTAGTATGCTATATTTATGGGAGTGGGGAAGAAGAGGAAAATAAAGATCAACTTTTACACACACACACACCAGCTGGTTAGGAATGGTCTACGGTTTTTTAAGTGAGTAGGAGAGAGAGTCTCTTTCTTATATTTTCTAGTATGTTATTTTTTGAGTGTGTCATCTCCATTTTTTTTGCCATGATTTTTTAGTATTTATAGGTCAAATTATTTTATCTTTTTATTTTAATTGCTTCATCCCCAAACAACTTGGTTTCACTTTGGTCCCTTATTTTCTTCCTTTATGTTTTGGTTCCTTTGCCCATTTTTGTTTTTGTTTTTTTTAATCTTAGATTTTTTTTTAAAACGATGCAAATGTTCAAATATATATATATATATTGGAATTTTTGTTGTTTCTCACTTTTTTGGATTTTTTGAAAAATATTTTGAAAAAATAGGTTAAAATCAAGTTACAACAACTACCCCTCTTTGTAATGCTTACGATATAAAGTATTATAAAAAGTACTTTTTATAGACGCTATGTAGTAATCTTGTAAAGAAAAGATTTTTTTTGGAAAGGATTTTTGAAAAATATCAAAGTTTAAGAGGAAACCTGATTAGGGAATTTTTGAATTTGAAAATTATGAGGTGATTATCCTTGTAAACCTTTGAAATTAGTCCTTTAAGAGGTGACATGCTTCTTGAAATGTTAAAAATTAGAAAACAATCATTTTTGGAGCAATCTACCTCTTAAAACATTGAAAGTTTGAAATTGATATTTATGAGGCAACCTTCCTCGAAATGTTAAAATTGGTCATTTGAGAGGTGACCTACCTTGAAACGTTAAAATTTTAAAATTGGTTATTTGTGAGGTGACATTCCTCGAAACGTTGAAATTTTAAAATTGATTATTTGAAATTAGTCATTTGAGAGGCGACTTTCCTTGAACATTGAAAATGATCATTTGAGAGGCGAACTACCTCAAAACATTCAAATTGATCATTTAAAAGGAGACCTATCTCGAAACGTTGAAACTAGTCATTTGAGAGTTGAATTTTCTTGAAATATTGAAAATGGTCATTTAAGAGGCAACCTACCTTAAAACGTTGAAATTGGTCATTTGAGAGGTGACCCACCTCAAAATGATGAAATCTTTAAGTTTAGGATTTGAAAGACTTGCATGGATTTTAAATTTGCATGAACAATTTATTTTTTAAGAAAAATTTGTAACTCTTTTCTTAGACTCAAAATCACATAAAGGCTTCACTTGTCATTTTATAGAGTGATGAACTCAAAGAATTTTTTTTTATCTTTTTCAAATGATCATTTTATAGAGTGAAAAATTCAAAGTTTTGAAAATGCTCTAGGGTTGGATGTCATGCATGCATCTTTACTTGTTTTAAAATATAGAGCCCTATTTCTCTTTAGTGATCCATCTTTTTCAATGATGGCAAGGATTGCTATTTTTCTAACTCAACCTTTTTGGTCATTCAATTCATTAGCTCACTCAAATTTTTCATATGCAAATCTTTTGCTTGGATATAAATACACAACCTGGATTTTTATAGTGATCATTACCATTTTGTTCTTAGCAAGAAATATTTGTCCTTTTGACCATTCAAAAAAGATCAATTACCTTCTTTTTTTTAATCGTGACTTTACCTCCAACCAATCTTACCTCCTAAAGGTGGTATCATAGGGGCTAGGGTCATTGCCTACTCATCGTATTGTCTTGATAGCAAATTGATACTCAACTTATAAAGAAGTTTATCAAATTATCTACCTTCATAGACTATTTTAAACAAAACTTCCCCTTAACTCCTTAAGTTATGCACATCATGTGGCAATATCCTTATCAGAGATTTTTCATTACTTGACTATCATCATCACAATAAACTTCTTTAAGCAATATTACCCCCAGCTAACCTAAATATGCATGTTCTTATAAAGACCATGAAAAGACATGCATCATCTTTTATAAAGAACTTTACAAAATCAGTCAATGAAAATTCTTCAATAAATCTATTTTCATGTTTTGAGACCACTTCATAAATTTAAGTAATTTTATCTTTATGTATCTCACAATTGAAATGAAATTGTTAAGATGTAAATTGGAAAATATTTCTTTTGGTTAAGACCTCAAGACACGTCTTTCAACACCAAAATTAAACTTTGCAGGTATTTTGTTGATAATTGACAAAGTATAGGTCGAGCAACAAATGTTAGCTCAAAACTGGCTATCCATGGCTCAAATTAATTTCCTAAAATCATAAATGTCTTGTATTTTGAATTTTTAGCCATTACATTCTAGTTACAGGTTATTTGGCCTAGCAAAATCTACTGTTAGTTTTCCTATATGTATTCTTTTTACTTACTGAGAAGTCAATAAAGTGACCTATACTATTCATGCCCATGAATTGAACTAGGACTATGTCATCGATGTATAACCATGCATCTACCATCACTGAATTAACCATAAATTATTTATTGTGTATTTTAACTATTTTAGTTGATCCATCTAGTAACTAAAAAAAAAATCTTGAAGTAAGGACGACGACATATATGTTAGCGTGTAACATATCTCATCTAAGTAAGGCGTTGTAACTCATCTTTTCTTCCATTTGTAACAACCCACAGTATCTCTGGTGCCTTCTCTAAAATATGATAAAACCAATTCTAATAATATTATGTCAGTTCTATTATGATCAATCTTGGAGATCAAGGTTAGAGATATAATACTGAGTGATACATCATTATCGACTAGAACCCTCTATATTGATACATCATTGAAATTTACTATAGTGTACTGATTAGTACTTAAAAGTGTATTTTTATCAAGGTTTTATATCATTATTTTGCACTTGAAGTATCAATAACTCCTTAATTAGAGCATGCTTTATAATAACATGTCTAATAATATAAGATACCTTTAATTTATGGTAAATGCTCATCTTAAATGCAGGTCTATCACATAAATCAAAGGATTGGTTGATGAGTTTAACTACTGAAATTGAGAAGACAAAGAAAGGGCTAAGCTTAGAAAAGAGATGTTGGTTCAGTCCAAACTGGAACACCATTCAGTTATTGGATCATAACTAGAGCTGTAGAACTTGGATTTAGGTCTGGTTTATATGTATGGAAAGCTAAGACATAGGCCTAAAACTTTCATGAGGAGCCCAAGATTTAAAAGTGTCATTTTCGAGTTCAAATGGTAGCAACAACGGAGAAGTCGAAATCTGTCCTACAACCCACACACTATTCAGTGTTTAGCCCATATCTTGAGTTCTAGAAGTCCAAATGCGCCGATTCTTCTTTTGTTGGAAAGCTGAGATAATTTTCCAAAACTTTCATGAAGATTATCTGTTCAAAAGTCTGATGTTAGCAATGATGTTTTGTTCAGACAAGAAGATAAGGATTGTCACCAAGTTAAGATGTAGTCACCCACTCAACAATTAGTCATTAAATCAATAGTTCTGACTTTTGGCCTATAAAAGGAGGTATTTGCCATGCATTTAGGCATCTTGGTTTTCAGATCAAGATCATTTCCTTACTTGCTTTCTTTCTTTGTAGTTTTAATTTTCTAGTTTTATTTCATGTTATAGTTTTCTTAATCTCTTGTTTATGCCTTTCATTTCCTTTACTATACTTATATAATTATGTTCTCATCTTGTTTATTTATATTTCTCTTATTCATAATATTCAGCTAAGTTTAATATGTCAAGGTGAAAAGGTTTCACTTATGGTGTAAGAATAAGTATAGTGTAAACTCAACATGGACTTTAATGTTTGATACTAACATGTTTTGTATTTGTTATCTTATTCACTCTTAATACTTTGCTTGTTAAATGGTTAAATTTGATTTATGTTGTATAACCCTTGGTACAATAAATATTTGATCATTTCATAACCAACTGTATGGTATAACCGACACCTGTGTTATAAAAGGAACTTGATTTGTTGTTAACATAAATTAACATCATGAATACCTGACAACATTTACAAGTATTAGCATTATTCGAATAAGAAAACTAATGTAATCATGTTAACAATTTATAATCCGATTGGAACCTTCTTTGTGTGTGATTTCCAGTTGAGTAATAAAAAGAGTTTATATTATACTTATTTGAAATACCATTAGTGGATCCTCTAACATTGACATTTGTTTTTATTGTTTAATTCTCACATTAATCTCACTTCTCAAAATTCTCTTTAACTTATTATTATTATTATTATTATTATAGTTCACCTCCCTATAGTTCGACCCTAGTCTTGTCGGGTTATTTATTACTTCGACACTTCTGCACTTGAGATAAGACATCAATCTTTTGATCGTGTCAAGTACAAAGGTTTCAAATGGTAACTTATAGACAATATTGACTTAGGAAATGCAAGACTTGAATGTTAGTCGATCATTGGTTCTAATTAGTTGATTTCAATGATATCCATATTTGTTTTTCTACATTATCTTCATATCATTATCTAAATAAAGTAGGTTGGCGAGGTTTGACTTTAAATGAGTATGGCAAAGTGAGAACTATGTTTATGGATGTAATTTTCTCATGTTTTCTTACTTCTACATCAAAATATATTTCCTCTCTTATCTTTTAAAGCACTATGTTTTTCTAGTTATTGTATTATAATTGAGAAATTTAGTTTCTTTCCTTTTTCTTTCTATTGTATATTATCATTAAGAAGAGTTTTCATACCTTTATCAACCATACCAATAATCAATAAGCCATTAATATTGACAATAATGTTGTTTATTTTCCTACTAGGTCTTTTATTTAGATGAGAGCATCTATCAAAGTCATTACATATCCTATGGGTTCATTTAAGGTCTGGATATTTCTGTTGTCCTCAACCACTGTTGGAGTTGCTTTTTTTTTTTTTATCATATATTTTCTCTTTTTGGGATGGCTTGTTTAACAATATTCTCGTATTGTTATTATTGAAGAGCTAATGTTATCTTCTTATTTTATTGTATAATAGATGATGACTTAAATCAATGTTAAGATGCTTATTGCTTTTATTCAAGCTCCTTATACATTGGACTAACACATTGGATGACTTTGTATCATTGTTATTTGACCTCTAGTTTTACTTTGACACTAGTTTTAGTCTTTATGTTTTTTTAACTTTTGGATGATTACTTTTCATAAACTTCTTCATTATTTTAATGATTATTTTATCTACTTTTCTGAAGATTTTTTCAGTAATCTATCTCCTTAATACATCATGGTATATTATAACCTCATAAGATGAAGATGATGTAGAGGTATGACCTCTATTCACTATTTTCTTCAGGGTTTTTATATCTCTTGTGATTTTGTCTTTTATAAAAATCAAACTCTGATGGGTACTATTGTTTGTCTACACAAGATATGAGAAATTTTATCTAACACTAATCGATCTTAGGTGCCTCTTGTTAGTATCTTGAATAGTGCTTAAGGTTATTTGTTAGTGGCTATTTTATTGATCTGTTTAACATTCAAAACTTGATCTTTAGCAAGGTGTATGCTTATGCACCATATCCCCTTACTAAAGTGTTTAGGCAATCTATTCTCCTAATTTAGGCTTTGGAAAACTATCTTTATTTCCATATCATTTTCAAATCTAGGAGATATTTGTTGTTTATAATAAAATTATCATCCTCTTCATCATTGAGTTTGGATGATTTCTTTCTTGGCTGATGTCTATGCCAATCGTTGTTAACTAGTTTTTTAGGCCTAAATATTTTGGTCTGTCACCAAGCTACTACTTGTTACACCTTGTACCCTAAGTCTTTCCCTTTTGGTAAAGTTATATGGTAGATAAGGCATCTATATACTTCATTATATAGCATATCCTAGATTTTTCAAACCACCTCTTTATTTATTTTTTTATGATTTATATATCTTTTCTCAATACTAGCATTTGTGACCAATTCTAACCTATGTCATAGTTGATTAAGCCATAACTTTTATAGCTCTCCCTTACAGTCATGCCGTTCTGCCTTAAAGATAGTCAATATTGTTGTTGTAATGGGGAATTGATGGTTATCCATTTTCATCTTTTTGTCTAGAAAACAAATACAACTAGCTTTTAATATCTTCTAAATATAGTTTTTCAAGACGACACAACTATTAGTTCCATGCCACTTATAATACTTATTTCCTTTAATTTGGTTAGTAGTGGGGATGATATGATTGCCAAAGAGCTTAATTTTCCCCACAAATGTCAATTGATTAAAGATTTTTCTAAGTTCTTTTTATGTTAAAATATTACTCATTTTTTTCAACCACTTTGATAGCCTATGCTACTAGATTTAATAGCCTCTCTAGGCTTTTTGAATATCACAATCTCAAATTCAATAGCCTCTCTAGGCTTTTTTTAATGTCACAATCTCAAATGATCTTCTTTCTTCTATTTCAATTATTAATATGAGTTGTTAAATGTTCTCAAACTTCTCATTTGACTTTTAATCAATTAGGGAATGCATGCTCATGGCATTGTCTAAATAGCCAATTAATATATTCCTCTGAGTGGTTTCTTGTTTCTTATTTTACCAACATCACCTTTTAAGAAACAATATCACCTATTAGGCATAGATGTCTAAGTATATGAATTCTACAAACCACTTCTTCATGTTCCACTACATCATTTCTAAAATAAGTTTAATGCACTTATGCTCTTTAATAGCTGCAATGCATTTAGTTTTTAACATCTTAAATTCAAGGACATAACTTTTAATTGACTCATTACGTCATGGACAATCCTGCCTAAGTTAACCAATATCACTTTGAGTTTTATTCTGTATAAGTGATTGTTTAAGTGAGTCTCTACCTCCTTTTAATTATTGATGAAGTTTGGTGAGATAGTAGAAAACCAATGTAAACCCCATTTTTTTTATTAGTGATGAACTAAACAACCTTAGCTTTATGAAAAGATCCGTTGCATCATTGTCATATTAGTTTGTGAATTTGGTGATGTGTTTCCTTGTTGATTGATTGTTTTCCATAGAGAATTGCTTAAAATTTGCAATCTTTATTCCTCTAGGAATTAGGTGCAACTTGTTAACCCATTTAGGATATAAGCAATTGTTACAAGTGTTACTATTCATCTAATTTCTAACCTCATCTCTCTTTCATCCAATTTCTAACCCTATCTCTCTTGGGTGTTGAGCTAATTCCACCACATGTATCTTTCCCCGTACTTGCTGATGAATAACAGTTGTTTGTTATACAAAGGGGATTCAGGTTCCCCTATTGTAAAATAGCTTATATAGCATTAAACTACCTAATAATAAGTTGTTGCATAGGATAATAGGGTTGTTGGGCCATACAATTGGCTTGTCGTTGCCTATATATTTATAGGGGAATTAGTGTATTAAAAGCTATCATGTTTAGGTTTGTTGTTGGGTTTGATATATTGACACATGTTCTCCTATATAAAGAATATTAGTTTCAAAAACCCCTACTATAATGATTATGGCTATAGAACTTTCTAGGATATGCCTTCAAATATATAAGCTTGAGGAACTCCATACTTGCATTGCCATAATTGATTATTCAATTAATCAAATATGGCATGCATAGTTCATATTAGCTACCATGATATTGTTATGGTAAGTTGTGTTTTATGCTCTTCATCTCCATTTAGGTGACTCTCGTATCAGCGTTGGAAAGGTTTAAAAGCTAATAGAAAAATACCTTTTTAAGAGCTATCGTTATTGGCTGGTTAACACTTGTCACAACTAATTATAAGCATATTATAACACTATCTAGTCCATATAAAAGGGGTGTGTGTGTGAGAGAGAGAGAGAGAGATTATGTTTGATACATAAATACACCTATATACCCATCCATAGTTGGTATTGATAACATTAAAAGAGGTGGAAACATAAACAATTGCATGTAGAACCATGCCCAAATGGAGTTCCATGTTGCAGGGGTGAGTTTGATGTTAAAGACCCCTATCATGCTACTTCTAACCCTAGCTGATCCATAAGGTTATATGGAGATGAAATATCAAGCTCCTCACAGTTAAAAAAACAAGCTCATCTATATCTCTTGTACTCATTGTTCATCAAGTGTAACAACAATGATTTTATTGTATTCTTATTTAGTGGCATATTTTTTGGTTAATGAAATAAATATTAAGTCTTTCCTATTGGGCATGCTAATATGTTGACCTAGAAAGATAATTTTTGGCTAATTAAGCTACTTGTTTTTCATTTCTTGTTTCCAACTATAACTAGAAATTGAATCATGAGCATAATCAGGTTTTAGCCTTGCAAAATCAAATAGAATATGAGGATACCAAACCTTAAACCTTAAAAAAGTTATATGTTTCATCCATCATCACATATAGAAGAAAGTAAGTGTTTAAAAAAGAAAGAAAATAAACGTGCTGGAATTTAAAAAAAGAAAGAAATTAGTGAAAGAAAGTAATAAAAACTAGAAAGAATGATAAATTATGTTGAAATTGCATGTATAAGGCTAACCCTTTTTCCTAATAGCTAGCATGGCCTATATATATTGCTACAATGCTAGAGTTCTATGCAAATACTTAAATCCAATCCTATATAGATTTATTCATATCAAATAAGAAGATTAAATGATAAATCCTAATACAAATTGAACACTATCTTATCTCCTTATTGATAACCATATAAATCCTAACTAATATATAACACTAATCAATTTAATTTATTAAGAGCTCTTACTCAGAACAGGACTAAACCTTCTAGTCGATTACACAAACTCTAGCTGGTAAAGCCGATCATTTTCTCTTAGTTGATCATGTATCTTGGTCAATTAAGGTAATATCAATAATCCTACGCCTCGAGGACCTGCTATTGACCAACAACCAAGGAAAGGATCGATATGATTGAACTAGCCTAACATTTGTGATAAATGAGGCTAGATAGTGGATGAGGCTAGATAGTGGACATATAGCAGGATGATAGCTAGATATTAGACCTATAACACAATCAATATACCATTGTCCATACCAATGGTTGATCAACTCTATCTAATTCCCAAAAGAACAAAAATTGTTGACTTTTTAGTAGTTCTCTAGGGAATACAAGTGTCAACAAGGGAACATGATGCTAAATTCACATATTTGAGTGGTGATGGTGTTGGTAATCCCTTCATAAAGGTAAGGTTGTTTGGTTGTTCATTAACCAAAACTACCTTCCATTGGTTCTCTATAATGCTCCCCAATTCAATCAATAGTTGAGAGGAAATAAAAGCACATTTTCATAAGCACTTTATAGAACAAAACAAGAGGTAACATTAGCTAACTTAACTAGAATTGTTAACGACCCAAGAAAAACCATAGGCAGCTATGTACTCCAATTTAGGACTCCCTATAGCTATAAAAGAACAGGAGTGCAACAAGTTAACTCTAGAGAGGATGCAATGAGATATTAGATAGAGGTTCATCGAAAACAAATAAATTGCTATCTATATCCTTATAAACAATGCCGCTTGGTATGAAAAAGATATTGGGAAAATGAGCAAAAAAGTGGCCATTATAGGGAACTTACCTGTTTGGCTACTTGAATGAGGTTGTAATGGCCATTCAATTATTGACTCAGATTCTAAAGAGGAGTTTGGGGAAGATCAGCAACAGCTAATCTTAGTCCCAAAACTCGAAAAGAGAAGACCATTCGAGATAGTTGTATTAAATGGCATGATCTTTCTTATAGTGTTCGATAACTTCCTAATGAAATTAATTTTGCTAATAGAGTGATGTAATTGTTTCTTATTTTATAGAGGTTGTGTTTCCATAATGGCTTTTGCTTTGTTTTTCTCCATCATACTAATGCACCAAAAATCCTAAGTTCCCCTGACATAAAAAAAATAGAATAACTATGGAGGGACTAAAATTTTACCTTGACATAAAACTCCAGGCACTATTATATATGCGCTATTTAAGAATTCAGACAAAAATCCAATGTTAATAAGACCTCTAGAATGCACAAGCAACTTACCCAGAGTAAATGAAATAATGTGCTGAAACAAAAAAATTGTTTACTGAGGTCATTCCCAGCATGCTTTGCAGATTAAAGACAGCTAATGAATGAAATTCACACATGCGCTGTACAAAGAGACAAAAGAGCGCTTGAATTAGAAAGGGAAATAAATTGAGGTTGATTGATTCATTAGCTGTTAGGTTTGATCAGAACCTAAAAAACAGACAGAAAAGCTCTATACACCTACATTTCACTACCAATATCTGGCCAGCATTGGTGACTTTTCATGCATAATATTGCTTACAAAATCAACCAACCAGAAGGGAAAGGGGTAAAAGAAACCGTTGATGGATGGGCAAACAATCTTCACAATCTTGTTCGTGCAATCACCTTCCACTGGCTTGAATGAAACATCAACTTTTCTTAGCCTAGTCTTCTAGGAAGAAATCCAGCCCCAAGTACAACAATGTTCATTTCATACACATCAGGAACTGTTAAAAGTTAAATCAAGAAGAGGGAATCAAAAGAAAGAAAATATGCTGAAAGAGAGACCTCAGAACAAAATGTTAAAGTTACCATAGCTACAATATCAATGAGAATATTACGTTAGACTAGCTATTTGAAGAGGAACAGTAGTGCAGAAGATGAAATAATAAAAAATGCAAAGCAATGTAGATGATTGAGGTCATTAACCATTCTCCAGTTTCAAGCACAGCCCCGCAAAAAATGAACCAGCATAAAACAATGCACAAAAGATGGGATTTATAATAGAAAGTACCAGTTATGGGGTTGAGGGTTTCATTGTTGAGAAACTAACATAATTAAATCCAAACCATGACCAATAAGAATGTGTCAAAATGCTTTTGTCCAAGCATCTAATTATGAAAATGTTTTTAAAATAAAAACCCTGAAATAGATTCATGAAATTCATTGCAGTTGTTACTTCGCACTTGCCATAAATAATATTTCTTCTTTTAAAATAAACAGTGCACCATTCATATTAGTAATCGTGTAAGAGATCCAGGAAACATTAAGGTGAGTGATGAGGTTGTTAAATACTTCATATTTCATAGCATTGCATCCATAATGCAATAAGAAAAAAAAAATAGGGGGGGGGGGGGGCAAAAAAAAACAGATACTGGTTTATGGAGAAAAGCCAAGTTGTTGCTAAGAAAGTGACATGGAGCAACTAAAAAGTGTCATGGAGTTTACCTAACTGCAGATTCACTAACTTCAGAGCTTGACCTCCACATCAACTCCAGCAGGAAGGTCAAGTTGCATCAATGAATCTATTGTTTGTGCAGTTGGGTACAGAATATCTATAAGACGTTGATGGGTTCGAATCTCAAAATGGAACCTTGCATCCTTGTGCACATGGGGGGATTTAAGAACACAGTAAACACGCTTCTTGGTTGGTAATGGCACAGGACCCATGGTCTTCGCATTGGTGGTCCTTGCAGCATCCATTATCTGCTTGCAGGAGTCCTCGATCAATTTGACCCAAAAAGATCTTAGCTTGATTCTAATTTTCTGCTTCGGTGCCATCTATAAGCAACATGAAGACAAAATGAAAACTCTATGCATGTGATATGAAGAGTGATTACATAGTTAAGGGAGGCCAAAATAAAAGATCATAAGGAATAAGATGAGGGTCATTCAGGCATCAATTGACCACAGATGCAAAGATATTTGAACAAGTAGGCTCACTCAAGGCGTGTATATCAAAGAAAGGCTGCCATTTGGAGCAAATCCTATAAAGTTATAACCCAGAAATAATGTTACTTCCCACCAGCCAGGAGAAACTTCATAAGCAGCCGAACAGAGGGTTGAGTTGAGAGGACATGCACTCTTACTTAGCACAAAACAATAAGTGTTATGGGTAAATATTTCAACATGGAAAACATTATGAAAACAAGCACTCTTACTAAAATTACTTTTGATTCATTGATTATTGAGGATAGAAATAAATAGGGAAATAAACTACATATCTAACTGTTGAAGTATTTTGGTATCCCAGATAGTAGTAATACAACAACAACAACACAAGCTCAGAATACCCCAAGGGACACAAGCTCATTAATTTTCTACATTCTGTGACAATATCTAAAACGATAAGGCAGGTAGAAATATATACCATGTCTGCATCTGCAGCAATGCTGACTGATTGATGACTGGGAGTCTCAGAGTCTCCAACCTACAAGATCCAGGATTAACAAGTGAATTGAGTAAAGATAATATTGATGTATTTTTTTCATCACAGGAAAGCAGAGAACTCGTTCTCTTCATAATGTAAACTTTACTTGATTGTTGAGAGTGAAAGGAGAGAGTTAGAGAGAGACCTCAAAGGTATCAGATTCAGGTCCGTCAAGGGTATCTGGAAGTGGGTCTAGAGTGGTTTGAGAATCCAAAGCTTCAGGAGCAGCAAAAACTCTACACGTTGAAAGGGAGGAGGGTTTAAGGGTAGTCTTCAAGACATTGTTGTTAAAAGAAAAACAAGAAGTCGAGAGCTTTGTTGTTTTACAAGGAAATGAAGAAGAAGTCGTAATAGAAGGGATTAACGTTGTAGTGAATGAAGATGCAGACATCATTTTTTGTTTTTTGAATCAATCTATCAAGTGGCCACTCCTCTCTCTTCTTCTTCTTCTTCTTATCTTTTTGTTGTGCTCCTGCCTGCGTGAACCCCTCTTACCTGTTTATTGGACTTGGATTATCCAATTGTTTTTCACATTTTTATAAATAATTTTGTTCTCGTCTTGGGATCCACTTAAAGCCCACACCTGATCTGGCGTGGCTGCACACCAACTTTATTCTTTCGCATGGGCTTAGCCCTTACCAAACTCATCCAGGACAGACAGCCACACACAGGTCGTCCTTCCCACGGAGGAAAGGACCTGGGATTTATTTTCTTGATTAACAACATTAATGAACACATGTTTTAATTAGGTGAAAGCAACATTGAACTACTCTTGCTATTCATGGATGATTTAAGTATGGAGTTTAATATTTTACACGCATGAAAAGAGATTATATGATACTCAAGCCAATGAAGCTCTATCTTGAAGATTGTTTTCTGAAGTGGAAAAGAAAGGAGCTTCCAAGTGATCAATACCTTTAGCTTAATTTTTACGCAATAAGTCATAAAATGGATTAATATGCTTGAAGATAACAATGACTAGAAGGATCATATTTAAAAAGAAATAATATGGAGAATCATGAATACATATGAGAGTCATATAAACCTAGTTGGGTAGGGAAATATTTTGAAAAATTTAAGGAACAACCAAATAATGTTGATATCAGCCAAGTAAAACCCAAGTAAACCCAAAACAAGGCTATTAAAATCCAAAATCAGACTATTGATTTTTTGCATGATTTTTTCTATTTTAAAAAGATTGTGTGCTATGCATGCTTCCATTCAAGGGTTTGTGACTAATTTTCTAATGCTTTTATTTCTTTCTAAATACCCATTATTTCTATGCATTTTAACTTGAGAAGTAAGCAAGAACACGTGAAGGAAAGCTAGAAAAATACTTGAATATACATTATCATTTTTGTATATTGTGTTATTGTCTTATAAATTTTAATTGGTTTGCTCTTTAAGTGAGCAAATTATTTGGGTTACTTAGTTTTCTATGTAAAAAAAAAAATGTTATGGAGGTGTGAGTGCTACCATATTAATAGGATTACTAAAGATTTACATGGTCGTTAATTTTATTATTATGCATGCTTAACATGTGTTAGCTAGTTTTATATTTATGTAAGTGTTGTTTTTACTATATCAAGGTCTATTAACCGTCTCTCTAGGCTTAGTTTTTGTGAGCATGTGTTGATATAAATTCTTACAAAAATAGCCTGATTTCAAAAAGTTTACTATGTCATTCAAATTAACACAAGGACCAATTGATTAATTAAAACCAATTTTCATCATCATTGTTGTTAAGTTCTTTCTCAAACTATTAGATTCAACTCCTACATTTATTATAATGTGAAAATAATGTTGTATTTATGTTTATTATGTTATTAATGAAGTACTAATTTCATTATAAAAAAAAGTTGACTAATAGATTCTGCTAAACTCTTTAGAGGTCATTAAATATCTTTTAAATACTAAAATATCATTTTTTTTTTCATTACAATTAACATATAACAAGCTTTTCTAATACCTAAACCATATGGTTTTTTATTGATACCTCTTAAATCGCATTTCATCGATTTTTTAAAATATACAAAATAATTATATAACATTTCATCGATTTTGAGTTACACTAATATCCTTTTAAATATACAAAAAACATGAACATGAACATTGATTAGAAAATAATTATAGATTTGGATTTATATTATCTAACCTTTGTTTGGTTTATTACACGGAGTCATGTAATTTTTTTAGTTTGTATCTATTGGAAGTTGGTTCAAGAATTTATGTCAAAACATAGTAACACTACCTATAACTTCATTAATAAGTGATGACATGGGATCTCTATGATTGAGATACATGAAAAAAAAAAGTATTATTGTAAATAGCTTGAAAATGAGAAACTAAGAAATATAGAGCAGAAGAAATTATGATCAGTAGTTACTACTATAATGAACAAGTCTCTTTTTATTTTATTAGAATTGATTATCATGATTGTAATCTTTACTTGAGTTTTATGCAAATTTTATTGACTTTATACTATTTTTAGTATTAATGAAATTATATTTTCTTATAAAAAAATATTTTAATTAAGTTCTGGTAATAATTTTTTAAAATCATAAAGTTTTTCTATTAACTTCTTGGCCTAAAAGTTTTTTTAGAGATTAAAAAGTAATATCCATGTATTTATTATTATTATTATTAATTCACATGCTTCTTGATAACAAAAAGCTTATAGTACCTATTTGAAAAAAAAATATTTACAAGAAAAAAGAATGATATTTTCACCTTTATAATCATTTTTCTTAACTTTATAATGATAGCATTGTATAAGAAAAAATAAGTTATAATAATAAATTAGTTTGTCAATCAAAAACTTAGAGATTCATAAAATTATTATCATTTTGTTTTAAGCAAACTAAAATAACAGTGATGGCTAAGGCAGATAATGCATCATTCACGAAACTCATATTCTGACTACTATAGTGGTGGTAAAAAATCAGGATCTAATTTCTTAGACCTTAAAAACTCATTTTCAAACCATTGTTTCATATGAAAACACCTAAAAAACACTATAAATGCCTTAAAAAACTTGTTTGTGATATTAAACTTGAAAAAAATTGATCCAAAACGCAAAGTCAATCTGAACGGAAAAAACTTCATTGGACTCAATCTATTTTTTTAAGTAAGATAATGGACAAAGAAAACCTCAATGGAACTTCCCTCATTAAAATGAGTCAGTTGACACCAAAAAATGACCTTTTTCATTGTCAAAATCTTGGTCAACCAACTTTCTCTCTCTTTCATCGCTTTTCAGTGACTTTTTCTCTCCTCTCTCAAACTAAGAAATCAAAATGGAAACAAAATAAAATCTTGAACCAAAATATTTGACCCTAAAATAAAAGGACCAAAAAAGAGCTTTGATAAAACCCCATGAAAAATTTAGCAAAAAAGTGAAGGGATCGATTTTCTTATAATAGGGTTTTTCAATTTTGGTCCCTTAACTTTCAATCTTGTAAAAAAATAAAATCAAATAGAATTTTACAAAATCAAGAACCAACTAAATGAAAGGACATTTTGTCGAGACTATGATAGTTTCATAAAAAGCAATAAGGAATAAATCACAAAGACTAATTCACAATAAACACATTATTAAAGGATTAAGTATAAAAATAAAACTAGAGGACAAAAAAAAAAAACATTCTTCTAGTGAACAATGCTCTTTGTGGAGAGCTAGAGGAAAAACACCAAAACATTTAGGTGTTTTGTTAATGAGATAATATTTATAGATGATGGTTGAAAAGGACTAGCTATAGTAAAATATTCTTCAAGTGGTTATTCAGAAACAAAGTAATACTCCTAATTTTCTTTAAACAAAACTAAGTTATAAAAGAAAAACCAGAACTTCCTATTCAAATACAATATTTCTTCATTTTAAAAACTTGAACAATAATTTTCTAAATTTGTACCGAGTTTTAAAAAACACATTTTAAAGGTTCTTTATAGTTGTTGTTTAAAAATGTTCCATTCTTTTTCAAATAAAAAAAAAAAGACAACGTGAAAAATATAATTTTTTTACCAAGCACTTTTTAGCAATATTATCATATCAAGTTATTGTCATAAATTTAATTTTTATTATAAATCTTTTTTTTAGTTAACAATATAACTTTTTCATGATAATTTTTAATTAAATTAAAATAAAATAAATATTCTTTAATTGGATTATCACAAATATAAGATATGAAGATGCATATTATAAATTATACTTTTGATTTTTTTATGAAAATAATTGTAATCTTGATATATTTTTAATTTTTTCATGAAAAATATATCTTCCATCTCAACAAATGAACATGTTTCCTAGTTTTTTATTGGAAAAGAAAAAGAAAACTAAAACTAAAACTAAAAGGACAAATAGTTTTCAATTAATGAATAGAACTTACTGTTTTTGTAAATATATTCGTTGTGGTCCTTGGATTTTCCATGTCTGGGTCTTAAACTTTATTTGTTTTAAAAATTTATCCCTAGATGTAGAGGTATGAGAAGGAATCAAGGAAAGACAAAAATTTGATGAAATCTATTCCGACCTAGTAATCCAACAATCCTAGTGTCCATTTATTCATCCTTATATAGAGAATTTGTTGACAATAGCTCCAACTTTCTAAGTGATAGAAAAAGAGATCACTTAGAAAATAATGGGTTTTTTTAATTTATTTTTTAAAAGTTTTAGGATGACTTAAGATTATTTTGAGGTTAGGAAATAGTTTTACATGCTCTTCGATTAACCTTGAAGTGTTTTTAGATAAAAAAAAATGGTTAAAGGATACGTTTTATCCTTATGCTCTTGTTTTTTATGGATATGTTATTGCATAATTTTTTTATGGATTCTATTTTTTGTATTATAAGTGTCATGACCCAACTTTTACACCTCTTAAAAACAACAAAAAAATTTATATCAAAATATTTTGCAGACAAAACTTGATAGATTTTTTTTAAAAAAAAAAACTGTGAAAAAATAATCAAAATACAAAAAAATCACAAAAAATAAAAGAAAGAAAGAAAAAAACACAATTAGGGGTAAAACTAGACAAATAATGAATTTTTTTAAAAAGCAAGAACTAAGCTAGAGCATATACAAGAAGGTTAGAAATAATTTTGAGATCAATCAAGCACTCAATTGAAGATTAAAAAATTACAATTTAGAGTTAATTTTACCTAAAATAAAAGAATTAAAAGACCAAGGACTAAAGTGAAAAAGGACACTAAAACTTGGTAGGCATTATTAATTCAATCAAGGGTGTAAATGAAGAGAAAATTGAGACTTAGGGTCAATTTGACCGAAATACACAAATTGAAAAGCCAATGACTAAATTGTAAAATACATCAATATTGAGAGACTGTTTTGAATGTAATCAGGGGTTAAATTGAAAGAAATATTGGGAAAAAATTAAAATTGATAAAAAAATAAAGAAATTAAAAGTTTAAGGACCAATTTGGAAAAAAGAAAAAAAAAAGAAAATAAGCTTTAGTGAAAAAATGTGTTTCACCAAAAACAAAACTTCAAAAAAAAATATAAACCAAAAAACAACATCATTTTTGTTATCTTCTTCCCCTTTTCCTGGCGTGACCAGACCTATCATGTATTAAGTTTCTTTTTTCCCCCAACTTTGGCTGAACTTTGGACACACCATTATCTCTCTCTCTCTCTCATGCGTCCCATAAATGAAAATAGGCATACCCCTCACTTCACTCGAATATGTACTTCACCCTTAACAAAAACTAGTTGCATTGCCCCTCTAAAATGGCTTAAAAAACTTGTCAAAGTAACAAATCTGAGCATGTTTACAAAATTTACATCAATGGTGAAGGGTCAAGATCAATCCAAGAAAATCAAGATACATGATTGCTCCACCTATAAATATTCTAAGATCCCCTGCCTATAAATAGAGGGCCAGAGCAAGAAAGAGGGGATAAGTCTAGAGAGAGAAAAGGTTGAATTAGAGAGAGAGAAGGAAAAAAGAGTTTAAGCTAAGAGTAAGCCAAAGAGTAAGAAGAAGGAGGAGGAGGAGAAGAAAATAAAGAAAAAAGAAGAAGAAAAAGAGATAAAAATCACCCTAAGACCATAAAAGCCCAAATAGGGTGAAAAAAATAGATAAATGGACAAGTTAAACTCACCAACAATATATTGTTAAATGGATTGAAGAAGAAAATGGAAGGAGTTAAGGGTGAATGGGCTATGTTGTTAGATAAGACTTTATAGGCATACTGAACAACTCAGAAATCTTTTACCGGTGAAACACATTTCCTCCTGAATTATGGAACAAAAGCAATGATTACAACATCAATAGGATGCCTCAGCCATAAGGTATTACATTTCTCAACCAACACCAATGACCAAAGATTGATGTCAAACTTGGACTTACTTGAAGAAGTTAGAATCAGTTCTGTAATGAAGAATAAGGTATTTTAAAGTCAAGCTACTCAGTACCATAATGTTAAAGTGAAGAATAAAAAATTTAAAGTGGAAGATTGGATATTAAGGAAATTAGAAACTACGAGTAGTGTTGGAGAAAGAAGGAAATTGACACCAAAATACGATAGACCATTTAAGGTGATTAGAGTAATCAAGTCTAATACTTGTCACTTACAAGATGAAAAAGAAAAGAATCTTTCACATGCATGTCATTCTAACCTCTTAAAAATATACTTTAATTGAAGTTTCTAATGTTGTCTCTACATCTTTAGGATCTCTAATCAAATATATCTCTAAAGTTTATTCTTCATGTATAAAACTTAATGAAGTAGTTATTCTTTATTTTTCTCGTATTTATCTCTCCAAGTTAATTTTCACTATAAAGTGAATTTACCTTCAATTATCTCCATATATTTTCTCCAAAGTTTATATATCCAATTAATTTCTCCAAAATAAGATTGGAATAATTCTCCATTAATATCTCCATATTATTGTTGCCAAGGTTTGCCTATTTGGTTATTTTCTCTAAAGATTGATTAAATCTCCATGGCAATCTCCACACCTCTTTATTATTTTCTTGAGGATTTATTTCTTCGTGTTTGAATTCTAAGTAAGAAAAAACAGTTTGGGTAGTGAGTTGGGTTGTGGTTGGTTCGACCAAACTTTCCTTTAGTTTGGTCTGGAGGTTGATTGAATCAAATTAGACATGTAGTTCGATCGGAACAAACTATAGGTAGTCTTGTCAAACTAAATACACAAACCAAACTAAAAAAAAACATTTCAGAGTTATTTAACCAATATGTTATGAAATAAACAAGAAAAGTCGACATTAATGCTTTGAGACCTATTATGGAAATGAAGATCTCTAATCATGTCAACCAATTTATCCTCTAATATTGTTTTTAATACTAGAATGGTGCTATAAATAGTCTCCAATTCAGAGTTATTTAACCCAATAATTGTCAAAGAGAACATTCTCCTTGTAATCATGTCACCTCACTTTAAACATGTGCTAGTTCATTTTATACACTAATTAATGTACTATAAACATTAAATGATATTTTTTTAAACTCCTCAATTTTATTTTTGTAGCCAACCATTTTTTGCTTAGATTCCACTATGGTAGCCCGAAGAGTGGTAAACTCTACATAAAAAATATCTCTTTTTGTGCACAAGGAGCAATATGTTGATTGTAATTCATGAAGACCCTCCTCTACTTGAGCCTTCTTTTCCTAGCAAGTAGTAATCTTTTAACGAGCTTGTATCAAAGAATTAGTTATCTACTTATGCTCTCCTTCCCATCTTCAGATAGCTAATGCTTGTCGTTATAAAATCTAGGAAAAATATTTTGTTAGCAATGATAACAATCATAAAGGCTTATGATAAAAGACCAACAATCTTTTACTCATATTAAAAGTATAATTCAGGTTATAGGATAACAGGTTAGACATGCTACCTCTTCCAAACCGTTGGATATCTCGATGAAATTATGTTATTCTAACAATATATATATATATATATATATATATATATATATATATATATATATATATATATATATATATATGGCCATAATGATCAACAAATGAATTATTATTACTGTTGTTACCCAATTTTTTACTCAATTTTTGAAAAAAAAATAAAAAATAGCAAAAAACAACAAAAATCCAAAAAATACATTTGTGACGTCTTTGTGTCACTTGCAACGTCTTTTTCCTATGCGTTTGGTTGTTAGCGCACTTTTTAAGTCGACATTGAAGTTACTCTTTTAAAAAAAAATTAAAATACAAAAAATAAAAAAAAATCAAAATATATAAGGGACCAAATACAAAAAGAAAGAAGCTGAGGGACCAATTTGTTTTTGGATTGCTTGATCACCAAGTTTGCTTGGGGATAAAAAAAAAAGAAAAAATACAAAAATTTAAACCTAATTAACCTAAACTGGCCCCCTCCCCCCTGGTTTTCTCTCATCTTCTATATTAAAACTACCCAACACCCCTCCTTTCGCTTTGGCTGAACCCCCATGAGCTCCCCTCCATCTTCTCTACTCTTGCTAGAAAATAGTTTTTTCACCATCTTTCGAACAGGTCTCAATCTTCACCAAATAGCCTTTATTTTCCTTTCATCTTCAACCTTCAACCTTTAGCCCTTTCATCTCCCTCATCTCCAACGCACCAACCTGAACTTTCCTTTTCGATCTACCACCAGCCTCCAGCAGCCCCACAGACCCCTTACTTCTTCTTTTTTCTCCTTCATACCATCAACACCGTTGAACCAAGAAAACAGCCTCGACCATTTTTAGCCTTTTCATCTCCAGCAACCCCTACACACAGAAAAAAAAAAAACCATCTAACCCATTTTCCCCAACAAATCCTCCGTTCATTAACTTTTCCTCTCTACCCCATTACACCCAAAACAGCCACCACACAGGTCACGACACTTCACTCTCCTCTCAGACCATCTTCTTCAGGTAAACACACAGCAACCTCCACATACAGAAAAAACCTTAAGCCTTCAGACCCATTCCCCCGATAAAGCCTCACACTCATCTTCTCTCCTTCAAACACCAGCAGATCCATCACCTCTCCCTGTTCAAACCAACAACCCACCGGTCAGACACTACACAGATAAACCTCTCATCTCCTTCCCTGAACCATCCTCCATTCTCACTGCCACTGTTCCACCACAACTCAACCAACACCACCAAATCTATCTCAGCCATTCTTCTTCCATTGAAGATCCACCATTTCCAACCATGTTGACAACGGCAGCAGAGCTTCAACCAATCGCTCCCTCACTCACAGGAGACCACGACCACCAAAGTAAAGGTTTTCCTTTACAACAGAACTGTGTATTGAGGAGAAGAAAAGGTAAACTGAGAATAGATCCTAAAAATAAAAATACAAATGAATCGACTGGCTTGTATGTTTTTTCATCTTTTACAGGTGACAATGACCATCATCGTCAGTATAGAAAGAGAGGAAATGAGGAGATCTTTTAAGTCCACTTGATTTTCCAGTTCACAGGAGACAACGCATGGAATTCACATGTCAATAGAAATGGTGGCGCGTGGAAAAGACGTGTTGTCATTGTTCTTACAACCCAAAATTTTCTAGCTCTATTCTCGAGTTCAAGCAACTTTTTCCAGATAATGTTTTTATCTTTGTAAGGTCCTTTTTGTAATTTTTAAATGTTGATGTGTGTATTTAAATTATGGTTAGACTTTAAATTTTTATTATGTTTAAAACATGTAAATTGTGGGGTGTGTGAGCAAAAATAATAATAAAAAAAAGTGTGTGTTTGTATTTTCTTATATGTTCAATATTTCAATAAATCATCATTTTTAAATTCATGAGAATTAATGATTAAAAATCTTGGTATAGAATGTTGGACCTACAAATGAGAATGATATTTGAAATATCGGAGTTGACTAGAAAATTTTCAAAGTTATTCTAAATGTTCACCAATTTTAATGGGAAATTTTTTCATTGTAATACATAAATTACGAAGAACTTTTTCCTAAGAATTTATTTGGGTACACGAGTCCATTATAAATTCTTAAACACCGGATTTATTTATACGAGTAAATCTTAATTATAAACCACAGATAGACTACCGATCAGAAAACTATCAAAACCTCTAAATTACATCAAACCACAAAATAACTTATCTTAGATAGGATGCGCTAAGGGTATTAATACCTTCCTTAGCCACAATTAGTCTCTTATCCTCGAATCTCTGACAAGACCAGTATATCTGAGTTTCCTAGCAACCTTAAACCAAACAACTAGGTGGCGACTCCAAACGACCCCTCCGACCCAGTGCATCCACATGTGACAATTCCCAAACAGCAAAGTCATGACGTATCTCTCTCTGTCAGTGTATATCACTTCTTTAGGAGGTTGGAATCCTATTAACGAAGGTTCATCAGGCATGGAGCCATAACCACTAATAGTCATCTGATTCATAAAAATTTGTGTGAAAGAAAGATGAAACCATAAAAAAAGAGGAATAAAAGAAGAAATGTCAACAGTTGGGCCATCACTTTAACTTATATCATTAGGGATGTTGATAGGGATTGACAAAGTAGTCACATAACTTATAACAACAGGATTCTAGGCAATAACATGTGCAGGGCTTGGCAACGGACTAAGTGAGGGTGTCATTGTCATGGGACAACTAGCATCTACAAGCTTGAAATTCATAGCCAGGGAACTACATCTTTTCTTGCTCCTCAAACATAGAGCATACCTATTCCTCGTTGTTCTTATGTCAAGTTCAGAGTCTATTTCACCACTTTCTAGATGAGTTTCACCTAATTCCTCTACTTCGAGTTTTTCTACAACCTTTACCTTCTCTTGTGAGTTTTTTCTTTTCAGATTCTTTTTCTTGAGACTCTTCCTACTTCTTTTCAGGGGACGATGTGATGATAATGATGATGATGATGATGATAATGAGGTTTTTTAGGCTTGTTTTTTCTGATTATTTATTTTTTTCAAAGAGTGGAGTCCACTAGCATACAACATAGACAAATATCAGTATAACACTTATGCATCATGAGATTCTAAAAAAATGACAAAATATCTCTCGTACCATATATGTTGTCTAATAGAGAATACCCTTCTGCCAACCAAAGAAGGTAATGTTGACAATTGTCAATAACATTTCAGAACATCTTTTCCTTATTTGGACTTAAATGAAGAACAATATTATCTACAACACAATCTCTAGAATAGAGAACATCCCCTGCACTATTTTAATAGAGGTAATAGAACCACTATAACATATTATAATCCAATCACTCCTCCAATTTTATACTGAGAGTGTTATCTTTCAAGAGATTTGGTGTTCTTCTCTTAGAAAAAGTGTAAAACCATGCTATACCCTTTTTAGTTTCAGGAGAACTAGATAGACTATAACAATATTTAAATAGGTCAACAATAGGATTTTAACCTTTAAGTCTTAGGTATCTGTTAAAAGTTGCTACAGTCATCCACCTAATTAGGTGTAACTAACCTCCAAATATGTTATAATAAAAAAATATGTCTCTAACAAAACCATACAAGGAAAAGATATACACCAACCTAAACATGCATATGAGAGTTGTGATCTCAAAATTTCAAGTTGTTGACTCTAGTTTTCTACTTAGTCTTCCACAGATAAGTGGAGTCCTACCATTATACCCTGGCATCATGTTAAGTGTTAGATGATTAATAGCTCTATTGGCTACAACACATCTACAAGGGTCATGGGGTTGAGGTGGATTAGATGTAAGCATAGGATTTTGATACACCCCATAAGACAATCTAGCCCTCTTGTTCCCACAACAAATGTACTAGCTCTAGAGTCATTATAAAATGAGTAAGTTTCCTCACATCTGTCTTTACTTATAAAATATTCACCACAAGGAATTCGAAAGAAAGAAGAATAATGTATTGAAATGGAGAAGAAGAAATGATTATTTATAGAGTGATTCTACCAACAACATTAAAGTAATTTGGCGTGCCCACGTGAAACAGTGATACATTTACCAAGATTCTTAAGATAATTGTCATCGGTCATGGTAGAATAAGTTCTTTAGCTTTATCACATACACAACCATGTGAAAGATGAAAGATGTTCAATGATTCCTGACATTGATACATCTTTAATTTCCAGCAATGTGATTCATGAAATAGTTATCATTGTCATGGTGGACCAAGTTCTCCAACCCTATTACATACATAACAATATGAAAGATGTCCAATGATTCCTGACATGGATATAGGTTTTAATTCCCACCAATATCGGTCATAATATCACCAACATTCCTTGTATATATCATTCAATTTCTCCATTGCATATGGCTTTATGATAAAGTTAATTTTTAACAACACTCAAAATTTACTTTGGAGGGCAATTGATGATGATAAGATATTCGGTTGGGCCTAGCCCAATAGAATCACCCAACCCCCAACCGAGTTCTTTTTCTTTTCTCCTTTCCTTCCTCTCCTTTTAATCACAAGCTACAAGTCTATGATAACTCTACTTGCATCTATAATAGAGGAATAAGGTTGCCACCTTAGGTCAAAAGATTTTTTCTAGATATTTATCTATGTTTTTTCATGTTTTTTTTAATATAAAATGTTAAGTTTTAACAATAAGAAAGGGATTCTCTCTCAAGACAAGACATAGAAAAATATCAATCTCTCTCTCTCTCTCTCTCTCTCTCTCTCTCTCTCTATATATATATATATATATATATATATATATATATATATATATATATATATATTCACTTTTTTCCATTATCAATACCTAAAAACCTTAAATTGATTTTGGTATTGGAGGGTTTTTTACATGTAACAATCATCCTTAAAGGAAGCTCGGATTTGGTGCAGTGGGTTTCAAGCTTTTTCAGTTTGTTTCCATGCTTTGCAAAATAAGGTGCCTATTTTTTGCAATTTATGACTTTAGTGATTCAGGTTTTTTAAATTTTTTCTTGCCTTCATCAATAATATTAAGATCGTTGATGCATTGCAGAAATAGTGATTATTTAGCATTGTTTATGGGCTTTTGAAAATAATCTAAGAGGCTGATATTGTTTTTTCAATCCTTCTATAGCGAAAGTTGCTCTCTCTACAATCATTTCATAGGCAACTTTCTGATCAACCCCTCTAGCAACTCTTCATTTTTTGCATGAACTTGGGTATTTTAATTTGCTAAAACATGTATGATGAGATTTGGTGTATATTTGTTTTTGCTGATACGTTTGATTTTAGTAGTAGAACCCACCACTAAAAGCAAAAAAACATTGCAATAAAAGTATGAATTTGTTGCTTTTGCTCTTGTGTTTTTTACTGTGACAGGTTGTACTTCACGCAAACACAAAAATAAAAGCAAAAACAAACACACCCTTAATTACCAATGCTATTGTATATATACGCTTTTAGCTTGGCATAGAACATGCTAAAAAACAATGTGTTCTTGACGAGACTTGCATTATTTCTCTATCTTTACAATGTGTCCTAAATCTGTTGAGGTTCTATGCTTTTTTTTATTCAAATTGATTGTCACTTAAAATGGACTTGTCGGGTTGGTCACAAACTTGAAATGTAGTCTACAACGTACCATTGACAGAGTATCTAGCATAAACTAAACCTCTTCTCATTTTCATGTTCTTCTGTAAACAATCATGTCTCTTACATGAAAAAACGATAATTTTTTATGGATTTAAAATATTTAAAAGTGTTGTTATAAAAATCACATGAAATAATGAATTTTTTCATTATTTTTCATCATAATTTTAAATTTATTTTAAAATCATAAAAAAGAAGTTAATGACTACAATTATTGTTATTAGCTTCTAAAGGTTTCTCGATTAATATAGAAATTTACACTTGTCATTTTGTGTAGTGAAGGAACTGCACACAACAACAAAGCTTAGGAGGCCTCAAGCGTTCAAGAACACGTACCCTTGTTATTACTAGGGACATGCATTGCCGAGTAGAGGAAACCAATAAGGGGGCGAAATTCCACATTTGTTTTCATATTTGCTGGTCGATCTTTCCCATTCTATTCATTCAATTTGAACTTTAAATTGCTACTGAACCCTTCAAACAAGTGATTCTCACGATTGCTATGGAGAACAAGAGGAAATTTGAATTTGGATATGGCTGCTCCAAAAGATACAAAAAGACACCAAGTCGTAGGAAACATGGCTGCTCCAAAAAGTCCCTGTATCCCATATCAAGACCATATAAGATACAGATACGTGATACGTATCAAATTGGTGAGAATACAACAAAAATAAAATAAAAAATTAAGATATACAGGATAGGATACAGCTAGAACTAGATAATTATCTAAGCTATGCTACGGGGTCAAATTAAATTTTTGTTAAGCATTGAAAAAAATTCAAGCATTGTTAACATGTTTTCTAGAAAAAAAAAATCCTTGAAGGTTGACCTAATATGAAATGGTTGACTTTGCAGATCCAAAAATAACTCAAACAAATGGTAAATATGTAGTTTGATTAAAAAAACATCAAGACTATCTTTTTTATATATATATTGAAATGACAACATATTAGACTACTTAGATTTACTCGAATCAACTCATATTAACTTACCAAATCTCCAACCTAAGTTATGAGACCCTAATAACATTATAGAAAACAAATAAAAAAAAATATTAAGTTCTATTTTTAATCAACTCAATATTAAAGGATGTAATTGAAAACAAAATTCAATTATAAAAATGAGTCAAGTCAACTTGGGTTATCCTGTCAAACCTAAGTTATTAGACCGGGATAACAGCATAGGAAGAAAAATAAAACAAATTATGAAGCTTAATTTTCAATCAACTCAATGTTGAATGATGAAATTGGAGAAAAAAATCAATTAAAAAAGAAATAAAAAAAACCACCCAAGTTAACTGACCAAGCCTGTGACCCAAGTCATAAGGCTGAGATAACCTCGTAGAAATCAAACCGAAATAAATTATAAAGTCTAATTCTCAATCAACCTAATATTAAAGGATAAAATTGAAATAAAAAAATCAAATTAAAAAAAAAAACTGGAGGCAACTAGGCTAACCTGCGACCCAAGTCATGAGATTGTAATAACCCATAGAAAGTAAATAAAAAAAATTGTGAAGCATAATTCTCAACCAAACCAACCCAGTGTTGAATGATTAAATTGAAAAAAAATTAATTAAAAAAAAACATTCTGAGTCAACCTAAATTAACTTATCAAACTTGGATCATGAGACTAAGATAAGAAAGGAAATAAATTACAAAGTCAAATTCTCAACCGACATAATATTGAAAGATGTAATTGAAAAAAAATCAATTAAAAAAAAACAAAAAACATTTGAGCCAACCCGGCTAAACCACAAAACTTGCGACACGAGTGATGTGATCGTAATAACCTCATAGCAAACAAATAAAAAAAATACAGCAAAGTTCTCAACCAACACAATGTTAAAGAATAAAGTTGAGAAAAAAATCAATTAAAAAAATAAATAACTTGAGTCAATCCGAGTTAACTTGTCAAACTCAAGTCCTTGTACTAAAATAATTCTATATAAAATAAATTATAAAGTTCAATACTCATTAAATATAATATTAAATGATAAAATCATATAAAAAATCTTTTAAAACATAATTATAAAATTTGGCATTTCACTTTTCATTACTACAGTGAAATTCCAAGGCATTTCAGTATAGGTTAATTAATGAGCTGCGATTTCCATAGGCCAAATGTTACTGCTACGGCATAAATTTCATCAATTATCTTTTTTTTAATGTTTTTTTTTTTTTTGAATGTTCTTAGATTAGATTAATTTGTGTTTCAGAATTATAACTCTCTCTCTCTCTCTCTTCTAAAAAATTGTTATTTAACTATATAATTATAAAAATAGACGGTGATAAAATTAAACACCAACCCAATACCAAGATATTTTTTTAAGATTGCGATAACCCTATAGAAAGCGAAACTAAACCACTTATGAAGATGAATTTTCAATTAACCTAATATCTATAGATGAAAAAAAAAAAAAAACTCATCAGACCTGCGAATCATGTCAACCAGCCAAACTGTGAACAGATCCATTGACTTTATAAAGTTTAATAACATTGTTTTTTTCCGAAACAATTTTTTTTTTAACTATACAGGAAAAAAATAAACGATAACAAAGTCAAGTTCAATTAAAAAAAAAACATCACATCAAACCTGTAAACCGGGACAACTTGGATTACTCTAGCAAACCCGTAAACCACTTTAACCCTATAAAAAGGCAAAATAAAAAGAAATAAATTGCGAAACTCAATTCTCAATCACCTCAATATTGAAAAATAAAATAAACAAAAACAAAATTTGAAACAATAATAATAACAAAAATTTTAAAAAAGAAAAAGAAAAAAAATAATATATTATAAATTACAATTATAATCCACAGTGTAATATGTTGGTGAACATATTATAATTCACAGTGCAATAAATATAGATGAATAGTAATTTCTCCACAGCCTTTAGTTTTCTGTTAATATGTCATATATTCAGCATAATAACATGCAGCGAGGATTAAATTCATAATTCTTTTTAATAAAAAGAGATCCAAATACAGTTTTATGTTTTTATGAGTTGAGAGAATTAAACATTTAACTAAACACAACTTCACTTCACATTTTTTAATTTTTTATTTATAATTTTTAAAAAGTCTTATAATAATGAGAATTAATATATATTTTTATATAAGAGTTATTTGAAGGAAAAACATAAGCGCCATAATTCTCTTATCTAAGTTTTTACCACAATACATGATATCATTATTTATAGGTAAAAAAACATATTTCATTTTTTCATTAATTGCATATTAAAAGAAGATGAGCAGCACTAATTAAATTTGAAGAGAAAAAAATGAAATTGTGATTGATCCTTTCATAATTATTGTATTCATTTTCAAGATAATTTAATATCTAGACATTCAAATTTATTAACTTTAAATAAGATATAAATAGCATGATATCTATTCTTTTATTTCACTTTTTTTTTTAATTTAACGTACAATCCATTATATTGAATATGGCAGTGTTGATTTTTATTTACTTTCAAAATGTTCCATTTTTGTATAATATATAAAATAATTAAAAAAATAACATATCTCTAACATATCATATCTTAAATTTTTATGTACCCGTTGACTTTTTTGAAAAATAAAATTGCTTTTATTATTTAAAAAATAGGTCAAACAAGTTAACTCTCTCGACCTATGACCTAAATCTTGTATCGGGTTGATTCTCGAATCGGGTTTTAAAATTTTAACAATAATCATTTTTATCCATACGTTAACTCGAGTCAACCAACAATAACCACTTTTATCTATATATGTACTTGATTCAACCCATGTTGACTCTCTCGACCTGTGACTTGAGTCTTACCCAAGTCAACCCCCGAGTTGGATTTTTAAAGATATGATAATAACAATTTTTATTCTTACATTGACTCTTCTGATCCGTGACCCGAGCTTTGCCTTGGTTTAACCTCAAATTAAGTTTTAAAACTATGATAATAACCATTTTTATTCTTACGCAAACTCGAGTTAACATGACCCATGACCCGGGCTTTGCCCTAGATCAACCCTCGAGTTGGGTTTTAAAACTATAATAATAACCGTTTTTATCCTTACATGTCTTAGATGAACAATTTTGAAATTGAGAGTTTTTTACAATGATATTATAGGAATAAAAAATAATAAATATTGTCTCTGAAAACATTTTTTTTCTATAACTCCTATTTTAAAAATACAGAAATTCAAACCAAAATTGTTCTAAACATATTTATTTTTATCTTTTTAACCAAACAAATTTATATTGTTTGGTTAAGTGTAATTGCAAAGACTGCAAAGTGTTGCAGCCACTATCCTACAAGGTAATTTACCTTTTTTAATGGATAAATTACATTTAAACAACCTATTGTTTGAGATTGTTCATATATTTCAGCGGGCCTCCTATATTATGCTATGTCATTTCACTTATCACCCTATACTTTGATTTCATTTACCAGCATTATTCTTTAGGGGTGAGCACTGTCTGGTTTAACCTGAAAACCTGTACTGTGCCGAATTCAAAATACCAATCAATTTGGATTCTAATATAATTAATGTGCAAAAAACTGAACCTAAAATTAATTTGGTTTTTTCAAGTTTGGTTTGGTTGAATACAAAGCTCCACAAACAAACTCTAATATTTTCCTGATTTAATTAGTTGTAACATCAGGTAATCCAGTTAAATTTATAAGTAGGGCAGGAGTCATAAATATTTGGAAGAGCTGCTTTCATCCCTCCACTTTCCCACTTTTTTCTTATCGCTTTAAATGTTCTTAACCAAACTCTATGGTAAGGGGAAAAGAAATGATTTTCCTTTCTTTCTGTGTTTTTTTTTTTTTGGTGGATATGGTCTTCATCTCTTATATGATATTGTCAAACTAATCTTGTGTTTATTTGGACATAAATGGAGGAATGATCCACTTGAAATGTTCTCACTCATTGGTTAGGTGCTTTCAAATTTTTTCCGAGATAAATTTTTGCCCCCAACACCAAATAATGTACGAGGTTTTTTATACAAAATGAAAGAAGATAGATCACAGTCTAAAATGGTAATGGCATATGTATATGCTTACTCTATCTAGACAGCCCTAATTACACTTGTTTTAACCTTTAATTTCAACATTAGAACTTTACTGAGCATCTATCAAGTACAAAAGTTACCACATGTGAATACAAAAGCCATTTTAACAATTTGACCATTCTATATCTCAAACCTGATAAAAATGGGAACCCAAAAAGCCATGCTAGTAATCATTCATCAGGCAGAGTTACTTGGAGAGGTTATAGTTCATGGATAATGTAAAACCATACCTCAGGTGCCAAGGTTAGGAGCACGAGTTGACACTGGTGGACCATTTGAATATCTCCATTGACCACATGCTAAGCATCTGTCCAACTTCAGACAGTTCTCCAAAGTACAGAATTTGCAGGACCAGATTTTGTTCTTGGTGCTGGCATCTTTGGGCTTTTGTGCGCCACAAAGCTCGCATATTGGAGCTAGTTGCTGCAGTAATCCAACACATGACACAAAAAATGCTCATCAATTCAGCAATAGTAAAAAGAAGACAAGAAATATTTGGTTGCTATGGACAAAACATTATAGTATAATACACATTTTGTTCAGTTGAGTATCAAAGTATATATTTACAAGACCCTCAAAAATTTAGTGCACCATTTTCCTTGCTTCGTCATCTTTGTTCCCTACTCTACTGAAGCTATTATAGACTAATGGGACCCAAGAAACCAGCTCCCTTGTATCAACACTAAAGTCTTCAGTTATAGCATTTAGTATAATGCCGGTGCTCATTGTCTGGTATAGATACTAAAGTCTTCAGTTAACGCAAATTTATAATATGCAAAATCATGGAAAAATTCAACTTCTAAGCAGACAAACATGAACAATCTTGAACAATAAAATAATCAGCCTTATATGTGACAAAAAAGAATAAATGAATACTTAAACAGTATCTGCAGGGAGAAGAGACATGATTGTCGTTTCTGGACAAAACAATAACACAATCTCCAATTGTTGCATTTAGTACAAAGTGGGAGCTCATTTCAAAACATGCTTCTATATTTAATGGGAATTAATAAACCAACGAATGGAAAATTCAACTTGTAAACTGGAAAAAAAAATGTAAACAATCTTGAACAACTAAACAAATCAAGATTTTACAGAACCAAAAGACTATGCGCATTATCTACAGATTCGAGAGACAAGGTTGTCATCACTGAATCTACAGTAACAAAATCTCCAACTATTGCATTTAGTATAAAGCGGGTACTCATTTCAATGTATGCTCTTTGTGTTTAAGCAAATTTATAAACAAAAGACTGGAAAATATAAATTATATGCTAAAAATGTAAACCATCTTGAACAATTAAAATAAATCCATTTATAAGCCAAAAACACTCTGCGCATCATCTGCATCCATATGAGATACAGTCCCAGGTATGTACTTAAGCTGTGAGGTGTAAGGAATAGATCATGTAACTCAAAAATCTAGCATTAAAAATACTCAAATATATTTCCAATGAAGCATAGCAGCAAAACAATTGATTTGACGTGATGATGCTGATCACTTACTGGATTCAGTAGCGTGCAGGTTCCACACTCCCACAAAGAAGATGCCTCTGGAGTATGTGCTGTATCACGATTACATATGGAACCAAAGGATGAATCACTGGTTAAAGGAGGTGCCTCTAGAATATGTCTTGCATCGAGATTAGTTGTGGATCCAAAAATTGAATCACTCGTTAAATCAATGAAACTACCTTCTATGTGGGTAGTAGCATCAGGAAATGGATCCTTATATGAATTGCAAATTTTTTTTCTAAGGTTGGTGCCATGATCGAGCATGGACCCAGATGTTGAAGCATCTTTGGATAAATCCACAAAATTAGAATCTGAAACTGAATGTCCTTTGGAAGATAAACAAGCTGTTCTGTCATTTGATTCACAGCCTCTTTTTCTACAGTTATGTAACCTTGAGCTTTCTGTAAATTCCCCCATAGATACAGGGTTTTCTGCAATATCAGAGCTAGTCTCTCCATCACCAGAGGTCTCATCAGTCTCAGCCAACAGAGAACCACACCATATCTCATCCTGCAACCTCCTTTCTGCAGCCATTGCAGCAGCTTGTATTGGACTGAGTGCAACCATGATGGCACTATCACCTCCAAGCCTTTTAGGCTGAGATGGCAGCATGGATCCTAACCTTGCCCTCTTTTCCGCAGCAGCTAAGGCAGTTTTGCGAAGAGATGACAGAGCAGGTTGGCAGGAAAACCCACCCAAACGCCTCCCTGGAAGATCAAACCCCTCTCCTGTGCCAGTGATTCCCTTGGAAATCAACTCTTCGCACTCCTGTTAAAAACAACGGGAGCAAGTGAGGTGGGTCATAGCAGAACCATGTTGCCTGACTTAAAAACTAGCATTGGATTGTTTACAAACAAGAAAAAAGTTTTGGAGATTAAAGATGCACGAGATACATCAGAAATTCAATATGACAGGCTATAACTGCATATAAACATTTAATTAAAATAAAATGCCAAGGAAAAAAAGAAATAGAGGACCTTTCTGAGTTCATCCCAGAGCTTGTAAAAGTTGGCGTTGTGGGGGCCATGAACATTATGGCAAAGCTCATGAAGCATTGTATCAAGAACCTGATGGAATGGAAAGAAATCCAAATCCCTGTTTGGTCTACGAAGCCTCAACTTCACATGCACCCCACCTCCTACATTTAATCCCAGAAGAGACCGGTTGTTTGGACTGAAGTCCGATTCAAACATATAGTTTCAGTCGTCAGTCAATTTGGCATCAAAACAACATAGAATGTAAATGAGAAACCATAATTTTCTAGCAGTTTTCAAAAATCTAACTAATTTCGCCATTACAACTATTAAAATAATTTATTTTTTTTCATTTTCCACCATTAACCGGCCTATTGATGAATGAATCACATTTTAACTTCGGCACAGTAATGGGTTTACAAAATGGAATTTTCTTATCCTTTCTTTTTGGGCATTTAATTTCTCAGCAGCCAAACAGAGACTGTACATAATATAATATATTTTTTCAAAAGAAAGAATACCAGAATTCAGAGAGAAGCTTGACACGCCAATTGTGTTTACGCATGATGGGCTGCACCTGTTTGGCTATTTTGTCTAACATCCTTCTGGCTTCCTCTTCTCCTGGTTTTTTTAGGGCTTTGATTTCCCATACTTTGTTTAAATCACTCAAATTCATCTCTCTCTCTCTCGCTAAAATATCTAAATCAGAACCCTGATCAGTATGATACGCTTAGCCTATTTGCTTGCTGTTATGACGAGGATTTGAGAGATTTGTCTAGCTACAATGGTGGTGAGTTTCCTTTTAAAGAGTCTTTATATGGATTTGTGTTTGAAATTGTTAATTTGTAAGAACATTTTAATATGTTGTCTTACGAAAATATGTTTAGTCCTAACAAAAGCGAAGGAAATTGAATGAATCTAAGATTTTAATTTATATATTTATTTTTTTTAAGATACGGTATGTTTTATTTTTATTTTTATTTTTATTTTTATTTCTAAATTTGAATAAAATTCGATATATAGTTTTGTTATTTAAAATTATTATTAGTTTTGTCTAGTTCAAATTAACAAAAATTAAACCCTTTTTGAAAACCACGGTTGATTGTTCTCTGCCGCAATAACATCTTTGCTCTTCCAAAAACAAAATTACATCCTCGGTAATTCGATCTTTTTACAAAACTCGTTGCTAATTAAAGCTTTATCAAAGATATATGTGTTTTTTAAAAAAAATTAAACACAATAAAATAACTTAATTACTTTTAATATCAAGAAATTTTATATATTCTTGAAAAACTAATTTTAAATGCCCCTACTGAAGATGCTAAAGAAGAAGTTAGTAATGAACATCAGTGTTATATTGATAGCAATGAACAATTTGTATATGTGATGTTAGCCAGTATGTCACCTGAACTTCAAAAGCAACATGGGAATATAGATGTTCATACTATGATTATATATCTCAAAGAATTATTTGATGAGGTTAATAGGACTGAGATGTGTGCAACCTTTAAAAAATTATTCTGCTATAAGATGATAGAGAGTTCTTCGCTTAATACCCATGATTTGAAAATAATTGGTTATATTGAGAAATTGAGTCATTGAATTTTGTCATAAATCATGAGTGAAGTATTGACTTGGTCTTGCAATTATTACTTCAAAATATTTTACAACTTATTATGAACTATCTCATCGACAAGTTGAACAGTATATTGTCAAAATTATTTAATATACTTATTATGAATTATCTCATCAACAAGTTGAACAATAAATCTTAAATATATATTTTTTTACTAATAAAATTATACCGAAACTAAAACATGTCTAATTCACAATAAAAAAAATAATACATGGACAATTTTGGGTTCTAAAAACATTAACCCATGAATTATATGGGAAAAAGAAAAGATTATTATGAAAAACCAATACTGGGTGTTTGTTATATGCATGAATGGAGGATTAGAGAATTCATGAAATTATTGATATTGATAGATTTACGATATTTCAATTATTAATACAACACTAAAAAAATGGCGAGATATGAAAATATCTTTAAAAAAAAAAAGCTTTTGCTCACCAAGCATGTATGATATAATACTGACATCTTGTTTGGAATTTACTTATTGAATTGAATTTATAATTATATTTGAATTCAATTGATGTTTCATTAATAATTTTTATGTTTAAAATAAAATATTTAATTATAAAATTATATTTAATTAAACTAATTGGAATATATGTAGAAATAAATTGAATTAGCAATCTTAACTATTTTGCACTTAATTCATAAATCATTATTGTTTTTGTTAAAAAAAGGATTTCTTTTTGTTACAATGACCCTTATACTTATCTATAATGACATAAAATATAGACATTTTAAAAAAGATATGAATAGAACAATAATCTCTTATTAATTCTTTATTAAACAAATTCAAAAAACATTGTTAAAAAAAATTTGATCAAATTGATCTTTTAATTGGAATGTTGAGAAAAACAAATCTAGAAATATTCCAATAAAAATTATAACATTTTACTCAAATCAAACTTAGATAAAATAAATATCATACCAACACAAATCACATTACCAAATAGACAAGTCTATGCTTATTTTCCATGCTTCACTTGAACTTTTTAATAACATATTACCAGCTCATCTTTTAATTTTACCAATTATTTAAATCGTAGCTTCTTTATATATTAAAAAAATATATTCTGATAAGATTAAGATTATCTACAAATCATTCAATCATTTCAAAAAGATTTGATCCCTTCAATTTCAATTTTCTCGTTACTTTAATTATCTTAGCAGACTTCTAAATTTGATGGTTTATATTCATAATAGCTTGTGCAATATTATTCAATGCACAAATTATCTCTTTAAATTCTAAAGAATAATCACTTGTGTCGTAATCCTATTTTGACCTATTTTTTCTTACTTTTGTTTTAAAAAAACAACAAAAAAAAGTTTTAAAAATATATTTTTGACATATTTACATTGTTTTTGGCATTTTCATCATCTTTTCAAAAGAATTTAAAATTCAAAAATTTACTTTCGACGCGTTCAATTTTTAATGTACTCATTTCAAAATCATTGGTCATTTTTTTCTTATTGAGTCAATGTTAATATTGTCTTTTTAAAAAATATCAAAATACAAAAGAATACAAGATACATCAAAAATAAAAAATATTTGGACAATGAGATTAAAGTGCAAAGAAATAAAATGAGGGACCAAAATGATTTTGGGTTGCTTGGTCACCAAGTTTGCTTAGGACCAAGTAATTAGAAGAAAAATGACAAATTTATTTTTCTTATAAATAGGTGGTTGTACCATATAAAAAAGGGTGAGGAATTTCAAAGGAGCCATTAAAAATTACAAGCTAAAAACCAATAAAATAAGGAGACCCTCTCTCCCGTACACATAAAAAAAAACTAGCTCCTCTTTTCCCACAATAAGAACAACCAGGGGTGGAAGGAAGGGGGGCAAGCAGGGGCCCGGGCCCCCCCTAAAATATTCCGCCCTTGTAATATATATATATATATATATATATATATATATATATATATATATTAGGTAATTAAGTGTGGAGGAGGTTTTTTATTCTATAAAGGTGAGTTTTCTTACTGTAATTTTTTAAAATTAATTTACGTAGCACTAATATAAATCCTATAAATATAAAATCATTACTTTGCGCAATAAATTCTGCAGCCGGTTAAAAACAAAAATATAAATATAAATCATAAGTAAAATTTTTCAACGTAAAGATTGAAGCAGAGTCATCAATTAATTTATTTTTCATCAAACAAAACAAGGTAACTTAAATTTAAAATATATTTTTATTTTGTTTTGAGATGCTTGTTAATAATTTGATGAGGTTTTTTTTATATATAATTCTACCATTTTTGCTTCATTTTTTTCTTAGATTTGCTAATTTTACCAATTGTTTTTTGAATTCTTGTTATAGTGCTTTTTTTTTTGAATTAATTAGATATATTTTATTGGTTTGTTTTGATTATATTTTGATTTTTTTTATGTTCTGTTTTTAGCAGAATCACCAAAATTATCAATGTTTTCTCACGATATATGTTTTGATTTTAGGTTGAACCATGAACAAAATAAGAAGAATTTGATTTTTTTTTCAAAAAAAAATATTGATAACTCGCAGCCTAGTGAACCATCTCCAATGTGTAATGTTAAAGTTATGATTGAGCAACTCCAATGCACCTCAGTTTACAAAGAACCTGCGTTGATTAGTGAGAATAGTTCTTTATTATTTTATGCTTTATTTCAAAGTTTATTGAACATAAATAATGCTTCGTTTTAACTAATATTTCTTATATGCTTTGTATGTTTATATTTGAAAGATATAAAGACCAACAACATTAAAGTGATGAATATATTATGAAGATGAAATTAACTTCGTTGCTTTGACTCAATTTGGTATTTCTTCAAATCTTTTGCCTTATACAAAGATCATTATATGTTTATAGTAAGTTATTTGAATAAAACTAAATTATACAGGTTTTTTTACAACTCATGTACAATAAAGTAAAATAAATATTATATTTTATTATATTAATTATGGCCCCCCTAACAAATAATTCTAGCTTCGCCCCTGAGAACAACCTAATTGTCACTAAGCGATAACAAAAAAACATTTGTTCTTCATCCCCAGACATTTAATAGCACACTGAATATTTATCCTTCTTTTTTAAAAAGTAAAGAATATATGACCTCTTGTAAAGAGAAGGTAAAAAAAAACATTCATTTTCCCATCACCATTACTAACAATAGTCTCACCTTTTCAATCAGCCACCAGCAACTCCCACATCTAGCACCAACGACAACAGTAACTCTCCTTCCAATCCACGTCAGGTCTCTTCAACAACATTACATTCACCATCAACCCTTCAACAACTAAGAGAATCATTATTCGCAGTTCATTTTCCCTTCTTCCACCGTCACATAAATTACCCTTTTCTTTCTCTCTGCTAAAGATAACTTTCATTATTTTTAGCTCCTACAGATCCTTAGCCCAAACACATTCTAGAAACCACAGCCCTATGCCATCATTGTAATTTTCTTCCACACCTAGAAACCTATAAACACAGACCTCTTCTCCTACAGCTCAACCGAAGCTTCATTAGCAACAATTCATCATTGATCTCATGGCCCATCACCTCCTCCCAGTAACCACCGTTAACGGCTTCCTTATAATAGACTTATTAATTGTCTGTGGAGGAGAAGAAGAAAGGGAAACTCAGAATAAATCCTAAAAAATGAAAATAAAATGAATTGCTTAGTGTGATTTTGTGCCTTTTACAAGTATTGTTGAAACTCACCACCAGCACAAGGGGGAAGAAAAGTAAAAGCCATTTCAAATCCACCAATTTTCACTCTTCAATCGGTGATAGCGCATGAATCCATATGCTGCCAATGTTGGTAGCGTATGAAGACCACGCGTTGCCACTGTTTCCATACGTCCCATGTCAATTTTAGTGTATCCTGGACACATCAAACGTCTTGGAAGGTTAATTCATAACCTCAAATTATTTTTTTTGGATAAATTGCTGAAATATTGTGAAATTTTAAACAATATTTATTGTTGTGTATAATTTTAGACTTTCTTAGACACTTTAATTTGGTTTGATATGTTTTTATTATTATTTTGAAATGATTTGAATATTTGTGGTGAATTGTGAGTTTATTTTTAGATTGTGATTTCTTTTTGGACATTAAATATTGATATATAAATTATGTTTGGTTTGGGTTTGTGTTGATTCGTTTGAATTAATATGCGATTTGAACAAAGTTTATGAAATTAATAATATTCATGTGAATTTTTTGTGTTGCTTGGTTTTGAGTTGATGAATGATAATTCATCCTGAGTTTACATCGTGGTTAAAATAACTTGATTAAAACATATAATTTATTTTTGCCAAACATAACTTTAGTCTAATTTTGATAAATTTTCAAAAAATTTAGATGATAATTTTGCAATTAATTTTGAGTTCCCCATATTTTTCGACCATCGAATATCTAGAATTACATTTTACATGCGAGACAATTTTACGGTATTGAATGAATTGTTTTCCCTTCCATGAAAACAACAACAAAATTTTCTTTCAAAAATATAGTTTTTATTTTAATTTGCATATGGATAAATTTCTCAAAAATAGATCATATTTGTATAATTTAGCATACTAAAAATCACAAAAATAATCTTCTTATTTTGCATGCATATTGGATTTAATGACTAGTTTATTAAAGTCATGAGAACTTGACCTACATTTCAAAAAAATCAAAAATATTTTTTTGTTTCAATATATAAGATTATAAACTTATACGTAAGATGTATTCCCGATATTGAATAAAAAGAAACTGTCTTTTATTTTCTTGTTTTGACTTTAGAATTGTTAAGTTTTAACCTAATAAGATAATGATTTTCTTACCGAGAATGACATTTCTTAAACCTTATACAAACCAACGGTTAGAAAACATAACAATATCTTAGTTTATATCATACAAACAAATAATGCAACTTACCTTAGATAAGGTGTACCATGGGTGATACGTTCTCTTTATACACAACCAATCCTCTTATTTAGACTTTAAGACCAGTTAGAGTTCCTAGTGACCAAAATACTAGGTGACATTCATCCTTTTTTATTGATAAAGATCAAGAATTTCTTATTTTTTTCACCCATTACCACAAAGATTCTACTCTGGGAGGATGATCATCGGGATGCTATACATGCGCGACAGAATGACGACTCTACTATGGATACACGTGGATTAAGCTTTGTTTTTTTGTTTGATTATTGTATTTTAATTTATTTGGTCTATGTTTATTTTCAACCTGTCATTTGTAAATATTGTTTATATGTTTAAATCTTTGTACATATTGTTCATGCATTGTATAATTAACAGTTTGTCCTATAACTATTAGTCATGGTTCAGATGCATGAAATGCCCAACTTATATTTGAGTGCCAGCTTGATAATGATGTGTATATGTGCCTTAACCATTTCTTGCAACGCCTCCATATTATCTTTATAAATACCGTTATTGAGCAGATCTGAAACTTTTTTGAGACATGGTAAAAAGCCTACCCATGTTCATTTAAAGATTAGAACTTGTCCTTAGGATGTATGTGTCATTTGTAAATTGCATCCAGAAAAGCCTGACATGAAACATCCTGAATTCTAGGATTTTTGGGTGGTAAATAGTCATCACATAGATTCTATAAGAGTTTAGATTATTATAAATCAATTAAGACGAATATGAATTCCATCATCGCTGTAATAAAACACCAAGTGACAGCCATTATCATCCCTTGAAAGGCAAACCTGCATTTAATTTACCTTCCCCCCCCCTGAATGCATATCATATTTATAGGCCCACCCTTTAACGCCAACCCCTACCAAGACCTATAAGAAGCAAATAGGAGAGTTCAATATGAACAAAAGCAAGATGACTTTCTAAAAAGAGAGAAGGCTTGGTTAACCGATCTGCGAGGACGAACCATTCACTATGAAGAAAGACCCCCAACACATGGAAGCCAATACTGAAAAGTTCACTATGAAAATGCCCTTTATCCCTCCATATATCCTTAGAAGAGAGTTTTAGATGTTTATTTGATTAATCAAAGTTTGCAATTTTTTTCCTCAACACCCCAAGCTCATCAAAATATTCATGATGTCTTACCTCAAAATTCACTATAATTTGCTGCAAACCAGATACATCAAACATACTTATTTTTGTTTTAGCCTGAATATCATTCAAGAAGAAAATGTTGAGAACAATTTGAGCTTTTTGATTTGTCATTAGTATGAAAGATTGATCGGACTTGAAATATCAAAATACAAAAAAAATAAGATACATTAAAAATAAAAATAAAAATATTTGGATGAAAGGGACCAAAGTGCAAAGAAGGAAAATGAGGGACCAAAGTGATTTTGGGTTACTTGGTTACCAAGTTTGCTTGGAGATCAGGCAATTAGGAGAAAAAGAAGAAATTTGTTTTGAGGAATTTTAGAAGAGCCATTAAAATTACAAACCAGAAACCAATTAAACAGGGAGACCCTCCCTCCCACACACAAAAAACAACTAGCCTTCATTTTCCTACGAAAAGAACAACCTAGTCCTCACTCGTCGATAAAAAAACACGTCTTTTATCCCCTCATAGACATTCAACAACACACTAAAGATCTATCCCCCTCTTTGAAAAAACAAAGAACCCATGTCCCCTTATGAAGAGAAGGAAAAAGTAATAATAAAACACCCAAATAATTAATTCTCCTTCACCCTCCATGAAGCACAACCCCTCTCACTCTCAAACCAATCCCAACCACTAGTTGCCTCTCTACCGGCATTGCAAGCAAGAACCATTTCCCCCCATCACCATCACTAGCAATAGCCTCATCTCTAATTGACCTCTTCAATCAGCCACCAGCAGCCCTTACATCCACCACTAACAACAGTAGTAACTCTTGCTTCAAATCATGCTAGGTCTTTCCAGCAACCCCTCAACAGCTAAGAGAATCATCATTCACAACTCATTTCCCATTTCTCTCTGCTAAAGATACCCATCATTGTTTTTCGCTTCCACAGATCCTCAACCCAAACACAGTCCAAAAACCACAGCCCTGTGCCACTATTGTAATTTTCTTTCATGCCACAAATCTTCTCTCCTACACTCGATTGAAGCTCCCTTAGCAATAACCCATCATTGATCCTGCAACCATCAACTCCTTTCAGCAACCATCGCCAGCGGCCTTCTCATAATAGACTCATTGACTGTCTGTGGAGGAGAAGAAGAAAGGGAAATTAAGAACAAATCCTAAAAAACAAAAATAAAATAAATTGCCTAGTGTGATTTTGTGTTTTTGCAGGTAACAATGACACTCGCCACTAGCACAAGGGGAAGAAGAGTAAAAGTCACTTCAGCTCCACCAATTCTTGCTCTTCAATTGGTGATGACGCATGGATCCATGCGTTGCTACTATTCCCATACTTCCAATGTCAATTTCAATGTATCCTAAACACATCAAATGCCTTAAAAGGTCAATCCATAACCTTAAATTATTTTATTGGATAAATTGCTGAAATATTGTGAAATTTGGAATAATAGTTATTGTTGTGTATGATTTTGGACTATGTTGGACACTTTAATCCGATTTAATGTGTTTTTTTATTTTATTTTGAAATAATTGGGACACTTTAATCCGGTTTGAATTGTGAGTTTACTTTTGGATTATGATTGCTTTTTTTGACATTAATTATTGATACATGAATTATGTTTGGGTTTCTATTGATTCGTTTGAATTAATATGTAATTTGAACAAAGTTTGTGAAATTAATAAGATTCTTGTGGATTTTTTTGTATTGCTTGGTTTTGAGTTGATGAACGATAATTCATCTTGAGTTGACATCATGGTTAAAATAGCTTGATTAAAATGCATTTTTTTATGTTTTACCAAACATGACTTTAGTCTATTTTTGATAAATTTTCAAGATTTTTGAAATATCATTTTGCAATTAATATTGAGTTCCTCATATTTTTCTATCCTCTCATATTTAATATTTATAATTCTAATCTACACACAAGATGTTTTTTCGGTATTGAATAAATCATTTTTTCTTCCACAAAAACAATAACAAAAAATCTTTCATTCAAAAATAAAATTTTAATTTTAATTTGCATATGACCAAGTTTCTCAAAATAAATCTTATTTGTATAATTTAGCATATTGAAAATCACAAAATTAATCTTTTTATTTTGCATGCATATTGAATTTAATAACTACCTTATTAAAACCATGAGAACTTGGTTTACATTTCGGTAAAATATAAAAAATCTATTTTGTTTCAAAATACAGGATTATAAACTTGTAAATAAGATATATTCTCAATATTAAATAAAAAATTACTTTTATTCATCACCATAAAACCCCGCTTTGAAAAAAGAATTAACACGACACTCTAATAACTTGTTTCACTGCACAAAACCAGATAGTGTTTGATTCAACCAAAATCTCATTAATTCCCTTAGCTGCAAATAAGAGTTGGACTGATATGCAGCCCATAGAATAGCTTGGTGAATATTGGTAGTAACATGCATAGTTATCAAACCCGGTCCGGGTATTGACCCGATCAAGGAGCTGGGTCTCGGGTTTTGTGGGTCAACTCGGGTCAACCCGGAAAATTTTTAAAAAATAAATTTTAAATGTTAATATTTCATAAAAAAATATTCATATGAATATAGGGCTATGTATATTGTAAATAAAATATTTTTCTAATATTTATATAATAAACTTTTAAAAAATTAATAACCAACTAAAAAAAATATAAAAAAATACCCACATTTAAAAAAAAAAGCAACCCCTGGAATCCGCTCCCGTTTCATTAAAAAGACCATTATTCCCAACCCCAATCCCACCACCAGCACCACCTCCACCACTCTGCATTAGCAATTGGTCGTCCTCATCCAAAGGCAGCCTCTCATCAGCAATTGGTAATCCTCATCCAAATGTAGTTTGCTTTCTCGGATGCTTGCGCTATTTTCCTTCATGTTTATTTCTGCTCCTATTATTCTTGATTCATTTTTCATCTTTATCCTCCATACTTCACTACTCGCAACTGCTGCTTCTTTTTCTTGCCAACGCGTAATCCATTTTTTGTGATTGGATTTGTTGTTCCAGGTTGGCCATGATATTGCTTGCCTTTTCTTTCTTCAATCACTTTCTTACTCAGTTCTGGGCTTGGATGCAGGAACAGTGAGCTCTAGGCCATGTCTCTGCGATCTCATATATATGCCTTCACAAAGGGTTATGAGTGCTTTTTTGTGGTTCTTTGAGAAGCTTTTCTCAAGTCTTTTGAAGTTAGGTCTCAAATCGCCTGGCCTTGTCCTCTAGTAAGGAAGATTGTGAGGCTCGTGTGCCTGGAGGGGTTGGAGGCAGCAAGAAAGATCCAGACATAAATAAGATCTCAAATCTGCTATGGAGAGTCACCCGGGTTTGCCCAGGTCATGGGTCGACCTACTAGGTCGACCAGGTTTGGCCAGATCGTTGTATAGACCGGTCTTTTAACAAACCCGAACTGGTCCTATCACCAGGTTGACCGGGTCCCGGGTCGACCCGCCGAGCTGGTTCAGATTTAATAACTATGGTAACATGTATTATTCAAAGAATCTGGGCTTGGTGATGGTTTTTTCAGAGTATAATGGAAACTTCCCTGCATGGACACACATTGGAAAAGATATTCTTAAACGAGTGAACTTGGCATGACTCATACCATAAAATTGCAGGCGCATGACTTCAAGATTTCTAGGCTTGCATTCTCAATACAACAGCAACAAACTACGGAGATGACACAGCCCGGAAAAGTGCTTGACCATACACTTTTTGCCGGGTTTCTCATGCAATGGAAGTGTCAAAGCCCGTCGGCGAAGTTGAAGAAGGTAAAGAGTCGAGGAGTCACTTGAGGTTTGGTTAAAAATAGGGCTAGTGTAGTTCTGAAATGGTAAGTACTGGGAGTAGGAGTGATTATTTTTTATTAGGTTCGGTTTTTATAAAAAAAAATAATTAAACTATTTTTTTTGAAAAGAAAACCGGAATCGAACCAGAACCAGTTCAAACCGATCGGTTTCGGTTCAGTTCGGTTATTTTAAAACAAAAACTAGTTCAAACCGGTTTGACTTGGTCTTTTTTTTTCCAGTTTTTCCGGTTTGGGTTCGATTCGATTTTTTCGATTTCAGACTTATAAAACCAAAACCGAACCGGTCGGTTTTTTAAAAATTCTAATCGGTTTAATGAGTTTTTTTTTTCACGGTTCAGTTTTTCAATTATTTTTATTTTTATTTTTTAAAATTTAATCAGTTTTTCAGTTTTTTTACTCATTCCTATACTGATGTTAATATCAATTTCAAGAGAATTACTATAGCAAATCTGTTTTGCTTGTATTTTTTTTTTAAATTAAATTCTATTTGAAAATTAAAAATATACCCTCAAAGAAATTCTAAACATAAAAATTAATTGAATTGAATTCAATTTACAGGTTTTAAATAACCTTAAGAAACATTAACATGGTTATATATAATATTAACAGCCTGTTTGTAGCAAGATATTGAATATAAAAATGCTTGCTTTTGTTATATGTCGGGCCATACACGACACGTGCACCATCACACATCAAATTCCTGTTTCAGATTTGTGCAAATCGCAGGATTCAAAATTCAGCTTTCTTATGGTCATTTGAAGAGAGTTGCGCGACCTTACCACGGTGTTTTTTTTTTTTTTTTAATATTGATATTTTTTTTTATTAATTTTATAAGTTCTAAAATTAATAATTATATAAATTTTTAATGATTCTGAAATTTATAGGACTCGAACTGATAATCTCTACAAAGCAAATTTAGAATCTAACCTGCTTAGCTATACCACTCATAATTAACCTTACCATGATCTTGAATAGTTGGGAAAGGGAGGGAAGCTTTAGAAATTATTAGAAAAAAAAAATTAGTTTCATATTTTGTTTTTTTTTTTAAAAAAGATGAGTAGATTTTATTTAGAATTATTGTAGCCCATTAGATTTTTTTTATTTGTTTTTTTTATTTTTATAATTTGAAATTCAAATTAGTATTCTTAAAAAAACTCTAAGTATATGAATTAATTTAATTTAATTTTTGAAATTTAATTTAATTTTAAGAGTTCCAATCATCCTGTTACATGTTATATATATATATATATATATATATATATATATATATATATATATATTGTAAATAATCATTAATTATAATTATATTGTTATCCATCATTCACAATCATAAATTAAGATTCAATTATAAAGTAGAGTGCTAGGAACCTAAAGATTATTTTTTTTAGGTTTGCAATATAATGTTGCAGTAATAATTATATAATTAAAAAAATAAAAAATATTATTTATAAAGTAAAATTTAATTAAAAGTTAAAGGTTTGTTTTACAAGGTTTATAATAATCATATATAAATTAAAGAAATAATAAAAAAAAATAAATTAGATCGGAAACGAAACCTTCACTAGTGAATGCTACTTTCGGTTAAAGTAAAATTGAGTTAACTATTTAGGTGGTGGTCCAATGATAAGAGTTTGAGACTAAAAAGTTTGCTCCCTCTATAGTCTCAGGTTCGAGTCCTATGGTTGCTCATATGATGACCACTGAAGATTTACATGGTCGTTAACTTCAGGGCTTGTGGGATTAGTCGAGGTACGTGAAAGTTGGCCCGGACACTCACGTTAAACTAAAAAAAAAATTGAGTTAAATTGGAAGTGTCATCTCTACTAACTTATTTATGATATTCCCAAAACAGGCAATTAAATGGAGAAAAAAAATAGAAAAAAATAGAAAAGATTACAATTGATAAATCAGATGTAATATAAAATATTTTTTTAAAAGATTATTTTATTTGTTTTTGATATCAGTATATTAAAAAAAACATTTAAAAATTAAAGTATTAAATTAATAATATTTTTCTTAAAAGTTAACACTTCCTGAGTCTAAAGTCGGTTACCAAACAGGGCAGTTTCTAATTTCTACATTCTAGACTCTGAGTAGTCACACGGTACACCGTCGTCCAAACAGATCCTTTAAAAACTTGAAATGAAACAACCAACCAAGCACCCATTTCCCTTTCCCAACTGTCTCTCTCTACAAAATTCCAGGCAGACACTAAACCCTATTTAAACCCAGCAAAACCAAAAACAAAAGCAAAAAATATAAAAATAAAAATAAAAATAAAATTATATATGGCTTCCACAGTAGTTCGATCTCGCATTTTATCAATCATATCAAGAAACAATAAACCTAATCGCAGATTCTTTTGTTCAAATAAAGAACCCATCATCTCTTCTCAATCAACTATACCCGATCAATCTGCTGCGGCTGCGGGGGCGGCGGGGGAAGCACCGGCGCAGGCTGCGGGGATTCGGGAGAATAAGGCATGGAACTTTTTCAAGTATGGAATTATTGGCGCTTTCATTGGAGCCACTGCTTTTGCTGGATACGCTTATTACGGTTTGTTTTGAATTATATAAACAAAAAGTCCTCCTACTAGTATGTATATTTGAGCGTTTGAACTTGGCAATGCGGGAAAAAATAAAATAAAATAAAATTCTACTATTTTTGGTGATGTTTCAGCCTACAGTTTGGATGAAGTGGAGGAGAAGACGAAAACTTTGCGAGAATCAGTAAACTATACTGCTAGTAATGACGCTTCCAATGTTGAGGTATCTCAGTAGTAAATTTGCTTGTAGGCATATAGTTGAGTTGATTTTATGTTTGCACCTACCTTTTCCAAGGAACGAGACATAAACAGATTCATATTTTTCTGTTCAGAAGTATCAAGGTTTGCTGTACTCCACAGTGATGACAGGTTTGCTCCTTCCTCCAATTGTTGCTCTTCTTCTTCTTCTTATTATTACATAAACATTCTATTTTTGCCCCCCTTTTCATCTGCACATCCTAAGATTTTTGTTGCATCTTCAATAGGATTTTAGCTACCATTGTATTAAGTTCAATGCTCTATTCACTTCCAAAGGTTGGTTTTATAAACACCCCATCAAGTGTTAATGACACTCCACTTCTCTCTGCCAAATTGTTTTTCATCAAAAGCTCTTAATTTCCTCCCCCGGACTGTAATTTGAGATTTTAAGATGGATTCTCTTAAATTACTTGTTATTGGATTTTTTTCTTTTCTTTTCGTGTTATTAAGACATGCCAATTAATTGCTGAAACATTCTATACCTCTAGAATGTTGAAATACACAAGTCAGGACTAGCCATGGACAGAATGCTGCTTTTTTGGTAGTTAGGTTTTTGCATGTTTTCAGGCTGTTTCAGTGATTCTTTCATGCCTGTTTTAATGCAAGGTGACATTTACTCTCTCTAGGGATATCATTTGCTTTAGACTAATTTCATATGTCTGCCTACGATATTCCAGTTCCTGCTAAAGCGGTGGAACTTTACTTGGATCTGAGGAAGTTACTGGAAGAACATGTCAAAGTGAGTGCAAATATTGTTATATGTGTTCCTCTACATCTTGGCTTCATGTTTTCCTTTATAAACCATGAACTCAATATGCTTTATGCAGGGTTTTACTGAACCAGCCTCAGATAAACTTCTTCCTGATTTGCATCCTGCTGAGCAACATGTTTTTACTCTTGTTTTAGATCTTAACGAGACAATAATTTATAGTGATTGGAAGGTAAGGCCTCTGCTGGAATTATGTATTGTCAAACATGTCTTAAGATTTTGCTCAATAACTTTAGATCTTGTATGCATGATTATATTACAGTCATTTGACATTTCTGTTCTGGTAAGTAAACTAAGATGGGGCATTCCCTACGCCATTCTGGTCTCTGTATGTTCAGTGTATAAAATTATCCATGCTTGCAGTCTAATTTTTACTTTTATATGCACATAAGCTTTTTATCCAGTGAAACTGTAATGATAATATTCTCTGTTCCTCTGTGTGAAGCGTGACAGGGGCTGGCGAACATTCAAACGACCGGGAGTAGATGACTTCTTGCAACACCTTGGACGGTTCTATGAAATTGTTGTGTATTCGGATCAGCTAAGTATGGTAATGGAGATTCATTTTCTCCCATTTTGGATAATCTTTATAATCCATGATGCACTGTGATTATGAATTTTCTGTTTTGGGCTTCTGCAGTATGTCGATCCTGTTGTTGAAAGGTTGGATACAAACCACTTTATCAGGTACAGGCTATCAAGGAGTGCTACTAGGTATCAGGATGGCAAACATTATAGAGTATGTCATATTTTCTTTTACATGCCTTTTATAGTTTATGTTATCTTTGAGATGCATTTCATTTAAGTGTGATGACTTGTTTTCCAGGTTTTGCAATTGTTCTCATTTTTACTCTGGCAATTGCTGCTTGTACATGATTGTCTGTTTCCTTGATTGTTTCTCTCTTTTTAAAAGTCAAAATTTCTTCTCTGCATGTGGCCTGGTGATGGCATTAGAGGTCCTCCATCTGGAAATGCTGTTTGGTTCTGGTTATGTTCTTGCTTGCTGAATTGCGTATAAGCATTAGGTTTAATTTTGGTATATTGGAGTTCATGAATTTTGCTATATTGGAGTTCATGAATTTTGCTATATTGGAGTTCATGACCTTTCTTAGAACGTTCAGTTAAATGAATTGGAGTTGCTTATCTGCAAAACTGAATCAGTATAATAAAATTCTGTAATCACGTTACAAATTCATCTCAAAATATTTTTTTTGTCAGCATGTTTTGTGACTTTTGTCAGTTGCTTATCTGCAAAACTGAATCAGTTTGATAAAATTCTGTAATCATGTTACAAATTCATTTCTCAAAATATTTTTTTTATTTGTCAGCATGTTTTGTGACATTCGTCATTCCATTTCCCTTGGTATGTGTTTCTTAGTTCTGCATTGTTCGTCATCAATTTGATGCGGGTGACATGTAGAGGTTTCTTACAAACAGCATTTGCATCACTTCTAAGTCCTTTCAAGTATACTTTATTTGTGAGCTACAGTAACAATTGATCTTTACCAAACAGTCTGTAACATGGATTTGTTTAGCTGGTTACAATTCACTGCTATGCTGCTTGACTTTCTCTAAACCAGAAACTCTCATGTCTAAACGATCCCGAAGCCATGGATGTTAGTTGTCGTTGCTGATTAAAGTTTCATATCCTAGATGTGAAGCTACAAAAAGTTTCATATCCTAGATGTGAAGCCGCAAAGTTTGTGGATATTTTAAAAGAATGCTTGAAATGGTGATTTGGAATGCAAATACAGATCATGGGGTTTAGAATTGTTGGCCTAATTATCATGAGGTATGCTTGGGCCAACCACACCTAGCAAACTGCGGTTGCAATCTTGAACTGCAATGCCGAAACCACACCCTAAGGATGAATTTGGAACTCAAAATTTGAAATTCTATCTTAGGTTCATAAGATTTAGATATAAACGAAGCCTTGAAGAAAGAAGGGGAAAAGGAAGTGATGCTCTAGTCCCTGGCACAAGTTCATGGGTGGGCTGGGTTCTGGATAGAGTCTTAATGAAAATGATATAGATATACCAATGACATGCTGTTAAGTGATCTAGGAATAACAGGATAAGAGTGGAAATCCACTGGAGTTAGGGCAGATATTTGGGCACAGTGGAGGCTTCCATTCAGCATGTCCAATTCATTAGCTAAATTTTGTGAAAAGCAGTCTATCATTGTGGATTTTGCAAAATCAGTGGTGTCTGGAAAGGTAAGTGAAGCTTCGTAATTCCCATAGATCATATCAGCTGCTTTTCTACCATTTTGTAATTTGTATAGTTTCTGTGCTGCTACTTCTCAAAATGATTGCTTCCTTTAATGAAATGTGGTAATTCTGGCATGCCTTCTAAGCCTTTTGCTATTCTCAATTTCACTGCTGTGTATGAATTTTTGTGTTATTTTTACTGTGCTTTTGTGAATTGGAAAGCTGTATTTGATGTATGTTATTGTTTGCAGGATCTTTCAAAACTCAATAGAGATCCGGGCAAAATCCTCTATGTGAGTGGTCATGCATTTGAAAATTGCCTTCAGCCAGAAAATTGTGTCCCGATTAAGCCATTCAAGATCGATGAAACGGGTGATGTACCTCTGGATACAGCACTTTTGGATCTTATTCCGTTTCTTGAGTGTAAGTTGAATTTCCTTTCTGCAAGCACATATTATGGTCCATTTGATTGTCCTCATGGAATTGAAACAGTTATATTCTTGGATTTCATTGCATACAAGGTATTAACATTTTTCTTGAAGTATTACAGCCAAAACGAAGGCAAAAATATTATAACCCTTGCTGAAACTGAATAAACTGGGTTTATTTTATGAAGTGCAGAGACTCTTGTATACTTTTGGTTCTTCACACACTGCGCCTGGAGTAAATCCCCAGGCTATTACCTTACATCGATCATCATCATAATTGTTTATTCATTTTAGTATTGTATAAAATGCATCCTGCTATTTTGGTTTTCACACAGATGTTGCTCGCAATAGTCCATCTGACATCAGAACAGTTTTGGCATCTTATGAAAGAAAGGATTTAGGAAAAGAGTTCCTTGAACGTTCTAAAGATTATCAGAGGTACTTTGCATTGTTGTCCGTTTAATTTTATTTTTGTTGAATATGTGAAATTCTATGCTGAGAAGCTGAGATACAATGTGAGATCTAAATTGAGCATGCACAATCTTATGTGTATGGTCATTTTGATTTGAATTAAATGATGATACAGGCGAATGCAAGAACAAAGGCAGCAAGGCCGCCTCTGGCGTCGCTGAGGGCTTGAGGATAATGTAAAATGTAGTGGTAACTGAAGTTTTGGTAGACAGGGATATGAAGTGAAGATTTGCATTGAAGACATGAAAGAATATTTCACTAAAAACTGGTTCCTTGTTAGAGCTAAGAATTGATGAAATTCCATTCCCTGCATAATTTTAATGCTGGACACAAGAAATTGTGAATTTTCATCCCTCTTCTTGGAATCATAATTCTCACTAAACTTTCTAGATTATTGGAGAAATCAAGATTCCTGTTTTTTTTTTAGTCCCCCCCCCCCCCCCCCCCCCCCCCTGTAAAAACACTCGGATGCATGCCACTGATTTTTCTAGTGTTGCAGCAATAATAGTCCACTTGCCAATCTAGTTTTTCAAGATGTGGCTGTTCTGTAATTGAATTTTGCAGAAAATGAATACCCAATGAGACATGATGATCCATTGGAGTTTGAAATGTGAGGTCTGTTCGTCACTCTCTTGTGTTTGTGAATTTCTGCTTTGCGTGGTATTAATAAAAGTAAAAGTAACAGGTAGGTAAAAAGTAAAAAGAAAGAAACAAAGTAAAAAACCGAGGACACATCTCCTATTTAGCTTATTAGTAGTGTAGTTAACGCTGCGCGCTCCGGGTTAGAAAAAAAACATCTTTTTCATCGGTAAAAAATAATACACAGGTAATTTTTTAAATGGTGGTCAGTGGTAAGAGTTTGGAACTAAAAGGTTTATTTTTTCTATGATCTCAGGTTTGAGTCATGTGGTTGCTCATATGATGGTCACTAGAGGCTTACATGGTCGTTAACTTTAGGGTTGTGGGATTAGTCGAGGTGCGCGCAAGCTAGTCCGGACACCCACATTAAACTAAAAAAAAATAAAAAAAATTAATACACAGGCATCACTAACATATTTCTAGCAAAAATAAAAATATTAATTTTAAACTCAAAACTTGAAATCAAGGTTACCATTGTACTTCTTGACGAAGATGGGTGGTTAAATATTTTTTTTTGGGCGAGTATTCTGTTGTTATTCCATCGAAGAAGGAAGTTGCCAACAAATGCGTGGATGGAATGCAAATCTCTAACGAGAAATTTATCCACGATATGTTTCTGTAGATAATTTTGTTGGTATTTGAAATGCCTGCGAAAGTTTTTTCTACACACCGAAGAAATATTTGATTAATGTTTTTTTTTTTTACAGTGAATAAAATCAAAAAAATTATTTATTTTTTTTAAAAAATTTATATCAATTTTTTTTAGATATGGCGTAATATTGTTTTATCACTTCACTTTTTTTTTTTTTATAATAAAAAAGTATAGTTTTCTTGATATAATTACTTTAGTCTCATAATTTATGTTGTGGATTTGATGGGTTAACTCAGATTTTTTTAATTTTTTTTTAATTTCATACTTTGACAATGGGTTGATTAAGAGCTAGTCTTTGTAATTTTTTATTTGTTTTCTATAGAGTAATCCTATTTTCATAACTCGGGTCATAAATTTGACCTCTTTATATAAGTTTACTTGAGTCACTTTTTTTCAGGTCTTTTTTTAAATTGAATATTTTTTTTCTTTTTCACCCTTTTATATTTGGTTTATTAGAATTGAGCTTTCTAATTTGTTTTGATCTGTGTTCTATGGGATTATTACTGTCTCATAACTCAAGTCGAAGGTTTTGTAGGTTAACAATGGTTAGCCTTAATCGATCCACTATATCATTATTTCAAAAAAAAAAATTTTAAAATTATGTTGTCCAATATATCACAATCTCAATATTTTAAACGTTTTAGTCGTATAATTTTAGTTACCAAGTCAGAAGTTAATGAAATAAGTGACAATACCATCTTAGAATCAAGAGTGTTTCTACTTTGAATGTATATTTATAATTTTAGAATAAGTGAAAATATCATTGTTGTTATTCTCAATATAGTGTCAATCATATAATTTTAGTTACCAAGTCAGAAGTTAATGAAATAAGTGACAATACTATTTTAGAATCAAGAGATGTGTTTTACTTTGAAGGTGCGCACGTGCGTGTATATCACTAATAATATGAAACAACATTATTCTTAAATGTTGTCTTGAGCTTGATTTATGTAGTTTGTCTTTATACACTTGTGCAAGGTTGAGCTTTCATCGGCAAGACCAATCTTGTGACATAGATTTTTTACTAATAATATGAAACTTCTTAATTCTTTCTCTGTGTTAAATGTTGGTATGTCATGGATTTTCTTTACTTTGTCTTGGTCAACTTCTATTCTTGACTACTCACTATGAAACCCAACATTTTTCCTGCTTTTACTCCAAATATACATTTTGCGTGATTCAGTTTTAATTGAAACTTCCGCAACCTTTTAAACAACTTTCTCAAAACTTGCACATGATATTATTCTTTCATTGATTTAGCAAGTACATCGTCCACATATACTTCCACTTTTTAATGCATCATATCATGGAATAAGGTGATCATTACCCTTTGAAAAGTGTCCCAAATATTCTTCAATCTAAATGATATCATCTTGTATTAGAAGATTCCCCACGATGTGACAAATATAGTTTTCTCTTAGTTTTCCTCTGCCAGTATAATATGATTGTATCTTGAAAACCCATCCATAAATGAACACATGATACTTTTTACAGCATTGTCAACTAAGATATCCATACAAGGTAAATGAAAGTCTTCATTTGAACTTGCTTTATTCAGATCTTTATAATTCACACATACCTTGATCCTATCGTCTTTCTTGAGAACTACAACTATATTAGCCACTCATTGAAGATAATGAACTACATCCAAGAATCTTACATCCCATTGCTTCTAAATTTCAGCCTTTACTTTGAGTATCATATTCAACCACATTTGTCTTGTCTTTTATTTAACCAGCTTGCTTCTTTCCTTCAAGGGAATTCAATGTACCATGATGTCAGTATCCAAACCGGGCGTTGTTTGCATAAGTCCAAGAAAAAACATCCTTATATTCTTGCAATAACAAGATCAACCATCCATTTCCTCATTCGTAATAAGAGTACCAATCTTCAATTCTTTCTTATCTTGTTTGATATCCAAATTTATCACTTCTAGTTCTTCCTTGGTAGGTTTCCAAGATTTCTTAGATTTTTTTAACCAACGTGGTAAACTCTTTTATGCCCTCATCTTTCCATTCTTCATCACCCATTATAATTATAATTGTGTTATCAAAGTTTGACCAATTATTCTTAATGCAATGAGTTTGTGAATTGGTGAAAGATTCACTTTTAGAATTCTTAAAAGTATAAGGTATGCTTGTGTAATTGTGTATTTGTATGAAAAAAATAAAATGAAACAAAGACACATTTTGAACACAAGAAATGCATGATCTCATTGAGATAAAAGGCTCATTGACAAAAGAAAATATAATGGCATCATGAGCTAGATTGCAAATAAGACCATGAAAAGGTAAAAAAAAAAGAAGCAAAACATAACAGGACAAGACATCTTAGCAAGCATAGTCAAACAAAAACAATTACTTTTTGAATACAACAGGAACAAGCTTTATTTTCAATTTTGATACACTTCCCCATTGACCAGCTTCTTCACAAAGGCTTTTACAAGAATTTCATTAATGGTGTGAACAAACAATTACAACAACATCTCATCCTCCACTTTGATCTTCATCTTCTTAATCTATTCCTTGTTCTCACATTCTAAAGCGTTGATGTGGAGGCTTGCTATTTTCAACACTCTATCGCCATATCTAATCACTTGAGCAGGTTTTGGGAATATTGTTTAGGGTGGTGGGATTGTCAACTCTTTTTCTTCTGGCTCTCTTCCTTTAATTTTTGCCATCATTGCTTTTTTCTTGATACTAGAAACTCGTTTATAGTCATCCTTCTTGAGCTTATATTCGAGTCCAAGTTTCTATTCAACACATTTTAGTTTCATTAAATCAACTTATTTTGTCATTATGGTGTCAGCTCGAAGGGAATGCCATGTTTCAATAAGCAATTAATTGTCATTCTTGTTGCTTCTGAAATCTTTGGCCTTTTCAACACCGGGTTCTTAGGAACCTACTCAACATTCATGATTTTAAAAGCATGAATATTCATATCCTTACAATCTTATGCCTCGAGGAGCGGTACAACCATATTTCTTATCGTGAAAACTGCTTCTTTAGCATTGACAATTACCAACATCTTATTCATTATATATTTCAATCATTGATGTAATGAGGAAGATACTGATCCAACCACGCGGGTCCAAGGTCTTCATAATAACATATTATAGGGATAATGAATATTCATCACTTGTAGTGTCACCAATAACACTTGTGGCCCCTATATATAACTCTATTTCTAAAGTTCCAATTATTTGTCTTGGTGAGTTGTCATATGCCCTTGGCATCATGGTACTTGGCCTCATATATGATTCATCGACGAACATCTCCCTTAACATGTATCTTGGTAACACATTCAATATCAGACCATTATTGATCAATACCTTACATATCAGGACATCTTTGCATCGTATTGCGATGATATATAATTGTTTATTATGCCGAGTACCATCGAGCTCCAACTCATCTTTGGTGAATTACATATAATTTGAGGCCTAGATTTTTCCTACCAGGTGCTCCATGGTTTCTTAGTTGATATCTTGAGGCACATATGCCTTGTTCAGCACCTTCTGCAGAGCCTTCCAATATTGTTCTGAACTCAAAATCAAAGATAACATCGATATTTTAGCAAGAGTTTTCTTGAGTTGCTCAACGATGCTTGACACGATCAAAGAGTTGATGTTTTATCCCAAGTGCTGGAGTGACAAAGTAATATTACCCAGCAAGATCGGGGTCGATCCACATGGAGGTCAACTATATAAAATGCAAATAATATATATATATATATATATATATATATATATATATATATATATATATAAAATTAAACAAAGAATTAAATAGAACTTTGAGATGTGAGATTAATGTGAGGATTAAACAATGATAAAAACAATTGTTAAGGTTAGAAGATCCACTAATGGTATTAGAAATAAGTATAATATAAACTCTTTTTATTACTCAATTGGAAACCACACACAAAGAAGGTTCCAATTGGATGATTTATCCTTAATAGTTCATTATAAATTCTTAACATGATCATATTAATTATCTTATTTTAGTAACACCATACTTTTAAATATTATCAGGAATTCATGATGCTAACTTATGTTAACAACAAATCAAGTTCCTCTCATAATAACGATATCGGCCGAAGACTATGAAGGATTAAGCATTTATTGTACCAAGTGTTATACAACACAAATCTAGATTAATCATTTAACAAGCAAGGTATTAAGAATTAGTAAGATAAAAAGATAAGACATTAATAACAAACTTTCTTGAATATAAATATTGAAGTCCATGTTGAGTTTATATTATACATATTCTAACACTATCAGTGAAACCTTTTCATCTTGACAATATTAACTTAGCTAGACATAATAAAAAAGAAGAGTATAAATAAACAAGATAAGAACATAATTATGATATAAGTTAACTAAGAGTGGTAAAGAAAATAAAAAGTATAAACAAGAGATTAATAAAACTTGAACATTATAAAGAGAGAAATCAAGAAAATGATCTTGATCTGAAAACCAAGATATCTAAATGTATGGAAAATACCTCCTTTTATAGGCTAAAAAGAACTATTCATTTGGTAATTAACTATTGAATTAGTGGCCAATTAATGACTTGATGGACTTGGTGGTTTAGGTATGGATTTGTTTTTTGGACGAAATGACAAATTTCACAACCAGAATTTGGCAAAGTGGTCTTCATAAAAGTTGTAGGAATTTGTATCAGCTTTCCCCTCAAAGAAGAATGAGCTCATTTGCACTTTTAGAACCCGAGATATGATCTGAACACTGAATAATGTCTGGGCTGCAGAACAGATTCAAACTTCTCTTTTGATGCTAAGATTTGGACTCCAAAACGGCAGAATTGAGTCTTAGACTCTCATGAATGTTTTAGGCCTATGTCTTAGCTTTCTAGCCATATAAACCAGACTGAAATCGAAGATCTACAGCTCCATATATGACCCAATGACTGAATGGTGTTTCAGTTTGAATTGAACCAACATCTCTTTTCTAAGCTTAACACTTTCTTTGTCCTTTCACTTTGAATAGTTAATCACATAAATCAATCCTTTAAATTGTGAGATACGTCTGCATTTAAAATGAACATTTACTATAAATTAAAGCTATCTTATATTATCAGATTTGTTATTATAAAACTTGCTTAAGTTAGGGAATTTAATGATATTTTAAGTGCAATAAGATGATATACAACCTAATGAGAATGCACTTTTAATTATTAATCAATGTTATACTCACTGTGTTTCACCAGCTTCATGAATTTATTAGTCTCTTCCTCAGTGACATGCCTATTTACTTCTTCCAACAGGTTAACTACCTTTCCCCCCCTATCTTTCCTTTGTTTCTCAAGTTCTTCCGAGATACAGCACCTCCAACTACGGGTTAAGCCTCCGACTTTTGCTTGAAAAATAGGTGTTGGCTGTGAGCTTTGGAAGGAATACTCGTAACTATACGGTAGGACATTGTAGTTTCTATTACCTACGGTTATAGGTTTAAACAAAATCAATTTTGGCAACCTATCTGTAGTAAATTATACCAAACAAACTCCTTATTCCTATTAGATTCATCTATTATGAGCATGTCTCTGCCCACGTTCCCTTTAATTTTAAAAGATCCTCGAGTCATTATCTGTATCACATCATTGCGGAAATCTTCGCATTGGTTAATCATATGGCCTTATTTTTTATAAAACTTACAGAAATCCTTGCTTATCAACCTATCTTCACAACTACCCTTCTTGTATCCAACTTCAATTAGCATTTCTTAAACCCTATCCAAAGACACTTTTAAACTCCTTGTGCTTTTAGTCTCCAATGTGTTTATGGGTCTGCTACCCGTAACATGATTAGGTAAATGATTTGTATTTATATTTGGAGCCTCCTTAAACATTATCCATCCAACTTTGATTAATTATAAAAGCGTATTCTTGAAGGCATTACATGTGTTAATATTATGTTTTACAATGCTAGCGTGATACCCATTTATGAGTTCTGGCTTGTACCAATTAGGATAAGGTGACTGCAATATCATAAATAGTATTGGGGCTACCTATCCAATACTTAGTAGTTTTTGGTACATCTCACTAAAGGGTAGTGATATCAGTGATAATTGTTCCTAGGTTATTTCATAATTTTTCCTTGGTCGGTTTTCAGCTTGGTTGTCGACTTGGTTACTTTGAGTTTCAACCAATTGGTCGGTTTTGTTGACTAGGTTTTCTCAATAACATTTGGGTTTGGCTTCGTAGCCAAACCCAATGTTGTTGGGTCTGGCTTTATAGCCGGACCCACGAATATTGAGTCTGACTCTACAGCCAGACCTAATAATATTTGAGTCTTACTTGGCCACCAGACCCAATGCTATTGGGTATGGCTTCTAAACCAGACCCAAAAATATTTGGTTTGGTGCTATACTCTTCACATTTGTTTTACATTTAAAAAAATTACCACAATCTCGATATACATTAAAAAAAACACAAATCTATGTATTAGATCACATAAGGAACCACTTATTATTGTTAAGTACTCTTATTATATAAGAATTTAGGTGGGGCTAATTTAATAGTTTTGAGGGACATAATGGATAATTTATTTAACTGCAAGGACCAAAATGAACTTTAGCTCAAATTTTATTTCATGATGGAGCCGCACAAATCTATTGGTTTTGGACTAAATGGGATGTTCAGAAATATTGGACATGATAGGTTTAGAATAGGTCTCGTTTACAGTAAAATCGCCCTGATGTTAATTATGAAACATTAGACATTTGTCATCAATTATTTCTTTTGACGACCTTTTATTGCTTTGCTATGGAGTCTCTAACCTCAAATTTCTTGTGGGATAAATGACGCTTGATAAAGACATCGGGCTAGGTTCTTCAGGCACCACTTCTCGAGTTCCAATTTCCTAGTACTAAAGACCAAACGAACATCCTCACTCCATGCATCTCCGCGGTTGGTGTTCAAATTGGAAAGCTTTCGCAAGCCTTGTTCAACAAGATTTAAAGGGCGGGCTTGTGCCAAGCATATTTGCGGGTGCTTCCCTCACAATGGACCAGGCTCTAGTGACAGACCAGCTAGGCAATCAACAACAGTTTGATCAATGGTCGCATCTTGTACATTACTACCAGAAGGAATCATACTGAGACAGACCTGTGAGTTCAATTTATTGAAACAAATCAAAAACGATATCATCAACACACAATCAGCTAGGCATATAACAAGTTGGATTGAAGATTACAAATAATTGAGAAATAATAACCTGTCATAACCGACCTCACATGATTAGAACATAATATATATTGTGGAAAGCATGGCGAGGCTCACCTTCTCTAGTTTCTAGTAAATGCTTGTCTGCTAGCCAGCAAATTGAAAACTAAGAATGAATTACAGCTGGCCATTCTTACAGAAAGAATCATTTGTGCACGAGTGAAATGAAAACATAAAACACAAAGCTACACTATTCCCGGAAAGTCTGAGTTACACGTTTCAGGCTTCAACCTCTTGACCAGCAGACTGGGTTTCATCTCTCTATGCTTCACCTTCTCCATCTTCATCATCACCCTCATCTGCTAGTTTGGTGAGCTCAGCTTGGATCACAAGCTTAATAGATGACTTTCTTGTAGTGAGATCTGTGTCAAATCGCCGAGCTGCAATGTGGCCAGATTACTTTCAGGCAACCACAAATAAAATACAAACAAGATCTCTAAATTACAATAACAGAATTTAAGGCAAATGTTGCTATTTCTTTTTATGCCTGGTACATCTTAAGAAATCTCCCAATCTAGACAAACCTTGACAGACCTATTGTCATTCAAGATGCGGTTCATTCTTACATGTGGACCACAAGGATCACTTTAATCACTGAAAGACAAACTACATATGCCTGCCTTTCTACAAATCTACTGTAAAATGGTAAAATTGTACATTATCTAGTCAATTTGTGGATGAAGCAAGCATGTTCAATCACAACTATAGAAACAAGACTAAGGGCTTGTTTATTTACTCGATCTGAGATGGCTCGCACTTTACATGCCATGTCAATTTGCCATAAGATTGCTTGTCATGGTATTTTCCAGATAAGAAGAAACACACTTTACTCAAACCAATGAAAGTAAAAAATACATACCAAGTAGCTTTAGAATATCAGTGAATGTAGCCTGCAAATAACAAATTACAGATTAGTTCTGGACAATTATTAAATATTGAAATACGGAGATGGAAAAAATGACATTAGAATTCAATAAGATTTCTTTGCAGAAAATGATAGTTGCCAAGTTTGATCGCTAAGATCTAGCTGGTAAAAATGACAACCACAATAACTAGAGTCTTTTGTTTTGAACAATTAAGCAATCTTTCAAAACAGCAGAATATCATCAGTCACTACGTTTGTATCCAGCATGCTGTGTTTGTGGCATTTCTAATTGCTTATTATTAGCCTGTCACATCAATAGGAAGAAATGATATCAGATCTTACTGTGTCGAAATCCACCTTCTTAAGAATTTCACATATCGCATCTCTAAGCTCATCATCACTTGGCATCAATTTGTTCTCTTTAACTTTAGCCTTTTCCTTCCCTTTTCCAACTTTTTTACCTTAACAAGTAAAAGAAAAGATTCATACGTCAGTGTAAAGGAAAACAATAGCACCACACTTCAATTTCACAAGATGAAGATAGTCATGATTAAATTCAAAGAAACTTCTATGATAGATTCAAAGGGTGAATTATAGCATTTACACATATTATCATCTTCTGACCAAATAAACAGCAGCAATCCATTTCCAAACGAGAACAATCAACTAAATAAATAATAGATCTAAAAAGGACAATACAGTCTGTAAAAGCCATAATTTAGCAGATTTTTCACTGCATTACCATTTCCATTTCACAAGAAAATGGGGTTGTGGCAATTATTTTCAGTTACTTTCCAATATTCCAGCTATTTCCATTTTTACTTGTTCCCTTCACTTTTTTTATATATCATCTTTTCAACTTTCACTACCTTTTCTACATACCCACACCAAATTCTTAAAAAATCTCATGATTTTGAACCTAAATAAAATATATAAAAAATTTCATTGCTTATTTTAAAGTGAAAATATTATAAACTACAAGTTTGGAAGGTTGACAAAATATCCCAACTCTTTTACATTATTTACAAATAATCTTGTTGAAACTTCATATTCAACTTGCAAGTGTTTTTTAGTTATATAATTTTATACCTAACTGAAGATTTATAGTGGCATTGATGTTATTTTTAAATGATTTTCAAAAGTTTGGTTAGCATCTTAAGTTTTGCTAATATTTTTAAATTTATATTACCTTGAACTTTGATTTCTTAGATTTCTTTGTTTCATTTTTTAATGCTTATATTGTACATGGATCTTGTTATTATTAAACTAATGTTCAATTTTGTGGAGATGAATATTTTCTTACACAACTACAAGTTGCAATGAATATTATTTGTAGCATTATAATATGTAATTAAACCATTGGAAGTTTTGTTATCATGCTTATTTAGTAAAATTATTAAAAATATGTGATTTGCTATAAATTTTCTAAGAGTTGCAAAAAGATTCTTAACTGCAACCATTATTTTATACCTGTATTATTGCAACCACATATTAAAACCATGATGAACAAACAAAAAGGAAATTTACCTGTGTTTTCCTTGGAGGTAGATTTCTTTGAAGGCAAGTGTTTCTCCTTTGATACCTTTTCAGTTTTCTTCTTCATTGGGGAAACCTTTGGACTTGCATCACTATCCTCATCAGAAAGAATGTGTTTTGATGAAGATTTTTTATGCGTTCTTTTCACTGATGAACTGGACTTATGGGAGACGGAGATTCTGGTTTTAGCTTTTCCATAAGGTGCTTTTTTTCTCAATGATGTAGCCGACCTCTTTTTGTGTTTTCCAGAGTTTTCTTCAGATTCTTCTACAGATTCATTTTTCTCCTCGCTTTCAGAATGTTCAGAGATTTCAGCATCAGATTTTTCTAGAGCACCATTTTCATTTTGCTCTTCTACATTTACTTGTTCCTGTTCTTCTTCTTCTTCATCTTCCTCTGCTTTCTTTTCTTCTGACTCGTCTTCTGTATCAGATGTAGTCTTTCTATCTCTCCTCTTTGAATTATCAGCAGCTTTTCTTCGACTCTGCAAAACAACCCACACCCTTTTAAAAAGGGAAAATAATATAAACACTCTAGAGGCACAAAGGGATTCAAGCTGTTGTAAAATTGTGCAACCTATCAGATTCTTAGAATTGCACAAACAGCAATTCACCAGCTTTTCAGCGAAAGGCTTTCACAAACAGAATACAAGATATGTATGTGACATGACACCAAATTTTAAGGAGCATCACAGTTGCACCCTCCCTCCTCCTCTCCCTCCCCCCAAGCATGTCCTTAGAGCCAACTGGGTACACAATAGGTAATTATACCTTAGCTGAATGTTTCGATGGTGTGCTCCCAGATGTTGAACTTTTGGCCACTCTCTTGCGCTTTTTGCTCACTTTTTCCTGACAGCCAAATAAACATCAAAACTCAAATAGATGTCATGGCAAAGGAATTCAATTTGCAACACCTGAACTTCATAGGAATGGAGGATAAAGGTCAACAAACCTTCTCTTTTTCAGCAAGCAAATCACTGGTTGTAGCATGGGGGACCACCAAAAAATCTAACAGCTTCGTAACAACATCTTCCTGTGCGTGCATTTTAAGACCACTGTAGTAGCATATTTAACTCAACTTAACAGAAAGAACAAGCCCTGACATTTAGGGGTAGGCTTCAATAGAAGAAAGAAACTACAATGGTGTTTGTAAAATCAACACCAATGCATCCCTCAAACAGCAGGATTTGTAGGTTCACATAATGCTAGATTGTTCGCGTGCATGCTCATGTGCACACAGAGACAGAAGCAATGTTGATTAGAAAACCTAGAATTCACAAGGCTAAACCATGATTTTCTAATCAATGACAATTATATGGTTAATCAAATTACATATTAACAAAATTATACCATTAACAAAGTTAGAAAAACTTGGAAAAATCCCTTCCCCGTGCACAGGATCAAGGAAGCAGTGTAGATATCTAAATTAACTGATTTATTTCCTCATAAATGGTGGATGAAGGAAATAATTGTCTGAGCTAGAGAGATCAGAAAATCATGGAGAGCAAGAATCAATCCTTGGACCACATGAGCTGAAACCTAACAAACAACAATTAGTTGATTAACTCACCTTCTTTGTAGTAACCTTGGTAATTGGTATGTCAAGCACATCACAAAATTCCAACAGCTTCTCTTTATTACACTTGTCAAATTTTTCTTTCACTTTACTCTTTTCTTTCCCCTATAATAATTATAGAAGACAATAGTGATCAGTGTTTCAGAAGACTAACATGGTACAAGGAACCAAGGAGTTAATGACAGAGATAAACAAAATTTTTAAAACCCTCTAACATTCTGCATTTAAAATTAGCACTTGTACAGAAAAAGAATAATCATCTATATCTCAAAGTGATTTTTTCACCTCATTTTGATGCCACACAAAACCAGAGAACCGGGATATATTACTCTTAATCTGCAATGCCTGCAAAAACAAGGAACTGAAATTGCATAAAGAAAGGATTGGAATACAATAAACCCTGGTTGTTCCATTCCACAAACAATGAATAAGAACCCAGTTTATATTTGTGTTCAACATCCTCCAAATCAAACACAAGGGAAAGGTGAGAAAGACAAGATCACAGCAAGAGCAAATAAGAAATTATAGAGCAATCGGATTACCTTTCCTCTCCTTCCAAAGAGAATTGTATGAAGCAGTTTGAATGTATCATCAGCCTTCCTTCTTGATAACTTGAACGCCACTGTAGAGAAAACATTTTCAGGGATCATTTCCATCACCCATTGCTCTGCATGGGTATGTTCAACACACCCACTATAAAATGAAAGATTTATGTAAGAGATATTCCCTTATTCTTCAACCACCCTCATAGACATGGTAACAACCATTCATGTAAGAAACAATTGCTACAAAGAGAAAAGAAAAGAAATACCATAGATGACAAGTTTTGGAAAAAAATCACAAGGCTAAACCAAGAGGGAAGAGGGTGCATGGGAAAAGTAAAGGATGACAAAAGAATGTACTAAATATAAAAATAAGAAAAAGTCACGTTGCAACTTTTGGATCATGCGATCCAGAGTAAACCAGAGTAGAACTCGGATGGCTACCATCCCCCTTGAATGCCATTCTAGATCGCATGATCCAAAGAATGGCATTCAAGGGGCATGGTAGACATCCTGTTAACTCTGGTTTACACATTTAAAAGTCATATATTACACCACAACATAAACGATATCCTGAGTTTTTCACGAGCACAAAATCTAACTATTTATTATAGAATCAGAAGTCAAAACTACCTCCAAATCAATATGTAGGTAAAAATATAGGAGCACTAATGAAAATTGGAGACAATTTATAATCAATTTACAACCCTCTAAGAGGAAGACAATAAAAAATCAAAACAGCTGAACACGTAGTTTAGCCTTCAGACATCAATTAAAATGTCAATAACAAATGTATAGACATAAATTGAGCACTTTTTAATATTACAATGAAAAGGGGCCTATAATCCCAATAGGATGAAACTCAGGTTAAAAAGAAATTGGATATCCAAGGTGCAATAGAATCAATACTGCATAGTAAACACTTTCAAGATCATCAACTTTCATTTTATATATTTGTTACACCAAAAAGAGCACAAGCAAATCAATAAATTTTCTGACAGCATCAAAATTGAAATTCAAGATAAGAAGGAATTCAGAAATAAAAGATGGACCATACCATTAGGTATATCTTTAAGTGGGATACCTCGGCCCTGCATTTTTAACATAAACGAAGTATAAATTAAATTCCCCAGATGACATGCATACAAAATTTGTACACTGAAAATGCAATAAAAAAAGACCTTTTCAATCTGGAATTCTTTGACAGCATCTTTGTCAACAGTTGCCACCAGCCTTTCAACAGATTTTCTTTCACGCTGTGGCCTATCAAAAGTAGGAGTCCTTGGCTCCGGCTCCTTCTTCTCTTCCATTAACTTCTTCATTTCAGCTTTCCTCCCATCACTCTTCCTTTTCCCACGTTGCTTTGATCGTTCCCCGTCCTCCTCCTCCAACTTTTCTTCTTTCTCCTTGGATCCACCATCCTTCTCCTCCACCTCCTCTTTCTCCTTGGACACGTCAACCTTCTCCTCCACCTCCTCTTTCTCCTTGGACACATCAACCTTCTCCTCCACCTCTTCTTTGGCTTCCTTCTCCTTTCCTTCCATCTCTTCATCTACTTTGGGTTTGATTTCTTCTTCCATTGCTTCAGTTCTTCCTTCTTCTAACCCATCTTCTTTGTCTTTGCTTTCCCTTTCTTCAGTCACCTTGGGGTCTTCATCCATCCTTGCAATCTCAACTTTCTCGCTATCATTTTTATCTTCTTCCATTTCTTTTATTCCATCATTTTCCTCTGTTTTTTCAGTCATAACATCATTGGCGTTCTCTTTTGCAGGAGCACTAGTCCCATTTGCCGTTACCTCTGGAACTTTGGTCCCTTTTTCTTCCTCGCCCATTTGTTTAGCGTAGACAGAAAAAGGCTGCATTCAGGGGGGAAATCATATTGAATAAGAAGGACACGATTAACAAGTACCAAATGAAGAAAGCCAAGAAAAGCACACAAGTCCGAATGCACATAGGGGAAATCGAAACATGGCACAATTTTAAAAAAGTAGGCAAAAATTCCATTTGAAAGAAGAAAAGTGGCAACTTTCCTCTGAAGGAAACAAGGATAATAACACAAATTTAGAGAAAACTCAAAACACGAGATTTACAAAAAAAAAAAAAAAATCTAGTCGTATTGGTTTAAAAACCACAGATCTTTTAAATATATTTGTCGTATTGTTTTTTTTTTTTTTAAAAAAAAATAGAAGTTGAAATTAAGCCAAAGTTACTTTCTTAAGCTCAATTAAGCAGAAATTCCAGGAATTCAAGCTCCGCAGTCTTTGTGAATTAAAGAAACAAAAAACCTAAATTAAAATATCGACAATTTCCCTTCATTTCCAGCACTTTCACAGAAACCAAAGGCGACATACAAATTCAATTACATGTCACAACCAAACCCAAAAATCAAGAGTCAAACTTCACAAAAAAGAACCCTAAACAGCAGTTAAAAAAACACTCTCACATAACAAGAAAGAGCAAAATGGACGAGTATTGTTCATAACAGACATGAAAATGAAGAGAATAGAAACTTACAGTGATTTATTATTACTCTAATTTGTTGATTCGATAGGATTGCTTAGCTTATAAAATTAAACTCCTTGACTTGGGACACATTCTCCTTCGATTTCGAAATGGGTGTCTTGATTATTTTTTATTTATATCTCGGACTCAAAATCGGGATTTAAAATGTAGTTGAATGCCACCTAGGATGAAACTGTCAGATTCTGGAACTGATGGATGGATGGCTCTGATTCTATTATATCTTTTCAGTATATGGGACTTTACGGTCCTGATTTGATATTCAAATGCACACACTACGGTTGCCTTGCTTGAGGAGATGAGCCTGGGGAGACAAGACAGTTTTGTGTTTGTTTCGGAGAAGCATGCATAATTTTTTGCCTTTGTGATCGTTCGGTTACAGGAGACAGGATATCATAAAATATTGTAAACAACTGTTTTGCTGTTACATTATGTTTTGCTATTTTTAAAATAAAATGTTTTCTAAAGAATTTTTTTTTCATTTTACTGTCTAACATATTTTTTCAAGAAAAATATATATTTTTTAAAGAATTCTCTTAATTTTTTTCATGATGAAATTTTAAAAAAAATTACATTCTTTTATTGTTAAAACAACCTAATAAAAGAAAAAATACACACACACACACAAATATGGATATCATCGCTTTCTGCCACCCATCATTTTGTATATCAATTCTAGATTCTTGGAAGAATCTTTTTCTTCCAGCACAATAGATTTTGGAAGAATTTTCAAAATACCTTCTGTCATTAACATTCCATACCATACCAACCCTTCTAGACACTCTACATCAGACATCTCTTCTACAAGTTTCCAACATGTAGATTATGCTATGAATATACCAAAATCATTGTATACCAACATTGAACAACAATCCCCTCCAACCTTCTCAACAGTCACTGAAAACATCCAAAATGAGCTGAATGTTTTGACTTTAGAACAACATTTTGTTCTAGACAAAACTTATTTTAGAAATGATTTTTACAATGATAAAAATTCAGATAAATGGACTTGGTTTTTCAAAAATTTCCTCCAACAAAGACAATATATCCAAAAACAATTTTATGATTATGTTGCATTACATAAAGTACAAATATTATTCTTTGATTGGTTCGAATTACATTATGCATCTGAACATCATATTGTATATCCATTTGCATCCATCAAACATGCATGTCCTATCACAACCCGTTAAAAAACACCAATATGGAACCTAACAAGTGGACCATCAGTTGAGTTTGAACATCCACCCTTAAAAAATATCCAAATCACCCATAACAACTAGACTATAGATGCAGCTCCCTACAAAATACCCGGTGATGACACCCTTTCAAACACCAAACACATCATCAACCAAAATAACTTTACAAACACCAACCTCAAAACCTTAGGTAAACAGCTTACCAAACTGGAAAAACAAATACAAAGAACCACTACCAGTTTGATGGATACCAAAATCTCAGTCGACCTAAAACTAAAAAACATGTTCTTCAAACCTTACCAAGTTACCAAAACAAGCCAAAAACAGATCCAAGAAAATCAAACAGATTTCTTCAAAGCCATTAAAACACACTTACAATACCTTGACAGTTCATCTCTAACTATCCTAGACACACCACAAACAACCAACCCGTTTACATCCACAAATCAAGTCAATACACTCCAAAACAGCTCTAAACAAACTTCTGATGAAGATGCTTTTCAAAAACCGCCTCTTGAGTTAAACAAACTCACTTGGCAAGGTCCTAAAACCACCATTGCCCCAGACATATCCCTACTTTCTAAACCACCTATCCTCAACCAACATAAATACAATGCCTTCTCCCTCTATGAATGGAACATAGATGGAATGTCTGAGTACAACATCCTAAACACTCTCCAACAAATGACTATGGAAGCTAACACTTACAAAACCCAAACAAGAACCCCTAATAAAGTCATAGCAGAACTCCTTATCGCTTGTTTATCTAACCAGTTAAAAGGATGGTGGGATTACCATCTCACCGAAATTGACCACCTACATATCCTAAATTCCTTCCAAACATATGAAGATCAAACACCCATCCTTGACCCATTAAGAAACACCATCCCAAATGCTGTGTCAACATTTATCCTCGCAATCTCCTTATATTTTGTCGGAGACCCTTCACATTTAAAAAATAAAAATGCTGAACTTCTTTTCAACCTTAGATGTAAGAAGCTTAGTGATTTTCAATGGTACAAACACATTCCTCACCCGCATCATGCTTAGAGAGGATTCAAACTAGCCCTTTTGAAAAGAAAAGTTCCTTACAAGCTTACCTATTCTCTTAGGAGAAAAAGTCAGAAACAAAATCAAGGACACCTTTACAACAAAAACCATATCGTATGACCAACTTACATATAGTGAACTTGTGAGCTTCACCCAAAAAGAAGGTCTTAAGATCTGTCAAGATCTTAAACTCCAAAAACACTTGAAGTGGGAAATGAAACGTACCAAGCAAGAACTTGGTAGTTTCTGTCATCAGTTTGACCTTTCCACTAAAAAGCCCTCTTGTAATGGAAATTGTTCAAAACCCAAGACCAAGTCTCCCTACAAAAGATCATCCCACAAATATCGTAAATAATTTTACTCTAAACCAGAATAAACTTACTATAAAAAAAAACCCTATAAAAAGTTTAACAACAATCACAAACCCTCTCAAACTAAACCTAAAAAACCCTTTGACCTTAAAACCATTACCTGCTACAAATGTGGATAGAAAAGACATACGTCTCGTTTCTGCAAAATCAATACAAGACTCTATGAACTCCAAATCAATGAAGACATCATAAACCAAATACAAAACCTCTATATTGAAGCCTTAGATAAAGACTCCTCTCCTTCAGACACTTCTAAAGAAGACTTCCAAATTGATGAATTAGCAACTTCCAATTCTAATTCAGACACCTCTACAAACTCCAAAAAACTCAATGTTTTAACCAGAGATCAAGAATTTATTCTTAAAGCTATCAAAAGACTTGATGACCCACAGCTACAAAAAACCTATTTAGACAAACAGTTGAATAACTTCAACAAACATGAAACCTCCCTGTCTCAACCTTCAAACCATCATGTCTTACCTACAACTAGCACAAACACTTATGACCTTATAAAAATTCTCAGTAAAAAGAAATCCAAAACCTCAGTTACCATCCCAAAACTACATTCTGAGATCAAAACCCTCAAATCTGAGTAACAAACCTTGAAACAAGCTCAACAAAAAGACTCCGCCATCTTACAACATCTTCTGTCCAACATTGACAACTAGTCTGAGTCTGAACCAGAAGACCATGCTGATGAGTCTCATTCAATACATCATGCATTTACAAACATTGAGCATATTCTTAACGATTTCTTAAATGTGTTAACCCAAATATCTTCCAAAATATATTTGATCAAAATTACCTTAGTCTTTTCAGACGATTTCAAACTAGACATTATTGCCTTATTTGACATAGGTGCAGATTTAAATTGCATCAAAGAAGGCGTAGTTTCAAAATAATTTTTACAAACTACCTCTGAAAAACTTTCTGCTGCTAATAATTCAAAATTGCATATTGCAGGCAAAACTCAAGCCTCTGTTTTCAACAAAGGCATTTCTCTTAAAATATTTTTTTTAGTTACAAAAGATATAAATTATACCATCATTCTTGGCACTTCATTCATCGATATGATTACCCCATACAAAGCACATCATGATTGTATTACCTCCAAAATCAATAGCATCAAAGTTGTTTTTCCATTCTTAGAAAAATCTAAGACTAGGAATTTAAATTTGATTAAAGCATGCTCTATACATACCTATCATATTAATGCATTGATTCATGGAAAACAATTCCATTTACATGATTTACAAAACCATGTTTCCTTTTGTTGTATTGACAAACAATTACAAAACTTTGTTTTACAAAAGAAGATCACTGATTTACAAAGTAAGATTGAACAACAAATCTGTTTAGACTTACCCAATGCTTTTTGGAAAAGAAAACAACATGTTATTGATCTTCCTTATGAGAATACTTTTTCAGAAAAATATATACCTACAAAAGCAAGACCTATTCAAATGAATGCTGATCTCGAACAACATTCCCGACTTGAAATCCAAGATCTCGAGTCTAAAGGTCTTATTCAAAAGCCCGGATCATCATGGTCGTGTGCGCATATATATATATATTCACACACGTAAAATTAATTGTATATTACTTTAGCTTCAAAGGTTCTTTACAAGGCTAGAAAGAACTTTACAAATGATATAATTGTGCCTTTATATTTAGGAAAATCATGAAAAAACTAAAAGACTAGTTGGTTACTTCCACCATATACATGCTTAGTTTAAAGATCCATTATCTCCGTGGTACATCTCAAGAAAGGGTGGAATTAGAAATTTCAGATTAGAACGTAATTGGGTCTACTATCCAGTTTTACAGTAATAATCATAATTCTCAATCCAATAATTGATGGGGCAAAAACCTTACCCAAAGTTTCCCAGAATATTGTTCTATGTTGGAGTAAATTTTTAGGTCAATCGAAATTCAAGAAGGTCTTACGAAATAAGTCAGAATTGGTTGAATGAATTTTGTTATTTACTTTTTTTGACTTGTGAACTTCCTATTTGGCAAGGATCCTTTTTCTAAAAAGATGTGACATCTTGTTATGAGAATTTCCTAGTTTTACAAAGATATTAAATGAGCTGCAACATAATTTTCAAGTGTGGTAAGAATTCATTAATGTTTTAAATCATTTTCTTACAAGGATTTCTTATTTATCCTAGCTACACAAGGAAAGAATGGTTGTTGGTATTTTGAGGAGTTTAATGATAAATTAGTTAGCTTTTTTGGGGGAGTTTTTTTAACCCTATAATGAAGGTTAAAGGGAGGTAATAAGGGTTTTCATGTTTTGAGAGAATTATTTAAAGTTACAATTTATTATCCTAGACGAATAAGAAAACTAAAGGAGAGACAACTTTAACGATCAATTTCCTAGCTTATTTTGGGTATCTAAAAGTGGTAACAAAGATCCTAGTGTTTCTAGGATGAAAATTCCATTCATGACATTATTTAAACTAGTAAATTTATCTATCTTAGGTTATTTTGTTTAATTAGGTGCAATAACTTTAGTTCATGAGTTAATTTTTTTGTTTTTATTATTTTTTCATGTTTGGGCTTAGTTAACAAACTTTGGGTTTATTGTGAGTGGGTAAATGCTAGCCCATAAGTTTTGGGTCCATTAGGGTTACTAGTTGAACTATTATTTAAGGTTTTGTAATCTAAAATCTTTAGCAACCATGAATTTATGAAATAATCTTGTGTCTTGCGTAATAGAACACGTTTTCATTGCTAGGACAAAGAACAAATTTGACTTATCAAAGATTAACTAGCTTCATGGAGTCTTCCTTATACTTCTTGTTCGTGGATTGATATTCGTTGGGTGGACGTTTTTTATTCCAATAATGTTGGTGCCTCGAGACAGGTTTCCATGGTGTCACACCCCCATCAAACTTGATTTCTTAGCTTTTCAGGAGTTGTATCATCTTTGTTGTGGGTGCTTGACCACGTAATCAAAAGGTCCATATCATTTGGTATCAAAGCTTGGCTCTATTAATCAGGTTATATCCTTCTGTTAATTTCATTTTTTTCCTCTTATCCCCTGTCAAATTTACTTGTTTATATCCATGTTTTTATTTAGGGTTAGTTTTCTCTAATCCTCAGTGTCTTTTTACTTTCTTTATTGTTATTAACATTTTTTTAGGGTTTGATATAAAAAAGAAGAAAGGATTGGTCAAATGTTTTTTGTTCTTTTTCCAGTTTGAAAACTTAGAGTAAAAAAAAAAAATACAAAGAGAGTATTACAATCAAGATTACATGTATTCTAATAAGGTATTATGGTAAAGAAAGAGGATGTATGAAAGGGAGAGGAACAAACATATTGGTGTTTTTTATGAAGAATGCAAAGATCTATCTCGTAAGTTTGAGGTTTTAATGAGTGAATTTGATAATTTAAACAAACTATTCTATGAATAGAAAGCTTTAGAGAGAGAGAGGAGCAATAACATCAAAATGATGAAAGACAACAGATAAGGGCTACCATGTTCATATAAAATTGTTGGAGGCGAGTGTTGGCAAGAAAAAAACTTTGAAGGCTTAAACAAGAGGCTTATGAAAATCCATTATACCTATTAGTGATTTGAGGATGAATCATCTTAAAGATAGAAGGAATAATACAATCCAAAAAAGGGTTAAACTAGGAATTTCATATTCTAGCATAATTATGCCTACAATTCAATTTTACAACAACAATCATAATTCTCAATCCGACAATTAGATGAGGCTAAATCTTTACCCATAGTTTTCTAGAATATTGTTCTATATTAGAGTAAATTTTCAGGTCAATCAGAGTTCAGCAAGACCTTGCGATAGGTCAAAACATGTTGAATGAATTTTATGTATTTTTAGGTAAATATTCATTGATGTCAGAGTTAGGAATATTATAGGTAGACCATTGATAACATAACACAACAAACTTTTAGCAATTTAAGACAAAACTAGCAATGCAGCTTACCTTAGGTAGGTTATTGTAGGGGTGATAGTATCTTCCTTTAGTATAACTAGTCATGTATTATAAAATCCTTATTAACTAGTTAGAGTTTTTTAGTGATCATAATACTAAGTAGTGACTCCTTAAATAAGACATTTACCTATAAAAAAAGATGCTAGATATATATTCCTTTCCTTTTTTTAGGTCGTCATAATGTCGGGTAGTGATAAGGGTATGAAATTCACTTCCAACTCCTAGTATTTAATTTGCACAACACACCTCTCATATACATCATCAATATCTGTTGTTACTTATTTTTGGACCCACGTGCTGGAGATGGTGTATGCCTTATTTGAACTGAGTGTAGGAGTTTAACTCGTGTTTGCTGGAAGATTGACAAAAGCAGAGAAATAAATATTTTTTTGAAACCCTGTTTAAGTTTTTTCTGTTCTCTTTATCATTCCCCTTTGCTGCCAAAATCGTCAGGTTTTCTTAGATTGATCAGGAGTCTTCATAATGCTAAATTTGTTTCTTCTTCATCTGGTCTTTAAGGTTGGATAAATCCCTTAGAATTTGCACTAAAAAAAAACTGGTTCTGCCGCTGTCACAATTTTTTGTTCCAACTTAGGCTCTGATTCTAGCTTGGTTTCGTACGATATCTGACCATCCTAGCTATATTTTATCACTCATGACATGTTGAAAAATTGACCAACACCTTTATTGGGTCCTAGGGATCATTGTTCTTAAGGCAGACTCTCAATCAGATTTGGATGCTTGACATTATCAGATCAAGAACCTTTTTGACCAACTAGATTCCTACCAGATTCTATTATCCAAAAAGATTTTATCTCACTTTGAATCCTTCATCAAAGTTGTAGTCCGGGACATGTAGATAAATTTGAGATTTTTGAATTGCTTGATTTCGATATCAAAAGCTCATAATATTCCTGTTTGAATATCTAACATGAAAGTAGAGAATTCTATTGCGAGAAGGATCCTGGCCCGAGTTTTGCACTAAAAACTCTATTTCCGTCACAAATTTTGTTGATTTGTTCTTAGGTCATACTCTTAGTCATATCGAGATTCTCGGCATTTTTAGTTTCTGAATTAGATCAGGAGACCCTTTTTAATCAACCAGATTACTGCCAGATTCTATTCTCTAAAATGATTTTATCTCACTTCGACTCCTTCATCAAAGTTATAGTCCTGGACGCGTAGATAAATTTGAGCTTTTGATTCACTTGATTTCGATATCAGAAGCTTAAGATATTCCCGTTTGAATATCTAGTGTGAAAGCAGGGATTCCTGCCGTGAGAAGGATTTTTGCTCGAGTTTACAGGGACACAATTACAAGATGCTTAAAGTTTGAAGACCAATTGCAGGCCAATTTGAAGCCTTTTTTTGGACCAAGGACCAAAGGAAAAAGGCGTTAAACTAAGGAAGTTGATTGATAATAAAATTAGAAGGAAGAAATTGAAGAACCACGTTTTTTTTTTTGCACAGCTATCCTGATTTTTCTTTCCTTTTATCTGCAATTTCCTGTTTGGTTTCCATATTTCTCTTGCTGGATTGGAGAGCTGCATACCACATTTTTATTGCCTCATTTCAAAGGGTGCCTCATGGTCCCAACTATGGAAGGAAAGAAAGGAGTTGTACCGCCCTTTGATCAATGGAAATTAAGTGCTGAAAATTAGAATAGAAATCAAAATATTTCAGTTTTCTTTTTGCGTTTTTTTTACTGCAAATCAGCTGGGATTTACATCCTAGAATTAATGCATTGAATCTTTCCTAAATAGAGATATGTTAGACTATATATAAGCCCCTTTAATGACCTAGCATGGAGGCAGAAAAAGAAAGGAGAGGACATAGGAAAAACGAGAAAAGAAAGATAAGAGAAATGAGAGAGAGGCAGGGCAGAGAAAGCCATAAGAACGACACTGTCGAAAGCAAGGAAAACACAGAGGCAAGGGCGACAACTCCACCAGAACAACATGCCTTCATCACCATCATCTTCGTCATCTCGAGAGAAAGCATCAGTAGAAGGAGAGAAAATGAACAGAGACCAAAACCAGCATGGCGTGGCCATTATTTTCGATGTCCCCAGAAGCAGCAACCATTGGCTGAGCACAGAAGCTTCAGCACCTGTTGTCTTCGTCCGTCTCAGCGCCAGCTTTTAAGAAAAGGAAAGAAAAACAAAGAAGAAGGGAAAGAGAAGAGAAGAAAACAAGGAGAAGAAAGGAGAAAGAGGCAAGCAACACAAGAGAACACCAAACGAACACAGACAACGGAGGACTGAAAAAAAACGATATCGCCAGCAGACCAGGTAAGTTGTCTTTTATTCCCAGCTTTTGAATGCATTCTTAGTTGCATTTGTTACTGTTCAAGTGAAATTTAATTCACTTGAATAGTAACCATGCAAGGCATGTGTATTTTTTTTGTGTATTTACTTTGTGGTTTTTGTATTTTTATATTGTAAAAATATAAATCTCGTATTTAGAATACCCGGTTTTTGTATTATTATTCACTGTTAATATTTGGATAAAGAAACCCTAAGTGGTAAATATCCAAAATAATTTTCTAGGGATAATAAGTCATCACACATCCTTGAAAGAAGCCTTGATTATAATCGAGGACATTTCAATTTTTTACTCCACGGTTTACGAGTCGTGAGAGTATAAAACACTAAGGCAAAAATAAGCTTTTAAAACGCCCTAGATTTCTAAATTTTTGTCCCTCCTCCTTGCGATTTACGAGTCGCAAACTCTTGAAATACTAAAGGAAAAATAAGCTTTTAAAGCACATGGAATCTCCTTGGATTTCTATTTTAATAAATTTAGTTTGAATCAAACCTAGAAAAAATAATGGGATTAGAAAACACCAACACCATAGCAATTATAAAGCAAACCAAACACCAAGCAGCTTATCTTAGGTAAGGCGTATTAGAGGTGCTAATACCTTCCCTTTACACAACTAGTCTCTTGCCTTAGAATCTCTGAAAGACTAGTTAGGGTTCCTAGTGACCAAAATACTAGGTGGCGACTCCTTTACACAACATGAATATATAGAATGCCCATACATTAGTGTTCCAAAAGAACTACCAACTTGTCTCACTCTAGGATGAGATTGTCCTCTAGATAATCCCCTTTTGATAGGTTAGGATAACCTACTAGATGCTCATTTTAAAACAAAATAGCTCTCACCTTTATAAAACTAGTCACCCACTATCTCTATACAATTGACTACTGCTTGTTCATCACCTCCTCCCTTTTTTTAAGAGAGTTAGTTTACTATGATATGATCCAAGTCATTTTCTCATTCTAAATTGAGAAAGGTCCTATTCTTGCAAGCCTTGACTTTGATTATTTAGCACTGCTTTGAAAGATTGAGTTACTTTCACTAATTCTTAGATTTTAGTTGGTACGAGAGTAACTAATCCCTTCATGATCTCTCGATACAACCCATCTCTTAGCCTATCAATACAGTGCTTCTTTATAGGCATTAAAGTATAGGCAAATGTGGAGAGATCTTGAAATATTCATTGATATATTCAAGCACTAATATATTCCTTTGCTGCAGTGCTAAGAACTCATACTTATTTTGCTTCCTATACTGTTGGGAGCAATACTTAGTCTTAGATTTTGTTTTAAAGTGCTTCCACACCAATGCTTCCCTACTTCTTCATTGTTTAACAATGAACCATTATGATTATGCACTATTCACCAATAAATATAATATACAATTCACATGGATTTGCATGGGTACTGGGATCTGTAAAAAGGATTCATCAACCTTATAAAACTAGTGTCTAACTACCTCTGCATCCTCAACTCCATTAAAGAAAGCACACCTCATCTCTCGTACATTTTCACATAGTGAATAAAATAAGGGTGCTTTCTCTACTTATATTGTTTATGGTTTTTGTAATACCTGCCATCATCGTTCTCACCATCTATTCAAAGTATGCAGGGCCAGCTGGAACACATGTGGTACTAGTTGTAACATAGACATGGATCTCTTCGAAGATTCCTTAGCATCGTGGGAAACCAATGAGGGCATCTCTCTATAGTAATGATAAAGGTATAATTAACTGATGAGAAACAATGTCTCCCATCATATCTTTTCTTTAATCACTTTTATCATTTTGAATTAGCTCTTTGCCCTCATGTGGTAGTAGATTAGTATGAGCTCTGCTTCTAATACTTACCATCATAAATCTAATACACATTGTTCACCAGTTACACTTTTTATTCTTATAAGTTTACTTAATCATAAATCTAATACATATTTATAATTGACTTATCTCTATCTTGCCCAAATTAGATTTAACTTTGCCCGTAATAGTATAATATTCTACACTAGTATTTAACATATAAGGAATATTTCATTTTATAAATAATAAGTGTATTAATTTAATTTTTTTTTGAAAGCGTTTCAAGGGCTCCATCCAAAATCTTGTCTCGTTTATACTTGCAACACAGCCATGATGTATCTCGATTTAGAAAATGTTTGGGAAATTTAATTTTTTTTTGCTAAAATTTAATATGGTTTGTATGTTTTGGATCGTTCTGATGTGCTGATGTCAAAAATAATTTTTTAAAAATAAAAAAATATCATTAGCATGCATTTCGGCACGAAAAATTATTTGAAAAACAATCACTGCCACACTGCCAATATCACAAACAGAATGGAAGCAGGCGCGAACTTAAAAGAAGGAAGCTGAAGTAAAGCTTGAAATTTAAATACAAGACCTAACGACTGCGTTTTGTGCATTTTTCATTTTATAACAGTAGGCCAGCTGGCAGAACCACGTGATTAAGGCCATGCTGGCAATTGCATTTTTGTCTTTAATTCCCTAATGATTGGAACATAATGGGTGTGGAAAAATATAACAGAATTCTTAGATTCTCTCCTCTGTCCTTTCTCTCAACACGTCCTGAACGTGTAAATCCTTCTTCTTCTTTCTCTAACGTCCTTCTCCCTAGTTCTCCCATTGTTCTAGTCGAAGTTTTCCTGTTAACCTGCAGCAAATTGGTATCAGAGCCTACGTCTTTGGACTCAGCAAAATGGCACCAGAAACCAGGTCCCAAGACGTAAGAAGAATGGATGATTCTTTGGAAGCTGCTAATCAAAGAGTCAATGGAATAGAAGTCAAGTTGCACGCTCAGTCAGATGACCTATCACAGCTTAAAGCCATGATGAAAGAAATAGCGAATCAACAAATCTCTATTAAACAAACTCTGCAAACCCTAGCGGGTGAGGCAAGTTCCTCCCAGAACATTTGAATGCCCCAACACCCTGCTCCTGCCAGCAACCAAGATTGGATAGGGAAAGGATCACCTACCTACAGGTCACGCAGACCCAGAAGAGATTTCCCTTCTTTTGAAGGGGAAGAAGTACATAAATGGTTGTACAAATGCAACCAGTATTTCGACCTAGAAGAAATCCCTGAAACGGACAAGTTGAAACTAGCTTCGTATTATTTGGATGGCTTGGCACTTTACTGGCATCAGAATTACACTAGAAACCTGGAAGGACATGAGGTTACATGGGCAGAATATGTGGATGCCTTGTGCTGTCGATTTGGAGGACAAAAGGACCCCTTAGAGGAGCTTACCGAACACAAGTAGGAAGGGGACTTGGAAGGTTATATCAGGGACTTTGATATGTTATGGAATAGAGCATAAATTTCTGAGAAGCAAGCCTTGGTGTTCTTCCTAGGAGGCTTGGAAATAGAGATTAAGAACCTAGTAAAGATGTTTGAGCCAAAATCACTCAAACAAGCCTATAACCTAGCTAGGTTGCACAACAACACTCTCACATACCGGAAAATAACCCCTCATTACCCAAAACAATAGAGTCAGGCGAGTCCCCACTCACAGCCTGAAAAATTTATATACCCTGCCAACACTTACAAAACAAACTCCAATCACCCCCTCAATCCTTTAAAACCCTCCCCACAAACCTTGCTGCCTCCACCTACCAACCTACCTCTCAATAATAATAATGTTTACCCCAACTACAAACCTACTAGACCTATCAGAACCAAGGAAATGGATGAAAGAAGAGCCAAGGGCCTATGCTTTTGGTGTCATGATAAGTTCGTACCAGGGCATATATGCAGAAATCGAAGGCTATACTTACTATGTATAGTGGAAAATGATGGAGACAATTCAGAAGAAGAGGAATCAGTGGTGACAATGAATGCAGAAGCTCTCACCCCTCATTTATCACTCCAGGCAATCCATGGCACAACAGGGTGTCAAACCATCAAGGTATGGGGAAAGATACAAATGTCCCATATTAATTTTGATTGATTTAGGGAGTACTCACAACTTTCTCCACGCTAATCTGGTTGACAAACTGGGATGCCCTACGACAACCATAAAACCTATGATGGTTGAGGCAGCTAATGGTGGCACCATGTCCTGCACTTCAATATGTAAGAACCTGCAATGGAAGATGCAAGGAGTTTAGTTCCAGGCTGACATATTTGTTATGAAGTTGCAGAACTATGATATGGTTCTGGGAATCCAATGGTTGAAGTTGTTGGGAAATGTATTGTCCAACTATGAAGAAAGATGGGTATCCTTTTGGTGGCAGAACAGGGTAGTAACTCTAAGAGGAGAAAATCTTAGGTTAGCTCAATCTATACGCCTGGAGGAACTAAATGGACTACTAAGCACTGAAACCCTACTATCAGAAGTTAAGCTTTGCAGCTTAAGAGTGGTGGGGAAGGCTGACCTGGTAAGCCCTGCTCAAAGAGTATCCCATGCTTGGGAAGACAATGAAAACTCACCTTTACAGACTCTACTAGCAACCTATCAGCATATTTTTTGTGATCCAAGAGGATTACCCCCAGCTAGGAGGCATGATCACAAAATACCCTTGAAGGATGAGAGCCAGGCTGTCAATTTGAGATCCTACAGATACTCAGGATTACAAAAGGATACTCTAGAGACTCTAGTGGCTGAAATGCTGGAGGCAGGCATAGTGCAGCCCAACAATAGCCCCTTTGCCTCTCCAGTCGTGCTTGTGAAGAAAAAGGATCAGACATGGCGGTTTTGTGTTGATTTTCGAGCTCTCAACAAAATCACTATCAAAGATAAGTACCCCATTCCTATAATAGATGAACTGTTAGAAGAACTAGAAGGGGCAACCATTTTTTCAAAAATTGATCTAAGGGCAGGTTACCATCAGATTTGAATGGTTTCAGAAGATGTTTTTAAAACGGCCTTTAGAACACATAATGGCCACTATGAATTCCTAGTCATGCCCTTTGGCCTATCTAATGCACCGGCCACCTTCCAAAGTCTAATGAATGATATTTTTCGAGATCATTTGAGGAAATTTATTTTGGTTTTCTTTGATGATATACTAGTTTACAGTAAGACCATGGCTGACCACATACAACACTTTAGGTTGGTATTTGAACTGTTATGTACCCATCAATTAGTAGCAAAGGAAAACAAGTGTGTGTTTGGGACAAAACAGATGGAATACCTGGGACATGTGATCACCAAGGAGGGAGTGTCAACAGACCCACATAAAGTTACTGCTATCTTGCAATTGCCAGTACCTACAACCATCAAACAGCTTAGAAGTTTCCTGGGCTTAACATGGTATTATAGAAAGTTTGTGCAAGGTTATGGAACTATTTGCAAACCTCTTACTCAGTTATTGCAGAAGGACTCCTTCATATGGACAGACACGGCTACCATGGCTTTCAAGCAGCTCAAAGAAGCAATGTCCCAGCCCCCTGTGCTAGCCCTGCCGAATTTTGACAAAACATTTGTAGTAGAGACTGATGCTTCAGGAGTGCGTATAGGGGCAGTTCTGATGCAATAAGGACACCCCATTGCATTTGTGAGTAAAGCTTTAGGTCCTCGACAGCTAGCACTATCAACTTATGAGAGGGAGTTGCTAGCCATTGTCTTTGCTGTTACCAAATGGAAGCACTATCTATGGGGCAGACGGTTTCTCATCAGGACAGACCACTCCAGCCTAAAATTTCTGCTAGACCAGAAGACTACACATGTTGCTCAGTAGGTATGGCTAACTAAGCTTTTAGGTTTTGATTATGAGATTGAATATCGAAGGGGCAAAGACAACCTAGCTGCAGACGTCTTCTCCCGAGTTTCTCACAATGAGTTGGGTGCCTTAACCCTTTCTTCCATTTCCACCACTATCATGGAAGACATTAAAAAGACTTGGGACACTGATCAAAACCTGCGGCAGCTTATAGGAGACCTCACCAACGATGCTAGCTCACACCCCAACTACTCATGGGTCAATGACACTCTTATTCGAAAAGGAAAGGTGGTAGTGGGACAAGCACCGAACCTGCAAAACCAACTTATCAGACTCTATCATGACTCTGTAGTGGGGGGCATTCAGGAGCTACGGTAACTTCAAAAAAATTAGGGCAGGTGTTCTATTGGAAGAAACTCCAAAGGCTAGTAAGGCAATATGTCAGGGAATGCCCAATTTGTCAGCAAAACAAGGTGGAAAATGTCAAGCCTCCAGGTCTGCTGCAACCGTTACCAGTGCCCTATGCTCCTTTTTATAGATATTAGCATGGATTTTATTGATGGGCTACCTAAATCATAAGGAAAGGAAGTCATCTTTGTGGTGGTCAATAGGTTTAGCAAGTATGCCCACCTTATGGCCCTAACCCACCCCTACTCTGCCATTACAGTAGCCAAAGTCTTTATGGAAAATGTGTATAAGTTGCATGGGATGCCAGCAACGATTGTGAGTGACAGGGACAATATCTTCCTCAGCCAGTTTTGGAAAGAGCTATTTAAACAGCAAGGGGTCAACTTGCAATACTCTACAGCCTATCATCCACAGTCAGATGGACAGACAGAAGTGGTCAATAAATGTATCGAGGGCTACCTAAGATGCATGATAGGAACCATCCCTGCACAATGGGGACGATGGCTGAGCTCCTGTGAATGGTGGTACAATACGAACTACCACACCTCTACTAAGAAGACACCCTACGGGATCCTATATGGAATGACGCCTCCAATTCACCTTCCCTATACACCTAAGGACTCACCAGTGGAGGCTGTGGACCAGTACTTAACTCAAAGGGAAGACATGTTCAAGCTCATCAGGAGCAACCTCTTGCAGTCCCAAAACAGAATGACACAGCAAGTAAACAAGAAAAGGAGCGAAAGAATGTTCTCTGAAGGTGACTTAGTTTATCTAAAACTACAGCCATATCGACAACAATCGGTTCACAAACGAAGCTCTTACAAATTATCAGCAAAGTATTACGGTCCCTACACTATCATCAAGAAGATTGGAACTGTAGCCTACAAACTACCATTACCTGCTACTGCTGTGGTACATCCAGTATTTCATGTGTCCCAGCTGAAGAAACATGTAGGCAATCATGTTCTGCAGTCTGATCTTCCTGTTCTTTCGGAGAAACCGCTGCTGCATCCACAGAAAATTATTGAGAGGAGAATGGTTAAAAGAGGGAATGCTGCAACAACCTAGTACTTGGTTCTATGGAAGAACTTACCTTTGACAGAAGCGACTTGGGAAGATGCAGAGGAGTTTAACTGGCGATTCCCTCAATCTCACCTTGAGGACAAGGTTGATCTCATGGAAGGGGCATTGTCACAAACAGAATGGAAGCAGGCACGAACTTAAAAGAAGGAAGCTGAAGTAAAGCTTGAAATTTAAATACAAGACCTAACAACTTCGTTTTGTGCATTTTTCATTTTATAACAGTAGGCTAGCTGGCAGAACCACGTGATTAAGGCCATGCTGGCAATTGCATTTTTGTCTTTAATTCCCTAATGATTGGAACAGAATGGGTGTGGAAAAATATAACAGAATTCTTAGATTCTCTCCTCTGTCCTTTCTCTCAACACGTCCTGAACGTGTAAATCCTTCTTCTTCTTTCTCTAACGTCCTTCTCCCTAGTTCTCCCATTGTTCTAGTCGAAGTTTTCCTGTTAACCTGCAGCAGCCAAACATACTCTTAACGTCAAATTGATCAATTATGGTGGGAATCATCAAATTCATTGGTTTTTGTATGAAAAATAAAAAATCATATGAGTTTAATTCAAGAGTTTTATTGACTAAAAGCAAAAGAAAGGATCTTATGTAGAATTCATTGATAAGTTAAGATTTAATTGGGATGAAAAATAGCTTAAAGATCTAATTGAGACTAGTCTTAAAGATTGAGGGGGACTTTCTTGAGGTTTGCCTTCTATTTTGTCCATAGAAATCTAGAAGAAGCTAATAAATCGAACCTTAAAAAAGAAGAGAGAAAGTCAGAGAAATTCATTTCTTCTGAATCAAGACACTCGTCTCTGTGAGAGAGAGAGGGATGAGAAATGGGTGACAATCGGTGGATAATAACAAAGCAAGGAAGGATAGATTTGTTCAGAAGAAGAAATGCTGGTGACCTGTTTGACGAGGTAAAATCTTACTTTATTTTAGGCACCAACCAAATCCACTGTTTGTTTGCCTTTGTTTATTCTAACCAGACATCTACGTAATCAACTTATGATGTCTTCAAGTTACATATTTAGTTTCATGGACGGATGGACTAACAGCAAATATTTTCTCTATTAGGATATCGATTATCTGTTGTGATGGCATTTTCAGAGCTCAAAATAGTTTGCACAAGAATTTCACTGGGATTATATCTTTGATATGCTACTCTGGCTGGTGTGTTTCTGGATATGTTTGAAAAAATTAACAATCTCAGAGAGTCTCACCAAGATCTTTATGTGTTTGCAATCTTGCTGCATGTTGCAGCAAAGTTCAGAATGAGTAAACTCTTGCCATAATTTTTAGGGTTTTTTAGAATTGCATCCTGAATTCCAAAATCATATTTACTGAAACAGATGTATGTTCTCGTCTTTCTCTGTTGTTCTGTTACTGTGATTTATTTTATAACTAAGATTCACCCATCATTTGTTTTGGTAGAGGGTGAGAGCTGAGAGAGGTGTTCCTTTCAGTTCATACTCTATCAGAGGAGCGAGATATCTCTTAATCAATTGCATGTTTATTATTTTTCTTGATAATTTTTATCTAGAAAAATAAGTGTTCATTTTTAGTATGCTGCCCCTGTTCTCTCCCCTTTCCTTTCCTCTATTCATATGGCTCCATTTTCTTGCAGACAGGATTGAGGCAAATACTTACAACTGTTGCCATCACAAGAAGAAGCTGTAAGGTCAGTTACGTGTTTCAGACTGAATGATAAGATTTTGAGTTGGAAACTGGAAGAATTGTGTTCTCTTTGTTACAAAAATGTTCACAGATTGTTAAATTATTTTTAAACCCAGTCTAACAAGAACTTGTTACTAAATTGTCAAGAACAGTGGTGCTGTATCCCTTGATACACGGGAATTGTTCCAAACTTCAGCTAATTACTAATCCTTATTGACTTATGACTGCATTGCAATAGAGTGCTTCTTTGAGACCAATTCATTTTGTTTTACGAAGCTTTCGTTAATTCTACCGTGGTGGTAGGGTTCAAAGCATTGAAAATCTTATTGAGCCTTGGCTAATTAATTAAATAAGAGGAAAATTAAACAGACAGAAGCATAAAGTTAGGTGTCCTGCCTTCAACATTGGTAACCCTTCTGGCAATTAAGAGCTCCAGCCTGCGGGGACATGTTTGTTAAATATGAAGCTGGTCTTGCTACCATGCTTGATGCTTTTATGTAGCTTGCAGGACTTTTCTGGCCAGAAGGCGTGAAGAAAGCACCGTTGAGCATCATGTCTCCATCTGATCTCCAGTTCCAGCTCTTCCACTCCTCAAATCCAGTCAAGCTTTCATGCCAAGTCACCTGAATGTGAAGTGAACTTTTAGGAACAAAAGGGTAAGTTGAGCCGTTCCCTAACTGGACGTAACCTCGTAAGTTGAACAACTTTATTTAACTGGGACAGTTGAAGTGTCAATGATTTGACACTAGCCTTTTTTTTCATTTCAAATTCTACTTCAGTTATTGCTTCATTTGTGAAGAATGAACTGTTCCCCTTTCCTTTGGAGGGATAAAAAAAAGTAAGCTCTCAGGTGAAATGAGATAGCTGTCAAGTGATTAATTATCTGTAGGCAAAGACGCCCTTCATTTTGTTTAAGTAAAGCCTATTCACTTTAAGATAGAGAAACTTGCCTCCTTAGTGTCACTGTTGTCTAATGCCATAAAAACATTCCCTTGGCTGTTGATTGTTGGATCGGCGCTTCCACCAATTGCGTACTTCTCCCAACCAGTATATATATTATTCACAATGTGAAAATAACCATGCCTGCACCTGTAACACTTTGTAGATGCATTTAGATAGCAGCAATTCACTGATAACTCCACGGATGCAGAGAAGAAAAGGGAGCGCCATTAATATTTACAGTTGCTCATGCAGCTTTGTTATAGAGTAAAGTTAGTAATAACTTCAGTTACCTCGGCATTCTTTGAACCAGATTTTCACCAAAAAAATTGAAGGCAATTGTGACTTGCATATTCTTGTCATCAAGAAAATCATCACTATGACCCATAAGCATAACCTCATTATGATTGAACATGTAGTTGTTTGAGATTGTTATAGATGTTGAGCCAACTACAGCATCTATCAGTCCGTCATGGCAATTAGCTAGTGTACAATGATCAATCCACACATCCCTAGCCGCAAATATCGATATCCCATCCCCATCTGAATTACCTCTCAAACCGTAATGCTTTGTGGAGTCTCTTACAATGGCATTTCTTCCTGGTACACAGCCATGTATGTAGATGTTATGTATGATAATGTTACTGACATTTTGAATGGTTATGCAAGGACCATCCGCAATCTGGATGTTATGCCCCCGGCCATCAATTGTTTTGTGTGAATTCATAATAAGTTCTTCCTTCAAGTTGATGACCATGTCCTGATCAAAGATGATCCACAGAGGCTCTTCTTGGATGACACCATAGCGGAGTGTGCCTGGAATTGGGTTTACAGGGTCATCATTGTCAGAATTTGTTACTACATAGAGGTTACCATCTCGACCCCCCACAGCATTGCGTCCAAACCCAATCGCGCAATCAGCTAGCACCTTCCTGTTGGTTTCCCAGTCAGGGTCGCATCTCCAACAATCATCAATAGGGTTACCGGTTCTGCATGCATCATTTCCCAGCTGCCTTCTCGTTGAGCTCCTGTTACATTATTTTGCTCAGAAATTGATCTTAAATATTCTTGTGAACATATAGCATGAAACATTCACTTACCACTTGGTTGCTTCTGATATTCTTAGCAGAGGATGTCTAGAGAATGTTATAGTGGCATGTGAGATCAGGACCAGGAAGAAGAGGGAAAATGTCGGCATCTTACGTGTAGTCGAGGGATTGATGTCTGTTTTAGGAGCTACTATACTACGATAGCGGTTCGAAGATTTAGATTTATATAGCTAGCAATCACAGCATTTTTTTTTGGATTGTTGCTTCCAGCAAAATTAACAAATACCACGGTGGAGATTAAATGACACCGGAAAAGTTGGTTGCCAATCATGCCGACAAGTAATAAATGAAAAGATTGTTCTAAAGAAAGTAGCAACAAGTTTTGGCTTGTAAAACCCCCTCTATTTGGAAACTTGACATTGCATTGATGTGGACGTGGTGGCAAGGACACAAGTATTTAGAGACCGAATAGTTAGCTGCCGGCTTGGATGATGGTCTCGGTCTCATCCACCACCGTACGCTGGTGGACGTGGTTCATTGAGCTAGATAGAGCAGTTTTGGTTTCGATAGTGGGGATTTTTAAAAAGATTAGCATGGTGAAGTAATATATTTTTAATATTATCACGTGTGACAAAGTAGATGTGTAGATTTGAGTAGACAGGGAAAGTTCATCTCTTTTTTCAATTCTAAATTCCAAATTAAGACTTGAGACAGGAGGCAAAAGATTCTATTGACCTCTTTGATCGAAACTTTGTTCGAAATCATCATCAACTTTCCATCCAAAAAAGGAACAGGCTCTTACGCCTGAAATTCACTTGATTTCTAGAAATGTATGGGGGCTAAAATGAATATATAATTGCTTTTAACTAGGGATGTAATTGAATTTCTTAAGAATATGGGGACTGAATTTTTGAACCTCGTGTCCTTCTGTCTAGCCCATCTTCCACGTTTACAGAGGGTTCTTCCCTCAAACTTTGTTTAAGAAATTGCGTTTCTTGAGCCAAAATAAACAGATAATTATTCTAGAGAGATCTAGCCAACTTAATTGTTGGGATGGATCAGAAACAAAAACAATAAAGTGCAAGCACCGAGTTGAGTCAACTCGTGTCTTTAGCTTGAAGAATTTTCTTGTTATTAGCATGTATTTAATCAAATAAATTAAAAATTATATATAAAAATAAATGTTAGAAAAAAATAATATAAATAAAAAAATAAAATTAAAAAGTGAAGAGATAGATGAAAATTAAAATATCAAATCTGGTGTCATGGAGAGTTACTTATTTTTTTTCTAATTATATGTCAGTATATTTTTATAAGAAAATTAATAATTTAAATTATATTGAAATAAGACAATTTGCTAGTATTGTCCTTTTTTTTTCTTAATATATTTTTCCCAGGTAAAAAACATATAGCTTTTTTGAGCAATGTACTTCATTGCAATTAGAATAAATATTCAAAAAAAAACTGAGAAATGACATCTCTTTACTTAAAACATCTTTATCCTATTGATGAAACTTCTTCCATGAGACCATTTTAGCTAAAAAAACAAAACAAAATATTAATTTATTGAAGTAAAAAATTATTAGAATCATAAAAGCAAATTAAAAAAAATCATGTTTTTATTATTATTTCACGGATATTTTAAAAAAATATATGAATATTACATTAGAAATTTGTGGATCTTTTTTAATGTAATTATGACATCCATTCTTTTTTAATAAATAAAAAATAAAAGTATATGGCTCGTTGTCTGCTTGCTTAATTTTTTACCCCAAAATGGTGGTCAATAAATTGAGTTGGGGTTTTTTGGAGCTAAAAATGTATTTTCAATCTATTTTTATATAAAAAAACATCTAATAAAAATTCTTATAATGTCAATAAATCAATTTCTCAATTCAAAAAACTTTGAAATTGGTTCAAAAATTTAAAATCAAACCAGAGAAAAAATCTCTCTCAACCCCGATCTATCTTATTCGCCAAAATAAAGATCTAAAACATCTCAATGAAAATTCTCTCATTGAATAAAAATCATTGACACTAATATTAAAACATAAAAAGAATGATTTTTTTAACAGAGAAACAAAAAAGTTATTTTTTATACTTTATAGAATAAATTAAAAAATATATAAACTCATAAATCAAGAAAATATTGTTAATACTAATTATATATTAAAACAATAAGCTAATCTTCATAGTACAAATAAAAGATAGATGCACATGTAAATATTTCACACTAGCTATCCTTTTATTTTAAATTTTATCATTCATTTTATCTTAGCGATTAATTGTTGTTGCTAATAAAAGATGATCTAATTTTATATAATAAATCCATATAAATACAACTAATTAATATAAAATATAAGAGAAAAATTTCAAGACAAATCAAAGTAATCTATTTGAAGTATCACGCAACTAAAAAATATATAAAAAGATCAAAAACTATTTCAAAAACAAAGTAATTCAATTTGTTTAAAAAATAAGAGAGATGGCATAAATCAATATTTAAATAGAAAAAAATAATGGAAAGGGATAAAAAAAATAAAAACAAAAATAAGAAAAAGATGTCATATGATCTTAATAAAAAAAACTCAAACCAAACCTCTTTGTGTTTTATTTGTTCAACAGAAGCAAACACTCTTGTTTTTTTTTTTTCAACAAGGCAATAAATTATCTATAGTGGTAGTTGACCTATCCCTGACTAGTTGCTTTTTGGTCACTTTTAGTGACAAAACAAATTGGGGTCCCAGTACTTGGCCCCTATAAAACCAAATTGTTTGCTTATTTTTACCTCAAAACATGATATAAGCTTTGAAAAAAAATACTTACCAACCCTAAACCACCCCAAAATCAGTCTTAAAAATAAAAAATCAACCAAATCATAAAAAGTCAAAGGAACCTTGATCTACTTTTACTAGCATGTTTAGAGGAAAACATTACCTTCATTAAATTTCTATTGAGAAGAGAAACATATTGGCACAAAAATCATCTTTTTAGGTGGTTAGAATGTAGCTAACCGATAACTTTTTTTCTCCTTCATTGTTTTTCAGCAATTTTTTCTCTCATTTCTTAAACTCAAAGATTGAAAAATGAACAAAATAAATTTTTGAATTAAAAAAATTACAAAAAATAAAGGGACTGAAATGAAGGAAAAAGGAAATTAGGTGGATTAAAAAGCATTTTTTTCATGAATTTTAGATTGACCATGCAATTTTCTAGTATTTAATGGTTTGGTTCTCTCACTTTTAACTTTTTTATTTATTTTTTCACAATGAACCAACAATACCTGATCAAATTAGATCACACAAGATTTAATTATAAAAATAAGTTGAGGCATAATAATTAACTGAAAGAACTAGGATGAATAGTGATAGCCACCCCGGTTCTTTTAATATATTTGTTAATGAGAAAATAGTAGGATGCAAAAGAACAGACACATAGTTTAATTCACACAAAAAAAATAAATACAAATACACATATTTGTATTAGTTTTGGAGTACAAAAGAATCCGTGGAATACAAAAGAATCTGATAAATCCTATTTACGATGAAACCAAGCTTCCAAAATTTAAATCTCTTCTCACTTGGAACTCTAGCTTTTGTATATGTCATTACTATGTACTGGAAAAAAAAAATATTCTCTCAATTCTTAACTAAGAGTGTTGACTCTCCTTGCCAAATAAGGATAATTGAGAGATTTTCTCTTTCTAATAGAGATAAAATCTCTCGTTAATATGTCAAATTATTAGAAATTACTCTAATAATTTAAATATTTTTCTTCTTTTTTTTCCCATATAATTTGGATCAGGCATAACCATGGGTTCCCAAACATAAAAAAGTGGTTGGAAAAATCTTTTATTCAACTTCTTCAATCTCTATTAAAGTATTCACTATCAACTCACAAAGCTAATATTTTGCCAGGATCAAGATTAGAAAACATTTTACTCTCAATCTTTTTCAAGAATCAAGATCAAATATTCCAATGGCTTACAACCAATATTTTTCCAAGTGGTTCAAATATTACTTACATTTTTACAATAATTATGTTTCTCACAAGAATTCTCACACCTTACAATGAAGATAAAGATATCAATAAAATTGAGCTCAAGCATTTAATGATTTGATGTTAAAGTTTTGTAAAGATTATAAAAATAATAAAAGTTTTTAGATAAGAGAATTTGTAAGCACCAAGTGCTGTAAAAATATAAGCTTGTGTGTTATTTCAAATGAAGTGAAATAGTGGTATTTGTAGATAAAAAAATCACACAAATGCAAGAGAAAATGCCATATCACCATTTTTTAGATTAGGAATGCCATATCACCATTTTTTAGAGAAAATGATTTGTTGTAGGAGCTTGAATATATATATAAAAAAAGTTAACCATTTTAGACAAGTTAGCTTTTGTACAAAATGTCAAGTACAACTCATAAAAAAATTGAAAGTTTACTACTTTAGTTAAATTGATTAAAAAAAAATGCAAGAACCCATATGATGAGGACTTTTAGCTAAAACTGAATAAAAAACTTTTTTTTGGTGATTAAAAGTATAAGAACACATGTGATAAAGTTCAAAACTGTGTGGTAATACCAAAATTTTTGATAAAATAATTTATTATAAGATATTATTCACTACTATGTATAGGTTTTTGAAATAAAAAAAACATTGATGGTAACAATTTTGGATAAAATTTATTTTTGTGATGCTAAATTAAATTTTATAAAGACTTGATTATGTTAATATAAACTTAGGCATCTTCAAGTCATATTGTAAAAAGATTCCTATAACATTAAAACTTTGATGTATATATATTAAATTCAGTAATTTTGTTATCATCAAAATAATTAATCCATGATGTTAAAGACCTTGGGATTAACAATCCTTCTCTTTTTTATAATGATAAACAGTTCATACAATAAAAATATAAATATGATATTTAATATTATGCCCCCCTTATCACAAGCAATTCATGTAATAAAAAAATAAAAATGATATTTAATATTATACTCTCCCAATCAGAAGCAATATATATTTTTAAATATTATAAGCTTCTAATATCAACTTGAATATTTAAGATATAATAAAAATATAGCATTTCATAAATGTATCATCATAAAATATTAATCACTTGCCATCATTAAAATCATAACCTACTAAAATAACTTAAGAATTAAAATTCATGCATATCACAATCCACATTTAACTATAAACACCATATTTTCTCTCTAAAATAATAAATATTAAGCATCCAAGCACTACATTTTTCTCCTTCTTTGGCACATAAAAAAGGAAGGCACCAAATAGCAGATTGATCCACGATATTACATAACCAAATAGCAAATTTATAATTTAAATGGAAATAAAAGCACATCAAACATAGTTAAAATCAATATCCATTGATTTAAAGATTGTAAACCAAATCTTCTTGATCTCATTTTATGTCCGAAAATCTTCTCTCATGTTTAGCCAAAGTGGAAGAATATTAAGTCCAAAAGTTTGTCTCTTTTCCAATGGATTAAAAAAGTGTAATCTTTCTAACTACACTCATTTTCATCAACTTATAAATGAATGTACAATCAATTTAATATTTTTATGCAAACATGTATTAAGTCTAAAACATATTTTTATATTTTTGAAATGAGAAGTTTTTTTTTTAATTTTTTGATTTTTTGTGAAAATTTAATTGAAAACGGGTATTTTAATACCAAGCTCACTTCTTATAGTATAAGTATACAATCCCGATATTAAATAAATTTTTTTGAAAAAGGTGCAAGAGACCCACAAATAATTTTAGATTGGTCTTAAAATTTTTTAGAATTTTTTTGAAATTTTTTAAGGGTCTATTTGGCAAAACCTATTTTTATTAAAAAAAACAAAGCAGTCAAAATAAGTTTAAGGGTGTGTTTGCCAAACAATCATTTAGGCCAAAACTCTTTCACAAAAATATTAGCAAACCAAACAGACCTTTACTAAGTGACTTGGTTTGACCTGGCCGGGTCGACCTAAAAACATCAATTCAACCATAGGCTGAACCAAAAACCAAGGTTCAACCCAAAACTAAACCAAAATAAAATCAAAACTAAAAAAAAAATCATAAGAATTTCTTACCAAAATAGATCAAACATAAAGAAAAATAAAGAACACAAAGAACAATGAAAAACAATGAAGAACATTCAAATTCAAGCCCAACAATATAAACATCAAACCAAACTAGATTCCAAGCAATAAAAGGCAAGACTTTGTTCACAATCAAGCATAGATCAAGAATCAAGAGTCCATTTACTTTTATTATCATTAAATCAACACGATTTTATTAAAAGAGGGTTTCAATCTGAAACCAATCCTTAAGATTAAAACACTTAAAATGTGTTATTGATGCAAGAACAACCTAAATTATTGACTAATAATAATATACAAACATGCAAAGATCAAAATAAACTTAAAAGGAAACTGAAATCTAGTACTCAAGACAATGTTCTTTAGATGAATATGAAGAACACGAACCTAGGCTTCTCAGAAAAGGTTTACTGCCAAACCTATAAATTGACCTTCTAGGTCTCTAATCTTCCATATAAACCACATTGATCACGACTAATATGTTTGAATAAGAAATAATGAAAAATAACATCAAATCATTGAAAACATGCTTATGATTTTAACTTTCAAAACTGCAACTTCATTGATAGCTAATAAAAAAACATCAAACTTCAATCCAAAACTGACTTTTTAGAACAAAAACTGAATTCAAGAACCCAAGACATGAATTAACAACCCAACAATATCATCAGATACCTACTACCACATTTGTCAGATTCAAAAAAGCACGCATTTCAGCAAGAACAACATTCAAACACCATTCTAAACATCTTATAAACATTAACAAACATTAACAACTAAGTCAAAGAAACATTAAGCAAAGAAAACAACATTTTCATTTATCAATCCATATTAATGCTAAAACATAAAATAGTGCTAAAAAGATTTAAAAATATCATCAAACATTAAAAAAACATGAACACGTGTGCAACATTGCGATGATCGTCCTTTCAAAGCAGGCTTAGCGTGATTGGGTGTGATGGAAAGAATAAGAAATTCTTGTCCTTTATTAATAAAACCAAAGAAATAGAAGTTGTCACCTAGCATTATAGTCACTAAAAAAACCTATTGGTCTATGAGAGTCTGGATAAGGTGATAGGTTATGAATAGGGAGGACGTATCACCCCTAAAACACCTTACATAGGGTCAGTTGCATTGCTAGTTGTCTAAAATAAACTAAGGTCTTATTGTGTTTTCTAAATATTGGTATGTCTAAGTTTTAAAAAAATCATTCTCGATAAGGATGTCCTTATCTTATCAGGTTAAAACTTAGTCAGTTTAAAGTGAAGACATATAAATAAAAAGAACTGTCTTTTTATTTAATACCGGAAATAAATCTTACATACAAGTTCATAATCTCATATATTAAACAAAATAAATTTTTAGTAAAAAGATTTAGAACATATAAGATAAACGATAAAAAAACTCGTTTATTTAAAATCAGGAATACATCTTATGTATTAGTTTGTAATCTCAAATATTAAAAGGAAGAAAAATAATTTTTTGATGTTTTTGAAATATAGGCTAAAATCTCATGTATTTAATAAACTAGTTATTAAATCCAAATAAAGATGTATTCAAAGTAAGAAAAACTATTTTTTATGAGTTTTTATATAAGAAATATGCATATATAATATATATTTTTAGAGACTTGGCCATATATACAAAAATAAAAAATATTTTTTTAGTATTTTTTTATAAGGAATTTTGATTTTTTTTTTGGAGTTTTAAACGAAAGACAAGTATTTTTAATATTGAGTCAGTACTTTACAATATAAGTTTACTATCCCAATATTAAATAATAAGGCCAGAAAATATGTGAGGCACTAAAAAAATAAATTAAAAGAGATCCTTGAAATTTTTAAGATTTTTTTGAAATTATTTGGGGGTCTATTTGGCAGAACCCCTTTTATTCAAAAATATAAAATTATCAAAGTATGTCTAAGGGTGTGTTTGCCAAACAACCCTTTAGACCAAAAAACCATAACAAAAAGAAAAGTCAACCAAACAAAGCCTTACAAACTGACTCAAAATTGACTTGCTCCGGTCAACCTGAAGTGTTGGTTCAACCATGAACCGAGCAAAAAAAGCGAGATTTGACCGAAAAACTAACCGAGAGCAAAGGTTTAAACTGAAACAAATCAAAGCTAAAAAAATACAAAAAAACATAAAAATTTCATTGAAAAACAGATCAAACACACAATCAAATGAAGAACACGATGAATATTCTTTATGAACCCAGAAACACAAAACACGAAGGAGACCAAGTTTTAACTAACATAGATCAAGAATTAAGTGTCAGTTTGCCTCGATCATCACTCAAAAGCCACAATTTTGTCAAGAATGAGTTTTGGTTTAAAAATCAAAATCCTAAGATTAAACCTACAAAAACATGATACTAATGCCTGAAAGTCCTAGATTAATTACTAATAAAGATATATGAACATGCAAAAAATAGAATTGAATCAAAACGAGCTCTAAAACTAGTATACATGACAATATTTATAGGATGAATATAAACCCAGAATTGCCCAGAAAACACCGTTAAACCCATAGTGACCCTTTTTGACCTCCAAAACATGTTTTCTTGGTTCTAGAAAGACACATTATCATAACTAAACATACTTAAATTAAAAAGAACTAATAAAAACAACAAATCATCATAAACATGAAAATAAAAACCTCTAAGTTTCAAAAATATCAACCTAAAACAACCTACATTTTATGCAATTTGGATCCAAACCAAACACTTTATCATTACACATGACTTAAGCAAAACTCAAAAGGGAAGAGCATACTTTAAACAGACTAGAGAAACAGGAAAAAAAAACAATATAACAATGTTATTTAACCCCCCCTCAACAAAAGCATCTAGAAATCTAACAAGTTAAAAGCATTAATACAAAACACATCCCAGGCTAAAAATATATAAACTTATGGTAGTTATAGCCCAAAAAACAGACCTAAACAACAAGAAAGACAGACATAAAAAGACCATAAAAATGACTAAAGATAACATACTAAAAATAAAAAAGATTAAATCAAATCTTAAAAGCATCTAAAACAAAATACTAAACTATCAAATAACAGCTATAACATGGATAAAAAAAGGGGAGATGAGTTCTCATTAAGTCTACCCCTTCATTAAGAGTTGAAGACTTACCTAAACAAATAGGAGTAATGTGATTCCATTTAATTCCTTGTTGGTTACTAATTGGATTCATAACTTCTATTCGAGCTCCAAATTATCAAGAATCTCTTCATTCCTTCTTTGGCACCTCCTTTCTCCCTTTCTATTCCAAAGGCTTAAAGATTGTTATCTCATTTTTCTTTTATTTTATGTGTTTTTTTTTCTTGCATCTGACCCCCTCTCATTCTTTTCTCTTCCTCTTTATAGCCTTTCAAGGGTAAGAGGTTACAAAACCACCTTTCCCTTGGTGGTATTCTAAAACTAACATGTAGAGGATTCACTTCTTTATTTTATTAGAGATTCTTTATTTTTTTTCTCTTTTCTGTCAATTCCTTGTCTTTAGGTCCCTAGCAACCTTTGGGAGTTTCTTGAAAGAGTTGGGAAAAAGAAGTTGAAACTGGTCCAAAAATGGTTGACTGGGGTAGCTCTTTTTCGATTTAATCGTGACAAATAAAAGGTTTTTGAAACAAAATAAACCGTAGACATTGTAGAAGAGATATTTTTCTTTAACTAGAGCAAACTACACTCTAGTTGGAGACTTGTAGCTCTTTTGCCATTGATTCAAAGTTGGACAAAAAACTATCGAAATTTCTAAATCAATCAAAGCTGACCTAGGACAAGAAGTTAAGGACTTCCATATGGCAGGTGGGGTACAAACATCAATAAGGGGTGACACCACTGTGAAGAGGGGAAATTACTGTGTCGGACGGTGGTGGTTGAAGCCTAGGAGGTGGTCAGAGTTGCCAAGTTCATTCGCCTGACAATGCATACTTGATTAGCCAAAACTGAAAGAAGAAGATGCACAATATCTTGAACGGAGCTGTTTTGGCTAAAACCTATAAATTATGGTTTTTTTAATTTAGGATTTGGAAAATCTTCAATTTGGTCCTTATTGTTTCAATTTCATCACATGTGCCCTCAACTGGCCTTTAAATTTTTTAATCTATGTAATCGTGCCTCTTAAAATCTCAAAATGCCTCCTCTAATTTGAGTGTCTTTTTCAAATTGATCAATGGTTTTTAATTTATTCATTTTGATCCTTAATAAACACTGAACTTTCAATTTCTTTCAAATTAGCCCCTGCTTTGATCAATTTTAGTCTCTGGAGTTACATGCGTTTTTGCTAGTTGGTGGGGTCATGAAAGTCTTTGATTTTGACCCTCCAACAACCTTTAAACTTTTAATTTCTTTCAACTGAACCCCTGATTGCAACAATTTGGTTCCTCAAAGTTTCAATTAAGTCCTTGTTTTTCCAATCTTTCTTAATTGACCTGAATTAGGCCTCAAAACTTAATTTTTCATCAATTAAGTCCTTGATTGAATCCTTAAAACCCGTTAGAAATTTAATTAAGTCTTTAAACTTAATTAATTCTTTTAATTTTGGCCAAATAGGATTTCAAACTTAAACTTTATCTCAAATCAAGTCTTTCTTCAACCTATCTCGATCTTCTACAGTTTAAGGTTTGTCTTCTTATGTTCTGGAAATATTGTTTTGAATTTTTTTCTGAATAAAAATGAAAATAATAAAAGTAACAGAATAAAAGGTGTATATTTATAAATAAAAAATCAGGGATCCAAAATTAGGTTATGACATATACTACTAGATATTTGTAATTAAAATTAAGAATTAAAAATGAAATTAGATTATAGTTTATCATATTTTTGTATTTTTGTATTTTGTATTTGATTATATTTATTCTATTGTATAAGAAAACTAAATTTAGTTTTTTTGTTTTTAAAAAAAGACAAGATATTTTTTCTTTTCAATTAAAATAATTATTCTTGTGTTTATAATTGCTTGCATTCTTTTTTTTGGGTTTGAAAAACAAAGACATGAAATTTTATTATGATATAATATAAAAAAATATTTTTTAAAATATTTTACTATGCTAATAAAAAAAACTATACAAAATTTTCAAAGTTGATGTTTTAAGAGTTATTATTATTATTATATATATATATATATATATATATATATATATATATATATATATATATATATGTATGTATCTAACGTGCAAAATTGGACTAAAACTCGAAAACCAGTAAAATCAGACTTAACTCGTGCCAAATTGGTCTGATTTTACGAGTTTATTAAATTTATGATATGAACCAAGTCAGGTTCAAATTTGGCTTTAAAATGCGTGCTGACCAGTTTTGGAAGATTGAACATATCTTTCAAATTATACATTGGATAGAGTTGAAATTTTACAGGAAAATATTACACACATGAAAATATATTGTGGTAAATTTAAATAAAGTTTGGAAACATAATATTTCAGAGGGTCAATGTTAGTAGATGAATTTTGTCAAATATGTCAAACTAGACCTTCGTATACTGTTTGGAACATATCTGAAGCTACTAGTGGAATTTTATTGCAATTCAAGTTGGGTTGGAAACTAGACATCTGAAGCTTGCCAACCATATATTGCAGGCCAGTAATTCATCCAAATAAGAGAGAACGATGTGTTTGAAATCAGGACTCAATTCTGCCAAGAATATACAAAAATTAGAGATTCAGACTACATGAAAGAATTTTAACATGAAGACTTTTTTATTATTTTATTTATTTATTATTGAATAATTATTTTTAATTTATTTTTTTCTAGCGCATTAGATATTGTTTAGGAGTTTATTTCATTATTGAATTTATGTTAATTAACTACTTATTTAGACTTATTAGCTTGCAATCCAAAAGGGGTCTACTAGGACGTATTGTGATAGGAACAACCAAGTTGTCAACATGTTTATGTGGACTTCATACCATTTAGTGATTTCCCTATATTGAAAAGTTTTATTCTGAGATTTTTTATTTTTTCAAGTCATTAATTTATTGATTCATATTATCTATTTTTCTTATTTTATTTAGATTACTTATTAATTATAATATTATTAACATATTTTATTAAATTTTAATGTAATTTTTTTAAATTGAAATTATTAATATATATATAATTACAAAAATTACTTATTATTTTATTATTTTATATTATATTTTTTATATCATGTCTTGATCTACACGTCCGAATAGCAGTCAAGGAAGCGCCGCGTTACAACTTTGAGAAACCAGAGCAAAGAATCCTAACTGGCAAAAAATACTACTTGAGATTGTCGGTGGAGGATTTTGCTGGATTCACGTGGCACCTTCTTATTGTACCTGCCAGCCTGGCACGTTTTGGAGCTCGCACCCCCACATGGGCACAAAACGAAAGGAAAGACCCCCACAGTATTAACTAAATAAAAAGTGTTTTTGAATTTTTTTTTATTTTGAATTGTTTTTATGTAATAAAATTAAAAATAATTTTTTAAAAAATAAAAAATATTATTTTAATATATTTTTAAATAAAAATTACTTTTAAAAAAATCATTATAACAATCCAAAACACTATTGCAAGCTGTTTGATACCTCTATTTTGGCTTTTAACAATTTCACCCACTTAATTCACGTTAACTACGAAAATGCCCCGGGCTTAGGCTTAAGTATGTTTGCTGCCTTTTTAACCATTAGTTTGATGCCGTGCCGACACTGTCATGGCGAATTATTCTATCATCAATCATCATGTTTGGTAATGGTATTAAAAGCACTGTTTTAGATTTGAAAAAAATTAAAATTGTTTTATTTTTTATTTTAAATTAATATTTTTTTAGTGTTTTCAGATCATTTTGATGCGTTGATATCAAAATAATTTTTAAAAAATAAAAAAAAATATCATTTTGATGTATTTCCAAATGAAAAACACTTTGAAAAGTAATCGCAACCATACTCCCAAACAGGACCTGACACTTTACTGAACAACTCAACCAAGCATGGTTGTTAAAAATATATTTTTGACACGACATGAAAAATATAAAATAAACTCAGATCGTAAAAACTAATCGTGAAATCGTAAAATTGTAAGGAATTTTTTTTCATACATTGTTTAAGCACATTAAAATACATGCTTCAAATAAAAATTTATACATAGTTCAAGCATCTTAAAATACATGGTTCAAATAAAAATTCATACATAATTTAAGTAACTTAACTAAAAATTAATAAACTTAAAACAAACTATCTGCTGGTGTGTCATGTAAACTAAAACTAGCTTCATTGTCTTTATTTTCCTTAGACATTCATCAATATCATTAGCATCAAGAGGATTTTTAGTGTCACTACTAGTACCAACACCAATATTATGAGCATTAGTGTTACTACTAGCACCAACACCAATATTATCAATGTTATTTAACTCAAAACTCCTTGAATTCTCTAAAGTGTCATCAATTTGAATCTCCAAATCATCTTCAGTACCATGACTCTCCATTTTAGCATCATTAGGAATTTTTTCTTTATTACTTTCATCTTCTTTACCATTTTTTCTTCATGTTACACTGTCAAAGGCATCAAGCAAATCAAAGTTTGATGAACCATCATGTTTTTCTCCCTCAGTTATCCAATCATTATCAGATGAAATATCATCTACAACACCAAAATCATCAACTTGTTTTTTGACTTGGTTATCATTCAATTTCAGATTGTACATTACAAATACCAAGTCATTCATTTTTCTCTGGTGTAAATGATTTTTTCGTTTTGTATGAACCTAAATAAACAATTCAAATTTATAAGATTTTTATCAAATATTTCAACATTTAAAATAATAAAAAAAAAACTCACCATTTTAAATGCACTCTAGTTACGCTCACATTCAGATGAAGTACAAGTCAAGCTTAGAACTCGGATTGCAAACTTTTGTAATTCTGGACATTCATCCCCATAAAAATCTCACCACTGAGCTGAAGTTTTTTTTTTTTCTCTTGCTGTCTTGGCAGTCTCAATGTCAAACAACCTTTTTCGATCTTTGAATGATTCAAGTTGTAAGTCAATTTTGCACCTTTCAATTGCATTAGGCACCATCCTTTCTAAGCATTGATATAATTCAATTTTAATGTTGGCATTAACCTTAAAATTGAGATTATAATGATAATGAGGATTCAAATAATAAGTTGTTGAATGTAAAAGTATGTGGAGTTGAAGTTCCCATCTTGCATCAATAATATTTCATATATGTATATAACTATAAAAAAAAATATCATTACAATATAGAAATATCTCAATTGGAAATATCTCCAAAGACATTCATATTAATAGATGACAACATTTGAAATAAACAATTAGCAAGATATAAACCATTTTTTCACAGAACCAAAATTCACTTGTATATTCTCTTTTGCTTGATCCATTGTTTTATATATAAAACTCATAGCTGATTTCTCATCTGAATCAACTAATCGAATAACTTTAATTAGAGGATATGCTGCCTTAATACATATAGTGACATCATGCCAAAACCTGTTGTCCAAAACACAATTTGGAATTCGTTTCCCTTCTTCTATTCTTGCAAACCTATATGAACTCCACTATTTGAAAGTAAATATAGTTATCAGCTGCATTTTATGATCATTCAAACATCCTAGAGTCAAATATGCAGTAACAAACCGAATGGCAGCAGACCTAATCAAATCCCTTCCTTTCATAAAATGCCTTAGCATAAAAATAAGGCATCGTTTGTTTGGTGGAAAGTGGTTTTCACATTTTTGTGTTTGTTTATCATTAAGAAAATTGGTCAATGAAAAACACTTTCCAGTCAAAGGAAAATTTGGCTTGGTTTCTAGGAAAGTGTTTTTCTTTTCCCATTTGTTTGCTAGAAAGTTGTTTCCTTTTGGAAAGTTAATTCTGGGAAAGTGAATTATTTTTCGATGTTTGGTAGTGTAATGGAAAATAAGTTAGAAAACACTTTCTAGTGTTTGGTTATGTTATGGAAATTGAGCTAGAAAATAACTTATTAATGTTTTATTTTTTTCAAGTTTATTAAAATATTGAGGAACAAATCTTACAAATTAAAAAGTTAAATGAGAATAAAATTGAAAAAAAATATAATTTCATAAATTATCTCAAATAAAATAAATAATAATCAAAATAATAGAAATCAAATCTAAAAAATAAAAAAAAATTAAAAATGAAGAAATTAAAACAATAATAATTAACATTTCATAAATTATTTCAAATAAAATAAGTAACAATCAAAAGAATAAGGACCAAATTTGATAGATAAAAAATTTCAATTAAAAAATGATAAGGGAAAAGCAAATAACAATTATACAAATGAGGACCAAAATTAATATAAAAATTAAATCATAAGGGATGGAATTGAAAAACAAATATTCAAAACAATATATATATATATATATATATATATATATATATATATATATATAGCAATAAAAAATTTGAGGACTAAATTTGATATAATCAGCAAATAATATGATATTTCTAATTTTTTCACAACTTCCAGAAAGTGTTTTCCGTCCAAAATAAAAGGAAAACACTTTTCTGGAAACCAAGCCAAATTTTCCTTTGACTGGAAAGTATTTTTCGTTGACCGGAAAGTGTTTGCTGTTGACCAACTTTTCTAATAACAAACAAACACAAGAAAGTTTGGAAACTGGTTTCCCGGAAACCATTTTCCGGTAAACAAACATATTTATTTTGGGTGGAAAACACTTTTCAAAAGTTGTGAAAAATTTAAAAATATCATATTATTTGCTGATTATAACAAATTTGGTCCTCAAACTTTTGATTGCTATATATTTTGTTTTTAAATCTTTTTTTTTTCAATTTCACCCCTTAGAATTTGATTTTTATATTAACTTTGGTCCTCATTTTTATGATTGTTATTTTCTTTTCTCTTATTATTTTTTTAATTGAAATTTTTTATCTATCAAATTTGGTCTTCATTCTTTTGATTGTTACTTATGTATTTGAAATAATTTATGAAATTGTAATTATTATTATTTTAATTTCATTATCTTTTAATTTTTTTATCTGTTAGATTTGATCTCTATTATTTTGATTTTGATTTATTTTATTTGAGATAATTTATGAAATTAGATTTTTCTTTTTCAATTTCATTCTCATTCAACTTTTTAATTTGTAAGATTTGTTCCTCATTATTTTAATAACCTTGAAAAAAAATATTAATAAGTTATTTTCCAGCTCATTTCCATGACATAACCAAACACTAGAAAGTGTTTTCCAACTTATTTTTCATGGCACTACCAAATATCGAAAAATAATTCACTTTTCAGGAATTCACTTTCCAATTAAACTACTTTCCAGCAAACAAACGAGGCCTAAAAATAGTTCTTGAATAAATATATGAGGTGATTCTCCTCTCCTTAGCAATAGTTACTTGATGAACCTTTAACTTCTTCTCAAAATCTTTCAATATCAAGTCAATACAATGGACATCACATGATGTCTAAAACAAACTCTTTCTTTTTTCTATCAATAATTGTCCTGCTGCCTTATAATTTACTGCATTATCGGTGATTACTTGGACAACATTTTCCTCCTCAATCCTCTCCACAATGGCATCTAACATCTCAAATACCTTATCAACAGTCTTGGACATATTAGAAGCCACCGATGATGAAAAAAAAAAACTATCCCTTTAGGAATATTAACCAAAAAGTTACAAATACAACGTCTTTTTTATCTGTCCATCCATCAAATATTATTGAACAACCTGTTTTTTTTTTTTTTCATTCTAGCTTGTACTCCTCAAGCATGTTCATTATTTGATCCACTTCTTGCTTCAAATATTTCTCTCTAATATCATGGTAAGATGAAGGCTTGAAACCAGGCTCATGCTTTACAAGCAATTCAAGTGCCTTAATAAATTCAGGATTTTTTACACAATTAAATGGAATTGCATTAGTGTAGAAAAACCTTGCAATTTGTCGACATGCTTCTTCTCTAATATCCCTTTTTAGAAATTGATTCAAGGTTGTTTGTGTACTTCAACTCCCACTAGCTGCTCTCTTTCCTTTGTCTTTGGAGCTAATTTCTTTATTTCATCATCATCATCATTTTTAATATATTGATGAGCCTTTTTTTTTTTTTTCAGTTGCTTCTAGATTTTTCACCAAAACACCTAAAATCATTTGCTTAACATTTTCTGGTACTTGCTGGTATGGCTCAACATCCTTACGAGTGCAAGACAAAAGATGTTTAAAACGAAAAATGCCACCACTGATAATTTTTTGACAATGCTTGCACTGGACTTTTCTAGAATTTTTATCAATATCTATACCATGTTCCCATCCTACATCAAGTCTATTACCAGAAGAATTTTTTCCAAATGCCATAAGTTCAATAATTCAAGAATCAACTCAAATCAGCCATGTAATCCATCCAAACATAATATGATTCTAATTAATTTTTTTTATTAAAAAAGAGTTACCATAATACATGTGTTATACATAACAATTCATATAATCCAGAAGCATGCATAAATAACTCGCAAAACTAAAGCACAAATCACAATTCATATATATATGTCTATCGAATCTGCTGTTCTAAGCTATCCTCTAATCTTCTTTGAGTTATTGCTCCAATTCTATTTTATGAATCTAAGTTATTACTCCCCAAAGATAACAAAACTCACTATAATATTCTCATTCAACAATTAAACAATTAAAATACATGCATGACAGTCCCTAAAATATACTACTACCTATATTAAAATCTGCATTGATAAAAATAAAAAGGGAAGACCAAAAACTTATTTCTCCGATTCAAATGACAGTTCATCAGTGCTAATCAAGAGAATTAATAGAGTAATTATTCAAAAGCTGTTTAGAGTCGACCTGACTAATAAAATAAGAATCGAACATGTATAATAAAGGATAAGGCAGAGGTATAGTCGTATAGAGCTAGCCAGTGTAGATTTTGCTTGACATCTCAATTATTTTTTATTCTCTCCATTCTCCACCATTAACAAAATATTATGAACAATTGAACATATTCCTTTTACTGAATTTTCCATCAATAAAACAAACGAGAGAGGCAGAGAGCATAAAATATACAGTGCAGTATTCATTACCAAATCACTTTAAATTTTCTATTGCATATTCATTACCCAATCACTTCAAAATCATCATACTAATCATTCCATCAAGCAAAAATTATTATTCAAAATCATAGGCAATCAAGACCAAGAAAATACAGAGGATTAGGGAATATCACATTATAAATAGAACAACTTACGGTGAAGACTGAAAAGGAAGCCGTTGATGATGGAAAAAATGATGAGGGTGTTGTTGATGAAGATTGAAGAGGAAGTCGTTGATGAAGACTAAAGATGAGAGCGTTGTTGATGAAGAGTGAAGATTAAAGAGGATGTCGTTAATGATAGAAAAAAGAGAGAGAGGCAGAGAGCTGTTGATGAAGAGTCGAAGATTAAAGACTGAACTCTGAAGAGAAAAATGTTAATGTTAGAGAAAAATGGAGATCGCAGCCGCTGTTGATGAAGAGGAAGCCGTGAGCCGTCGATCTCAAAGATTTTCTCTTCAGAAATTAGGAATTAAGGGTAAATGTTGGATGTGTGTGACTGAGTATGGCTATCGGATAATGCTGATGAGTGATGTGGATTGTGGACTGTTGGATGTGGGCTACTGACATGTGGCTATTGGCCTGGAGGAAACATATATTGCACTATTGCAGTGCAATATATGTTTTTGGTTGAAATCGTAAAATCGGTATCAAACTCGTGAATTTTTATGATTTCATCCGATTTCACTCGATTTTAACCCGATTTTATCAATTTTCGAGTTTTTAAGGCGATTCTGCACATTAATCATATATTGACTCCTAAAATAGTATGATTTTACGAGTCAACTTGTGATTTTAACAACTTTGCAACCAAGGTTACGAAATGCAAATATTCATTTACTGATAGATCAGAATTTAGTACCGCTATCTACTCTTTTTTTTTTCTTTTTTTTCTCAATTGTAGGAGCATATATTTACTTATTCTAAGTTCATTTACGATAAATTTATGACTTTATTTCTCACAATTTTTATTTACAATTTCATAATGTTTTTTAAATAATACAATATCATATAAAAAAATCACTCTCAACCTACACGTTTAAATTACATGAAAACTTAAGAAAGATATTATGAGTCCTATTAAAAAAAATTACATCTAGCCTCAGATAGCTAGCTTGATTGATTTTTTGTTTCGAGTTTTAAGAAATTACACTTTAATATGATAATTTATAGATTGTGTAACATTTTATATTCGTGTGAAAAAATCAACAAAAAAAATAGAATTATTTATAGAATTGTCATTTTTTAAAATTAATGACTAAAAAAATCTACTATATTAAAATAATAAAACTAACACCCCTCTTCTCTTTATCGAACATAAAACCCTAACCATCATTTTTAGTCAGACCATCAAATACTTTGTGTTGTGTATGGTCCTGATGGAATTGCCTTTAAGAGAAAACACCTATTGAACCATGATTTGAAGAAAACAATAAGACGTAGAGGGTATTTGTAAGTAAGGTAACAATTGTTTTTTAAAATGTTTTTTACTTGGAAATGCATTAGAATAATTTTTTATTTAATTTTTTTTTGATATTAGCACATTAAAACGATATGAAAACACCAAAAAATATTAATTTGAAGCAAATAAAAAAATAAAATAAAATTTAAATTTAAATTTTTTTAAAAGTATTTTTAAAACATAAAAACAAGCATAATTTACTGGGTTTGGAGGTGGTAACATTAACCCTGGGTTGGGTTGAACTTGAAATGGATCGTGAAATAAGTGTGATGCCATAGGTGGGCATTGCTTGTTCCTACCTTTGTTACTTGCAAAGGCTCATTAATTCCTTGCCTTTCTGAAGAAAGGTTTAACCACAACACATAATCACTGAGTCTTTCGTTTCTCGCCCAAAAATCAAGCCAACTTTTAGTGTTCCATATCTCTTTGTGCAACCAAGTCTGCTGAGCTCATGGCGTATGGGCTGCAATCACAGTCCCCGACGACCATCGCGATGAAAACAAGCAATACTTGGGATGCCAATTATTTTATGGACTCTGATTCCTATGCTTCAAAAACAGAATGATTGTAAATGAGGTAGGTAGAGATCCTCCTCTTGAGAAAACACAGCATTCTATCTCAATTAAGGTTGTAGAAACTTGGATATAGTTCTGGATTCTGGTAACTAGATACCATCTCTAGCTTGAGGCCTTAATTTCTTTCCCTTTTCATGATTAAAAAAAAATCTAATTTTGTTAAATCAATTTAATATTTTTTTAACATTATTTGATTTGACTTTAACATTTTTTTTAATTTGCTATTTTGTTCCAATCTAGATGTTTAATAAGCATTGATATAATATTGATGTTGATATTCTATATTTCCCAATTTTAAATTGTATTGCCACGATGAAAGTATACAATTGTTTTATTTGTTTTCTTAATTTTGATTTGGTTTTGATTTACTTGTGTTAGAAAATTTATTATAAACATGATCAAATGACATATTTGATATCAAATTAAAAGTAGAGTCTACTCATTTTAGGGTTAGAACTTCATTTAAAACTATTCCATGACAAAATACTTTAAATTGAGCATTAATATGATTAAAGTAAATTATAAGTGAATAAAAAATTAATTTCAAAGAATGTTTAGTTGATATGTTTGGTGAAACTCAAAACTCTTTATCCAACATTCAAAGAATACAATAATTTCTCATATATTTTATAGTAGAAAGTTGAAAACTTAAAAATATGCTTGTATGGCATAAAAACTTTTAGAGAAGAAAGGTCCTAGGCGAAATGGACATTAGACTTAGAGAGCGTTTGGAAACACAGGTTGGCCCGTGTTTCCAATAAATTCAATTTTTTTTGCTAAAAATTATTTTTTTTTTATGTTTTGGATCGTTTTGATGCGCTGATCTCAAAAATAATTTTTAAAATATGAAAAAAACATCATTTTGATGCATTTTGGCATGAAAAGCACTTTGAAAAACAACTTCAACCACACTCCTAAACAGACCTTTAAAGCTACATGTGGGCGTTCTCTCACTTGGTTAGGCATTACTTAGACCTTGGATCTCGAGTCCTGAGTTTTGAGTGTTGGGCTCAGGTTTGGGATTGCTATAAAATAATTTATAGGTCAATGAAGATTATTATTTGTCAATCCCATGAATAAACAATTTGAATTGTCTTTTTCTTTAACTTGAATACTTTTTATTTAAGTAAAAAATAGTAGTTTTTAAAACAAAAAACTGTCATGTTAATTTTATTTCATTACCGGTAATTAAGGATGATAAGTAGCATGAACTAATTGTGATAATTAATTTTTCATCATGTTTTGTTATAAGATTCACTATAAAGAAGGGTTAAAGAAAAAATGTTTTACATAAATTATTAAACTCTTCTTCACCTCTGTTTTTTACATAGATTAACTTATATGTAACGTTAAGAGTTGGAAAACTATGTGAGATGAGGTAAGGGTACATGTATTCATGAGTAACAAGTATCTAAATTGTTAAAAGAATATTGATTAGTACATTTTTAAGAAGTGAACGTGATGTAAGACTTCATATAATACAGAAGAGACATCAGATACGGGATCCTAAGAAGCGGGACTAGGCCAATAAGAAGAACATGTAGGTACCCGTCACCTCAACTTCTTAATTTTTCAGCATTTAATTCAATTTTTAATTTCTAAGTAGTACTCCGGTAAAGAGATATTTATGCAAGTAATAGATTGTTAAAAGACTAGTGAAGTCTTGTTAAAATGAATACTTTAAATTTGTATATGTATATAAAAATCAACCACATAAGTGGTGATTGGAATGATGAACTATAAATATTGTCATGTTATTGTCTTGTTGTTAAAAACCAACCCCAAACTAGAGCCTGCCAAATGAGTGGTGCTAAGCTTGTGGTATTTAAATGACATGATAAATATGTATTTGTACATGGAATCTAGCCACATGTGTAGAGCTTTAAGGAATAGGGACTCGATCATTAAGGTAATATACTAGTCATAGATATAGGGTTATATGTCAAACATGAGATAACCGGATGAGAAGAATTAAAAGAGATGTTGATATACATTTTTGGGAAGTTTATATAAGTAGAATTTGGATTGATATTCAGTTATATGGACAAACAATCAAGTAAAAATCATAAATTGGTCTTAGAGTGAAGATCTTATCTTGTTAGAGTTAGTTATTTGGTAGAGAGTACCGAATTCGAGTCGAATACTATATGATATATGTCAGTTAGGAGCTTTAAGGTTTTTAATTTTTAAACGTCTGATTCAAATGGTTTTGAAAAGGGGGCATTCAGAATGCCTAAATGAAATTTAAAGTTATGTAGTTAACTAAAGACTTAAACTTAGGGTTGTTACGTCGTATGTTATTGTCATTGGTTGAATAAAGGTAATGTATGTTACAAAGTTATGTTGTGTAGTTAAAGGGGTTATATGTGTCATGTGTATTTATAAGAAAAATAAAATTGTTGCATATTGAATGATATATATTGTAATGTGAAACTTAACTATTATTCTTATTACCTAGTATGTTTTACTTTTGATAGGTTCATCATGTGCTCCTTAAAACTAGATAGCTTATATTTGTGTTTAGTTGTAGGACTTTCTTAATGGATTTTATCTAGTTATAGGATTTTCATGATTTGTAAAACTCATATAGCTCAGGAGAGCATGTAATAAACAAAGTAGCCATTTCTATATCTTGATTAGCAGATAGGTAATCAGACTTGATTGACCCACTTACTTCTATTTTGTTAATATTAATTACTATAGTTAGAATTTTTGTTCTTGCTTTGGTATGAAGTACACGTGAGAGGCATCCAATAAGCACTAGTATTGGATACTTATTTTCATTATTAATTTAAGATGTTGGGTGTTTTACTCTTTTAGGTTCATTTTTCTTATGATAGTATTGTATTGAAAGATGTATTTGTGTTAGTTGGTTTGTAATTGTTATGAATTATTATGGATAAAGTTTTGGGTTGGCATGAGTCACCCAAGGTTGTGTTTTATAAAAAAAAAATCACACTACTTATGTAGTATATTATTCTTTATCTTATATGATCACATATTAAGTACATGAGGGCTGTTACAGTTAGTATCAGAGGAATGACTCGATTCAATAAACATAATGATACTGATGCAATGAAAATTTTAAATTTAAAAGATGATGGTTTGCAATAAATATGGAACTAGAAGTGACCTGTCTTATGTAAGAGGGAGCAGTCAGAATGTGAATGTGCAATAGGAACAATCAATGGATCTTTTGGCTGGCACCGCCTCTTATATGCATGTGGTTCAAGAGTAATCGTTGCATGAGGACATATTAAAATCTCAAAGAAAACCCACATCAATTTATACAAAAGTACCACCAATGATATGGGTAAAGGGAGACAAAGTGTTGGGCCCCCACCTGTGGTTTAGACAAGGGTACAAATGACCCTTCTAGATACCGCTTACTTGAAACAAGTTGTGGAGGCTATTATATCAGGGATGTCTAAGCCTGCTAATGAAACATTTAGGGACATTGCTCATATCATGGTGCATTGGGTAAAGTGTATGAGGTAAATGGGGTATGTGTTTTTCTTCGGAGAAGAGAATGCTAAAGCAGTTGGATATTGACTATGAAGGTGAAATAGTCTCTTACTCATATATCGATACTGAAGAATGTACATGAGTCTTGTGTGGCACAATTGCTATTAGACATTGTTCATTAATGGTGGGCCACGATGAGAGAAAAGAGATAAAGAGAGATGATGACATGGGGTGAATTTAAGTCTGAGTTTGAAACAAGGTATTACTTCTAACAACATCGTAAAGATAGGTAACAAGAGTTTCTAGCATTGAGACAAGGTAACATCTCGGTGTTGGATTATGAGAGGTGGTTCTAAGACCTCTCCATATTTGCTACTACTATTGTTTTAATTGAACATAATCAAATTGAAAGACTAAGATATGGACTCTAATAGGAGCTCAAAAGGAGATTGATTGCCTTGCAATCTAAGAATGTGAGAGAGTTAATTGAAGCAACCTTTCAATTATTTTATCAATTATTTTATGCCTCATCCTTTCAAGATAAACAGGCCTTCAATAGAATTATTCAACTATCAAAGATGAAATCTTATTAATTATTTTATGCATCTCATCCTTTCAAGATGATTTGGTTTTTTTAAAAAATTATTTTATAAATTAATTGTAAATTAGTAAAATATATTTTAGAGAAAGATGTTCAAAATATTATTTCAAAATAAATTGTTGTCATATAGCAAGCCATTCTTTCAAATTTTTATTTTGAAATAGAATTTATAAAATAAAAAGCTAACACTCTTCCAGATTTTCTTTCTAAAAAATATCTACAAAGGTCAAGATGAGTACTCCTATAAAAAAAAAACATAGAATCATATGTTGTAATACCCTCAAGGTCAATGCATTTAATAATTAACCTTACAACACCAAGCAAAATTAAATCTCCTCCATTGAGACATATCTTCAATTAAATCAATCGATATTTTATTCTAGCAAATTCTCTAAATCCTAAAACTTACCCTGCCAATTATTTCCAAACCTTGTAATCTCAAACATAAACTTAAAAAACCCTTCCAACTATTTCAACAACCTCGAAGTTCTCTTCAAAATTGCCTACCTATCATTATATTACAAAAGAGTAACATATTCCTTCTCATTATTGAAAAAGGAATTTTAACGATGAAGATCCTAACCAAATTATTCCTCATTATTTTCCTTTTAGTTTTCTATTATATTCTAAAGAACCGGTCAAAAATAAGGAAATTTTATGAGTTTATCTTGGTACACACTAACTCTATTGAGATAACTAATAATCAAGACAAAAGTTACCCCTAGAAAATTGCCTATTCAAAAATCAAAAACTAAATCTCCTAACTTATCAAAACTAGAATCAAAGTCCCTATACTCCTAAAAGTTTCAAAGTTTTCAACCACAAGTATACACCTATCTTGATTACCAAATGTCATGGTTTAATATCCTTCATCTCAAGAATTATGATCATTCTTGGTCCATTTATTTTGATAAAATTTGTTCAAAAATCTTTCCAGCATGGTTTCATAGTAGTTGATGGCTATATTATGCTTTTGAAATAGAAATCCTTCATGAAAGGTCCTAGAAGGTCAAAAGTTATTCACTTATTGTAGATCGTCAAACTTAATTTCAATTTATCTTCATTTTATATCCATTTTTGGAGTCTTATAAGTAGTGTGATGGGATTACTCTATATCTCATGATAGATATGAATATACTAGTTATGCTCATGCTTTAATAAGGATCATTAATGTCAAATAGTAGTCACAATTCAAAGAAAAACAAGCTTGTACATGAGAGGTAACCACTTGGTTACAATCCTTGAAACAATTGTCATCATCTTCATCTTTAACTCAAGAAAACCGATTCATATTTCTTACTTTCAAAAGAAAGATTCAAGCAGAACTAGAATTAACAAACTTAAAATTTGAGTATAGGTACACTAAAAAACTTCAATAAGTAAATCTCAAGTTCTAATGACAAAGACATTGAATCAGCTAATGAAGACCTTGATTATGATCCTGATATCATGGGACAAATTCATGATCAATAAAAGAATGCCTCTTTAAAAAAAAGGTATTCAAGAACATCATCCATTGCCAACTCAAAATGTTTGAAAACATCATTCATAATGATCAATTAAAATTGATTTGATTTAAGAAAATTTGGAATCCATCTAGCTAATTTTCTTAGTATAAAGAGATGTATCATGATATACTTAAAGCATAGCAAAACTCCTACCTTGTAATATGTTGTGTTCACTATTATAATATTTGCATTAGTAAAATTTTGTCTTATATAAGTATTTTTGAAAAGTTTTCTTAGAACTATTTATTGTATTTTTTTTATTATCGATACAGTAAATAAATTGTACATATTAAACCAATAGTGTGCAATTATTGGTGTGACATGTGTGAATTGTTCTTAAAAACATATATTTGTAGGCTCTGTTTGTTTCATGAAAAAGCTAGTTAATAGACAATATTTTTTAGTTAAAGAAAAAATTAGCTTGATTTCCAGAAAAATATTTTCTTTTTATTTTAGACATGTTCAAAAGTTGCAAATTTATTTTTTAAAATATAATATTATTTATTAATTATATCAAATTTAGTTTTCAATCTTTTGATTGTTATATATTTTGTTTTGAATATTTTTATTTATTTATTTATTTTCAATTTCATCCTTTAGAATTTAATTTTTATATCAACTTTGGTCCTTTTTCTTTTAATTATTATTTTTTTTCTCTTATCCTTTTTTTTATTGAGATTTTTTTATCTATCAGATTTGGTCCTCATTCTTTTTATTACTATTTATTTTATTTGAAATAATTTATGAAATTAATTTTTTTTTCAATTAATCATCCTTCAACTTTTTAATTTGTTAGATTTTATCATTATTTTTTTATTGTTATTGAAGATAATTTATGAAATTAAATTTATTTCAACTTTATTATTCTTTTAACTTTTTTATATATTAATTTTTCTCATTATTTTTTTATAGCATAACTAAGAAACTGTTTGGGAACGCGGTTTGCACCGCGTTCCAAAAAAATTCAATTTTTTTTTTGTTAAAATTTAATATGATTTGTATGTTTTGGATTATTTTGATGTGCTAATATTAAAAATAAAAAATATTATTAATATATATTTTAACATGAAAAATTATTTAAAAAAGTAAGGAATGGATTTTCAATCATAAGGAACATCAGTGTTATAATTTAAAATGGCAGCACACTCGTTGTCTTATAATTTCAACATCATCGCTGTCGTCAGTGCATGGAAAATCTTGTGGTCAGCAATTTGACAATTAATAATCGGCGAGAATCTAGTAAAACGGAGACACAATATCAGTACCGATCCACCAGAATAGAAGAAGAGTTAATGATATGACCTCCAACACCGGGTGGGTCCTATCGTTATGGGGCCCATTGGACTTTGGTGGGGCCCTCCAGTGCATGAGGTGGAGCATTGTAAAAAGAGGAAGAGCGGCAGTGAGCGTCGGGGTATATGCCATTCTTGTGATGTTAGTCTTTGTCATGTGCGTCTTTTTATTGTGTACTTTTTTAGTGCCTTGATTTCTGATCAAGTGATTCTCAAACCACGTGATCTTTTCCCTGCCGCTTCTCTACTCAATCAATAATCTTTTTTTATTTCTTTTTCTTTTCTTGTTTTACAATCTTCAATTAGTTTTAGTCAAACCATTAAAGTCTGTTGTCTTCTTTTCAATTTCAGGCACCCCCCCTTTTTTTCTTTTTTTTACTATATATCGTTTTAATTGCTTGATTCCGTTCTAACATTTATTTGATTGAAGCAAATCTATCTTTTATAAACCCTAATTTATGATAGTAATAATAACATATTAATATATTATGTAAAATACATATAAACAATATCAAATTCATAATCTAATCAACACATAATTATTAACATGTAATTAACAGGTGACGAACTCAAATTTAACACACTCAAAACCCCTCAAAGACCAAAAAAAAAAAGGGGTCACCCGGATCGAATGATCATGGCCTTTGTTTGTGTCGTCCTTTGTCGGTTTAGGCAACTTGCTTGAGCACAATACTCCCACGGTAATTTTTCGGGATCTCCATGCATGTCTCTCAATATTTTATATTGATCTAATATATATTATTTTGAGTGAAATATAATTTAAAATATCACAGAGATAAAATGACTCTTCAGCCACTCCTCTGCAGTAAAGGGCAAGATTCATGGATTAAAAATATCTCATTAACCCTACAAGCTCCAAATTCACAATCTCTTCATTCTAAATATTTTTTTAACATGCATATTTTCAAAGTTTTTTTCTCTAAAATATAATTGCACTTTCTTTCTAAAAAAAAAAAATAATTATTTAAATATTTAAGAGTCCTCAAATCTACCATGAAGGATATTTTGCAGGTATCGTTACTAGGCACCTTAGCTTACCAGAGACCAGATACTAACAAACAATCACCTTAACTTACCAGACACTAGGTACCAGCAACTAACTACCTTAGCTAGAGAAAATAGATTAAATTACTAGAACTAAGAGATTAATCGATTATCCAATAGATAAGCCTTGCTCCTAAGCAACTTGAATTTTTTAGGACTTCGTCATTGACACTGTCTATTGAAAATGAACAAAAAACTAGTTCATTCTATTTCTCAAAAGCTATTTTCATGGCTGATAAAATCCCAACATAGTGGTAGCTATGTAAGCGACTATGTCTACGACTATGCCAATGACATGCCAATAGCTAAGCTAGCATTTATGCATGCAGTTACACCCACGACTGTGCCAGCGACTACACCTACAACAATGTCCATGATTACGTCTTCAGGTTACGCCCACAACTACACTCCACAACTATGCCCTAAGGCTACACCCACAAATAGTTTTATATGGTGGCTTGTACATGTCTAAAAGTGTCACCGAGACTTAGGGGACTGTGATGATACACAAAATGTGAGTTCCACCTATTAGGTGAGCTTTACCTACAAGGCGAGCTCTACCAATTGGACAGTTTCACCTGTTAGGCGAGATCCACCTGTTGGACAAGCCCTACACTCTTCAAGAGATTGGTATGAGGTCTCTGTAGTGTAATAACATCATTCTCAAAGAGATTTGTATGAGGTATTCCTGGTGTAATAACATCACTCTCCAATGAAGGGATAAAATAAGAGGGCGACTAATGAACTCAAATTTAACGGGCTCTAAACCCCCCGAACAGCCCGAAAAGAATGGGTCCAGGCTCTACTGGATCCATCGACCATGGGCCCTAGGCAGTACGTTTAGGTCTATTTTTCGCCCCTAATAGGTTTAGGCAATTTGCTTGAGCTCAACACTCTCTTGTTAATTTTTTGATATCTCCATACGAGTTCTTTAATATTTTATATTGATCTAATACGTATTATTTTAATTGGAACACAACTTAAAATATCACATGTATGAAATAACTCTTTAACCCTCATCTCCATAAAAGAACAAGACTCATGAGCTATAAATACCCTATTTATTACATTTATACCTTAATTCTTAGAGCATTTATTATACCAAAACAAGAACAAACACTCTTGTTCTTGAAATTTAAAGTTCTCAAAATGCTTTTTACTTGGAAACGTATCAAAATAATATTTTATTTTTATTTTTTAAAATTTATTTTTGACATCAACACATCAAAACAATCTAAAAACATGAAAAATTAAATTAAAGCTAAAAACAATTTTATTTTTTTTAAAACATGGTTTGATCACAAAAACAAACACCACCTAGTAACTTATTTGATATACAATACTAGTTGTTTTTCAAAATGTTTTTCGCTTGGAAATGTATTGAAATAATAATTTTTTTTTCAAAATTCAGTTTTGATATTAATATATTAAAATAATATGAAAATATAAAATAAATTAATTTTAAATAAAAAAATAAAAAATTTAAAGTTTTTTAAAAATACTTTTCAAATATGAAAATAAACGGGTTCTCAATATTGGGTTAAACGCAGTCTTTTCTCTCTCTCACTTCGTAAAAATTATTACATTAAGTAGACACATAGGATGGCTTTACAAGTAAATTAATCAAAACCCAGACCCATATTCATTTACCTCTCCTCCGAGATCTCTCTATACAGACTTCCCCTTCTCCTTTCCTTTCTCCTCCAGCTCACTTCAGTTTCAACATCTCCTTCTCTCGTTCGCCAGGACTCCGCACAACAAGCCTAATACTCTCTCTCTCTCTCTAAACACAATGCAGCGGCTTACTATACTCCTTTCTCTACTTTTCCTCCTCTCCACTTCCACCACCTTCACTCGTGGCCACAATATTACTCATATACTTGGCAAGCACCCATCTTTCTCCACTTTCAACCACTACCTCACCCTAACCCACCTCGCCGGAGAAATCAACAGCCGAACCACCATCACCGTCTGCGCCGTCGACAACGCAGCGATGTCTGAACTCCTTTCAAAACACCCATCAATGGCCACCATCAAAAACATCCTTTCCCTCCATGTCCTCTTGGATTACTTCGGCACCAAGAAACTCCACCAGATACGAGAGGGCACGGCGTTGGCAGCCACCATGTTCCAGGCCACCGGGTCGGCTCCTGGGTCGACCGGATTCGTTAACATAACGGATGTTAAGGGAGGGAAAGTGGCTTTTGGACCTAAGGATAATGAAGGGAATCTTGTTGTCTTTTATGTCAAGTCTTTGGAGGAGATACCTTACAACATTTCCGTTATACAGATCAGTAAGGTGTTGCCGTCGGACGTGGCAGCGGCGCCTACACCAGAGCCAAGTGCTATGAATATAACAGATATAATGTCAGCTCATGGGTGTAAGGTTTTTGCTGACACTTTGATTGCAAATCCTGAAGCTTCAAAGACATATCAGGTAATTAACAAATAATTTGATTTTTCTTACGTGTTAATACACAGTACTTTTCACTTGTTTGTATTAATTAAGATCGAGTTAAACTAGTTTAGAAGACCAGGCATGATTTCACATGCTGATTTTGAGGGTTCTTTGGATCCATAATAGACCGCCATACATTAATCAATTCCGAATTAATTTTGAAGAAATTTATTTTTAATCAATCCCAAATTAAATTTGAAGAAATTTATAATTATACAACTATTGATTTGCCACCAAGAACTTAATTCCATGTCGGTCAAAAGTTATGTAACAAGTGTGCCCGTGTAATGTGGATATACAATTATATATTTTTATTTATTTGATTTTTTTTTATTTTTTTACAGAGTACTTTAAACTAGCCAGTCGATTAGTGTTTTCTTTCGGTTGTTTTAAAAAATTATATTTTTTTTTAATAAATCATAATCCTTTCTAAAACAATATAATATTCATCATAACTAATGTAATGACATTTTCTAAGATTTTGATGAGGTCTTATTATATTGATTATATAGTGCACAATCTTTCATCAATTAATATTTTTATTTTATTTTTTTGGCTTAGTTAAATTTAAATTTATTATTTTCTATTTTATGTATCTTTTATTTATGGTATTTTAATGAAATTTTATTATATTTTATCCTTGCTTATCAAGTAGTCCATGCCATAGTTATTAAACTCATCCCGAGGGTTGATCTGGTCAAGAGATCGGGTCTCGAGTCATACGGGTTAACTCGGGTTAACCAGAAAAAATAAAATAAAAAATTTTATTTATATTTTAATATTTTACATGAAAAAGTTTTGAAATAATACATGTGGATATAAGTTATAAAAAAATATATGAAGTGTAATATAGTTATCTCACGTTGAAAAGTTAAGAAACAATCCATACTGATGTAGGCTATCAAAAATAAAGAAAAATGTAGTATAGTTATCTCATATTAAAAAGTTAAGAAATAATCTATGTGGATATATGTTATAAAAAAAATATGTGATGCCAAGTATTCATAAATTAATTTTATATTTTTTTTATTTGTTAAAAAACAAGTTAGGTGTTACTCAGGTTACGCCGGGTCACTTGAGTTTCATGTTTAGCAGGTGAATTAACTGGGTTTGACGAGGCCAATTGCAAGCTTATATTTTTATGATTTGAAACTTGACCAAGATCTTAGGTTACTCAAGTTGCACGTCAATCCGTTAGGCCAAGTTTCATATCTACAATCAACATGCATTCTAAAAATCACATAATATTTCTTACAATTAATTGTATATTTCTCTCTTTTCTTTGGATTTGTTGAATTTAAATTTAGTATTTCATGTTTTTGTTGTTATTTATGTATTACATTTTGATGTTTTCGATAATATTTTATTATGTTAATGATATTGAAAATATTTGTTTGTAATCTGTGTTGATAAAGAAGCTATTGTAATTCTTGTCTCATGTTGTGAACCATTGATGGAATTACAACGTAGACTTGATTTCTTCCTTTAATTTCCAATATTATCACTTATTATTGACATTAATCTCAACTGATGGCTGCTTTCAGGACAATGTTGATGGAGGATTAACAGTGTTTTGCCCTCTCGACGATCCATTCAAGGCCTTTTTCCCTAAATTCAAGAATTTAACAGCTTCTGGCAAAGTGTCATTTCTTGAATTCTTCGGTGTCCCTATTTATCAGTCCTTAGCTATGTTAAAATCCAACAATGGAATCATGAACACTTTAGCTACAGATGGCGAAAAGAAGTTTGATTTCACAGTTCAAAATGATGGTGAGGATGTGACACTAAAGACCAAGAGTATCACTGCAAAAATAGTTGGGACTTTGATCGACGAACAGCCACTAGCTATATATACCATTGATAAGGTCTTGCTGCCGAAGGAATTGTTTAAAGCAGCACCAACACCAGCTCCAGCGCCCGCCCCGGAGAAGGAGGTGGCTGATGCGCCAAAATCTAGCAAACATAAGAAGCCATCCTCCGATGTTGTTCCATCAGACTCACCGGCCGATTCACCTGATGGCGACCTAGCAGATCAAACAGCTGATGACAATGCTAGTGTGACATTATATGGTGGAAGACTTGTTGCCATGGTATTGAGTTTGTGCTCAGGGCTTTTGCTGCTGTAAGTTCCTTTAAATTGAGAATTTTCTACTCACGGCGAGGAAGGAGTCAGACCTCGATGGCTAATTTATCACCCATTTAGAGTGTGTTTTATTTGTTATTTCACGTCTTATTGATATAGATCGTGTTATTATTTTTTCTTTTTTTCTCACTTTTTTTGTCTTTTATTTTTGTGTATTTGGAAAGTTTGTGAGCTGAATCTCGCGGCAGATACTATAGATCTATGGAAAAATATTGTTCTTGTCATCGACCATGAAGATTTTGGCATGGTAATATGGAACTTTTGTGTGCAAATGACTGGAGAATTCCAATTCTTCCACTCCCTCGTTTCTAGACTGCATAGATTTATTGATTCCTGCATCATTTCATTTCCTTCTTGGTAGTTTGATTTTTGCCAAGATGGCTATGTTTTATGCCATCCAAATACTATATGCTTAGTTTAATTTCATTTTCTATCAAAAGTACATGAAAAAAAATAAAAAATATTGCAAATCCTATGCCACCCGAACCCAAGATCTCAGGCACAGTAAAATATCTGCTGTCAGTACAAGACTGACCACATCGTTCCTTCAGCGGCTCTTGGCTGTGGCAAACAATTACAAGTAAAGAAGATTCACGTAGAAAATGACAAAAGCCATACGTAAAACAGGAAAAAAACAAAAAAAGTCTCCTGCTTGTAAGCAGTAAGATACATTTTGCTAAATCCATGTTAGCAAAACTAGTGATTCTGAAACAAATAATTTAGGGCCACCCTTAACTTGCATGACGGGGGAAGGAGGAGGAGGATTGAGCAAGTTTGAAAATGCACTTGTGCAGAAGGTGAAAATACCTGAAGATTCACAATTATAATCTTTCCCCACCTCCAGGACATTCCAAGGGCAGGATGCATGCAGGAGTGATCTGCAAACTGCACAGGGGACGTAATTTATGTCAGTAATGATATATATATATATATATATATATATATATATATATATATATATATAAACATTCAGGGATATGCAAACACGATGGGACAGAGTACTGATCTGCATCAAATAGGAGAAGTGGTAGCAGGTTTAAGTTTCAGAAATTACTCGCATCATCAATCATGCCAACATTGAAATTTAATGCCTAGTTATAAATGATAGCGTGGGCAACTGGATCCTATGTAATCCTCTTCCTCTGATGCATGACTGTTTAAACATTTATTACAATTGTTATAACTATCTTGTTAAAATTGTCATTTCTCGTATTTTTATATACTTTATTTACGGCACATTAAGTAGCCTAAAATCCATCTGAAAGCTGAGATCAGACGATGGTACCAAAGTAGAGTAAATTCAAGGAGGAAAGAGAAATTTGTAGTTTTGTTACAATCCATTAATAAAAAAAATTAATTTTGATATTAATAAGTTTTTCGTTACAAGTAAAATTCTATTAAAATATTTTTGACCTTTCATGTCATTAAAAATTATACATTGAGATCAAGAAATATTTTTTTTATTGAATTTAAATTGGTGTTGTTTTGAGTGATTTAGTTGTTTTTTGAGAGGTTATAAATAATTTAATGAGCTTTATAATATTTTATTTTGTATTTTCAGGTGAAAAATAAATTTTTGAGTCTAAAAAGCCATAGCTTGACTTTTTAAATACACATTTAATGATTAAAATCTAGACAAGTAGATAACTTGTCATCTGCTATATATTTTTAAAAAAATAAAAGAATTGATGAGATATTATCTGCTCTTAAATATAAAATATAAGGCTAGAGGCGCGAGTTGAAGGACCATGCAACCAATACCTTCCTTCTTTTGTACCAGGTGAGCAAGCACAATTTCTTTGGTATAAGCACCAAACCACTTTCTATAGTTTATTTCCAATTATGTTTTTTAGATTTTGAATGAAATTTACAATTAATAAAATACTTAATATTATATTTAAATTATTAGTCAATTATGCCATATTTTTAAATAAAATTATCGAGAACAATTTATTTTTAAATTATTATATACCTGATATGCAAAAATAAAATAAAATTGATTGTAGATATTTAATCAAAATAAAATTTTTATTTTTTAAAATAGATTTTTTTATATGATTTTATCTCATTAACTAATTTTCTTTTGCCTTCAATCACATAAAAAATATAAGGAAATTGTTTTTTTATTAAGACTTGCTTTTGAGATATTAGTGAGTTTTTTTAATTAAAAAAACAATGTTTATGATTAAAAAAAATATGCTTTTGTTAAATAATAAAGATATATATTTCTAATACTTATTTCAAATGATTAAAATTTTAAACAAATATTTATATTAATTGTCACTACTTTTTTGAATTACTCTTTTTTTCTAATAATAAATTATGCATTCAGAAGATGAAAATTTTTTTATGATGATATTATCGATTTTTATGGATAAATATGTAGCTTGATATGCAAAATTTCTAAAATAATTTGTTTATTAATATTGAACAAGAATAAAATATCTATTTTCTTAATTTTCTAATTATATTTTTCTCAATTTTATTATTCTCGTATTTTTTCATATAGTTGCGGAAAGATAATTAGTTAATGATTTTTTTTACCAAATTCTTGCTTTTACAATAACAATATTTTTTTGCTTAAAAAAAAATGCCTCTCATGAAATAACAATGTTTTCATGAAAATAAAAAAGAAATGTGTCAATAAGAAGAATAATTTTTATTAAAAATATACACTTTTTACTTTTTAGTTTAACTCGTTATAGTTTTCTCCAATGAACTATGATGCTATTAAAAAAGCTATTTTATTATTGAAAGAAAAAATTACATGAATCAAAGAAGATAATTTTGTAAAAATATATATATATATATATATATATATATATATATATATATTTCTCTTCCATATTTTATTTGTTGTTTTTTTATGAATATTTATTTTTATTATCATATAATTAAATAAAAATAAATTCTAAAAATAAAGTTATTAAATTAAGTCAAGCTCATGATTTATGTCATATGTTTAATGAATTAATTTAGTTTGACTTAAGTTAATTCAAAATATCATCATTTTATTTTAAAAAAACATTACATCCATATTTTTTTTTAAATTAATAATTTTAAACAAATTATTTTAATATTTTAATATTAAAAATAAAAAAATTATTTTAATATATTTCTAAAGAAAAATATTTTAAAAACAATAGCTACTCCATTTCATATCTTCACACCGAGGTAAAACCAAAAAAGGGCCTTAAGAATAAATGCAACACCGTGGTAAAAATCTGAAATCCAAATGGGCGGTAATTTCAATCAAATCTCCACCGTCTGTCCCTCTGTCTCCGTCGCATAACAGAAGAGAAAATTCTTATTCTTCTCTCAATTTGTACTTAGAAGTTAGAACTCATTATCAGTGGATTTATTGAGTATTAATTAATGACGTCGATTGATTAGAAAGGAAGCTGTGGATATTGGAACAAATGAAGCAGCAGGCGGATCTCTTCAATTACTGGCTCGCCTCTAAAAATATTGGTGCTGGCCCCTCCCCTCCCCTCCAGTTCCAAATGATAGTATGTGCTGATTGGGTCTTCTTTGGCTGTTAAATGGAAACAGAAGAATTTATTACAATCTTTATCAAACGAATGAATTACGCTAATTGCGTCCTCCAATTAACCATCCGCCACGACGATACATTCAGTTTTGAAAGAGTAAAATTACCTTACATTTTGCTTCAGACAGAAAATTTTATGTATATATTGATCCCCTCAATGATCTCCAACCTGCCGTGTTTTTGCAGAAAATTAAGCCTGAACGGAATTTGATTGTGGTGGATTTTCTTGTTTACTGTGTTTTCTTGGCTGTGTCAAGAACTTTGTTACATGGAACTTATGGTTAGTGTCTTTTAACAGGCTGAACCTGCCTTGTAAGGAAGGAGTAGTAGTGCGCAGATAAACGTGGAGGATAGGAGCACGCTCACCATCAAGTTTGACAAAACCATCCACTGGAGTTTCGCAAGGTAATTCTTTGGAAAAAGTTCCAGCGGTAAAGTCTACTATTGTCATCTTCGATGAAACAGGGCAGCATACTGCAGAAAAGAACCAAGTTTCACTGCAACTTGAAGATAGATCAAACTGGGAAGTGCTGAACTTTTGACTTGTACTTAAACAACCATGCAGGAAAGGAAACTTCATCTGGGAAGGAATGGCAATTTCATCATCTATTTCAGTTAGTTCTCATCATAGTCAATCAATGGATTTGTTTGGTGCTGATCAAAGTGTGCCTGTATATGGAAGGAAACTGAGGGAATTGACTTTGAAAATCTGGATCTTTCAGATAACGCACTAGAAAGTGTAATTGCTGTGGAGCGGCTTTGCAAATCTGTTTGCCTTGAAACGCCATTATCCCATTTCTCTACTGCATATGACAAACATAAAACACCAAATATACATCAGCCTGTCCCTATAGGATTTTTAGAAGGGATGGAGCTGACCACCACCATCAATACGAATAGCAAGACTGGCAAGCAACTTGAGGCTAATTCCAATTGCTTCAGTGACAAGGTCAACGATACCTTGCATGGGAGGCTGCATTCTGACTCCCCAGAATTTTGTAATGCTGTGATCTACATGGGGTGTTAGGAAACCTTAAATGTCTCCAGTTGGGAAGCTCTGGGAAGGAATCACATTGAAGTCTGGCAGTTTAGAGAAGAGAGTGAGCTCAATTCCAGATCTTCCCTGCATCAGTAAAGAAAATTAGAACACAGAGGAGGTACCTGAAACATTTCAGGATGGCATTGGTTCAGAACAGATGGTTAGCTAAGTCAAAAGAGAACCACTTGTTGATATTATAAAAAGTTCTAATCCTTCAATATCGGTTTATGAATCTGAGATAGTTAGTGATAGATGCAGTCTTGCTTCCGTGAACACAGAACTTAGCGTCAATGGTATGGGTGGAAGGGACAAAACTGAAGCATGAAAACCATAAAGGTAATAGAAGGAAATGCAATAGCAAGGCAAAGGAGAATCAAAGCATACTTGGAGCAAATGATTTTGAAAGGGCCAAAGAATCTCATGATAACAGATTCAATAAGCCAATCTTATTTGGAAAAACCAGTTTGAGGAAAGGAGATTCGGGTCTTGCAGAGACGAAGTTGAAACATAACAATATTGTGTCAAACATCACTTCCTTCATTCCACTTGTGCATCAAAAACAAGCAGCGGCTGTTGTTACAGGTAACATCTAAATCTTCTTTTCTTTTGTCCTATCTGTTCCCCTCTTACATGATTATTTGTTAAGAAGACTGCCTTTTCCCTTCCTTTGATTAATGGCTACCATAAAAGTTAAATTCATCATTTTGTGAATCTTTGAATGTGTTTTTGTAATACGATAAGCTTAAAGTAACAGTGTCAGATTGCAATGTCCAGATCCGCAGTTTGAGTTTGTTCATGGTTATGAAAAGATTACTTAATGCTCAATTGGCATTTTGGCTCTATGAGCACGATCCTTCATATTTGAATGTCTTGGTTTTCAGCTCAAAATGCTTCATGGGGCTGAGTATATTTGATCATCATTTTGGTTTTCTCTATGCAGTTGTATCTGAAAAAATTGGTCAAGGCATTTTCAATTATAAGTTTCCCAAATCTTGAATCCAAGGCAGTTTGATGTTTTCTCTCGACACAAACATACAGGTTGCTGTTTGTTTCAGACTTCAGATTGTTTTTGCTGTTAAATTGAAATATAAAATTGTGCTTTTCGAAGTATAAACATATAGCTCTAAATGAGCCGAGTTTGGTTTTTTTAAGTTTCTTGTCTTTATTTTCTTCGTAAAACTCGTTTCACGTAACCAACAACCACAGATATATTATGTCGTTGACCCAAACAGCTTGGTTAAGGCATTTTAATAATAAGAAGTGCATCGAAACTATCTAACATGCTATTGTTTCAGGTTGCTTTTGTTATATTGAAATATAACCTTGCAATTTTGATTAAGCTATAATCTACAATTATTAACACCTGTCTTCATGCCTCGCTTAATCTAGGAGATTTTATATACTTGGTCATTGTAGGTTAAGTTCTTGTATTTGATTGTAATATCATAACAATCCCATGCTGGTGTTTGGCGATGGCTTCCACTTTCTTCAGTAAGACTTCAGAGTTTTGATAGGATGGTAAACATGCCTAAGGAGAGGCATATCACGATCATGTTACTTTTTCATAGAACAAATGCTGTATGTTTATGGTAGCATTCCTACGTCTCCTCTGTTCTAGCTGATAATGAATTTTGGAGTTTTGTTGCTTCTTTGTAGGAAAAAGGGATGTTAAAGTGAGCCCTGGAGGCTGCTGAGGTTGCAAAGCGTCTTGCAAGAAAGAAAATGAACGAAAGACGAGGAAAGTAGCCATGAAACTTGAGCGAGCAAAGATGGAGGAACAAAATGATGGAAAATCAATCATTATTCCTGAAGTTCAACTTGTCAAAAGTAAAGTCAAAGTCACATATAATTCCTATTGGAACATCGACAAGAAGCAAAATCTTTGTCGCTTTCACCCCAAAAGGAAGGATTTTTTTTTTCTATTGATGACAAGTGTTTATGTTCTCATATTTCTTGCTCTCTACCATGCTGAAGTTGGTGTCCCATGTAGGCTTCTTAAATTGATGATTTTGCCGAACTTCACATGCATACAACCTTTCTTGCAAATGGAGTGTTGGCATGTCTATAAAGGAGCATTGCATGGGTGATTGGATGACTTAATAATGAAAGACTCCTTTTGTTGCCCTTCATTCTCCGTTGTCCATCACTTTTCCTTATTACTAGCCATCTTGTAGAAAGTTCTCATAAAAAATTGTTCTTTTTATGTCTAGTGTGGTATAATCCTGCTCAGGCTTCTTATGTTATTGTCGGAAATGACTGTCTTTTACAAGGCAGCCGAGAATGGCAACTTGATGTCTAACACAAGCCAAGAATATAGTCATATGAATTTTCTCCATACAAAGGTTCAGATGATGAAGATGCAGAGAATAAATTTTTTCCATCATGGTCCAGGTAGGCAACTCAATTTTGTTCTTGATAGAAATACCCTTTTAAGAAAACTAGGCTTTTAATTCACACAGAACACTATGCATGCATATGCAGCAGCGCTGTTCCTCCATGATGTTTCTTGCTTATCAGTCTTCCTTCTCTGGGAATTACTGCAATAGATGAATTGACAAAAGCCATTTTCCATTGAAAATATACTTAATGTTAAATTTATATCCTCTTTTGCCTTTCGAGACTTCAATATCTCTCCATGGATTAATGAAGCATTCAGAAGCAGCTGTTTCTTTCTGCAGTATAAATCATGTGACTCCGAGTGTTTCTTCCCTGCAAAGTATAGACCCACAAACCATTTTCGCCCCAGAAAGCTTTCCAAAGAGCTGAACGTATATTCAGATAGTATAGTATCTTGAACTCTGACATTTATTTTTGGACTCAACTGTATTACTACTTCGTAGCTCTTTTGCCCAGAAAGCTTCAGCAAAAAGTTTGACAGCATTGTATTCCTTGGGTTCTTCAGCAATAACTTCAAACCCTTGTACATTAAAAGGTTTGCTTTTTTTTTCTTCGCTCCCTCTGGAAAATAGCAAGACTGTTTGGTTTGATGCGTTGGCATTGCATATTGCTGTGAACATCTATCTAGGTGCATCTCATGACAATGACATTCAATCCTTTGTTGTGGCAGTTTGCTGCAACAACCTCCCTCCCTTTGTAGCTCTCCACCTCAACCTATTCTGTCTCAAGTATTTGTAAGAAAAAAAAAAAAAAAACAGAATGAAGTTTCACTCTCAAACTTTGTGGGATCAATTGTTTGTTCTATTTTTTTTTTATTTGCTAGAAAATAGTTTTTTTTTAAAGTAATTTTCATAAAAAATAAATATTTAGAAAATAAATTATTTTTCGATATTTGATATTATCACGAAAAATAAATTGGAAAACATTTTCAAGTGTTTGGCTATATCATGAAAAATGAGGTGGAAAATAAATTGTTCATTTTTTTTTCAAGTTTATTAAAATAATAAGGAACAAATCTTACAAATTAAAAAGTTGAATGAGAATAAAATTGAAAAAAAAATCTAATTTCATAAATTATCTCAAATAAAATAAATAATAGAGATTAAATCTAACAGATAAAAAAGTTGAAAGAGGATGAAATTAAAAAAAAATTATAATTTCATAAATTATTTAAAATAAAATAAATAACAATCAAAAGAATGAGAATCCAATCTGATAGGTAAAAAATTTCAATTAAGAAAATGATAAGAGAAAAACAAATAACAATGAGGATCAAAATTGATGTAAAAATCAAATTAAATCAAATTCTAAGGGATGAAATTGAAAAAAAAAGGATTCAAAATAAATTATATTACAATTAAAAGTTTGAGAACTAAATTTGATATAAGCAGCAAATAACATGATATTTTTAAATTTTTTACAACTTCTGAAAAGTATTTTCAATCCAAAATAAAAAAAATATTTTTCTAAAAATCAAATCAAATATTTTTAACTGAAAAATATTTTTTATTGAATAATTTTTTTTTAATGAAAAACAAGAACATAAATTTTGAAAACAGAGTAAGGGAACTAGAGTGCTAAACCAGAGTCATTTATCAGCAGAAGCCATCCGAAAAACAAGAAACAAAATCGGTCTATAATGAGATTTAAATTGCATAATTCTTGACTTTCAGCATTAAGTCTTTGGTCACAAGAATCAAATTTATGAAAGATAAACTTTGGTGTTTAGTGTAAATGTATTCAACCATTTGTTTTTAGTAATCATGGAAAACTGAAAGTAACTGGTTGCTGATCTTCTGTGATGAAGAAATGTATTCGGAGTGCAAGGGTAGGCGAGTGTTCTTAGCACGTAAGTAGCTTGAAATCTTAGGTTTGCCACCATGTAAATACTTTTATCATGTCTCAATCAGATCCTTTGCAAAGCGAGCACACATAAACAAACTATCCCGTTGTGTTGTTGCACCTCTGGTTGTCCGGTGAGCGGCCAAAGTGAACGAAGCTTCATCAACATCAAGTTACAAAAAAGTTCTTTTGTGTGGAGGAAGAAATTGTCTAACCGAGGATTTAGAGGAGTCTTAATTTGTTCAACGTCCTGATGCTCACCTGGCTGCTGCCATTTTCCAGCTGCAGGAGAAGGTTGAGTGATAAAACCTAGACTAGACCAGGAAGCAATGGTAATGCTGTCTTTCAACCGGAACAGAAACAAACTGTAGCTCATCGAACCAGCACGAATCTTATGTTGGAATGGAAATTATTAACACAAAACAGCGCGCATGATGAGTAGAAGAACTTCAGCAAAGTTTAATCTGATGCAAAATCTCTAGTCACTTTAGTGATTAGATTAGAACTAAAGTGACATAGATGTCGTCGACAAGATTTTGATCCATGCAACGGATAACTGACGTGTAAGAAAAACCATTTCCCATTTGAATTACTTGGACCCACGCTCACATGGCCTCCTTCTGTCATTATTGAATTCTCCAAATTCACATTGCGGCTTTGCATGCGGCTCGCCTTCCAAAGCAATTCCATACTGATGATACACTCGCTCTCTATGTTTCCGTTTAGATTCCAAATGTCTTTAAAACTTCAGGATTCCAAGTGTTGAAATCCATGACTCCAACTAAAATATTTCATCATACCCATACCCAGCTCCTTTGCACTAACAGCACCGCACCCATGAATATGATTAACAAAAGCTGTATCATGTGGCAAGTATCTAGCCAGTTATCCAGTTGCATAGTGGCTGGCGGCAATGGTTGCAATGAACACTTTATTTTATCTTAATTTCAAGGGATATAACTTAATTGATTTGAGTTTGCTATTTAAAAATTACTAGTTTGAATATTATAAATATCAGACTAATAGAAATTTAATTGTTAATTTCAGAATTTTAAAAGATTAGTCAATATACATATAAATACTTCATGTAAAAAATAAATAATAAAATAATAAAAAATAAAAATGACCGCTTGGTTTGCTTTTACTTCACTGTCGCACTTTGACTAGTAAAATGAAAATCATCAGCATCTTTAAAACGGTCTGTTGTCAAGAAAGTCCACAAACTGATCCCCGAAGTGACCCACATCTGATCTCATTGTCATTTGAACCCCATATAAATTATTCTTTCTTCCAACCACCCACGCTCCCATGTCTCTCAACTGCTTAAACCCCCATCTTCCCTTGGCAAATTCTATAACTCGTCTTCAAGAAATCAAAAACAACAAGTCTACCGTTTAAGAGAAACAAATTTCCCTTTTCCCATCTTGAACTCGCTCTTAAAACTTTAACAAGAGAGACAAAACCCTATCAAGATTCAGTGACTATGAGTCCAAGAAAGATACAATTTTGCATCTTCCTCTTCATTCTCTTCAACTTGAAAGTTTCCCCTCTTGTGTTAGCAAGCAGTAGCAATGTAAGTTTTGAGTTCCCTTCTTTCAGTCTCCGGAATCTCTCTCTCCTTGGTGACTCTTATCTCCGGAATGGTGTCATTGGCCTCACCCGTGATGTCACGGTGCCTTCTTCAAGTTCAGGCACTGTAATCTACAACAACCCTATTCCCTTTTTTGATCAAGAATCCAATACCACAGCTTCTTTCTCAACAAGGTTCAGTTTTTCTATCCTTGGTGTCAATGAAAACTCTTATGGTGATGGTTTGTCTTTTTTTCTCTCACAAGATAACCAAACTCTTGGTAGCCCTGGAGGGTACTTGGGTCTCGTTAATTCTTCTCAGTTGACCAAGAACAAGTTTGTAGCAATTGAGTTTGACACCAGGCTTGATGCCCATTTCAATGATCCAAATGACCACCATGTTGGTTTAGACATTGATAGCCTTAATTCAATCAAGACTGCTGATCCAATCTTGCAAGATATTGATTTAAAGAGTGGAGATTTGATCACAGCTTGGATTGATTACAAGAATGATTTGAGGGTCTTGAAAGTCTATATGAGTTATTCAAGTTTGAAACCAGGAAATCCCATACTAACTGTAGACATCGATCTCTCTGAGTATCTTAAAAGGGATATGTATGTGGGGTTTTCAGGTTCTACAGAAGGAAGCACTGAGCTTCACTTGGTTGCAAATTGGAGCTTTAGAACCTCTGGGTTCCTTCCTGTGAATCCAAATTCTAATCGTCACAATGTATCTGATAGTTCAGTGACTGTAACAACACCAGTTATTCCTATATCAAATGCTGCGAATAAACGTCACAAGAGACTTGGGTTGGGTCTTGGGATTGCTGGTCCGGCTTTCTTTTGTGCGTTCCTAGTGGCTTTTGGTTATATTTCTGTCAGGAAGTGGCAGAAGATCAAAAGAGTCAAGAGCCTGAAAGCAGAGCTAGTGACAGGGCCAAAAGAATTCAGTTACAAAGAGTTGAAGTTAGCCACAAGAGGGTTTCATTCAAGTAGAATAATAGGTAGAGGTGCATTTGGCAATGTCTATAAGGCCCTCTTCAACTCTTCGGGTACCATTGCTGCGGTGAAAAGATCGAAACATTCCCATGAGGGTAAAACTGAATTCCTTGCTGAATTGTCAATTATAGCATGCCTGAGGCACAAGAATTTGATTCCACTACTAGGTTGGTGTGTTGAGAAGGGTGAAGTGCTGCTTGTATATGAATTTATGCCATATGGGAGCCTTGATAGGATGCTATATGAAGAAGGTTCTGAGCTAGGAATATCTTTAAACTGGGCACATAGGCAAAAGATTGCAGTTGGCTTGGCCTCCTCGTTAACATATTTGCATCACGAATGCGAGCAGCAAGTCATTCATAGAGATATAAAGACTAGTAACATAATGCTGGATGGTAACTTAAATGCAAGGCTGGGTGATTTTGGATTGGCAAGGCTAATGGAGCACGACAAGAGTCCTGCATCAACGCTTACTGCTGGGACAATGGGATACTTAGCTCCTGAGTATCTTCATTATGGGAAAGCAACGGAGAAAACTGATGTTTTTAGTTATGGAGTGGTGATACTTGAACTGGTTTGCGGTAAGAGGCCCATTGAGAGAGAACCAGTCAGCCAAAAAATGGTGAATTTAGTTGACTGGGTATGGGGATTGTATGGTGAGGGAAATATAATTGAAGCAGCTGATCCTAGGTTGAATGGGGAGTTTGAGGAAGAAATGAGGAAGCTATTACTTGTGGGTTTGAGTTGTGCTAATCCGGACAGCACGGGGAGGCCTACGATGAGAAGAGTCCTTCAAATCCTCAATGGTGAGGCCGAGCCTATTGCTGTGCCGAGGAAGAAGCCGAGCCTCACATTCTCTTGCGGCCTTGCATTGACGCTTGAGGACATTTTTTCTAACTGTGATTAGTGTCATATCATGTTGCATATTATGGCTGACTCAAATTTTATTGATTGTTTTGATTCTTTGAATTCTTTTGTTAAATTTGTTAGTTCATATTCAGCGATTAGAAAGTTTAGCTACGAGATTTTAGGCCATAGTTCAAAACTATTGTATTGAACTGTGTGGTCTCTGCCACATCCTGGACATGTTATAGGACAAGTTCTTGCAACACTTTGAATTTGTATTTGATCTCTACAGTAATCAAACAAGTATGTTTCGGCACTGGATTTTTTTCTCTTCCGAGTCATCTTCTTCTAATTTTGGTGATGGTGTTCCATGAGTATAAAATTGATTTGCACATCCCCACATGTTTCATTTCAAAATACATCTACTTCAGAATTGTTTGCATGGAGACTTTGTGAACGTATAAGGAGGCAGATGATGATTCTGATCGCCACACTGACCTGAACAGTGCGGAAAAGGGTTAAAATCAGCATCTTCCCTTACCAGCAAAAGCTATCAGTTGTCTTCCCTGCCTAAAGGTTCATTTAAATCTTAAAAAAAAAAAAATACTTTCCTTTGTTAATTGTTATAATTTCTAGGCTGCAACCAGATCCCTTGAGAGAACAATTTTTTTTTTTTTTTGGAGCTGGATGAGATTATAGCGAGAGGGACAAAAACATGTTACTGAGCAAGATTTACCTGGACCAATCTGCTTCTAAATAGCTGATCCCTCTGGACTTTGTAATGGAAATTTTAATGTGTCCTGAGGTCTCATGACTTGATGGTATTGATCTGTAACACTGTTAGATAGGACCTCTGCCAATTGCTTGGATTAAACTATTGAAGAAATTCACTCCTTTTGTATTCTCCAATATTCTTCCACTTGAAACTTGATCCCCCTTTCTTTCTTTCTTTTTTCTTGCAAAATATTTAACAAGATATCCATCATGCTTCCATTGAAATATAGGACATCTAAACACAAAGGAAAAGAGAAAATCGTTAGATTTACGAAGGCTTACTCTGTTTGATGATGTGATCAAAGCAGATGCAGAGTTTAAGTGTGAGGCTGTGAGCAACAGATGAGAGTCTTTGGGGACCATCTTTTGGCCTTTAAAGGAAATGGTTGTGCACATTTCATACCACAGTCAACATCCTATCTGGTAATACTTTGTGTAGCCATATTTTTTATTTTCTCCTTTTTAATGTGTATCAGGTCATCGATTGCCGAACTTTTGATACTCTCTCCTCTGTGTTCCTTCCTATGTTTCAAGCGTGCTCTCAAGTCCATTTTTCAGTGTCAATTCGTTTTAAGCCTCCTAGTCCAGAAGTTGCACTCTATTCTGTTCCTTTTCATGCCATGCCTCTCTGAAAGTGTATTTTGCTTGGACGAATGTCCATGAACGTTGCAGAATCATCGGTGTGCTGAAGCAAATTGTACAGTAGAAAATATACTATACTTAATTTTTCAGCAATCATTTCTTTTAACTTTATGACAGAAAATAATTTATAGATCTGAAAATCCAACCGAGGTCACTTGTATTTCAGGAAGTACAACCATAACTCATACAGCTGAAGCATGGTTCACAACCAGTACTTGCTACATTCAATGATCTACACTTCAGCCATGAACCTCATGGTTTGACATTGAAGAATGTCAAGAATCTGTAAGGAATGCCCGAAGTCCTTGGCCAGTAAGGGTCTAAAGATGAGTTTAATCAGGCGTAATTCATAATCTTTGTAATCCCAAGAGGGAAGGAGTGATCTCTTTGCTGCTTCGAAGACGTAGTGGTGATAACTGAATGTATCCTGTGTAATCCTTTGGGTTTAGAATTACCATCTCATTTTTTTTAGAGGAGGGCACTGGAGAAAGGGTTAACATATAAAATAAATTGTTTACATTTTCAATACATCTTGATTCAGAACATTATGGATTGTGCATCTTATGATGTTAGTATTCACAAGCGTCCATCGAATAGCATGAATGATGCAATTACTTGAAGCAATGACATTCAAATAAGATAATGCGACGTGACTGCCCTTCCAGGACAAATTAGCTGTAAATGATCATTGAAACAAGCTATCTTCCATTTTCAGGATCTGCACTGCTACTGATTTCTTGATTTCTCTCTTTACTTGATTTCTTCCTTGTGTTATCTGAAATCAAAATAAAAGAAATGGTCATCAGTCCCTAAATCAAGCTGAATTTGTATATTCTTGTTTCTATGTAAAACCAAAATATCACTTTCATAATGAACCAAGTTGGAAGCTGCTGGGTGAAAAAAAAAAAATCCAAAGCCAGGAAGATCTTAAGACGCCGGTTTGATCTGGTAGTGGATCACATCAGATCAGAGAGAAGATACCGTGTTGGTTGGTGACAGAAGAAGAGAAAGCACAGTCCAACAAAAGCAAAGACTCTCTTTAGCTATTACAGGGTTGTGCTCCCTCTCTTCTGTCAGCATGCATAACCTCACACCTCTTCTCTTCTTCTCTCCCTCTCTCATTCAAGCCCTAGACGCCTTGCTCTTCATCATCTGCCATTAAAGACATTGACATGTTAGCTTGGCATGTATTCTATAAAAATGCAAAAATACAATTTCGTTATGTGCAGCCCTTGATGATACATTCTATGACTATCGTATCTGTTTGTATTTTGTATATTTATATAATAAAGGAAGGAGTCGCTTGTCACAGACCATATATAGGAACTCCATATATACATTTACAAACCAATGAATTTGTTGTCCCTTTCACGGCATGTGCGCGTATATCCAATACTAGTATTATACAATGTTTGTAATATATAGAGAAGCAAGCAATATCACTAACCTTCATAAGCTGTTGAAGACTTTCTTGGCTGAACAACAGAGAGAGAGGGAGATCTTGAAACTTGAAAAGATTGAAAATGTATAACTTTAAGGATCGGGACTTCTACTTGTGAATGTTTAGTTTAACATTGGAAAACATGTATATATTCATATGGCATCTTCAAACATGATATACGTACAGCTGACTCTTCTTTTGAAATGTTTCTTCTCTAAACAGCAACCACTTTTCAAAGAAACAAACAGACGAAACCCACAACGAAAAATTAATCTAAAACAACAAAAAGTTAATGAAAATGATAAGCATAGAGAGAGAATGAAGATGACATCCACCGGCAAGTGTGTGTGACATGAATGTGTATTCATGCCCCCCCTCTCCTTTTATAGCCATAGCTAGGGACTGACTTGGTAACCGGTTAATTTACCCATTAGCATAAGCTAAACACCGGCTAACCACGGTAGATTACTGATGCTTGGGAATGAAGATGGTGAATGAGACATCTTTTATTTTGTTTTTTATTTTGTTTTTTTCATACACTTTCTACACTAATGTGTTTCTTTTTTAAAGAAAAGAAAAGAAAAGGTTCACTGTCACGTTTATTGAAATAGTAAAAGCATTTTGCTAAATATTCTTGCATTTACTCTGTCTTAGTCATGTAAGGTTGGCAAGTATCGTATAATTAGCAATCTCAGTCATAAAAGTATTGCCAAATCTAGGAGGTTATTGTGACCAGCTACAGCATGCAGATCAAAGAAAGGGACTCATAATACAGAAACCGTGAACGAGGAGGTTATCGTTGCATCACGCGTGCCTAACCCAGGAGGTTTTTTTCCATTTCTTTTTTGCTCTTCTTCATTTTGGCACGTACTACACGTTCATGGCAATGACAGAGATCTTGAGCGGTCCCATATTAGCAAATATTTGACCGATCTAATTTGAATGGTTACGTTTTTTCTTAGCTCCAAGAAAGACGAAGGTGTTCAGTACTCTTTTGTTGAAACTGAAATCACTTTGTTTCGAGACAAGAACATTGGAATGCATTCGACAAGATCACATAGTATATGTCAAATCCACCATCATATCTGGTACCTTCAAAACAAGGAGGATAATGGAGGTAGAAGAGAGCTCGATTGGAAGCTTGTTGGCTGAAGCAAGACTAGAGCAAGCTGTATATTATTCAAGTATAATTCTTAATGATGCCAAGAGTAGATATATACTATCTAATATTATATCTCGTACATGTAATTCCTCAAACTAATATAACTGAGAAATTGTATGTCTTTTACATGCTTACCAAGATATATTAAAGGATAGAAAAAGCTCCCCCTCCCCGAGCTTCACTGCCTTTAAGCTCTATTTATATACCAGTATATTGTAAATGTAAACCAAAGCTTTCATATACATTGATCCACATAATCCACATTCAAATTAGTAGAATATACTAGCATCATAATAATTCTCCTTCGATCTTCAACCAACAAGGGAAAGAACATAAAAAGTACACACCAATATAGCTAGCATCCAAGTTAAGTTATATTTCATACTCAAATAAGTGCAAATATGTTTCAAATATATAGCAATTAGATAAATGCAATATGATGTGTGAAAAACTTAGATCATATGAATGCTAGATGGAGGGAGATTCTTCTTTATGTAGGTAAACATAGCATTCAAAGTTTTTTTTTTTTTTTTTTACTCTACCGACATCTTTATGAATATAGTCTTGAAACCAATAAGTCAATCCTAGTACCTCTCATAGCAAATAAGCTAATAACAAAATTCATGTATTGAGTAGCATCCAGCAATTGTCAGAGTACTCAATATATACATGTTGTAGAAATAGCTTTAGGTATACCACTAAGTATCAACATCAATATTAGGACCAAACATGAATACAAATCGCCTGTCTTGGTTGGAAAACCATACTCCTTGATAAAACCACTTGTCTTGTAAATTTGAGGCATATTAGAAAACTTACACCCAAAATAATCATGCAAAATCCTACGTGTAAGCATTATGTCTACACCATTAGGTCTATTAATAATTCTCTATTAACCGCACTTGAGGGTCTAGCTCAGTGGTCAACCGTGTGACTTGTTCCGCCTCCGTCCCGAGTTCGATCCTCTATGTGCACGCCTGTCACCCCCGCGGTGCCTTACCTGCTCACTGGGCTTGCAGGATGTTCAGTGGGCCGTGGGGAATAGTCGTGGTGCGCGCAAGCTGGCCCGGACACCCCACGATAATAAAATAATAATAATAATAATAATAATAATAATTCTCTATTAACCATTCTCATCATATTCATAATTCAAGTAAGCTTTGAATTGGTTAACTAAATTAGAACTCCAAGACATATCAATAGATATAAATTCACTTTACCCAACACTATCATCTAAATCATTAAAGTTTATCATTTTATACTAATGTTGAAAAACTATCACCACCACCACTCCTCTTGTGCCAATTGATTTTATTAGCAAGGTAAAACTTCAAAGCATTGAAAGAATGGGTGAGAAACTTTTGTTTGGTTTGAGTTTTGATTAAGTTTTAGTTGTTTTTTTAGGTGTTTTTGAGATTGGGAACTATATAGGTTTTCTAATTCTATGATGAATAGTACCTGTAAAGGAAAAAAATGAGTGAGAAAATTGGTTAAGGGTAGAAAAATCAAGATAAAATTTGTTTGTCAATTTTACTTATATAGAACCGGTTGCGAGGACCTAGTCTGCTAGTTTCTTTATTGTTTAACGGGTTCTTGCTTCAAAAATTTTATTTTTGCTTTCTTTTAGTTTTTCCTTCTTCATTAATCTCTAAAACCTTTATATTTATCCCAAAAATCCATAAAAATTATATCCTTGATACACATATATTCATCTCCTTCAAACTATGTTTGATATTACCAAGATATGCATGAACGTGACCAAATAAAATGCAATGAAAACATGTAAGCTTTAAGAAAAAAGGATTATAAACTCTAATTTAATGTCTAAGAACATAAAATTGGTCATTTGGTAAAGGTTTGTAAAAATGTCAACAAGTTATTTCTTTGTATCAACACATTCAAGAGCAATATTACCTTTTTATACATGATCATGTAAGAAATGATGTCTAATATCTATGTGTTTTTGTGCGAGGATACTCACTACTAGAAAATTATTAAACATCGATGAAATGTTCCATCGATGTTTCTACTTGATGTTCATTGAAATTTTAATTCTTCATTAACAATTCCATCAGCGAATTAACATGCTGATGGAATATTCACGCTAAAAAAATTACCGACCAATATTCATCGGAAAATTCATTAATATAATAATTATTGATGGACGTTTCCATTGCTGATATGTTAGCTAGGTTGTGAATATCATCGACGATATCACCAATGGAATTCTCTAAAGAGGTTTTCATCATTGATTCAGTCGACAAGTCCAAAAACTCCATAATGTTTTATAATTCTCTAACAAAATTGGTTTGGATATAACTAATAGAATATAAATCTCCATCGATGATTCTACCGGTGTTTCATTAATTTTTTTTTTGCATGTTTATTTGTTATAATCCCTATTTCATTTTTTAAACCTAAAATCACAACAACAAACAACAACTAACAAATTGATAATAAATGTGACGACCCAAAAAAAAAATAACAATAACATTTTCAAAATATACCAATTTTAACGGTGTAGTTTTTTTAAAAAAAATTTTGACAGGGTCTCTTTTATATTTTTATTACCAAGTTATCAATTTAAAAGTTTCATAATTTGTAAACATCATTCACAAATACTTGTCCAGTCATATGAGACTTCTATAACATAACCATAACATTAACTTCTCATTATTTTTATTAGGATTAGGATTAACATCATGTCATTCTATAAAACAAGTATTTAAAGCTAATATTATTCAAGGGACATATCATTTTTTTTTAAAGGTAGGTATGCTTAAATAAGCATATAACAAGACTATAAATTAATATAGTGATGAAAACTTCCTTAATTACATTATCCATATTTAAATAAAATAAATAATACAATTCATTAAATACAAAAGTATATTAAAACAAAATATTGGTTCTTCCAAATACATCATTCACTTAACAAAAGACACATATCCATGCAACTACTTCCCGACTCGAAGATGCAAGGTACCTAGAAACATATTCATTTGACATATATATATTATGTATGATTAAAATTTACACTTTACAACAAATAAAAGAATTAAGAACTATTTATTCATGCTCATAAAAATATTCACCGCATCATTTAATGGAATAGCTTGTCTTTAATATACTAACTTCTTCAAAAATCTTTAATACAATTTCTAATTTTTTTTAAAATATTGAAATTGCCTCCAGACAAACCCAAGTATTTAACTTCTACTTAAATCATCTAAATTCTATAATTACCTATTAGACAAAGCGTTTATCCCATTAGACAAGGACTTAATTTCCTCTAATTGCCCCTTAACTGGGGCATTAATTCTTTTAACCAAGGAGTCAAATCCTCAACTCACCCATTAGACAGGATATTATTCCCGATAAACAAGGAAAATAGTTTCTCAACTCGCTCATTCAACAGGATATTAATTTACTTTTATTTTACAATTGTATACTAGGATACGATTAAAGAAAATTCCTTCTTTTATATATATATATATAGACACTTTAAGGTGTTGAACATCTACCTGATGTCTGTGTGTGTGAAGAGTTTCCTTGTTGATAGTTAGGTCATACGACTTCCTTTATACCAACATAATCAACATGTCATTTATTGTTAATAAAATAATGATAAATATCAAATTTCAATTATATTGTACATTCCAAGTTCTTGTCATGTATAAAAGTCCATTTCTTTAAAACAAATTACACTTTTCTTGATTTAATTAAGTTCAATACCCTTAAATGAGCTTGGTCAAATTTCTTAATCAAAGAGAATAAAATTTTCCTTTTTGATCCTTTATCGATATTAAATTTCTAATTCTCAAACAATCCACCTGATTAGTTTAAAATCACCCTCTTATATTAACAAAGCTCAAATCAAAACCCTCCCTCTTTATGTGAGTCATGTCCAAAACATACAAGGAAATAAAGTGAGAGAATTTCTCTCCCTACTTGCAAAAATCATTATCCATATTACCTATTAACATAAAAAATCTATAATTTCACATAATTTCTAAACAATTTTATAAAAACTCAGATGTCCTAATTTTCTTCTTCTTAGCTAAAACCTATACAAGGAAAGAAAGTGAGAATTCTTCTTATTTCTTTGTAAAATTCTTATCCATTCCATCTAGTAACATCTATAAACCTATAATTTTACACAATTTTAAACAAATGTATCAATTTTCTAATCTCTCAATGCTTCCTGTTTAGTCAAAACCATTAATTAAAGGGGGGGTTTGGTTTCTTCCATTTTGAATTTAAACAATTATTCAATTATAATTCATGCTTTCTAACATGGTTAAATCATAATTTGCATCATTTCAATGATTAATACTATAAATCTCCAATTTCATATAATCATAACATATTTAATTTCTTCATCAAAACATAAAATCATAGAATTTAATCACTTTGAACATGTTCTTTACCTTAATTGGATGATGATTCAAGGAATGGATGCAAGAAAAATCCAAATTCTCTTATCTTCTCCTTTTAAAACCCTAACTTTTAAATTTCTTCAAAACAACCTCCCAACACTAAATCACCTCTCTTGATTGACTAACTAGGTTTTAATCACTCTAATTACACCTCTTTTTTATGTATTTAGTAAGAAAACAAGTAGAAAAATCAAACAAAACCTCCCCCTCTCTTTTGGTTATAAATCGCTGGCCAATAAGAAGAAATTGGATATTTATAGTCCAATTTTCTTTTATTGTACTTTGGCCCTTATTATTTCCCATTTCTCTTTTTGCCCCACTAATTCTCCTTCTTACATAATTTATACCTTAATGCCTTTTCTTTTTTCTATTACATCCCCCTTACATTACTTAGAACTATTTTATTTAATCTATTTGTATTTCATTTCCAAATTAATTAAATAAAAAAATCTCTTTTATTTTTGCTCGGGTTTTATTTTAATCGGGTTTTTACATTCTCCCCTAATAAAATAAATTTTGCCTTTAAAATTTGAACATCATACCTAAATTTAGAAACAATTCGGGGTATTTTTTTCCTCATTTCATATTCTCTTTCCCAAATCACCTCTTCAATTTAGGAGTTCCTCCAGAATACCTTGATCATTAAAATCTTCTTGCTCATCAGTTCCTTTTTACTGTAATCTAATACTTTCACCGGTTTCACCTCCAATGTCAAATCTTCATCAATTTCTAGAAGGACTTATGGTAGGACCCGAAATGGATCTTGAGCAGATGTGGAGGCAAAGCTAATTTATAGGCCACATGTCCAATCCTTTTGGTGATCTCAAAAGGCCCAATGTACTTTGATGTATTTTTTTTTTCATGCCAAATCTTAACATTTGTTTCCACAACATGACCTTCAAAAATTTGTTATCACTAATACAGAACTCTAAAGGTCTCCTCCTGTTATCTATATAACCCCTCTATCTATCTTGGGCTGCTTTCATTTTATCTTTTATGATCTTTATATTATCTGAGGTAACCTATACCAATTCTGGCCCAATTAGCTACCTATCCCCCACCTCTTCCCAACACACTGACATTTGACATCTTCTACTATATAAGGCTTCATAGAGAGCCATTCTTATTGTAGCATAGTTGTAAGTGAACTCCACAAACAACATATGATCTTACCAATTTCCTTCGAACTCCAATATACACGCTTTTAACAAAACATCTAATATTTGAATGGTTCTCTTAGATTGACCATCAATTTAAGGGTGAAAGGTGGTGCTTGGATTCAACTTTGTTCCCAAAACTTACTGAACGTCACAACCCAGAGGTAGACCTAGGGTCTCGATCTGAAACTATCAACATGGGCACTTCGTGTAACCTCAAAACTTCATTCACATACAACTTTTCTAATTTCTCCATTGAGTCTGTCATTCTCATTGGCAAGAAAAGTGAAGATTTAGTCAATTAGTCTATCATAACCCAAACAACATCACTTTCCCCCTAGGTAACCCCGATACAAAGTCCATCATGATATTTCCCACTTCCACTCGGGTATCAGTATTGGTTGTAAAGGCCCGACTAGTTTTTGGTGTTCCACTTTTACCTATTAACAAATTACATACTTAGTGATTAGTACTTAAAAGTGCATTTTTATCAAGGTTTTATTTTATCATTTTGCACTTGAAGTATCAATAACTCCTTAACTAGAGCATGTTTTATAATAACATATCTAATAATATAAGATACCTTTAATTTATGGTAAATGTTCATTTTAAATGCAGGCCTATCACATAAATCAAAAAATTGATTGATGAGTTTAACTACTGAAATTGAGAAGACAAATAAAGGGTTAAGCTTAGATAAGAGATGCTGGTTGAATTCAAATTGGAACACCATTCGGTTATTGGATCATAACTGGATCTGTAGAACTTGGATTTAGGTCTGGTTTATATGGATAGAAAGCTAAGACATAGGCCTAAAACTTTCATGAGAGTTCAAGATTTGAAAGTGTCATTTTCGAGTTCAAATGGTAGCAACAACAGAGAAGTCAGAATCTATCATGTAGCCCAAACAATATTCAGTGTTCAGCCCATATCTCAAGTTCTAGAAGTCCAAACATGCCGATTCTTGTTTTGTTGGAAAGCTTAGACAATTTACCAGAACTTTCATGGGGACTATCTGTTCAAATTCTGATGTTAGCAATGATGTTTTGTTCATACAAAAAGATAATGATTGTCACCAAGTCAAGATATGGTCACCCACTCAACAATTAGTCATCAAATCAATAGTTTCGAATTTTAGCCAATAAAAGGAGACATTTGCCATGAATTTAGACATCTTGGTTTTCAAATCAAGATCATTTCCTTACTTGCTTTCTTTCTTTGTAGTTTTAATGTTCTAGTTTTATTTTATGTTATAGTTTCATTAATATCTTGTTTATGCCTTTCATTTCCTTTACTATACTTCTATAATGATGTTCTTATCTTATTTATCTATATTTCTCTTATTCATAATATTCAGCTAAGTTTATTATCTCAATGTGAAAAGGTTACACTAATGGTGTAAGAATAAGTATAGTGTAAACTCAACATGGACTTTAATGTTTGATACTAACATGTTTTGTATTTGTTATCTTATTCACTCTTAATACTTTGATTGTTAAATAGTTAATCTAGATTTATATTGTATAACCCTTGGTACAACAAATACTTGATCCTTTCATAACCAACTGTATGGTATAACTGATACCTGTGTTATGAAAGGAACTTGATTTGTTGTTAACATAAATTAACATCATGAATACCTGACAACTTTACAAGTATTAGCATTATTCAAATAAGATAACTAATGTAATCATGTCAACAATTTATAATCCGATTGGAACCTCCTTTGTGTGTGGTTTCCAGTTGAGTAATAAAAAGAATTTATACTATACTTATTTGAAATACTATTAGTGGATCCTCTAACCTTGACAATTGTTTTATCATTGTTTAATCTTTTCATCATTATCACATCTCAAAGTTCTCTTCAACATCAATATCATTTTATTATTTATAATTTATATAGTTCACCTCCATGTGGTTCAATCCTGGTCTTGCCGGGTTATTTATTACTTCGACACTCCTGCACTTGGGATAAGACATCAATCTTTTGATCATGTCACTTAGCCACGTACTCGGCCACCTCTTTCTTCATATTCAGCCACCAATAAAACTCTTTCAAATCTCGATACATTTTATTACTCCCAGGATGTGTTGTGAGTCTCAACTCGTGGGCTTCTTGCAAGACTTTCTTTTTTAGTGTTTCATCACCTGACAAGTATATTCGCCTTCCAAAGACTATCATTCTATTTTCCAGGATCTGAAAAGACATCTCGATTCTTGACTTCACCTTGTCTCTTATCTTACCAACTTCAACATCTTTTTATTGCGATTCAAGCACTTTACCCCGGAGTGTCGACTGATGCAACCATATTATTCGATAGTTTCACCCATATTTAACTAATGTTTTGCCTATGTTTTTTATATATAATGTCTTGATATTCTTTTTTTATGTTTTGAAGGCACTTTTGGATGAAAGATGTAAAAAGGAGTATATTGGAGGTAATTAGCAGATTTGCCCTCCAGTTGATGTTTTGTGTAGAGCGTGAGCTCTAGAGGTCAAAATGAAGTGATTCTAGTGGAATTAGAAAGCTAACATCCATACCTTTCTGGAAATCTAAGGCAAGAAAAAAAAAAGAAGAGCATGGAAATTGCAGCCTTCAAAGTTAAATCTTGCAATTTGCTAGTGTTGACCTTCAGCCATTCTGACTTGAATATCTTGAGCTACAAAAGTCCATTTGATGTAAACTCAATTTGGTTGGATTCCTGACTCAAAGACCTATCAACATACCCAATTTCCGCAAAAAAAGATCTCATATGAGGGAGATATGATTTTCTAAGATGACAAATAAATTCTGCCACCAAACAGGTTTTGTGAAGAAATGAGTCCAAATTACATCCCGAAGCATCCGAACCGACATCCAAGTTTTTATTTTAGCAATTTAGCTCCTCTAAGTCAAAGCTTGAAGTTTCATGTAAGGCTATTTCTTTTTTTTTAGTAAAATAGTTATTGAAGTACTTAAATATAATCTGTCTACTTAACAGAGGACTATTTTGTAAAGTAGATACTAGGGTTTCGTAGGATGTAAAAAGAAAGAGAGAAGGGAAAGAGGTAGAAGAGAGGAACACAATCTCCTACAAACCTAAATTCATGCATTTTTCTTTCTTTTTGGTTAGTTGTTCAATAGATATGCAAGGCTAAACTCTTTTTCTTGGTTGCAAGGGCACGAAAACCTTCAAATTTCAAGAACTGTGAGAATTTAATTTACCTCTTCTTTTCAGTTTATATGATGAATGAATATGTTTGTTCTCATATGCTTATTTTTTAGGATTGTTTATTTTAATTGCTAGAGAGGACTCCAAGTTATTACTGTGAACAATCTATTGCTAAGTTTGCTATTAAAACCGGAGTTGTGATATATGAACTTGTGAAGCAACTAAGTTTAATAATTGTGGTGGATCTACGTTATTAATCGTAGGGAGAACATTCGATCAAATCAAACATGGACTGCGAACAGTTATGTTTTCTTGATTAATCAACTTATCTAGTTCTTAAGGCTTCCATTAAATTAAATTACTAGTGCGGACATTGTGGTTGTTTGATGGTTAGGATTAGTTAAACAGTGGATCTGTTAACTAATCAACATAAGCAAGATAAATATTCAGAGTATAAATTGATATTTCATTTCCATGATCAGTTTTGGTTTTCGTAGGTGGATGTTTACTTAAAACCAAGGTTTGTTCTCTTGATAATTTTCTAATTTTATTTAATTTTGCTTGATAGTTTTCTGTTTACTTTTGCTTTAGCCTAGATAACCTCCAAACCCCCCTTAAATTACATATCATCTAGCATAAAAATCCGACTTGAACCTTTCTCGTGGGATTGACCCCTTGCTTGCTCTATACTATCTTGTGTCTTATGTTTTAAGCTAGGGTAATTAATTTGTGCGACCGCGACATCGCAACATCGATCTTACTTTTAACTGAGCCCTCAAAGACTCCCCCGGTTTCGTCTCTATTTGGGCATCAATCTTTCTCAACTCTAACAATTCTCTTCCATCTAAATCATTTCACTGAGCATCTACGACCCTGTTCTTATGACTAAGAGCATCTACAACAACATTTGCTCTCCCTAGATGGTAATTGATTAGATAATCATAATCCTTGATTAATTCTACCCAGCGTCTTTATCTCATATTCAATTCCTTTTGAGTTATCATATACCTCAAACTCTTATGATCTGTAAATATCTAAACCCAAGACCCATATAAACAGAGCTTTTATAATCTTAAAGCAAACACTATAACGACTATTTCTAAATCATGCACCGGATAGTTGATCTCATAGACTTTTTAACTGTTTTGAGGTATAAGCAATCATTTTATCATATTGCATCAACACATAACCAAAACCCTTCTATGATGCATCACTATAGACCACTAATCCTTCTATTCTTGAAGGAAGTGTTAATACCGACGCAGTAGAAAGCTTTGTTTTTAACTCTTGGAAGCTTTTCTCATATTCTTTAGTCGATTCTTACTTTGCCTCTTTTCAGGTTAGTCGGGCTATGGGAATAACTATGTTGGAGAACCCTCTGATAAATCTTTGATAGGTACCTGTTAACCCAAGGAAACTACAAATATCGATCATATTTATGGGTCTTTCTTATTTCAATACTTCATCAACCATTGTAAGATCCACCAATACTCCTTCAACCAATATAACAAAGCCTCATGTTCCTAGTACGAGCTTGAATAAACTAAGATGTCGTCTATGAATACCACCACAAACTTATCTAAGTATGGTTGAAAGACCCAATTCATCAAGTCTATAAACATTGCTGGTGCATTTGTTATTCCAAACAACACTAATAAGAACTCGTAATGCCCATAACGAGTTTTGAATGCATATTTGCTACATCCAATTCTTTAATTCTCAACTGATAGTATCTCGATTTCAGGTCTATTTTCAAAAACACTCTGACCCCTTTAAGCTAATCAAACAAATCATATATCTATGGAAACGAATATTTGTTTTTCACCATTACCATATTCAACTGTCTATGATCTATATAGAGTATGAGGGTTCCATCCTTTTTCTTCATAAACAACATAAGAGCTCCCTATGGTGAATTACTCGGGCATATGAATCCTTTATCTAGTAGTTCCTATAGTTGAATCTTCAACTCATCTAACTCGGTTGGTGCCATCCAGTACGGTGTCTAGGCTATTGGAGATGTACCAAGTAGTACATCAATAGTAACCTCTACTTTCCTTTTTGGAGGTACTATCGGCAACTCATCCGGGAATAAATAAGGAAATTCTCTTATTATTGGAACATTTGACAATTGAATATCTTCCCTTTTTGTCTCCAAAACATAGGCAATGTAAGCTTCACACCCTTTTTCATCATTTTCCTAGCGGTCATAGCTAAGATAATATAGTTTAGGATGTCATTTCTCTCTCCTTTAAATATTATTTCCCTACCATCAAGTCCTTGGAAAGTTATTGTTTTCGCAAAACAGTCCATTTGAGCCTTATACATACTCATCTAGTCCATGCTCATTTATATTAACCTGAACCCCTTTATATATATGATCAATATTCACAGTTTCATCCAATGGTGTAGTTATAACAAACCCATTATCTATTGTATAAGGATTTCCCCCGCAAGTTTACTTGTAACAAAAGAGTGTATGGCCCCCGGATCAAACAATACATGTACAGATAGGAAATTTAACTATCATGTACCTACCATTATGCCAAGGGTGACTCTAGTCTCCTTTTGTGTCGTATAATACACTCTACCCTGGGTCCGGACCTCCTATATCCCGTCACCCTTAACATGAGTCTGGCTTGTACTGCCGCTGGCCCCTGATAATGTCTGGCTAGGTGGCTAGACTATCCACAATGGCAAATTGCTGTTGATTTTTAGCCTACTGCTGCTGATTCTAAATGGTCTGAGTCATGCGGGGATAAATTTTCTAAAAATATCCTTAACCCTTGCAATAATAACACCCAAACCAAGGCTCTAATAACAATTTTAACGACCCAAAATAGTAATAATAATAATAACATTTTCAAAATATACCTATGAAACCCTGAATAAATTTATACGGAATGGGAAATAACTATTTTTCCAAATGAGTTAAATATCACCTTAACAAGAGTGGAATTGGATTTCTGGTATTATTCGGGAAAAAAAAAATTTAGGTACACACCGGTGTAAATATTATGATATAAATGTAAACCTACAAGGATAGTGAATTAAATATTACACTGAGCATGTCAAATTTATATTTACCATAGAGGAATGATATTGGGTCGAGAAATTTGGACAGAAAAGTTTCTGTAACGAGTTTAAAAAATGGAATATTGAAAAATACTGAAAAATAAAAAAAGAATAAAAATTATATGAAAGAAAAAAATAAATAAAAAAATAAATAATAGTAACATGTAATTTAATGAAATTCGTATTAATTAGAATTCTTTTGTTATCTTGTAAATATTTTTTTTGTAACTTTTAACACTTCATGTATGGTGTTTAAAATTATCATATTACATGTTAGTACGTTTTATTTTCTTTTGGACTTTAATTGAGGATGTGTATTATTTATATGATGGATAGATGAATTATATGATGTGTTGCGTAATGATGATGGGAGTAACATCCAGGATGATTGGACTAGGTAGTGATGTTTTTTTTTTTGGTAAATGTGAAATAGTCGATAACTTGGTACGTTCTAAATACAAAGAAAACTCTGCCAAAATTTCGATAGACTCCTTCCACAAGGGAATTTGAACATGTTAATGTATCAATTGAAAAAAACAAATTCCAATGGAGTCATATTACTATGAATAATGGACTTAAATATGTTTTTAAAAGTAGGGTGTTACAATACCAATTTTAATAGTGCAATATTTTAAAAAACAAATTTGCAGAATCTCTTTTATATTTTCAATACCAAGTTATCAACTTAAAAGTTTCACAATTTGTAAACATTTTCATGAGGCGACATCAAACAACGCGCTTTTCGCCTTCTAAAAGGTATGTTAGGAAAGGAATGGGTTTTAAGTATAGTCATAGAGTTATGATTATAAGGTTTAGGAGTCGTCACCTAGTATTATGGTCACTAGAAAACCTATGGTTTGCGAGAGTCCATGTAAGGGACTAGTTGTCCAAGGGGAAAACGCATCACCCCTAGTGCACCCTACCTAAGGTAAGTTATATTATTGTTTGATTGTTTTCTAGTTCAAGTTTCTATTTGTTGGTTCTTTTCTAAGATCTAAGACAGATCTCCCTTTGTAAGAAAGTCTCTACCTTATTTGATGAAATCCTAACCATTCTAAAGTTTGAATTTTAGTATCGTATTTATTTTGCATTTTGTATCTTTAATACCTAAGGATGTACTATATTGTGTAGTTTTACACTCTCAAATATTAAAGTCTACATCTAAACCCTAATATAATATGAATAAAATAATTGGTTAAGGGTTTTTAACATTTTAGCCAAACCCTAACAAATAATTATAAACTAGTTACAATATTCGTTTTTTCATTTCAAAACATAAGAAAGATGCATTTATTTTTTATTTTTTATAAAAGGTATGTTTAAAAAACTCTTAAGATTTGATCGTATGCATGAAAACAAAATATATTTTTTTGTTTTTTAAAAGAGGAAATTAATTTAAAATTTTTTGAGACTTTTAAATTTTAATTTTTTTTTGTCAGGAAAGTTTTAGAGAAAACCAAGCATTTTAATATTGAATCCGTATCTTAAAGTGTAAGTCTACAACCCGATATTATGCAAAATTATTGGAAAGCATGCGAGGGCCCACAAATATTTTTAAAATGACCATCGAAATATTGGAATTTTTTTTCATTTTTTATAATAATAATAATATAAAAAAATTAGGCTAAACCCAACCCAGCCATTCGGGTTGGGCCGAAACGGGTCCAGCCAAACTAGCAATCCAACAGATCCTTCTTCCTTTTTTTGGGTGGGCTGGGCAGAAACGTGTCCAGCTCATGACCTATATGGTTGCTGGCCCGGCCCAGCAACCATGTTAATTAATTATGTTGTATTCTCGTTCTGTATGTCGTAACCCTACAATGAGAAGAGGGAAGGGAAGAGGTTTACCTGGCGCAGGGGGCGCTGTGGCTAGCGTCACTGGTCTGACATGCAGAGGGTGGAGGGGCTGGTGAAGAGGACAATTGTTATATTGGTTGCTAGGAAAATAAGTTTGTAGAGATTATTGTGTAGGGGAGAAAGGAAGAGCTCACGGTTGTGACTACTGTTGCCGGCGAGGAAATGGAGTAACAAGGGTGCTGGACCATCAACGTTCACGTTACTGGTGAGGTAATGGTGGTTGAAGAAGCTGAAGTCACGGTGGCGGTGAAGAAAAAGATGATAATGGCAGGAAAGGAGTAAAACTAGGGGGAGGCTGGGTTTTTTTTTCAACTTTGGCCTCTGATTTCTCCTCGCTCAGGCTATGAAATCCACCTCTATTTATAGGGGGTGGAAGAGGGACATCTTGTCTTTAATGATGCCAAATCTTGACCCATGATTCAACCCCAAAGGATTCCAACTGTTGGCTCAAAGTGACCATCATGAGCTGTCAAATTTGTCAATTGAAGGCTAGTCGAATTGGCCATTTTGGGGCAGTGCCACAGTCGTTGTGAAGTCAATTGGCCAAAAAGCACTATATTGGGGTGTAGTCAAATGTCAGGTCATCATTTTTGTACAAGTTTTATCAAATTTGATGGAGAGATGACGCAATAAATGCCATGAGAAAAGGCCACTCGAGCAGCTTCTAGCTTAAATGAAGAAGAAGATGAACAGTCACAAGATGACGCGTCATGTGGTCACTTTTTCTACTAATCAAAACGGCGTTGTTTTAGGCTTTTTAGGGTTATGGCCAAAGTTTAATTTGGTCCTTCATCTTTTAATTTCTTTCAATTACACCCTTAATTAACCCTAAACTTCTAATTTTAAGCAATTTTGCATTTGCCGAACTTCAATTTTAGCCATGAATTTCAGCGCCTTTTCACATTAGTTCTTGGTCTTGGATTTATGCAATTTGACCCTCAATTGACCATTACATTTTCAATTTTGTTCAATTTTACCCCTGATTTCAATCAACAAAGTCCTTATAGTTTTGTACCATTACCATTACTTTGATTTTCTTGCAATTTTACCCCTGATTCGAACCAATTGACTTTGTAAAAATTAAATTTGTTCTCATAAAATTCTAGTCTCCTCAATTAAGCCCAAATTGGGCCCCCAAACTTGATTTTTCACCAATTAAGCCCCTAATCAAATTAATTTGACCTACTTAAATTATAATTAAGTCATTGCACCTAATTAAATCCTTCAATTGGACCCAAATTAATTCTTAAACTTAATTAAACTTTAGAACCATATATAGAATATTGAAATTTTTGGTAAATATATAGAAATTTGAATTTATGTAGATAATTGATAATGAATTAGTTGTACTATTAAAGTAGTTTGAATAAGTTTGAGTTAAACCAATATTTGCAAATTTATTTAGTATACATAATTAATTAATACATATTGTCATCAATATTCTATATAGGTTTGACATAAGTAATGGATGATCGTTAATAGATGTATCAAGATTCACCCAAATGGTTGCGTAGGATGGATTATTGTAATGAGGTTCATGATTTTATTAATTATGCACTATTTAATTCGAGAAATATTAGTGGAGACGATATTAAATGTCAATGTAAGAGTTGTAAAATAAAAAATTTCTCACTCTAGATGTTGTAATGATGCGTCTTCTACAAAAAGGGTTCATAAAAAGATATATATGTTGGTTTGCACATGAAGAACCATATATTCCTCACAAGATCATGGTATAAAAGATGGTGAAGTCAACTTATAATTTCAGCAATGTGCATGCAGTTGTAGATGACAATAGTAATCTTATAAGAATATGATTATAAATGCGATGAGAAAGAATTAAGATTATGCCGATCAATTTTCAATAGTAGATGAAGAATCTAATGCAAATGTGACTAGGTTTTTTGATCTTTTTAAAGACTATAACAAATCATTATGAGATGGGTGCACATATCACAATAAATTATTGGTCGTTGCACAAGTGTTCACCATCTAGTCAGATCATGGGTTGAGTGAGGTCGATTATGATAAATTTGTTGAATGGACGAGAAGCATTTTACCTAAAGGGAATAGGCTGAATGAAAACTTTTATACTATTAAATCCATGATGAAACCCCTCGACCTCAAATACCATAAAATTGATATATGTCTAAATTTCTACATGTTATACTACCTTGAAAATATAGAGTTGACCAAGTACATAACATGATGCGAACCCTAGTAGAATTTAAAGGTATTCGCGACCCCAAGATCAATCTAACCCAAGTTTGTTGAGATTTGAAAGAGCTTATCATAATAGAAGACTTGCTCCAAGGCAACAAAACTATAAACCAACTCGATCACAACGCCTACACCTGGAGACAAGTAAAAGAAGTATAAATTCACAACAAAGAATGGTCAATTCTTTGAAGAGTTGAAAGTTCAATTAAAAACCAAGATTGAGCAACCAAAAGTCGACTACAATGCTAATATCATCAAAAGTCTGACCTAAAATTATTCCTAAAGAGTATTTAAACTCAAAGTCAAAACCCTAGTTTCCCTAATGCGTCTCACATAAACCAAATTTAAATAATAATCAACCCAAGTTAAAACTAGCCCAAACTAATTAAAATAAACAAGTCTAAAACCCAAACAAATTGTCTCCTCTCAAAATAAATAAAGTTTGATAGCCCAACTAATTAAATACGACAAGTGCGTTGTTTCCGTATTCTGTCTAGCAGCAGCAAGGCCCAACTTAAAACAGATGGTTCTCTCTCGTCTTAATGAATTAGAAGGCGTGCCATATACTGTTGAATAGGTATGGAAGTCTAGTTTCCAGCCCAACTACAATTACATCAAAATGCAATCTTTAGCTCCAGTTATGACCAAAAGAGTAACGAAATGTCAAACTGTCCGAATCTAGTCTTCCTCTCCCAATCCTTGTGTAATGGTCTTGGTTCCACCAACAAGCCCCTCTTGAACATGAATCAGATTAATCAAGGCTTGCTCTTTATTATTACTACAAATCCTCTTGAAATCCACATTAGCTCATGTATCTTGAAGAAGTTCATTGAAAGCTTCTTTGAACTTTTTAGCCCTAAGCTTAGTAACTGGACCAACTAGAACCTCCAATGGATCCTTTGATGGTTGGATCGCATCATCCCCTCGCTCCTCAAAAGGATTCGACCTCAAATCATCACCTATATTAAATGAAGAAAGATCATAAACATTGAATGTAGCACTAACACCATACTCACCTAGTAGATCCACTTTGTAGGCATTATCATTAATCTTTTTTATGATATGATAAGGACCATCTCCTCGAGGCATCAACTTTGATCTTCTTTGTTCAGGAAACCTTTCCTTCCTCATATGCACCCAAACCCAATCACCTGGTTCAAATCTCACTAAATTTCATCTCCTATTGGCTTTGTTTACATATTGTTCATTCTTCTTTTCTATTTGTTGCTGAATTTTTGCATGGAGATATTTTACCACCTGTGCTTTTTGATTACCATAAGACTAACCCTTTTATCAACAGTCAAAGGAATCAAATCTAATGGTCTCAAAGGGTTAAAACCATAAACAATCTCAAATGGTGAATAATCAGTAGTAGAATGCACACTACGATTATATCCAAATTCAATGATTGACAAACAATCTTTTCTAAATTTTAAGATTCTTTTGAATGATAGCCTTTAACAATTGAATCAAAGTCCGGTTAACAACTTCAGTTTGGCCATCTATTTGTGGGTGACAAGTAGTAGAATATAAAAGTTTAGTTCCTAACTTACCCCACAAAACCTTCCAAAAGCAACTCAAAAAATTAACGTCTCAATCAGATACAATGCTCCTAGGAAGACCATGTAGCTGAATGACCTCTCTAAAGAATAGGTCAGCTATATTTATTGCATCATTTGTTTTATGGTAAGCAATGAAATGTGTCATCTTAGAAAATCTATCACAACAACAAATATTAGGGCTGAGCATTTTCGGTTCGCTCCGGTTTTGGGCCGAAAAAACAATCAAACCGAAATTATTTTTTTTCAAGTTTTTGAACCGAACCAAACCGAAAACCGGTTCGAACCGACCATGTTCGGTTCGGTTCGGTTCGGTTTTTTTCCCTTCCAAACCAATTTAAACCGAACATTATTTCTGGGTTTTTTCATTGTTCATATTTTTTCAAGGATCTTATTTTCGTTTTATTTTTAATTTCACAGATCTGTGCTTTCTGTGCTTATTTTCTGAGAAATCTTGGCTTTCTCAACAAGTATGACTCTTTTTTTAACTGGTTGGGCATGCATGATATCCAAAAATTCAATCCCGATTTTCTTTTTGTTAGATCTTTGCCCAAGAATTAAACTTTGCAAAAAGATACACAAACACAAAAGGAAAGAACAGAAGTAATTTGACTGGAGAAAAAAAAACAAAGAAAAGATCAAAAGATATCTGTTCTTAAAATGTAAAACCATCAAAACATTATTATTTGAACAAGAGGAAACAAATCAAAGAGGAAGGGCCAAACCCTTACATGCTAGTTAAAAAAATCCCCTTTTTTTACTCTCTAATCTTCCTTCCACTTCGTTTTGGAGCCGCCACCACACACCTGTAAAGAAAAAACCCTAAACTCGCTCTCAATGGTGACCGATCCAACTCTGTTGCACCAACTCAGTCTCCTTCTCCAATCAAAAAGCAAAGAGAAAAGGAGGGGAGACATGCAGAGAGAAAGGAAAGGGGAGGGGAGAGATGCATAAAGAAGGGGGGAGGGGCGGCTACTTTTTTGTTTAGGGAATGCAGAGAGCAAAGTTGGCTTAGGGTTAGAAAAAGCATCCTATTTATAGTTGTTTTTTTTTTAAGTGCTGTTCTGGTTAAACCGGTTCGGTTCGGTTCAATCGGTTTTAGATTTTGGAAACCAAAACCGAACCAAACTGGAATTTTTTTGTGATTTTTTAATCGGTTAATTCGGTTTTTTTTTTCGGTTCGGTTTTTTCGGTTATTTTTTTTTCGGTTTTCTCGATTTATCGGTTTTTTTGCTCACCCCTAACAAATATAGAATCTCTCCCTTTCCTAGACCTAGGTAGACCCAAAATGAAATCCATAGAAATATCAACCCAAGGTTCCTTAGGAACATGCAAAGTTGTGTATAGTCCATGAGGCATTACCCTAAACTTAGCTTGTCTACATGTTATGCACCTATCACACATTCTTTGCACATCTCTTTTCATATTAGGCCAATAAAAGTCCTCATGCAGAACCTCCAAAGTTTTAGTAATTCCAAAATGCCCCATTAAAGAACAATTCATGTAAAGAACAATTAGGCACACATAACTTATTTTCCTTAAACAAAAATCCATCATGCCTAAAATATTTATCCTTGGGCGAAACCTTGCATGTGTCATATACAGCACCGAAATCATAATCATCAAGATACAATTCCTTAATATACTCAAATCCTAGCAATTTAGTATTAAGAGTATTAAGAAGAACGTACCTTCGCGACAAGGCATCGGCGACCACATTTTCCTGACCTTGCTTGTATTTAATCACATATGGAAAAGTTTCAATAAACTCAACCCACTTAGCATGTCTCCTACTTAACTTACCTTGACCCTTCAAATGTTTCAACGATTGGTGATCAGTATGTATGACAAACTCTCGGGGCCACAGATAATGATGCCAAGTCTCTAAAGCCTGCACTACTGCATACAACTCTTTATCATAAGTGGGATAGTTAAGAGTTGCATCATTGATAAGCGATGGGCCATTTTTCACTAAAATAAGCGATGGACCATTTTTCTTGCATTAAAACAGCTCCAATACCTATTCTTGAAGCATCACATTCAATCTCAAAAGCTTTATTAAAATTAGGTAAAGATAGTAAAGGTGCCGAAATCAACTTTGATTTTAACAAGCTAAAAGCATTTTCTTGTTATTCTCCCCACTTGAAACCCACGACTTTCTTAACAATTTTAGTCAATGGAGAGGCTATCGTACTAAAGTCTTTAACAAATCTCCTATAAAAACTAGCCAAACCATGAAAACGCCTAACGTCTGTTATGGATTTTGGTGTAGGCCATTCTTGAATAGCCTTAACCTTAGCCTCATCCATTTCTATACTTTTTGCACTAACCATATATCTAAGAAAAACAATCTTATCCATGCAAAAGTCACACCTTTTCAAATTAGCATATAAGGACTCTTTTCTAAACACATCAAGAACTTGTCTTAAATGACTTATATGCTCATCAATCTCATTACTATAAATCAAGATATCATCAAAGTAAACGACTACAAACTTACCAATAAAAGCACGCAACATATGATTCATCAATCTCATAAAAGTACTAGGTGCATTAGTAAGTCCAAAATGCATAATCAACCACTCATACAAACCATATTTTCTTTTTCCATTCATCCCCTACTTTCATCCTAATTTGATGATAACCACTTTTCAAATCAATTTAGAACCATGTAATTCATCCAACATATTGTTGCGATGTCGCGGTCGCACAAATTAATTACCCTAGCTTCAAACACAACACACAAGATAGTATAGAGCAAGCAAGGGGTCGATCCCACAAGAAAGATTTAGTTCAGATTTTTATGCTATACGTTATGCAATTGGGGGGTTTTGATTTGTGATGATCTAAACTATGGAAGAAATTAAACTAGCAAACAAAATCAATTGAAACCAAAATTTATCAAGAAAACAAACCTTGGTCGCAAGCACACATCCACCAATGAAAATTAGAACCGATCCTTGAAACGAAACTTCAATTTATATTCTGAATTTTTATCTTTTCTTAACATTGGTTAATTAACGGATCTGCCGTATAACTAACCCTAACCAACAAACAATCACAATGTCCGCATTAATAATTTAGTTTAATGGCAGCCCTAAGAACTAGATAAATTGATTGATCTCTTGACAACCAAGCTGTCCGTAGCTTGTGTTTCCTTTGTTTGAGTGTTCTCCCTAAGTTTAATAACATAGTTCCGCCACAATTATCAAGCTTAGTTGCTTCACAAGTTCATATATCACAACTCCGGTTTTCATATCACACTTAGCAATAGATTGTTCACAATAATAACTTAAAGTCCGCTCTAGCAATTATCAACAACAATCATAGAAAATATGCATAGGTAAACAATCACAATCATTCATAATATAAACTGAAAATAAAAGGAAGAATAATTCTCACTGTTCTTGAAATCAGAAGGTTTGTTGTGTCCTTGCAACCAAGAAAACGAGCTTAGCCTTGCATATCTATGGAACAACTACTCTTAAAGATAGAAGAAATCATTATTTTTGGTTTGTAGAGAGGAGAGTTTATGTTTCTTCACTTTTGGCTGCTGCCTCTATTTTGCCCTCTTTCCCTTCTCTCTTTCTTTTTATATGCTAAGAAACCCTAGTCCCTATTTTACAAAATAGTCCTCCCTTAAGTTGACAGTTTACATTTAAGTACTTCAATAACTATTTTCCTAAAAAGGAGAAATAGCCATGCATTAAATCTTCAAGCTTTGACTTAGAGGAGCTAAATTGCTGAAATAAAAACTTGGACGCCGGTTTAGATGCTTCGAAACGTAATTTGGACATGTTCCTTCACGAAACCTGTTTGCTGGCAGAATTCAGCTGTTATCTTTGAAAAATTATATCTCCCTCATATGACATCATTTTTGGCTGAAAGTTTGAGCGTTTATAAAACGTTTAGTCAGGAATCCAAAAAAATTAAGTTTACATCAATTGGACTTCTGTGGCTCTAGATATTCAAGTTGGAATGGCCGAAGGTCAACACTAACAGATTGCGAGATTTGACTTTGAAAGCTGTGATTTCCATGCTCTTCCTTATTTTATTTTCTTGCCTTAGATGTCTAGAAAGGTATGGATGTTAACTTTTTAGTGCCACTAGAATCACTTCATTTCGACCTCTAGAACTCGCACTCTGCATAAAACATCGATTGAACATCAAATCTGCCAGTTACCTCCAATTTACTCTTTTTTGCATCTTTCATCCAAAAGTGCCTTCAAAGCATAAAACAAAGAATTTCAAGGCATTTTAAAGATATAACATAGGCAAAATATTAGTTAAATGTGGGTGAAACTATCGAATAATATGGTTGCATCAAATACCCCCACACTTAGCTCTTGCTCGTCCTCGAGAAAGGATAAATAAAATCAAATTGAAAATAACTATGATCAACCTCTTAATCCCCAATCAATGTCCAAGAATATATGCATTATAAACAAGAATATAATTAAGAAGGATAAAGAGTATAAATTCTCATGAATTTATTTACACGCAAACTTCAAAACTCAATTAATTGTCGGGATTTAAATGAAATCTATGCCATGCCAAAGTGATAGGTCCTCTCATTGATATACATTCCAACACTCATGTGTTTAAGGCTTACGTGTTTAAATCTCTCAAATTCAATCAATGAATATGTTCTACCATAAGCTTGCTCTTCAATCTCATCTCCATTATAACATATTACAAACAATGCATGAATCAAAAAGTCTTATTTTCTAGTTGTAATGGGGCTAAGGTTAAGGTGAGGTAAAAGAGAGTAAAAGAAAATGTTCAAACCAAAGAAAGTAGAGCATTCTGAAAAATGATATTTCAAACAAGATATTTCATCAAAGCATATGAATTTTCCATCTTTAATCACCAATGCTTAACTTCTTTTGATTTCAAGCTTTTTCAACTTAAAATCTTAAGAACATAAAGGAACACTTTTTTTTTCTTTTTCTTTTTTACTTTTAGCAACTTTGCCCATCTTTTCATCAAGCATCACTTCTTCTTTCTTTTCATATAATTTCCAACCATAATTTCATGAGATATCACAAGGATATGCTCTACTAATCCTTGGCCAGGGGAAAATAAAAACATATATAAAGTTAAGGCTTATACATGGATAAAGCAAAGAAAAGATAAACAAGCTCAAAAAGGGTTTACTAAGGATAATTTGCTTTAGGTTGGCTTTTTGGCTTAAGTGGTTAAAATTTCTAATGCTTTTATCATGTTCATGTATATATGTAATGCGAATGTAATCTCAACAAGATATGAAGCAAGTTCTATAGATACATATCATTGAAAGAATGCACAATCAAAGAATATAATGTTGAAGGCTCAAAAGCTTGCATTAGTATAACACTATAAAGTCAACATGACATATTCTCAAAGTCAATCCCTAAACGAATTAAACATTAAAACTTGCATGCACATTCATTCATTTGATTTATATCTTCATCTATCTTAATTAATTCTCATATATAATACTCATATTCTCAAAAACCAATGGGAGTTCAAAAGATCAAACATATTGTTTTTTGAAAAATAACAAAGAAAACCAAAATTCTCATAATACCCCTACACTTAAAACACAACATTGCCCTCAATGTTGAAATAAAAGAAAAGGAATATAGGAGAATGATAAAAATAAAGTAAAATGCAAAAAATAAAAGATAAGGGAAAAAGAAAGCAAATCTGTTTTCTTTTCTTTTTGTGCTGGGTTGCCTCCTAGTAAGCACTTTTATTTTATGTCGTTGGCTCGACATTTTGTATGCTCATTCTTCATAGATTGGTTCAACTAACTCCACAGAAGCGGTGAGTTCTGCTGTCCAACCTTCATAGAAAGGTTTCAAGTGATGCCCATTGACCTTGAGTACTTTATTGGTTTCTAAACTTGTAATTTCAACTGCACCATAAGGAAAAACATTAGAAACAACAAATGGTCCAATCCAACGAGAGCGTAACTTTCTAGGAAAAAGTTTCAAACGCAAATGATAAAGAAGGACTTTGTCTCCAACATTAAACTCTTTTCTTGTAATCATTCGGTCATGGAGACTCTTAGTCTTTTCTTTGTAAATCCTTGCATTCTCGTTAGCATCATTTCGAATCTCTTCCAACTCTTATAATTGCAACTTTCTTGCAATCCCAGCAGCATCATAATTCATGTTACATTTTTTAATGGCCCAAAAAGCTTTGTGTTCAAGCTCCACCGGTAGATGACATGCTTTTCCATAAATCATCCTATAAGGTGACATTCCTATAGGTGATTTGTAAGCGGTCCGATAAGCCCAAAGTGCATCATCAAGTTGTAGACTCCAATCTCGCCGGTTAGGTTGCACTGTCTTCTCCAAAATAGACTTGATTTCTTGATTTGAAATTTTAGCTTGGCCATTCGTTTGAGGATGGTATGCTGTGGAAGTCCGATGAGTCACATGATATTTGCGTAACAATGCTTCCATTGAACGATTGCAAAAATGAGTGCCACGATCACTAATGATAGCTTTAAGAATTCCAAACCTGTCAAATATGTGAATCCTGACAAAATCTTAAACAACCTTAGCATTGTTAGTTCGTGTGGCTTTCGCCTCAATCCACTTGGACATATAATCAACAGCAAGAAGGATATAAAGATTGCCAAAAGAAGAAGGAAATGGACCCATAAAATCAATACCCCAAACATCAAAAATTTCACTTACAAGAATATTCGTTAAAGACATTTGATTCTTAAGATTGATATTACCTGTTCTTTGGCATTTCTCATATGATTTGCAGAAGTGATATGCATCTTTAAAAATAGAAGGCCAATAGAAACTACTTTCAAGTATCTTATGGGATGTTCTTTTGCTCCAAAATGCCCACCACAAGAATGAGAATGACAAAAGGTGAGAATGGAATGAAATTCATCCTGTGGTACATATCTCCTTATTACTTGATCCACACAAAATTTCCACAAGTAAGGAGTATCCAAAAAATAATATTTAGCATCAGCTCGTAACTTGTCCTTTTGGGATGTAGACAAACCTGGAGGGAATTCTTTGGTGACTAAATAGTTCACTAGTCAGCATACCATGGTCTTGTAGAGGAATGTAGCACATAGAACTGCTTATCAGGGAATGTTTCTCTTATTGTTTTGGTTTGTATATCCTCGATCCTCAGTCAGCTCAAGTGATCAGCCACATGGTTTTCGGCACCATTTTTAATATTTGATCTCAAGATCAAATTCTTGCAAAAGCAAGATCCACCTAATCAATCTTGGTTTGGACTCCTTTTTTCTTCAAAAGATACCTTAAAGTTGCATAGTCAGTAAAAACAATGACTTTTGTACCAAGTAGATATGACCTGAATTTTTCAAGAGTAAACACCACTGCAAAAGGTTCCTTTTCAGTTGTATGGTAATTGCATTGTGCTCCGTCCAACATGCGGGAAGCAAAGGCGATAACATGCAAATTCTTCCCTATTCTTTGCCCAAGCACAGCGCCTACTGTATAGTCACTCGCATCACACATTATCTCGAAAGGCTCATCCCAGTTTGGTGGTTAGATTATAAGGGCAAATGTGACACGCCTCTTAAGCTCATTATGGGCATCTTTACATGCTTGATCGAACACAAATCCACTTCTTTGGCTAATAGTTTGCACAAGGGTGCTGTAATCTTCGAGAAATCTTTGATAAAGTGTCGACAGAAACCTACATGGCCAAGAAAAGAATGAATTTCCCTCACGCAGGAGGGGTAAGGCAATGATGAAATAACGTCTATTTTAGCTTTATCAATCTATAATCCATGTGAAGACACAACATGCCCAAGAATTATTCCTTGTTCTACCATAAAATAACACTTTTCATAGTTCAAGACAAGGTTAGTTTCAATGTACCTTTTCAAGATCAAAGATAAATTTTCTAGACACTTATCAAAAGAATCACCAGAAATCGTGAAATCATCCATGAAAACCTCAATTATTCTTTCAACATAGTTAGAAAAAATACTCATCATGCATCTTTGAAAAGTTGCGGGTGCATTATAAAGACCAAAAGGCATTCTCCTATATGCATATGTACCAAATGGACATGTAATTGTAGTCTTTTCTTGATCTTCAGCATTAATAACAATCTGATTGTATCCACTATATCCATCAAGAAAGCAATAAAAAGACTTACCTGCTAGACGTTCAAGCATTTGGTCCATGAATGGTAATGGGAAATGATCTTTGCGTGTAGCAAGATTTAGCTTTCTGTAATCAACACACATTCTCCATCCACTCGAGATGTGAGTAGGAATGAGCTCATCATTTTTGTTTTTCACCAACGTGATTCCGGTCTTCTAGGGCACCACATGGATTGACGCCACCCATTTACTGTCCGTGATGGAGTAAATGACACCTGCATCTAACAGTTTCAAAATTTCAACTTTCACTACCTCCATCATAGGCGGGTTCAACCTCATTTGCATTTCCCTTGTTGGTTTCGCATTGTCCTCCAGTAGTATGTGATGCATACACATTGAGGGACTAATGCCCTTGATGTCGGCTAAAGTCCATCCAATGGTCGTCTTGTGATCACATAACAACTTCACAAGTTTTTCCTGTTGCGCACTTGTCAAACCTTTTGCGATGATAACAGGAAGTGTATTGTTGTCGCCAATGAATACATACTTCAAATTATCGGGTAAACGTTTCAATTCTAGCTCGGGGGCCTGTAAAATAGATGGCAAAAGCTTTTTATGTGAAAGTACTAAATCAACAAAGACATTACCATGGGGAACGGTTTGCAAAGCTTGCAAAGCCAATATTGATTCGTGCACATTTTAGGGAACACCTATGTCCCTCTCCATCTCTTCTATCTCGGTAAAATCATAGCCATAACTCAAAGCTACGCTTAATCCATCCTCACAATCAAAATAAAAAACCTGCTGCACACACTTATCAACTTGGTCATATCATGTGATAGAATAAACATTACTATAAGGATATTTCATTGCAGCATGAAAATTAAATTCAATTTTTTTTATCTCCTACCTCTATAAACAAAGTATCCTTACCACAATCAATCTTTGTATTGACAGTTTTCAAGAATGGTCTCCAAAACAATATAGAACTATTTTTTGATGAATCACAAGAATCATGTTCCATATCAAGAATATAAAAAACACATAGAATAACCAAACTATCAATCTTGACCAGGACATCTTCTATCACACCAAGTGGATAAACAAAATTACGATTTGCAAGTTGTATTACAATACTAGTTTTATTTAAAGGCTCAAGACTAAGAGAATCATAAACATGTTTAGGCATAACACTAATGGATGCACCTAAATCACATAAGGCCTTTTTAAAACTAGCATTACCAATAACACGTAGGATAGTAAATGCACCTGGGTCTTTTTGCTTCAAAGGCATATTTTTTTGAACAACAGCAGATACAACTTCACTCATACTTACCGTTTCGTAACCTTTCAGTTTGAAAGCTCTCTTGGTAGTACACAGCTCCTTCAAGAATTTGGCATACTTGGGAATTTGCTTGACAACATCAAGCAAAGGAATGTTGAGTTCCACTTTCTTGAAAACCTCTAAAATCTCTTTTTCTTTGTTTTCTTTCTTTGACTTAGAAGAACTCACAGGAAAGGGTGGAATTGTTTTAAAACTGGAATTCATTGAGTGAGGAATTACCTTTAAAGTGTTGGTCGTTGTTTCAGTTTGGGAAGGAGGAGGATGTTTCTTCTTTGTACTCAATTCGGTTTCTATCTCTTCTTCTTCCTCCATCTCAATCTGTTTTGACCTTTACCTTTCAAGTTCTTTCCCACTTCGCAACATTATTGCACTAACATTCTCTTTTGGATTCAAAGCTTGTTAGGGCAATTTTCCATTCATTTATGCTTCCAATTTCCCTACACTTAAAGCTACTTGCCCCATTTGCTTTTCCAATTTATGAATACTTGACCTTGTTTCCTATTGAAAAGACATGACATTTTGTTGCAAGGTCATAGTGTTAGAAGCCAAAATTTTCATCATCTTACGAAGATCATCACTAGATGACGACCCCATAACATTGGAGTTTGTGAACGGAGGGGGTTGTCTCGCTTGATATTTCTGTTGGGATTGAAATCCATGGGGATGGAATTGTCGGCCTTGATTGCCTTGTTGAGGTGGGTTCCCATAGCGTATGTTGGGATGATCTCTCCATTCAGGATTGTACGTGTTGGGAAAGGGATCATATTTACGCTGGGGCTGTCCATTGAGTGCTCCATCAACTGCATTAGCATGTTCAATGTAATCTTCTTGCATTGTTGGGCACATATCTAAGGCATGTTCTTGTAAGGAACATATGCTACAAACTTTCACCTGCTGTACATTTCCACAAGCCAAAGAACGCACAAGAGAAGTAAGATCATTAACTTTATTTACAAGGTTAGAAATACTTACCTCATTTACTCGTTTGTTTGAGAAGTCCCACGGGTGTCAAACTGTTTCGAGTTGGCTGCCATGTTTGAGATCAATTGGCGTGTAACCTCGGGTGTCTTATCTACCAATGCCCCTCCACTTGCAGCATCAATGATACTACGGCCAGTAGGCATCAATCCTTCATAGAAATATTGAATGAGTAGCTGATCAGGTATTTGATGATGAGGACATTGAATGCAGAGTTGCTCAAATATTTCCTAATATTCGGAGAGTGTCTCTCCATGAGATTGCCGAATCCCACATATTTCTTTCCTTATGTTGGCAACTCGAGATGCTAGAAAATACTTCTCAAAGAAGATCTTCTTCATGACATTCCAAGTTCCAATTGAACCTGGGAGAATGGAGAAAATCCATGCCTTTGCTGCCCCTTTGAAAGAGAAAAGGAAAGCCTTTAACTTAACTTGTTCTTCATCAACTCCGTTCGGTTTCATGCCAACACAGACCATATGGAACTCCTTGATATGAGTATGAGGATCTTCTCCTACAAGACCATTAAATGTTGGTAGCAAATGCATAAAACCAAATTTGAGCTCAAAGTTTACATTATTGTCGATGTTTATGCACAATGGCTGATTTTCCATGTTAGGAGCAGCAAGCTCCTTGAGTGTTTGTTGTCGTGCAATAGCCATGGTGTCGAGGTGAGCTTCCTTTCATAACCTGCATAAAGTTTTTTCTATTTCGAGATCCAACTGCACTTGACTTTGATTAGTAGAATGAGTTACTGGCATAAATCATCAAGAAAACTCAAAAGAAACCAACCTCACAAAAGATCGAAAACAATACAAATTGTATGAAAATCCTAAGGTAGAAAACTAAAACTGCCTTAAAACCCTAGAAAACAACGGAATTGGGCCTCGATAGGGTGGGGCTAGTGGCACTAGTCCTGTTTAGAATGTCGTTTCCCTTTAGGAAACAAAAGTCCAGTACCTAATTCCACCAAAAAATCAGTTTTGAATAGTACTGTTACAGTAAGTAAACAGTACCGCCGCAAGCAAAAATTATGTTTCTCTTTTTTTTTTTCAAAAAAAAATAATCACAGCAAATAAAAATATTAGTACAAGCACAAGAATCAACTAAAATTACCTCCCCGACAACGGCGCCAAAATTTGTTGCGATGTCGCGGTCGCACAAATTAATTACCCTAGCTTAAAACACAACACACAAGATAGTATAGAGCAAGCAAGGGGTCAATCCCACAAAAAAGATTTAGTTTAAATTTTTATGCTATACATTATGCAATTGGGGGGGTTGATGTGTGATGATCTAAACTATGGAAGAAATTAAACTAGCAAACAAAATCAATTGAAACCGAAATTTATCAAGAAAACAAACCTTGGTCGGCAACCACACACCCACCAACGAAAATTAGAACCGATCCTTGAAACGAAACTTCAATTTATATTCTGAATTTTTATCTTTTCTTAACATTGGTTAATTAATGGATTCGTCGTATAACTGACCCTAACCAACAAACAATCACAATATCCGCATTAATGATTTAGTTTAATGGCAGCCCTAAGAACTAGATAAATTGATTGATCTGTTGACAACCAAGCTGTCCGCAGCTTGTGTTTCCTTTGTTTGAGTGTTCTCCCTAAGTTTAATAATGTAGTTCCGCCACAATTATCAAGCTTAGTTGCTTCACAAGTTCATATATCACAACTCCGGTTTTGATATCAGACTTAGCAATAGATTATTCACAATAATAACTTAGAGTCTGCTTTAGCAATTATCAACAACAATCATAGAAAATATGCATAGGAAAACAATCATAATCATTCATAATATAAACTGAAAATAAAAGGAAGAATAATTCTCACTGTTCTTGAAATCCAAAGGTTTGTTGTGTCCTTGCAACTAAGAAAACGAGCTTAGCCTTGCATATCTATGGAACAACTACTCTTAAAGATAAAAGAAAGCATTATTTCTGGTTTGTAGAGAGGAGAGTTTGTGTTTCTTCACTTCTGGCTGCTGCCTCCTTTCTGCCCTCTTTCCCTTCTCTCTTTCTTTTTATATGCTAAGAAACCCTAGTCCCTATTTTACAAAATAGTCTTCCCTTAAGTTGACAGTTTACATTTAAGTACTTCAATAACTATTTTCCTAAAAAGGAGAAATAGCCTTGCATTAAATCTTCAAGCTTTGACTTAGAGGAGCTAAATTGCTGAAATAAAAACTTGGACGCCGGTTTAAATGCTTCGAAACCTGTTTGCTGGTATAATTCAGCTGTTATCTTTGGGAAATCATATCTCCCTTATATGACATCGTTTTTGGCTAAAATTTTAAGCGTTTATAGAACTTTTAGTCAGGAATCTAAAACAATTGATTTTACATCAATTGGACTTCTGTGGCTCCAAATATTCAAGTCGGAATGGCCGAAGGTCAACATTGGCAGATTGCGAGATTTGACTTTGAAAGCTACGATTTCCATACTCTCCCTTATTTTATTTTCTTGCCTTAGATGTCCAGAAAGGTATGGATATTAGATTTTTAGTGCCACTGGAATCACTTCATTTTGACCTCTAGAACTCACGCTCTACACAAAACATTGACTGAACGTCAAATCTGCCAGTTACCTCCAATTTACTCCTTTTTGCATCTTTCATCCAAAAGTGCCTTCAAAACATAAAACAAAGAATTTCAAGGCATTTTATAGATATAACATAGGCAAAACATTAGTTAAATGTTAGTGAAACTATCGAATAATATGGTTGCATCAAGAGGTAAGAAGAGCACTAGAGGAATTTGCATGATACTTTATTAAGGGAAAATGATGATGGTATGGCAAATATGCAGGTCTTGAGAGACCAGGTAATAAGGGCATCAATTGTGGTTGAAAAGCTTTTGAATTTTGCTTGACGCATTGCTAATCAAAGGCAGAGATTTGGGCCTAGAGAATATAAAGTTTATTTGGGACAATGCTAGAGTTTTTAAAGGGCATAACTAGCCATGACAAAGCTTCTAGGAATCTAAATTAAATATAATAGTTATATTTATTAGTTGTAGTTGATATTAACTGTAGGAACCTTTGTATTTTGCATAAATAAATAAATGAGGTTTTCTTAATTTGTATTGTTTCTATATCTTCAAATGAAAAAGAGTCACCATGTTTTTGCAATGAAGCATCTCAAGGTTCAGACAAAATTTCCCTTCTATAAAATATTGTAGAATATTTTAAGGAACTTTAGGATATCAAAGGTTATCAGGCTTTTAATTGTCATCCAAAATCTCGTCACCCCTCACAAAAAGGCTAATCTGTATCTAGTCTAAGTTTTATTTCTCTTTTATGAATGTGAATGTTTAAATTTATGCATATCATAATCATTACAGGAAACATAACTCGAAAAATTGAACTTCCTTCGTGTACCTACAAAACCTAACTTAAAAGAAGAATGAAGAATAAAAAGAGAGCTCTCATTGAGCAAAATCACTAGAAAAAGATATATATGATGAAGGATGAGATAGTTAGGCTCACGAGTCTACTCGAATAAAGTTTACAAAATAGGTTTTCCGGTGAAGGACCCACTAATAAAGGGAATGATGCTAGAACATGCACTTCGCAACACATCCCTATAGTTTCTAGCATTCCAAAATTGCCATCTAGACTTCATCCATAACCAGCACAAATGAATCGACAAGAAGCTATAATTCATACCGAGGCTTTTGATCACAGTTTTCATGGTATAACACCCGAGGCTCAATTTCCAAAGGTTTCAAACTCAGTTTTGGTGTTGCCACAAATAAAGACAATGCTTTCACATAATTATTTCACTAGAGTATGCTGTTGGTGATAAAGTTTTCGTGATTAGAAGGTCACTTAGTGTTTAGACTAAGGAGGATGATGTGGAGCAACAAAGGGAGAACATCTTCCATACTAGATGCCTAATCAACGATAAGGTATGTAGTATGATCAATGATAGTGGTAGTTGTACTAATGTTGCTATTGTTACTTTAGTTAGAAAGTTGGGATTGAATACCATAAAGCATGAGAGGCCTTATCAACTTCAATGGTTGAATGAATGTGGTGTTGTTAGGGTGAATAGACATGGATGATTTCTTTTTCAGTAGGCAAATATAAGGATGAAGTGTTATGTGATGTTGTGCCTATGTAATGCTACTCATCTGTTACTAGGGAGGCCCTAACAATTTGATAGAAAAGCCTAGCACGATGGGTTGAAGAACATGTATTCATTAGAGAAGGATGTAAGGATTTATACTCTTGCCCCACTCTCACCAAAGCAAGTGTATGAAGATCAAATTCAATTGAAGACGGGCTATGAGGAAGAGCAACATGTTTCGGCCAAAGTGGAGGAACAAAAAGATTCAACCAAAATGGAAAAACAAGTTGAACAACATGGTGAGGATGTGAGGAAGAGAGAAAATAAAGTGAGCCATGAGTTGAAACAAAAGGGAACAAAGTTTCGGCCCTTAGGACATTAGGGGAGGATCACAACCAAGAATAAAAAAATAAAAAGAAGGCCGAGAGTGGAGAGAAAATGAGTGGAGAGAAGAAAGAAAGGGCGAGAAAAGAAGAGTTTGTAGAAAAAGTGGGGAAACTCCTTAACTTTTTTGAAAAATCTAATGATCTTAAACATGCCTATCTTTCTGACTTGCCTATGATTTTACTTGTGTATAAGGAGGCATTCTTTAACTTAGATGATTTAGATTCTTGTATTTCTAGTGTTGTTAAAGTTCTTTTGCAGGAATTTGAGGATATCTTTCCGGATGACATTCCTAGTGGTTTGCCGCCAATTAGAGGTATTGAGCATCAAATTGACTTTGTTCCAAGAGCATCTATACCAAATAGGTCGGCTTATAGGAGCAATTCTGAAGAGACTAAGAAGCTTTAAAGGCAAGTAGGGGAGTTGATGTCGAAAGGATACATTCGAGAGAGCATGAGTCCTTGTGCAATTCTCGTGCTTCTTGTTCCAAAAAAGGATAAAACTTGGTGAATGTGTGTGAATTGTCGAGCTATAAATAACATCACTGTAAATAATCGACATCCCATTCCTAGATTAGATGATATGTTATGCAACCATATTATTCGATAGTTTCACCCACATTTAACTAGTGTTTAGCCTATGTTATATATATATAATGCCTTGATATTCCTTATTTTATGTTTTGAAGACACTTTTGAATGAAAGATGCAAAAAGAAGTAAATTGGAGGTAATTGACAGATTTGACGTTCAGTCCATGTTTTGTGCAGAGCGTGAGTTCTAGAGGTCAAAATGAAGTGATTCTAGTGGCACTAAAAAGCAAACAACCATACCTTTCTAGAAATTTAATGCAAGAAAAATAAAAAGAGAAAGATCATGGAAATCACATCCTTCAAATTCAAATCTCGCATTCTGCTAATGTTAACCTTTGTCCATTAAAAATTCAATATCTGGAGCTATAGAAGTCCAACTGATGCAAACTCAATTTTTTTGGATTCCTAACTTAAATACTTATCAACGCTCCAAATTTCAGCAAAGAATGATGTCATATGATGGAGATATTAATTTTCAAAGATGATAGCTAAATTATGCCAGCAAACAGGTTTTGTGAAGGAACATGTCCAAATTACGTTTCGAAGCATCTAAACCGACGTCCAAGTTTTTATTTCAGCAATTTAGCTCCTCTAAGTCAAAGTTTGAAGATTTAATGCAAGGCTATTTCTCCTTTTTAGGAAAATAGTTATTGAAGTACTTAAATGTAAACTGTCAACTTAAGGGAGGACTATTTTGTAAAATAAGGACTAGGGTTTCTTAGCATATAAAAAGAAAGAGAGAAGGGAAAGAGGGCAGAAAGGAGGCAGCAGCCAGAAGTGAAGAAACACAAACTCTCCTCTCTACAAACTAGAAATAATGCTTTCTTCTATCTTTAAGAGTAGTTGTTCCATAGATATGCAAGGCTAAGCTCGTTTTCTTGGTTGCAAGGACACAACAAACCTTCTGATTTCAAGAACCGTGAGATTTATTCTTCCTTTTATTTTCAGTTTATATTATGAATGAGTATGATTGTTTTTCTATACATACTTTCTATGATTGTTGTTGATAATTGCTAGAGCGGACTCTAAGTTATTATTGTGAACAATCTATTACTAAGTTTGATATCAAAACCGGAGTTGTGATATATGAACTTGTGAAGCAACTAAGCTTGATAATTGTGGCGGAACTACGTTATTAAACTTAGGGAGAACACTCAAACAAAGGAAACACAAGCTGCGGACAGCTTGGTTGTCAACAGATCAATCAATTTATCTAGTTCTTAGGGCTGCCATTAAACTAAATCATTAATGCGGACATTGTGATTGTTAGTTGGTTAGGGTTAATTATACGGCGGATCCATTAATTAACCAATATTAAGAAAAGATAAAAATTCATAATATAAATTGAAGTTTCATTTCAAGTATCGGTTCTAATTTTCATTGGTGGGTGTGTGGTTGCGACCAAGGTTTGTTTTCTTGATAAATTTCAGTTTCAATTGATTTTGTTTGCTAGTTTAAATTCTTCCATAGTTTAGATCATCACAAATCAACCCCCCCTCCAATTGCATAACGTATAGCATAAAAATCTGAATTAAATCTTCCTCATGGGATCGACCCCTTGCTTGCTCTATACTATCTTGTGTGTTGTGTTTTAAGCTAGGGTAATTAATTTGTGCGACCGCGATATCGCAACAAATTTTAGCGTCGTTGCTCTTATGGTGAAAATGAATCCTCTCAATATCTCTAACAAACCTAACTACCTATTCTTCAATCTCTCTTCGTTGAGTTGCTAAGCGAGCTTATTCTCTTATAACATATTTATGAGCTTCATCCAATTCTTGGTTGGAGTCTCTAGCAATCTCGAGTTCTTCTTGTAAGCTTTTTATTTTTTCATCAGCTTGCATTCTGATTTTCTTCTTTTCTTCTAACTCATCTTTAAGCTTCTGGTTTTCAAGCCTCAATTGCTTCATAGTAATATCTTCAATCTCATCCGTGATTCGCTGGCCAGCTCATCTTTTCTTATTTCCTGACATATTGTCCTCATACATTTTTTTGGAGCTTGGTGTGTCCAAATTAATGATAATTAAAGTTGAGCGGTTATTTATTCTGTTTTGGCACCATTATATGTATAACTCCAAAACTTTAGGGCTTCTCTCAGATACCAATTACCCAACCAAACCACAAGTCTTCCAATCTTGCCTTATACACTCTAATATAGTCAATGATTTAACATCTTTATAACTTCCCTAAAATTAAGCTAAACCTTTTGTCCTTAGAATACATTGCATATATCCAAACTATTTTGCCACCATGGAGGATGCATAACTAATATACCCGGTGACCCCTATCAGAAGGACCTAAGGATGTTGACCACAGAATGCAAGATAACGCTTAGTTCCCATCCAATTGCCCTTCAGCTAAAATGAGCAGTGGGTAATTTATGAAACAACTCAACCCATTTCTCCTCATTATAGGATTGCCATTTTTTCTCCACAAACTCCTTTAATGGGTTGTTGATTGATCCACCAAGCTGACCGAAAAACTATTTCACCAGTTGTCATATGACTAACTATCCACATGTATAGCAAATGAACACGACATCTCATAGAGCCTTTACCTGTTATTCTGCAATGATTGAGAGATATAATAGTTTCTGTTATCACTACGGTTATTGCATTAACTTTGTTTCTTTCCATTTCCATGAACACATTTGTCATTTCCAAACTGATCAAACAGACAACAAAAGAAAATAATATCAAACCAAATATGCCTAGATCCAATATCTTGATTCTATCTAAATTGTTACTTGGCTCTTTCATTTTCTAGTTGAAAACATCTTCTCAGGTTTTCCAAGGCCATCCCTTAACACCTGCATTTTCTCCAACTTTACTTGTCATATCTTTAACATTCATAAGTATTATGAGCAGTCGTGCAATTCCATCATGCCAATTATGGAAATAAATTGTATATATAGATTTAGGCATCTGCAATAGTTGTTAATACTCGTCAATGATTAGCGAAAATGTATGAAAGCTTTTATAGATGTTTTATTTAAAGGTATACTCAATACTACAGCCAAATTCACATATCTCTTAGTGAAATTATGCTGATCTTGATTACTTAACTTCTTCAAACACTGAAAGAACCTATCAGTTCCATTGACAAGACCAATTATGTTTTTCAAATCAGGGAGCTAGGTATCAAGTTTTTAATGCAACCAATCCCCCTCTATTTGTTGTAAGGTTTCAGACTTTTATTGGGATTGTTGTGGGGTATATGCTATCATCTTGTCATCCATTTTCTCTTGAAAATTTCATGACTTTAGTCAAGATTTCATTTCTGCAAGGCCTACCCATTGTGATATTACAAGGTGACAACCTAAGAAAATGTTATAGCCATTATATGCATGGGTAAGTTTACTATCTAATTGGTCTTAAAAGGGTCTCTCGTTACTCGGTTAATTAGCTTTAATAGGCTAAACCAAGGCCTGCAATGCGGAAAAGAATTGATCAGGGTGAAGCCCTATCAGTGTACTAATAAAGTAGACTCTCCACGAGAGTCTAGTGGTTTCACAAGTGTTGTTTGGATCAATGACCATCAAAACACCACTAATTCCCCAATCCTAGCCTTAAGCAATATGTGTGCAAATAAAAAGTGTTATGTAGTATGTGCACGGGTATAAATCCATATCCACTCAAAAGAATAAAAGAATAAAAAATGCATGCATAAAAACAAAACAAAAAAATATATAAAGGGGAAAAATGAATATAAGAATAAAAAAAACTAGCAAAAAACAAAGGTACATTTATCACATAATTAAACATATAAAGCTTAGCTCTATGGTGAAAACCAAGATCGTATCTAGTGGAATTACTATTCTATCATACTCGACATCACAACAAAGTAAGAAAAAATAGATAAAGAGTCACCACTTAGTTTATAGTAATTGAAAACCTTAACTAATTCTCAAAGATTCCTAGATAAGGGGCTGATTATATTAAAGTGAAAACTCGTCACTCTAAAATATCCTACATAAAATAAATTGCTTTTATGTTCTGTATTGTATTTGTAATGAATTACCTATCAGGTTTTTTCTAAAAATTTGCCTAAACTAAACATAAGTTTTTTTAAAAAAAAAAGTGATTCCGAGTCATGCCTAGTCTTGAAGCCTATTTCTCACTTATAAAATGCGAGCATTGAGCATGAAAGAATGATGAATATTTAATTGAGTTTTTAAACCAATTTCGTTCATTATATTTCAGATTAAACTCGTAGGCCATTATTACTCACTCTCAAGAAATTTTTTGGAGTTATGTTGTGTAAGATCCCACATCGGCGGGTGAGGGATGTGTTACTGGCCTTATTAGTAGTGCTGGTGCTAACATGTTGTACTCATTTTGAGGCGTCAGGCTCAAAAGTGGGCTCGCGTCATCAGGAAAAAAATCGTGAGTGCGGTAAGGCCCAAAGCGGACAATATACAACATGTTGGGCCGGACTGTTACATTTTGGTATCAGAGCCGACCTCACTGGCTGTCCGGTGGTGCCGACGGGGTCGTCGGGCTCCTTAAGAGGGGTGGATTGTAAGATCCCACATCGACGGGTGAGGGATGTGTTGCTGGCCTTATTAGTAGTGCTGGTGCTAAATTGTTGTACGCGTTTTGGGGCGTCAGGCTCAGAAGTGGGCTCGCGTCACCAGAAACAAAACCGTGAGGGCGGTAAAGCCCAAAGCGAACAATATACAACATGTTGGGCCGGGCTATTACATGTTGACACACCCTAAATTAACTTCCAAATGAAAGTGTAAAATAAATTAAATCCTATCATACATTCTCATCATAATAAAATACATTAAAAATAAATAATAAAAAGGTAATATGATATAAAATAAAGATCATGTTGCATCCTTTTATTTTTTTTATTTTTTCCAAAAAAATATTATACCGATAAGGTAACATATTCCTATTTAATTTGAAAAGGTAAGTAGGGATGACATTGCCAAAGCAATCATTACCTCACATATTTATATTCACCTTTTTATTTATTTTTTTAAAATATTTTTATATATAAATAGATATGGAAAGAGACGTGCGTACACAAATCAATGACTCATGAAATATTTTATGTTGAATTAAAACAGGCGATCATGGTACAAACGCATAGATAGACCTGTTTAAGAGTGTGGTTGTGGTTATTTTTTAAAGTGTTTTTTGTGCTGAAATGCATCAAAATGATGTTTTTTTATTTTTTAAAAAATTATTTTTAAAATTAACATATCAAAACGATCCAAAACATATTAAAAAATTATTTTTTAGCAAAACAATTTTTTTTTGGAAACACGGGTACAACCGCATTTCCAAACGCTCTCCTGTTTGGGATTGCAATTGTGGTTACGGTTGCGGTACAAAATATTTTTCACTTAGAAATATATCAAAATAATATTTTTTTTATTTTTTAAAAATTAATTTTAAAATCAGCAAATTAAAAAAATTTAAAAATATAAAAAAAATAAATTTTTTTTTTATATTTTTAAAAACCATGTGTTGTACTCATTTCCAAACTGTACCTAAAATATCCTGCATTTTATTACGAGAACTTTCCTACCATCTTTTTCAAAAAAGAAAAAAAAAAAAAACACAAACATGATCCTAAAAATCGGCAGCTATGTTTGTCAAGACAGTGTTCATATGGACAATTAATCAAAGCACCCTATCATACGGCATTGCATTTAGATAACAGTGTATCAATTAATAAACCCAATCACATTAAATACAGATTATTCAAAACAAAGGGGTAAATCACAAAATTACATGGGGTTGGGGTTAACCTCTCGAGAATTGCTGGACTGAAAGCTACCGGAGCTGGGTGAAACCAAAATGGGCAATGGTGACAATTAGAGTGCATACACGGACTGGCTGAACACTGATGGAGCGTGCTCCTTACACACTGCTATGACCTGCAAGAAAAATGAGAAAAAAATGTTGGGTTTTTGGATGGTAATGGAGGCTGTGGTGTTTGGGGTTGTTCTTAGGGATGGACTTGAGGTTACGATTTTGGCAGATCGGGCTACCGCCTCAGCAAGGTTTTGGGTAATTAATTGGCTCGGTTGTGGTGATTGTGCCTTGTGGAGGCTGGGTTCGGGTTTGTTCATTTGGAGGTCTGTTTATGGGTGGGTTTCGGTATCGTCAGTGGTGGGTCTTGATAGTGTCCGTGGTGAGAGGCTACAGAATTTTCAGTGAAATGAGGAGGTTTTGGGGCTGATTTACAGTCCGTTTCTGGTGATAATGGAGGCTGTTGTGGGAGAAGAGGCTGGAAATTTGTGTGTTGCAGGTGGGTCTCTGTGGTGAGCTGTTGGTTGTGGGAGGTTGTCAAGGTTATGGGGCTATGCTGGAATGATGGAGGTTGGTTGTTGAATGTCGTGGTTTGTAAGGGGTTAATTCGGGTGCAAGAGGCTGAAGGATGGCTGGCGAGACAAGATGGAGGAACAGTGTTTCGGATTAAGGATTTTTCTTTATGCGTGTTTTTTTATCTGCCTCCCTAGGGTCCCCTACTGCAGCGCAATAGGACTTGTATTTATAATATAATACAAGAGTACTATAATGATTAGAATTTTAATTTCTGCACAAAACAAAATTTATCCATTGAAATCCAAACTATATATAAAAAAAAAAAACTGGACTAACACGAGAGATAATCTTATCAAGACAAATAAAATATGGTCTCTAATATTAACAAATCACATCCTTAAATAAAAATCAGTTTCTATTCTTTTAATTTTTGATTTTATCATTTAAAAATATTAAATAAAAAGTAAACGGGTCAAAATTAGGTTATGATAATTTATATCAATTAGATATAAACTAAATTAATTAGGATTTGCATTAAATTTTGAGACTAATTAGGATGATTGGGGAATTTTATTTAATTGAAGTAATTAGGTAAGAATTGATGTAATTAGGTATAAATTGATGCAATTAATGCTTTAAATTACATTAATTATGTATAAATTAGATCAATTAAGGTTTATGTTAGATTTTTAAGAATAATTGCTATGATTGAGATTTTTTTCCTCCAACTAAAACAAATAGATATGACTTGAGGCAGTTAATGTTATAAATAACATTTAATTAGTTGTAAGTTAAATCAATTAGGATTTATATTGAAATTTGAGACAAATTGTTATAACAATGAAATTTTTTTCTAATTGAAGCAATTAGGTATGAATTAATACAATTTATAAGAGAAATAACATTAATTAGATATAAATGAGAGCAATTACAGTTTTATATCAAACTTTAGAACTACTTATTATAATTGAGGATTTTATCCAGCTAAAGCAATTAAATATGAATTGATGCAATTGATGATATTAATTTTAATTGAACTAGTGAGAATTTATAACAATTGATCGAAGTGAGTTTTGTTATTTTATAAAATGTCTTTTAATATGGTATTATTGTATCATTTTGGTGGTACTATTGTTACTAATATAAACAATAGCATCACTTACAATGAAGGAAGCAATGTGATTTTAAATGCTAGTTTAGACACGTCACTAACCAAACTTAAACTTAATTTTAGGTGGAATTATAATTTTGTTGAATTTGATATTACTTGAAGGATGCTTGCTGGAGAATGTCCAATTTAATATTTTTCCATGTTGATTTCTTATACATGAGTTTAAAGGCTATAATTTTGGTTGCTTGTCTAAATTGGATCAAGATATATTGAGATGTATTTGAATAGTTAACCTAAATAAGTACACTCATATACCATAAAGTATGAGTATAATCAAGTCTTATTCCCTATCAAACATATACGCAAGCATCACAATATGACAATTCATATAGGACAATTAGTGATATAGTTAACTTAATGTTGGTACCTAAAATTACAAAATTAGATTATCCAAGTATGTATAATTATACATACCTCGATAATGACTCCAAACCTAATGACGATGAAGATGAGGTTATTTTGGGTTTGGTTTAAGATATTAGGTGAATATGGGATAATAGGACCTCTCATTCCTGAATTTAATGATGAAAGTAGAGCTGATGAAATGGTATGCAATGATTAGGCTCTTAGTTGTAGGAATTCAAGTATTAGTATTGAGTTTGCAGTTGGATAAACTTTTAGAACAAAGTCTAATTTAATTGATAATTGAATGGTAACACATTGCAAAGTTTATTAGAATATCAAGTTCAATGTTCAGCTACAACTTATATGCAATTACAATGTGTTAATTCACTATAATATAAATGCTAATTACTTATAGGGACCATAAAAAATTAGATTCTTTTGAGATCTTAAAGTTAACTAGTCCTCATACATGTACCCATGCATTTGTTAGACAAGATCATTGTCAGCTTGATTTAAGATTTATAACAGCAGTGGTTTCCATAATTGTGATGGTAATGGTTTTTGTTGTTTTGACATGTTACGTCATTATAAACATTGCTACCATTCAAATTGTTGTTCTAGAATTAAGGCAACAATAACACCTAAGGGGGGTAAATTAGATGTTCCACTAATATTAACAAATAATGTAATTTAAAAACAATCAAGCACACTAAACACAATAACCAACAATATAATTAAAGTGCTTAAAATAAATAGGTAAGGAAAGAGAGATTGTAAACTTGGTTAGCAAGCCTACATCTACACCTCAAGTATCAATCGTACTTGAGTATTGTATTCTCTCCCTTTTTGTCATCAACGAAAAGCAAATAGAAAAAGCATAACAATTATAAAGAAATAAGACATAAAACCATTGCATAATGTGCAAAAGATAATATTTATTACAATATGAAAAGTACTAAAAATATAAAAATATAAAAATATTAAATGATTGTGGTACAATCATCTAAGATGGTGGATAACGAGAGAGCAAACTAGCCATTATATCTTTGATATTGCGCAAATTCTCTCGAATGTGATGCACCTCACCCTCAATATGCTCTAGTCGACCTTTCATCCTTAATCGTCGGGAGCTTGTACTAACATCTTTAGAAGAGGAAGCTGGAGGTGGCATCTCAAACATATCAACAAATTCATTATCATCACCAATCTGTTATTCGTCTTCTTCATCATGCTCTTCCTTAGCATGAGCACCAACCTGGTCTTTAGGAACCCAAGCATTGCCGCTAGTCAATACATATCCCATCTTGTTAAGGGTTCTGTTATCTATTTTCATTGCTTTGGAGTATAAATTTCTTTCCATATCTGTGAGCAAGATATCAAAATACTCAACAACAGTAGTTAAGCATTGACCATATGGTAGAGATTTTTGTTTTTTTTATTGTGAGCCATAATGACATTCTTCATCATAATATAAGAAAGATTGATACAATGTCCTCTGATCATATAGTTTATCAAGTAAATATCCATAAAAGTGACCTCGTCATAATACCTCTTTTTGGGTAGAATATTATATGTTATAATGTGGTGAAGAATCTTAGGACATAAAAGCAAATATTGGCTTTTAATCATAACACCTGATGCAAAATCCAATTGACCAATGATTGGTATGATTTTAACTTCAGAAACCCTAGAACCTTCATTATTTATGCTCAAAATATTTCCTAGAGTATCACAGTCAAATTCAATCCCTTTATTTTGTAAATGACTTACTATTCTAGGCTCCATATTGATTCGTATATTTGCAAGAAATTATAATAAGTTTAGGATAGGTGAGATTCTTCAAATGAAAAATATTGTGTCAACCCATATAATTAAATATTATATCTATCCCAAAATCACTTAGCATGCTTCTTAAACCTCTTTTGATAGCTATAAATCGATTAGCAAAATAAATTATAAACTTCTCTACATTATTACTTAGAGGAATATTAGGATCATTTACCCTTTTTTTTCTCCTTGATTCCACATCTCCAGTACGTCTTTTAGGCACCATGTAGCTTTAATATCCAAGAAAGTAACTCTAATTGAGCTTAATATGGTGGAATTTGAGTGATTTGAGAGTGGGTTTTTGGTTTAGGGTTAGGGTTCTTGATTTGAGGATTTTTGCATTGTGCTAGAAAATGACAACCCATTTTATATTATCGAGCAACCGATCAATTTCCTTGAATTAGTTAAACATGTTGACCGGTTTAACTTAAACATTGAAATTTTCAAATTTTCTTTTTTAGTCCTTCTTATACACTTAAAAGGGAACATTTTGATGCAAAATTTTGTTAAAAAATCAAAGAAAACAAGAGATCAAAAATTGAAAATTTAGGCTATAGTGAAAAGTTCTATCCTCCATCCCAACCAGTCGGTCGATTGTTTCAGATGTATGAACCGGTTGACCGGTTCACACGAAAACCATATTTGTCCGGTTTTGATCAAATCAAATATCTTATAAGACTTAAATATACCTTTTTGTCCAACTTGTTTCTATGTATCAATTTGTCGGCTGGTTGAAATGGTACGATGAATTGGTCAGCCGATTCATCCTAAATTACCCTATTAGTGGATTTTTCTGCATAACAAATTTTTCATGTTAAATAGGTATACATTTCATCACTTAAACATGTCCAGCTTATTTCCAATAATGTATACATAAAATGATAATATCTCAAATGTAATTAGCATGAAGAAAACTAGTTGTTTATAGTCATTATTGTTCCTCTAACAACTAAAACAATTGATCGGTTCCTGCAAATTCTCAAGTGTTCATCATGTATGAACACGCGGTCGACCGGTTCATTTGGTATCACCAAACGATCGACCGATTCATGTAGAATACCAGATTTATCAATTTTAATCCTAATGAATTCTTAGAACCATTTTATCAATCCTTTTTAAATGCATGCAAAGTAAAGTGTGTGTATTCATTTTAATTTGTATCAAGTATGATATAAAGATTTACATTTAAGCACTAAAATGAACACTTACAAACTAAGTATTCATTTGCTTTGTATCTTAAACTTGTTAATTGATTTTTTTCATTCAATACCCCATGCTTGTTAATGTGATCTTTATATAAATATGTTTAAACTTAATCTTATTCAATCATATCATTAGTCCATTTTTATTTAATTGTTATCATCAAAATATATAAAATATTAATATATGACCCAAAGGTCAACTCAAACATCTATAAGTACACAATATATGTTTACTATCTCATACTACAAAGCATGACAAGCAAAATAGAAGGTGCTTAACCAACTTTTTAATCCACATGAGGAGTCCTTTGAAATGTTGTCTAGATTGTTGTTGACTCTTTAAGAATATAAAAAAACTAGTATAGTTATGTAGTGAGATCATAATGGATATTTTGATATTGAAACAACAATATTTGAAAGAGTTTTCTAGGCATTTAGAGTTATAATTGAGGGTTTAAGGTTGTGTAGGCTACTGCTTAGTGTTGACGACACCCATTTATATGAGATGTTTAATGTGAAGTTGTTTTTAATGCAAATAATATGATATTTCCTTTGGTTTATGCTCTAGTTAAATAAGAAATCAATTACAACTAGAGATGGTTCTTAGATTGCCTCTAGCAATACATTACTAGTGGTCATACCAATATATGTATGTTATTAAATAGATATATTAGAATTAAGAATATAATGTTAAAGATATGAACATAGTCAATTAGACATCATTGGTATTATTCGCGTCACTTTTCCAGCAACTTCAACACTAGGTTCAAAAATCTGACTTTAAAAAAAGTTTTGGGAAAGATGTGTTACGATATAAAAAAGAAAAAAAATTAATATATGGTATGATACAATGATTGAGAAGGACCCACAAATAAAAAAATGATTTGAATATGAACTGAAAGAAAAATAGGCACTATAATAACAATATGATGGGGACTATCGTTATGGCATTATGATAACAAATATGTTAATAGTTTTTCATAATTTCTTGAAAAGTGGATGTGCATTGGCTATTATAGCTTTAGTCTAGCTAAACTTTTATAGGTCAAATTCTTATTTTATTGTTGAAGAGCGTTGGCACAAGATTTCATTCCCTTTCATATATTGTGGCCTTCGCAAATATTTTGTGAACTCATAAAATATTCAAACAAATCGAGAGACCATACAACAACTCTTTTCAACGCTAAAATGGGATGTTTTCAAGTTAACACCATCCTAAAACTAGTGTTCGAAGAAAGACTCGATGAATAATTAACATACAAGAACAAAAATGCATGTGTGGTGAATGTGAAATGTTTCATCGACCATTTCACACCTCTTTGCATATTGTATGGAATGTCGAGTTGATTTTTTCCAATTTATTGATGCATTCTCAAAAATACATGTTGAGATGTACTAAAATGCATATGCTCCTCTATTCTATCTTTTACTCAACAAATAACTATGAAATGAATAAACTAAAACATAGGTAGAACTAGAACCTTTGAGATGATGTCGTGGTTGAGGACGAGCCACTTAAAGATGAGGACATACATGAATCCTAGGATGTGATGTCAATGAAGTCAGGCATCAACAAGTACTAAGCGTAAATAAAGTTATTTATATATAGATATTATATATTATTTTGTTATTTTTTAATGATGAGTTTTTATTTTATTTTACTTGTATTTGATTCTACTTTTATAATTATTTTAGAATTACTAGTTTGAGAAATTATTATTGTTGAGTAGATTTGAATTTATATAATTAGGTTGCTAAGAATTTCTAACCAAGCATTTCCAAGTTAACAAAGATATTAAGGTTGAGTGAAGCAATGAAATCATTATTGTTTTAGGCTTACTAATTTAAAAAATTATTATTATTGAGCAAATTTTTAATTTTCATAATTAAGTTGTTTAGAATTTCAAACCAGACATTTCCAGATGAATGAAGGCAACATGGTTGAGTGAAACAATGAAATTATGATATATCATTACACTAATTATTATTCCACAGGTTAGATTTTGCTATTATAAATGATCATTACGACGTTGATGATAAAACTTGAATAATAGAATATCTTAGAACTTGTAAAACATGTTAGGGAAAAAAGAGAGAAATGTGATGGGAAAAGTTATTTGAGCACAAATGCTATAAGAGATTGTGAGGTTGGCTTTAATATAAGTAAAAGAACTAAAGAAAGGTTACGTGAAAGAGGAATAAAAGGTGGTGGATTAGATTGAAGTTAAAGCAAAAAAAAATCTCGAGAGATGATAAAGATGCAAAACCATGATTTTTATATTTTACACAGCAGAAGGTTAGAGGTTTTGGATTTAGTGTTTTGGATTTAGATTTGTGTTTGGTTTTAGCGCTTTATCGTATGGTTTAGGGTTGATTTTCAGATTTATTTAGGATTTGGTGTTTGAGTTTAGGGTTTGGAGTTTAAGGTTTGAATTTGAGGTTCGTGTTTAGGATTTAGTTAGGTTAGGGTTTGAATTTGGTGTTTAATTAGAGTTGTCCTAATTTTTTAGTTAATGGGTTGCATGGTTGAAAATAGTGGTTACATAATTAAGAATGACATAATCTACTATGTTGCATAAACTTGCTATTTTCTTTTAAGTATAGTGTTCGTTTCTCAAAACACTTTTTTATTGTGTTTTATTAAAAAATCCATTTCTTTTCTCTCTAGAATAATTGTTTGGGAGTGTGATGCAATGTGGTTGAAACTATGTTTTGCTCCTATCACAATTTTAAAAGAGTTTGGTTAATCAACACATGCAATAGTTTTGGATGATCCCACTAAAAACTCTCTCTTGAAACCTTATTTAAGAAAAATATACCATTAATAACTTTTTAAAAAACTAATTTTTCAAACCACAATCGCAAAAGCTACCACGACATTCAACAACCAACCTCTAATTGATTATAAATTGTAACTGTTTAGTAATGTTTAATTGTGATATAAAGAATTTGTTTGGAGTATTTGTGGTTTGGTGCTTGAGGCTTGAAACCTTTTTCCCTACAACAAATGATAACTTGAAGTTGTTAAAGATGAGCAACAAATAACTCCGAGATACCATCTTAGAAGGAGAAAAAAAGGATGAAAAAGAATTATATTATTTATTTGAATGTACCCGAGTTAGAGAAGATACAAAACAAAAGAGTATTTATGATTTAAGAACAAAAAAGCTTGTGAGGAGACAATGAAATTGAGAGAAAGCTTGGAGGACGATGTCTAGTTAGATTTAGGTTTTAGGATTAGAGAAAAGTTAGTATTTATATTTTATTTTAACTTGGTCTTGTATTGTTTAAATCGATTCGATTTAATTTAGTTCAATCAGTTTTAGATTTTTAAAATTAAAATCGAACCGAATTAAATTTTTACTTTTTTTCATGATTTAATTTTTTAATTATTTTTTATTTTCTCAATTTTTTAATTATTAAACTAAAAAGAAAAGAAAAGAAAAGCAAAACCGTCTTTCTTTTTAGCTTTATTCTCCTAGGCAGTGGTGTCCTTGTCTACTTGTCTCTTATGCTCTATATAAAAACCTCAAACCCTTTCTCTTTCTCTAATTGATTATAAATGCTTGTCTAAAACACCATGACAAAGCTTAAGAAACGGAGGTCTACAGAAGTGGTCAGTCGGTGTTTGTTTTCTTTCACTCTTTTTTATTAATTTATCTATTTTTTTTTTGTTTTAATTGGAAAATTTCATAATTATGGTTGCTATGCTACTTATTATTCAGGAGTTCACTTTAGATTAATCCGCTTCAGCTTTTTTATAATTTTGAAGCGGTAGAATTTTATGCTATAGCTGTAAGGGGTTGCTAAATTTGAAATGGTTCTTTCTAGAGAATTGCCTACCTTGTATAGAGAAGGAAATCTGTTGGTTTGCAAGTCTTTTATGTCCATGTATTAACATTTTGGTTGAGTTTGTTTTCCCACAGTGTTTGCACGCTGTTAAATAACGTTGTGTCCTTTGATTTGTGTCAGCCTCCCAAAATTAAGTCCTTCATCAGTGGTGTTATTACCAGTCCACTTGAGAATATAGAAGAACCCCTAAGAGGTTTTGTTTGGGAGTTCGATAAGGTAACTTTACATCCTTTAACTTACGAAGTATGAGGGTTGCTTTTATGCAGATTTATGAATGGGTTGATTTAATTTCATTTCACACTGCTGCAGGGAGATTTTCATCATTGGGTTGATCTTTTTAATCATTTTGATTCATATTTTGAGAAGCACATAAAGCCAAGAAAAGACTTGCAGGTTGAGGACAACTTCTTGGAATCTGATCCTCCCTTTCCAAGAGAAGCTGTTCTTCAAATTCTTCGTGTTATCAGAATAATTTTAGAGAACTGCACAAACAAGCACTTTTATAGTTCTTATGAGGTATTGTTGTTCCTATATGAAATGCATCCTTTGTGTTTAATAGTTGGGCAAACAGTGCTGCTTCTGTTTTACTTTTATCAGTTAGGCTGTGGTTTTCGTGCAGTATCCTTTGCATATGTTTTTAGTGGTGACAAAATCCCGTCACAGGAATGTTTTAAGGGCTTCTATAACACTTGCCTTTTTTACCCTCAATTCCTTAAAAAAATTGCTTCTCTATTTCCTCTGTTGTTGCAGCAGCATCTTTCTAACCTTCTTGCTTCCACTGATGCGGACATAGTAGAGGCTTGCTTGCAGACTCTGGCAGCTTTTTTGAACAAGACTCTTGGAAGATATTCCATTAGAGATTTGTCTTTGAATACAAAGTTATTTTCTCTTGCACAAGGCTGGGGAGGAAAGGATGAGGGTCTTGGATTGGTTGCGTCTACTACACAAAATGGACGTGACCCTGTTGCTTACGAGTTAGGTTGCACCCTTCATTTTGAGTTCTATGCATTGAACGAGTTGTCAAGTCAGTTCAGTGCCATAGAACAGCCAACTCAGGGTTTACAAATTATTCATTTACCTAATGTCGATACTTGTCCAGAGACAGATTGTGAGCTTTTGAATAAGTTAGTTGTAGAATATAAAGTACCTCCCAGCTTAAGATTTTCTTTATTGACGAGATTGCGGTTTGCAAGGGCTTTTCGCCCTTTGGTTTCTCGCCAATTGTACACATGCATCCGTTTGTATGCTTTCATTGTTCTTGTTCAAGCAAGCAGTGATGCTGATGATCTAGTTTCTTTCTTCAACTCTGAGCCTGAGTTTGTCAATGAATTAGTTTCACTTTTGAGCTATGAAGATGAAGTGCCTGAGAAAATTCGAATTCTTTGTTTGTTATCATTGGTTGCTCTTTCTCAAGATCGGTCCCGCCAATCAACTGTCTTGGCTGCTGTCACATCTGGTGGTCACCGCGGCATCCTGTCCAGCCTCATGCAAAAAGCCATTGATTCTGTTATCAGTGATTCATCAAAATGGTCTGTTGATTTTGCTGAAGCTCTACTATCTCTTGTCACTGTTTTGGTCTCATCATCATCAGGTTGCTCAGCCATGCGCGAGGCAGGGTTTATTCCTACTCTTCTACCCCTCCTCAAAGATACAGACCCTCAGCATTTGCATTTGGTAGCCGCAGCTGTGCATATTCTAGAGGCATTCATGGATTACAGTAATCCTGCTACTGCATTATTCAGAGAGTTGGGTGGTTTGGATGACACCATCTCTCGACTGAAGGTAGAAGTGTCTCATGTAGAAGATTGTTCAAAGCAACAAGCTGAAGATTCTGATTCAAGGACAAGGAATTTGCAAGTAGCTGCAAGTGCTTCCTCAGAGCTAGATAGTATACTCCCACTGTATTCTGAAGCATTAGTTGCTTATCATCGACGTTTACTGATGAAAGCTTTGCTAAGGGCGATATCCCTCGGAACATATGCTGCTGGGAACACTTCTCGTATTTATGGATCCGAGGAGAGTTTGTTGCCCCAATGCCTATGTCTAATCTTCAGAAGAGCAAAAGATTTTGGTGGAGGGGTGTTTTCACTTGCAGCAACTGTCATGAGTGATCTAATTCACAAAGATCCTACCTGTTTCCCTATCTTAGATGCAGCTGGTCTTCCTTCTGCTTTTTTGAATGCAATAATGGATGGTGTTCTATGCTCTTCAGAAGCCATAATGTGTATACCTCAGTGTTTGGATGCCCTATGCCTGAATAATAATGGTCTTCAGGCTGTAAAGGATCGGAATGCTCTAAGGTGCTTCGTGAAAATATTTACATCCAAAACGTATTTGCGTGCCCTTTTTGGTGAGACACCAGGGTCCTTGTCTACTGGACTGGATGAACTCATGCGCCATGCTTCCTCATTACGAGGACCTGGAGTGGATATGTTGATTGAGATCCTAAATGTCATTACAAGAATTGGGTCTGGGGTCGATGGTTCTTGCGTATCCACTGATCCGTCCTGCTCTGCTCCTGTTCCAATGGAAACTGATGCTGAAGAAAGGAGTCTGGTTCTGTCAGATGATAGGGGAAGTTTCAGGATGGAAACCTTGGAGCAGACCACTGAGCAGTCATCTGATACTTCAGCAGCAAATGTTGACTCACTTTTTCCTGAATGTTTAAGCAATGTTGCCCGTCTTCTTGAAACAGTTCTCCAGAATTCTGACACTTGTCATATATTTGTTGAGAAGAAGGGAATTGATGCTGTTCTGCAGTTATTTACTTTGCCTTTAATGCCTATTTCAACATCGATTGGTCAGATCATATCTGTTGCGTTTAAGAACTTCTCACATCAGCATTCTGCTTCCTTGGCTAGGGCAGTATGTGCCTTCTTGAGAGAACATCTAAAATCAACAAATGAACTATTAGTTTCAGTTGCGGGGACTCATCTTGCTGTGGTTGAATCTGCTAAGCAAGCTAAGGTTCTGAGATATCTTTCCAGCCTTGAAGGTATACTTTCTCTCTCGAATTTTTTGTTGAAGGGGAATAGTACTTTTGTCTCTGAATTGGGCACTGCAGATGCTGATGTGTTGAAGGATATTGGGATGGCATACCGGGAAATAATTTGGCAAGTTTCTCTGTACAATGATTCCAAAGTGGATGAAAAGAGAAATGCAGAACAGGGGACTGACCTGTCTTCATCTACTGCTGTGGTAAGAGAAAGTGACGATGACGCAAACATTCCAGTTGTGAGATACATGAACCCAGTTTCTATTAGGAATGGTTCTCAGTCCCTTTGGGGTGGGGAACGTGAATTTCTCTCGGTCATTCGTTCAGGTGAAGGCTTGCACCGCCGTAGTCGACATGGCTTGGCACGTATACGAAGTGGGAGGACTGGTCAGCACTTGGATGCTTTAAGCATTGACTCTGAGATCCCATCAGATGAACCAGAGACATCTTTGCCAAAGTTGAAAAGTAGAACTCCTGATGAGATTCTAAACAAATTGGCTTCTGTATTACGTTCTTTCTTTTCTGCCCTTGTGAAGGGATTTACATCTCCAAATCATCGAAGGGTTGATGTAGGGTTGTTGAGTGCAGTTTCAAAGACCCTTGGAACTACCTTGGCTAAAATATATCTTGAGGCTCTCAGTTTCTCAGGGTATTTTACTGCTGGACTTGATACATCACTGTCAGTTAAGTGCCGATATCTTGGAAAGGTTGTTGATGACATGGCAGCCCTCACATTTGACAGCAGGAGGCGTACTTGTTATGCATCAATGGTCAATAATTTTTATGTACATGGAACCTTTAAGGAGCTGCTTACTACATTTGAAGCTACAAGTCAACTGTTATGGACACTACCTTACCCTTTTCCTTGCCCCTCAGTTGACCATGAGAAGGCAGGTGAAGGGAATAATTTGTCTCACAGCACATGGCTACTTGACACTTTACACAGCTACTGCCATGTGCTCGAGTATTTTGTTAACTCCTCCCTGCTTTTATCTTCAACATCGGGATCCCAAGTTCAACTACTTGTTCAGCCTGTTGCAGCTGGTTTGTCAATTGGGCTATTTCCTGTTCCTAAGGACCCTGAAGTCTTTGTTCGCATGCTGCAGTCTCAGGTTCTGGATGTCATGTTATCTGTCTGGAACCACCCGATGTTTCCAAGTTGCAGCACTGGCTTCATTTCTTCTATTGTGTCAGTTGTTACACACATATACTCTGGTGTTGGAGATGTCAAAAGGAATCGAAGTGGCATTGCAGGAAGTACAAACCAAAGGTTCATGCTCCCACCACCTGATGAAAATACAATTGCTATGATTGTTGAGATGGGCTTTACAAGGGCAAGAGCTGAAGAGGCATTGAGACGGGTGGAAACAAATAGTGTTGAAATGGCCATGGAGTGGCTGTTTAGTCATGCTGAGGATCCTGTGCAGGAGGATGATGAGTTAGCTCGGGCACTTGCGCTATCACTAGGAAGTTCATCTGAAGGATTGAAAATTGACGATGTGGATAATTCAATAGCTGCCGTGACAGAAGAAGGAAAAATGACGGTGCCTCCTGTTGAAGATATTCTTGCTGCATCTGTGAAGTTGTTTCAGAGTAGTGATACGATGGCATTCTCGTTGACGGATTTGCTTGTGACCCTTTGCAATCGGAACAAAGGAGAAGACCGTCTAAAGGTGGCATCTTATCTTATTGAGCAGCTAAAGCTTTGCCCATTGGATTTTTCCAAGGATTCCAGTGCACTGTGTATGATATCACATATTTTAGCATTGCTCCTTTTTGAGGATGGAACTGTTCGAGAAATTGCCGCACAGAATGGTATAGTTGCTGCTGTAACAAATGTCTTGATGAATTTCAAGGCTAGAAATGCATCAGGGAGTGAAATTCTTATCCCAAAATGCATTAGTGCTTTACTGCTCATCTTGGATAACATGTCGCAATCCAGGCCTAGAATCTCTTCTGAAACTACCGGAGGAACCCAGACAGTATCTCTGCCTGACTCATCAGTTCTGGCATCAGGTACAGAAAAAAAGGTGGCTTCAGACTTTCCTGAGAAAGAATCCGGCACAGCACTTGAGAAATTATTGGGGAAGTCAACTGGTTACCTGACTATTGAAGAGAGTCGTGAAGTACTACTTGTTGCCTGTGACTTGATGAAACAGCATGTTCCTGCTGTGATCATGCAGGCTATTCTGCAGTTATGTGCTCGCCTGACAAAAACTCACATTTTAGCATTGCAATTTCTTGAAAATGGAGGGTTAACTGCTCTATTTAGTATTCCACGAAGTTGTTTCTTCCCTGGATATGACACTGTTGCATCTGCCATCATTCGGCACCTCCTGGAAGATCCTCATACCCTACAAACTGCCATGGAATTGGAGATACGTCAAACTTTGATCGGAAATCGCCATGCTGGGCGTATTTTCCCAAGGACATTTTTGACATTTATGGCACCTGTTATTTCCAGAGATCCTGTGGTTTTTATGAAAGCTGCAGCTGCAGCTTGTCAGTTGGAATCATCAGGAGGGAGGACTTTTGTGGTATTATTGAAGGAAAAAGAGAAGGAAAGGGACAAATCAAAAGCTTCAGGTGCTGAAGAATCTGTCCGGATTTCTGAGAATAAGATGCATGATGGTTCAGGTAAATGTGCCAAAGGCCATAAAAAGATTCCGGCCAATCTTACTCAAGTAATGGATCAGCTTCTTGATATAGTTCTGAAACATCCTTTGCCAAAAAGTCCAGAAGGTTGTGTTGGTGATTTAAATTCGATGGATGTGGATGAACCTGCTACCAAGTTAAAGGGAAAATCCAAGGTTGACGAGACAAAGAAAGTGGAGTCTGAATCTGAAAGATCTGCTGGACTGGCTAAAGTGACTTTTGTTCTCAAGTTGTTGAGTGATGTTCTTCTTATGTATGTGCATGCAGTTGGGGTCATACTGAGAAGAGACTTGGAATTGTGTCATCTGCGGGGATCTAATCAAACAGATAGTTCTGGGCAAGGTGGGATAATTCATCACATCTTACACCAGTTGCTTCTAATATCTACAGATAAATCTGCAGGACCTGATGAATGGAGGGACAAATTATCTGAAAAGACTTCTTGGTTCATTGTTGTTTTGTGTGGCCGATCTGGTGAAGGGCGGAGGCGAGTGATTAATGAACTTGTGAAAGCTATGTCTTCATTCTCAAACTTGGAGAGCAATTCACATAACAACGTTTTGTTGCCTGATAAAAAAGTTTTTGCTTTTTCTGATTTGGTGTATTCAATTTTGTCTAAAAATGCACCCTCCAGCCACTTACCTGGTTCTGGATGCTCACCGGATATAGCAAAAAGCATGACAGATGGAGGAATGGCGCAGTCTCTTACTAGCATTCTTCAAGTGATTGATTTGGACCATCCTGATGCTCCTAAAATTGTCAATCTTCTATTGAAGGCTTTGGAAAGTCTGTCAAGGGCTGCCAATGCTAGTGAGCAAGTTCTTAAATCTGAGGGTCTGAACACGAAGAAAACAACTGTGTCAAATGGAAGATGTGATGAACAGACAGCTGCATCAGCTGTGGAGACCATAGAGCATAATCAGAATAGCGATGCCACACAGGAAGCCCCAGATGAGGAGGATACTGACATTCAGCAACAGCAAGGAACTACTCATGTTGAGGGTAATCATGCTGCACATCAAAATCAGCCAGCAGAGCAAGACATGAGGATAGAGTTGGAAGATACAATGCCAACCAATCCATCGGTGGAGATTGGAATGGATTTCATGCATGAAGAAATGGAAGAGGGTGGTGTGTTACACAACACTGACCAAATTGAGATGACTTTTCGTGTTGAGAACAGGGCTGGTGATGATATGGGTGATGAGGATGATGTCATGGGAGATGATGGTGACGAGGATGAGGATGAGGATGATGATGAGGGGGAGGATGAGGATATCACTGAAGATGGTGCTGGCATGAGGTCTCTTGCTGACACTGATGTGGAAGATCATGATGATACTGGCTTGGCAGATGACTATAATGATGAGATGATTGACGAAGAAGATGATTTTCATGAGAATCGTGTTATAGAGGTCAGGTGGAGGGAAGCCCTTGATGGGTTGGATCATTTGCAGGTACTTGGTCAGCCTGGAGCTTCAAGTGGTCTGATTGATGTTGCTGCTGAGCCATTTGAAAGGGTGAATGTGGATGATCTTTTTGGTCTTCGCAGGCCTTTGGGTTTTGATCGTCGACGTCAGAGTGGCAGGTCTTCCTTTGAGCGGTCTGTCACAGAAGCAAATGGATTTCAGCATCCTCTGCTGTTAAGGCCATCCCAGTCAGAAGATCTGGTTTCTATGTGGTCATCAGGTGGGCATTCATCCAGGGGTTTAGAAGCTTTGTCATATGGGAGCTTTGATGTACCTCATTTTTATATGTTTGATGCTCCTGTTCTTCCATTTGAACATGTACCTAGTAGTATATTTGGTGATCGTTTGGGTAGGGCAGCACCCCCACCTTTGTCTGATTCTTCTTTAGGAATGGACTCGTTGCGTACACAGGGGCGGAGAGGGCCTGGTGATGGAAGGTGGACTGATGATGGTCAGCCACAAGCAGGTGCCCGATCTGCTGCAATTGCACAAGCAATAGAGGAGCAGTTCATATCACAGCTGTGCAGTGTACCTACAACCAATGCTCCCATTGAGAGGCAGTTCCAGAATTCAGGAGTCCAGGAGAATCAACCATTTCATAATCCTCCATCCAATGATGGTCAAGTAGTGGTGGATGATGATAACACCAGCAGTCAACAAAATGAAGTTCAGCAAGGAAATGGCAATGAAGTTACCCGCTATCAGCCTAATCCAACAGCTGAAACCATTCCTTCCAATGAGCAGGTTGATTCTCGGTCTTCATTCAGTGATTCAGGTGAAGATTTACAGGTGGATGAACCTATGTTAGCTCAACCAATTTCTCTGAACAGTACACCAAATGGTCTTGACAACATGGAAATTGGAGATGGTGATGGCACTGCATGTGATCAAGTTGAGACAATGCCAGAGCATGTCAACTCTGCAGAACATCATGCTTCTTTGCAATGTGAAGGGGTCCCTGAAGCACATGCAAGTCTCAATGATGTGCCTGTTCAGGATGTCAGATCCTCAACAGATGATCAGTGCAATGATCCTTTGTTGGCCAATTCTGTTTCAATGATGCCTGATGTGGATCAGATGAATGCTGATGTTGAAATGACTGGTGCTGATGCTGAAGGAAATCGGCCTGGGCAATCCATGCCTGCTTCTGAACAAGGTGCTGACGAGACGTCATCCAGGCAAGAGACATTGGTTGCTCAGGATGCTACTCAGGCTAACCAAAATGGTATAGATAATGAGACTCCCACTACAAGCGCAATTGACCCAACTTTCCTGGAGGCATTACCTGAAGATTTACGATCAGAAGTTCTAGCTTCCCAGCAGGCTCAGTCTGTTCAACCTCCAACTTATGCTCCACCTTCTGTTGAAGATATTGATCCTGAATTTTTGGCTGCTCTTCCTCCAGACATCCAAGCAGAGGTTTTGGCACAACAACGAGCACAGCGGATTGCACAGCAGGCTGAAGGACAGCCTGTTGACATGGATAATGCTTCAATAATTGCTACTTTTCCTGCTGATGTGCGTGAAGAGGTTTGTTTTTTAACTTAGCCTGCAATTGCTTCTTGAGTAATGATAACCCTTTTATGATTGCTTTTGATCCAGGTGCTTTTGACTTCTTCAGAAGCAGTATTGTCAGCATTACCTTCTCCATTACTTGCCGAAGCCCAATTGCTAAGGGACCGAGCAATGAGTCACTATCAGGCTCGCAGCCTGTTTGGTAGTAGCCACAGGCTAAATAGTCGTAGAAATGGTTTGGGATTTGATAGGCAGACAGTGATGGACAGGGGTGTTGGAGTTACAATTGGACGGAGGGCTGCTTCTGCTTTTGCAGATGGCATGAAGATGAATGAAATTGAAGGCGAGCCACTTTTGGATACCAATGCATTGAAAGCTTTGATCCACCTGCTAAGGATGGCACAGGTAATTGGTGATCTCTGCATATTATGTTTCACTGGAAAGCAATCTTGCATTCTTGCTATTTGGGAGATGAACTTTTATTTTGTGCTTGTTCTTTTAAACTGGAAAAATGGCTTAGAATTATTTGATATGTAGTTTTAATTAATTCTGAATTTTAGTGTTTTGATTAATTCTAGAAGATTAATAGTCTAGTCAAAAGAATGAATGGTGACTGAATTAATCTGTTCAAGCAACTGTAGACTTCTGTTTCTGTGGTCCTCCATTAAGTAGTTCTTCATGATCAAAAACTTTACAAGGTTACATTTTATTAAAACCTTAATGTTATGATCCATTTTATTAAAACCTTCATCAATGAACATTAAACTTTAGATGGACCCTAATAGTAACTTGTATCATGCCATTTTATACAATATTTGAAGAGTTTGTGTTTCCCTTGAAAGTTGTGCAGTTTTTCCCAGTTCAGTGTGTATTTTCTTAGAAAGCTAGTGATTCAAGGCTGTTTGTGAGAAAAGATGAATCTTTGTTTCTTGCTTCCGCATATTCAATTTTGATTGATTTGGATGAATGGAAGTAGATAAGGGATTTAATTTGAGGATTAATATTTGTCTGTGCTCAGAGCTCATAATGAGTCAGGGGTTTTATTATATTGGGGTAGATGCGATACTAGATAATCTCTTTTTGGTACTGCGAGCTAGTAGGAGCTGAATTGCAAGTACTGCATGGCTTGACTGGTTCTGGCTTACTTTGTTGTTTCACGCTAAAGTTCCAGTAACATTAGGGATGTGCTTCTCTTTTCCATAGAAGCTTGCATTTATCACAATTAGTTCCTCTTTCTGACAGTCAATTATTAAAGGTTTGCTCTTAGAGCTCTTGGAGTTCATGTAAATTCAAAGAATTTATGTTTGAGAATGTCCATTGTTCGGACTGTATAATGCCAAATCTTTTATTTTAAGGTTTTTTTAAGATTTTTCTGCATAATGATCTTACAATATAGTCATGACATCTCTACTGCATCGTGATATTTTGCTAACCTGGGTTTTCTTTTTTCAATCATTATTATTTCTATGATGTTAGCCCCTTGGGAAAGGCCTTCTTCAGAGACTTCTTTTAAACCTTTGTGCACATAGTACTACAAGGACAAGTTTAGTTTGTCTCTTGCTCAATATGATTAAACCCGAGGCTGAAGGGTCAGTCAGTGGATTGGCAGCAATTAACTCCCAGAGGCTTTATGGTTGTCAGTCAAATGTTGTTTATGGTCGATCGCAGTTGATGGATGGTATTTTTTTCCCCATCTGTTGTAATCATAATTTTTCCAATTGACTTATGTTTTAAATTATCAATTCTGATTGTTTTCTTTACAGGTCTTCCTCCCTTGGTTTTGCGTCGAGTTCTGGAAATCTTGACCTATTTGGCTACAAATCATTCTTCTATTGCCAATATGTTGTTCTACTTTGATCCCTCAATTGTTCTGGAGCCTCTAAGTCCAAAATATCTGGAAACCAAGATTGATAAAGGCAAGGAGAAAATTGGAGATGGAGATAATTCGTTAAAACCTTTGGGCGATACTGATAATGTTCCTTTGATCCTTTTTCTGAAGCTGTTGAATCGACCACTTTTTCTACACAGCACTACTCATCTTGAGCAGGTATGAGCAATCTGGTTCGGAAGAGGCTTGACATCTCTTTACTTTTCTTGATCCAATTTGCATATTTAGTAGTTTGGCTCATGTTTTGTTGTAGCATGTTTTCTCTATATTGATGGTATAATCTTGATCCTTTCTTCTAATGTGTTTCTTGATTTCACGCATGAGACAAATTCGTTGTGGTGCAGGTCATGGGATTGCTTCAAGTAGTAGTTTTCACGGCAGCATCAAAATTAGACAGCCATGCCCAATCTGGACAGGCAAGGGAGACTTCTCAAAAACAAACTGCCGGTGAAGTTCCTGGTGGTGTTCAAAGCGTTGCGCCATTGGTAGCAGAATCAAGTCAAGAGGACAAGGCTGCCAGTTCTGGGTCCATTTCTAATGGAAATAGGAGCATTGATGCATGCAGTGTTTTCTTGAAGTTACCACAACCTGAGTTGAGCAATCTGTGCAGCCTTCTTGGTTGTGAAGGGTACTTTCAGGCTTTAATTCTGATATCTAACATTTTGAAAGTTCCGTGTCTTATCAGTCAACTTAACATGCTCTTTTTTTTGGTCAATCCATCATTAGCGATGTGCCATTCATTTATCTATATATCTTTTTTTCTTTTAGTTATCTCCCTTCATCTCTGTTTTTCTTTAGTTTTTTTTTCATGTGAATTTGTCAATGAATCACTAATCTGTTCCATTGACTAAATTCAGGCTGTCAGATAAAGTATATATGCTAGCTGGAGAAGTGCTTAAGAAGTTGGCCTCAATTGTTGCAACCCATCGTAAATTCTTTACTTCAGAGCTTTCAGAATTAGCTCATGGGTTGAGCAGTTCAGCTGTCAGTGAGCTTGTCACCTTGAGGAACACTCACATGCTAGGTCTAAGTGCTGGCTCCATGGCCGGGGCAGCAATCCTACGTGTGCTACAGGCACTCACCTCACTCACCTCACCCACTATTGATGAGAATATGGACCTTGAGAGTGGTGGGGAACAGGAGGAGCAAGCTACCATGTGGAACTTAAGTATTTCACTTCAGCCATTGTGGCTAGAATTGAGCGAATGTATTAGTTTGACAGAGACACAGCTCGTTCAGAGCAGTTTCAGTCCAACTGTATCAAATATAAATGTAGGGGAGCTTGTACAGGGGGGCTCTTCTTCATCCCCTCTTCCTCCTGGAACCCAGAGGCTCTTGCCTTTCATTGAAGCTTTCTTTGTTTTGTGTGAAAAGCTACAGGCAAACCAATCCATTGTGCAACAAGATCACGTGACCATAACCGCAAGAGAAGTCAAAGAATCTTCCGGGAGCTCCTCCTCGACCACTGCATGCTTCGGAGATTCTCAGAGAAAGCTTGATGGTGTTGTCACATTTTCCAGATTTGCAGAGAAGCATCGCCGGCTTTTGAATACTTTTATAAGGCAGAATCCTGGCTTGTTGGAGAAATCACTCTCTATGATGCTGAAGGCTCCCAGACTTATTGATTTTGATAACAAGAGAGCATATTTCCGCTCCAGAATAAGGCAACAGCATGAGCAACACCGTTCTGGTCCTCTGCGGATAAGTGTTCGGCGAGCATATGTTTTGGAGGATTCATACAATCAATTGAGGATGCGACCTACTCAGGATCTCAGGGGAAGATTGAATGTGCAGTTCCAAGGTGAGGAGGGTATTGATGCTGGGGGTTTGACAAGAGAATGGTATCAATTGCTGTCAAGGGTTGTATTTGACAAGGGAGCATTGCTTTTCACAACTGTCGGGAATGATGTGACTTTTCAGCCAAACCCTAATTCTGTTTATCAGACAGAACATCTGTCTTACTTCAAGTTTGTGGGCCGTGTGGTAACGCTCCAGAACTTGTTTCTTCTGAACTAGATTGTACCACTGTTGTTGAATTAGGTAGTTTTCTGATTTTATTGCTTGTGAGCTTGTAGGTTTCCAAGGCACTGTTTGATGGGCAACTTTTGGATGTTTACTTTACTCGGTCTTTCTACAAGCATATTCTTGGTGCAAAGGTGACATACCATGACATAGAGGCTGTTGATCCTGATTATTACAAGAATTTGAAGTGGATGCTGGAGGTTAGTGAATTTAATCTGTGATCCCTCTTCTGAATTCAGTTGTGCTTTTGCCCACATTTTGCTATGGAGTGAGTTTTTCCCCAGTGCATGACAGTTATTATCTTCTGCTGTATCTCATCTGTTTCAGAATGATGTGAGTGATATACCTGACTTGACATTCAGCATGGATGCTGACGAGGAGAAGCACATCCTTTATGAGAAAACTCAGGTACACTCAGCATTTTGATACCTTGTATTGTTATCAATATTCTTGTTATGGGTTTATCCTCTTCCTGGGCATGAACATGGTTCTAAGTTTTATGTGGCTCCTGAGCTTGCATTTATTCATGCTTTTTTGCTTGGAAAAAGGTTACTGATTATGAGCTTAAACCTGGAGGAAGAAACATAAGGGTTACTGAAGAAACAAAGCATGAGTATGTAGACCTTGTTGCTGATCATATATTGACAAACGCCATTCGTCCTCAGATTAATTCCTTCCTAGAAGGTTTTAATGAATTGGTGCCAAGGGAACTTATTTCCATTTTCAATGATAAAGAGCTTGAGCTACTAATCAGTGGACTTCCTGAAATTGATTGTGAGTTGGCTTTTTTGTTATCCCGTTCAATTTATGTGGTTCTTTTTTCTTTGAAATACCTGACCAGTAACACTGCTGTTGCAGTGGATGATCTGAAGGCCAACACTGAGTATACTGGCTATACTCCAGCATCTGGTGTTGTTCAATGGTTTTGGGAGGTTGTCAAAGGTTTTAACAAGGAAGATATGGCCAGGCTACTGCAGTTCGTCACTGGAACATCAAAGGTGATTTGTTGTACTGTATACGTGGATATTCTATGAATATGTTTCATATGATGTATTCTAACAGATACATAATTGGTCACTTCATTGTATATTTTGCATGATAAATGTTTTTGTTGAATTGGTGTTTAGGTTTGTGCATGGTTTTAGCAGATCAACTATCTGAAATTGGAATTTGGTAAAAACTAACTGTGGGTTTTCAGGTTCCGTTGGAGGGTTTCAAGGCATTGCAGGGTATCTCTGGTCCCCAAAAGCTTCAGATTCACAAAGCCTATGGGGCTCCTGAGCGTTTGCCTTCAGCTCACACATGGTCAGCTAGAAGCCCTGTGCTGTTATGGTTACTTAAAAGCCCAAAATTTGCTCCTGATATTGGAATTTTCTGTTGGTCCTTGTTAATTTTTTTTTTCTTTTTCCAGCTTCAATCAGCTAGACCTTCCTGAGTATACCTCCGGGGAACAGCTTCAAGAACGCTTGCTGCTTGCTATTCATGAAGCCAGTGAAGGATTTGGCTTTGGTTAAACGAGTTTAACATGTTGGCTGGGATAATCAACAATCTGTCTATAAGATATGATGTATTATCTTATATTTATTCTTGTTTACATCATCTGTAAGTTTTCCACCACCTTTTTTTTTTTGGACAAATTTTGCAGATATGCTGCTTCTGTATCCAATAACTCATCAGTTACTGTTTTTTATTCGATTAAATTTCCATGCAGCAGATTGAGGATTGACTCAAAGCGGACAAGGATTAGCATAATATAAAAGGCTGTAGGGGTGCCTCAAAATTGCATCAGCACGGTAACTGAAGCTCTGCTGTAACTGAAGCTGCGAAATACATATCTTTTTTTGGGTTACTTGCCATGTCAGGCATATGGGGATAAGCCTCTCGTTCCATTGTTTATACAAGTTTTGTTCATTACTGTTAATATTCTTCAATGTGCATTATATCTTGATGGATAGCTTATCTAGAAGTTGCATTTTTTCTTTCCTCACTGCTTTTCTCCTTGAAAGGATTCTTCAACTGGTGCCAAAACTCAATCCGAATGTTGGATACCTGATTTCTGTCAGTCGAAGATTATACAAACTACTTCTGCAATCAGGCTGGTTTTTCGGTGAATTGAATAAAAAGAAATAAAAAATTGAGGTCTTAAAAGACTGCAAACAAGAGGCTAAGAACAAAAAGATTTGACAGGTTGCGAAACTCGATCAATCTGCAGTCAAGCATCGGCCAAGGCAAGAATTCCAACGAACCAGGTCATGTTACTTCAGACTCGAACGCTCGTCAATCAATGTCAGCACTTGTACTTTCTTGCATTGTATTGAATATATATTTTTATTAATGTTTTCCTATACATTGAATTAGATTTGAGAAATATAATGGTATAATTCTATTTTGAAGGGTGGTTGATAAGCTCACAAGTCCCAAGTCCCTCTGCTTTTATAAATTCTTCTTTAATGTGGTTCCCCGTTTCTTAATTTTATTAACATGGTACTTCTACTCATCCCTCATTACAAACACTAAAACTCAATTATTATTTATGCAATTAATTTGATTTAATCAAATCAATTTTTTAAAATTACACTTCGACTTTCACTTTAATTTCTTCCAATTAAAGTCTAAATTAACTTTAAAAATTATTTTTTCTTGTAATTAAGTTCTTAGTAAAATTAAGTAAGCCTTTCAAAATTCTTATTGAATCATTACCTATTCAAATTTGTATTTCTTTACTAAAAATAAAAATATTTCACCAATGAGCTATTTTGTTAATCAGAATTGGATTGTTAATTTTGTCAATCTTGTATATAGTGGTACTTCAATTTTTTCACTTATCATTTTGGTCATTCACCATCAACTTGAACAATCTTTTAAGCTTTTTTCCTGTATATCCTCTTGTATTTTGAAATTTTTTTTCTATTCTTTTCTTTTTAGGTCAAAAGTAAGTAACAACATGACTTAAATGCTCTTCCTTAGTTTTATTGTAAACTATTATATCCTCTAAGAAAACAAGAATAAAATTTTCTAAGATAAGGTATGAGTACCTCATTTATAAGTTCTTAGAATGTGGATGGGGGTATTGGTAAGCTCAAAAGATATCATTAGAAATTTTAATGACCTTCATGTGTTCACAATCTTAGGAATATCTTTATTCTTTATTCTAATTTGATATCTTTATTCGTTATTCTAATTTGATAAAACCCAAACCTCAAGTCTAGTTTTAAAAAGAATTTTGATCCACATAGTTCATCAAAGAGCTCTTGAACCATAAGAGTGAAACTTATCTTTAATAGTTTTCTTGTTCAAGGCTCTATAATTTATGCACATTGTCCAAGACTTATCAGTCTTTCTTACTAGTAGAATTAGTGATGAAAATGGGTTTTAGTTAGGCCTAATGGTGATGAAATGGATGGTTCTTAACTAAAGTAATTCCTTGACTATCTTTTTATTTCAACCTTCTGATAGTAAGGATACATGTAAGGTCACATATTTATTAGTGAAGTTCCCTTTTATATGACAATAGGATGATCATGAGATCTTTTTATAGGTAGTCCTTTAGGTTCTTAAAAAACTTCTCCAAACTCCCTAAGTAATTTTTAAATAGATTTAGGTATTTTTTTTTCTCCATCATGATCATATGTGCTCCTTGTATCCATCAAAGCCAAATCTACCTAAATATTAATTATGATTTGGATTCTCATGGTCCTAGGATTAAGACTGCTAATTGTCATAACATGTATGACATTGAATGACAAAGCTGCCTCCTGGAAATTAGGGGTGTTTAGGTTTAATCATAAAGTTATGATTATAGGGTTCAAGAGTCGTCACCTAGTATTATGTTCACTAAAAAACCTAATGATCTGCAAGAGTCTAAGGGGACTAGTTGTGCAAAGAGAAGACACATCACTCCTAGTGCACCTTACCTATGGTAAACCGCATCATTGATTAATTATTAATCTAACGCATATTTCTATTTGTTAATCTCATTTAATATTTAAGGCAAATCTCACTTTGTGAAGAAGTCTCTACCTCATCGGGTTAAATCTTAATTGTTTTAAGACCTAAATTTTAAAATCGCATTTATTTTCTATTTTTGTATCTTTAATACTTGAGGGTATACTTTATAATATAATTTTATACCCTAGAATATTAAAGTCTACAGTTAAATCCTAACACTTCAAATAAAAAATTAATTGTTGTGGGATTTTTGGTATTTTGGTCAAACCCTAATGGATAATCATAAATTAGTTATAATATCCATTTAAAACATGATAAAAATATGATTGTCTTTTTTAGAAAAATATGCATGAAAAATCTTTAGAATTTGGTCGTATGCATAAACACAAAACATATTTTTTTAGTCTTTTGAAATGAGGGAATTTTTTAATTGTTTTTGGAATTTTTGAGGTTTCGGAGAAAAATCAAATATTTTAATACCAAGTTTGTATTTTATAGTGTAAGTCTACAACCCAATATTAAATAAAATTATTTTAAAAAAACATATTTTTTTATTTTCTAAAATAAGGGGTTTTTTTTTTGAAATTTTATCAAAATCTTTGAGAAAAATCATGTATTTTTAATATTGGATTCGTGTTTTACATTGTAAGTCTACGATCCAATATTAAATAAAATTGTTAGAAAAACAAGCAAGGAACCCATAAATAATTTTAAAATAGTCCTTGCAATTTTTTTAGAATTTTTTGGCTTTTTATTAGGCTTATTTGGCTAAACATTAAAATAAAAACAAATTAAAAACTAAGAAAATACACTAGGGTGTGTTTGAAAAACATACATTTAGCCTAGGAGTTGGGCTGGTTGAGCATTAAGGAATTATTAATGTTTATTAATTATTAAGGAATTAACAACGAGATTTATTATCGTTTTTTGCATGTCCCTAAAAATTAAGAGTAGGTGTAAATTCTTCTAATTTATGACCCACCATACGATATGTTATATAAATAGATAAATTCTCCTTTCTATTATGGATAACAATAACATGGTTGATCATTGTGAGTATAATAGTAGATGTTAGGGGCCATGTTATTATTAATATTTTTCTGTCTTTATGTTAAGTTTATTTATTTTTATTAATAAATAATTTGCTATAAAAGGTTTTTTTTTAGAACGCGTGATAGTTAATTTCTCCTGTTTTTTTAGATAAAGAAACAAATTCATTTCCTCTTCTATTTACTGCGGCCATGAAGAATCAAATTATCATTATATTTATTTCTTTTTCTACTTTTTTTTACAAGTGCAGGATAATCCCAAGGGGTTGCAGGTTTTTTTCTTCCAACTGGGACCCTCCCCTCACCACCCCTATAAGAATGGTCTATAGGGTTTATAACTACTCCTTTTATTACATGACGTTTACCTAGCCAACATTTAGATCCAAGCCCAGCCCAAACCGGGCTGGGCTGACTGAAGGCCCAAAACTTTTCTTTTTTATATATTAACGTGGGCTGGGCTGAGGGTCCAATCCCCTTGGCATCTGATGGCAAAAGCTAGCAGTTGAAAGATGTGAAATAATTCACGTCCTGCCTACAATGAACAATAGCAAGAGAGAAAAGAAGAGCATGTTACCTAGCATGAAGGGGAGTGTTGCTGCTGGGAAGAGGAGACAGTGCTGCTAGAAGAAAGCTTATTGTGCTGTTATTGTTGGTCACAGTGCAGAGGTTAAAGTTGTTGGGGGAAGCCTATGGTGCTATTGTTGTTGGTCACGGTGCAAAGGTTGGCATTGTTGGACTCATGGAATGACCAGTGTGTGTTTTTTCAGTGAGATATGGGAAACAAAAGGTGTTTTATTTAGAAGATGAGCAACGATGAAGGATGTCTTCTATTTGGAAAAAAAGTTGGTGTTGGGTTTGAGGGTAGAAGGTAAATAGCACTTTAAAGACTGGTTTTTTCTCACTTTCCACCTCCTTTTTCTGTCTCTTCCTTGCACGAAATCCACCTTTATTTATAGGGGATGACAGAAAGACATCCGGTCTTTATTGAGTATAAATCTTAGCCCTTGATTCAAATGAGAAGGATCTTAATTGTTGGCCGAAAGTCAGAATCACAATTTGTGAAACTAGGCTACAAAGGCTGATCGAGTTAGTCTTTTTGGATCACCTTTTTTATAGGTTTTTTTAATGGCAAACCAGCGGGAATCAAGCTCGGGGTGTGGTACGAGTTGAGCTTTACCATATAGTGTCTTTTTCATTCTATTCGAGGCATGAGTGGCACAATAAATGACTATGGAAAGGGGTTTTATGGACAACTTTTCAGGTTCAGAGAAAGAAGACAATGAATTTTGAAATCACTAGATTTTTTTATTTGGTCCCTAAACCCTTGGCACTTTGTAATGGAACCCCCAATCAGCTCTAATCTTTTAGATTCCTTGCAATTTCACTATTGGCTAGACCCTTCAATTTCTGCACTTTTTACAAAGTGGTCCTTGGTCTTTCGAGATTTTCAATTAATCCTTAAAGGACCTTTAAAATTTTAATTTCTTCAATTTCACCCATGTTTTCAATTAAATTGAGCCCCCGAAGTTTAGTACCTTTTTTCAGAAAGGTTTTTTGTTGTGAATTTCTTCAATTTCACCCTTAATTAACCTCATACTTTTATTTTCTTGCAATTTTATCCCTGGTTTCACCCAATTGACTTGTAAAAAATAAATTTGATCCTCTAAAATTTCAATCTTCTCAATTTGTCCCAAATTAGTCTTCCAAACTTAGTTTTTCACCAATTAAGTCCATAATAAATTTAATTTGAGCCATTAAAAATCCAATTAAGTCCTTGCACCTTATTAAATCTTTTAATTTTACCAGATTAATTTTTAAACATAATTCAACCTTTAATTGGGCCTATGATTAAATCAAATTGGCTTATTAAAAATCTAATTAATTTCTTGGACTTAATTTTTATGCATATCCGTCCAATAATCATTTAATTCAAACTTGAATATGCATTATCTTTTTAGTCTTAGGTATAATATGATACAATTGATCTTCTAATTTTATCCAAAACTCCAGCTTAGTTCCTTCATGCATTTAAAATCTTTTTCGGCCTGTTTTTTCCAAGTTGCCAATCTTTTTTTTTTTTTAATTTTTTTATATTTTCAAAAGAAAAAGGCAATTTGGGGAGAATCCAAAATTGAGTTGGGACATCAATCATGGCATGGAGTGAAATTTCTGCTTCATTTAGATCTTCTACCTCCACTAAATCAATTAGGTTCCCATATCTGAAACAACCTCTTCGCCTTCAACTATGTCATCCTCTTCCATAAAAAATAACTTTAGGCCCTGTGTAGCATCTGCCGTTGCACTTGAAGAAAAGTCCTTTTGTCTTTTATTTTCTTTGAGCTGGTTCAATGTCAACTTAGGATAAGTTTGAGAAGTATTGAGCATAATTCTCTTTGTTATTACTATATTGGGCTTATTAGAAGTCCTTGGGTAAAAAGACCACCAACTTTAAATTATGAGTCTAGTTTAAATTGAGGAAGGAGTAAAATTGATAAGGGCAAAATTAAAATAATTGTACTTTTTATAGAATTGGAATTAACAAAAACAAGGGCTAAATTGAAAGAATAAAAGATTTACAGTGACCAATTAGAGGTGGTCGGGACTCCCAATGAAAAAATCCCGAAGTTAAAAGAGTTTTTCCATGCTCTATAATCCTTCTAACCTTGAATTTATAGAATTCTAATGAGAAATTTGAAATTCAAATTATTACTAAAAAATATGATTCATGAAACTGGACTGAATTGTAGGCTGACCATTTCTACCCCATTAAACGTTGTCGTATAAGTCAAAGATGGGTTCCAGTTATTATTAAGCATGATAAGCCACCGTTTCTTGTTGTTGTGCCGCGTTACTAAAACTTTTGAAATTTTTTTATTTAAAATAAATTTTTTTATATATTTTTACATCATTTTAATATATTAATATTAAAAATTATTTTAATATATTTTTAAATAAAAAATATTTTAAACTATTATCATTATTATAATCTTAAACAGGTCGACACACAATGGTGGTTAAAGGCTTATCCACTGTTGATACGTTTGCAAGATCAATCCTGGCCATCCAAGTTTCTCTATTGATAGCTGTTCGACAAATCCTAAATCAAAAGATGAAAAAATAAAAAAGAAATTGTCACAGATTCTTGAGAATATGTTACAGATTCTTGAGAGAGGATCTCTTACATCATCCAGTTATGTTTATATATATATATATATATATATATATATATATATATATATATATATATATATATATAAAATTAATCTGTGTCTCATAACAACTAACCAAAACACAATGAAAATGTTTTTGATGACACAAATATGTTGTCTGAAGTTCGAGAAAAAGAAGAAGAAAATCACTCTTACGACATTGTGAGTGCGGAAACATCTTGATGATGTAAATAAAATAAAGACATCAAATATGATGGGACATGTGGACGAAAGTCTTTGTAATTACTTTATAACTTGTGGAAGTTTTTTCCTTGCGAAAAAAAACAAAGAATTTGAAAATTAATGGATGCCATAACACTGTTTGTAGATTAGAGGACATTCAAGAATTTATTTATAATATTAATACATGTAACTTATATGATCATGAAGTTATTTATAGCTTTTAGTTATTTCATAATTTATATATTTTTTTTATTATTAATGTGGGTGTTTGGGTCAGTTTGGATGCCTCTCAACTAATTTCACGGACCCTGAAGTTAACAACTATATAAATCACTAGTAACCCTAAAAAAACTTGAACTTCTGATCAAAAATCTGATTAGTTAAGTTATCCCTCATCATATTTATTTGTTAGTTTTATTAAACTTGGACCTTCCTATTAAAGTGTAATAATTTTCTAATTAAATTTGTTTCCTCAAAATTGAAATCTAAGACTTTGGTTCCTCAGGATGTTTTTTTTTCCTTCATATTTTTTGATTAAAAAAGATTGAAATTTTAATTTTTAATATCTAAAATTAGAACTCCAATTCATATGTCACCTCTTATGATCGAAAATATTGTTGACGAACAACACCTTGTCCCCTACCTTTAAAAAATATTTTTAGAGGTTTGCTCTCTTTGTGGTCTCAGGTTCGAGCCCTATGGTTGCTTATATGATGGCCTTCAGAGGCTTACATGGTCGTTAACTTCAGGGCCCATGAAATTAGTCAAGGTGCGCGCAAGCGGACCCAAACACTCATACTAAACTAAAAAATATATATATTTTTAGCTACGATTCCAAAGCACAGAGAAATGGGCGTGGACTTGAGAACCTAGGTGTGCCAAACATTTATTGTTAAAGCCAAGTATATGGTCCTAGGCATGTTCTTCAGACCATCCTCTCATTTTTTAGTTTTTATACTTAAAAATTAAATTATATTTAGATAAATAATTACAATGATATTTAAAAATTAATTAATTATTTCATGCCTTTTAAATAAGATTTGAGTTTTAGACTTGAGTTTTTTTTATTTTCTATAATTATATATAAATTTTCAAAAGGGAAATTTTTCCCTAGAATTTAAATCATTAAAAAATTTATGAATATTTATTTTAATTAAAATAGAAAAGAAAGATGATTTTAAAAATAATCACGTAGCCTCGTGCGGGCATTTTGACTGGTTAACAGAGAAATTAAAAGAGGTCTATATTTTGCTGTAGCATCACTGTTTTTTTTTTTATTCATAAGCAATGTAGCATTGTTTGATTTCCTTCTAGGTCCCTGGAGCTTCTTTTTTAAAAAAAAAAATCTTCAAGCTACAAATTCTTTCAATTTGGCCCTTGGAATTATTTTTGTTGTCTTATATTCTTTGTTCTCTTTAGATTTTGTGTTTAGGGTGTTGGAAATTATTTCGGGATTTCGTGTCATGTTGATTTTGCATCAAAAAGTTTATAGTTGTTGAAAAGTACAAAATTAAAAGAACATTACCCAAATTTCAAAAATTACTAGTAATTGTTAGCCTTTTCTCTATTTATATTATTCAATAAGTGTGTAAAACTATACTTTGGTCCCTCAATTTTAACATTTTATTGTATTTGATCCATCTTATTTTTTTATCTTAGTCTCAAATTTTATTTGTTTTACATTTCAATCTCTAGATGTTAAGAGAGAATAAAGAAAGTTATCGAAAATTTTGAACAGAGATAAAGCTATCGAATGGTTGGATTTTGTCCACCAAATACTTTGAATTTAGTGTTTATGAATTCTTCTTTAAGAGAGGAACCCAATTGAAGTGGTTTTCACTTTCATTGATGTCGTGAAAAGTAAATCGAGACTTTGAAAGTTTTTTTTTATTTGATTTTGTATTTTTAGATCAATTAGAATGTATTTTGCTATTACAAATGAGGATATATTAGTTTATTAGATATATTTTTTTTTTCAAGCTTTTAGATCAAGAAAATCATTGAAATCTAATTTTTCAGGGTCCAAAATTTTAAACCTTGACTTTCTAGTCATTAGAACCACCTTTAGTGATAGGAGAAGATGGCTAATGAACAACGCGATGTCTGCACATGCGGGCAACTCGTTGTTCTCTAAATTTGGAGAAAAGTTAGGGTGGACGACATTCACTCTTTAACAAAACAATAAAATAAAGAGTAAGGTATGCTGGTTTTGGCTTGTGTTTTCATGTTGGGTAGATGCGTATATTTACTCTATTTGCACTTGAACTTCAATTTTTTTTATTTTTTTTTCCTCTTTTCTTATTTTCTAATTAATTCTTTTAAAATAAAATTATTTAAATGATGTTTAAATAATTATCCAATATGTAATTATTGTTAATTAGTATTATTTTTTTCCATGGTAATATTAGCAATTGATTTCATAATAGGTATATAATATGCATAATTTTTAAAATGCATATGAAATATTTATTTCTAAAATATTTATTGTAAGTTTTTTATATACCTTTCCTCCAAATTTTGAAAAACAAATTAGGATGGATGACGGTCTCCCTTTAACAAATAAAATAAAATAAAGAGCAAGACATACGAGCTTTGACTTTCAAGTTGAATAGGTGCGCAACTAGCTTATGCTAGCTGGATCTTCAAAAACAATTTTTTGTTCATTTTTTATTATTATTTGTTAAGTTAATTGTTTTAAAATAAAGTTATTTAAATGATGTTTAAATAATTATCCAGTATATCATTATTTTGAAATAATATCAGTTTTTTTTTATGGTAATATTAGCAATTGATTTCTTGATAGGTATATACGCAGCTAATATGCATAATTTTTTAAATGCATATGAAATATTTATTTTAAAAATATTTATTGTAAGTTTTTTATATAATATTTCTCCAAATTTAGAAAAACAAATTAGGGTGGATGACGTTCACCTTTTAACAAAAAATAAAATAAAATAAAGAGCAAGGCATGTAGGCCTGACCTTCAAGTTTTTTTTTATTTAATTTTTTTTTCTTTTCTTATTTTTAATTTAATTGTTTTAAAATAAAATTATTTAAATGATGTTTAAATAATTATCCAATATGTCATTAGTTTTAAATAATATTAGTTTTTTCCATGATAATAGTAGCAATTGATTTTTTGATATGTATATATGAATCTAACATGCATAATTTTTTAAATGCATATGAAATATTTATTTACAAAATATTTATTGTAAGTTTTTTTTATATAATGTTTTTCAATATTAGTTTTTTTTTATCTTTTTAATACATTCGCGTCAAAATTATCAATTCAATATTTGTTATTTTATTTTATTAAAACTTGCTTATAAGATTTTAATAAGTTTTTGTCTGAAAAATAAAACTTTTAATAAAAAAAAAAGTATTTTGTAAAACAAATGTATCAATAAAGAAAACAAAACTTGATTAAAGAGATACTTGTTTTACAACTATTTCATATCATTATAATTTTTCTATATTAATTTTAATTGCTTATAATTTCTAGACAATAAACAGCATATCTAAAGAAAGATATATTAAAAAAAACATTAGTAAAAACCAATTATATTTACAATTACATTTTTGTCTACAAAATTTAAATTATTACATTTGTAATGAAAATCTATTTTTATTATTATATAATTAAATTTTAAAAAAATTCAAAAAACACTCCACATCATGAGATCAAATATTATCACATGCTTCTATCTTTTAACTTTTCGATTTATTTTCTCGTTAGTGTTAATAACTCTTGTTATGGTTTATTAGTTTTTTTAATTTTCATTATATTTTATTAAACACACTTATTAGCTTTCTAATTCCCAATTAAAAGTTTTCAAGGTATAAAAATTGCATTCACAGTGCTAACATTTTTTTTTACATTAAAAAAAAAACTTAAAATTCAACCCACTTTAATATTGTGACAGTGATTGTTTTTCAAAATACTTTTTATTTACATTAAAATATTTTTTTTTATTTTTTAAAAATTTATTTTTTACATCACTATATTAAAATAATTTGAAAAAATTAAAAAACTAATTTAAAATATATATTTTTAATTTTTTTTAAAAATACTTTTAAAAATAAAAAAACTAACAGAACACGAGACAAAACAGTTTAAGGGTGCCAACAAGTTAACTGTACAGATTGCCTCTATGTAGCGCACCATTTCTCCCAATGACGCTGTTTGCCAGCTCAGTACCCGTTCCGTTATCAACACTCTTGCCACGTCGTTGATGACGATAGAGTAACGGCACCATTAACATTGCCGTTATTATTACAAATAAACAGTTGATACCCTTCATGATAGAATACAGACAGGCCCATTTAAAGCCCATTTCACACTGTCTCTCTCTCCAAAAGGCACACGCTGTCTCTCTCTCTCGCTGTTAATCGATTCCCTGCTTCACCTGAAAGTCTCTCTCTAGAATTCATGTCGGTATGTAGTTTCTGTATAATAGTCTATATCCCTATATGCATACCGATTCTTGTGTGTGAGTATGTATTAAAGTTTCTATTTTTGTTCTTTTTTGTTTAATTGTACTTTTGCTGGTTTTTTTTTTTTTGATCTGTACCAGTTTTTTTTATGGTTTGGCTTTTGCTGCTGATTACAAATGTTCTTTTTTTTTTTTTTACTTCATAAATTATGTTGATTTGATTTTGGTTTCTTATTTTGTGGGTTTTTTTACCACTGTTTAGGAAATGTTATTTAATGGTTAGAGCAGTCTTTTTTTTTTTTCCCCGTTAATTTTATATTTATGAATTTAATTAATGAACTTTACATGTTATTTATGGACGAAGTAATTTCTATTTGGAAAATTATCTTTTTTTGCTTCTCTTTGATGATCCGTGTTAGTTATTAAGAGCTTGCTAGGAGCGCTCATAGATTTAGGAGCTGGAGAAGCTATTGGTATCTTACAACAAAAAAATGTTTTGCAATTCTTTCATCACGGGGTAATTTTAGACCCTTTTGTGCCTGTGAGAATCAAGAAAATGTCATTTTGTAATGAAGAGAATTAATTGCCTCACTAACATGAACAAGCATATGATTGGGAAGCTGAAGCGAGTAGATCCTTGAAAGTGAAGTTGATGAGTTGAATATGTTAGCATAGCTTAAGAAAATACACCATTTTTATCTCATACATGCTAGTCTTTGCATTATGCATTTCAGGACTTTAATGGCCTGTTTGAGCTCCATTTATTGGATCATAGATTTCTTAATCCTAGTTATATAGTGGTGTTGCCTCTGTTTATGGCTATGGGCATTAAGAATTATAAATGCTTGCTGTTAAGCTTCTACTACCCCTGCATATGTGATGGTACACTAGATCATATTCAATTCTGATTTAATGTTTGTGGTTTCCTTTGTATTAGATGGGATGTCTGCTTTAGGTTTTAATTTATTACTGTGTTTTCAGTTCTGGTTAATTATTTCTGTAGAACTAGAGCACATGGTTTGTATGATTTTTTTGGCTGTCTTTATTATTTGTTGAGCTCCTTTTTTTACTCAATTGGACCACAGTGAAAGTATGACATTGCTGTACTGAATATCTGTTCTCATAATTCTAAATCTTTGAAGTTTTTGTTGTTAAATGAAAAATCACTGCGCTCGATGTACAGCTCTTCCCAGATTTATACAGCTCCCAGAATCTTGATGGCTGCTCTCTTCATTTCTTTCTTGTCTACAGGACACAGGTCGGCCACTGCCAAAATTTGGTGAATGGGATGTCAATGATCCTGCATCAGCTGAGGGATTCACTGTAATTTTTAACAAGGCAAGGGATGAGAAGAAGACAGGTGGCCAACCGGAATCACCAGGAAAGGTTGTTGATTCTCATGTTAAGCCTGGATTAAATCCTGCCAAATCTCAGCCGGTAAGTTTTTTTTTCCCCCATCACATAATGCTTTTTTAGCAGGGAAGGCATGTGTCTTGCAAATGACACATACATGAGCCAGCCAAGATAGCATGATCTTTTCCCAGTAACGTGTAACATCTTGCTTGAATGGGCTATGTTTCTATGCTTGTGTGTATGTTAATTTTCAAGTGTGTGGGGTTTACTATTGATATCAACAACTTAAGAGACCCTGATCAATATGCAACAAAACAGAGGGAAAAAAAATTGATGTAGCCTATCATTGGATTGATTTTTGTTGAGTTTTCACCTGTGGCCAGTGATATTGTGGATATCATTTTGCATTATAAATAGAAGGATATCATTTAGCTTTTACAGAAGTTAGGGTGATTGGGGAAAGTTGCAGAATTTATGGCCTTAAAAATGCTGGGGAAAGGATCAGATAGTCTAACCATGTCATCTGAGCAAGCGATTTCTGCTCAGAGATTTTGTGAGGATAGAACACGGAACTGTCTGGTCTGGTCTTCTTTTCCACATGGATGTGGCTATCTTCTAATCAATTGTAATTCATGGCACCATTGTGAAAGTCCATTTAGATGGGTGGAAATGGACTAATAATAAATATTGTGAGACATTATTTAGTTTTGCAGTTTAAGTTCCTTCTAAACAGCACAGAAATGTCACAACAAACTCATGGCCGGCTACAATCTTTTCTATCTCATAAATTCATGGGTGTTATGTTTTCCATTTTAACATGGATAATTTACTGATTTTCAGAAAAAATGGTTTTGCTGCATCCAAAGTCCGCATGTGGAGTCTTGACGATGTCATTCCAACATAAGGGCTTCAACCGAAGTGTATGTTTATCTATGTCCCCACAATATATTTACTAAAGATGATAGGAGCTGTAGGATTGTTACTGCTGGATTTTTATTTTTTTTTGTGATGTAAAACTGAGTTATGGTGGGGGCGAATGAACAAATACACAATAATTGTATCTATCATGCAACTGATATGTTTTCTTCTCCTTGCTTTCAATCAATTTGGTGAGTAAAGAAAAGCCACCAAGGTTGTGATTGATTAGTGTTACATGGGGAAGAGACAAAAAGCAAACATGTTTGGTTAAAGAATGTTTTCAAGATAGTTTTGGAATGAATTGCTGAACTTTCAATACAAAAAGACATGCACTTTCTGTCTCTTAATAATAACTAAATACTTTTCAAGAAAACTGAATCATTTTAGATATTGTTAGCTTGGCTCTAAATTATTAGGAAATTCTTCAACGGTTTCTTGTTCTTAAACACGGGACAACTTTGGTCATTCCTCATTTCCAAAAGGAGTCCACTCAAATGATGGCATTAGGGTTATATCTGCAGTACTGGTTAACTGGCCCCACAGGCAATTGTGGGGTTGCTTTTTATAAAAGGCAGTCTCATTTCCAAATGGCTGCAACTGGAGGCGGCCGATGGTGTAAATGCAAGAAAAGTTTAAGGCCCAAGTGAAAGCACATGGCACCAGCATATTTTCTGATCTCTAAAGAGAAGGTCGAGTTTGAATCCCAGACAATTTGAAGAGAATAAGGAAAGAAAGCACCTGCAGACCTTGCTCAAGGCCAAAGATTGCCTGAAAAACAGCAAAAACCATCCAAAAGATATACATGTATAATTCCATTATCAAAAGAATTTCAAAGAGGTCGTTCCCCAACAGATGCTCTTTTCCCACTAAACCAATAAAATAGTAAAGGGAAGTTTAAAATCCTGCTCAACTTGCATTTTCCTACAACTACTCTGCAGCATGCCCAATCTAAACTCTGGGCATTCGCTCGAACAGGCTGCGCAGCAGGTAAACTTGACGAACACTAGCAACGACAAGTGCTGTGGATTCGAAGGCTGCCTTTTGAATTGCCCCTCGGCTCGTTGCATCATTTACTGCATCAACAACCATTGAAATTTGTTAGACAAAAAAAAAAAAAAAAAAAAACAATACATACGAAGAAATTATAGTTATTTAACAACTTTTAACAATTTAAATGGTGGTTGAGCAAATCATTTACATGGTGTCTTCGCTCTTGATAGAGTCCTTTACTGCTATTTTGAACCCGCAGTTTCTCCTGATACTAGGTGTGTTTATTTTCGGTTCGATTCGGTTTTTATCAAAAAAATAACCAAACTGATTTTTTTTTTAAAAAAAAAAACCGAAACCGGGTCAAACCGACCGGTTTCAATTCGGTTCGGTTTTTTAGGGCAAAAACCGGTTGAAACCGGTTTGGCTCGGTTTTGGCTCGGTTTTCCGGTTTGGCTCGGTTTTTTTCCTGTTTTGGCCGTTTCGGTTCGGTTCGGTTTTTTTGGTTTTTTGCTTATAAAACCGAAACTGAACCGAACCGACCGGTTTTTTTAAAATTTTAATCGGTTTTTTTTTTCGGTTCTGTTTTTTCGATTATTTTTTTTCTAGTTTTCTCGGTTTAATCAGTTTTTCAGTTTTTTTGTTCACCCCTACATGATACCATATAAATACAAACATCATCATAACATGAACACTATTGGAAACTTATTCCAAAAGTTTTCCTTTCGTCCAACTTTTTAAAAGTTCCTTTTTATATATATATATATATATATATATATATATATATATATATATATATATATATATATATGTTTCATCCATTTTAACTTATTTAAACAAGAAATCAAATAGAATTGACTCTTTCTCCTTTGCTAAAATTTTGGCCAAACATGGTCTTTATGGCACTATATTTTGGTATTCAAAATTTTCCAACAAATTTTCATTTCCCTCACCCCTTAGGTATTCTTATTAATAAATTCAAGCATAAAGTTTCTACCAAATTAAATAACTCAATTCGTATTTTTTCAAAATGTCCTAGGTTGGGTCTTTCATAAAGAAAATATGAATTTTACTTTCACTTTTTCATGCAATTCGATTCTTATTCATACTTCACTTATTTTATTTAACACAATTTGATACAATTTCGGTGTCAATTAAATCAACGATCTTAATCCCCTCTTTATTTGGCAAATGGACGAATTATGCTTTTAACAAGGATAATGTGGATCAACCCAAAAACACCATTAAAGACGTATTGCATGTTCCAGTTGGACCAATTACAAGGTCCAAAGCAAAGGTATTGAATGAAACATTAAATGAGTTTTTTTTATAGGTTTCGACTAAGGCTAATATAGGAGATCTATTGGAGTATTAAGAGGAGGCTTTAGTCCATTTAATTTAAGTGCAAGAGGGGTCCAATTTAACCTTATTTGGGCCTTAAAATTTCAATAACTTTCTTAAGTTTCAGCCAGCCTTGTCTTTTATAATTCCATATTAATTGTAGAGTGTCTATGGTTTGTGGTAAAATGAATTATTTCTTTTATTTATTAGGATTTTATATTTATTGGTTTCCATGTTAGATTAGAAAAGTATGCAACAAAGGAAACAAAGGAGTTCATGCTTGAAAAGGAAAGAAAGTGGCAATAACTTCTCCTCCAAAATAAGAAAGTAAAAGGTGACAAGTTTTCCTTCTTTTCAAGGAAAATAGTGGCAGCAACAAGGTTCTATATAAAGTCTTGTTTCATATTTATTTTGTTTTCTTTTCTTCTTATTCTCTCACAACATCAAAGATAATTTATTCTCATGAGTTTTATTTTTGTTATAACTTCTATTTAGGCTATCTAATGGGATCAACAACCTTGTCATTGTTTATAAATAGCTTAGTTTATATTGGTCTTAGGCTTGATTAATTAGCTATGGCCCAAGACTTGTTTGAGCTTAATTAATAATTAGTTCTCAGCTATAGCTCTATTTGGGTCCATACATTTGGGTTTATTAGTATAGATCTAAATTAGTTTTGTAAGTAGGTCAATTTAGCCCACACAAGTATATCCATTAGAGTTTTTATTTTTAAGAGTTTAAATACTATTTGTAAGAACAAAAAATTCAGACATGATAATACTGTTGCAGCCAAATTTATTCAGCTTGTGTGAGAGAGATTCTTGCATTCTTTGGTTCTTTAACGAGCTAAATTGACTTATCGAAGATTAACTGGTTTTGTGGCATCTTCCTTATACTTCTCGTTCGTGAATTGGTATTCATAGGGTGAGGGTTATTATTTCAATAGTGTTGGTTTCATGATAAATGTTTTCATTGTGTCATGTGTCATGCTCCTATCAAACTTGGTTTGACTTTTTAAGATTCGTTGTCAATCTTGTTGTGAGTTGTGTGACCACATGATCACATGCAAACCTCGCGATCTAAGTTTATAGATTGCTCTCTTATACCTAGGTATTGAAAACCTGTATATAATCTGTTTGCGACAGAATTTAACTAAGAATTGAAACCCCAATAAAACAATATCAAAAAGAGCCCAAATTTAATATATAGTGCGACTTCACCCCAAATAACTAATATATCGACTTTGAAGTGATTTCAAGATGGCTTGATTTAGTTTCTCTAATGTTTATGTTTTCACGATAAAATTAAAACTAGCTTGAATAACATCTATTCTTCCTTCTTCTTTTTTTACTTTTTATGTTACTAATATATTTAGAGATAGTAACAAAATGAAACAATAATTTATTTTTTCCAGTACTAAGATTCTAAAAACATAACTAAACTTATGAAACAGAAAGAAAACAAAGTTTTCAAAAAGATATAACTTGATTTTAGAGTCTAGTTCTGATACCAACTAATGTGAACCTCGTGATCATATGGTCACGCAACCCCAACTAGATTGATAATAAATTTTGAAAAGCCAAAACAAGTCTAATAAGAGTGTGATACAATAAAAACATTTCCTAATGCATTAGCACTATTAGAATAAGAACCTCCACCCTGCAAATATCAATTTTTGAATGAGAAGTATAAGAAAAATGTCATGAAACCAATTAATTTTTGATAAGTCAATTTAATTCGTTAGAGAACCAAAGAATGTGAGAATCTCTCTCACACAAGCTGAATAAATCTGGCAGCAATAGCATTATCATGTCTAAATATTTTTTTTCCTTATAAAGAATATTTATACTTTTGAAAATAAAACTCTAATGGATGTACCCTTGTGGGCTAAATTGATCCACTTACAAAACTGACCTAAAACCTATATTAATAAACCTAAATGTATGGACCCAAACAAGCTTTGGGCTATATCTGAGAACTAATTATTAATTAAGCCTAATCAAGCCTTTGATCTTAGCTAATTAATTAAACTCAAGTCCAATACAAACTAAGGCCATTAGAAACAATGATAAAGATGTTGCCCCCATTAGATAGCCTAAATATAAGTTATAACATAAATAAAACCCATAAGAATAACTTATCTTTGCTGCCATGAGAGAAGAAGAAGAAAAGAAAACAAAATAAATATGAAACAAGATTTTATATAGAATCTTGCTGCTCACACTATTTTCCTTGAAAACAAGGAAAACTTGTTACCTCTTACTTCCTTATTTTGGGGGAGAAGTTGCTGCCACTTTGTTTCCTCTTCAAGTATAGATTGTTGCATACTTTCCTAATCTGACATGGAAACTAATTTAAATATAAAACTCTAATACATAAAGAAAATAATTAATATTTCCACAAACTATAAGGACTTCAAAGTTAATATGGAATCCATAAAACATATGGAATCATAAAAGACAAGGCTTGCCAAAACTTGGGAAAAATTGGCAGCCTTTTTACCGAAATTTTAGAGCCCAAATAAGGTTGGATTGGACCCCTCTTGCATTTGAATTAAATGGACTAATATCTCATCTTTATGCTTTAATAGATCTCCTATATTATCCTTGGCTAAAACTTGTAAAACAAGGTTATTCAATGCTTCCTTCAATACTTTTGCTTTGGACCTTATAATTGCCTTAGTTGGAACATATAACAGATCGTTGATGGTGTTTGTGGGCTGATTTGCATCATAAGAAGTATGAATTTTCCTAAATTTTCTACAGTATACATTTCTCACTCATTTTCTATATAATGAACATAATTCTAACCAAAATGCATGATAATTTCATCAAATAAATGCAAAACCCCATGCTTACACCCTAGGTCAAAACATTCTAATAGTGAAGGGGTATGCTTTTTTTTCTTGGATTTTAGAAATAATTCACTACCCATTCATTAAATTCTTCCTTTAACACTATTTATCATGAATTATAAATCTATTGATCCAACAAGTCCAATTTCTCTTTCATCTAGTTTGACCAAAACCCTCATTACACAAGAACACCCATTTTATTTTCAATTTTTCTTCCAATTATCACTTAACCCATTCATTATTGCCTAGGAACATCATCTGAACATAAAAACAATAATCTACATAGATAACATGCACAATTCAAATTTTCATAATGATATTAAAATGACCCACTTCTCAAATCATACCAAAACTTTAAATCAATCAAGGTAAAAGTGTTTCTTATCTCTGAATAACACTAAAACAAGGATGATTTAACAAGGATTCCCTTTATTCTTCCTCATTCTCGCTACTTTTTTCAAGCTTTAAACCTTAGTTTTGTAGTTTTTTAATCCTTGCTAAAAGCTTGAAATCTCTTTTTAAATCCTTAAAAGCTTCTCTAAATACTTAAAACTTCCTCTCTTTAAGTGTTTTAATTTAAGAAAATAAAAAAGAAATCAATAAATTATTGCCCCCTTCTTCTCAATTGTTCGAAAGCTTTTGGCTTTCTTGAGAAGCCAAGAAAGCTATTTATATGCCCCTATAATTTATATTTACAATACTTCCATTATACTTCAATTCAAGTAATTTTTTGTTTGCCCAGGTATCTCATCTCGGTCTATTTTTACAACTTACCTTACATTGAAGTTTTAATCCATAAAAAATCATTCCAGCTATATATATATATAAAAAAAATTATAAACACGTCAATGTCAATTCGATAAAATTAATTGAGAATTTTGAAATGGGTGTTAATAATAGAAACATGTCGACAATATATTTTTGAGTTTTAATTGTTTTTCAAAAAGATATTGAAAATCATGAAAATGGTGCGAATGCGTTAAAAATAATTTTTGTAATTTTAATTTTAAAACAAATTAAAAATCATAAAATGGACATGCAAAAGGCTGAAAACACTTTTTTTTTAATTTTTTAGAAAATATTTAGAAAATAGAGGGTTAAAACCAGTTTACAACAATATATTTGGTTAATCTTATATTAAAAATTATGTCTTTCATCTCAAATCAACCTTATGTCCATTTCCCATTTTTCATTATTAACTTATAATAACAAGCACAATAACACGTAAAACAATACCCTTGCATTTGAACATCTTTGCTAGGATTGAAATAAAGGTTTGTTAGAATCAGTTTTATTATATTTTAATTTAATCCTAAGCTTTTATAATTTTTAAGAAAATTATACGAAGAACTGAGGCATGTTTACTAATATATATATATATATATATATATATATATATATATAAGGCTAAGTGGAAAAGGTCCTCAACTTAAGTAGAAAAACAAATATCCTTCTTAGCTAAAAATTTCTATGATTTTTATTCTAAATAATATGATCTTTTTTTCTCTTTTTTTGTAATATGCTTCTCTATTAGAATTGTTTTGAGAAATTGAAGAAAAAACTCATGGAAGTCCTACCAATTCTTCTTCTTTTCTTACCAACTTAGAAAAAAAAATGTTTATTAATAGAGAAAAAAGGTGGAGTTGAGATGATTTTTATGGGTTTTCTTATTCAATTTCTCAATAGATACCTAATGAGGGGAAAATTGAAGAAATAATTATGTTTAGGGTGAAAAATCAGCGAGTGTTAGTTCAGGGGGTATTGTTTTTCGTGCTTAAGTTCAAGGGTGGTTTTTACAATTTGGGTAAAAATAAAAAATCAGCGCAAGCTAAAAACAGTGCCTACTAGTTTTTAATTTTACCTGCAGTTTAGATTTTTTTATATATATAATCTTATAAAAAAAAAAAGTAAAAAAAAATAGGAAGTTAAAAGTTTGATGTATAACATATGAAGAATTTTTAAAATATTAAGATAATACTATATTAGATGATATGTTTTTTTTTAAATACCAAGACGTTATATTTAACCTGTAAAATTCTCGATATAAAACATAGACATTAACTTGTGACAACACTATGAAATCTAAGTCAAAACAAAATAGAAACCTCAATTAAAATTAATCAAATATTAAAGGCTTCAAATGAAAAAAATATTCAATAAATAAATATAAAAAAATTACTTGAATAAATCTAAAATGATGTCTCGTATTATAAAATATGTCAAATCAATGTTTTAAAAAAATAAAGAAAAATTTGAGATTAGAGTATTTGATTTGACTTCATCCATTAAGTCAGGTTAATATATAATTAAAAATAATAATAAAAAGATTCGAAATAACCCACTTAAATCATTCCCTCCGGTGAATCATTTAAATATATTTTCCTCTCATGTTTTATCTCATGCAGCTTACGTGTTTTCTTTAAGTTAAGTTTTGTTCAACCTGCTGCTGCCTGTTGCTCGTATGTGTACATTTTGGATTATCTGTCTTCTTCTTTTAATTGATCTCAAGTTCCATAGCCAATATTTGACCTCAAGCTGCAGTTCTAGATAAAATAATAATAATAATAATAATAATAATAATAGAAAAACTTTCAAGATGAACTATTGTACTTGTATTGTGAAAGATGCTCACTTGTTCTTGTCAATCAGGCATTAGAGGTTCCAGTTCCTTTTTCTAATGCTCTTGCTTTTGCTCCTGTTCAAATGGGTTTTTGTTTCAAGAATCAACTCCACAATTCAAATTGTGGAACATCAAGAAGCTTTGGGGAAGGTAAATACCAATCTGGAAAGTGTCTGTCTTTTCCTTGCTTTCTCTATTCCTCGCTCAAAGTGCATGTTTGTTTAAATCATCGCACAAAAAATACTACATAATCTTCTGCATTTAAGGAAGGATATTCTCTATTCTGGAATGATTTGGACTTCATTCATGTGATATGTAAGTTATTTTGCTACACTACAGTACTGTAATTTATGCAAGAACACAAAAACACTGATGCATGTATTTAAACACTAATTCCCAGAGACAGGGTTGTTCTGGTTCACGCTGACAGTGAATCCTGGCAGTGCTTATAATGAACCAAAACTTGTAATGTAATTGTCAGCTTTTCTACACCCAGATATGCACCAGGCAAATCTATTGGTGCTTTATTTTTCAATAGTAGAGTAGGTATGTCAATAAATAAATCCTTGTTACAGAGATGCTGAGCTATTTTAATTTATTGTATAATGCCATATGTTTATACAGCATCACTAGCTTTAGTTCATTAGGTCATTTATTTTAGTTTGATTCCTTCATATCTTCAAGTGGTTTGTTCCAAAGATTCTCTGGCGAAGCAGTTAACCTACTCTATTGCTTGGGTCAAGATCAGAGGTAGATAGACAGATCATTACAGCGTGAGGTTTTAGGGAGGACTGGGCTGGTGGGCTCATATCATGGTTCGTTGGCCCAAATCTACTAACCTCGCTTAAGGAAGCCCAGGCCCAACCACATGTCATCCACTACAGGACTTTCAAGTTCCTTCATTGAAGGTCAGGCCACTTGTCATCTTATCATTGGACATAGTATTTGTCATCTCATCATTGAAGGTCAGGACATATCACCATATTTAATATTTAAATATTTGTTTTATTTTTTTTCCTTGTCGTAGTAGGTATGGTGATCATGCATCAATTACACGACACTAAGTATGATATTTTTCAACGAAAATCAAAGTGAAAGGAAGAAATAGAGCTCAATTATTTCCACGAGCAGGCAGCCAAAGTACGCATTAAGCCTTCTTCAAGTATGAACATATGACCATCCCTTGTCTGCGCCAAATATACCTCCCTCGTCATGATGAAGTACCTTTCATACTTGTGTTGGGTGATTTCCATAATTATTTTAATGATAAATTGACGATAATGCGAGGAAGTTTTTAATGGCAATTAATAATTTGAATATTTTAGATGAATTGTAAATTCTCCAATTTGGAGTTTGGACCGACCAAAGCATGGAATGGGAACGTGGTTTAAGTCCAAAGATAGAGAAAACACAGAAGTGTTGCCTTTTCTTAATTTTCTTTCTTTTTTAATTAACCTAAAATAAATACTTTCTATATATATAATCCTTGATGAGCACCTAAAACCAACAAGAATCAATCTCTCCCTCTCTTTAAAAAACCTTAATTGTTACATAGAAAGCCTTGGATAGAGAAGAGCAAAAGTCTAAAATTGACATTAATGAAAGAAGATCGCATTTCACTACTTTTATTGATTGTTTTGTTTAATATGTTTTTATTTATTAATTATAATTTCCATACCCAATAGATTTTGAAAATAACTATATATATATATATTTTCAATTATTTATTAAAACATTATCTTATTTTTATATAATGTTTTGTTTGTTGTTTCGATTCTCAAAATAATTATTGTTTAAGAAATTTGTAATTAATCAAATGACTAAAAGATAAGATTAAAAAATCATTAAAGAGATAACTTACAGAGGTCATCTTTTGCATTTCACACGCTTTCATAGGTGCTAGGACCACATCCTAGTACATGCACAAACCTGACCATTCTCTTTTTTAATAGTATTTTTTATTTAAAAATATATTAATATAATTTTTTTATTATTTTAAAATTATTTTTAATATCAATATATTTCAATGTTATTTGTATTCGAAAATGTGATAATAGTCATAGTTTTTAAACCTGGCCCGGTGGTTGGCCTGGTCCAAGGCCCGAGTTCTTGGTTTTAACAGGGTCACCAGGTCGGCCGGGTCAATCCCTATTTTAAAAAAAATTCAAAACGGAGTCGTTTTAGGAAAAAAAACAACAAAAGTCAACAGGTTGCAACCAGGTTTTTGACCGAGTTTTGCTGGGTCACCAAGTCACACCGGGTCATATCCTATTTTTTCATCAACCCGAACCGGTTCCAGCCATAGGTCCTTGGTAGACTCGCTGGGCCTGGCCGAGTTTCAAAACTATGATAATAATTTTTTTTCAAAGTGTTTTTCACCCGAAAATATATTAATATAATATTTTTTATTTTTTTAAAATTATTTTTAATATCATTACATTAAAATTCTCTAAACAAATATATATATATATATATATATATAAAATTAATTAATTAATTTTTAAATGGAATTTTAACTAACGCAATAACAAAGAAGAGGAATTTAATAGTTGGATTCAAGCCTACTTACCTGACCTTACCTTACCTTACCTTAAGTTAAACCACCGAAGAAAAAACATAACTTGTCATCATAACGAAGATAAAAAAATGTCCACATGGTAGTGTCATTGCTTAACGAACACAAGACAAGACAAGACAGCCGAGCCAAAGTAATACAGCTGGCAATCCAACGTTCGAAATGGCACCCAATTTAGTCATTCACTATAAGATCGTTGGTCTGTATCTCTGTAAGGTGAAAGACGAGAGAAAATAATAATAATAAATAAAAAGAAATCCCATCCGCAGTACAAAAAGATCCGTTATGTCCAACGCAATGAAATGATGCGTTTCAGTCAGAAAAGGAGGCCACCATACTGCTACCACGCCTCAGATGATAAGGTGGTGTGTTTTGGTACAGCATCGGATATTATTTTTTAAATTATTTTTTATTTAAAAATATTTCAACATCTGCCCATTAAAAATATCTAAAATATAATTTTAAAAAACAAAATTTATTACGAGAACTGTGTAAACAGAGACGCCAAAAGTCCTCCTGCTATATCATCTCATTAAATGATATTAGACACGTGTACGGCCGTGTGGCTTTGAGTTTGAGCCAAGATATCATATCCAACCCAACGCCAACCACACCAGAAAGTGTCAAGGGTGGGTGGTTTCCGTTGGCTCCGCGTTGCCGTATTTACCTATCGGGTTGTGTATTTTTCTGCAAAACCAACGTGGGCTCCACCACAATTACCACTCTCCAACCCCACCTGCCCATGACGAACCCCACCCAATACAGCACTTCTTCAGCCTATAAAAATGAATCCCAGCACAAAAGAACCAACCAAATCCCATCCCTAGCTAGCCCTGCACTTTCTCTGAGAACTACCAGAGCATGACATTCCTTAGTACTTTCACCTTCTCCTTTCTATTACTCTCCTTCTCTCCTTCATTTTCCTTTTTCTATGCCTTTGCCGCTGGTACGTATACCTTTCTTCAAGTTTAGTTTCTTGCAGTACGTAATTGTTTTGTTCCCATATATCTTGTATATATAATAATGTTATTAATTTGCAGGTACGATAGGAGTGAACTATGGCCGAGTAGCCAACAACTTGCCAGCACCAGCAGAAGTGGTGAGCCTTCTGAAATCACACGGAATCAACAGGGTCAAGCTCTACGACACAGACTCAGGCGTTTTGACAGCACTCGCCGGCTCGTCCATTAACGTTGTTGTGGCGCTCCCCAACGAGCTCCTCTCCTCTGTTGCTGCAGACCAGTCATTTGCTGACTCCTGGGTCAAGGGCAACATCTCTCAGCATTTCCCCCAAACAAAGATTGAAGCCATTGCTGTTGGCAATGAAGTATTTGTTGACCCAAAAAACACAACACCTTTCCTTGTACCAGCCATGAAGAATGTTCACAATTCTCTTGTCAAGTTCAATCTTTCTTCTATTAAAATCTCATCTCCTATCGCTCTCAGTGCACTTCAAAGCTCCTACCCGTCTTCAGCCGGATCCTTCAAAACCGAATTGATTGGACCCGTTATTAAACCAATGTTGGATTTTCTACGTCAAACCGGGTCATATCTTATGATTAACGCATACCCTTTCTTCGCATACGCTGCAAACTCTGACGTAATCTCGTTGGATTATGCTTTGCTTAAAGAGAACCAGGGTGTGGTGGATTCGGGTAACGGGTTAAAATACTATAGCCTCTTGGAGGCCCAGCTCGACGCCGTTCATTCAGCCATGTCAGCTATTCAATACAACGACGTAAAGATGGTGGTGACAGAAACTGGTTGGCCTTCCTTGGGGGACGAGGATGAGATTGGTGCTGGTGAAGCAAATGCGGCTTCGTATAACGGAAATTTAGTGAAGAGAGTTCTGACAGGAAATGGGACCCCCCTGAGACCGCAGGAACCACTGAACGTTTACTTGTTTGCATTGTTTAATGAGAACGAGAAACCGGGTCCCACATCCGAAAGGAACTATGGTTTGTTTTATCCAAATGAGAAGAGAGTGTACGACGTCCCGTTTACGCTCGAGCAGTTAGGGAATGGCCAGTCAATGCCGGTCAACAAGAGCACCAGTCCGGCGCCGTCCGTACAGAGTGGCGGTGATGTATCGACGACATCATCAGTGGGTCAAACTTGGTGCGTGGCCAATGGGAATGCGGGAGCTGAGAAACTCCAAGCTGGGCTCGATTATGCTTGTGGCGAGGGAGGGGCTGATTGCCGTCCGATTCAGGCCGGTTCCACGTGCTACAATCCAAACACGGTGGAGGCGCACGCATCGTATGCCTTCAACAGTTATTATCAAAAGAAAGCTCGTGGTGCCGGCACTTGTGATTTTGGTGGCGCGGCTTATGTGGTTACGCAACAACCTAGTAAGTATCTAACCAATGATCTTTTCACTACTTTCACCAGTTAACCTGTGATTTATGAAATATGATTCCGCCATTAAAAGAGTCAGTTCATGTTTCTTGGATTTGAATCTGATTTCCTTCCTACAACACCGACCGCTTGGAAGAAAAAAACCCAACAAATTATCATACACTTAGGGTATTGGAATTTGTACATGAAATGCAGCGAATCCAATAATTTTAAACCAATTACAGATTGAGGGCAAATATTTGTTAACAATTTATGCGTTACCCTGTAGTTTGAAAAATAGACAGACATTACTTTTGACAGTAAGCTGACATGATGAACCGTAGAGACATTAGCTTATTTATAACTGGAGTCATAAGTGTGACGTCGTTATGTGGACAGATAGAGTAGACGTTGAAGAATAAGACATTCTGTCTCCATTAAAAAAAAAATAGTATGAAAATTAGCAAGTAGGAGATAATAATTGACCACGTTCTGTGGACAGATAGAGTAGACGTTGAAGAATAAGACGGTCTTCATTAAAAAAAAAAAAAGAGTGTGAAAATTAGCAAGGAAGAGATAATAATTGATGTTGAGATTTTCAACATTACGTGCTTGTTTTATCCTAATTGATGTGTGTAATTGCAGCCATGTTCAAGTAATTTATGTTCAACTCATCACCTGACACTATGAAATACTCTGTGTTGCAGGATTTGGAAATTGCAAGTTCCCCACTGGATACTGAACATGCCATGATGATGGCTAATTTTGGAAGGAGATTTGCTCTAGGGATTGGTTTTAATTCTTTCGTCGTCCTAGACATGTTATAGCAAATTTTCTTGCTCCATACAGTTCAAGTGGAGTTGTTGCTCTTCTCTTTATAATTTATTATACAAACAGACACCGATTTCTTTTATTGTTACGAGTATATAGTATATCTTATCATCTATTCTACGCACGTATAAGAAATTTGTTCAAGAATTCTTTTGCATAATTCACTCTGTAACGTCTAATTTTCATATGGGTTTCCTTTTTTCAAGCTCTGGAACAACTTTGACAATTTACCTGAAGACTTGTGCTACGCATAAGATTTTCGTATATGAAATTTGTTCAAGAATTCTTTGCATAACTCACTCTGTAACGTCTAATTTTCATGTGGGTTCCCTTTTCAAGCTCTGGAACAACTTTGACAATTTACCTGAAGACTTTGCTACGCATAAGATTTTCGTGTAAGAAATTTGTTCAAGAATTCTTTTGCATAATTCACTCTGTAACGTCTAATTTAATTTCATATGGGTTTCGTTTTCAAGCTCTGGAACAATTTTGACAATTTACCTGAAGACTTGTTGAATTGAGAGAGAAGAGAGATGGATAAGATCGTTGCCCATAGTATAGCAGCACCGTGTACGCTCTTTGTAACTTGTTTAATAAGATGATTAACAGTCGTGCAGGAATTCTTACGAGGTTGAATGTGTTGGCCTATATTTTTTTTATCTTTTAGTAAAACATGTAATTTTAGAATTTTTTCTTGCACAAGAAAATGAAGCTGGCCGTAAATTACAGAGGTTTAAAGAATAATATACTTTGATAAAAAAAAAAAAAAGAAGCTATGTTTATACATAATTTGTAAAACAGATTTCTTGAGAGATCGATCAAATTGATAAATTAGCATTACCATTATTTGAATTTTATCTATGTTAGTGGTTGAAGAATGATGTAGTATCATTTTATTTTGCATTTTCTCAATTATACTTGTTTATATTACCAATTCATTTATATGTAATCTATAAAATAGATTTGATAAAATCATGTTATATCTAAACATTTCTTGAGAAATCATTAGTATTATTTGAACTTGATCACATGCCACAAAGAGCAGTTAAAGGCCAAGTTTTGGCTATTTTTTTTTTTTGTTGACCATCCCTATCTTGATACCGACCCTAAATCAAAACAAGATATAAATGTTGTTATTGCAAAGTCTATTCTATGTCAAATAAGGTTTGATGAGTGAAAAACCAGAATAAAGTTGTAGGAAAGGTAATAATTTCTCCACTAGATCATAAAATCAAAACAAGATATAAATGTTGTTGTTGCAAAGTCTGTTCTATGTCAAATAAGGTTTGATGAGTAAAAAACCAGAATAAAGTGTTGTTGTTGCAAAGTCTGTTCTATGTCAAATAAGATTTGATGAGTAAAAAACCAGAATAAAGTTGTAGGAATGGTAATAATTTCTCCACTAGATCATAAAGTGATCTTTATCATTTTAACTTGATTTTTCATGCTCTACTAATCAAGTTGAATATGAGGCCTTAATTATAGGTCTGAAAGTTTAGTAAACTATGGTAACAAGGGATTTATTGCTCATTATAGACCAATTAGCTGGTGAATATAAGTGTGAACATTCCACTCTAACGCTGTACTATGCGATAGCTAAAAATATTATCGATAATTTGTTTTTTATTTAATCTGTCTTTTAGTGATGGAAAATAATATTGAAGCCAATGACTTAGCTTGTCATGGATCATGATATAAAATTATCATCTATCATTATAGCATCATCCCTTTAAGGATTATTATATACAATAGACTCTATAATTGAAAACACACAAATAATGATGATAAAACTATTGATGAAATTTTCTATTAAATGCAATATAGGGTCTTAATAAAAACAAATATTCTTAATCCCAATTAGATTTTTTTAGGATTGAATTTGCAACGAGACTACAACCACCTCCAATCAAACAAATAGAGACTTCAAGGCCCATACCTTCAGTAAAGGTAACCTATTGTAAAAGCATCACCATGTAAAGAAAATACAAGAGTTCTAAGAAATGATAAGTTTGTAGAAACCGAAGTGTAGTGGAAATAAATAAAATAATTTTAAAAAATAAGAAAACAATAAATCTCTTTATGAAAAAAAAGATAAATAAATTGTTGAAATTGAATATATGATGCAGGCCATCATTTATGATGGTATCTGGTCCTATTTATATTGTACAGAGTTTAAATCTCATTTACATAGGTAATTCTAATCCTATATAAATATTCTTACTTGATAAAGAGACTAATAGAAGCCAAACTTCTCTTATATTAATACACACATGAATCCTAGTCTAATCTCTAACTTCTAATTAGTTTATACAGTTGAGGATTCTTATTCTGAATTGTTATAACTTATTTTTAGATTATTCTCCAAATTCATTTTTTTCCAAAATAAAAATAAAATAATAACCACAAAAAAACTAGTATTTTAGCAAAAGCAAACTGAGAGAAATTCAAATATAGAAACATTAAGCTGTAATTTTTTATGGAATCAGAAGCCTTATTGTACCTCATTTTATCTAAAACTAAAGAGACAACGCAAACTCAAGGTCAAGTTACATGATTATTGGACGAATCTCCCAAAAATTAAGTCTAAAGACATAATTAAATTTTTAATAAACCAATTTGATTTAATCATGGGCCACATTAAAATTCAATTATGTTTAAGAATTAATTTGGATCCAATTGAAGGATTTAATTAGGTGTAAGGACTTAATTATACTTTAAATGGGTCAAATTAATTTAATTAGGGGCTTAATTAATGAAAAATTAAGTTTGGAATCCGAATTTGAACTTAATTAAGAAGATTAAAATTTTAGGAGACCAAATTTATTTTTTACCAAGTCAATTGATTGCAATTGGGATAAAAAAATGCAAGAAAATCAAAGTTTTAGGATCAATTAAGGGCTAAATTAAAGAAATTCATAGCAAATGACCATTTTGAAAAAAACATCAAACTCCGGGTACCTAATTGGCTCAAATCAGGGGTGAAATTGAAGATATTTGAAAGTTTAATGGTCAGTTATGGTTAAATTGAAGAAATATAAAATCAATGACCAAAATAAAAAAGACGTTGAAATTCATGGTTGAAATTGAAGTTCGTCAAGGGCAAAATTGAACAAAATTGAAATTTTGAAGCCAATTAGGGGTGTAATTGAAAGAAATCATAAATCAAGAGATTAAAATAAACTTTATCAAAATAGCACCGTTTTGGGTTAACTTTTCATCTTCTTCTTCAGATTTTCACCTGAAAAGGCTACTAAGAGGGCCACCTTCCGAAGGCATTTAATATTTCATCTCTCCACCAAATTTGGTAAAACTTGCATGCAAATGACAACCTGACATCTGACTATTGACGCCATAGCAGTTATGGCACTACCCTAAAGTGACCAACCGACCAACCCTTTCTTGCAACAAATTTGATAGCCTATGATAGCTACTTTGAACCAACAGTTAAGATTCTTCTAGCTCAAATCAAGGGTCAAGCTTTGACACCATTAAAAACAAAATGTCCATCTTCCACCCTCTATGAATAAGAGTGGATTTCAGTCAAGCTTTGGCACCATTAAAGATAAAATATCCATCTTTCACCCTCTATGAATAAAAGTGGATTTCATGGCCCAAGGAAAGAGAAATGAGATGCTAAAGTTGAGAAAAAAAAAATTTGTCCAATTTTTCTTCCCTCCCATCTCGGCTACCACTTTGGCCATTTCCTCCGCCGCCACCAACTACTCGGTAATCTTCCCTGCAACACCAAGATCATCGCCAGCCTTTTGTCTCCCTCGTACAGACAAGTTTTCCTCTTCTTTTTCCCATTGGAACCCCCTATAGCCATTTGCATGCAGAATTCTTCTGCATGCAAATGTCATTTTCCTATTAAATTGGGCGGGTCGGACTTGTTTCCAGCCCAGCTCAGCCCAATGTAAAAAAAAAATAAGGATTGAGTCTGTAGAGTCGCCAATCGGCCCAACCCAGTTGGGTCCGGACCAGTTGGTTGGGTCGGGCCCAACCCAATATAATAATAAACAATATAATATTAAAAAAAACAAAAAAAAATTTAAAAGTTGTTTAAAAAAATTGTGATTTTCTCACATGTTTTTCTATCAAATTTGCATAATATCAGGTTGTATATTTACATTGTAAGATACGAATCTGGTATTAAAATACTCAGTTTTCTCTGAAATGTTTCTTAAAAAAAATTGAAAATCCAAAAAAAAATCTCAACTTTTAAATTAATTTCCCCTTTCATAAAACAAAAAATATTTTGTTTTCATGCATACGGTCAAATCCTAAAATTTTTCCAAACATATTTTCATAAAAAAACAAAAATATATTGTAACTTTCTCATGTTTTAAAAATGCAAAAAAAAAAAAAAGATATCATAACCAGTTTATGGTTATCCATTAGGATTTAACCAAAATATCAAAAACCTTCACCAATCATTTTGTTCATTTTATATTAAGGTTTAGATGTAGATTTTAATATTTTGAGGTATAAAACAACATAGTAGAGTATACCCTCAAGTATTAATGATACAAAGAAATAAATGCGATTTTAAAATTTAGCCTTTAGAATGCTTAGAATTCAACCCAATAAGGTAGAGATTCCTTCACGAAGGGAGATCTACCTTAGACCTTAGAAAAAAACCAACAAAAAAAAACTTGACCTAGAAAAACAATCAAAAAACAATGTAACTTACCTTAGATAAGAAACACCTGGGGTGATGCATCTTCCCCTCGCACAACCAGTCCGTTACCCTGGACTCTTGCAAACCATAGGTTTCCTAGTAATCTTAATATTAGGTGGCAACTCCTGAACCTTATAATCATAATCATATGATTATACTTAAAACCTTTTTCCTTTCCTAACAACACCTCTCAAAAGACTCTTTTTAGCTCGCTATTCAACGTCACCCTGCGACATGAATAACATTGTATTATTAGTGTATTCAAACTCCTAATCGATCATGACTTTTAGTCAATTGATCGACTGCTCTTTCAACACTTCTAGTCGATCAAGGACTCTTTCAACTTAGTCAATTCTTCTATTTCATGATTGATTTCAGCACTCTCCCCTGTGAACAATCAATGTTCTTTATATTTAATACATGTATATTTATTTTTAGTGTAAACAATGTCTCCCTATATTACTTTATTTCTTAAATTATTTAATATTAACTCCATCACACCTGTACTAAAATTAATTGATCAAATCAACCAAGTATGATGTGACAAATAACACCAATTTTAATTTTTTCAATTTTGATATAGTTAATGCATATTTAAAATCTCTATGTTCTTTTTTTTTTAATTTAAAAACTTTCCATAAAATAAAGATGACTAATGTTACATGAAATTCTAACAAATTAATGTAATCTAATTTATTAAATTTATCAAAAGTACTTTTAGGGTAACACCTCTCATACATTTCTCTTTTTTAAACTTCTTTGTTGTTTTGTTGTAATGTTGATAGATTTTTTTAACCAAGTTTTTTTTATCTTATCCTCGTTGATGAAAGGAACTAATTATCTTTGCATGTTAAAATAATGTTAAATCAAGTGTGTAATTGAATTCATGCGTTGTATAATATTTATTGGCTTCATAAGCAATGAATTCACTTTTCTTTTCTTTCTTTTTTTTTTATCATTCTAAATCAAGTACTAATATGTCAAATAATCTTCTAATCAATTACGCTATTAATTAACTATTTATACCTTCCAAAAATATCTTTCAATAAGGAAAAACTATACAATAAAAACTTAGCCTTAAGAATAAGCAAGTAGCAACCTCAAAAAATCAAGTGGAATTTGGAATACCTAGATTTTCTAACCTTGAGAAAAGTTAATTTTGCCTACACGTTAAGAAGAAAAAGAAGAGAGATTAGATGAACTGTATAAATTCAAAAGTACTGAAAAAATAATGAAAGGAATAACAAAAGTGGTAAGTAAAGTTATAAAACATCTAAAAAAAAGATAAATTTGTATCAAAATTGTATATATACGGATTGACCATCTTTTTCTAATTGATGGTATGGTCTATTTATATTGTACAGCAAAGTTTCAGTTGTTCAAGTAACTTATTCACTTTGCAAATGCTATGTTAGGCGTTCAAACAGCTAATGCCTCTCCCTAGCAAAGTTTTATGCAACTAGACTCTTTTCGCCATATTTTTTCATTGCTATCTCCAAATGATTTTGGGGTTGTGCTTCCAATACTAATTCAAACAGTAGAGTAATTTTTAGAGTACCCATGAGCATGCCTTCATTGTAGAAGATTCGTAGAGATTAAAATAAAATTGGGAATTGTCTAGTACTCCAGCCAATTCCTTTGCATCGCAATCATATAGTTCCTCAAATACTCCTCGAACAAGGCGATAATTCTCTTTATTTACCTATCGATTTGAGGATGATTGGTAAAGTAGGACTTCAGCCTAATCCCCATCAAGTAACACAAAATTGTTCAAAATTTGCTTGTGAACTGTACATCTTGATCACCATATTTTAGTAAAACAAACCAGTAACTACCTTATTAATCCGTATTGTTGGAGTAGCAATGATTTCTGCATATTTGATAAACTTGTCCATTACCAACATGAACTTTTGGAAACCCAACAACAAAATTCATTGAAACCAATACCCATGGTTTTTTTTGAAAGGGTAATGTTTGCAACAACCTTACCTTCTTTTTTTCAAAAACTTTGTTTTATTGGAACATAAGATATAATTTACATATAGTTCATGTCAGGACCCAATTCCCGCCATTTTGATCGTAGTTCCAAGTTCGCGGGTCCAAGGGACTTCCTTTACGATTTTTAGCTAGTAATAGGTTTGGAATAAAAATGCCATTATTCTTTCCATTCCCGAATGACCTACCTGTTATAGATCACAAGTCTCCATGATCAAATGCTTCCTTAGCTTCTCATTAGGCACATATATTCAACCTCTTTTGTATAAAAAAAAATGCCATTTTCCAACCAATATCATCATACACTTCCCTCTCCTAGTAGACCAATCAGCTTCATATAGGTTGTTTCTTCCTTGACAACTTGATGTAATCTCTCCAGCATATCAGATTTCACCTGCAAAATAACAAATAGAGTAGCAAGCACCTCTCGCCTACTTAAAGTATTTGTAACCTAGTTGTGTTGTTATGGCTTATATTCCCACAAAATCATATTCAGTTAGAAACTCCTGCTAGCGAGCTTGCCGTTATGACAATTTCTTATGTAAGTATTTGTCATAATATTCATCTTTACCATAAACATAGGCCCTAATAGATGCATTCTCTACACACCAAGACAATGCTCTAACATAGTCATTTTTTTCTCAAGTGTGGAGTATATTTGTTTAGCCCTATTTAGTTTTGAGCTTTCAAATGCCATTGGATGTGTCTTGTACATATACCTCTCCAATTAACTTATCAAAAGCATCAGTATACACCTCAAAAGACACTCAAAATTTGGTTTAGCATTAGAGCAAAAGACATTGTTGTTTTCAAATTATCAAAAGCTCATTGACATCCATCTATCCATTCCCACCTTTAGTTTTTCTTTAACAAATCAGATAAGGGTTGCCTTTTTGTTGGTAATAGATTATTAGTCCTGGGAAAGACCGCAACTCAGGGATGGTTGTTGACACTAGTCAATCTAAAATAACATGTACTTTTCTAAGATCCATCTGCAACATATCTTTATCCATCAAATGACATAAAAACATAATTTTTGCCCTTGTAAACTCATAACTTTCTCTGTTCACATACATTTATATTCCTTCGACCTACTTAAACTTTAAAATATGTATTATGTGATCTCTCACACTCCTACTATAGATTACAATATCATCTAGATAAATCACAACAAAATCATCTAGGTATTCATACAAATCATTCATTAAGTTGCAAAATGTAGCTAGAGTATTTTTTTAAATCAATAGTAATTGTCAAAAACTTGCATGCATCATACCTCCTTATACACATTATTTTTTATTCATCTCCCTCAACAATCCTCACTTGCCAATAACCTAATCGCAAATCCAACTTTGTGAAGATAGACGCTCCACTTAGACTCTCCTTCAAGTCTTGAATCAGATGCACTATATATTTGTTGTTGATAGTCATCTTATTCAGTGCTTGGTAATCGACACACATCCTAAGGCTTTCATCTGTCTTCTTCGAAAACAAAACAAGAGCACCATATAGACGCTCCACTTAGACTCTCCTTCAAGTCTTGAATCAGATGCACTATATATTTGTTGTTGATAGTCACCTTATTCAGTGCTTGGTATTGATACACATCCTAAGGCTTTCATCTGTCTTCTTCGAAAACAAAACAAGAGCACCATATAGAGCTTTGGAAGGTTGAGTGAATCCAATGTCAATTAACTCCCACTATTTCCTCAATTCAACCAACTCCATATGTGACATACGATATGAGGGATAAGATGGTGGTATTGCTCCTAGAACCAACTCAATTCAGTTATCATTACCCCTTCTAAATAGATGTTTTTTCAACAACTCTAAAAGCATTACATACTCATATTGTCTAGGCACTTAAGTAGTAGCACTCAACACCTCACCACTCCGGTCCAATTTCTTATTCATTATTCTTGTAAGGAAGACTTCCTCACACGTACTTATTGCTTTGTCAATAGAAATGGTTGAAAACCATGTCTTACCCTTTATTAATGTTGTTAACCATCAAAAACTCACGATAAGGACATACCTTATTAGCAACCATGATACCGTCAAGGTATGATGACATTAGAGTAACCTTTGCTTTCTTCAAACCAAGGATGAAATCAAAGTCATCTATATTCACAATCAAGAAATCCTACTTCCCCTTCAATCAATCCAAAACCAAAGACATATTATATGTCGTGCTAGTATCTTATATGCCTTAACATTCAGTGCGCTTAACATTCAGTGCGCTCATGACAATAAGGTGATAATAGGGTTGTTATTCAATTGCAAGTCAAGCTCTTTATTTAAATTATTATATTTAATTTAATAGTTTTATTTAAATTAATTAAATATTTTTGCATGAACTAATTAATTAATTTTGATAAACTATAAAAATTAATTTCATTAACTCAAAATAGAAAAGGGAAAGGATAAAAATAAATTATTCTAAAACTTCAAATCAAAATTAAACTAAAAGGTTTTTAAAGCTTATGGCTTGAACTTTAAATTTGATACTGCATTGGATAGTTTTATAGATTGGTTAAAATTGAAGGCTAATGGTGGAGAAATAAATTAGAAAAGGGAATGAAAGATAATAAATATTAAATGTTATTATTATTAAATGTTTTAGTTGGATGTAGTAACAAATAAAGTCACTTAAGCTATACTTAATTTAGTAGTTTTTTTTATTATTTAAATAACATCTTTTCAATTTTTCATATTATCAACTCAAATCCTCTTACTTTCTATTTTAAAAAAAATAAATTGAAAACAAACATGAAAATGAGGAAAATAATAATGACAAATGGATTCAAAACTATTGGGATGAATAATACTTTTTGAAACTAGGGCTAATTAATTTATTTTTTTTTGTTTTTTTAAATTATTTTGATATACTAATATAAAAAATAAATTTTAAAAAATAAAAAATACTATTTAAATATATTTACAATTAAAAAACACTTTTTCAAAATACAACCTTATTAAACCGCCCTCATAAGGCCCTACAAAGAAGAGGCATTTAATGCATTTGACAGAAAAAAGCAGATCTGCATTAGACCTTATTTTTTCACTAGTAAACAAAATCATGTTCTAGTTCGAATACAACCAAATATGCTTATGAAAATTAGTTAAAAAGGGACTGCAAACAAGGTTCTGAGAGATGCTAGCCTACTATTCAGGTATTCATTCCTCATCCTCTTCATCACCATCTCCACCAGAAGCCTTCTTGGCAGCAGCCTTCTGATTCTTTCTCTTCACTCTTCCAGGACGGCCACCTCCAAGTGGACTTGTCAGAGAGAAATCAATATGTTTCTGGGAGTCAACCCTCACCATAAAAGATGGAATGTTAACAGCCTGCCTTCCAACCCTGAGAATAAAATAAATAAAATCAGCATTGGAAGAAAAACACTTACCTCAGCATCTTCCAACAAAATTCTCTTACTATTACTAGGGGATAAACAGCCCAGAGTAAGCAGAGAACTGGCAACCAAAGTTTGATCCAGAATGTGGCATTTCTCAAACGCAATCTTCCATATTCTAATATAGTGCTTCCTAACTATAGTAACAGAAAAATCCCCCAGTAAGAAAGATGATAAATTGACCATTGAGGTAATACCAATGAATTACCAGTCTTATTATCATATTTCTCGTAGAAAAAAAACTTGTAGATTAGTTCCTCATATATGCCTCGATGTATAAAAATGAATTATTAACGTACTAAAAATGGGTTGTGGATTTGCAGATTTTAGGCTCCCAGTTAAGAAGCCTATATGACACATACAGGAAACCAAAAAAGGTAAAACACCAGGGGCAATAAAATATGTCCACTGATAATTCCAGTCGAGCTCACTGATGACAAGGAACAAATGCATTGCTCACCACTGTATTGGCACCTCTCCAATTTTTGAAAGCTCCGGAAACAATGGCAAAAGGAGAAACTCCACAAAACAAATGGCATTGGAGAGTAGGGTACATGGAAAGTAACTTGTTATGCTGTGCTTAATTGAAGAAACAAGAGTAAAATCTATTTAATATGAAATAAATATGTTGGTATTTAAACCACAACTTTACTTAATCCAGATTAAGTAAAGTTTATGACAATAATAATAAAAAAAAAACAGGGCAATCTTACATGCCTAAAATTAGAAATGCTGTAAAGACTTTTTTTTCTAAGCTGTCAATTTGATGATAAAATACTCGCATTCATCAACAAACAGTCGCTCATCTACACTTGCCCCGCTAGAAGCAAGTACCTTAATTAAAAAACAGCAGCCAAAGAGGAGCATAGAACACCATTAACGCAGCACGCAACTAATGAACAAGAGCAACTACTGTTCACAAAGACACTTTATTAAGCAAACAACCAAATTGTGTACAATAAAAATAATGTAAGAAACAACAATATTATTCTAGCAAACAAAAAATATCAAATTTTACCTAATGTGCCTCTGCTTGATGAGCACGCGAGCATGGTGAATAGACTTCGCCATGCCAGCCTTGAACACAAGGGTCTGGAGGCGACGCTCAAGGAAGCTCTCAACAGTGAGGGCCAGGACATAATCAAGCTTGTTCTGGTTCTCCTCCAGAAGACCATACCTGTTCATCCTGCGGAGAAGGGCTTCACCTTCAAATATTCGGCGTGGATTCTTCTCATCCAGGGTGAGAAGCATTCTTGCAGCATTACGGATGCGGCTCAGGGCATATTGAACCCTCCATAACTCCCTCTTAGCACGGAGCCCATACTCTCCAACAAGTTTCAGCTCAGCGTCCAACCGTTCCTTCTCATATGGACGCCGTGGCTTCTTGAAAGTCTTCCCATCTAGAACCACCCAAAATGCACATTCAAATTAATGACAGAAAAATAAGATCACCAAATTTAGAAGCTATTTTAAGCTTTTGATGAAGAATAAAAGGGGATAAAAATAAAAGGTATGAGTTTCTAAGATTTTTCCTGGATCAGAAAATTAAATGGGCAGCTGACCCAAACTCATATCTATTAAAAATAAAAGGTCGATTACTTAGGTTTCCATTTATTGCTAACGAAGAGAAAATATCTTGCAACGCAATGTCGAGGAGACAACAATTTGACATATTTACTACTTGGCATTCATAATCAATTTCTAATAAACAAAATCAAGTAACTAGAACAGCACGATGCTTCCAATCAACTGATACAGAGTTACTCAATTTCTAATAAACAATATCATATTTACTACCTGGCATTCATAATCAATTTTCAAATCTAGTGTTTTGTCTGTCCTGAATAATTAGCAGACAAAATGCCTGTCTCACAAAAAATCACGCGATCTAAGACCATTGCCTTGCTACCATTATCGGGTAAAAATTATAATCTTGCGGGCTTGGATATTCATTCTCATCTGATTTTTTTTTAAGACAAACGCACGGAATCAGATAAAATTCAATCTTACAAAACGATATTATGTGCGAAGACGGCGACTAATGGTATCCACAAAAATAATTAGAGCCAAGAGGATGTAAGGAAGAAAAAATATTCAAGATTCACCCACATATCGAACTAAGCATTACAAACGCCTAAAACAGATTAGGGAGGTAGCGACATAGAGAAAGAGGGTATACAGTTTCTGTAAAAATTGACGTGAACCATGGTTTAGTCGGCTTGTCTTCTAGAGAGCTTGTCTTCAAGAGAGCAGAGTAAGCGGAGATCAGCGAGGAAGACCTGCAAACCCTAATGAGCTTTTCGAGGAATAGAGTGCAAGAAGCGCATGGGCATCTTATAGGGAAATAATTTTCTTCTAAAAAATAAATTTTAGAAAAATAAATTATTTTTTAATATTTAATAATATTATAAAAAATAAATTAAAAAATATTTTCTAATTTTTGGTTATATTATAAAAAATAATTTATTAATAATTTATTTTTTTAAAAAAATATTAAAATAATAAGAAACAAATCTTACAAATTAAAAAGTTGAATGAGAATGTAATTAAAAAAAATCTAATTTCATAAATTATCTTAAATAAAATAAATAATAATCAAAATAATAGAGATCAAATCTAATACATAAAAAAATTAAAAGATGATGAAATTAAAATAATAATAATAATAATTTCATAAATTATTTTAAATAAAATAAGTAACAATCAAAAGAATGAGAACCAAATTTATTAGATAAAAAATTTCAATTTAAAAAATAATAGGTTGGGTTTTGGGGGTTTTTGTTCTAAAATAATTGAACCAAATGGAACCGAAACCGGTCGATTTGAACCGATTTTGTTTTTTTTTTAAATTCGGTTCGGTTAATTTTTTAGGTAAAAACCGAACCGAACCGAAAATGATCACCCCTACTGGTATCATTTAATTAAACAATAAAATAACATATAATAATAATATATGGACTGAATCAAACAAAAAGAAGTTTTATGAGAACTTGAAAAAAATAAGAAAATAAATTAATGATGCAACTTAGTTATAAAACAATTCAATGTTGAAGATCAAAATTAAAAAAAACAATCCTGACCTAAATCAACCTGAATGAGTATGCAAAATTTGCAAGTCAGTTCATTAGACCAAAATATGCAAGAGAAAGCAAATAAAGAAATGATGGAGCCTAGTTCCTAAAAAAATCAATATAGAAGGATGATATCAAAAGAAAATCTAAAAAGAACAACAAAAGATAAACTAGAAAGTCAGACACACCTACTAAACCCTGTGACCCGGATTAGACAAATGAGATAACCTAATATAAGAAAAATTGAGAAATATTATAAAACTCAATTCTTAAACAACTTAATGTTAAAGGATAAAACCAAAAAAATTATTAAATTAAAAAGCAATTACTAAAAAATATACCTAGATCAACCTAAGCTAACCACGTCAAACCTGTGGTCCTGATAATGAGGTCTAGATAACTAAATTGAAAGGAAATCAAAGAAAATGATAAAGCTCAATTTAAAAAACAAAAGCAATTTTACAAAAGAACCTAAAAAAAACATAATAAGGACCAAGTTAGAAAAAAAATTAAATAAGAGGAGATTTCACTCTTTTTTTAATCGAAGGATGCAATTAGAAAGAAAATTCAATTTCATAAAAGGATCGAAAACTAAAAATAAAAATTAGAAGAATGAGGACAAAATTTGAAAAATAAAAAATAAAGGAAAATCTTTAAATTTTTATTAAAAGATGAGATTAAAAACAATTTTAAATTTTAAAAAAGGATCCTGACAAAAACTTAGTAATTAGAAAAAGAAGGAGGAAATTTGAAATGATAATAAAATAAGAGGATAACTTTGAAATTTAGAATAACCAGCATGAATTTTGAGGAGTAAAGAGGAAAAGATAAAATAAAATGATGATGATGACACACCAACAAGAATGAGAATACATGCACTAATGGAGGTCGTACGTGCCCCCAAAGCATTGCGACCTCTTCACTTTCTAGCAAATGCATTTCACACACCAATCAATTTAACCTTTCCCATTAACTTAAGTCCCTCATATTTTTTTCATAATCAAATTCGGTCCCTTAAGCCCTAATTACTCTAAATCAATATAATTTAAATATATTTTGACAAACCAATCACCAAAACATTTCCTCGACATTGTGAGACTCTTATATCTAGGCAAAAAAAAAATATGAAGTCAATTTGCTAAAAAAACAAAATATGGAAGGATCAAATTAAAATAAAAAAGAACAACAACTAAAATTGGAAACCAGTCTATAAAAAGGATAAAATTATATGTATTTAAAAGTTTTCAAAGAATCAAATTTGATCTTTAATGCTTTAATTACTCTAAACCAATACAATTGAATATCTAAACCAATACAATTGAATATTTCCTCAACACCTTGAGTTCCTTATTTGTAGGTGTATTTGATGCGATTCAAACTACATTAAAGGATTCAATATAAGTTCTAGCTGGGATAATTACAAGATCAAGAGCGAAAAAACTCAAATATGCATTCAATGAGCTTATTCAGAGTATTTAGAGCAATGTGGATTTCAAAGAGGCCACAACAAGTTATGATTAGACTCTAGTCAATTTAATCTATGTATGAAAGGGGGCTTTATTATCTAATTAATTTTGACAACTAGGGGTAGGTTTTGGGCTTATTTTTCCTAGTGCCTCATTTTATGATAGCAAGCATTGAGCTAAAATTTTACTAGAAGATTCCAAATGTCTTATTTTATATACAATTAAAACTTCATATTGATCAGACATTAGGAAAGCCTTGCAATAAGGTCTAAAAGCTACCATGTAAGATTTGTATTAGTTTTTTATTTGGTTTTAATTTTTTTTCTATTTTATTTAGATCTCTTTTGTTATTTGTTTTTAGAATTTCTTAGGACTTTTAACCTAGTATAAATAGGGTTATTTAACTCGTAATTAGTTTTTTTTTTCAAACTTTGATTTCAGAATAATATATTATGTGTGTGTGTGAGAGAGAAAATTTTCTTAATTAGGTTTTTCATTGAACTACTCTGACTCATCGCAAAATTAACCAAGCTTCATGGTATCTTCCATACTACTTGTTTGTGTCTTTTCATAGGCATTAGATAAGGGTTCAGTTTCTATAGTCTTGGTGCCTCAGTATAAGTTATCATTGTGTCAAGTTCAATCACAAACTTGAATTCAGTTTTCTTGGAAAGGGTCGATTTGACTATGAATTTTTAAATATTTATATCCATGAGGTTCATATCAGTTACTATATAAGTAAGGCTTTAAAATCAGGGTACATCTCTTTATCTTTTAGTTTTCATGTTATTTTATCATTATTGTCATCTAGAAATAGAAAGTCATTGAGCAATTAAATCTTGTCAGAAAAAAAAAATACAATTCCCTCCAAAATTTATCAAAATTACTAAGAATGATTATTTGTGATCTGGTTGTTTACATTAAAAAAGGATCAAATAAATCAAAAAAGATAAAAAAAAAAAAATAAAGTTTAGCTAGAAAATAAAAGGTTTTTATCAAATCTTAGATGCAACAACTCTTTTGTTCTTATGATATCTTAGTGACTTATCTTGGTTTTGGAATTATTTAGATACACTTTGTTGGGTTATTTCTAAAAATTACAAAGAAAATTTATAACATGTAGTTTTTGTGTCAATACTGTATTTCTTGTTAGTTTTGGCTAATGTCAACACACACACACACACACACATAATATCTTTGATTAATTTGGGTTATTTGGGTCTTATTTCATTAGCTTTTTTATTCTTTAATATATTTTTTCATGTCTTTGTATTGTTTATATTTCACTTGCTATTCACAATTTTGTATTTATAGATTTGTATTGATAATTTCTAGTTTTTTTTTATTGCCTTTTAAGTCTATTTATTATTTTGGATTGCACTACCAAATGATTAATTGATTAATTTTTCTAATTTGTTCTGTATTAGTTCCTTAAAGAACTGAAATTTTTTAGATCGAGTGGTAAATGGTGAAATGTGAGTTTATTATAGTGAAAAGCCAACAAATTATGTGAAACACGAGAGAAGTGACATTTAATAAGTGTAAATACATGAAAGAGTGTGTGAAGATATATTACTCTTGCTACTAATATGATTTTCAAATCTTGATGATGTCAACTAAAAATGGTTCATCACTATCAAAGGATAGGAATAATCTAGAATATTGTTATTTGGTTATGCAATAACAATTGGAGATGATGAATAATAGATATGAAAAGGTTATGAATGAGATGGTTGGATTAAGAACTAAAGTAACAAGCCTTCAAGATGGGCTAGTCCGGAGAGGTCTTGAGGGTAGAAGACTTGTAAGATGAGTTATTTCACCTCTAAATAAGTCTATAGCTGAAAATACAAATGATGAGGTCGAGGATTTTGATAATGAACATAGTGCTAGGTTTTGCTAGCACAAGACCCGTAGACATGAGAGAGTTCATCCATATGATTATTTCGGTCATAGGAGAGTAGATGAGGATAATGATTTTCTTGATGGTTTGGATAAAAGTTTAGGGAGTATTAAGATAAAAATTCTGGCTTTTTAGGACAAAAATGATCGTGGAGCATATTTGAAATAGGAGAAGAAAGTATCGTTGATTTTTTTTTATCATCATTAATTTGAAGAAAAGAAGGTAAAACTTGTTGTTATTAAGTTTACTTACCATGCTATTATTTGGTAGGATCAAATTATTTTAGATAGGAGAAGGAATGAAGAGAGACTTATAAAAACTTGGGATGAGATAAAAGTAATCTTGAGAAAGAGGTTTATTCTTAGACATTATTATTATAAAGAATTATTTCAGAGATAATAGAGTTTGACCCAAGGGTCTTAGAGTGTAGAGGAGTACCATAATAAGATGGAGATTGCCATGATCAGAGCTAATATTATAGAGGATGCAGAGGCTACAATAACAAGATTTTTGAATGGTTTGAACAGAGAGACATGTAATGTGATTGAATTACAATATTATATTGAGCTAAAAGATATGGTTCACATGGCTATCAAGATAGAGAGACAATTAAAAAGAAAGGGAAGTACATACTAATAAGGTAATTCAAATTCTTTTTCAACTTGGAGGTTGAATTATAGGGGAGAGGGGGATGCCCTTTCAAAGCCAATTACCCTAGAAAGCAAAGTCAAACCACCTAAAGCTTTATATATTATTAAAGAACCAATGAGCTCTTTCAATAGAAGTTTGATGAGATCCTTGGCTTCTTGAATTGCCATTACCTTTGCTTCCCAAGTCTTCGGTAAGGGCTTAAAAATTTTGCTCATAATTTTTGCATTAGTATAAGTCATAACAAGAGCATCAAAACTATTAGTTATTATAGTCATTCTAGTAAACATATTAGTTATGGATTCACTAGGAAGCATTTTGAACAATTCATATTGATAAACTAACATAACTTATATTAGGATTTAATAAGTCTCTTTATTTAATATCAATGTAAGTATAGGATTAAAATTACCTATGTAAGTTAGATTCAAAATTTGTAATAGTATATAATTAGAATTAGATACTATTATCAATGAGGGTCAGCTCTGGATATTCAATTTTAATAATTTATTTTTCTTTCTTTTTCCTCTAGAGGGTTTTGTTTTCTTATTTTTTTTATAACTTTATTTATTCTTATAAACTTAATTTTCCTACAAACTTCTTATCCTTTAGAATTGCTATGTTTCTTTACATATAGGTGATTTAAGAACAAGTTACCCTTACTAATGGCCTAAGGTTTGAAGTTCTCATTTCATTGATTAGTGGTAGTTGTCGCTTCATCATAAGTTTAGTCTTAAGAAGATTTAATTGGCAACAAGAATAAAACTTTCCGCTCTTATTATTCATATTAGGGCTAATATAGATATATTGAAGTAATAATTTTTTATGATCATTTTATCAATTGAATTTTAAAGGCCAAGGATATTGAGTTACAAAGTTCACAAAAAATGTCGAATAAGGACACTAAGATACTTGATGCAATACACTTCACCAAAAGACTTCTATCAAGACATGGATCATGGAACTTAAATGTATCAAAAGAGTAATTAGTCATTAAACAAACATTCATTTGATATGTTGAGTATATATGTGGAGGAGCTCGACCATATTGTTAGGAAAAATCAAAAGTATATTATGACCCACCAATCATAAGTGAACTTCCTCATGATGTCCAATGTAAGGTGTGACTTTCCTAACTTTGGTTAAGTTGGTGAGGGAAGTTTTTAAGGCTTTCAAGGTGATGAATATATCTTTAATGAGAAAGAGATCGTATAAAGCTGACTTGACATGAAATATGACTTGCTCTTGTTCCTTGCTATGACGATAAAAAAATATTTCCATTTCATGTATTTTCTATCATTTTAGTATATTTTTAATTGGCTTGTATAATTTTGAATAATATATTTGTTTACATGAATTTATGGTTTTGCATGCTATCTTTTGTGAATTGACTTATCATGCTTATTCTTTCTTTTGGTGATGCCAAAAAAAAGAGATTTTGGTAGCTTTGCATGATATCTATTTAATATACTTTAGTAAAATTATGAACAGTTCGATTATGTTATGGATATTTGGATATATTTTCTTAGTTATGTTAGCTCATTAAGTATAGTTATTATTATGCCATTTTGTGTTGAAATATGATTCATGTTGATAAAAAGGAGTCTTGTGTAAATTATACATCTAATTACATGTTGCATAAAGTATATTTGATAAGGAGAGCATTTAGTATGATTATATTTCATAGATTTTAATGGTTTGACATTATAAAAAAAGAAGAAGAAGGGAGAATGTTGGCTTAAAAACACCCATTACCTTTTGTTTTGATGATTAAAACCATTGATGTTGGATTTAATTATTCTTCTAAGATCATGTACTATATTTATATAATTGTCCAATCTATCTCATATTATTGGAATGGATATTTCTTGAAGATCTTCTAACATGAAATTAATACATATTCTTAAAATAACACCAAGAATAGTTTAAGGTGTTAATTGTGAATCAAGTCTTTTTTAGTGACCAAGTTGATTCTCTTGGAAAATTTCCTTTCCTTGATATACCTTTTAAAATATTGGGTTCAAAACCACTTTCTTCCATACCTAAACTAGTTAGAATCATTCTTGATCTAGGATGATCATCTTGGATTGAGAGAGAGTGGTGTTTTTATCTTGTACCATTTGTCTCTTATAAGATTCTTTTTTTTTTGTTGGATCTTATCTTTGAAAAGAATGAGAAGGGCTTATATTTGTTCTTTCACCAATTTTAAATTTTAAATCCACTCTAAGACAAGTTAAACACTTGGAAAATTAACCCATTTTTAACTAGATAAAAGGCAACACTAACTAGCTAGGTGAAGTCTTAATTCATGTACAGACATCATACGGTATACCAGATGACTTCTTCTGCCAATTTTGATTTTTCCTTGCTTTTTACCTCAAATGGGTAGATCATAGCCTCCAAATATAAAAGTGCAACTTTCTCTTTATTATTCATTGATGCAATCCAAATGCTTATAACTTCTAACTATCATTTAAACATACTTTAAGCTATTTTTTTTTATTAATGCTTGAAGAAGCTGACACCTTCCTCTGCTTTCACACTCATACAATTCATCACCTTCATATTGAACTTTTAACAAAAGCCTAAACCCATAGTAAACGAAAGAAAAGTACTTCGACCACCACATGAATCTTGGTATATGCTACAAAGAGAAAAACAACTGTTAGTTAGTTAGTCTTAGGAATGTATGATTATTGGTTTGGAGGTTTCGTCGAATACTAATACATTAGTAAAGTACTGATGCATTTGCCACTCTACAAGTCTCTTACTAATCAAGTCTTGAGCTGAAACTAGTACTGATGCATGCATGAGAAATTTCTCTCGCATCCTCTTTCACTTAAATAAATTGAGATTTTGCTACCCAATAAACAAAGTAAACCCTTGAAAGAAATGTTCATTCACATACTAAAGGTCAGACATTGTTTTAGGTTGTTCCCTTTTGTTTTGTCATAGTGGATATCTAGGCGAACTATATGTAAAAACAATAAAAATAAAAGAAAATAGTCGCACCTAGTTTTATTGTAACTATAGATATAAATTTGTTCAAGATCATATTGATTGTAATGAGGTTGAAAGCCACTTAATGGGTCCATGTGGGATCACACCAATCTAGCCTAAATTTGCTCGTTTAATCAAAGAAAGGGATTCTAGAAAAATAGGTACAAAATAAACTTAAACACAGCATAGAATATTAGAATTTGAATAACAAATGAATACTTATAAATAAATCTATGATTAAAAAAATAATGTAAAAGGTCTTATAATTATGTACTTTTTATAATTTAAAAACAATGTGGCCACCATAAGTGAATCTGCTTCTTGAAAACGACTAAGTAGATAACTAGAATAATAGTTTAGAAATATATTGTTAAGGATAACATTAACCCCGTGAGTCCAAATTCATAAAAGAAAAAAAAATTATTATTATATCTGAAAAACCACAATTACACAGAAATAATGATATTTTAAAAATATTTTTAATACAATAAAATAATAAAATGAAATATTAATTAATTTATTATCAACTCACCGTTAACTTAGGACACTGCCCAAATATGATTTTATTTATCCTAAGTGGATTTATAAATAATAAAGCGACTAATATACAATAAAATTATAAGGAAACATATCTAAAAAAAACATTTTTAAAAATAGTAAAGTAATGTATTAATTAATTTATTACTCATTTATCATTATTCTAGGCCAATTCCCATTGACAACTCAATTATCCTAGGTGAATTTAAAAATAATTAAGTGACTAATACACAAAAAAATTGTAAGGAAACATATATTAAAAAAAATTATTTTTGAACGCAGTAAAGTTAAGTACCAATCAATTTATTACTCAATCATCTAACCTAAGACAATGCCCAATGACAATTCATTTATCCTAGGTGAATTTATGAATAATAAAGTGACTAGTATATAACTAAATTGCAAGGAAACATATCTTGAAAATAATATTTTCAAACACAATAAAATCATGTATTGATCAATTTATTACTCGCTCATTATTAATATAGGACAACACCCAAAGATGGTTCATTTATTTTAGATGGATTCATGAGTAATAAAGCAATTAATACACAAAGAAATTGTATATTAAAACCATGAACACACTATATGGAAAATAAAAAACAACATCCATATACAAATAACATATAAAAAATAAATATCAACATAACAAATAAAAACAATATCACCACACCACATAACAAATCAAAAACAATATCCACACACAACATATCAACACATATCAAATTTCATTCCAAGACCAAACCAATACACCTTAAATAAACCAAAATCAATTCCTATCCTCCCAACCCATCGTAGGGTATTTTTTTCAATCCTTATTCAACCTAAAACAATTCCTCGACAACTTCATACCTTCAAGGTTATCATATAATGGTATGGATCCTAACACTTTAAATATTTATAATAATTCATAATAAATTAAAAATCATCAACAATAATCAATATTTTGTCATAAAGAATTTAATAATATATTAAAATTGTTCAAAAATCCATTAGGGGTTTAAAATTGACCTTCAAAGATGCTAGAGTTAGGCGAAAATGGCTAGAATCAATTATGAAAATGACAACATGTATTAGACACGCGCAGAAGAGTTTCCAGGGTTGTAATGCATATTTACATGTGCCTGCGAAGGGTAGAGGCACTTTAACCACCACTCAAAGTGTGTTGCTTCTTTGCCTTCCTTCCTGTATAAGTGATGTCATCCACCACCTCTTATGGTGGGAGATAGGGGTCCTCAAAGTTTTGACTTTTTCTTTATATCTCTACTGGTTTATTTTTTTTAAAAAAATTCTATGATACCATGCTTAGACAAATATAGGAAACATGCTCAAGAGGGTCTTGCACATACCTCGCTATCTCATATAACGAGTTCTTGGCTATTTCATATGTTTTGTATACGTTCCTTTGGGTTCACGAGCTCATTATAGTTATCCAAGGTTATATTCTTAAGAATAAAATCCTTAAAAAGATAGATGTCCAATACTCATTTATATATTAAATAATCTCGTCTTAGTTAAGGCTATATTCATCCTTAGCACTTCGTATAATCATAAGTCTTACCTCATGTCAAGGTTTTTTTACTCAAGACTACAAAGTAATATTCTAAGGAGGAGCGATGAAGATGATCACTTATATATCTATGACTAGTTTATGCTTTATTTCTAGACTTTTAAAGATTAAATGATGAAATACCTAGTTTGAGAGTGTTCTTGGCAATAGAGAGAGTGGCTTCTAAATAGAGTTTATGAGTGATGACGCTTTTGCCTACTCTCTTGCATGTCATTTTAATCTACCTATTTTAGAAATTAGAGTTGTAAACATGTGTTTGATGGTGTAAGTGGTAGAGCTTGTAGTTAAGCCATTTAGTAATGGAAAGGCAAATCTTCAAATTGTTCTTGTATAGCTATAATAACCATAGTAAGGATCTAATAAAGGTTGTCAAAGGTTAGTTGTTCTTATATACGCTTATTTACAAGGCTAGTTGTTAAAGGTTTTTGGAGGGCATACTAGAAGACCCATAGGGAGATCAATAACTTTACCATGAAAGCGTTTTTAGGTTGTTAACCATGAAAAAAAACTATAAATATATAAGAAGGAAAGGAAATGAACTATCTTTTCTTTAATTTTGCACAAGCAACGCTACTGACAAAGCCTACAACAAACTTTTAATAATCATGGGTTTTCCACAACTGGTTAATGGACTTAGTTAACCAAAAATATCTTACAAAAAAAGTTCCTTATATAAGATAGAGGACCCTTCGATGACTAGGTTACCAAATATGTACGAGTAATTTAATGTGTCAAATGAGAATATGGAATGCAAGAGAATGTTCTTTTATAAGTAGTTTTGAGTAAAAATGAGCATAGTATGCTCATAATGATTAATGAGTATTTAAACACTTATGTAACATATGATTTTGCATGATGAGGAGAAGGGATGCAAACATACTATGTATCCTACCCATAAGAAGAATCATGAAGCATAATTACCTTTATTGTAGATAACCACACAACCAGCTTATAAAATAAGATGTTCAAATAGGTGGTTGCACTTTTAACTTGTAAGACAAGACATTCAAGTTGATGACTAAACTCTTTACTACATAATGGGATGTTCAAATGGGCATGCCCATGGTATAAGTGTATTTTAACATTGTTTGGTGGGCTCCATGATGGTAAGGATTTATATCAACATTGAAAGGGAGAATTGCTTAAAACATGAAGAAAAAAACGGACTAGGCTCCTTAGGTATAACCTGAGCCCACTTCATTTGAATGATGAGTTTCATGATTTGAACTTATTTCTATTTAGCATTAGGCTTGATTTTAAGCCTATTTGAACCATCAATAGGTTTAGTTTTAAGCCCACTTTCAAGTGGCTAGTTTTGAGCCAATATTCCTTCATCACTATACTTTAATATGAGTCCACTTTACAATATCAAATGTAGGTTAGCAAAATCCTTTCATTCAAATAAGTCTAAGCTAATCTAAAACAATAATAAAAGTTTTCGTTTAGAAAGATAACTAAATATCTCATTTGATGAATTTTAATATACTTCTAATATTTTCTTAATTTAGTTTTTTTTAATCTTTATTGGATTATTTTAAAATAGGTTCAAAGTCTTGATATTTAAAATAAAGTGTTAATAAGGTAGTATATGGATGATGAGTGATTTAGAAAGCTTATTTTATGTCATGTAGGATTGTATATGTTGAAGAAATGAAAAATAAAATTGACCTATTTTTTTAGGAATTGTCAAGATTTTTTAAATAATTTCATTGATACTAGTTTGTATTTTTTTTTAAATAAGAGGTAAGATTTGTTTTACGTATTAACATATACTATAGACTTGGAATTTCATTATAGCAATGAATAGTAAAATATCAAGGTCTTATTCACTTTGGTTCTAAAATATTTTTAGGATTTGCTTTTAATTTCAATTTTTTTTTCAGTTTCATCCTTCAATATTGGGTTTGATAGGTATTGGACTTCATGATTTATTTTAATTTTTTTTTCTATATAGTTATCTTGGTCTCATGACCTAGGTTACGAGTTTTGTGAGTTATCCATGTTGATTCGAGTTATTTTTCTTATCCCTTTTTTTAATTATTTTTTTCTTAACTTCATCTTCCAACATTGATTTGATTGAGAACTAGACTTTATAGTAGTTTTTTTTTTTTATGTGGTTATCACAGTCTCATGACTTGAGTTGAAAGTTTTGCTAGTTAGTTAAGTTGACTCGGGTTTTTTTGTCCTTTTTTTATTTTATTTTTAATTTCATCCTTCAACATTAGGTTAATTGGGAATTAGATTTTATAATTTTTTATATCTGCTTTATATGAAGTTATCCCAGTCTCCTGACCTAGATTGACTGAGATTATTTTTTTATCCTTTTTTTTTTCAATTTAATTCTTTAACATTGGGTTGATTGAGAATTGAGATTTATAATTTATCATTTCCTATCTAAGGGGTCATCACCATTTTATGATCCGGATAGTAGGTTAGGCCGGTTGACTTGAGTTTTTTTTTTTTTAATTTTTTTTAGTTGAATTGTTTTCGATGTTATCCTTCCATTTTGGATTGAGTGGAAATTATGTTTCATAATTTTTTTTGTTTACATTCTATGGTGTTATCCAAGTATTATGACCCAGGTCACAAGTTTGGTCGGTTGACTCGAGTGGTTTTTAACATTTTTTTTAAGTGATTCTTTTTAATTTCATTATTCAATATTGATTGAGAATTGTGCTTCAAACTTATTTTGATTTGTTTTCTATAGGGTTATGTTAGTCTCATGATCCATGTTTGGCAAGTCAAGTCGTGCTGGCTTGATTTATTTTTTTTGTTGAATTTTATTTTCAATTTCATCCTTTAATATTGAGTTGATTAAATATTAGGTTTAAAACAGCTTTTTATTTTATTTTCTTTCAATAGAATTGTCAAGATTTCATAATCTAGGTAACGGATTTGACAGGTTAACCCGAGTTTATCTAAGTTGATATAATATATTGTTGTTTCAATATTTTAAAAAAGATGTTGTCTTGATTTTTTATGTCAAACTATATTTTTATCTATTATTCAGGTTGTCTTTGAACTTGTCAAGTCAACTAAGTTATAACATGTTAATCCCCATATAGTTAAAAAAAAATTCTTTTAAAAATCACATTAAAAACACCTCAATAATTTTTTACGTCCAAGAAAAATTTGATTTGACTCGCAGCGCAACATGAATAATGATATGAATAATGATCTAATTAATACTAATACTAGAATATTTTATAGTGCTTTTATTGTGTTAAGAATATAATAATCTATCTCACGTTTTTTTTTTAATGGTTATTTTATATACGGTTTGGGACATTTACAACATGATAATCAGTATGAATAGGTTAGTAATAACAAACCGTAATGCTGTTGATCAAGAAAATTAATAAAATGGTTAATTAAGTTTCTTTTGTTTAAATATAAGAAGGTTTAATGTTGTTAGGGCTATATAATAAAAAAAATATAAGCAGCTATAATATTTATTCTTAAGATAAAGTTAGGATGTTGCATTAGACAGAAAAAAAAGAAAGAAGATAAGCATGGAATATAATCTTTTTAATCATGACATATATATATATATATATATATATATAAAATCGCGGAGTGGACAAGTTTTATTCTTAATTCAATACCACAAACGTACTGATCAGTATGTCTGTGTTAACCACCGAAGCTCTCCAGTAGGAATCCTCCCACCGCAACAGAGGAGAGTGTTGATCATACAAAACATATCAAAAAGGCAGCTTTCACCTTCGTCACGGAGATGAAGAAGAAGTGTGTCAGTCTGGCCAGTCCTCATGCGCCGCCTGAGAAAGAAACATGATGGGCCGCCAGAGCAAGCAAATGCATGCAAGGGTACGTGCATCTAACCCTACACGTCATCCTGTGCATAATAAGCATTGAGTGTAAGCAAAGGTCGGGTGTCGCCCTCTCCCTTCAGGCTTCAGCATTTATTTATTTATTTAATAGAAAAGAAAAATCAAAGATAAGTCTGCCAAAATTGTTAAAAGTCCCAGTTGTTCTTATCGTGTATATGTTCCTATCGCACACCTGCGTCTTATTTATCTACACATGTATGTTTCTGAAAACGACAAGCTTTTAACATGAGCTTCACACGCGGCTTCGGTTTATTGGCTAGGTGACATAGAATTTGTTAGTGTAATTGTCTTTTATTGGTGAGATTTGTTTTTTTCTAATTAGATCGGGGGAATTAATTTTTATACTTAATAGATTTTAATAATTGGTTGAATTTTATACTAATATTATTTAATTCCAGTTTAATTTTTTACAAGATTTTCCTTTAAAAAATTATTTTTTTATTTCAATCACACATTGCGATTAGTAAGTTAATCTAAATTGATTTATTTTTTTTTAACATATTACAGGTTATATTTTAGTAAATTTAAACGGAGTTACTTGGATTATCCCGTTTTTTGGTTCTTAAAGATATGTCTCCTGCCCCTGTTATGTTAGCGTCTCTAATCTTGGTTGGAGCTCTCACTCACCCTGCCAGCTCAACCAGCAGCCGCGCAAGTGTTTGGAAACGTTTCATCAAAATTTATTTTTTTATTTTTTTTTATTAAAAATTAATTTTTATATATTTTATATTATTTTAATATGTTGATATTAAAAATAATTTTAAAAAATAAAAAATTATTATTTTAATATATTTCAATAAAAAAATATTTTAAAAAATAATTGTAAGTATAATAACAAATAGACGTAGCTAGTAGTACTGCCGTCAATTACTGAATTGACTGCTGCTTTACTATACTGCAATACCGGACCCGGATTACCTTTCCTTTCTTTCCAATGCCCGGAAGAATTGGACAAATTGAACGAATATTTTTTTTACCATTAAAAAAAATTATCCCGACGGCGTATCTATATAGTGTAAACTAATGGTTGGTGCTCATGCAATGAATTACTGACTTGACTAAAGATTTCTAGAGTCAACAAGTTGAAAATAACGAAAAAAAGGAGACAACAACATTCGAAGGATCATGGGCATGGGCAAAGCATTAGAAGACCAAATGCTCCCGCAAAGTAGGACGGCTGGGGGATATAAGCGGAACTAAAACAGGGGACTGCTCCTCAAATATGGTAAGAAGTTGCTAGCTGGATTAGGTGGCCAACCTCCCACCATGGATTTAGAATCCCCCAATCACTGTGCCCGCCATGCTTCAAAATCTCTCCTCTTATTAACACTTTCATAAACAAATATCAACACGGCACTTAATTTAATAGACTCTTATCCAATTCATCAGAGAAAAGTAGACATTAACTGGAAAAAAATATCTCAGTCCTCATTTCGTGTCGTCGCAAAGAAGCAGGGGTTGCTAGCTTGTCCGTTATCAGCTTAGCTTTGATCGCTTGATAATCAAAAACCAGAGGGGAGTTAGGCCAACGGTTAGCAAAAGAAAAAAAGAAAGAAAGCTTACTCCCTTGATATCAAAGCAAAGCTGCAGTTGATTCTTGGTCACCATCTGAAACCCAACCTTCACCTTCCTGTCATATTCACTCCACAACCATCTCTCGAACTTCCTTTTTCTATGTTGCCCTCCAAGCTTAAATAAATGCCCACTTCAGTTTTTCAACTTTGGTGTGTTTTTTGTGTTCTTGGTTAAAGCCAAGGTTTTTGAGGGAAAAGTCCTGGTCTATTGATAAAATACCCTTTTTAAGTTTCGAACGTTGTAAAGTTTGATGGTATTTATTTCTATTTCCTTTTCTTTTTGGTCAAGATTGAAGCTCCGAGAGATTCTAAAACTGGTGCAAACCAAGTAGTGTTCTTCAATCGAGGAGCTGTATCGAACATGAAGAAGCTATAGTTTGTTTGTGCTTCAAGGTTGAGCCTGTCGGTTAAAATATAGTGTTGTCAACTTTAAAGAATTGGAGCCATCTCTGGCCACACCATGCTCTGGTATTTGCCTTTTTGCCTTGCTGAAATCTAAAGCTTTCAATCAAAACTTGCTGTTTGTCTACTCTCTCTGATACCCAATAATAGAAATTTTGTGATTTCTATATTAGTGCCATATATAGAATTCATGCTGGCGTTCAAATTCCAAAGGCTTGTACCTGAAAATCTCTGCTTAAAACGTTCCCAATGAATACGCGGTACTCCTTTCCAACAGATTCATTCCGTAGTTCAAGTCCTGCAGTATCACTTCCATCAAATTCTCCAATAGGAGAAGAGCATGGAACTGCGTTTCTCAGAAACAGGTCTCCTCGCCTTGCCCCGTCATCATTATTCGTAAGAACAGCGATGAGAATATCTAGAGCAAGATGGTTCACCTTCTTGAGGAGAGTATTCCACTACCAGAATGGCTCAAGGTCTAATCTTGGGTCTAATCCTTTCAATTCTAGCTCTTGGATGATGCTGGAGTTCGTAGCTTTGCTCCTTCAAATATGCATTACCACGTTCACCCTGGCTATTTCGAAGGCAGAGAACCCTGTTTGGCCTGTGAGAATATGGATTATTGGTTATAATATAGGTTGTGTCCTTAGTCTGCTGCTTCTCTATGGTCGTTACCGGCAACTTAACGCAACTCAAGGCGATGGTTTTGGCCTACCCGATTTGGAGCAACAGGGGGGCAGTGAGGAATCCAGGTATTTTGTTAAAAGCTATTCATCCCAAGTTATATCTATGCTGAAAATTTACTGGTATTCAAGCGTTACTACATAATATGATGCGAGTAATATGAATTTTGGCTGACGAGGAATAGATTTCCAGCAGCATAAAGAACAGGAAAAGGATGCATAATCTCTGTGTGATCTAGCAAATAGCTTCGGGATCATCAGTGCATTTAGAATTTCCTGATGGCTATACTCTGGAACTTTTCTAATTTAGCAAATAAAACTTTTCTGCATGGCATTGGGTAGTGAATTGGTGCTTCTTAATCTCTTGATCAGACTTAGCTGTTGCAGAAATAATAATTTTAGTTACTATAACCAAAAAAACTGAACTTTCTGTGCGACTTTGATGGCTTTTAATAAAAAAAATATTGGCCATTGCAAATCCTTTTATTCTGGATTTTGCCTTCAAGATGAACAACCAATGTCACAAAGGTTGCTACTAAATAAACAAATTATTTTATAGGGAAAGCCAAAAAATATATTTAATAGTAGCAGAGGGATGAAGTGTATCAAAATCACCATATTTCTATGTCAAAGATTAAGTAAAATGACAGAACTATAGTGCTGATATAATAGAATGATAAAAATATTTTTTCAATCTATTTGTATTCCTATTGATTAATATATATAGTGTATGCAGGTACTCACATTTGATGAACAAGTGCCGGACCTCGCTCGAACTCTTCTTTGCGATATGGTTTGTGATGGGTAATGTTTGGGTCTTCGATTCTCGTTTTGGATCTTACTTCCGTGCTCCAAAACTCCATGTGCTCTGCATCTCTCTGCTTGCCTGGAATGCTCTCAGTTACTCGTTTCCATTTCTGTTGTTTCTACTGCTATGCTGTTTTGTGCCACTCATTAGCACTGTCATTGGTTACAACATGAGCATGGGGTCTGCCGAGAGAGGGGCGTCCGATGACCAAATATCTAGACTACCAAGCCGGAGGTACAAAGCTGTGGACACCGATTCGGAGTTTCGCAACAGTGTTGATTGTGATTCAACCGTTGCAAGTGAAGATCTGGTAAGTCCCAGTTCGAAAATACACGTAACTAAACTACCTTATCAGCATGCAATCAGAGCATGAGCTGAAAAGCCATGGATGATCATCTTCCTAATGATTTCTCCTTTCTTCTTCTTATATTTGTGTTATGATATTGACAGGAATGCTGCATATGCCTAGCCAAGTATAAAGACATAGAAGAAGTTAGGCAATTGCCATGCTCCCATATGTTTCACCTCAAGTGTGTAGATCAATGGCTTCGAATTATATCCTGCTGCCCTCTCTGTAAACAAGAATTGGAAAAATAGAGGGCAAGGCAACATTAGAGGACTGAAGATTTTATTAAGCTTTCTTCACAGTGTGCGATTCTTGATTTTTTTTTTTTTTACAAGGTTCTTTTTTCTTTTTCTTTTTTGTGCTAAAAGATTATGTATTTGTATGGTTATTCGAGTGAGTTTTTTGCTTGTATAGAGGAGCTCACCAGTAATCATATATATAGAACTCTGTCTTGGGGTTATATATGGCAGTAGAATGATATAGACACCCCAAAATTGGTAGGGAAGTCCTTTCCTCAAGGATATATACCCCAAAATCTGTACATGATTTCTTTTTTCCTGGTAATGGTAATGGATACTGGTATACATGTAATTGAACTTAAATAATGCATATATTATAACCTTGATAAATTAATACTCACATCTTGATTAAATAATATCTTTTTACTGGTCTCCACTTGAGATCAATGGGGTAAATTAATAATTCATTAAATTTATAAGATAATATATTTTAAAAAACACATAGTTCTCACTTATATATAAATTAATAATCTTCTTGTACATCAATACACACACATACTCAATTAAATAGTGTTTTTTTTTTTGTAAAATAATAAGAAAATAAAATAAAATAGATGTAAATAGTTGGGATGAGATTTTTAATTATTAAATATTTATTTTTGACATTAAAAATAAAAAGGAGATAAAGCTTTCAGGTCATAAGGCCCCAATTAAAATTTTACATGTTAGTGAAATATTGAAAAATTTACCCAATGATGAAATTGGTTAATTTCAAAATAAGATTTGTAATGTTGATTAATTAAAAAAAATCAATTTTATGGATTTAAACTATTGTGTATAGTAATTTTTAAAAGTGGATCGAGACGGGGTATCTTCTTGAATAATAATGGTGTAAACGTCTAATTTCATGGGCATTGGGTTGTAGAAGAGGTGTTTTTTAATTGAATGATGGTGATTACAGCCCCTGAGGTGGTTGGAGATGCCACATTCATTCGTTTAAACATGCTCACTTGATCATCCAAAATTGTCAAAAAAATAAGATGAACAATGGTTGAACAACATGTCGTCTAGGTTAAACCTTAGAACATAGAGTTTTTAAATTTAGGATTTGGCCACTTGGTCCCTGCTCTTCCAATTTCTTTTAATTGCACTTGTAATTGTCTCCCAATTTTTAATTGCATTCAATTGCACCCCTGCTAAATTCAAATATCAGCCCTAAAGTTCAGTGTTTTTTAAAAAAGGTATGATAGTGTTGCGATTAGCAACAATGCAAGATTACCTTTCAAGATTTGATCAGTTTCTTTTAGGATCAGTACATTTAAGGTTGTTGTTATCGATGATGTTGATTAGGAGTGATCATTTTCGGTTCGGTTCGGTTTTTCTAAAAAAAAGTAACCAAACCAAAAAAAAAAAATTTAAAAAAAAAAACCGAAACCGAGTCAAACCGACCGGTTTCGGTTCGGTTTTTTTGGGCAAAAACCAGTTCAAACCGGTTTGGCTCGGTTTTTCTGGTTTTGGCTCGGTTTTCTCGGTTTTGGCTCGGTTTTTTTCCGGTTTTGGCTTGGTTTTTTTCGGTTTTTCCGGTTTGGCTCGGTTTTGGCTCGATTTTTCTGGTTTGGCTCGGTTTGGCTCGGTTTTTTTTTTATAAAACCGAAACCGAACCGAACCGGCCGGTTTTTTCAAAAATTTAATCAGTTTAATCGGTTTTTTTTTCGGTTCGGTTTTTTCTGTTATTTTTTTCCGGTTTAATCGGTTTTCCGGTTTTTTTGCTCACCCCTAATGTTGATGACTCGGATGAAATTTACGACGAAGATGAGGATTGCCAATAGTTGTAAATTTGTGTTCCTTTCATGTAAGTATATCAATCCCACTATATGCACTTTAATATTTTCTTCTTTTATTGATCAACTGGCTACATAGGAACATGTAACACTACAGTTTAGCATTTTTCCATTTTCAATTACTGTATATTATTGAAATTTTTTAGGGCTTTCTCCGACTGCTAATTTTAGGATCAAAACTTTTGTTTTTAAATTAAGTTTCAATTTATAAAATCCCATCCCAGGAGAACATTCAACAATCTTCAATGTTGTACCCTACAATTCAACAATCTTAAAAGATATTAAGATAGATAAGGCTAAGGTTAAGGCTATAAAAGAGTGGTCTACACCTAAGATGGTAAGTTAGGTAAGAAGTTTTCATGGATTTACTAGTTTCTATAGAAGATTTGTGAAAGATTTCTTTAGAAGTTTTACATAAAAAAATTTATTGGCCTAACTTGAAAAAAGATGTGAAAAGAATTTGTGATAGGTGCATAACATATAAGTCTAAAGTGATGCCTCATAGGTTATATACACCTTTACATGTTCCTAAAGAACCTAGGGTTGATATTTCTATGGACTTTATTTCAAGTTTATCTAGGTCAAGGAAAGAAAAAAACTCCATATTTATTGTTGTAGATAAATTTTCTAAGACAATACATTTCATATATTGTCGTAAAAATAAGGATGTAACAAATTTAGCGAATATATTTTTTAAGAAGGTAGTTCGGTTACATAGTGTTCTAAGGAGCATTATGTCTAATCGAGATGTTAAGTTTTTGAGCTATTTTTGAAAGGTTTTGTGGAGTAAGTTATCAAGTAAACTTTTATTTTCTGCTACTTGTCATTCATAAACAGATGGTCAAACTAAAGTATTAAACATGACTTTAACTCAATTATTAAGAGCTTTCATTCAAAAGACTCCTAAAAATTAGGAAGATTGTTTGCCATTTATTGAATTTGCATATAATCATAATGTGTATTGTACTACTGATTATTCACCATTTGAGATTGTTTATGGTTTTAATCTTTAACACCATTAGACTTGATTCATTTACCTATTGATAAAAAGGTTAACTTGATGGTAATAAAAAAACACAGGTGGTAAAAGACTTATATGCAAAGATACAATAATAGATAGAGAAAAAGAATGAGAAATATCCAATTAAGGCTAATAGATGATGCAAATTAGTAAAGTGATGATTCAAGGATAAATCCTTTCGATGAGAGAGGGAATGATGCGATCCAAGCAACACCCAAAGATCCGTTAGAGGCTCTAGTTGGTCTAATGATGAGACTTAAGGCTAAGAGGCTTAAAGAGACTTTCAATAAACTTCTTCAAGACACATGAGTTAAGGTGGACTTCAAATAGATAATAAATAATGAAGAACAAGTCTTGATTAATTTAATTAATGTTCAAGAATGGTTTATTGGTAGGCATGCAAACATTACAAAAAGATTAGAATAAAAAGATTCAAATATGCTACTTTTGCCTTTCACTACTGTTTTGATCATAAATAGATCTACATAAGGATTTTTAATGAGGTTATAATTTATTGGAAAGTAGACTTCCATAACTTTTCAATGATATATGGCACGCCTTTTAATTCATTAAGATAAGAGATAACCATGCATTTAAAGTTGAGCTTCAATTCTGCTAGCAGATTGTAAAAATAAATTTAGTCTAATTTAAATTAGTTAGGCTATTGTTTTATTTTACTTTTGGTTATTATTAGGCCTTTTAGAGATATTAGAGCCTTTATTTAAATTTAGTTTCATTGGATTATTATTATTATTATTATTATTATTATTATTAGGTTTATCCATATTCATTAGAGATATTATTAGACGTAAAATTCTTTATAGTATAAATACTCTTTTGTAAAGACTTTTAGCAAGAGACTATTTTTAATAAAGAAATCGACATTCTTGTTATCTTTTGTGTAATTGAGTGATTTTTATATTAAATTCTTGATTGAACTTGTAAATTTTTTGAAGGATTTATCAACTTCATTGTAATTTTATACTAATCATTCACGTCTTTTTATGCACATAGAGTGGGGGTAATCATTGCATATAACTTTGGTTTTTCAAGACAAGTTCTTGTTAGGTCAAGTTGCAAACCACTTAAATATGATTTTTAGCATATCTTGGGAGGTGTCCACATCATAAGTACTAAAAAAGAACCAAGAATTTATTTTTGGTCCATAAAGGAGATTATAATTGGTAAGTCATGGATATTTTAATGTTAGTTTTTAATCAGATATTGATGATAGTAAATCCTAATATAGATAATTTTTTTTTTAATTTTAATGATGGTGTTGTGAGCTTAAAAAGTTTCAGATAAGAGACTATAAAAAATTATATAATTGAATCTTAGTACATAATTGTATCTGAGGCGACAAAAAATGTTGTTTATATTAAAAAGTTATTATTAAACTAGGAGTCATTCCTAATATTTTTGATCTAGTAGTTATATATTGTGATAACAATGGAATCATTACACAAACAAAAGAACCAAGCTCTCATTAACAACCAAAATATGTACTTAGGTGATTCTATTTTACTAAAGAAACCATACAAAAAAAAGATACAAAGATAGAGTGAGTACTCACCGAAAATATTTTTACACATACTCTCCCTAAACCACTATCTTAAATGAAACATGATAACCATGAGGAGCAATATGATATTAGATATATAAGCGATTTACTTTTGTGCAAAAAAGAGATTATCAGTGTATACCTTATAGTTAATCGATTGGTCACACATGATATTTACATTGTTTATGTAAAACATATATATATATATATATATATATATATATATATATATATATATATATATATATAAAGGAATTTTTATCTTTAATTTTCATTTATGTTTAATTAATGAGTCTACATTAAGATAAAGTTGTTAAAATAAAAAGCTTTTGAAAAAAACATAATTATAAAAGTGGTTGTAATTTTAAAGATTCATATTGCATCAAAGCAATATTCCTAAATGCTCCTAGTCAATACTAATTAAGACTAGATATTAATTAGAGTTGTTGAGATTGATACGTATTATATTTTTTTATGAAAGGAAGAAATTATTCTTATAAGCTAAGGTATGAAAGATACTGAAAACTAATATGTAGGTGCTTGTGAAATGACAAGTATACTGAACTGACTTGCATAAGGATTTCTTTTAAAGAGATTACTTGTGTCTACGGAAAGACTCATATAGCAGTCGTATAAGTAATTCTTAGACTTGAGATCACCAAGTTATCCTATATAAAAAATATTATGTTTTGATCCTAACTATATATTGCCTAATCAACAGTACTAAATAGACAGATATTAAATATAACATAAACTGTATAAAGGTATTTGAGTGATTAAAATATAATTCATCAACCTAGGTGAATTAGAAAAAAAATTTCATATTTTTTTTTTAATAGTATTAAGTGAGAAACTCTTTTACAAGATAGAATAAGGTTTGAAAAGGATCTCAAATCTAATTCAAATCAATGACTATGATATTGATGATTTGACAAAGTAAACATACTTAACGTTTAAATGTCCAAATCATAATATTTTTGATGAAGAGATAATAATTACACTAATAAACTAATCATTGAACAATTAAGTTAAACCATAAATAACTTTTATAATATTTGAGAAATATAATATTTTGTTAGGCGTTGCACTTGATCTTTATATATAAACTAATCAATTCATTAAATTGATAATATATTAAATTGTTTGATTTATTTAATCGTATTTTGATTAGGATCAAGATTTATATTAAGATTTAACTTTATGGTTCACATACATTAAGAATCCATAATAAGAAATTAAATTAAATTGATTAATTATATGGAACTAACTTTTAAATAAGTTTTAAAATTTAAGAACTGAGATATAATTAATATTGGACGTTACAAGTCTAGACCTATTAAAATCAAATAGACCTGATTGTGTAATTTTTTCATAATTATTGAAAAATAATATGTCATATTTTTAAAGGGTAAAATGATATTTTGCATTGATAGGGTTATCAGGTTTTCAATAGAATTGTATGCCTCATCCTTTTCACTACGCATTAGACACACCTAAAAAACATAGAAAAGAAAGAGCTAGTACTTAAGGCATAACAACCTCTATAAGATTTTTTGAACAGGTGGTTTGTATATATTAATGTTAGAGGCTGAATAATTAGATAACTTGTGGTTTATGACAACTCAGTCTTAAAGAGTTCATCTAACCGAAAAAGAAGAAATGATCTTGATATAATATTGAAAGAAACCCTAATTAACCCTAAATTGTCTAACATATCCATGAAACTCCTAAAAAATTTTCAAATTAGTGTTATGACTATATTCATGTGTTTTAAAAAACTCAACATTTGAATCTTGACAAAAAATTTCTAGCATTTTAATTCCTCACAAAAACATTGCTATATTTTATTCAATTAGTCAATATAGTCTGTAGTAGAAATTCTACGCTATAGCGAATATATTTTTCCCTAATGTTGAGGTTTATGTGATAGTTTTGAAAGTGAGACCATTTTCTTTCAATAAATAGATTGTTTCCTTCATTAGAGATTTCCTTTTAGAAAGAATTAAGGCATTTTCCAATCATAGTTGTGGATGTATTTATTGATAATGCACCAATTTATATGAGAATACAATGAAACATAAATTAAAGGCACCATTTTTAAAGTTAGAAAGAGAAGGAAAACTTAGGGTTTATGTCTCATTTCTTTTCCAAAAGTTTATGATTTTCTTATGAAAGAGAGCTAGCAAAGCTAGGTAATAATTACACTTTAAACATTGTAGTTTAGAAAACCTAATTGTCATGCTTAAATAGACATAGCATGCTTGTTTGAATTGATTTAATTGTCTCACATATAGTCAATATTTTTTTTATATAACAATGCTTATTTGCCATGTTATTTATGATTTTATCAATTTTATCATATTAATGATGAAAGATATTTCTTTATTTGCTCTAAAGTAAAGCAATATGAAAGGGAGTATTATTTAAACAAAAAAATAAATATCCATATAAAAAAATAAAAATAAAATTAATTGTTAATAATGAATCGATCAAGTTTATGAAGAGTCCAAATCAATCAGGAAAGAGTGCAATTCAATCAAGTTTTATGCAATTAACTTTTCTTCTACGATTTTTATTTTACAAGTTATTCTCTTCATTGCTTTTCTTTACAATCTTTATAACTTTATCTTTGTTCTTTTGCTTTCTTATATTTTTTTCATTTTAGTTTAGTTATTTATATATTCTTTCTTTTGAGATTTTTACATTATTTTTTGATTTTTTAAGGTTACTATTTACCTTTTAAGATTCATTTTCTAATTATAATTTTTTTATTAGATTAAAAAGATGAAAAATAGATGATATAATTGATCTAGAAACTATCTAATGATCAATGGACTTTTAACTTTGTGTTAGTACAAATATTTTATTTGGTATATGATTAAATTAATTAATTATTTTATTATTAAATATATTTTAAAAAATAATTTAATGAACGAGTAAATCATAATCTAATTATATTATATTATTAACAGTGAATTTATTTTTTTTATGATGATTATAAATCATTTTTTAACATGGTTTTAATAATTACATAAAATAACATTTTAAGTTAGGTGAAAAAAAATAATATTTATTATAAACTAAAATAAAAAATTAATGTTGTAGATTTGGTATTAATATATATGGTAAAACAAAATCTTCAATATCTTATGATCTAGTAGCGTCGCAATTGTACATAACCTAAATAACGAGTCGCTTTGAATAATTGAATTAAATTTCAAATTTCTCTTTCCATTTTTTTTTCTTTTTCAAAATTTATCTCTCGTATTCCAAATCCAAGTTTACATACTTGAATCAAATTCCTTGAAGGAGCAGTTGCACAGATTTTCCAAGTTAAAAAGATTCTCTACAAGGTGAGACTTTTTTTTTTAGTGTTTAAGTTTGCTGCGGAATCTCACAAGTTACCACCCACATCTCTTTTTTTTTTTTTTTTTTCTATTTTTTCTGCGGTTTCTCAGCATCCAAACGGATCGTTGAGCTACTTTATGTTATTATGATTACATTTTGAAAATTTGAAGTGTTTATCAGATCTATCATGCTGTTATTTGGAATATTAATGATTTTTGTGCATTTTGTTTTGGAGACACGATGATCGATGTTTTTTTGAGTGCTGGTTTGGTTTTGGAAATTCGTAGAAGCATAGAGACATCAAGATCGTACTCTGATTTCTCGAATTGCTTTCGCAGAATTTTGAAGGCATTAGGTTGAGTTCTATGTTTATTTATTTAGTGACGGGAATCATGTCAAATTTAATGGGTATGGTTTAGGTGCGCATAGAGTAGCATACTAATAACCTAGATCATGTGGCTGCAACTGCTGGATGATGAAGGCGACTCTTTTATTGTTAAGATTGGATAGAATGATGAATAAAATGTGAAATAATTCTTGTACGAGTTTAAAAATTGTTATGCATGATATTGACCTATTGACAATAAGGAGACAGCTTATCCAATTCAATGCAGAGCTGAAATTTCTCTGTGATTTAAGTAAATAACAACCCAACAACAGAACTGGGAAAACCTAAGAGTGGTAATTGTTGGAGATGCAATAATAGAAAGCGCTAGTGGCGTCGCATTTTGTGAGTGCTTGAAATTGTGCTAACATGCAACATGTTGATGCCTGCTTGTGTTTGGGGCCTTGGAACATTGCTAGATAGCATTCTACATGCTTCATCGTGGAGGTGAAAACCACTTTCTTGGAATGGATTAAGTTGTATGTCCTCAGACTTGATCTAAACAATAGAATCTACTGAGTTCTACTAGCCTTGACTTGTTTTGCCCCCCTTGCTACTCTGTGTCTTGAGCTATGACATCTAGGTTATGTAATGGCCAGCCTTGCATTGCGTTTTACTCATAGGCAGTATTTGGCCTACACCAAGGAGCATCAAGAAATGATACAAGTAGCTGTTTCTTTTGTTGTCTTTGTTATCTTTTCCTCCTCTTTTATATTCCTTGGGTTTACAGTTACTTTTACTTGGTGCATAAGCACAAATCAAGGGGTGGTTTTTTTTTTCCCCCTCTGAAAAATGGGAAAATGTAAAACAAATCTTTATGTTTTATGACGCATTGGTGTATAACATAATGTATATAGCTTGATATATGTAATAAGCTGCTTACATGCACCTGTACCACATCGATTAAAAGATTTCCATTTTTTTCTAATTTTGATCGCATCTCTTTTCTCATTTTCATATCCTACTGTCCCATGTCATGGTCATTTTTTCATTACTAAACTGGAGGCATTATGTCTTATCACTTTTCATTTACTACAGTTCATCTTCTTGATTGAATATTTCTTTATTAAAATCAGGAAGTGACCAATATATTAATCTTATTTCTAAAAACAGGTATACTCTTGAGAGCTCAAGTTTTTCTTTTGCTGAACTTAATTGTGGGATTGGCTAGCAGAAGCAGGAAATGGTGAAAAGGTTATCTATCGATTGCCTTGATATCTATTATACCTTCACATAAAAGTTATGTGAAGAGTATCTTATTCAGTTCTGTGTCACAGGTATGGAGTGTTTTCAAGCATATGATTTATCATGTTCCAGTGTGTAGAGGGATTCATTACCTCCCTCCTGCGGTGTTTTGATATTGATCTATACAAATCAAGAGGCCTTGAGGATCCTGAGCTTCTTGCGAGGGAGACAGTCTGTATGTACTAGCCAAATCTTTACGATAACTTTGTTAATTTTTTATTTCATTCAGCTAATGGGTTCCTTCTGCTTCTTATTCTTAGTATCATTAGTAAACAGAAAATGCTTAGATTTTATGTTAGTAAGTGGTTTAGCACTATTTATTTCTTCTTCAACTTTGACCTTTTGTTTTAGATTATGAAAGTCTTGCCAGAGAAGTTATCTGATGATGAATGTTGTAAATACTTTTTGTTGTTGATTTCATTTCAGTTGTGAAGATGTTCGCTCATAGTAATAGTTCTTTTATTTGCCTAAAAAAAAGGATACAGTCATACAACAGTCTTGTTTTATGTATGATGAATATAATATCTTTAACCTTACTGATAATTCAATTGACAATTGTGTTTTTGCTAACCTTGGATGCAGTCAGTGTAAGTGAAATAGAGGCATTATATGAGCTCTTTAAGAAGATCAGCAGTGCCGTGATTGATGATGGGCTGATCAATAAGGTTTGTTTATTCTTCAAGCTGGCCATACAAAATTCGTTCTTGGCATAGCTTGCTTTGTGTTTTTGTCTTCATATGAATCTAGTGGTTCCTCTAACAATGCCACGTTTCATTATCTCCATGTAAATGCTACTTATAATTATTCCAAAATGCTTATTTGAATTTTTCTCTAATTTCCTGATGTAGGAGGAGTTTCAATTGGCGTTGTTCAAGACAAACAAAAAGGAGAGTTTGTTTGCAGATAGGGTACTTTTCTCCTGTCATTTCCAATATCTACTTTCAATTGTATCCTATGAATACATGAGGTATTTAACCCATTTGTTAATTATCTTTTGTTTGCTACTGTCTTCTGTTGCGTATTGATTGCAGGTGTTTGACTTGTTTGATACAAAACACAATGGGATACTAGGTTTTGAAGAGTTTGCCCGTGCCCTCTCCGTATTTCATCCAAATGCCCCAATTGAGGAGAAGATTGAGTGTATGTTTGGGATTGATAATTTTGTCATCATAAGCATTCTTTTCCTTTGCCCCTTGTGTATGGTCAAAGTTATTTTGAGCATACCTCAGATGTGCACTAACTCGCATGCTGTTTGTGCTTAAAGATTTGACATGTCTTAGCGTGTAACTAGGATGATGAATTTTGAATTACTGCTCTTAATTTTCCAGGCATTCATACCTGGTGCTCTATTTATGCTAAGTTGTTGTGTGCCATTGCAGTTTCTTTCCAACTTTATGATCTAAAGCAGCAAGGTTTTATTGAAAGACAGGAGGTACATTTCATTGTCTAAGGGTTAACTTTAGGTTATTTGACTCTTGAACTCCTTTCAATTGTTTGTTTATTTATTTGATTGGTGTGTTTGGACTTTTATCAACTTGTTGATGCATAGGTGAAGCAAATGGTAGTAGCTACTCTTGCTGAATCTGGTATGAACCTTTCAGATGATGTTATAGAAAGTATAATTGACAAGGTGCTCCCTCATTTCTATCAATTTTTTTCTTTTTTGTAAATAAATGGGTTCTTGAAAGCTTTCGACACTATTTTACTTTCTTGCAAGTGCTTGTTGGAAAATTTTCAGATTCTGAATTTTGGAGTCTTGTTTCAGACCTTTGAGGAAGCTGATACAAAACATGACGGGAAGATTGACAAGGAAGAGTGGAGAAGCCTTGTTTTACGCCATCCTTCCCTTTTGAAGAATATGACACTTCAATACCTCAAGTGAGTTCAAAATACACGTGCCTACTTCTCTTTCTCATTAGGTGTTACTCTAATGTTATGGGATTTTCATGTCAACCAAAGAATTTTTTGGACATTTCAAACCATTGATGGGCGAGAAAATGTAACTGGTTAGGCAAATATTTCCATGTTGAACATGATGCTAGTGGCAAGCTATGACTCAGTTTCTTTATTTCCTTGGGCAGGGACATCACCACTACATTCCCAAGCTTTGTCTTCCACTCACAAGTGGACGATACCTGAATTCAAGACATCTGTATTCAAGCCCTAATAGACTTTGGTTTTTATGGTTTGTTTCTCCACATAAAATGTGGTCTTCTCATATGTGAAGGGCGGGGGAGAGAGTGTCTATATTGTATTTATTTGTTCGTTTGATTATCTTTGATTGTTTACATTTTATTTATATTGAATGCCTGGACCATCACTTTTCAATATTTATTGTTCTTTAAGGCCTCCTAGCAATTTGTACTGAGGACACTGTCGATCAGCCATTGAACGGTTGGTCTGATAGCGACTTCCTTGCCTCCGCTTTGCCGAGCGCTGTATTAGAATTTATATAAAATTATCATGTCAACATGTTTTAGTATTATACTAGATAGATAGCTCGCTCTTTGCGTAGGGCTGCATTGAAATTCTTCAACAATGTTTAGAAACGAAAATGTACAAAATTGAGAATAGCGACGTGTTTCAGGCATGCTGCATTAATTGGGGAGAAATTCCAAACAGAAGTCAAGTGTATAGGTAATTGAATACGGCGATCTAAGTGTATAGAAGCAAGGCTAAGGCAACGCTAAACAACAAACAGTGGCAGTGAAGCAAGCGCTACAATGGCAATGAGCAGCATCACTAATGCCAAGCTCATCTAAGATCACAAGTCATTTAAACCAAAAGAGACAAAAGTGTTGCTGGGGAAGCAAAAGGCGAAACAACAGCTCTGATTGGGTGGTGTTTGGTCTGTAAAAGATCAGATTTTGATGCCAAGGATACATTTGTCAAACTTCCCAGCAAATGTAGCTCTGCATGGCGAAGAGTTAGTCCTCCTGTAGAAAAATCCATGTGATAAGTGTAATTATAGCCTCTGCATGCATACAACCAAGCTTCCAGCAAACATGCCCTTTTGTTTTACAACAATGATGTAAGAATCCACGGCTAACCATTTTAGGTAGTTTACTTTGTAACTCGTCTCCTAACACCAGATTTTGATACCTTCATGAGGTTTGGGATTGACAGTATCAAAGATCATAGCAAAACAGCAAATCCCACAAGGAGATACACCTACAAATCAATGGTATAATCCTGTAAGATTTAGTCCAGAAGCTCATTCAGAGCTTGCCTCAAAAAAGCAAAGATATATGTGAGAATATTTTTGTTTCCTTCTTGGTAAGAGTAAAGGTTGTGTTGGTCAACTCTGAGACATGATATATACAACATTGATGCGGAATCAATATAATACTATATACATAAGTTAACCCGAACATTTATGGTTACCCAAAAAAAAAAAACATAATGCCATATAATTACATAATCACGTCCATGGTAAACAAATTATAGTTCTAATTTGATGCTATCTTCGATCTCCAAAACTTGCATAGAATCAGAATCAAAGCATAAACTACATCTTGCACGTCCTCAACAAAATATTGTGATTAGAAATGACAATTTGTTTTATATATACATTGATGTTTCACCATGACACGGTCTGTTTTTCTCCAAGAGTTTAAAGTCGACCTTTTACTGCATGTTTCATGCTTTATCATTATACTATTTTATGCCTACAGTAGATTAGATTAACACACAAAATAAAAGGCATAGATCGTCTTGTGTTGTGAGCATGGTTTGTCTATAGTTGTTCTAATCTAATCTAAATTAATTATTTAATAAAAAGAGAGAGAGGAAGGAATTTAGCCACATAGAATGTTCAGACACTTTCCTTTTCTAGTCACAACAAATTGATCAATTTGAATTTTAAAAAAAGAAAACTAATTTAATTCCTCAAATACATTCCTCGCTGAGAATGGGATGGTATGTGGCCGAAATTGACAAGCATCAAGGAAAGTAAAGTGAATAGCTTATAGCTTGGTGAAGAAGACATATCCCTAACAAAAGAGTGCTAGCTAAGACAGACCAGAAAGTCAATAGCGCAAATCTTAAAGTCATCAAAAAGCAATATGAGCATTTTAACCATGGATGCCCAGAAGGCTAGCAAAGCGTGTGAGCAATGCACACTTGAAAAAACAAAGGCCCCTGGTGCATTTTTATGGGTTTTCTTTTTTGGCTTTTTAGGTATAATTACTATTTTTAAAAATTGAAACACAAATTAAATTAAATTAATTGTGGAATTAATTTTTCTAATAGGATTAGGATTTAATTAAAATGTTTACTTCGGATTTTTTGTGTTTTGTAATATCCTAATTGGATTAGGATTTAAATAAAATATTTAATTGAATAATTTTCAGAAAAATAATTTTTCTAAAATAAAAAGAGTTTTTAAGTTGAAAAAGTTTATTTAATTGATCATAAAATAGTTTAGAATATTAATAAGAATTTTAATATGATTAATTTTCTTATTAAATTTTAAAAAATGGTTTTTGAAAGAAAATTTATATTAAATAAAATTTATCATATTTGGGGAATTATCAAATTGGATTTGATTTAATATTTCTAAAGTTTTGAAATATTATTTTAAAAATTAGACATAAAGCCAATAATTAGAATTGAAGTATGCAATAATTTTATTATGCATGATGGATGGTTATGAACATTAAAGACCAATTTGATTATGTTTTTATAGTTGAATGATTGTAATAATAAATAGGGTCTGCGTATTCTGCCTTTTCTCTATTTTTTTTGGGTTGTAAAATTCTTTTCTCATCTAATTCATCTCGAATGTAACTTGAGGTTTCTTATATAATTATGTAAATGTTATGTAATTTAGAAATGCAGAATTTAGATAGGAAAATCTATTTTGTAATCCAAAACGAAGAAAGAAAGACGAAATAGACTACAATCATGGTGCTCACCAAAGACTTATAAAGATTTGCAACAGCTACCTAGGTTTTGAACACCTAATTTACTTGGATGACTCGAGGGAATTAGTTTAGATATATCCATAATCATCTAATTAGAATGACATGCTAAGGGTGTATGTTTATATATAAATTATTATGTATGAAATGTATACCTGGTATGTTATGTTATGTATAAGACCCAATTAATTGATAATAAATCCCTCATTAATATATTAATTACATGTTGAGAATATGATAGTAACCTTCCAATTTTATATACATAAAACCGAAGTTTTATTCATGGATAACTTGTTGAGTCATTTAAGATTATTGTTAATTGAACATGTTTAATACTATAAAATTAAGTTCTACTTAACTAACCTAAATGATTTTGATGAGTCACTCATAATCATATGAGGTTAAAGGCATGAGTTAGGCGAAACATGTAAGATATGTTTAGATAAAGAATTGTCACCTAAATGATCTAGGAGTCATATAGAGATGTTATTGATAAACTATGTTATCTACCTAATTTAATTTATTTTAATTTGTTGAGTCACTTAAGGTTGGGTAAATTAAATGGGATTGTAGCCCACTAGAAAAATCTAAGCGAGATTTCCTGAATTAATATGGAGGGCTATTAATTTGCAACAAAATACTGGGAGATCAAATTAGAATTAAAGACCTTATCTAAATCTGGAATTTAAATATGTATGCATGGAACTAATGCTCTCTATCTTTATATAAATAGGTTGGTAGATCAAAATAAGTAGTAACATGTCTCTATGAAACATACTTGATGCTACCAAATTGATTGAACCAAATTTATTGGACTGTTATCGAAATGTGAGAATTGTTCTCAAGAAAGAAAAGAGGTTGTATGTTCTATAAAATTCAATTCTAAATGCCTCCGCTGAGGATGCTGAACAAGAAGTTAGGAATGAACTTCAACGTCATGTTGATGACAATGAACATGTTGCATGTGTGATGTTAGCCAGTATGTCACCTGAACTTCAAAGGCAACATGAGAATATGGATGCCCATATTATGATTATGCATCTCAAAAAATTATTTGATGAGTCCAGTAGGATTAAGAGGTATGAGACCTATAAGTAATTGTTTCATTGCAAGATGATAGAGGGTTCTTAATAAACACCAATGTTTTGAAAATGATTGGCTATATTGAGAAATTGAGCTACTTGGGTTTTGTCATGAACCATGAGCTAAGTGTTGACTTGGTCTTGCAGTCTTTACCCTAAAGTTTTTCCCAATTCATTATGAATTATCTCATGAACAAGTTAGATAGTATATTGTTAGAATTACTTAATATGCTTAAGACTGTTGAAAGGGCCTTTAAGAAGAAAAAAAACCCATATCTTCTAGTTCAGTCTTCTAAAATGTCTAAGAATAAGGATAAGAATAATAAAAGGTATTGTCTCTAAAGCAAACAAACCTACTAGGAGCATTAAGAAAGACAAGCCTGTCATTATTGTGGCAATGAAGGACATTGGAGGAGGAATTGCAAGGAATACCCTAAAACCGTGAAGAAAAAGAAGTTTAATGAAGCTTCTATTTCAGGTATGTTTATAATTGAAAATTATCTTACTACTTTGCATTATAGTTCTTAGGTATTGGATACTGAATATGGTTTTCACATTTGTAATTGCATATAGGAACTAAAAAAAAGTAAAAAATTAGTTTAAGGAAAAATGGACCTATAACTTAGTAATGGAGCAAGGGTTATGCATTAGCTGTAGGAACTAGTTATGCATTAGCTGTAAGAACCAGTTATTTTGTTTTGCCCAATGGACTGATGCAAGATAATTGTTATTTTATTCTAGTATTTTAAGACATTGTTTTCATTTTATTTAGTATTAAATGGATTTAAATTTATTATTGAGGATAAATGTTGTTTTTTATTTATTTATAATAATGATGTTTTTATAGATCTGGTAATTATATGAATGGTTTGTATATACCTAAATTTAATATGCTCATGTTTAATATAAACTGCAATGAAATTGAAATACATATTGGAATAAGTATTAAGGAACTTCGATTGGATCGAGGTGGTTAATATTTGACCAAATATTTTAAGGATTATTTTAAAAAAATGAGATTCTCTACACCTTTTGGAACACTACATCCAGATGAAATATATTCTCAAGGCTAAAACATTAAATATTTAGCTTGAACATTAAAAAATATAAAATCTCTATAAATTTAGTAGAACATGTCATGCATTAATGAGATAAGTATCTCTCATGGAAGCTGTGAATGACATGTTGTTCATAATTGATAAGCATTACTTGAAAGTAATATATAATATTTATTCCAAGAAATGACTTAAAGCTATGGACTTTATGTACTAATCAAGTTTGGAACTTGGTTGATCCATCTAAAGGGATAAAATCCAATGGATTTAAGTAGGTCTTTAAGAGAAAGACTAACATGAAAGCAATGTGCTAATGTACAATGCATGCTTTAAGGAGTAGGAAATCCAATTTTGATAGTATAATCAATAGATTTGATTTTATAAAACAAATATGGATAAACTTTGTGTTTATAAAAGGTTAGTGGGAGTGGTGTATTTTCCTGATATTATATATAGATGACGTATTATTGTTAAGAAACAACATATCTTTACTTTAATTAGTAAAGTTTTGGTAGTCCAAGAATTTCTCTATAAAGAAATTGGGAGAAACAACCTATATATTGGATATAAAGATCTATAAAGATAGATCTAGAAGGTTGCTTAGATTGTATCAATCCATGCATATAGACTAGATGTTAAAATAGCTTAGCATAGAAGAATCCATGATTGGATTCTTATCTATTTTGTATGGACCACCTCCTTCCAAAGACATGTGTTTTAAGAAATAATTGAGAGAGATATGAAGGAAATGGTATCCTATACTTGGCTATAGGATCCATCAATGGAGAAGATAAAGTAGAAGTTTAAAATTATTTGAATTAAGATTTTTTCAATGAAATATTGGAAAAATAGTAAATACTAGTCAATGTATATTTTATTCTAAATGATAGTACTCTGAGTTGGAAGAGTTCTAAACAAAAGAGCACAACTGATTCTACAACTAAATAAGAGTACATCTTCATGTTTGAGGAAACAAAGAAGTTGTTTGGATCAAGAAGTTTATCAATAAACTAGGTTGGTTCCTAGCATTGTTGATCTAGTTGCCCTGAATTATAATAATAATAGAGTCATTGCATAAATAAAAGAACTAAAGTCTCATCAATGATCCAAACAAATACTTAAGAAATTCCATTATTTGATAAATAAATAAAATGAAAGATGTAAAGATAGAGTGAGTATCCATTGAAGAGAATCTAGAAGATCCTCTTACTAAGTCACTATCCATGCAGAAGCATTAATCCTATATGGAGAAATATGGTATTAGATACATAAGTGCAAATGAGAGGTTTTTAGTTTAATATGCCTTGTAGAAAATCGATTGGTTATACGTGACATTATTATTTTAATGTAAATACATATTTATTATTAATAAAGGCTTAATTTATCTTTAATATTCATATAATATTAGATTAATGAATCTAATATTTGATTTATAAATCTTGAGTAAAAATAAAGTCCATGGGACAAAAATACTTTGCAAATGAAATTTTAAAATTATTAAAATTATGGGATTCCTATTACATCAAAGCATTGTTCTTAAAATATTCATGGTTGATGCTCTTTTAAATACTAGATATTTATTAGAGTCGTAGAGATTAGTACATATTATATTATTTTCTTTATGAAATGAAGCAATTGTTCTCATAAGCTAAGGTATAAGGGATACCTAGAACTAATATATAGGTGCTTGTCATAAGAAATGCACACTGAACTGACCCGTATAAGAATTTCATATGGAGAAATCACTTATGTCTGTGGAAAGGCTTATGTGATGATTGTGTAAATAATCCTTAGACTTAAGATCACTAAGTTATCTTATATAGAAAATGTTATACTTTGATCATGTTACATGTTATCTTAATCGAGGTAACGAAGGGGCAACCATTGAGTATACAACAAACTAGATGAAGGTACTTGAGTGATCAAGAGAGGATTGATGAAAGGAAAAATGTTCCATGTGTTCTCAAATAGTATTGACTGAGAAATCTTTAGTCAAGATGGAATGAAATTTGAAAAAAATTTAAAATCTTATTCAAACGATCAATGAATATTGTGTAAAGAACAAACATGATTTAATATGACAGACATACTCCATGTTTTAATGTTAAATCGAAACATTATTGATGAAATGATATTAATTACACCGAAAAATTAGTCATTTAAAGGTTAAGTCAAACCACTAATAACTTTTCTAATATTTGGAGGATCATGACACGTTGCTAGATGATACATATGATCTTCAAGTATAATTAATCAATTGTTAAATTTATAATAAACTAATCTGTTTATTTTATGTACTTTTATTTAATTAGAATCATAATTTATATTTGAGTCAACATATTAGAAACCTAATGGGTTACACATATTAAAAACCATTAGTCATGAATTAAATAGTGATGATTTAATTAAGTATGACTTGATTAAAATATATTTTAGAAATTAAGGACTAGAATATAATTAATACATAGATTATATTTCTAGAACTAGAAAAATCAAGTAAGGACTTGATTGAGTTAATTTCTAAAATTGTCCTAAATTAATATATGAATATTATTCAAGGGGCAAATTGATATTTTACCAATTTATAGGGTTTTTCATATTTCCTTATAAATAGTAAGTTATGCCTCTTATTTTTAAGTGATTGTTTGTTAGACAAAAAAACTACATAAGTCACAGAATAAAGAGCTAGCACTCTAGGCATAACAATCCCTCTATCCTAAATAAGGATTTAAAAGATTTCTCACTAGTGATTCATGTGAATTACCATTGGAGACTAGATAATTGGATGACTTGTGGTCTGTGACTAGCCTTTAAAGAATTATTCAAAGCCAAAGAAGATCAAATCTTCAATTAATAAATCCTTAAACAACTCTAAATTTGTCTAACGAGATCCTATGGACTTTTGAATAATTTTATTTTATTATTTTCACTACATGTATGATATTTGGGAATCCAACTGTTGCCACCTTCTTTCTAGGTTTAAGAGATGTTGGTGATCACTATACAATTTGCCATCCTCATCACCATGTTTGATGACTTATATTGTGGCAAATGCTTATGCCATTCTTTTTCATTAGGCTTTTTAAGACTAAAGGTATTGGACTCTCACTATATACTAATTTGTTTAGCTTTACTCCCTAAGTCTTCTTCTTTAAGTATAATTGTATCACAAATAGGATACTTATATACTTCATAGAGATATTTATCATGATTATGTTGTACCATTACTTTGGCCTTACCATAATTTATGTACCTTTTACATATAGCAGCATCATTGATCTACTTCATCCTTTGTCATGGTCGATGAGGCCTAGTCTCCTGCATTTCTCTTTTACCAAGAAGTTGTACTAATTCAGGAGCAAACACTGATATTGCTAGCTTAGAAAAAGAGTTCGAGTATTCTTTATTTTTATCGACTGTTTGGTCTATTTTGTTTCTTTACTAATAGGTTGTTATTCTTTTTGGGCTTTTTTAATATGATGATCTCAATTATTCTCTCTATAAGTTTCATAATTGATATAAGTTGTTACTAAACTTATTCAAACTCTTTATCAAAGTTTGAATTGGCCATTGAATGAGTTATAATGACCTTGTTGAAGTAGCCAATGATAAGTTTCATAATCATATATGTTCTTTTTGCTTACTGGTAAACAATAAGTGTTTTTAGGGGAGGGAAAAAAAGATTGGGGTTTACCTATTGTAAAATAGTATATGAGACATTAAACTACCTAATGATAGGTTGTTGTGGTTGGAAATATGATTGTGAGGCCACAAAATTATCTTAAGGCTACCTATACACCTATATTGTGGGTGACACCTTATGTGTGATTATGCTCTAATGTTATTGGTATTGCAGTTATGTTTGTTTTTATTGATCACTCATATATTCTTCTGATCAATATATTATCAATCAACCTTTCTACATTTTATGAAGGATAAAGTACGCAATATATAAACTTAAACCTAGGAGGAGGTAGGCAGTAACCTTGTAAAACCAAACAGAGTATGAGGATCTAAGAACTTGAATCTTCAAAAATAGTGATATGCTCTAAAGTAAACCATATAAGAAAAAAATATTTATAAAGAATGAGAGAAATAAGTTATAGGAACTAAAATACATGAAAATAAAGTAAAGTTGTAAAGAAAACAATAAAAAAAATCCTATAAGATTAAAGATAAATAAAATTTTATTGAATTTGTATATGTGAGGTTGATCATCATTCACAATGATTGTTTGGCCCTTTATATAATGGTGCAAAGTTTGAGCCTTATCTAAATAGGTAAATCCTGATCTTATATAGATATTGATATCAAATAAAGAGATTTATTGAATCCTAATACAAACTAAACTCATTTTTTTATTGATACCATATGAATTCTAAGCTAATCTTGTGACTTATGATTAGTTATTATTTGAGTTCTCACGCTTTAAATAAAACTAAGCTTTTTGATCTTTTCTATGTGTTCAAACTCTTTTGGTTGATCACTTTATTTTAGTTAATCGTGGCTCTTGGTCGCTTACTCGAATGGTTGACTTTTTTCCAAAATCTCTAGGTTGATCATAATTTTTCCATTATGATTGATTCCAATACAATCAGTCAATTTCAACTCTTTTCCTTTTTTTTTATTATAAACAATCATTATTCTTGTATGTTTGACATGTGTATGTTTATATTTTTTTTTATGTAAACAACTTTGTTGGCATGTGATACCCAAGATATATTTGGGAACCTCCATACACTCTTATTGAAGTGTTTGTCTATTGAAAGGTATCCTACTATTTACCCCCTAGGTGTTTATATGAGAGATTAACTTCATCTCAGTTTATTCTAAATCTGATTAAAGTGATTGATCATAGCCTACATAGTTTTATTGACTACCACAATATTATTGTGATATGTCGCATTTGTTATGTTATTCATCTTTATTTAGATGACCTTTATAACATTGTTGAAAAGATTTAATGGTTGATAAAATGATTATCACTTAAAAGCAATTATGGCTAGATGACTGGTACTCGTTATGACTAGTTATAACCACCTAATAACACCATCTGTGTCATAAAAGGAATACATATATGGTTGTGTTTGAGGCACATATGTACCATTATATTTGGTTGTTACATCATTATAGGAATGGCGAGAACGTGAGAGATTGCATGAGGACATTAGCGTTTTGTTAATATAGAATCATTGTATAGGTGAGTTAAACGATGAAAAGTCATCTCATGACACATCCAATACTAGTTATGACCACAAAATAACATTGTCTAACCTATAAAATGGATACACATAAGGTTGTGTTTGAGGCATAGATGCACTAATATGCTCATTTATGGTTGATTGTGACATCATTGTTGAGAATGACAAAAATATAAGAGACTGTATAAGGACATTGTGGTTTATCCTTCTACAATTATTATATAGACAAGTTAAATGATGAAGTGTCATCTCATCATGACTAGTTAATATATATATATATATATATATATATATATATATATATATATATATATATATATATATATATATATATATAGAGAGAGAGAGAGAGAGAGAGTTGTGTTTAAGGCACAAATGCACCAATATATCTATTTATAGTTGGTTGTGACATAATGATTGGGAATGACGGGAACATAAGAGACTGCAATAGGATATTAGAGTTTTATCGGTATACAATTATTGTAGAGAATAATTAAACGATGAAAAGTCATCTCATGACACATTTAATACTAGTTATACCACATGGACCTGTTTTAATAACTAGTTATGACCACCAAATAACACTGTCTAACCTAGGGAAATGATACGTATATGGTTGTGTTTGAGACGTAGATTCATCAATATACCCATTTCTGTTTGAGAAGTAGATACATAATTTTTGGTTAATGGGACATAACTTAATCTTGTCACATTATATGTGTCAAGGTTTCAAGTACATCTAGGAATTGAATCATAAGAGGAGATAGGTAGTAATCTCATAAAATCAAACACAATGTGGGTGTTTCAAGGTTTCAAACTTTAAGAAAGGGATGCTTATCCCAAGTAGTGGCACCACACGAGAAGAAGAACAAGTGAAGAAGAATAGCAATTAAAAGAAAAAAAATAACTATAAAAATAATAAATTGAAGAAAAAAAATGCATATACAAGGTTAACCATATTTTTGAGTATCTAGATGACCTATTTATATTAATATAGTAGAGTTTAATGTAAATACCTAAATCTAATCCTAATTAGACTATTCATATTAGATAAGAAGATTATATGATGAATTCTAAAACTTATTAATGAAATTAAATTTAAAAGTTTCCAAAAAAATTATTCATTGATATTCAAATTTCCTTACAAGTTCTTCCATCCGAAACCTACTTACAAGAAGGAGGTTAGGTCAAGAATTGTATCATGACATGATTTACCCAAAATAATTTCAAAAATTCTGAGTACAATTCTTCACATTACCCAAAATAATTTCAAAAATTAGAACCACTCTTGCATCTAAAGCTACTCCCACATTTGTTTCTGGGTGAGCTTAGAGAACATTTGGCAGAGTGGAGAGAGAGAGAGAGAGAGAGAGATGATAACACAGGCAGGCCACGAATCCACTCATTTGATTTGATGATGAACAAATCATCAATGCCACTGATACCCCATAATTTTAGCATAAAGAGAAAAAGGCTTATAAATAATTACTACATTTTAATCATCCTTTATTTTCTGTAAAATTTAGCTCCTGGAAGTGCGGCCAAAACAATAGTTTAATATTTTTTATATTCTTAAATTGTTTTAATATATTAATATAAAAAATAATTAATATATTTTTTAACAAAAAAAAATTATTTTAAAAATTATCTGCTACCTACCAGAATCATAAACAGCGATTTAAAACAAGATTATTTTCCAATGTGTTCTTCTTTTTTCACTATTCAGAGTGATGTCAGTGAGAGTAGAAAACTGTTGTCGTGTAGTTGTTGCCTCGTTTTGCTTTAATGCTCTTTATTATATTTATCAGTCCTTCAGCAGTAGCAAGCACGTGCGGGTGCCAAGTATATATTATAAAGACAAAGTAAGCAGCGGCGACTTTTTGTGTAGTTGGTCCTCAACAACAATTCACGCGTTTCTTCGTTATTACGTTACTTCGGATTTGTTTCGGAACCACGTTTTTAAAAATTTTAACCTTTTTTTTTAAATTAAATTTTTATATATTTTTAGATTGTTTGGATAGGCTGATGTTAAAAATAATTTTTTAAAAATAAAAAAATTTATTTTAATACAATTCTAAGAGAAAAACACTTTAAATCACCACTACTATCATAATCTCAAACAGGCTCTTATGCAATAACTAGATAGTATCCACCCTACTCCGTATATCTATATTATTTTTTCTGAACCATTGTTTAAATAAATGAAAAAAGAGTAATTAATGATAAAAAAATATCTGAAAAAATTAAAATACAAATATAAATCAAGATATTTAATATCTCAAAACGAATCATATACTAAGTAATGTTTAATGAATTTGTTTATGAAATCAATTTGTAATAGAGATTGACACACATAAAATTTATTAAATAAAATAAAAAATATATATTATTCAAGGTTACACATATTAAAAAAATTATAAAAAATAAAGATTTAATCCATATAAAATATATTAAAAAATTAATCATACTAACCCAAAAAAATAAATTAAGCACATTCAATATAATTAAAAAAATAATCGGTATTCAACAAATGATAAAAAACCAAAAAATGATATAGAAAGGGTATTAATAAAAACATAATTTAAAAATTATTTTTTAAAAAATTCACAAAAAACCATTAATATAAAAATAAATTGAAAAAAGAAAAGAAAAAATGAGGCTTAGCACCTGACCCAATAAAGAAAAGGTCTGCGGGTGGGCCTTTAATTTTTTTTCAAAAGTTTAATGGGGCGGACAACGTGTTATCTGTCTGGAGTAAAAAACAGATGACACATCGCTTGCTAATACTAAATTCGGTCACTGGTTTGACCAAAAAAATTAATAGAATTTCTTTTTTATTTAACTAAAAACATATTTTCAATTTAATTTTTACCTAAAACACGTAGAAAATATTTGAATCGACTAAGAAGGATTTAAATGGATAAAGTAAATTGAATTACGTATGGATAATTTTTACAAGGTTTAATTTTGAACTCGAGTTAGATAAAAAATTAAATCAAGAGATTTCAACAAAATCAAATTGAATAAAAATATTAAATAATTTTTCAATACCTAGGTATTTTTGTTATGTTAATTTTTTTTATGCAACCCGAATGCCTTTAAACTAGTTCAAGAACAAGAAAAATGAGAATACCATCCTATCCTAAGTCCTAACCGACAAATAAACAAACACTAGATAGAAGATGATCCTTCCTTGCATATCAACGGTTGTTTTCTTCTCCTCCTCCTATGTTTTATCTTTGAGATAGCGAGAGACAAACAAGGATCGCCTGAACAGTTGAAAATGGCTTTTTTGAAAGAAATCACCAAAGTAACGGCTATCTACATGCAGCTGTCGATCATCATGACGATCACCATCATACAGCACTCGAAAGCCAGGGAATTACGACCGTCAGATCACGGGCTGGATCACCAGAGCCTGCCACCAACAGGGGCGAAATTCCCACCTGACATGAAAGAATTCTTTGGAGCATCTAATCCAGCGACGAGAAATACGATGTCGCCGTCAACTGGTGTTGCATTGCCCAAAGTAAAGAACTCAAGCGACACGTCGTGGTGGAGAACCGTTGGTGGTGGTGGTGGTAAAGGCGGTGGTGATGATCATGTGAGGCACCTGCTGTTGGTGGCAAGTTTGGTGTGTGGGGTCACGGGTTTGGGTTTGTTAGTTTCTTCTGCTGTCATTTGCTACTGCTTTATTAGGCATAAAAACAAACATTCATCATCAGCAGCAACAGATAATAATAATAATAATAGGAGTATTACTGTATAAGCTGGTAAGTCGTACTCTTGCTTCATTGTTTTCTTTTTAATTTAGTTCGGAGGAGGAGAAGAAGAATTTATTTTATATTTATATTTTTGTTTATTAAAAACGTCGACATGTGTAGTGTTCAATCTGGGAGTCCACTGGTTTCCTTTGAGCAATTGCTGGATCTAGTTGGTGTTTTTTTTTCCTTCTTCTTAACTTGACATGTGAAACACATTACGTCAGGTTTGTAATGTCTTTTACATATTAATTTAATTTTTAATTTTTTAATTTTCATTTATAAAAAATATAAATTTTAAATTTATATCAAAAGATTGTTACAAAAGTCATTCAAAATTTTGTAAAATCTTTGATTTAATCAAATGATTAAATTTTTTACCTTTGGTTTATAAATTTATTTGGTGAAAAATTAAAAGTTTATAAATAAATCTAAGTGAATAATATATTTTTCTTGCCAAAAATAAATTTTAATATTTTTAAAATATACACTAAATTCCTTTGAAATTTTACAATTTTTTTTTGGAAAATCTATGCAACATTTTTTTTTTTTAAAAAAAATGCCAAAGTATCTTAGATTTTTTTAAAAACAAAATTGATGAATAATTTTAAGGGTTTTTGGCCATATGAAAGGGGGGAAAAAATCTTTTTTTATTATTTTATTTAGACTTTGTTTGGCAAAAACCTATTTTTCTTAAAATCAAAACTGTTAAAATAGGTCTAAGGGGGTGTTTGCCAAACACACCCTTAAACCCAAAAAACCTTTAGCAAAAGTATTATAAGCCAAACAGGTTCTTAACCCTTTGAACTGATTTTGACCCCATTGGTTTGACCTAAAAAAAATTCAACAATAAATCGAATAAAAACACTGGTTTGACCCCTAAACCTAAACTGAAACTAAAACTTAAAACAAATCAAACTTAAAAAAAAACATAAAAACATAAAAAACGGTTCAAATGCAGAAAAATTAAGAACAACTTAAGAACACGAAGAACATTCAAGGAAATCCCAACAATGTGGATCCCAAATTAAATTAGATACAATCAAAACAAAAATATAGAAATGTTAGAAATCATGAAAGTATCCATAATCTAGCATATATTCACTTTGATTATCAAAGAATTAATACGATTTTGTTAAAATGGGTTTTGGTTCAAAACAAAAACCCTCAGATTAAAACTCCCCCAAACTTGTTATTGATGCAAATAAATCCAAGATTATTCACTAGTCAAGTTGCCCGAATGATTTAGTGCAAAGAATTGAACCAAAACTGGTCCAAATCTTGGGGTTAAGACAATGTTCTTCCTAAGAACATAGATTAAACCCAACCACTACCCAGAAAAATAAATCCAGCCATTATCAAGCCACTAAAACTGATATTTTTTTTTTACCTCTAAAACATGTTTTATTCATTCTAACAAGTCATACTACTATAACCAAACATGTTTGAATAAAACAAAAACTAACAAATAACATCAAAACATCCAAATCATGTAACAAGTTCGATCTTCAAAACTGCAACTTAAAATAGCCTATATATTTATGTAATTTGGATTCAAAATTGATATCTTAACACTCAAAAGAACTTAAAACAAAAAACCAAGAACCTATAACATGCATCAGCAAGCTCTAAAAAGACATCAAACACCTACTGACATAATAGAAAAACAATTTTATTTTTTCAAAATCAAACACTAACATATTATTTTGGCATCCAATAACACCAACAACAACTCTAAGTAAGATTTAAAATAACAACAAACATTTTATGTATTAATTGAAATCAAAACTAAATAACATCATAACATTAAAAAAAGTTAAAAAAAATATCTTTAACCATGTAAAACAAGCTAGAGATATGTCTCACAGACATCATCTGCTAGGTTAGTGAAGGATTATACCTTCCTGAAACTCATAATGGTGGTTGCTGCCCCTTGTTTTCTTTTCTTCTAAGCTTGCTACTTTCTCTCAAAGTTAAGGAAATCCTTGTGTTAGGTTCTTAAACCTTCACACTTGGAGTTTTGATATTAATCGTTTCCTCACCTTTTTCTCGCCTTCTCCATCGCCTTTCTCCCATTTCCTTTGTTCTCTCTCTTTCTTTCCTCTCAATACTGATTTTCCAAGGGTATTTATAGGGTTTCAAGCTAGGATTTTTATGTATTTGATCAAAGAGTGATCCACATTCATCAAAGTTTGATTCTCTGATCAAAATAAGAGAGTTTTAGGTATGTTTTACAGCCATGAGGTCTGCACCTTTAATGGTTTTAGGATGATGGTTTTGTAACAAATTCAAGAATGACTTTGTTATTTTTTTTTTATTTTTTTTTATTAGGTTATCATGATCTCATAACTTAAGATGTAGATTTGATGGGTTAACACAATCTCATGATCTAAGATATAGGTTTGACGAGTTAACTCGGATTGACTTACTCTTTAATCCCCAAATTATCATGATTGTATTTTTTAAAAAAATAATTGTTTGTTTGTTATGATTACTTTTTTTTTTCTTAGTCTAATTCAAGTAACTTAGTTGACTGGTTAAGAATATAGCTAAAGTTATTAAAAAAATTTATTTATTTAAAACTTTTTCATGACACCTAAATATTTTATAAAGAAAAAGTGCGAGGCCGCAGCAGCATAATATGGCCCATCTTTTTTTTTTTTCTTTAAATATTATCGCGGTCTTTAGAGGACGGAGGGAGTATGCTAAAAAAAATTATGTTTCCATTTAACTGTAGATTTATCTTTAGAAAGTCGTGCAATCAAATCTTAACCATTGATTTAAATATTTAGTAAACTAATGAACGTGGTCCAGTTTGAGAGTATAAAAGGTATCGAATCTCATACCTTAAAATAACAGGCAGGCCCACAACATCTAATAAGATGAGGCCGAGACCTAATTTGTAAGAGTAATAAGAGTGAGTAAAAAAATTAAAAAATTAATTAAATTAAGAAAAAAAAAACTGAAAAAATTGAAAAAAAAACCGATTAAAATTTTAAAAAAATTAGCCGATTCGATTCGGTTTTATAAGCAAAAAACCGAACTGAACCGAACCGAAACCTAAAATAACCGAGCCCAACCGGAAAAACCGAGCTAAAACCGAGCCAAATCAAAAAAACCGAACCAAAACCGAGAAAACTGAGCCAAAATCCGAAAAACCGAGCCAAACCGATTTGAACCAGTTTTTTCCCATAAAAACCGAACCGAACCGAAACCGGTTGGTTTGACCTGGTTTCGGTTCGGTTGTGGTTTTTTTCAAAAAAAATTCAATTTGGTTATTTTTTTTTATAAAAACCGAACCAAACCGAAAATGATTACCCCTACTAATTTGCACTCGAGAGACAATGAAGACAGATAAAAATTAAGTTTTTAATTCTTTCTCGTAAATAATTTTTTGTTCTTCTAAATAAAACGAAGGAACACAGAGGATGACGATAAAACCAACTTAAATTTTGTTTTCACAAATATCCCTATGCAAACTTTCTTTTATTTTATTAATTTAAGAATATGTGTTATCTCTCTCACACACACATCAATTTTTCTCCTACTCTTTATGATTTTTCCTGGACAATTCTATTATATATAAAGTATGAATTTAAATGTGTTTCTTAATTGCGCTGCAAAAGACTGTACAAATATGGTATGAACAGATTGGGATATCAAAAGAATCATGTCTGCTTCTTCTTCTTCCCTGCAAGAATTGGCTGGATCTCCAAGTGCCTGTTGTAGGCCTCGTTGAAAAGAAAACGAGTCTGGAAGGATGATACGATTGGAAGCCATGCTAGAACTGCTACTGGTGCAAAAAGAACCACGCTCATTCCATAATCGTATGCCCTGGCAAGAACCCGAGTGAAATGCCACAATCCAGTTTCCTCTATCTTAGGCCTTGCAGCCTGTGCAATCTGACAGACCAAAATATGAGCACAGATGAACTAGGATAGATGTGTTTTCAAGAAGAAATTAGTGCTTACCAATATCAAGCCCCATCCAGTGGGTAAAAATGCTAGACAGCAGACAATCAAGTCCTTCATTGATAGGTCGCAAACGCTGGACAGGATGATGATAATAGCCAGAACAGCAATGAAGAGGAATGCTTTGAAAAGCCTGAAAGCTAGGTGGAAATTAGTACTGAACTGTTGCCTTCCCATGTTCACAGCCTGCATAGCATCACGACATAATGTTAAAACTGAATTGGTAAGACTGCAATTTGAGCTGAGACCATCGATATTCAAACCAGCTGCTTCAGTTCTCAAGGGAACGCTGAACTTTCCTACTAATCGAGTTAAGGAATATGTGGTTATTTAACTGCTGGAAACTAGTGGGAGATTTGAAGATCAATGTAACTTTTAGAAGGATGTTAACTAGGATTTCAAGCACATAACTGCATATTAATCATGTAGTATAGTTGAAATGCATGGATCCAAACCAGGGAACCAGAAACGCAAGTAAATAAATACAGGACAATTAGGGAATTATTTACCTTGACTAAGAGAAAAACTGCCAAAATCACAAACCATGACAGAATGTAAACTAGGACATTTTTGCTCTTTTGGGAGATGTCGAGGTGATACACCAGACCATACTGGTACATAAAGAACCGAGCAGAGAGAAGCATTTCAAACAGCCTAGCACCCAATCCTGAACCGCAAAGATGGGCCTGCTCATCATTCCACCATGACTGCCAACTTTTATCTTGCTGAATTCCTATACCACCTGGCAGCCTGATCCACTTATTCAAATTTTTCCAGTCATCTACTATCTTTTCCCAATCAAATCCAGCAGGATTAAACAGAAATGGTGCAAACAACCAAGTGATCGACATGAACCAAATGGAATAAGTGATTAAGACGTATGCCATGCTGCTCTGGTACGACCGTCTAAACAAATCATAGACAATCAAAAGGAGTACTAGCTCAAATCCTTTAACAAAGTGGCTTCGTGAATATAATCTATAAATCTCAGTGAAGCTGGCATGGAATACCACCACCTTGCGCCCAGTTGGCCGGTACTTAGCACCCCCATGTAACATTGTTCGACCATAATAATGAATTTTTGTCCCAAGTGAGAAGGTGAAGAAAACAGCAGCTAGTTGCAATTGCATGAGGACAAAATCTTTGATGGCTGTGAGAAATCCTTTCTCAAGTCCTATCTCCATCACCATCGGTAAGCCAGTTAGAAGGCCAAGCTGGATAAATGATTGGGAGGCAAGAGCTGTTTCCAATGATTGTATGTTATGAACTCTAGCCTCAAGTAGGAATGCCTTTTGTAGACCGCTTAGGACAAGGTATAGCTGACCGTAGAGGAACACATAAATTCCAATTACTGAAATCTGTGGATTTTACATGCGGAGTTTGAGTCAATATATAATTATCAAACAAGGAGCAAACTGACTGGTATTACATATCAGAGATGGAGAGGGAAACACAAATAAAAATGTCTTCAGAGTAATAAGAGAACTTGTTAAATTTGACTTTAGAATAACTATTATCTGGTTCATGAATTAGCAATGTAGCATACAACCCTAAAGACCATTTGAACTGGTAATAAATTAGCAAATCAAAAACAGCAAGGGATCATTTTTCTTCATAAGCTAACAACTTATATATGCATGAGGCTAGACAAGAAATGGAAACTTGAGTGGTATTAATCCAGGAAATTCAGAACATACTACAGTGGATAAGCATAATAATCTAAAGAATTTTATCTTACTATGCGCCCCCATGAACGTATACCAGCTTGTTTACTTGTGTAATTTTTTAACATAAAATCTAGCTTTTATACTTGGTTAACGAACATGAATCTATATGTGGGCACAGTTTTCCACAAAGATAAAAATATTTATGGTGACTTCACATCAATCTCATTAAATTTACTTCTTTCTTTGAATGTAGGATTATTTCAGGGTGCAAAAGAAATACCAGGTTACTGAAGTAAAACCCGGTGGTTGTAAAGTAACAAGATAGCATCCGGAAAAAATCAAAACAGCGTCCAAGTCGGTGTATGTCACGGCTTATAGTTTGTTCACTGTTTCCATTTGCTACTTTGGCTTCAAACTTCGAGATTTGATTTAGACCTACGTCACGACCTTTTCCAACTTGCAGGTACTCATGGTAAGTTATGCATCCCCGTCTTAATATAGAATTGAATCCTGCAGATAATACACAAGTAGCTATGAATAATCACCCTTCACAGAGAGCAACTTGTGAAAGTACTGGTCCGTACCTGCATATATATCCTCACTTAAGTTTATTGTTTTTGATGCTTTGCTTATGCCACCCCTTGTGATGTGAAACAACCTGTCAAATACATCGGGGTGCCCATAGTGGAACCTTACCCTGTGCAGAAGATGATCATTACAAGAATAAATTAGTAAAGATTGACCACATGGGCAAAAATCATTTTTGTGCATAGAATTAAAAGGCCTCGACAACAACTTGGAGAGGACAACTGAACGGAATTGCAAATATATGTAAAATGGATGGGCCTACAATGCAATGCAACATTATTAGCAGTTTGTTTTTACAGTTTTCCTCAATTTTCTGGATCTGATCTCCGACGAGTATGATAAACTGAGATTCATAACAAAGGATCCAAAAACAAGTTAATAGAAATAGGGCAACGGGTACCTGAGAGGATTTGCAAGAAGCCTTTGACCAATGGTGACAAAGCTTGCCTCTTGATATGACATGAACCAAGCTAGAGATGAGACACTGCAGTTTGGAAGATAATGTAAGATTCTCGACTGAAGATCTAAAATGATGGCATGACATCTAAATCGACAACTTTCTTTCCTGTATATGGATGATTTTTTAAAACATCAGATGTTCAAAAAAAGTAATTTTCGGTAACAATCATATTTTGAAGATGTGAGGATTTCCTTTGACCTTATTTTATGACACTGAATTTATAGGAAAAATTAGAGCAAGATACATATTATGTATTAAAGAACTTATATGTGCAACAGAGTTCAGATTTGAAAGAACAGTAACTGCATATAACTACCTCATTAGTTAGAAAAAAAGAAAAAAGAAAATAGATTCTTTCGAAGGTTCAGGCAGGTTAGCAGGTTTTAGTTGTAATTCCCCAGCTCCATAAGTATACAAAGTAATGCATTTCAAAGTTTGTTTGAAGTAATGCAAAGTGTTTAAGGAACTGCTAATATCAGCATCCAGTATCCTTAGTTTAGTGTTGAGGACTATAAATTGAAGGCTATTCCTTAATGCTTGGGATCCTCATTGAATTGCTTTTGTACTATGTAGAGCATCAAGCTATGTCTCCCAAACTGGTGAAGGTCAGACTGATTCTAGGTCTGTGGCCTCAAGAATGATTGCATGACAAGCTACCAGTGCAAGAAGCAATTAAAAGATAAACTAGCTGGCATCTTTATAAATGGTTGTCTCGGTATTCTCTAGCTCTTGTTCTGATAGTAAATGAGTCTAGCAGTGAACTGAACTTCACTGTGGCTTTTAAAAGTTTAAAGTTTCATCAATTTATGACTTTGGTCTTCTATAGGCACAGGATCTATTCGTTTAATTTATGGGGAGAAATGGACTAACCTTCCAGTGAATATGTGTTCCCTCAAACCAAGTATAGTCGGAGGTCGCCGTCCTCGCTGCCGAAGAAATTCTTGTAAGAGGTTCCGCATTTTGAAAGCTTCTTCCAAGTAATTATCCTGCAAAAAGAGAGAACTTAAGTATAAAATGCAAGAGATGTGTATTTATAGGTACCAGTGGAAACTGTACTTGGTTCATATCGATTGTTTGAAGAGCTTCACCACGTGTAAAGATTATGGCATGGTTTTGATTTTCTGGTTTCCCTTCTCCAATATTTGGTGGTCCAGGAAGTTTTATTCGATAAATTTCCTATAGAAAAACATACAACATATTCAGCCCAAATATGCTGCTGTGCATAAAAAACTTCACACACACGAACAAAAACATGTTGATTTAGCTGCATGCATCTCTCTCTCTCGTGGGGGGGTTGACAGCTAAATTTTTCAATAAGATAAATATAACAGCTAGACTTAGAATTTGAAGGATGGACCTAGCTAATTAAAATATAATCACTAAGATACATCCCATATGCCAGATTTGTGGTTCATTCAAACATCTGCTCTGTAAAATTCTAGCATCTAAAAAACGCGATAAACTGTACGTAATCTGAGCATGTGAATGAAAAGCTAACTGTAGACTTTTTGCTTCTTTACTCAAAAGCATGAAAATTTATTATCTCTGATAGGACTTAACTCTTTTCAAGTTCATATTATGATAGCAAACTAAGTAAAACCAAACACTCATCACTCTGCATGTAAAACGTAAAAAGATAGCTAAACTAATGAGACAGAACATGGTGAAAAACTGACTAGGTTCAGGCTCGATGAACCTCCCTGAGCAAGCAAATATAATACTCCTACTTAAATGTCTAAATCTTACAGTTTAGCAAATTTCGCTCTCAAAAACTGTCTAAATCTTTAAACATCTTGAAAGTTTATTAAAATGTAAGCTTTTAAATCAACCTTCATCTGTTCTTTTCTCTTAAGATGCTAAGTGCATTGTAAATTTTTCATAATCCTCGACTTAACATATTTCTCAAACCAAAAGTTTCTATATTAATCCTCACAGCATGTTGTAATACAATCTGAATAAGTCACTACCTGATCAAGATCATCGACAGCTTTAACCAATATAGAAGAATAAACCTTCTGAGGTTTATCTGCCACTATCTCTTCTTTCTCCTCAACATAAGCAACACGGACAGAGGGGTACCTTCAAGTGATAATTGTGTGGTCAAAATCAGATGAATTGATGCTTTCAGTTTGGGAATATTTAATTTGTTTTTGGTAAAATAGTACCTTATCATCAAGTCAAGTATGTCTTGTGCATGGGGATCTCCAGAGGACTTTTGTGATCCAAACATTTGAAATGAAATGACGTAAGTGAATTTCAAGTCTGCTAGTGCATCTAACTGAGCAAATAATTTACGATTATTTTTCTCCGCACCGTCATAGCCTTCAAGAATATCTGGATAAGCACAGCCAGAAAATGGCGAAGACCATGTTAAGTAATACAATTTTCATACGTAGGAATCTGAAGTAATGCACTAATGATTTACTCCTTTTTGTAATAAGGACAAAGGTTATCAGATGCTATCTGCTAGAGTCTACATAGCGAACCTTCATTGTCAGCCATGTCAAGAAATGCTTGAACTCTTAAGGCTTCTCTATAGTACATCATTCCTCTAACTGTTATAAGCAAAGAAAACAAAGCTGGAGGTTATATCGAAGTTAATTATATCCGCCACATTGAAATCAATGACCACAAACATTAATATTACTAAATCTTTCTATTCACCTGTTCTGCTCAATGTTTGACCACGGAAAGAAGCCCAATTTCTGAGCTCTTTTTCATCTTTTACTCCATCTGAATTTTCACACTCTTTTTCATCTTTTACTCCATCTGAATTTTCACATCCCATGCGTTCCAAGAAATTTTTCCACTCATCTAAGATAAACAACAGGATAGAGACATAATAAGAGTTGTTTTTGGACTAGTATGAAGAAACAAGTAAAAATAAAAATAAAAAAGGAGTCCTTTCTCACCTGGATAAATCATCTTCATGTAAAATAAGATGGAAACCCCTTCCTTGCTTGAATAAAGTTCATCCATTGAATAAATAACATCTTCCTTGAAGTGTGGAGTTAAAACACTGGTAACCAGAATATTAATGTGAGAGAGTATACATGGGCTTAGAATCATTTCTCTATTAAACTCAAGATTCCACACCATGCTTCTTTAAGCATAATAATTTTTTTTCATTTTAATGGGATAACTAGTACCATCTATATAAATGTTCAAGAAGTACTTTGTTGGATTTCCCCTTTTGATCCATGCACATGTTCAAGATTCATTGTTTATTAGGATATTCCAGGAATTGAAAGAATCAAATTACATAACAATGATGAAAATTTTCAAGCAATGCAGATGAAAAGATATCATATTATGTCTAATGTAGAGGTTATTATTTATTGAATCCTGAATTATTATGCACTGTATTATTACATCACAAACTCAAACTCAATTACGTTTCAGTGTCCTATCCTGGCAGCCGTGGTCTTCAAGCTGGGTAAAAGAGGGACTGCACTGAGTGGTCACTAGCATAAAACAGTATTCAAGTTTATTCTGCTGAACAAAATAACCGAAAAAGATAAATTCATTTTAGATTGAAAATGAATTGGATTGAAGTAATAAACAAGAGTTCGTCACCTTTAAAGAGGGCGGATTTTTTTTTATAAGAATATGTTGAAAATCTTAGGAAGAAGACCCATGTGGTCCACCTCAATTAATATCACATTGAGCCTTAGTTCAATGGAATCAAGTTGATTTCTATAGCATTAGTAGTGCTGCAATGCAAGTCTCAATCCTCCTAAATACTCAACATATATCATCAGGTGACATAGAAACTTGAATGCCTGATCCAAATATAGATGATGAAAAATCAAAAGGCAAACAGAGAGAGCCTTGGCCAATAGAGAAGCAGGAAAACTGTCATGAACATAAGCAGAGGGTAAGAACTAAGAGCTTAACCTGAAAGATAGCATATTCCGCACATTAGGAGCAACGGGCATATCAGTGAAGAGTGAAGTAGCAAAGAATGAAATACGTCTCCGAGCCTCTAAGTTCGCAGGTATGTCCATTGCCTTGTCATTGACTGTAAGCAGCCAAAGGAAACGCCTGATCTGCGATTTAAAGTTTGAAACAACTTAGTAATATGTATGTGAGGTTTGCCAAAATGAATTGCATAGTAAGGCTGTTTCCTAAGCAATCATAAAAAAGGAAAAGATTCCTAGAACAGATAAAATACACCTGTTGCTTATTGCCTAATAACCATGGATTAAAAAAAGGTGAAAAAAAGAGTGCAAGTTCTTCGTCCCAGAAAGAAGCTCTTTTTGACAGTCCATAGAAATAACGAATGGTTGATAAAAGTTGCAGGGACTCAACTATTTTATTAAGTAGATATAAATACTTTTTGACATATATTTTCAACAGACTCAAGAGGAAAGAATGACACACTTTCTGTATCAAAAAGGGAAGGAGAAAATAGTATCACCTGTTCATTGAAAGTGCCACTATCTGGCAACGGAAACTGGATAGAATTCCTGTCAGTAGCTGATTCAAATAATTGTGGTTCAATTCTTCTGGAAAAATCAACTAAATTCTCTTCTGTCTGCTCAACATTCTGTTGGGAAGGGTAGATCAAATCCAATATTCTGTTCAAAATGAAAATGAAATGGAGTAAAGTGACGCATGAAGTTGATCTTAAAATTTGGAGTAATCCCTAAAACAAGAGCCCCTGAGAAAACCTAACCTGGAACCATCTGTCATCATATCGTAGGTCACAAGCTCAAACATATCTTGGAGAACTTTCACAACATTACCTCTTTGATTTTCATTTCCCTCCAGCTTAAGAAATTGCAAAATATTGTATTTTAATAACCAGCAATGAGAAATAACTGCATAGTCAATCTTAACACTTTCATTCTCAATGGTTATAGTTACCAGAAGTTCAACCAACTGAATACATTTTGCTTTTAAGGCTGGAAGCTCACTCATCTTGAAATCCTCAAGAAGACTTGACCTTTTCATGCTTTCTTCAATTTCATTTAGTATGCTGGATACGACTCTGAAAACCGATGCAGGCAACACCACAAGGTCAGCAATAGTATTTAAAGGATACATATGAGAAGCAAGCAGAGGGAAGTAACTCGGCTTCCATATCAATCAAGAAAACACAAAAAAGAACTATGCTATACAAAACTTGCCGGAACTCAAAAATCAATGTCTGGTTTTTTCATATTGAAGATTGCATTCAATCAAAAGCTGAATCTTCTGTACCTTTTCTCCAGATCGCCTACAATGAGCATTTCAAGGACATACTTGAGTGACTCATAGCACTCCTTCACAGCACAATACATGTACTTGTCTTTTTTAATTTTTCTGAAAAGAATATCATCCTTCCCCACAAAATCTCTTGCGATGCTCAGTGCTGTTGAAAACTAGTAAGAATAAAGAGCTTTGTTTATAGATGAATGATGCTATCAAAACAAAACTACGAAATTTTGAAGACAGGGAACGAACCTTGTTTGCCAGGAGGAAAATAGGCCAACGAACCATGCCAGAAAATAACTCTGAAGACATAGGAATTGTCATCAAATCCATCTCCCTGTTGATGAAAACATGACCTATAAAATATTTCTTGGAGATAGAGGTGGAAACAGAATAGTACTCCAACAAGTAAAATGTACCAGTTGCTTATCAAGTCCTCTAGCCGGAAAGCATTGATTATTTGGTTCCATACGAAAGCAAACTTGGCAACACCATTTGTTTCATTTTCAGAAACCTGAAAATAAAATCCAGTAAATTGTCATATTGAAAAAAAAGGAGATCCTCAATTAAGAAAGATATTCTAACATTAACAAATCCCATACCTTATGAAATCTCCGGAGAAAGAAATTTCTTCTTGTTTTCTGACCACTTTTTGCTGAAGGTGGGATCAAGCAAGCATTGAATGCAGAAGGCAAAGCGTGAAATCTACTTCTCAGCATCCCCAATGTTCGAATCTACAAATAATAGGAGAAATAAGAGCCAACCCCAATATTTGGCGAGAAAAAATTATAGCTATAAACTCCACCAGGCTTACCTCACCAAGATGATTTAAAATGCCATAAAGTCCTCCAAAAATTGTGCAGAAAACAGAATACCAAATCTGTGTGTCCATGAAATACACCTGAGAAAATTGCAAAATAAGCAAATGTAAGGCATTATATGTTTTCTAGGGAAAGTACAATGATCCAAGAACTTCAATATCATTCATGCCTTGGTGACTGTAATGTATTTGTTTTAATATTTTGATTTTCCACTTTCATGGGTTAGCTTGAGAGAAAGATTTGTAACAGAGCATCAAACTAAAAGAGCATTGCCAAAATGAAAAGGAACATCAGAATCTTACAACTATAATTGGAGCCCATATAGCCACAAGTGCACCAACATTGCTTTTCACTGCAACAGAAGAAACTCACTTACTATATACATAAAGAAAGTGGTTAACTCTCAGAAGCTAAATGCAGAATGAAATGAAGTTTACCTTTGGGGAAAAGCTCATGCCAGTCATAATTTTGCACACCTATTTTCAAGATTAGTCTTGTTGGTCCAATGAGTGGTTTGATCTGCATATTTCCATTGATAGGAATAATCAGTGTCTTTGCTTTTATTGCCACACCTCTCATCATGACACTAGTGAAATCATATTACAAGACTGCTAGATGAATTAAGCTTTCACAAAGAGCAGTGGCATGATACTACACATTTATAAGCAACCAATTATCATATTGAGTAAACAGAAATGTTTCTCAAAATATTCTTTATGGCTCCTTCAATTGCAATTCCCAAGTGGAAAACTTTATGAATCTGAAAGACCTATTTTGTATCGGTAGTTGGTACGAAAAATAAAGTCCTGTTTCTTAATCCAGAATCAGAAAAGAATAGTTGTACTAGCACATAGACTGGACATATAAACTTTAAGAGGAGTGATAAATTGTCTATTACAAATTTGAACAATAATGAGAAGATTATGTGGCCTCTTGGTATAATATTTTTGAATCGTGTTATAAGGACATAGAAGATGCAATGAAAGAAATAAAATAAGATCTTCTGTTTCACCAAAGACAGTAATATTCAAAGCAATCAAGACCAGAATAGTCCTTTGTATCAGAAAAGATTTGAGATTCAGTTGATAATAAATGCACTTTTGGTTAATCAGGTCTTCTATATTTCATATTAACTTGCATTTTTTTTATTTGTTTTTGCACATACACATATGATTCTAGAGAATATAATTTACTTGCTACACATGTTGTTCTTGCAGACATTAAGACTGTTCCGAGTAAACATTAATTGTAGTGTTTAGACTTTAGTGTATATAGCTCATGTCCCCAAGTTTTCATCTCGTGCCAATAAGCCATAACTAAGTGCAGATTCCTTTCTAATGTACTGCATGTTTCTAACTCATTCAGCCTTGATGGCACAGTAAATAACTTTTTAATATTACAATATCCATGTCATCTACAACAATCAGTCCGTTGTGCAAAATTAGAGTTCAAAACAGCCACTAGTTGTGGATTATGTATCACATATCGAATGATAATCATAGAAAAGGGAGAGAATTTTAGCACTTCTAACCTCATAAGTATAGCTGAATAAAAATTTGGTCAATAATACCAGCACCCAAAATACTGTATATCTGGCAAGTAAGAAAGAGTTTGTGTTTAGGGAAGAATAAAGAAGGAAAAAAAAGGCTAATGAAAAGCTTCTAAAATGGGAAAATGAGATACTTGAGAACTGAAACTTGGGTTTCTTGCATCCCACGTCCAACATATGATCTTGGCTGCATGATAGAAACAGTAGTTGTTGAATTATGGATACAATAATCTAATAATAAACAAAAACAAAAGAGGATAAATGGTAGGTTTATATGCTTCACATGGCATAAAAAGATAAGAACCAGAACTTGTATGAAATTAATTCTCAGTTAATTAGAGAGAAACAGAGTGGATTACAAATGAATTAAAATAAATAGCTGACAAACAAGAATAACACTTTATCCCTGGAGCAGTTTTCTTAAATCCAAGGAAATAGTGCTTGTACAGTTGATGAAAAGTAATTGCTAATCATCAGTCATCACTATGGATATAGAGAAAGGCTCCGTCAACCTAGTGTTCGCCCACAAACAAACATGCGCATATGCAAAAGTTTGAATATTTATGCATGGACGACCACCACAAAGATCTGGTAGAGCAAATGTTTAAATCGCTAGTGTTTTCTTAGAATAGTGACGCTCTTTCTTCCATTTACACCTGTACTTTTAAAAATGATGTAGTTGTTTAGAAGTTCAATTGTGCTCCTAGATTTTCAACATGAACACGTTGATCATGGATTCATGTTTTGTAGTATCACTTTAGAACTGAATGATCTTATGTTATGTATAATGCTATCAGTCATCCCATCATAGAAAAAGGTTGACCATGTAAAGACAAGTTTCTCTCCACAGTTCATTTTAATATTTACTGTGGTTTTTAATTGCATGCCTTTAACATCTTGAAACTTGTAATCCCCAGTCAAGTTTAAAACACAGAATCAGAGTCAGTCTTACAATTGGCATTGGCTAATTACTGAAAATTTTAGGGAAAGCACATCACTTCAAGATAGAAAAACCATATGCTGAAGGAAATTAAAAACAAAAAGTACTTAATTAATCATACCTGTGTCCACCAGGAAAATATTTTGAATATCTGACAATTCGAGACCTCAATGTACTTGTGAATCGCAGGAACAAAAAATAGGACCATCTCAACTGCATTAGTCGTAAGGAAAATTGCAACTGCAACCATATAGGAAGAAAAACACAGCTCCCCTAGCCAGCTTCTATATTGTGTGGAATAACAGGTATACTTTCTCCTAGATTTAGCATAATATACAGGTAGAACAATAGTCCACATGACTGCAACTAACAGCTTCATAACTTGTTTCCTTCTTGACAAAATATCCATCGTGAGTCTTGTTTTCCATGTAAAGACAATGTCAAGAATTGCTGCAACAAAAAAACATTTATTTATCAACTTATTCATCTCTATCACTTCTTCAATATGATGAAGTTTGTGCAGGCATGTCATGAGAAGGGGTGGGGGTGACTAACACTGTTGAAACCCTGTATCTTCATGGTGTTAACAATACTCATAATAAACTAGTTGTTAGCACATAATAGTAACATACCTTGTACAAGTTTAAGAATAGCAGATGTAATGAAGATGCTCATGATGTCCTCAAATACTACTGCATCAAGCATTTCAAGTGGAGACCCCAAATCATGGCAAGCCATAATTATCATTGCCTGAAATGCAACAAAAATTACTATTAGACACGGCTAATTCATCATAGAATGGAACTAATCAACAAATCAGTTGTATGTTGTATTTGACCTGAAGGGATAGAATAAAAAAGCTCCACATTCTATCAAAGCTCCTAAAAATCTGCCAAAATGAGCGAATCTCTACAAAATTCTTCTTTCCCAGCCATTTTGGTTCATGGATTTCTTCAACAGTAGCCTGATAGAAAAGAAAAGCAAGTTAGAAATTGGATTATCAAATGCCAGACGACAACCCAACTTCCCAAAACAATGTTGGAGATATCAAATTATTCTACTTCGCCAAAATTAGATGCTCATATAAAAGCCACAATATAGCAGAAGAAAAGGTATCCTGCACTCCTTATTCTCACTACTGATATAGGATGAGTTGCATCAAAGCTTATCTATCAAAAATTATATATGTTCCTGAATGCAGGCACTTTAATCCAAGAAGTAAAGGTTCGAAGCAATAAATTCAACAGATAAAGTTTGGGAGGATCGCACACAACACCCATATAAACACAAGATTCACCTCACTAAACCCTCTGATTAATGACTTAAAATGCGGAACGTTACTAGCTATCCAAGTGTAAATCAAAATGGGCTTTCCCTTTTCACAACATAAAAACATCAATTTATGTTGCAGAAATGAGAACTAAAGACATGGTAATCTATGTACGAGATTAACAACTATAGTTATATGTGCATGTTAATGGCTCGAATGTAGTGCACTAGTGTCCCTTCACAAACTAGAAATAACAGAAGCTACATTTCAAAATAGACAATAGACAAACAGAAGAACTGAAACTATTATTTGAAATTTGTTCAGTTTATAAATCAATAGCAATCTGGAAACAGAAAAAAAATGCTTAAATGACCGAGAGTGATAAAGTTTACCCCTGGTTCTTCATCCTCGTTTAATCCCATTTCTTCATCCTTGTTTTCTTCTCTCTTTCTATTTTCTTCCTCAATATTCTCACTTTTGGGTTTATTTAAAGACTTGAAACAAAAGAAATCATGATCCAGACGCATGGGCCAACCTATTTGGAAACAATCACGAGACCTGCAAAAATATTGTAGCCATAACAATGTATCCTCAAGATCTTAACTTTTTGAAGCTGACTGAAACAATAAGGATTCAATTCTCACCAGAAATACTCATTCAAATCATCGTAGTTTCTCCATGTAGAATGATCAGCTGTCCCATTTTTGCTTTTCAGAGTTTCCTTCAGTTTTTTTTTTTTTTTTTCACTAGAAAATTAGCTTTTATATGGAAATATTTACCAAGATATAAAGAAAATAGGAATATACCTCATATATAACCCTGTATATCGGGGTAACTACATTTCTAAGGAAAGACTCAGACCCTCCTTTGTATGCTGTTGTGAATTTCTTTCCAATTAACAGGTCATGCAATTCATCTGCCATCTGAAAGCAAACAAGAAAAGATCCACGCTTGTTCAATTATTAAGATCATCATATGAAACTAACATTCATAAACTTGATAGTATAACTAAAGATATTATTCAAGAACACCAAGTTTTTCGAAGATGCCTTCCAGAGGAGCAGACAGTCATGATTCAATAGCCATTTAATATAAACTGAGTGTCAGTGCAAATTACCAAAACATTAAAAAACCAAGGTAAAAGATCAGATGCTGCTTCTAGCACAAATTTTAGGGCTTTCAATCACTATCATAACATTTCCTACAGCTCTCTGTTCATTTCACCAATAAACATGATATGGGCTGCCGTCTTGCAGAATTGCATTTGCATAGAAGGTAGGACTGGAAATCATATATAAAACCTCGCAGAAACCACCAAATAGTTCCAAAAACGAAGGCCTAGCACTCCATTTCAGAATAAGAGTACACTTTTTGCTAGAGCAAGGTTGACCTCAGGCATGTAGAGCTTTATCCACGTCATTAAAGAGCAGACACTAGACGAGCTGCAGGGAAATCATCTACAATTCCTATCCTATAAATGCAAGAATATTTACCTTTCTCCTAGCTGGATGAATGAGGAAAAAGGAATGTGTAAATCAGACACAAGTTAGATTCATAATGATCTATGCTCCAATGAAACCATTTAATTGCATCAAACAGAAACCAATACTGATGCATGTGCTCATTTTCTCAGTTGGGTTTACACTACTACATCTCATAAATCATATGGAAGAGCGTAGGACATGATATGTTAGATGTGGAAATTCTGGATAGTCCTTTGAACAACTCTTTATCCACATTAAAAAAGAAACCAATACTACTGCCATCTATGGAAAGTTAGATTTCCACAGAGCGCATGATTTAGACATGAAAGAAACAATTGTACACAATTTACATCATACACAAGTTATTTGTGCTTGATGTTAACAACAGGAACTCAAACAATATTCATTTATATTCTTTGCTTTCCTCTACTTTTTAAGAAACATCTCATCTTGTTTTGTCAACACATTAGAAGAGCCTTTGATTAATGTTATTTCCTTGCAGATAAAAAAAATTGAAACATATCTATTCCTATTAGTGAATTGTAATGTAGTCAATAGAAACTGTGGTTTCGAAATGTTGGGCAAAGAGGCTTCTGTGACTTTGGCTAATGAAGTTAAACTATTTTTGAAGTCCAAGAATGAGACCCCATGGGAATTGAAATGAAAGAACAAAGTATTCCACCAATATGGTCACAAACCTGTGAGTGGATTATACAGGAAATAATCAACAGAAACACATTTTAAGCTTACATGGTGAAAAATATAGCATAAACACTCTGGCATAAACCGCAAGTTTGCTGCCTCCCCCCAAATAAGAAGGTAAAGTCCAATATATAAAATTTTGTATTGTTGAGCTTCCTGTTTCACATATGGCAACCTGCAAATACAAGTATCAAATTTGTTGCAAGAACCTGAAGATAATGAATATAACAGACATGTCACAGGTCTTCTGAATAGAATTAATGGACAAAGAAAACCAAATACATAGATGTGGAGAAATTAGCAGCAAAAAGTAGTCAAAATATTTTGGCAAAATAGAAAGAAGGGAAAGATATGCTGTTTCAGAATGAAATTGGACGACGGATTTGTAACATCTCTGGCTCTAAGCAACAAGAAAAATAGGTCACTTACTCGATGCTGCTTTTTCTCCCCAAAAATTTACACCAATTAGTGTAATTTTTAAAAACCTTCTTCATCAGTTCATCCACAGCTGCATCTCCTAGCTGATATCATGAGAAATATATATATCTCAAATTCAAAAGATAAGTGCGGCTTAACCAAAAATTCAAGAGCCAAATAGCTTATAGACCTTATTAATAGATGTCTCCTTGTGAGACTGCCTAATATGGGTGCTAGCAAGCAGTAGAATTAGATGCTCTCTCTGGTTGGCAACATTTCCTTCCTGACACAACATACAGAAAGTGTAATACCTTTCATGTCAATGTAAGCAAGAAGAGCATTATGTCACACATGTCCAATTTCCCAACTCCAACTTTATTTGCGAATCAATAGCAAACTCTAGAGAACAAACCAAAGGAAAAGAAAAGAAAAGCAAAATCAAATAGGAATAGTTAAGAGAGAATACCTGAAACTCAAAGAAAAATTCTAGAAATTCAAACAAATCCGTGAAAGGTTTCCCCAAATCCTCGGCTGAAGGTAAGCCTCGAATGTTACGAACAGCTGCCACAGCAGCTTTAATCTGTATTATTTATCAGTCTGTCAACATACTTATTCCATTTAATCAACCCTCGGGCATGATGCATAGGTGTGGGAGGGAGGGTTGGGGGGGTACAGGTAAAATTGCAAGTAGGCTAACATCTTGTCAAACTACATAAATTTGCAGTTTTAGCAGCTTATAGGAAAACTCAAAAGTCTTTAAAATCATGGGGACAGCCCATTCTTAAGAATATTAAGAAGGAAATCACTTATATTATCCATACAGCATCAGACCTCAGGGAGTTGCATAATTGCGTGCTGAATACCTCCTTGATCTAGAGGAAGAATGTTATATGGTACATAGAGCTCGGATTTTGCACGAATACTATCTGTGTCAGCAAGGGCCTGCAAAGAAAGACGAATAGAAGTAAGAAGCACATGCAGTCATCATGGAATCTTCAATTAGTCATTGCATCCTATTATTAATAAATGAGAAAAAAATGAGAAAAGCACCTGGGGTCCAGCAGCATTTGCTACTGTTTTTAATACTACAAACAGTACGGAAGCAATCATTTGTGCATTTGTCAACCTCTTTCTGTGACTAATTCAGATAAAAATTCCACGAACTAAATTAGTAGCAGAAGAGTATGTAGTGAAGTCTCAGCTGGAATACAGTAGGCGTATTTACCTGCCATCCAAATCAAACTCTCCACCACTTTTGATACACTCCTTGTATGTATGGTAAACACGTCTGAGCTCACGCATATCACTCTTCTCCTTCCGTCTTATTAAGGTAGGATATTCGTCCTAGACATTGTAAAAGACAAGAAAGACAAAAAGTTTCAAAATGGAAATAAAAGAACAGGAGATGATAGCCTTCGCAAAGTATCTCAAAACAAAGTAAATCAAGCAGCAGATGAACTTGTGGTGAAGCACAGAAATCTAGCAGATACAAACACTACGCAGCAGTTAAGGGAAAACCAAGGAAGGCAAAGTGTACAAGAGGTTACATAAGAGCACACTCATGCTCATCATTTCTTTAATCTAATAATCTTTTCAACATGCTCATCATTTCTTTGATCTAACAATCATTTCAACCCAGTGCATCCTTGGAGCTTGCAAGGACAGCAGAACTTTGATATGCTTAATTATATGATGAGCTACCATCAAGTTCTTACTTGTTCAAGTCGCTGAAGGAGAGACGTTTTAAATTGGCGAACACCCCGTCCATTTGAATTTCTATCCATGCCATGTGCTATTTCAAAAGCTCGAAACCGACCTGTCCAAGAAACCCACATAATTAACAAATAAGAAAAAACAGGGGGTATAAGTTTGTAATAGAGTTCATTTTTACTTGGAAAAAAAAAATAGAGTGCCACCAACGCCAAAGTTAATAGAAAAACAGATTGTCACTTAAGAATGAGCAACTATACAAAATCCAAGTGGTAAGATTTTTCAGTTCATTCACTGTCCATTTCCAAGGTACCTACCTAGCTTCCTAATGACTGCAGATTGAAGTTTCAATCAACTAAATCAGATTGTCACTTAAGAATGAGCAACTATACAAAATCCAAGTGGTAAGATTTTTCATTTCATTCACTGTCCATTTCCAAGGTACCTACCTAGCTTCCTAATGACTGCAGATTGAAGAAATAATACTCCATCTGCATTGCATTAGCCATTCCCAGTTCTTAGCAATAGTAAGAAAGAAAGAGAAAATCCTGTCAGTTGCTCCTTATAACTAACACAACCATCTTGAAATACCTTTAACCTGGAGACTAAGAATGAAAAACTTGCTCTGAACAATATTAAAAACCATAATTCAAACGTCTTTCATTAAGATTTGGTAAATTTGATCATGACCATTAGTTTGATCAGTTACAAATCAAAGTCGAGATCCCATCAACTAGTAATTCACACTCCAAAGTCGAAACCTTTCAAACAGCACCTTATAATCAAATTCAACAAAACAAAGCAGAAACAAGTAAAACCAACAGAAATTCCCAAACTCAAACTCCATAAAACAAAATCCAAGTCGCCAAGAAGGAAAGATAATTCAAAACGTATAGTATAAAGAACCAAATGGCTTACAAAGATAAGCAATACGAGGCTCCTCGCTTTCAATCCAATTAGCAACACGAAGAAACATTTGAATTTCCCTACACAAACTGGGAGGCAACCTCTCACTATCAAAAGGCTCAGGTCCAGTACCACCACCACCACCACTACTACTAGCAGCAGCAGCATGATCAATTACAAGTGCACGGTCTGTTCGCTGCGGCTCAATGACAGGGTCAGCGAGAACAATTTCTGACATTTTGATGAAATGGTGAAAAGGGTTGGTGGGAAACGTGAGGAAGAGTTGGGAGAGTGAGAGGATATGGTGAATAATACTGCAGAGTATATAAGTGGGATCTTCTGCTTCATCTTTTGTTTGTTTTTGCTTAATAAGAAAGGGAGAGTGCACACTTTATTTGAAGGAGACTGACTACAGAGTGCTTTTTGTGGGTTTGGTATGGTTGTGATCTCTTTAGCTTTTGCTTTTGGTGATGGGTTTACGGGAGGAGGGAAGGGTTTTGCTTTGCTTTATTGCTTTGCTTGGTGTTAGTCTCAGAAAAAAAAAACAAAAAAAAAAGTGAGACTGTGAAGAAAGAGTTCCTTTCGAAACTCTATCGCCATTACGCGGTCTTTTTTTAATTCTAATTTCCCCTTAACTTTTTTTTTTTTTTTTTTGCAGCTCCACTGCTTCCAGTCCAAGATCAATATGTTCAGAGGGTTCTTCTGCAGATTCCAATCCAACATTTATTTTCTTTCTTGTTCTTAGATTGTAAAACATATCCTCTACATTACAATAAATTCATTTGCTCTCCATTAATTAGTTGTCTTCCAACCAAACAAGGGAATGTGTATATATATTTTTTTAAGAAAAAGAAGAAGAAGAAGCAAAAGCCCCTCTGCTAAGGAATGCTGGAAAAGGACATAAAGCAAAGCAAAACCTAATATTTTAGTGGTCAAACCCCTTTGCTAATGGAAAGCTTATGCCTTCCCTTTTTTGCTTACGAATTAAGAAATATAAAAGGAGAACGTGCATGTTTATGGGTCATGCATGCATGGCTGCTTTTCACCTGTGTGAGCTTAGTGCTCATTGTAACTTTTTAGAGCCTACCGCGGCTCATATAATTGCAGCATTAGTGTGCTCTGTCTTGTTCTTTTCGATTGAATCAGATTTCCAACAGGGAGATGGAAACGGAAAAGTAAAGTTACTTGAAAAGTAACGTGTTGGGATTATTGCGATCCTGTTTCTTCATTGCAAATTTGTTCTTCCCGGATGACGACAGCGTAATGAACTCCACCCCATGTTATTTTTTAAAATAAGAAATTTGATATTTATTTTAGATCATTTTAATATACAATATTAAAAATAATTTTTTAAAAATAAAAAACATTATTTTAATATATTTTTAAATAAAATTTATTTTAAAAAATAACTACTACTATACTTTTAAATATTCAATAACCAGATAACCACACTCATTTATTTACGAGATTGTTCTTTGGGTTGCTTCAATACCATTAATTCTACGTTTGAACTTTATATATATATATATATATATATATATATATATATATATATATATATATATATATAAAAGGAAAAGGAAAGCAAGGCTTTCCATTTGCCAATGTAATATAAATCCAACCTCAAGACATTAAAGGCATTTAGATTTTTCTACAAGAAAAGGTGAATAAGTTTCTCTGAAACATTATTAGCACGAGGGTACTTTCATTCTATTTGTCAGAGTTGTTTCAATTTATTTGGTCTTTATCAATTAATTCCTCCAAGTACTTTCATTATTTATCTAGTTATTTGTTTTAACATTTTAAAAAAAAATTAATTTTTTTTTTTAAATTAATATTTTTGATTTTTTTAGATTATTTATGTGTTGATATCAAAAATAACATTATTTTGATATATTTATAAATGAAAAATACTTTAAAAAGCAATCGCAACCACAATCCCAAATAGAAATACTATATGTTGGACCAAAAAATCAATTTTAATGTAGAACAAGAATATACAGCTAATGTCTTTTCTAAAAATATTAATTAAATTTTCTTTTTATTGGTAGAATATAAATAATCAATAATTTTTTCTCTTCTTTTTTATTTTCTGCTGATTTCTCTATGCTTTCTTAAACACTAGCATTTAAATATGAATAAAATGAATGTTTGGACACCTTTAAACCAAAAGGAATAAAATACAAATTGAGAAGAATCTTTCCAAAAAGGTGCTGGATGAACAGTGTTGGGTTAAAAAAATATTGATGCCACCAGAACTGGATTCTTACAGCAAGTTACCCTCTCTCTTTTTCAATTTATCTGTGTTTAATCTATTATTATTAATTTAGTTTTTACTATCATTATTATTAATTATGCATTTTCTAATGCTTCTAATCCTCCCACAAGTCAGAAGGCATTATATAATTCATGATCAATGATTAATGAAACTTTAATGTCTTTCCACAGCCAAGCAGTTTAAAATCTTCGTGGGGTGGTGGAACCTGGAAACCGAGCGACAACTCCGTGAATGGTAAGAGAATATTGCCCTAATTCTACACCCTTCAATGTTTTAAGATGACACTCCAGTTAAACGGAAAAACATTTCTGAGACTGCTACAGTTTTCATGCAATGGCCGCAGGGAATCCAAATTCTTGGTTGGATCGATGCCTTTCATGAGGTACAACAACGTGCTAATTCGCACTACAAGACCGGAACTTCCTCGGAGCCATGAACAATGGCCTACGAGAAGCACACACTGCTTGTTTGACGAGCATGGTAATTAAATTTAAATAATGGCAACCTGACCAAATCCTAAATAAATAAACTGAAGAAAAGTAGTGTCCCAGCACAACAAAGAAAACTGTCGTTCGTATTTCATAGTACAACAAGTTAGATTACTGGCCCGGCTGACATGTGACAACTGTCGGGCACAGACTCACTGTTAGCTTATCTAATATGAGCTAAGCAAGTGAATACTACAAGCTAAAACAAATGGAGCCAGGGATAAGGTGGCACTTTACAACTTTCAATAATAACAAGAATATTCCTTTCCTAGGGTACTCTAACAACAATCCACATGCCCCAATCAACCTAGTATTGAAAACAAAAATTTCCTAGGGTACTCTAACAACAATCCACATGCCCCAATCAACCTAGTATTGAAAACAAAAATTTCGAGGCACGGCTTCTACCTAGCTAAGTCAATAATCATCATTTGGGATCTACACGCTACAGTCTACAATGACCAGAAGATCAATCAAGACCACACTTTGTGATTCTCCCGTTTTCTACAGACATGGTGCAGGAACTGTCCGTAAAGAGTTTGGTTGATGAATCACAGACCTGTTTGTAATTTTCTCCTTTCCAGGCTCTGGAGGCTGCGTTGATGAGCATGAATCCAAAACATGGCCCCTCTCCTCCAAGATGAACCTAGTTTGTGGCCTCCAATTTGAAAATGTTCAACGGCAAAGAGAATTCTGATAAGAGGATTCTGGAGCATACAAACCATTGAAAATCGATGAGAAAGCATCTGCATTGCATGCATCAGCATAATCTATAGTACTGAAAGAGTCTCTGGTGCTCTCGGTTGTGAAAGAAGCCTCATCAGAGCTTGTAAAAAGGGACCGATCACTTGAGGTAGCATCAGAGAAATCCATCTCCTGAGTGGTATTTTTGTTTGCACTCCTCCTTGGAATGCCATTAGCATAGCTGGCAAGGCTAGACCCATTTCCTGGTTTGACATCCAATGAAGCTTCTGGGCCAACAAAGTGGCTGCTGCATTTGCTCTGTCCTTGTCTTGAAGGTTTCTGAGTTCTTGACATGCAGTGTCTCAAAGATGATGGAACTTGTTGCCTGCTGGCTTTCTCACAAATTGCCTTTTGAGGGCGAGGGCAGGACCTAAGAAATAAACACTTACAAGAAGTTGAGGGAAGTACAGACAAACGTAAACATTAACTAACAGTAGCATTCCTGAAAAGAAGAGACCAAGTAATTGTAGTCAATTTCAACCCCAATGTTTACCTCGTGTAAAACAAAATGTATGCTCCTTCCAACATCACCTGGCTCATCGATACTGGATGAACCTGTTACGAGAGCGTGATCCAAATCATTGAATCCCAATTCATCAATATAGAATATCAGGGAAACAATTAAAACATCAGAATTTTAAAATACAGTTGATCTTGTTATTTAATATCCATATGATGGGCAACCACGTAAGAGGGAAAAAGAAGAACAGAAAGAGAGATGAGAGAGGTAACTTGTGGTGATCTCACGAAACTAAGCAGAGCACTTTCATGAATTTCATCAGCTATGTAGAGCTGTACATAAATATGCAGAAAAAAGTTTATCCTTTGGAGGGTACGGTTATAAACCTGAGATGCTAATAACAAAAAACAATTGAAGATTGTTTTTTTCACTGGAGATTAATTAGAAGATAGACAAATAGCAGTTCTAATTTCTGGCCATATTGGACATGATAGAAGTACAACCAGTGCAGAATATCATGTCTATAAAATGCCATCTTAGTCTTAAAGCTGTATATTGTATGGTCACATCCTGACTGTAGAGTGAATATTATAAGATTGTAGTTTAAACATCTCCATCTTCTGTTTTCTCCACTTTCCAAACTAAGCCAAATCTATCTCAAAGTTGGTTAGCAGATGAAACTAAGCCAAATCTATCTCAAAGTTAAATGTGACATGTGAAACCTAAGGCCACTGAATTATAAGGTGGTTTCCCCCTTTCCAGAAAACAATATGCAACAAAGCATAAATATTTTGAGAGAGAGAGAGAGAGAGATGAATGATCCAATTACTATAGAAATGAACTGAAATAAGGAAATGGGTGTACCTCAGTGTCATCTATCCTGAACCAGCTCCCTTGCAAATCTTTTACATATGCCACGTAATGTCCAGAAAAAGAGGCATTCAGTGTATCCAAATGTACCACAACAGCATAAAGCATGTAAAGAGGAGGGACATCACCAGTTCCAGTCATAAATGGGATCATATCCAGCATGTCAGGAAAAGTGATACATTTGTTTATTTTCCCATATTTTCCCTCCTGGTGAAGCAAAACCAACAATCCGAGAATCAAAACAATTAAAATCATCCATCCAAAAGAATATAAAATGTAAATATCCCAGAAAGGATATCAAAACCTACAGTCTAGGTGGGTTAGAAACATTTAATTTGGTAAATTGCTACCTAAAAAAATTAAGTGATGAAACATCATGCCACGACTCAAAATTAATATAGTGAACTTAACGCTAAAGGCAGGCACCCTTAAATAATTCCTGCAAGTAGATTGAACATATGACAAGAAAGTAATTGTACTGAGATATGCAAGCAAACCTGGAATCTCTTCAAAACAATTGTCAGGATGTTTGGTGCCTCATGTATGCTCAACTGCTTCCTAGCTCGGACATATGCAGCACACCTTTTCATCAAAATATTTTCAGAGCCATTAAGTAACTTGATTTTTACTTCCAAACCTAAAACACTAATACATACCACGGTGATCACACACAAAATAAAAAAGTAAAGGAAAGGAAAAAAAGAAAGGAACCGAAAGGAAAAGGAAATAGGATATCCAACCTTCCACATCTATACATGTTTTCTCCATCTAGTTCTTCAGGGGTTGTAAACTGAGTCAATGCATCTTCAAGTGACTCAACCCAACCAGATATCTCTAGTGTAAGATCCATAATATTCTCATATCTTTCTGACTCATGATGACATCTCAGGCATTTGACCTAGTAGCAAACATTTAACCTCTTCATGTTTGTTGTGTAGGATAATAAGTCTTTAACTAAAATGACAGAAATGAGGATGCACAAAAAAGAAATAAACATATTTGCAGTGAAACAAAAAGACAGTTCAAAGAATCAAAGCAACACCTTCGACCTAAGACGCCCACCAAAAGTATGGTGTATGAAAGTTGTTTCCTGCAATTTGGGATCAACCTTGTCTTCACCACCCAGTTTCTCCAAGCATATGGATTGTATTGATGCAATCAGAAGCCTGGATGAAGAGCACGCATAAATAGGAGGAAAGAATTATGAAGCAAAGTGGGACTAGCATCTCCAATATGAAATTTGAAACCAAGAGAAAAACATCAGCTAGTGAATCTTTAGAAGACCTTAAGAACTCATGTGCATCTTCTTGACTTCCATCGCCAATCTGATGATTAATTTTTCGCATATGCAGAAGGATTCTACTAGGAGACAGAGGGCCCCCACATTCTCTTAACATCATTACGTGCTGCTCAAGTTCACACATGAGACACCAATCTATCTCACAACCTAACAAGCATATGCAGATATGAAAATTAGAAATATCAGAGAAAATTACTACTGTACTTTTTAAATACCCACACAACAGGAAAAATGAGAAAAGAAGAATACAGGCTCTCGAATGTGATCTACGAAGCAAGAAGACGATCAGAGGTTTTGTGCAGGTTAAACATTGGAGGACAGCATTGGCATAGCAACTGCAAAATAGAAAATGTGAGTAATAGAAAAGGCACAAGAAAATAATCAGCTTGTTACATTCAGAAATAAGAGCCTAGATTGTTATAAATTTATATAAACTTGCTCCTTTTATACTTGAACTTACAATCACAAAAGGTAAATAAACTTTCGGTTAGTCTCATCAAGTACATGTAAGCCTTCATCAATTAACAGTAACTGCCTAGCATATAAATGTCAATATTCAAACATAAGATTCACAATACAGGCATTCACCCATGCAAAAGTTTGACTGCTCACAATCTACGTGCAGTAAAATTCAAACTAGCAGCTAGTTTATGTTTCAGTTTATGAACGGCAGCATGGTAAATTGACATTCTCTTCATTTTGCTTTAGCTCACAAAAACCATTGCACACATCTTTATTTTGCATTAGAGAAACATCCATTCATACCTGTTTCCACAATTTACAAGTCCTCTAGGTGTTAAGTCAATAACTTCACAATTGAAGATGTTCACAAATTCTTCATAAGGGAACAGCATCTGAGACGAAATGATATGATAACACGAAGAAATATTCCATTATGACTGACTTCATAGCAATGTCAAATAACCAAAACACAAAAAAGGACAGCGCAAACTGAACTCTCAAAAACTTAAATAGAACTCGAAACTAACCCTTAATTTTTTGTGAATAGCATTAACCTCTGTTACATCTTGAGTAGCAAGTTTTGACGACTTCCTTAAATCCATCATCTTCATAATACCAATGCTTGTAACCCCATTGGTTCCTGCTGCAGGGTTTGCATTGCGCATTCTTGCAACTTCTGCATCACAGGTATACATTTAAAAGAAGTTCAGAGAATAACTGATATATTGGGTAAGGTGATCCATTAAACCTACTTGAATCATCTGTAAGTTGTCCTTTTCCATCTATTTTAAAATAGGATTGGTCTCCAGAGAATTTCATCTTTGATTTTGATGATTTCAAAGATTTGTTTCCCATAGGATGCAATGCAGTATTAGCTTTCACATTTCCATTCCTAACTGGTGTTTCATAAGAACATTTTGGTCCTGCCATTTCACCATCAACTGATGCTTCCGCATTAGAGAAATCTACTACATTAAAAACAAAGTTTGTTCCAATTTCATGTGCATTTATCCCATATTTTCCTGCATTCAATGAGCTTGAGGACCCACAGTACATTTCTTTGTTTGATTTGCATGAAACTTGCTTGTCTGGACTTCTTCTGTGTAGCATAGCTTCTTGAGAGGTAACTGTTGCAGGACAATTACCAGCAGCACAAGCACCAGTGCTTGTTAAAGGATGGACATTATTATCTGAAAGACCAGTATCCATTGCAGGCTGCTTGCTATTATACCCTAGGGAAAATAAGTCCAAGCCATCATTGATTGATAACTTCTCAGAGATGGATTCATCACATGAGGTAGCCATAGGAGATGAGCATGAACTTGTAGTTTCCAACTGTTGGCACTCTTCCTTATGGACTTGTCTCCAATGAATTATTTGACACTTTCCAGAACTGCATGAGGGTTTATGATGAAAATTAACAAACTTGAAACTTGGTTCAGTAAGTTATGGTTTATATCTACAAGTAGGAAATGTGCATCCATGCATTACTTTGGTTCCCCAGCTCCATGGTTGATGCTAAACAGACTGTAAGAGACACATCAATTTGGGGTGGGGGAGTCAAAAGAAAATTTGGGGTGGGGGTCAAAAGAAAAAACAAGAAATCATGTTTGCAGGTTTATTAACATGATCTGAGCAAAATTGCAACAAGAAATTAACAACTAAAACTTGTTTTCTATCTGAAAAAGACCCTTGCATACATACAGCAGAAATTTTGTGTAAAGTTTCCCATAGAATTAAATCCTATGCTTGCTTGTCTGAGGAAGGGCAACAGTTTCTTACATGGTCAACAGTGCGGGGAGTGAACATGATTTAATGGTTTTTTGACCTGCACTTTGGGTATGTGGAGGGAAAGAATGTGATCAAGTTGAATCAGAGATTTTACCAAGTGAAACTGGTCCGTTATTTGCCTTTCACTCCTGAAGCCAAGGATTTATTAGCCTATAGATTCATTTCTCCAGATAGAAGACAGAAAACAGACAGATGAATACGAAGAAAAAAAATCAGTGCAACAAACCAGGTTTGTAGCTTTGATGCTTTTGTGATCACTGGTAAACTCAGCAAACCTTCAGATGAATTCTCTACATTTGGCTCTTTGTTTCATTTACTTTAATAAATTAACGAAAAAATAAAACCTCCAAAGCTTTGAAAAGAAGCATTTGGTACTCACTCACAGGACCTGGATGGTTTTGAAACTGACATATTCTATGAGCAATGCAAATACTTGTCTACAATTACAGAAATCTTATGACAGACATTATTTAGACCATCCACGGTCAAGATCTTTCCTTTTTAATTGCTTTCTAAACAGTGGAGTTTCTTTGTGCAAATTTAAGGAAATACAGATAGTATGACAAATATTTCCTTATTGAGGCCAGGGCAGACAGAAACAGGATGGTTTAGTAGAAGTAAGAAATAAACACATTTATCTAGAGAAAAAGGTCAAGTAAAGTACCAATATCTAACAGACTTGCATCTGGAGCAGCGGGTTGTAGCTGGACTAAAGCATCTAGCACAAACATGAATTCCATTCTTTGAAGTAGACACGGGAGGAATGATACAAGCAGTAGCCATTACTTCTGCTCTAAAAGCTTCTTCAGCAGCCAGTTGAGCAAGCAAACTTATCCTCTCTCTCTTCTTTGCAGACTCACTCCATTTCCCAAGCAAAATGTAAGCAACCAGAGGAAGCACGACCAAGACAAGAAACAGGACAGGTATATCAGCTTCCCTTGGTTCAAGCATGTCCCCACCAGAATATTCATATCCAAACTCCTCCCAAAATCACTACCCACAATAAGTCCCTTTGATCTACATAAGCGAAGCTAAATCAACACCCAAAGCCACAAATAAGAAAATCATCCTCCGCCATTCAACCTGCCAAAATTTTCAAGCCGTGAATCCTCACAACTCAACATGGCATTACAAATAGGAAAGCACATTCTCCATTTTGCCTCGGAGTCAATCATAGATAACCGAACACATATTAATAGAGTTAGTATTTTTCAATGCGCAAACTTGTACTAAATCAGAAGAGAAGCAAGAAATCTATTTTCCCCCCTTAACAGAATACAACAAAATGGAAACATTTTCTAAAATTTGCATAAACTATTCAAAAAATAATAACTAGAAAGTGTCAGTGGCAATATGCCAACTAGTACTATCTTTAGAAATCTGATACTTTGGTTCACAAGGTCCCTTCAAACCCAGGAGTCAGTAAACACTCGCATTACACAAAATATAAACCCTCAATCAAATGAAGACTGGCATGACCCATTTCTATGTAGACCCCCAAAAGGAAAAATAATTGTAATCCAATAATTAAAAAAAAAAAAAATTGTGAAAACCCCCACCCCCCCCCCCCCCCCCCCCCCCCCCCCCCATCTCCAATTTCACATTTCTACACAATCTATTAACAAAGAAAAAAAACCACAAAGTCCAACATTTTAGAAGCAAGAACCTTTAAAACAACCTCAGAAAACAATACTTAATGTTGTTTGAGACAAATGAGCAAAGAAATCCTACACATTAGTTCACTTATGTTCTCAGATTAAATTAAAGTACAAAATGGTTAAACCATGACAAATAAAACAATAAACGAAAAAAGATGTTTTCACAAATCCACAAATACGTACATGCCTACCTCAAGTCATGAAGCAAAAAAATAGAAAAACGGAAAGAAATCTTAAAGCCCACAAAAGAAACAACAGTTTCACTTCTTTCTTCTCCTTCTCCTTCTCTTCAAAAAGATTCCTTGATTCCTCATATAGAAAAACTAAGCACGCAGTACCATACAAAACTGCACCAAATTCTCTAGCTTCACGCTTTCTTTCTTTCTTTCTACCCTCTCATTCACTTTTCAACATTTAGGGTTTTCTTCTATATCTTATCACTCACTCAAAAACAATACACCCTAGTCATTGCCCCAACACGTGGCAGATGCCCATTTTGTAGTTCTACATAGGGATGGTGAGAAGACTATCTGATTGAGTATAAACCGTTGGATATTCTGAATTTTGGGGTGTGCTTCTAGACAGGGGGTGGTCTTGGAAAGATAGCACATGTTCTTCCCAATAATTTTCGCTCGAGCCACGTGTACGTGTGGGATCGATCGTGAAGGATAAATGGTGTGTTGGGCAGAGAAGAATTTTGTAATTCTGTTAATAATAAAGAAAGAAGAAAAAGAAAAGTTAGTACAATTACAGTGTGTGAAATGCATAAAGTTATGGTAAAGCGAAAAGTAATTTAAGTTTTGAACAGTGTCGTTCTGAGTGTTCAGACGACAGAGCCCATGTAATAAATGTGAGATGCAATTATGTTTTGTAATATTTCGATTGTAATTGCGGTTAAAAATATTTTTTAAAAAATATTTTAAAATAATATTTATTTTATTTTAAAAAAATTATTTTTAAAATCATTATATTAAAATAATTCAAAAACATAAAAAATATATATTTTTTAGCAAACGGTCTCACACTCATTTTTTGACCTGCGTTTCGCAATATTGGGAACTTGATTGTTTTTTCAAAAACAAATTAAAATTCATCTTTGTCAATAAAAAAAATAGTTATAAATGTTTAATGATGACTAAATATAAATTTAGAAAAGTCTAGAGGTAGATATTTAATATTGTAATATAGTCTATTAATCTAATTGTATTTAATATTTTATTTATTTTATTTTATTAAATGGTAATAGAAATGACACACATTAAATTGATTGAATAAAATTAAAGAAAAAAAATCTCGCAAAGTTGCACTTATTAAAAATATTACTTTCCTAGTTATATTAGAAAACTACTTTATTATTTAATATTTTCATTACTTAGTCAAATTTAGTTGTTATTATTTAAGATAATATTTAAATATTTGAGAGCCTTGTAATATGGGGAATAAACTTTAAAAAGGAAGAAAATCACTAGACTAGGGACATCTCTTTCTCCCTTTTTCCCTAACAACTACTTTAGGTTTTCATCATGGTCTTGCATGGTTGAATTTTTATAATTAATTAAAAAGATAAAAGCCTTGGAAACAATAAGACTACAAGATCTGATTTGCTTTTATTGTTCAATTTACACTTTGAGTAATGGATATTATTATGTGTATATTTTCATAATTGTCTCATTTAATTACTAGAAGGTCTGCTAGTGTATTATTCATCGCAATCTGTTGATAATATCAAATATGTAATTATTTTATCCCTCTAATTTGTGAAGCAACTAAGTTTTAATGATTTGCTTTGTTATAAACTATTAAATCTTAGAAAGAATATTCAACTAAATTAAATGCAAACACTTGTGCTTATGTTATTTAGTCTTATCGATCTCTTTAATTCTCAAAGTTGCTTATTAGATTATACTTTCAGTGCTTGTCTTAGGTTATTTAGTAGTTGGGATTAATTAGATCACTTGTTTCTAATTAACTACAATTAAGAAGAGACATGGAAATAATTCCAATGGTGAAAATTCAAAGTGTGAATTGATATATATTTGCATCGATGATCAGTTGTAAAATTCTAATGGTAGATGTTGACTTAAACCAATGTTTGTTCTTCTTGTTAATTTCAATTCTTTAATTAGAATTGTTCCCTAGTATTTTTTTTTCTTGTAATTGTTTTTGTTATACTTAGACCCCCCTCATCCTTGTTCACGTAGCATAAAACCAAGCTAGATACTCTGTGAGAACGATTCTTACTTGCACCACTACATATATTTTTAAGAGCTTTGGTTTTATATTTGGTTGCCTACGATAGCACACCAAAGGGTCAAGGCATGAAAACAATAATTAGTACCTAATTATTGCTATTATAATCCTTTTAAAATGACCAAATACATTCATGAAACCAATCTAGCTAAATCAATGAAACATTCCATACTATCTTAAAAGAAAAGGGTTAACCTCAACACCAACCCCATCATCTAAATCATTAAATTAATCATTGATGAATTTTGTTTTATATATACCCTTGACACTTTCCTTAGGTCATTGTTAATGGTTGATTGTGTTTGCTTATGTCAAATGCATGTTATTTATGATTAAGAATATGAAAAATAGTAAATGGAACAATGTTGAAATGTGTTTTTGGTTGTTATAGGTAGTATAGACTTTGCTTACTATTTTGCTTATGATTTTTTGTTTCTTATTGTTTTGATGGTTCGAACAAGTTGTGTTGAGCATGCTTAAGCTATGGTTGCTAAGTTTAGGTTATTTCCTGGCTTCTTAATGCTTGTTTTTGGGTTAAAATTTTACTCGGCAGTTCTAGGTTTTTCTAGGTTTCTAGGTGGATATTCATTGGATGAACATTGCTTTAGGTCCTTGATTTCTATGTCTTTTGGATCAATTGTCGGGTCTTACACGTATTTTAACTTATTGATCATTAATTTGGGATCCTAAAGGTTTAAAAGCACCGAAATCATGGCATTTGATCTTCGGTTCTTTCATTTTCTTCTTCACAAAAAAATCCAATAATTATGATATTAGGTTGATTATCGTGTTAATCTAACCCCAAAATCTTGTTTGAATGTTGTTTTTACATGTCTTAGTGCCTTCAATTTGACATGATCTAGTCTAAAACGAGATTCACGTTGCTAGGTTCTTCAACGTGTTCTTCATGAATTTCCAGCAAAAACCTTTTGTTACTCTTCATTTGCTTTGTTTTTGTCTCTGGATTATGTTTATGGGTTTGGTCCTCAGGCTAGAAAGACTTACACTGTAAGATACTAACCTAGTATTAAAAATACTTGTTTTTCTTTAAAAAAACACAAACAAATCAAACAAATTCCATATACAAAATATACAAATATATGTTTTATTTGTGTGCATATAATCAAATTCTAAAAGTTTTTTTCGTGCATATTTTATATAAAAAAACAAAAATTGCATTTTTATCATGCTTTGAAAAAAATACAATATTGAGTATCACAACCAGTTTATGATTATCCATTAAGATTATACCAAAATCTCAAAAATACCATAAAAATTAATTTATTTAATTAATATTCGGGGTATGAATTTTACAACGTAATGTATATTTCCAGTATTAAATGAATTAATAAAGATAAATTCTAGGAATTAGTTGTAGATTTTAATATTTGGGGTATAAAATTATATTGTAAAGCATATCCCCATGTATTAAAGATAAAAAGTAGAAATAAATACAACATTGCAATTTAGGCTTTAGAACGATTAGGTTTTAGCATGATAAGACAGAGACCTCTTTACTAAAGAGGATATGTTTTGAACCTTAGACAGACCAACGAATAGAAACATAATATAGAAAACACAATCGATCAATAATGTAGTTTACCATAGGTAGGGTGCACTAGGAGTAATGCGTCTTTCCTATGCATAACTAATCCATTTACTCAAGACTCTAGCAGACCAATAAGTTTTTGATTCATAATAGATTTTGAGCTTGGGTTTTGGTTTTGGTTTACTGTAAAATAATTTATTGTTTTATAAAAGAATTATTTTTTGCCAGCTCATTTTGTTTGGTCGGCCCAATAATTAACAGCTTGAATAATAGCCTTTCACTATTCAAAAAATTGATTTTCTAAGTAAAAACATCTAGTTTTTAAGGCAACAGTTGTAAGGTTTTTCATATATTTATGACAGGTAATTAGAAAAAATGACGAGAGTTAATTTTGGTAATTATTTATTATTCTTTGTCCTAAAAATTAGTATAAAAAAGGTTTAATGAGAGATGTTTTGTGCACCTTTATAACATTTTATTTGTCTTCTCCTACAATCTTTTCCAATTGATTTTGCCTCTAGTTTTTTCCTCTTTTCCCCTCTGTTCTAGAGCTCATGTTCTTATCCTTTGTAGAGATATTTTAGTCTTGTTCTCATGACATGTTGAACCTTGTTTAAAAGCACAACTAAAAAAAGATGGTGTTGTTGAAATCTCAGGAGATTAATTACAATCATTCCATTTGCATCAAGAAATGATCAATAAAGCTTTAAGAATAAAAAGTTTATTCTTGACAAAAACATATTTTTATCTGAATCTGATTCTAAGTGCTTTAACAATTAAGTATCTTACATCTACGCTGACTTTAGCTTAGTATAATATTTTTTTCTTATATGTGTTAGTATGCATGCTAAGATCTTAGTTTGATTCCAGTGTTACCTTAAAATATTCAAATGTATGCTTAATATAGATATTAGATTTTGTTTTTAAATTTTAATGCAAGAATATATATTTTTACCTTGTTATATAAAATTTTAAATAATAAAAGCTATGTAATTGAAACCTTTAAATTATCACTAACAATAATTTCCATTTCTATAAATAAACTTGAAATTTTATTTTAAGGAAATTTTTGGCATGGTTTTGAAAATCTTAAACTTGGGTGTTATGCCAAAAGATATTAGTAATGCTTTTATTACACTAATATCAAAGGTTAATGGAGAAGATAAATTTTCTTAAATGAGACCTATTAGCCTTGTCAATGGTTTATATAAAATCATTACTAAGGTTCTCATTTAATTTGAAGAATGTAATGCATGAAGTAATTGATGATATTTAGTTATATTTCATTGTAAAAAGATAAATTCTACATTGTGCTCTTATTAGGAATGTCGCACCCGACATCGCGGCGGCCCTAAAAAATAATCTTGATAATGGAAAAAGAACAGATTTTTGGCATCTTGTTCTTTTAGAAAAAAAAATGTCTTGTTTAAGGAGTCGCCACCTAGTATTATGGTCACTGGGAACCCTAACTGGTCAACAGAGATTCTATGGTACGGGATTGGTTACGTAAAAGGGAAGATATTATCACCCCTTAAACGTTCTGCCTGAGGCAGACTGCATTGCTGATTTTGTCTTAAATTGCTAAATATTTATTGGTTTATGCTCTGATGGTTTACTTGCAATATTCCTGACTCTGGCGCCAGTGAATATTCAATTACGAATAATTCCAACTCTAGCATTGGTAAATATTACGTAGCTATAAAATAAATTTGGATCAATATTTTTATTCCTGACTTTGGCGTTAGTGAATAAACAAATAAAATAAATTTATTTTTACACAATGCACATATTTTTTTTTCTAGCTAAATAAAATAAAATATAATAGATAAAAATAATATAAATTTAAACCGATATTTTTATTCCTGACTTTGGTGTCAGTGAATAAACCAATAAATTTATGTTATTTTTATTCATGCATACACATCTTTTATTTTTTATTTTTTATTTTTTCTACTTTTTTATTTTTTCTGTTTTTTTTATTCTTAATTTTTAATTTATGTTGCATGGTAAAAAAAAAAGGTTGGGTCACTGGTCCAAACCAGTGACCCGGCTGCCACTGTTGCATGCATGCGTGAATCACTTACGCATGCATGCAACAGTAGCAGGGTAATTAATTTACCAAAAGAAGGAAAACTTAAGAACTTACCTGGCAAGGCTGAGGGACACGGCTGCTTCAATGGAGGACTGCTGGATGTTCATGGTGTGGAAGAGCTACTGGGGTGGTGCAGCTGCGGGGTGAAGGCGAAGATGAAGGTGGCGACCGGTTAGCTCTGGCCGGATGATGTCTTCTCCCTCCTGGTTTCTTGTCTATCAGTCCTCTATCTCCCGGTCTCTCCCTCTCTTCTCCTTCTTCGTCTGTTCCTGGAATCTGCTGCTTGCAAACAAAGATGGCGGTGTGGAAGGGCTGTTCCACCAACACTGCTTCCTCTTTTCGTCTGTTTTCTCTCTGGTTGTTCTTTTCTTCGGCTCTGTTTCCTTCGTTTCTATTCTCTGGTCTCTCCTTTTTATTCTTGTTTCCCTGTTTTCTCTCTATCTCTCTGCGTCCTGGTTCAGGTGCTGCGGCGAAGACGATGATTGGCCAGTGTTGCTCCTCTCTGTTTCTGCTTTTCCTCTACTCCTCTGGTTCTTGCTTTCTTTATTTCTTGGCTTGCTTCTGTTCGTTCCTCTGTTTGCGTTTGATCTCCCGCTCATCGTTCCCCCTCTGTCTTCTCTCTTTTTCTCTTCTGTTTTGGTTTTCCCTGCTCGTTCCTCTGTGTTTTTTTCGTTTCTTTCCCCTCCCCTGTTTGTTCGTCTCCTTTGTTTCTTTTTGAAGAAACCAGAGGCTACCTCACGTTCACTCCTTTTCTTTTTCCTTTTGTCCCCCCCTCTCCAGCCGTTTTTTCTGATTTTATCCTCCCTTAGAATGCCATGCAGTACCTTGCTCTCTGTTTTTAATGCAGGAGTAAAGGCAACAGTTTTCTTTTTTTTGAGTGAAGAAGATGAACAGTGTTGAGGTTATTTTGCGTTTTGGTCCTTGATGTTTTGAAAGTTTTGTAATCAAGCCCTTGGATAAACTTTAATTGGACCCCTGCATTTCAGCAAATTTTACAAGACAGTTCCTGGATGTTAATTTCTTGCAAAATTTACCAGAATCAGCCCTATACTTTGATAATTTTTCAATTAAGCCCCCTGATTTCATTAATTAAATTAATACCAATCTCAATTAAGTCTCAAAACTTATCAATTCTTCAATTAAACCCTTGATTAGATTAATTAAATTGATTCCAATTTTAATTAAACCTCAAAACTTTCAATCATGTTGCCTTTAACCCAAACTTTAATTCATTATTCATTTATTTTATTTTTACTTGTTTTTCATCATTTTTTTCATCATTTTTTCAGTAAATAAAATAATTAAAAGAAAAGGGTCAAAAATTAGGTTATGACAGTTGTCCCCTCTTTATAATATTTACTATGCAAAGATATTAGAAAATTTCATTTTCCTTTAGCTTTGTGTAGTAAATTTATAAAGAAAAGTTGATACCGAAAAAAAAACTTTTGCTTCCTTTTTTTTATTTTTTTTAAGTCTTGAAAACTTTGAAAACAGTAGATTGACACACGACTTTTACAGAAATCAAGAAACAAGTCATTTGGAAGACGACCCACCTTTTTTTGCTTTTTTTAAATGGATCAAATTGTTTTGGGCAACCTGCCGGATGATAAAAGAACGCAAAGAATTTCATGAGTAGTCTAATTGTTCCAAACAACCTACCCGATGTTTGAAAAATACAAGGATTTCTCAGATTGGTTACATTGTAATGGGTTACCTGCCCAGTGGAAAAATACGAGGATTTTTCAAAAAATGATCACATTGTAATGGCTCTATTACGATAGAATTTGCAATGGAAAGGGGTATGAGGCTGCAAAGAGTGGAATTTTTAAAGGAGTTACTTTGAGAAGTGATATGACACTTTCTCATTTGTAATATGTTGATGGCATGATAATTTTTATCCCAATAGATAAGGATGTTAAAAGAATTTTGAGGTTATTTTAATTATGTTATGGTTTGAAAGTAAATTCTTACAAAAATTCACTTATTAGTCTAAATGTTGAATTTGAACTATTGTGTGAAAGTAGCTCTCGTGTTCTGAAATGAAAGTTAGGTTTCTACCTTTTAAGTATTTAGGTATTCCATTGGACGAGAGTCTGAGACAATTTTTTACTTGGAATCCATTATTCTAAAAGATAAAAAAAGGCCTTTTTAACTTGGAATGGAAAATGCTTTCTTTAGGTGGAAGAATATGTTTACTTAAATTAGCTTTGTTAAGTCTACCTCTTTATTATCTCTCCATTCATAAACTACAAAAGAGTATTTAATATAAATGATGTAGTAGAAAAGGATGTAATTGAAAATAAAATTCAACTAAAAATATAAGTCGCGTCAACTTAAGTTAACCTGCCAAACTCCATAAGACTAGGATAACCCCATAGAAAGCAAATCAAAATAAATTATGAAGCTCAATTCTCAATCAACTTAATGTTAAAAGATGAAATTGAAAAAAAATGATTAAAAAAAAACACAAAATACCACCCAAGTCAACTTGATTCAACCATCCAAACTCATGACCAGGGTGATAAGATTGGGATAACCTCATAGAACATAAATTAAAAAAAAAATATTATAAAGCTTAACATAAGTTGAAATTCAATCTCCAGCAAATAAAATATTGAATGACAAAAACTAAGAACAAATATAATTAAAAAAATGACAAAAACAATTTGATCCAAGCCCACTCGAGTCAATATGCAAAATCTCTGACCTAGTCATGATACTAGAGTGACCGCGTTTGAAAGCAAGTTGAATAAAATCATTAAGCTCAATTATCGAACAACTTAATGCTGAAGGACAAAACTAAAAAAAATTAAAGCATCAGAAAAAAAAATGAGTCAACTTGGGTTAATTTACAAACCTCATGACTAGGGATATAAGATCGAAATAACCCAGTAGAAAGGAAAGGCAAAAAGGGCGTGAAGACCAGTTTCTAATAAATTAAATATTAAAGGATTAAATAGAAATAAATCAATTTAAAAAAACTAAAAAATAAAAGTCAACCTATATTAAGTTTTGAAATCGGTGACACTGGTCATAATCCCATAAAAGACAAACCGTAAAAAATAATAAATCAATACTCTAAAAAAGGTGAAAAATACATTAGCTTTAAAAAATAGAAAAAAAAACTAAACAAATTCTAACAAACCTCCTAAACCTAATCTAAGCTCTAAACCTCCTAATCGGTAAAATCATTTACCCGAGTTGAATAAAAAAATTAATTCTCAACCAATTTAATTTTGAAGGATGAAATCTTGCAATAAAAATATCAATTTTAAAAACTTGCAAAAGTAAAAAAAGATAGCAATAAAAAAAATGGATCAAATTTGATAGGAAATAAAACCTATAGATGATGAAATTTTAAAAAACAATTGATATGAAAGTGTAAAAATATATATATAAAAATGATCCAAAACAAAGCAAATAACAAACAAAAAAATAAGGATAAAATTTAAAAGATTAAAAAAATAAAAGGGATGAAATTAAAAAAACATTTATAATTTTATGATATAAGTGTGTTTTAAATTTCTTTCTTTAAAAATATGACTCGAGGCATAGACTCGACTAAGGAAAAAAAAGGTTGACATATGGAAAAAAACCTAAAAAAATGGAAACCCACAAAAAAATAATAGTTAAAAAAAATCATATACAAGGCAAATAATGAAAAAAAACAAAGCCTAATAAGTAATGATATAAATGTTGAATGATAAAATTAAAAAAACATAAGTTAAAAAAAAAAGATGGAAAAAAACCCTGGTGAATCTTTTAAACTTGGACATACATCTCAAACTCACAACCCATGAAGTCCTAGACCCAGGATTAATTAAGAATCTCAATTCCCGATAAAAACTTAATATTGATTAGCCAAAGTAAATCCAATAAAAAACAATAAATAAAAAGATCTAAGAAAACCAGAGTCACTTTTAAGATCAATGAAAATTCCTAGAAAAACAAATAGATAACAATAAATTAAAAAGATTATCTTAAGTAAAAAAAAAATGTCAAAATAATGAAAATAAAATTTGAAAGATAAAAAAATAAAGGGGTGAAATAGAAAAATAATTATAATCTTATAAATTGTTTAAAAAATCATTTCAAATATTATAGGATAAAATTATGAAAATAATATCAATTTAAAAAATCCCAACAAAAAACAATAAATAAAAAGATTCGAGATAACAAGTTTATTTTCAAGACTACCCAAACATGAAAAAAGCTAAGAAATTGAAGCCAAGTCTCCAATTAAATAAATATTGAACGTGTGTTTGGTATTGTGGTAGCTTTTGTGGTTGTGGTTTGAAAAAAAAATTATTTTACAAAAAGTACTTTTAGTTGAGGTTGGTTTGGTATTTATATATGTTTGGTTAAAACTGTAATTAAAATTGAGATTGAACAAAAAATAGTTTAATGTGTTTGGTTAAAAGAATGCTTTTCAAATTGAGGCTATATATATTGATTGTTTTTAAATTAAATATTGTAAATTTAATTACTGCTATTACATCATGAAATAAATAATACTTATATCAAATATTTTTAATTGTTTCATTAAACTATCTATAATTTCATCGCGTACGAAATCCATCCGATAAAGACTACAGTTTCCTTGGTTTCTTAAGCGCGTAACAACATCAGGTAAAATATCATCAGGAACAAAATTGGGATTGCGATCAAATTCTGCAAATGCTACGTCATCAAGCGACCCCCTTCTAATTTTTTGAATAAAACACAATTAAAAATAAAAATTAAATTTTTTTAACTGAGTTTAGAACCCGGTTCAATGTATTTAGCTTTGGATCAGATCCGGTCTAGCCGGAATAGTGGCCGGAACAGTGGAGAGTGACTCCACTGTTTACATGAACAATAAAGTTTCACTCTTTACTATTCGCAAGTTGTGGGAAAGTAGCTCTCAACTGCTTTTCACAAACTTGTCGTTTAAATAAATTTTGTATGGGTCTCATGAACAGTAAAATATGTTTTAACATTACCAAACATTCACCATGTATAATTTGTTTTAAAAGCAAAAGCTGTCGCGTAAACAGACGGACCCTAATAAAGGCAATATTCGATGGCATGATGACCCTTCACGTGCCCGTGTACTAATATTATATTAAAAAAAAATCACGATGAAAAAACCATTGTAATGTTTATTATATACGTCTCCAAGGACATAAAATTAATTTAACTATTTAAAAAAAAATAAAAAGACAAAAAGCTGTTACATCTTGGCAGGTGGCCGCTTGATGAAGATTATACAAATAAATCATATTATTTTATTTAGCTGCCACTAAGGTCATCGTGTTTCACTGGCTTTTCTCTGGGGATGGATCCTGTCTTTTGGTTTCTGTTTGTTCCTCCTAACTCCTTCAGCCATGTCCGGGCGGAGATTTTCTTAAGCTGTTGGTGGCTCTACCCTTTTGTGCTAGTTTAAGCTCCTAACTTTATGTTTTGTCTGCAGAGTGCTATTTTACATGCCATTATTTGTGTGGAAAAAACTATATTCTATGCTCATTAACCTATGATTCTGCATCATAAAAGGGTTACCTATCTATGGTTTTTGAGACATTAATAGGTGAGCTTAAAAACATCTTAAACTAAAGAGTTGATTGTAATTTAATCCTTGTACGTTAAGGAAAAAAAAAACCTAATTCCTGTAATATGAAAATTAAATAAACAATCTCTTAACTAGTATTGTTATTAGGGGTGATTATTTTCAATTCGGTTCGGTTTTTATAAAAAAAAATAACCAAATTGATATTTAAAAAAAACCAAAACCGGTTTAAACCGACCGATTTCGGTTAGGTTCTGTTCGGTTTTTTAGGACAAAAACCGGTTCAAACCGGTTTGACTTAGTTTTTTCTGGTTTGGCTTGGTTTTGGCTTGGTTTTTTGGTTTTGACTCGGTTTTTTCTGGCTTGGCTCGGTTTTTTCTAGTTTTTTTCGGTTTGGGTTCGGTTATATTTTTTCAGTTTCAGGCTTATAAAACTGAACAGAACCGGTCAGTTTTTTAAAATTTTAATCGGTTTAATTGGTTTTTTTCACGATTCAGTTTTTTGATTATTTTTTTCCAGTTTTCTCGGTTTAATCGGTTTTTCAGTTTTTTTGCTCACCCCTAATTGTCATGCTTAAATTAATATTAGTTTATTTCAAATATATTTTTCTTTTACCTCAAACTTTCCATCATGTCTACTAGTTTTTAACCTTTTGTATTAAAAAAATCAAAATAAAATGAAAAAGAATATGGAATGGACGAAAAATTATATATGAATATAAGAGCATAGGGATTGAATAATATTTTATTAAAAAAAGAGGACTAATTTACTATTTTTGGATAAGAAATAGGGACTAAGTTATAATTAACTCTAGCACAAATCATTTATCAATTAGTACTTTTTTCCCCCTTTCTCTCTTAAGTTATTCGCATTTTCCTAATATATTTGGATTTAATTTAAGTTTTAGTTTTAGTTTTTTCTATCTCAACATCTTTTTCCATGAATTTGTTATGAAGTGAGTCTATATTAACGTAAGTTCAATCAATCAAATAATCAAAACAAGACCTTTTAAGGCATGGCTAATGGTGTGGAAATAAAAGAAATATTAAATTGAATAAAAGAGAAGAAAAGGAAAGAATAAATAGATAGATAGATAGAAATAAAAATAAAAACAAAAACAATTGAAAAGAAGCAGAAAGCCAACTGTTTGTTTATTGTGAACAGTAATATTTCACTTTTTTACGTTTTAAATGTATTTTTAAAATTTTAAATTTTTTTATTTTTTTATTTCAAATTAATTTTTTTGATAATTTTAGATAATTTTGATATGCTAATATTAAAAAAAAGTTTAAAAAAATTATTTTAATATATTAAAAAATATACTTTAAAAAAACAAAGGTTACTCAATTTTCAAAAACTTAAGTCTATCTGATAGTTAACTATTCACCTGCATGAATCATTACTCTTAAAAAACGTGGGAAATCAACTGGGTCGAGTCCTTCAAGCCCATCCCTGGCTACAAATCACCAGGCTCATGGCCATAATCTCAGACTGGCAAAACTGAGAAGCCATTGCATGAATGTTGTTAGCGAACGTTTGGGAATGCGGTTGCAGCTGTGTTTTTAAAAAAAATTAAATTTTTTTTATTAAAATTTAATATGATTTATATGTTTTGGATCGTTTTGATGTGCTGATGTCAAAAATAATTTTTAAAAAATAAAAAAACATTATTGGCATGCATTTTGACACGAAAAGTTATTTGAAAAGTACTCGTAACCACACTGTCAAACACGCTGTTACAGCAAATATTACATGCACCAAGAAATAATCTTAAATAAATATCAACTTCAAATAGAATTTTGATCCAACTTGGCATGTGTGTGTGTGTAAAAGTATTACATAATTTCTCTATATTTGATTCCATACCATATAATATATATCAGCCAAGTGAGACTAATAGTAAAGTCGGGTCAAAAAAATCATTATGCATTTTTTGAACGACATAAAAAATCACAAAAAATAGCTGATCAATTCACATTCCTTATAATTGTTTTCATATCTCCTTGCGTATTTAATTGCATTTATCTATAATATTCTCCCTTTTTCATAAACATTACTAGATAATTTGCGGCATTTCACTGCGGATTGAAGGAAAAATTTCTTCAACATAAATGAAATATTCAAGTACCAGGAACTCGTCATTTCATTAAACTTATTCTAGTGGATCAAACTTAAAAACTTCTTATTTGATTTCTTATTTATTTTGAGTTTCAAATAAAATTATATAAAAATTATCTTGATGTGATCTAGTTGACTTGACTAGTCAAAAAATAAAATATATCAAAAGAGAAATAAATTACAAAAAAAAATAATCCAAGTACGCAGGTTTAAGGAAAACTTAAATGATTAGTAAAAATATGATTTGACTTTAAATAAATATCTCAAGACGAGTTTTTTTTTTTTAACATTGAGATGGAGATATAGTAGGTTGACTCAGATTAACCCGTTAAATTCATGACCTAAGTCATGAACTCTATTCAGTTCAATAACATTTTTTTTTAATTTAATTATATGATAAATAAAATATAAAGATCAATTCAAAATCAATTAAATATTGAATTATAAAATTAAAAGAAAAAACCAATAAAAACTCAATTTGAAGGATAAAATATGGAAAAAAAAAGAGAGACTAAGCTAGGTGTGCAAACTTGGATGAGAAAACAAAGCTTGGACACTAGGTTTGAGGTAGGCCCATGTGCCTATACCATATATAATTAGAAAAACAAATGGCATGTCACCTATTGAACACCATTCCAAAATCCAATCACTATTGTGGTGTGAAAAAAAGATTAAGGGTTTTTTAATCTATTTTCCAACTAATTTTCACCCAAAAACACCTATTAAATACTATATAAATCTTCCTAAACCATATAATAATCCCAAAAGATCTTAAAATCACCCAATAAAACAAAAAATAATAGAATAAAAAATCTCTAAACTGAACCTGATATATTTTTTCAGACAATATAAATGTTCAACACCACCACCAGCAAACATCATTGTCAAATGAAACATATTAACACAAAAAACAACAAGTTTCTTCACCAAAAAGTGGTTCAACCAACAACTATGTATTTTTTTAATGTTTTACATTTTAGTCCTTTATCTTTTAATTTTGTATTTTTATGATAATTTAAAATTTAATTTTATATAATTAGATTATAAAAGGATTCCATTGAAATTTTTTTAAAAAATTAAAAATTATTTAATTGCTTTAGTGTTCATATAAACAGTGAAATCACCTAGGATTTAATCAATGAAAGTCGGAAAATAGCATCTTAAAAATTATTTTACAGTATATGCTAAATCATGATAATACATAATAATAATAAAATATCCAATGAAAACTTAACCACGGACTAAGAACATGATAAATTTAATCAAATCATCTGGACACACCAAAACAAATCCTTAAAATACGAACGGTCAATCCTTGAAGAACATAAAAATCCAAACAAAAACATTGACACTTGTAGTGGATGCATGGGAATATATCTACATCAACAATGGTCTCACCTTTTATATGTGCTGGACGAGGCTTTAGCAGAGTTTATCCTAATCTGATAAATATATCCTTGGCTGAAAGGAGCTTCACTTTGTGCATGTCGGGCTCTCTCCTTTTGACCACTTCCCTGGTTGCCATCATATCGTCTAAAGCCAAAATCTTATTTGCATCTTCTTCTTTTTTTTGTTTTTTCCTTCTTTTTTTTTTTTTTTATTTGCAGTCCAGATGATTCTATTAAGGGTGTATTTGATATTGTGTTTTGGAAGTGTTTTTTAAAAAAAATAATTTTTTTTTATTTTTTATTTTACTTTAAATTAATATTTGTTTGATGTTTTTAGATCATTTTGATGTGCTGATGTTAAAAATAATTTTTTAAAAAATAAAAAAAATATTATTTTAATATATTTTAGAATAAAAAATACTTTGAATTTTTTCAAATAGTAATTGGCAACCGAAGTTGATTTTCAAGATGAAATTTTTTTTATACATATTAATATAAATATAGGTATTTACGTGTAATTTAACTAATTTTAATGAACTCAAACCCTTATAATTACATAAAATCCTTTTTGAGTTATGGAGCCAAGCATAAGACTTCTGCTCCTCGTCAACAGCATTTACAAAGTACACAACGTGGCACGCCAATAAACTCAGATATTGTAGAATCCAATGCGGTCGAAGTCTGATCTGTTGACTATAGAGAAAAAAGGGGACAACCTTCCACTGTCCCCATCGTTCTCCATGATCACTTCTTCGGAGAATCTTCGTAGGATCTTTCTCATTTGTTTCTCTTCACAATTCACATTCATCGCCTAATAACTAATCGTAATATTCATATTATTTTCTTGTTTCATCTTGACATCAAATCAACTTGTACTCACACTTTTTAATTCATGTTTGTATATATTAATTTGATTAAAGAATTCTTATCTCATATTAAATTCATATTTTTAAATATTTTTTAATTATATTAATGTGTTAATATTAAAAAAATTTAAAATAGTTTTTTAAAATATTATTTCTAAATATTTCTAGATATTTTTTATGATATTAACGAGACATAAAACAATCATGAAATTTAATTGTTATTTATTTATACAAAAATAATTTGGTTCTATTTCTTTTGAAAAATAGAGATTCGGAACCAAATTAGACAAGAAGACAACCATCTACGGATTTTTTTATTATTATTGAATGCGTGTCTTTTAAAAGATTTTAGCCTAAGGTATTCTTTCACTTTCATTTTTTGTCCTTTTAGTTTGAAAATTTAACATTTTGCTCGTAAATTTCATTTTGTTCACATTTGAGTTTCTAAGTTTGAGAGAAAAGAAAGAGATTCACTAAAAAATAGCAGATGAGAGAGAAGACAATCTGTTGGCAAAAGTTCATTGTAAAAAAAAAAGAAATTTGTTTCAAAGTATTCATCTTGATAAAAAAAGTGTCGTTGAGGTGTTTTTGAGTTTTCATGTTTCTAGAAAAAATAAATTGAGTTTGAGAGAGATTTTTTCAGTTTAATTTTATGTTTTTGAATTGATTTTGGAGTTTGAGAAAATAGTTTATTGGAGTTATAAAAGTGTTGTTTATATGTTTTTAGGTGAAATAGGTTAAAAATTAAGGTGGTTGCTTTCTTGCATGCATCTATCTTTGTTATCATATAATTAAACAAAAGTTAGTTTTGAAAAAACAATGTTATTGATCCAAGATATCATCTAAATATTTAAAAAACAAATAATAGTATCTTAATTATTTTTAAGTCCAATAAGGTTTTGGTCAGTTGTCCACATTGTCTTTCAACCTGCCAAGTCAACCAAATTATATTGAGTGAACCCTTCACACAGGGACGAATCCAGTATGTAGGCACTTTCCCATACAGTCCAAAAAAAATCAAATGAAATATATATCATGCCCACACCACTTAAACCAAAAGTCCATACATGGCTGTCATTCTATGCTATGTAAATGTGAAGGGATGCGTTATTGAATGCTTTTTTGGAATTAAGAACATAACCGCTCTATCGCTTAAGGAGACAATTAAGGCATTGTTTGCCAAACATGGGCTAAGTATATCACATTTATGTGGACAAGGCTATGATAAAGCTAGTAACCTGCAAGGTGGATTTAATGGCTTAAAAGGTTTGATGATGAAGGAGAATCTATCTGCATATTATATTCATTATTTTTTCCATCAATTGTAACTAGCATTTATTGGTGTGGCAAAACACCATGCTCATATTGCTTTGTTATTCAATGTTGTTTCTAGTTTGACAAATGTTGCGGGAGCGCTTACTGTTGGGTTTCTGGGTTTTCATGCTTTCTAAGTTTTCATGCTTTCTAAGTTTAGTGTTCATATGTCGAAGATTGTTGTAGGTCCTTGATTTACTTGTTTTTTTTTAATCATTTATTGGTTCTTACATATGCGTGCATGCTTGTTGATCATTAATCTAGGGTCTTAATGTCTTTAAAATATAGAAATCATGACACTTGATCTTCGGTTACTTCATATATTGTTTTTGCATAAAATCAATTAATCATGATGATTGGGTGTTAATTGTGATGATCCAACCTCAAATTCTTATTTGAATAATGTTTTAATTTAACATAATCTGGTATAAACTAAAATTCTCATTTTTGGGTTCTTCATATTGTTCTCCACTATTCTTGATGATTCAATAAAAGAAAAACCTCGTTTGATTTTCAATTTTTTGTTTCTATTTTTGGACTATGTTTTTAGGCTTGGGCCACAAAGCCTAGCCCACATGGTTGTGCTATATTTATTAGCTTAAGACCGTGTTTTGCTTGTTTAATTTGTATCAAAGAAAAAACACAATACTTTTTCCTTAAGACGTGTTTCTCGAACACTGCTTTAAGATATTTTTTAAGCCTTTGATTTTTAGTTAAGGGCGTGTTTGGCAAAGATGCCCTACTAATTTTCTAGCAATGTTTTTTTTCTCCTTTTTTTTTTATGCTTTTGCTAAACAGACCTTAAATGATTTTCAAAAATTCTGAAAAAAATCAAAGATCATATTAAATTTATTTGTGGGTCCCTCATGTGTTTTCCAATATTTTCATTTAATATTTGAGTCGTAAACTTACATTGTAAGATACTGACCCAATATTAAATATACTTTCTTTTCTTTAAAATTTTAGAATAATAATAATAATAATAATAATAAATTCTTATCAAAAAATACAAAAATATGTTTTTATATGTGTGTGTATGACCAACTTCTAAAAAACTTTCATGCATGTTTTTTTATAAAAAAAATTAAAAAAAATTGCATCTTTATCATACTTTGAAAAAATTCAAAAACTAATGGATATCATAACAAATTTGTGATTATCCATTAAAATTTGACTAAAATCTCAAAAACACCACAAAAATCATTTTGTTTAATTATTTTTTTGGGATATGTATTTTACTTTTTTTTAAGGTGCTTTAGAACGGTTAGATTTTAGCCTGATAAAAAAAGAACCTCCTTACTAAGGAGGACCTTCTTAAATGTTAGACAAACCAACTAATAGAAACATTACCTTAGAAAAAAAAAATCAATCAATCAATAATACAACTTACCTTAGGTAGGGTACACTAGGGTTGATGTGTCTTCTCCATGCATAACTAGTTCCCTTAACTAAACTCTCGCAGACCATTAGGTTTTTTATTGACCATAATACTAGGTGACGATTTCTGAACCCTTCAAATTATATTTTTTTTATGATTTATCTCAACACATCAAAAATCCCCCTTGATCTAGAAGCCAAAATTGTCATTCAATATTATGCATGCCACAACATTACAAGTGAATGCTATAAACAGTTGGAGATAACCATCTTAAATGAAAGGTCAAAGGATGAAAATCATCATCATATAGGTTCATAAATAAAAAAGAAGGTTGTGTTATGAATACATTTTGTATATGATTAAAATACAAAAGAGGAATATACTAGGTGATGTGCAAGAAAGAAACACATTAAAATTAAAAAGATGATATATATATATATATATATATATATATATATATATGGTCTTATTTTTCATAAGGGTGGTTTGGTTATATGTTCTCAACTACTTGTAAATGTAAGGGATGTCATAGTTAAAATGTGTCTTTTTTAAAAGTTTAGGGTTTTTTAGATCATATCATTTTTCTAGAAAATCAATTATTTTTTATAGTGAGGAGTTGAGGATTTTATGAAGGATATGGTGCGCTGGGAATTAATTACAAGTTTTGCAATTTGATTATAGAATCATAAACATCATGCTTAAAATAGCTAAAGCTTTGTTATATAAAATGATTTAATTGGTTGATGTGCTAAAATAACACATTTAAGAACATGGTTGATATTTTTTAATGAATAATATCACTTGTCATGTCATTGGTGGTTAATTAGATTGATCTATTTTAATATTAGTAAGATGAGGAATATTCCTTTATTAAAAAATAAAAAAAAATATGAGGGGAAATTGTTTATATATATATATATATATAAAATATCTATATAGATTATATATATAGGATTAAAATTAAATGTTTAGATAAAATTCAAATATTTTATTAATATAAACAGGCCATCCTGTACTGAGAAAAGAAGATCAGCCTCATATATGCTATTTATTTTCTTCAATTCAATTTTTTTTTTCATTTTTTGAACTTTATTTATCTATCTTTCTAACAATTCCTCTTCCACTTTACCTATTATTTTTCTAGTGTGATGCCACTTACAATACACACACACACACTTACACTTTTTATAAGGTTTAGAATCTCAAAACACTAATATTCTATTCAATTTTACAAGGATGTTACCTATTCTCATTCAAGATTTAGTTCGTTTTCTTTATTGAAAGGAAAAAAATCTCTATTGAAAGAAAAAAAACAAAAAATATAGAGCCTAATTAATTAGAAGATTGATGATTAATTAGTTGATTAGCAATGATGAATAGCACAATTATTATCATATCAACAATTCTTTTTATGAATCTCAACCAATAATTATGATAATATAACTTAAATTTGGCCTAAATATCATCAAAAACCTATCGTTTCTAAATACTGTGCACAGAAAATCGATTTTCCCTTTAGAATGACTCACTATCGTTTCTTTATATGCTCTTTTTGTTTAATTTTTGCTCCGAATTATCTCAAGATTGCTTTTTTGAGTTTTTATAATGTTGGTTTTTCTATTTTCCGCATTGGTTTTTTTTTTTTCTAGGTTTTATTTTGTTAAATGAGTTGTGAAGATAATCTGACATTATTGCATAGAATTTTGAGATTGGGACATGGGTATAATTCAAATTGAGGATGAAACCACGACATGCTCATATGGGTTTTGAAAATTTATGTGAATTATGACTATTATCAAAGTGATATGCTCATTTGGGTTTTGAAAATTTCTGTGAATTATGACTATATATTATCAAAGTGATATGATAGTAAGGAAAAAAAAAAGCAAAAAAACAAAGAAACAAAACCGTGATATAATAGTACGTAATAATTGTTAAAGATTTTATATAAAAATTATTTTTGAAATTTCATATAATAATTTATATTCTTAGGTTGATGTAATCACATGATATGGTATTCAAAATATTAAAAACGAAACTGTGTAATTTGTTATATTTAAATAAAATTTTGGGCACAAAATAATAGCAGTTCCTTAAAAATTTTAAGTGTAAAAGAATCTTTGGAGATGGTGAAATCTTACCATAACAATGTCATATTTAATTATTTAGGCATAGTTTGGAAACGCGGTTAATTTATTTTTTTGCTAAAAATTAATATTTTTATTTATCGTTTGGATTGTTTTGATATCCTGATCTCAAAAATAATTTTTTTAAAAATAAAAAAAATATCATTTGATACATTTCAGCACAAAAAGCATTTTGCAAAGCAATCACAGCTACATTTCCAAATAGGCTTTTTATAGGCCAACGCAACGTAAGTAATGTTGTGATTGGGATCCAAAAAAAATTACACTTGACTAAAAAAAAAATTAGATAATAAAGAATTATTTTATATTATTATTAAATTTAGTTTATCAAATCAATTTTGAAATTTCTCGATGTCGCACCCGACATCGCGGCGACCTTAAAAATAATCTCGATTAGGGAAAAAGAACAGATTTCTAGCATCTTGTTCTTTTAGGAAAAAGGTCTTGTTTAAGGAGTCGCCACCTAGTATTATGGTCACTAGGAACCCTAACTGGTCAAGAGAGATCCTATGGTACGGGACTGGTTGAGGCTAGGGAAGGTATTAGTACCCCTAGCCCACCCTACCTGAGGTAAGCTGCATTGTTGTTTTAATCTTAACTTGCTAAAACGTTTTGTTGATTTGTGTGTAAGAACGTATGATATTATTGACTCTAATTTCAATGAATAAACCTACGAAATAAATTTAAATCAATGCATGTATATTTTTTTAATTTTTTATGTTTTTAAAAATAAAATGATGGTTTAATCATAATATTCCTGACTCTAGCGTCAATGAATATTTGATCTCGAATATTTCCAACTCTGGCGTCGGTAAATATTCCACCATAAATAATTCCAATTAAAAAATTACACCATGAATAATTCCAACTCTGGCGTTGGTAAATATTCCAACACAAATAATTCCAATTAAAAGTTCCGCCGCGAATAATTCCAACTCTGGCGTTGGTAAATATTCCACTACGAATAATTCCAATTAAAAGTTCCGCCACAAATAATTCCAACTCTGGCGTTAGTAAATATTCATAGCCTAAAAACAATATAATTTTTTTATTCCTGATCCTGATATCAGTGAATAATAAAAAAAAAATATTTTTTAAAACATGAGAAATTTTTATTTCTACACCAGTACATTGATAAATTTTTTTTTCTAAGACATGCAAATAATAATAATAATAATTTCTACACATTTTCATTTTTTTATTTTTTTATTATCTATATTTTTTTTGGGCCGGGTTGGGCTACATTTTATTATCACTTTTTTTGGGCTGGGCCCGACCCAACCCATATGGGCTGGGCTAAGCCCAGCCAGCCCCGCCTGGCCACTGGCCGAAGCCAGTGGCCCGGCTGGGCTGCATTAAAGTGCACGCGTGAAGTTCACGCGTGCCTTGAATTGTGCGAAGGTAATTAAATTACCTTCGCACAGTGTTCTTGCAACACAAATCCAATTTGAACGAAGAACTAAAATGGATGGGGATGACGTACCTGCTTCTGGAACACAGAGAAGAAACGTGCAGAACAGTGGTGCCTCTCGCCTCTTTCCTTTTGCTCCTGTGCCCACGATCTGCTCTTCGCCTCCAACAGATTTAAGATGATGAAAGAATCAACAGTAAAGACGCCGATTTACTGTGGATGTCAATTGTTAAGTCTTCTTTTGTTTTTCTTGTTGTAGGGATACAACAATGGCAGGGACAATCCTTGTTTGTGTGTATGCTGCCCTTTTTCTTTCTTGCTCTCTGCGTGTAGCTCTGTTTTTTTTTTGTTTTTTTTTTTCTGGTGTTTTTCTTCGGTTTTTTGGGTTGGTTCTTCTTCTCTCTGTATTTTTTTTGGGTTGTTTTTTGTTTGCTCTGTTTTTCTGGGTTGATTGCTCTGTTTTTTTGGGTTCCTCCTCCTCTGTCTTGCTCTCTCTTTTTTTTTCCTGGTGAGGTCGCCTTTGCTCAGCCTTTATAGAGCCAGCAGCAGCCTCGGTGGTGGTAACGGTTGCCCCCCACCCTAAATGCTCCGTAACCGACGCCTTCAATGAAGAAAACGTCCGTGTTGGCTGCCAACGGACGAAACGTCTCTGCCTTTAATGGCAGAGCCGTTGCAGAGTAAAGAGACGGTGAACAGTCGTTGCAAAACGACCCCGTTTTGCTGGTTGCAAATTTGGTCCTTGTAATTCTTTTAATTTTGCAATCAAACCCCTGGTTAAAATATAATTGGATCCTTACATTTCTGCGTCATTTTCAAGTTGGTCCTTGGATTTTAATTTTTGCAATTTAGACCCCAATTAAACCCCAAACTTTGATATTTCTTCGATTAAGTCCCTAATTGGATTAATTAAATTAATTTTCAAGCTTAATTAAGTATCCAAACTTAATAATTCTCTAATTAAACCCTTGATTGGATTAATTAAATTAATTTTCAAGCTTAATTAAGTCTCAAAACTTATCAATTCTCCAATTAAACCCTTAATTGGATTAATTAAATTAATTCCAAACTCAATTAAGTCTCAAAACTTATCAATCATGTTGCCCTCAACCCAAATTTTAATTCATTCTTCATTTTACTTGTTTTTTCATCATTATTATTTTTTTATCATTATTTTTTTTATCTTTTTCAGTAAATAAAATAATAATAAAAATTAAAATAAAAATGGTCAAAATTTAGGTTATGACAGTTACCCCCTCTTTATTATATTTACTATGCAAAGATATTAGAAAATTTCATTTTCTTTTAGCTTTGTGTAGTAAATTTATAAAGAAAAGTAGATACAGAAAGATCCTTTGCTTCTTTTTTTTTAGTCTTGAAAACCTTGAAAACAGTAGATTGACACAACCTTTACAGAGAGATGTAGAAATCAAGAAACAAGTCATTTGGAAGATGACCCACCTTTTTTTGTTTTGTTTTTGCTGTTTTTTTTTTTAAATGGATCAAATTGTTTTGGGCAACCTGTCCGATGATAAAAACGTGAAGAATTTCGCGAGTGGTCTAATTGTTCCAGGCGACCTGCCCGATGTTTGAAAAATACAAGGATTTCTCAGATTGGTCACATTGTAATGAGTTACCTACCTAGTGAAAAAATATGAGGATTTTTTTCAAAAATGGTCACATTGTAATGGGTTACCGACCTAATGGAAAAAACACGAGGATTTTTCAGATTGGTCACATTGTAATGGGTTACCTGCCTAGTGGGGAAAAATACGAGGATTTTTTTTAAAAGTGGTCACATTGTAATGGGTTACCTGCCTAGTGGAAAAATACAAGGATTTTTCAGATTGGTCACATTGTAATGGGTTACCTGCCCAGTGGAAAAATATGAGGATTTTTCAAGAGTGGTCACATTGTAATGGGTTACCTGCCCAGGGAGAAAAATACAAGGATTTTTCAAAGTGGTCACATTGTAATGGGTTACCTGCCCAGTGGAAAAATAAGAGGATTTTTCAAAAGTGGTCACATTGTAATGGGTTACCAGCCCAGAGGGAAAAATACAAGGATTTTTTAAAAGTGGTCAGATTGTAATGTGTTACCTGCCTAGTGAAAAAATATGAGGATTTTTCAAAAGTGGTCACATTGTAATGGGTTACCAACCTAGTGGAAAAATATGAGGATTTTTCAAAGGTGACATGATAGGGCTTGAAGGTGCACTATTCAAGAGATGGAAGCTCGAAGGAAATGAGGGCTCGAGAGCATACTCAAAAGGAGGTAGGGTTAGGAAACACACTACCTTTGATGGTCAAGGGCTCAAAGGCGCACTCGAAAAGAAATGAGGTGAGGGCTCAAAGGCGCACTCAAGTGGAGGTAGGATAGGAAATGCACTACCTTGGGAATGGAAAATGAAAGGTGGTGGAAAAATTTAGAGATTTTTCAGGTGGCCTAATTCTCATGGGCGGCCTGCCCAGGTTGAAAAATTCAAAAGCAATTTCAATCTTGGCCATTTCAAGTTTGCTTTCTACTTTGATGGATTCCGTCAGAATTTTCTCTTATGAAATTTGCAAAACTCATTGTCCAAAGTCTCAAAGTTTAGATGATATGCATGCATCTTTACCTGATTTGAAATATAAGCCCCCCATCTCTTCTTAGTCTTCTTGTTGCTTGATTGATGAGGACTCGCTACCTCTGATTTGAGTCATCTTTGTCGTTTGGCTTTTAGCCTACTCGAGTTGGCCCATGTAAGTTTATTCCCAGATTTGTTTACACAACTCAGCCTTTGTGGTGCCCATCATGACCCACTTGCTTGATAGAATTTTTCTGTCTCGTCAAGTAATTTGAGAGGATCATGCATTACTCCTTGTCTTACTGCTAAAAACATTCGGTGTCACTTACTGAAAGGATCAAGCTGTCTTTCATAATCCAAAATGCCCCCTTGTCTTGTTGAAGGAAATGTTCCTCTCTTTTTCTAGAAGAGATAGATTTTCTTTAAACACAATATTGCCCCCTTATATTGGTCATGACCCCTAAGTGTGCTCTGTAAGCGACTTAGACAAATAATGCTTTTAAGAAGTCATTCTCTCATTTCTCTCCTTTCCAGTTTGGTGAAGAAGTATGGGTCTAGAATGAATCTTAATATCTTGATCTTGCATTTTTGAAAACAAGAATTATTTTGATGTGAGTCTAAAACAATTTTCTTTTGAAATCTTGCAACTCCTTGGTTATTTTCTTTCTTGGAAAAGAGATTATTTGCTCTTGTGTTTGGCAATGAGGTCTTCGGTGAAAATACATAATGAGATGACCTTTTGTTTTTATAGATTTTCAAAGTGGAGGGCTCGAGAAAAAGCTCGAGGTTTTGTTTGAGAAAAACTTGTCTTTTTTTTTTAACACTAGTTTTTATCAGCATGAATAATAATGAGTAGTTTATTCTTGATGTCATGAATCTTATGAAAAAGTATTCTTTGCATTTTGAGAGCATTATTTATTGTTCCATGCTGCTTGCTTGCTTGATTAGAAAGGACTTCTACAGGCACATAACGTAGGTTATGGTTTTTGGCTATGAAAGAAAAGGATTCATAAGGCTCAAAGAGTGTTTTAGGGTTGCAAAGACTGAGGACCACTATCAACAGTTCGACTTTTGGCATCGTTCATCTTTTCTTTTGCCGCTTTTTTTTTTGCTAGGGCATACTCACTTTATCTTGGATGTCACCTTTTTCTAGTGATTTGGGCATGCCCCCTAGCATTTGAGTTTCTTGAGCTCTTATGCTTTTTTGGCTTTCTCACGGCTTTCTCACAGCTTTTCTCATTGCAATTTTCACTTGCCCCCTAGTGTGGGGTGTGATCCTAGTCGGGATTTTTCATGAAAGAAAAATGGTTCAGGCTCAAAAGGGGCAAGGGATTTATTTATTTCAAAACGTGAAAGGAATAACAAAGATGGCCTTTCCTCATTTCAAGCGCAAACAACTAAGATTAATAAACTTTGCCCTCATCCAGTATGATGGTTTGGTCTTTGCAAAGATGCATTTCATGAATCATGAGTAACGAATTCACTACATATCATTATTCATCCATTTAAAAACACATGATTCAAGAGTCATAGGGTAAGGGTGTTTATTCATTTCTTTTTTCTTCTATTTTTTTGTTTATAATTTAGTCACCTCAATGATGTAGTTGCTTGATTCAATTGTCATTCCACAAGTAGAATGTCAAAATTTTTGTTTTGAATAAATGTCAAATTATTTTTGAAATCAAAATGCAAGATCAATTTTTCAAAACTCTAATAGGGAAATGGATTTTGGTAAAAAGAGATGAAGTAGGTCTATGAGATCATGCGAGGCTGCAAGGGTATATTTGCGGGTTCTTTGGTATTTGCGGGCACCTTTTATGAAAAGTGTGGAAGGAGAAATTATTGGCCCAATCTTATTTATTGATTTGATAAAGACTTATACATCATGGATAATATTTCTTTACAGAATCAGAGTTCACAGGCCTAACTACGTCTTCCCCATCCATTCTTGTTAGCAACAATGCCCCTCGTGAAAATGCCTTATTCACTATGTAGGGTCCTTCATAATTGGGCGCCCATTTACTACGATCTTCTCCTGGTAGTGATAGAACTTTCCTCAATACTAAATCTCCTTCTTTGAACTCTCTTGGCTGAACTTTTCGGTCATATGCCTTGGCCATCCTTCTTTGATACAACTGGTGGTGAAAAATTGCTGCTAACCTTCTCTCGCTGATCATATTTAGCTGCTCGTATCGTATCTTGACCCACTTAGTCTCCTCGAATCCAGATTCCATGAGGACCCTTAAAGAGGGAATTTTGACCTCCAATGGTACCACTGCTTCCATTCCATATACTAAAGAGTATGGTGTAGCCCCGGTTGATGTCCTCACCGCTATTCGATACGCATAGAGAGCATAAGGAATCCATTCATGCCAATCTTTGTAACTGATCACCATTTTCTGAACAATCTTCTTTATATTTTTATTAGCAGCTTCTACGGCGCCGTTCATCTTAGGTCTGTAAGGGGACGAGTTGGAATGCTTGGTCTTCCACTTTGTGCATAACTCTGCTATCATCTTTCCATTGAAGTTTTGAGCATTATCAGTCACTACTCTCTTGGGTACACCGTATCTACAGATTAGATCTTTCTCGATGAACCGCTTGACCACTTTCTGAGTCACATGGGCATATGAGCAGGCCACTACCCATTTGGTAAAGTAATCAATCGCTACAAGGATAAAACGATATCCGTTACTGGCTTTTGGATTAATAGGCCCAATCACATCTATTCCCCACATTGCAAAGGGCCAAGAAGGCACCATGTTAAATAAGGGTGCATGTGGCGCATTGATTTTGTCGCTATACACTTGACATTTGTGGCACCTTCAAACAAAATTTATGCAATCTTTCACCATGGTCAGCCAAAAGTAACCTGCTCTTTGCAACTGCCTACCCGTCATGTGTCCGTTTGCGTGGGTAGCACAAATTCCACCATTTTCTTCTTGTAGGGCCTTGTTGGCTTCCAGATCACCTAGACATCTCAGCAAAGTCCCGTCAAATGACCTTTTATACAAAATCTCTCCATCTATGTAGTATTCCATAGCCATTCTTCTCAAGGTCCTTTTATTTGTCTTCGAGGCTCCCGACGGATACTCTTGATGCTGGATGAATCTTTTTATATCCGTGTACCATGGGTTGTTGTCCGTTTCTTCTTCTATTAAACAACAATGAGAGGGAGAATTTCTGATCTCGATGTTTACAGGTTGAATTTTAGCACCACAATCAATTATAACCATAGAAGCTAAGGTAGTTAACGCATCGGCAAACTGATTTATGTCTCTCCCCAAATGAGTAAATTCTATTTCATCAAAGCTTTCAGCCAATTTGGAGAGGTATTCCTGGTATGGTCTCAACTTTTCATCCCTTGTCTGCCATTCACCTTTTACCTGACAGATTATTAGCATTGAGTCTTCATATACTTCTAATTTCCCTACCTTCATCTCTAATGCAGCTTCCAATCCATGGATGCAAGCTTCATACTCAGCTGTGTTGTTTGTACAACTAAAGTGCAGCTTGACTGAGATAGGATATTGCTTTCCTTCTGGGGAAATTATCACAGCACCTGCCCTGTTGCCCGATACATTTACTGCGCCGTCAAAATACATGGCCCACCAACCACTCTTCTCTTCCTTTTCCGTTACTAGCACATCTTCATCAGGAAAGTCGAAGTTCAATGACTCATAATCCTCAATAGCATTATCGGCTAAATGATCAGCAATTGCGCTTCCTTTTACTGATTTTCTTGTCATGTAGATGATGTCATACTCAGCCAGCAGTACTTCCCATCTGGCTATTCTACTCGACATGTATGGCTTTTCAAAGATATACTTCAGTGGGTCCACTCTTGAGATCAACCAGGTAGTGTAGTATAACATATATTGTCGCAACCTCTTCGCATTCCACACTAGACTACAACATAACTTCTCTACCATACTCTAACGGGATTCACACTCGATGAACTTCTTACTCAAATAGTAGATGGCTTGCTCCTTTCTTCCTGACTCATTTTGTTGCCCCAACACATAACCCATAGCTGATTCGGTCACAGTTAAATACAGGATGAGTGGCCTTTCGTGCACGGGCGGTACCAACAATGGTGGTTTTTGTAAGTACTGCTTGATCTTATCAAAAGCTTTTTAGCAATTTTCATCCCATGTTCCAGGATTCTTCTTTCGGGGTAATCGAAAAATCGGTTCACATGTGAATGTAAGTTGTGAGATAAAACGGGCAATATAGTTCAAGCGCCCCAAAAAGCCTCGAACTTCTCTTTCGGTCTTTGGAGCGGGCATGTCTTGTATGGCTTTACTTTGTCGGGGTCCACTTCTATGCCTTTATTACTCACCACAAATCCTAATAATTTGCCTGATTTCACCCCGAATTTACACTTTGCAGGATTCAATTTCAATTGATATTTTCTCAACCTCTCGAACAATTTCCTCAGAGCTGGGATGTGGCTTTCTTCATCTTTGGACTTTGGGATCATGTCATCCACGTAGACCTCAATTTCCTTATGCATCATATCATGAAAAAAGTGCTACCATTGCCCTTTGGTATATTGCTCCAGCATTCTTCAATCCGAATGGCATTACTTTATAATAGTAAGTTCCCCATGGGGTGATAAATGTCGTCTTTCTCTTATCTGCTTCAGCCATTTTAATCTGATTATAACCGGAGAAACCATCCATGAAAGAGTAAGTGGAACTCTTAGCAGCATTGTCCACCAATACGTCTATATGAGGTAACAGAAAGTCATCTTTCGGGCTTGCCCTATTCACATCCCGGAATTCCACGCACACCCTGATTTTGTTCTCCTTCTTAGGAACCGCCACAATGTTAGACACCCATTCAGAATATTCTACTACTTCTAAGAATCCAGCATCCTATTGTTTTGTTATCTCTTTATTTACCTTGATCAGAATATCAGGTCTTGTCCGCCTCAACTTTTGCTTAACGGGCTTACAACCTTCTATCAAATGTAATTTATGCACCACAATATCAGAATCCAAACCAGGCATATCAGCGTATGACCAGGCAAAAACATCAACATATTCTTGTAAAAGAGCAATCAACTTCGTTCTTATGTCAACAATAATCAACTTCCCTATTTTCAACTCTCTTTTATCAAGCTCGGTGCCCACATTTATCAATTCTATTTCTTCTTTTGCAGGTTTCCATGCGTGCTCAGATTGTTCTATAAGCTTCTTGAACTCCTCAATGTCATCTTCACCGTCTTCTTCCTCATCCATTGAAGTTATAGTTTTATCAAAATTAGGCAAATTATTCTCAATGCAATGGGTTTGTAAGTTTATCGTTGTCCCGCTTTCAAATTCCATGAAAGCGGAAAGTGCCTTTGTTATGAGTGCATAATGGAAAAGGTGAAACTAGAAGGCATGATGAAGGGAAAAACAAAGCATGATCTCATTAAAACTTGAAATGATAGAAGGGCTCAAAACAAAAATCTTGTTGCCAATATCTTGAGCCACGATTATTGGCAACGCAAACTTATTCAAATAAAATGTAGCAAAACATGAAAAGCAAGCAATCAACAAATGTTTACTTTTTAAAGATAATTGGGACTTCTTGAATTTCCCAATTGTTCAACTCTTTCCCTTCAGCTAATCTTCTCACAAACTCAGGTAGACCATCCTCTAGGGCACTCACAGTCAGTTGGGGTAGTTCTTCATAGGGGTTCTCTTCATCTTCCAAACCTCCTTGGGGTTCTTGTTTGTTGATCTCTTCCAGATAGTGGATGGTAGCACCGCTAAATTCTTTGCTCATCCTATCAATTTCACCTCCAGCATTGATCACTTGTGCAAGTCGTGGGAATGTTATGTGGATTGGAGGGATCTGGATTCGACCCTTATTAGGCTCCCTTCTTTCGATTCGAGCCAACCTCCTTTCCCTTTTAGACTCGATTGCTCTCTTGAAATCCGTTTTTCATGGCTTAAAACCTAAACCGAACCTCTGATCAGCACATTTCATCTTTATCACATTGATCCTCTCCGGCATTCCTGTTGTAAGGTCATACTGGAACGGCAGCCCGTGTTTTAGAAAGTATTTAGCAGCCATTTTTATTGCATTAGAAATTTCTGGCTTTCTTTGTGTAGTATTTTCTAGTACCCATTCAGCATTTACCACCTCAAACGCATGCAGATTTCCATCTGTACTTCCTTCAACTTCTATGTAAGGGACCGATATATTTCTTGTCATTGACAGAGTTTCCTCAGCTTTCACTGTCACCAAATTCCCATTGATGATGAATTTAAGTCGCTGATGTAAAGAGGATGTGACGGCTCGAGCTGCGTGGATCCAAGGCCTCCCCAATAAAATACTGTATGATGGATGGATATCTATTACTTGAAACGTTACTTGGAACGATTGAGGGCCAATAACCAGTTCAACATCAATATTCCCGATGATTGGTCTAGGTGACCCGTCATATGCTCTGGCAGTCATGGTACTGGGCTTCATGTGAGAGGCATAAACATGCATTTTATCCAGCACATGTCTTGGTAACACATTTAAAACAGAGCCGTTATCTATGAGCACCTTCACAATAACACAATCCTTGCACTTTACGGTGATGTACAACGACTTATTATGGCCGACCCCCTCAGGATCAAGTTCATCATCGGTGAAGTAAAGATAGTTGGTGGCTTGAATTCTACCCACTAAATGCTCTATAGAATCATATGTGATGTCTTACAGAACACATGCCTCGTTGAGAACTTTTTGAAGGGCATTCCGATGGAGTTCTGAACTTAATATCAGTGACAACAAGGAAATTCTAGCTGGCGTCTTTTTAAGCTGTTCCACCATGCTATATTCACTATGCCTCATCAATTTTAAAAACTCATTAGCTTCTTCATCACTTACTGGCTTATTAACTTCCTCCGTCTCTACCACATTCTTTCCTTTATCCTTTTTATGGTTTTCTAACTGCTCGGGAGTAAAGCATCTCTCACTTCTAGTGAGTCCTCCTACCTCGGCGTTGAAGACTGGGGTAAGACTTGGGTTACAAAAGGAATAACCATAATTATAAGGCAAGGCATTATAATTTCCGCTAGCAGTACCCGGAGGCTTAGTTAGGATCATTTTAGGGGGACCACTTTCAGTTGGTTGATATCGACAAACTTCCTCCTTATTGCCATAACCAGTCAATGTTCCTACCAAATCATCTTCTTCATGTTTCATTAATCTCAAAACCCCTCGTGTCATCATGCCTTCCACCTCCCAATTAAACTCCTCACAAGAGTCTATATCGTGTCCAAACTGCTGATGATATTTGCAGTATTCACTCATGCCTCCTACAGCTTGCACATTGACTAGTATTTTGAGATACCCAGCTTGTTTCAACATCTCATACAAACTATCCATTGTGACTTTCAGCATTGTCTTACCCTATTTTCCCACCTCCAAGCTATTGACTCCCCCACTTCCTGAAGCGTGGTTTGGTAAAGGGTTGGATTTTACATTCGGGGAATCATCAAAGGAAATCCACCCCGCTTTGATAAGTTGGAGTATTTTCCTTTTGAATGCAATACATCCATCAATGTTATGACCAGGGGCACCGACATGGTATTCGCATTTTTGATCAGGTTTATACCAAGCAGGGAATGGTGGCTGTAAAGGGGGTAGAGGAACAAGTGTTATTTGGTCGATGCTCAGAAGCCTTTTATGCATTTCAGTGAGAGTTAGAGGCAATGGCGGAAGTTGTACTTGTTCCTCCGAGAAATTTCTTCTTGGGAGGTAGGTATTGTTGCTTTGGTTGTTCGCGGGGTTATTTTGGTTGTGGGTAGGTGAAGCAAATTTTATGTTGGATATGGAAGGAGTAGGTGTGATGATTTTGAAGTTATAATTATCTTGGTAGACTTTCCTTCCTCTTCCTCCCCTCTCGACATTATGAATTTCTAATTCTTCCTTCCGACAAAACCTCTTTTTTCAATTGGATCTACAATTCTTCCCGCTCGAATAGCATGTTCGATCCTTTCAGCTATGAAAACTAGATCAGAAAAATTCTGTGCGGCACTACCAACCAAGTACTCAAAATATGGGGGTTTGAAAGTGTTGGAAAATAAACCCGTCATTTCCCTCTCTAGCAATGGAGGGTTAACTTGTGCAGCTGCCTCACGCCATCTTTGGGCATACTCTCTTACAGACTCTTTACTTCCCTTTTCCATAGCTTGTAGACTTGATCTATCTGGGGCAACATCCATATTAAACTTATATTGCTTAATAAAAGCGTCCACCAAGTCCTTCCAACCTTTAATCTTGATGTTATCTAAACGCATATACCAGGCAAGAGTAGCATCACTTAGACTGTCCTGAAAGAAATGGATCAATAACTTCTCATTATGAACCACCTCCGCCATCTTATTACAATATGCTTTAAAATGGGTTATCGAACATTGAGTTCCAATATACTTGACAAACTCTAGCACTCTGAATTTCCTGGGAATAACCACATTAGGCACTAAACACATTTTGGCAGCCTTTACCGGGTCATACAAATTGTTTCCTTCGATGACCCTCATTCTTTCTTCTAAAGCAGCTAGTTTCTCTTGACCATCCTCGTCCACTGTTCTATCCCTTTGGGGCTCCTCTTCTCTCGGAACAATATGGGGAATCCTTATCGGGAATGCTAGTTGAGCAGGTAGGAAATGAGCAACATCATGATGTTCTGGTGGTTGAATGAAGGGAGCTGTAGGCATTGGCTGAAATTGAGCTATGAATGATGGTTGAGAAGATGTTCCTTCTCCAGATTTGGATTTTAAAGCTTGCTCGAGCAGATTAGTAAGCCTTGCTACATCCTCCTTTAGGCTTTCCAACTCTTTTTTGTGTTGAGTTTCTAACTGAGCTCTCTCTTCATTTTCCATTTGTCTTCGTAAACGAGTGTTATGGACACGTTTCGGTGGGGGACCTATATTTCACCTGGTATATGCAAAATGTGACATCTTATGAGCATATGCATGAATATGGATGCAAAATATTGGATATGGATTCACTTTTTATGACATATGACTGTTTTGCTTTAGATATGTGGTTTGAGCTTGAATATGATATCATTGTTGTGATACCGAAAGGAGATCTGCTTAGCCATATGCCATTTAGACTTTCAACCATATACGAAAGAGAAAAAACTGTGGGTCTTGGCCCTTTATTATTTATTCCAAAGTTTTACATAATAATTGATCTAATCTAATACAGGAGCCAAAGCACTGCCTTTATTAGCTACAGCTGATTAGTACTTAAAAGTGCATTTTTATCAAGGTTTTATATCATCATTTTGCACTTGAAGTATCAATAACTCCTTAACTAAAGCATGTTTTATAATAACATATCTAATTATATAAGATACCTTTAATTTATGGTAAATGTTCATCTTAAATGCAGGCCTATCACATAAATGAAAGAATTGATCGATGAGTTGAGGTACTGAAATTGAAAGGACAAAGAGATGGCCAAACTTAGAAAAGAGATGCTGGTGCAGTCCAAACTGGAACACTTTTCGGTAATTGGGTCATATCTGGAGCTGTAGATCTTGGATTTAGGTCCATTTTATATGGATGGAAAGATAAGACATAGGCCTACAACTTTCATATGGAGCCCAAGATTTAACAAGGCCGTTTTCAAGTCCAAATTGTAGCAACAAAGAAGAAGTCCGAATCTGTCCTGCAGCCCAGACACTGTTCAGTGTTCAGTCTATATCTCGAGTTCTAAAAGTCCAAATGATCTCAAATTTTTACCCTGAAAAGATGAGACAATTTCCTAGAACTTTCATGATTGAAGTCTGTTCAAATTATGACGTTATCAATGAATTTTTTGGCAGACAAGAAGATAAGAATTGTCACCAAGTCAAGATGTGGCCACCCACTCATCAATTAGTCAACAAATCAATAGTTCCAAATTTTGGCCTATAAAAGGAGGCATTTGCCATGTATTTAGGCATCTTGGTGTTCAGATCAAGATCATGCTCTTGCTTTCTCTCTTTGTATTGCTTATGCTTTGCTTTCATTAATATCAAGTTTATGCCTTTCATTTCCTTTCCTTTACTTAGTTAACTTTTATCTTACTTATGTTCTTATCTTGTTTATTTATGTTTCTTTCTTTCATTATGTCTAGCTAAGTTAATTATGTCAAGGTGAAAAGGTTACACTAATGGTGTAAGGATAAGTATAATATAAACTCAACATGGACTTTAATGTTGGATACTAACATGCTTTATATTTGTTATCTTGTTCACTTTTAATACTTTGCTTGTTAAATGGTTAATCTAGATTTATGTTGTATAACACTTGGTACAACAAATACTTGGCTCTTTCATAGCCCATACTGTATGGTATAACCGACACCTGAGCTATGAAAGGAACTTGATTTGTTGTTAACATAAGTTATAATCATGAATGCCTGAAAACATTTACAAGTATTAGCATTATTCGAATAAGATAACTAATGTAATCATGTTAACAATTTATAATCTGATTGGAACCTCCTTTGTGTGTGGTTTCCAATTGAATAAAAAGAGTTTATACTATACTTGTTTGAAATACCATTAGTGGATCCTCTAACCTTGACATTTGTTTTTATCCTTGTTTAATCCTTAAATCAATATCACATCTCAAAGCTCTCTTTAACTTATTATTATTGTTGTTGTTGTTATTGTTATTGTATTATTGTTGTTTATAATTTATACAATTAACCTCCCTGTGGTTCGACCCCGGTCTTGCCGGGTTATTTATTACTTCGACACTCCTGCACTTGGGAAAAGACATCAATCTTTTGGTCATGTCAACAGCCCTTAAGAAAAGATCAGTGTTATCTAAACTTCGTCGATACTTCATAATATCCCCTCCCACCTGTCGTGCTTCCACTCGTAACAAATGAGCCTCTGTGGCCGCACGATCAATCTGATCTTGTAGTTCCTTTATCCTCTCAGTATGGATTAAGTTGTTTCTAGACAGAAAGTTATTGGAAGTATCCAATGTTTGATTGTACTGTTCTAGCATTTTTCTACTTTCTATTAATTGCACTGTCTTCAACTTCTCTCTGGTCAACTTGGATTTCAATGCTTCTACCTCAGTCTTATGGTTATACATCCTCGTTTTTAGCTCTTCTTTAGCGTTAAATGTCTCAATCTTAGATTTTCTCGATTAGTCTTTGAACTTATCTATATCCGCCATATGTGAGTCCAGTGCAGCTTGAGTTTTGATAGCCAACTCTTCCCAATGCTTAGCTTTTCCCATCAAGTCTTGGTTAATAGCTTTTTGCATTTCCATATTATCCATCGCCTTTATCCAATCTTGGCCCACAGAGTCCCTCTTTTCTTCAGCTATTTTTCTCGCTGCTTTTTCGCTTTTTCCTCAGTTAATTGATGCTTCAAAGACGCACTCACCTCTTCCTTTGTTTTAAGTTCAGCTTGCAACAGCCTTACTTGTTCTCTTAATTCTTCTTCACAATCTACCCTTTTCCTTCGTGTTCCCACAGGTTTAGAAACTTGATCCACACAGGTGACTCCTCCATTGCGCCATTCAAGATACCTTTCACTAACCGTAGGACTCCTTACTCCGGTCTCCTTTTTTACCAGCACTAGAGATTTCCAATCTTGTTTAATGTCTTCTAGTGTCTCACTGGTGACTCCTTTCTAGACTTCAGCGAATTGAGCTATACCCACTGTTCTTGGAATACTTTGTATGCCCCCAAGCTGTCTTGCAACCAAAGCAGGTGCATAACTAACATATCCGGTCACTCCCATTAATGGTACCCAAGGCTTCTTTCCACAACCCATTAGGCATGCTACATTCTTCATCCAAGGTGCTCTCCAAATAAAATTGCTTTGTGGAAGCTCTTGCAATTTTACCCTCCAAACATCTTCAGAAAAGTTTTCTCATTCACTTGACACAAATAGCTCGAGTGGCCTTTGATTGAACCACCAAAAATTTCTGAATAATGGAGTCTTAGATTCCATGTGACTTACCAACCAGATGAATAATAATGGAACACAACATCTCATTGAACCATTTCCAGTCTTTTTGCAATGGTTAAGTGATAAGAAAGTTTTAGCCAAAATTGCGGCAGAAGGATTAATCTTGGTCTTCTCGTACTCAACAAACAAATTTGCTGCTTCTAGACTAATGATCCCAGCAGTTGAAGGACATAAGATTAGCCCAAATATCCCCAAACCAATATTCTATATCCCTCCAATTTAGCACTTGGATTAGACTTTTTAGCAATCAGTAACTCTTCTAGTCGCTTCCATCTTAGACCACCAGAATTATTTTTCTCTCTATATAAGCTCATTTGATGGATTCCAAGCAACTTGGTTAGCTCCTCTATGGCATTCTCACCTGTGTGACAAAAGTATACCTTATGAATATCTTCAAGAAATTCTGTTAGAACACCGTATTCTTCAATGGTAGGCACCATATCGATGTTCCCAAACGCAAAGCATCGATAATCAGGATCCCAAAAATGAATTAAAGCTTTAATGGCTAATGGCAGCACTAGAACTTTTAAAAGATGCAAAATCCTCCCATATATCCTGGTAAATTCAGTCTCGTCGGCCAAGTATTTGGTGAGTGGAAACAAACGGCTTACATCATTTATTATGCATCTCACATTTTGAGTGGTGGTATTCCATTAACATCCAGTCTAAGGCAGTCCCCCTTCAGCCATATGCAATGATTCAGATTCAAGCCCATACTCAACGGTGGTGATCTCACGATTAACAACCATTATGTCAAAAACCCTCTAATGAAAATGTCATATGTTAAGTTTTAGCCATTAAAATGCTTAAGGTAGGTCGCTATCTAGTCTCAAAAGGTCTCTCGCATGCTCAGTGATCATCCTCGAAAGGTCGATATGAGGCTTACAAGTAGTGTGAAGATAGAGGCCTTGAGTAATATCAGTTTGGCATATCAACCACTTCCAAGTAAACAATCAAACGAGAGTTGGATGGTTTCGCGAGTCTTACCCAGGCTAAAGCCATTGGGGTACCGTTACTCCCCCACTTAACTTAAAGTTGATATGATGAATAATGAAATGAGTGGCGCGTGGAGGCACAAATCTATATCCAATATATGTATGAATGATATGAATAAATGTGGATGCTAAAGCTATAAATAATAAAAGTTAAATAAAAATAACAAAATAAATAAAGAAAAAAAAATCCACAATATCCTAACACAACATAACAAGCATTTTAGCAATTAACAAACAAAAAGCAAAGCTTAGTCAATTCCCTAGTGGAGTCGTCATTTTGTCGCACCCGACATCGCGGCGACCTTAAAAATAATCTCGATTAGGGAAAAAGAACAGATTTCTGGCATCTTGTTCTTTTAGGAAAAAGATCTTGTTTAAGGAGTCGCCACCTAGTATTATGGTCACTAGGAACCCTAACTGGTCAAGAGAGATCCTATGGTACGGGATTGGTTGAGGCTAGGGAAGGTATTAGCACCCCTAGCGCAGCCTACCTGAGATAAGCTGCATTGATTCCTTATCTAATTTAGATTTAAAATAAAATTATTTAGTAGTTATTCTAATATGATTTAGTTGACTTGGCCGGTTTAAAAGCAACATGATCGATCGATAAAATAAATATCTTGATGATGAAATTGAGAAAAAAAAGAATGAAAATGGAAAAAAATAATTTTGATCGAGCTTATTATCTACTCCAGGTTTTAAATTAAATAATGTGAGAGTTGCTCTAATATAATCCAGTCAACTTGATTGATTAAAAAACAATCCGATTACCAAGTAAAAAAATTTTGAGAATGAAATTTAGAAAAAAATGAAATTAAAAGGAAAAATCATCTTGAAGTGATTTTCTATCTAGCTCAAATTTAAAATTGAATTATTTAAAAATTGCTCTGATGTGATTCAGTCTATTTGCTTATTATAAGATAACTGGAATAATTCTTCTTCAAAGCATGATAATGAAATTAAAAGAAAAAAATGCAATTAAAATAATAATAAAAAATAGTCTAATTTTATCGAATTAAATTTTAGAATAGTCTAATTAGAAGAAGAAAAAAGTTGAAAAATTAAGAAAGAAAAAAAAGTAAAGGTGCTTTCCGCCACAATGTTTTAGTAATGTGACGAGAGAAAAAGAGATCTCGTGGTAACTAAAGTAAGAAGGGTTACACAGTAAACTAACTCGAGTGATAATTGACCGACAATGAAACTTATGAATAAGAGAAGGACACGTAATAGAAGATAAAGATGGAGAGGGGTTCCACGCGTAACACGTAACCAGACTATTGGACTGGAGGCTGGCCTTTAAACACGTGTGCATACTGTCCCTAAATTGAAACAGACATGAGGAACAAAGAGAGTACAAAAGGATCTTTCTTTCTGAGGGGTCTACGTCTTAAACCTCAGCCACCTTCTTGATTAGAGGTCCCACCTTCCTTGATTCGCATCTCCTTCCATGACCAGTCAACAATGGACCCTCTTTTTTTCTCCCACGTGTCTTTTTTCTTCAACTCATTCGTGCACATGTTGATAACAACATGTTCTCTCGTGACATGAAAATAATTATTTAGTGTTGCGAGTGTTAATTTAGAATATTATATAATCAATCGGTTTGGTGTGATATTACTATATTTATATAAAACTTTATTTATTATTAATAAAAATTTAATTTATCTTTAATATTTATATAAATTAGATTAATAAATTTAATATTTAATTTATGAATCTAAAGTAAAGATAAAGTTCTTGGGACAAAAATATTTTCTAAGCAAATTATAAAGTTGTTATAATTATGAAATTCTTATTGCATCAAAGCATTGTTCCTAAAATATTTCTGTCGATGCTGTCTTAAATACTGGATATTTATTAGAGCCGTAAAGACTGATACATATTATGTTCTTTCCTTTATGAAAGGAAAAAATTATTCTCATAAGTTAAGGTATAAAGGATACCTAGAACTAATATGGAGGTATTTGTCATAGGATATGTACATTGAATTGACCCGTAAAAGAATTCTATTTGGAAAGATCACCTATGTCTATGAAAAGACTCACGTGATGATTGTATAAATGATCTTTAAACTTGAAATCACTAAATTATCTTATAAAGGAAATATTATGCCTTGATTCTGTTACATGCTATCTTAATCGAGGTAACAAATTGGTAGACATTATATATAACATGAACTATATGAAAGTATTTGAGTTATTAAGAAAATGATTCATCACCTTAGGTGAATTAAAGAAAATGTTCTATCTGTTCTTAAATAGTATTAACTAAGAAATCCTTGGCCAGTGTGAAATGAGATTTGAAAAGAGTTTCAAATCTTATTCAAACGATCAATGACTATTATATAGAAAACAAACATGATTTAACATGACAGACATACTTCATGCTTTAATTACACTAAAAAATCAGTTATTGAAAGGTTAAGTCAAATCACTAATGAATTTTCTAATATTTAGAGGACCATGACATATTGTTAGACGATACCCTTGATCTTCAAATATAAATTAATCAATTGTGGAATTGATAATAAATTAATTGTTTAATTTATTTAATTCTATTTAATTAGAATTAGAATTTATATTTGGGCCAATATATTAGGACCTGAACCTAATGGGTCACACACATTAAGAACCATTAGTTAGAAATTAAATTGGAATGATTTAATTAAGTATGACTTGATTAAAATATAATTTAGAAATTAAGGACTAAAATATAATTAATATGAGGATTATATTTTTATACCTAAAAAAATCAAGGACTTGATTGAGTTAATTTCTAAAATATTTCTGAAATAATATATGGATATTATTCAAGGAAAAATTGATATTTTTTTAATTTATAGGAGTTTTTAGATTTCACTATAAATAGTAAATTGTGCCTCTTATTTTTGTGTGGTTGTCTGTTAGACGGAAAAACTACATAAGTTATAGAATAGAGAGCTAGCACTCTAGGCACCTTTCTTCTAAATAGGGATTTAGAAGATTTCTCGCTAGTGGTTCGTGTGGATTACCGTTCGAGGCTGGATAATTGGATGACTTGTGATTTGCAATAACTTAGGCTTTAAAGAATTATTAAAAGTTGAAGAAGATAAGATCTACAGATAATAAATCCCTAAACAACTCTAAATTTGTCTAACGGGATCCTAGGGACACCCGAATAATTTTGTTTTACTATTTATACTGCGCGTATGAAATTCAGGAACGCAACAGTGGTAGCGGAGCCTTCGTTAGACAGTAAGGGTTGTTGATTGCTTGTTTCAATTGGTATTGGTGTTAATTGTGAATTGATTTTATTTGCAAAATATTATTTTTCCCAAAAGTAATTTTTTATCTCATGATTTAAAAAAAAAAGATTCTGGCTACTATTCCGGCCAGATCATGCCAAATTTTTTACATCTGGTCGGAATGCATCATTGAGTTTTAAAAAATTGTTTTAGATGGTTGCAACAACCACCAATAGCGGCACCACCATCGAAACCCTCGGTATGGTATTGGCGATCTCATAAAGATTGAATTTCAGTGAATTTTCATTTACTAATCTTCTCTTTTACAAAATCGATCCCTTTTAGACTATACAAGAATATGTGGAGCTCGCATGTCAGGAAGCACAAGAAAATATTCTTTTGTTGATATTATTACTAGAATTCAGTATTGGATCATTGATAGCATTACTATACATTCCCTATTCATTGCAGATTGGTTATTCGTTAGCATAAGTTTAGCTTATGGTGTATTTGGAAACCCTCGTCCAAATGAACATTTTACAGAGAGACGACAAGGAATTCCCTTAATAAATAGTCGTCTTGATCCTTTAAAACAACTTCATGAAGTTATTAGATATTTTTAGGTTAGGAGGGCCTAATGACTATAGATCGAACCTTTCCAATTTTTACAATGTGATGGCTTGTTGTTCACGGACTATTTGTACTTACTGTTTCTTTTTTTGGGTCAATATCAACAATGTAGTTCATCCAACGATAAACCTAATCTGAATTAATTATGACACAATCAAACCCGAACAAACAAAATATTGAATTGTATCGTACTAGTCTCTACTGGGAGTTATTACTCATTTTTGTACTTGCTATTTTCATTTCTAAGTATTTCTTTAATTCATATTTAAATAATAATTAAGAAAGAAAGAGAAATAAAAAAAGAGTATTAGAATAATAAATAAGAGAAAAAATTCTCTTATCTCGTTGAAAGGATATCATCACATAATTATCTATGACTGTTCATGTCTCTAGCGGGACCACTTGATTAAATGTGGACGGAAGTGAGATAAATAACCAATATTACTAGAATGATTCCTCTTTGGATAATATGTATTGTAGCTTGTATTCCTATGATCATTTTAATTATTTTCTTTTATGGCTCTTATTCTTCATCCCTATAGTAATAGGATGAACTGAGATGTAGACATGAAAGCGTTAAAAATCAATGGCTTCCTCGTCAAATAAGGAAAAAAAAGGGCATTGCTGAGTTTTTAATAATCATATTACTTTATTTGTATAAATGACAAAATGAATTCCATTTTATGGATTATATTCTTACACTTTTTTCTAGGTGATGCTTGTAAAAAAGTAACTTCATTAATTAATTCAGAATATTTTTTCCTTGATAGTATCTTATTTATCAATACTCTTAGGAAAAAGAAGGAATTGCTCTATTTTCTTTTCCCAGATCACACACACACACACACATACACACACACACACACATTGTTTTATGTCGATATGATATCATGCCAATTTTTCTATACTAATTGAACCTTACTCTCTTTATTATTTTATTTATTTTAGTATCTAAAAAAAATATTATAAGTTCATTGAAGAAGTTCCATTTTCTAAAAAAAAATTCCTTTATTTTTTGTTATTTTTTTATTTAAAAAATCAAATTTATATGTATAATTTATACATATAAAAACGAAAAGCAGGTTATGATAAATTTGGAAAGAAAATGAAGAATAGGAATCTTGGATGAATGTTATTAAGAATCATTATTATTTTGACTCAAGCAAAGAGGGGGTGAAAAATTCCTTTGCTTGTGTTGAAGACTAAAAAGACACATAAAAGAATATCCCCTATAATATTTTGTTTCCTTTATATAACTTTTTCTTTTCTGCTTGTCTTATGCTTAGTCTCAGTAGTTAGTAGAATTTGATTCTATTAGAAAAGAAAACGCTACAAATACATTGTATCATAACTAAATCTGTGGATAACGACATAATCGCACCACTCCAATTTAGATTAGAAAAGAGGGGAGAAAGTCAAATAGTCTTCTTATCAATATACATACTAAATATAGAAAAGTGGTACAAGTAATTCCCCTAATTCGATATAAAAAAAATAAACAAAAGTATTTTTGCAATTTTTTTATCATACAAAATTTCCAACAAAATTTTTTTTCTTTTAAGAAATTAAGAAAAGATAAGAACTTGATGTTGATAAATTCGCAATCTAAAAATTCATTTGAGACAATTGAACCTTTTGAAACTGTTTCTTTTTAAGAACTAAAAAGATTTGTGTTAAAATAAAAGATGCTAAGAAGAACGAAAGACTTTGGACACGTAATGAGTCTTGAAGTACTATTTCTAGGTCTTATTGATCAAATCCGTCCATATTAGGATTACTTGTTAATGGTTGATCTAGTTTGATTGATTAGCCTTTTGAAACAAGAAGTTTTGGTCCTTAGAGGATACTATCAATCACTTGACGCCCCTTTGATGCATCTGATATAGTTATTTCGTACCCCTCATTTTCTTTTAGTATGATTTTGCTTATTATACCCGTTGTTGTAGCATTATAAACCATATTGTTACTCTTTCTCCTGTTAGGATAAATCAGACCCATTCCCTTGTTCCTACCTATGTATATGAGATATTTTAAGAAGTAAGCATCCTTCTTAGCATATTGTTTTTTTATCAGGAACGAGACCTATCACAAGAATATATTTTTTTTAGTGGGGCAATAACTTTGAAAAGAGAGATTACCTATCTTTTCTTTCATCTCTAGAGAAATAGAATCAATAGAGGCTAATTCAAACCCTTTGGGGTAAAATAAGAATAGCCTACATTCAAAGCTATTTTTTTTTACCATTAGCAAGAACTTGTTTTAGTTGCATATTATAAGGAATTCAAACAACAACTTCAAATACAGTATCAAGAAGTACCGCTTGTGGAACCTTAATACCCATAGGTTTATTAGCTAAATGACAATTCACGCATACAATACAACCAATTGCTTCGTGTGGATTTTCATACCCTTGCTGTGCAAAAATGGGATACGCATTTGAAATGTATGCCCTAGTTATTTTGTATATCATGAACGATATGAAAATGAAGCAAGTACTCTCTTCTGTTAATCCAAAAAATTTCTACAATACAATTAGGTAGGTCGCTAGGATAGTTCCTTATCCATGATGCTACTAGTTACTGAAAATATTTTAATAAAATATAGGTGGAATCTGAATCTCTTAGATGTATAGAAAAAATAACAGAATAAAAAAAAAGTAAATTTTGAATGTCTTATTTTACTTGTGGACAAAATAAAAAAAACTTTCAAATTGGATTGGTGGATCATTTTCAGTCGCTCATTGAATAATAAATCACTACAAGTGATGGAGATACACGATTTGAATAATGAAACATCCAATATTTAAAAACTGTATCGAAAATGATTGGAAAGGTGGAAACAAGTCCACATATAATTTGATCATTATGAGCAAATCCAAAATCCCTATAGAAAGAGCTAATCATTAGTTCTCAACTGTGAGGTGAATGGAATCCTATACACAAGTCGGTTAATAAAAAGAATAGAAAGGGTTTTTATCATGTCACTTAAGTTATATGTGAATTCTTGAACCCAAAAATTAAGAATATAAAGTTTTTCATTAACTAAAAGGAATAACCACTTAGAATAACGAAACAAATTATATTTGTCAAGAAGTGCAAAATCATATCTATAAGATCTGTATTGTGCATCTTGATCAATTAGATATTTTCTTTGTGGATTTTGATATGAAACTTTTATATATGTGTTATGGGGTATTCCTTTATCATTTCATCAAACAAGAAGAGTTCCTCAAATTCTATTAATTATTTTTTCTAGAATACTCTTTTCTTGAATATCATTTAAAAAGTTTCAGATTTTCTAGTATTCTACCAATTAATAATCCAAGATCCCATACTTTTATTAAATGAAAAAGAGACCCATCAGGGCAAAAATACTATAGACTATATAAGGGGAATGAATGTTTTTTTCTCTCCACTTTTTCATCTGTGAATTTTTAATGAATTCACTTCATTTGTCAACTCTATATGTTCTAATATTTCTATCAAGCATAAGTTATATTCTAATATTAGAATTTAGAATAGAAAGCTTTGAACCCGTGAATTTATTCCTTCTTTTTTATTTATGAGTCAGTGGTTAGTCCTTGAATTTTGTGAATATACATATGTATAAAAAAAAGTTTGCGCACAAAATAAAAGTTTCATTTTTGAATTTTTTTTCTATATATATATATATATATATAATACGTCTTCTTTGGTTCATCAGTATTATAAATAAATTTAAGTTAAATTATGTTATAGAAAAAAAGATGATTTTTTTTTTTTACCTTTTTCTAAGAAAAGTGCTTCAGTTTATTTCAAAATACTTCTATTGGTACATGCAAAAAATAGGCTAACTCCGCTACTTTTTACACAATTTCTTGTGAAGTCAAACTCTCATTAGTACGAGTCAAAGGAATGGCCCTTTAATTTCCATATAAAGGAGACACTGAGCTTAAAAACCCTCTTTAACTTCTATTCTAATAGACTAAATATCTTTCATAAAGAGTCGGAGTAAGATGTGATGATTTTTTCCTGGAAATCCCCAATGAAAAAACACCTTATTCCTTCTTTTCTATCGAATCAATCATAACCACTTCCTACATGCCACAAAATTATACACCATATATAAGAGCTAATAAATAGACTGACAAGCCTATGGAAAGACATCACAATCCCCTGTGGAGAAAAATGATTTGCTAAGACGGGAATAAAGATATAAAATTTATGTCAAGATAATTGGAAAATTCCAATCAATAAAAACCCCAATGACCATAAAAAAATATAATGGCCCAACACAAAATACTTATTTTTCAAGACCCGCCATAAGCTCTATTCATATATATTCTAATCGCCAACTCATACTAGATCTAGTTGCATTTTATGTTTTTTAGTTTCCAAATGAACTTTCATCAACTTGCATTATTCTAATATGAGTCTTTCGAAACAATTCATTATATCTAAGAGTAAAATAAAAGGAGCCTCCTCATATGATCCCCTATCCACACATATATAACTACATGGGCTTCACATTTATTTTAGACATTCACCCTAATCGTGATTTATTTTCAAATAGCTTCTTTACTCATATATCATATTTACATTTATATTTGTCCTTTCTTTTCTGTTTGAAAGAAGTCATAAGTTATACCATATTATATTGATTAGATATATATGTTATGATCCAAGTATAAGTCTTGAAAAACAATAGATGAAATTCACCCCCACCAAATCTAAAATTTCTTGTTTTTTTTTAAAAAACTTAAAAATATAAATAAGTCATTGCAATTGTTGAAAATACTAAGCCCACTAAAGGAACAAAAATAAAGGGTAAGTTGTTGAGAATTATCATAGAATGGGCACCTTGATTTAATATTTGTATTGTTATTTATTTATTGTTATATTAATCTTTTTACCTATTATCACTTTATTATATTGTTAGGAAGATATCTTAAATAGAAAGATCATTTAAAATTATTAGAATTCCTATATAATTATACTAAGTATATCAAAGTGAGTATATATAATAAAGTGTAAGGAATATAGAACTAACAAAAGCAATTCTTTCTCTAATCTTTGTTTAGGGTTTTTAGGGGTAAAATTACGAATCTACTATAATTCTACCCCCGCAACTTATATCTAATTATTCTTCGGTATATTTAGGGTTGAAATTATGAACATACCCCTCCATATATAAAATAATAATTTTATATTAAAATTTAAATCATAAATTAAATTAATTATAGAATTAATTTCCTAATTAGATTATGATTGAATTAAAATGTGTAATTCATTTTTTTTAGTTTTGTCATATCTTAATAGGATTAGGGTTTAATTAAATGGTTTAATTAAATAGTATGTAGAAATATGGTTTTTCTAAAATAATGAGAATTGTTTAAGCCATAAAGTTTTTTTAATTAATCCTAAAATAGTTTAGGATATTAATAAGAATTTTAATGTGATTAATTTTCTTATTAAATTTTGAAAAAATATTCATGGGATTTATGTTAAATAAAGTTTGTTTTGTTTGGGAAATTATCAAATTAGATTTGATAGAATATTTCTTAGTGTTAGAAATATTATTTTATAGTAGCACATAAGCCAATAATTAGAATTGAAGCATGGAATGTAATTTATCGTGATATTAAATTGTTATAATGCATGATGGATGATTATGGATATTAAAAACCAATGTGACTGTGTTTTTATTTGATGGTAGAATGGTTGTAATTTTTATTAAACAAGGCTTGCGTGTCTTGCCTTATCTCTATTTTTATTCTAGGTTGTATATTCTTTTCTCATCTAATTCCCCTAGAATATAACTTAAGGTTTTTTAATTAATTATGTAAATGTTATGTAATTTAGAAATGTAGAAATTTAGATATGAAATTATTTTATAATCCAAGCCGAAGAAAGAAATAGCGATGAAGGCTACAACCAAGGTGTTTGCAAAGGACTTATGAAGATTTACAACAACTACCTATGATTCGACCATCTAATTCCTTTCAATGGCTCGAGGGAATTAGTTTAGATATCTTCACAATCATCCAATTAGCTTAGACATGTTTATATATAAATTATTATGTATGGAATATATATTTGTTATGCCATGTTTTGAATGAAACATGTTTAATTATTAAACCCCTCATTAAAATATTAAGTACATGTTGAGAACATGAAAAACTGTCTCTCAATTTTATATGCATAAAATTAAAGTTTTATTCATGGATAACTTGTTAAGTCACTAAAGGTTATCATTAATTGAATATGTTTAATGTTATAAAGTTGGGTTCTATTTAATTAATAAATATGATTTGGATGAGTCACTCATGATTATATAAGGTTAAAGATATGAGTTAGGCGAAACATATATGACATTTTTAGATAAAGAGTTGCCATTTAACTCTTTCTTTCTTCCTCGTAAATTCTTTCTTTGTATAGAATAGGGGTTTCTTTTACCATATTTTTTAGAGCATTGTTTAGGATACACCAGTCTAAAGGGGGATACAATTTGTATAATGAGGATAAGAATTTGAAGACACCATTTCTATAAGAATTTAGGTTTTTTTGGATTATATCTTTTTTAAAAGAGTATAATTTCTACTAAAAAGGAGTCTAAGGATTATATAGAGGAGATAAAGGTTGGACATTAATTATTGGCTAAGCATATAATTCATTGAATTCTAAACGTTACACCTAAAACTCACTTTGAAAATTGTTTAATTGGCTAATATGTCATACACTTATGAGTATGATAATGGATATTTTTGGGTGAAAAATCGTTACTTGACATATTATTGATTGATCAATTTAAATATAAATATGATGAAGGAATATTTCTTCATTTAAGAAATAAAAAAATATAGAAAACATTGTTTACACTAAAAATAACTTGCACATGTCGACTGTATAAGAACATTAATTATTCATAACTAAATAGGAAAAAAAAATTAAAATTAATTGATCATAAGTATAAATAGGTTATTTAATGGTGAAAATGATGGTCAACTCCCCGTGTATAATTTCTTTCTTCAATGTTATGCAATCTATTTTTTTTTTGTATTACTTTATTTTCTTGTCCTTTTATTCATTGACGTATTCTTTGTATTCTTATTTTTAATAGTACTCATTCAAAGCAAAACCCAATTTTAACCCAATTCCTCGTTTCTGATATTTCCTTTACAAGTAAAAAGTGCTAAATGATTTGCAATAGAAGCGAATAACCTTTCTCCCACTTGTTCTTTGCAGATGACAGTTCGCTATTTTCTAGAGCAAATCCGTATGAAGCAAACAGAATTCTCCAAATCCTTTGCATCTATGAGGAGGCATCTGGACAGAAAGTTAACTCGGAAAGATGGAGCTCACTTTTAGCCGAAATGTTCCAAAAATGGTTCAGCAAGTAATTCAATCAAGGGTAAGAGTTAAGGCAGTTGATCACCACGAGAAATATCTTGCTCTTCCTACTCTCATAGGTAGGTCCAAGAAACTCGTTTTTTCCAAGGTGAGAGACGAGGTTTTGGAGAAACTTGAAAGGCTGGAAGGAAAAGGTTATCCATTGCCGGAAAAGAAGTTCTTATCAAAGCTGTGGTACAGTCTATTCCCACATACATCTTGAGCTGCTTTCTCCTTCCCCAGGTTCTGGGTGATGAATTAGATTCTATTGTTGCAAATTTTTGGTGTGGGCAGCAAGTTGAGGAAGGAAGGATACATTGGGCTAAATGGCCAGAAATGTTCAAATCAAAGTAATTACGAGGCATGGGGTTTCGAAGTTTTCGTGCATTTACTTCGGCAACACTTGCTAAATAAGGACGAAGGACGACAAATGATCGTGCATCTCTTCTTTGTACAGTTATGCAGAAGAAATACTTTCCAAACCAACCTTTTCTTGAAGCTGATATTAAGGGTAATGTTAACTATACCTGGCTTTGGAGGAATTTGATTCAAAAAGGGAGTCGATGACGTATTTGTAATGGATCGTCAGTCAGGATATGAAAGGATACTGGCTTCCTGAGCAGAATGGCCTCAGAACTTGGTCTCCACCGAGGATATTAGATCCCGATGCTATTATAGCTTCCCTTCTTGATTAATCTTCAGGAAACTTGAATTCCACGTTGAGTGAGCATATCTTCTTTCCTCTTGAAGCTATTCAGATAATGCAAAACTTTAGATTCCCCGAAGACAAGCTTGTATGGCACTACATGAAGTCAGGTTCTTTCGGTTAGAATATATGTTAACGGGGAGAATAAATTGATTACACGTGATATTGATTTTTTTTCATGTATAAATCTAAAGTAAAAATAATTTTTTAAAAACAAAAATGCTTTACAATAAAATTATAAAGGTGTTATAATTATGATAATTTTATTGTATCAAAGAATTGTTCTTGAAGATTCCTGGTCAATATTCTATTAAAACTGGATATTAATTAGAGTTGTTAAAACTGATATATATTATGTTATTTTCTTTATGAAAAGAAGCAGTTGTTCTCATAAACTAAGGTATGAGGGATACCTAAAACTAATAAATAGATGCTTGTCAAATGATATGTACACTGAATTGACCTGTATGAGAATTTTATATAAGGAGATCACATGTGTCTATGGAAATGCTAACATGACGGTTGTGTAAGTGATTCTTAGACTTCAGATCATTAAGGTATCTTTTATATGAGGTGTTATATTTTGATTCTGCTACACGTTGTCCAAATCAAGGGTGATAAATAGATAGATAATTATTATCCATATTATTTATAACATTAGGGTCCTGTTGGGCTACCAAAAGAAACGCTAGATCTGCTAGCGCTTGCTGGTAGCAGAAGGGGCAGCAACTATTGCTGCTTCCCCACCAGGCATGGTAGTGGTAGATGTAGAGTAGGGTTACTGCCTCGTGCTGTAAGTGACGCAGTGACAACCTTATCTATAGCTTTGGGTGTTATCGCTGGCAGTGGCCAGTGAGTCCACTGTCGGCTACAACAAAAAAGAGATAAAGAGCAGAATTACAACTTTGTCCCTGTAGCTTTTTATGGTTTTGGGGTAGAATTAAGATTATACCCCTATGTCTTATGCCTTATTACATTTTAGTTTTAGGGAAAAATTACAATTCTGCCCCTCCCAGTTATGTTTTATTAGAATATGTATTATGTGATAGCATTATGATTCTACCCCTCTGTATATAAAACATTGATTTTATATTTTAAAATTAAAACCCTATATTAAATTAGTTATAAAATTAATTTTCCTAGTAGGATTAGGATTGAATAAAAAAATTTAATTAAAAAAATTTGTGTTTTGAAATATCCTAATTGGGTTAGGATTTAATTAAATTTTTAATTAAAATAATATTTAGAAAAATATTTTTTCTAAAATAAAAAGAGTTTGTAATCCATAGAATTTTATTTATTTGATCCTAAAATAGTTTAGGATATTAATAAGAATTTTAACATGATTATTTATCTCTTAAATTTTAAAAATTGTTTTTCAAAGAAAAACTGTATTAAATAAAGTTTATTATGTTTGGGAAATTATCAAATTGGATTTGATTTAATAATTCTAAATGTTAGAAATATTATTTTAAAATTGTATATAAAGCAAATAATTAGAATTGAAGAATGAAATAATTTTATTGTGCATATTAATATGTTATTATGCATGATGGATGGTTATGGATCTTAAAAACCAATGTGAATGTGTTTTTATGGTTGAATGATTGTAGTAATAAATAAGGTGTGTATGTTCTTCATTTTCTCTATTTTTCTTCTAAGTTGTAAAATTATTTTCTCTTCTGAATCCCCTCGAATATAGCTTAAGGTTTCTTATACAATTATGTAAATGTTATATAATTTAAAAATATATAAATTTAGATAGGAAAATCTATTTTGTAATCCAAGATGAAGAAAGAACGACAAGGAAAGCCACTACATTGATGCTCACAAAAGACTTATGAAGATTTGCAACAACTATCTAGGTTTTGACCACTTAATTCCCTTCGATGACTCGAGGGAATTAGTTTAGATATATCCATAATCATCCAATTAGAATGGGCATGATAGGGGTTTATATTTATATATAATTGTTAGGTATGATATATCACTAATGCCATTGAATGAGTCTTAATTAAAATAATATATATCTCATTAATATATTAAGTACATGTTAAGAACATGATTTGTTGCCTTCCGATTTTATATGCATAAAACCATAGGTCTATTCATGGATAACTTGTTAAGTTACTCAAGGTTACCATTAATCAAATATATTTAATACTATAAAATCAGGTCCTACTTAATTAACTTATATATTTTGGATGAGTTACTCATAATCATATAAGATTAGAGGTAGTATAAATTAAATGAGATCCTAACCCACTAGGATATCCAAGTAAGGTTTCTCGAATTAATAGTGAGGGCTATTAATTTACAAGAAAATAATAGGAGATCAAATTTTGATTAAAGACCTTATCTAAATCTAATTATAATTATTTATGCATGAAACCAATACTTGCTATCTTTACATGAATATGTTGATAGATTACTATGAGTAAAATAAATATATCCCTAAATAACATATTTGACGCTAATAAATTGGCTTAACCAAACTTCTTGAAATGGTACTGAAATGTGAGAATTATTCTAAAAAAATTAAGAATACTATATGTTATTGAAAAATCCTATTCTTTTTGTCCTTTATAAGGATGCTGATAATGAAGTTAGGATTGAATATCAATGTCATATTGATGGCGATAAGCAGGCTACTTATGTGATGTTAGCTAGCGTATCACTTGAACTTCAAACACAACGTGAGAATATGAATGCTCATATAATAATTATGCATCTCAAAGAGTTGTTTGATACAACTAGTAGGACTGAGAGATATGAGACCTCTAAGGAATTGTTCTATTGCAAGATGACAAAGGGTTCCTCGATGAACACCCATGTGTTGAGGATAATTGATTATTTAAAAAAACTAGGCCAATTAGGCTTTATCATGGACCATGAGTCATGCGTTGACTTGGTTTTGCAATCCAAGCCTAAAAGCCTAAGGTAACTTGTTATTATTGTGGTAAGGAAAGCCACTATAACAGGAACTGCAAAGATTATTTTGCAACCAAAAAGGCTAAAAAGCCACTATGTGAGTTTATGATTGAATAAAGTTAAAGTAGACCTACAAGTTGGTAATGAATGAAGGGTTGTTACGTTAACTTCACCAAGTAGGCTGATATCAGAACTTGATAATTTTTTTTTTCTAGTACTTTCTAGAAACATCATATTCATTTTTGAATGGAATTAAAATTGTTATTAAGGGTAAATATTGTTCCTTATATAATCATGATATTTGTTATGGATCTGGTACTTATATAAATGATTTATAAATACTCAATTTTAAAATGCTCAGGTTCAATATAAATTGCAAGAACAAATTAGATATTTGATTATTTATGACATTGTAAACTAGGCCATATCAATGAAACAAGGATCACCAAGTTACATAAAGAGGAATATTTGAGTCTCTTAATTATGAATCATATGAAACTTGTAAAACTTGTTTATTGGATAAGATGACCAAAACACCTTTTACTGAAAGAGTGAAAAATCTAATGAATTGTTAGGTTTAATACATATAGATGTATATAGACCAATAACGATCCGTGTCATGGATAGGTATAAATGTTTCATCATTTATGACCATATTATATATGGTCATGTGTATTTGATAAAAGTCTAAATCATTTAAAAGGTTTATAGAATTCAAAAATACAATTGAAATACAAATTAGAAAGAATATTAAGAGACTCCGATCTGATCGAGTTGGTGAATACATTAACTAAGATTTTCAAGATTATCTAAAAGAGAATGAGACTCTCTCATAATATACACTTTCTAAAATGAGAAATTGCACCCTATTAGATATGGTGCAGTCCATGACAAGCTATACATACCTTTCACCTTCATTTCTAAGCTTATGCCCTACAAACTACTTCTTACCTCTTAAAAAAAGTTCCATCAAAATCTATTAATAAGACTCCATATGAGACATGAAATAGTAAAAGACCAATCCTATCATACTTAAAAGATTTGAGATGAAACACTTATATGAAGCGTATTATATCTGAAAAGCTATGAGCTATGTCAGATAAATACAAGTTTGTGGGATAACCAAAAGAAAGTATTAGATATTATTTATATAATCTAGTTGGCAAAATCATTTATCTTAAAACATGTTACCTTTCTAGAGAAAAAAATTGTTCTTTAAAGGAGTAGTGGGAGGAAAATAAAACTTAAAGAAGTTCAAGAGCCACAAACTGACATCTAAATGAAAACTAAATTTAAGGCCATAATTGGATGTTCAGCCTAAAGCTTAATGAACATAAGAATTCCATAGATCTGATAGGACATGTCATGCATACCAATAAGATATGGAGTTCTCATAAAAGTTAAAATGATAAGTTGCTTGTATTTGATGAGCTTTATCTGATATTGAATCTAAGAAATGACTTGAGGCCATGAAATCTAAAATGGATTTCATGTACACCAACCAGGTATGGACCATGGTTGATCCACTTAAACGGATAAAAATTATTAGATATTAGTGGGTCTTAAAGAGAAAGACTAACATGGAAGACAATGAACAAACATACAAAGATATATTAGTTGCCAAATATTCAAAATAAAGACAAATAGGTTGACTTTGATGAAAATTTTTTTATCGGTAACAATGTTAAAATTCATAAAATTTTAGCTTGATATAGCTACATACTATGATTATGAGACTTGGCAAATAGATGTCAAAATTATAATCTTGAATGAAAATCTTCAAGAAGATTTATATGTGACACAAGTTGAAAGTTTTGAATCTAAAGAACTTGCTAATAAAATATACAAGCTATTAAAATTCATTTATGAACTTAAGCAAGCTTCAATGAGTTGAGATATCCATTTTGATAAGATAATCAAACAATTTAATTTTATCAAAAATATGAATGAGACTTATGTTTATAAAAAAGGTTAGTAAAAGTAGAGTTATTTTTCTACTATTATATGTAGAAGACATATTATTAATTGGAAACGACATTTCTTTACTTTAGTTAGTAAAGATCTGGTTGTCCAATAATTTCTCCATGAAAAAATATAGGAGAAGCAACTTGTATACTGTTAATAAAGATTTATAAAAATATATCTGAAAGGCTATTTGGATTGTCTCAATCTATGTACATAGATAAGATGTTAAAACAGTTTAGCATGGAAGAATCCAATACTTACATATTTTACATATAATACATCTCTCTAAAAATATGTGTCATAAAACATAAATTGAGAGAGATAGGATAAAAATTATTCCCTATGTATCTTATAGATATAAGATCCATAATATATTTGATGCTATTTATAAGACCATATGTATCTTATGCTTTAAGTATAACGAGAAGATATCAATCTAATCCAAATGAAAGTCTTTGAAAGATAGTAAAAAATACTCTTAAATACTTAAAAAGAATTAAGAATGTTTTTCTGGTTTATAGAGGAGATGAACTAGTAGTTCATGGTTATTTGGCTGTTAGTTTTCAATAAGATATTGAAAATAGAAAATTCAGTCTGATTATATTCTACTCTAAGTAATGGTGTTGTAAGTTGGAAGAATTCCAAATAAGAGACTAATGTAGATTATTTAACTAAAGTTGAGTATACTGTGTTTGAGGATACAAAATAGGTTGTTTGGATTAAGAAGTTCATCACTGAATTAGATGTGGTTCCTAGCATTATTGATCCAGTAGCCTTGTATTATTATAATAATAGAGTGCACAAGCAAAGGAACCAAGGTCTCATCAATGATTCAAAAATGTACTTAAACAATTATATTTAATTAGAGAATCATAGAAAGGAAAGATGTAAAGATAGAGTAAGTACCTACTAAAGAGAATCTTGCAGATCCTCTTACTAGGCCATTGTCTTAGTAAAAGAATTATCATCAAGTAGAGCGATATGGTATTTGATACATGAGTGATTGGCTTTAGTGCAAGTAGGAGATTGTTAGTGTATATGTCATGTAACCAATCAGCTGGTAACACATAACATTGACTTTGTTCATATATATATATAGAGAGACTTATTTATCTTTAATATTCATTAAATGTTTGATTAATGAATCTAATATTTGATTAATGAATCTAGAGTAAGAATAAAGTTTTTGGGACAAAAATGTTTTGCAAATGAAATTATAAAGTTGTTATAATTATGAGATTCCTATTGCAGCAAAGCATTATTCCGAAATAGTCATAGTCAATGCTCTATTAAACTGAACATTAATTAAAGTTGTTGATACTAGCACATATTATGTTATTTCCTTTATGAAATGAAGCAATTGTTCTAATAAACTAAGGTATGAGGGATACTTGGAATTAATATATAGGTGCTTGTCAGATGGCATGTACATAGAACTAACCTGCATAAGAATTTCATATGAAGATATCATATATGTCTATAGAAATGCTAACATGACGGTTATGCAAGTGATCCTTATACTTTAAATCACTAAGTTATCTCATATAGGAAGTGTTATATTTTAATCCTACTACACGTTTTCCTAATCAAGAGTAACAAATGGATAGATATTGGGTATAACATGAACTATATGAAGGTATTTAAATAATCAATAAAGGATTCATCACCCTTAGTGAATTAGAGAAAATGTTTCATCTGTTCTCAAATAGTATTGATTATACATCCTTGCACAAGGTGGAATGAGGTTTGAAAAGAGTTTCAAATCTTATCCAAATAATCAATGATTATGTTGTTAAGAACAAACATGATTTGAAAGAGTAGACACATTTTGTATTATAATGTCTAAATCATAACATTATTCAAGTGAGGATAATAATTACACTAGAAATCTTATCACTGAAAATTAAGTCAAACTACTTATGACTTTTCTAATATTTGAGGAATCATGACAGTTTGTTAAATATTATACTTGATATTCAAATATAAATCAATCAATTGTTGAATTGATAATAAATTAATTTGTTTAATTTATCTAATCCTATTTTATTTAGGATTGTGATTTATATTTAGGCCAACTTATTAGAGAACCTAATGGGTCACACACATAAGAACCACTTGTCAGAAATTAAAATAGGATAATTAATCAAGTCTGACTTGATTGTAAATAAATTTTAGAAATTAAGGACTAGAATGTAATTAACATAGGGGATTACAATTTTAGACCTAGAAACAATCAAATTAGAACTTGATTGAATAAATTTCTAAAGTTAGCTTAAAATAATATATGTGATATTATTTAAAGGAAAAATTAATATTTGTTATTTATAGGGTTTTTAGGTCTCTCTATAAATATAATATTATGCCTCATATTTCCCATGAGAACTGATGTAAAGGTGCGTAGAGTACAATATATAAACACCTAAAACACAAAAGAAAAGAGTTATCACTCGAAGGTTTATCAATCTCTCTCTTCTAGAAAGGTTTATGAGATTTTTCATTGATGATTGGTTTGGTTATCATTAGAGGACCAATATTTGAACGACTTGTGGTTTGCAACAACCAAGTCTTAAAACAAATTTACAGTTGTCACTGTGTGTATGTATTTCAAAAACCCAATACTTTCTCTAACAAAAGTGCTTATCATCTAGTTGTTACCCAAAAGTCCCAGTGGAAGCCAACTCCCAACTCTTCCAACAATACTGATTATGGAAAGTGGAATAAATTATGTCATTTTGATATTCCATTCAAAGTTCATCACACTTCATGGAAAATCCTCCATTAGGCTTTGCTAACAAAAAAATTAGTTCTGCGTAGAGGGGTCATGATTGATCCACACTGTAATTTTTATGGGCATCAAATTATGCCATTAATGGTATTCACAGATCGATTATTATTTACAGAAATGGGGTTAGATTTAGGTTTTATTTACTCTAATGGCTAAGCAATATTATGTATTATTTTTCCTTTTTTTCTATTAAGGGTTTTGTTTTCAAACAAAAAAATGATTTTTTTCCATCTTTTTCGGTCTCAAATTAAATTTGAGAAAATTAAATTATAAAAAATATGAATACAAAAAATAATTAATGAGTTGTTGCCACCATTATACTTATGTTTCTAATTTATAAGAAATGATTCTATATGAATTTTGTGCATTTGAAGCTTATCATTTGCAAAAAAACACTAATTTTCTTTCAAGCTAATCAAAGTTATGCATAAAGTAGAGTCATTTCTCTTTTCATGCTTAGAGTAGATATTTTTATTATTATTTTTTTTTTATCTTTTTCATACTTTTTGTAGTTTAAATTAATTTTTACTTTTTTGAAAAAAATATAATGAGAACTATTTGATTTTGTATTTTTTTTATGAAGTGGGTTGATTTTCTTTTTCTTGAAAAATTAACATATGAATGTTATTATAACATATTTCTTATACATGCAATGTTGAAATTAATTTTGCAATGGATTTTAATTTAACCAACACCCATTTAATTTAAGAAAATTGAATAATAAATCTAACAAATTTTGAAACCTACAAGTATCTGGAAACAAAAAGAATCAGCTTAGTTGAATTGAACTACAAACATAATAATAGATCAATCCTTAGATCTTGAACTCCAAATAGATATGAAGAAAAACATTATAATATTCTATAAAATAAGTTTATTGTCAAACATAAAACAATTAATAGTTTATGAGGGTGATGTATCAGCATATTTAAAAAAATTGATTTCTAGCATAAGTTCATACTTAAAAGGATCAAAGGTATGGTGATAACCCAATGATAAGAGAGTGGAGTTTATGTCCATACCCTACATCTCTAGACTTGGCATCAGGTCTAGATGACATAGGTTTGGCTTGCTTCCAGACCTGACACACCTAAATTTAACTATGCGCTGAGCCCAAGAACATATGGGTCATACAAGTTGCTACACTCAACATTCTTGGGTTCAGCTGCGCACTGAGGCCAAATATATATGAGTCTAACGATCTATCAAACTCAACATCCTTGGATTTAGCTACAAGCTGAGCCTAAGTATACATGGGTCTGGTAAGCTGTCAGACCTAACATCCTTGGATTCAGTAACGTGCTAAGCCTAAATAAACATTGGTTTGGTGAGCCGTTAGACCCAACATCTATTGGATCAGCTACGTGCTGAGCCCAAACAGACATGGGTTTGGCTAGTTGTTAGACCCAATATTCCTTAGTTCAGCTACATGCTGAGTCTAAGTAGAGATGAGTTTGATGAGCTGCCATAATCAATATCCTTAGGTTCCACTACGTACTGAGTCCAAGTACACCTGAATCTGCGAGCTGCCAGACCCAACGTTCTTAGGTTCAACTACATGTTGATCCCAAGTGGACGTGGGTCTGGCAAGCTGCCTGTTGGCTTAACATCATGTCAAGCCCAAATGGGATGGGTTGGACGATCATTATAGGCTCCATGTTGGGCCATAAGGCTTCATTTATTATTCTTATGACTTTTATGTTAAGGATATTCATCTTCCTACACCCCTAGGTATATAAAAGTTTTCTAAGGACCTCCCATATTTTCATCACCATTAATATATTATAAGAGATATTTATCCCTTATTAATATGGCGTATAAGATATTTATCTCTTATTTAATGTTTTGTGATAGATATTTATCCCTTATTAATGCTATCAGGAGGAAATTACTTTTCAACATCTCAATTCTAACAATATGACAAGGTTTAGGGACTATAAATACCCCTTAAACCAACTAGGTAAAAGGTTTGTAATTTATATTCTCTAAATATTCATATTTTATTTCTTAGAGCATTTATCATACAAAAACAAAAATAAACACTCTTGTTTTTTGGAATTTAAATCTCATTCTTTTATTTATTGCAATCTCTTACAAAAATGTCATTGACTTTATCATATGATGGTTTTTAAACCCCATCAAAAGTAACTGTTTTGCAGGTGTTGAACTTTTTACCACCAATCATCTACTTTCTAAGCTCCAAAGAAAAGAATATTGATATGAACATATGATTACCCACTATCTAGACATTAAAAAATCTCATTCCTAAGCATATTGAATTTTGAAATATCATTAGAGGATGTATTGGCATGTAAAGTTAAACTAATGATTTGTTTGACCCTATTGTACTGATAAGGAAAACACCTTTTTTAGATGTTTATATTAAAAATAGGAGAAAATGTGTTTGTTTAATGATCAATTGAGATAACATAATTGCCTTTTCTAAAATAATTTTGTTTTACCAAATATTTATACTTTCTTTACCGTAGAGTTTAAATATTGTTATTCATGACATTAATAACAAAAAATAAAATGCTTACTTTATAACCATAGTAGGATCAAATAAAGCTTGAATCGATTCTTGATGATATTAAGGATGGACTTTCTACATCATTTTGGTATATTAAAAAAAATAATTTTTTATGAGTACTTATTTTAAAATTCAAATTAAAAAGTAAAAAAAACAGGCATAAATAGGGTGATAACCCAACATACCAAGTACCAAGTACTAAAAGTCTATTACTTTTAAGTGATAAAAACAATGGATAACTATATGATAGATCATTGCATTTTCTATACGTGAAAGTTTACTTAAAAGTCCATAATTAAAAAGGCCAAAGACAGGGTGATAACCCAACATACCAAGGCTTGGTAGAAAAAAAAAAGCTGAGATGACATAGGTCTAGTTTGCTTTTAAGCCCATCATTGGGTTTAGCTATGCGTTGAGCCCAAGAACATATGGGTATGAAAAGATACCAAACCCAAATACCATTTGATTTAGCTACGCATTGAGCCCAAGTGCATGTAGGTCTCGTATGATTCCAGACCTATAATCCTTAGGTTCAGCTACCCGTTGAGCCTAAGTGTATGTGAGTCTAGCAAGATGTCAGATTCATCATCTTTGGATTTAGCTACACACTGAGCTCAACTACATGTAGGTCTGGTAAGAAGTCAGTCTCAAAACCTTTGGGTTCAGTTACGTGCTAAGCCCAAATACATATAAGTCTAGCAAGATGTCAAACCCAACACATTTAGGTTCAGCTACACACTAAGGCCAAATATATATAGGTCTGACAAGATACCAGACCCAACAGTCTTGGGTTCAGTTACATGTTGAACCTAAGTACATATAGGTCTAGAAAATTGCTAGAACCATTACCCTTGGGTTCAGCTACGTGTTGAGCTCAAACGCTTAAGGATCTAGCAAAATTGTAGGCTCAACACCCTTGGGTTCAGCTATGCACTAAGCCAAAGTACATATGAGTCTGGTAAGATGCTAAACCTAACACCATTGAGTTTAGCTGCACGCTGAGCCCAAATGTTTGTAGATCTGGCAAGATATCAGACCCAACACTTTTATGTTCAACTATGCGTTAAGCCCAAATACATTTGGGTCAAGCAAGATGCTAGACCCGGCATCATTGGGTTCAATTATGTGTTAAACCTAAGTACATATAAGTCTGACAAGATTCCAGACCCAACACCTTTGAGTTCTGTTATGCGCTGAGCCCAAATATTCTTGAGTTTAGCAAGATGCCAGACTCAACACCTTTGAGTTCAACAACGTACTAAGCCTAAATATATGCAGGTGTGGCAAGATGCCAAAACCAACACGATTAGGTTCAGCTATGTATTAAGGTTAGACCCATCACCCTTTAATTTGAAATCTTTCCAGGTTCAAATACTTTTTGAGTTGATAATCTTTTTAGGCCCCATGTTAGGTCATGATGATTTATTTGTTTATTTTTACATCTTTTAACATAAAATGTTAAAAATCAAGAACGATCTTCTCCCTATATCATCTTTCTATATCCTTAGGTGTTTAGGTGTATAAAAGTCTTCTAAAAGCCTACAATATTTCCATCAACAATTAATATTGTATAAGGGGTATCAACCCCTCATTAATATTATGTGAGGGATATTTATCCCTCATTAACCGGTTAAAAAGTTCACACCTTTTCTACTCTCTATTCATACTCTTATTTTTAAAGAGTATTTATCATACATAATTAAAAACAAATACTTTTGCTTTTAATTCATTCTGTCATTTATTGCAATCCCTTATTAAAAGTCACTGATTTTATCATCGAAAGATCTTTAAATCCCACCAAAAGAGATAGTTTTTCAGGTGTTGAGTCTTTTATCACCAATTATCAACTTTTGAATTTTGAAAAACAAAATATTAATGTAAACATGTGATTATTCTCTATCCAAACACTCAAAATATCATTATTCCTAAGCATATTGAATTTTGAAACATCATCTCTATCCAAATCAAACAATCTTTTTTATGTGATAAATCCCTTTTTAATGCGATAAAGCTTGCTATATTTATGCTAGGAGAATAAGATTAGAGTTATTGTTCCTAATGGGAGGTGGTGATTGGTGACTAGTTTTCTGTTTTGAGAGATTATGATGTTCCCACCATTTACATGGTTTCTACTCTTTTTTTAACAAAATGAAAAAAAAATTACCTTAGAGCAGCATGGTTGTGTTTGTATTTGTGTATATTATGAGTAGCATGGTTGTATATTTGAATATCGGCAAGGAAATGTAAAAGGTTATTTTACTTCCTTTCATTTCTTTTAAACTTTGTTCTCTCTCTCTCTCTCTCAAATGCACTCCTATAAATACAAAGAAAAACCAAAAGCCATTTATGTTCAAAGCCAATACTACTTTTCATTCCATCAACTCAACCGAGCTCTCTCTATCTCTCTGTCTTCTTCCCCCCTGCAGACAACAACAACCATGGTGCTCGTGCCCAAGCCAGCACTTCAACAGTTCTCGTTTATAAGAAACATCAAACCCACCACGTTCTTTTCTGGAATCCCTCTAATTGACCTCTCAAAACCCGACTCCAAGCACCTCCTGGTTAAGGCATGTGAGGAATTTGGATTTTTCAAGGTAGTCAACCATGGCGTGCCTTTGGAATTCATTTCGAAGCTGGAATCCGAAGCTGTCAAGTTCTTCTCATTACCGCTTTCTGAGAAAGAAAAAGCAAGCCCTCCTAATCCCTTTGGCTATGGTAAGAAAAGCATTGGACAAAACGGTGATGTGGGTTGGGTAGAATATCTTCTCTTGACCACTAATCAAGAATCAATTTCTCAGAGACTCTCTTCAGTTTTTGGTGACAACCCAGAAAAGTTTCGGTGTGAAACTCTGACAAATCAATCAATTTTTTTGAATTTTATCCAGAGAAGCATAGAAAAGTTGTGATCATGGTTCTTTTATTTTTATTTTGGGTTAAACTCTGCTTTTGGCTTCGATGTTTCAGGTGTGCTTTGAATGATTATGTATCAGCTGTGAAGAAAATGGCATGTGAGATTCTTGAAATGATGGCTGATGGTCTAAAGATTCAAAATAGAAATGTGTTTAGTAAACTTTTGATGGATGAACAGAGTGACTCTGTTTTTAGGCTAAATCACTACCCTCCATGCCCAGAGATTCAAGCATTGAAAGACCACAACATGATTGGATTTGGAGAGCACACAGACCCACAGATCATTTCTGTGTTAAGATCCAACAACACTTCTGGCCTGCAAATCTCTCTTAATGATGGAAGCTGGATTTCAGTCCCACCTGACCCGAGCTCATTTTTCATCAATGTTGGCGACTCATTACAGGTACAAATCTAAACTGCTGCTCTTCTCAACACAGTAAAAAAATACAAAATCAGTAGCAAAACTTAATGGTGTCTGTCAACCCATCATTCGATGATGAACTCCACAGGCCAGTTTTGTTACAGCTCTAATCTCCTCCTCATAGAAAGCGTGATAGACATGGAAGCCGTGATAGACTAGCTCCAAGAGTCCAAATTCCTTCCATTCGAGGAATATACATGATTTGAGTTCCGAGGTGTATGGAATATGTCAAGTGACTTCAAGAGCAAAGCTTCCTACGTGCACGCTTAGCTTAGCCCTTTACTAAAGGATTGGTTCCGACTTCCATTTTGTAGTCAAAGTCAACTAAAAGAGAATGAAACTTCTAATCTTCATTCTTGCTTCCATTCATTGAATGTGACTAATAAATGAAGTAATCTTGGTTCGGTTGGTGGCTGTGCAGGTTATGACTAATGGGCGGTTTAAAAGTGTAAGGCACAGAGTCTTGGCCAACAGTATAAAAGCTAGAATTTCAATGATTTATTTTGGTGGGCCACCTTTGAGAGAGAAAATAGCTCCATTGCCCTCCCTCATGGAAGGAGAAGAAAGCTTGTACAGAGAATTTACATGGTTCGAGTACAAGAGATCTGCTTACAACTCAAGATTGGCCGATAATAAGCTTGTCCTCTTCGAGAGGATAACAGCCTCGTAAATAAATACGTACACAAAATCAAGTCTCGCGTGTTCTTGCCAAATACTTCAAGAATAGGTTTAGAAAGGCTTACTGTATCTGCCACAGATGGAATTAATACTTTGTATTTTCTACTCTTACGTTCTTCTTCTTTGACTTTCTCCAGTTTTTGTCTCCCATACTTTATCCAATTACTTTTCTTGTTAATGAAACTAATTTATCCTCCTCGGCCACTCTGTCGAAAACAGAAGCATTGATAATATTTTATGGCGAAGGTTATCCCAAAAGAAAAAAAGAGATGGGAAAACTCATCATTTGAGTCGTGAAGAAACATGTCAGATTCCCTGCAACATTTGATCAAAATGACTCCAAAGAAGGGGAAAATAGCTTGACATATGATTTTCTTGTCTCTGTTTTTTCTTTTCCCTTGATTTTTTTTTTTTGCAATTTTTTTTTTAATATTAAATTTATTGAACAAAATTTTTATTTTTTATTTAAATTTCATCATTTATTATTTGATTAATTTTTTAATTTTTTTTTATATTTTGTTTTAGTTTGTTATTTATACAGCAATCTCCATCTTAAATAAACATCACGATATTTTATTTGTACTTAATTTTATAAGTATTTATTTTATTATGATAAAAGTTATTTTAAAAAGTTATTTAATTAAATGCAGTTCATAATCCAAACTATAAATTTAACAAATTAAATTACAAAACCCTTTTAGATCTAATATTTTACTCCTTAGTCTTTTTTTATTTTTTTTAAAAATATCTGCTATGTAGCGCAAGCAATTATATGTATAGTTGACCTCGAATCTGTAAATTAACTATAACTAAAACTGATCAGCATTTTATTGTAGCGTGAAATATTATTCACTGTAAGTAAATTTATCGTGAATTGTATTGTTCTGTATTGTAACGCATTGTAACGCGAGTACTGTAGACTATAAGGACTATAAGTACTTTTAACATGAACTGTACTATTGATGGGAGCATGTGAAAAGACTACAACTTGCAGGACCCGAGCGCCAGGCTAGATATATATGATATATGTCCCATGAAATTGTACATAAATAACGCTTGGGCTGCCTGCTTGCCTGGAAGCTGGGCACCCACAGCGCATACATGCGCTTGTTTATATCCAAAACTAAATGGTTTCCCGTGATTTCATGATCTCTCAACTCAAGTAAGATCGATCAACATAAATTTATCGCATTGGTTAAAACTTAAAAATCAAATAAACTATTGTTCTAATTAACTCACATTCCAACTTTTACCAGCCAATAGCATCAAATTACTCCTGTTCCGAAAAGTTTCTTTCACACTTTTTTTTTTTTTTTTAATTCTGATTAACGGAACTTAGACTAAAATTTGTAAGCTATAACTACTAAAAAGAAAATAATTGAGATGTTCCTTTCCACTTCTTTATTTTAAAGGAACTCAAACCCATCAAATCTCGTAACTTGAAAAATCTTAAATGCAAATAATTGAGAAATCCCTTGGAAAAGATTTAAAAAAAAAGTAGAGAGCAAGGAGAAAGCCAGCTGCATAACTATTAATATGAAGAGTTTAGTACCTTTGTAGTATCTTTCAAAAGGGACGAATCTAACACACATAAAAGAAAAAAGAATCAAACAAAATTAATTAAAAACAAAAAACATGCACAAACCATGGCTTAAAACGCGTGGAAAGACAGCGACTTTACCTTCGTGGTCTCTCGGTTAAGATTATGATTTATGACACTTCTCCTCAAAGTTCTCTTACACCTCAGAAGAACCCTCCTGGATAAGAATAATGGCACCTTGCACTTGAGGGTCTAGCTGCTGTGGTCAACCGTGTGACTTGTTCCGCCCCCTTCCCGGTTTGACCCTTTATGTGCACGCCTGTCACCCCTGCGGTGCCTTACCTGCTCCTGGACTTGCAGGATGTCCAGTGGGCCGTGGGGAATAGTCATGGTGCGCGCAAGCTGGCCCGGACACCCCACGTAAATCAAAAAAAAAGAAAAAGAAAGAGAATAATGGCCCCTTTGAAACCCGCATCGGTTTTTTTAGGTCTGCGCACACAACTGTCGACGATGCAATTCCTTTTCCTTGAGAAGTTTCCGTACTTGTAAATCTAAGGCATGCATTACATTAAGATATGGATAAAGGGAATATCGTTAGTCGGTGATTATAAACACTCCACGTGATCATATATTCCTTCTCCTTCTATTCCATTACCATCAAATATCCGAACTTAATGAAGTCTAGGTTAACATTCCCGGTTCAGTTCAGTTTTTACTCTTAAATAAACCCAATTACTCTTTTTAGAATAAGAATCAAACCAAACTAGAAAAAAACCAATAAGCATCGAATACTTCAAACTTATTGATATGAGTTCGACTCGGTTTGGTTTATTTTGTAAAAATACCAGCAAAACCATACAGTTTCATTAGCCAAAACTTCTCACTAACAGTTTTGCTTCCCCTGTCATATTTTACAGATGAGAAAGAGAGAGTTTATGGGGTTGTTTTTGGTTTTGATTTAGGGTTAGAATAGGAATCGACGAGAGATGGAGGAAATGTTTGGAGAGGTTCGGTTGCTTGTGGGGATGTATGATTGGTTTTATTAGGGTGTGTTTGAGATTGTGGTAGTGGTTGCGGTTTAAAATATTTTTCACTTACAAATGTATCAAAATAATATTGTTTTTATTTTTAAAAAATTATTTTTTATATCAGGATATCAAAACGATCTGAAAACCTAAAAAAATAATTTTTAGCAAAAACAAAATTCAAAATTTGAGGGAACGTGGTTTGCACCGTATTTACAAACAGATCCTTAGAGTCAGAAGAAATATTATTATTTATACTTGTTTTTAAAGTAAGTTAAGTGCTGGGTAAACCGGTTTAGTTCATGCTAATCAGCTTTAGTTTTTTTAAATTAAAACTAATCTAGACCAGAATTTTTTTAGGTTTTTTAGTTGGTTAATTGAATTTTTTTTCTTGATTTGATTTATTCAATTATTTTTATTTTATTTTATTTTTTAATCAGTTTTTGGAGTTTTTTTACTCATCAATGCACATAGTACATGCTGGTATTTAATTAATTAAAGACTGTTTTCTTACTTCAACAATGTTAAAGTACATTTTTAAAAATATTTAATGCATTGTTTTGAATTATCTACAAAACAATATATAGGTTTACTAGTTATTCTATTCAATACTTTTTAAATTATGAATAATTCATATAAAATTTGAAAACTTATAGTTAATAACTTTCCTTGATTTTCTATGTTTAATAGATATTAGGTAGCAAAGAACTATATATTAGAAATAATAATCACTAAATTTATACTAATTATTTTGAACTTTTGTTAGAAACTGAAATAATACTTTTTGCATTATGCCACTGTAAGAAATACTCGTTTCCCTAAAAGATAAAAATTAATATTAGTTTAATTATATGATTAAATAAAAATTATTAAATATTAAAATATAATATGATATACTAGAAGTTATCATGGTTATGTGTTATATAGCATCGAAATATATTGCAATAACCTATCTTTGACCATCATCTTTTTAATATATTTTCAAAAAAAAAAATTAAAATATAAAAATTTCAAAAACTATATTTGTGATGCAATTCAGCCAGTTTACATCTATTTTTTCGATTCCTTTCACATATCTTCTTTATATTTTGAAGTGATGAATTTTATAAAAAAAAAAAAAAAAAAAGAATAGTGAGTGACATTAGAAGTAATAAATAAAAAAAAGGAATATCTAAATAAACATCAAAGTCTCTCCAAGTAACTCAAAGTTTAGAAGATAGGAAGGATTAAAAAAAAATCAGAAATAAAAATTAAAGGAAATAATGGAAGATAATATAAGATAAGGAAAGCTTAAATAAGAAAGTAAATAAATAATAAAAATGAGTTTTTTTTTTTTCAAAAAAGAGGAGTAATTTCTTTTTCTTTTTCTATGTTGCGAATTAACTATTTTGTTATCCATAAATCAATTCAAGATAAATAAATACCACTATACTAGTATGTTGCCAAATGGGTAATAAAATGTTTTAATACACGATTTTATTTCTTGTTGTGTGTAAAATATTTTCAAGCTACCATATTTTTTCTATCACAAGAATTTTTTTTGTTACATATTAATTGTTTTTATTGTCCATAAATCAATATAAAATAAATGAATACCATCACTATGCATTATTCTTGGGTGTTGTTGAGTGAGCAATAGAATTGTGTAATTTTTCATTACACGTAAAATATTTGTAGCTACCATAATTTTTCCAACTTTGAATTTCATTTTTTTTACTTTGCATATTAATTGTTTTATTATCCTTAGATCAAACCATATTGAATGAATGAATGAATGAATTCTGCCATTGGGCATTATCCTCGACATTGTAATTGTACGGTGTGTAATGGAATTGATTAATACACAACTATATGATTTTTCAAAAATAAAAAAAAGTTTTTAAAATGTGAATCTAGACTTGTGGATTTGAGGGTGCCTATAAACCCAACCTAAAATTTGTAAACTAGTGTTAAATAATGTAATATTTAACAAAAAAAAAAGGTTATATACTAAAATAAAAAAATATTATTATGATTAGGCGTGAAAGTTTCCAGTAAATTAGTTTAAGAATCTTGGATGAAATAAAGTAATAATTTGGTATTTGAAAAGTAATGATGGTTGGGTAATTAACAGAAAACAAATAAACCTCATGATAAATCGCTTAAATCCCAACTAGAAAATAATAAAATTTCCATGATTAATGGTGAAAATTCTTGGTGAATTGGAGTAAAACCCTGAATGAATTAAAGTATGAATTTATGCGCAAACAATATCGACAATCGGTGTAAGCTTTCACTTAACAGCGTGGATAATAAAATTCAGAGAAGTTTTATTATGTCTAGTGACAAAAATTTTCAGGTAAGTTAGCTTGAAACTTAGATGAAATATATAAAAAAATTGTACGTAAAAAATATCATCGGAATACTCATAAGACATAAGTGAGTGGCATTATCATAACTATGGAGAAACAAATCCTCCCTTTTAAATAACAACCAGCCATTGTAGGAAGGGGAACTTGAAAATTTATTCATTTCTTGTTCTTCTTCCTTTCTTTCTTGAATTATATGCCATGAAGACTTTAGTTTAAGGGTTTTTCACCTGAAAATCAAATCCGTATTAGTCAACTTTAGGGAGAGAGTGTGAGAGAGATATTGGAGGTTTGGAAGCTAGAAAGAGAAGACACTTCATTGGAGGAGAAAGAAAATTTTTAAAGAATTGTCCATTAAAACTCATTAAATTGAGTTGGTCATGAAAGGTAAGAACTTTAATTACAACAAATTTTATTATTTTAAGCAAGGAAATGAAAATTTTTAAATTTGAATTTGTTAGGGTTTATGCTTTTATTTTTTAAAAATGATAATTTCAATGGTTCTTTGTTAGCTTATGATGTGATGATAAGTTTGTAATCAAATTGAAGGAATTTTGGTCAATTATAGGGTTTTACTATGAATGGCCAAATTGTTAGTTTTGAAAATTAGGGGAATTAAAAAAAAAATAGCTTTGATTTAGTTTGTTTTGGGTATGTTTGTGGCTTTGTGATGATTTATGTGTTTAATTATGATTATAATAGGGGTGGTATTGGTTTTTGTGTGTTTGATTATGGATGATGATATTTTGAAAAAATATTAGGATGAAAATTTTCTATGTTGAAATTAAAAAGGGTTGTTTTGGTTAATCCTTTGGTGGTTTAATGTGGGAATGGTATTATAAGTAACAAATTAAAGAAAAAAAATAGAAAACCAATTATGAAAACTTAGATAATTAGTGGTCAGCCATTTATAGGGATTTTGAGGATTTGAAAATGTAACTAAATTTGGTAGGTTATGATGTTTTAATGATGTTAAGGAATGCTTGATGTTGGTGTTGGACATTCTATTGTGGATTGCTAAGAGTTTCATTATTTTTGTTATATGTTGGAATTCTGGAATTTGGCTAAATTTGGTGGATTTTTGGTGTTTTGAATAATTTTATGATGCTTAAACTTGATTGGTATGATGATGTTAATGTGTATAATTTTGATGGAAATTCATGTAAAATAATTTTTTTAGTATTGGTTATGTGAGTAAATTGTGGGGAAATGGAAGTATAGAAATGGTAGAATTATGTATATTTTGATGTCTTAATGATGTTAGGGATGCTTAAATTGATTATAATCATTGTAAATTGGTTTTTGATGTGTGAACTATGACTATTATGTTTTGGAAAAGTTATGTAAATGTTTTATGTAAAGAATGAGCTAGTTAAATTCACATTAAGTGTTTGAGAACATATGGGAATGTTTGTAAATTTAATTATGATGAGTAAGACATGATTGTTATGTTTTGAGGAAATTGAGTAATTGAAAACTAATTATGGTAATGGGAACTCTAGAGTGACCAGCCATGGTAGGGAATATTGGGAGATCTGGGAAATTTGATTTAAATTATGTTAAGTTTAGGTGTCATAACATGATTTGGGTTCCTTAAAATTATCATTTTATTTTATAAAAAATTAAAAAAAAAGAATTTTAGGTCAAAATTATATTTTTAATAGGCTGATTTGATTTAATCACGGGACTAATTAAAGATTTAATTAAGTTTAAAAATAAATTTAGGTCAAAATTAAAAAAAAATTAATTAAATGAAATGACTTAATTAAACTTTTAATAGGTCAAATTAATTTTATTAAAGATTTAATTGATGAAAAATTGAGTTTGGAAGCCTAATTTGGGCTTAATTAAGAAAATTAAAATTTTAAAGGGTCAATTTATTTTTTACAAGCTTAATCAAATGAAATCAGGAGTGAAATTGCTACAAAATCAAAGTTCAGGGGTCAATTAAGGGTGAAATTAAAGAAATTAAAGACCAAGGACCTTTCTGTAAAAGGCGCCCAATTTTGGGGGCTATATCGAATTTTTTCATAGACTAAATTGAAGAAAATCAAAGATTAAAGCTTAATTGAGGGGCTAAATTGAACAAATTGAAAACCAATGACATCTTTGAAAAAGATACCAGACTTAAAAGGTCTCAATTGATGTTCAACAGGGGTTTAATTGCATAAAATTAATCAATTTTATCTCAATTGACGACATTTAAGCTTAAATTAAAAGACTAGGGACTAAATTAGAGATTGCCTAATCCTAATTAATAAAACCCTAATTTTAAGGGTTTAAGGAAAACAACATTGTTTTGGTCAGGGTTTTTCTATTTTGGATGATCGTGAACCACTCTTCTAAGTAATAATCAAGGTAACTCCAGCCACCGCTGGATGAACAGTGACCACCATTCGACAAAAGAGCTTCCCCTATACAAGGCTATGTCGACCTTTTTGCGATGTTTTGGCCTCACTTGCCACATGAAAGCCCTCAACATCTTGTCTCAAGGCAACCTTGTCTGGTTCAATAAAATTTAATAGTGTTACACCTAACTTTGAATTGATGGTGGGAAGGCTACATGCCACCAAATAAAGTATGATTTGATCCTAGTATTTGCCACGATTAATTCATGGAAGGTGCACCTCTAATCAGCTATTTTCAATCAAGTTTCAGCTATAAACTTCCCAACTTTTTCTAGAAGTTTCAAGAGTTTGTTAGACATATAGGAAGAGGGAAAACAAAAAAAAGAAAAGAGGAGGGTGGTCCCCTAATAGATCATAGGCAAAATGAGAAAAAAAAAATCTCCTATGATCTAGTTTTGAAAAACCACCTTCAGACCCATAAATGGTTTCATAACCACCTGCCTTTTAAGGCTATAGAAAGGGTGTCTTTTGAAGCTTAAAAGGGACTGGAGAGGTGAGAAAAGGCCATGAAAAAGAGATGAAACATTGAGAGAAAACCAATCAAATAGTATAAAAAAGAGAGAGAGAAAGAGAGAGAAAAAGAAAGAAAGAAGATGTTGTGAAGAAGAAAATAAATAAATTGCTTGGAATGGGCTACTGGAATCTGTTCAAATCAAGAAAAAAAGACAGAAACTAGTTGCAATCATCTCTTGAATTTATATTACTCAACTTGATGGAGAGGTAGAACTCATTGGGAATATCTCTCACCTCTTCATCTTAAGCTTTGATTCATTTATTCAAGTGTTGTTCATGAAATTTTTGAATTGATTCGACCATGTTTAAGTTATTTTTGCATAAATGTTTAAGATGCTTTAAATGAAAATTGTAATATGATTGTTTGTTCTTATTATTAATATGATGTTTTATGATGTTTAATAAATTATTAATGATATGCTTTTGATGTTTGAATACTTGTTCTTGATGCATGGAAAGCATATGTTATAGTTTGATGATTATATACAAAAAATGGGACATATAACAATGCTTGGTCATTCTAGTGTTTTTGTTTAGTTTTGGAAGTTCATATAGGTGATTTTGATGTTGTTAATGATGCTCAATGAGCTTTAGGATTGATAAAAACAATATATGTACATGTTTGTATGTTGAGCAAGGGTTATATAATTTTTGAGATTCTTAGAGTGTTTGAACAATGGGTAATCAAACATTCATGTTAATATTCCTTTCTTAAGAGTTTATGAAGTTTGTGGTTGGTGGTAGAAGATCTAACACCTGCAAAACAATCCCTTTTGATAGGGTTTTGGGACCATCCGATGATAAAATTATTGACTTTTTAATAAGAGATTGTAATAAATGAGAGAATAAGCTTTAAATTCTAAGAACAATAATGTTTGTTTTTGTTTTTGTTTTTGTGTTTGTTTTTGTTTTTGTATGATAAATGCTCTGAGAATAAGAGTATGAATACATAGAAAATAGAAAATTATGAACCCTTTATCGAGGTAGTTTAAAGAGTATATATAGCCCCTGAACCTCGTCATGTTGCTTAAATGAAGGGGTTGGAGTGTTATTTCCTTTGGGTAGCATTACTGAGGGATAAATATCTTTTACACAATATTAACGAGGAATAGATATACCTTACACAATATTAATGAATGATAAATATCTCTTACACAATATTAATGTTGATGGAAATATAGTAGGCTTTTGGGAGACTTTTATACACCTAGAATGTAGAGAGATGATTATTCATTACTTTTAATATTTTATGTTGAGAGTAACAAGAATAAACAAGCAATGCCTCGTGACCCAACATGAGGCCTATAATGATTAACAGTTTCATACGCATTTGGACCTAGAAGGAACCTAAACCTAAGGGTGATGGGTTTGGTAACTTGTCAGACACATATATACTCGGGCTTAACACGTAGCTGAATCTGTTTGGCAACGCGACTGGCCATGTGTTTGTCAAAAAATTGAAAAAAAAAATAGAATTAATTTCTTTGTGTTTTTGAATCATTTTGATGTGCTAATATTGAAAATATATATATTATTTCCATGCATTTCCAAGTACAAAACACTTTGAAAAGCAATCACTACCACAATATCAAACACTACCTTGTTATAGAAGCGAAATAAAGCCATTGTTTAACCTATTTTCAAGTAAAAACACCTAATTAAAATCTTTAGTTCCTCAATAAACTCATTTATCAACACAAACACCTTTAAATGAATATAAAAATACAAAATTAAACCCGAAAAAGCTTTCTCAACCCTGATATACTTTTTCCAATAAGATAAGGGCTGAAAATCACCTTGAAGATACTCATCTCATCAAATGGAATCATTGACGCAAAGGTTATTCTTTTTTGTTGTCGTAATATGGTCAACCTATAAATTTATCTCTTTCACTATTTTCTAGTTATTTTCTCTTTCCTTTTTCATACTTAAAGACTAAAAAAATTAATAAAATTAAGTTTTAAACTAAAATGTAAAAGTTTCAAACCAAAGTGACTGAAAAGACAAATGAAAAAAATCTAAAGGCAAAAATCTTTCAAAAGACACTAAACGAATAGTGGCAAAAAAATAAATGAGCATAAGTATATGTCTCTTTGTCAATTTTGGTCCTTGGATTTTAAATTATTTTAAAGTAAAGAAACCAATTTTTTATTTTTCAAAACCAAGCTTCAATTCGATATCTTTGACACCATGATATACACAGAAAGAAAATTGAAATAAATTATCAAGCCTAATACCCAGTTAATCTAATATATAACGACAAAATTAAAAAAAAAATCGATGATTGAATATGAAAAAACTTCAAATGCCAAAAAAAACATAAAAATATTGTTACAATCCATGTTTCTCCTGGCAATGTATAGTAAAAATGCCTTCTCTTTTTAAGGTTTTTTTTTTTAATTTGATGTCACTTATAATTGGTGTTATAAAATGAAAGAAAACATAGCAGTGATGTGAATGAGGGATTGAAAATAAAAAACGAAGAAGAAAATTGAGGTTGATGACATTTTTTGAATTTGATCAAAATATATAAAACATCTGCTTTAATTCTATTATTTTAAAATGTTAATAACATGTTGAATGTTGTAAAGAACATAAAAAAGACATGAAATGAAAAGTTTTTTTTAACATTAGCAACCAACATGTGTAAGCATAAATAATATTTTTTGGTGGTAACAACAATTAAATGGTTTTTTGGGTGTGTAATTCAATTTGATTGAAATGTAAAAGCATAAGAAACGTAGCCCTTAATTGACCAATTGAAGTACAAACAGGAATGTAAGTTAAGCAAGCAGAATGCATCATATTAACAATAGATTTTTAAGAACGAAAAAAATTATATTGTGAAAGAGAAAATTTGTTGTAAGTTGATATATTAATGATTTGATTGATGGGTTTATGGTGATTAAACAATACAAGTGAGTAGTTAAGGGATTTAATAGGAAAAAAGGAGTGAAACAAAGTTACAACCAAGCTTTGTTCAAAGATGATGCAAATGATGACATACTTGTGGATATGGTTGGGTTGGGGAGATGTTATGAAGTTGTGAACAAAAGAGATAACACGGGTTTATGTCGATAAAGGTGGTGAAGAAGGAAGGAAAACATGAAAATGATATTAATGGGTTTTTTTTAATAGTTTTGTCATTTTTTGAGAAGGTGGAGACACATTTCTTAAAGAGGTTGTAGAAGTGGTTGTCTCTTTTGTTTTTTAAGTTGATTTTGTGGAAGTTGTGCTTTTGGTAAGAGAGGAAGTTTTTTTAAACAACGAATGAGAAATTTTTGTTGCGAAGGAAAAGTGAAAGAAGTAGAGGATAATAGGCATATGTAATGTATAATCTATTTATCATAAAAGGAATTCATGTTAAAAATGTTAAGAAAAAGTGGGAAAAAAAACAAGGAATAAACAATATTTTCTTGAAACAAAATAATTGAAAAAAGAGTGAAATCTAAAATGAACAAACATGAAGGAAAAAGTGAATGTGAAAATAAAATAAAAATACTTAAAAAAATGGCAAGCATGGAAATGATTAAATCATGAAGAATATAAAGTGAACTAAAATCACTTAGAAAACGGGGCTATCAAAGGAGTGATAGTTATGTAATGAAAACCAAGAAAAACAATAGTTGCTAGGTGGAGCAACAATGGAAAGAAACATCAGCACTAAAATCAAAATTGTGCATTACCAATACCTTTTTCTTTATAATCAATCTTACCAAACCCGACTTGCAGAGGAAAGAACTAGTTGCACCTACTCTAGCAACAATAACTTGCAAACGAAAGGAACTGGAGAGAAGCAAGAATTACAGGTGCATATGTGCACACGCACACGAGACAGAGACACACAGAATATATTTTTATATTAATTTTATATATTTTCATGATAAATATATATTTAAAAAATATATAAAAACAAAAACTATTGTCCTCTGAAACTGGTAACTAGTCTCTGGTCCCTATAACACACAAGTTAGCCACTCCTTGTTGTAAGGAAAAAAAACAGCATCTAGGATGAAATTTTTTGGATATTAATTCTAAGATTTAAACTTAAAAAGTAGATGAAAAAAATGATTTGAATTAGATTCCCTTCTAAAAAGAAAAAAAAAAGAAAAAAAATCAATCCAGCAAATTCCTATTAACCAATTCATAATCATGCAATATTTCAAAGATTCCCTTCAAATCGGGTCTGTTATGTCGCAGCATCAACCCACCATTCAGACATTTTTCAAAGAGATTTGAAAACTATTTTCCCAGCAATCGGCCAATCCATCTTTGTCAGACTATGTTTCAAGTTTCAACTCATATAAACTAATTCATAATCATGCAATATCTCAAAGCTTAAGCCACAGTAAATAATGGGGTCAATTTTCAAAAAGCTAACTTCGAATACAAACTTTTGTTGGCAGTTGCAAATTCCAATCTACCAGTGAGAAAGAAAAGAAGGGAAAGAAAAGGACATACTGTTTGCGATTGATTGTCTTCTGAGAATCTGAGACAGGGACAACGATTCCAATTTCCTTTCCAAATTGTGTTCTTTCATCCACCTTCATTTTTACATTGTTTAAAATAATTAACACATCAAAATAGAAAAATAGAAACAATATAAAATCAACAAGAAACAATTAATTAAATCTGTAATTACATGACAAAATTACTTGAGCGATGTAATCGGCTTTGATAGAAGCAATAGATTGAAGAAGATCTGGAAGCGGTAACAGTTTCGCCACCTCACACGCACGGCGGTTTCTTTCGAGATTCGAAGAATGGTCATCCAAGAGTAGCCTAAGCTCGTTGACTGGTGAAGAGGAGGCGGCTGTTAATGGGAGTAGGGGTGATTGGAGGTGGCGGCTATGTCTGTGAAGTGTGAAGTGTGAATGAAGATTGAAAGGGTTGGAGGAGAGGGGGCGGCTGTGTGAAAGGGAAAGGGAAAGCAAACAAATGGTCTGCTAGCTAGGGTTGTTGAAAGGGAAAGTAATGCAAGGAGGCGGCCCGCAGCTTGGACCGCTTGGTTTTTTTTTTTTCATTCCTAAACCGAACCGGTTCGGTTCGGTTCGGGTTGGCCGGTTTAGGCACACCAAAACCGGAAACCGAACCGAACCAGACATTTTCCTAAATATTTTAACCGGTTCAATCGGTTTTTTTACCGGTTAATTTTTTTCTGATTTTCTTGGTTAAATCGGTTTTCCGGTTTTTTTCTCATCCCTAATCAAAATTACACTTCTGTTAACTGATAATAAATTAAAATTGATAATATAATTCAGAGCACAGGGATTTGAGAACAAACTATTCAGTACGAGGCAAATAGAAGCTGCAAAAACAAAGAAAAACAGCTTGATTTTTTTTTAGAGAGAGAAAACTCTCACAAGGTTCTACACCCCTTTTGTTCTTCATCAATGGGATTTGGGAATGCTTTTGATGACGATTAACGAAGAAAATTTCCCTTCTTACTATATTGAAACCATAGTTATCAGATCCAGCTTAGGTCGTGGGTTGGCTAGGTCAACTTGGATCATTATCAAAACAATATTATTTTAGTTATTTTTTAAAAAAAAAACTGAAATAATTTTGTTTTGGATAAAAATTAAAAAAAATGCAAACAATGTTACTCTTGGGATTCTAATAGGGATGTTCAAAAAAACCGATAAACCGAGTAAACCGAGAAAACCGACAAAAAATTAATCGGGAAAACTGAACAGAGAAAAAAAACCGATTAAACCGATTAGAATATTTAGAAAAAATCCCAATGCGGTTCGGTTTTTGGTTTTGTAATGCAGAAACCGGTTAACCCAGACCGAACCGAACCGGTTAAAAAAAAAGCTCCCTAACCACCACAGTATAAATAGAAACTTACCCCCCCTCTCGCCTAACCCTAACAAACTACCAGTACACCCGCCGCCCCCTCTCCCTCTCTGCTAACCCTACCAACTTCACAAGAGCCCGCCCCACAACCCAGTACTAGAGGCTCTCCCTCTCGCCTCTCCAAGATATTTTAGCCTATCGAACAAGTTATTGAGAGAACTCAGACAAGTTCTTTCATTCAGTACGAGTACATCACAGAAGCATCAATGGGTAAGCATTAATTTCCTCTCCTCTCCTTTTGTTTTTGGGTGATGGGTTTTTGTTGATGAGTTGATTAGTCATGTTTTATTTCAGTTTTCAAGGATTTTTGATGTGGGGTATATGTGTTTCTTATTTACCTTGTCTTTGTGATCTTAACTACAACATTTTTTTTTGCCATTGAATTCTGTCTACTCTGTATATTTACATATTTGTGCCTTTTCCTCTTCAAAATTTTTAATTTCTACAGAGGTCAACGAGAGCTTTTCAAATGACATGGATGATGAATATGAGAAACTCTTTAGGAGATTGAATCCACCCAGGTATGTATTATGCATATTCGTCATCTTTTTTTTTAATTTTCTAAGTGAAAGTGACCTTAAATTTTGAAGTGAAACAGATTTACATTCATTTTGTTCACTTCTGTTTCTCCCTTTTTTTTATGTCAGGGTTGTGATTGATAATGAAGCTTGCAACTTGCAAAAATGCTACTGTCATAAGGGTAAGAATTTTGGTGTCCTTATTTGGTGGGTGTCTGCTCTTCAGTCTTGACCATCATTTTTCAGCCACTATGGTTTCAAGCTGTTCTGTGTTCCTTTCCTTACTATCTAAATGCAGATCTATCATATAATTGTATTGAATATTGATTACATTGTTACTTGGGTAATGGTGAGTTGGGTGAAGTTTTTATACCGAAGAAGTGATTTTATTGCTATGATAATAACTCTGAATTAGCATGTAAGTTGTGACTGGTGTCACTCACCAGTTAAACACTTTTGCTATTTATATTCCATTCCATTGTCAGATTATGTTTAGTTTCTTCTTTTTTGGTGGTAGATGATGATGCATTGATTCTGTTAGGAATTCACTCGCATGCTTGTGTAGAAGCTGCTTCGGGCTCAGACAGAAAGAGAAATATTGCAATCTCTAGACCATCATTTCCTTCCAACGCTCTACACCCACTTTGAGACAGATAAATTATCGTGTCTATTAATGGAGTTCTGTCCTAGAGGAGACTTGCACACTCTCAGACAGAGGCAGCCAGAGAAGCATTTTCAAGAGCAGGCAGTAAAGTATGATAAGTGAACTTCAACTATTTATCCTGTTAGTTTTATGCTCATGCATTTTCAAAACTTATTTGCTGATAACATGACAACAGTTTTCCTAGTTGGGAAGAAAGTGTGTTTTGAACTACTTTTAGGTATACATTTTATAAATTTGGAAGTGCCGCCTTCATAAAGCATAAAATTTTAGCCCACGGTTGTCCTCTTAGTATATGCTGCTAGAATACTATTTATGCTTAAAATGTTGGAAGTAAAATAAATGGGAGCAGAATATAAGTATCTATTGGAGCTTAATGTTGCAGAACCTGTAAAAATTCTACGTGCCACTTCCTCAATTAAAATAATGCTGCAAAATTCACTCACATGCTTGTGTAGAATGCTCCATTCAAAAGACAGCTTGCTATTGGGTTTTCATGGTGTACTAATATACAACTTGTTGGGAACAACTGATAATAGCATGATAGCAAAGGCTTATTAGATATCTTTTGTTTTTTTAGCTGCTTTTGTTTTTTAGCTGTTCTTGAAGAGGGTGTTTTTCTATTTTAGATGAATGAGTAATATTTCTTAAAAACTTACATCTTTTATTTTATGATTTATTAATTCACACATTTTTATTCTAACATGTTTAATTTTTTATTTTGTAGAATTTGGTGAAAAGTTGTATCTAGCAACGAATCATAATTAATTCACGAATCTGATGCATTTATTGAAAACGTATGGTAAAAATACTATTTTTTTTATTTTTATATCTTCTAATTTAATTTATCATGTTATAATTCGAGATCATGAATTTCAGGAATCAAAGTGCAATGTTCTTGAAGTGTTTTTTTATTGAGACGATGTGCACATGAAGATTTATTTTTTATTGGCTTGGAGTGTTTTATGATAATGTTATTTGTTGTTTTTTCTTTAAGCCCTTTGAAGGCAATGGTTTGTAATTTGAATTTTAACTTATTGGTGTGTGATTGTGAGTATGTGTTATTTAAACTTTTCTGAAGCAGAAAAATATTAGAGAGTTAAAAAATATATTGAACACAAGATTGACATTAATAATTTCATATAAATGATTATTCAATGGCCAAAAAACTTAATAAATATAAGATTGACAGTAGCAATTTAATACAAATGAATATTTAGAGGTAAAAAAATTAAATATACTTAAGAATCTTCAAAAACAAAAGAGACAATAACAACATTAATTGCAAGCCCATTAGAAATCCATTACAAAGCCCATTATAAAGAAAAAAAAAAGCCCAAAAAATGCATATAGGTTTTTCTGGTTTTTGGATTAAAAACCAGACCGAAACCGGTCGGTTTCGGGTCTTTTTTTAATTTTTTTTTGGTTTGGTTGTTTTTTAGGTAAAAACCGAACTGAAAATATTAATTTGAAGTAAAAATAAAATAAAATAAAATTTAAATTTTTTTCAAAACCCTTTTAAAATACAAAAACAAACGGTCGGAAAGCGAAACAAAGGAGAGAATCTTTCCAACCTATCTTCAGATACATATCCAACCTATCTTCAGAGCTTGAAAATATATGAGCCAATTGACTTGAGGTGATACACTATATTCATATTCGCCTCCTAGGAAAATTCATCCTATTTCAAGGTGTAAAACTTGAAACCATAGAGCCAATCAACTCCAAATATATTACATTCACGTTTCACCTTCTAGACAACTAGGTTCTACAGCAAGATTCTGTTAAGAAAACTTGCTGTTCTATTTAAAATAATAAAAAGTTGCCCAAATATTCCAAAAGCCTAATTCGCACTAAAACACAATGAAAAACAATGTTTTGAGCAGATAAAATTAGAGTTTCATATGCAATGTTGATGTCATAAGCTTCCCATAGGCACCAATCTCAACATACATCAATGAATAGCTAGTATTAGACCTATATCAAAACCCTGAGATGCAAAACCAAATCTACATAATCATTAAATAGGTATTGCAGTAAGAAACAGTTAAGATTGGTACTAAACTAGATGAAAGTGAAAAGGTTGCAACAGCCTTGCAGGTTGACAGTGAAGAGGAAGCAGGTCAAATGTAGCAGAATGTCGATTTTTGAAGATTGAAGGTCAGTACTGAGTGGTAGCAGCGCAATGTCGAGTATTGAAGCAGATTAGCTAGGTGTTAGCTGACATTGAATGATTTATTAATCTGTGATCGGTGGCCGCTAGGGAAGGGTTTTAGAGATTCGTTTTTTTTCATTCAAAACGGCGTAGTTTCAAGCGTTTTAATCTTTTGTTTTAATAACCTAGCTTTTGACTCAGCCGGGTTCGAAATAGGTTTGGTGGCATTAACTAAGATGCCAGTTGGGTCGGTCCAAACCTGGGCAGATCATACGGTTTACTTGGGTCAATTATGAGTTCGGTTTAATAACAAACCTGATCGTTTCGAAAGATTCTCTTTTTTGTTTCGCTTTCAGACCTGTTTGTTTTTGTATTTTGAAGGGGTTTAGAAAAAATTTTAAATTTTTTTTCTTTACTTTAAATTAATATTTTTTTGGTGTTTTCAAATTATTTTCATATGTTGATGTTAAAATAATTTTTTAAAAATAAAAAAAAATTATTTTAATATATTTCTAAACAAAAAACTATTTTAAAAAACAACAGCTAACATTTTATTAAATACCCTCTTCATCCAAAACTTTCTCAAGATCCAAGAACACAAGTATATTTTAAAGTTATTAAATTTAAACTGACCTATAATCCACCTTAAAGCTCTAATCATGTATTATATACTAAATAAATCCGAATCAATATAAACAATACTATTTTAAGAATTTTTCATGAAAAAAAGCTGAAATTTTTCAGTTCAACTTCCCTCTCTAGTAAAGGCAACACCGAGTTTGCCAATCAAATCAAGTAAAGTTCAGTAAAACTGCTATAGATCAACAAAAATGAAGCACCTAATGAAAACCAGAAAAGAAAATCTCAAATAAACCTGACAACAATCCTCCTACAGATCAACCTCAGAGGCATTACAACGAGTTGGGAATGTTGTGAAGGTCTATGGAAAATAGCAACAACTCTGAGGATTCAAATCTCAAATCATTTATGAGGGAAAACAGTAGACAGTGTTTAAAACACTCCATGATCACTGTGAGTCCATGCATTTCTCTAGTCATTAAAGGTGATACCTGAAAACCTAACAACACAACAAGGAAAGTAAAGATATTCTTTTTAGGAGTGTTTGACACTCGGTTGGAAAGTACTTTAAAAAAAGTTGAATTTTTTATTATTTTAAATTAATATATTTTTGATATTTTCATATTATTTTGATGTGCTGATGTCAAAAATAATTTTTAAAAAATAAAAAAAAAATATTTTTTTATTGTGTTTTGGAATGAAAATCATTTTGAAAAGCAACCGCTACCACACTCTCAAACATATTATTTTGAGAGTGCTGATGTCAAAAATAATTTTTGATGTGCTGATGTCAAAAATAATTTTTGATGTCAAAAACATATTAATATTTTTTTAATATGAAAATCATTTTTTCATATTATTTTGATGTGCTGATGTCAAAAATAATTTTTAAAAAATAAAAAATATATTTTTTTTATTGTGTTTTGGAATGAAAATCATTTTGAAAAGCAACCGCTACCACACTCTCAAACACCTTCCAAGCCTGAATTGAGTTTTGGATCGAATTGGAGGATGAGTGTTGATAGCGTGACCATATTTATACAACAAGATCAAATGTACACCTTAATCTTCTTTTGATTTCTTACATCAAAACACACATGCATTATAGACTATTTACTAGATGACTGGCCCGTGCTATGTTGTGGATCAAGTTAAATTTTTCTTGAATGTAAAAAAATATTCAAATGTTGCTGATTTTTTTTCCTGAGGAAAAACAATATGTGAGGGTTTACCCGGTGTAATCCGGTTGACTTTACTAATCCAAAACAACCTATACAACTCGTGAAAACAATATTTGACTAAATAAAATTTCAAGATGATATATTTCTTAATATTAAAATAACAAAATATTGGATTGACCTGGGACAACCCGAGTTATGAGACTATAATAACTTTATAGAAATCAAATCAAAATAAATTATGAAGCCTAATTCTTAATCAACTCAATATTGAAGGATGAAATTGAAAAAAAAAAAAACCTAAAAAAATGACCCGAGTTAACATGTCAAACTTGCAACCTGAGTTATAAGACTGAGATAACCTCATGAAAAACAAATTGAAACAAATTACGAATTTCAATCCCCAACTAGCCCAATATTAAAAGATAAAATTAAAAAAATTGATTAAAAAAAATATAAAAAATAACCTGAGTCAATCCACAAAACTCATGACCTGGGTTATCAGACCGAGAAATCTTATAGAAAAAAAAATAAAAAAAAATGGCATGATTTAACCTGGGTTAACCTGTTAAATCCCCGACTTTGGTTTTGAGTCTGAGAAAGTCAAAACAGATTATAAAACTCGATTCTCAATCGTCATGTCAGATCTAATATTAAATGATGAAATTTATAAAAATCTTAATTAAAAAAATAACATAAAATAAGACAAGTCAACCCGAGTTAACCATTAAGCATTATTTCTAGGTTATGAGACTGTGATAACCTAATGAAAAACAAATCGAAACAAATCATGAAGTCTAATTCTCAGTTAAATACAATATTAATTGATAAAATTGGGGTAAAAGAGTCAATTAAAAAAAAGAGAGAAAAAATGAGTCAATTAGGTTAACCCGTCAAATTCGCAATCTAGGTCATGAGATGAGGATAACTCAATAAAAAGCAAGTCCAATGTTGAAGGACCCGTGACCCGAGTCATGAGACCGATATAACCTCTTAGAAAGAAAATTTTAAAAAATACAACATGATTTAACCGGGGTTAAAATGCCAAAACTAGTGACCTTGATCGTGAAACTAAGATATTCTCAAAAAAAATTAAAACAGATTATGAAGATCAATTCTCAACCAATCCAATATTGAATTAAAAAATTAAAAAAAATTAATTAAATAAAAGACATAAAAAAAAACAACCAAAGTTAATCCGGGTTAATATATTAAGCATTATTCTCAGGTCATGAGACTAGGATAACCTAATAAACAATGATATAAAAAAACAGTGTTGGTGTGTATTGTTCACGTGTCGGATAACTAGTCAAGATTATGGGGCTTCTTTGCACCCGTAAACTAAGGCAGGGGGCGCATGGATATGCCTACGTGCATGACTCAGTCCTTTTCCTTTTGGTGTCGGCGATGTCGATCACCTCCGCCAAAGCTAAGATTAAAGGCTGGGAAGTGCCTGCTATGTTGAATTTTTCAAGGTTGTTGATGTTTTTTCTCTTTTCCTCATTCTAGTGGTGTTTCTTTTTCTTTCTATTCTTATCTTCTCTTTACTAGGTGTTTTGTTTGGCTAGACTTTTTGCAAGAGTCTCTCATTTAACCTATACGTTTGTCATTCTCTTTGCTACTCTTCCTCTATTTATATTGTCTAGGATCCTCTACAAAATAGCAAAAACTAAACTTAGCAAAAATATTGTTAAAAATTTATATTGCTTTCTTTTTTTTATTGTGGATTTCTAATTAGTTAAATTTTCTCTTTTTAAAGAACCTCTTTCAATTTTTTCTAATTTTGTTTAATTCTTCTGCTTGTTTTTTTTTTCTTTTGCATAGTCTTCCATTATTTTTTAGTCCCTAATCATATCAGTCCCTTGTTCTCCTTTTCTTCTTATTTCACCCCTTAAAATGTCTTTTTTATCTTTTATTTTTTTAATTGCCAAAAAATAAATTGGAATGAAAGTATAATTTTTAAAATATAAAAAAATTATAGGTCAAAATGAGTTACAACACTAAATTATTTCACAAGTACTATAACTACATATATTCAAGAATCATGAAAACGACATCATTTTGATGCTTCTAACATGCATGTTACCAAAGATACCCTAAAAACCTGAGTTGTAAAAAAAATATAAATTTATAACTTTTTAAAAAAATTTATCAACTATAGCCGTAAAACCTATCATAAAACCAAATACATTTGCAGGCTGCTAGCCTACTTCATACGACAAAATGGATCCATGAGCTGAACAAAACGAAAGAAAACAAAATCAGAGAAGGCAGAGAAATGTCCTGTGCAAGTGTTCATCCAACAACCGATGAACCTTCACTTCTTTCCATTACAAAATTTTATCTCCAACAACATTCCTATATATACCACAAAAGAAAGGAAAATGAGGGGCTAACATTTCCCCCCTCTAATCATCTATCACCTAATTCAAAATTGTAACGCCATTTAAGACTTCAAAACTGTGCACGCATGCCACAGAAAACTTGGAATATAGATGCTGCCTTCATTGACTTGCGAAAAAAGCCATATTCTTTTCCACATTCCCAGCCACTATGGCAAATCCTCATAAACCATCAAAGCTGTTCGCCTTTTCCAAGCTTGTACCTTGCAATTATGGGTCATCTTATTATGCAATCTCTCCAACTTCCCTCTATTTGCTGGGAAATTTGAGTATCCTACAAGAAAGTGACACCGGCCGGCATTCTTAAGAGAGAAAAAAAGAAATGGCATGGATATTTTTTAAAAATAAGTTGTCACAGCTTTGATAAATTTCTTTTTTCCTTTTTCATGTTTTATATTTCTCAAAGAACTTTCAGAATGTCAGTGACCAGAAACTCAATAAATTCACAGTGATGTAACTCAAGTTACAGAATACAGAGTCATTACCGCAATGATAATATAAGTCATTTGCTTCTACTGATATAATGAACTTGTTAGAGTCTTTAATCGATCAATTGCACGCTTTATTATGTGTCTTTCTTCTATTGGCACGTTGATTTCCTCTAAAGACTGCAAAAACAACGAAAACATGAGATGACATGCATTAAAAACTAATAACATAAATTCTCAACACATAATTTCCAATGTACGAGACAGTATATTCAATGACCCCTCAAAGTCAGGAAAAAACAGAGGTTAAGTTTTCTACCACTCAGACAAGTTTTCTACTGAGACCTTACAGTCATGTCTCCAAGTATCCATAATCATAAAAATCATGCTTTAAAGAGTCGAGCCATGCAAATATGAGGAGCTTTCGATCCACAGCTTTCCAATAATATTCTCTACTATTAGAAATGCCCCTTTATGTACATAGCTAAACATGATATCCAACAAGACCGATATGCACAAGGAGTATTTGATTTAAAAAGGGCCAGCCAGACCTTCAATCTCTCCTCTCTCCCCTTAAAATGGTGAATTCTTTTCCTTTGTTGATAAATCTTTTGTAATACAAAAACAGAGAAACATAGAACATGGACAAGAAACGCCTGGGAAGCAAAATTATACCTGTAAAGAGCATATGCTTCGTGAAATGTGGTCAATCTCTTCCTTGTATAAATAAAGAATTTGCTGAACCTTAGCTTCCCTTTGCATCCATAGTAAAACAGAAACAATAGCATTTATAATACTTGAGCTCCCCTTGGCATAACAGATACGATCACCAGATAGAAGTGAGAAACTTCTTCCATTAATCGATGACCCCATCACGTTCAACACAAGATTGAGAAGTTTGTGACTTCTATCAAACAGGATAAAGCTAGGCAGAAGATAATAACGACGTGTTTGTCCATGGATGGAGCTCATGCTCTCATCATCATCTTCTAGAACACACTGTTAGAGAAGTGAAATATTCTCATTTCAATAACTAAAAAATCAGTGAGGGTTGATTGATGTCTATGAAGCAAATTCACAAAATTTAATGCAAAATAAGAAAGATTAAATATCCAGCTCACGAAAAGTAAAAGGGAATTCTATATAGAAAAACTTCATCATGACCACGGAAACAACTGCTAAAATGTATTTTGTTCCATGAACCTGGAAATTAAATGAAGAGATTCCTCGGCCAATAAATACTCTAGCCTCCTCATTGGAAAATTTAAGGCCATCATATACAAAAACAGGGGAACTGAACAAAGATCTATGCCATAAAAAAAACAATGAAGTTTCAAAAAGCATCCCAGTTCCCATCACAAAAAGTATAAAGGAAACTAGATCAAATATCATTGACTTCACATAGATTTAGGTTGTCAGGGTCAAGACTCAAGATACACACAGCTGTACCATATAAAAGGAACCAATTTCATATCATCGTCTTGCAAGACTTTAAGTATTTATTGATAAGTCAAACATCAAATATCCTAATGGCAACTCAGCTTTTTTTCTCTCAGAAAAGGCAGAAGAAATAGTGCTGCCAGCAGCACTCCAAAAGAAAAACAGACATAGATACAAATACAACAAAGAAAAGAGGAAGGTCTTAGTAAAGAAGAAAGAAATCAGGACAGTTGTTTAAGGGTAGGAATACTTACATGTGCAACATCAATGAGATATGCTGAGAGGACATTGCTTAAAGAGCAAATACTTTGTTCAGAAAGTCTTGTGGGCTTAGAATCCAGTGCAATAAGCATTCTGAGCATAGCACAAGAATTGTCCAGAGGTGGTTTTAATGACTGAAAATATGAAAAAAGGTGTCACCATTGAGCCTCATGAATGACCCATCACGAGTCAAGCAAACAAGATATTGCAAACAAAATTCTAACTTATTTCGTGTTCACGTTTTGAAATAAAAAGAATTTGTCCAACAGAAACCTCAGAAGCCCAAAAACAGGACCATCTTTGTAAATAACAAAATTGCATAAAAGTCAACCAACTTACTAGCTGCTCTAGTATTACTTTCTCTAGAATCGCAAAAACTAGAGAATTGTCACCCATCTGCGACAGGCATGAGCAAACAACACTGATCAATGATTTAAAAGTTGCACGATTTGAGGTCTTCATATCTCTCTCCGTGGCAGGAAAAATATTTTCTGCAGACATGAATCTCCTTGTCATACACAAACTACATAAACTATTGATCCAAAATTGCTTGCCAAGGGAGAAATCATTCTGAATTTACCAGGAAAAACTTTGAAACGCGAAGCCAACGTGATTAAGAAGCTGATGAAGTCAGAAATCTTAATATGGCCAGCTTTGTAGGTTGAATGTAAAACCTCTATGATCCGGAATAACATAAATGGATCCAACTCATGACCTGAAATATCAGAAAAAAAAGATTTGAAATAAACAACATTATTAACAGTCAGAACTTAGTTTCCTCTTTCATGAGTATCAAGTCCTCCTTTAAAGTTTAATGCTTACAACAACCATCCAAAAGCAACAACATTTCTTAAAAACCTCATTAAAGAGGTATAAGGATCAAATATATAATATGTTTCTAATGATAAAAGTCCATTCTAATGGGAAGAAATGTTGAAGGAAAATTTTTTCATCATTAAATTGCAAATTGTCAACTAAACTGTCATTTCAAAACAAGTAGTCTTTCAATACGAGCTAAATCAGTGGAAGACATTCTGTGCAAGGTTTCATGCAGAAGTCTTTTTATTGTCCCCACAATGAAAACTTTTGCACCTTAGGGAACGCAAGACATTACAAGAGTGACAGAAGCAAGCATGGGTTCAAAGATATTGGATCCTTGCTAAAAGTAGCAACGTAAATTTTGGTAGAAAGGAATCATTAGAAATAAAGTTAAGTAATGCAACATCTTGAAAGTTCATATCAAGTTCAACAAAATGTTTTATGTCAGTTCCAAAATAAAGAATCAATTAGGGGAAAACTAAAGGAAGTTAGGGACTACAGTGAGGGGAGAAACACACTTACACAAGCAGCAAGAAGCAATTGACTTCAGCAAAGTTGAATCCAGTTGAGAAAAATAATAAAGACAACAGATAGAGAGTTCTTGTGAATCCCTGGCTAGCCTTAAAAAAGGACCATAACATATGTTCCCTGCTCAACAGAAAACAAGGATGACAATGAACCAAATAATGGACCTCCCATGGGCTTGTAACCAAGCATGGAATTTATCAGGAAATATCAGCACTAACCTTTGTCTTGATCTGTGCTGTAGAACTCTTTCAGCAAGCCTTGCATATCATCATACAACAATGAACGTTGCCCCAGGCGAAGTAGAAGATGCAACACAACCTGTGAGGAAGAAAGCAATAAAAGTTCGCCAAGTTCATGCATTAACTGAGCTGCCTGTGAACTTGATAGCAAGAAGAAAAGCAAAACCTAAATATTGATGACATGAGTAAAGATTTCATCTTCAACAACTACTCTAAATACCTTGGAAGAGGATGAGTGCCGGTCGCCTAGCAGAATGAGTAACATAGGCAGCTCTCTTATCCAAGTAATCTTGTAGTCAAATAGTCCTGAATCATTGACATCTGTGCACAGCAGATCTTCATGCTGCAAATTTTGCAAAAGGTATTATTTTAGAGATTCAGTCATTTTTTGCAGAAATAGAAACGATGAGAATATCTTCTAAGGAGGCAAGGAATAATCCTCTTTAATGCTGAGGAGTTGAACATACAGAAATGATCATTTCTTCAATTGCAGCAAGGCAAGCTAATTTTACTGAAGACTCTGGACTGCAATCCTGAAATGTCTTTGTAAATGCCTGCAACAAAGATATGATTGTTTAACATCTTCATTACCACCAGATCTTACAGTTCTCTACAGAACATGTAGAGTTTTGAAGAGAAAAATCTATAACCAAGAACCCCGGACACGGTGACAAAAGACAATCTCATAAAGCAAGAGAGACATCAGCCAACATAATTTACTTAAGACAAGTTATCAAGCAAATTCTTAAAGAATGAGTCAAACCTGGAGAAGGCGATTCTTCCAATTTCCAATCACCCGTGACACAAGTTTTGGGATAAAAGGAATCAGTGTAGATATCTGCTTTTCTCGAACTGCTTTGTTAGATCGCACGTTACTGCAGCTCTGCATAAAAAAAAAGATGCAACAAATCAACAAAAAGTAAATAAAGGTACTGCTTCCAAATCTTCTAAAAGTACTCTTTTTAAAAATATCTGAAAATCTCCCCAAACAGCGGTGCAACTCAGAGTGATTCTCATTCCTTTTCCTTCATACTGTTCTACTATGAAATAATTTGATAAGGAAAGGAACATATTAATTTGAATTATCTGGTCCAAGATCCAAGGTTTCCTAGATTAACATCTTTTTTGCTAATTCAAGAAGTATTGACACACAAGAAGCACACCTTTTCAAGCAACACGTACTCCACAAATGTTAGAAATTTCTCAAATAAGACAGCAGGTGGGCAGATCCATTCACTTAAGTGCATAAATATTTCTGTAATTACAATGTTCAAGATAACATATCTGTCATCATCCTGCAAGCAAAAAGAAAAAGTTAAGGCACACGAGCTACTATAACAGCAACTACAGTTACAAAGACATTTTTGAGACAAAAGCTTCCTTGTGAAAGGAAGCAAACAGGAAGTTACTGCAGAGAAATATGCACAGTAAAAAGTGTTTGAAAGCGAGGAAACCATGGGATGGAAAAACATTTTGAGTTATATCTCCACTTGTTTGGTTGAGAAGAAACAGAAGTGAGGATGTAGAAAGAGGCAATAAACTTTTCTGAAGGCTTCCCCATATCTTATCCATCAGTAAGAGGCAATAAAGTTTTTGATGGCGGATACATTATCCTTATATAAAATATGGACCTTTTGTTTTGCATCCCTTTCCCTTTTTTTCAACCAAACAGAGGAGATGCACTTGGAAACAAAGTCATACCTTTTCTGAAAGGTGATGCATTGGACTGAGGGGAAACACAACTAGTAACTTCTTCAACAGTACTGATGAGAAGCTTTGATCAAGAGGTGGTGATTCGGGATGACCTTGCTGAATCCCATGGATAAAGAATGCGACTGCAAGATCTATGCTCCGAAGTATGTTAAGCATGCAATCAAATGATTGTGCATCTAGTGAGTCGTGAAGTACAGGGAGAAAATCTTGGAAGCAATTGACTAAAACTGGTACAAGGTCTTTCAGCTTCTTGATGATGACGGAATATTCTACACAAACAAAAACAAAACAAAAGAAGGTAAAGGCTTGCCACATTTTACTATTTTAAATTACAGTTACAACACAAACAAAGGGCATAAAAGGTCACACAGTTGTGCATTGAATGTTGAAAATATGCTACTCAGCCACGATTATTTATTATCAGAAATGAATGGATTTCTCCTATAGCATGGCAGTGAGAACTACCAAAGTGGAGCTAACAAGTAAGCAAAACAAAAAATAGCTACCATTGCTAAATACTAAGTAAAATTGAACATAAAATCTTCTGGTGCAAGATTAAGCATGTTGTTTGTACAGTAACATAAACATAATTTCCATGCAGCAACAGTTGAATGCTGGTAGCAATGAGCCTGTCACTCTACAAACCCATAAAGAAAAGTGAGGGCGAGGTGTTTAGACATACCTGCAAATACTGTAGGCACATCAGGCTCAAAAGCCTGCAATATTTTTTTCTCAGGGATATTCTGTGAAATTGAAAAAAGTGTTATCAGAAATCGTTAGGCAAATCAAAGGCAAGAGGCTTAGCAAAAGGACACAAGTATGGCAAACCTCATAACACAATTAGACACAAGAATAATCCATCCCTGAAGTTGTACTTTAAAACTATAATTTTACTTTTCAATATGAAGAAGATAATTCATATATTGTCGAGTTCATTTCATCTTCAATGCATGCCATAGGCATGTCGCAGAATAACAAATTAACCAAAGCTCCGGAACCATATCAATGAGCCACCAGTTCTATGAGATGCGTATTGTATTGAACATGCTATTGTGCAAAATAAGAAATCTCTTGTGCCAATGGAGACTCACTATGAGGGTCATTGGCTGAGATCTTCCATGTTTGCAAAAGTAATAAATTATCCATGTCTATCTAATCATGTATTTATATGCGATCTGAAAACCAACTACAGATTTCATAATAAACTTCCCCAGAGCTCATGTTTTCATAAATTGTGCAAAAGTAATAAATTATCCATGTCTATCTAATCATGTATTTATATGCGATCTGAAAACCAACTACAGATTTCATAATAAACTTCCCCAGAGCTCATGTTTTCATAAATTGTCAACCGATTCATGTAAGACCTCCAACATACAAATGCAGTTTCAACTGCTTATACAAACAAAAGATCCATACAACTGTTACAATGAACTAAATCATCTATCTGTCATAGACCACTAGTGCTTAAAACTTCTGCTACTATGACCACAATAACAACTGGAAAATTACAGAACTATCTTCCAGAGTATGATGGTACAATCATGCATAGCTGAGTGTAAAATATGACCTAACAGTTTGTAACTGATAGAAATTTTACCAAAATCATTAGGATGTTAAAAGGAAAACAAACGAGTTTTGCAAGTGATTCTCAGGGAGCACCTTCGCAGGCAGGTTAACTTCTTTACTAGATGGCAACAGCAACAAGCATCGCACCAAACCAGCAAGAGCATTCTTCAGCTTGACTTTGTCTTCTAAATAGAACTGGTTCTTCCGAAGAATATCTTCATAATTTTGAAGTATCTATTAACGACACGTCCAGCAAAAAAAGCATCAAAATGCAAATAAAAAAGAATGATAACCATATCAACTAAAGTTCATGAGGTATCATTTTGATGGCAAGAAAGCATTTGGGAATAGCATTATCTTAATTCTTATCAAATTTAATATGAGGTTATTTTGACAGCTCAGCAGCATATATTTTGCGTGAACCTAAAATGACAGCATCTACCAAACCATAAATGGAGGGAATCAAGAATATTCAAAAAGCAAGTAACCCATCAAAGATTTGATGAAAAGAAGGATATCCAATAAGACCCGATCCAATAAGCAACTGCAACACCATATTAGAAGCTCATGATATTATCATGCACTTGTGTGCCACATGAAAATCTCTACATTACAGTTTCGTTTCAAATAACACTACGGTTCAAGTCTTTCACAATGAAGAGATGACTGCAGAACTTTAACAATGGCATCCGGACCCTTATTCACATTGCACTAGCCACAACGAACAAACAAAGGGTAGAACAAATACAAAACAAATGGGTTCTCAAACACCAACAATAAAGAAATGCACTCCAAACATTTGAATATCATGAACAAATGAAGATACCTTTTCAGCATACGAGAAAAATGATGGAGGATGATATTCAACAGCGAGATCAAAAAATTTGAATGCCATAAGTCGAATGTCAATTGCTAAATGTGTCATTGCATTAAAGATGTAAGCCATCATTAACGAAATGACAGGTCCCTGATTATCCTGGACATGCAAGGATAGAGAAATAATGTCAAAGGAGGGGATAAATTAATGATGATAAAGAGTGATAAAATAGCAATGAAACTGACAGAATGCCTCATAAAAATGAAAAATGACCAGCAAAAAACAGAAAAGTAATTGGAAACAACAAACCATTACAGCCTTGTGACTTAGTTGTTGTACAGGATACATCTGATTGAAAAGAAAATCACAAATCTCTAATCTCATCAAAAGTTAAACTAACATCTTCTGTTAAAAAATAGTAAATTTTTATTATCCCCTAGTCTCAAACTCCATTTGCCAGTCCACCCTCCAACAGAAACCGATACCACCACTCCTATAAGCAGTATTCTGCTAGTTATTGAATCATACAAGCAACTATACCACTAGATCAATCTATTAATGTCTCAAAGCTCACTATTAGAAGATTGAGAGAAAAAATAGACCCCCTGTTATTTTTTAAATTGAAAACTTTTGGAAGAATCCTTCTTTCTCATTTTAAACAATTACTACAGCTAGCTATATCCAAGAACCATGACAGTTTAATTTAGGCATTTTGAGTATGCCAATCTTTAGATGAAATTTCCATCGTCTGTATCAAGTCTTTGAAAGACACTGCCATTAATACTAATAACTGATTAATATGAGTGCATAGTCATGGCATTGATGTTTGATATGGTTCTTCCCTTTAACCGCTTTCCATGTAGGGTTTGCTCTCAAGATTCAAACAAGAGGGCTTGTGCTTTACCAATTGTCATTAGGATATACAATGATAAGCCGAAAATCTTCCTATTTTTTTCCCCTATCATTGTCTAACAAAAAAAACCATTAACATCATGACGTCGATAGTTTCGTGCTCTTGCAATAACCAAGAAGAACAAGAAACACAAATTGAAAAAAAAACATTACAAAAGAAAAGTCATACAAAAAATAAACATAATTTTGAATGTTTATAGAATATAACTTATTGAGCCAAGGCTGATACATGTCCTTATAGATTTAAAAGTGTCCAAGCAACCGCCCTGCACAAACATGCTAGAAAGAAATGATAAATTACCTCTTTGCAGCCTGGTAAAATCACTGACTTAAGAAGTTGATATAGGTTTTCTCGAACAGTTTTCCCATCATCACTGATCCGTTCACGTAATTTTTCTATAACAGCATATCTGTGCAATTTAAGCTCTTCTGGATGATTGAGGAATAAATCCTTCATGCCCATCAAGGCATCTTCAAAAGGAAAAGAAAACAAGGCTCTGGTCAACATCAACATTTCCAACAAACGCAAGATAATAAATGCAGAGGCTAAAATATATACCGTAATAATAATCATCAAAGCAATAAACAGTCAAGTAGCTACCAGATAAACTCAACAAAAGCATTTTTATGAATAAATAGTTTCTTTCTCTTTCAATTACAAACCCAAAACTCTTAAGGACAACCTTTTACTCTAACAGGATATGAAGATATTTAAAGAAAGTACCTTTACGGACTTTCGCATTGTGATGGGATGTATGTTGAAGAAGCTCTTTCAAAGTCAAGCCTTTCTTGCTCACAGCTAAACCTGCTTTCTCTGATGCCACACTCTGCTCCGGAAGAACAATTGCTGCTCATAACACACACACAAAAAGAAACTTCCATTAGTAACATTACTTCATAAAAAGCACAAAGTTTTAAGAAGAAACTAAATGGAAATATTTTTTTTACCTTTGGATTTAATTTCTGTGTTAGTAGTATTCTTAGGAGGTGGCAATTTCCTGCCGATCTTTCACTTTATTTTCTACAAAATTAACAAGAAAAAAAAGAGAGCAAACAATTCAAGTTCACAAGACATGAAATTTAGAAAAAGGAGGAAAAAGAAAGAAACTGCTATTACTCACTTTGAAGTCAATTCCACGCTTTTGCTGCTTCTTGGAAGAACCCTTAGCTTTTGCCATTTTCACTGCAAATTACAGAAAAAAGAAGAGTTTACGCATCAAAATTACACTTCTGTTAACTGATAATAAATTAAAATTGATAATATAATTCAGAGCACAGGGATTTGAGAGCAAACTAGTTAGTACGAGGCAAATAGAAGCTGCAAAAACAAAGAAAAACAACTTGAATTTTTTATTTTTTTATTTTGAGAGAGAAAACTCTCACAAGGTTCTACACCCCTTTTGTTCTTCATCAATGAGATTTGGGAATGCTTTTGATGACGATTAATGAAGAAAATTTCCCTTCTTGCTTTGTTGAAACCATAGTTATCAGACCCGGCTCAGGTCGTGGGTTGGCTAAGTCAACCCGGGCCATTATCAAAACAACATCGTTTTAAAGAAAACTGAAACAATTTTGTTTTGGACAAAAATTTAAAAAAATGCAAACTATGTCGTCTTGGGATTCTAACGCTGAAGATAGATTTGTAAGATATTTTTTCTTCAATAGTATTATGTGGCATAGTATTTTAGGTGCATTTAGAGTTTCACTCAGAGTGACAAGCCCTAAAAGAAGATTAATCATAATGGAGTCATATAATAATGGCCAGTCTAAGCTAGCCACTTTAGCTCACTTAACAAACTTGCCTTATTGGCATGGTGAAAAACATATCAGCTGCAAGAAATAGCACTTACACAAAATAAAGGAAGAATGATATGTCAATCAGGTAAGAAGCTTTTTTGAAAACAAAATTCACATGCATATGCTGCAAGTTACACAACATACCAAACCCTACAGATCCTCCTGCAAATTTTCAAAATTGACCAAACATGCACTGACTTCAGAAGTGCCATTGAAGAGAGTAGAATACAAACGGTGGAAAAAATTATTCAAATTGAATTTTCAATCAATTTAACTTTGTTTTGTCTAAAAAATCCCATTAAATCAATTTTTCTTTCTCGTTAAAAACAAAAACCGATAATTATGGTAGAGATTTTTGCGTTGCCCTAATCTCAAGGGATAAGCACGCTTGATTAGACACCAACCAAAATCTCTATAACCAACAAAGAAGACAACAGAACTGACTAGCAGGGATGCATTGCAGCTAATATATAATAAGTAACTGAACAATCAGATTAAGTGCAAAGATTGAAGCTTTGAGCTGGGTTTATCAAACAAATAAAGTGTTGCAGATCAGATTACTCGGTTTGTCAACCAAAAACTAAGATCCCATGTGTCGTTGAAAGAATGAAGAGGAAAAAGAAAAACACCGCCAAATTAGGACACTCCACCACCCCCAATTAAGAGAAGAAAACAAACAAACACAGACAACAAAACAGTCATTGGGTGAAACAGAGCATCTTAACCACAATAATTATCAAAAGATAGAAACTAAATACATGATGATGATGATCGAAGAGAAACTCTCTCATTCACTCGTAATAAACTGACCAAAACTACACCCTCAAAACAAGACATTAATCCCATCACTTTTAAAAACGCAGAGCAGAGGAACTTCTCACCCGAAACAAAGAAAGACGGCCGCTAGTGTTGGTGATGGTCGCCGGGTGGAAATATCCGTGGTAGTAGAAGTGTTGTTCACTAATCCGTTTGTTTGCAGGAAAGTTGTTTTTTTTTTTTAAATAAATTTCAGAAAAAGTAAATTTTTAAAAAATGAATTCTGAAAAAATATTTTCTAATGTTTGATAGTGTTATGGAAAATGAACTGAAAAACACTTTTCAGTGTTTGGTTATGTTATGGAAAATAAACTGGAAAATAATTTATTAATGAATTAATTATTTTTTCAAGTTTATCTAATATATATTAAATATTTAATATAAATATTTAATCACTTACAATAAAAGAATGAAATCTAAAAAGTATAATGATGAATTTTTTTATTATATCTTATATTCATATATAGCTTATTTTATAAAATATAACTATATATGTCATATCATATTATAGAGAATTAAGCTTGTGAAATATTTTTTAAGTTAAATATATTTTTTTTTAATTTTAAAAGCTTAAAATAAGTTTTTTTTTCATATGAAGAAAGCCAAATTAGTTTATGGTAATAGTTATTTATTACATTAGATTAACAACTATTTTAATTTTAATTTTTCGTCACTGGGAACCAATTAAATTTAATTTAGAAACAAAAATGTCTTGTAATTACAATAAAATGATTTATAAAATCCTTATGTTTGGATGCTGGGCCACCCACCCCCCTAAAAAAACAAAGAAATCATCAAAAGTCATAAAACGTTCACATGTTTTGTGAACAAAGGAAAGGAAAGTGTTTTCCTTAAAATAAGGAAAGGAAAACACTTTCCTGGCTTAAAGTGTATTATTTTCCTTTGACCGGAATTTGGATTCCTTTGACTAGTTTTCCTTATAGTTGTCAAACATGGGAAAGTGGGGAAAATAGTTTCCAGGAAAATGAATTCCTGGAAACAAACAAGGCTTAAAATAAAAGGAGGGTTTTAGACTTTCTACTAGTGGTTTTGGAATGGTCTTATAAGTTGGCTGATATACAAGTTCAAACCACGACGTCGTTTTTAAAATCAGCTTTCTTTCATTCGGTGTCCTAAACTACCCAAACTTCAAAACTGATAAATTTAAGGTAAATTACACTAGGATTTTGTTTTTACCTTCGTTTTTTCATAAATTATAATTTATATACTAGAGTTTATAAGTTAATAGCACTTTATAATATATATTTAAAAATAAATAAAAAATTTAATTATTTATAAATCACTTTTATATTTTAATTAATGATCGATAACTTTACTATCAAATAAAAAAAAAACCATAGTTTACCATTAGGATTGTTAAAAAAAAAAAGTAACTCGTATATAATATTTATATTATTTAATCCAATTCAACAAATTTAAGTTGAATAATTTGGGTATTATATATGATAGTGGGTTAAAAAACATAAGAAATTGAAATCATGAATCGAGTGGTAGGTCACAAATTTTAAAATCTAGTCAACCCAACCCAACTCATACACCTTATACTCATTTTATTTTTATATTTGATAGCTTGTGAATTGAATATTTATTTTTATTTTATTTAAAAATTTACAACTCTAAAGTTTTTGTTAGTGGACTTTTTATTAGATTTTTTTAACATAACAAAAATAATTTTTCTCTTTGCTGAAGGGGAATGGGGTGTAACTAGAAATTAATGGTGATGCAAAGTATGAAAATTAGATCTAAAATTGGAAGTGCTATGACACATACAATCTATGTTGTAGGTTTGTCTCTAAATGTAGATCCATGAAAATTAACTATATACATCCAACATGTGGATATATGTAATACTCACAAAAAATTTTAGTCCAATTTGATATATCCAACCCACTTGAGTCCAAATTTTTTTAAATAAATGAATCAGGTTTATAATTTGTAAAATTTCACAAGTTAGGTTAGATGCAATTATAGACTAAAACTCAACCTAATTATATATATGAACACCACTACCTACAACAATAACACCACTCACAACCATTTTCGACCAGTAGATATCAGTTCACTAACGAATAACTCTTTAGCCACGATAACAGATCAATTTGTCAACCAAGCAAGGTGAACTTATGGAACTAAAGGAAATATATGATGAAACCAATTTTATTTGTTTATGATGTAGAAAACCTAGTACTATTTGTTCATGAATAAATTTACTTGCAATTTCAAACTTGGATTATAAGAATAATCCAAATATTACCCAATTTCCCATATTAAGATAATTGCTCCCTATATTGGAGCCTCTTCTAGCCACATAGAGATTAACAAGTAGAACATTGTGATTGATATAGTCACATTAATGCAAAGGAAAAATGCTACCAATTGTTTTATGCTTGTGCTTCTCCTATAAATAGAAGTATTTTACTCTCGTGATGGCTCCACCATCATTTTGTAGCTAATTTAACAATCCCGGCATTGTTTAGGAATCCAAGGTTGGACCATTAAAACAAAATTTATTGAGCATAAATTTTCTCACAAATAGAGTGGGTTTGCATCAACAAAATCAAAACTCAATTTCCACTTTCATAAATCTAAACCTAAAGCCCATAAAAACCAATACTTTAAAAGTAACAAATAAACATCAAATTAGAAGATTTGTTTCTTAAATTATCATTACCTTATCCTTATAAAACTACTTAAGCTCAACCACTTCAAATTCTTCAACCCTAAACTAGGAATTGTCAACAGATTAGCATCCCCCCCCCTCTAACGAATAGAAATATTTTAGAAGTTATGCCTAACAGCTAGTTTGAGCTTTTAGCTCTATAAAAAAACCTTTTTTTTTAAATGACCAAGTACATCCAAGCTAAAATTTTAATCATATTTTTATTCTTACATAACCTTTGTTATAATTTTGATTCATCCAAAACAAGGTTGAAGTGTTATTCGGCGGCAAAACTCCTCCAAGTGCTTCATTTATATTCCATTCAACTCTATTAAAAGAGTAATATTATAGAAAGTATATATATAAACCCCCGGTTAAAATGGATAAATCTAAGTTAAATATGGTAATTATTAATTGAAAAATAATAAATGTGGGAGAAAAATGTGGAATAAGGGTAAAATTGTAACTGGCCAAATAAAGCCTAGGGTTATTAAAGGGGGAGGTATAAATACAATGAGACAAGAAAATCAGCTCATTTTCTTCTCTCATAGGGCCGGTCAGGACAACCTTAAAAATAATCCATTTCCTTATTCATCTTCATCAAATCGTTTTTGCATGTCCTTGCCTTTATTGTTTCTCAAAATCTTAACAAAATAAGAGGGTTAGAGATGATTGACAGCTATAGGTGAGATTGAGTTGGTATTTGAGAGAAAACACATTGAGGGCATGCATTTTGGCAGCCATATCTCCACTTTCCACCATTGGATTGGGTTGCTTTTTGGGTATGTTGTTCATCACAATGACTACTACATTCTAACCGGAGAGATTTTCAATATTAGGCTCATTTCAAAAATATGGCTAGTGGAGATTTTCGGGAGAAAACACTCTTTTGCATGGTCATAGTAAGTGGATTTGTTCTCCTCCTGGAATTATTGGATTGGGATGTAATTTGGATAATTTATTCATCTAGGTGTTATCTAAAGTATGAATGGTGAAGATCAGAAAAACAATACTATGAATAAAAATTGTTCTTCATGAATAGTAGGTTTGTAATTTATTCGTCTAGGTGTTATAAATCAATGACTAAAGTGAATTTCATCATATTTAATCCTATAATCAGTTCTGCCTACAATTATAAAATAAGTTTCAGGGATCAAATCATAATTATCTAGCAAAGATTTCTTCACAACTCACAAGATTACTTACTAAAAATACATTAATTAATCAAATTCAATCTTAAATAATTATTCTTAACAATCCACTCAATTCAATCAATCTAACCATTACCAATAATAATTATCAATCAATTTTAACAACAAAAACTTCAAATTTTTAGAAACCTAAAAAAAATCAACATCACATTTACCATCCATATCAAAACTCATTCTTACCTTAACACTTAATTCCTTCATCATCCATCTCTCAACTTTTTCTTCATTTCTTCCTCCATCTCTTTCTCTTCTTCACCTTCTCTCTCTTTCACTTCCTCTCACTTACAGTGCTCTCTCCAAAATCTGGTATTTTCTTTTTTTTACCTTATATATATATATATATATATATATATATATATATATATATATGAAAAAGACTACAATGCCACCAATCATTAAGTGTCCGTTTGGGACCGCCTTCCCAAAAAATTTAATTTAATTTGTTTTTCAAAAAATTATTTTTTTTTTATTTTTTGGATCGTTTTGACGTGCTGATCTCAAAAATAATTTTAAAAAAATAAAAAAACATCATTTTGATACATTTCGGCATAAAAAGTTATTTGAAAAGCAACAACAACCACACTCCCAAACACCCTCAATACCCATAATAATGCACACAAGGGCACTACCGTCTGTTCAAATCATTTTTATTTATTTATTTTGACTTCATATATATTTTTATCACAATATATGAAAAGACCACAATGCCCTTAATATATATATATATACACACACACACACACACACGCATATATGTGTGTGTGTTCCTTTCTATCAAATTCCAGTATGTTGGTATTTTTGTGAGGCCTTCCCGGACTTTTATTGATTTGAAAATTCAACCCAAAGTAAAATAATATGTCAAAAGACTAATCTAATTCATTTATAACTCCCATCCATAACCATCTTTAAACAATGTTCAGAATTTTCACCATTTTCTATCAAAATAGCATAATTGTAAGCGGAGCTTATAACGACAATCAATGTTTTCACGTGTAAAACCATACATTATTTTTTTCTTAGAATCCCACTCTATTATTATTATTATTATTATTATTATTATTATTATTATATCACCTTTTTTTTTAATCCCCAATGTATAAAAAATTTCCCTTAAATAATTATTTCACCCGATTAGAGAATTTACGTGATTCGTCATTGGATTAACATTTTGCATATCGATTTATTACTTTATTTTGTTCAAAATTTAAGTTAAATTTCTAAAAGTTTATTATATCCATCTATAACAATTTTTCTTCTTAATTATCATTTCTCAATAAAAAATTTACCATTTCTAGCATTGATTTATTAGTTTTAGGTCAGGGTTTACATCTCTAGCATTGTCATGATGTGTGGGATTCCCTCATTTAAGAGTTATTGTATTTTTTTAGAGTGGAAGACCTATGACCTTCTTGGTGATGAACGGGGCGTGAAAGCCCCCTATTGGAGAGAGATCATACCTAAAAGTGAAGATTCTAGATCATCCCTAAAGATAACATATAGTCTAGGAGCCTATCTAAAGAGTTGTGTTAGTTCTCTAAGTTCTAGTTAGCCTTAATGGTATATACTTAGCCATATGATAGGGGTCTTATTGCTTTGTTAAGGTTGGCCATCTCAAGCTGTCATGGAGGGTGAAGCTATCTCACTAGGGAGAATCTTGCTTTGTTGAGGTTGGCCATCTCAAGTTATCAAGGAGGGTGAAGCTACCAAACTAAGAAAAACCCCTTCCAAGAAGATTGTGTAAGGGTCTAGAAGCCCCTACTAAAGATCTATAAATAGGAAATGTATGATAAAAATAATTATTTTAATTTAAAAATAAACTTACTTCCTATTGAGAATAATATATTCTAAAGTGATTTATTGGGCTCTAGAGAGCCCTCTAACCCATCATTTGGAGAGTGTTGCTATTGCACTAGGGAGACCCCTGGTCAATCCCTTTTAGGGGTGGGGCTGTCGTAGGTGCTAAGACTTGCTGAGGTAATAAAACCTGATTTTACACTTGAACGATCAACACAACCTGGGTGAGGGGTTGCACTTAGTTGATGAGCTGTTGGAAGTCCAAAATAAGCAGTTGAGCCGGTGCTAATGGGTAGATCCATCAATCGTTCTAGCCCAGGTATGTTATGGTTGTATGCCATGAAATGACTTGGAAATGTCATTAGAAAGAAACTGATGGCTTTTTGTTTAATTTTCATTGACAACGCCAATAATGATGTCCTAAAAAATCCAAGTATCTTAGGATCAAAGCTTATGCATTGGATAATCAATTGATCTCTTGATTATAGCAATATGATCCATTCTCCCTTACTAAGATGGCTGGTAGTCCGTACTTGGTGCCTGGTATGTCAAAGTCTGGTGTCTAGTACCTATAAATGGTCAATTTTGGTAGATTTAGGGACTTTTGGATGCTGAAGTATCTATTTAGAGAGAGAATCTAATGATATTTTAGAGAGAGATGCTTCGAAAACATATATACAGTAGAGAATGAAAATTGTGAACAAGCTCGAAGGATTCATGAGATATTTATAGCCTATTAGTCTTGTTCTTTTACAAAGATAAGGGTTTCAAATGTAATTTTGTCTTGATAGTATTAATGAAGGATAAATATAATTTATAGAAGCATTAATAAGGGGAAATATCCCTGACATATACATTAAAAATATCTCTCACACAACATTAATGTTGATGGAAACACGATGGGCTCTTAGAAAATCTTTATATACCATCTCTTACACAACAATAATGTTTATGAAAATATGATAGACTTTTAGGATATTTCTTATATATATAATAGTGTAAGGAGAGTAGGATCCAAAAAGTTGTTGAGCTCAGGGGAGTTAAGTTCTTTCCCCTGGGCTGAGCTCTTCCCCCAGGCAAAGCCTACAAGGGTTGGGCTCTTCTCTTAGGTCGAGTTTATGGCAATAGGCTCTTCCCCAAGATGGAGCTCATGAGGGATGAACTCTTCTCTTAGGTTGAGCCCATAAGAGCTGGGCTCTTTCCCTAGATGGAGCCCATGACATTAGGTTCTTTTCTAGGTTGAGCCTATGATGGCTGAGCTTTTCCCCTAAGCTGAGCCATTGACATTGGGCTCTTTCCCAAGGCTTAACTCATGAGAGCTGAGCTTCTCCCTTAAAAGGAGCTAATAGGGCTGGGCTCGGGGCACGTTGCCTGAGATCGTGAGTTTTGGGCTTTCAGGGGTTTTAGACTTGTTAAATTTGGATTTATCAAAAATCAATAAATAATTAAGAAAAAATTCATTCAACGTAAAGTTTCAAAATTGAGTCTTCTAATTGATTTCTAGTGAGATTAATTATGTATATAAGATTAGCTTTACTCACCAAAGTATTTCTAAACTCCATCCTCTACATAAATATTTCTTTAGGTAAGTAGGGATATAATTAAGAAATATTTTTGTTTTGGGTGTATGGTAATGCATCATTTTTTTTTAAACTAACACAAAACTTTTAATGAAGTTATTTTTTAAAATCTCACATTATAGGTGACATATCAATTATTCATAGTTTCACAAACAAAGAAAAGCATTGCCAACAACAACAACAAAGTAGCATTCGGTTACTGTTATGAGATAGAAAGGATAGATACAGTAAAAACAAAATATATTTGGTTAAAAAGGCAAAGAAAAAAATAGAGATATAAATAAATTTATTTCTAGGACAATTTTGAAGAAAATTTTTGTATTTTAAGAATAAAAGGTACAAAGATGACCTGTCTCCATAAATAATATTTTTTTAAATGTTTTATTCCTGAAATATCATTGTAAAAAACTCTTAATTCCAAAATTGTTTAACTAAGACATGTAATAATAAAAATAGCTATTATTATAGTTTTAAAATCTAATTTTAGGTCGACCTGGGGCAAGGTCCGAGTCATGTGTCGGGAGGGTCAGCCCGTATTAACTTGTGTAAATATAAAAATAAAAGTTATTATTATCATAATTTTAAAATCCGACTTGGAGGTCGACCAGGATAGGGTTTAGGCCACGAGATATAAGGGTCAACCCTGATTAATATGAGACAATGTATGGATAAAAGTGTTTGTCATTAAAGTTTTAAAACTTGACTCGGGAGTCAACTCGAGATAACATTAAAGTCAAAGGTTGGGAGTGACAACCCGATTGATCCAAAAAAAATTAAAAATAATTAAAACAACCTTATTTTGACTATTTTTTTAAAAAAAATTCAATGGATTTTGACCTTAATTTTATCCTGAGTGAACCTTATTTTGACCATTCTTTTATTTTTCTAAACTTGAACTAGTTCAAGTCTCCATTATGGACCAAAAAGTCAAGCCAATCATAGTTTTATAACTAGGTTTATTATAATATTATTAATTTCAATACTCAATATAAATTAAAATAAAAAAATAATATATAATTAGTTTTTAAAATATATAATTTAAATAACAATACATATTATATCTTCCCATTTATAACTATAAAAAAATATAAAAAAATGGCTTTATGTTATATATTATTTGTAGTGTCAGTGTTTTCAATTACCTAACACTACCCAAATGCTTTAGGCCTTTGCTTAAGTCACCTTACGTTAGCTTTCCTTCCTTTCTCACTGTAATAGTTAAATTAGATACATGACCCGCGCAATATTGCGGGATATTTTTTCCATAAAAAATATTAAAAAAAACAAAAATTTAAAAATTTTGGGTTTTTTTGCAAAGCTATATTCAAGAATTTTAGGTTTGGCTGCAACGCCTGACTTAAGAATAATATTTATAATATTAATAATAAAATTAAATTTGCATGACCCAAGTTTAAATGAGTCTGACTGCAACACCGGACCCAAGAATATTGGATATGAGTCTGGCTATAAGGTCGTGTCATAAAAGTGTGACAATTAAATAAATTAATAAAAAAAACAAAGAAAAAAAATCAATAAGAAGGAAAAAACTAATGAAGAAAAAGGAAAAAATATTTGAATTAATAGGGTTAACCCTTTAAACCAGGTTATCCCGTAAAACCTGGGATTCGCGTCATGAAAGTTTGATAACTAAATAGAAAAAAATGACGGGTTTATCCATCAAACCAAGTTAACCCGTCAAGCTCAGGATACGTGTCATGAAAGTATGAAAGTCTGATAATTAAATAGAAAGAAAATTAACTTTAACAAACTAAACGAAAAGAAAAAAATAACTCGTCAAATCAGGTTAACCCATCAAACTCGAGATCAGTATCATGAAAATCTGATAACTAAAAAAAATAATAATTAATATTAACAAACTAAATCAAACAAAAACAATTCATTCAAAACATTAAAAAGAAAAAAAAAGAAAAAAACAATTATATAATATAATATAATACAATACAATACAATATAATAATAATAATAATAATAATAATAATAATAATTATTATTATTGTTATTGTTATTATTATAATATAATAAATTATAATAATATAATATATTAATAAGTAAATATATTTGTAAAAGCGTGACATGCCTGTGCAATGCCGCAGGCTTATGCATTGTCGTGGATTTAAAAAAAAAATCATATAAAAAAAAACTGTTAACATCCACAATATTTTAAAGGAAAAAACTACAAAGCTATATTCTCAACCAGCTCAATATTAAAAAAACAAAATTGAAAAAAACAATTATGAAAAAAAAACACAAAAAAAAGAAAAAAAGAAGATGACAATTTTGGAAGAAAAAAAGCAAAAAACAAATAATAATAAAATGGGAAAAAAAACATGTGAGGAAAGTTAAAGCTAAATTTTCAACCAACTTAATATTAAAATCATTTAAGAAAACACTGTAGCAATCTATAGTGTTTTGTGAGGAAATATATAATTATAATTCTCAACCAGCTCAATATTAAAAAAAATCAACAAAGATAATTTTGACAAATATAAAAAAAATGAAAGGAAAAAAAACATGCAGGGAAACACTATAACAATCTATAGTGTTTCATGAGAAAATCTACGGTTGTAATTTTTAATTAGCTCAATATTAAAAACAATAAAAACGACAAAGACAATTTAAAAAAAAAACATAACAAAAAAAATCATATGGGAAAACACTATAGCAATCAATGATGTTTTAAGAAAAAAAACTAAATTGTCAACCGGTTTGGTATGAAAAAAATAAGACAAAAACATATTTGAAAAAAAAACATCGATAAAAAAAATATCTGGGGAAACACTGTAATAAGGCAAAAATCATGTGGGAAAACACTATAGCAATCTACAGTGTTTTAAATAACGACAAAACTAAATTCTCAATTAGCTTAATATGAAAAAAATAAAATCGATAAAGATAATTATGAAAAAAAAAATATTTAATAAAAAAACAATGTAGAGAAACACTGTAGCAATCTAGTGTTTTAAAGAAAAAAAATTAAAAAACTAAATTCTTAATCAGCTCAATAGTAAAAAAATAAAATCAACAAAAATAATTATGAAAAAAAAGAAAATATAAAGAAGAAAGACAATTTTGGGAAAAAAAAATAGGGAAAGTTAAAGCTAAAGCTAAATTCTCAACCAACTCAATATTAAAAAAATAAATTCGACAAAGATAATTAAAAAAAAACATGTGGGGGAAACACTGCAGCCAAACAAAAACCATGTAAGGAAAACACTTTAGTAATCCACAGTGTTTTTTTTTGAAGAAAGCTACAAAGCTAAGTTCTCAACCAGCTCAATATATAAAAAAACTGACAAAAACTATTTAAAAAAAGAAGTCAATTTTGGATAAAAGAAATGAAAAAAAAACATGTAAAAAAAAGGAAACAAAAGCGAAAAAAAACACGCGGGGAAAGTTATAGTGTTTTAACGAAAAAAACAAAAAAACTAAATTTTCAACCGGCTTAATAGTAAAAAAATAAAAAAACAAAAATAATTCTGAAAAAAATAAAAAAAAGGAAAATATGTAAAAAATGATAATTTTGGAAAAAAAGAAAAACAAATAAAAAAAACAAAAAAAACATGTGGGGAAAGCTAAAGCTAGATTATCAGCTAGCTCAATATTAAAAAAATAAATTCGATAAAGATAATTTTTTTAAAAAATATGTGGAGAAACACTGCAGCAAAACAAAAACTATATAGGGGAAACACTGTAGCAATTCATATTGTTTTTTTTTTTAAAAACTAAAAAGTTAAATTCTCAAGCAACTGAATATAAAAAATAAAATCTACAAAGACCATTTTGAAAAAAAAAATCATAAAAAGAAAAAAAAAATAATGTATGAGAATATTATAGTAATCTACAATGTTTTAAAGAAAAAAATTATACAGGTAAATTTTCAACCAGCTTAATATTAAAAAAATTAGTAAAGATAATTTTGAAAAAAAAATTAAAAAATGGAAGAAGAAGAAGTCAATTTTGGGTTAAAAAAAAAATAAAAACATGTAAAAAAAAGGAGAAACAAAAGCGGAAAAAAAAATGCAATAGAAAAAAAAAATGAAAAAAAAAAGAAGAAGCCGTGTCAGTGTTTTCAATTACCTAACACTACCCAAAAGCTTTAGGCCTTTGCTTAAGTCACCTTACGTTAGCTTTCCTTCCTAACCTCACTATAATAGTTAAATATACTTCCAGCCCTCTCTCCTCTCTCCCCTCTTCCCTCTCCCTCTGGCCTCGCCCTCTCGAGTTAGAGAGAACACACAAAAGAAGAAAGATAGAAAGAAGCCAAACAAACAAAAAGCCAAAACTGTTGTGTTCTTCTCACATTCTCCCCTCCACTGCCAAAAACCCTAACTTACTCTCTTTTTTTTTACTCACTTTATAGTAAAAAAAAATCTTTGATCACTCATTTCTCTTACTTTTTTTTTTTTTCCATTTCTGCTTAATATTTATTATTTATGTCAGAATTCATCATCATCATCTCTTTAATGCCTATCTATTTATAAGCTAATTACATTTCTATACATTCCCTATCTCTTTATCTCTTTCTTTTTTTGTTCTTTTCACTGATAGAAATAAGAAAAAAAGAAGAGAACTTGTTGTTGGATTTTCTGTTCAGTAGTGGTTGTTGCTGATTTCCAATAAAGAAATAAAGTTAAGGTCTTTCTGGTTTCTGGGTTTTTTGAGTATCTATCCATGGCTGCGGTTGTTGAGATTGCCAGTGAGGCTGCAGTGGCTGCCAAAAGCAACAGCAACACCACAACCAACAAAAATGATAACAACAATAATTTGGATTCAGAAAGAAACCCAAAATCAGAATCTGAATTCACTGTTCAAAAGCTTGTGGATATGTTCACCAAGTTGAATCCTTTGGCTAAGGAGTTTTTCCCATCATCTTACAATAAAAACAATCCAAAACAATTTCATATCAACAATTTTCCAGTGCCTAACAAGCAATCAGCCAATGACAACTTCCCTAAAAGGGTAATTCCTTTTTTCTCTTTGATCATTTCTATTTTGATCTTGAATTTCTGTTTTTTTATGTGTTTTTTAACAGGTTCTTACTGCAATCCATATAGTTTTGACTGGTGGGTTTTGATCAAATCTTTTTGATCAATGTGTTATTTGGGTTTTATCTGTGTAATTCACAAATGGGGTCTGCCAGATTTTGCAGTTTCAAATATTGGTTTTTTGTTGATATCACTGATAAAGTTACCGAATTGCTTTTTTTAGACTATATCTGCCTATCAAAATTTGAATTTTGATGACTGATACATTTGTTTTCAGCTATGAAAATTATGTTGTTGATTTTCTAAAATTATTTACCAATTTGTTGTAATGTTAGTAGTAAATTGAATACCATAACTCTCATTATGATTTCACTGATGACTGGGGTTTTATTATTATTATTATTATTATTATTATTATCAGTATGATTTATCTGGGTATGCCACAAGGGCTTTGTTATCGTAATCCTATTCTAAATTAAGTAGGTTGGTTGAGTTTGAAGGTAAAAGAATTTCCATCTCCAATATGAGTTCTCAATTTCAATCTATCCTTTTGTTTTATTTTTCCTATTTTCTGGCAGTTTTAAGTAATTCCAAAATGAAAATAGGTGTTTCTATTTTTTTTCTCTTATTTATATATTTTAGCTCTTCCTCTATACTGTTCCTTCTTTATAATATTAATTTATATGTTATGAAGTGGGTTTCTGATCTGGTATTGCCTTTAAATTAATAAATCTATTGGGTCTTGCTTGGGAATTTGTTTCCTTGACCATCGCTAAGATCCCTCTGTACTATGATTGTTAACCAATTGCTGCTTTCCCTTTCATCTGACAGGGGATAGTTCTTTTCCCTCTTTTGTCTTCCTCTTCGCTTGAGTATGTATTCTATTAAAGTTTTAAAATTTTGGCAATGTTACAAAAATTTCTTTTTTGAAAGTAATATGGCAATGCCACTTGAAAGCTATGAGAAAAGCTGCTGTGATGTGCCACACTTTTTTGTCTTTTCTTTTTCTTGGTTATGCTTGCTGAAATTTTACTTGTGTTTTATACAGCGAAGAAATGACTTTAACCAGGGGAGGAGAAGGTTGAATGGGAGAGCTTATAGAGCCCAACGAGAAGACAGTATTAGACGAACAGTATATGTTTCTGATATTGATCAACATGTAAGTTTCTGATACCTATAGCAGAAGTTTTATGTTTATTTCGATGCATTGATTTTTATAGCTATTGGTTTTGCTCCTGTTCTGAGTTTAGAGAAACTGGTCCACAATTTAGGTAACCGAAGAGCAGCTTGCTGGCTTATTTAGTGGTTGTGGACAAGTAAGTTACATTTCTTGTTAATATTAATTGGTTTATTTTGCAGTTTCTACAATAAGGCTAATTAAGTCTTGGTGATCCATATTAGTTCTCATGAATTTTATATTATGATGGCTCTGTTTCACTTCAAAATGATCTTTCTTTCTTCCAAAGCAAAGCGGATTTCATCTCCTTATTGTACTGGGTTCATCCTACAGAATGAGAACTTAGAATACAAACTTAGCTCTCTTATTGTAAATCTAGAACCACACCTATATTTTTGGGGTTTTTGGAGTTAACAATCTGTACATTTTATATTGTTTGTTCAACGTATCTTTAATGAATTGATCTTTTAAGATTTGCAAAATCAATTGGTGTCCAGCAATGTATCCCACCATAGCATCATTTGGCAGTGAAGCTCTTCAAACTCTCTGATTTTTTGACTTATTGCTTAGCATTCTGGTTAGAAGATGCTAATAGAAGTCTTGGTCAATTTTATTAGTCAATTTTATTTTTGTTGGGATAATATCTTGTCTGTAGAGATTTAACCATGGGTTATAATCTGATATTTGTGTGAATTGAAATCCTAAAAAGCCATGGTTGTGTTGATATGAATTCAAGCCAGATATGGTAATGTGGAGTTGTTTTAATTCTAAATTTAATTTTCGGTTTCGAGTGATGGTCTTGCCCAAAAATTTCTGTGCAAACTGAGAAACAGATTTACCATTATATGAAAAGGGAGGCCTTGCCAACAGAACATGACAAAAGAAAACTTGGCTTTGCATCTTGATTATGCTGATGATGGCATGCTAAAATTATTCTATATTAGTAACGTTGTTTGTTTATACTTGATGCATCGAGTTTAGGTCTATCTCAACAATCGAGTCAAATGCAAGCTATCTACACCCAAACTAGGAGATTCATGAGAAATTTCCTTCTCATGGCTCAACTGTAAGGAGCTGATAGGGTTTGAATAGTGTGAACAAAACTAACCATACATTTTTTCTAAATGCAATTGTATGATCTATTAATGCTATTCAACAACACTGCCGAAACTGACGATTTACAGAAGTATAATGATAGTACGTGATAAATGAGCATCAATGCTAGATTAACACTTATGAGTTTTTCTTTTTATATTGGATTTGCTTCTTTTTTATTTTTGAAATAAATTTGAATATGTGCAATTTATGGGAATAACTTTTCTTTTATTTTATCAAGGTTCATGGAAGGGCTTTAACTTTATTAAGTGTGCTTCTATTAATACCTTCTACTAATATTTAGGAGATCTCTTAGTCGGTGCATAAGCTGATACAAAAAAAAGAAAAAAGAAGAAGAAGAAAATAAAATATAGAAAAGAAAGTAAGTTAGATGGCACCCACAGCTTCTTGTTAGTTACATAACTCATGATTGTTTTTAGAGTTTGCATGCGAGTATCTTTTAAATAAAAGTTATTTGTTTCATTGTTACTTTACCAATTCAATCTATTTGTTATATTAACTGGTCATGCCATATTCTTTAGAATTACTGATAATAGTTTCACACATTGGTGAGAATCTAATGGACTTCATAAAATCAAAGCTAGTTACGGTAGTATGAAGATGTATTGACTGATACATTTATGTTTCACTTCTTGATCTCATCTGGTATGATGTTTTCATAATGGATGCTAATTATAGAGCTGGGCTCATTTGCTCCTGTTAGTGACAATTTTTTTCTTCTCACCTTTATGAACTTCTGCTAGAGAGTTGCAATTTATATTAACAGTTCTAAATTGCTGGTTTCATTATATTATAATGACATTATGTTGCATAAGAGCTTGTGAAGTCAGTCTTTTCATACTTTCAAAAATTTGTAGTGTCAATACATCTCTTCTATCATTTTCTATTAGACAATATAGTTTCCATACAAACATAATTGCAGGGATTCTTATTTCTTTCCAGAGGTCATAGGGTGTATTGTTTGCATACACAGATATCTACATAATCACCTTGTGGTGAGTGTTTTGGTACTGTCTTGTATTTCTTTATTTGTCAATTTGTGCCTCATTTTTATTGTCTTTATTTTAATTTTTTATGATATGTTGCAGTGTTCATGAGTAAATTATATCTTAGCAAATTTAGATTGTATTTTTGAAGGATGTTTAAAAGTCAGGTTCCACATTTATTTGGATTGAAGAATGAAAAAGTGACTTAAATTCTGCACCTGGGCTATAAACAACTAGGTAGCCTAGGATCATTTACCAATCATGTAATAGACAATAACTGGTTGAAATTTCTTGTAACCCCTGAACCAATCCAGTTTTTGTGTGATTGAAGGTTTACTTACTTTCCTAATACTGTCTATTGGTTCTCGGAGTTCATGAGATATTTGGTTGTCTGCATTTAAACGGGGTTGAATCTGAAAAAAAAAATTGGTTCAAAATCTGCTCACAATTCCAATTCCTAGGACTCATTACCAACCAGTGCTACTTCTATTCCACATTTAAAGCGCCCCCCCTCCGGGTCCCTGATGTGTTTTGTGGTTTATGCAACTTTAGACCCATGTGCTTTTTGCTTGAGACTTTGCCTTTATGGGCATATCAAAACGAAATGCATTACCTTGTACCTTTTTTGTGAACATGATTTCTGCAATCTCATCATCATTTACATGCTGGATTGAAGGTTGTTGATTGCCGGATTTGTGGTGATCCGCGTTCAGTTCTTCGTTTTGCCTTTGTGGAATTTGCTGTTGAGCGTGAGTTAACAGCTGCCAGCAATATTTTAATTATCTATTGTTTTTTGCACAATCTAATATGTAATTATAAGTGCTCTTTACATATGAAGTTGAATTTGTTTCCACAGAAGGGGCAAGAGCAGCTTTAAACCTTGGCGGGACCATGCTAGGATACTATCCAGTCAGAGTGCTACCTTCAAAAACTGCTATCCTTCCAGTGAATCCTACATTTCTCCCTCAGGTATGAATGAATTTTATTATGGCCTTTTAAAATTGTGTAATTCTGTATGATTTTGCTATTTTAGCGAAAACTTAAGTTTTGATGCTTGAGAGGTGGCTTTCTTGATGATAGCAACATTTTAACTAAATGCAGTCTGAAGATGAACGGGAGATGTGCACTAGGACAGTCTATTGTACAAATATCGAAAAAAAGGTTGGACCCCCTCCTTGCATTAAATAGATTAATGAACTCTTGAGTCCCATGTAGGGCTGTCTGCTGCATATTTTCCATTGTACTGTTGTGCTTGGTGATTTAGTTCACAACTTCACTCCTATGTAATTTCTTCCAGTTAATGAAGTTAATTTAAATACAGGTTTCTCAAGCTGAGGTCAAGAATTTTTTCGAATCAATATGTGGTGAGGTGAGCATGGCACCAAAGTATCCCCATCCTCCCTCTTCAGACAAGTGGATGCCAAGAGCTCTTCATTGAGTGACCGCACTTTTTTTTTCTTGTTTTATTGACAGGTCACTCGCTTGAGGCTTTTAGGGGATCATGTGCATTCAACTCGTATAGCTTTTGTTGAATTTGCTATGGTAAGCTATAATGTTTGAAGTTATTGAAAATTCTTGAAATTGCATTATGTTCATGAAATTGATGGCTAGTGTGGTTTTACACACTCACACTCATGTAAATACAGAGCCATTCTGATAACATGTTTGGCTTTTATTTATGCTGGTTTGCATGAATAACTGAACTTATTCTTTCATATGTGTTGTTCACACACATAACAATAGCTGCCATGGTGTAAATATGTCTGCCTCTTGTTGTTGCTGGTTTGAATGAAATGCTGTCATTTTTTTTTCATATGGAGTTTTGGGGGTGAGGGGTTGGGAGCTGTCTTGATTATTTTGATATAAATTTTCTCAGTGAATTTTTGTTTTGCTTATTTGGAGATGTAAGATGTAAGCAGTCATTCATCATTTCTGTTTCATGGGTAGACTTGAATTAGTGAGAATAAAACTTTTCTAACACCTCCTCCTCCTTCCTTCATTTACTTGTGAACAAAGTACCTTAACCAACCCTTTCTCTCTGTTGTGAATTGCTACGTGCCCTTTCTTTGCTTGTTGTATGTTCATTCTTGTAGGTTCAGCCTGTGTGTGTGGTGTGACTGTGTGATGCATGTCCATGTGCTCAAGGTTCATTTTCTTTCAGACTTTTATTTGTTTGCATTGAAGGAAATTAAATTGATAGAAATTGCATTTATTGGATGAGTTATATATTATTATGGTATTTGTGTTTGTTCCTCATCTAAAAATATCATGTCTGTGGTCTCAATTGAAAGAGAGATGCGTTCTAATTTGACAGTTTTAAGGTTGAGCAGGCTGGAATTCTTGAAAATGAAAAAAAGAAAAAGAAACAAGAAAAGATCAGGAATAGAGCTCAGCATATAGTGCACAATTTAAGTAGAATCTATGGATAGAAGTGAACTAATAATGAAAATTGATTGGTGGGATTCACTGGTATACAAATTGATTTTTGCAAGTTACAACCGTGCTCTTTATCTATGAAAGCACTGTTTAAATTTGTGTGGATTTAATTCCAAAGTTATTCAATTTGACAAAGGAGAGTAATGATTCATTATGAAGAGAGTGAGATTTAGCTCACCTTGAAAAGTATGGTGTTGAACTAGATTGAATATCTGATAGTTGTTTGAGGGAAAAATGAGAGGACTGGAGAAGATATAAAATAGCAATAGTAATCTCTATAAGAGCTGCACTAGTACGTATCATACCATGTATTGGTGATAAAATATTTATAGTAGAGCTATTAATTATGTGCTTACATTTTAAAAAAAAGTTCTTTCTCCTGATATTGATGGTATTGTCTGCATTACATTTTCATTTAGCAAGGGCTGTGAAACATTTAGCTGTGATGCTCCCAATTGATCTCATTCATTCATGCAAACAATTGCCATTCTTTTTCTATTGGATTCTCTCTTTTCTGATTCCTTTTGTTTTTGTAAACAGGCAGAAAGTGCCATAGTTGCGCTGAATTGCAGTGGGATGGTCCTGGGATCCCAGCCTGTCAGGTATCATCATTTTACTTGAAGTGAGTTTTGTTTTCAAAGGATTTGAGCTAAGCCAGTGCCAACCTCTCTTAAATGTTTCAAATTTTTTAGGGTAAGTCCTTCAAAGACACCAGTGAGGCCACGAGTTACTCGCTTAGCATTGCATTAACTAGTCAGAGTCAAAGACCCTTGGATGGAATTCAGTGATTTCCTGGTTGAGGGGAACTCCGTTGTGCCGAAGGGATGGTGAAACTTTCCCTTGTCTCAGTGCTTCCATCATTTCCATCGCAACAACTGAAACATTTTAATGTGACTGAAACATATTGTTGCCTGCTTCAAATTGAAGTTTTTACAAGACTGTCTCAGTCTCCGAGAACTTTACCTTAATTCCACCCCCCCTGTTCGAACCATTTCATCAGTTGACTTTGGTAATTGTAGTGGTTCTGATCACGGTTAAAGACGCCTATAACTTGAGCAAGTAATTTCTTTTATTCAATTTACTGCAAATAATTTGCAGTGGTAATTTGGTACCCAATCCTTGTAGTTATGGAGGGCATTAACTCAGACAAAGTTCATGAAGCAAGCTACCAGGAAAGACGCAGGACCTGTTTTTGATCAAGGTTGGCAAATTAAAGTAGATTTGATGGGTTGGGGAATGGTGGAATTGGCTCCAGGCCTGGGATGACTTTAGCTAAGGTTGCGCATTACACAAGTAAAGCAGCAAAGAATCAAGGATCGAATATAAGATGTTTAACGGTGTAAAAAAAAACTGATCAACTAAAAAAACCAAAGAAAAATTAACCAAAAAAGCTAAACCAAGATGAAAAATTAATTAAAATGATTTTTAAAATCATAAATTCTAATAGGTTCAGTTCAGTCTGGTTTTGGTATCAAAACTTAAACTGATAAATTGAACTTGAGGGGGTATAAATAGAAAAATTTTAAAGTTAACCTAACCCTAACATAACCTTCTCTGCCCTCACAAAAAGCTACCGCCTTGACCCTTGAGAAATTGAGAATATTTATCTCAATTAATTCTCAATCTTTCTTTTCGTTTCAAGTTTCAACTGCTCTATATCTGTTTTTATCTTAAAAGTCTTATATTATATAGATTCTAACTGAACACAAATCCACCTCTCCATCTCCCTGGCTTCTTGCCTTTTGCGTAAGCCGTCGCGATCCTCCTCTATTCTTGCAAGTTGCAATAGAAGAAGAGGGCTCCTTCATTACATAAAAGACAACAAGGTACATTTTATCCCTATGTCTCATTCATCAAATATCATGCTAATTTTAATTCTGCTTTTTAGATTTTGCTTATTTGCTCCTAAATAATTTTTCAACACTCTTGTGTTGTTCTTCCTTCTGGTCATTAGAGCTGGTTTTGGTTTGCTTGAGTTTACATTTAAGTTGGTTGTACAGTTCCTATGATGATTGGCAAATTTTGCTTTGTTTGAGTTTGGATTTTTTTTATTATGTTAATTTGTTTCAATGGAAGATTGGGTGTTTTTTGGATTGTGTAATTGATTTGATGTTTGATTAATAGTAATCTTCTTGTTTTTTTTGTTTAAGTTACTGTGTTTTGGTGAGGGAGGGAAGGAGTTTATAACATGTTATTAGTATTTAGTATTGATACTAGAGATTGGTAGTAAAGCCGCTGGACATCTTCCAGTGGAGATTATCTTCTTAGAGTTTAAAAAAACACTGCCTAGTGTTAGTGAAAAACAGAGGATTCAATTTGAACATTTGTGATTGATATTGCATTTATTGCGTTTTAGGTTTTTTTTTTATGACTTGTGGATGACAATTGTGTTTTGTTTTGTTGATGGAGGAGCATCTTTATGCTGGTTAGTGTTATTGAAACTAGTTTTGAGATTGATGTTCTTGGATTGTGAGGGAAATGCTAGTGAATCAGCTGTTGTGACATCTACTCGCCTGATATTTAATGGGTAGATTTTCATTTCGATAACATTAGTTTCCAAGACAGCTAGCAAAATGTATCATAGTTTTTTTTCTTACTTTTGCATTAACTGGCATAATAGTAGGCATGAAGCTTAGTGATTAGGGTTGTCGGATGTCATTTTGCTAACAGTTGAATTGCTAACTATCACCTTTTCATCAACAAGTTAATTGACATCTACATAGTTGAATAATTGCTTGATTCATGTTGTTGTTGTTTTTGTAATTTCAGATGGATAATCGGGAAGATCCTACACCAAATGAGTCAAATCCTTCAAGTTCAGAACTCAATCCTTTGCCTATTCCAGTTCCAGTCAGTACCTCTAGTATAAATAGCAACATTGAAGGTAATCCACCTTCTAAATATAATAAAAGAAAAACATCTCAAATTTGGGATTACTTTAAAAAACTAGATGGTAATCCTAAAGTTTCTAGGGCTGCATGTATGTATTGTGAAAAAGACTATGCATGTCATACTATACTTAATGTGACTAGTAACATGTGGAGTCATCTAGGTGTATGCAAAAAATTTTCTTTTGTCATACTATAGAATAGAGGGGGTGATAATGGAGAGGAAAATCTGGTGACTATTAAGGCAGTGAGTTATAATTATGAAGAGTGTAGGTAAGCCATTAGAAAAATAATTATACTTGATGAGTTACCTTTTAACTTTATAGAAAACCAAGGATTTAAATCATTTTGTAAAGTAATGCAACCTAGATTTGATGTTCCTTCTTATTTGACGATTTGGAGAGATTGTTTGAAAATTTTTGCAGTCAAGAAGGACAAATTAAAGAAAGCTCTTAAGGATCAACGTTTATGTTTAACAACTGATACTTGGACATCAATCCAAAATATTAATTATAAGTGTTTGATTGTCCATTGGATTGATGAAGGTTGGGACTTGAATAAAAAAATTCTAAACTTTTGTCAAGTTTCTAATCATAAAGGTGAAACGATTGAGATTTGTTTGTTGGTATGGAGAATTGATAACAATTTAACAGTTACAGTAGACAATGCAAGTTCAAATAATTTGACAATAAATATCTGAAAAGAGTAACAAGTGGTTGAACAAATAATATATTGTCAAATGACTTCATGCATGTTAGATGTTGTGCACATATTGTTAATCTTATTGTATGTGTAGTGGTTGAACAAATAATATATTGTCAAATGACTTCATGCATGTTAGATGTTGTGCACATATTGTTAATCTTATTGTATGTGTAACAATATAAAGGTTTTGATGTACCAATATGAGTATGATTAAGGATTGATGATTTTGAAGTTGTTTTGCTCTTAAAATATATTGTATATGATATATGTTCAAATTCTCTGTTTAATTGTGCAACTAGACAATATATATAGCAAAAACTAGCCATTTTATAGCCATTATTGTTCCTTTAACAGATGAAACGATCGATTGATTCATATTGGTCAGGACATTTGGTCAACCGGTTCTTGCAAATTCCCAGGTGTTCATCCCTGATGAACAAATGGTCGACCAATTCACTTGGTATAGCTAAACGGTCGACCAATTCAACTTAAAATCCATATTTGACAGTTTTAAACCTGGTAAAACTTGAACCGACTAAATGCATATCAATCTTACAATGCATGCAATGTGAAATGTGTGGATTTATTTTAATTTGTGCTATCAAGTAAGATACAAAGATTTATACAATTTGCACTAAAACAAATTCTTAAGAACTAAATCTTCATTTGCTTTGCTTCTTGAACTTGTTTGACTGATTTCTTCATTCAATTCTTTATACTTGTTGATGTGTTTTTCATAGAAAACCTGTTTAAAATTATTCTCAGCCAAGCATATTATTAGTCCAATTTCATTTAATTGTTGTCATCAAAATATATAAATATTAATATGTGATCCAAAGGTCAACATGATATTATAATGAGCCATAAATAGGTATAATAAATAATTGAGTTGGAAATTTATTGTAATGTGTCATAAATGGACATAAAAAATAATTAAGGTGGAAAGATATTGTAATGTGCCATAAATGGATAAAAGTAATATTAGTTTGAAAAAAAACATTGAAAAGTACCATAAATGAGTCTAAGAAATATTCAAGATAAAAAAATATATTGAAAGAGCTAGGTGATTGCAAAGTACATGAGAATGAAAGAAATATATATATATATATATAAGTCAGAAATGGACTAGAAGCATATTGAGTTTGAAAATTTATATAGATGAGCTATAACAAATATAATAGACTTTGGAATTGATATTATTGAGCCAATAATGATATAATCGGAGATCAGATTAACTATTGAAATTAGTTGGTTGAAAAGAACCAAATACTTGGGAAAACAAAAAAAGATTAAAATTAAAATTAAGAGACAAAATATGACATGAATAAAGGGTGTTGTAAATAATGGTATGAACTAAATACACTCTTAAGATGAAATATAGTATAAATAAAATATGATGTGAAAATGGAACATGATATGAAAACGTTACAATGAATTCAATGAACATAAAAAAAAGTAAAAAATTGTATTGAGATGAGTTATGAAATAGTTGATAAATTCATTAATAGCTATATATGTGATGACAATAAAGTAACATGTTTAATAATAATAATAATAATAATAATAATAATAATAATAAAAAGAGTTCTTCTGTGGTTAGCAAGGAAGTATTAAATTGAAAAGGACCTAAATTGATGTGCTTATGAAAAGGTCAATATTGGTTTTGTTCATATATTCATAAAAATAAAATAACCATGATAATGTAAATATTTATGATAATTTTCATGATCCTATGTGTTTTATAAGTATTTTCTTTTGAATGCTTCATTTCTCATAAAAGGGTTATAGAGTTAATTGGCTTTTCCTATCGGATAGGTCTTGGTATTGTCTAAACAAGTTTATGCATGTAGTTTATAAAATCTTGTAACCGTACTATTGTGTATCATTATACTTGTGGATAAAGTTATTGGAATGTGAGCTTGATGGTGTCCTTTTATATATATCCTCTACTTTTCACGTACATGAAAAATTATAAGGATGGAAATCATATTAAATTTTTAGGTTGATTTTTTTTTTCAATTTCATCCTTCAATATTGGGTTGGTTGGAGATTGAAATTCATAATTTTTGTTCACTTTTTTATGAGATTATCTTGATTTCATATCATGGATCACGGGCTTGTCATGTTAACTTAGGTATTTTTTTATTGTTTTTTTTTTAATTATTTTCTTTCAGTTTCACACTTCAACTTTAGGTTATTTAAGGTTTTAGCTTCGTAGTTATATTCAATTGTTTTTTCTACGGGACTATCCTGGTCTCATGACCAGATTGCAAATTTGATAGGCTGACTTGGGTCCTTTTTTTAACTTGATTTTTTTAATTTTTTTCTTTAACATTTGATTTATTAGGAATTGAGTTTCAATTTGTTTTTTTTATGGGCTTATCATGTTATTATTTAATTTTTGTTTCATTATCAACTAAGATCATAGAAACCTTTTAAGAATATTAGGAGGATAACTTTTTATAATATTGAAAAATATTTATTTTTTGAGTAGATCATTGTCAAATTTTTTTAGTTTGGTTTATTTACTTTCGCTACCTATTTGTTTTTATAATATTATTAACTTAACTGAATTTATTGAATCAAGTTAAGTCAATGACTCAAGTTTAGGATTTTTCCTGCTTCTTTAAAAACGATACGTCACCTGAGCTTTCTATTTTTTACCTTGGAAAAAAATTGGTTCAGCCCACGCATACCACCAATCTAGTTAGTATTCACCTCAACCCTATTTGTCCAACTGAAAAATAAATAATAATAATTCCCAATCTGAAACCCACAACACCCCTAAATCTAGAAGCACTTAAGGTATCTGATATATTCCAAGTTACAGAGACTAATGGTAAATATTCCTAATATGTTGCAATTAGTTGTTAATTAGGAAGAAAAGAATGGAGTTGTCCAAAACAAGCAATAAAAACTCCAGTCTCATTAACTATATTTCAACTTCATTGTTTTCTTACTCTTCTTCTAAATCACATTGCTCTGTTAAGAGAGTTCTTAACATTCCATCAGGTTTTGGGCACCATGATCTTACCACAACATCACCTCTATGCAACTAGAGGACGAATCAAATCTCACCTTCATCACCTACTTAATAGGGCACAAGTTTATCCTCGACCAGTCACCAAAAAAGTAACATGAATGGATAGCACCATTGATGGCCTTAGGAGTATGATCCTTTTGTTTTTAATGTTTAAATCATCTATTAAGAATATAAAATTCTATATATCGTGTTGTTGATAGAATTATTCACTAATGATTTTGCTGGAGGTATTTGGATTTTATGGCGTGATGGATTGGTATGCTTCCTAGTTTACAACATCTATATATGCTAGCCCCCTATTATTCCCCATACTATAATATAATAACTACTAAACAAGCTTATAAAATTCAATACATGTTAAATTTTATAGGAACAAAAAAATTAGTTGTCCTGCTAGATACTAAAAAATCCAAGGCATGGGGACAAGTACAAGGACATGTTCTCTCAATAGAAAATACCTCTTTTCGAGGGGACTCAAATAATTAATAAAAAGTAATAATTAATCTATTAAAATAAATCTATTGTTGATTTTATCTTTTGATTATCGTATTTAACAATGTATCAAAGTTATGATAAAATTCAATTTTTATGTAGACTTAATATTTCTTTTTACATATATATAAAAAAACTAGATATTTATTAATAAAGAATTCTCACATATGACGCGAAAAATATATTTTTTCTCCTAGCCTAAGGCCCATAAATATGGGGTAAGGATGAAAGAAGTACGACCCTAGATATAGAGTTAGGATGGAAGGAGTACAAACTCGAACCCATCTAATTTCCATCCATAGAATTTAATGCATTTCCATATGGAAATTGAGTTTACCACACCTATGTTCTGGGATAAATAGCGATATCAAGTATAAATTTAAGGTAGTTAGACGGAGAAAATAAAGACAAATATATGCTTGATTGAAAGACAGAGATAAAAATATAAAAATAAATTTATTTTTAAGATAAATTTGAAGTAAACTTATATATTTTCAAAATAAAAGGTATATAGAGGACATGTTTTCAAATATAATATTTTTTATTTTTTATTCCTAAAATAGCATTGTAAAAAATTTCAATTCTTAAATTTTCCAACAAAGACATGTAAGTATAAAAATTGTTAGAGAAAATTAGCCTGAGCGTCTTATAGTTTTCTCTATTATATACTTTATCTCCACAGTCTCAAATATTATAGAAAATATCTTGAACTTCATATGTTCATAACATTTTACATGACACAAAAAAAGTCAATAAAAAAGATCTAAGTATTTATAAGTTTGCTATTATTTTTCATGTAATGACTAAAAAACCGTAGTGTATAAAAATAACAAAAATTCTACATGTTATATGGACCAGGTAATTGAACTGGTAAAGTGTTTTGTTTTAGACTAAAAAACTTAAATTGAATGATTGAATCTTACTCAACAAAAGTTTCTTCAGAAAATTTCTCAACTACCATAGTATCAATACTATGTTGCAAGTTTAGTCCACTATAATATACATGCAATTTAGCTGGCCAAACATTACCACTATGAGGTTTCCATTCCAAGAGTCTAAAATGAAACTCTAAAGGCAAATCATATATGAAAACCTTAAGAACAAGTTTAGTAAGTATGCTTATTTTACAGCACTAGCTCGCCTTTATTCAGCCACTAAAGTGGCTAATGTCTATATGGGTCAAATCTATAAACTTCTTGGCCTACTAGCCAACATAGTTAGTGCTAGAAGGTCAGTGTTTTTGAGCCAATTTTGAAAGAGTTTATTCGCTTATCAAGGTGTAGAATTGCATTTTTCAACAGCTTATCATCCATAAATAGATGAACAAATCAAAGCAGTCAATAAGTGTCAGGAGCAGTACTTAAAATGCATGATTGGTGAGTCTCTTAATTAATTGACAAAATGGTTACCTTTAGTCGAATGGTGGTACAACACCAACTATCACTCATTAACTAAGTCTACACCGTATGAAATATTATATGGTTATACACCACCAATTCATATACCATACTTCCCTAAAGACTCTAGTAATGAAGACATTGATGCAGTATTGACAAAGAGGGAAGAGATGCTCTAGATCATTAAAAGTAGCCTTAAATTAGCACAATACAAAATGACACAACTATCAAACAGGAAAATGAGTGATAGAGAGTTTGTTGTGGGTGGTTGGGTTTATCTTAAACTATAACCTTATAGGCAAACTTTAGTTGCTAATAGGACATTCAATAAACTATCAGCTAAGTTCTATGGTCTATATAGAATCATTGAATGGATAGGTGTAATGGCATACAAATTAGAACTATCAACTTCATCAACAATTCATCTAGTGTTTCATATGTTCACAATTGAAGAAGTGCAAGGGTAATAGAAGGGTGTATGAAGAATTACTTGACTTTCAAGTTGAGCCTGCACTTCAACCTTAATTGATCTTAAACAGACGTATAGTGAAACACAAGAATCATGATGCCACTCAAGTTTTGATCCTATGGAAGACCTTTCCACCTTCAGAGGCTGCTTAGGAGTTTCTTGATGAGTTTCTTTTGCACTTTCCTCACTTTACCTTTAAGGATAAGGGTGTGCTGAAGGGGGAAGGATTGTCATATAATTTGCTGCATCAAGAGAATAACCAAGCATAGAAATGAAGAAGTGCAAATGGGAGACAAATCAATTGAATTAATGGTTATTATATTTAAATCTTGTTAAACGCACCGTGTAGATGTTAGAGGTTATTAGGTTAGGTGACATGAAACTCACCATTTCAATTACTACCTACGCACCGTTTTATTATTATTGATTATCTCTTTAGTTAGTTAAGGTTTCTGCCACGTGTTGGATATAAATGAACATTAGGGGAATTGTTCTAGCAGCTATTCTAGTATTTTTTTTTTGTCTCAAAATCATTTCATTTGTAACAAAATTCAAGAGGATAATGATTTAAGGAAAAAATGATGAATTAAATAATTTTTATTCCTTTCTCTCCTCCTATTTCTTCTTCTTCTTCTTCTTCTTCTTGCATCCTCTTATTTTATATTTTTATTCTTCATCTACAATTGATTGATCATAGTGGTTAAAAGCTAATTATTAAATCTAAATCAGTGTAGCATTGTAAAGGTCTTGTTAGATTCTATTTAAGTTGGAACTTATTCCATCATACTTGCTACAAATAGCTTTAACTCCTCTTTTTTCTCTTAGTTCGGTGATTCCTTCTTTTTATTTTCTTTATCAATTGGGTTATGAAAAAGTAGCAAATAAGGAAAAAAAAAAATCTCTACATGTTCATTATATATTTTTAGGGCTCTCTTCTCTTTTTTTTTTTCCTGGTCTATTTATAAAAAATAATAATAATGAAGAGGAGTAGAGAAAGAAAGAAATTTATGATCAGTTTTTTTCACACAAATAAATCTCTTATATCCATCTTAATTGACCTTTACTTCTTTATTTTTCCATTATCTTGGGAGGTATCCATCTATATATATATATATATATATATATATATATATATATATATATATATAAGGTTTGATGAACTTTGAAATAATAAGAGAAGAATAGATACTTTTTTAAAAGAAACAGTACCCTACCTGAAACTAGAAAAAAACAAAATCAGGAAACAACACAAACTAAATATTAAAGGGATATAACCTGATAATAGCACAAGCTATGATACTAATTGATGCAGACACCTCCCAAGATACCCTAAAATCATATTTGAATGGTTTACAACTTGACCCAACAAGAACTTGCCTTGGAAAACCAAAGTCATACGCAATAATCACCCCCACCCTATATCTATAAAGAGATGCAAACAAGTAGTATAAAATCACAACGAAGTTGACCAATCATTCGAAGAGCTTACAAGTTCAATAAAGAGCATAGTATAAGAAACACTCAACTACACAAAAGATATCAAGAAAATTTATTTCTTTATTAAAAATATTCTAATAGTCTACCCTAAAAAAGTCTCTATAAAAAAGTATTTATAGTAGAATGAATCCTAAGTCTAATAGGATATCCCTAATGGATATGGATAAACCTAATAAATAATAATAATTCAATGAAACCAAACTTAAATAAAGGCTCTTGTATTTCTAAAAGACCTAATAATAACTAAAAGATAAATAAAACAATAGCCCAACTAATTTAAATAAGACTAAAGTCATTTTCATAATCTGCTGGTAGAATCAAAGCCCAACTTCAAATGCATGGTTCTCTCTTATATTAATGAATTATAATACATTCCATTTATCATTCAAAATATATGGATGTCTACTTTCCAATGCAACTAGAAGCATATTAAAATTATTTTTGTAGCTCCAGTTGTGATCAAAACAATAGCGAAATGTCAAAATTGACAAATTTGAATCTTCTTATTTCAATTTTTTTTTGTAATGTTTGAATGCCCACAAACAAGCTCTTCTTAAACATGAACTAAATTAATCAAGGCTTGTTCTTCACTATTTAATATCTTTTAGAAATCCACCTTGGCCCATATATCTTGAAGAATTCCTTTGAAAGCCTCTTTGAACCTCTTAATCCTAAGTCTTGTTTACTAGACCAACTAGATCTTCTAAGAGATATCTTAGTGTCACTTGGATAACATCAAGAATACTATGTTACAGTCTTAAAAAAAAAAAAACACCACCCTTCATGTTTTCTTTCCATGGAAATGAACTACCATCTTTTAACTATAAATGAACCTTTGTTTTACATCTCATATCTTCATTATCTATTAACCAAAGTCATGCAATACTTAGATAAAACCAGAAATGGCAGATTCATCTAGTAAACTAAACATGAAAACATCAACTTATAACCTCATGAAATAAGATAACGAGGGAAGTTATACTTGCTCTTCTTACACACCACTACAAGTCCATTCCAAACCTAGCGCTGCTTCCTTTTATTTTCCAACCAATGAACTTGGAGCCTCTCACAAACAACTTAATAGAATCTCAACCCTTGATGTTCAAGAAGAAATTATGACCATTAATTACAGCTAAGGAAGAAAGTTTGTCATGTTCTACAGTTGTCAAGGTGCTTATTCACACCATCTGGAAATTTTGGCAGTTAGGGTGTGAGTTTGTTGTTATTTTTTCTTGAATCTTAGGGCAAAAAAAGAGGATCTAAGCGGTTAGAATTGTATATGAACATTATAAACATTGATTTAAGCACTTAAGGTCTTGATTGATATAAAGATGAAGGTTTGAAAGGGTTTGGAATAGTCTAGAAGAGTGATTGAGATGGGTCTTTATGGTATTTTTTTTTAATATTTTAGAGATAAAATAATGATTCTGATGGTTGGATCATGTTGAGGGGAATCATTATTGCATTTTAGGAAAAAAAATTGGGTATTTTAGTAAGATAATAAAGGTCAAAATTAGGTTGAAATAGGACAACTCAGGCAACCTTTTTGAGTTGAAATGAAGAAGAAAATGAATAGTAATTGAACAATGTGTCATTTATGGTTTCTATTTTATAAATAAAAGACCTGTCATCTAAAGTACCTTCTTCAACTTAGTCCCTACTCTTTTAAGTGTTTCGATTAAGCCCTCAATTGAACCTATTTGTTTTTTAGAATTCCTTCAATTTCACACCTAGAATGTTTCAATTGGATCCTCTACTTTTCACAACTTCTTCACAATGATCCTTGATTTTAGGATTCCCTAATTTGATCCTCAATTGGCCCTGTAAACTTCTAATTCCTTTCAATTAAGCCTCTGATTGTACCAATTAGGCTCTTCAAAGTTCAATTGGGTCCATGATCTTTCAATTATCATAAATTGACCTAAATTAGGTCTTCAAACTTAATTTTCCTTTAATTAAGTCCTTGATTAAATCAATTAAACCCTTAATTAAATCAATTAAACCCATTAAAAGTTTAATTAAGCCCTGAAACTTAATTAATTCTTCTGATTTTGGTCAAATTAACTTTCAGGCTTAAATTTGCTTCAATTATATCCTTAATTAAGTCAAACAAACCCATTAGAAGTTTAATTAAACCCTTGAACTTAATTAATTCTTCTAATTTTGATCAAATCAACTTTTGAACTTAATTTTTCTTTAACTACGTCCTTAATTTAGTCAATTAAGCCCATTAGAAGTTTAATTAAGCTCTTGAACTTAATTAGTTCTTCTAATTTTGATCAAATTGACTTTCAAACTTAATTTTACTTCAATTAACTTATTCTTCAGCCTATCCCGTCAATAATATTCTAATCTAACTATCCTTCTAGTGTTTTGACTCGTTGCATATGAAAAACTAATCTATTTATATTCCAAAAATGTTTTTAAGTTATAAATTTATGATTTTTTTTTATTTTTTAAATAAAAAAAGCAAAATATAAAAGAAACTTGGAGGACCATAATTAGAATTAGTTCATGACAACTCCCAATAAATAACAAATGAACCTCGTCAATGCACACAAATGTGGTTCGAACCTTGTGTAAATTGAATCTTCCTGCCACGTGCATGAAATGCGACTGGTTCTCTAAATGGTGTGCTTTGACATTTGACCTCTTTCAAGATTGCCTGCCAAACTTATCAACGGTCAACTTGTCTCATCTGTGTACCTGTCCTTCCTTTTAGCTGCAGCCCTTCCGTACTGGCTAGCAGTTTGGCGCTTCACTATATAAATTCCGGTCTCTCATAACATGATTAAAAAAAGAAGAAAAGCAAACAAAGCTACTATAAAAAAAAATACCACACCTTTCCTAGCTACTGCTATTTTGAAACAGCAAGATTTATATATTCACTAAACTACTGTCATGGCAGGTCTTGTTAGAGAGCCAGTGAAGGTGGTGATAATCAACACGGAGTACGTGCAGACAGATGCGAGTAGCTTCAAGTCAGTGGTGCAAAAGCTCACCGGCAAAGACTCTGCACCATCAGGAAATAGGGATGAGCTAAAGATGGGTTTTTCGAGGAAGTTGGAATCAAGGGATCAGATCAGGGAAAAAAGGGTTCGATTGGACGTGGATGATAATGCGTCATATGCTAGTGGTGATCCAGTTTTGGTGAGAGATTTATCGTTTAAGGAGTTTGAAATATTGCTCAACGAGATGCCATCTGTGGATGAATTATACCGGTTATTATGTGCTGATATTTAGCTCATGCGCCTAACTCTTTCTTCATTCATCATTTGTGTTTAATGTTGAGATATTACAGATTCTTCAACACTATATATATATATATATACACACACCTCATCATATATCCTTGTTCGTTTTCATGGCTTGCAAGCACGGATTCATTAGTGCTGTAGAAAGAGTTAGCGTTTTCTGGAAATTAGCAAGAAAACTGGAGCTAGCAAATAGGGAAAGCAAAGTTACAAATTAAAGATCAACAAAAGAAAAATACAATCTGCATTTCTTGCAGTTGAATAAATTAAACTCAGCGCGAGAATGCTAATGCAATCCTTTCTAAATTATAAGGAAGATATATATATATTTTCTTCTTTCTCACTGCTATCATCCTCAAAGTTATGGCTGCTTGTTTGTGGCTGAAAATAATGAATGAAATAAATTGACATGTCCTTGAGGACGTTATGGTTTGAAACTAACCCCAGCTGTTTTGATCATTTATGGAGTAGTACCCCATCACAGCCCCATCAACAAATTAAGGGTCTTTTTTGTTCACACCTGCGTGTTTTTTTAAAAAAATTTAAAATTATTTTGATGTTTTTTTTTATTGTTTTGGTGTAATAATACAAAAAATAAATTTTAAAAAATAAAAATAAAATAAAAATTTATGTTTTGAAAAATAACATATAAAAATATTGTTAATTAATGTAATAAGTGATTTATAAGACTACTTTATTAAATGTTAATGTTGGTCTAAAAAACATTTCTCCATAAAATGGAGTAAACCTAAGTTGTTAATATGGAATAATTAATATATTGTTCAGTTAATCAACATAAGGTATGAGAATCACTTTTTCTTTTTTCTTTTTTCTTTTTCTTCCCTCTTTTTCTAGTCCTTGTTTTAGTGTCTTTATCTTGTCTTTTTTCTAGGTGTCTTCTAGGCCTTAATTTATAGTTTTGGGAACCCTTTTAAAATAGAAAATAAAATCAACCAATTAATATAAAAATATTGAAATATCTCTTTTACTCTTTCCCTCTGGAATGAGAATCTAAAGTCTTGGAAATTTTATGGTTAATGATCATTTTTTTTCTTTTTTTTTTATAAATTGTGTAGGATCTCTTCCTCCTTCTTCTTCTTCTCTTTTTTTTTTTTACCGTAATTGGTGATTTTTTAAATATCTTCATTAAAATTTTGCATGTAACTCAGGTCAATTAAAAAATATATATTTTTTTAATTTCTACTTTTATGAAAGATGATCCCTTTCTATTCTTTTCTTTTTTATTTGATCTTTTATTATATGATTCACTTCTCCATCATCTTGGTTATCTAAGTCTTATGATCTTAATTGCGGATTCGGCAGATTAACCTGAATTGATCTAATATGTTTATGTTTTAATATTAAAAAAAATATAACATTGATTTTTTTTTCATCAAACTATATTTTTACCAGTTGTTTGGGTTTTTTCTAGACCTATTAAGTTGATCGAGTCATACTATGTCAACATTCATATGATTTAAAATTTATTTTTACTAAAAAAACATATTAACAACATCTAAATATTTTTTTTTATGTTCATAAAAAAATTGATTTGATTCACAACATCACACACACACACACACATTATTACTTAAAAATATAGTTAATAGACTTGGCATGAGATCCGACTTGATAAAAAATCCAGGTTATGAGTTTGTTAGGCCAACTTTAAATCCATATCATTTTATTTTTTAAATAAAATATTTTTATTTTAAATATTTTTATTTTAAACAAACATTTTAAAAACTTAAACGACGTTGTTTTTGACAATTTAAAAAAAAAAACATTCTTGCAATTGACTTGATCGGTATCACTCTAGTTTGATTGGATCAACCTCCAAACCGATTCAAGATAAAACTAAACATGAGCCAGGCTCTAGATTATTAGTTACCTGATCAACCTATCGAGCTAGGTCAAGTTAATAACTATGCTTGAGAAACTAGTTTCAACTATTATTGTTTTTTTAGATTTTTTAAAAATAAAAAATTTCAATTGCCATGATTGTTTTTTCTTCCGTGATTATAATGTAAAAATAATGATGTGCATATGTTTTTTTGTATTAATAAATAATATTTTTTATTCTAACAAAATTAAATTACTTGTAATCAATCGATAAAATCTCAATTTCTAAGAAATTTTGCTAACTAGAATAAAACATATATTTTGATTTTCATGTGTACATTTTGCTTAATTTGTACGTTGACTTCAGTGATGAGGCATAGTGACAAAAACATAATATACTTCACTGATGCTATAATAATTTTCCCATGAAATAAAAGGATTAATATTATTTGGCTGCAAATATGCTTATTTTTTCTTGAACAAATTAATATGGTCTATGAACCTGAGTGGATAGATCGTTTCTGCATGGAGTAAGTTATATATATGGTCTGTGATAAATGATTATGCTTGATTTACATTAGCATCACCAAGACTTGTATGATATTGGACCGTTTAATTTGTTCACCAAAAGTATAGAATATCTTACTCATTTCACAAAACTCTAAAACACGTGAACAATTCACTATATTAATAGACACAGTTTATTATGAATTATTTTAGTGAATTTATCTTTATGTTAGAAGGCTTGTAAATGAAGGTATTTTAATCTTTTACACTAATTTATTGGTTATTAAGAAATTAAACATGGAAACCATCTAGTAGGTGACTCAGTGATAAGAGCTTGAGACTAAGGGGTTTGCTCCCTTTGTGGTCTCAAGTTCGAGCCCTGTGGTTGCTAATATGATGGCCACTGGAGGCTTACATGATCATTAACTTCAGGGCCCGTAGGATTAATCGAGGTGCGCGCAAGCTGGCCCGGACACCCACGTCAATAAAAAAAAATTAAACATGGATATTATTATCTTTTTAGATTATTTTATACAGTGAAAATATTTTTCGTATTCTAGGTCAATTTTTTTTAACTTTGCACAAACTTTAAAATAAGTAAATTATTTGGCTACAAATATCTGAGTCATGTCTATCTATATTGAAAGCAATCCAAATATGCATATACCATGATTCTATTCTATTGTTAGTGGAACTGTTATTTGGTGCACCCAATTGGTTATGGAGGGTGAACCATATGCGGATGTGTTGCACCATCATGGGCTATCTCTTTGCCTAATGTAACCTAAACTCAAGATTCTGCGCAAGAGATTATCGACCTAAACCCACCCTGGTTTCTACCTAACAAATAGATACATAATAATCACAAAAATAAATTGGAATTTCAATATGGTAAGCACATCGTATCAACTCCATTGATTTTCCTCCTAAATTCCTTTTCTATAATTTTCCTTCAATAAAAACACTCTCTTAATATGCATAGAATATGACTAGCCAACTTTCCCACTTTTTACTGCCGGCCAAATCAAAAATTATTTTCTTAATAAAAGTAATAATTTATATTCATTCGAACATAATAATTTCCTAATATAACTCCTCATTTTCTTATTAATTTATCTTTTCTACAAGCAAATGTAGTTATTTTGTGCTATGTTATTTATTTTATAAAAATTAAAAGCAATTAGAATAAATATAAAGAATATTTGAACGATTTGAAATAATAATAATAAAATATCTCCTCAATTAAAACTCATTTATCTAATGTTTTTTTTTCTTTTTTATACTTTAATATTTGCTTTTTAAACAATAACTTATCAGAATCATAAAAATAAACTTTAGTATAAAAAATTATGTCTTGATAGTTTTGCCACAATTGTATAAAAATATAAAAATAATATACTGCTTGTGCTTTGCCACATGAAGCTTTTTAGAATCTACATTTTATTTTAATATATGATAAAAAAATAGATATGCATAGAAAAGACAATAAATAAAATTTAAGAAAAAAATATTATGAAGGGCTGTGCAAAAAGAATATTTTCTTATATTATAAAAAGAATGCTACAATCTTATTAAAAAAACAAAGTAAAATTTGAATGATATTTAATAAAATATATTCTAAATATATTTTTAATTATTTTATTTTAATGATTTTTAATTAAAATTAAAGAAAAAAAACTAAAAAACAATAACTGTACATGCCTTCATAAAAATAGATTATGTGTTTGACCCTGACTGGGCCAACATGTATAGCCCATATTAAAGAAGGTTATGACCGCGCGCTTGGCCATCCTTCTTTTGTTTTTTTTTTTAGATAAAAACAAAGTAAATGATGTGTTGTTTACAGGGACAACCAATCCATCATCCACCAGTAGAATCGCGACCATCTTGAATGGCTGGAAAGTTGGGTTCTGACTTCTTGAACAAAAAAAAAAAACACTATTTATAGCGCTTTTTTCACTTGAAAATATCTAAGAAACACCTTATAAACCTTAATAAACTCATTTTAATCTCAAATCAGCCTTTAATTGCTTAAAAACATAAAAAATCACAAATAAAAAAAACTCAAACCTTGATTTACTTTTATGACAAGATGAAGGATAAAACTACACCTCAATAGCACTTATCTTGTTAAATAAAATATATTGACATCAAGATTGAGTTTTTTTTATTGTCAGAATATGACCCATTATTTCTTTTTTCTTCTCCAAGTTTTATGGTGACTCTCTATCAAATTTATTGATTGAAATGTAAACAAAATAAAATTTAAAATCAAAATTTAAAATTTTCAAACTACAAAAAAGACAGTCAATGGAGAATATATGAATATATGGACTAAAACATAATTTTTCAATTGAATTTGAGATAAACTCTCCTGGTTTTTCCTAGTTTTAAATTTGAATTGTTTTCTTTTAATTGTGTCTTTATGATTAAATTGGTTTCGATCAAGTTCTAAAAAATGATAAAAATATTTAAATTCTCAAGAATATATAAAGAAAAAAAAATATTAACTAACAAAATATCACAAACAGAAAATGCAAGGATATATTGGGAAAAAAATTGATGGCCAAAATTTTTTTACTATTAGTGTAAGTGATTTTTTCATCTCCGAGCTGAGAGTGTTTTGTTATCAAAATTAGTGTTTTGTTATTAGAAAAGGAAAAGAGATTTTTTTTTATTTATAAATTTGTTTTCTAAAAAAAATATATTTAAATAGTGATTGATAGTACCGTAATAATTAATTACTTTGGTGGATATCCTTTATCTTATAAAGATTGTAATGTTCTTTTGTATTATAAGAATAAAAATAACATGTGAAGCAAACATTATTTACCACTCGAACAAAGTATCCAAAGATTTATTTAATGCATTTAATGACATGATTGAACATTATTAAAATGATTAAACCGATGGGAGGGCGATTAACAATGATATTAAAACAATAATAATAATTAACAATACTCTAAAAATGGGGGTACTATAACACTGATTTAATTAGCTTTATAAACAAAATTAATTAATTTGCATCAAGGAGTTTTATAGACATTTTTATTTTCTAATTACAATTAAATTACTAAACTTTCATAAAAAGCAACAAAAATAAAGTTTCATTTCAAAGGTTTTTTTATCCTTTTTTTTTTGTTATATTGAAGTTAGTTTTGGAAAAAAATTGATCTTTCACAAATATAAAATATTAATAAAAAGAAAAAGTAATTAATCAAAGTACGAGAGTGTCCTTCCTTTTTTATTTTATATCCAATATAATCTTTATTTTTTTTATTGCTATTTATTTTCTTTTTTATCTTTTGATAATTGTTTTTTATCTTTTCAATTTTATCTCTAATCATTAGGTTTTATTTGATTTTTATATCAAATTCAATCCTCTTTCTTTGAATATTTTTAAATCCTTCCACTAATTAAATTTTATTTCAATTAGATCCCTCATCATTTGATTTTAATTCTTTTATGTCAAATTTGACTGTCATTTTTTTTTACTGATGTTTATTTTGTTTTGGATCTTTATTTCATTGCATTATTTTTAAATTTTTATCACTAGGTATTTTTTTATTGGACCACGAATTTCGAAAGTTTACATAAGTTGACTTTAGTATTTTTTAGGTCTTTTTTTATATTTTTTCAATTTAATCCTTCAATATTTGATTTTTACGGAATTGGCCTTCGTACTTTTCTTTTCGCTTTCCTTTCTATAAGATCATCTAAATCTTATGTCCATGGTCGTAGGGTTGGTAAGTTAACTCAAGTTGACTTAAATTCTTTTATTTCTTTATTTATATTTTCTTAAGTTTCATTCCTTAACATTTTTTTATTGAGAATTTTGCTTCGTTGTTTTATGGGTTTGCTTTCTATGTGACCAGTCTCGGCATCATGACCGCAATCACGAGTTTTAAAGGTTAACACTAGTTGGTTTTGGTCTTTTTTAAATGTTTTTTTTTATTTTTATCCTTCAATTTTTTTTTTTTAGAGTTGGTATTTATGCTTTTTTTCCTTACTTTTCTTTTTATGGAGTTATCTTAATCATGTTCTAATGGTCACAAGGTTAGTGGATTAATCCTGGTTGAACTAGATCTTTTTTTTTTGTTTTTTTAGAATTATTTTTTAAGTTTCATACTTGAAAATTCTTTTTATTGAGAATTTTTCTTTGTTTTTTTTTTCGGTTACTTTCTGCACAATAAGTCCTAGGCTCGTGATCACGGTCACGAGTTTCGAAAGTTAACACATTTTGACTTTAATATTTTTTTTAGGTGTTTCTTTTTTAATCTCATAATTTAACGTATATTTTTTTAGGAATTGATATTTGTGTTTTTTTTTTCACTTTCTTTTCTATAGGGTTATCCTAATCATGTGCCCATGGTTGCAGGGTTAGTGGGTTAACGTGAGTTAACCCAAATTTTTTTTTTTTTAGTTTCATTATTCAATATTAAGTTGTTTTATAATTAAGCTTTATAGTTTGATTCAGTTCACTTTTGTTTGTGATTTTTCTAACTTTTATTGGCATAAATAATCATTTTATTAAATAAAAAATTAACAAAAAACTAAAAGAGACGGTGCTTTTACTTTGCACCACCTCACAAAAACACTATTCATTGTAATAGTGATTTTTTTCTTTTTCTAATTTCATCCTTGAACATTTTACTTACTAGAGATTGAGATTTTTTATTTATTATGTTTGCTTTCTATGTGGTTATTCTAGTCTCTTAACTCATGTCGCAGGTTTAATGAGTTAACCTGGTTGACTCGAGTTTCTTTTTAATTGGTATTTTTTTAATTTTATCATTTAACATTAATTTTATTACAAATTAGGCTTCATGATTTATTTTGGTTTGTTTTCTATGATGTTATTCTGGTCTCATGATCAAAGTCACGAGTTTTGCAAGTTAACATAGGTATATTCAGGTCATTTTATTGTGTCTTTTTTTAATATTTTTTTTTCAATTTCATCCATAAAAAATGGGTTGATTAAGAATTAAGTTTTATAATTTTATTTCAATTTATTTTCTATGGGGGTTACCGGAGTCACGAGTTTGACAAGTTAACCCAAATTTACTCAGGTCATTTTTTCCAGTTTATTCATTGTAATAGTGCTTTTGTTCTTTTTCTAATTTCATCCTTGAACGTTTTACTTACTAGAGATTGAGATTTTTTATTTATTGTGTTTGCTTTCTATGTGGTTATTCTAGTCTCTTAACTCGTGTCGCAGGTTTAATGAGTTAACCTAATTGACTCGAGTTTCTTTTTAATTGGTATTTTTTTAATTTTATCATTTAACATTAAGTTTATTATAAATTAGGCTTCATGATTTATTTTAGTTTGCTTTCTATGATGTTATTCTGGTCTCATGATCAAAGTCACGAGTTTTGCAAGTTAACCTAGGTAGATTCGGGTCATTTTATTGTGTCTTTTTTTTAATATTTTTTTTTCAATTTCATCCATAAAAAAATGGGTTGATTGAGAATTAAGCTTTATAATTTTATTTCAATTTATTTTCTATGGGGGTTATTGGAGTCATGAGTTTAACAAGTTAACCTAAATTTACTCAGGTCATTTTTTCCAGTTTATATTCTATGAGGTTATCATAGTCTTATGACTCGGGTCATGAGTTTGGCAGATTAATTTAGGTTGATTTGGGTCTTTTTTGCATCTTTTTTTTTAATTTATTTCTTTTCAATTTCATCATTTTATATTGGGTTGATTAGGAATCGGTTTCATAATTTGTTTTGATTTACTTTATATGGGGTTATCCTAATCTCATGAAATCGGGTTGTTGGTTTGACAAGTAAACTTCAATTTTTTTTTAATTTTATCATTCAACATTCAGTTGATTGAGAATTGGGCTTCATAATTTGTTTCAATTTGCTTTATATGAAATTATCATGGTCCAATGACCCAGGTCATGAATTTGATAGGTTAACTTGGACTGACCCTGGTCAATCCAATACATTATCATCTCAGTAATTTTTTAAAAAATTATCTTGAGTTTCTTTTAGTCTAACTATATTTTACGGCTCATCTGGGTTGCTTTTGGACTACCAAGTCAACCAGATCACATTGAGTTAACCTTCTTATTGTTTAAGTTTTTTCTACTAAAAACAATTAGTAACGATTAGATATTTTCTTAACATTAAAAAAATTAATCTAACCAATAACATAACGTGGGCCAACTATTTAGTAATAATTACATAGAGTAAAGGGACCAAATGCATGAAACATTAACGAAAAACAAAATCATAAAAGATACATAAACTCAAGTCCTTGTTTAATGATTTTTTTATATATATATAAAAGATAGGTAGAAAAAACAAAAGCCAAAATAAACAGACAAAAATCACATTACAAAAAAAACTAAAAGCCCTCAATCTTTTAATATTCACCAAGACGGAATTGTCATTGCCAAAAAACCTTGTTAAGCATGCAATTGAGGGTAGGATTGTCTTTTTCATATGATACATTTGGCATTGAAAGAATGATTGGGGACAAATGGTCGGTTCAGGTTTTTTTTGCTATAATATAAATATTGATTTGTCATTCAGTGCATAAAATTTTAATCTTTGGGTTGGAGGCTTCTTGTCTTTTTTTTAAAATTAAACAGTGGAGTTACAACCATGCCCTTGGGAGGGGGACATGCATGTTGTGAGGGGCTTCTCTATCTTCTTTATTTATATTTTGAAATAGTGCAAATATAGAATTACCTTTAGGTTTTTTTAAAAAATAAGGCTACATGTAAGGGTGTTTTCATCGTTTCCATATGGTTTTGTTGTAAATATCAGGTGGGGTCAGGAGTAATTGAGATATAAATGATTATTTATATTAAAAAATGGCTTAGCACGCGCCATCAAGTGGGCACCACCCGCTCCCTTTAGGTGGCGTTTACAGCGTCAAAACAGAACCGAACGTCGCCTTCTGGGCGGCGTTCGATGCATCCTGCCACCCCAAGCATAGTGGCAATGTGCATGTACCGAGGCGACTCGCAGAGGAGCTTCAGCTGAGGGTTTTTCCCTCCCTCCCTCTTTCCCTTTTCTCCACCTAGAAAAACATGTTGTCCATTGTAAAAAAACAAGAAGGTCTAGTTATTTGTTTATTAAATTAAATTAAGTCCTTATTCTTTTGATTGTAATGTATTTGCCTTCAATTGTTTGTTGAGTTAATTTGTTTTTTCAATTTCATCCATTTACAATTGATATTTGTATCAAATTTTATCCTCTTTCTTTTAATTATAGTGTATCTGGTTTTGAATCATTTATCAATGGTTTTTTTTTTCAATTTCATCCCCTTGCACTTGGTTTCTATATTAGATTTGATCCTCATTATTTTAATTGTGATGTATTTGGTCTTGAATCCTTTATTGAATTGATTTGTCTTTAAATTTCATCATTTGACATTTTATTTTTATATCAAATATGGTCCTCATTTTTTTATTGTTATTTTTAGTTGTTCTTATCATTTTCTAGATTTAAATTGTTTTTCAATTTCGTCCCTTATGATTGATTTTATTTTATTTTTATGTCAAATTTAGTTCTCTTTCTTTTTAAATCTATATTTTTTAAATCACTTCTTTTTTTAATTTTTTTTTTCAAGTTCATCCCTAATTATTTTGGTTGGTTATAATTTTTACATTGTTATTTTTTCAAGTTTGACTTTTATATGGTGATCTAGTCTCATAATCAATATTATAAAATTCTAAAGGTTGGATCAGGCTAGCTTCAATCATTTTTTATTATTTTAAAAAAATTTCATTCGTCATCATTAAGTTCGTTGAAAATTGGTATTATTTGTTTTTTGTCCTTTTGTTTTGGATTCATTTGTTAATTTGATTTTTTTTTTCAATTTTATCATTCAATTCAAGATTTTTGTTCATCCTCTCAATTTATTTATTTTTGCAAATGAGGTCCTTATTCTCTTAATTGCTATTTCTTTATCTTTCAGTTTTTTTTTATTTCATCATTCAACATTTTAATTATAGAGATGTGGTCTCCTAGGTTTTTCCCATTGTTTATAAGCCCTGCCCAAAAGTCAATCTAAGACAATGATCGAGTCACGGGTCGAGTGAGTTGACTCAAGTTAACTTAAGCCAACCAAATCTTTTTGTTTTATAAAAAAAATCAAAATGATGCCATTTTGATAAAAAGAAAAGAAAATTAGTTAACGAGTTTTGACTGTTTTTTTCTTGGGCTAACCAGAACATGGGTCAACTCGAGTCTTCGACAGTTTTACACTTGGTCAATTCCCCCTCAATTTCTTTTGAAGCTTGGCCCAGTCATGGGTCAAACTATCGGGTTGAGCCAAGTTTTAAAATAATTGCTTTCCAGATGCGACGCCTCCAGTTTAATCAGTGCCTAGGGTCATGAGTTTGAAAAGTTTGCACGGGTTAATATCATTTTCTTTCTCAATTACATCCTTTAAAGTTGTTCGTTTTAAAAAAAGAACTTAGTTTATCAAGATGGCCTAGGTTTCTTTTGAAATCCTTTTTTTATCCTTTTTTTTGTCCTTCAAAATTCATTTCTTTTTAAAATTCAACATTTTTTTTTTTTTTGCCTTCTATTTGGTTATTATGTCCATATGATCCTTCTTGTGGGTTTTGACAACCTCACTTGGTTTTACTAATGCTTTGTTTTTTAATTGATTTTTTTTCATGATTTTATTATTCTACATTTTGATTTTTGAGAATTGACGATCATTATTTTTTAGTTTTCTTTTATGATATAGGTTGTGAGTTTTTTCTTTAAAATACAATAACAATACTTGAATAATATTTTTTATATTACAAAAATAATTATTTGACCCGCGGAGAAGTATGTATTATCTATCTATAATGTCATATGTGGTGCATGTGTGTCTATTTTATGAAAATAAAAATAATTACAATTCCTTTTTTAAAAAAGAAGAACTCTCTATTATCTCTTTTCTGTTCTCTATATGTATGTATGCACGTGTATATGTATGTATGTATAAAAAAGAGAAAGTTGTGATTTTGTATCTCTTCTTGTCAACAATCTCTCGGTGTTTCCTTTTCTATCCTCATCTTTCATCTCACATTGGAGAGGTTAGTCCTTAAATGTGATTCCATTTCTTTTCTTTATTTTTTCCAAGGTAAAGTTTTGATCCTTATAGTATCTACAGATTTGGAGATGTTTCTGTATATAGCAAAGTGAGCTGTGAATTGGTTATAGTGATTAATAATAATTTTATGTGTTGAATGGTTAGGGTTTTTGGTGCTGTGATTGTTTGTTTCATTCATTCATTGTTGCTTCTTTGTGTTTATTCAATTCTTGCAGGTTTTTGTGCTTCAAAAGTGAAGTGAATGGATGGGAAAGTCTATATTGCTGTGTGAGCATGAATTAGGGTTTCAGATATGGATGATTCTTAGGTGTTGCAGATTGCTGTAATTCATACAAGTTTTCTGAGTCAGTGATTGGAAGAGTTTCTTTAACTTAAAAAAGAAACAAAAATTGAGTTGAAGGGAGTTCTTGGGAGTATTGGATGGGGAATAAGCTGGGGAGGAGGAGACAAGTGGTGGATGAGATGTATACAAGACCACAAGGTCTATGCTCATAAAGATGTGGATCATAAAAAGCTAAGAAAGCTCATTCTCGAATCCAAGCTTGCCCCTTGTTTTCCAGGGGACGAGGACAGCTGTTATGATCATGAGGAATGCCCCATCTGTTTCTTGGTCCGTGTTTCTACCATTGTCTTTCTATCTAGTTTGTTTCTGTCTTTTTCTCCCTCAAGTTCATTTTGGTTTTTTTAGCTCATTTCCTTTGTGTTTGGTTGTTTGCAAAGCTGAAGAAAAAGAAAGGACCTTTTTCCCCCTTACATTCGCTTTAATGTTCTCTTGAAAAAAAATGAAGTATTTGATTGATTCTTTCCCTTCTTTTTGAGAGACCTAGGCATATTCTTTTTTATATACCATTTTTTTCCCTCTCCCATTGTTTTGTTGGTGACCAAAGAGAAATAATCGATTTTATAAAGCTAAGATTTAATGGTATTAGACCCTGTTCTACATTGTTGGTGTGACTAACCTGGCCCTTTTGTTTTGTTTTTGTCTTAGTATTATCCGAGTCTCAACCGATCAAGATGTTGCATGAAGTGCGTCTGTACAGGTAATTGATTAATTGGCCATTGAGTTCTGCAATTTGACATATTATGTTAGTTATTCAAATCATTTATGGAATTTGAGCTGTGTTCTTTGTACAGAGTGTTTTCTGCAGATGAAGAATCCTAATTCAACCCGACCTACTCAGTATCCTTCAGTGCAAATTTTTTATTTCAGTTGCATATTTTGTTTAATTTGATTGTCATCATCTTATTACTTCCTGAAGCCATATTCCTATGCTTGCATTACTTAACAAGATCAGATGTCCATTTTGCAAAACCGCAAATTATGCTGTGGAGTTTCGGGGTGTGAAAACAAAAGAGGAAAAGGGTTTGGAGCAGATTGTAAGATTTTATTGGCCTTTGTAACCGTAATTTTTGTTATTCTATGTACTGTGTGCCTATACTTTCCTTATATTGGTTGAGAATTATATGCATTTCTTCATTTTCTGCAGGAAGAACAGCGTGTTATAGAAGCGAAAATTAGGATGCGACAGCAGGAGCTTCAGGATGACAAAGAGAGAACGCAGAAAAGATCAGAAGTGAGTTCCTCAAGCACTAGTATTGCTCCAGGGGAGCTTGAATGTGGGCCAGCAGCTGGTATTCTCCTTTTAAAACTCTGGTAGCTACTGCTTGTATGCTTATGTTATGGTTATCATGATGGTTATAAGTTTTCTTCTCCTCCCCAATCATCTCTCCCAGTTCCATCTGATAGGGCTCCAGTGGAAAGTGAGGACATTGTTTCGTCTCAATACTCAATCAGACATCCTCTGCACTCTGGAGGGAACAGGTATATTGCATCTCTAGTTTCTTTCCCCCATCAAGTTCTTGATTCAGGTTAGTGATACAGGTTCTATTATGATTTTTGTGAGACAAAACAATTACAAGGAAGACAAGATGTTTTATCCTTTAAATTGTGGGCTGCACATTTTCTTTTTTTCAAAGAAAAATGTTGTATTCCCAATTTTTTTTGTTGTCCTTTAGAAAATGTAACATTGTGGGTGTTCTGTACTTTTTGATGATATGATATCCTGTCAACTGTAGAGATTTTTTTTCATGGGTGTAGTAGTTTATAGGTATGAAGAAGCTTGTTTTGCAATATACATTCTCTTGATAGCTAAGTGTTACATCATCTAATTCATGCACGGATCAGTTGTATATATTCTGAGGTATGAACATAGGCTAGTGTCTAAAGTTCTTGCTTCATCCATTTAGAGGTTGAAATATCTAGTGAAAGAGTCGAATGGGGTTCCTGTGGTTATGGAGTGAGAAGGAAAGAAGATGGCAGTGTCATAACTGCTTTACACTATTAAGACTCAAGAAAAAGAAAAAACAAAAGCTTCATTGCATGCTGCAGCTCATTGAGACTCAGAGTTGTTTTTTAATCAAGGGAGGGAAGAAGTTAGAATTACTGTAAGCTTTGTTTTGGTTTAATGACTTAAATTCTAAATCGAAGATGCAACATTTGTTATCTCACAACACTGATTGCTTATTACTCAGATTCAGTATGCAATGGGATGGTTTTATTTGACACTTTTGTATAGATATGATCACCACCAGAACTCAGAATAGCATGCTTAATTCCAAATTTCCTGTTTAACAGTCTGTTATATTAGGCTTAATAAGATGTTTGAACTGATTCTAATTTTTTTCCGGATTGCCATTGTTCTAATTTATATATCAAATGTTCATTAAATTGTAGGGATGATGAATTTGACCTGGATCTTGAGGATATTATGTTAATGGAAGCAATTTGGCTTTCCATTCAGGTAAATGGTCTTTGATTGATTTCCTCCAACTTGTATTTTGACTTTTTTACCTCTTGTATCTGATTGGCTTTTTGACATGTATCAGTCCAACATTATCCACGCACCAGCTACAACTGATTGCATCTTACCTGTGTAGGAACTGAATGTGATTTATCATTTTCTATACATCAACATTTAATGATCACCAAATTTATAATTATGGCTATGAGAGAGTACCTTTGAATCAATTCCTGGTAGGTAATGTAGAGGTGATGATCACCCATTTATAATTATGCCTATGAGAGTATGTTTGAATCAATTCCTGGTAGTTAAAATAGAGGTGTGTAAGAAACTAAAGCAATTTTTGGGATGCTCTTGCAAAATTGTCTTGTTTGACATTGCTGCTAGTAATGGATGCTCTTGATTCTGATTCAGAGCTTAAACAAATTCCCTCAACTATTGTGGTTGTGATTTAAGTCCCAAAGTAAATGGTCTCTTTTATGTCTCATCAAGCTAACATTGCTAATTTGGTCAGGATTCTTTCTGTGTTTTCCAGATCACCTCTCATAGTGGGTAAATGAAATTTATGATGTTAACACAATACATTGGACCAAAAGATGCAAGCCTGGTGCTTTAAAAATAACTTGTCACATGTTCTAATTTACTTTTCAGTTCTTTTTATGTTCAGAAAATGATCATTTCAAAGGATTTGGACCTTTGCCTCTTTTGTTTTGCAGCTATGTTCTTTAGGTCCCTTTTTATTGTTTTTGCTTTGCCTTTACCTTTTCCATTGCCTGTTTCTATCTTAATCTTGCACATTTGAGTGTGCTGGAAGGATCCTTTGCATTTATCCATAGTAGTTATTATAGCATATGACATGGATTATCCATGCTATAAGATAATTTTATCAAGGTACTTATTGGATCAATAATCTATTAAAATGATAATATGAAAAAAAAATGTGTAAAGTACAATTAAATATTATGAAATAAGAAGTACAAAATTTTATGTATTAGATTGCCTACCCAGTAGAATTGTTGAACAAATCTTACCTAACGTAATTTAGATCTAAATTTATGAAGGATATTTTAAAATTAATTTAATTTAGTAATTAAACAGCCAACATCATCCCCACAAGAATTTAGAGATATCATATTCAATAAAAGTTTTCAGTAGTATGAATTTAGATGGATATTTTTGTGTGTGATTTTGTGAGTCGGGGTAAGTGTGCCTAATAAGCAGAATCTGTGGTGTTATTATTGTAACACATTCTTTTTTTGAACTAATTTAATATAATTGTTGCAATTTATGGAGGACTTCGTAATAAATACAGTGGTGCTGTTAGGAATTAGTCAAATGAGATTGTTAATATTAGGGATGTGCAGATTTTTTAAATATTAATAATAATAACAAAAGAGAAATGTGCAATTGAAATTTTTCTTTACACTTTAGAGGATATCTTAATATTTTTATAGAAAATCTTAAAAGGTGCAGAATATAATGGACAACATTTCAAAAGCATCATACTGCATTAGAAAAATCATCCGTGTGATTATGGTTTCTCTCTCTCAATGTATTTGTGTATCATCTAGTTTGTGGTCAGATGAATCAACCATGTTTCATTTCCTGATTATATAAATTCATAAACTTTTGTAGCAGTGCATGTAATTTTCTTTCTTATTCTTTTTGGATATATAAAAATCTGATTATATAAAATCTAAAGCCAGCCACTTTATAAAATTTTTATATCTGAGAAAAAAACATAACCCAGCACCTCAGTAGAAATCATAATAAGAATCACACCACCTAAATTATTGGAGTAGAGAGATCATAATTAAAAACAAAAATTCAAAATGGAGAACAAATTAGATTTATCTAGTAAATAGATGCGAGTGCCCAACAATTGAATGATACATCATCAGTTATAACTGGTATCAAACTCATTAAGTTAGTCCCTCTCTTTCTCCATCTGTCATGGCATTATGTTTCATCAGATACTATATCACCTATAGCTTTTCCTTCCGACTAACAATTCTTCTCATCTGTAAACACTGTAACCAGGCATTGTGTCTTTTTTATGATAGCTGGGTTCTTATGCATATGGGCATCTAGATGTAGCCCAGTGAACAAAGGAAAATAAGAAAATAAGAGGTTCAATGAAAATTGGAAGCGTTTCAAAAAGATTCCCAAAAGGAGATAATCATAGCCAGACCAATAGAGAAAGTAATTTAAATTTAATGCACGTTATATCAGCAAAAAAGGAGTTACTTCATTAGTTGATGATATCTAGAATGCAGGCCAGTTGAAGTTATTAAAAGAGGTGCTGCTTACAAGTATTTCTGGTTTATTGGTGCCTAAAACACTGTAATTATTGTAGGCTTTCCTCATAATGAAAAATAATATTTGTTATTGTTATTGAATTGCTTTCCATTCCTTGCTGTGGTATTGAATACTCTTTGCATATCTTTTTTTCTTATTCTTCCTAGAGAAGCTCAGGTTTAGGAATCCATTGCCTCTATGTGTGTGTGTGTGTGTGTGTTTAGGGGGGATATATTTTTGACAAATAAAGTTGAAAGCTTGTGCAAATATAGATGCAGATATGGATGATAGACATTTTCTGTTGTCTAATATACACTTGGATGCACCCGCATGCATGCATGTGCTCCTTCTAAGGTGCTACTTTGGCAACTAAAAATTATGGGCATGAAGACGTGTTCACACAAGTATGCATGATCTAAAGAATGTTCTGTTTGCTATTTTAGCAACCAAGCTGTTCTTGTCTCTGATATTGACATGGGAGATTTGACTCGGTTCTATTCCTTGTCTTGACAATTGACTTGAGATCTTAACTTACTCCAGGAAAATGGAAGACAGAAAAATCCGCTTTGTGGTGATGCTGCGCCATCTGAACAATTTATCATGGAAGCACGCTATGCTTCACCAGCAAAGGCACCACTGGCTGGATCATCATCCCCTTCTGGAGGTCTTGCATGTGCTATAGCTGCTCTTGCTGAGCGTCAGCAGATGGGTGGGGAATCACTTGTTCACAATAATGGAAATATGCCTTCATTCAACATGCTTCCAAGCACTAGTAGCTTTTATAACAGGCATGTGCAGGATGCAGACGATTACTCTCCTGCGCAGAGCTCTAGCAATGTGCTGCCAGATTGCAGGATGATTGTGACAAGGGATGATGGGGACTGGGGTGCAGATCGTGGATCAGACGCAGCTGAAGCTGGGACCAGTTATGCTAGTTCTGAGACAGCAGAAGATGCTGGTGGAATATCTGCCCTATTACCCCCACCACCGCCAGATGAAATTGGGGGGAGCTTTCAGAATGTCTATGGACCCATTGAGAGTTTTGAAGAGCAGATGATGCTAGCCACGGCCATTTCTCTTGCTGAGGCCCGAGCTATGACAAGTGAACCCCAAAGCGCATGGCAATAGTTTTCAGGGATAAGCTGCAAAAGTTTGAACAAATGATGCTGGCGAAGGCTTTTCAGCTAGCTGAGTACCAGGCCAGGGCAAGTGCACAATGCGTGCATGCAACTGGCTCAAAGGTTAAGGTAGTGAAGATTCTCTCTACAGTACAACGTATAGTTGTTAAAGGAAAAGGTATTGTTTTGGTGAATGAAAGGTTGTTTGGTAAACTATATTCATAATGATTCCAAGTCACAAAGTCCTTTATTTTCATGGATCTTTATCATTTCTTAGCTTGTTCAGGAGTCCCAGGGTAGCAAAAATGTTTTTTTTTTCCTTTTCCACAATTAATGAACAAAATTGAAGAGTAGATTTGATTCGATGTCATCATAGCTCCCTACTATTGATATTGCAGAATCCTAATCCTAATCATTGGTTTTCAGTTATCGATTTGGTTGATCATTAACTACTACCATCCCTGGGGGAGGGCTGGGAACTTGTACGTGAAGTTATAATAATCTTCGTGCCAAAACAGGTGTCTGAAGATTTTCAACACGGAATTAACTGCTCACACCTTACCTTCTTTCCCGTTCATATGAAAAAGACTAAGCAGTGCTAATCTCATTAGGCCACCCGAACCCATCGCACCTTTGACAGGAGGAATGCCAATGGTGGTCTTCTCTCTACAAAGCCTAAACGGGTTTGTAAGATTTGGGGCAAATGCTACGGTGCTCCTAGTAATTATGTATGTATATATAAACCCGTAAGGGCTAGACCCTTCAAAATAAAAACCTCTCTATAGAAATTCTTAGATACCCAGCAACTCATTCAAGGGGGAGAATTTGAAAACAAAAGGAAAAACAACTGAGGGAACGATCAGTTATAAATTTACAACTCTTATGCTGGATCGCATGGTGTGAGTAGATGAAGCAAATGTACGAGGATCGACAGATTTGGGCTGAAAGTTTCCATATTTCTATGCTGGCCCAGGATAACCTCAATGAATGTGTGAATTAATTCATTCAATGTGGGGGGAAAACTTAAATTTGCTTGAGTTTATCCGTTGTTGTAAATAGATTGAGAATCAACACAAGTTATGAAACAGGCAGTTCTAAATTATTCCAACAACAGGCAATTTCTTACATGTTTGCTTCCTGTTCTTTATTGAAGGAGTAGCTAGACAGTGTTGGGTCCTATAAGAGACATGGTTTACAAAATTCGACGCAAAGGCAGGTTCAACCGAAGAAGAGATGTTGTTTGTGATAGAGAATGTAACTTTTTTTGATAAGCAAAATAGAGCCTGTTAAAGGCTGGACAAGCAACCCAAAGGGTTTTGAGTTTAACAAATCCAGCATACAAAAACAAAAGAATCCAAGGCAATATGAACTACAAGAATCACAAGACTGCAGATTAAAACAAAAAGGGTATGTAACTTGTTCATGCAAGCTACTTGAATCTTATGGATTCCCATGTCTGCATCTCATATGTCCTATTTCCAAAGAAGATTGAGTTATAAGGCCATGTAGACTCAAGTAATGTTTGCTGTCACAAGAGGTAGGCTTTGCAAATGCTGTTGCAACTCGAAATTATTTGATTATATTTGCGATGCTAGACTTGCTCTTCGTCTAGAATATAGCTCATGGCACATAATTTATTTCGTTTCATAGGGGATTATTTAAATGCTTCAAAAGCTCTTGCCTTAACCCTTCACATTTAACTAGGAAGGGTTGAGTTAATATTCTGTAAAATAAGCTTGGATTACCTTGCGGGGGCTTGGCTCAGAGATCGTTGAGTTTTTTACTACAAATTGCCTTTTAATTTTTTTCCACCTGTAATCGGACTGGGATTCGGTAATTCTGTTAAGGATTTTCATTTGGTTTAAGTTTCCCTTTTTTTGGGTTCCGACACACAACAGTTGCTTGCTGTTCTTGAACAAACATTGCTTGAGGTTATCCAATGCCGAGATCAAGGTCTGAGAATACTAGCATGTTACCATTTATCCCTAATATAACTGTTGGATAGAGTTCAAGACCAGAATACTGGCAGAAATCTCTGATGGTCATGTTTTGTCTGCTGTTTTTTATCAGTGGCTGTTGCAATATGTTTCCATGAATTTGGATTCATGCTTTGCAGTCGGGTCAGCTCGAACTTATTTCTCTTTGATCATTGGTTTATAAAAAACTATCTATTTATTATCTATTATTATTTATTAATTAATAAAAACTATATATATATATATATATATATATATATTTAAAGTATGTATATGTACATTAAATTATAAATATTAATTATATTATATTTAAAAATTCTAAATATTCGACAAATATATTTATATCAGGTTAAAAAAATATCATTAAATTATCAACTCTAACGATGATCATCTGCAGGAGAGCGAGCTCCTCACCAAGCAAATCGGAACCATTAAATCAAGTAGATGGCCTTCCACAGGAGAGCTCATCACCAGACATATCAGAACCATCAAATCAAGCAGTATCTGGAATTCCAGGTAGAAGAGAACCCCATTAAATCAAGCAAAATCTGGAATTCCAGGGAGAAGAGACTATGTCCCTGATGTATTTGATATTGTAATATATAATACTTTTTAAATTACTTTTTGTTTGAAAACAAATTAAAATGTTTTTATTTTATTTTTACATTAGCACATCAAAAACATTAAAAAATACTAAAAAAAACATCAATTTAACATTACATTTTTAAAATACAGCAAAACGCAAGTTGAACAGTAATGCCAAACGGCCTCTAAATTGCAGATCAGAATCCAAAGATTGAAAGCATAACATTAAGCACCCAGAGCCACAGGAGATAATTGGTTTGGAACGGCCCGACCTATGGTTTCGAGTGATATATTTTCTTATACAGTATTTGACACATTCAATAAGCAGCGCACCTCAAGCAACAGAGGGTGAAGTAGATTTCCAAAAAACTTTTATCAAGGAAAGGAAGCAATGTAGAAAATCATTTACTAATCATCCTCATCATCGCTGTCATAGTTCTGGCATAGGGATTGTAGACCAATGCTTGGATCATTAGCTGTACTCTGCTCTACTTGTTTATTCTCCTCTGGCTTGTTACGGTCAGAAACTGCAACTGGTTTCTTTTTCACAGATATCCTGATCAACGGGGATCTAAATTTAGGTTTGCCATCATTTTGAGTCCCTGAAGCACTTGAATTTTCTGTTGACAACCAAGGAACATGAATGTCAGACTCACCTAGAATTTCATAATAACAGATGAATGTAACAAGAAAACAAAAAGTAGTAATCTTAAGATGAACACTAATTGATCTTGGTGATATGTAAGAAATCAAATTTTCTAACATACATTTGGAGTACATTAGCATTTGAAGAATATTCCTTTGCATATAGCTTTAATAGCATCTATTTGGGACAATAACATACATGTTTCTGAATATGCTAGACCTCTCATGAAGACCACCAGAAAGGCGGTGAAACATTTTGAAATCAAATATACCTTTTGTGCAGGAGGTGTTTGATATTTATCAGAAATCAGAAATCCACTGAAAATTTAGCCACGGAAGAAAATTTGAGAATACTGTAGCTATCTATGTTGTTCTTGCCTCATAATAGTAGTAGTAGCATTAATCAAACATCACAGTCAATCTATCATTATTACCCAATGAATAGCTCCATCAAATCTCAACAAGGAATTTATATATAACTTATCTTTTCATTCACTGCTTCTAAATATGAACTCTAATTGCACTTCAAGAATTTTAGTTCGGAACAATATATGGAAGGGAAAGGTAAAAGATGACATAAAGTACCACTGTTATTTGAGCTATCTGAAACACTAGCTTTTGCCAGTGAATCTGTTGGTTTACTTGAAACTTCATCAGCAACCTTCCTCTTCTGCATAGCATGCACTCAAAAGTTCAAGTTAAGGAATCACTTGATCTCCACAAAAAGTCATAAATTACCATGCTGGAAGTTTGATACATTACAGATGAAAAGAAGGGAAAAAAAGGCAAACATAAATGGTTCAACAAAGCTCATGATGAGTGCAGTAGATGAAATGCTTCATAAAAACTGACAAAGTTAAGGCATGATGGCAGATGCACCGAGACACAATTCTTGAAGAATGCGAAAGGTCATACAGACAGACTGTATTTCTGATAAATGACATTCAGGTAGGCTGATCCTCATGTCTAATTGAATAAGGACTCAAAATTAGAATGCTCCAAAAAAGTCACTATCATAACATTATATTTGAACACAGATCTTAAGAGAGATGGAAATGTTGGAAAGTAGGACAGAAAATGGAGGAAAAAGGCTAATTTTTTTTTCATTTGGTAGGGTGAAAATGTGCAAGTACAGAAGATAAAAGTGGCAATATCAATATTTTCACAAGTATGGGCATCATTGTGAAATATTCATGTATATTATATATCTTCCCAGTCTTCATATATTGATCCAACTGTCATAATTAGCTTCACTCCTGCTATGTGGCTTTACAAATTGTATTGATCTAGGAACCAAATCATAGGTTACATGACCAAGATTCAGGACCAGTGAACCAACAGCACCAGGATTAGTATATACACCTTTGCATACCTTGATCTATCTCAATTCTAAACTAAAAATTCATTCTGAGAAAAGTTGATTTCAGTAGGATTGATAGAAACAGTTCAGATAGATTATTGAAGTTTGGAACTAAATAATTGAATATTTCTGTTTTTCAATAGAAAAACTCCAAAGCACACACACTAGCTCATTCCTTGGTGTTTTGATTATACAGAGAGATACGTCTTTTTTCCAAAGTCAATGCATCCAAGCTGAGTTGTAATATTTCCGAAGTGATTAACCTCACCCAAAGGTCAAAGCCTCCATACAAACAACAGTTAAAGGGGTACAAAAGTCATATTTGCAAGTAAAAGTACGAAGATAATAGATTTCACTTGAGATTAACCCCTTTTCTTGGACAGAAGTAAAATATTTGTGTTCTACTAAATTATACTGATGGGAAAAATTGCCCGAGGTAAAGAATGCATGTGAAAAATTTTACAACTATAATTGGATCTCTTCTCATATTTTCCTTTAATAATTAGGCACAATATATTCCAACCATTCACTTTTTCCTCTTACTTCCAGAAAGTGACCTATATAAAGAAAAAGAAGATTTACAAGATTCTCATACCTTCAACTTATCACTTGACATGTTAAAATCTTCATCGTCATCAGAATCTTCATCTGAAATTCTTCGAATAACCTCTGTTTGTCTTTGCTTTAAAATATAAACACAAAACAAACCATTTTATGACGATCTAGTCATATAGAAGGGAGGAAGGGGATGCAAATGAGCAGGTCTGGAAGGAAACTAGCAAGTATAGAAATTGAGTACTAACTTGGAATAATGATTTTATAAGAGCTTCATCCTCTTCCTCCAACTTCCTCTCCTGTCAGCAAGTAAATCCATTGCCAGATTCAGAATAAGGCAGTACAACACAGAAATGAAAAGGCAAATGTCCCGAGAAAAAAGCAAGCAAGCATTATTCCTGCAACTAGAATCTCTACTTTGGTTTTCACACATTTACATGTAACGTTATATGTAAATGCAAAGAATTCACATTATGCTTTAGTGCATTTCATTTCAATGGGCAAATTTATTCCTATGGAAAAGATTTAAAAGGAAAAACTATTGAATATCTTAAAACTCGTACCTTTTCAGAAGCTGTGCGCTGTAAAGCCTCAAGCATTGCATCGACACTGACAGTAGCATGTCGAGACTGCAAAAATGAAAACAGAATCAGTACAGGATGACAAAGTAGACCAAAACACAATAATTTAACGAATAACATCAAATCCCACGAACCAATTAATTACCTTCATGGACTTCATTTCATCAAGTGTAGCAAGAATGTCAATCTCTCTTTTAGAATCCAAAGTTCTGTTCTCCAGTGATTTCATGGCATCCCCCATCTCTTCTGCAACCCTCTTTTTCTTCTCAGTGTCCAGTTCCTACCACCCACAACAACATTATTCTCCAAACTAAAAATTCTCACAGACAAACAACAACCAAAGTACAACGTTGTAACTAATATATTTTTACCTCATCCTCGGCACGCCAAGGTTCAAAATTCCGCGTGGCACCACTTTCGACTGTATAATCCGAGTTTTGAGGATCTGTCTTCATTGCTAGCTCGGCCGAACACCTCGTACATTTGAAGTAAAATCTAAATATTTGTATTCCTAAATACGTCTGCAAAAAAAAACAAAAAAAAAAAACGAAAAGAATCCTTCCAAAACACTACCAGTAAAAATAAAGACAGACAGAAAATTAAAAGAAAAAAAAATACCTCGCCAATGACATCTTCTTTGCGAGAATTAAACTTGGTGCCTTTATAGATGTAATTACCACAAGTATTGCAACGGATGCTCATAGGAAGCATCATTCGGACCTTTATCTGTTGGTTCTTGGGTCTTCGGATCCTGGGTAATTTCGATGGATCAAAATCTGGTGGGTAGTACTTGTTTAACACCTTTCTTTCTCCCATCTTCTCTGCTTACTTGCTTCTTCTCGCGACAACCACAAAAAAGAAAACCCTAATTACTCAGATTTGTGTTTGAAATTTGCTAATTGGTTTTCCAGCAAGAAAGATAGAGAAGGCTACAAGGAAGGAGGACAGCTGCTTCGTCATATAGTGATTAACTAGTTTTTTTTTCCGTGCTACGCCACGGTGGAATTATCTTTTTTTATCAACCTTAAAACAATATATAAAAATGTTAAAAGTTAAAAACTTAATTTATATTGGGCTGAAATATTGTTTTAAATATTTAAATGGTAACACCGATTACATATATTTTTTAAATAAATAATAAGATAGCAGCATATTAAATTAACTTGATCAATTATGGTTATTTTAAAAACCTTGTAATATAGATATGTGATAGTGATAAAATTATGAAATTAACAATGAAACAAAATAAAAAATCTAATTACAACGAACCACATATTAAAAGTAAAATGTCAAAAAAATAATAATTTTTTTAAAAAAATTACTTGAATAAATTTATATCGATCGTCAGCACAACATCTTGGGATGAGAAAAATTTCTTAACCTAAAAAAAAAGTTAAAGATATGCTAGGACTTCCAAATAAGTAAAAGAAATTCAAGACCTAAGTCATTAGTTTGATTGAGTTTAATAAATTTGGTTAATCTAATTATATATATATATATATATATATATAACTCAATTTAATAACATGAAAAATCGCAACACATAAAATCCTATATGTTAAAGCAAGAAACTCAATCCTCAACCAATTTAATTTTGAATGATAGAATTGGAAACAAAATAGCAATACAAGGAATGAGGACCAAACATGAAAAAAAAAAGAATAAGGATGAAATTGCAAAAAACAAATAAAATTTATAAGTCAACACAAACAAAAAAAATCAAAAGAATAAGGATCAAATTTGAGAGATTAAAAACTGAAGGAAGACAAAAATGAAAAAAAAAAAAACTTTCCAATTTGAGGTAATTTTTTGAAAGATAACAAATAAAACAGGGATTAAATCTAAAGAGGAAAGAAGTTTAACGATTGTTGTGATTTTTTCATGGGCAGTGCATAAACCAATGCATAATCACTAAACACACGCCATCTAGGAAGGAAGAGAACACCAAAACACATCAAATAACACAGCGGAACAAATGTTTTTACCATAAGAGTTAACCACACATGTCGTCTGAAGGCGATGGAGTGGTTAACGTCTGCTATGCACGCGTCAGCAGCTTTTTGTTTTTGTTTTTTCTATTTTTTATGTATTAAAAGACAACATCATCCACATGACCAAATAATTATTGCTAAAAAACCATATGGGAATGACAAATTTGCCCTTGAAAAGATGCTTTGAGAATTTTCATTTTAAAGGTGATAGAGTCATTGCACTATTCTTAAAAAAGTGAAAAACCAAGAATGCCCCTAGCCATAGTTAAGTGGAATTTTGCTTTTAAGGATACTAAAGTAAATTCACTATACAAAAAGTTTATAAAAGGACATAGATGCCCCTCAACAATTGTAAATTGACAAATAACCCTTGTGAAAATACAAATCTACCCTATATGTCTGTTTAAATGTTTTTTTAGGGGCAAAAACATAATTCCAATATTATAATCCACAGTGAATAACGCCTATTGTACAATGTTTTTCCCACACGAAATAGGTTTTGTTAACTAGATTGTATCTACATTGTAGGTCCACATTATTTTTCTAGCAAAATATTTAAGCGTTGCAATCACGTTTTTAAAAAAGAAGAGAAATCCTATAATTTTTTTTTAATTAAAATTTTTTTAAAAAAAAAGAAAAAAATGAGGCTAGTCGTTATAGGCCTAGTAAACTAGGCTAAATGCCTGGCCCACTAAGAAAGAGCCCATGTGCGGGCCTTTTTTAGGCGCATTCATGGTAGAAAAAACACACTCCTAATATTAACTCCCCTCATCATATGAAACTATTTGACACAAAATTCAACTGTTTTAGTGGTAGAATCGTCTCAAATGAAAACTTTCTCTCTCTACGCTAGAATCTGACGACCCCCTCTCTCTCCTCCACTAAAAAAGACTAAAAATAAAGGAAAATAAAGTTTAGTGCCTAAATTTAATTATTTTTTCAAATAGAGGGACCGATTAACCTAACATCTAAAAAGATTGGGGATTAAAATGAGTTTTTGAAACAAGTGTCAAAGCCACCACCTTTTTTACTCGTTTTTTTAACTTAAATCCTCTATCTTTCAATTCAACCCTCCCTCTAAAAAAGATATGCACTTGGGTGTTAATTTGGGCAAAAAAGGCTCAATTGTGAAAAATAAAAGTTCAAGGACCAAATCATATTTTTTAAAAAAATTCATTGTTGAATCCACAATGATATATGAGAGAATGAACAGTAAAATAGCTATAGTAAAACCTTTATCTCTTTTATATTACATTATAATCTCTACCTAGGTCAACCAACATGAGCGCGAGTCATGGGTCATGTTATCCTAGGTTGCTCGAGTTTATATATATATTGTGACCTAAATGACAATAGACTGTGAAAACTACCCCCACCATCACATATAAAATGAAAGGAAAAGTTAAGTTATAATATTTGCATGAGCCTTTATCTTTTGCTTATTATGAGGAAGGGTAACTTCATACTTTAATATTTGATTAAAGTTAACAACTTTTTATTTATTTATCAATTTATATATTTTCGAATTAATTTTATTAAGTATAGATATCGTCTTTTGATTTTTTAACTAAAAACTTTCATGATATTGAAACACATATTTAGAACATTGATACCTTTCTTTTTTATGTTTGAAATGGACTTAGAATCATACCTATAACGTAACATGTTAAACATATAAACTCATTCTAAATTATATAATATAGTTTTAGGGGGAAACTGTGTACACTTTGGGTTGGGTGATTTCATTTTTATTGGGCATACTTGCTTTTAGCTTATGTTTGGGCCTAGTTTTTATGTTAAGTCGAAATTTAGTTTGTCACTCTATTTGTGCTAATCATTAATCTTGTTATTTTTAATATTAATTTTTGCAATTATTATTATTGAACTACAATGATATATTAACTTGAAAAAAAAATTAAATCAATATTTTTGTTCCACTATTTATTATTGTAAATCTCTTCACATAGTAATATGAATAAAGTTGTTTAAGGAACAATTCCATCCTAGGATATGGCTATTTTTCGCAACTCACCCCCCCCCCCCCTCTTTTTTTTCCTCTTTTCCAATGTTTGCCATGTATTTTTTGATTTTTTCCCCCTAATTGTTTTTACTTATTTCCCCTTTATTTTGGTCACTTCCCTCTTCTTAGTCATTACTTCTTATATGTTGTTATGTGATTGCCTTTCGTGTGCTCTTCTAGGTTGCTTTTCTCTAGGAGGTCTTATATGTTGTTTACTATTCTCTATGGATTACCTCTTTATATGATTTGTATTGTCCTCAACATAATTTTTTTTTATACTTTGCCTCTTTTTTTATGTTCATTTTGTCCTTTTTTCTTCTTCTTTTTCATTGTGTTGTTGTTGCTAGGGTGATTTGTAATTTATCCCTTTTTCCTTTTTTTTTTTATAATGTTTTAGCTATCATTCATTTACGTTATTGACTTCGAACTTTTTTTATTTTTTTTACCTTTGGATTTAATTTCTGTGTTGGTAGTATTCTTAGGAGGTGGCAGTTTCCTGCCAATCTTTCGCTTTATTTTCTACAAAATTGACAAGAAAAAAAAAAGAGACAAACAATTCAAGTTCACAAGACATGAAATTTAGAAAAAGAAGGGAAAAGAAAGAAACTGTTATTACTCACTTTGAAGTCAATGCCACGCTTTTGCTGCTTCTTGGAAGAATCCTTAGTTTTTGCCATTTTCATTGCAAATTACAGAAAATGAAAAGTTTACGCATCAAAATTAGGGGTGATCATTTTCGGTTCGGTTCGGTTTTTACCTTTAAAAAACAACCAAACCGAAAGGCAAAAAAAAAAGGGACCCAAACCGAACCGGAACCGGTCCAAACTGACCGGTTTCGGTTCTGTTCGGGTCTGGTTTTTTAGGTCCAAAACCAGAAAAACCTATGGTTATTTTTCTGGCTTCGTAGTGGGCTTTTAGTGGGCTTCGTAATGGGCTTCGTAATGGTCTTTTAGTGGATTTCTGATGGGCTTATAAATAATGTTAATAATATCTAATTTTCTCAAAAAATTCCAAAGCATATTTAATTTTTTTGCCACTACATATTCATATATTTTTGTCAATCTTGTGTTCAATATATTTTTTACCTTCCTAATTTTTTTCTCTTGCTTCAAACAAATTTAAATAACACACAGTCACACATCAATAAGTTAAAATCCAAATTACAAACCAATGCCTTCAAAGGCCTTAAAGAAAAAACAACAAATAACATTATAATAAAACAATATTGTATACTTGTAAGAGGAATTTTGACTTCGTCGACAACCTGAGGCAAGATTGAAGTTTCATTAGAGATAAATATCAAAGATTTGAATAAGAATTTGCCATATAAATAAAGAGCACAATTCCGGCAGTAGTATAGTTTATTAAGACCAGAAATAAAATGGCATTATCATTCATGAAGCCCAATATTGTCAACATAATTATCCATTGTTGGGTTTTTTTATGTTATCCTTAGCTTTCAGAGAATTTCTCTTATTCATGATATTAATTTTCTGATGCGGAACAATAAATAATAAAATTAAATCAAGAACAGAAAGAAGCTTTAGAAAAGAAAGAAGCTGAAGAAGAGAAGAAAGGGGATTGGAGATATGCAAAATCTGCAAATTTTCATTAATCATCAAAACTGTCCCTCAAAATGACAGAAGAACATATAAATAGTAAACCCTAAAACATCCCGCTATTGGGCTCGACCCATCAAATCAAACTGTTTAACATAAATAATAAAATAACAATGAGCAGGCCCAAATAGGCTAAATAAATAAAATAACAATGAAATGGGCCCAAATGGGCTTAGTCTCCCAACCAAAGCGTGACAGGCTGGGCCATCCTACGTAGTCTCCGTCCATATACTTGTATAGTTTGTGGTGTGGGTCTAGTGTCCCCACCAACTCTCCCGGGGTTAGAGAAACTCGACCCCGTCGAGTGTAGTACTGGCCGACTCTGATAGTATTCCCAAAGATCTGGGTCAAGCTGCTGCAAAGTATCTTTAGTAATCCAAGTGCAATCTGAGTTAGGTCGATCCACCCAACGAACTAGAAACCGTTGAACCTCACCATTCCTGTTAAAAACAACTTGTTCATCCAGAATAGCATCAATATTATCCTTTTGTGCTGATGTCAAGGTGAAAGGGATAGAGGTTTCAATAGGATCATCAGAAGGGGAGTTAAGTGGTATCTCAAATGGATCATCTGGAATAGGAAGTGGTTTGTGGTATGCAACTAGATCCTCAATATTAAATGTAGAGATAATGCCAAAATCATGTGGTAAATCAAGAACATAAGCATTTGGACCAACCCATTGTAGCACTTTGAAAGGTCCGGCACTACGTGCATGTAATTTTCGATTAGCTCCCAAAGGAAACCGTTTGGGTCTAATCCGTATCATAACATAGTCTCCCACATTAAACTTATTATGTCGTCTATGTAAATCAGCTTGAAGTTTATATTGCGCATTACTTGCTTGAATCTGTTTAGTGATCTCAAAATGCAAATCCTGAATTCTACGTGCAAAAGACTCAGCTGACTTAGACACTCTAACATGAAGGGATATGGGAAGAAGGTCTAAAGGTTTCCTAGGCTTGTAACCATGTATAACTTCGAAAGGACTCATGCCTATTGACCTATTGATAGAGCTATTATAGGCAAACTGGGCTGTAGGAAGAATCAGATCCCAATTCCGATTATGATCACTCACTAGACACCTCAAAAGGTTGCCCAAACTCCTGTTAACCACCTCAGTTTGACCATCAATTTAGGGGTGGTAAGCAGTAGAAAACTTCAATTTGGTTCCCATCATATGCCAAAGGGTTTTCCAGAAATAACTTGTGAATCTAACATCCCTATCCGAAACTATGGTTTGGGGAAGACTATACAACTTGACAATCTCATCAAAATAGAGTTTTGCAACTTTGGAAGCATCTATGGTCTTAGTACAAGGAATAAAATGGGCCATCTTAGAGAAGCGGTCGACAACCACAAAAATAGAATCATGTTTCTTTGCAGTACGTGGAAGCCCAAGCACAAAATCCATGCTCACATCTTGCCAAGGGCAAGTAGGAACGGGCAATGGGGTGTAAAGACCAGTATTTTATTTTCTATGCTTAGCTAGTTGGCAAGTTCGACATTGACCTACCAATTTAGCGACATCTCTTTTCAAACTAGACCAAAAAAACTGGCGTTCCACTTCTTCGATGGTTTTATTCCTTCCAAAATGTCCTGAGAGACCTCCAGCATGAATATCCCATATCAAAAAATCACGCACGGATGTTTTCGGGATACAAAGCTTATTATCTCGAAATAAGTATCCATCTTGGAGGTGATAACCATTTATAACACGATGATTCTAATCCTTCAATGTCAAGTATATTTCTCCAAATTCTGAGCAAGATTCATACTCCTCTTTAAGTCTCTCAAATCCTGTGACTTCAACACTCATTACAGATAACAGCGTTACCCGACGACTCAAAGCATCTGCAGCTTTATTCTCTATTCCAGATTTATGTTTCAAAACAAATGAGTATGCTTGCAATTATTCAACCCAATGACCATGCCTATGATTAAGCTTCTTTTGGGAGTTAAGATAGCGGAGGGCTTCATGATCGGAGTAAAGAACAAACTCCTGTGGTAACAAGTAATGACGCCAATAACGCATGGCCTGAACCACCGCAAAACTCCTTACCATAAGTTGAGTACTTTTGTTTTGCCTCATTAAGTTTCTCACAAAAGTAGGCTACAGGGTGACGTTCCTAACTAAGTACTCCACCTATACCGACTCCCGAAGCATCACATTCTACTTCAAACACTTTAGTAAAACATCATTTTCTTCTTAACCTCCTCAAATGCCCTATTAGCTCCTTTACTCCACCTAAACTCACCTTGTTTCAAACAATCTGTAATAGGCGATATGATGGTGCTAAATCCCTTAATAAAATGACGTTAGAAAGTCGCAAGCCCATGAAAACTACGAAACTCATGAATAGTCTTAGGTTAAGACCAATCTACTATCGCTTGGACTTTCTGGGGGTCAGCAGAGACTCCTTTCCATGACACTATAAACCCTAAAAGACCACTTGATCTGTAAAGAAGGAACACTTTTTGACATTTGCAAACAAACTTGCCTTTCTTAGGGTGGTACAAACTTGAATAAGATGATCGAAATGCTCTTTCTTGGTTTTGTTATAAATAAGAATATCATCAAAGTATACCACCAAGAACTTTCCCATAAATGGCCGAAGCACTTGTGTCATTACTCTCATAAAAGTGCTTGGTGCATTGGAAAGGCCAAAAGGCATGACTAACCATTCATATAAACCATCCTTAATCTTAAATGTTGTCTTCCACTCATCTCCCGGACGGATCCTAATCTGATGATATCAATCTTAGAGAAGATCTGGGCTCCTGCCATCATATCTAGCATGTCATCTAATCGAGGAATTGGAAAACGATACTTGATTGTAATTCTATTGATGGCTCGACTGTCGACACACATTCTCCATGATCCATCTTTCTTGGGTGTTAACAGTGCAGGTACTGCACAAGGGCTCAAACTCTCTCGTATAAATTCCTTTTGTAACAACTCACATACTTGCCTTTGCAATTCAGCATGTTCACTCGGGTTCATCTTATAGTGAGGCAAGTTTGGTAATGTAGCCCCAGGGATAAAATCTATGGCGTGTTGAACATCACGCATAGGGGGTAAAGCATCAGGTAGTTCAGAAGGGAAAACATCTAGAAATTCTCTCAACACTTCTCTTACCTCTTCAGGTGGCTCCTCTAAAAAGTCTTATACAATCTCCTTAGCCACTATAGCAAACACAACAGACTCCTCACAAATCTCCTTATCAAACTCCCTAGGACTTATTATGTTAAGCCCTCCATCTTTCACTTTATTCTTCTTCTGACTATTATCATTAGACCTTAGGGGTAATCCTATAAGTTGGATTTTTTTACTTTAAAAAGTGAATGAACAAGAATTTGATCGTCCAAAGATTGTAACGTCCAAATCATATAACCAAGGCCTGCCCAAAATGACGTGTCCTACATCCATGGGAATGACATCACACCAAATTTCATCATGATAGTCAAAAATCTTAATGGAAAAAATACATCTCTCTTTGACCGCTATAGATGTATCATTAACCCAAGATACATTATAGGGTTTAGGATGTGGAACAGACTTTAAGCCTAAGCGGGATACACTACCCGAGGAAACTGCATTGATACAACTACCACTGTCTATGATGATCTTACACCCTTTATCTCCACATTTAATGTAAGTGTAAAAAATAGCAGTCCTTCTCCAATCCTCAGTTCCTTTAGGTTGTGTTAAAGCACATCTAACCACACCTAACCTGGTTGTCTTGATTTGAGTGGATATAGACCTAACACATCCTAGCAAGTTAGACTCATCATCCTCATCATTTAGATCTTGAAAATCATCGGGATTGGGTTCATATACCTTATCATCACAATTATCTTCTTCATCCATATCTCTTGCCCCTTGATGAACAAAGCCTTATTAGGGTAGCTAGAGGAGATATGACCAAAACCCTGACACTTAAAACACTGAATTCTTGAAGTTTTAGGTTCTTCATGAAAAAAACCCTCACCCTTGTCTTCTCTAGGTATCTAGGAAATCAAAGGATTGGGTTTACGAGGTGGGGCACCTAATATGGAGTTATTACTACCAGGTTGAGATCTAGAAGGGGTATTACGAGTGTCCTAGCGTCTTGTCCACTGGCTTTTTGTGACCAAGTCATAATTTTGTACTCGGGTATAAGCTTTATCAAGGGTGGAAACACCCCTAAGCACAACCTCTCTTCTAAGGTCATCGTTTAAGCCTTTTCGAAATCTACTTAGGGTCATCACTTCATCCTCCCTAACTGCACACCTCATCCTATACTCATCAAATTATGCCACATATTCATTGGCATACTTGCCTCCTTGCCTCAAGTTATTCCACTGGTCCAAAAGATTTCCTCTATAAGAACGAGGCAAGTACTTTTCTTCTAACTTAGTCTTCATTTCAACTCAGTCAGTAATAGGGGGTTGACCTCTCCTAATCAAAGAATCTTCTACACTTTCCCAATAGAGCTGAGCGGTTCCACTAAGTTTCATCTTTGCAAATCTTACCCTTCTATTCTCAGATAGATTATACCAGCCAAAGAATTGATCCATGTCACAGATCCATCTATCAAAAATCCACGGGTCAAGTTGACCCTGAAAAGTTGGGGCTTCTACTTTGATATGCCTCATGACTCGCTCGTCAGGGTCATCATCATCGTGATGGCCCTGATTGCGGTTGTATTGACGGTTCCTAGGATGAACTGGTCTTTGACGGTAATCATTGGAACGCTCACTATCATGAGGGTCATCAAAGTCATTGTGACTCTGGTGTTGGTTATGGTGGCGGTTCCTACGAGAAACTGGTCTTTGAGGATTCCTATAGTTGTCACTAGAATGCTCGCTCTCACTAGACTGTCTTATTTGCAAAGTTTCTATGGACTCCATCCTTCCAGAAAGGTTGTTCATTTGATTGGACATGTTGCTCATTTCCGTTCGCATAAGTTGTAATTGTTCTTGAATATCTCTAAGAACATTACTAGAGTTCGGGTTCATGGTAGCTATGACTTCTAGATTGTGTACTAGACGACCACTACGTATATGCATGCAAAAACTAATCATGAGATTGAGATCACAAAATAACACTTGCAAGTAAAAACGCAAAATAAAATTATAGCTAATAAAATAAAGAAAAATAATTTTTTTTAATTTTTTTTTATTATTATCTTGGAGACTAAGTAATGACAGATTAAACCAGGAAAATGCGCAAGCAAGCAATGTAAGTCCTCTAAATGCACACAAGTAATCCAAACACAATGTTTCAGTTTTCCCACTAATTTAACCAAGCTCCACAATTAATTAAGAGGATCAGATTTTTCAATGCTAAACAAGCTCAAAATTAAGGTAATTCAATGTAAAGGCGAGCTATGTAATTTGGTTATGGGCAAGCACAAAAATAATAATATTAATGCTAAATATTGGCTAACAAGTGTAAAAACATACCAGGAATGATGATTTTCAATGGATAAAAATTCTGACCGTATGATGTGGCAATGAAGGATTACGTGGCAGCTGACATGGCAGGATGCTGATGAGACAGATGATGTGGTGGGGCGCTGACGTGGCAGGCGACGTGGTAAGAAATGATGACGTGGCAGATGCCACGGATGCTCTGGCGTGGCTAGGTTAATTATATTTACAGCTTCTGTTTTCTTGCTTCCCTAGCTTCTGTGACCTGTTGCCGCTATTGTCGATGACAGCACACGAAGCGGGGCTTCGTGACTCTGCTTGGGCCCGGTGGTGCGAGGGAACAGGCGGTGGTGTCTATGGTATCGTTGCTGGACGGGGGCTTGTTGATCCGTTGTCGCTGCTGAAGGTGAGGGCATTGTGGATGGTGGCGTTGCGGCTGGTGCTGCTGTTGGGGTGCGGTTGATGGTTAGCAAATTTGGGAACCGAAGACAAAGAGCTGTTGTGGCGGCAGCGCTGCGGGTTGTTGAAGGCAGTAAATCGGCGTGGACTTGTGACCATTGGCTGTGATCGTTGGCTGTGATCGTTGGCTGTGATCGGCGCTGATGTAGAATGGCCGATCATTCTGTGGGACTGATGTGTAGGTCTTCTTGGTGGTGGGTCTGCCGTTGTGATTGCCTGAGGCGCCGCTGATGGCGGGGCGCCGCTAATGAGGATCGACGATGAACAGTGCCGATGAACAATTTTTTTTTAATTAGAACAATATGCTTCTTTTTTTTTAGATCAATCTAGGGTTAAACATAAACCCGTGGATCGTTTAATTGTAAGAACAATTAAAAGACATGCTCTGATACCAAATTTAATGCGGAACAATAAATAATAAAATTAAATCAAGAACAGAAAGAAGCTTTAGAAAAGAAAGAAGCTGAAGAAGAGAAGAAAGGGGATTGAAGATATGCAAAGTCTGTAAAATTTCATTAATCATCAAAACTGTCCCTCAAAATAACAGAAGAACATATAAATAGTAAACCCTAAAACATCCCGCTATTGGGCTCGGACCATCAAATCAAACTGTTTAACATAAATAATAAAATAACAATGAGCATGCCTAAATGGGCTAAATAAATAAAATAACAATGAAATGGGCCCAAATAGGCTTAGTCTCCCAACCAAAGCGTGATAGGCTGGGCCATCCTACGCCGTCTCTGTCCATATACTCGTATAGTTTGTGGTGTGGGTCTGGTGTCCCCACCATTTTCTCACTCTAAATTGTTTTATCTATGGAAGTCATGCAAATGTTGACTTATCCATCTCTACAGGTTTAGGCTACCATCTTGTCCTGAACTAGGAATTTATACCGTGGCTAGGTGTTTGAAACACTCGCTTCTAGAGCCTAATACATAATGGATTTAAAATCTAAAGGTATGGCATGGGCTGGAGACATTTACCAGAAGTTTGAAATAATGTGCCATGAAGTGGATAATGTTGTGAAAAAGGTATCTTTTTTTCTTTCTGTTTTATTCCTTTTCTTCACTTTATCGTGAGTTAAAACAGGCTTTTATCACATTTTCTGTCATTTTCACTGAGTGAAATCACCAGTCATATTTTCTTTGATGGGTGTAATTTCTCATCATGCATCGATATTTTTAGTTGTTACATTTTAATTGATCAGTCCTCTGGGCAGGCGCATCCCTTCATGCACCCAAAGCACAAATATGATTTGGGTATTTCTTATACTTCAACTTCTTTCTGATATTGTGCACGATTTAATCCCTCCTTTGATGGATCCTGCAAAATGTGAAGCTCCAGCAGCAGCTCTAAAAAGAAATGCTGCCATGGGTTCCCGTATTATTAAATCTATGATTGGCGTTGATGATGATCATGGACATACTTCTCAAGCAAAGCAATCACCTGTGGAGCTTAGTGATTCTGATCCTATGACAAAGCAGCTAGGCAAGGAATTCTGGGAGCTTCAGGTTGCAAATCAATTGGCTTTTACCAGCAATTCTGAAGAACTCCTTGAAGGGGAAGAATCTGAGTCAGCTCCTGGAATTGTTGATGTTACAACTGAGTCTTCTGACATGAACACAGAAGAAAATGCAGTAGAGGAGAATTCCTCTGAACCTGAGGAGTTGGAGTCTATTACTCATGGAAATAAAGAACCTTTTGAAGCATCCAGTGAATTTGCTAATTTTAGTTGTGAAAATGCACGTGGGTCTCTGGCTGAGGTTTCACCTGTTACTTCAGTTCGTGGTGAGGACTTCCAGTGCCCTCAAGAGGTGGGAACTGTATGTGATAGCTCTGCAGATGACTCTTACTCTACTGGTATTATTGTTTCTTCTTCTCAAATGGCCTTTTCGGTGGTATCTTCTGAAAAAGCAGTAGCGGAGATGGAACTTGTATCCCCCAGAAGTTCCATATTCAGGGAATCTCATAGTCTGCCTGGGAACCCACTCAATAACATCACCACCAAATTAATATCTAGCAGCAATCCTTGTAATGTAGCTGGCCATGATTCTGACAGTTTCACCATGCTCCTGTCTTCTACATCAGCTCAATCTGATAGTTCCCTTGTCCTCTTGTCGTCTACATCTGCTCCAACAGTTTCATGTAAGATCAAGGCAGCAGAAATGGGGCTGGCTGCCTCCAACAGTGTGCTGTCTTTGGTATCGATAGGTTGACTCAATTTCTACTTTATTTAGTCTTTCTTTTATAATGCACTTTTAACAATCCTATTTTGGTAGAAAAAGATTCTAGAATCATTTTAGCCATGCCTTTTGAATTAATTATGTGAAGCTGTCTTGTAATATCTTGATGGCTAAATATCTTCAGATATGGGTCTGGTTTGGAATCTAGACAACATTCTGTGCATGTGCATGGGTGTGCGTTTCAAAAACATTCTGAAAATATAAAAGTTGATGAAACATGTCTAGTTCATATACATCAGAAAATCAATATCAACATGTCTATATTGTAGTAGTGTTATTGGTAAAAAAAGTTGTTATAGCTATAATCATTGGCCCTTGGGATGTTGATGTGCAGAAAATTTGCTTTGTGGCATATCTAGAAAGAATTAGTTTTGAACTGTTTTCTTCATATAGTAATTTAGCATATGAGCCTAATTATCATCTTTAAACTATTCTTGAATAAGGGAAGGTACTGTTTGAATTTGAATGTATTTTCTGGGCAATAATTTGAATGGATGGTTTCAACTAAAAGAAATATGCATATTAACCGTTTCAATGAAAACTATTTAACATTTAATTGGAACATCTTGATTATCAAAATGCAGTTATCTCTAAATATTATTTTAGCTATTGCAAACAACCTCCTTATGTTCAGTATGTATTGATGGTATGGCATGTACTGTGCGTAGCGAGATTTGCATGTATATGACTCTTTGCATTTGGCATGTACATGCCACTAGTATTGAGGTGTTAATGGATCATACTTCTTGGACATGGCTTTCTGGAAGCTCTTTATTCTTTCTCGTGAAAATGCATTTATATCTCAGGTGAGGATAAAATTATACTTTCATGTCTTGTGAGTTACAACCCTGCTTATCTTTTGATGATGTAACCTGCTTGCCCCCCCCCCCCTCCCCCCCCCGCTTATTTCACTAATCTCTGGAAGCATTTCAGGATGTTCGGATGACTCTGCTGTAGATGATTTGACAGAATCCAAAATGGAAAACATTGATTTGTCTGATAATGTAAAGCTTGAGGAAAGTTGTGTCATTGTTGATGATAACCTGCTCTATGAAGTTGCTCGTAGAAACCGTAAACTCAGATCATACAAGGTTCTCCCTCTCTCATAGAAACTGTGTGATTATTTATGTTTTGTGTGTATATGCACCAAGCACACATGTGGATTGGCGGCTGTGGGTCTCTGTGTGTGCGGAGAATGTGTTTGGGGCTATGCATATATGCTCCATGTAAATGGTATGTGTGAAAAGAATTTATTCGCAGTTATGCAATTGATATTTTTCTTAACATGAATGATGAATAAAACAAAAGGAGCCCACTATATTTCAAAATGTGAAGTGCTTCAAAAAATAATGATAGATAATTTTTATTTGGCTGGTAAAACATGGACTCGTTTTCTACTGTATTTAGTTTGCAAATATTAGCTATATCTTTGTTACTTTAACTTTCTAGGTTGGCAATCTTTCTATTATCTCTTATTAAATTCCACCATCTTTTGAGGGTGAGTAGGAGACTACAGATCAAGGAACTCGATAGATACTGCGAAGCCACACAGCACAGATAGAATAAATTTAAGACAATTTAAGTTGAAAATCTTGTTATTCATAATAAATGGAACTCCATTATGATCCTGTGTGTTTCCATTAATTTTATAATCTTGTAGATAATAAAACCTACTGACCCCTTTCGGTTTCTTCTTTTTTAAGAAAAAAATCCAAGATGCTTTCTTTTCGAAAAAGAGGTTAACCAAGGAGTATGAGCAGCTAGCAATTTGGTTTGGGGACCTTGATGGTCATGATACAACGCAGCGTGAGTTGTCATCTAGTACCACCATCACCTTGGATCCCGATCCACAAACAAATTCGACACAAGACTCTGAATGGGAGCTCCTGTAAACAAATTCCCAAAACTGTGGATAAGCATAACTGGGCTAATTGGCCAGCCTGCCCCTTGTACAGGTAAATAAGATGAAGATAATGCCACGGTCTGTGAATAATAGTTGAAGGGTCTAACGTTTTGTATAGAAAAATATAGAGTTATAAAGTGGAAGATAATGATTATCGAATTTGATCTGTTCAACTGCTGATGATGTTTCTTTTCTGATCAAGTTGCTATGAAGTTGCAATATCATTGTAGTTCTTGCACTACTACTTTTCACTTTTCATATTGATCTTAGTCTCTTCATGTTTGAGCTTTGTTGCATATGCTTGCTTGTTAGGGGAAAGAATTTTCAACAATCCACAAAAAATAATTGGATTGTTAATTTAATTGTCAACACACGAATGTACCTCTGGCTTCAAGTGTTTTTGATGATTCTGTAACAAATATGCATACAGAATCTCATTTCAAGTATCAAGAACCCCTGGTAAACGCCAGTGGATGCAGTCTGCAATTTTCCTTGGATCAGATCCTTGTTCCTTCGTCACGAGCTTGCCCTTGCCACCATAAATAGTAGTATGACCGTCATATCTATACTCTGACAATTGGGTGATATTGATTTTTAATTCTCGCAAGACGTTGTCAACTTTCTTCATGATCTGGAGACGTGAACCTGTGCCCCAGTATGGACCTTCAATTGGGTAAGATCCATTGAAGCAGTTTTCATCACTTCCAGGCCTCCATTCCTAACTCCTTAAAAAGAATGTTATGTGTTCTCTCACTAGGACAAGAGCTTTCTGTAACCTAAAAATGAATGAGGCTCCATCAAAAGTATTGATTAGAAAGTTGGAAATTCAAGCAGAGTTTAGCTGATACCAGTTATTTCCTACAATCAGAATAGGAGGGCTGGTTTAAGCATTATCTGACCTTGTTAGGAGTGTTCTCTTTGTTTTGAATGTGATATATCAACAGAGTTGGATCATACCATTAAGAGAAGTGGAAGAAAAGAAGAATAAATGTTTGCTTTGATGCAAAATTTTGACTTCATTAGTGAAGTTAAACAGCAGAATAGCTTGGGTAACAAATAAAAGGCAAAGCAAGTTCGGGACGAGAAATCCTTAAGTCTTCAATTAAGTTTTAACGGAGCTCGTATAGGGATAACGAGATGGCAGTGTTATAGATGTGAACTAGCACTAGATAAGTAATAAAAATTAAAGGTACGATGAAGTTAATACTCATGATGGAAAAAAAAATTGTGTTGGTGATAAAAAGTTTAGAGACTAAACAAAATGATTTGTAGCAATTTACAGTGTTATGTGAGGAAAGATACGGTACTTTCACCACATGATTTAACTTTTCTGTTAATAAAAAACAAAAAAAATTATAAAGTTAAATTCTCTACCAACTTAAAATCATTAAAAAAAATATGTGGAAAAACATTGCAACAATTCAAAGTGTTTTAAAGAAAAAAAATTACTAAGCTAAATTTTCAATCAGCTCAATATTTAAAAAATAAAATCAACAGAGACAATTTTTAAAAAAATAATAAAAAAAAACAGGGATAAAAAAACCTTACTGGAAACACTGTAGCAATTCACAGTGTTTTGTGATGAAAGGTACAGTGCTTCCTCACATGATTTAGCTTTATTTGTAATGACTTATAATTGTAATTCTCGATCAGCTCAATATTAAAAAAAAATTGACAGACAATTTTGAAAAAATCATAAGAAAAAAAAATTATGTGGAGAGAAATTGTAGTAATCCACAGTGTTTTGTGAGGAAAGCTACAGTGCTTTCCCCACATGATTAAATTTTATTACAAAGTTATTATAACCAGCTCAATATTAAAAAAATGACATCGACAAAGATAATTTAGGAAAAAAATATTATAAAAACAGAAAACACAAAAGAAACTGGAAAAAAACCATGTGAGGAAAAACTGTATCAATCCATAGTGTTTTGTGAGGAAAGTTACAGTGTTTTTCCCACATGATTTAGCCTTACTTGTATTTACTTGTAATTGTAATTCTTAACCAGTTTAATATTAAAAAAATAAAATTGACAAAGATAATTTTAGAAAAAAAACTATGTGAGAAAAAACATTGTAGCAATCCATAGTAATTTGCGAGGAAAACTATAGTGCTTCTTTTACATATTGTAACTGTAATTCTTAACTAGTTAAATATTAAAAAATAAAATAAAGAAAGATGATTTTGGAGAAAATTATAAAAAAAAAACAAAAACAAAAAAAAACCATGTAGAGAAATATTGTAGCAATCAACAATGTTTTAAAGAAAAAAAATTACAAAACTAAATTCTCAAACAACTCAATATTAAAAAAATAAAATCGACAAATATAATTTTGAAAAATAAAAAATAAAATAGAAAAACCATGTGAGAAAACACCGTAGCAATCCACAGTATTTCAAAGGAAAAAAAATACAAAGCAAAATTTTTAACCAGCTCAATATTAAAAACGTAAAATTAACAAAAATAATTTTAGGAAAAAAAAAAAAAAAAAAGATTAAGTGCAAAATAGAGAGGGGAATAACTATTGTAATCCATAGTGCTTTGGGTGTGGGTGAACAGTAAAATCCCCACACCCTTTAGCTTATTACTTAACTAGTCATATGTGTTCGTGCTATCTCAAATAAATCAAAATATTTTTTAATTAATTATACAATTATTACAAAAAAGTATTCATAGAAAAGAGAATGAATAAAATCATGAAGTAAAAATGTATTTCACTTTGCAAAAGAATATTTTATAATTCATGTAATTTTCCTATTTTTTTACCCCAAAAAAGAAATATTTTTTTAAAACCATAATTCATCTAACTAAAAGTAAAACAAATTCAAATAAGAATATTTGCGGTAACAATACTTCATGTTCACATAATTTTCACGACCACAAACATACAAAATGCACAAGGTTCAAATGGAATAATCAACTAAATTATTGCTAATATCATATCATAAAGAAAGGCAAGAATCCCATTCAAAAATTAATATCAAATTGATTGATACATAATGAAATAATGTCTCAAATATAATTTAATTTATTCAACTATAATTAATTTGATCAAATTTCAAGAAATTTATTTTTGAAAAATCATTAAGTGTTGTATAAAAAAAACGCTTGACAATATCACTAAAAATATCATAATCTTATCCTAAAACAAATTAAAAACTAAAAGGTATTTAATTAAATAATTTTCAAAACAATAATCAAAAGAGCCTAAAATGAGTTGATCGTTTTTGGCCAAACAAGGGTGGGCGAGGGTGGGCTTGCAAGGGCAGACCCACGCTCCTGAAAATTTTTTTTTATTATTGTTAAGTTGGTACTCTCTCTCTCTCTCTCTTTTTTTTTATGAACAACCATACAACACGTCATCTCTTATTCGATTCCAAACACTTGAGATGGTTGAGAAATCGGGCTTCTAATTGCAGGAACTCAAAAAACTCATTTTTCATCTGAAAACTCCTAAAAAACATCATAGAGATCTCAATAAACTCTTTTATGGTCTTAAAATAGCATTTAATCAATAAAAAAAAATAAAAAATCAATTAGATTTTAAAAATTTCTCGAGGCCCGATTTACTTTTACCAACAAGATGAATATAAAAAAGCCTCTATGGAGCTTCTTTCATTGCAAGGAACCAGTTGAAACAAAAAATTTAACTTTCTTTATCACTTAAATGTGGCCAACGATGATTCTCTCTCTCATTCATTGTTTTCTTCGGAGTTTCTTTCTTCTTTCTAAATATGAGGACTGAAAATAAATAAAATAAAATTATGAATCAAAATAAAAAATAATTGAAAACAACAGCAAGGTCCAAAAACAAAATTTGCCAATTTCTTAAAGCAAATAAAATGGCAAAAAGGTGTTGGACAAACATTGTCTTTTTTAAAAATCATTCTTAGATTTAGTCCTTCAATTGTTTTTCTCTTCCACTAAAACTGAAACTCTTTTTTATAATATCAAGTATCAATTCAATATCGAAAAATTTCTTTAACACTATGATAATTATATAAAAATTAAAGCTTACTAAAGTTAAATTAGCTTACTAAATGATAATTATATAAATTTCCTAGATCTTTAAGTCACCCTTTTTATCTTACTAAAGTTAATAAATTATGAGAAAGGAAATATCGTAAAATTAAATTTGAGAGGAATATAAAAAAGAAAGGTCTTAAATTATGTGCAAAGATATATATATATATATATATATATATATATATATATATATATATATATATATATGAGAGATTAAAATGAAAAAGTATTTTTATAAGTTTTTTATGATAAAAAAAATTATATTATTTTTTTCTAAACACATGTCACAATCGCACACTCAGTAAAGATATCATCAATTACTAAATATATTTAAAACAATTAAATGTAATAAATTAATTTAATAATAAATGTCATTACATTAATTATATTAACATTAACCATTTAAATTTTATACACTAACATTAAAATTTAAACGGTTAAGTCAATAAAATTTACGAATTACAAAAAATAGTTATGATTAATTATAATTTTAAATCAATATTCTAGCATTCCCTTACATGATTTAAAATTATTCGTACATATAATAAATAAGATAAAATATAAGTGTAATAGGTGCTTAGGTATCTTTAGGGTTTGAACCTATACTTGGTATAAAAACTCTCAACTTGAAGAGTCATAGTAATTAGGATGTTTTGAACTAAGTTCTCTAGACGAATTTTAAACTTATTACACACACAACATATGAGTGATTTTAAGGTTCTGTCAGTGTTGCACTTTTTTTGGTTATGTGCACGTATCTTGTCTCATGAGTGTCTTTAAAGAGTAGTCCATCTCTAAGCCCTTACAATGGTGACAATGCTACCACACTCACTTAGGTGAATCCTCTAAAGATATTTTGTGACCAACATCCCGCAATTTTTTTTTGCTTTTGAATTCATTCAAATATGAACTCTTTCTAATTATCACAATAAAGAGTACATTATCATAGAAATAAGACCTGAGACCACCCTGAAAAATATATATGTAATATTTGTGAAGTGGACATCTTGATCATGTGGTCAAGCAACCTACAACGAAGATGATACAACTCCTAAAAAGCCAAGAAATCAGGTTTGATAGAAGTATGATACAATGAAAATATGTCACAAGACACCACACTATTGGAATAAGAAACCCCTACCTAACAAATATCAATTCATGAACGAGAAGTATAAGGAAGACGTTACAAGGTAAGTTATGCCTTAATAAGTCAAATTTGTTCTTTGTCCCAGTAAAGAAAACATGTTGCATCACGTAAAATACAAGCTTATTTAATAAATTTATGGCTACTAAAAATTTCATCTTACAAAACCTTATATAATGGTTCAACTAGTAACCCTAATGGATTCAAAACTTGTGGCCTAATATTTATCAATTTACAATAAACCCAAAATATGTTAACTAAGCCCAAACATGAAGTAAATAAAAATAACAAATCTAACACATAAACTAAAGTTGTTGCACCTAATTAAACAAAATAACCTAACATAGATAATTTTCCTAGTTTAAATAATGTCATGAACATAATTCTCATCCTAGAAACACTAAGATCTTTATTCCTACCTTTAGATATCCAAAATAAGCTAGGAAATTGATGTCTTCCTCTTTAATTTCCTTGTTTGTCTAGGATAATTAATTCTATCTTTAAAGAATCATTTCAAAACATGAAAACTCTTGTTGTCTTCCTTTAACCTTTTTTGTAGGATTAGGAAACTCCCTAAAATAAGCTAATGAATATGTCAATAAATACCATCATCCCTTCTTTTCTTGTGTAGCTAGGATGAATAAGGAATCCTTGTAAGAAAAGGATTTTGAACATTAATGAATTTTTGCCACACTTGAAGATTATGTTGCAGGCCATTAAAGATCCTTGTAGAACTAAAAAATTTTCAAAATAAGATATCACGTCCTTGTAAGAAAAGGATCCTTGCCCAATAGAAAGTCCACAAGTCAAAATAAAATAAATAACAAAATTCATACATCTCATTCTGACATATATTGCTAGGCCTTTCTAAACTCCGACTGTCTTAAAATTTTACCCCAACATAGAAAAATATCTTGGGAAACGCTGGGAAAATTTCAATCTGATCCAACGGGCGGATTGAAAATTATGATTGTTGCCATAAAACTGGACAGTATGCATAATTATGCTAGACAAGTTTCCACTATTGGTGATTAATTAGGCTTTAGTCCCATTTCCCTTGATGATAGAATAACTCATTGGCATGCCAAACCTTTAGTGAGTAAATCTGTAATGTTGTTTTCAGGCCTGATAAATTCTAAAAAAATAACACCATAAGATATCAAATGTCTAATGAATTTATGTTTGACAGTTATTTATGTCTTCTTTTTTCATTCAAATTTTTATTTTTAGCATTAGCTATAGTAGTTTGGCAATTAAGATGTATTGATATAGGTGATATTGGTTTATAAACAAATGATATATCAACTAAAAAAATTAGAGTTACTCGACTTTTAACTAGCATCTAATGTAACCAATTCTACTTCCATGGAGGAAAGAGTAATTATAATTTGTTTAATATATTTTCAACAAACCACACCACCATATAAAGTAAACGCATACCCCTATAATAGGTTTTGTTTCTTTTTAATCATAAATCCAATTAGTATCACTAAATCCCTCTATTACAATAGTAAAATAGTATAATGTAGTGTATAATTAGTAGCTCCTTTTAGATATTTAAAAACTTTTTTTAAAGCACTCTAGTGTGAAGCATTAAGATTATATGTATATCTACTTAATATACCAACTGCATATGCTATATCTTGTCTAGTATAATTGGCTAAATATAATAAAGATCCAATAATTTATAAATATTTATATCTAGACACACTTTCATCATAATTTTTTTCTTCATTCAATTTAAGGACCAAAAGGACTACATACAAGAGACACATCAAAATAATTAAACTTTTTTTATATATAATTTTTCAATGTAATATGATTAAGTTAAAGCAAAATCATTGTTGTTTTTCAATAATTTAACGCCCAAAATAACATTAGCTGGACCAAGATCCATCATATTAAAATTTCCAGACAAAAAAGATTTAGTAATATTTATAACTTGAATATTACTAGACAAAATCATAATATCATCAACATACAAACATAAAATCACATATATTTTTTTTATTATAAACACATTCATTAGTAAAATTTGTCTGGAAATCATCAAATAACATGAGTTGATTAAATTTTTCACACTATTGTTTTGGAACTTGTTTTAAACCATAAAGAGTTTTACAAATTTACAAACTTTTCTTTTCTTGACCAGGCACAACAAAATCTTCTGGTTGATCCATATAAATTTTTTCTTCTAAATCACTATTTAAAAAAATTATTTTAACATGCATGTGATGGATTTCTAATGTGTAAAAGGAATCTAAAGAAACTAATAATCTAATTGTAGTGATTTTAGAATTTTGTTTTATATGTGTCAAAAACATATACTCCTTGTTCTTGTTTAAACCTCTTAGCAACTAACCTAGATTTAGATTTTTTTATAGATCCATCAGTTCTTAATTTCTTTCTAAGAACCCATTTATAACCTATTATCTTACTACTTTGTGGCAAATCAGTCTAAAACTATTTCTTTTACTCTTTCTAATTTCACTAAAAGCATGATCATCAACAATGTCTATTTTAGAATGAGAACTTTAATTAGAAGGTTTAGACAACTTATTTTTCTCTCTGTTAGAAAATCTAAAGATAATTGAAAGAATTAGGCAAATAAAAGCAACCAAGATTTTTGTTTCCCTTTTCAATATTAAATCAGCAACTATAATCAATAATAAAAATAATAACTAAAAGTAAAATTAAAAAAGTAAGGGTTTTAAAGAAACCTGGGATTGTGGCACGCAATAGCGTTTTCCTTAAAGCGATAATTCTCCCTTTGCTTAAAGACAATTTTGCATATAATACTTTTCTCTATCAAGATACAACAATCTGTTAGAATTTTTGGATAAAATAAAAATTTCCTAGATCTTTAAATCACCCTTTACTCATTTAAGTTAATAAAGTATGAGAAAGAAAGTATAGTAAAATTTAAGAGGAATATATAAAAGAAATGTCTCAAATTATGCGTGCACGCGCACACATTTAATAAACATATCAGTTACCAAATATATTTAAAATAATTAAATATAATAAATTAATTTAGACATAAATGTCACTCCATTAATTATATTAACATTAACCATTTAAATTTTATACACTAACATTAAAATCTAAATGGCTAAGTCAATAAATTTAAACAAAGTAAAGTGTTTGTGGTTTAGAATAAAAGAAAATACTTTCACACACATATTTTTTTTATTGAAAAATCCCTGATCATATGACACAATAAACTTACAATCACAATGCTCATCGGATCAAATATCACAGAGTAAATTATAACTCACTCCTATAGTTTAACAAACTAATTAATTAATCCTTGTAGTATTTAAAACTATATAGGTAATCCCTCCATTTATATAATTAATTTATCTCTTTTTTTATTTTTATTTTCCTTTTCAATTTATTTTGTCTATTTTCTGTCTTTCAAAATAAAATAAAGAATATACAATTATGTAAAATGAGAAATTTGACTATGAATATAAGATATTTTTGGAATTAAATAATTACTAAATTGAGGATGATCATCATCAATAAAATACTATTTAATTATTTTTAATAATATAAGAAGTAACTAATTAATTACTTTTAATAAACTACAAGTCTATGTTATAATGAACTCATATCCCAATTCCCAAAAGCTTATTTTCAATAGATGTGTTGCTTACTTGAGCTATGAATATTAGAAATTCTCCCCAACAAATCTTTAGGTTATGTTTACTTTCATAAAATAGTATTTATGCATTTCCATCTCTAATTTTTTTAGATGGAAAATAGTATGTTTTATTTTTATATATATAACACAAAACAAAGTGTCAATATATTTTTTATTTTTTATATATTTGGTCCTTGTAGTTTTAGGTGTCTATATTTTTATTATAAAGTTTTATTTCTTTTACGTTTTAATTCTTCAAACCTAGAATAGAAGGGTCAGAGACTGTATAGTGAGATAAGATAATAAAATTTTAGATATTATATAATTTTCAAATAAAATTAGAGTTTTTTATAGTAATATTAACAGTTACTTTGTAAAAAATTATATCGCAATAACAAATACCCCTTAGCCTATTGCAGGGAATTTTTTTAATTTAATTTTATTAAATTATATGGTAATTAAAATAGATATTCTTAAATAAAAAAATAAAACCATTTAAATTTTAAATAAAAAATATGTTTATTTACTCAATATATTCTTATTTATTTTAACAAAAACATATTATTTTTATCAGTATCATGGTTTTTTTGAATAAAAACTTAAAATAATTAAAATAACTATTTGTAAGAATTTCAATGATTTAGATTAAGGAGAAAAGGTTGTATTCCTTTAATCAAAACTTTATTTTTTTTATTTATCTATTTATTTATTGTTTTGAATTTGTTTTTTAAATACATGGTTTTTAAAATAAAAAATTATCATGATTTAAAATTAAGTTTCAATAAAAAAATATATCATTATAGTTTTTACCCGACTAAATAAGAAATAAAGGATAATTAATTTGATAAAAATATATAAGAAAATTCACAATAAAAAATAAAAAAATAAATATTTTATTCTCATTGAATATTTTTTAAAAATATTTTTAAGAAAATTATGCATATTAAGTTTGTGTTTTTCATAAAATTTGATTTTTTTTAAATTGAATTTTCTTAGTGTTTTTAAATTATTTTAATATAAAAAATAATAGTTTTTTTTTAAAAAATTTAATATATTTTTAAATAAAAAATATTTTAAAAAACAATATTATTACAAACAGCACCTAATACCGGTTAAAAACCAAAACTCGTCCTCGATACTCTCAACACTTATAAATTATAATCCTATCAGCATTGCCCCACCCACCTCAAGGACCCTCTTTCCTTTGCTGGCATCCCCATTTCCACCCTCTCTCTTCTCTTTTCTTTTCAAATCAAAATGATGTTGAGATCCATCAAATCCCTAGCGACGTCTCCATCATCCCACATCCTCCGCCGTGGCTATGCCTCCGAGGCCGTTCCCGACCGCAAGGTTGCCGTCCTCGGTGCTGCTGGGGGTATCGGTCAACCACTCGCCCTTCTCATGAAGCTTAATCCTCTCGTCTCCAGCCTCGCTCTCTACGATATTGCTAACACTCCCGGTGTCGCCGCCGATGTCAGCCACATCAACACCAGATCTGAGGTTTATGTCCTTCTATCAATCTCTTTCTTTTGATGCTTTCACATTTATTTTCCTCATTTTATACATTATTTATTTATTTATTTTGCATTTCTAATAAAATTTATTTAATGGATCTATATTTGATTCACCTGTCAATCACTTGTTTTTTTGGTCTCACTTAGAGCTTAATCCATCAGTTGTATAATGTTGTTAGACTCATTTTGCTCTTCATGTTTCTGCTGCTTTGATTTCTTTTAGTGGTTTTTCTTTTTAGACTCGTTTCTTACTTCTTTCTTTGTTTGAGTTTAGGTTTCTGGGTATTCAGGTGAAGCTGAATTGGGGAAAGCCTTGGAGGGAGCTGACGTTGTAATCATTCCAGCTGGTGTGCCAAGGAAGCCTGGAATGACCCGTGACGATCTCTTCAACATCAATGCTGGGATTGTAAAGGGTCTCTGTCAAGCAATTGCCAAGTACTGCCCTCACGTGAGTATTGAGATTCTGTTAAAGCAAGTTTGTTTGTATGCCACAGTTAAGTTCGATGGTTTGGTTGAGCTCTATCTGGTGTTTGGAATTTAAAATATATTTCTTTCAGCAAGTACACTAAAGAAAATGGACATGTGAAAGTGTAGAAACTGAATTGTTTTTTGGCTTCCTTATTTTTTGGTTTATGTGGACTTCCCACAGTCCTATTTGGAACCCAATGGAGTCATTTGTATGTTGGAAGGCAACCAAACATGCCTTTGGCGTTATTTTGCTTTTATGTTTTTGTTGTTTTAATTTCATGTTGGCTGACAAATATTGTGGGATCAGGCACTTGTTAATATGATCAGCAACCCAGTGAACTCAACAGTCCCTATTGCTGCTGAGGTTTTTAAGAAAGCAGGAACCTATGACCCGAAAAGGTTGTTTGGTGTGACTACCCTTGATGTTGTTAGGGCCAAGACATTCTATGCTGGAAAGGCCAAGGTGCCAGTTGCAGGTTTGCCCAATTACTCATTTACGAGACACTTGTGCTTCTTATTTCCCACCTTTATTTCCCAACCGAAGGCCAAATTGAAAGAAAAGTGTATAAGTGATATAACATGTTACTTGTCTTTTTTTTTGTGTAAATGAAAGAGCTCAGCTTAAGTAGATGTCATTCTTGTATTAGCATGTTTTTTCGGTCTTTTATTGTGCAGTTCTGTGTTTTAGAACTTTTTGACTCATTATCTTCTGTAATTCTTCTCTGATGCTGACATGTTGTTCTTCTTTGGTTCAGAGGTTAATGTACCAGTTGTTGGTGGCCATGCAGGCATAACCATTCTCCCACTATTTTCACAAGTATTTATTCACTCCCCTTCCACTTTGTCTCCTAAATAACTCTATATGCAATGTATATTAATACTGTTTCTATTCAAATTCTTGTCTGATTGTTTGTGATCAACTTTTCTAATTTTGTTCTACTTGTTTGATTTATTTTATAGGCCACACCAAAAGCCAATTTATCTGATGCAGAGATTACTGCTCTTACAAAGAGAACTCAAGATGGAGGGACGGAAGTTGTGGAAGCAAAGGCTGGAAAGGGCTCTGCAACTTTGTCAATGGCGTAAGTTTATATCCTGAGCATAGTTATACTCATGAATGTGTTTTGAATCCTTGTTTATGGACACTAAATTAGCATTTCATTGTGAAAATCTGTGGCTTACAAAAGTTTTCATCCTGGTCAATTCACGTGTAATATTGATTTTTCTGAAGGATTAGATTTACCTGTCAGATATCTTTTCTTTTCTGTTCTTTTTTCTATCAAGGTAAGAAGTACGATGTGTAAGTGACACCAGGATGGTCAAGGACTAATCCTGTTTCTGCTTCTTTTTCAAGCAGTGTTGGATGAGCCAACATTTAGCAGACTTGTTTGGATTTTTGGATTCTTTTGGGGCTAGATTTCTTAGGTACAATGATTAAACCATGAAGTTGAACTCTTTAATTTTAATAATTACTAGACTTTTTAAGCTGTTCCAGTAAAAGCTAACATGTACTTGAAAAAATATTGATAGATTCGAAGTACGCCGTTGAATTCTGATTTTGTAGTTCTTTGGCCACTCTTACGCATTGTTGGCCTGTTTTTCACCCATTTTCCTGACTTCATTTTTTTTTGTCTGCTTCTGTTCAAAAGTTGAAGAAAATGTGAATGGATTTCTTTTTCAACCTCTTATGGTTCTGTGACTTTCTCTTCACCTTTTTACAAGTCTCTTCATGTCCTTGCACCTGCTGTAATTATAAAAGAAAAGGAACTGTATATTTTTAATTTATTTGATTGGCCATTCGCAGCTATGCTGGAGCCATTTTTGCTGATGCATGCTTGAAGGGGCTCAATGGAGCACCAGATGTGGTTGAATGTTCATATGTGCAATCAACTATCACTGAACTTCCGTTCTTCGCTTCTAAGGTAATTTGATCAACTTTGTTTGAACATAAAATCTCTTTGTTAGATTATGTTGATGTCAAATATCCTCTCTGATGTGAATTCATTATTTTAATTTACTTAATTGCACATTGTTTGCAAGTTAAAGAATACCATCTGTAACTGATTATTGCTCGTCACAATATATCAGTTTAAATTAATGTTTTGTACCTTTTGGAATCTCTTCCGGGCTGTCCTGTTTGCTTAGTTGGAAAAGAAAAAATGATATCAATTGAATATAACTCTATTAAGCCCCGAACCCGAAATAACTGGGTTATATTTAGCTATATGGTTGTCTTATCCGGCTGTGTTGGGCTGTGCTTCTGAATGATGTTGTCATACTAAAACATACTAGATTAATTCATGTCATTTTTTTTTTCACCCCCTCATTACATCCAATCTCATCAATATTTCTCACTGGTGTATCCATGGATTTCTTCCCATACATGCTGAATATGATTGAATTATTTTTTGACCTTTACTTAATTTTGCTGCAAGAGTTGCATCTCCTCTCTGCAGATGCCTGTCTTAATTTGGTTATTGTCTTTCCATGCATGGATCTTAGCATTTTTTTCTAGGATATACTAATTTTGTGACAATGGTATCACTCGCTGTCAAATAACTTGATGCTTTTAGTTCAAAAAGAAAAAAAAAAGGAAAAGGAAAAAACAAATGGGGACTTAGTGGGAAAATGAAACTGTTATAATATCTGTCATGCCCTGTTTTTAGCAACTGCTGTGCAGATATCTCTGATGACAAAAGGTTCATTACTTTGTGAAGGTTCCGTGATGCTTTGCACCTTTATCAGATGTAGCACTCTGGTATCCGGTGCTTTTCTAGTGCAGCATTGCTGTACACGTGCATTTTGCTGTGGAAGTTTTGTATTTTTATGCGTGCTGGGGTGGTCAGATAGTAAACATGGGAATTTGTTTTTTTGTGTTTGCAGGTGAGGCTCGGAAAGAATGGCGTGGAGGAAGTTTTGGGGCTAGGTCCTCTCTCAGACTATGAAAAGGAAGGTTTAGAAAAGTTGAAGCCTGAACTCCAATCATCTATTGAGAAGGGAATCAAATTTGCCAACCAGTAATTCAAGTAATGTTACTTGCTCCTTCCATCACAAACGCACGCAAGTTTTGCATTTTTCAGTGTTGTATTTGCGGCTGCCAGCAGCTCCAGCATTGCCTTTTCATGTAGAGTAGGGCACATAAAACCAGGTTTTATCAATAAACTACCCTGTGACTTGAGGTGGTAGTTAACTCTGGAGAGAATTGGAAATCTAGTTTATGCCAAGTGCAAAATGCTTTTAAGATTTTATTCTTATTCACAGGGATGATATTTATAAATCAAAACCTATCTGGTGGATCGATATATCCATCTGACTTGCATGCTGGGTATCACCCGACTACAAAAATATGAAAAAAACCAAAAGGAAAGCAGCAGAAGGAAGAAAAAAAAACACAAGATATCTCAAGTACAAGGTGTCTATGCTGAATTACAAATTCCCTTCATGGATAATGTCATTTTATATGCCCAGGAAGCTACCCCACAACATCAGTGACAGCACAAGATTGCGAAGTAGCGATCTGGTTAATTAATCCTTTCCAAAACCATGCCTTCTCTCATTAGCTTGCTTTAGTATTTCCATCTAAAATCTTAAAACACTAGCTTCCATGCTCAATCAACAGAACTCCACTCGTGAAATAAGTTCCTCATATCCCCAGAGCATCCCATATTTTGCATATACTGAAATAGAAAGCAACAGAGGGCTTCCATCTAAAGCAGTTCAGCCAAAAGGTCAGTGCTATAAATTGAAGTCATACATTTCCACACGTTTTATGTTTTCTAATTTTTGGAGATTTTTTTTCTCTAATGATTGGTAAGTTGCATTGAATTGAATTATAATACAAGACAAAAATCAGAGTTCGTTTTAAAACTGCTGTCGGCAGTTTCTAGAGGTAAAATTATGCATTGGTAATAGTAATAAACCACATCACAATTACACAGGAATTTGAAAAAATTATCACTATAAACCCTAATTGATTTTCAAAGGTTCTATGACAATGAATTGATTACTCAAAAAAAAAATATATTATCACCTCTGAAGCATAATGCTTTAGGCACGTCATGTTTTAGTCGGATTACATTGCTAGTTGTCTTAAATTTTTATGGGTTGCTGTGCTTTGTTATCAATGATTTGTCTATTATATTTATTAGAATTGATATTTTTTTACTCTGATGTCAATAAATACCGGAGTTGATATTTCTAACTATGCGTCAATAAATACTGGAATTGATACTCGTCATGAATCCACTTACCTTGAACACTTCTGAATTGAGTTTTAAAATGGTCGAGAATGACAAAAGAAAAGTGGGCTTTGGATGTTTTCAAAGGTACGAGTTTTTGGTATTTTATATGTAAGCCCGACATGCCATTTTATTTAGGACAAATTCTAATGGGCTTTATAAACATTATAAAATGCATATGCAAACAAATTTTTTATATATATCAAAAAGTGATAAAACAATAATTTTATAAAAATAATAAAACTTGCAAAAATATTTTTGAGCTCTTTTTTATGCTAAGAAATCACAAGTTAATACAAATGCATTTTTCATTTATTTTTTTGGATTTAACCATGATGCAAATTTTAGAAATGGTAAATAAAAATGTTTTATGATATATATTTTTTATGTTATTGTTCTAACACAAGCTAAAAAAAAAAATCATGCATCACATACCCCTACTTTTACAATCCTCGAAAATACTCAAAACAAATACACAATTAATTTGCAAAAAACAAATCCTAGCTTCTAAATCAACTTTAATAGTGTTGCTAAGTAAGATGAGATTGTCGAAATGAAACCAGATGCTTTAAAGCAGTGGGTTTCCTACTGTGTGTGCTTTTCATATGCCGCTATAAATGACGACGCATGGAATGACGCTCCAAAGTCCTGGATCGAGTGTGGTCCTGGAACGAGCATGGCACAACAGATTGGGTAGCTTCCCCTTTCCTTTTCATGTTTGTGCTTGTGGATATAATCATATTACTTGCAAAAAAAAAAAAAATCACACAGTAAAACCGATTTAATCCCCTCTATCTTCACAGATTTGTTATCGTTTTGGGAGGAAACGATGGTGGCATGTGAGTTGGAGTAAGAAGAGTTATTAGTCGTGTGACTCACGGTGCTGGTGTAAGCTGACTATTTTGAAGGTTGGTTCGGATGAAACAATTAAGTGAAGAAAGGTTTTATGAGAGAAAGGTTATGGGTTTCGCATGATGATGGGTCCGCTGTAAGTGGTGGTGTTTAAGGGTTGTTAATTGTTGTCTTGGGTTTATGGGTCTATAACGGTGAGAGAGAGAGAGAGAGAGCAACATGGGTTTACTGTCAATAACAACTTAGGTTTTAGAAAGGGAGGTAGAGACAGTTGTTTTGAGGTTGGCTGACAATTAAAGGAAAGAGTTGGATCTATCGTGGGTGTGTTGATGTTGGTGTGCTGGAGTGTTGGAATCAGTGGAGCTGTTGGTATGGTAGGTGGTCGGCGGTTGGTTTTTTCTTCTTTTGTTTTAAAAGAGAATGACAGGAGAAAGAGAATGAGAGAGAAAGAGGGGAGAAAGTGTTAGCTAGATCATCAATGAAATATTTTTAGGTTCTGTATAGGAGTTCTAGCATCTTACTTTATTTTTATATTTTAGATCTACTCTCGAAGTAGAATGTTTTTGATCTCTCCTCAATGTAGAGATTTTGATATGCTCCCCTCTCTATTTTCTATATATTGGTATCTGTATTCATAATACAGGAGTCCCAAAGCATATGAAATTCAAAGTCCAAAACAATCTCATCATCTTTTTTAAAATTTAAACTTGATTAGAGTTTAAAGTCAAATTTGAAAATGAATAAGTAAGATATCATGATCATCATTTTCAAACTGAAGATAATGAGAGAATGACAAATACACATTATAGTCTCTAGTTTTTTCACAAGTTGACAAATCACTCTCTTAATTTAAATTAGTCCCCTAATATTTTAATTCCAAATGTTAACCCCCCTTAAAAATTAAATTAAATTAAAAGCTAATGGGTTAAAATTGAGTTATGACAGTTGCCTTCTCTTTACAATACTTACAGTGCAAAGACATTAAAAAATTTATTTTCTTTTGGCCTTTTATAGTAAGTTTGTAAAGAAAAAATAAGCATAAAAACGATTTTTTTTTTCAAATCTTGCAAAACTTTGAAAGTTGTCATTTGAGAGGCAACTTTCCTTGAGAAACAGTTAAATCTTAAAATTGGTTATTTGAAAGGCGACCTATCTTGCAAATGAAAAATTCAAAGATGTTTTTTAAAGTGGTCTAATTGTTATAGATAACCTGTTCATTGTTGAAAAATTCAGAGATTTTTCAAAAATAGTCTAATTGTTCCAGACGACTTGCTCATTGGTATGAAAAATTCTGAGATTTTTTTTAAAGTGGTCTAATTGTTTCAGACAACTTGCCCATTAGTGAAAAATTCTGGGATTTTTCAAAAGTGATTTAATTGTTTTGGGCGACTTGCATGTTGGTGAAAAATTATGAGATTTTTCAAATCTAATTGCTTAAGGCGACCTATTTGTTTGTAAAATACATGAAAGTGATTTCAACATTAATCTCATTTTCATGGATGATCTATCCAAGTGAAAAATATGAAGATTTTTTAGGATTTGTCTCTTTTTTTCAAGTGACCTACCTGTTCGTGAAAAACATTAAATTTTTCAAGATTGATCTCATTGTAATGGGTGACCTATCCAAGAGAAAAATACAAAGATGTTTTTTGAAAAAAATTTAATTGTTCTAGGCGACCCTGCCTATTGATGTGAAAAAAAAGGAACATTTTCAAAAGTATTTTGAAATTTAGCCGTTTTAAGATGACCTACCTTTTGATTGATTCCATCGGGGATTTTTCTTGTGATTTTATTCGCAAAACACGTTCAATGCTTTGGAATTAGATGATATGCATGCATATTTCCTGGTTTGAAATATATGCCCCCCTTTCTTCACAATCCCTTTCTTGCTTGATTGGTGAGGTTTGCTATTTCTGATCCAACTCATTTTGGTGATTTGACTTCTAACCCATTCGAGTTGGCCTATAAGTCTTTTTTCAGAGTATTTATAATTTTACACGGCTTAGCATTTATGGTGCTCGTCACGACCCATTTACTTACAGGAAATTCTATGTTTTGTTGATTAATTTGAGGGGATCATTCATTACTTCGTTGTCTCACTACTAAAAAAATTTTAGTGCCACTTATTGTCTTGAAAGATTCAAACAACCTCTTGTAAACAACAATGCCCCATTGTCTCACTACCAGAAACATTCTCTTTTCACTGTTACTTTGAAGGGATCAAATTGCCTTCTAAATATAACGTTAGCCCTTTGTTTTGACCATTACCCCTTAATGCGCTTCGTCAGTAACTCAGGCAAACAATGGCTTTGAGCAACCCCTCTCTTTTTTTTTGGCTTGGTTTCAATGAAGAAATCTTTATTCATAATGAATTTTGAAATCTTGATCTTGTATTTTCAAAACAAAAATTGTTTTAATATGAGTTTAAAACAATTTGCTTTTGAGATCTTACAACTCTCTAGGGTTTTTTTGAAAAAAAAATGATTTCTTCTTGTGTCATCAATATTAAAATTGGTGAAGGTACATGATGATATGACTTGTTTTTGTAGGTTTCAAAGCAAGAGGCTCGAGTAAAAGTAAGAGACTCAAGTAAAAGCTCAAGGTTTTATTTGAGAAAAGTCTTTTTTAAAAAAAAACTTATTTTATCAGCATGAATAATAATGAGTATTTTATTTAAAATGTCATGAATCTTATGAAAAAGTTTTTTGCATTTCGAGAGCATCATTTATTGGTCGAGGTTGTTTGTTTGCTTGATTAGAAAGGACTTTTAAAGACACATAATGTAGGCTATGAAAAAAATTCATAAAGCTCAAAAAATATTTCAAGGTTTCAAAGACTTAGAATCACTATCATCAATTTTACTTATTGTGTCTTTCAATCCTTTTCTTTTACTGCTTTTCTTTTATTTGTCCTTTTTTATTGTTTTGATTAGGCATCCTCATTTTGTTTTGACTATCACCTTTTCTTTTGATTTAGGCATGCCATCTAACATTTCAGTTTCTTGGGCTCTTGTTTTTTGGCTATCCTCATTTTGTTTTGACTATCACCTTTTCTTTTGATTTAGGCATGCCATCTAACATTTCAGTTTCTTGGGCTCTTGTTTTTTGGCTTTCTCATAGTTTTTCTATCAATTATTGATCATTGAAATATCATTTGCTCCCAGTGTGGGGTGTGAGGTTTTCTTATGAAGGAAAATCTATTTAGGCTCAAAAGAGGACCATAATGAATATATTCATTTTTGCAAAGAAATGCATTTCAAAATCCAATGAACAAAAAATCTACTACATGTCATTATGCATACATCTAAAACATGGCTCAAAAGACATGGTGTGAGGGTGATTGTTTGTTTTTCTATTCATGTATTCTAGTTTAGAGTTTGGTCACTTTAGTGCGGGAGTTTGTTGATTCATTAATTAATTTGCCATCCTATAAATAGAATCTTAAAATGTTGTTTTAAACAAACATCGAATTATTTTTTAAATCAGAAGCAAGTTCAATTTTTTAAAATTCCACTAGGAATAAGATTTTTGCAAAACAAATTTTGAATTATGGATCATGAAAGTTTGCAAAGGTGGGTTATTATGGGGATTCTTTTTTAGAATTTCTGAAAATGAATAATGTTTGGTTGTAAATCAAAGAAAAAGATACAATTGAAGGTAGAACTCATTATTTCATTGAATTTTGGAAAAGAGGCTCAATAATAAAAAAAAACCTTTACACTAACATCTTGAGCTTTTATTGCTAGTAAGGTAAAACATAATAGCAAAGCAAAGCACACAACACTTACCAACCATTGATTGAGTTTTTCTCAATCATTCAACTCCTATAAGCTCATTAAATAGGCATCTTCTTGACAGTTAGTTGCAGTCATATGTAGACCATTCTCATCATAATGACATTGTAGCTTTATCTTCAGGATGATTGATTTCTGATGACCATTGTGGAAAAGTTAGCTATAGAAGGGGTAGGTATTTGGAAGTTGTAGGTATTTTTATCTTGGTAGCTTTTTTTCTTATATTTATAGCCACCTTCGACATTGTGAACCTCAATTTCCTTCCTTTTTCCAGTGAAGCATTTCTCCTCATTCAAGTTAGCAATTCTACTCAACCAAATGGCTTGTTCAATCCTCTCAGCTATAATAACCAAGTCATTGAAATATTGTGCAAAATTTTCAATCAAGTATTCAAAGTATAAGGCTTTAAAAGTGTTAGAAAATATACTGATCATCTTTTTTTTCAATAGAGAATTAACTTGTGCAACTGCCTCACACCACTTTAGGGCGTATTCCCTTATGGACTCTTTATTGTCCTTTTTCATAACTTGTAAGCATGACCTATCAAAGGCTATGTCTATATTAAACTTATACTGCCTAATAAAAGCATCAACCAAATCTTCACCTTTTCATTTTGGTATTGTCCAATCGTATATATTAAATAAATACAATGTCACTCAAGTTATCTTGAAAGAAATAAATCAATAATTTCTCATCATAAACCACCTCAACTATTTTATTGCAGTATATAGGGCATTGAGTTCCAATATATTTGACAAATTCCAACACTCTAAACTTTCTTGGAATGGCAACGTGGAGTACCAAACACATCTTAGAAGCCTTTAAAGGATCATACAAATTAGTTCACTTAATTGCCCTCATCATTTCCTCTAGGGCATCTAATTTTTCTAGGTCATCTCCTTCTACTACCTTGTTTTTTTAAAAGATTCCTCTACTATCAAGACAATAGTAGGCTGCCTTAGGATATACTGGTTGAGTAGATTGAAAATACGTAGCCTGTTAAGATTCAGGTGGGGTTTCATTTTCCCCCAGATTATGTGGAATAAAAGGAATTGCAGACATAAATGCAAATTGAGTTGTGACTGCTAGCTATACAGATGTTGCTTCTCCGGATTTAAATCTCAAAACCTGTTCGAGCAGACTAGTAAGCCTTATGACTTCTTCCTTAAGACTTTCCATCTCTTTTTAGTGTTGGGCTTCCAATTAAGCTCTTTCTTCATTCTTCATTTGTCTTCTTCTCAAGCGTGTGTTACATGTGCAACTTAATGGAGGACCTATATGTCAATCTGCTAAATGAAAATCATATAACTATACAAAATAAATATCAGATGCAAAAGTGATGATGTTATTAATAAGATAAATGCATATTAAATATGGATTCGCCTTTCATGGAGTAACAATAATAGTTATTCATGGATTTTAAGAACTCGATGTCATTATCATGTCAACGAGGGGATTCTTGTTTAATCTTGCCTAAGTTCGAGCTTTTGTTAGCCCTTCGGCTTCCAATTCAGGGAAGTTTTTTTTTGTCAACTGTAACAACTCAGATTCTTGTAAATTCTCATGTGAAGGCCATTTGTCACCCGATGTTCTAGGAATTCAAGATGTCACATGTTAGGCTTGCCACGGGGTACACCTAATAGGTAAGTTCTAGCCATTAAATGGATCAAGGGTTAGGTTATTGTCTAGTCTAAAAGAATCTTTCGCATGATCAGTGATCGTCCTTAAAAAGCTGATATTAAGCTTACAAGGAGTGTGAAGATAAAGACCCTACATAATATTAGATCGACAAATCAACCACTTCCAAGTAAATAATCAAACGAGAGTTGGATGATTTTACGAGTTTTGCCCAAGCTAAAGTTATTGGAGCATCGTTACTTCCCCACTTATCTTAAAACAAAACAAAAAATATCATAAAGCATTTTTATTAACTATTTCTAAAATTTGCAGCATGGCCAAGTCCTAAAAAAATATGAAAAATGCATTTTGCATTAACTTGTGATTTCTTAACATCATAAAAAAAAGCTCAAAAATATTTTTGTAAGTTTTAGTATTTTTATAAAATTGTTGTTTTATCACTTTTTGATTAAAAAAAATTATATTTTGTTTGCATTTGGACTTTATAACAAGTTTATAAAGCTCATTAAAACTTGACCCAAATAAAATGGCTCATTGGACCTACCTATAAAATACCAAAAACTCATCTATTTGAAAGTATCCAAAGCCCACTTCTATCATTCTCGCGAGTTCAATTATCGTTTTAAAACTCAATCTAGAAGTGTTCGAGGTAAGTGGATTCAAGACGGTTATTAATCTCGGTATTTATTGACATCAAAGTCAGAAATATTAACTCCGATATTTACTGATGCCAGAGTCAAAAATATCAATCTCAATATTTACTCACACTTAAGTCAGAAATATTAAAGACAGATCATTAATAACACAACACAACTTATAGCAATTTAAGATAAAACTAGCAATACAGTGTGTCTAAGGTAAGATATTTTAGAGCCATAATATCTTCCCTCTAGTATAACCAGTCTCTTGCCATATAATTTCTGAAGATTAGTTAGGGCTCCTAGTGAAATAATATTAGATGACGACTCATTAAACAAGATATTTTCTCTCTAAAAACAAGATGCTAGATATTTGTTATTTTTTCAAGTTTTTAAAAGTCGCTGCAACAAAATAAATGACTGAAAACAACATTAGCATATGAGAGCCAAATATCTGTCATAATAAACAACAAACATCATAAACAATGTTGGAAATATCACTGAAAATGGTGAATGATTCAAGATCAAAACCTATAAAAACACATGAATGGAAAATCTAGAAAAATTATTAAACGAAAGCATTTGATAATATATCACCATTGAAAAATGGGACTTGTGGTTACTCAACAAGATTTAATAGGATATGTGGAAAACACATATCGAAATACAAGTTAGCTATGTTAGAAAGATTGAAATTGATTTTCGATTTGAATGTCTCTCCATAGAGGTTTGCCTCTCTTTAAATATTTAAAATCCCCCCTATTTACACCCTAGTTATTAATTATATGCATGATTTTCTCTATCAAATCATTTGAAATCCCTCACATTACTCCATCAACCATATAAATCCCTAACATTGCTCTACCAACCACAAAGATCCTATAAATATAAATTATTGCTATATATAAAATATTGTCTAATCTAGTAACATTCCCCCTCAAATTGATGCTGGTGGATCAAGAAGCATCAATTTGTCAATCATGAATTTATAGTGGTGACGAGAGAGAGTCTTGGTAAAGATGTCAACAGTTTGATGTTCGGTGGAAATGTGAGGAAGAGTAATCTCCTAACGAACAAGTGCTTCACGAATGGAATGACAATCCACCTCAATATGCTTGGCTCGCTCATGGAAAACAAGATTGGCAACAATTTGAATAGCATTAGTGTTATCAGCATAAAGAGGAGTTGGAGTAAACTGTGGAACACCAAGTTCACCTAATAGCCCTCGAAGCCATGTAATTTCATAACAGACAGATGACATGGCTCTATATTCAGACTCGGTTAATGACTTTGAGACATATACTTGCTTTTTACTCTTCCAAAAAATAAGAGAACTGCCAAGAAACATGCACCGACCCAAAACAGAACAACGAGTATTTGGACAACCAGTCCAATCAGCATCACTATAAGCCTTCAATTGTAAAGAAGTCCCTGAAGAAAAGAACAAACCACGACCAGACATCTCTTTAAGATATCGAAGGAGACGACAGACAACGGCTACATGGGTTTGGCAAGGGGCCTGCATAAACATGCACCGACCCAAAACAGAACAACGAGTATTTGGACAACCAGTCCAATCAGCATCACTATAAGTCTTCAATTGTAAAGAAGTCCCTGAAGAAAAGAACAAACCACGACCAAACATCTCTTTAAGATATCGAAGGAGACGACAGACAACGGCTACATGGGTTTGGCAAGGGGCCTGCATAAACTGACTAGCCTGCTGTACAACAAACGAGATATCAAGTCAGGTAATAGTCAAATAATTCAAACTTCCTACCAGCTGCTGATACATGGAGGGATCAGGCAATAAATCACCATTCTCACGATTTAGCTTCAAGTTGACCTCCATAGGTGTAAGAACTGAGTTAGTGTCTGAAAGTCCAACTAAGAAAAGAAGCTCCTGGGTATACTTATATTGATGCAAAAATATGCCAGTTGGACAATGTTGGGCCTCAAGACCAAGAAAATACTGCAGCGGACCAAGATCTTTCATATGAAAGGAAGATTTGAGTTGCTGCTGAAGCTACTCAATCAACTGGGAATCAGATCTTGTAATCACATTATCATCAACATACATAAGAAGTAGAACGATCCCCATATCAGTCTTATGAAAGAAGAGAGAGTAGTCAAACTGGCTCTGCATGAAGGTGAAATCCAAAACAGTAGTACGAAATTTCTCAAACCATGCCCGTGGTACTTGCTTCAAACCATATAGTGATCGCTTTAAGTAACAAACCTTAGTAAAAGAGGAAGAAAACAAACGAGTCATGTAAATCTCTTCCTGCAAATCACCATGTAGAAAAGCATTCTTCACATCCATCTGAAGAAACGACCATCCTTTCGAGACAGCAATGGCCATAACAATACGGACAATAGTCATTTTAGCCACAGGAGCAAATGTTTCCTCATAATCTAAGCCATATTGTTGTCGGTTTCTGAGTGCCACCAGTTGAGCTTGAAAGAAAGAAATACTGATCTTCAAATAAAACCACATTTCGTGAAATGCGAATCTTGTTATTATCCGCATCATAACATACAAATCCTTTATAGGAATTACTATAGACTAGAAAAGCACATTGAACAGCCTGAGCAGCAAGCTTGTGGCGTTCGATGGGAGGTAAGTGAACAAAGCAAATGCAACAAAAAACATGAAGAGAATTATAGTCAGGAAGGACTCCAAACAAACAAAAATATGAAGAATCAAGATTCAAGGTTTGAGAAGGCAGACGATTAATCAAATTGACAGTTGTAGATAAAGCTTCTACCCAAAATCAAGGAGATACAAAAGATTCAAGCAGTAAGGTACGAACAACTTCTAAAAGATGTTGATTCTTACACTCGGCGACTCCATTCTGTTGAGGAGTGTAAGGAGACAAATGTAGAGAGATAATACTCTTTGCTGTAGGAAGGATTGAAAGTCACGGACATGTATTCTCCTCCAGAATCGAAACGTAAGATCTTAATTTTGGTAGAAAATTGTCTCTCTTTAAGAGCAACAAAGGTTTGGAAAATAGAAAACACATCAACTTTAGAATGAAGGAAATAGACCCAGGTGAATAGACTATAGTCATCAATGAATGTTACAGAATATCTATACTACGCATGGGAAAGAATAGGACTCACACCTCAAACATATGTATAAATAATTTCAAAACAGGCAGAAGCCCAACTTCCTTTCATAAGAAATGATAAGGATTTGCTTTTACCAAGTTTATAAGAAGCACAATCAAAAGCCAAATGGGAGGAAAACTCGTGTATATTATTCAAATAGCCACTTTTAACATGTTTCAAAATAACAGAATTAGGATGTCCTAATTTCTTATGCCAAAGATGACTAACACTGGTAATAGAAGAACAACCGAAAGATACTGAACGAGGTATAGAAAAAGACTGAAGAGGAAAAAGACGTCCCACTTTAGGCCCCGTTGCTACTACCTGTCCCGATACCTGATCCTGCACACGACAACCACGATGGTCAAAATGAAGGGAATGATCATTTTCTACCAATGGCCAATAGAGATTAAATTGGCAGATAAGTTAGGAGACACAAAAACATTGGTAAAGGCAGAACCTAGATTGCTAATGGCAGTAATAGGAATAGTACGACCATCAGCTATTTGAATATCTGCTCACCATCATACTTACAAACATCTTGTAGTGCTTCAGAATTGCTAGTCATGTGATTGAAAGCTGCAGAATCAATTAATGCAGAATCAATTAACCAAGGAGAGGGGAGTAGTTGTGTCTTACCTTTAAGTCCAAGAGCAGAAAGAGCGGAAACTATCATCTGTTGGACATGCTCTGATGTAAGAGCTGAAAAAGACCCCGGGACAGCTGGTTGATTTAGAGGCGTGGTCGCAAGGTTGGACTGGTCAACAGTATACAAGGCATGGGCAGATCGATTCTGAGGTCGTATGTGACAGTCCTTAATAATGTGACCTTCCTTTTTACAATAATTGCAGAACTTCTTACTGCAATGCTTTGCTATATGCCCAAACTCCTTGCAACTGTAGCCTTGTGGCAAGGATTTGAATCTACCTTTTCCTTGAGTTGCATATGCCATATTGAATATCTTAGTACTGACAGTGTCTTGGGCAATGCCATGTTGTTAGGCAAGACGTTGTTCCTCACGCAGAAACTCTCTCAGGCACTCATCCAAGGTTGGAACAGGTTTGCGGTTAATCAACCTAGCGCGTACACTCTTAAATTCTAGACGAAGCTTCATTAAAAATTGGTCTCGTTTGCTCTCGTTATGGACTGCTTGTACTACTCCCAATGCTTCCTTTGGAACCTTAGATTGCACCAACCCAGAATAATCACTTCATAAATTTAGAAAACCCGAATAATACTACTAAATTGTCTGATTCCTTTGGCGATAATTTCCAATGTCCATCTCTAATTGGAACTTCCGAGAGAGTTATCTTGATGATACATCCACCAAAGTAAATCCTATATTTTCTTAGCTGTATTGAAGGAACGAAGATTGTTGACCATATGAGATTCAATAGAACTCAACAACCATAAAACCACCTTGGCATCCTTGCTTTCCCAAGATCCCAGTTCTATGGGATTAGCTGGAACCATAGAGGATCCATCCAAATGATTCCATAATTCTTTTCCTTTAACAAACATCCGAAACTGAAATTCTCAAAAAGAGTAATTCTTATCATTCATGCGAACAATGGAAGTTCTCTCTTCTGATATGACTAAGAAACCACAACAGTCTCAAAAAATAGACAAGATTAATGAAAACACTAATGCCACAAAACAAGATGCTGATATAATTCAACCCAAGCCAAAGAACCTCCAAAAAAATGACTGAATCAGCCCACAAACCAAGATGAGAATTTCTCACAACTCTAGAAATTTAAGCTAGGAGCTCTAATACCATGTTAGAAAGATTGAAATTGGTTTTCGATTTGAATGCCTCTCAATGGAGGTTTGCCTCTCTTTAAATAGTTAGAATTCCCCCTATTTACAGCCTAATTATTAATTACATGCATGATTTTCTCTATCAAATCATTCGAAATCTCTAACATTGCTCCACCAACCATATAAATCCCTAACATTGCTCTACCAACCACAAAGATCTTGTAAATATAAATTATTGCTATATATAAAATGTTGCCTAATCTGGTAACAAGCTACGCTTCTAAGATTATCTTTCAGCATTTTTAAAGACATTGAATGACGATTTAAGGCAAATGTTTGAACACAGTGAACTAAGTCTTCCAATTGACTTTGTAAGTAGAGGCTTAAAGAGAAAGAGTAATTGTTTTAAAATGAGTTTCTTAATTCTAACTCATCAGTTAGCCATATTAACCTCTGGTTGCCAAAAGCAAAGCGATTGCATCCCTACAATATCTGATTAAGTACTTTGCCAGAACAATTGGCATGTGCCAAGTCACCCCACCAGCTGCATTTAAACCAAAATTAGCTTCTACTGAACCATCACAAGACTCACAGTATCATTCAAACTACTGACATCACAGATATCACACAACTCCATAGCATGTTGCCAGAAACTTAAAACCATATATGTGGGTCAAGGAGAAAGAAAGAGAGAAAATTAACGAGCGGCTAATGCTTCCGTAATGATTATTTTGACAGGCAAATGTCCAATATCGTCAAGGTTGAATGGAAAATTTACAATTACCATGAATGATAGATAAAGAAGAGACGATTAGGATTCTAACCAAAGATGATGCCCCTGCCTGAAATGAATCTACTAACTCCTATGTCACCGACCTGCATCTGACCCAGATCCTGATGAACTATCAATATCAGAGCCTGCACATGAAGTATCAAAATGAATTAATGAATCCATTTTATGTTCTAATTGACACTATCATCGCCAGAAAATTATATATGTTCAACAACACTATAGCTGTAGTGTTTCAATTACCACTTGAAGAAGATCTGGAGCCACTGCCAAAACTGCTTGAACAACGTGATCTGCTCATACAATGGCCTTGCTTATGCTCTTTAATAGGTGAAGAGGCGGGAACAGTCATTTGTACTGCTTCAAACCAAAAGGTTTTAGAATTCAATGCATAATGAATAGAATGCCATAAAGATCCAACAAATGAACAGCCTGAATGAAGGCAACACAAAATCCTAGGGAATTCAAGATGGTTATTACCTGATCCAAGTTCCTTTGGTGCCTCTGCAGTAGCAGATGTCAATTTCTACATAGAGAGAGAAGAATGACATATCAGTTAGCATGAGATTCATGAAGGGAATTCAGCTAAAGATTCGAACTAATAAAAATTATGGTCTTACAGTCCCGAGCATATTGTGGCCAGCTTCTTCTCTATCTTGAAGAGCAACTTTAGCTTCTCTGTCATTCTTGCTTATACTCTTCCGGTAATTGGTTACATAACTATGAAGTTCCCAAAGTGTTTCATTATCAAAACTATCAATATCCACTTCAATCTCATCTTCTTGTTGAAAAAGCCCAGGATTCCTCTTCCTAATAATCTGGACAACTGATTCTAGTTTCTCTGAAGGCAAACTCTGCAGGCTTATACTCAGTTTCTGCTTCTCCTCGTAAGTCATTTTGCTTTTGTCAGTGTCCTTCTTAGGCTTCTTCGACACTGACACCCTAACCTGATCAGCAGCTTTCATATTTGGATGCACAAGCTCTGTCAAAGAATCTGTTCCACTCAAAGTTCTCGTCTCTAAAGGCATTGTCTGTTGAAAAGGAGCAGGACTGGGAGCACAGGCAGAAGCAGAACCACAAGCAGGGGATGAAGCATGAGGACCTGGAGCTCTCTTTGACGCAGGTGCTTGCAAGCTAGAATCGTACCCCATCTCCCCCCTCTTATCAAAATTAGTTTTAGCCTTAACATTAGCCCAATTCTCCTCGAAAATCTTCAACAATGTATCTGCCATTGTATGCACATCCTGCCCTTTCTCATTATACTTCATAGCATTATTAAAAGTCAACCTAACATCCTCAGCAAACTCCTTTGGCGACTTATACCAATTCTTACTCAGCCTACTCTTCACTGTCCCTAAATCCATTGGATGCTTAATAATCTTAAAATAATCATGCAACTTCAACATTTTCACATCCACTGGCACATTAAACACCCATCCATATTGATGTTTCATCAACTTCCCTAACAACTCCCCACACTCTTTAACCAAATACTTACTGAACTCCACCGCCACCCCTTGTCCCCCACCACCGCCACACTGTTTCAACTTCTTGTTCGAATTCACCGGGGTTTTCTTCTTCTCATTACCATCCAACGGCCGCGAATTGGTGTGTCCCACATAACTAACTTCAGAATTAACCCTATCAAGAGTTCCAATTCTATGACCACCACTATTACCTGTTATTCTATTATTAAGATTATCATTAAAGGAAGATTGAGACTTTTCTATGGAATCAAGTTTCTTTCGCAAGCTTCTAACTTGATGAAGTTCATTCATTAATTTCCTCTTTAGATGTTTAATTTCAGATTTTGGCCTTGAATTCAAGTTGATTTTAACTCTACTACCATCATCAAATCTCACGTACCCGGGTAGTACTGACATGTTCCCATTCTGTGGGACCGGCTGTACGTGATTAAGACTTGAAGAGTCGTCTGACGCCACGGTGCCGTCGCGGTGGTTCTGCTTTCAAGAAGAGGAGGTGGTGGTGGTGGTCGGGTTTTTTAGGATTTTGAAAAAAAAAATTGTCGGTGAGGGATATTGTTGTAATCTTCGGTTTGTTGTGGTGTTTTTGGGTATACAAGTTTCTGTTGATAGTGGGTCTCCTTTGTTATTTCTTGTCTCCACAGTCCTCTTCTTCACACTCTAACCGGTCATGGAAGGTTCGAAACCCTAATTTCTTGAATCAAAACCCTAATTATTGCATTTCCTCTTTTTTTTTTTCCTTTTTTTTACCAGGTTTGAAATCATAAAACCTAGACTTATAATTGGCCGGTCAAATTAAAATGACTTGCTAGATTAATTTAAAATCTGAGTGAAATCTAATTTTTTTATAAATTTAAAATAATTAAAATTAATATATAAATACTTAATTTTATAATTTTTTTTTATAATCTGCATTACTTAAATTAAATTGTTTCTTTAACTTTTCTATATGATGAATTATTTCTTAAATGTGGGATAACTAATATGTATACATTCAAGTGTATTTTTTTAAAAACATTTAATGTATAATAATTATATTACACTTTATTTTTTTTATACACTACATCCACATGAGTTATTTTTTTTAATTTTTTAATGTAAGATAATTATATATAACTTACATTTACATAAATTATTTTTAAATTTTTTAATGTGAAATAACTATATATATTTTTTATAGTTTATATTCATATGAATTATTTATTAACTTTTCAATATAAAATAACTATATTATATTACATTCACATTTTTTTTATAACCTAAATTTATTTGTATTGTTTCAAAACTTTTCTATGTGAGAAATTAAATCTTCAAATAATTTTGTTTTCTATTTTTTATAGTCTAAATCAATATGCAAAGATTTCAATATTGGCTTCAATGGGCAATTTGGTACTTTCAAAATGGTTTTTTTTTTGTTATTATCATGTAAGATAAGAGGCAATTTTGTATTTGAATAAATATAAAAAAATTTAAAAAAATAAAAAGCATAGCGAAACAATCAAAATGCTATTAGAAGTTAAAAAATTAAAATTAGCCTTAAGGGGCTTTTATGTCTTTTCCTAAAGGTTTTTTCGATATTAACTTGATAGATTAGGAACAATTTGGTATTTGACCAAATAAAAAAAAGATATGAGTGTGTCATACACCAAGAGGCGCGTGGAAGGTGCTCATGCTCTTTGAGCGGGGCGTACAACCTCACTTGACGTTTAGAAATACCCCTCTACCCTGTCGTGTTCTCTTTCTATAGGTATGAAGCGTGTTTTGTGTTGTGGGTTGGTTTGTTGTGAGTAAGCCTTTCTTTTTTCTCTTTTTGTTTTCTCTCCTCCACTGAAAATTATAGCATAATCCTTTTAGTTGTTGGTATTTCAACTTTAATATCAACTTTAATCCTTATTCTTTTCATTTCTAATTTTAAGTCTTGGTTATTTTGTAAAAGTTTTATTTGTTTTCAATTTCAACATTTAATCCCAATTTACCAAGTATTATATTCTTTAATTTGGTCCTGTTCTTTGGATTTTTAATTTTTTTTTCCTTCGTCTTTTTGTAAAAAATTTATTGGTTTTCAATTTCATTCTTTAACTCAAATTGATGTTATTATGTTTTTCAATTTGGTCCTCCTCACTATGTTGATTTCTATTTTTTTTCTTAGTTCTTTTGTAATAGTTATTATTCTTTTCAATTTTATCCTTAAATCAAAACATTGTTTTTATTTTTTTCATGTTAATTTTGATTCTTATTTTCTTGAACTTTTTTGGTCCTATTACTAAATTGATTTTTCCTTTTATTTTCACACTTCAATAAAATATAATTTTTTATTTTGTTTCAATATTGATCTTTATTATTTTAATAGTTGTTTCTTTTTAATTTTTTTGTGTAATTAATTTTTTTTTCAATTTCATCCTTCAATATTTAATTGGTTGAGAATTAGACTTCATGTTTTTTCTAGATTGAGTGCTTCGAGTCTAATGACCCGGATTATAGATTTGAAAAGTTAACAGGTTTGTCATGCTAACCCGGGTTAACCAAAATTAATTTTTTGCATGTATTTTTTTAACCAAAATTCAGCATTTAAATATTATTTTTTTTAAAAAAAAAATCCTGTCCAGCTAGTAAAACACTATTCTGGAAAATTTGGGTTATTTTTCACATGAAAGATGTCAAAAACCAAAAAGAAGAATTAAATTACGGCTTTTGTTTTTGTAAATATTAACAGTAACACACAGCAAATAGAGTTGTCTTCTCCACTCCAGGAATTTCAAAGAAAGGTAAATGGTTCTTTGTTTGTTTGCTGGTAAGGATGATAATGACTTGGATTGGAGTCAAATTTTACTACACATGCTCTTGATTTGGAATACATATAAATCTATCATTTGCTCCTCTCTCTTCTTTCAATCCAGTTGAATCAAGTCGAACGAAGGACTTTCTCCACTAGACAAACACCCAGCCTGACTAGATTTTCTATTAATTTTACCAGTTGCAGTCTCAATTTCATTTCTATTCGAGAAACCTATTCATCAATTATATTTATATGCATTGCCAAAAAAACTGAAGGAGCGCAGGAAGAACACTACAGATCCAGGGTGCATTCAAGCAGTGTTTTCTGTGAGAATCTCTCTTTGATCCCATGAGAGGTTGTATTCAAAATGGATAGAAAACATCTTTCATCTCCTTTTCTTCATGGGCATGTGCCCTTCTCTGCCACATTTGTTTTCATGGACAAAAACGAGAGAGGGGGGAGGAGGGACGGAAGAGCAGAAGCTTGAGTTAGGAAGAGACAATTTGACTTATCCCTAGTGGGGAAATGAAAAGGGTTTTGAAGTTTTGCTCCTCTACCTTTTCTCTTCCATCTTCCAACGTGATATTCACTATTTATCAAAGAGTAATTGTTAGGTATCTATGTGCACTATCTAGGTGCAGCAACAAGGTCCCGTAGCTCAGTTGGTTAGAGCGTTGGTCTTATGAGCCGAAGGTCGCGGGTTCGAGCCCCGCCGGGACCATCTCTCTCTTATTTTATCCCTTCTTTTAAATCTTTAGTCTGGTGATGAATGCTGAGGTCCAGATAGGTTAGGTGCTCCGTGGGCCGCAGTCGGTCTTCTTTTTTAAAATGTATTTGACTGTTGGCCTTCCAAAGGATGAAACAGCAGTTTCAGTTTTGTTGAGTAGTCAGTTAAAACATTCTCTCTCACCCATTTCTTGGACTGCACTTAAACTTCTTCTTCTTATTCCCACCACTCCATCTTCTCAAACCACAAGCCAACACAACAAGCCTGCGTTGCTCCTCTTTCTGAACCACAAACAAAAACGTGGGCTGTTTCTTCTCTGGTTTGTTTAGTCTGTTCCTATTATCCTTAATCTTTTGCTCTGTACGCTATTGATTGTGCTTGGTGTTGCTGTATATAATGGTTACAATATGGAGGAGTGTTGCTGAATATACTGATGTGCATTGTCCCAGCTGTATGAAGCAAACTTTGCTGTCATTTATTTTTAAATTATATATATATATTATATCGTTCCATATGTTTGATTTGCTCTAATATAGTGGCTTGAATTTTTAATCAATATTGAAGCTTAGTAAAGTATTATCTTCTAAGTTTAATAGTGATCGATTTAGCAATTTTGCTTGAGCAATGAAAGAAATCCTTGCATCATGACAAGTCTGTTCTCGTTTTGATCAAGCATGGAGCTAAACATGTTTTGGCTTTGGTCTTTATCACCATGCTCCTACTTCAGAATGGAAGAATCTTTACCCTATAAGCTCATAATTAATGTCACAAGTGGTCTCAGCTGGATTTGAAAGCAGCTATGAACTTAACAGAGACTGAACTTGGCTAAGCCTTTAGGTTTCTTGCTCAAGGAAGTTGCTTCTTTGATTTTCCTGTTATAAATGCAATATAATCTAATCTGTGTGGAATTTTTTTGGCATGTTTATATTGGTTTCTACACTATATAGCAGCAACCTGATCTACACCAATGGGTTCAGGATACTGGTTAAAGTCGATAATAGGCCTGAGAAAAGCGAAGAGAGATAGATCGAAGAAAGTAAAGGTAAATAATACTCAGGATTCTGCTGATTCCTTTTGGTACAACCAGGGTTATTGTTTCTTTTTTCTAACCTGTTCCTTCACCTCTGTGAGGCAGGTACATTCAGCTATTGAAAAAGCAAATGAGTCAAAGGAGAGTCCACCCACAAATGGAGAATCGAGTAGTTTTGCCCGTGGTGATTCGCAGAGCAATCATGCGGTTCCTGGATTGTCTGCTGAATATATAGCTGCCGTCAGGATTCAAAAGGCTTTTCGGGCATACAAGGTACATTTTCAACAGTGTGATTATAGAAGGACCATTCATTTCTTCCCCGATGAATCAACCCTTCTGTCAGGAAAAGAAGAAAATCTAGATAGGTGTGATTAAGAGCTTGGCAGAGACCACCGATGTCGTTTCTGCTATTATGGCACACATGCATATATTTGGTATATGCATGTGTGCCATGATTATTAAGCTCCTAGGGCCGCCGGCATTGATTTTCTTGGCATGTCCAGTGACCCACAACATGTTTTTGAAATCAAACGAGTGAATATTTATTGGAATCAACTAAATAGCCTTCTTATTTCACTGAGTTTCCAGATCGTTAGCATTTGTACGATCACAACAAGAAGAAATCTTTTGTTAGCATTGTTGGAATTTTTAAGAAAGTTACTTCTGACATTTGCTTGCTCTCGTGGGCTTATAGCCATTCCAACTGTTGTAGAATTTGTACGATCAGTAAAGTAACAATGGTTTTCTTTTTCCCATTTTCAGGCAAGAAAGGCAGTGCATCGTCTTAAGGGAGCTGTGAGATTTAATGTACAAATCCATGGTCAAGATACTCAAAAGCAAGCATCAAGCACGTTGAGCCATATACATTCATGGAGCAATATACAGACCCAGATAAGAGCTCGCCGACACCATATGGTTACAGAAGGCCGTATTAAGCAAAAGAAATTGGAAAACCAGTTGAAACTTGACGCCAAACTTCAAGAGTTAGAGGTACCACTGACTATTACCTATTTGGATTATAGCTTTCGTAACTTAATTAATGAAACAGTATCATGTTGCCAAAAAATTAAAACTTGGACCATCTTTTTTATTTATTTGAAAAACAGTGAAAATCTTGTAATGAAAAACTATTAAAAACCTCTAAAATGTATTTTACAAATTTCTTTTCTTTCCTGCATGTTCCAAATTAACTTACCGCAAAATTTCGAAATATGACCTCATTTTTCGTGGTTTGAGTATTATGTGCCAGAGAATATGCAATTGTTTGCTGTTTAAAAAGTTTAATGTGAAAATACAGAAAAATTAGTGTTTTGTACAAAAAATGAAGCTGTCGTCTTCTTGTTTATGTGGGATTCTTATGACTCTTTCTATTTGTGCTACAAAAGAATTATGGGGTCTATGAAAAACCAATGAATCTGCCATAGAAAGGAGGAGTTGATGAGTAATCAATGAGCTTGGCCCTACGTACTGTGTGGACTGGTGGTTGTTGGCCTTTTCCTTTTCCTTTGAGATGGAGCTGTTTGGCTATAAATGTAAATCGGCCAACAGGGAAATGTCTTGTAGTTTAGTTGAGTGCCAGAACTCAATCATGCATTAGTCTGACCTTATCATGCTTGAGAGTAGCTACAAGCACAGCTTCTTCTTCTTCTTCTCCTTTTTTTTTTGTATGAATACAAGCTCAGTTATTTTAAACCTAAATATTCGATGTAGACAAATGATGACGTGACTGTCATAGCATGGTTGGAATTTTGCGTAAGTTTTCTTGTAGTGCAAGTGTTGTTCGATACCATTACCAAAACATATTGCTTAAAGGTTTGTACAGAAATATACATGCTCCGAGAGAAATTGAATGCATCCAAAGTAGTTAGCTCCCAAGAGAAAGACAGTCGCCTGGCCAGTAATTATTGCATGAAGCAACAGCCAAGATTTCAAGATCTACCATCCACATTTTCTAACTCGGTTTTGATAGGTGGAGTGGTGCGGTGGCTCCGATACCATGGAGAAGATTCTTTCCAGGATCCAACAAAGAGAAGAAGCAGCAGTAAAGCGTGAACGAGCCATGGCATATGCCTTCTCTCATCAGGTCCGTCAACTGTGAAAACTATGAAGACATCAATTTATTATAGTTTCTGGTTCAGTTGACGGTAAATAAATGTTGTGAGTTAATATGATTTTCAGTGGAGGGCCAATCCTACACGATATCTAGGCCAGGCCTATTACATTCTTGGCAAAGAAAACTGGGGTTGGAGCTGGAAGGAGCGCTGGGTTGCTGCGCGGCCATGGGAGGTTCGAGTTCATGCTGAGCCTAATAACCTCAAGAAAGTTCATTCCAGACAAGGTAGCAAAACGGAGATTAAAATACCAGTACTGTCAACCAAACCTGCTCTGTCAAACGGGAAGGTGAATGCTAAAGCTACAAAGTTGTCCAGCCCAGTCGTGGATTATCAAGCAACCCAGGATGCCAGTTCTACTGCCGGCTCATCTCATTTGTTGATTCAAAGTTGAGTTAATTAAGTATAATTTAGCAAATCATTTACTTGCATACTTGTACACACTCCTTGATCCTGTGTTTTTGTTTTGTTTATTGTGGGGTTGGTGTGAGATTTGCGTGCAGTGTGTGAAAAGATTGTAACAGACAGAGAAAAATGTTTTCATCTTTATTGTGAGATTTGGTTTGGTGTCCGGGTCAAATCATTTTTTTTAATATAAAAAAGTATTTAAATGTTGCAAATGTGTTCTGTAATAATAATAACAATAAAATTAATAATGAACTTAAAATATGATGCATATTGAATTATTTTTTTTAAAAAATATTAATATTTGGATGATATTTGTTTTTAAAAATTATTTTTTAATTTAATAATGAAAGACAAAATTAAAAATAACATTAAATTAAAAAAAAATTAAAAAAAAACTATTCAGAAAACTCAAGTTAACTTATTAAATTTACAATCTAAATCATGAAATCGAGATAATTTCATAGAAAAAAATAAAAAATAAAATACAAAAACTCACTTTCAATATATCTAACTAGTTACTTAACTTGTGCTATGCCATATGTTGTATTTTTTTTTCAATAAATTTATTTGGATATATATGCTTTACCAATATGTTTTTTGACATAAAAAAATTATCGGTGTATTAAATACACTAAATAACCATGTGTAAATAAATAATAAAAAATAATTAATGATAATTAAAAACAAAACTAGAAAAATTAAGAGAGAGGTGTAGATCAAGATATTTGATATTGCAATAAATAATATTTACTCGGTTGTATTTACAAAATTTATTTATTTTATTAAATCAAATGATAATAGAAACATATACACATGAAATTGATTGAAAAAAACAAGAGGAAAAAAACTATTATTATGCAAAGCTGCATACATTAGAAATATCATCTAAAATAAATTTAATCTAAATAAAACATAAAAAAATATTTATAGATGAATCAAAATAATATCTTTACAAAATAAACACATATAAAATAACTAAGAAAAAACTACTATTAAAAAAAGGTTAAATGAGCAAAATAAAAAATCATAAAGAATGAAAATTAATCGAAACATAAAATAAAAAAATATTTTAAAAAGAAAAAAAAACATATCAATAAAAAGCATGAATAATAATAAAAAAAAGACAATGATTATCTATATGTTGTAAGCGTGTTTCAAAGAAATAAGAAAAATAAACGACTAAAGTTATACCTTAATTTTTTTTTAAATCAATATCAATTGATGAAATCGAAAAGAAAAGAAGTAAAAAAAAAAGAATGTTAATCTACATTAACTTTTCAAGCACCTGAAATTTTAATTGAAGGATAAAATTAAAAGTTAATAAAATTAAATCTGAAATATGCCAAAATTTAAAGGAGATAAAATTTATTATGGGTTGTTCTATTTTTTAAAATGATAAAAGATACATCTGTCATTTTAGGCAAAACAGAAGAAAATTCACAACCTTAATCAAAGCTAAGGCATGGAGCTCCAAACCACTCGGAAACTTAGGACGGATGAATTTTAACCGTGTAATTCATTAATGTTTTTACACTAATTCATTGTTAGTTGTATTGATAGGCAAGAACAACTACATCCCAACAAGATCTTCCATACCTAGCCCCAATAAAATCTGATTTTTTTTTCTCTGGTAAATATTAATTTACTAATGCACTATTCAGCACATTCATCTCATGCGTACAGTTATCCCCACCAGCCACCCTATTTTATTAGCTTTCAATGAGGGTGGCAATAAAGGAATTTGGTGTGCAGTTAAACTTAGAGTAGTATTTGCAGTAGTAATTATCAATCCCGGTATAAACAAGACTATAGCAGAAAGTCACCATCTCCACCGAATCCAAGTGATTCATTTTTGTATTTTTTTTAGCTTTTTCCCAGGGCAAAAAATATCCAGCTAGGCTGAGGGGACTGAGATTTTACAGGTTTGGGGAACAAAGACATGGCAAAGTATCAAAATTTTAGTGGTATCCATCTGTGTATTCTTCCATAATTGAGTTTTGTCGTGTTCATCCCATTCTACTTTCATGGACATGGTTCCTCCAGCAGTGTACTCCACTCAGCCCCGCTTGTTCTACCCTTTGAATTTATCTAAGCTTAGCACTCATCGATTACGCCAAGAATGACAGACCATGACCTTCGGATTCCTCACAACCTGATCTAAGTGCAAATGTAAAATCCAGGAGAGCTTGTACTTCAAATCCCACATCCACAATCCAGGTGCACATAGGCCCCAAAACAACACTTTGATCGCTTTCACACTAGCTAGATGAAAGAATTCAGATTCTACCAATTTTGGTAACTGTGGTTTTGTTGGTAAATATTTTCTGCTATGGAGAAAGTAGGTATCCATCCTTGTTTTGCTTTCCCTTATATATGGAGCTCTCTAGTTACTTTTACACACAAGCTTAGTCACATCACACTAAAGAAGCTAGCAAAACAGAAAGACGACACTACGGAGTAAATGAGACTATAAAACACAATTCTCCACTCAAAAGGTCATAAAGTCTCCATTTCTTTTCCAGTTTCCTATTCTATTCCATTGCAAAAGAGCTTCAATTATTGATGGAAAATTGACTCCCTGAAAATCTGAGGAACGAAAGAGATGTTAAAGAGGGTTTATTCTTTCAATTCTTTTGGCAGGAAGATGTTGAGGCATCAAAAGGCAGAAAAGCAACAAACAGAAACGATCACGAAGAGAAACTCTCTCTTTCATCTACATGAATTAAACAGAGGAAAGGGCCCTTATTGTGTTTCTCACATTTTATGATAGCGAAGAAAATAACATGCAGCTCAAATGAACAAAGATGTAGGATTGAGCAAGGGGAAATGCTACTACAGAAAGTCTTTATTTGCTGGTCTGGGGTTGCATTGAAAATCATTGTAAGGATACCAGATTACTATTATATATGCATATCAGGTCTGCTCTAACTGGGGAAAACACGAAACTTTTCATCAAATCAAACTAGCTCTGCTTCTATCAGAAATGGAATCAAAATACAAAAAAGAATCCATGACATGCCAAAACTCTAGCAACATAAACACAGTCAATCCAACAAAAGCTCGAAGCAAATTAATTTGAGCTATCAAAGCCTCTCAAACATGGAAACTAAAACAACAACTAGAACAAAATACCAAATAAACATCTAAACAAGCCAGGCATCGAAAAACCTGAAATATCCACCCGTATCTCTCTCTTTTCCCACGGTATTTGCGATTGATTCATCTCCAAGTGGCCAAAATCCCATCCTCCAAGCCTATCCTGAAAACATCTTCTTAGCCCCATATTAGTCTCTCTTAAACAATGCACAAGTCTTGCAAGAACAAGCTATCATGAGCAAATGATGAATTTGAGAAAGGCGAAAGTATATAAAAAAAAGGATTAAAGATAGGTGGAATTTGAGAAATGGGCTTGAAGGGTAGCACCTGGAAAAGGTGAGATTTTGGGTTTTTTTGCTCAATCAACTGCGAGAATCAGAGGAAGCAGAGGACGGCTTGTTGTGAATGCCGTCGCGCTCCTCTTCTTCGCCTTGAATTCGTGTTGGAACTCGAAACCCAGAAAACCCACCATCTGAGGCAGTGAATCCAATGCCTGATATTGCAGTTTGCTGCTGCTGCTGCAGCTGAAGATGATGATCAGGAGTGATTGCCGGGTCTATCCAAGCACGAAACGAAGGCGTGTTACTGGACTGAAGGGTTCCCCTCTGTGAAAAAAACTGGTTTTGGCCGAAAAACGGCTGTACAAGTGGCGATGGCGGCATCGTCTGTGGTGGTGGTAGTGGTGCATTGAAGATGAGTCCTGCACTTCCTCCACCGCCACTACCAGCATCTGCTGCATTCCAAGCCACCAAATTTCTTTGGAACCGGGTAATTTCTTGTGGGTGGTGCTGCTCAGACCACCCACCAGAAGAGCAATCAAAGCCAACATGATGGGCAGTGGTTCCCGAGAACACTTGATGTTCACTTTGAGCTTGATGAACATGATGGTGTGCTTGGTGTTGCAAAAGAATTGGTCCTTGAAATGATAGGAGCGAAAGCCTCAGATCTTGGCTCTGGCTGCTGGTTCTTGACATCAAATCTGGTGGATAGTTCTGAAACTGTATAATAGGAGACGATGTCTCCGTAGATGCTCCCATTGGAAAGAAAGATTTGATTGTGTCAGCGATGACATCTGATTCTAAAGATGGTGGCAGAAAACCCAAACTACTGTTGGAGTTTTCTACCATTTGCTGTTGCGTATTTTGAACTTCAGCAATTGCTGCTGTTTTTGAAGTAGCAACATTTTCTACGGAAAGCCCATACTCCTTCTCATCGCTTATGTTTTGTTGTTTGGTGCTTCTAGTAGCAGTTTTACTAGTTTTGGGGGTGAAGCCCGCTGTGGTTGGATCCCATGCGGGTAGTTCTGCGAGCTCGTCTATGGAGGTCTTGGCTTTCTTGATGAGCCAATCGACAGCTTTGCTGGGACGATCGTAGCCGAGGCGGTCCTGCACATCGTAGAACTGGATAGCAGTGTGGGCTGAGAGCCGGACGCGGCGGTCTCTGGGGCCTTTGGCTGTACAGACCTTGCTGTGGCGGTCTTTTCTTCCTGTAGGCCGAACAATGAGGCCTCCTTGGACCTCCACAATCTCTCCCACTGTGTTGCTTATCCCCAATCTAGACGATGTTGCTGCTTGGTGGTGGCTCTCTCCCATTTTTCTTGCATATTCGACGCTTTGCTCCTGGAAGGTTAAGGAGGAAGAAGATGGAAAATAAGATCTTTTCTTGGATGGTTGTAGATGAGGCTGCTGCTGCTGCTGTGAGTGTAATACTTGATACAAATGTTGGTTTTGGTCTTGTTGGTGCTGTTCGTTTTGGAGATATTGGTGGTGAACAAGAAAGGGCAGCACTTGTTGATGATGATAGTAGTGCTCTTTGGGTGATTGGTGATCCTTTTCTCTCCTCCTCCTATATGTCTTGAATTTGGGACTATGTTTTGAGGCACCGGACCCAGACCCTTGTGCCTTTTCTGTTCCAGCTTTTAATGGAGAATACTTTTCTTTAATGGGTGGGGCTTGTCTCTTTACTGCTCTCTCTAACTTGCTGCTTCCTAATCTCTTTTTGTAGGTTGTGCAACAGCTGCCACCACTCTGATACCTGATATTGCTGCTTCTGCTGCCCCTCCCAAAAGGTTCTGCCACTCAGTATTTCCACTTCCATCAAACCCAACATCACCTAAAACGGAAAACCAAGCCTGAAAGCCTATGCCCGCCCTATGTGAAGCCTAACCCATCGCTTTCCTCTTCTCTCTATCTGCACATGGATAATAGCTTTTGATAATGTTGTACTATGCACTAACTAAAAGGGTAATATGGATAATACCCGCTAGAGAAAGAAAACCCAAAACAAGCTATGCACACCCAGATTTTCCAGAGGGGTCTTCTTGGGAAATATCCTGCAGTTCTTTCATTATTTTGTATCGAAAGACAGAGAGATAGATAAAAGGGAAGATGGAACAGTACAATTAATATTAAGGCTAAATTCTGTTTTCCCTTCTTGACCTACAAGAAGAGTCGTCCTTGATGATGCCACTGGTAAGTGTGGCAGAGTTTGGTTAGAAATGAGATTAAAGATCCCTGTGACCTTATCACTGAGTCTGCTACTGTTCTTTGTACTGATACACAAAGCGCCCAAAAACACCAACCCAGAGGCAATCATTCAGTCAAGGCTCCAGCTTTCAACTTGACTCCCCCCCCCCCCCCCCTCCCTCTCTAACCTCTTCTTAAGTCTTTGTATGTCTCTCTCTCTCATTTGGTTATTTTAACTTGTTTATAAGTTAGACCCGTCGGCTGTAGTTCAAAAGGGGTGAGACTCACTCTGATGCTTTGAGAGATTAGCCAACACATCATCACACCTTTCGAAAATGACTTCCACTTTTTTCAATGTTCTGTCTCTCTCGCTTCACTCAAACAAAAACACCATCTTTCCCTCAATACTCCCATCTTCCAGCCTAATCCTTTCGTCACTGGATTTCTTTACAAAGCATCTTAATCCTTAAGAGCTTGTCTTTTTATTTTTCCCTTGAACCAACATATATAAGTTTCCCTCATATTTATCATTTTCTAACATTATTTGAAAGTGAATTATTTATTTAACCATATTATCTTTTCCCAAAATGGGATTTCCTCATCCATTGGTATTAAAACTAGATTTGTTGTAAGCACTTCGCTGCAAAATTGGAAATGAGTTATCAAATGGTTTAGTTTACGACGGGAAGGCATAGCCATAGTTTTCATTCATGAGAGACCAGTAAGCAAAGATGCGATGCATTGACTATAGGTTTGACTTGGCGATGTAAATTTCTAAGCAGTAAGTATTCGCAAAGAAAGTAAGCACCCATTTTTCCTAAGTTCAGATGAAAATAGAAAACAGGAAAAGCAAAGTGATGAGGTTCTTTTTTTATCTCGTGGGTTTGAAGGGTGGATTTGGATACAGAATAAAATCACTAACAATCTATCTACTCTCGGTGAAAACCGAGGTAGGTCATTATCTATTTAGATCCTCTCCAATTGTTAAATTAGTATTGGTTCAACGAGAAATTGATTATACGTTTTAGAAAAAAAAACTTTTGAAACAAATAATCAGAGAGAGAAAATTAAACCTAGCACGATATCCTTTTTTTCTCCTTTTATAGCCCTTAGGGTGCTTCTTTTCTTTATAGAGAAAAGATTAACATGTTTTGTCATGATAAAATATTTTTGATTTATAATTTTATTAGGATAAAAAATAAATCATTAATCCATCATGATAAAATATTTCTAATCCATCAAGGGATGTCTAGACTCAGTATTTGGCTAAGCCTATAAATGATAGGTTTGACAACTCGCCAGAACCACAAGCATCTAGACTCAGCACTTGGTTGAGCTATGGATAATAAGTATAACAATTTGTTCTTACTTTTGCCTTTTCTTTACTTTTACTCTGTCTAATCTATAAAAAAGAGAGAGAGAGAAAACTATTATTACATAATAGACCTTAAGCCATATCTTTCTTGACCCGAGAAAAACCTGTATGAATCATCCTTAAAAGTTTTTAAGGATCTTTCCTTTTCAACTAGAATTAATGGAGCCCAAAAACACCAAGTTTAGTTCAATAAAGAAAAGTGCTCCGACTCTTGATAAGAGTTTAGGTTTCAACCAAAACATGAAAGAGAAGACCCTCTCATAGGGCCCATTTACTTCTCCTACTATAGGTGATCAGGAGAGGGGGGCTCCTATAGAAGTCCTTTATTTTTCCCCAACAGAGATACTCAGGAGAGAGGGAGGTTGCCTTAAACCCTCGAGGATGACATCCCCAACAACATATGTGTTACAGACATGGAAATCGTGTTTGTCAAAAACCTGGCTAGTACATTTTGTCTAAATGTCTCTTCTTGATTAGCGTATCAGTAAACTGACCCTGGAATCTTCTAGGGTCTTTTCAAAATCACCGTCTCTCTTTTCATCTATGAGATGGGGTATTTATTCCTTCTTTAGGGATTTGTGAGGGATGTGTTTAGTTATTGTCAGCTAGGTCTATGTCAGTTGCATCCCAATGAGTAGACACTCATGTCCACTTTTGAAAACCTTTGTAAAATGGTTGGGCTCGAGCCTATTGTAAATGTCTTTAGAAGTTGTTACCAATTGGTCGCTAGCACTGATGATGACAACGACATGTGTTAGTTCTTCACCTTTGTTAATAGGAGAAACAATGCTATGAAGAATATGTTGATCGGAAAACCCAACTCTACTAAAAAGTGGAAGGGGAAGTGGTTGGTCATAAGACATACTAGGGTTTTCAATCGATAGGAGGGCTGCAGCAAATCTGTGGCTACTCCTCTTATTGGAAGATTTCTCCCCATGAGGTAAACAACAAGCCTCGTTTAATCTCAAACGAGGAGAAAAACTGTGTTGTACTAGATTTAGCCAAAACCAATTATGAAGTCAACAAAATGACTAAGGGGAATTACTAGGCTATTTTGCAAGGTATAAAGTCATCCTGTCATGATTTGTTTTTGCTTGTTTCAGAATCTAATATTCTTTTGTCCCTATAAGGTTGATAGTTGAAGGAGAAGAAGAGATGTCGTTGGAGACTTCTATTAATAGTCTACCCACGAGGTCTTCATCTCAGACCATTGACGAAGATAACATGACTCCAAATTATATATATATATATATATTTAAAGATAAATAAAAAATCAGAAATTTAAAATCCAAAAATATTTTCAAAGACATTAGGAGATATGCCTTTGCGCTGTAACAAACCAAAATGCTGGAAGAATAACCAAATTGAGATATTTTGATAAAATAAAATAAAGAAAGACTTAAAAAGAGAATTGAGGTCAAAATCCAAACCTGACCAAAACCAGAATAAAAATTATGCAAATACTTGGGTCTAGCAACCATGCCAGACCCAAACGTCATGGGTCTGGTAACCATGTCAGACACAAGAGAAGACGGTGCTTCCAGTGTTAAGTCCTTCTCCTTCTTCTCAACCAAATTGGTAGAAGAAATGGAAGAGAAGAGGGCACCAAATTGACAGAAAAAAGGACAAAGTCGCGATGGAGAGAAGAAGACAACAAAGAGAGTATAAAATTTTATGGTATGATTAATGGTGAGAAAATTATGTGGTTTGCTTTTGTCTGTTATTAAGAGTTTGATGTGATTAATTATTCTTCCATTAACAAAATATATGTATCTAATGAAAACATTCTTGATCTCACCATAAACCCATAAAATTGTAAGGAAAAGTAATGAACTTTATGGGTTCTAACATCAAATATGGGATTTTTTTTCAAAGATCTAATTACATGTTTTTGTTGTTTTTTTTTAATAATGTTAGGAGGATTAGAGATGGGTAACAGAAAGTTTGGTAACAAATTAATGGGCTGAACAACATAACTTTGAGTATGCTAAATCAATATTTTATTGGAGGACAATAAGTATATCCTAGTGTTGTTAACAAGAGAAGTTTGTAAGATTACTTTTTATTTGTTCTTGATTAAAGTTTTTTAAAGTTGTAAGAGCGCGAACATGTATCTAACAATTGATATCAACATAACAGAGTTTAGCTTAAATTTTGCATCTATTTATTGAAATTCAGGAGTGTTTGACAGACGTATTTGTTGCTTTTTTTCTTAACAATACATTAAAAGTTCACAAGGAAGTATTAATTAGATGTCTTGAGACCATGCAATACATTTGCATGGGTATTTTCGTCCTTAACAAAACCATTACCTTTATTTGGCTCATGAAAATTATGCAAATTCTAAGTATCAGACTCAAGCTATTTGGGTTTGATAATCACGTCAAACCCAAGAGCCTTGGGTTTGGTAACCATTTTAGGCCCAAACATTTTTGATCTAGTAATCATGCCAGGCTCAAACGCTCATGCCAGACCCAAGCATTATGGATCTGACATTCAAGCCAGACCAAAGCAAAGATGGTGCTTCCTGTGTTAAGTCCTTCTCCTTCTTCTCAACCAAATCGACAGAAGAAATGAAAGAGAAGAGGGCACCAAGTTGATAGAGAAGATGACAGAGTTGCGAAGGAGAGAAGAAAAGAACAAAGAGAGTGTTGAATTTTATGGTATGATTAATGGTGAGAAAATATTGTGGTTTGCTTTTGGCTGTTATCAATAGTTTGATGTGATTAATTATTCTTCCATTAACAAAATGGATGTATCTAATGAGAACATTCTTGATCTCACCATCAAACCCATTAAATTGTAAGGAAAAGTAATGAACTTTATAGGTTCTAACATCAAATATGAGATTTTTTAGATGTTTTTGTTGTTTTTTTTAATAATGTTAGGAAGATTAGAGATGGGTAACAGAAATTTTGGATAACAAATTAATAGGCAGAACAAAGAACTTTGAGTATGCTGAATCAATATTTTATTGGAGGACAATAAGTATATCCTAGTGTTGTTAATAAGAGAAGTTTGTAAGATTAATTTTTATTTGTTCTTGATTAGAGGTTTTTAAAGTTGTAAGAGCACATGCATGTATCTAACTATTGGTATCAATATAGCAGAGTTTAGCTTATATTCTGCATCTATTTATTAAAATTCAGGAGTGTTTAATAGAGATATTTGTTGCTTTTTCTTAATAATACATCAGAAGTTCACAAGGAATTATTAGTTAGATGTCTCGAGACCATTCAATATATTTGCACGAGTATTTTGGTCATCAACAAAACCATTACCTTCACCTGGCTCACAAAAATTATGCAAATCCAAGGCGCTAGACCCAAAGTTCTTGAATCCAGCATCTTGAGTTTGACAAGCATGCGAGACCTATGTTATGTGGACTTGACAAAAAAATGCAATAGACAAGCTTTGATTTGGATTCCACTCTGGTTGTCTTGGTTATGCATTAACTCCTTACCTTCTTAAAATTTTTCTATCTATTTTACTACTTATAGTTTGTGTTAATTTCTCTTTACATTATTAGCTGTTAAAGTTTATATTATCTTACATATTTAGAACAAATATGAACCAAGTTAAGCGCAACAAATTAAAAAAGGCCTGGCTATACAATTTCAGTTGTCGCTATCCATTCAATTTGCATACAATAACATAAACCATATCAAATAACAGAAAGGTCTACCATTCCATTTATAACCATCACGTAAATTATTTGGAGGAGGCACTGATGCTACCATTTTTTTCTTTTCCTTGAATGGGTACCCAATTGTTACAGTAACCACCGAAGAAAATGAACATAATAAAAAGTAAAATGCCAGCAGACGAGATAAAATTACGAACAAGGATCAAACCATTACGTCAATTGAAGAAGTAATAGCAAGATCTAAGAGACAAATATAATGATACCAACCAAGGTTGTTAAAATCACGAGTTAACTCTTAAAATCTTACTATTTTACGAGTCAACATGTATCTAACGTGCTAAATCAGATTAAAAACTCAAAATTAGTAAGATCAGACTTAACTCGTGCAAAATCGGTAAACTCGGTAAACTCACTCCGATTTTACGAGTTTATTAAATTTGTGATATGAACCACATCAGGTCCAAATTTGGTCTTAAAATGTCTACCGACTAGTTTTGCGAGATTGAGCATATCTTTCAAACCGTATATTGAATAAAGATGAAATTTTATAAGGAAATATTAGATACATGAAAATATATTGTGGTAAATTTTCAGGTTAAATGAATATAAGAAACATAATATTTTAGAAGAAAAAAGTTAGTAAACTAATATTGTCAAATATGTCAAACAAGACATTCGTATACTGTTTAAGACATATCTAGAGTTACCGGTGAAATTTTGCTTCGATTAAAGTTGGGATAAAAACTAGACATTTAAAACTTTCCAACTATATATTGTAGGCCCAATAATTCATCCAAACGAGAAAGAAAGATATGTTTGAAATCAGAAGAGAACGATATGTTTGAAATTAGGACTCAAATTTGCCAAGAATATGCAAAAATTAGAGATTCAGACTACATAAAGAAATTTTAACATGAAGATTTTTATTATTATTCTATTTTATTTATTTATTTATTTAATTTTAAATAATTATTTTTAATTTGATTTCGTTTCTAACGCATTAGACATTGTTTAGGGGTTTATTTTATTATTAAATTTATATTAGTTAATTACTAATTTAAACTCATTAGTTTGCAACCCAAAAGGAGTCTATCAAGACTTGTTGTGATAGGAACAACCAGGTTGTCACTAGATTTATGTGTGCTTCCTACCTTTCAGTAATTTCTTGAAAAATTTTGTTCTGAAACTTTTTATTTTACATATCATTAATTTATTGATTCATACTATCTATCTCTCTCATTTTATTTAGATCATTATTAATTATAATATTATTGACTTATTTTATTAGATTTTAATAAATTAATTTTTTAGCTAGAATTATCAATATGTAATTAATTAAAAAAATTATTTATAATTTTATAATTTAAATTTACTAAATTTATATTATATTCTTTATATCAAGTTAAAAAAATATTTTGAACCAATCAACGTTGTAAGTTTTTGTTAAGCCCTATCCTCGTCATAAACTTTAAGAACCCAAGCACTTAAGAACACAAATGGAAAGCTAAATATTTCTGCTCGAGGAAATTCTTGGGAAGAATGAGAAAATACCTGCACAGAGAAACCATAAACCTCCAAACTCTGTATAAATTTAATAATACCACTTGGCAACCACAAACTCAATTTCTTTTCTTAAAAAAAATCAGCCCACATAGGATAAAAAGACGTAGAAATCTTCTGAAACTCAAATGTTCTTGATTTCCCAGAAACAACTCCATAGAACCTTAAAATCCCTGAAGAATGCACATACTATCCTCAAAATCTGAACATCATCACCCGTTATCATTTTCTTTCACCGACCTCAAGACTGGCTGACAAAATCCCGAAAACAGAAGAAAAAAATCAATGAATTTACGTAGTGGCAACCCAAAACCCAGAAAAATCTTAAGAGAGGACACACCCTTCAACACTGCTAATCCCATTCTCATTCATATCCATTATCCATCCACCGCAGAAGCTGGAAAAAATGATAATTTGTATTTCAATCCCCGCCAAAGTCAAATGCTTTGTTTTTCTCTGCTACCAATCCCACGCCATCTACCTCTGCCTCCCTTTTCACTCACCGGAACCCTTCAGTTCTCTCCAAAAAATTTTGTGGGTTTCTTTCGATTTCGAATTCTTCAGTTCCTATTTCACCGGGAGCTTTATGACGTGGTTGAGGTGGTCATGGGTTTGGGTGGGAAGCCACTAGCGAGATTTCCATCTGGGGACTTTGTTTTATCGGATTGTCCCATCACCCTTTAGGGTCCCCAGCATGCTACTTCACAGGTTTTTGGATTGTTTTGTTATTCTTTCCTGCTAGGTTTTTGGATTATAATTTATGTTATTTTAGGATGATGTTTGTGTCTTTCGTATTCTATATGTGAGAAAGGATATTGCCCAGACTTTCGTGGAATGTAAAAGCTTCATGCTTGTGATGTTTAAAAAGTATTTCTGCGTTAATTATATCTCTTGTTGAATTAGTGCATGTGACATGCTGGTTTTAATAAGTATATTACGTAGGTTATTGCTTTGGCAAATGAAATCTCCGAAGCATGTAATTCGTATTAGTAATTGGCATATGATCATTCTACAATCAGCAATATGTAATTTGGTTTAGTTTGGTTCGCAGTATGATGTCATTTATTTATTTATTTCCTGATCTTGAGACCTAGATGCTTTATTTTGTCATTTTATTAATCAATAATTTGCCAGCTTGTGAGTGCTTACTAAGATTCTAATGCTTAGGTATTCATAGAGGAAGTTGAAAATCATATGCCCCAAGTGAGTGTGATAGATGAAATCGGGACAAAACTTGAAGCAATGGCTGTGAGTACAATTGCACAGCATGAGTTCAGCTAGTGGCCACTGCTCATGGAATCACAATAGGAATTTGATAATGAATCCTTCTCTAGAGATGCTTGTTGGAGGAATAAAGGTGACATGATTTTTTAGATGAAGATTAGTAATTGGTTTACTGTCATTTGCTATATTACAAGTTGCTCGTTCATATATATCACTGTTATGGTAGATCAAATAACTAATCTAACCTTGACATAATCAATATTTTTTTCTTACCTGATGAAACCGGTCCTTATTGGTAAGTCATAAAATTGAGCCAATCAGCTATAGCTTTGTTTGACATCAGTTCTGAAAGCAAATAACCAGTTCTTTAGCACTAGTTAAACTGATTAATTTATTGTCCCACTGCTTAGATGAACTTAGTATTTTACTTGTATGATGTTAAACTACTCAAGCTCAATTCCAGATAGGCTCAATAAAACTCGAGATGAATAGCAACACAGATGAACCAAGTTTTGGCAGCTTAAGGCTTGGCTCAACCTGTTAAATACCTTTTGAAGCGTGTGTTTGCAGTAATATTGATCGAAGTATCCTCTCCCTCCTTTTGTCTTTCTAGCCTGTTTTCCCATTTTATTTCCGCCACCCAACCTAACAAAATGGTCATGTCTCTGTAACTGAATTGAGGAGACATTATTTTCCAACAAGTAAAACAAAAAATGAGGTGTTTACAAGCATACACACAAAAACAGAATTGACATCAATTATTTTATTTGAATAGATGTGTCTTTCGCTTGCAATCATATGATTTGATTTTTCAGATTTATTGTTGGGATTTGAGTTCAATTCAGATCGAACACAAAAAGTTAAAAAGTTTTGGATGCCAACTATTTTAATTGGTAAAGTTATCTGGCCGGGGGTCAAGAGATCAGAGATTAAATTCCACTTGAACCAGAGTTAGAAAAGGCTAAAATACTGGGAGGGTTAGCTTCCAATTACATGACCTGATTTTTGTGTTTTGTTGTTGTCATTTGTGTTACATTCAAATCTAGTTTGTCACCTTTATGTTAGTGCATAAATGTAAAACATTTTGTGGCTACGAGCTATGTAGTTGGTAAGGTCATCTGGCACTGTGCCAGGAAATACGATGTTAAGTTTCACGCTGGCCAGAGTTGTAAAGGGCTAAAAGACAGGGAGGTCTTTTAATTGTTTTTTCAAAGAACTAACCTTGCTTTAACTAAACTGATTCTAGATTATTAAGTGGTCTTGATTTCAATAGTGTGAATTTTTTTTGATAGAATATTTTCTTAAAAAATTACTTTCATATTATTTCTCAAGAAGTCGGTGGATTATTAGTGATTACAGTTGCCTGTTAACCCCTGTTAACCCGGAGCAATGGTTATCCCCAGCCTTCCCCTTACTCTCTAAATGTAAGAGAGACTATTTAGAGTATGGGCTTCCAAAGAAAGTATGGACATGTTAAATGTTTTGAGTGTAAGCCATTGAGATTCCTACTACCCTGACCAGTTCCCTTTTTTTTTAAAACAACAACCTAGCACGGCTGTTAAGGGAAAAAAAACAACAACAACAACAACAAACCTTTCCCATTGGAGGCTGTTTGGTGCACAGATTTAGGCTGTTCACAACAGCATGGGAATAAAGAAATCATCAAAGTGCTGCTAAGGGGTGTATTGAAGCTAAAAATCTCTTTCATTTAAACAGTTCAGCTCCTAGAATTTCTATTGCTCAACAATCCAAAACTGCTACCTCTAAGTCAATGATTTTACAAAGGATTTCTCTTTTTCCTCGTGATAAATAAAGTAAGTTGTGAGAATGCATGCATGTGTAGAATACAGTTCTGAACTCCACAGCTTAACATTTTTTTTACTCTCTTCTTTGAAGTGTGTGACACTTGAGTGTTAATGTGTTATTGATGTTGCATTAAAGTTTTTTCACAGCTTGTCTTTTTCTTACTTTCTTCTTTGAAGCGTGGCACTTGAGTGTTAATGTGTTATTGATTGCATCAAAGTGTTTCCACATGGCAAATCAGGGAAAATGTCAGAGCCTCATAAATGCCTTGTCGAAAACATAGTAAGGGCCTAAGGACACAGGCAACAGAGGTAAAGACAAGGTATTGAAGTGGCAGAGTTCCACTTAATATGTTAAACATTGCCGCTAAGGTGTAAAAGTGTCGCTGCATGGTGTACATTTTCATTTTCTCCTTTCTTTATTTTACTCAAATGCTTCCTTTACTGCATTGAGGATCAAGAATGTGTCAATCTTTAGGGCATCGAGTTTTGAGAATGTTTTCATGTTCTCTCTCTGCAAAAGAAAAAAAAAAGAAAAACAAAAAAAAGCTGCCACCAAAGGCATAATTCTTGTGAAATAAATAAAGGAGAAAGAAAAAGGAATGCAGAAAAGGAAAGAAGACGAAATAGTATCAAGAGAAGTGACATTGTCTTCATGGAAAATCATTAGCACTGAAATTATTATACAAAAGCCGATCATCTTGTCCTCATATGTGTATTAGGAAGCTTGTAGTTTTGTACTGCAGTATAATTATGTGGAATTAAATAGCAAAGAGATACTATTGCAATTCCACACTGCTTTTTGCTTCCTTTATTTTTTGTTTTTGTTTTCACTTTGTTCTTTTGATTTCATTCTTGCTTAATGTGTGGCTTCTTGGGCGGGATTTGCAATGACTGCTCTCCACATTGCTGCTAAATCATAGCAGTAGTGGCAGACTTGCAGTGCAATCCTATTCCACTACAGCTCTATTATATTCTTTCTCACCTTCATCAATGGAAGGATTCTCTATTCTTTTAGTTACTCATTCTTTGCTTTGTTACTATTTTATATGCTGTTATTTTATGTTAATAATTTCTGGGCAAACAGAGACTTGTCTAATTGGTTATATTAATGCAATTAATTTTCTAGAGTGTGACACTATGGGATGAAGAAGCAAACCGAAGGGGTGTCCAGAAGATGGAGATGGAGAGGAAAGGGCCTTCAGCATTTAGTTATGGGGTGGAGATAATTTCAAAGACTGAGTTGCGAGTTCATCGCAGTCTAGAAGCAACAGTGTATGCTATTCTCTTAGGTATTTTTTCTTCTGATATAGTAAAACAAAAACATACTATTTTATGTTTCAGTTCAGTACGAATTGCTTCAGAGGAATTGTGGCGGATATTTTTCTCCCTGAGTTGTCCTCTTTGCTTGATTTGTTGACACTGTTTCTGTGAAGGTCGTTCCCCATATGTGGAAGTTTGCAAGATGACCTCTCATGGAGTAGAAGAAACTGTAGAAAATGAACCTGCCTTGAAACATATGCTGAAAAGAAAGATGATGTTTTGGTTGAAGATTTCCACTTGACAGATGAAAGGATTGGTCATAATGAGTTCACTTCTGAGTCTCATCTGGACATGGGAGATAATTCTTTGGAACATGAAGTACTGCTTCGCCTTTATATCTATAGGGTAAGCACTATTTATGGAGTTAACGTTCTCTAGTTGTAACTGGGTGGTTTTTCTTTGTATATGCAAGTTATGTTTAATGAGATAGGAAATGAATTTCTTTTTGGAACTGATAAGTTATGTACCCATGGCTTTAAATCTGCACAATAAGAAATTATAGTTTTGTGCCCAACATAGCAAACAAGTGCTAATTTAGTATTATCTTATACTACTAAGTCAACATGCCATATTTCTGAAGCCATTTCATAGCAAGTAAATGAAGCCTGCTAAACCAGCTGATTTAGGAAAATGACATTAAAGAAGAAAACAATTTCAATAAAAAGAAAAGAAACAGAGAGAAAATTGGAAAATTTAAAATCTCATTAATAAACAATTTCTCCTATTGCAAACTTTATATAATTGAGTGTGTTGTTAGCTCATTCCTCTTTTTTATTTATCTGTGGTTTCTTTTTTCAAGTTGTGGATATTGACTGCTTGGGACAGAGGTTTAATCAAGTTGTGTATGAATACAAATGCAAGTTGTCTGGATTCTGATACTAGAAATCATACCAATTATGTTTTTTATATATATATATATATATATATATCTTGTTCCATTCTTTTAAAAACAACATTTTTCCTGTACAAGGAAGTTTTCTCGAGTCTCAGATAATTTGGTGCTTGAAGGATATCTACAGTGGCTGTTCCTACTTAAATATTTGCCAATTGTGGGTCACCTATATTATTTAGATAGGTAGTTTATGTCTTTAAACATGATAGAACAAGCTGGGCTGAACTTTGTGTGACCAAGTTAAGATTTGAATTTTTCTTCCAAAAGATTGGACCTCCATTTTATTTTGGAAGCAAAACTGGACTTTGCTTTTCAGCTGAAGTTATTAAATTTTTATTTTGTTGGCATTTGATTACTTCTTCGTAGTGTGAAAAATACTGGATATGGAACTTGCATAAAGAGGATACAAAATTGTCAGACAAGATCAATGCCCTGGAGGTAAAAGTTAAATTTCTTCTTTCAGTTGTGTTTTTTGAGTATTTATTATTGATTAATCTATTTTGTGAATTTAGTGCATGAACGATGGTTTATGTTTATAAGGGAAGGGAAGAATTCGTGGATCACAAAACAGAGAAAGTCTAGCCTAAAATCATGTCAGATATTATGCAATTAAAATCCTATATCTGCAGCTGATTCTAAGTTGAACTCTATAGCTGTACATTGTAACGGTAGCATAGGTGTAGCCTTTACATTTGTATAATTCCTAAACTACTGTGTATATAATATAATACATAATTCTCATCAATGAAATGTGTGGGAAATAATCATTGAAACTACTGCAATATTTGTTTCTTTATGTGGTATCAGAAGAGCCACTCTCTATCGAGCAAACGATCCAAATCTCCATTATGACTCCCTTCTCCGATCAAAATCTATCCTTAATACCTAACCTCCTTTCGCAACAGCTAAAACACTCATTGCTCTCAACATCACTGCCCAAATCAATGAAAAATTTGAAGCACTCCTCATAGGTTATGATTTACTCTACTACGTGGAAGGCACTTTTCGGTGCCCCTCTTCCACTGCTGATGAGTTCCACATCTTCTTCTATCACCCCTCCCTCTCTGCTACGGCAAAAACCTCTCATGAAGCTTGGAAAAAGCTAAAAACCCTATATGCAAGCTTGAAAAAAGCTAAAAACCCTATATGCTACCTGAGTAATAACTAGTGCCACGCAGTTGAAGGAGGAGCTCACCTTAATCCAACATGGCAATCGGTCGATCACAGACTATCTCCACGCTGTAAAGGCCTAGGTTAATGGAATAGCCATCATTGAACACCTAATATCGGATAATGACTTAACCCTTTGTGTTGAATGATTTAGGTACGGACTTTCAGGAAATAGCAGCACCAACTCGAACCAGGGAGTCATCACTGGCCTTTGAGGAGCTGCATGATATTTTTGTGGGACATGAGGCGTTTTATCAATTGCTGTCATGAATGGATAGGGTTTAAGGCAAATGGATGTACAATGCATTTCTAAATGGTGAATTTACTGAAACTGTGTTTATGGAGCAGCCCAAGGTTTAAAGATTTGTCTAAACCTAATAATGTTTGCAGGCTAAGACTACGGTCTTTAAACAAGCTCCACGGGCTTGGTTACACAACACTTAGAAATGCCATTCTTCCGTTAGGTTTTCACAGTTCCAAGGGTGTTCTCTTTTCATTGACGGCCAAGGATCTTACCTGGTTTATGTTGATGTTGATGATCTTGTAATTACAGGGAATAATTCATCCTTTGTGGCATCTGTTATTCAACAATTGGGTGCTATGTTTTCTCTCAAAGATAAGGGTTCTCTTCATCTATTCTTGGGAGTTGAAGTGATTCCTACCAATGGAGGTTTATTTCTGTCACAACATAAATATGTGCGTGATCTTTTAGCACAAACAAGCATGAGTGATGCGAAGGATGTCGCAACACCTCTATCTATTACTCAATTTCTTAAATTAATTGATGGCAGCGCTTCTGTGGACAGCTCCAACTTCCGTAGAATAATTGGCAGGCTTCAATATTTTTCCTTGTCGAGTCCAGACATCTCATTTGCAATCAACAAACACTCTCAATTTATGCACAAGCCGACTACAAATAACTGGACAACGATCAAAAGGCTCCTCCCTACTTGAAACAAACCATTTTTCATGGTATACAACTCACCAATGTTGGACCTCCGGTCCTAAGAACATACTCTAACGCTGAATGGGCTGGAAACATTAATGCCCGCACATCAACCTCTGCATAAATCAACTTCTTAAGTTCTAATCCTATTTCTTGGAGCTAAAAAAAAAAACAAAGAGCCATCTGACAATCCAAAACAGAGGCTTAATACCAGGCACTAGTGAATGCAGCTTCCGAAAAAATGAGGCTGTCCACACTTTTAAAGGAACTTGCCTTTCTAGTCGGTGAATCTCCCCAGCTGCTATGTGATAATCTCGGATCCACACATCTCAGTTTCAACCCGGTCAATCATGACATCAACCATTCTAATTAGGGTCAAGTTTAAACTCCACATTTCCCATGATTAGCAAGGTTGCTATCTGTTTTCGCTTAAGATTAAGTTTTTAATTATAGTTTCTCCTTGGACGGAAGAAACAAAGAACATTGATCAAGGAATCTACGATAGATTAGCAGGTTGACAATGATTAATCATCATATTATCTGTCAGATCAACAGTTATAATGTCCACCTTTTTCAGGGAAGCATATAAAAGCTTAGAGCATCAAGATGCAGTGGAAGTTATTTTGCTCCATCCTAACCATTCTAATTATGTTTTCCTGTTCTTGTCTGGAATGATTGAAGGACCTATTGAGTTACCAGGTGTAAAGTAGCTGGAAGGGGAATGGGGTACTTATCATTTCCCATGCAGAGGTTTTGGATGAATAGGGAGGAAGAGGACGTAAATTGGAGAATTGGAATGAGAATGAAAGATTAAATGTACTTTTAGGTGTTTTCAGGGAGGCTGCGTGTGATAAAAAAAACAAAACCTCAGCGGGGATGATTGAGACACCTGAAACGCAGGAGGAGATTCTGTATCTCATCGAGTTTTTTTGACTGGCTACACTTTAAAGTAGTTTATTACTCTGATGGTTTAGTGGCTAATTGAAAAGAGGAAGGGAATGCTGAGGCCCCTCAGGAAAGTGCGATACTGAGCCAAGTTGAATGTCTATAGAAGAAGGCTACAAAATGATTAGGTAAACTTTTGTCTGTTCTGTTCTAGGTTTGTATTTGTCATCTGCATGAATTTATTATATTGAGTTATTGACAGAACGTATTTAAAAGTTGAAATACTGGTAAAAGAAAGTTGAGATTGAGTCCAAGCACAGACCTCTTCCTCGCTTGAATAAATTGAGTTTGTCCTAGCTTCCATTCATTCCTCATCCTAAATCTGAATTGAAGTTGATAAATATTGACAGAATGTGTGTCTATATATGTGTATATATATTAAGTAGAAAATTATTAGGTGTGGGTTTTTTTTACTATGGCCATAGATATATTTTTACCGTTGTTGCAATAGAAAAATTACAATTTCATCATTTGATTGAAAAATACTCTTCTACCCTCGAGGTTAACAAAATTTAGAATTGCTAACAATGAGTTTTTTTAGCCTTTTCACAAACTTTAAAATAGTAAAAATACTTATTTACCTTCAAGGTAAAACAATACTTGAGTTATTGACCAAGAGTTTTTTTGGCAGTTAAAATATGTCTTTGCCTTTAGAAAAGACAAGATAAGTTATGCATTTAGGGGTGTTTTGGTCCTTTCACTTTGGTTTGTTTGTTATTTTTAGGATAATGAGGGGTGTTTATTTGTTATTTTTGGTTTATTTGTTAATTCAGGAAAGATGTTGACGCGTGGGTGGCGTCTATGCTCTTTGGGCGAAGAGTGCGACGCCACCTAGTGTCCAATCCCTGCCTTCTGCTATGTTTTTAGAAGTGCCACCACGTCCTCCTCCTTCTAGTGTTGCGCGTGACGACAGTTGATGGACGGTTTGTTGATGGTGGTTGTTTCTTTTTTTCCTTCCTTCTTTTCTCCTTCCTCTAGAGAAAATACATGTATGCTTTATTTTCTTTTTCTTTTCAATTTTAGTTCTTATTTTTTTTATTGCTTATTTTTTTCCTTGATCTTTTTATAAAAGTTTTTTTTATGTTTTTAATTTAGTTTTTAAATTACAATTTGTCATATATTGTTTTTTTTCCAATTCACTCCTTATTTCTTTGATTTTTCATTTTCACCCCTAGCTATTTTGTTAAAGTTTTATTGGTTTTCAACTTCATCCTTCAATCAAAATTTATGTTTTATTTATTTCAATTTAGCCCACACATTCAGTTGAATTTTTTTTTTTGTTAAAGTTTTTTTTCTTTTCAATTTAACCCTTCAATTTATATTTTTTTGATGCTCTCAAATTTATTTTTTATTTCGGTTTTCACCCTCATTCTTTAATTACAATTTTTTATTCTGTTGATTTTTTTCTCGGTTATATTTTTCAGTGTTTGATTTGTTTGGAGTTGAACTTCATAGTTTTTTTGTTTGTCATGCTCCAAATCTAATGTCACGGGTCACAATTTTTAAGAGTTAATATGGTTAGCAATCATTTTTTCTCATTTTTTTTTACAATTTTATCATTCTACATTAATTGTTTTTTTAAAAATAGTTTTGTGGTTATCTTCAATTTATTTTCTATTGTTTTGTCTTCAATTTATATGAATTGATAAATTATTTAAAGTTAATATTTTGGTTAAACTGAATTAATTATTTTCATATTCTGGACTAAGTATTTTCTTTATAGTCAAATAGAAAAATACAATTTCTCATAGCATAGCATCCTAGGGAGATTCAGTTCAATTTTTTTTTAATCTATTTTAGATGGAAAAATAAAGTATAGTGTTGATTAAGGTATTTTCGTGGTCGATAAAAGGAATGACCTTGTTAATATATTAGACATTTTCACCAAAATTTATTTTTAACTTGCTGCCAATATCGCATACTACATTCTTTTTTGTGAAATTCCTCTTGATTAAGGCAAGGAAGAAAGGGGAAAAAAACCCACAACACCAACACAACTCTCTTCTATTTTGATTTTATAGTTTTTTTTTTTTAATTGATTAATAGATATTGTTCTTTCATTTAACAATATCCTTGTAGATTTGTGAACCTCTTATTATTCAGAATTATCAAGTATAATTGGAAAGAATGGAACGAATTATAGAGAATTAAAAAATCAATATATATATATATATATATATATATATATATATATATATATATATATATATATATATATTGTAACCATAGATGACTGCCTAACCTTAATCAGAATTTAACCTAATCTATGCAATAAGCAACAAACGTTCTATCCCATTTTGTTGTAGCATTCAAAAGATCTGTTTCTCTAGCAAAACAAAAGGAAAGGAGTTGTTATATATAAATTATTTTTGTATTAAACAAATCATAGTGTGAAAATTAATTGACTCCATATAAGAAAAATACTATGACATGGCGAGCAATGGAATGTTCATGCTAATTTTTTTTTATGATAAATAACTCAACTCGTAGCTAACTCAGTTAGAATATTAGTATTCATAATTTTAGTGGGCAACTCATGAAAACTAAATTAAAAAAAAAAGATTTAAATTTTAAATCATTACTTTTCAATCAATGAGCCTAAAAATTAATGTATATCTTGGGCAGAAAAGTTGGAGTGTGAAGGATGGACTCATTATTTAGTGAAAGACACTTTGTACTTTACTAGATTTATTTTTTATGTTTTCAATTTAGTTTTTAAATTATAATTTATCCTTTCCAATCCACTTCTTATTTTTTTGATTTTTCATTTTCATCCATAGCTTTTTTGTTAAAGTTTTATTGGTTTTCAACTTTATCCTTCAATCAAAGTTTATGTTTTATTTTTTTTCAATTTAGCCCACATTCAGTTGATTTTTTTTCTTTTATTAAAGTTTTTTTTCTTTTCAATTTAATTCTCAAATTTATATTTTTTATTTGGGTTTCACCCTCATTTTTTAATTATAATTTTTTATGTGGTTGATTTTTTTCCCTAGTTACATCCTTCAGTGTTTGATTTGTTTGAGATTGAGCTTCACAGGTTTTTCATTTGTCATGTTTCCGATCTAATGACATGGGTCACAAGTTTTAAGAGTTAATGTTGTTAGCAATTCTTTTTTTTTCCTCATTTTCTTTTACAATTTCATATCTTTCTACATTTTTTTTAAATAGTTTTGTGATTATCTTCAATTTCTTTTCTATCATTTTTTCTTAATCTCATTACCTAGATCACGAGTTTTGAAGTCTTTTTTGGATAAAAAGTTTTTTTAAGAAATTGTTTTGTTTTGTATTTAATTTTTGCAGATTTTTTATTTTATACAAATAAGTTTTGTTTTGTAAGCAAGTAGTTATATTGAAATAATATTTATAATATGTTCGGCCATGCATAATTTTTTTATATATTTTATTCACTTGGTTTCATGTGTGTTTTTATTTCTATTATCTTTTATTGATTTTAATAAATAAGTTCGGTGGACACAAATAGGTAAATATTTTATTTTATAAGATTAAATATCTTAATCTACACACACCTCTTAATATTTTTATGTTTTTAGTTATTATTAATAATTTTTATTTATTTATTTACATAGATAATTATTAGATGTGTAGATAATTTTTTTATTTAAATTTATAATTTTTTTATATAAAAACCTCCGACCCGCTGCAGCGAAACGCGGATAATTGTAATCCTTGAAAATGAAGAAGTTCAATGAATTGCATGAGACGATAGAGAAGTAGTGGTTGTTCAATCACGCCCGCGTGCGCACTAATTTTGACGTGGAAAACCGACCGTAATCACTCGTGGTTTTCATTTTTCAAGAATAGTTTAAGGTTGGTGTTACCTTTATTTATGTAAGGATAAGAAGATTAATCATCAGTGGGCTGCAAAAAAGCTTAATTGCTATTCCTCGTATCAATGTTTATATATATATATATATATATATATATATATATATTCCATTGATGCGTTCTTAGGTCAATGAAAACATGTTTATAAAAATGCCAAAGTTGTAACAGTTAGTGAGCTAATGAAGTCAAAAGGGTGTTTTAGATACGATGCCATGCTAACCTTTTCTATGCTGCTGTGCTTGATGACTCGTTTTGCTCACTGATTGGTCTGTCATGCACACTTGCTTCGTGAGCTTTTTCTTTCATCTTCTGTCCTATGTTGTAGTAATTGTATTTTCTAAGGGAGCGTAAAGTAGCTTGCCCATCTTCGAATGTTTCCACTTGGATTTCGTCCAAGCAATTTAATGGATTTAAGCAATCTGTGGACTCTGCGTTGTAATTACAATGGCCTCTAGCTTAGGTGTTTAGGAGAGAGAGTATGTTATTCTTGTTTGAACGTACCTCTGTTTGTTACATATAAGCTAAGGAAACAAGACTGGCTACACTAAACCCAAATGTGGCTTAATAAAAGAAATAAAAATTACAAAAAAAACCTAAAAGAGTTTGGTCATGTACTGTAGATTGTGAGTGTTTTCACTATGGATTGAAGCAGTGTTTATTGGGGAAGAATTAGTTGGTTCTCGTGATAAGTTGTGAGCGGTTTGTTTTTGCCATTTTTTCATGGTGTGCGTGGCGTGCTGTGGGTTGCTGGGTTGTTTATTGTTAGTGGGTGTTTCGTGAGCTGTCGTTCTCTTGATTTGTTTAGTGTGGAGGAGCTGGTAGTTAGATACAGGCCTTACCTACCCGGTTGCGTGGTTGTTCTAGGAAGAGTACTAGTATGGTGCAGTTGGATGAGATTTTGGTTGATTTTGCATGGGATGATAGTGGTTTCTTTGTTGTTTCTCTTCGTTCTGTGCTAGGTTGGTATAAGTACTATGTGACTGTGCTGAGTTGTTTATTTTAATTATTTCTTTTGGATTTTGCTGGATTCAAGGGACTACAGATGAATTTTGCATTTGAGATTGATTGGGATAGTCATGCTTTTTTTATGTGCTAGTTTATAGAATATTTAGTAATTCATTATCTCTCTTGAAGAGTCAGACAAAGTTTATATAGTTTCGCTGACAACAATTATTTTGTTTCTTAGGGCATTTTCCAAGGGTTTGGTCCTGTTTCATTCTTTATGATTTGAGATTTTAGGGTGTTGGAATGTCTGTGTTCTGGTTGGGTTCTCGAAAATTGTTGGTGCTATTTCTGATGTTTATTTGTTTTGCAGTTTGGCATTGGGGTGTGCTTGGGCTCTGATGGTTGTTGCAATTCTTGGTTAGTCAAGGGTCTTCATACTGACTAAGTCAGTTTCCTTAGCATTTTCATTTTCTATTGTGTTGATTGGTTTGGTGTTATTTCTGATGTTTATCTGTTTTGCAATTTGGTGTTAGGGTGTGCTTGGGCTCTGGTTGTTGTTGCAGTTCTTGGTTAGTCAAGGATCTTTGTACTGACCAGGTCGGTTTCCTGAGCATTTCCATTTTCTATTACGTTGCTTGGTTTGATGCTATTTCTGATGTTTATCTGTTTTGCAGTTTGGCGTTGGGGTGTGCTTGGGCTCTGGTGATTGTTGCAGTTCTTGGTTAGTCAAGGGTCTTTGTACTGACCAGGTCGGTTTCCTGAGCATTTCCATTTTCTATTGTGTTGCTTGGTTTGGTGCTATTTCTGATGTTTATCTACTTTGCAATTTGGCGTTGAGGTGTGCTTAGGCTCTGGTGGTTGTTGCAGTTCTTGGTTAGTCAAGGGTCTTTGTACTGACCAGGTTGGTTTTCTATGCATTTTCATTTTGTGTTGCGTTGCTTGGTTTCTATTTGGTTCGATTGATTTTTAAAAATCTTGGAGGTTGGTTTTTGTCATTGGAATGCATGATTTTTATTATGAGATTAGGCAACTATATTGGATTTTCTGGCAACTGCATTAGTATGCTTCTTTTTCTTTATTGCTTGCCTTCTCTATCGATTGCTTTATGTTTTTTTAGGGATATTTCAATTGCCAATGTTCGTGGACTTGGAAGTTAGCCAAATCCACATGATATGGGTCGAACATGCTTGCCAGACCCAAGATGCTAGACCTAAAGACCGTGGATCTAGCAAGCTTTCTTCTGACCTAATGAACGTGGATCTGACAAGCTTGCTAGACCCAACTAATGTGGGTTTACTAATGCAGATCATCATTTTAATTTCTCATTGCCTTCAGTATGTTTTTTACTTACTTTCCTAAACATGGCTGAAGCACAATATGTTATTATATTCAATCCCTTATTTATTTATTTTTTTGACTTTTGCGTTGCAAGAAAAAAAATTTCTTAAGTCTTGCTCACAGTTAGTCATTTTCTGTGCAAAATCTAACAAGAAAAAAAATACAGGATCGTTGGTTTTCTAAACTTCAATTAATGGGGGGACGTGTTCAGATGTGCTGATTATTGCTCATACCAACACGAACATTTTTATTTAGTAATTCAACATAGTCTTAAAATGTATTTGGAGTTTAATTTTATTTTGTTAGAAATGACTAATTTTGTGATTAGCGTCGTGTTTAGTTTGTTTGATTTTTTGAAAAACTCGGAGGTCAGTTTTTATGATTGGAATGCATGATTATTAAGCAATTGTTTTGCATTTTCTGGTAACTGCATTAGTATGCTTCTTTTTATTTATTGCTTGCCTTATCTATCAGGGTTTTGATTGCTTTAAGTTTTTTTTTTCTTAAGGGTGTTTCGATTGCCAATGTTCGTAGACTTGGAAGTCATCCATGTCCATATGACATGGGCCTGACATGCTTACCAAACCAAAGCAACGTGGCCCTGACAAGCTTGCCAGACCCAACCAACATGGGTCTAACATGTGTTTCACTTACTTTCCTAAACATGGTTGAAGCACATCATGTTTGTGGACTTGGAAGTCAGCCAAGTCCACATGACGTGAGTCTGACATGCTTACCAGATCCAAGGAATGTGGGTCTGACAAACTTGTCAGGCCCAAACAACGAGGACTTGGCATGCTTGTCAGGCCAAGCAAAGTAGATTTGGCATGCTTGCTAGGCCTAAGTACCGTGTGTCTGGCAAACATACGTCTAACCCAAGCAATGTGGGTCTGACATGCTTGCCAAACCAAAGCAATGTTCTTCAGTCTTGCTCACAGTTAGTTATTTTCTATGCAACATCTAACAACAAGAAAAACAATATAGGACCATTGGCTTTCTGAAATTTGATGGGGGACGTGTCCAGATGCGTTGATCATTGCTCATACCAACACAAAATTTTTTATTTAGTACTTCATCATAGTTTTAAAAGATATTTGGAATTTAATTTTATTTTGTTGGAAATGATTTTAATTTTGTGATTAGCGTTGTATTTGAAATGTAGATCCACTGAAAACTTGCATGTCGGTCAATGCTATTGTTGCTATTATGTATTACATTTGTAATGTTTCTATGAAAAAACAACTTGAAATATAACATGAGTTTGACATATTTGCCATGAGTTTGACATGTTTGCCAGATCCAAGGTGTTTAGACTTGGCGGACAGCGAAGTCCACATAACATGTGTCTAGCATGAGATTATGATAAATTCATAGAAAGCAATTAAAAAAAATATATGAAGCTCTACTTCTAACAAGGCTAATGTTGAAGGTTGAAATCAAAAAAAAAAAATGAGATCGTTATATAACTTAACAAAAAAAAATATTCAAAAATAGTTACGAAGCACTATGCCTAAAACAATTTAATATTGAAAAAAAAAACTAAATAAAAAAATAGATTATTGAATGATAAAATTGAAGGAAAAAAAAAAAACAAAAGACAAATACTATTACAATGATTAATGTTTTATAAGTATGACTTCAATATTATTTAACTAAACCCTTTCTTTAGTGTTTTGTTAATAATTAATTAATAGGTGGTTTATACTTGAGGTGGACATGCTTTTTGTGTAAAGCTTGAGCCCATGGTATTCTAACTTAGAGAATTCAATTTGTAATTGGGTAAAGATAAAATCAGTAGTCCCAAATTGCAATGTGACCTGTTGAACGCTGGCCATAAAAGGATTTGGTAGACTAATGCCCATCCAATTTTGTCGCTAGTTATTGAACTCCAAGGCTAACACAGAAGACTAATGTTGCTTGAAACTATTCATTGCTTTACTCTTGAAACTGCTTGCGGTTTCCATTTTCACAGTTCTGTCTAAACAATGCTATTGTTTTTTGAATGCAGGCATGGAGATCTCACTGCCATTCTCCCAGCAATTAAATTGAAGAATAGCTTGAAATGAAATGAAAGAAAAAAAGGGGTTCGAAATTGAACAACACTTGAACGTTTTGTTCTGCATATGTTAGCCTTTTGCACTAATTAAGGATAAGATAGATTTAAGTCATTATATTTAGGTTTTGGCACTTTATAGTGATGAGCTTCGTATTATATTCGGTAGCCACAAGATATATAGTGCTCTGTAAGCACTATCTAACCTCAGAAACAGATTAATCATTCTCTATTCAAAAGCGAACCTCGGCTTGCAACTAATATTAAATTATGGTGATGGTGGCTCAGATGGTGCTTTTACCTGATTCTCATGTTACCATTTTCATTTGTTTCCAAAGAACTCAATGAGAAGCTAAGAAAAAAAATATTGTTTTTCATGAATGTGCTGGTTTGGATGTGAATAGCTTGTTAAAAGATTCATCCCATAATAGATTTATTCTGGAGCTCAAGAGGGATTTTGTGGGGGAAGAAATTTCTCATAAATCTTATAAATTAAATATGGATAACTTGTTTAAAAACTATTTTGGAAGTGGTTAGTCTCAGTTGAGGGAGAGTTGACTTAAAAAAAGAAAGAAAATTCTAGGGCATATGCTATGACATCATTCAGTGCGTAATGGCATCCAACATATCGGCTATCACATTAGTCGGTAATGTATCGAGCACTCAAGCTATTTATCATTGCATCGTCCAGAAAAGAAGAAAAAAAAGAAGGAAAAGAAACCACCATCTCTCTCAGTCAAAGCTGAAGAAGAGATGAGCAGCCATTGCATTTTAATAAGCTTGGTTGTCCATCGGTGCCGACAATTCATTTTGAAAATGAACAGTGCCTTCTCGTGGAAGAGGTACTGAAAGGTATTGTTATAAAAAACATAACAGAAGGCTTCAAGATAGTCTCAGGAAATTAGGAGTGAGAAAGTGATTCTGCGAAGTTGTTCCCACTCCTGGAGCTCCATCTGTACGGAAAGTCTGATTGCATGAACAAGTTTGGAAGAACATAAAGGGTTGAGGTAGTGGGGGTACTGTTTGCTATAATCCCGTCACTTATTTCAGCCTGTAACACCATCTTTTTCAGTAACATCCGAGCCAATCTAGCCTCATATAATCTCACGTAAATTAATGCACTTATCATCTATTTGAAGATATATAGTGAGCATAACATAGAATCCAAGTATATTTGTAAACGACAATACACCACAAAAAGCTTATTGTTAAGAAAGTTATTATTATTTTTAATCTTTTTTTAAAAATTCCATTTCAATTGAAGTCCGTAACCTCTACATAACTTTATATATATATATATAACTCCACTTAGAGGTGGAGGTGATTTGGTGGGATAAAAGTTTCAAGATACATGCACAAATTTGCTTGCTGAATTGAGACTTCCTCTCTCGCAAACATTCAAGTTGTACGACTTGCTAGCCCTACATATTTGTGAGAAAGAGAATAATTCAACTACGGATATATTGAATAATTTTAATACAAGGTAAATAGTGTTTTGAGGTCCTATGTTTCTCTCGTCATTCATTAGCTTTTCAAATTTAGAATATGGATGATGCCAAGCCGCTCCTGACTAGGCAAAAATCTCCTTTTCAAGAATATGACATGACATCTCACCGAAATGAGTAGGAAGGAACTATTCTCAGTATCCGTGCTTCACCCATGAGAATAGATTATTTTTTATGTAAAAAATATATTTATGTGCTGAAATGAATTAAAAAAGAGACATATAAAAAATTAGTTTTGATGGAATTGATTTAAGTTAATATAGCAAACTTCTAATCACTGTAATTAAGATGGAGTTAATTTAAAATATTTTATTAATTTGTGATTTAAATTATAAGATTGAAATAACCTAATAAATAAAAAAATAAAAAAAATTATCATGATTTGGACGACACCAACAAAAATATAATATCATTATATACTATTCTAGTAAACCGTCTGAGTCTACAACCACAGTACTTTTCCAACCAATTTTAGCTTTTGTTAATATTCCCGAATTTCTTACAATCCAGATGAACACAGATTGAAAAGGGGTTGATGGGAAATTATCATGGTTTGAAAGCAAACGAAAGGCAGCCACCTCTCACTATTAGGTAAAGTTTTGAACACAATAAACCTTGGTAGTATTCAATTTTCACATATGCAAAGACAGAAATAATAAGAGGCGAAGGAATCGGTAGAAACCATTGTGTCCCTTCTTTGAATATACAAGTGATCTCTAAATCAAAGTGGTATCCTTCAAAATAAAGTTTTCTCTATTTAATTTGACCCTTTTCGAATTAAATATCAATAAATGATGGCTCGTGATGTCTATATAAACCAAATGCTCTAACTCTCTCTCACAACATTGCACACATAAAAATTTAATTTCTCAGCCAGCATTCTCATCCAAGACAATGGCTAACATGAGGCTGCTCTTGTTCTTCGTCATCGTTATGCTTTTATTTTCGATGTTCGAAACTCGTTCAATCGACCATGTTGCGCACCGAAGAGATCGTTCGTTGATAGAGAGTTCCAAAGAAATGGTGAAGGAAAGCATAGTAAGGCATGAGATGACTGGAGGTTTCAATGAGTGTTTTAGGCTTAGCCCCGGAGGTCCTGATCCCCGCCATCACTAGCTAATCCTGGCGACACGAGGGAAGCTCCACCACAGCAATTGACTCATGCAAAAGGAAATGAAAATACATATAGCAGCTAGCTACACCCAATTTTCCATTTCAAGCATGTATTCTGTCTAGCATTTGGCTGTGATGGGGATGTTTTGTTTTTCGAGTGTAAGAACACTCCTTCACAATGATGGGGCGATAAAAGTTAGGTTTCTTTTTAAATGGTAATAAAATATATGTCGCAATTGTCATTGCTTATAATAAAATGTTATGTTCGGTACAAAAGGGTTTCAACCTTCGAGTACTGTCCTCATTGCTTATGCAAAACAATTATTTGGTGACAATATTTAAGTAAGCACATTATCTGGAGATGCCTGCTTTAAGACAATATTATTGATTATTGATTAATCGGTCAATTTCTTATATTTTCCTCCACGATCACGTTAGAATTTACTATTCAACAAAATGCTACAAGAAACAATTGCTGCAACTTGAGCTTCCATAATTTTCTCTGTCAATTATCTGAGCTCCTAGAAAAAAGGAAAAAAGAAAAATTCTTGCAATATTTAGGGCAAATTATATCAAAGCCCTCCAATTCTTGCTTAAGTTTAGAGTCTCACGTATACATAATATTTGAAAAGAATAGCAATTAGGCAAACCCTTGATTTAGGGCAAATTACTTAGGCAAACCCTTGATTGTTGTCTGGGAGCGTCGAGCGTTTGAAAAGATACATGGATCTTCATGAAAACCTGAAGCGTCTAAAAAAGATGGTGAATTAACATTCTAAAAGCATGTATGTTATTTAATTTTTATCAAACTAATAATAGTTGTCTACTTTAATGTCAACAATTTTTTATATAGAAAATGAACACATTGAATTTCTTTTTCAATTTCATTCTTCGACATTCAACATTAGATTGGTTGGGATATGGACTTTATAATTTTTTTTTATTTGCTTTCTATGAGGTTATTCATGTATTGTAACTTGGGTCACGAATTTGACAAATTAACTCGGGTTTAATTGGGTCGGTGTTTTATCCTTTCTATAATATTTTTTTTTGAAATTTCATCCTTCAACATTGAGTTAATTTAGAATTGGACTTTATAATTATTTTTATTTGCATTATATTGGGCTATCTCAATTTCATGACATGGGTTGCAGGTTCAATAGGTTAATCCATATTAAGTTGGGTACTTTTTATTAATTTATTTTTGTTTTTCAAAATAATCCTTCAACATTTGGTTGATTAAAAATTGAGCTTCATAATTTGTTTCACATTACTTTCTACGGAGTTATCATGATCTCAAGACTCAGTTTGTGAATTTAAAAGGCGAATTCAGGCTAACCCAGATCAATCCAATATGTTGTCATCTCAATGTTTTTTTAAAAAAGATATTGCCTTGAATTTTTAATTAAACTATGTTTCTACCAGTCATCTAGGTTGCATTTGGACCCACCTAGTGTACTAGGTCACAACTCAACCTCCCCACGATTAAAATTTTTTTTCTAAAACATGTTAGTAACATTTGATCATTTTTTATTAAAAAAATAATTTGACCCGCAGTATAAGACAAACCAATGATATAGTTATACATGTAATTAATGAGTTTCACAATCAATTGACTACTTTAACACTTGTAAATTTAGTCTCATAACTATGGATCCATTAATTTCATGTGTAATTTCAAATTATTTTAATTTTCTACATAAGATATAATTGATAATGAATTATTACTTATTGGATAACTCGATAAAAATTGATAACACACATATTAAAATAGATGTGAAATTGAGGAATTTTAATAAGTACATGGATGGAATGATGATGTGAGTTGATTATAAATTTCATGTACAAAATAAAAAGCAGGCCATAACATGACCAACCTCTTATTGTTATTGTTGTTGATAAAATGAAGCTATGACTAACAAGAAAGTTGTTGGTTGTAAAACAGGTGAGATCATTTTTATCTGGATTAAGGGCCCTTTCAGTAGTGTGTGTGTGTGTGTGTGTGTAAAAACATGCTTTTATCACTATTAGGATTCCATCCTATTGTAATGAGATTGACTTCATAAAGACTGCATATAAGGATTGAAATTGGCTAATTTAAAGAAAAAACCTTTATTTTTTTTCTTGAAAATGCTTTAGAAATTAAATAAGTAAATTTTTTGATAAAGATTTCTGAGTGAATAAATAAGATTTGATGTTGTACAAGTGTATTGAAGGTCTAGTAAGATCCGACAAGCCCTTTTCACGGCTTAACTACAAATCTAATGATTTCACAGTTCACATTGATTAACTGAGATATATTAGGATAAAAATGGTTATTATCACAGTTTTAAAACTTAACTCGGTGATCAATTTCTGACAAAGCTCAGGACACTGTTTAAGGCTTGGATCGTGTGTTAACTTGACCCGAATCAGTGTAAGAATAAAAATGGTTAGTATTATAGTTTTAAAACTCGGTTTGAGGGTCGACTTGAGACAAAGCCCAGATCATAAGTGAGGTTGACTATTGATTCGTGTCAATGTAAAGACAAAAATTGTTATTATCATAGTTTTAAAACTCGACTCAGAGATCGACCTAGTGTAAGGCTCAGGTCATGTGTCAGGAGGGTCAACATAAAATAAAAATGGTTATTATTGTTGCTACCCATTTTAACCAAAAAATAGAGAAAAAGAAAAATAATATATATATAAGTTTGTTGGTGAAAAACCAAAACGCCAAGTAAAAGTTAAAAGACCAAAATGTCTAAGATTGATAAAATTAGCAACCCAAATTGTGATTGGTAAAGAGGCTCATTAGTGAAAATGCTTTATTTGGGTGTTTAAGGACTCAATTGGAATTTTGGTAGGTTTAATGAAGTTTTTTTTGTGGACTTAATCGAAAAGGAAATCAATTTTTTAGAGTCAATTTGGATGTTAATTGAAACAAATCGAAGTTTAAGGACTAAATTTGAATTTTGAAAAGTTTAATTGATCAAATCATCAGAAGCTTACTTGCATAAAATTCAAATTCTGGTGAGCAATTAGGGATTTAATTGAACAATTCATAAACCAAAGACCAACTTGCAAAAGGTGTGCGACTTCATGGATTGAAATCAGAGGTCAAATCTAAGAAAATTGAGAGTTTGATGGTCATCTGAGGGTCCAATTGAACAAATCAAAGACCAATGTAAGAGGCGCTCAAATTTAAGGATGGAAATTGAATCTAGCAGAGATGCGATTGCATGAAATTAGAAGTTTAAAGGGAAATTACAAGTAAACTTAAACAAAATTTGAAGAATAGGGATCAAATTGAAAATTATTAAATCTCAAATAAAAAAACCCTAATCTGTAAGGATTAGCTAAAATGGTGCCATTCAAGATACAATGCATCTTTTTTTTTTTAGTTTTTGGATGATCGGATAGACACTTTCAAGTAAATGAATGTGGCGTTTCTAACTACTTCAGAAGCTGAAACCACCACCATTCAACTTAGAAACACCCCCTTTACAACCCTGTGTCTTTGAAATCAAATGTTTACATCCTATATTCTTCATTGATCTCTACAATATCTTATTCATAATCAGTCATCACTGCAGTTTCAGTTGTCATCTATTTGAGTGGACACTTTCAAATGCTTGAATGTGGAGCTACAAACCTCCAAAAATAAGCAAAGATGGATCTGATTAAAAGGTATGCACCCCCTCCATCAAGTTTAGATAGTCTCAAGCAATGTTGATGTTAGAGTTACTCCGACGAAGTCATGAAAGTGACCAACCTAGCCAGTCTTGACCAAGACACCCATTTGCAGAAAGCCACCTAACGTTTTCATGTGTTTCCTTTTAAAAACCCCTAAAGGATTCCTATCAAAGGTCTAAAACCCTTCTCTCTAGATCTAAAGGCCAAAACACCTCAATTTGGCCTTCAAATTTGTTACAAAACCACTTAAACCAAAAATCATTGGTTCTGTATTGGAACCAACTTGGTTTTAGTTTGTTAGAACCCTAAGAAACCTATCTAGAAGCTTGAAATCAGCTTATAAAAATAGAGGTAATCAAGAGCGAAAAGAAAGAAAGAAAAAAGGCAAAAGGAGAGTAAAAGAAAGAAGAATAAAGAAACTTTGGCTAAGGTGCAAGAAATTCAATCCATGAGAATTGGAAGCTTCAACTCTCTATGGTTTAAGTCTGAAGATCAAGAAGAAGGAAGGCAATATCAAAAATCAATTCAAACTTGAAGGTTTTAAGCTAAAAGGTATATACATTCAAAAGGATGGTTCCATGTTCTAGGTTTGTGGTTTGGTAATTTGGAATGATAAATGATTAATTTTGAAGCTCAGATTGTTCAAGCATGCCTTTTGCTTTGAGTTGGCAGTTTTTTGGGTTTGAAAATCAATGCATTTTTTAGCTTTTTTCTGTTTTTATTTTTTCTTTGGTCCTAAATACATTCATCATTGATAATATGGTTTGTGGAAATAAGAAAACCATGTTTTTGAAGCTCAAAATGGCCATTCTGGGTTTGCTTAAGTTTATGGGTTTTTCTAGTTTCTGCTAGGTTTTAGTTTTTGCAAATTCATCCGATAAATCTTGCCTTAGGTACTAGTTTTAGAGCTCATTTTTTGTCATTAACTCATATAGAATATGTTTGTATCATGTAGGTTGCATGATTTTTGGTATAAAGCGCAAAAAAAATCTAAAAAATATGCTAGAGAAAATGCTCTACCAGGCTGGAATGACATGACAGTATGGAAAGATTTCAGGCCACCATACATCCCGAAGAATATATGGACGAAATATATTTAGCATGTGATGTCTGAGCATTTCACATGACACTCACAGTCCAGTACGGAGAACCAGAGCGGGAAAATTCACAGTTCGATTACCACGCACATTGGTAGCTCAATTCCATTCGTTTCACATGCGAAACGAATGGTAAAATTAATTTTAATCACATCTATCTGTAATTAATTTGTTGTTATTTATAAATATATTTAACTGATAATATTTTTTTCTTAGAGGCTACGACTCTTGGACGTGAGTAAAACCCAATGAAGTTTTTTGTGGAAATGCACGTGCGAAGTCAAGACCATTAAAAAGAAGTGTAACAGTTTGTCGACAACCGCACTTAACATTTTATGGTATGTTTGTTCAACCATTTTCTTTCATAAGTTATTATTTTTATGAATTGAATTTGATGATTTCATTTTTTATTTCCAAGAGACATTTAACAGCTAGTTAAAGAAGAGATATGGGATGATTCTTCGACCCACTCGGATTGATCCTGATTTGTGGATGGAGGTAAAATCATCTAATGGACTCAATAGAAATCAGGTATACAGACTCTCCAACACTACGGCCGAGAACTTGGGGACGAACTGTAGTGTTTCAACCGTTGGGAGCTCGCAATCGATACCAGGCACCCAGTCTCTAGAGTTCTCAACCTTACAAGAACATACAACCCATCTAAATGAAAATATGAATGACTCTGTATGAAATATAAAGAACTCCACCGAAAGGTCATGGATATTAGATCATAGATGGGTGGTACATGTGCATCCCTTTTTTGCCCTATAGTCCTGGGAACGACCACCCTTCTTGGTAATAAATATTTGGCTTTTATATTAAGATAATTTATTTGTACATACTTGAATTTTATACAATTTTATTTTTTTATTATTTTCCTTTTCTATTCAATATATATATTATTTAATTATTACAGATGGAGTTACCGACGGACTCAATCCGTCGGTATATTCTAGAGAATTGGAAAACATTTACTGCATATGCCACTTCAACTGTTACATCGCCGACAAAATTATTCTATCATATGTTACAGAGGGTTGGAATAAAATTACTGTAAATGCCACTGCCAATCATTGACAAAATAATTTCATTGGTATATTCCAACAGGTAATTATTTTTTGGGCGCGCATTGTCAGTCTATAAAATAATCGGGTTTTTTTTTACCAATGGACATTTCGACATAAAATAAATTACCAATGAGAGGTTTTTCGACAGACATTTTCTGTCCTTAATTCAGTCAGTAAAATACGCGCCAACGGAATGGTAGAGTAAATATCGACTAAATATTTTGTCAGTAAAACTGTTAAATGTAGTAGTGAATGATTGGTTCATTGAATCCTGAGAATTTGATCAATATTCCAATAACCACTTAAATTTTAATTTATGGGGATTAATGGTTAATATTCTAGTATAAATGTTGGACTTCCAAATGAGGCTGGTATCTAAATATTAAGAGTTAACTAGAAAATTCTTAGAGTTATTCTAAATATTCACCAATTTTAATTGGGAGTATTTTTTGCAGTAATATACAAATTACAAAAAAAACCTTTTTCATAAGAATTTTTTGGGTACACGAGCTTATAATAAATTCTTAACACTAGATTTATTTACATGAATAAATCTCAATTCTAAGTCATAGATAGACTATCGATCAAAAAACCCCTTAAAACCATATCAAACCACACAATGTAGCTTACCTCAGGTAAAATGTACTAGGGGTATCAATACCTTTTCTAGCCACAACCAGTCTCTTACACTTAAAATCTCTAATAAACCAGTATACTCAGGTTTTCTAGCAACCTTGAACCAAACAACTAGGTGGTGACTCCTTCAAACCCTCCGACATCGCATGTCCATGTGTGATAATTATCGCAATTTTAAAACTTGATTCAGGGGTAAACCTGGGGCAAGACCCGGGTCACGGATCAAGAGGGTCAACCTAGGTTGACTTATGTCAATGTAAGGATAAAAGTTATTATTATCATAGTTTTAAATCTTGACTCGGGGGTTGACTGGGACAAGGCCTGAGTCACAGGTCAGGAAGGTCAACACGATTTCCTCGAGTCAACGTATGAATAAGAATTTTTTATTATCGTAGTTTTAAAACTCAATTTGAAAGTCGACCCGAGACAAGGTTTAAGTAATGGGTCGAGAAGGTGAATTCTGCTAACCCAAAATTTCTTTTAAAAATAATCAAAGCAACCTTGTTTTGATCGCAATTTATTTTTCAAAAAAGTCAACAGGTTTTTTACACATGTTTTATCTCGGGTTGACTTATTTTTTTACCAAGTTAGGCCGTGTCAATTTTTCTTATGTTTTTTCTTAAACTCGAACCAATCCATGTTCTGGATCAACCAGCTAAGTCAATCCTGGTTTTATAACTATGGTTATTATAATATTATTAATTTCAACACCCAATATAAACTAAAAAGAATAAATCTAATTATTTTTTAAAATATATATAAGTTTGACAACTATATATATTAAGGGTAAATAATTTTTTTTATATTTTTTTAACTTGTTCAGCATAACCATATAGGATACATAGATAATCACTTTGTTTTATATATCACTACCCCACACAATTTTATCTTCGTCTTTTTTCAATTGTATCTTTGGTTTTTTTTTTTTTTTCCTCATGAAAGTAACCAAATGTTATCTTATAATTTTATTTATTGAACGTAGTTCATTTATACATTAATATATTGGTAAACTAAATAAAATCCTTCTGAAATCATTTAATTTTACTCCTTTTTCTTATCAAAACTGAAAACGTTTTTTTTATACCTCTTTCATTGTTTGTTAAAGAGCAGATTAATTTTTTTTTTCAAACAACAATTTATATACACACACACAATATGAGGAAAGCATACCCTTAAATCTTTTGCTCGCATATTTCATATTTCATACTCAAATTCTTTAAACATCTATATTTTCAAAGATTGATAGTTAGCATTATTCCTTCTCTATCATAATATTTATTACAACCGAAAGAAAATGTACCTTTCCGATCATGGAGTTTTTTTCTCCAAATTTAAAAGGAAGCTTTTGCACATTGGTAATTGAATGTTCAAGACTCTGTCTTCAATTATGTAGCTTTTGTAAATTAATATGTGGGATTTTCACCTACAGAATACATAGTATATTGCTTTAATGAAAAATAATTTTTGATTAAAGTGTCCAATTGAAGCAAACAATATACATTATCAACTTGGGAAGCTAATTCATAGCTTTATAATTTAGGAGTTGGTGTTTTAATGTGTGTGTGTGTGTGTCTATATATATATATATATATTACGGATAAGTCTGTAATCCCAAGTCTAATCAAGCGAATAAAACTGAGAAAACAAATATATAGTTAGCTTCTGGGATCTCGAAAAGACAACGGTCAATTACGATCACAAAGAGAAGTGCAGAGAGGACAAAAAGTAATATATCTCTCTAGAGTATAAGTAGATGGATCTCCTATATTATACATGTTAGAAAACCTCCTTTCATGCTTAATTTCTTGCTTGTCCTTTTCCTTGAAGATAAGATTTGCCAGGTAGGAAAATCTTAGTGCATTCTAATCTAAAGAGTATGAGTTTCGACAACAAATGATGATAAATCTTGACCCTCTAGCATAGCTTGTTGTTGTTGGTCAGTATTTATCCCTTCATGCTGTCCATTCTTTTGACCTCTTTTTCTATCATTTTTCTTTTATTTTCTCTGATTACTTGAACAGTCCCATCTTTCATAAAATAAATGACTACTTCTTTAAGAATTTCTGAATCAAACAAAATTTTTGATGGTTTCATAAACCTTCTCGGAATAAAGCTTAAAAGAAGAAAGCAGCCACCGGAGTCGAGAATATTGTTACATTTACTATATTTGTGCATATGGACAACTTTGAAGATCCCATGTCGGCATGGCATGTTTGCGCATGACAATTTGATTATGGGAAGAAATTCTAACTACTTTAGTGCCGAAATAGTGCTTTAATGTGGATGACGTGTTGTTTTATGTCTGTATATGCTATTTAAGCAAGTGGAACTGAACAAAAATGAACCAAAACAGCTAGTTTGGTTTGTTAGTGAAAGGAAGAAAGGAGTAACAAGAACAAAAATTTGCTACTCCAATGAGGAATGACTTCTCGTGTGTATGTTTTAATGTAATGGAGATGACTATGAAAGCAGATCGATTCAACTCGTTATGGAGATAAGACAAGCGACTACAGCCTCTGCTTAACAGTGTGTTTCCATTAATTTCCTGTACTGTATTGACTAAGGAGCATACAAGTCATTTCAACCTCTCTCAAACGTAGCTATATAAGAAGGCTGTTGTTACTCTTAATTTATTACTACATTAGCTCACGTAATTAATTTCCTCTATCATCATAGTATTATTTGCCACTCTCACGATTGAGTTCTTTGCGAACTATGGCAACTTCGATGAAAATGAGGATCTTGTTACTGTCCATACTTTTACTATTAATGCTTGTCGGGAGCTCTGATGCACGTTTTTCTCGTAAGTTTTCAATCATGCCAGAGAAGGTGGTTAGCCGCCATATTTTACGTGATTTGGGCTACGAAATGTCGAAAGTTGAGCATTATAGAAGGTGGATGCAAGACACCGATAGACTCTCACCGGGAGGGCCCGATCCTCAGCATCATTAATTGTTACTATCTGCTAATATTATTGTTGCTGTGGTTTCCATGTTGAAGGGGTATCAGTGCAAAACCATATTTTGTCCGCCAGATTTAGTTCGAGCACTACCTTATTGAATCCAGGACAAACTAAGTCTTGCACATATGTCATGAATAAGTTTGATGAGTGTTTTTTCGTTTTCGTTTTCGTTTTTGCTTGCTTTGCAACACTTACTAATGAACTTGAGAAGTTACCCTTGTTGTCTTGCAAGAGTACTCAACGTTAAGCTACAAATGAGTTGAGTCTTTATCAGACACTAGACTATCTGTTTTTGGTATTGTAACACCTTGAAATTTTTAATGCATCTTTGTTTATTTATCATGATTTTTATATGTGTAAATATGGTAATTTTTTTCATATTTATTATCATGATGATTTTATACATGTAAATATGATAATTGTATTTTAAATTTACAATCTTTTTCATACAAAATTACTCTCACTCATCATGCGTAATACAATTTAAAAATCACATACCTATCCACCATGACGAGGGATTTCTTTTTTTTTTCTATTAACTAAGGAATTATCTAAGTTTAACAAAAAATTTGATAGAGTTTCCTTACACAAAAACTCTATTTAAAATTTTATTCCACTTTAAAATACATGCAAATAACAAAAATAATTCAATAGAACAACTCAAGTAATCTATACTCACATGCTGCTTTAGGCACACCACTCAAACCACTTCATTCACCTCATATTTATACCATTATAGATAATTTTGTTTTACAAGATGAATGCAATTATATATACCTATATACAAAATGAATTTCTAAATACTTAACAACCCTATATTTTACTAATTACAATCCAAAAATATTAAAACTTGAAATATGCTTTAGTTTAACTACTGTCATAAAATGAAGGTTACAAAATTCTACCTAATACACTATGAAGTCCAAACAACAGTGTCATTGTTGTTACGGTAGATATGATGGACTTGAAATATATACATAGGACAAACAAAAATTAGATACATGAAAGTACATTTTACACTTACATGCCATACCACTACTTTAAATGCACACACGCAAATACAAATACAACAATTTAATTATACTAGAACAATTTTTTTTATTTGTAATCATAACGGTTAATAAAATTCCCTACATAAATCCGTTAGTATAGCCTGCTCATTTTCGCATAACTAGTTCTTACCGTGAAACTTACTAACTTTACATAGCTAGTCCCTGCTAGAGCGGCTAACTTAATCTATTTCAACTAAACTCTCACTCTTATTTTCTCAATTTATATTTTACTAACTTGCCAAACTAAATACAGCATAAACATAATCATCTAGATTTCAAGTTCCCAACTAAACTTCTAAACAATAAACATCATAGCACCATTAAAACACTAACATCTATGTAATTTCACAAATTTCCTTTTTTTTCACACATTACAACAATAACCCAATACCTAAACATTTTATTTCATATGGATCTCAATCATGCCTACAAATAAGCCCATCATCATATCAAACATATCATTTTTGTAATATCATTATAACATCAATTTCAATACAATTTGTTCAATTTTTCACATTTTCATCGTTATATAAATCACATAACTTCCATAAAATTTATCCAATTTTCCACATGTTCATCATTACATCAACATATAACTTTCATAATATCATTAGAATATAAATTTCAAAACAATTTATCCAATTTTTAATATTTCATCATTCCACTCGTATGACAACATTAAATAAACTTGTATTAATCTACCTTACAACATTCACAATCAATCATAAGAAATTTCAACATCATTAGAATGCTAAAAAAACACAAATTATCCACATTCCTAATTTTCCTGAATTTCCAATTCATGTCCAACCACTAATGCCCTAATTTCTCTATAATTGGTTTTTAATCCCTCCTCTTTAGTCCTTAAACAAGAAATATACATCATAATTACTCACTAATATACACAATTTGCATTTCTCTTTAAACTTTACAAAAACCCTAAAACTTGATAATTAGGGATTTTCAATCCACCAACCAAAATCAAGCTAATAGGTAAAATTAATTGAATAAGAACTTCTTACCACAACCAAATCACCCAATTTAATGTGTTTTTTTGTAAGGATTCCAAGGTTTTAATTAATTAGTCTTCCTCTTCAATATTTGCACACTTTTTCTCTCTAATTCCCAAACTCTAAATCCCTCTTTCTCTCTCTCTAAGGTTTTCTAATTTAGTTTGATATAATGGATAAAAAACACTATATCATACTTCTATACCCTATAATCTAAGAAAATTTTGAGAAAAAAAGGAAGAGAAAGGCAAAATTTCATAAGTTTTTCTCTTAATTTAGCCGGGTTATTTTTTAATGAAAGATGAGAAGGGTTTTTCTCCATAATTATAACAATGCCCCTTATTTTATGTCCTCCATGGTATTTTTGTCAAAACTAAAATTGTTGCTTATTTATTTTCATGCCCAAGATTTTTAACTAATTTATTGGAGACTTTTATCTCTAATCATAAAAAGTTTCCTTAATTTATTGTTTTTCAGTTTAAAATTTTGCTATTTAATATGGGGTTTATAATGGTGTTGCGAAGTGCTTTTTAAAAATGATTTAGCTTAAAAATGCATCAAAATAGGTTTTTTAGATTTGTTTTTTTTATTTTTTATTTTTGAAACAAGCACATCAAAACTATTAAAAACACTAACAAAATATTAATTTGATGGTTTTTCCAGTGAAACACACTTTTGAAACACACCTAAAAGTATAAACTACTGCACTCCCTAACACTCAAAGAAGGATGAGGCCAAAGATATAGCATTCTTCATTCATGTAAGTGTTAGTCAAACACCCCTTTCACAATTTCAATATTTTGTATCATGATTTTGTCCTTATATATTGCTAATCAATGTATTTATCTCTATTTCTTTTCTATTGCATTTAAACATGAACCATGTCAAATATAATACTCATAAAAATGCTTAACTCAAATTTTAATATATTTAATATCCAAATTCTAAACTAGGACACAAATAAAACATTTTAAACACTGAGTTGTAAAGTTCAGTCCATTAAACAATTAAATGTAAGATAAAAACAATAACATCATACAAGTGGTTTCAAAAAAACATAGTTAAAAAGTCAATTTTGTTTGTACGCTAACAAATAATCATATTCTCCCAGATATATGAAATTATTTTTATGCATTTCTAAATAGTGGATTTCCCAACTCCATTATCTTGAGTTCACTACTAGAAAAATGAAAAAAGGCAACGGAAACGCCTATTAAAAATATTTTGTTGTTGTTTATAAATAAAAACTGTGACAAAAAATTGTCATTAATAATTTCAAACATAAACGGAGACATAATAAATAATTAATAAAAAAATTTCATCAGCAATTTCATCAGCATTGCTAATGTGTGAATTATGGATGGAAATTTCATTAGTGATTTTAAAAATACTTAAAACTCAATAGTCCTCTACTCTTCTCATTTCATCTTTTTCTTTCAATTCATTATAATAGCCCTCCCTCTCCTTATTTTCAAATCTTGACAGCTCCCTATCACAAATTCAACCTCCACAACCCATTGATGTTGATGCAGCATCTCTCCAAAAACCTAAGCTTTCCTCTCCTGGTTCTATTTCTTATTAACCTCTACTCCACCAAGTAAACAAACTCACTCATTTATTATTTAAGTTAATTTATTGAAATTTATATGTAGTATTTGTATAGTGTTTTACTTGTTTTATAATAATAATTTAATTGTATTAATGTATTATTTGAATTTTTAGGGTTTGTTTGGGTTTAGGGGAAATTGATTTAATTTGTCATTTAATGAAATTAAGTTTGATTTTGAAACTGAAGTATGTTAGAATTGAAAAAATGATGGGTAATTTAATGGGTACCAATTATTATTTTTTATCAATTTTATGGTTAATTTGGAAAGTTAGGGAAAATTGATTTTGTTTTGAAATGATAATAATTAAAGGTATTAATTCTGGTTGAATAAGTTTGAAATGAAAAAATATTGCATAATTTGTTGGTCCCAATTAATTTTAGTCAATTATGGATTTGTTGAAAATTTAGAAAAAATTAAATGAAGTGTAACTAATAGATACCAATTAGGGTATTAATTGATGCATGTTATTTATTCTTAACTCGAGTAAATAGTGGATAGTTAGTTGAGTACCATTTATTTATTTTGTCAATTTTATGGTTTAGTTGAAAATTAAGGGAAAATTACATTTGTGTGGAACTAATAACAGTTAAGGGCTCAGCATGTTTAAAACTTATGAAGTGTGTGATAGTTATTGGATTATGAGTTATATTTTTCTAAATTGAGGGAATTGAGTTACTTTGAAATTAAAAAATATAATGTGTTATTAAGTTATTAGTTGGTTTGTGTAGGTTAATTGTGATTTATTTTTAATAAATAATTGAATTTGTGTCTGATAGTATGTTTCAATTTTTAAATTATGTTCATTGTTTCCTAATATATTTAAGAAGAAACAAGTCAAAGTCAAACAAGAGCGCTCTTGCTTCATCACGTAGTAGTGTTAGTAATTGTGTCATGGATCTAAAAGTTAATTATGAAGAGACACTTAATATAAATGTTACTGATCAAGGCTTAACCATTAAAAATAACATGCCAGGCATCCCCTATTTGATAGTGCCTATTCCAGACAAATGGATAATAAAATGGAATGATAACCTCTTTATATGAAAATAACTTCCTTAAATTAATTTTCAATATTACCAATATTAAAGCTACACGTTTCATCACCTATATGATGAAATAGTCATTATTTCAATGGAGCGAGCTTCATGACCATCTTGAATAGATGTGTAACACCCTAAATTTTTTAGGAAATTTTAATCATTTTATTTTTCATTTACATGAAATTTAGAGGTAATTTATTTTTATACAGCCATAAGGATTGCTTTAAACTCAACATATAATAATATCATTAATAAATACATTGATTCTCAATCTCTGATTACACTTTTCAATTTATTCATAAGAATTTTATTTACAAACATTCATTAGAGAATACTAGAACTTATTCAATATAGAAGAACTAAGTAGTTCAATAATGCTTTATGAGGAGAACACTTTTCAATTTATTTATAAGAATTTTATTTACAAACATTCATTAGAGAATACTATAATTTATTCAATATAGGAGAACAAAGTAGTTCAATAATGTTTTATAAGGAGATCTGGTCTCCTAGAGCAATTACCTATAAAATATATAAAATCATGAAACTCATAATGAATATTTATGTCATCAATGTTACTACTATTTATCAATGATGCAAGCATAACCAATTCATTATCCTTTTTGCAAATAAATCAATTTATACCATATTCTAATTTAATACATTTTTATCAACCTTTAATGAGCTTTTATTTCATCATTGTACCCATTTAACTATCATCGCCACAACTCTTGTTCACAACACATTTGATTTATACTATGATTTGTTCCCTCAAACACACTTAATTCATATAATTGTATACATCTTATAAACATTTTAAACCCGTAGTATCTTTCATTTTGCATTAACTTCTGATTAACAACATTGTTTCATTTTACAATACATTTCATTTATGTCACTTTTTGTTTCACAAACTTGTTTATACCTCTTTAGCTTCTTGAATATGCAATTTATTCTAACCAAATATTCATATTATTCTAACTCGTTATACACCATTTTAACTTCCCACCTATGATTCATTTCATATACAGATTTATGTTCTCTTAGCACATATTTTTCTATTTTTATTTTTCCCATATATTTTCATTTTATTGATTGGCAATTCTTTCATAAGAATAAATTATAAATCATTCATTTATTGTTTTCATTTCAATGTAATTTTAGGAGAGTTTACCATCCCTTGATATAGACCTCCCAAAAATCTTTCCAAGTAAAAAAATATAACAAACATTGTCAACAATCAAATCTCATCAATTCCTGAATTCTCATATCAGCTTTCCAATACTCATGGGTAACCTTGGGCTTACCCATAATTTTCATATTTCATCAATATATAAACATTTATACCAAATAATTATTAATATGACATATAATCATCACATGCATATAGCCAATATCAATGATCCTCTTTTTCGATTTTGTATCTCAAAAGTTAGTTTCTTATCTTGGATACTCAAGATTCCATTTATCATTATTTCCTTGATATTCAAATTCTTAGTCTCTGCATACATGAATGACGAACCAATGTTAATATCAATAAAATTGATATCATTAGTCTTTATACACACCTGGATGCCAATATTAATTATGTTGATATCATTAGCATTCACTAATCAAGTTATTTCAATCGATTGCCCAGTCCATTTCTATTCTTACTATTTTTTCCTTCTTTATCTTTCTTTAAAGGTAACAAACATTTACATAAAAGACAAGCACAATTCACTTATTTAACTTAAAAGTAAATAGGTTAACTGCCATAATTATAGTCTCATCGACACAATGGACTAAATATCATTTTCCTAACCTTATTCATGTCAATATGGTCGACTAAATATCAATTAACTTATCAGTTTCTGATTTTGCAGATGATTAATTTATTTATTACCTTCTGGATTACTGTATAGTCGATATAATTAAATTCTTAACTACAGTGGTTATGATTATTCACAAATATATATATATATATATAACCATTGTTGTGATCAATTTAGATTTACATACGAAGGTTCATTGTTGCAGTTGATCACAAGCCATATCCATATTAATTTCCAGCCTCGTAAGCGTTTTCACATAGTAATATTTTTCATATTTATCGGTAACAGTCATATAATAATAACATTTCTCCTCCCATATTTACAAAACAATATTCCTCATGATCATAAGCAATATTCTCTTATGATATACAATTGATTAAAATACTTATAATTTATATTACATTCTAGCAATACAAAAAATTTAAACAATTATAAAAGCAAAGGAATGACCTTTAACTTGAGCTCTTGTTGTACAAAATATGGAGAAGTCAGGTCCTATTATGACCTCCTTTCCTACAACTCTCCAAACAACAACATTTAACGCTTACATCACTAATGTAAATTCAATCATAAAAATTTTGATATATCTCAAAATTCCAATTAATATCTTTACATTACAATCATCAATTTATATTATAATCCTTAAGATAATTCATGCCATCAATTTAAACCCTTACTTGGGAGTTTTACACTTTCATATTCCAAATTCTATGTTTAATACTTCACAAATCAACAATTAATATTTATATTATCCATACAGTGTTTTGACATAGAAATTTCTATTATTTCCACAATTTCAATCAAATGCTCAAACTCACATATATTTATTTATATCATCTCGCACATATTTATTTATATCATCTTGTGTCTTTACTATGACACTTAATGTCTGAATATTTTGTTATTTATTTTTGTAATTTAATATCCACATGTTATGTATATGTTGAAATTTCTTAACTTTTTGTCAACGCATTTCAATGTTCAAATGACTTAATTTTTTATCAACGAATTTCAATGTTCAAATAACGTAATTTTTCATCAATGAATTTCAATGTTTGACATTTTATCAACCACATACTAGCATTGAGTTTAAACTATCTTATACTTGGCATCTTAACATAATTCTCAATACAATTAAATCAAACAATCAAGATCTACTTATCCAAATTTTCCCAAAATTAACTAAATTAACAATTTGACCATTCTTAATAAAATTCATCATTCTGTCATGCTCCCTCAATTTGTTTTTCAAAAAATTACTTTCAATATCAAAAACACAACACACAATCTAGTTTAACAATTTTTCATACTATAATACACTTTTCAACTTCAATGTTTGGTAATCATTCTTTCACATAGAATTTAATTAACGGTACTAATAACTTCTCAACACACTAATCATGACTCGAACACAACACAAACAATTATCAAATACTCTCATCATCATTAAAACATCAAAAACAACATAATATAACAAATTTCCAACTCCCCCCAAAATTCGATCCCTATAATGGTTGATCCTAACATTGTTGGCCACTTATGGATTTTTATCATTTTTTCTCGCAATTCTACTCTATCTAACATGTATTTAATGTCTCTTTAATAATTTTACTACTAAACACCCTTTTCCCCAAACACACATGCTGCATATGATTCACATATTCAATCAAAAATCTTTCTTAAACACAAACTCATATCAAACACTTATCCCATATAGTGTTTCTCACATACACATCAAGTTAATATACAATTTCATAAGATTTCACCCAATTCTTTCATTCTCATACTTCCCAATATATATTCTTAAAGTTTTAATTATATGTTTATTAGTGAGACTTTTAACAAATTATTTAATTTTCAAAAAAAAAAATTGAGCAAGAATCGACTCCAAGAATCGACTCCAATGATTAATAAATTTGCCTTCATCAAAAACACATCTACCTATCCTCCTTATAATCCTCAAATATGATTAGATGTAATACAAGTAATATTAGACCTGGAAGAAATCAGAATTATAACTTCCTATGATATTGGTCTAAGAACTAGGGATGGACGCACAATTTAAATTTTAGGCACACCAATAGTAGAAAAACTTCGTACATAACCAATCACAGTTTGAATCATTTTCTTATTACTCAAACTCATTTATATTACAGCCATCAAATCAAAAAATACATATTCAACCCAAATATTAAATATTTATAGGATAATTTATTAATTGAAATCAATAGTAAAAATTTTACAATAATGACGAATAAAAAACAAGAAAAGGATTCCATATATATTTAATTTTTAATTGTTCTTGATTTGTAAAAAATATATTACAAATTCTGCAGCAGCTGGCACAGAGCAGCAACTCTGCTTCTCTAGGCAGATTGCTTTACCACAGAAACAATTACTGTCATCTTATAACCATTTCGAAACCAGTAGTCCAACCAATGTTGACAGAACAGCCCAAATATGAACTGTTAGGTTCATCAAACACAAGCAGACATCTGTGCGCTATAAAACCAAAAGCTAAGACACGTTCCATTACCACCTTTATATCCTGAAAGGTTGAGTATATTTATTGCCAATATGACTTGTAGTTTTCAAGAAAAGAAAATTTAACAATCTGTGGACAGAGGATACTGGCAATATCTGGAGTTTTTCATGCAGAGGAAGAACCTCTCATAGGCTGAGGCCATTTTAGTCGCAGTGAACATGGAGAGAGCGTACTCCTTGCAGGCCATGCCTTTGTTCCGCCATACTTTAGGTCCATCTCTTATTGTCAATTCCAAGGCCTCAACAAAGGATTTCACATTGGGCGAAAATGTGTACCCGAATTCTTCCTTCACCACCACTGTTCCAATTATGCTTGGATAATTGGGGGTCAAAACTGGCTTCCCACAATGCATTGCTTCGATTAGTGTAAGATCAAGCCCTTGAGGTCTTAATGTGGGATTGACAAACACATCAATCGCGTTGTAGAATTCAGACAGTTGAGAGGAATCCATGGCACCTAAGATCTTGACATTCGGGCCTAACTCAGCATACCTTTTCCCCCATGGGCCTGATCCTGCCACAAGAAGAAACACACCAGGATGGCGTTTGATGATCAATGAGAAGGCCTCGTGCAGAAGTGGATGCCCTTTGTCCCTAACCAGCCGCCCCGCAACTCCCATCACAAGGCTCCCATTGTCAGGGACGCCGTGTTTTCTTCTAAACCTTGCACCAGCATCTGGGTCGTGCACAAATTTGGTATTGTCCACCCCATTTAGTATGACATGAACATTTCTGAAGGGCAGCTGGTAGACGCTGACTAATACCTCACCAGCACTATGGCTTATACAGACATGTTGTTTGTAGCTTGAGAAGAATCTGATCTCATCAATAAGCCGTGGCATTGCTTCTTGAAGCTCTGTCATGGGGCCCGGCAAAGCCCCATCTGGATTTGTAAATAGCTCTTCAAATAATTTTGAGTGCATAATTTCGTACCAAATCCCATGCCATGTTACAGCCACATTAGGCACCAGTTTAGCCCTCCAATGTGGCAAGGAAACACTCTCAGTATGCACGTAATCAAACTCCCCATTTGCATTTATTTTGTTGAATATCTCAAATGCCAAAGAGCAATTGACTGAACCATGATCATTGGCAGCGAAGTAAACATGAAGATTACCTTCGTGTATATCAAGGTGAGGGTTCCTATCTGATGGAGCAGTAAAAACATGAATCTCATGACCCCTGGCAGCAAGAGCATGGTATAGAGTGGAAGCATGGCGTTCCATACCACCAGGGCCGGCACCAATTGGCCATGTCTTTGAGAAAACTGCAAGTTTGAGCTTCTCAAAAGTCGGTCCAAAGCAAAGCTTGTTCCAAGCAAATTTAACATCTCTGAGGTCGCCATTAAATGAGTCTTTCTCTGCCAAAACTGATGGTTCTTGTAAGTATCTAAGCATAGAAATGCAAAGAAAACACGAGCTAAAGAGAAAGGCTAAAGTGAGAATGGTTGAATATCTAACAAAAAAGAGATTGGAAGATGAAGAGCTCTTGCAAGCTTGGTATTTCAACCCCATTTCCAGAAGAAGTCTCAAAGGATACTTGATTTTTATTTTATTTTTACGAGAAAGTATTAAAATGAAAGCTTTGTATTTACAAAGTACCAAGGCTCGAATATAGGGGTCGTGTACCTGATATTTAATGCTTGCCACCATGGATACCGGATCTCCTCGAGCTTGTGCAATTTTATGTAGCTGCACATGGCCTCCTAGAGATTTTGTCAACTCTTTGCCACCTCGAAAATTTTTAGTGCTCAAAGTCTCTTTTTCTCAGGGAAATTGTAGCTACTACACTACGTTTACACGAGCTTGGTGTTGATTAGTTTGAGATCATAAATGGCATAAACATAATATCTTCTCTCATATTTGAATACAATTGGATCTAAATGTAACAGGCTAAATATTTAAAACAATAGGAAAAAAATATGTTGCATAAATCATAGTATCCTCCAAGAAATACAGAAGGATTTTCAGGCCATTTTTTATTTAAAACAATAGAAAAGGTTCCTAGGCTTTAATTTTAATTAAAGTTTAGATAATGCAGTTTAGTTTACAAGTTATTTACTTTTTTTTGTTTTGTTGATGTGTATGCCTTCTTCTTCTTCTTCTTCTCCTTTCTTTTCTTTTCATGGTGCATATTTCTAAATGGATTAAATTTTTAGTGTAAATGAAATATTTCTTTTTTTGTAGAGAAATTCTAATCTCTTTTTCCTTTTCGTCTAGCTCTCAAAAACAGGCCAATCAGTAACAATATATATATATATATATATATATATATATATATATATATATATATATATATATATATATATATATATATATATATATATGTTGTTGCATATTTGTTTTCAACTCTTCCTCTTAATTACAAATCCGGCTCCTTTATAACAAAAAATAAATAAATAAAAGAATCTCCTTCTCTTCTTTATCTGTAAAAGAGTACTCGACATGAATCAACATTGGTGTTTCCTTTTTTAATTTAATCAGTTGTTTAATCAATGATTTTTTTTTTAATGTTTGAGAGTATTTAATTTGTACATACTAATAAGAGGGAGGATTTAATGTGTACATACTAATAACTATCTCATCGTTATTGGAATTGAATTTGATTATGTCTTGCTTGGTTTTGCCTTGTCATTTCTCATATGTGATTTTTCATTTTAATTGAAAAATCACATGAGGTATGAGAAGTCTGAGGTATTGTAAATGAAACTTATGAGCATTGATTTTTTTTGAAGTTGAAGGGCTTTCTTTGGTTTGAGAAATCGGTAGAATATATTGAAGGAATATATAGGAATTATTAACCTCTACTAGAAGGACTTGGTTTTTTACTATAATAATTAACAGTAAAATATCAAGATTTTTTTCACTTTAATCCTTCAATTTTTTTTAATTTTATCCTCTATATTAAGTTTATTAGGTATATATTGGATTTCATAATTTATTTTGATGTTTTTATATGGAGTTATTTCGGTCTCATGACTGGTTTGCAAGTTTTACGAGTTACCTATGTTGACTCGAGTTATTTTTTTAATTTATTTTTTTCTCAACTTCATCCTTCAACATTAAGTTAATTGGGAATTGGACTTCATGGTTATTATTTTTTTTACTATAAAGTTATCACTGTCTCATGACACGGTTCGCAAGTTTTGCGAGCTAGCCATGTACGTTGACTCGAGTTTTTTTATCCTTTTTTACTTAATATTTTTTTTCAATTCAATCCTTCAACATTAAATTAATTGAGAATTGAACTTTATAATTTTTTTATTTTTTTATGAATTTATCTTAGTTTGTTGATCCGGGTTCGATCGGTAAGTTAACTTAGGTTGACTCGGATTATTTTTTTGTCCTTTTTTTATTTGATTTTTTTTTAATTTTATCAATCCTCATATAGTTTTTTTCTACTAAAAAACACATTAACAACACTTGAATATATTTGTTTTACTTTAAAAAAATAATTGATCTAACTCGCAACGTAGCACAGTCAATGACCTCTTCTTATATATTTAAGCTCATTTACATTTAGAATAACTTCATTTTTCTGCCTATAAAGAATGTCATTTAGTTACTACCAGCTATTAGACTCGTAATTCGTTGTGGATTGAATATTTTTTTCCAATAAAAAATTGAATACATAGGCTTTTCCAACGCATTTTTTTACATAAAAAAACCTTAAATGTAAATCAAAAATTTTATGAATAAATCTAATTAAATAAATTGAAAATCATCTGTGTAAATAAATAAATAAAGATTCATTAAAGATAACTAAAAACAAAACAGAAAAAAAAATCAAGAGACGGACGTAGATCAAAATATTTGATCTCGCAACATGCATCATTTACCTAGTTGTGTTTAATGAATTTAATTATTAAGATTATTTTTTTATTAAACCAAATGATAATAGAAAAAAACATACACATAAAATTAATTGAATAAAATCAAAGGAAAACAATTATGCAAGCCTGCACATATTAAAAATATTATCTAAAAATAAATATTTTTTTATTTTTTTAAATAAAGTTCATCTATATAAAAAAAACTTCATAGATAAACAAAAATAATCTCTTTACAAATTAAATACAAAAAAAATAAATTAAAAAAAATATAATAACCTATTTTTAAAGAACTACTAATAAAAATCAAAAATTAATTGAAATATAACTTAAAAACAATTATTTAAAAAAACAAGACATGTAAAAAAGTATATCATTTGAAAAAAAAAACCAAAATTAAAAGAAAAACACGAAAAATGTCAATTGTTACTTGACCTATTTAGAAAGAGCCCACGTGCAGGCCTGCTAGAGCAAGGTTGCACTCGTGGGCCTTTATTTTCTTAAAAAGTTGATGGGTGGGACAACATGTGTTTCGCTCTAGATTGTTTTGAAAAAAAGTATGTCAAACAATGTGTCATCTACCTCATGCATCGTTTGTTGAGGCGGAAACATGTCGTCTGCTTTTCCTAGATTTCAATAACATTTATTAGATTGACTCGAATCAACTTGGATTATTCTGTCAAATCTGTTACCCAAGTCATGAGACACTGAATAGAAAGCAAATAAGAAAAAATATTAAACTCAATAATCAATCAACCTAATATTGAAGAATGAAATAAAAAAATCAATAAAAATAACATAAAAAACACTTGAGTCAACCGACCAAACTCTTGACTCGGGTCATGAAACCAAGATAACCACATTCAATGCAAACCAAAATAAACTATGAAGTCTAATTCTCAATCAACCTAATTTTAAAGCATAAAATTGAATTAAAATAACAAAAACAAAAAATAAAGAAAATGCAAGTCAATTAGCCTAACGCGCAACTCAGCTTATAAGATCTTGATAACCCTATGCAAGGCAAATAAAGAAAACTTATGAAGCTCGATTCCTAATCAACTCAATCTTGAATGATTGAATTGAAAAAGAAATAAAAAAACAAAAAAATAACTTGAGTCAACCCAAGTTAATTTTCCAAACCCGGGTCAAGAGATCAAGGTAACTTCATAGAAAGCAAATCAAAGAAAATTATAAAATCCAATCATCAATCAACATAATGTTGAAGGATGAAACTAGAAAAAATATTCAATTAAAAAGAGATTGGAAAAAAAACCCGAGTCAACCTAACTAACCTGAAAAACTCGCGATCTGGATTATGAGACCATGATAACTCCATACAAAGTAAATAAAAAAATTAATTATAAAATTCTATTATCATTCAATATAATGATGAAGAATAAATATAAAAAAAATAACTTGAATCAACAACCACCACTGGAAGTATATTATGATTCCAATACTCATATTTAAAGATTGAACTTCTCATTTGTTAAACAAAGCACAACTACTTTCAATTTATCTCATATAAGCATCTTTTACACCACCAAGTTTTGATCTTTTTCATGATGTATTTTTATATTAAAACTTTCATTTAAAATCATAACCAAATAATTATTTGCTACTAAAGTAAAAAATTACTCTGTATTCTATCTAGTCCTAAAAAGCATATGCTATTAATTAAAACATTTTCCACAATATATATGTAGTTGACATTACTTATATATATATATATATATATATATATATATATATATATATATATATATAAAAAAAAAAAAAAACCAACGTTGTGCTGTATGAAAGGATTCAAAACCCAATGTCACGTAGAAGTGGTGAATTACATGCATGTGTGTTAGGGACAATCAGACGGCCCCATATTTGGCCCAAAAAGCTGCAAAGCCAGCAAGAGATATCCTAAAATGAAACAAACAAGCTAAGGTGGCGTTGCCCACTTACACTTGGCTCTTAGCTCCTTTTAGAAATTTTAGCACACAATTTAGAGAGAGAAATGAAATCTGACTGGGAAAGAAAGAAGATGAGAGTGAGTGGGTAAGAGAGATCCATGAGAGTCGGTTTGGAGCGAGAATATGGGCAAAAATGCGTCATATCATATCATGTATATATGTATATTGTTAGTGCTTTAGATTTCGGATGGTTTGGATTTAATGTACTTGTATTTTTCAAGTAATCAGTCTCTCCGACAATAAAACTTTAACTGGTCTCGGAAAAATCAGAAACCCCCTCAGATTCTCTTCTTCTTCTCTCTCTACACTTCCCATACCGATATTGATGTTAAATAATATTTATCTAGTTTTATTTATTAAGGATATAATAGTATTTTCAGTTTAACCTATATATAATTCCTTTGTATTTAGGTTAACTCAAGCACTCATAATAAACATATTATTGAGAATTCTAGCCTTCTTTTATGTTTGATCTAAATTACTTTAACATGGTATCAGAGCCTAGTTGATCGAACCCTTGGCTTGTTAATTTTATGGAACTTGTTGCCCTTATAGAAATCATGTTCACCAATGTCAGAGTCACTGCTCGTATCAAAATCGTTATCATCATCCACTTCATTCCCTGTAGGATGTTCCAGCACGCTCAATGTATTCTTTTGAAGCTTAACTTTAGATTCATTTTTCAAAACATCAGACATGGGTTGTTTGACCTATTAAAAGATGGAGGATGAAGATCAAGTTTTGTGCTTGCAGCTGAAGAATTAATATCTGAAACTTTATTTTAGATTCTTCAACTTCTACAATTTGGTATTTCTGTTCTGCCTCTGCAATTGTTTTGGTATTTCGTCTTCTCTTCAGTTTCTGCAATTTGGTATCAGCTTCTGCAATTTGGTATTTCTGTTCTGTCTCTGCAATTGTTTTGGTATTTCGTCTTCTCTTCAGTTTCTGCAATTTGGTATTTGAGTTAAGTTTCTGCAAAAAAATAAAAAATAAAATAAAATTTGGAGTGATATTTTGTCTTTTGCTTCTGCAAAATCTGGTATTTCGACTTTCCTTCAACTTCTGCAATTTGGTATTTCTGTTCTATCTCTGCAATTGTTTTGGTATTTCTTCTTCTCTTTAGTTTCTGCAATTTGGTATTTGCGTTCAGTTTCTGCAAAAAATAAAATAAAAATTGGAGTGATATTTTGTCTTCCGCTTCTGCAAAATCTAGTATTTCGATTGTCCTTTAGCTTCTACAATTTGGTATTTCTGTCTGTCTCTGCAATTGTTTTGGTATTTCTTCTTCTCCTCAGTTTCTGCAATTTGGTATCAGCTTCTGCAATTTGATATTTCTGTTTTGTCTTTGCAATTGTTTTGGTATTTCATCTTCTCTTCAGTTTCTGCAATTTGGTATCAGCTTCTGTAATTCGGTATTTCTGTTCTGTCTCTGCAATTGTTTTGGCATTTCGTCTTCTCTTCAGTTTCTGCAATTTGGTATTTGAGTTAAGTTTCTGCAAGAAAAATAAAAAATTTGGAGTGATATTTTATCTTCCACTTCTGCAAAATCTGGTATTTCGATTTTCCTTCAGCTTCTGTCATGGCATCTACTACCAAAGAGATTGTTTGGTTATGTTGGTTACTTGCTGATATGAGAGTTTTCTTTTCTCATCCTACTCCTATGAATTGTGACAACCAGAGTTCTATTCAGATTGCTCACAACTCTGTTTTTATGAGCGAACTAAGCACATTGAGATCGATTGTCATCTTACTCGTCATCATCTCAAGCATGGCACCATTACTTTGCCTTTTGTTCATTCTTCCTCACAGATTGCAGATTTCTTTACCAAGACGCATTCCATATCTCGTTTTTGTTTTCTAGTTGGCAAACTCTTGATGCTTGTAGATGCCGCATCGTGAGTTTGAGGGGAGATGTTAAGTAATATTTATCTAGTTTTATTTATTAAGGGTAGAATAGTATTTTCAGTTTAACCTATATATAATTCATTTGTATTTAGTTTAACTCAAGCACTCATAATAAACATATTATTGAGAATTCTAGCCTCCTTTTATGCTTGATCTAAATTACTTTAACAATTGGCACCATACCTTGGGAGATTTTTGGTAATCTTTTTCTGTTTGTTTCATTTCCTTTTTGAAACTGCATGGGTCCTTGAAGTTGCTCTAGATTTTGCTATTGTAATCGTCAGATTGTGGTTTCTTCAAACTCAAGAGTTGGGTATGTTGTCTCTCTCTCCCTCTCTCGTTCTTTGTATCTGCCTTCTTTTAACTTCTTTCCAAGCTCTGTCCTTTATAACAAGAATAGTCGAGAAAGAACAAAACGTACAGTGGTGCAGTGATATACACCAGTACTAGCAGCAGCAGGAAAATCAAGATTTATTTATTGTGTGTATGTGGATGAGTGTGGCTGTCTAGATCCTTGCATGTGAAACTTCTTCAAAACTTGATGTTGATGACAAGAAGTTCCAAGAAGAGCAGGAACATGGTGTGTGTGTGTGTGTGTGTGTGTGTGTGTATGCTAATACTAGCTTGAAAAATAAGGGTTATATGTTTCTGTCACTTTTTGGCATTTGGGTTTCTTTTGAGTTCTTGAAAACGTTTTGTCAAGGAAGATAATTATAATAACGGCTCATGAAGAGCAAATCAAGAAACGTAGCACTATTAATGGTAGTGTGTGGTGGTGGTATTCGTATGGGCAACATTAGTAGATCGTCTAGGAAAAAAAAAAGCAAAAGAAGGTGCCACAAAGAGGGCTTGGTGTTGCACAACTAGAGAAAATAAGACTAGAAGAGCAACAAAAGAAGGTAAATGCCTCATCAGGAAGTTCATCATCATCTTTGCTAGATGTTCAGATGGAGCCCCCTTCAAACCAAACTTATTACGACAACTATACGTATGATTCACCTGTTTGGATACGGGAAGAGAAGGTGATTTAGTTTTTCTCGTAATCAAGGAGATGCATGGTGAATTCAGAAACACATTTTTAAGTCAATTTTTAAAATAAAAAAAAAAGTATGATCAACTAAAACTTTTTACGGTTTTCTTTTATATATATAATCATGCATGTCTCTTAATGTTTAGTTAGCAATGTGAGCTTGAATACAATTTAAATAAAGCAAAAGAAAAAGAATGCACCAACTAACTTGCAGATATCCTGATGTGATTTTTTTGTTGGTTTCGTATTGGATGAATTTGTGAATTTGTCTGAAATGTAGTATAGATTGTTGGCATGAAGAGGTCACACCCCTTTTCCATAGGCAATCCACCATGTTCTTCTGTCCACTCTAATGGAGGCATGTATAATCACAGTTTCAGCAACCCAGTTTGCAGGTTTTTCTTTTATTTATTTATTTATTTTTCCTATCAATTAATTGCGTACTCTACTTTACAAGTGTTCTTATTGCATATCTGTGCCCGTTTTAGAGAAGGCTTCTGATGTTCTACTTCCATCTTCGAGCCTACTTCGAAGAAAAGGGGGCTTGCAATGGAGGTTTTCTCAGTACTCTAGCCCCTCATGCTACTACTTTGACGTCTACAAATTTCATGCCCTAGCCTTCCATAACCTTGAAGCCTTTGATTTTGATTCACTGCCTCATCAAGTGAGATTAATTAAACTTCAAATGTTTATTTCCGTTTCACTTTTTCTAAATATCCAGCTATTTTATCTCATGGATTTTGCTAAAGGGTAACGTGGAAGATCAAATTCCCCAGCCGCCTTACTATTGCTTCCTTCCCCCAGCACCAACGCAGATTGGCCAACCACCAAAAGCTATTAATAATTGCCCTGGTGGTGAAGTAGGAGAAACTATTGATTTGAATTTGAAGCTATGAACAACTACAGTAGCACAATCTTATTTTTTTTATAAAAAAAACCTCTGTGCTCATTTCCTGTGCTATTTAGGCAGGCCAGTTGTATCTTTCTAAGAGATCATATATATACTTGGTAATTCTTTATCCCTTTTCCAAGCAATAATTCTTTAGAAGTGGAAGATTAGGTTGGGAGGTCTAGATGTGTTTGTTTGAGTACGTATTATATTTTGATGACGACGAGAGAATCTGGATGGTTAGATTTATCAACAGAGGATATGATTTTCATCTTTCGATTATTTATATATAACCAGTCGTTGAATGATTTAATTAATTATATTATCATATAGTTTTGTATTTTTATTGGCATAATTATTATAATTATGCTTATTTCTATTGATCCTATTAATTGTGTTTAAACTAAATCGTGTATAGATTTTGTAGCGTTTTTTTTTTCAACCTCGTTTTAAAAATCAAAATGGAATTTATAAATTTCCTATCCTAAAAATAAATCAATAGATAATAAAAATATAAAATATATTGAATTTAAATTCTTAATTACTCTTGATTATATGTTCAATTAAAAAAAAAAGATAAGGATTCAAATAATACACAATAAGTATAAGATATAGTTTTCTTGGTTTTTTATTTTATGTTTAACTTCTTCGTACATGCATATAATTTTGAAAAGGAAAGAACAAGATTCAAGAAAACTTACTTGTTAATTTAGAAATATATAGAAACGATCAATCATTTCAATCTTCTTCATGGAAAAACTTGATGATTTCCACGACACTTGGTCCTTGATCCTTGTGACTTTTGACTCTTGTGTGAAGATACCAAGAAGCTCATAAAAGAGATTATGAAATATGAAAAAAGAAGATAAAGAGATGATGGATGTGTCGAGTTTGTGAAATATATTAGTGATGAACGGTGAAGATATGGGAAAACCAACAAAAAGGAGTTATGAGATTTTGCTGTGTTTTTTTTCTGTCAAAAATGGTGGGGAAAAAAAATTAGGGTTACTGAATGCAACTCATCACCCATCTTTTCTTTTTTATTTTTTAGAGAAAATCTTAAAAAAATTCTCCAACCTAAAGAGGTAATTTCAAATAGGTCCCCAACCCATTTTTTATCTTGATTAATTAGGTTCCAATGTATCAATCATGTCTTGAATATTTCTATTATTTTAATTTAGCAAAATAGTTTGTCTTGAATATATATATATATAAAATTCAAAGCGGAGATCTTATATATGTATACAGTTGTACCCACTCAAACAATAATGAAAGAGTTTAAACTATAAAATTTCACAGTTTTATTGATAGATAGATTTTATTGATATGAGATTCAGAGTTTATCAGTAATTTTTTTATCGATTAAATCGCCGACAAACAACGTGCGTCGGCATACCGTTTGTCAATAATATTAAATTTCATCACTAAGTCTGTCAGTAAAACAAAAATTACTGATGATTTTACATACAGAAATTATACACACAAAAAAAATTCATATTTTAAATATACCGATAAATTTATTCCAAGTTTCTTAAAGAGGTGATATATCTAAAAACCCTTTTATTTAAGGAATAGCGTAACTCAATATGCCCATTTTCTTTTCTTTTCTATTCTAGTTTTTATGTTGTTAATATAATTCATCAATGTTTCAATAATAAAAAAAAAAAATATATACAAACCCCGTACGTTTCGTGTGTAAATTGTTGCATTAATTATACGTGAAAGCAGCGATGACCACAATCGCATTAACTTGTGATTGGATCTTTGGAATGATCAGAGAAGCTTTTGTGTTTAATTAATTGATTTTTTTAAGCAAAATTCATCAATAAAACTCTTAAAAAAGAGGGAAGAACATTGAGCAAAATCAAATTTACACCCACAGTGGAACTCTTTGATATTCTTCTACTATACCTGGCACAAGAGAAGACCACCACTACTAGAATTTTGCAATTTACTCATGTATATTCCGTTAGTAGCTAGGAACATATCTTGTCGGTACAACTCTTATAGACGAGCTCATAAATGATTATCGTTCATCGAAAATTTTATCATTAGATATAATCGTTGATGAATTTATAAATAAAAAAAGCATGTTAAATAAAAAAAAATACTCATTCTATTATGTAGGTATATATATTCCTCGATGAATATAACATATCACTGATAAAAAAAATATTTTTAATTTCATCAATGATTTTTAATATTATCGACAAAATTAAATCATTGGTGATTGAACAGTGTCAATGGCATTTCTAATAATTCTTTTTCAATTTTTTGAAATATATCGACGGACTTAATCTGTTTATAAGACTATCGGTAATTTTATTAAAATATTAAAAAAATAAACAAAGTAGAAAATAATTAAAAGAAATAAAAATCAAATATTTATTACAAATTTAAAAGTGTATCAGTCCAAACACAATTCATCTAGAAAAGAGGGGTTGGAGGAGGAGGAGGCAGGTTTTCTCCGAGACAATAAGATGGGCACATGTACAGCTCATGTGTGATTTCAATTTCATGTACAATCATCAGAGTTCAGTTGTCTCAACACTAGGTCGTTTTGTCTCAGCAACAGCATTGCTAGCCCTATCCCAGTAAAACTTTTCCTTACACATCAAATTTGTAAAAGAATTATTTCATTAATATTAATAAGCTAATTGAATTAACATAATTAAAAAAAACTATTTAAGTATATATATGAACCCTGAACTTTTCTGAACCATATATCAATCACAAGTTTCCATTTAGGATTTTAAAAAACCTGACTCCACTGAAATAATAACACTTTTATTGATAATTTCATCATCAATGTTATTATTTAGATAGCTTCAAACATTTGTAAACCTGAAATTGCACTCATTTACTGAAATTAATTTTTTAAAAATTATTAATTATTCTTTATTTTTTTAATAATGCATGAAAGGAAAACAAACTTACATTGAGTGGTCAAATTTCTACTAAGCAACGTACGTCTTAGTAAATAGATCTCACTTTGAAGGAACCCCCCTCGGCGTGGTAGCATCGCACTTGACAAGCATGCGTTGAGAGAGGCTTCATGTGCCTCAGGTTTCATGGTCGGCACCTAACAACTCTGGTCGTCAAAACCGTTGTTAGAAGAACTAGCAGTGATTATGTCCGTAAAATGCGCTTCTGATTTTTTCTTGGGCATCTATACAAATTAAAGGATTGAGAAAGGTAATAACATTTCTATTTAAAAAAAAAAACAAGTTAACAGCACCTCTCTTATAAAGAAAATTACCCAAAACTTGTTTACTTGCAAATACACATCAATAACTCCTGTCATCAACCAAAATATTTTATCATCACCTTTTTATATCAACTTTTAGAACCATATAACACATTACTCAATTATTTCCACATAATTATCGTATTTTTATGTTAAATATATTAATAACATTTATTACTTTATTTCCCATGTTACGAAAGTTTTGATTAACCTTTACATGGAATCCTAAAAATTGTTATCTTTCATTCCAATCATTCGGCACATCCATTTCAATATAATTGCTTGCTACACATATATTTTATACAATAATACCTAATTATTTTTTTAAAACTCACCCATTTATTTTCATTGGCTTTTAGGCTAAGGTTTCAATACCAAAGAAAACATAGATTTCTTGTTGTTTTTCCTTCAATTTTTTGCAGGAATTCATAACGATCAAAACAAACTTACATATCCTATAAATAACCGGTCGAAGAAAATATCCCTCCTCTCCTTGGTGCCCCTAGGCTGGCACCAATACAAAAGAAAAGGGGCAAAAATTAAATATGCATGTTAACATGATTCCAATGTAAATTAAACAATCTAAGCAAGAATTTCTCAAATCCCTAATTTCTTCCGCACACAAATATGTTCAAAAATTAAAAACTAAACTATATACATTAATTGAACCAAGACAAGAGTTCCTTACCTTTTAATACCAAGACTTAATGTGAAAAGAATAGAAGAATTGCTTGATTTTCTCCCCTCCTTCCCTTTTTCCTTGATCTCTTGAGTTTAATCCCTCTCCATTTCTAGAACTATACCTTTCCTAAAACTCTCAATTCTCCTTTTGACCTAATAATTTAGTTATTTTGTGAGAATTATGGAAGAAAAATGAAGAAAAGTTTTAACCCCGCCACCTTCTCTTTTGTTGGCTATTTATACCTTGGGAAAAGTCTTTAAAATTACTTTATTGCCCTTATAATTTATTTCGTTTTATCAGATATCTTGTTTCGATCTATTTCGATAATTAACCATACTAAAAGAATAAATCCTTGGAAACCAGATTTTTAAATTATCTAGCATCACCACCCTTAATATTTATTCTAATTATTTTATTTTATTTTTATGGTCTTTACAAAAAAAGACTTATAATATTATTCAAAAACAAAGTTAAAATTAAATGGTATTTAAAAAAATATCTAAAATATATTCTTAATTAATTTAATAATTTTAAAAATAATATATGTAATATATTTTGATTTTATGATTTTTCAAGAAATTAAAGTTTAATTTAAGGGAAAAAAACAAAAAAAAATGCACGAAACTTAATAACCCAACATGCTTAGCCTGTTAAAAATAAACTCAACTATATAAGCTTGCTAGGTCAAGCTCCGACTTTTTTTTTTTTGTTATTTTTAAATTGGGTGGTCAATGCATATGTAAGGTTTTCTGGACTCAAAAACTAAAATTTTCACTCTATTCATCTAAAAACAACCAAAATACACTCTTATAACCTCAATACTAATTTATCAACCCTAAAAAACCAAAATCAATTCAGAAATACAAAATTAAACAGAAAACAAAAATTCTCCCAAACTCAATCGACCTTTTAAATCAACATGAAAGACAAAAAAAAATCTCAATAGCACCCCTTTCATTAAAAGACACTTTGACATAACCATCTAGATGATAGCCCAGTGATAAGAGCTTGGGTCTAAGAGGTTTGCTCCCTCTGTGGTCTCAGGTTTGAGCCATGTGGTTGCTCATATGATGGCCACTGAAGGCTTACATGGTCGTTAACTTCAGGGCCTGTGGGATTAGTCGAGGTGCGCACAAGCTGGCCCGGACACCCACGTTAAACTAAAAAAAAAACAAAAAACACGTTGACACCAAAAATAGTTTTTTTTATTAACAGAATCATGCCAATGAACATTCTCTCCTCCATCGTTTAGCGACCGTTTCTCCTCTCTATTGAATTTGAGCCTGCTATGTAAAGAAAATGAAGTGTTGACTATTGTCAAACTAAAAGGACCAAAACAGGCTGTTATATCCATCAGATTTATTATCTAATACTCCACTGCTGTGCATCGCAAAATACATCAGCGAACCGGAATGGCACATTAACTGAAAGTTTATAATACATCACACGAAATGCATAATGAATGTATGTACAGGTTTAATACATACAGAGCCAACAAATAAATGACTTAGTGTGATGGTTAGTCGTATATTTGCAAGTGCATATACAAAATACATATGCCAAAATATCAACTTCGTTATAATAAACAAATTATGAGAAAGAAACTGTCACCCCTTTCCTCTACTTTATTTTTCCTTTCATTTTTTATATAAAGCAAGATCACCACCTTAAACATCCATTCTTTCCGTGTTTAAGGCTTCTGATTTGCAGATGGGGCAGACATTCTTCAAGCGTAGCCACTTCTTCAAGCAAACTGCATGATACTCATGTCCACAATCAAGAGCTGCAATTTTCTCCTTGCTCTTATAATCATCCTGTAAAGTCCCAAAAGATCAAAAAAATTGTCATCCATTGCATGAAAGAGAGAAGATAACATTTCATTCAATATGCAGAATACCAGGCAATAAAACCATACTGCATTCTAGAAAATGGAGCATAATTAAAAAGTGTCCAAATAGCAAATTCGCAAGGTTGCTTTTACAATACCTGGCAAATAATACAAGAATCAGCTTCTTGATCCATACAAGCTGCCTCTTCCAAATTGATTGAAGGAGATGATAAATAAGTTCTTGTTTTTAATTGGCTTCTGATGGTTCCCTCTGACAATCCAGTATTTACATTGCCAATTCGCTCCCCTAGTGCAAGAAGCTCCTGTACTCAAAGTTGAAAATTTCATGTTACAATACATAAAGTAGACGCATTTCAGGTTGTTCATCTCAGATGTTTAAAATTAAGACATGCCAATCCTCCATTCATCTAGACAATCCAAAATCAACTGAATCTCATAAAGGTTCTCCTCACTACTGACTACATATTGAGCTTTGCATGTTAAAAGAAAGATACTGTTGTCAAAGTACCTCAAGCTTACCTCATAAGACATGTCCTCTATATCCAAGCGCATATCTCTGTGGTGGTCAACATGATTCTCTACTTCATAATAGTCAGGGAACCCTAATATTGCTACCCCCTATACACATGAATCGGAAATGTTTTAGCCACTTTACAAACAGAAGAATTAGCAAAAAAGGATTTTTGTTTCACCAATAATATCATCATGAACAAAAGATAACCACTCATAATAAAGAATGAGGAAAAAGAAATTGCAGAAATGAAAATGAAGATGGAGTCTTACATCTGTTGGCAATACTCTCAACTGAGGGAGGTTGCGATGTCTTAGGGTGGTCTCGGGTACAACTCCCTCACGGTGAGGCCTGTACATTCTAAGGCCAGTTGGTTGAACTGATCCTAGATGCCTAAGTCCAATATCTAAACCATCTTGAGATGGATTCATGGTGATTTGTGAGGCATTGGCTGTAGGAACTCTGAATGAAGCTGCTGGTGCTTGAGGAAGAATATTAATATTGTGGCCTCTCATTCCTTGAATTGGTGGAGACATATGATGAAAATTGTGGTGCTGAAGGTTCACTGCAGAAGGGCGGGAGAAACTGGCATTACTTCTGTTGCTAGCTGGCTCATGATATCGCTGTAGACCCATATTTCCAATTTCTATAGGACCTCCATTGAGATTGTTCCCTACCAGAAAATGTACCAAGGTGCTTAACATTTACAATAATTGGTCAATTTATGGTTACCAAGAACAAAATTCGAGAAAAAAAGTATTTGATCATACATTAGGAGAACAACGAGTAGAAATAACAAGTAGAAGATACCATGCACGTAAGGAATAGCAGTGGTCTGAGTCCATCCTGAAGTGCCTGCATCAGTAGCACTGTTGCTTAAATGTTGATCTAGCCAAAGAGAGCCACTTGGCTGATAGGGTTGACCCAAATAGTTTCCTTGAATAAAATGGTTTAGATTGTGCGCCAGAGCAGGATCTAACCCAGCAGCACCTAATCTATTCCTCACACTGCTTTGAGATCCCACATCTCTGATTGATGAAGCACTGCTCCCTCGGTAATGTGGCGGGGTGAATGATGTAGCATCCATCAGAGCACCCCCCTCAGAATGCCTAGTATTCAATGGGGCAACTGAAGAACTAGAGCTTGCCGATGCATTCAGATACTGGAAATTCCCTGGGTTTCCTTCAGCATTCTTTCTTTTGAATGAACCTCTAGCATTATCCATGAAGTGACTGTTTGTTCCATACTCATCCGCAGAAACTTCAATCACTCCATAATTGTTGGAAGATGATAACTGATCACAAGACCCATGACTGATAGGAATACCAGAAGATGGAGTCATGTAAGGAACATAGAAGTTGGGTGCAGTAGCAACACTTAAATCAAGATTTGGGCCATGATATTGACGATGAGGATGAAGACCATGGTATTGGGGCATACCATAAAACATAGCACCATCATAATGATCCACTAGATGAGCGTCACGATTGTTAGTGTTCCCTGAAGCTGCTACCATGGTTGGAATATCAGATGGTCGGAAGTTTGTCACACCCCCTAAAAGAATGCAAGGCTCAGGATGTAGATATCCCTGGCTTTGTTGATCCATTTCTAAATCAATCATCTGATTGGTGCATAGCATGTTTCTTTGTCCCATATCTCAAATTATCCCTGCTTCATAGCCAAGATATTCACATAGAGATGTTAGAATCAGTTGAGAGAGATAAGCTGTGATATAAGTTGTCAATGAGAATTGGAGTGGGAAAACAAGATATCAATTATTCACCAACCAGAATAAGGATGGCATGTGTAATGAATACATGCATATCCATATTCGAAATATATAAACCAAGAGAGCAAAACAAAGTCAAAATATCATCTCAGACATTAGGAACACATGATGGAAGACATTAAATAATATATTAAGCAATGTTTCACAACAAGCAATATGTACAAATTACATTTGTGTAATTACATAATTCCTTTTCATCAATTTAATACCATTTATACTACAGCTTGGTAAAAAGCATCCCATATCAGAAAGAAATGAAATAACACAGACAAATAAGTTAAAGAAGTTTTTGAAGATATTGAATTGAGCTTCACACAAGACCCATTCAAACTTGGGAAAGAGGAGAATTTCCAAATTCTACCCATGGTTCAACCTAAAGGCGGAACATGAGAAATATAATACATAAGACCAAAAGCTTCCCATGTTATTTTCATTTAAATGTTAAATTGCAAAGCATCCACTTGTATACCACATCAATTCACCTATTTCATGTGTAGTATGAGAAGAGAAAAAGAAGAGACAGGGAGGATGGAGAATATCCCTATGATGAAACAAGAATGAGACATGAGCACAATATCACACTGAACAAGGGGAGAGTATGCGAGAGAAAGGGAGTTATACAACTCCCAATGTGAAGCTCACAGTGTAACCCACTTCAATATCCCTATCAAGCATTTGGTGCTTTCATGATGGATGAAAAACTTTACATCTATCTTCAATGATGACACTCATTTCACTAATGCAGAAAGCTGTTGAACTTTATCTCTATGATATCTAAAATGGAGATGCATTCCATGTCTCATCACAACTGAAACTCAAGATGCAATGAACTTTTGCTTCTGAATTACCTTCTCTAAGGGAAAAGGCCCCTAGAACAAAACACAATGCAAAGTCTCTAGAAGTACAAGCCTAACATTCTCAACAGTCAACAACTATATGTAGCCTCAATGCAATGAACCTAACCTTATGTAATTGAAGGCTTTCTTCTTAATTTAACAAATTTTGGTGCCACCAAATCTAGGAAAAACACAAATGAATTGCATGAGAATCTCCATTCTTCAAAAGAGCACTTTCATCTGTCAGGCTAAGGATAAACAATGTCCTCCATTCACCAAAAAAATCAATATCATGCTGCCAAAGTACATAGCTACTCCTTTGTGAATTTGTCGCAGCCAACCAAAACGAATAATTTTCTCCAAGACCAATAGATGTTCCAACTAAAGGGAAAAGAAAATGGAAACCATCCTTACATCACCTAATCTATGTTCCAACTTCATCAAGCATTACATTCCAAGAATTCTGCAACTAATCGCCCAATCTACAACATCACTACTTTCCTCCAGTTAAATTCATGTGTTAGAGATTAACAAACTTATCAATAACTATAACTTCATCCCATTCACTTTTGTTTCTTATATGTTAAACAAAAGAACACCACACATTTGTCAGCTAAAACATGATCACGTGGGTCAGTGGGTGGACGGGAAAACTTAAGCTGACACTTTTAGGTTAATGATGCTTCAGCTTTCGCTTACCGGTTTATCCTATCCTGGAAATTAAGGGAGGCCCAATACAGGCGACACAAGAAGATGCTTGATTAAATTATTTCAAAATTGTGCCAAAGAAATCTCAACTTCAAAGAAAGAAAAATTATTGTCCAAAGAGTCCAACATTGCCTATTTAATCATTTCAAAACAAACATATGATTAGATTCAATTATCATCAAAATCTAAAACTACAAAACACAAAAAAAAAAAAATCATTACTTATCGGGAAAAAAAAAACTCGACTTCTTAAAAATAATTAAATAAACTGTTCATAAATTTGAGACATTTTACAAAAGGGCAGAAACAGAAAAGGAAGGATGAAAACGTACCTTGTGATCATGAAAATAATCAATCAAGAGATGGAATTCCACCAAAGGAGAGATTATGCAAAATTATAAATACCTGCGAAACCAAGAAATCAAAATCAAAGAAATTAAATGAAACCGTAGATTCCAAAATTGAATTTAAGACAAAGAAAAGCAAGAATTGAGAGAGAAAGAAGAGAGTAAACCTAAAAAAGGAGAGATCTCCGTGTCATGATTTGAGAGGGAGAGAGAGGGAGGGAGGGGGGAAGAGACATTGTGGTTGTAAAATATAAGGTAAGGCTGTCAAACGTGGACGGAGTGGAGTTGTTTTTTATTTATTTATTTATTTATTTATTTATTTCCTTTGAACCGTTGAAGTTAAGGTTAGTAGTTATTACAGTCAGTCAACTTGGGAGATTATTATTATTTTCTTATTAATTTTTTACGGTCGTTGCTGTTGAATAAAGACAGCTTTAACTGAACGCGTGTCGGATTAACATATCCCTACCCTACCCTTGGACTATAAGTTAATTACAATAAAAACAAATACATTAGACAAAACAAAATTGAAACCATAATCCATTACCAATTTAATATCTCCAAGATATTTTTTTTTTCTCTTCTTAAAACAATACTATTATTTCAAACAAAAAAAAATCACGAAAAAAAAAATACTCGCGATGTTCATGTTTTGGCGACCTTGCATTCAATATATATTTATGTAAACCAATATAAGATATTTATTTAGAAAATAAATATTATTTATAAAATAAATATTAATTGTCAACTTAGAAATTTATCAACAGTGAGGTATTTTATAGAGTATAATAAGATTATAATAAATGTGTGATTTTTAAATTAGAATATAAATAATTGTATTTTATGTGATTTGTTTAGAAGGAAGCATGTACTTGAAAATTCTAAGTAAATTTATTGGAGTTATTTTTTATTTGTGCGCTGCATGATCTAAATTATATGTAAAATAATTATAAAATTAAATTATGTATGACGGCATACATATACAAAAGTTTTAGATGAGAAAAGATTTCTCCTCGTATAAAATAATCTTTATTAATATTAAGGGTTATTTGGAAGTATGATAAATTTAAAATATATTTTGTTTGAAAATATATCAAAATATTTTATTTTAAAAAAAAATATTTTTAACATCAGTATATCAAAACAATAAAAAAAAAAAAAATAATTTAAAATTAAAAAAAAAATCAAGAATTTTTTAAAATACGGTTGAACAAACAAGACCTAAATAATTGTTGAAAAGTAAAATAATATTTTTAATTTATGTAATTAAAACAAATCATTGGTTATTTCTTTGTTGACATTTAAAACAATTTAATTTTAATCTGGATGAATTTTATAAAAACCTAAAAGGTATTTGTAACCAACTTTGTTTATGAACGTATGTTTGTCTTCAGTTTGAAAAAAGGGTCTTTCCTTCAAATTAATGTATATTGATTTTCAAGTTTTTAATCTAAGTGTGCAATTAAATAATTAAAAAAAAGGCTGTTTCTTTCATTGTGTAAGTATCGACAGCGGTTCGGCATAATTAATTATATTATCCTTCAAGAAGAGAGATGAATGAAAGTTTTTTTTTTTTTTTTTTTTTTTGGTCGGTGTGGTATTGTGGTAGCTTTTATAGTTGCGGTTTGAAAAAAATTATTTTATAAAAAGTACTTTTAGTTGAGGTTGATTTGGTATTTATATATGTCTGGTTAAAACTGTGGTTGAAATTGAAGTTGAATAAAAAGTAGTTTAATGTATTTAGTTAATAATGCTTTTGAAATTGAGGTTATAAAATAATTTTAAAATATATATATTAATATTAATAGTTTTTAATTTAAATATTGTAGATTTAGCTATTGTTATTACATCATGAAATAAATAATACTTTATATAAAATATTTTTTATTGTTCCATTAAACTATCTATAATTTGGGATTGCGATCAAATGCTACATCATCAAACGTTCTTCGTCTAATTTATATAGTCTCATTGAATAATGTTAAACACTAGTTTTTTGAATAAAACACAATTAAAAAAAATTATTTTACTGGGTCGGACCTGGTTCAATACATTTTGAGTTTTGGACTGGACCCGGTCCGGCGGGAACAGTGTATCATGGCTACACTGCGCAAGAAGCAGTAAGGAGCTGCTTTCCTTCCCCCTGCCTTTCTAACTCAAAAATCTGTGGGACCCATGAACAGCAAACTACTTTTTTTTTAACCAAACAGGTTGCATCTGCGTTTTAAGCAAAACGCAGACGCAACCTCCTAAACAAACGCTACCTCATTAAGTAATTTTAAACATCAATAAAATATGATAAAAATTTAAAACTTTGAAAATACATTTAAAGTTATTTTTATCATATTTTCTTAATATTCTTAACATTACTCTATAGATGATTAATTTTTAGCATTCCTCCTATATATTCAATCATTTAAAAATAAAACAATATATACCTCTAAATAATTGGCAAATGTGCGTGTGTATTTATTATTATTAACATAGGTGTTCGGATCAGCTTGCACATACCCTAACTAGTCTCATTTTTTCTGTATTCATGAAAAACTTGGGGAGAATGATTAATATTAGAGCTACCTATATCTATCTATTTATTTTATATAATAAAACTATATATCATCCACTTATTTATGTCAATTGCATAATTTTTTATCTTCTTTCTTTATCCATTTCCAAAATAGATGAAATTAAAAATGATAATATGTTTATGATTATGTAATTAATTAATTTTACCGACTAAATTAAGCAGGAACGTTCTTAAGTAGACTTTGACCGAAGTAAGGGGGAGAAAGAAGAAGAGAATTGAGATCACAGAAGAAATGAGAAGCATGTGTTTGAATTAGACATGTCAATTTAACTAGGAAGACGATGAAGTGAATGCAAAAGAACCCTGAAAAGGCATATTCTTGGCATATGAGACCAGGCAAAAAATCTATTTGTGCTCCCTTAATAAATAAATAAAATATATTTTTAAATTAAATGTGTTATCTTTTTTTGGTGTTAACCAGGGTATCCCAGGCGCTGGCCCAGACTAATCTCCATCCCGGGTGGCAAGGGCTCTCCAAGGGACCTTCTGCAGACGAAGAGAGGGGTCGAACTCCTGACCTCGTAAGCGGTGCAAGTGCGCCTAACCGCTCCACCAGGACCCCTTAGATAATTAAATGTGTTATCTAAGTCTGAGTATACTAATCTTGCATTACAGACTAATAGTTTAATTTATTTTAAGTGCAGAGGTAAATTAGTAATTTGACTATTATAAAAAGTCGAAAAGATAAATAATTCATGACAATTCTTTAATTACAAATTGACCATTGAAAAATACCAAATCATCCTTGTAAGACATCCTAGTTAAAAAAAATAATAATTAAATGAACTCCCTATATTATAAGCCAATAGTTCAATTTATTTTGAGTAAGGTAAATCAATAATTTAATCGTTAAAAAAGTTAAAAAGACATAAATAATCCATGAAAATCCTTTAATTACAAATTTACCAGTGAGAAATACCAAATCACTTTTTAAGGCATCCTAGTAAAAAAAATAAAATTAAATGGACTCAAGTTATTTACCGTAATCTTTGTGGGTGAAAACACAATAGAATAGAAATGCGGGAAAAGAACCCTGAAAAAGCATATTCTTGGCACGCGGGTCCTTCTTATTTCTAGCCGCAGAGCAGAGCACAGGATCAAGGAGGATACCACGCTCCCGTGGCACGTCAACAAAAATATCATTCAACATGGCTTATACGGCGTAAGGATAATTAATGTTTTTTAAATTTAAATTTATTTAAAAATATTAAATTTAATATTTTTTATATATTTATAGATGATTTTATCCTAATATCTAAAACTGAAAAAAAATCATTTTAATAAAATTTCATTCTAATATATTTTTAATTAAAAATCACTAAACACAAACTAAATATAACAATATTATACACACACACACACACACACATAAAGATGTATCTCAACTGGTCAGTATCTAAATTTGCTTTTTAGAGGTCACCAGTTTGAGTCTCACAAATCTCAGGGTCATTGGAGGCTTTCATAGTTGTTAATTTTAGGGTCCGTGGGATTAGTTGAGGTACATGCAACCTAGCCCGGACACCCATGTTAATATATATATATATATATATATATATATATATATATATATATATATATATATATATATATATTCATCCATCCATTATAATATGCCTAAATTACTAGGGCTGAGCATTTTTTGTTTGGTCTGGTTTTGGACCAAAATAAACAACCAAACCAAATTTAATTTTTTTTTTGAACCGAACCGAACCGAATTGAAAACCGGTTCGAACCGATTAATTTCGGTTTCTATTCGGTTTTTCCCCTTCCAAACCGGTTCAAACCGAAATTATGATGCTCGAGCTAATTTCAGATTCAATCCACTCCTTCTCCAGGGAATGTTACAAGGCCTACAGTCAAGAAATATACAGAATACATGAAGAGATTCAATCTTATTCAGCTTACTTTTCTCTGTTACAAGCACGGTATAAATAGCCACTTTTACAGAGCTCTGTTTTACAGATCCTATAGTTTCGGACTAATTGGCTAACTATATGGAAAGTTATTTCTATTAGGATACAATCACATGTTTACACGGATTCTAGAGATTCTATAATATATTTCTACAACTAACATTAGAGATACAATAGGATTTGAATACTGGAAATCCAACTTGGAGATAATTACTCAGACTTATCAACACTTACCAGTTGCAAACAAATAGAAAGCAATTCCCAACATTATGCATGCACCCAAATCTCATCCTATTGAGGTCACTAAAGATCAGATCGAGTCCATGATTACTGGATCAACCAGAAGCATTTCCAAAAACAATTACCAAACATCGCTGTAGGGAAAGAATTAAACAAGCATGATCTGAGAGATGAATCTACTAAAACTGTCAAACACCCAAAACCACAACATTTGGGCCAAGAACATGCAAATCTAAGAGATGAGAGACAGAGATAGAGAGCATGGAAGAGAAGAAGACAAATTTGACTCAAATCATTTGAGAGATGAGAGACACAGAATAAGGAGAGGGGGCGGCTGAAGGAGCATGGAGCTTAAGCAAATGAGCATGGAGCAGGAGCTTAACAAGTAACAATCATGGAGCTGAGCATGAAGAAAAATCAGAGAGGAGAGATGAGGGGGAGATGCAGAGAGCAAAGGGAGGGGGGAGATGCAGAAAGCAGGGGGCGGCTGAATGTAGGTTTAGGGTTAGAAAACATTCTATTTATACTTGTTTTTTTTTAAGTGGTGGTTTGGTTGACCCGGTTCGGTTCGGTTCGGTTCAATCGGTTTCAGACTTTGGAAACTGAAACCGAACTGAACCGGAACTTTTTGTGATTTTTAATCGGTTAATTCGGATTATTTTTTTCGGTTTAATCGGTATATTAGTTTTTTTGCTCACCCCTATAAATTACCACTAAAATCTAATGGCCATAAACATTTAGTCGTCACTTATAAATGTATACAAGATAAAACATATAATTTTATATACAAGATTGATTTAAAGACATAGCATGGCATATGAGCAACTTAAAGAATATTTTTACAATCTTGACACTTTCTAGAAAGTGATAATTCCTTATAGAATCTAAAAACACTATTGCCCTATAATATAGTGTATAATGTATAAAGTATAATAATTAATAATCTATCACTTAAAAAAAAAAAACATAAATGAACGAAAATAAAAATCCCAAAAAAGAAGAAGTCATCTCTTCTCTTGTTCTCGGTGTCAACACAAGAGGAGAGGCTGTCCGCCGAATTCTGTAAAAGCCCCATCTAAAGTCTCAATAACCCAACTATTATTCTCTGCTGATTCAGGTACGCTTTCGTTTATTTTATTTTATTTCCATTATTTGAAGGAGCGTTCTAGGGTTTGTTGTTTCTTCTTCTCCCATCTTGTTTTTATGCTTCTTTCTCTTCATCTACATCGATATTTTCCCTATTTTCTTTTAATGATTTCTTTTGAAAAAAAAAACAGAGCTTGCTTTTGTTGTTGTTGTTGTTGTGTGTTTGTTACTGGCTAAATTTATTGAAATCAAGTAGAGAGAAATCCTTGTATAAGTTGTTTTTGGATAGTTTTCCAGATTCAAAAGAATGGGCTTTGATTTTATGTGTTTCTGTATAAAACTGGAATGTTCAACAAACAAGGTTACTGTTCATTTGTTAAATGCCTTTTGTATGCGAAGATGAATTCAAGTTTGCAAAGACCAAGTGAAAAGCTTCGATTTTGGATGCTTTATTTGTATGAAGACTGGTTCTTTTTGTTGCTAATTCTTGTTATTCTGGCTCTGTTTTGCATGCAAGATGGGTTACGGATATGTTGTAATGAGATGCATGATTTGATGTGTAGATTTCAATTTACAAATGGGGAAAAGAAAGTCAACAGCAAAGCCACCACCCAAGAAGCGGATGGACAAGCTTGATACTGTTTTTAGTTGCCCTTTCTGCAACCATGGCACAAGTGTCGAATGTCGCATGTAAGTTCTCATTCACTTTCTTTTCCATCTGGATTTTATTCTTCTTCTCTTACTGGAAAATCTTTTTTAAGAATTTGTGTGATGTTGCGCTCCCACTTTTGAGAAACATTTGCTATCATTAATTGAATAGGATTTATGCCACTCTTGTTATTATGCATTGAAACTAATCCTTTTTCCTTTTCTTACTTTCTTTCTCAGTGATATGAAGAACTTGATTGGTGAGGCTGTATGTGGGATTTGCCAGGAGAGCTTCAGCATGACCATCACAGGTATTTTGCACTGTAAATGAATGCCAATAGTAGAAGAAATCAATACTCTTTAACTAGAAGTAGGGGCTTGCCAAGCTTAAATGTGAAAAGAAGTTGATGGGAATAAGAAACGCAAAGTTCTTTAAATAAATAGATGTATGCTTATATTCCTATAGTTCAGGGGATGATAATGCAAATTTCCTTGTCACTTAGTTTTTTTTATAATTTGGAAGAAGAAATTAACTTTAATTTTGATCTTGAGCTAGATGTGTAGGATCTGGCCTGCTTGCACTCCATCTCAGCTTGAAGTACTCGTTAGCTCGTTTAGGTTCATATTTAATTCAGTTTGGTGAACTCTAGTTTATTTAGATCAATCTGACTTCATTTTGAGAAATTAAATCAATTTAGTTACCAAGCTGAAACTAATACTGAAACTTAATTTATAAACAACCACACCACTCTATGATGTGTCAAATAGAATTGAAAAATGTCATGATGGTATTGTTATGATTTGATTAACCCAGCATCAAGTTCTGTGCTAGGAAACACGTTTTTAATGTGTAGGAAACCAAAGGGAACTTGAGAAAAAGTGAACTAAGATTGGAGAGAAATACAAAGAGGGAAACAATTAGGAATGAAAAACAAGAAAGGGATGGTATGGTTTGAGAGAGGTCCAAAGTAGAGTAGAGGAGAGGAGAGAGTGAGAAAAGTTGGAAAGAGAGGTAGGGAAGCATATCTTCACTTGTTAGATGGTCACTTCCAAAGAATTTCGAGTTCTTATTGGATGTTAAAAAATAATAGATTTAGTCTTTCTCCTCGATACTTGAGTCACCATCAATCAGTTAAAAGTTGCACTGCCTTAGTAATGCATGCTTGACTAACATATGAGTGTGATACTTCACCTTATTTGGGCAGCCTCCATAACTGAGTTCAAAACAAAGGATAAAACATGCATACACCTCCACATCCTGCACTTTTCATGATTTGAGATTATCCCTGCAGTTTTAAATCCTTGATTACTCCTTGAACTTCATTTTTCTTCATGTTGGATTCATCAACATCTTTAGTCTAGGCTGTCAAGGATTTGACAGCATAAAGTTCATGTGATGTCAAATCTCAGTGAAAACCATCCAATAACCCACCATTTCTTCTATTTACAGCAACAAACCAAAGTTTGAATGGGTCCACTTATTTTTTTTCCAAAGACACCGTAAGGATCTTGGTTGTTAGATTCTTACAAATGACGATTCGAATCTTACGATCTGTCTCAATTCACATACAAAACAATGTGAATCGTGGGGTGACACATGAAACTTGCAATTCAGTCATGATTTGATTTTACGAGTCAACTCAAATAGAAAACGAAAGGAAAATACATAATTTCAAATGAGATGATAAGAGTCGGAAGGTTTAGTCCAAAATTCACGAGTGAAAACGATGTATAAGCAATTTTCTTTGACAAATATCTCTACTTGAAACTGAAACAAATTATACATTAATTTTCACAATGAAAGACAAGTGTGAGAGAAAGCAAGGGTGCCAAAGACAATAATAATGACAAAAGTGATATTGACATTGGGAAAGGTAATTACTTTATATTAAAACTAGGAAATCTAGTAGTGTAACTTGTTAGAAGGTAGCTTTAGATGGATTGTAAGTTGAGTAATTGGAGTGATCTAGTACCAATGAGCAATATGTTGAATTTGGAGACTTGGGGTCATGTAATTACTAAGAACTAATAAATTAAATGAATTAATGCACACTTTGCTTAGTAAATGATCATTTCTCCTTTATTTTTGAAATATTCTGTATGTTAATTATCTTTCATAGTGCCATTTTCATTTGATACTGAATATTACGATTCATGATTTGATACAATGCGCGATACTGAAATTGGGTTCTCCAATTCACAAATCAAATTTCGATTTGACAACCATGATAAGGATGGTAGCAATGAAATCAAAACATCACAAATGAGAAGACCTCTGATGAAATGAGACTTGGCATCCAACAACAACCATCCAAAACCCCAACTAAACTCTTGTGGCAAATCATGCTCAATAGTCAATATATTAGTCACAGAATTCACAAGTTATTTAGGGAATCCCAAGGATTAAATTTTCATGTTATTAAAGAGAATTTCTGCTGTATAAAATGGGGCAAAGAGAAGGCTGTCGTTAATTTTATGGAACTTAAACTTGACGTTTTCTTCTACATCTATGAGAAAATGCATAAATTCAGGATTGGAAACCCATTATTTATTGTCTTTTCAGAATTTCCTATGCCCTTGATAGTCAAGGATGGTGGGATGGGACAGGATTTTCAGTTTTCCTGTGAGTTATAAGTGCATGGGTGTTCATTTGTTTGAAAATTTATGATTTGATGTAGCTAGGCCAGAAATGGATTTTTTGTCACTCATGCCGGGTGAATGGAGTGCATGTTGATGTAGTCAAGCACATGATTAGCAATTTTAAATTAGATTAGCTCTAAGTCTGCAAATAGGGGGAGCCTCTAACGACAGATTTAGTTTTATGACAATTTCCCCCTGTATCATTCAACCTTCTTATAGGTTGAGATAATTGGATTTGCAATTTTCTTAGCGTATGGGACTTACTAACCTGCAGAAGATCCATTACTATTAAAAATCCATTGGAAATAGCTGGTGCTTGATTCTTATGTAGTTAATTAGTCGATTCTGTGATGCAGTCAAGAACATTTAATATGCTTGCATTACTGGTTAATTTTTACATCCGAAGGTTGTGGTGCTTCATATGATCTGTTCCTTTCAGGTTTGACAAGTATGATATGTGTAATTATTTTGCCAGTTTATAAAGTCATGGTTGTTTAGTCTGCAGTATTTATTTATATCTTTGAACTTCTGCTCCTATCCATATATTTCCCCCTTCTTTTGATGTGTGAGAACAGAGATGAACTAACCTTCCTTCTCTGCCTTGTTTCTGCAGCTTTGACTGAGCCTATAGACATGTGAGTTGAAATTCATATTCCCTTGGAATAAGACAAAAATCCCTTGAGATTTACTTTTCTAACCACATTTTTTTTTTTAAATGCAGATATAGCGAATGGATTGATGAATGCGAAAGGGTCAACAGCCTGGAAGATGACGGTGCTTAACCAGCTCTTATGCTGCGGGAGATAAACCTTGAAATTAAGAAGTCATTATATTAACACGTCCTTTGGATAAAATCTCGAGGACGTTTCGTGGGGGCCACTATGAAAAGCTACATATGCATGGTGCATGTCCAGTGGAGTAAGTCTTGGTCCTCAATATGCTTAATAATTGAACTTTGTAATGTATCTTCGGTTTGTAAGAATGATGAACTTCCATGTGCTCTACGTGTATAAGACAGTATAAAACAAAATAATGCTGTATCCTGTATGATTTTGTCTCTCCATGCTCATTTTCATTGCACGAGTGTGTTCCAGCTTTTATCTAGTCTAGAATTGGGGTGGTAGCCAAATTTGAGCTCGACAGGTAAGTGCATATTTTCACGATTTTGGGATCACAGCCCACAATTGCTGGACTAGGCCTGCAATTTTCAACATGGGTTTTGGCTAAGAGAATCCATGTTTTGGGAGATGGAAGAGAATGTAGAAGAAGACTGGGTTCTACACAATTTGAGTAAAATTAAAAGAAAAAAAAAACTAAAAGATGTGAGGATTTCACTGAACTTCTTCTTACAATATTTTTTTCACTTGAATATTGTGTACTTCTTCTTACAATATCAATTGAATGATGTTTATATATATATATATATATATATATATATATATTTCAATACTAGATTTTTTTGATGTTCGAGTTTCATAATATTTTTTAATTTATTTTTTATGAAATGATTTTAGTCATATGACATGGACTAAAAGTTTAATGGGTTAATTCGGTTAATTTAAGTTTTTATATTAATTTTTTAATTGATTTTTTTTTAAATTTTATTCTTTAACATTGTGTTGATTTGAGAATTAGTTTTCATGATTTATTTTGGTTTATTTTCTATGAAGTTATCTTCATCTCATGACTTAGGTTACGAGTTTAGTGAGTCAACTCGGGTTGACTTGAGTTGTTCAATTGATTTGAGAATTAGGTTTCATGATTTGTTTCGGTTTATTTTCTATGAGGTTATTCTCATCTCATGATTTGGTCACAAGTTTGACGGCTTAATTCGCGAGTTTTTTTTAATGTTTTTTTTAATCTATTTTTCAATTTCAATTTCATTCTTCAACAGCAATTCTAAACAGAGGCTCGATCACATGTTTTATATGAATAGTAATGCCCACCTCGGTTTTTTTAGGGTGTGTTTCGCATTTTGATAGTTTTTATGGTTGTGGTTTTAAAAAAATTGTTTTATAAAAAACACTTTTAGTTGAGACTGGTTTGATAAAATATATATTTGATTAAAATGTGGTTAAAATTAAAGTTGAACAAAAAATAATTTAATATGTTTAGTTAAAAATGTTGAGATTCGGTGATAAAATAACTAAAAATATTATATATATATATATATATATATATATATATTTTGATGGTTTTTAATTAAAATATTATAGATTTACTACTATATCATAAAATAAATAATACTTTATGAAAAATAATTTTTTATTATTTATTAAATTATCTATCATATACAAAATTTTGTTTCAAACTTCAATGACATGTTCAATCACATTCCATAGTAATGAATGTGCATGATTGAATTGTTATTTCTGACTTATTGGTTCTTCTTTGCACCAAAAATCTTCCAAGTGATATCTTTCACCTTGATACATTATGACCAAGCACTATAGATTTAATTATTTCAGGCCTTCCAAACATAGTTGATACATGAGGACCAAGCAAGTAGCAACAACACAGCAAGAAATCTATTTTTTTTGCAGAAACCATATGGCCCTCTTAACACAAAACTTTTACCCTTCACCAACCTATTCAACTTGGTAGGAGCTAGAACTTGCCGCCATATCTTCAGTGCAAGCACAACAAAAGAATGGCATCAACCATAATTTTTTACTGAAAGCATAGGAAACTAAAAGGCAAGTTGGCGTCCTCAGTGACCAATATCAATTCAGATCTACATCAAATTTGCAGGGAGAGTGGTGGCTTATGCAAGGTTGGAGGAGACGATGCAACAAAAAAAATTGGAGAGATGGGCTGCGGTGTTTCAATGTGCTTTGATGAGGAAGCCAGTTTTGTCCAAGAATTTCAACGGCAATAGGAACCACAATTACATTGTTTGATGTGCCTCATGATTAATTTTTTCAGGTGAAAAAACATCTTTGAGATGATTCTCATTAACCGAGGCCAAACCTCAAATTTATCAGAATCAGAAAAATCTGAACCGACTTGATTTGTGCAACTGAGTATTGACTAAGGCTGCGTTTTCTGCGAGCTTTTTTGTCTGTGGTGAAATAAACGTAGTAGCAAGATGATATTTATAAATAAATTAAACTGTGTTTTATGCTCGAGTTAATTACAAATTTGAGTTTGAAATATAATTTTTGTATAGCATTTTTTTTATGTTTTTTTTAACTGAATTTTATAAAAATTCTTAAAATTTTATTTGTTTTTGCATTTTAAAACCATTTTTGAAAAAATTTGAATTTATTTTATTTTTTTCTTTACTTTAAATTAATATTTTTTTAGTGTTTTTACATCATTTTGATGAGGTAATATGAAAAATAATTTTTTAAAAATAAAAAAATATTATTTTGATTCATTTTCAAGTAAAAAATACTTTGAAAAGCAACTACAACTATACTATCAAACACAACTACCGAACATTTTATACATGTTTTTTGCTACACATAAACTGCAACCACAATTTTTATCAAACACGTATTTAAATCCAACCAATCACAGCTAACTGCACTTTTGTTTTTGTGATAGCTTTTGTGGTTGAGGTTTTAAAAAATTGATTTTTAAAAATAACTTTTTATTGTGGTGTTTTTTATTTAAATATGTGTTTGGTTAAAACTGTATTTAAAAATACTTCTCAATAAATAACAAGTTATAAGTGTTTGTTTAAAAATGTGGTTGAAGTTGATAATGAATAATAAATTATCATAGAGAACAACTAATTTATGTATTAATTTGAATTGTATTTAAAGATACATTGTCATAAGATAAACTAAAAATATAATGTGATTAATTTACAAAGGTAGAGATATATTTTGTAATGTAAGATGGAATGTGTTGTACTGTTATATTACGGTTCTTTAAAATTTAAAATGTTAATTTCAAATTTTAGCTAAATAGTTCTAAGATTTGTTAAGTGGGGTGTGTACTAGGGGTAGGGGTGAGCAAAAAAATTAAAAAAACTAGAAAAAAACTGAAAAAACCGAATCGTGAAAAAAAACCGATTAAACAGATTATAATTTTGAAAAAACAAACCGGTTCGGTTTCGGTTTTATAAGGCTGAAACGGAAAAAACCAAACAGAATCCAAACCGGAAAAAACCGAACCAAACCAAAAAAAACAGAGTCAAACCGAAAAAATCGAGCCAAACTGGTTTGAACCAGTTTTTGTAAAAAAAACCGAACCGAACCACAAATGATCACCCCTATATATAAACTTTTGTCCAAGGTTTGGACAAAAATTAGGGAGCATTTTGGATATCTTTTCGATTTAAATAAACTATAAATTGCTTGATATTTAACAATACCCAAAATTACATACCGAACAGTAAAAATTGTCATTACAAATGTTAATTAACAATTCATTAGCTTGGTGCAATTTAATGAAGACAAAGACCAATTTCCAGTAAATGCCACAACATACAAGCAGTCAGAGGGTGACAGGGGAATGAATATAGCCGGAGAGGATGGGTTAATTTGAGAAGTCTACAAATTAACGAGTCCGCACTGGAGACAAGGTTTTAAAAAGCAGGTTGGTGGTGCTTTTTATGAACCTGTGGTGTAAACGTAAAAAATTTATGGCTCTCACCATTTCAAAACTTGATTTTATGGTTATCAAACAATTATTTATTGCGGTGTGTTTGCAAACGCATACACAATCACGTAAATAAATACTCTTTAATTTTTTTTAAAAAATTATAACCATAAAAAACAAACATACTCTAAAGTCTAAACTATAACATAAATTTGAACGGTTGATCGTATTATTTTATTTTTATAATTAAATATTTTAATTTTTAATTTTTTTAATATTAGATTAATTAAGAATTGAATTTCAGGATTTGTTTCAGTTTTTTTTATATAATTATTATAGTTCTATAACCTGATTCGTATATTTAAATAATTAACCTGAATTTATTTAAGTCAATTTAATATATTATATTCTTAATACTTTTATATCAAATATTGCTATCCAATATATGACAGATTCTGAATTCATGCTTATTTTCTTTCAGAGAGCACATAGAAGATTCTTGGATGTTTCTTATTTCATTAAAAAAAAAAGGTTAATTTGACTCATTTTGTTTTACATGTTTTTTTTTTTAATTATTATAGGAATTAATAAAAAATTATTTTAAAAAATAAAATTATTAAACATGATTGGATCCATTTTTATTGTGCAAGGTCATATATTTTCAAACACATCTATCTTTTATTTTTATAATTTAATTTTTAGTTATAATCAATGACTGTTTTTTTACTTATATAGTTAAAAATAATTTTTAATTTATTTAATTAAATATATGTATGAGGTTTTTAAATCTTTTTTGGTATTAAAAAAACTTATTGTAAACTCTTGTATATTATTGTTTTTTATTAAATAAAATTTAACCGAACCACTATGAAGCCTAGGCCACATAACTATTAACGAGGTGTTTGAGATAATAGTAGTTGTTGTTTTTCAAAACTTTTAACTTGAAAATATATTAAAATAATATATTTTTTTATTTTTTAAAATTTATTTTGACGTCAACATATCAAAATGATTAAAAAATATTAAAAAATTAATTTAAAAAACAAATTTCAAATTTTTTAAAAACTCCAACTAAAATACTATCCCAAACAAACAATAAGACAGTGTATGGGAGTTCTAATTATTTGATTTTTTTATATGTTTGAATTTGTTTTGAAGTTCTACATCATAAATAATTTTTTAAAATAAAAATATATTATTTTAATATATATTAAAAAGCAATTAAGATTTTTAAATTTATAAATGACGTTATTCTTTTAAGCTACGTTAAGAGCAACTCCAACTCACGAGCTGAATGAGAAGACAAATGTACTTTAGTTTTTATTCTTTTACTTTTTACATTCCAACGGAGCAGCTAAACAAATAGTCATTTTAGCTATTTGTTTACTTGACAGCCATTTCTACATTTCACTGTAGAAATGGTCAAAATAATAACTGTTGGCCAACGGCTATTTTTATAGCCGTTGGCCAACAACTCTTTTTTTTTTTCTTTAAATATAGAAGAAATTTTCTTTAAATTTATGAAGAAAAAACTTGTAGTTTTAAAATTTTGTATTGTGCCTCACTCTTCTCTCAAATTTAGAAAAATAAGAAACAATTATTCTCCGGTTAATTATTAACATCGATTGTGTTAATTAGCTGAAATTAAAAGGTATGCTTATTTAAAAGCTTTTTCTATTTTTTCTTTTATATCTCTTGATATTTTAGATTTTTTGTTGTTAATTTAATATTTGTGATGATTTTTATTTCTTTATTATTTTATGTTTTTAATATGGTTAAGGAAGACAATTTTTATTTATGTTGTTATCTTTGATAAAATTGAGAGGAATTAATAATGGTAGTTGATATTGATAAAAAGATAGAGTGACATATTTAAAATTTATTTTTGATTTTCTATTTTAATTTGAGATTAATTATATTTTATCTTGTTAAAAATGCAATTAAATCAGTATATCGATTCTCTTTTAGTTCCAAAAAATGATCAAATTTTAAAATTTAAAACGTTGGCGGTTATGTTGGGGGTCATTTTTTCAAAGTTTGAATTTGAATTTACTTTTAAAAAATTAAATTTTTAACAATAACATATAAAACTTAAAATTAAAAATATTCATATAAATAAATTTTAAATTTAATTTTAAATTATATCTTTTAACTTTCATATTACTTCATTAATTTTATATTACTTTTATAAATTATATAATTAATAACATTATAATTATATTATATATAAAATATCTAAATTAGTTATATAATTATATTAAAATTAATTTAACATGAAATATATTAAAATATAAATAGTTTTTTTAAATAGCTTTTTACAATTGAAATGTACAAAATAAAAAAACATTATATTTATATTATTTAAAAAATTATCTTTTTTATTTAACTCTTTAATATAATATTTTTTTTTTGAAGATGCTGTTAGGCCAAATCCAAAACACGCCTCAATCACATCCCTCTCTGTCTCCGTATAAGCCTTTTCTTTTTCTTTTGCGAGATTGTGCTTTGACTTTCCCTTTGTTTTAGTTTTCCTTTAAAAAAAAAAACAGAAAGGAAAAGAAGTCTCAGCAAACATTTACCGTAACAAACAAACTGAAGTTTTTGATTGTTAAAAAAGCGGCTTGTCTGCTTCGAAATTCAATTGTTGGTCGCAAAAGAAGAGAGAAGTAGTAGAGTGAAGTGATGGGTCGCCCTCCCAGTAATGGCGGTCCTTCCTTTCGCTTCATGCAAAATGAGGTATGCCATCTTTTCTGTCATTAACAAATTTTTTTTTTGGATGTAGGTTGGATTCGAAGTTGGGAATATGAAGTGGGCTGGTTTTGTTTCCGGATTTACGTGCTTGATTTTTCTGGGTTTCAATTATTTGCCTTGTTTTTATTACGATATATGATATGATGTTTTCTTTTTCTGAATTTTGTATCTGATGCCATTTCTGTTTAGTTTCAACAAATTTTTATTTAGTCTAATTTTTGTTGTTGTAAGTCTGGACCTTTTTTTTCATAAAATTTCTGTGACGTCAATGATTCTAAAGAAGGCCATAAATTGATTAGAGATGAAATTATGATTTTTTTTTTCTCCGCTAAAATAAATTCAAATATGTTTCATTGGGATTTACCTTGTTTTGTAACTTTAGGCTTCAGAAACGATATTCTAGGCTGCAAAGAAAAACATACTCCCTTTCCTTTTATTGTTTCTTCCTTTTCTTTTTAGGAGATGAATTGAACTTATAAAACCTTTTTCTATTTTGTGGTAGTATATTTTATGTTTGTGATTTTAAATTTTTGAGTAATGTTCTGCGCTTTACCCTCTTTTTTCAAGGTTACGGAGATGGATGCTATTTTGCAAGAGCACAATAACACGATGCCAGCTCGTGAGGTTCTTGTATCTCTTGCAGAGAAGTTCAGGTGCGTTTGTTTTCTTCCTAGAACTTGCGATATTTAACCTTTTCTCGTTATGTTGTGGGCATTAAAATTATGAGGTATTTATCTCTCCTTTTAGCGAGTCCCCAGATCGAAAAGGGAACATTCAAGTGCAAATGAAACAAGTAAGATGCATTGAGTGCATTTCTTTCCCGTACGATTGGGATTCAGTCAACACTCATCTCTTGATTGGAATACTATTTATAGGTGTGGAATTGGTTCCAAAACAGAAGGTATGCAATAAGGGCAAAATCAAATAAGACCCCAATGAAGTTAAATATAACACCTATGCCTCGCGACGATTTAGCTGCAGCTAGGGGTCTATCTCAACAAGTAGCTGCTCCTATACCTGGTGCTGTCCCTGCAACTACACCTGCTTCCTCAGGTAGAATGAATTCTGAAGTGTTGAGGACATTCTCCTTGAGTATTGTGCATACCTATTAGATTATTTCTTTGGCACTTCTGGACTTGGGATTGAAGGTGCAACCAGGATTGATTAATTGGTCTCTTAATTTACTATAATTTGAGTGTTTCCATGTTTGATTTCACGGCTGTTGATGGGTATTGTGTATAATTATGCATTTCACACAAGCATATGCTTAGGCACGCACACAGCCCATGTGCCTGTGTTAGCGTATATCGGTTTATATTTACAAACACTATATATCTGTCTGTTTGAAATGGGTTTACTCATTGCTGTTTTTAGGTACTTTACCATGCTCCATGTTGCTTATGCTGCAAGCAGGGTCTTCCAGTAGCTTATTTATCAACAACTGCTCTGCATCAAAATTCTTATTACTTGATATTCATTTTCCTTATTCTTTTGCATTCTTCCCGTAATAAAATCCTTTCTTTACCCTCATATTTCTTGTTTCCTAGCAATCAAATGCTAGAGTGTTAGTTGCATTAAATCTTCATGTGCATGTACTTGAAAACAGCAGAGATAATTGAGTTTAAATAATTACTTATTCACCCATCTTGTTTTCCCTCCTCTTGTCTTTGTTTTGTCTAATGTCTTGATGCTTGTTTAATGCTTTTAGTAAAAACCCAAAACGTAGAAAAATAAAATTCAAACCGATCAAATGCTATTTTATATTTTCCAGATGAACTGGAAATTGTATTGTGTTGTATGTGTGGACTAATGTTTAGATTGCTCATAGTGTGATGAGTGGAGGGTGGGCATGCAGGCTTCAAAGTATACATCCCTGTGAAATTATCCTTCTCTATGATGCTCTGTACTTTCTCCCAATTTCAAAATCATTGTTGGATTAAAGTGACAGAGCTTGCTGTGTGAACATTACACAACCTACGTTGATTTTAAAGTAATTAGCTGTGTGGCTGCATGTTCCTTTCCTCACAAAAAAATTGGATAAATTTGAGTCATTTTCCATCAAAATCCTTTATAACTCTTGGGGATAATTTCTTATGATCTAGTTTGGAATTTTTAATTCTCTAATTTCTCTCTTGCTCTGTGTCTTTCTTCTTTCATGTCTCTCAATTTCTTCTCTCATCTTCTATCTTCTTCAGTTCCCAACTCCTCTCTTAGTTTCTAGATTTGTCTACAGGTATGAAAATGAAAGAGAAGAAAGGACTAATTAAAAACGTTCCATATCTAGATTAAAAAGAAAAATCAGATATTTTATTCAATTTTTTCATTTCTTTTTTAAAATAAGGGGCGTTTTTATATAGAATCCTAAGATTCATTGTGAAATCATTATATACTTATAGTTAGGTGGCTCTTAGTCATTGGGGGTGGGGGTGTTCAGGTGGTTAAGGATATGTTTGGAGAGGAGGTTGTATCATATGTCACACTTTTGGTTAGTTTCTGTCATTTTTCATTACCTTATGCGGTGTTGCCATAATGCACCCAAAAGAGACGGAACATGGAGTTTATGCAGTACAGTTTAGCGAGGAATAATTGCATAGTTGATAGTGGAAAATTGAATAGGATAAACTCCAATTTCTTTTTCTCGAGTGTACATAATTGCTTCTTAATTGTTAAAAGTTCTATTGCTCTTTTCTTGGCCTGGTCTAGAAAAAGATTTTAAAGATTAAATACTGTTTCATAAACATTTTCAAATAATCAATTTTAGTTTCCTTGCATTTCCTGATGTCTACCTGCTATCCTGATTAGTCATTGAGAAGCATCATTAAACTGCATCTCTATATTAGCTGAAGAAAATATGAACCTGTTGTTGATGCCTCTAGATGTTGTGGAACTCATTTTTGTTAAATGCTTAAATTTAGTAATCATTTTGTAAATTTATTTGGCCATCATTTTTTAACAGCTGCTGGTGCTGGAAGGGCAACTTCAGAAAATTCTTACATGGAATTTGAAGCCAAATCTGCTAGAGATGGTGCATGGTGAGAATTTAATGCTTTTGCAATTGACAATTCAAGTGGTTGACATTTTAATGCTTCTTCATGTTCTATTTGATACTTAATATTTTCCTTCCTTGGTTGAGGGATTGCTTGATTCACTTCAATTTTGCTTTGCCAGGTATGATGTAGGAACCTTCCTATCCCATAGATATTTGGACAAGGGGGATCCGGTAACATTTGAACTCATTTTTCCTGCATATAGCAATGCAATGATTAACATGAACGAACTCTGGATATATTTTTGTTGCCTGCTGAGACTTGTGTTATTATTGTTGCTTTTTTTTTTTATCTTTCATCCATACATCCGTTGCATCTTTTAATCATCAACTGTATAACTTATTTTCCATTTTCATTCTCTCAATAAAATTCTGTGAGGTGGTCTAGAGAGAAGTATACATGAATCAATCTGTATTCCATTACTAAATTGTTAATTGTGTTAAAAGATTTGATTTCATGTTGGAGACACTAAGTTTCAACCTTGTCACTAGGGCTGAGAAGGAATAATCACATTTAATTTTTTTCCAACGCTAATATTTGGCTTGATAGCCCATGAATATCTATGCTAGGATTGCTATGAATCTTTCTTAAGATCCTATAACCTAAGAGAATTCAATAACTTCCATTAACTTTGTTAAATATTTTATCAAATTTGAGTTTTCTTAGCTGTTTGCTACATGGGAACAATTGTGCCCTTTCTTTTGGTTACTTTGCCAATCTTCTTTCACTAATCTCATGCTCTTCTGTTTCTGGCCATTTCAGGAAGTATTGGTTCGTTTTGCTGGTTTTGGACCGGATGAAGATGAGTGGCTTAATGTTTGCAGGCAGGTCAGGCAGCGGTCTCTCCCTTGTGAAGCATCTGAATGTGTTGCAGTTCTTCCTGGAGATCTCATACTCTGTTTTCAAGTGGGAACATCTACTTATGAATGAAAACAATTGATCAATTAAGCCAATTTTTGGTGAAACTATTAGGGACATCTTTCTTAAATGCTCTTAAATTTTCAGGAAGGCAAAGATCAGGCTTTGTATTTTGATGCTCATGTTCTTGATGCCCAAAGACGAAGGCATGATGTAAGAGGTTGCCGTTGTAGGTTTTTGGTGCGTTATGATCATGACCAATCAGAGGTATATTTAGTTATTTACATTTCTTTCTTTTCAATCTTGAAATTCATTTTTCCTGTTTCTTATGTACAATGCACCTGGAATCTATGATTTTTATATAGTTCTCAATCATGTGTTCCTCAGGAAATTGTGCCACTGAGGAAGATTTGTCGCAGGCCTGAAACTGATTATAGGTTGCTACAACTTCATGCTGCAAATGACTCAGCAGCTAATGACCAGAAGGAAACTAGCGTAGATCCCTCCACAGCCAATGCCCAAAGGGTTGCTGCTTCTGCCTTGGAAGCAACACAGCAGCAACAACATAACTCAGATGTAGCCATGGCGGTTCTGGCTTCACAAGCCAATGTTTCTCAACCTGTCAAAACATTGTAGAGGGGACATTCGCCTGTAATGATACAGTAGAGGTTATTGCTGTCCATGTACAAGAATAGCAAGCAAATATTAGGAATGTCTCCAATTTTATTCTCCTTGGGCCCCTAGGCGTAGATCAGGATTCAAGAAACTCGAACCTTCATTATTAACAAGTCTTTTATCTTTTTCTCCAAGTATACTGGTGAGTTAATTTGCCTTAGTCATAATCTTGGTGGGTGCATTTTCTGTTCGATTCTTGTAACATCTCGGTAGCTAAGAACACGGAACATGGCATGGCATTCGAGTATTGGTATTGTCTTGTGCTTTGAGTGCTGCTGGTCTCAAACTCTGTTTAAATTTCTTCAGGATAAGAATGAGTTAGCAGCTGTTATAATTCCAGAACAAACTTTGTCCATATTGAATATGAAAATATTATGATTATCAAACCATGGAATTAGTTTAAATAATGGATTGCAGGGTTTAACCAAATAATCGACCATCAATTCTATACCGATCATGAATCACAAGTAATTAAGACGTTGCTGTAAATACTAATTTCTAAACCTAGTTTTTAACCTACAAAATAGAAAAAAAATAATTGATCTAAAATCACTCCTAAACTGGAAAATCATGCATCAGCACATTTAACTCTCAGTCCATCTCAAACAAGAAAACTAGTATCTGAGTTCTATAAAGACTTTTAATAAATAAATAGAAAAAAAAATCCCATCATGCATTTGTACTCCATTTAGCCTTCTAATCTTACAAAGCTTCCTTGAAGTCTCGGCCATCAGGGAATATTTTTTCTAATTTATCTAAAATGATGAATCTTCTTGATAACTCAAGTATCTTTATATAGTTTATGTTATACTGAATGTCTGTCTTTTTATTACCTCGATTAAGATAACATGTAACAAGATCTAAACATATCATTCTCTATATAAGATGAGTTAGGGATATCAAGTCTAAGGATCACTTACACAACCATCATGTGAGTCTTTTCATAGACACAAGTAATCTCTCCATATAAAATTTTCATGCAGGTCAGTGCAGTGTACATGTCTTATGACAAGCACCTACATATTAGTTCTAGGTATCCCTTATCTATTGGCGTATGAGAACAATTGCTTCCTTTCATAAAGAAAAGAATATAATATGTACCAGTTTTTATAGCTCTAATGAATTTCCAGTATTTAAGAGAGCATCGACCAAGAACATTTTAGAAATAATGCTTTGATGCAATATGAATCCTGTAATTATAACAACTTTATAATTTTCTTTACATAATATTTTTGTCCTATGAATTTTATCTTTACTTTAAATTCATTAATATAATATTAAAGATAAATTAACTATTTATTAATAATTAATATGTATTTACATGAATATACTACGTGTAACCATTTAATTGGGTATTTGACATATTAAATTAACAATCTTCCACTTCCAATAAAGCCAATCGCTCATGTATCTAACACCATATTGCTCCATGTAGCATTAATGCTTTTGCCTGGATAATGACTTAGTAAGAGGATCTTCTAGATTCTCTTTAGTGGGTACTCTCTCTATTTTTATATCTTTCGTTTCATTGATTTATGAAATCAAATGAAATTTCTTAAGTACTTGTTTTGATAATTGACGAGACCTTGATTCCTGTGCTAATGTAATGGCTTTATTGTTATCACAGTTCAGGGCAACTGGATCAATAATGCTAGGAACCAACCTAGTTAATTGATAAACTTTTTAATCCAACCAACCTCTTTGTTTCCTTAAACGTAGAGATGCACTCTTATTCAGTTGTAGAATCAGTTGCGCTCTCTTGTTTAAAACTCTTCCAACTCAGAGCACTACTATTTAGAGTAAAATATATATTGATTGGTATTTGTTATTTCTCTAACATTTCATTGAAAAAAAAAATCTTAATTCAAACAATTTTAAACTTCTAGTTTATCTTGATCCTATAGCCAAGTATAGGATACCATTTTCATCATATCTTTCTCAATTTGTGTCTTAGAACACATGTTTTTGGAGGGAGGTGTTCCATGCAAAATAAATAAGAATCTAATCTTAGATTCTTCCATACTAAGCTATTGTAGCATCTAGTCTGTATGGATGGATTGAGATAATTTAAGCAACCTTTTAGATCTATCTCTATATCCAATATAAAGGTTGCTTCTCCTAATTTCTTTGTGGAGAAGTTCTTGGACAACCAAAACTTTACTGATTAAAGAAAAAATATATCATTTCTAAATATATCATCTATATATAAATTAGAAAAATGATACCATTTCCACTAACCTTTTGTAAACATAAGGTTTATCCATATTTTTAATGAATCAAATCTGTCGATTATACCATCAAAACTAGATATTTCTACTCCTTAAAGCTTGCATAGTATATTTGATGTGAACCTCGTGATCATGTGGTCACGCAACCCACAATTAAGATTGAGATCTGATCCCGGAAAGCTGAAATAGATCTGATAAGAGTTGACACAATGGATACCTACCATAATGCACCAACATTATTGGAATGAAATAAAATAACGCCACGAAGCCAGTTAATATTTTATAAGTCAGATTCAGTTCGTTTAAGAACTAAAGAATGCAAGAATCACTCTCACACATTAAAACTAAAAAATTCAGAAGTATTATTCATTAATGGCTACCGAAATTTAGGTCACAGGAGTTTAAATAGTTCTTGAAAAATTAACCTTAATGGATCTATTCTAGTGGACTAATTTAGCCCATTTACAAAACAGATCAAAAAAACTAAAACTAAAAAGCCCATAACCTAATCCAAACAAGCCTTGGATCCTAACTAAAAACAAAGTATTAATTAAGTCCAAACAAGCCTTAGGCTATAACTAACAAAATAAAATAAAGCCCATAATATTAAAGCCATGTTCTACCGTCAAAAGAAGAGAAGGAAATAAAATATTACAGAATTGATTCAAGACTTATTTATAACCTTCCATGCAACCCATTAATCTTAGAAACTAAAGGAAAAGGTAGCCACCCATATTGTTTCCAACTTGTAGTAGGATTCTTTTGTTTCTTTTGTTGTGTTTTCTCCCCATATAACAAGGAAATAAACAAAATATTAAATCTTAATACTTAAACAAAATAATTAATGTTCCCATATAAAATAGGAAGTCCAAAACTAATTAGGAATCCACAAAACACATAAAAACATCATAAACACAAGGCTGACCAGAAATTTAGAAAATTAACAACAGGAACATACAATTTATTCTCTTTAAACAAGTAACCATCCATCAAATAAAACTTACCAAAAACCAAATGTCCATATGCATTATAAATCTCGGCAAAGTCAGAATCATTAACATACAATTCCTTTATATATTAAAAGCCTAGCAATCTAGTATTTATGATGTTTAGAAGAACATGCCTGCGTGAAAGTGCATTAGCCATTATGTTCTGTTTGCCTTGCTTATACTTGATTATATAAGGAAAAGTTTCAATGAATTCAACCCATTTTGCATGTATCTTATTCAACTTACCTTGTCCTTTCAGATGCTTTAAGGACTCATGATCTGAATGGATTATAAACTTCTTTTTTGTCATAAGTAATGCTGTCATGTCTCAAGTGCTCTTACCAGTGTATAGAGTTCTTTGTCATAAGTGGGATAGTTCAAGGTTGCTCCACTTAACTTCTCACTAAAATATGCAATAGGTCTCTAATCCTACATCAAAACAACATCTATTCCTATTCCAGATGCATCACATTTTATTTCAAATGTGAAAGTCAAGTAAAGCCAAAACAGGTGCAGAACATAATTTCTGCCAAAAGAACAAAAACCAATTCTTGTTCCTTACCCCATTTAAACCTAACTGATTTTTTAATAACATTCAAGAGTCCAGCTAATATACTGAATTTTTTCACAAAACACCTATAAAAACTAGCTAACCCATAAAAACTCTTTACCTCACTTACCGATTTTGGTGTAGACCAATCCCAGATGACCTTTTCTCCTCATCCATCTCAATACCATGTGTAATTACAATATAGCCAAGAAACACAATTTTCTCAATGCAAAAGGTACACTTTTTAAGATTAGCATACAATTTCTCACTACGCAACACATTAAATACATTACGCAAATGATCAAGATGCCCAGTTAAGCTCTTGCTATAGATCAGAATGTCATCAAAATACACAACCATAAACTTACCTATGAATGCACGCAACACATGATTCATTAAATGAATAAACATACTAAGTGCATTTGTAAGTCTAAACAACATTACTAACTATTCATACAAACCATGATTAGTCTTAAATGTTATTTTTCACTCATCACCTTCTTTCATCCTAATATGATGGTACCAACTTTTCAAGTCAATTTTAGAGAAAATACAGGATCCATATAATTTATCTAACATGTCATCCAGCCTAGGAATAAGATGTCTATACTTTACCATTATGTTGTTGATGACTTGGCAATCAACACACATCCCTCATGTTTCATCCTTCTTAGGCACAAGTAGCATTGGTATAACTTACGAGCTCATACTCTCATAAATATACCCCTTTTTCATTAGCTCATCAACTTGTCTTTGAAGCTCCTTCATCTCATCAAGATCGTTTCTATAGGCTGGTCGATTAGGAATTGAAGCTTTGGGTACGAAATCAAAATGATGCTCTATCCCCCTCAATGGTGGTAATCCATTAGGAATATCATCGAGGAACAAATCATTAAACTCCTGCAACAAAAAAAAATAACACTAGGCATAATATGATCAAGATCGTTAGTATTAAAGTAAGTCTCTATGTACAGAAGTAAAATCATTGGCTTGTTAGTGAAAAATTCAGATCTAACCTCACCCTCTCTAATATAAAAATTGGGTTGTTTCTTTAGTTTTTCCACACAATTCTCATAGTCTTTTCTGACTTTCTTCACTCCTCTTGTTGTACCTCCACTCTTAGTTAAATTTGGGTGTTTTTTAGTAGAGGCTGAATGGTATAATTTGTTTGGAATGTTGGCTGAATATTTATTTATGTTTGGATGGGTGGCCGAATGGGTTGTAGTGGTGTTTTGGGTTCTGGCTGAATCTGATGGTCTTCTCTCACCTTGTTCCTCACCTTGATTTTCTCTCCCTATAACCTCATGCTCACTTTTTAGCTTTATTTGATCATCATACATTTGTTTTGGTATAAAAAGTACAAGAGTAGTGGTTTTACCATCCTTTACAATGGTATACCTATTTTTAACCCCATTATGAATTGCCTTCTTATCATATTGCCATGGTCTCTCCAACAAGATGTGACTTGCTTGTATTGGTACCACATCGCACATAACTTCATCAATATACTTCCTAATAAAAAATGGAACCACAACCTGTTTAGTCACTTTCAATTCACTATTATCATCCAGTCATTGCAATTTATATGGTTTAGTATGCTTAATAGTCTATAAATTCAGTTTACTAACCAGGGTGGTACTACAAACATTAACACATCTTCCACTATCTATAATTAAACTACACACTTTGTTTTGTACAAAACAATATGTATGGAAGATGTTCTCTTTTTGTTAACTAGTTTCATCTTCCTTGATCTGAACCTGAAATGTTCGTCTTATAACCAAGGACTCCTCAACCGGTAATGCCAACTCATTTCCATCACTATCCTCCAATGATGGCATGCCTTTACAATCAGATTTGTCACTTTTAGATTTGATATCACCATTATCTCTAATCATTATGATTCTCTTGTTTGGACACTTCGAAGTATAATGTCCATGTCCCTAACACTTGAAACATTTAACATCACAAGTACATTTATGTTAAGTTTCAGATTTACCTTTAGAACCAATAGGGACATCAACTTTAGCCTTTGGTGGTTCGACTTTGGAAGGAACAAATGACCTCAGCTGGACAATACCCTCTCTCCTCAAATTCAGCTTCCAAGACGATGAAGAACCCGAATTAAATGCTAGCCAAACATAAACATGTAAAACCCTAGGTAATATTATTGATATTAATAAAAGTCAAGATTATGAAAATGAGGGTAAGTGATAAATTAAATTATAAGAATGATGATATATTCAAGAATCTGAATTGAAATGTTTTGTTCGGGTGTTAAAATATAAAAATAAATAAATAAATAAATAAATAAACACAGAAATACAAATTAAAATTTTATGGAAGTGAATTTCACGAAACTGAAAGTACCAACGAGTAACTTAGTGAAATTTGAAATAACTCAGGTAAGATTTGGTATAAACAAGCGTTAGGATTCATGAAATTTTACCCAAAAATGATAAAAGTTACTATTGAGGGATATAGAAGGCATTTTTAAAAAGTTAAGTAAATATATGTGTGTAAGTATGTGTGTGTGTGCGGGAAAAAAGAATTGAGGGATATAAAAGGAATTTTTAAGAAAGTTAAGTATATATATATATATATGTGCGCGCGCGCGCCCGAGTGTGTGTGGGAAGAAAGAAAGAAAAAAGAACAAACTTGATTTTCAAAGGAGAAGGGAGCTTTCGGTTAGGAAAGGGGAAAAAATTCAAGCAAGGGAAAATTTCTCAATTTAAAAGTGTTAAAACTTTGGCAATTACTTGGTAAAGTGCCTTCACACTTTAAATAAGATTCTTGGAGAATTTATACTTTAAATTGATTGAACTTTGTGAAATGAAGAATTAGGATTCTTGATAAATTTTAGGGAAAATTACAATTGATGTGAAAGTGTGTTAAGATTATTGAATTGAGTAGAGAAAGTAAGAAATTATGGTAATTGAATCAAAATTTTGAGTGTTCTTGAAGAAGGGATTTTTGTCAAATAATATTAAGATAAATAAAATTTAAGAATTTTGATGAGATGATGAGATTGTATAGGAAAGAGATAAAATTAATGTTAAAGAATGAATAAATCATGAAAATTTTTTATATTTTCCTTTAGTTTAAATTTCAGTCAAAAAATTAAAGAATATATATATATATATATATATATATATATATATATATATATATATATATATTTGAATGATGAAATGAATTGTGTTATAATGTGAAAATTTGAAGAATAGGAAGGAAATTTACAAATGGAAGAAGGGAATTTTCATTTTTCCTTCTAAATTTGATTTTGGCAAATGAAAGGATAATTAGAAGGATTTTATTTATTGATTTTGTGTCAATATGAAAAGTAGAATAATGATATGATATACTTGTCAATTCAGGAGAGGTTGCCAGGTCGACATTACAACAGGAAACTTCAGTTCGAGCTCAATCGTCGGGTAATTACACGGTGCTCAAATTTATTATTGATCAATATGTATTTTTATTTGATTAATTATGGTTGATAAATTAGTAATTATTATATTGTTTACTTGAGAAAATAAGATATGTGATGTGATGAACTAATTCCTGATTTAATGGGATTAATGCCTTGATGAATGGGCATGATAATGAATTAATTCCATAGTTAATGGGATTAGAACCTTGATGAATGGACAAATCGTTGAACTAATTCCTGAATTAATGAGATTAATGCCCTGGTGAATAGGTGTGATGAGGAATTAATTTCTTAGTTAATGGAATTAGTACTCTAGTGAATGGGTAAATCGTTGAACTAATTCCTGATTTAATGGAATTAGTGCCCTGGCAAATAGGCGAGATGAAGAATTAATTCCCTGGTTAATGAGATTTGTACCATGATGAATGGGTGAAACGTTAAACTAATTTTTTTTATTGATGGAATTATTGCTTGTTGAATGGACTGGTAGAAAATTAATCATCTATTAGTGAAAGTATTGCCAGGTTAATTAGGCGATAGGAAAAATTTTATATTTTTGATTGATGTTAAAAAAAAAAACAAAATCATATATTATTCTGAAATTTAATTGAATATATATATAATACTAGATGAGCAATGATCTTTTGACTAAATTTTCAAAAAGAAAGCAAGAAAGTAGAAAGAATTTTATTGATATTTTTTTTTCATCTGTTTAATCGAATTATTGTATTAAATCAATTTTCAGGTACATCCATCTATTGGACTGAACAATAGATTAGTTTCCTTATATTTTATTGGGTATCATTTTGTAATGAATGGAATTATCATTTTGTTATGTAATATAAATTATAGAATTTAATGCGTCAACAGTTTATCAAAAGCTCTTTTGTGTAGTATAATTTTAATTATGAATTTCTTCTTTAATTATGTACTTATTTTGATTATAATTTTGTTAATGGTCCTTATTTGTAAATCTTTGAATTGTGTAATGTACTTCAATTATAATTTGTAGAATAGTTCATTGAATTGCATCTATGTAAATGTGTGATATTAAATTGTTTAAACATGTGTGAATTTGATTATTGAGAAATTATGATGTAATGAGAGGACGAATGATGATAGGACGAGTAAGAATTTCATAATTGGGGATTATGGAAGAAGAGTTGATAACTTGATACCTAAAAATACAGAGAAAACTCTGCTGGATTTTTCATTGATGACAAAATAGTTTTTACCCTAATCGTAATTGAATTATCATGTCCTTACTCTTTGTTTTGAACACAAATGTTGGGGTTATGAAGTTTCAATTGATTCTGAGATGGTTTGCTTATGGTTCACTAAGAGTTGTGTTTCTACAGTAAAATTGAATCTTAAATTAAAACCTCAAGTGAACGATATTAAAATATGCCCAAATTTAATATATGGTGCGATCTTACCCCAAGTAGACAGAATATAAAGTTTTAATTGGTTCTAAGGTGGTTTGCTTAGGGTTTCACTAAGAGTTATTTTTCTACGGCAAGATTAAATCTCGAATTAAAACCTCAAGCAAATTATATCAAAATAAGTCCAAATTTAATATATGGTGCAATATTACCCCCAATAGATAGAATATGAAGTTTCAATTGGTTATGAGGTGGTTTGCTTAGAGTTCACCGAGAGTTGTGTTTTTGTGGTAGAATTGAATTAACCTTATCTCTTTTTTTTTTTTCTGCTACTGATATAATTAGAGATAGTAACAAGATGAATATAACTTCTTCTTTTTTCTTAGATGTTGCAAACATAAAGAACAAGAAAATGAACGTAAAAATTGAAAAACTTAAAAGGAACACTAAGAAAATGATAAAAACAAAAAGATATGACCTTGTTTCAGAGCTTAACTCTGATACGAACTGATGTGAACCTCGTAATCACGTGGTCATGCAAAGCACAATCAAGATTGAGATCTGATCCTAAAAAGCCAAAATAGATCTAATAGGAGTGTGACATAATGAAAACATATCTCAAGGTATTAATACTATTGAAATGAAGTAGAATGATGTCACTAAGCCAGTCAATCTTCGATAAGTCAGATATAGTTTATTGAATAACTAAAGAATACAAGAATCACTCTCACACATTAAAACTGTAAAATTCAAAAGTATTATTCATCAATGGTTGCCAAAATTTAGGTTACATGAGTTTAAATAGTTCTTGAAAAATTAACCCTAATCCTAGAACTGATCCAAGGCTTATTTATAACCTTCCATGTAGCCCATTAATCCGAGAAACTAAAGGAAAAGATAGTCGCCCATGTTGTTTCCAAGTTGTAGTAGGATTTTTTTGTTTTTGCTGTGTTTTCTCCTTATCTAACAAGAAAATAAACAAAATAATAAATCCTAATACTTAAAGGAAATAATTAATGTACCCATACATAATAAGAAGTCCAAAACTAATTAGAAATCCATAAAATACATAGAAACATAATAAACACAAGGCTGGCTGGAAATTTGAAAAATTAACAGTCTTGTTGTCGAAACCTCATGGCCTAAATAAGGTTGGATTAGACCCCTCTTACACATGGAAGTAATAAGGTCTTCTCTTGATATTCCAATGGACCTTTCAAATCTAACTTGGTTGAAACCTTCAAAACTAATATATTCAATGCTTATTTTAATGCCTTTATCTTAGACCGAGTCATTGGCTCGTTTGAAACATATAATGGTCCTTGCTAGTGTTTGTGGGCTGATCCACATCAAGTTGTGTACATTGCCTTTCATGTTAGTATTTCTCTTAAAGACCCACTTAAATCCATTAGGTTTTATCCCTTTAGGTGGATAAACCAAGTTCTAAAATTGGTTAGTACATAAAGTCCATAGCTTTAAGTCATTTATTGAAATAAATACCATATATTACTTCCAAGTATTTGGTTGACTCATCAATTATGAGCAACATGTCATTCACAGTTTCCATGAGATGTTTTTATCTCATTCATGCATGACATGTCCTACCAAATTCATAGAGATTTTGTGTTTCTTAAGGTTCAAGCTAAACATTCAATGTTTTAGCCTTAAGAATATATTTCATCTGGATGTAGTGTTCTAAGAGGTGTAGAGAATTTCATTCTCTTTTACATGATCCTTGAAATATTAGGTCAAATATTAATCACCTCGATTCAATCGAAGTTTCTTAATACTTATTCCAATCTGTATTTTAATTTTATTACAATTTATATTGAACCAAGACATTTTAAATATAAATATAAATATATACAAATCATTTGTATAATTATTGAATCCATAAAAACATTATTATTATTATAAACGAACAACATTTGTCTTTAATAATAAATTTAAATCCATTTATACTAAATAAAATGGAAACAATATCTTAAAATACTAGAACAAAATAACAATTATAAAGTTTTAAAATTAACCCATTAGGAAAATAAAATAACTAGTTCCTACAACTAATACAACAACCCTTGCTTCATTACTGAGTCGTAGGTCCATTTTGCTTTTAACTAATCCTCTACTTTTCTTTAGTTCTTGTATGCAATTGCAAATGTGAAAACCACATTCAGTATCCAATATCTAAGAACTACAATGCAAAGTAGTAAGATAGTTTTCAATTATAAACATACCTAAAGTAGAAGCTTCATTAAGCTTATTCACCTTCATGGTTACAAGGTATTCCTGGTAATTCCTCCTTTAATGTCCTTTCTTGCCATAATAATGACAAGTGCCCTTGTCTTTCTTAATGTCCCAAATAGGTTTGTTTGCTTTAGAGACAACACTTTTATTCTTCTTATCCTTCTTCTTAGATATTTTAGAAGATTGAATTAGAAGAACTGAGATTTTTTCCTTCATAAAGGCCCTTTCAGTAGTTTTAAGTAAAGCAATTTTGGAAATGAACTATCTAACTTGTTCATGTGATTGTTCATAATAAATTACAAAAAGTTTTAGGGTAATGACTGCAAGACCTTAATAATTAACTCATGGTCCATGACAAAACCCTATTGACTCAATTTCTCAATATAGCCAATCATTTTCAAAATATAGGTGTTCACTGAAGAACCCTATGTCATCTTGCAGCAGAACAATTCCTTAGAGGTCTCATACCTTTCAATCTTACTGGCCTCATCAAACAATTATTTGAGATGCATAATCATATTGTGAGCATCTATATTCTCATGCTACCTTTGAAGTTCAAGTGACATACTGGTTAACATCACACATGCAACATGTTCATTCTCATCAACATGACGCTGATGTTTATTCCTAACTTCTTCTTCAGCATCCTCAGCAAGGACATTTGGAATTGAAATTTCAAGAACATACAACCTTTTTTTGGAAGACACATCACCCCTAGTGCACCCTACCTAAGGTAAGCTGCATTGTTGATTGATTATTAATCTAAGTCATGTTTCTATATGTTAGTCTCATCTATAATTCAAGACATATCTCCCTTTATGAGAAAGTCTCAATTTTATCAGGTTAAATTCTAATCGTTCTAAGACTCTAATTTTAGCATGACATTTATTTTCCATTTTTTTTTAATACCTAAGGGTATACTTTACAGTATAATTTTATACCCCTGAATATTAAAGTCTACAGCTAAATCCTAATAATCTGAATATTAATTAAACAAATTAATTATTGTGAAATTTTTGGTATTTTAATCAAATCCTAATGGATAATTATAAACTGATTATGATAACCATTTCGTATTTTTAAAACATGATAAAAATGTGATTTTGTTTTTTAGAAAATATACATAAAAACCTTTAGAATTTGGCCGCATGCATGAAAACAAAATATATTTTTTATGTTTTTGAAATGAGGAAATGTTTTAATTTTTTTGGATTTTTTGAAAATTTGGAGAAAACCAGGTATTTTTAATACGGAGTCTATATCTTATAGTGTAAGTCTACAGTCCGATACTAAATAAAATTCTTGAAAAAACTATATTTTTGTGTTTTCTAAAATAAGGGAATTTTTGTTTTTGAATTTTTTTCAAAATATTTTTGCGAGCTAAAGACTAGAAAACTTTTCACCTATACTTGTTCAATGACAAGTATTAAACGACTTACAATTCTTTTTTCTATGAGACTTTTTCAAATATTTAAAATGTCACTTATACTTTCCATAATATACTTTCTTAGTAGATTTGATTGGAATAACAATGAAACTCTATAGGAGGATTTTTCCAATTCACATTTAACTTTGTTTTTTAATGATTTCAAGTGAAACAAGAGTGTTAGAAGTTGTTTTTGAGAGGGAGTATGCTTAGATATTTGCCTTAGAAGTTCCACACTTGTTTGGCCAAGGGAATGGCTATTTATAGGCTTAGAAATGAAACTAGTCGTTAGACACAGTTTTCTGCTTGTTGGAGAATTGGTCAGATCATTTTAGAATTAGTCAGACCTTTTTAGAATCAATCAGACTATTTGAAGAACCTAAGCAGTTTCTGGAAAATTTTCAGAAATAAACTAGTTGTTTTGATAAATGGCAAGGTCATTTTAAGAAACGGTATGACTATTTCTCAAAATAGTTGAACTGTTTTGGCTCTATGCAGCCAATGTCCTGTTTTTATGTTTTAGTCTTTTCTTGGTTTTCTTTGGTTCTTCTGGGTTTGTTTAGGTTGTCCTAAACAAGTCGAGTGCTATTTGGTGAAACCCTATTACAAAATCTTTATTGGTGAAGTCGATAACTGTTATATTTACAAGCTCTTTGTTCTTGAATTTTGTGAGTCCACTCCTTGCTTGTTTGATGATTTCTTATTTGTGTTAAACTTTTCTAGATAATTGTAAGGGTTTGTGCAACATATAATATACACATTCATATTTATATGGCATGAAGTGTGTTTTACTTAACAAATAAAATAAGATTAATGCATGTGACACACAAACATGTTTCATGTAGCATATTGTCATAAACTTATTAAATCATTTAAGCATTATAGCATAGTATTTAAAAGCTTAATGGCATATATCATGATTATCAATATGGCATACTTATATGCATGAACATGTATATGCATTCATCAAAACCATATCAAATCAATGTTTTATTATTGACATATGTCATATTGCTTCAATATTCAATGTTTATGTTATCATCAAAACATAAATATATGCATTCATCAAAACTATATCAAATCAATGTTTTATTATTGACATATAACATATTACTTAATTAATAACATCAATATTAAATGTTTATGTTATTATCAAAACATAATTAAATCATCATCGTAGCCATAAGGTTAACATATAATTCTCAATCAATCCAATATTGAAAAATAAAATTGAAGAACTCAATTAAAAAAAGAAAAGAAAAAAACTCGAGTCAACTTAAGTTAACTTATCAAACCTGAATATGAGACCAAAATAACCCAATATAAAGCAAATCAAAACAAATTATGAAACTTAAATCCTAATAAATTCAATGTTGAATGATGAAATTGAAAAAAAAAATCAATTAAAAAAAAAAAAAGGACAATTCTTTAAAGAATTTATTAGTAAGTTTTTATCATTATTATATAAAGAAATGATTTTTGAAAAAGCTGGTGATTCAAGGGGGTAGCCTCCAATTGTAAAGTTAAAAGCCATTTGAGCCTCCCATATAATTAAAGAAACATGCTAATAAATGAAAAAATAACACTAATGAATCTTGGTTCGTGTTTATGTGACCCAACGCAAAGGAGAGCAACGTTACTTATGGTCCTGGCTGGTTTGTCAAGAGTGATAATGATTTTTTTAAAACTTTTTTTTTGGTAAAAAATATACTATAATAATATTTTTAAAAATTATTTTTTATACTAGTACGTTAAATGATTGTAAAAAAATAAAATAAAATTAAAACTTTTTTTTAAAAATCTTTTAAAATATAAAACAAATGGGAATAGTCAAGTAGGGGTGTTCACGATCTGGTTCGGTCCTGTTCTGTTCGGGTCGGTTTTTTAGCATTTAAAATTAGAAAAACCGAAATGTTTTTGCTGTTGCCGTTGCCGTTGTATACCTTAATCTAGGACGTGGAGATTGCTCTTAAAGGTTATCCAAGGATGAAAAAAATCAAAATAAATCGTTGTATATCTTAATCTGGGACACGCACCTGCATTTAGCAACCGATTGTTACTGCTTGTAGAGCAATCTCCATGTCCCTAGGCTTTGTGTTAGTGGAGGAACGAATGAGAGAGAAAAGCACATAGGAGAGGAAGCGTGATGGAGGGAGGGAGGGGTGGGGCGGCTGGAAAGGGGAAAAGGAAGGGTTAGGGTATTTAGGGTTATGATGTTTCTTTTTATTTTTATTTTAGATTCAATTAAACTGGTTCGGTTTGGTTATGTTCAATCGGTTTAAGCTTTTTTAAACCAGAACCGAACTGAACCGGACCGGATGGTTTTTTTATTTTTTAATTGATTTATTCGGTTTTTTCTATCAGTTTAGTTTTTTCGGTTAATTGTTTTTGATTTTTTCGGTTTAATTGGTTAGTCGGTTTTTTTAAACACCCCTATAGTCAAGTATGGCTCTGACCATAGTTTTAAAACCCGACCTGACCCGTCGATCGACCCGGGACCCGGCTGACCTGGGATTGAAACCGAGTTGGGTTTAAAAAAAATAAGGGAAGTCAGTGACCCAGTAAAACCTGATCAAAATCTCAATTACAATCCATTGACTATTTATTTTTTTAACAAAAATATATTATTTTGATTTAAAAAAAATTAAAATTAACCAGTACCTTCACCCTTAATTCGGAGGGATCACGGGGCAGATTTAAAAACTCTGGCCCTGGCTAATGGCTACCCTAGCTCCTATATCAGTGGCACGACAATGGACCACCTGATGTAGTGGAAGGTGCAAAAAAGGTGGGAAGTGAAGAGTTACACACAACCTGATATGTATCATACTCAAGTCTTAATTATTACACAGTTGGGTTTACATGAAAGTTATATGTGCTGCTGCTGCTGCTGGCTGCCACGATGCGTGCTCTAAAGCTGCTTTTAATACTCTCCTTGTCTCTTTGTGGTGTAAATGCTCGGTCAAACCACCTTCTTTCCAAGTAATCCTTGACCACTCGCTATCGCTATTATTTTGGTCATCATCATTTTCCCTCTGAGGCTGGGGTTTTTTATTTTCTTTCCACTTGCTGCGTGCTTTGGCAGTCTGCCTCTCCTCATTAAAATATTTGCCCTGCATCGATATGCATGAAGGAGTAGCCTCCGTGTGTAAAGCCCATTTCTACCGTGAAAAACCATCTCCACTCGACGCCTGTGTTTTATTGCTGGCTAGGTTGGGGGTTCGGTGACCCTTTCCACAGTGGATAATGCGTGTGCTTGGAGGACAGTACAGCACAGGTCTCTCTGCCTCCGAGGCCTTTGGTTCTTTAAATGAATTTGTATCATTGCTACTCGCTTATCCATGCGCGTGCCGCAGCTGTGATAATTAATTCACCATCCAATGACAGAATATTAATTCACAATCCAATGACAGAATATTTTGAAATATACAACCACTCCATCAATTATTGAATAAATAAAAAATATAAATAAGACCCCGTTTGTTTATTGAAAAATAATTTTTTTTAAAGTGAATTCTAGAAAAGTGAATTATTTTCTGATGTTTGGCAGTGTAATGAAAAATAAGTTGGAAAACACTTTCCAGTGTTTGGTTATGTCATGAAAAATGAGTTGGAAAATAATTTATTAATGTTTTATATTTTTCAAGTTTATTAAAATAATGAGGAAAAAATCTTACAAATTAAAAAGTTGAATGAGAATGAAATTAAAAAAAATATATAATTTCATAAATTATCTCAAATAAAATAAATAATAATCAAAATAATAGAGATCAAATCTAAAAAATAAAAAAATGAAAGATGAAGAAATTAAAATAATAATAATTAACATTTTATAAATTATTTTAAATTAAATAAGTAACAATAAAAAAAATGAAGATCAAATTTGATACATAAAAAATTTCAATAAAAAAATGATAAGGGAAAAACAAATAATAATTATAAAAATGAGGACCAAAGTTAATATAAAAATTAAATTTTAAGAGATGAAATTAAAAAATAAATATTCCAAACAAAATATATATAGTAATCAAAAGTTTGAGGACCAAATTTGATATAATCAGCAAATAATATAACATTTCTAAATTTTTCACAACTTTCAAAAAGTGTTTTCTGCCTAAAATTTTTCAGGAAAACACTTTCCTGAAAACCAAGCTAAATTTTTCTTGTTTTCTGTTGACCAACTTTTCTAATGGCAAACAAACATAAAAAAATTTAAAAAATAATTTTTCAAAAAATAAATTTCAAAAAATAAACATAACCTAAATTGCCAACGTCATTCTATAAATAGAATGCCTACCAGCCTAACACCATTACACTACTTTACTGCTACACAAGAGTGTTACATAATTATTATTTTTTCTAAGAAAAAAAAACTTTTAGATAGAAACCATAAAGATAATTTTTTTTTAATTTATTAAACGACTTACTTATGGATATAAGTAATTAAAATTCACTAGTAAAACTTTCTAGGTGCATGATAGTTTCGAGTTTGAGTACGGCTACATCTCATTATATAGTTTTTTTTAGGGGTGATCATTTTTTATTTGATTCGCTTTTTATTTTTAAAAAATAACCAAACCCAAAAAAAACTCAAATCGAACCAGAACCGGTTTAAACCGACCGGTTTGGATTCGGTTTGGGTTCGGTTTTTGAGGTCCAAAACCAGAAAAACTTATGGGTTTTTTTTGCTCCTTTTTGGCTTTGTAATGGGCTTTTAATGGGCTTTATAATGGGCTTTTAGTGGATTTTTGATGGGCTTATAATTGATGTTAATAATATCTAATTTTCTTAGAAGATTCCAAAGTATATTTAATTTTTTTGCTACTAAATATTCGTTTGTATTAAATTGTTATTGTCAATCTTGTGTTCAATATATTTTTTACCTTCCTAATTTTTTTCTCCTGCTTCAAAAAAATTTAAATAATACACAATCACACACCAATAAGTTAAAATTCAAATTACAAATCATTGCCTTCAAAGGGCTTAAAGAAAAAACAACAAATAACATTATCATAAAACACTCAAGTCAAAAATATAAATCTTCATTTGCATATCATCTCAATGAAAAAGCACATCAAGAACATTATACTTTGATACCTAAAATTCAAAATATAGAATTATAACATAATAAATTAAATTAAAAGATATAAAAATAAAAAAAATAATATTTTTACCATACGTTTTCAATAAATGCATCAAAACCAGGCGTGATTTCTCTTAGGAAGCTGCTTTCTATTAAATACATGGATATATATTAGTGAGACAATTGTAACAAAGGCTATCTGAATTGCTATAGAGAAATAGTAGAATGATGGAAGTTAATTTTGAGACATTGCTCTTTATGGGAAAGGAGGGTCTCCTCATGCCCATGCCCTAGAATTCTATGATGTCTGCACATAGGTTTATGGTGAAGAGGCTGAATTTATCATTGAGTTTTATTGTTTCTTAATTATATGCTTATACAATAATTTGTTTATCGTGTCTTCTTTACTAGGTCCGCTGGTTTCCTTTTGCATCCCCACTTTCAGGATGTAGTTCTTTCAAATGTATTTTTAAGGTTTACAGGATCATTAAACCATAGGGATACCACAACATCAACATTAGTATCATTAAACCGATTACGAGCATTAACAATATTCAACCTAATCAACCTCAAAACATAGTAAACCAATTCATAATTATACAATATCTTAAAGCCACAGTAAAATAATGGGGTCAATTTTCAAATAGCTAACTTCAAATAAAAAAAATAAGAACATACTGTTTGCGATTGATCGTCTTATGAGACAAGGACAACGATTCCAATTTTCAATTTCCAATCCATATTGTGTTCTTTCATCCACCTTTATTTTTACATTGTTTAAAATAATTAACACATCAAAATAGAAAAATAGAAATAATATAAAATCAACAAGCAACAATTAATTAAATCTATAATTACATGACGAGATTACCTAAGTGATGTAATCGGCTTTGATAGAAGCAATAGATTGAAGAAGCTCTGGAAGCGGTAACAGTTTTGCCACCTCACGCACGACGGTTTCTTTTAAGATGCGAAGAATAGTCATCCTAGAATAGCCTAAGCTCGTTGAATGGTGAAGATTAAAGTAGTTAGGGTGTGGCACTGTAGATCGATGACTGAGGAGGAGAAGAAAGATAGTAAGACACTGTTTGTGTCTCTAAACTTTTAGAGGGAGGGGGCGACTGTTAATGGGAGGGGGCGGGGGCAATTGTGTGAATGAAAGTAGGGGTGATCGGAGGGAACGGCTGTGTCACTGTGAAGTGTGAATGAAAGGGTTGGAGGGGAGAGGACAGCTGTGTCAAAGTGAAAGAAATGAAAAATGGTTTGTTAAGATTAATCGTTGATGCCTAATGGCTAATGAGAGGGAGGAGGTGGCCCGCGACTTGGTTTTTTTTTTCATTTCAAAACCGAACCGGTTCGGTTCGGGTTGGCCAGTTCAGGCACACCAAAACCGGAAACCAACCGAACTGGATATTTTTTTAAATATTTCAACCGGTTTAATCGGTTTTTTTACTGGTTTGGTTTTTTCGGTTAATTGTTTTTTGGTTTTCTCAATTAAATTAATTTTTCAGTTTTTTTGCTTATAGTTTTTCCTCTTCTAAGATTTTTGGTAACATTTATATCTCTTGATTATAAAATAAAAAATCACATATTAATATGGTGCTCATCAAAATTATAATAATCATAATCCAAAATGGATATTGAAATAGTATTAGTTTCTTAAAGAATATTTTATTTTGTGAAAAATATTTTCTTATATATTTTTTAAAAGTGATAGCAGTTATAGTAATAATAATAATAATAATAATGTTAATGATAAGTATAATTATAGTCTTTGTAATACTAATAATATTGATGGTAATAATAATGGTATTGTTGATCACAATGATAGTGATAATATTATGGATTTGTTTTATATTATGTATATATATATATAAATTATTTATATATTTTTTATTTGGAAAACAAGAAAAATCTTATAAAAAAAACTACGAAAAACATATAAAATATGCTCTTCAAACTTAATACATATTTGTAAACTGAAAAATTGGTTTTCTATTTTTCTGCAGGAAGAAATTTTTATTTTTATTTTTCTAACTCCAGTCTTTTTAGAAAAGTAAAGTATTATTTTGTTTTTAGATTTCTCCTTTAATAAAATTCGATGCAATATTTCTTTTAAGTTGCTATTTTGATGGTGACGCGTGGGATTGTTTTAGCAAGTCATACAAAAGCGCGTGAAGTGGACAATTCCATTTATTATCTTTGGAACTCTGGTCACGTGCAGCCTCGGATTCCTCCCTGTTTTTTTCACCTCGTCGTCGCCTTCGATCTCCCATGTGATCCCAGTACGAAAAAAGGCATCATTCTCCAACATAATATCAAGATTGCCATCCATATTGTCTTTTAGGTAAAGAAAACGGCTAAAAGAATTTGGTGCTGGGGCAGAAGAGAAGGGGCACCCCAAGTCACGGCGATGTTGATATTCCATCCACTGGTTTCTTGCCCTTGTACATTTGTGAACTGGCCACGTTCATGGAGACTCCACGGAACATGCCCTCTTCGATCATGTTTAGCTGTTGAAGTTGATGTATTGTTTTTTGAGGTTGATGTTCTTTAATGATATGGCCCAAATCTTTTCCACTTTTATTTAAGAATTAATCATCTAGTTAGTGCAATTCATGAGGCTTCCATTACCATAAAATGCATTCCAACTTGGTTTTTCAAGGTAGTGTTTGAAACACTGTTGGAACCACATTTCTTAAAAATTTAAAATTTAGTTTATTTAAAATTAATTTTTTATAATTTTAGATCGTTTTGATATACTAATATAAAAAAAAAATTTAATATATTTTCAAATAAAAAACATTTTAAATCATAACCGTTATTTCATTTTCAAAAACTACCCCAGCAAGCATTTCAATTGGGAGTTCACGGAAGATGGCTAGTAATTTTCTTGGTAAGAAGGGAACAAATTGCCGTGAATGTTGTGTCGATTGCCATTTCATCTTCTTCTTTACGTTCGACGACTTGGCTCGAGCACTCCAATCTTGTTTTTTCTTTTTACATAGCAAAAGAAGGCTTAACTCGTTAAGTAATCTTGGCGTTGTGTACAATACGTAGAAGACACTAATTCCTTCTCTTTCAAGACTATTGGAAAGCGAACACACGCCTTTCTTTGCCTGCCTCTCTCCCACTTGTTAAAAGAAGATAAAAAGAGGATCGGAAAGAAGATGGAGAGAGAGAGATATCTGTTCCTTCTTCTTGCTTTCATGCATGCCAATCAAAACCTCCATGTGTGGACATCCTAGCTTTTCTTGACCAAAAGCATCGGCCTAGCAACATGTGTCCTGAATAACCACGAGGATGGGTGGGATAGGATTGCCATGAAAAAAGTATTCTTTGCTAATATAAATATATTTTGATATATTTATCTTAATATTTAACCCGTCTCACAACCTTATTATTTACGCAACACACACGGGCAGAGTCAGGTCATTTGCACATTGCTAAAGACAAAGAGCAAAATATATATATTATCATGTAAAATCTTTCGTTGTAGCAAACCCTCCTCTCTCTCTCTCTCCCCCTCTCCCTCCCCCTCCCTCCCTCCTAGTCGATCCACCTGCATCTATCTGTACTGTCGAGCAGCTCTCTGTGCAAACCACACATAATACAACCAAACAAAGACCACCATTATTTCGCAAGGGATCAGAGTTTTCCCTCTCCATCCACAAAAACAATAAAAATATCTCCCTCTTTGCTTTCAAATCTTGCATTATTGCCCTCCTCAATGATCAATTGCTAAACCAACAAGAAAAAAGAAACAAAAAAACATGGACACATTTGTAGACAGACCCCATCGAAGCAACAGCAACAATAGCAGTAGCACTAGTAACAACAACAGCAACACCAGTGAGCTCTTTATTTGTTTCACCTCACGCCTCTCTTCTTCCTCCATGAAGCTCTCTTCAAAATCTATTCTCAGCCCTGGCCGTCACAGAGATTCCTCACAAATCTCTCTCTCTAACTCTCTCAGTAGAAGACTTAGAAGCAGTGGCAGCATGAAAGGTGGACAATCTTCACCAATGTTCCCTACTAATGGCAAAAAACGTGGCTGTGCTTTTGAGAATCCAGAACCCTCTTCTCCAAAGGTTACTTGCATTGGTCAAGTGAGAGTTAAGACCAAGAAACAAGGGAAGAAACTGAGGACGAGATCGAAGAGGAGAGGGGAAATAAGTTTTAGGAGAGTAGACCAAAACAGCAATACTTTTGAAGGGAGCAACAATCATCATGATTTGATAAACAATCAGTTCTTGAATCAGCAGCAGCAACAGGAGGGTTTGTCACACAGGAATCAAAGATGGGTACATTTTCCTGTGACAATATGTGAAGCATTAAGAGCTTTTGGGGCTGAGTTTAATTGCTTTTTACCTTGCCGGTCTTCATGTATGGCAAGTGAGAAAGAGAAAGAGAAAGAAGAGAATACCGCTGCAGCAGGATCTAATAACAACGGTAGTAGTTCTTGTGGGGCTGTGTTTGCAAGGTGGTTGGTGGCAGTGCAGGAGGGAGAAGGGAAAGGGAAGGAGATAGAGTTGGTGGTTGGAGAAGAAGTAGTAGAAGAAGAAAGAGATGAGAGGATGAGGAGTTGTAGGAGACATGTTTTTGAAGATATTGAATTTAAAGAAGAAGGACATGTTTTTGAAGGAGGAAATGCGGGTTTGCAAGAAGAAGAGGCAAGGGTAGGTATTTGTATACCACCAAAGAATGCTTTGTTGTTGATGAGGTGTAGATCTGATCCTGTTAAAATGGCTGCTCTTGCTAATAAGTTCTGGGAATCTCCTGCTCCCCAAGATGAAGAAGACGAGGAAGAAGATAATGAAGAGGGTGAAAAGGATAGAAATTTGGGAGCAGAAGTAGACAAGTTTATCAATATAGAAAATAAAAGTGAAGTTAAGGCAAGTCAAGAAGAGGAAATAAAAGTTGAGCAAGAAATTATAATTGAGCAGAAACAGGATTTGACTGTGTCTGATAAGTTGGCTTTTTGTGAAACTATTGAAGAGCATTATCAAATTATTCAAGAAACTGAAGAAAGTTTGGTTATTTTGGAAGCTGGAGAAGATAGCCAAGAAATTGGAAGCACAGATGATAATATCGATGGTGTTCTACAAGAAGTTAATTTAGTGAAACAGGAAGAAGAGGAATCGGGAACTCCAGGGGTCATGAACTTGCAGCCAACATCCTCAACACAAGAAACTGTTAGTCTATGCAGTGACGAGTCTTCTTCACATGATCAAGAAATTGTAGATCCAGCGGCCTTGATGAATAACGAAAATGAATACAAGGTGGTTCAAGAAAATGAGGAGGATAATCAAGAAGACAGAGTATTCCAAGCAGAACAAGAGCAAGTTGTGCAAGGGCTGAGTGATGACATTGAGGAGAATTCAGTGTCTGTACGGTTCGAACAAGAAACTTTACAAGTTGCTGTCCAAGACTTACAGGACCAAGAACCAGAGTCCCTTTCTGTAGCTGAATTACAAGTACAGGAGTCGGAGGAAGAGAAAGAGACCACCGAGAATGAGACCGAGCTAGCAGAGGAAGAACCCGAAGACCCGAAGACCCATGTAAATGGTCAAACGGGTGTCAAGTCAAGGGAAGGAGATAATAGGCAACCACTTTTACCAGATTGCTTGCTGTTAATGATGTGTGAGCCCAAGCTGTCAATGGAGGTATCCAAGGAAACCTGGGTTTGCAGTACAGACTTCATCAGATGGTTACCAGAGAATTCAAGGCCAGTCAGCAAAACCAACGGTAAAGATGAGCCCAAGAAAAGAGTTAGCATCGACATTAAGCCTGCGCAGGTGTATAATAATGGTAATAACAGCAATAGCTTGCAGCAGCCACGTAGGTCCTCTTGTTCATACCCGGCTAAGCCACCGGCTCGTTGTGCCGGGACAGAGTCCATGTCCACAATGATAGAGCAGAAGCTGGTAGGAGCCAAGGCATATGAGCCGTTTGTTCTGACGCGCTGCAAGTCTGAGCCAATGAGGTCAGCCTCTAAGCTTGCGCCAGAGGCTTGTTTCTGGAAGAATAGAAAACTTGAGCCGCATCGACCAGCGGCGACACTTGGGGTCGGAGCGGCTGGGGTTGGGTTTTGAAGTCCATGTTGTATTGGTAACTGTAGTTTTTGTAGTTTTTTCATACTGGTAGAGTAGTACTAGTGGTGCTTTTTACTTTTTTACTGCTATGCATTCTTGTAAATCTTGCTTTGATAATTTGATGCAATTTTTTTCAATCTCACCTTTTCTTTTTTTCCCTCCTATAAGATAAAGAAGATAGAGTGCACAACCGGAGGTTATATTTTAAATTTATTTTTTTATAATTATGAGTTTGAATTTTTCTATGATCATTATAAATTTATATAATTATTAATGTTAGAATCTATAAAATTAATTAAAATATGTATAAACTGTTTTGAAAATCTATGTTAATAATAATAAAGAAAAGATAGAGTGAACGTCGCATGATAGCATTTGAAATATTATTAAAGCAAGTGGTTATGATGTCAGGGATGATTTGGTGAAGGGTTGCAATAAAGGGGGTGGGACTGCAAATAATGTTGGGTTTGGAAGGTTATCTTGCTGTAGCTCGGTGGTTACAATTAGACTATCTATACCATCACCACCATTTATGTGTCTATGAGGAATTTGTTTATTGCAGCATTCACTTACCTGAATAATCATGTGGGAATGATAGCCGATAACTATCCAAGTTAAGTCTTCATTTTATTATTATTATTTTTTTTTTGTGTGAAATGATTATCATAATTCACCAGCTCTATGGCTAGCAAATTTAACTCCAAAATCAGGGAAATGAAATTAGCGCTCCATAACACTTTTGAATTGAGGGCTATTATGATAATGTGTTGTAATATAATCACCATCCCAAATTCATAGTTATTAAACCCGGATCGGAGGTTGACCCGGTTAAAAAGCCGGGTTTCGGGTTTTATGAGTTAATCCAAGTCAACCCGGAAATTCACTCATTTTTCTTTCTTTTGAAAGCTGTTGACAACAACTTCAACACCTAAAAAAATTAATAATCCCACAACTTCGTAATTTATCTTCTCTTTCCAGTAAAACATGTTTCCATATTTTCCAGCCAAATAGCTCCAAAAGATACGAGGAATGCCCCACATTGCAATTTAATATATTTACTGGTCAACTAAAATTTTGAAGGAAAAACATACATAACCTAAACTTTACCTTATCTCTACCAAATAAAACAACAAGTCGCCGCTCCCCCTCCCTTTAGATTTTCTCTCCCAAAACCAGCCAAAGCTTCCCTTTTTGCTTGGCCAAAGCAACTGCGATGCGCGACTGACTATCAAAAATTAGAAGATAAAAGACATTCTCTTCCCTTCTTTCTTCACTCTCGTTCTAGAAGGCATTCAGTCAAGCAGCGTGGGATGAAGATCCCGGCCACAACTTCCCTCATCCCTCTCTCAGTCATCCCCCTGGTTTTTTGGCCAAAACTAGAGAGCACCTCCTTCTTCTTCCCCAGCCGCCTCCCTCTCTTGGCCAAACCAGAACCGTCGCCCACTGACACATGAGACCAGCCCAACTAGCCTCTCCTTCGACCAGCCTCCAACGGCAGCGTCCCTCACTCTCCTTTCCTCTCTGCTGCTGCTAACAACTCATTGTAGAGAAGATGATGAAATAAGAAGGGAGGCCGAAGGACAGAAACCATATCTGAAAAGGAAAAAAAAATGGGTCTCGTCCGGGTTCATTCGGGTCGACCCGTCGGGCCGATCTGAGTTTAATAACCATGCCCAAAACTACTAGGCTTGGCTGGCCAATGCTAGAGAAATTAATTAAAATAAAAGTAAATGAATAATTAGTTTAGAAATATGTGAAAATATTATCTTCAACATATTTATTTATCTCATACAAAACAACATGGTAGATGGATGTGATTCGAATATTACAGGAGTTGGTTGGCTTTTAATGTTACGGTAACAAATTTCTTTGATGATGGCAACATGCAGGCAACTGGCAACTATTAGGCTATAATCAAACAAACACAGACAGGACATGAAATGATTGAATCTGATCAATTTGAATCATTGCATCTTATTGTCTTAATCCCATCGACATGGAATTATTGTGTCTTGCTGTCGATTTTGACAATTGGATTATGCTATTAATCAGGCTTCATGGATTAGCATCCCCACGTTTGGCGACCTGTAATCAAATGTAATAAAAAACTTAAGAATACATTATAAATTTGCATGTTAACAGTAAGTGTTATTGTGGATAATTTAATAAGTTTACAACAGTTCTTTATTATCATTGTCAAATTTAAAGGGGCAATTACTTTTATAATACATGGTAAAAATGACCATTATATCTTTAGATTCAATTTTTTTTTTAAAGCTTGTTAATTTTTTTCAAGAACAATAAAATAACTTCCTTGCTCTTGTAAGTGGAATTTTCTACCACTTATGTTTAGGGGCATTTTTATATATGCGCCGCGGATCCTTTGATATTATCAAGTTGGTTTAAGAGAAATTCTATAATTTAATATATATAAATATTATTAAAGAAAAAGGTTGTTTACGTGTGTGTTGTATGCGTTAGTGCAAGGGTGATTCCTGTACCTTTCGAGTGAAACATGCGAGGTCATTTGGTGACCAAACATCACCTTTCGCTGCAGCATTTGAATTGTCTCGGCGTCCCCACCATGATAAGGTGGTGTGTGTGGTTTACGATCGTCTAGTTTGGCGTTGACAACCTTTTTTTTTCTCTCTCTCCTCATCAATTTTTGCCCATTCTCCTTTAAAATTTCAAAGCAGCTCTTCAATTGGAATAATTTATTTTTTTATCTTTCAAATTTAGTCCATATTTCTTTGATTGCTATTTGTTTTGTTTGAGATAATTTTTAATTTTATCATCATATGTTTTTTCTATCTAATTTGATATCAATTCTTTTGATTGTTATTTTTTTCACTTTGGTATTTTCTTAAATTGATTTTTTTAAATTTCATCTTTTAATATTAAACTGGTTTGAAATTGAGTTTCTTGATTGAGCCCGATTTTAGGATTTCATGAGTTGCGAGTTTTAGAGATTAACCTAAGTTTAGAAGGTTTACTCGAATTTTTTTTTTTAAAAAAAATTTTAAGCTCATGTTTTTTTTTTTTAATTTCAGACTTTTGTATTTATTCAATTAAACTCCGTTATTTTTATTTATTTTCTTTCTATAGATTTTTTCACTAATTCTGAAAATAACATGAGTTATCTCAGTTCTTTTTATTTACAACTCCTTGTTGAATTAACTTTGACAAGTTTTTTAAATTGATTCCTTTTTCAATTTCATCATTCAACATTAGATTGGTTTTTTTTTTTTTCGGTTTCTCTATTTAACAATGAGTTGTTTTATAGTTGAGATCCATAGTTTTATTCAATTTACTTTCATTAACAACTTTTTTAAAACCTTTTATTAGCACAAATAATCTTTTGATTAATAAAGAGTTGATTCTAAGAAATACATTTATTAAACACTACTGAGTACATAACCTGTGTTGTGAGATCAAATATCTTAACCTTAGTTATCTTTTGATCAAATATCAATTTAATTAATTAGATGCATGTATAAGTATTTTGTCTTATTATTGAGAATTGTTTCATGGTAAAAAAATGCATCAAAAAAGCCAACATATTTATTTTTTTATTCAAAAAAACAATTATCTGACGCACAACGAAGTGTATGTCAAATAACTAGTTAAATTAACTATGCATGCCACACTAATTAGTAAACACTAGTTAGTTGACCTGTGTTTAGTCACAGGTCAAATCAATTTTTTTAAGGAAATATATAGGTATTATCAATGTGTTTTTTTACATTAAAAAAAAATTAATTGTGAATCGAAAAAACTTATGCATATATTTAATAAAATAAATTGAGAATTATATGTCCTATAAATTTAATTGTTGCATATGTGTTTTATTGCATAATGATTTTTAATTGAGAAATGTAAAGATGTTGTTTACTCTTAATAAAATAAATTTAAAAATATGTGAACCAATAAATTGAGGAAAAGTTGTTAATGCTAATAAAAACACAACTAAAACAGAAGTCAAATTCCTTGTAGCCATACACATATTTTTTTATTCATTGCTACAGTGTAATGACACTTTTGCTTTTCTAAATAAATAAATAAATTCATAAGCGTTGGTTTTAGGGGCATCTTGGTCTTGTTATACGTCTCACTAGTCATTTAATGACTATACTAGGAGGGGGTGTATCGCTTCCACAATTCTTAAATAGTTAAATGACTTTATGACACTCAATTTTAAAAAAAAAAATAATTAAAATGGTTGACAAAGAGTTTTTTGGTCCTTTTGTTTTCTAAGATATAGTAAAAAGTCAACTTTGCCCTTGCGGTCAAGGAGAAATGAACCATGGACCAATAGGCCTTTTGGTTTTTTCAAATAGGTTTTGTGGTAAATTTCATAAACATAAAGGGTAATACAACTCTTTAAATTCTACTCTGAATCTTGCCATGTAAACACTAGTCTTTCACTAAGAGTGAACACTCTCTGATAACAATTTGTCACACAATCAACTTGCAACTCTTCTAGCACTGGTATCTGATTAATCACTCTTTCCACTTTTCTCGGCCAATATCCCGTAATCTCAGCTTCTTCCTCCCTTAAATATTTCACACATACCATCTTTCTTATGCCTTTCATTCAATGTACCAGGGTGACAACTTTCTTAACTCTAGGTGTAGTAGTGGAAGCCCTATTGTCACTGCTTTCACTAACTATCCTAAAAAGACAGGGTCTGTATATAATGTAGGCCCAATAGTCAGCGCTATCAATGAGAGCCTATCTACATGTCCCTATCTATTTGATGTTGTAGGCAATGCTACTTCTGCTCGTCAAGAAGCATAATCATCCTGGAGCCTTGTCGATTCACCCTTGTCGGAGTGTACTAAAGTTGCAGGTACATGTGAGGCAGTGTCTGCCAATAGATCTTCCCTTAGTCATCATTATGCTGTATATTATACTCTATTCCCCGAACTGGGGATGGATTAGTCCAGGTTCCTTGTCTAATTCGGACCATCCTAAAACATATTTCAATATCAGATCAATACTCAATCAAAGTCTACTGGATCTGATACCAACTATAATAGCCCCAAATATAAATTCTACTCTATAAATTAACTCATCTAAGTCATATAAGTTAGTTAAATAGAACCTAATTTTATAGTATTAAATATATTCGATTAACAGTAACCTTAAGTAACTTAACAAGTTATTCATGAATATGACTTTGGTTTAATGCATATAAGGTCGGAAGGCAACAAATCATGTTCTCAACATGTACTTAACATATTAATGAGGGATTTATTATCAATTTTAATTAGGTTTCATTTCATGACATAATCGGTATATCATTTTTAACAATAATATATGTTAACATACACTCATAGCATAACATTCTAATAGGATGATTATGAACATATTTAAATTAATTCCCTCGAGCCATCGATGAGAATTAGGTGGTCAAAACTTAAGTAGCTGCTGCAAATTTTTATAAGTCCTTTGCGAGCACTATGGTTGTACCTTCACCGCCATTCTTTTTTCATTCAGGATTACAAATAAATTTTCTATCTAAATTTCTATATTTCTAAATTACATAACATTTACATAATTAATTAAGAAATCTCAAGTTACATTCGAGGGGAATTACATAAGAAAATAATTTTACAATAAAAAAAATAGAAAAAAAACAAGACACACATATCCTATTTAATATTATAACTCTTCAATCATAAAAACACAATCACATTGATAGTTAACGTACATAACCATCCATCATGCATAATAACACATTAATATGCATAAATAAATATATTTCTGCTTCAATTCTAATTATTGACTTTATGTGTAATTTTTAAAATAAAGTTTCTAATACTCAGAAATATGAAATCAAATCCAATTTGATAATTTTACAAACTTGATAAATTTTATTTAATATAAAATTTATCATTGAAAAACCATTTATCAAAATTTAATAAGAAAATTAATCATATTAAAATTCTTATTAATATCCTAAACTATTTTAGGATTAATTAAATAAAAATATTTTGGCTTAAAAACTCTCTTTATTTTAGAAAAATAATAATTTTCTAAACATTATTTAATTCAACATTTTAATTAAATCCTAATCCTATTAGGATATAACCAAAACTTGAAAATTTTGAATTAAATATTTTACAATTAATTTAATTTAGGGTTTTCATTTTAAAATAAAAAATTAATATTTTATATATAGAGGGGGAAAATTGTAATTCTGCCCCAATAATACCCTAGAAGTAATTAGGCATAAGTTGCAGGGGTATATTCATAATTCTACCCCTCAAAAACCCTAATCTAAATAGTAGGGGAAGAATCATAATTCTACCATTGTCATCTTCTTGCTGTAGCAGCGTTGCTATTGCATCTAGTGTTGCCGGTGTGGTCTGCCCATGCCAATGGCAGCCCTTAGCAGCAGCACACTGCTGCCGTTTCACCTAGTGGAAGTGTAAGGCAGAAGCTCTTGTGCTGTCCCAGTTTAACACTATCGTGACCTTTTACCAGCGGCAATTGGCGCTGGTGGCTGTTGCATATAAATTTAATTTGTAATTAACGCCAATAACAATTAAAACATGTAATCAACAATGCTAATTGTCTAATGAAGGCTCTGTTATTACTGTTGGGTTTTTCAAAACACATACAGGTAGTAGAACAATAAATTTAAATTTTTTCACGAGTCTCAAAGATCCTATTAGACAAATCTAGAGTTGTTTAGGGTTTATGCAAAGATTACCTAAAGATCATATGTTCTTTTCGGCTTTGAATATTTATTTCAAGGCTAGGTTGTCACAAACTACAAGTTGTCCAAATATCCAGCCTCTAACGGTAGTTCATACGAATCACCGGTGAGACATTTCCTAAACTCTTTTAGGAGAGAGAGATTGTTATACCTTAGAGTGCTAACTCTTTTCTTTTTGTTTTTTAGGTATTTATGTATTGTAATTTCCTCACCTTTCTTTTCTTTGAAAATAACAGGCATAACATTCTATTTATAGGGAAACCTAAAAACCCTATAAATAGCAAAATATCTATTTGCATCTTAAATAATATCACATATATTATTTTAGGCCAATTTTAGAAATTTATTCAATCAATTCCTTACTTAATTGTTTCTAAGTCTAGAATTATAATACTTTGTATTAATTACATTCTAGTCCTCGATTTCAAAAATTAACTTACAACCAAGTCACACTTGATTAATCATCCCATTTTAATTTATGATCAATGATTCTTATATGTGTGACCTATTAGGTTCCCTAATAAATTGGCCCAAATATAAATCATATTTCCAAATAAAATAAGATTAAATAAACTAAATAGTTTAATTTATTATTAATTCAATAATTGATTGATTTATATTTGAAGATCAAATATAATGTCTAGCAACTTGTCATGATCCCTCAAATATTAGAAAAATCATAAGTGACTTGACTTAACTTTTCAGTGACTAGTTTCTCAATGTATTTATAATCCCTTCATAAAAAATATTTCGATTTAAATATTATAGCGTGTAACATGTATGCTCCGTCAAATTTTGTTAGTTCTCAACATTATAGTCATTGATTTTTTAGATAAGATTTTAAAACTATTTTCAAAACTCATTCCACCCTAGTTAAGGATTTTACAATTAATACTTTTTGAAAACAAATAAAATATTTTTTTTAATTCACGATGAATTTTCTCTTGATTATTATAGTATCTTTACTGCTTACTGCTGGTTTTGTGCTCGGAGAGGCTTGATTGCTGCTGGTGAGATCTGCTATAAGGATACTGTTTGGAAGCTGTTGCTGGTACAATTTAAAAGTTGCTGCTGGTACAGTTTGAAGCCGCTGCTAGTACTGTTTGAAAGCTGCTGCTGTTTTTCTTCTGCGTTTGATACTGTTTTGGAGGGTATTCTGCCGTGTAGAGGACAATCTTCAACTCTTCTTTGCTGCTGCTCGATGAAAGAAGTAGTTTTCTTTGAAAATAGAATAGCATTGCTGCTGTAAAGGTTTGCATTTGCTATTTTGTGAAGAAACTTGCTGCTGTCTGAAAAAAAAAAAGAGGTTTGCCGCTGCTGCCACGTGTAGCTGATTTGTTCTTTTGTTGTGTGTTGTTTTTGACTATCGAAGGTAGAAAAGGCTGCCTACTGCGTTTTTCTCTCCTAATAGCCTACTCCTCAAATATTGAAAATAAAACACATGAACAAATCTCTCAAGATTTATTAATTAATTTACTCTTTTATCAACACACTTAAATTCTGAATATATTAATCTTTATATTTTAGACATCTTTTAACTATCATAATCTAATAAATTTTAATTAACTAATTAAATAAAGATTCCAATAAACTAGTCTAACATAAATTCAAAATACCATTGTCAAGGATCACAAAAGTTTGAGAAGTTTCATTCATTAGCCTAAAAATTCTAACATCTCTTCATAAATTGTCAATAGAATAACAACAAATATGGCGCAAAGTCATCTGCGAAGCTGATATAAACTATGTCGTCCTCCGAGCTTATGGTAGCATTGAAAAGCAAGCGAAAACGTTCATGAAGATGCTAAGTGAACTAAAAATTGATTGTACTTGCATGATTAAAATCGATTATGCTGATTGTGTTTTAATTACACAAAAGTTAAGAGAACAGAAACTTATTCTTGTAATTCTCTCTTCATTGCTGTAAATTGTCTGGATTTTGATCTCCCTGGCTGCTTGTCAATTCAGCACCATCTGTAGCACTGTCAGATGTTGAATTTGGTGAACCTGACTGCCCGCTAGTTTTACTTTCAGTTACTTCGTCAGTACCGGCTTCCATTAAAGAGTTGAAAGCAAGTTGGGCAGAATAAAGGAACAAACCAACAGAATTGATGCCAAAAACAAATGTTGCAAGGTAGCACAAACCATTCACAATAGTCCTGCAAATAGCAGAAAGATGTCACTGTCTTGCATAAGTTGAATCATAAAGCAAAAGGATAGTGGTAGCAGGACCTACCTAACAGTTACTGTTATTTGCCGCACCTGAAACACAGGAAGCGAAAAGAGTGAGAAATAGCGTGTATTATTGACAGAGTAACAATTTTCAAACTATCTTGTTTACAGATAACGATAATCTGCAATATGTGGTAACAATGTGTTTGATCTCACATATGGCAAACTGAGCACAAGAACATACTAGCTTGAAATTTTATGATTCCAGTTACACTTGGGATAAAAAGGCTAACTAAGAACAACAAGTACAAAACAATCCAGCGAAGTAAGGCAAAAGAGAGATTGAGGGACCAACCGAGAAATTATCTGGCACTGTCTGGCGGTTAAGAGATGCCTCGATAGTAGTGGTGAACTTATAGAGAATAAGTGCGATCACACCTGCTGATATCGCACCTAAAAATGCCTGAACCGGGGAAGGAGGCTTCTTAACATCGATTGGAGCTGATCCAAAGGTCTTCAAGCTATCTAATGCCTCCTCTTTCAAGGTTTTCTTCGCCCCTGATGACCTAAATTTCTAAAAACACAGGATGGACAACCTCAAAATTCCAATCTCATCACAAATAAGTGAAATGAAAGCAAATAAAATCTAACAGTTTCTTTAGAGTTGAAATTGAATCATAATAACATGTGAGTGAATACAAGATTTCACGGCTACCACCAAAGGAAAAAAAGCCTAGCTTTCAACTAATGTCCAAAATTAAGCAATATAGTCCCCAAACATTATGAATTGAAGAGAATTGTACCAAACCAAAAACTAGTGTGGTTCAGAAGTTCACAATGGAAGTTAAAACGAAAGCAAATCCATCAAATTTAAATCCAGCACTAAAACAGCACATATATGCAAATTCCCATAAGAATGTAACAGCAATAAAACCACTGATCAAAAGGGTATTTGTAAATTACTCAAAGAGTACAAGACAAAAAAAAAATCCAAACTGAAACATATTTACCACAAAACAAAATTGAATTATGGGAGAGAACCACTTAATTGTGCCAAAGAAACATAATCCCATCAACCGAACTCACTTCCTTTCTAATTCCAATTTCCGTATGAGCACATCAATAACAACAAAAAAGTTAAGGAAAATACCAGCTCTTTAGAACGCTTAGCACGGCGTCGAAGAGAGCGGAAGAGGAAAACAGAGATGGCACCAGTTAGGAGAACACTAGTAGCAACCTGAATAGAAGAAGGATCATCTGAGGTTGCAAAAATGGAAGGAGAAGACCTCAGTATCTCTATGGGCCCTTCTTCTTCCGGTTCTGGTGCTTGTTCTGGTAACTGGGCAAGCCATAGCGGGGGGTCTGGTCTGGAACGAGGGAGGGCTGAGAGAGTGAAAGGCGTGAAAATGGGGGGTCTGTATAGAAACTTCAGAGGATATAAATGATGATTAGTGTGGTGGTGAGAAAGAGGGAAGATTTGAGGAGATAGAGGGTGGAAGTTGTGGCATTGTAAATGCAGCATTTCAGAGGTCTTGTAGAGATGGGAGGGAAAATGTGTGTTTCTTGTATTTGGGATCTTTTCTTTTGCATTATCCTCAACTGGTTCTTTTCAGTTTGGACATCATCATATCTTCTGGGCACTTCACAGTTTTTAGATTTTACTTTTAAAAAAAATAATGTAAAGGTTTTTTAAACACATTTTCTTACATCATAAAACATTTTAATTGAGAATTGAGAAGTTAATGTGTATATTTATTGAAATAAAATAAAAATTATATAAATTAATATATCAAAAAAGAAATTATTAATATTTATTAAAGATTAAAGCCTGATGTTAAAATATAAAAACACAAACAAATATTTGATTTTGTGATGTGGGGTGTTTTTTGAAATTTCTTATTTAATTATATGAAAATAAAAATAATTTTTCATCACAAATATAATAATTTAAATTATATATATAAAATGATTGGTGGCATAAATTCTCTCTTTTTTTTTAATGTAATCTTTTTAGCTAAAAATATATCTTTCCTTAATTATGTTTGTTAATAGCATGAAAACTATAAGTAATTAAAATAAATATTCAAAAAATTCAAACAATTTATATATATAAAAAAAGTATCTCCTTCATCGAATCCTCTTTCCAAAATAATTTCTTTTATTAGAAGGCTAGTTTTTTAAACAAAAACTTAACATAATCTTAAAAGAAAGTTTTGATAAAAAAATAATAGAATAATAAATTGATAATTCTGACGTGAATATATTAAAAGAAATATAACTATAATAAACTTGAAATAAATTATATAAGAAATTTATACAAAAATCTAGAACATAGATGTTTTATCTACATTTAGAACATTATGCATATTAGATTCAAATATAATTATTAGGAAAGCAATTATTAATATTACCATAAATGATATAATTTAAAAATAATAACATAATTGAATAATATTCAAAATTATTTAAATAAATTTATTTAAAATGAATTAAAATATATAATGCTAAAAGAGAAAAAAAAATTTTAAAGGGCCAGGCATGCATAGGCTACATATGCGTGTCTGACCCACACGTAACCCAGGTGTGCTTGGGCTTGAAAACCCAAACATACATATCTTTTTTTTTATTTAAAAAATAACATATCATCTGTTTTAATTTTTTTTTAAAAAAACTTTTCTTGTCAACTCATCACCTGCATTGCTAGACAATGCATCACTCATATGTCATCCTTTTCAATTATTGAAGGTGGCTTTAGTGATTGAGAAATCAAGGTCCAAGTTTTTGGATCTCAAAAACCTTTATTCAAACCATTTTGCACCTAAAAACATAAAAACAAACACCTCATGAATCTTTATAGGTCTATTTCTAACAACAAAACACATTTCAATCAATTAAAAAATTTAAAATCAAATAAAAAAATTTCCGAGCTTTGATCTATTTCTTCTAGCATAAATGAAGGTGAAAACAACCTCTATTGAGCTCCGCTCTCAAAGATGAATTCATAAATACTAACATTGAAGTATTTAGTGGTCGAAATTCAGCCTTCTAAGAGCTTCATCTCTCAATTTAAAAAGAAAAAAAAAATCAGGGACAAAGAAGAAAAAAAGAACTTTAGAGTATCAAATTAAAAGAAATTGCAGTTTGAAGATAGAAACAAAAAAACCAAGTAACCAAGAAGGAAATTCACCATGAATACAGTACTTATGAATAGAAAACAGTGAGAAGATGATCATCATAGCTACAGTAAAATAGCGTCCTCTAAGGTGGGAAAATTAATTACTCCTATCTTATTTAAATCAGATTCCACACTGAGATCATTTAATTGGTAAAAAAATATGTCTAAGCCGTAGCGAAGTGCAGGCACGAGGCTAGTCTTCTCTTAAGTTCCTTTTATCCCTTTTAATGACTATTATTTTTGGCACATGCATTTTATGTGTAGTAATATAAAATTATTACTATTTTGTAAATGTTATTTATACAAAATTTGTTAATTGCATAAAAATAATTAACTAACTTTTATGAATAATTAAAAAAATATTATATATTGTTTTAAAAAAGTCTTTACAATTAAAATTTTTATTTTATTATAAGAAAATAATTAACTAACTTTTATGAATAATTTTAAAAATATTAAAAATAATTCTATACAATTAATTTTTTCAAATATAAATGATTTTTCATTTATGGTAGGATGATGATAAAATAATAATTATATTCATAATAAAATAGTGGCAAGAGGTGATGAGGTGCTAGTGGTTGGATGTATACGGTAGTTGTCATGGTTGTAAAGAGATGATGATAAAATGATAGTTAAATTAATTATAAAATGGTGGCTATGGCTGTGATGATTGAAAAATGATGGTGATAATAGTGGTGGTGGCTAAGCAATAATAGTGGTGAATATCATGAGTTAATAGCGTTAAGAAAAATATTTTTTTCTTTTTCATGAGGTTAAAATATTTTTCTCTAAATTGACATCTCCATGGGTTGATTGAAAAATATTTTATGTCAACTTATATTTTAGTGATTGTTTCACACTAAAAAAATACAGAAAAATACTTTTTTGAAAAAAGTTTAATCTATATTAAAATGAGTAATTAGTTTAGAAAAAGGTTTTGACAAAAAAATTTCATTTCTAATATATGTGAGATAAATATTAAAGATATAGACATAAATGAAAATTTTAATTTACCTTTTTAGTAAGGAGTCTATTTTGATATTGATACAATTTATAAGAGGTATAAATTATTTCTATGAAGAAGTAAAAATAAAATATTAAAGTAACCCAATGTCCTTTAAAAATATAACTAATATTCAATCTAATAATTTATGAATTTTATGTCGTTTCATTTAATAAACTTGTTATTAAATTTAAAATGCAAGAATTTTTTTTTCTTGAATCTTCAGTAATTTAAAAATGCTAAATCATGCCATGTATTTTTTTTAATGCAAATATGATTTTTATTTGAGAGACTTGGCTATATGCAATTTAAAATATTTAAATGTATTTTTTTGAACGAAAGATTTTATTTTATTTTTTTGAGGAAGGAAACAAATTTATTTGATACCAGAAAAATGCTTCGCATATAGATCACAATCGCAAATATTAAATAATAAAGAGAAAAATATAAGAGACATTTTTTTTCCTTTCAAATAGGTCCTTTAAAGGCATAAAATTGAATTAATTAAAAAAACAAGGGTTGTGTTTGGCAAAACATTGAAAAAAGGAAAGAAACAATGTCGGAAAATTAGTAGGGCGTGTTTGCCAAACACGCTTTTAGCTAAAAGTTATAGGCTTAAAAATTGTTTTAAAGTTGCGTTTGACAAACATGTCTTAAAAAAAAAAAACTGCATTTTTCCTTCTGAAAATTTTTGACATGCCAAACATGCTCTTAAAAAATTGTCAAGCTCAGCCCAATCGTGTGAGCTTGGGCTTCCTAACCCAAAAACAAGACCTAAACTTAGAAATGAAAAAAAAAAAAAAACAAAGGTCAAATGGGATTTTCACTTGAATTTCACTAAGAACACAAAAAACACATCGAAGAACGCAGAAATTGAAACTAAATTCTAAACCAGATCATGCCAAACAAAAGGTTTAGAGGGATTAACCATGGAATATGGAATCATAATGATGTATTGAGAAAGAACAATATGCCACTAATTGCAGTAAATTAACCTGGATGTTCCTAAACCCTAACAAATTGCAGAAATAATCACACCATATCATATAACATAAAATTTGACTAATTCTTTATCTAACGCAAATAATCCTTCATTAATTAAAGCCAAACATTTTGATATTTACACAACTAAAACCTGTTTAAGCACTTTTACCTCTTCACAATCATTCAATCACTACAATTTATATGGAATAAGGTGTTTTGTAGTATGCAAGTCCAATTTTTCCACCAAATCAATATTAGTCATATTAGTGCAACTCTCACTATCAATGATCATACTATATACCTTATTTTGACATGACACCTTGTATGGATGATGTTCTCTTGTTGCTTCTTCAAATTTCCACCTTAACTTGCACATTTAATTCTTGTTTAACTACAAATATCTCCTCTTCAATCGGATACTCAATACAATAATCACTAACATCCTTAAGCAGGGCATTTCTTTCTGATCACTAACCTCCCTATCATTCAGAACCTCACCATTAGCTTTTATAACCATAGGTCGCTTGTTTGGAAACTGCAAAGCAACTTAACCAACACTTAAACAATGAAAACATTTTATGAAATGATTAAGAGATGTTGAAGTTTCAACTTTACCTGTACTATCAACAAAGATGTCCATTTTCTCTTTTAGGGTCTCAGTTCTCTCCTTTATATTCAATTAAGTAGGTCACCCAAACACAGACTGTTTATGAAAAATAAGGTATTTTTTACAACAGGCAGGTCACTTGAACACAGATCATAGATAAGTCACCCGAATACCGATCATGTACAGGTCACCCAAATATAAACCACGAACAGGTCACCTGAACACATACCAAGAATAGGGAACCCGAACATATACTACGAGTAGGTCACCCGAACACAGTCCATTCATGAAAAATCATAGATATTTTTTACACAATGAGCAGGTCGCCCTAATAACAACACCATTTTTGAAATTCAAGAGAAAACTTATATTTGTCAATTTTATTGTTGAGTGGAAAATTTTGATAAACATATAGGAATTTGAATTTATATAGATAATTGATAATGATTTAAGACTACTATTAAAATAGATTGAATAAGTTTGAATTGAACTAATGTTAGCTAATTTATTTAGTTTACATAATCAATTAATATATGTTATCATCAATATTCTATATAGGTTTGATATAAGTAATGAATGATCATTTATGGATTTATTGATATTCACCCGAAAGGTTGTGTATAATGCATTATTATAATGGGGTTGAGGGTTTTATTAATTACACACTATCTAATCCAAGAAATATTAGTGGAGGAGGTAGTAGATGTTCATGTAAAATATGTAAAAATAAAAATTTTCTCAATCTAGATGTTGTAACGATGCATCTTTTACAAAAAAAATTCTTGAAGAAACACTTGTGTTGGTTTGTACATGAAGAACCATATGTTCCTTATGAGACCATGGTAGAAAAGATGGTTGGGTTAACTTCTAGTTCTAGTAATGTGCATGGAGTTGTAGATGATAATAATAATCCTTATAGGAATATGGTTATGAATGCGATGAGAATGAATTAAAGTTATGTAGGTGAATGTCCAATCATAGATGAAGAATCAAATGCAGATGTGACCAGATTTTTTTTATCTTTTGAAAGACTCCGATGAACTATTAGGGGATGAGTGCACAAATCATAGTAAACTATCGGTTGTTGCACATGTGTTCACCATCAAGTTAGATCATGGGTTGAGTGAGGCTGGTTACGATAAAATTATCGAATGAGCAAAAAACATTTTACCTGAAGGGAATAGGCTAGAAGAGCACTTATATGCTGCTAAATCCATGGTGAAACCCCTCGGCCTAGGATACCAAAAAATTAACACGTATCTAAACTTTTGCATGTTGTACTACCTTGAAAATATAGAGTTGACAGAGTGCATAATATGTGGGTATGCTCGTTATAAACCCAGAATTGGTAAAGGAAAGACCTTTGTTGCATATAAAAAACTTAGATACTTCCCAATTACTTATAGACTACAAAGGTTATTTATGTCTCCAAAGACTACTAAACACATGATATGGTATCATTTATATGATACAGTGAATAGAGTTATGGTGCACCCATTCAATGGTGAAGCCTGAAAATTTTTAATAGGGCGCATCCTAAGTTTTCAATGGAATCAATGAACATATATCTTGGATTATGTACAGATAAATTCAATCCATTAAGGTCATTTGCTGCTCCTTATTCTTATTGGCATGTGATACTCATAATTTACAACTTTCTATTAGGGATGTGTATAAGGCCGAAGTTCATGTTTTTATCTATAATCATACGTGGTTCTAAAAAAGGTCTGGGTTGAAATATAGATGTTTATCTTTGACCGTTGATTGATGAATTGAAATAGTTGTGGTCATCTAGAACTTTGACTTATGATGTCTCGAGGAAACAAAATTTTTAAATGAAGACATCTTTGATGTGGACTATCAATGATTTTCCTGCATGTAAAATGGTTTCTGTTTGAAGCACGCATGAAAAATTAGCATGTCCATGCTATATGAAAAATAACAAGGCCTTTATGTTAGAAAATGGTGGTAAAATGTCTTTTTTTATTGCCATTGGTGGTTCTTGCAAACGGATCACAAGTACAAAAAGACTTTTTTATTAGTAGAGATGAAAAGGATGTTGCACCGCCGTTACTATCGAGTGAAAAATTATATGATGTGGTGTTGCAGTATGATGACATTGTGTTTAGTTTTCAATTCGGTAAGCATAAGTTCTCTGGTTTTGGTGTGACCCATAATTGGGTGAAACAAAGTGCTTTTTGAGAGCTTTCTTATTGAAGACTAATCTCCTTCGCAATAACCTTGATGTCATGCACATTGAAAAGAACATGTTTGAAAATATTTTTAACACTATTATAGATGTGAAAGGAAAGACAAAGCATAACATGAAGGCTAGAATGAATATATCTTTGTTTTGTCACCATAAAAACATGAAGTTGGTTTATGATAGGTCACACGTCGCAAAGCCTAAAGCCAACTTTGCCTTAAATAAAAATGTACAGTTACTTGTTTACCAATGACTTAAGAGTTTGTGTTTTTCTTAATAGAGCATTTACTCATACATTTACTATTTAAGACAAAAGTTAGAGGCTTAGTTCAGTATAGATGAATATATTCATTCAAGAGGTTATGGATTACAGATGCATCATAATTAAATTTCTATTGTCTTTTTTTAAAACAATTCAAAACATTTATTTAATTCTATGTAGATACCTGTTTAACCTTAAGAGAAAAGTAAAAAACAAGGCGCATGTTGAGGCTTCGATATGCGAGGTTTATATTACTGAAGAGATCTCTACATTTATCTCCTATTATTTAGAGCCTTACTTAAGAATAAGAATCAACCACGTTCAAGGTATGACAATGGTAGGGAAATGCTTTCGAGTGGGAACTTGTCAATATTTTCCCATCTTGCATGACCTGTACCAAAAAATGCTATGAGTGGAAGATACTTGACATAAATTAAATTTAGATATGCACATAATTATGTACTATTTAACTGCAATGAACTGAGATCTTTTATTCACTAAATATAATAATTAACATATTACTTTTGAACAATTTATTTCTTATACTATCATAAACTGATATATTAAATATTTCCTCGTAGGCAACATCGTCAATTTTTACTATCCCAAAACTCACAACTGATTGAATCTAAAATATTTTGATTATAAAATGAACAATTTTCCACGTGGTTTAAAACATATGTACGAACTATTTAATTATTCTTATATCTTGAAATGCTTAATTTCATTACACATTTCTCGTTAACTGTTAATGGTTGTAATTCATATACCATGTTTATCAATTGGGAGAGAATGCTAGTATTACTTTGAATTTACTATGTTTGGGTCCTAAAAAAAATGACTTCTGAAAAGCTTCTACCCTCACAATGTACTTCATATTGTTGATAATAAAAAGAACTTAATGTTTGGCTCATTATTAAGTAAAAATGGTTTTAAGATGTTGTTTGAGAGTGATATATACGCGCCATGAATAGAATTTTTACAGGAAAAAGGGTATTGTATTGATAGCCTTTTTAAAATGAATGTAATGACCATTGTAACCAATGATGATGATGATGATGATGATGATGATGATGATGATTATTATAATAAGAACATTCTTCTTATTTGTTTGAGCCTTATATAAGATGTGTGACATGATAGGTTATGACATATGAAAAATAATTCTACACAAAGGTTAATTAAACTTGAATTATTACCAAATATAATTTTTTAGAAAAATTATAAGTGTGAGGTTTGTGTAGAATTAAAATTCTCCAAACCTTTATTTCAAACAATTGAAATAAATAATGAACCTTTAAGTTTAATTTACTTTGACATTGGTGATTAAAAAATAGCGTAAATTAGAGTGAAATGAAATACTATATTACTTTCATAGATTATTGCACATAAGATATTGTTATAACTATTTATTTAGGAGCAAAGATGAAACTCTTGAAATATTTAAACATTACATGAATAAAGTTAAAAATTATTTTAAAAATAAATTAAAGGTAATTAAATGTGATGGAGCTAGAGATTATAAAGTTTTATTTGGTGAATTTTGTTTCTAAAATGGTATTATCTATGAAACCACTACTCGTCATTCAACATAATAAAATGACAGTGTAGGATGAAAGAATCAAACATTTAAAAAATAATGAATGTTATATTGATAAGTTTAGGAGCACCTCAAAACTTGTAGAGGGGGGCAATTCTGACTTCCAATTATATATTTAACAAAGTACCCTATAAAAAAGTTAGAAAAAACACCTTATGAATTTTGATAAGGTAGAAAACCTTCTACAAATACCTTAAAGTGCAGAGGTGTCTTGCAAAGATGACAGTGCTTGATAATAAAAAGATCAAGATAAAAATTGTAGATTGTGTTTTTATCGATAATGCTTATAATAGTAGATAAAATTGATTTCTTATACATAAGTCAAGTATTTGAAATACTCATTCCAATACTATAATGAAATTAAGAAATACTACAATCTTTAAAGATATGTTTCATTGAAGGAAGCAAAAAAAAATATTTCACTTGGGAGAACGATTAAAAATAGTTCAAGTGATCATCTTTAATCAAAAGATGATGAAAGTAAACCTAAAATAAGTAAAAGGAAAAAATAACCAAAATATTTGGTATTGATTTTCTAACATACTTGTTAAAAAATGAATCTCAGACCTATTCCAAGGCAATATCCTGTTTAGAAGCTTCTTTTTAGAAGACAATCAATATTAAAATTGAATCCATTACGAATTTTCATAAATAAGAACTAGTGGATATTCCACTTGGAAGTAAATCACTAGGCCATAAATTGATCTTCAAAAGGAAGATGAAAGCTGATGGAACTAATGACAAATACAAAGCAAGACTTATTAAATGATTCAAATAACAAGAATGTGTGGACTATTTTAAAACATATTCGATTGTGTCAAGAATAACTTCTATATGAGTGTTAATAGTCATTACAACTATTAAGAAGTTTGAAATACATCAAATGGATATAAAAACAACTTTATTAAATGGTGACCCTTAAGAAGTGGAATACATGGAACAATGCGAGAGGTTTGTTATCAATTAACAAGAAAAGAAAGTTTGTAAATTTTTCAAACTATTATATAGTTTGAAACAAGAAATAAAAAAATGGCATGAAAAATTTGACAAGTCAAATGAGTTCAAAATCAACGAAGTAGATAAATGTGTTTATAAAAAAAAGCCATAGATAAAGGCTACATTATTGTCTGTCTCTATATGAATGATATGCTTATCTTTGTTAGCAATGGTTTTATGATCAAGTATACTAAGAAAATATTAACTAGTAAGTATGACATGAAAGCTTCGGGTGTTGTAGATGTCATACTAGAAATAAAGTTTTGTAGGACATCTAATGGATTTGTATTGTCCCAATCTCATTATGTTGAGAAACATTCTTGATATTTTTTCTAAAGGTGACAATGATATTGTAAAAACACCAATGAAAGTTTGAATATATAAAAAAATAAAGGTAAGGAAATAAATCAATTAGAATATTCTTGAATAATTAAGAGCTTGATGTATGTTATGAACCGCACAAGGCCTGATATTGTGTACTTAGTTAGCAAATTGAGTAGATTTACTAGTAATCCGAGTATGAAACATTGAAAAGCAATAAAAAAAAGTACTCAAATATTTGAGATATACCTTGGACTATAGACTATACTATACTGATTACCCAACGATACTAGAAGGGTATAGTGATGCCAATTGGATATTCGACACTAAGGATTCAAAATCCACTAGTGGATATGTTTTCATACTCAATAGAGAAGTAGTGTTATTGAAATAATGTAAGAAAATGTATATAGCAAGATCCATAATGGAATCATAATTCATTTCTTTTGAAAAAGTTGGAGAGGAAGTCGAGTGACTTTGAAATTTCTTAGAGGATATTCCATATAGGCCAAAACTATTTTCAAAAATTTGTGTCCATTAAACAATTAGTCTATAATTAGGAATGAACAAATGAGTATTTATAATGATAAGTCTAGATACATCATAGACATAATATCATCAAACTCTTTCTCTCAAACATAATTATTCTCATTGACTATGTTGAGTCAAAGAAAAATATTGAGAATCTGGTAACCAAAGGTTTGTCAAGAGGGTTTGTTTATAACTCAACAAAGAGAATGAGCTTAAAGCTTTTAAAGATTAAAGAGTGTAATGATGGTAGCCATACCTAGTCAATTGAAGATCCTAAGATCTAGGTTCAAATGAAAAACTAAGTCATATAACATTCTCGATAACACTTGAAATTTATTATTTCCTATTTATTCCTATGATGAAATAGGTGTTAGCTATAACGTGATAAAAGGTGAGTGATGGTCTTAATGATTTCTATATTTTGGTTTACCAAATAGAGTATAACATAATATTTTTAATGAAAAATCATCTATATAAATGAAAAGTGGCTTTATTTTTTTTAGAATTTCAATAAAAACTAAATTTTCTAAAGCACTCATAAAACTAGGAGTTGTTTAAAGCCAAAATCAACACAATAATGAAAACCAAAGGAAATATCTAAGTAGACAACTATGTGAATATTATGTCTTGGTTTGCATAAAAGGGTTATATAGTTTAAGAAATTAGGTTAACTATTTAGTTGAGAAAATCCAATAATATTTCACTAAGGACAGTTCAAAGCCAAAAGCTACTTATTCTGAAATAGTGATCCATCAAATCACTATCTCTCTATAATTGTTCGAGTCTTTTATACTAGTTAGACAATTTTTATTCATGTGGGGGGATTGCTAGAATTTATATCATTAAACCATGGTTAATCAGCATATTTGATGCCAAATTTAAATTGGGTTCCCATTTTTAACTTTAAAACTTAGAAATTATCCTTCTATATAAGCTTCTTAACATTGAATATTAATATGATTAAAATAAATTACAGGTGAATAAGAAATTGATCTTAAAACACTTGATTGACATATTCGTTGTGAAACCCAAAACCCTTTATCCCATATAGAAAAAATACAAGGATATCTTGTGGTTTATTTAGTGGGGGAGTTGAACGGTCATAAATAAACCTAAGAAAAGTGGTATTGGTTTAACCCACTTGCATGTGCTAAGCTCGGCCCAGACACAAGCACAAGCTCGGGTCACGGGCCTTAGGTTCCTGGTTTTAGGTCCTGTGTTTGAGTTTGGGTTTGGATTTATTTCTTGTTAACCTATTTTGATATTGGATTTGAGTTTATTATAAACTAATTCTTTAGCTCGTAAAAAAATAATTATTTTTTACCAACCATTATTTTATTCAGTCCAACCTATGAATTTGATTACATTTCTTATAAAAGAGTTTTTTAAACCTTAACAGTTTTTTCAGCTAAAAACATCATATTTAAAGCCAAAACGTTAAGGTTTAAGTATATTTTTATCATGGATAATCAAAACTGGTAAATGGTGGGAATTAAATTATCAAAATTAATTCTTTATCAATTTTGGTTTCAAAATCCACTATAAAAAAAGGGATGAAGGAAGAGTTTTTTGCTTTGTTTTTCTAGATTTTACACACTCTTCCTCACCTATAGTTTTAGTTTACTCTCTTCCACAAGTAAGTACCCTACTTGGGTTTCATTTAATCTAATACATTAGTATATATGTTAGTATTGTATTTCAATCTCTTATGCTAATTTGAAAATATGGATAGTATGAATGCTTACACCTTTATATGATGTTATAAGTTGTTTGCAAGTTTGTCATAATATATAAAGTTATATATTTATATAATAATCTTTTTATGATAAAATAAACATATGCTCTTTAGCCTAATTTCTAACAACATTTGTTTATGAATTTATCTTCAAATTTGTGACATAGTTGGGAGGCCTAGTGTAAAACCCTGGCCTATTATAACTATTATAATGAGGACACCTAGTAATACTTTTTAAATTTAGGAACTCGATGTTTTTGGACAATTTTAAAGGCCATAACCCATCAATTAAAATTTTTAATTATCAAATGGAGGTTTCACGTTTAAATTTCAAAACAGATGAGTGGATATGCATCAATCAAAAAGTTAGTTTTTATTTTGTAATGCAAAACTTATTTTACATCTTTCAATAAACTAATAAGACATTGCTAAACATTTTAATAATTTTTCATCTTAAAATTTTACTCCAAATAGGATTAAAAGGTTTATCCTCCTTCGCATTCCTATATGGAAAAAGATGAAGACTTTTCATTAGTATTATTTATTAAGGATGATTAATAAGACTTTCTTATAAAAACAATTATCCAAAAAATCCATCAAAATGGTTTGACATCTATGTAACCTAAAAAAAATCTTCATAAATCAAGAGCATTGCTAGAACCCTCCTGATGATGTTTCAAAATCCAAAGTGTTTAGGAATAAGTTCTATAACGGTTGGATTATAGGTTAATCATATATTGTAGCAAGAATGTTTATTCTCCATGGTTTATAAAACTTGTAGCTTGCTGTAAAAAACCTATAACCTGCAAAACAATCTTTTTTTGTGGGATTTAGAGACCCTCAAATGATAAAGTCAGTAACTTAGCAAAATGATTATATAAACTAAGAGAATGAACATTTATTTTTAAGAACAAAAGTGTTTGTTCTTAGTTTGGATATGATAAATGCTCTGAAATTAAGAAGATATTTTTATAGAGAATAGAGATTATGAACCCTTTATTTAGGTGGTTTAAGGGTATTTACAGCCCCTGAACCTTGTTGTTTTTGCTAGAATAAAGGGGTTGGAGAGTCATTTCCTCGTAATAGCATTAATGAGGGATAAATATCTCTTACACAATATTAATGAAATGGAAATATAGTAGACTGTTCAGAGATTTTTTATACATATATGGATGAAGGGAGACAAATATCTTTAACATTAATATTTTATGTTAAAAGTCATAAGAATAAATAAAAGGAGTCTTATGAGCTAACATGAGGCCTGTAATGATCTCTAAACCTTTATCTCTTCGTGTTTGGCACACTACAAAGCCCACACTTAATTGGGCTTGGCACACAGCCATGCCCAAGGTCGATGGGCCGAGAGAGTCGCTAAACCTATGCCCAAAAAGGTTTAGCGCATAGTCAAGTCCAAAAGCATTGGGTCTCTCATCTTGCTAGACCTATGTCTACTTTGTCTTAACAAGTAGATGAATACAAGAACATTAGGTTAGACAGCTTGCCAGAACTATGCTCGCTCGGGCTTAATAAATAGCTAAATCCAAGAATATTGGGTATAGTAGCTCGCTAGACTCATGTCTGTTTAAGCTCAACATATAGCTAAACTCAATGATGTTAGGTCTTGAAACTAGCCAGACCCATATTCATTTGTGTTGAGTACATAGCTGAACCTAAGGATGTTGGGTCTAGTAGCTTGCTTGACCTTTATCTGATTAGGCTGAGCACATAGCTAACCCCAAAGATGTTGGGTCTGACAGCTCGCTAGATCCATGTCCGCTTTAAGCTCAAAAAGTTGAACCCAAGGACACTAGGTCTAACAACTTGCTAGACCCACGTCCAATTATGATCAGCATGTAGCTGACCCTAAAGATGTTTGGTTTCGTAGCTCGTTAGACCCGTGTCCGCATGGGCTCATTACATAGCTGAACCTAGGAACGTTGGGTTTGGCAGGTCGCAAGACCTATGTGTATTTATAATAGGCTTGTAGCCACAACCAAAGGAATTGGATCTGAAAGTGACTCATAGCTGTGTCATATAGGCTTGACATTTCGCTAAGTCTAGGGATGTTGGGTATGGACATAAGTCTCACCCACCTATCATTGGGTTATCACCCTGCCTTTGGATCTTATAAATAACAACTTAGGTTTAAAATTATTTTTCAAAATATATTGATCTATCAGTAGCCCCCCAAGTATTTGTGTATTGAATACATAAAGATTTGAAAGGGTGTTAACTTTTTACCTTTTCCATGTAATATACTATCCCAATCATAACTATTAGGATTCTTGTGGTTAGGTTACTTACCTTTATTAAAAAAGAGTCTTTTGGGAAGAAAAACAATAACGCACATTTAATATAGTAATTGATTAGGTTTTTAAAGATTTATAGTGACATCGAAGGTTATTCATCCGACAATAAGAATGAAAAAGTATTTCTTTTATAACCTTAGTCACTATCACTTCCATTATTTTTTTTTATCTTCACCATTGTAACTTCCATTATTTTCTTTTATCTTCACCATTGTAACTTCCATTCTAAAAACAAATTGTTGAAAAAGCTTTGTGCGAGATTTATTCTCCGTGTTAAGAAGAAACTCTGTTATATTAGTTATTCCTTATCACCTTGAACTTCTTCCTTCTTATTATTTAGTCATAAAAAATGAACTTTAAAAGAGTTAGGTCTGATTTTAGGAGTAGATTTATTGCTTCCTCTAAGTGGTGAATTTAGTTTCCAGCCAGAAACTTAGGGAAGGAGTAGAGAACAAGGGTCTGTTAGATTAAGCCTTAAGACTAGAAGGGATGGAACTCTAGCATCCACCTCTGAAAGGGGGGAAGGTCGTTCTCAACCAAAAGAAGTCCTTTCTTTGTTGTATCTAGGGATCCCTAGAGGAGAGAGAGGTTTCCTTAAACCCCCGAGGACAACGAATGTAGCACCTTTTCCATAGTATATGTGACTAAACTGACTTTAAAGACTGAAAGAATCAGTCAACCGATATTGGCCAGGTCTGGTGGCTCTATAAAGTCACTGCCCCCCTTATATATGTACGAGTTGGGGGTATTTCTTCCTCTTTAAGGTTTCGTGAGGGAACCTTGAGCATCTTCTTATTGAAACTCTTTAAGTATAACCACATGGACTCAACTCCTAACTAGGTAATACCATATAGCTTCGTAAAGCTTTTTTTGGCAGGCATTCTAGTGTTGATTTGTGCCACTAGTTTGGCGCAGAGGTCATTGAAGCCTCTGATGGAATTTGGCTCCAAATTATTATACTAGATGCGTGCAGACCCTCTAAAGATCCTGGGTAAGATTTTACACATCATACTTCTATCTTGGATGACCAACTCTAAGTTACTTTGCATATTTTGCACATGTTCTCTTGAGTTGGTTAGGCCACCATAGTTCCAAGCTTTTTTTTTTTTTTTTTTTATGGAAATATAATCTTTAGAGATTTGAGTGTTCAATACTTGTTTGGAAATGAAGAATCCCTCATTTGACCAGGGTTGTTGACATCCTCATACATAAGCTCCTTTACAAGCTACTTCTCACTCCTTTATCTATATGGTGCTAGGGAGCTTAAGGTTTTTGGCATGGAATGTCAGGATTGGTGGCTAGCCTTCATCTCATAGTGGCCAGATGAGCATCAAGAATACTCGTTATGTGTATGAGCATCATGACGACATGAATGCCCTTTGAAAGGTTTTGGTGATCGTTAAGGCTAAAAACCCTTTTGCTGCCTAAGCTCTTTTGGATAGTGTAATTGTTTGTAGAAGCTGGGTGTAGCCTGTGTTTGTGGAACTATAAAGAAAGGTGTTGCTACGAGTGTCAAGACTTGTTGAGGTGGAAAATCATGATTCGCTTGCGGCTATGGAACTATAAAAAGGGTGTTGCAATGGGTGCCAAAACATGTTGAGGTGGAAAAACTTGATTTTGCCGCTGAGCTGCCAACACAACCTAGGTGAGGAGGTGCAGTTGGTTAATAAGAAATTGAAAGCTTGGTTGGGCAGAAGTGCCTATTATGGTATGGATGTTTGTCACACACCCCATTTCAAGAATGTCTTGATTATTTACCATTGATTGTGATTAGGGACATCAAAAACCAGTTTTGGAGGCATAATTGATGGCTTTTTCACCAATTCCCATAGACAACGTCAGTTGATGATGTTCCAAAATCCAAAGTGCTTAGGAATAGGTTATTCAGTTGTTAAATTATGAGTTAATCATAGGTTCTAACAAGATAATCTATTCTCCATAGTTTATGAAACTTGTAGCTTGTTGTGAAAAACCTATAACCTACAAAACAATCCCTTTTGATGGGATTTAGGGACTCTCAGATGATAAAGTCAGTAATATTAGCAAAATGGTTATAACAACTGAGAAAATGAATATTTATTCTTAAAAAAATGTTTTTTTCTTAGTTTGGATATGATAAATGCTCTAAAATTAAAAAAAGATATTTTTATAGAGAATAGAGATTGTGAACTCTATACCTAATTGGTTCATTGAATATTTATAACATCTGAACCTTGTTGTTTTTACTGGAGTGAAAGGGATGGAGAGTCATTTCCTCCTAATAGCATTAATGAAGGATAAATATATCTTACACATCATTAATGAAGGATAAATATCTCTTACACAATATTAATGAGATGAAAATATGATAGGCCATTGGAATATTTTTATACACTTATAAGTGTAGGGAGACGAATATCCCTAACATTAACATCTTATGTTAAAAGTTGTAAGAATAAACAAACGAAGTCTTATGACCCAACATAAGGCCTATAATGATCTCCAAACCTTTAATCCTTCGCACTTGGTACACTTTCAAGCCCAATGGTCATTTGGGCTTAGCATATAGCCAAGCCCAAGGTCGATGGGTCGTGATGGTCGCCAGACCCATGCTCAAATGGGCTCAATAGGCAGTCAAGCCTAAAGACATTGGGTCTAGTAGCTCATCAAACCTATGTTCATATGGGTTCAACAAGTAATTGAATCCAAGAGCATTAAGTCTGTCAGCTTGCAAGACATATGTTTGCTTGAGCTCAACAAGTAATTGAACCCAAGAATACTAAGTTTAAAAGCTCGTCAGACCCATGTTTGTTTGAGCTCAACACATAGTTGAACCTATGAATGTTAAGTCTTGAAGCTTTCTAGACTCACGTCCACTTGGGCTCATGACGTAACTGAACCCAAGGATATTGGATTTGACAGCTTACTAGTCATTTGTCCACTTGAGCTCAACACGTAGCTTAACCCAATGATGTTGGATTTGGTAGCTAGCCAAATGCATATCTGTTTGAACTCAACATGTAGTTGAACTCAAAGATGTTGGGCCTTGCAGCTCGCTAGACCCCTGTTCACTTGGGCTCAACATGTAGCTGTCTTCAAGGACATTGGATCTAATAGCTCGCTAGAGCCATTTCTGCTTTAGGCTCAACAAGTAGCTAACGTTGGATCTGTCAGCTAGCTTAACCTATGTTCACTTGGGATCAACACGTAGCTGACCCTATGGATGTTGGGTATGGCAGCTAGCTTAACCCATGTTCACTTGGGATCAACACTTAGCTGATTCTATGGATGTTGGGTTTGACAGCTTGCTAGATCCATGTCTGTTTGGGCTCAACATGTAGCTAAACTCAAAGATGTTGGGTCTGGCAGATCGTTAGATCTACGTCCACTTAGGTTAGGATTATAGTCGTGCCTAAGAACATTGAGTCTAGAAGCGAGCCAGACACATGTCATCTAGGCCTGACATTTCATCAAGCCTAGGGATTTTGGGTTTGGGCATAAGTTCTACCCACCTATCATTGCATTATCACCCTGTCTTTGGACTTTCTAAACAAGGATTTTGGATCAAAATTATTTTTCAAAATATACTAATCCATCACCTCCATTGGAAACTTATTTAAAAAAAAAACATTTGCTCCTTTACGATTTCCATACCATTTCTAATTAATACATTCAAATGTATATCTTGTAGGTATAGAAAATAACAACCACATTTAAAAAAGAAAAATTTTATGAGACCAAATTACCTAATAGCATTTAAGCATAAAACACCTTTCAATCAAACCAATGCCTACTAATTAGTTCCAACTTCTAAGTTTGGCCAAATCTATAACATAGTTTTCTTCATGTATTTAATGGGAAAATAGAGCTAAAATGTATATTTATTTTCAGTGGAACATAAGGTTAAAAAAATTAAAATAGTTACCAAAGCATTTGCTAACATCCATAAAAGTACAAGCCTTTATTATTATTATTATTACGTCAAAGGAAACTTCTAGGCAACGACTCAATTTCTATTAATGAAAATGAAAATTCTACTATTGAACTTTTTTTTTAATGAACCATGTAGACACGAAATAGATAGCTTGGAAAAAAAAAAGCAACATAAGGAGAAAATTTAAGACTAGAATATGTAACATAAACATTGCAAGATTGCAATTCCTAATATGATTATGAAAGCAGCATTGTAGTAACAGATGGAGGCCAATACAGTATCGTTGTAAAATTCTATTCTTCTTTTTAAATCTTTCCCTGAAAATAAAATCCAATGACTTAGTATACCCTATGTGTAGTAATTACATAATAAAAGAAAAAAAATTATATAACGTGTAATGTATATGAAAAGCTAAAAGCTAATTCAAATAATTGTAAGTTTGTTGGATATCAAAATAATCAATTGGATATTATTTCTACCATCCCGTTGAGTAAAAGGTGTTTGTCTCAAAATGTGCCATATTTTTAGAGAAAGATTTTTTTTTTGAAAGGATTAATGAGAGGAAATTAGAACTTAAAGAAGTTCAAGAACCATAAACTGATATCTACATGAAGCTAGAGCTCGGGGTTATAACATTTGATGTTCAATATGAAACTCAAAAAACATAAGAACTCTGTAGATTTGGTAGGACATATCATGCATCATTGAGATATCAATTTCTCATAAAAGCTAATGATGACCAGTTGCTCATACTTAAAGAACCTACCAACTACGTGGAAACAATATGTAACATTGATTCTTAGAAATGGTTTGAAGCCATGAAATTTGAAATAGATTCCATGTACACCAACCAAGTATGAATTTTGGTTGATCCACGTAAAATGATAAAACTTATTGGATGTAAATAGATCTTTAAGAGAAAGATTGACATGGATGACAATGTACAAATATATAAAGCATGACTAGTTTTGAAAGGTTACAGACAAAGACAAGGGATTGACTTTAATGAAACTTTTTCACTGGTAACTATGTTAAAAGCCATAAGAATTATGCTTACTATAGTTGCATACCATAATTATGAGAATTGACAAATGGATATCAAAATTGCATTCCCGAATGGGAATCTTCAGGAAGATGTGTATATAACACAACCTGAAGATTTTGAATCTAAAAAATTTATCAACAAAGTATGCAAGCTATAAAAATCCATTTGTTGACTTAAGCAAGCTTCAAGGAGTTGGAATATTCATTTTCATGAGATAATCAAATAGTTTAATTTCATCAAAAATATAGATTAACCTTGTGTTTATAAAAATATTAGTGGGAGTGGAGTTATTTTCTTAATATTATATGTAGATTATATATTATTAAAAGGACACAACATTCATTTACTCCAATCAGTAAAGATTTGGTTGTCCAAGAATCTCTCCATGAAGGATATGAGAGAAGTTGTCTATATGCTGGGAATAAAGATCTATAGAGATAGGTCTAAAAAGTTACTTGGATTATCTCAATTCATGTACATAGACAAGATATTAAAACAGTTTAGTATGGAAGAATCGAAGAGAGGATACTTACCAATTTGGCAAAGAATACCTCTCTTCAAAGATGTATGTTCTAAGAGACAAATTGAGAAACATAGGATGGAAAAGATTCTTTATATTTTGGCTATAAGATCCATTATGTATGTGATGCTATGTATAAAATCGGATGTATCTTATACTTTGAGTATAACGATCAGATACCAATCTAATACAAGTAAGAGTTGCCAGAAGATAGTTAAAAATATTCTTAAGCACTTAACAAGAACTAAAAATATATTTCTAGTTTATAAAGGACATGGAAATTCCTGGTTATTCAGATGCTAGTTTTCAATTAGATATTGATGATAGCAAATCTCAGTCATGATATATTTTTATTCTAAATGGTGGTGTTGTGAGTTAGAAGAGTTCTAAACAAGTGACCACAATAGATTCTACAACTGAAGCTAAATACATTTGTACATCTAAGATGGTAAAAGAGGCAATTTGGATCAAGAAGTTCATCACTGAACTAGGTATGGTTCCTAGTATTGTTGATCTAGTAGTCCTATATTGTGATAATAATGGAGCCATTACATAAGCAAAGGAACCAATATCTCATTAAAGATCCAAACATGTGCTTAGATGATTTTATTTGATTAGAGAAATCATATAGAGGAAAGATAGTATGATAAAACGATTACCCATTGAAGAGAATCTTGAAGATCATTGTTACCATAGTACTATCCCAACAGAAATATGAATACCATATGGAAGGATATGATATTAGATACATTAGTGATTGACTTTAGTAAATGTGAGAGATTATTAGTGAATATACCATGTATCCGATCGGTTGGTTACATATATCACTGATTTTATTTATATAAAATATATTTATTATTAATAAAGGCTTTCTTTAACTTTAATATTCAATTATATTATTAATAAAATTATTAGAACAAAAATATTTTACATATAAAATTACAAGAAACAATAAATTTGGAATATTCAAATTATCGAATGTTAAAAAAAAATAGGTAAAATTTGTAAGGAAACTTTTTCGCTTGAACACGATTTTGAAACCTTCCGTATATTTTTATAACATTACTTCTCTGGTACTTAACATTTTCACATGCAAATCATTTCGAAGTCCCCACTTTGAATGTGCATGAGATTAGAATGACCAGAAAATACTGTTTCCGTTGCTAGCCATTTTTGGCATAGTTAGCTTGAATAACTGCATAAATATTCTACATCAGAAGTCTTTTCATATTTGACAAAATAATATTAACCGCATTTTGCTGCCCGATTGTTCGGTCAAAACTTTATTTAATAGAGAAATTTTTGGGGTAACTGATATACACCTTTTCTCTCCCTGATCTCCACACTCTTTGGTTTCCAGCAAATAATCTGTTTCTACTCACCTAACCTCCGGAAGAGTAGAACCATATCATGAATTAGGGTATTCATGACGTTCCTATATCTCAACTATTTCAAATTAAATGAACATGATTTCATATATGACAAAAACTAATATATAGGAGGCTTGAGTTCACTTCGTCCAAAAGAAAACAAGAAGCATTATCTACTGCAAAAATGAGCGATCTCATCTCCAAGAGGTCAAATTTTCGCATTTTAATGTTCCCCTGGTTTGCTGTTGGTCACTTGACTCCATTCCTCCACCTATCAAACAAGCTTGCAGAGAAGGGTTGTACCATATCTTTCTTGCTACCCAACAAAGCCATTAAACTATTACAACATTTCAATTTATACCCTGATCACATCACTTTCCACCCTGTGAAGGTTCCTCATGTTGAAGGTCTCCCTCTTGGCACCGAGACTGCCTCCGATATTCCTATTTACTTGACTCATTTTCTTTGCGTTGCCATGGACCGCACAAGAGACCAAGTTGAGAAAATTATACGGGACCAAAAACCTGATTTTGTCATGTATGATATGGCATATTGGATACCAGAAGTGGCCAGGCCCCTTGGGATCAAGACAATAAAATATTCTGTTGTTTCAGCTGCTGCAATAGCAATAGTTCTCGTCCCAGCACGTAATGTTGTCGAAGGTAAGGCTATAACTGCGGCTGAATTATCAGTGCCGCCTACCGGCTATTCATCAACTTCTGTGGTGCTCCGAGGCCACGAAGTGAGTTCATTGCTCTTTGTATCACAACCCTACGGCGAGGGGATAACGTTTTATGAGAGAGCCTGTACAGGAATGAAAGGATGTGATGCAATTGCTATAAGATCATGCTATGAGATGGAAGAAAAGTTGTGTGATTATATAGGTAGGCAGTATGGGAAACCAGTTTTTTTAACAGGTCCAGTTTTGCCTGAATCAGCCAGGACTCCTTTAGAAGACCGTTGGGCTCAATGGCTAAACCGGTTTGAAGCTGGCTCAGTGGTATTTTGCTCATTTGGAAGCCAACTCATCCTTGAAAAGGAGCAGCTCCAAGAATTGGTTCTAGGGTTCGAGTCAACAGGTTTGCCCTTTTTAGTGGTTTTAAAGCCACCAGTGGGTTCATCAACAATCGGAGAAGCATTGCCGGAGGGGTTTGAAGAGAGGGTTAAAGGGAGAGGAGTGGTTTGGGGTGGATGGGTGCAACAATTGGAGATTTTAGATCATCCATCAATAGGGTGTTTTGTGAACACTTGTGGGTTTGGATCAATGTGGGAGTCTTTAATGAGTGATTGTCAAATAGTATTGGTGCCACATTTGGGTGACCAAATCTTGAACACAAGGTTAATGGCTGAAGAGTTGAAGGTGGCTGTAGAGGTGGAAAGAGATGAGAAAGGGTGGTTTACAAAGGAGAACCTTTGCAATGCTATCAAGTGTGTCATGGATAAAGATAGTGAAGTGGGTTCCATGATAAAGAAGAATCACACCGAGTGGAGGAAGCTTTTGAGAAGCGAAGGGTTCATGAGTAGTTATATTGACAAGTTTTTCCAAAACATGCAAGAACTTGTTGATCATAAGTGATCAAAATGCTGGCACCTGGTTCTTAAAGTTTGTTGTGTTTTTAGTTGAAGTCTGATTAATCATGTTTCTTGAAATTTGATGATGCTTGGATGTCTTGCTAAGAAACTTAGTTCGGCATTTTCATTTCACGGTTGTTGTTTTATTTTCTTCGAGTTTTATTTCTAATATATGCGATTTCTGTAAGATATTGTAGGATTTGTGTGAAGCACTGCGTAGTCCCTTAACTACAAGCAGTGTGTGTGTGTGTGTGTGTGTGTGTGTTGCAGAGAATCTGCAGTTAGTTACAGCAAGTAGAGTTTAACTCTACTACAATCTTATCAACCTACAACCTTATCCTAATCCTTATTTTTTAGGAATTTAAATTCAAATAGTATATACATGGATACTTGCTTACATGCCCCCTCAAGATGGACGAGGATTGATGAGTTCAATCTTGTCTTTGAGCAGCCAGAACAGTGAGCGAGGTAAGGATTTTGTCAGCGCATCAGCTAATTGATCTTGTGAAGACACATGAGACACTTTTAGGGTACCCGATTGTACTCTCTGACGAATGAAATGAAAATCAACAGCAACATGTTTCATCCTTGAGTGGAACACAGGATTTGAGCTCAGCTGGGTGGCACCAATGTTGTCACAATAGATTACTGGAGCATTATTTACTGGAAAATATAGCTCTGTCAGGAGAGAGCAAATCCAGCTGATTTCTACTGCTGTTTCAGCTACCACTCGGTATTCTGCTTCAATGGAAGAGCGGGCGGTTGTGTGTTGCTTTTTTTACGACCAGGAGATGGGATTTCGACCAAGATAAATTATGTAGGCACTGGTGGAAGATAAGTCGTCCTTGTTCCCCCCCAGTCTGCATCAGAGAAGGCATGGACTGAAGGTGGTGAATGACGATGTAGAAGCAGACATTCTTGTACAGTGCCCTATAGATAGCGTAAGACACGTTTCACCGTTTGCCAATGAATGTCTGTTGGCTTATGCATGAATTGTGAAAGTTTATTGACAGCGAAATAGATGTCTGGCCGAGTGAGAGATAGATATTGAAGACTTCCAAGTGTGGCATGATAGGTGGTCGGATCATCCATCGGAACACCCATGTGCAATGTCAAGGTGCAACCAGGAGGCAGAGGTGTAGAAGTAGGTTTTGCAAGAGCCATATTGTTATGTTGTAGGAGGTCCATAATATATCTTTTTTGAGAAAGGAGCAAACCACCTGTAGAATGAGTCTAAACCTCAATGCCTAAGAAATGAGTGAGGGAACCCAAGTCTTTTAACGAGAAGCGAGCTGTTAGACTTTTGATGAACTGGTTAATATTGTGAGCATGATTTCCTGTAACTATGATGTCGTCAACATACACCAATATATAAATAAGACATGAGCCGTGCTTATAGATGAAGAGTGAAGTATCTGCGAGGGAGTTGGAAAAACCAGAGGCAGTCAGAAACCCCTTTAACTCTTCATACCATGCACGAGGCGCCTGCTTTAGCCCATAGATAGCCTTTCTAAGCTTGCAGACAAAGTCAGCTTTGTCCAGATCAGAAAATCCTAGAGGTTGGGCCATGTAAACATCTTCAGTAAGGGTGCCTTAAAGGAAGGTGTTGTTGATGTCTAGTTGGCGAAGCTGCCAACCATTGCTGACAGCAATGCTCAGAACAAGGCGAATTTTTGTTGGTTTTACCATAGGGCTAAAAGTCTCGTGGTAGTCAGGGCCAGGACGTTGATTAAATCCTTTCGCCACGAGTCCAGCTTTATAGCGAGCCACGGTTCCATCAGTGTGTCTTTTGAGCCTGAAAATCCATTTACAACCAACCACATTAGAAGCACAAGCAGGAGGGACTAAAGTCCAAGTTCCATTATTGATCAAAGCACTATATTCCTCAACCATGGCAAAGCACCACTTGGGGTCACGAGTGGCTTGGGCAAGGGTGGTTGGTTCTGTGATGTCACGGGTGAGTTGGGTGGTGAATGTGAGTTTTTGAATTGGTTTACGAATTTTGTTTTTGGATCGGGTAGTCATAGAATGACTGGATAGAGTATTAGTTTGTGAGGAGATAGGTAGTGTTTGGGTGGAAGTTTGGGGTTGAGGAATGGCAGTGGACACGGTAGGTAGGGAAGATGTGGTTGATTGGGTTGCAGGTATTGGTGTTGGTGGAATGATAATTGGCGGAGGAAATGTGGCATTGATAGTGCAAATATCAGGCGCAGCCGATGAAGAGTGTGTAGAAGGCGCAGGAGGTGTCGTTTGAATTGAGATTGTTGGTGGAATCCATATGTCTATGGCATTGGATTTCAATGTAGTGTCTGTAGTATGTAAAGAATGATAAGGAAAAATATGCTCATGAAATGTTACATGCCTAGACACCATAATTTTGGAGGTTGTGGGTTCACAGCACAAATATGCACTTTGCGACAAAGAATAACCGAGGAAAATGCATGATTTGGACCGGGGTTCTAACTTATGTGCATTGTAAGGACGAAGCCAAGGATAACATAAGCAACCAAAAACTCTAAGTTTTTCATAATATGGTAAGCGTTGAAAAATAACATCATAAGGTGAATGAGTATTTAAGTTGGAGTGGGCACGCGATTAATTAGATAAACTGTGGTGACAAAGGCATATGACCAAAAAGAAAGTGGTAATGATGCATGAGTTAAAAGCGTGAGACAGGTTTCCATAATATGTCTATGACGACGCTCAGCAAAACCATTATGTTCAGGAGTGTGTGGGGGTGTTGTTAAATGAGAGATGCCATGTGTAGCAAAGAATTCTTTCAACGCAATATATTCACCCCCATTGTTAGAGTATATAGTCATAATTTTTGTCTTGAAATAATTTTCCACAAGAGCTTTGAAACGGATGAATGTTGGTTTGACCTCAGATTTTTTCCGTAGTGGATAAAATCATATGTATTTAGTGAAGTGATCCATAAAAATAACATAATATTTAAATGCATCGAGAGAATAGAGAGGAGAGGTCCATACATCAGAAAATATTAATTCAAGAGGATTTTGAGACACTAAGTTGGAGATAGAAAACGGTAATTTGTGACTTTTATTACATTGACATGCATTGCAAACAAAATCTTTAGAAATTGAATGTGAATTTAAATGATGCTTTGACAAAATGGTATTTAAAACAGAAAATGCAGGATGGCCTAATCGAAAATGCCAATTTATTGGAGCGAGTTTGACACTTGGAAAAGCATGAGGAGCGACAACACACGGCCATTCGTACACACCTTCATTGGTTTTGCCCTTTGCGCAAAATTCCCCCGTCAATAGATCCTTCACAAGAAAACACCTTGGTAAGAACTCAATTGAGACATTATTATCAACACAGAATTGATATATGGAAATTAAATTGCGTTTAATGTCAGGAACACAAAGGATATTATTTAAATGAAATGAGTGAGTGGAAGAGGAAAGTTGATTGGACCCCAGGTGCGTAATTTTTAAACCTTTACCATCCCCTATCAAAACATCAAGAGCTTTTCATGAAGCTCATCAAAGCTTAGGGCATTCTCCCTGGCTTGCACAGCCCTTACCAGTTCTCGGTATTCATCACCAAGTTCGTCAAGAATTTTATCTGTCAGGTCTTCATTGTCAATTGGCGCACCTAATACTGCAAGTTCATTAGCTTTGGCTTTGATAGATTGAAGAAAATCTGTTATACTGAGAGTGCCTTTGGTTAGCAATCTGAGTTGCGATTTCACTTGTTTGATTCGTCCTCTGGATGGAGTAGCATATGTGGCAACAAGGCTCCATGCTTCGCGAGAAGATTTTGCTCTAGCAATAAATGGGATGATTGTAGGTGTAATGGATCTAATGATAGCATTGAGGATAAGCTGACCTTGACCTATCCAGGTGATATATTTTGGATTCAAGTGTTTGGTAGTGATGTTGTTGTTGCTGGTGGTAAGGTGTTTTGATGGACATGGCTTGGTACCATCTATGTACCCGTGTAAATCATAGCCAACAAAAAGTGTTTGAAACTGTAGTTTCCATGACAGGTAATTGAAACTGTTTAGTTTGAGAGGAGCTTGTGCTGTGACATTAATAATCACTAGATTTGTGGTTAAGGAATCACTCATTGTGATTGAAAGTAATGACATAAGAAGAAGAAAAAATTAATGAGATTGCTCTGATACCATGTAAGATATTATAGGATTTGTGTGAAGCACTGCGTAGTCCCTTAACTACAAGCAGTGTATATATATATATATATGTTACAGAGAATCTGCAGTCAGTTACAGTAAGTAGAGTTTAACTATACTACAATCTTATCAACCTACAACCTTATCCTAATCCTTATCTCTTAGGAATTTAAATTCAAATAGTATATACATGGATACTTGCTTACAATTTCAACGTATTTAGTTGTTGATTTGCTTTGTATTCTGCTATCGTTTAGTAACTACTGGGGATAGTAAACATACAAGATAAAATTATTATTTTTCTATCTTATTTGGTTATAGTAAACAAGATATAATAAAATATATATAAAAATATTTTATCTTTAATATATTTTATTGTCAAACTTATATATTTTAAAAAATAATTAGTTTTTTTTATATTTTAGTTTATATTGAGTTTTGATATTAATAATATTATAATAACCTTTGTTATAAAATCAAGACTGACTTGACAGGTTGACTTGGGGTCTAAATTGATCTGGGTTTAAGAAAAAAAGAGAGGAAGAATTGACTCGACCTAACCTGGTAAAAAACTGAGGTCAACTCAGAATAAAAATGGGTCAAAAACCCGTTAACTTTTTTGGAAAAAAAAATTGGTCAAAATAAGGTTGCTTTAATTATTTCTAAAAATAATTTGGATCAGCGAGTTGACCCTCCTAACCCATAACCTGAAACTTGCCTCGGGTCTACTCCCGAGTTAAGTTTTAAGATTATAATAATAACCACTTTTATCAATGTATTGACTTGGGTCATGTAAACCCCCGATTAAAATAAAAAGAATGGTATGAAAAGTGTTGGTGTAAACACCGACAAAAAATCAGTAATGTTGTTATGGCACATGAATAAGTCGTAAATGAGTAAAACAGGAAAATAAATATAGTAAAATGGCTCCAAGGAGATAGTAAAATGATTGGGTGCTTTACGCAAGGATGAAATGAGGAGATTTTGATTTTTGGGCGAAAAATCATAAATCGACTAGTTTTATGTTAAAAATTCGTAACTCTCGATTGGGTTGCCAGGAAAATCTGAAAATTTTTATGGAGACTTCTAATATATTTTTTTTAGCTTTGGTTAAAATTTCAGAATTTTTGGGAGAAATTGATAATTTTTTTAGAAAAATCACAATTTGACTAGTTTTGCGCTATCGCGCATAACTTTTAATATGATTGAAAAATTGAGTTGAAACTTTGTGTGGAGCATTCTAATATATTATTTTACCATGGGGTAAAGTTTCAGAATTTTTAGAATATTATATCTGGTAATTTTTAAAATTTGCATGAAAAAGTACTAGTAACCAGGTAAAAAACAAAATATACAAGAGACACATGGTAATATAATTAAAAGAAAGATGATATAAATTAGTTGAAAAGTCAGCCTTCAAAGGGCTGTTTCCAGTAGACCAAAAGGAAAAAGAAAAGAAAAAAAGAAAATGACTCATGGGGACTAGATATATTAAAACATAAAAGGCAAGGGCTTAAATGCAAATAATGAAAATTTTACTATATAAACCCCATTTTACTTGGGGTGTCCAGCAGGTTACAAGGAGAGAAAGGGGAGTTAGGGATTTTCTTACATCTTTTCTATAATTCTCTCATCAATTCTTAAAAATAATGCATGATTATGGAGAGTTAAGATAATTATAAAGGTTTATGGTGAGCTACACTAAATATTTAAGTGATCTATGGGTTTTAAAGCTCGTGGAGGAAAAATGAAGTGCGGAGAAAAGAAGAAGAAGGAGGGAGATAAATGATGGTTTCACCTTGAGATTTCTTCTAATTAAATTCCATGTTATCTTAGTAGTAAGTATGATTTTATTGTTTTGATTGTAGAAATTTCATACATGTATACTTGAGTGATGATGTGCTTGATTATGGAACTTTGTGATTAGCATATTGGTTGTAGTAATTTTTGATATTGTGATGAAATTTTGTTTGCTGGCATGAGAATTGAATGTGCTAGTATTTAACTTTGTGATTAACATATTGGTTGTAGAAATTTCATGCTACACTTTACTTGAAATTTTGGCAATGGTAGAAAAATATAGGGAACGTATGTGATTGATGAAATGTTAATTACCGTGCTCAAAAGAATAAAATTAACCTTAGATGAGGTTTTGAAAACTAGAATAAAAGAAGAATTGATCCCTCATTGGATGTTAAAAATAAAATAAAATTCGGCAAGGCTAAATGGAAGAAGAGGAAAATTGTATTTGACTAAGTTAGGATTTTAGTGTGACTAAAAATATATTTAATGGGGTTAAGTAATGCATAAACAAATAGGATGTAAACGGAAAATAAAATAAAAATAAAAATGTCATCCTTACTAAACTAAGAAATTTGGCAAAGTGAGGAAAGAAATAAAAGAATGGAATGTGGATGTGGGTAATGATAATAGTAGTGTTGAAATACATTAAAAAACATGGTGAGTAGGATTGAATTGCAAATTAAATAGGATGGAAGAAAAATCTAATTTTCCATCTTATAAAGGTTTGGCCAAGTTCATGAAAATAAATGAATTGAGTTGTTAAAGTTGGTTGTTAAATTGTGATAAAATCCTTGATTAATCTTATTCTTGTAATATATAAGGATTAGGGAAAATGGTAGAATTGAAGTCATGAAATGGATAATACAACCAATTTATTTATTGGATAAACCATGGCGATAAATGTATTATAAATAAAATAATTTATTATGGGTATATGAATTGGAAGTAGTTTATTATTGATTTATGAATGTGAAGTTTATATTTAATTTTGCGATGACAAAATAAATTTAAATTATTTCAGAAAGAAATAATTATATCAGTGATTTAGTAATTCATGTTGGTATATGAGAGTTGCCTACGGGAGGACAACATCAAGGTTGTGCATTCCGTGACCAGACTACAAGTAGATACCTGACACCTAATCTATTTAGGAAATTTTACGAATGTTAAGATATTGTAATTTTTTTATATATATAATGCCATTGTAAATATGAACATTGATGTGATATTATTATTAAGAAAATTAAAAAGTTCTAGTTGCCCAGTGAGGAATTGGCGGCGGCGGAACTAATTGAAGGATTGTAATGATTGATACGAATGGTATCATACATTTTTTAAAAAAGATTGTAGTACTTTATGCTTTTAAAGTTGATAATAAAGTAATTTTTTGATATATATATATATATATATATATATATATATATATATATATATATATATATATATGTATATATTGTGGTTATGCTAATTGTGGATAAATTTATATGTTGAATTAGTGTCCGAGAAATTGGACGGATGAATTAGTGACTCGGTAAAGGGGTCAATGCCTGGAGAAAATGGGTGGATGAATTAGTGACCTGGTAAAAGGCTCAGTGCCCTAAAAAATAAACGGATGAATTAGTGACCTGGTAAAGAGGGTCGGTGCCCGATAGATCAGGCAAATGAATTAGTGGCCCGATAAATGGATCGGTGCTCGGTAATTAGGTGAATAAATAAGAGACCCGGTGATGGGGTCGATGCCCGAGAATTGGGCGGATAAATGAGAGATCTGGTGATGGGGTCCGTGCCCGATAATTGGACGGATGGATTAATGACCCGATAACGGGGTTAATATTAGATGTTGTATGGTTGGATTTTTGGACAGTCATAAGTAATGGACTAGACCTGGGGTCAGTGCCGAGTTTGGGTAAATGTGATAGATGTTTGGTAAATGGGCATAATGGGAGTAACTAGTTGTCCGGATATTTGGGACTAGTGTCCTAGTTAAAGGGTTACTAATAAAAGCAATTATCGAGTGCATAATTGGTATATGCGGTACAATGTTAACATGAAATCTAAAATTTTTTTGGAAAAACATTTTATCGAAAAAAGAAAACATGTATTGTGATTGAATATGTGAAAATTATTGCAACATTATACCCTGTTCTGGGCGATGATCATTACTACTTGGTGAGGGTCGAATGCTTGGTGAAGGGGAATGAGAGTGGTTGTCTGATTAAGAAATTATTGTATGGCTTGGATTAAGAAGAAAAAAAAAGTTCCTAAATGGTTGGGACGGGCCGAATAGAATTGTTAGGGTGATCCTAAACGAGGAGTTATTACTTGGTATTGATTAGTTAGTGCTAGTACATGACAATATTTACTAGAGTGATATTGTTGATTAGTTTCCAGGAATTACTAAAGACATTAATGGAAGGGCACTAGGGATCAAGGCTTTAAACACAGCTTCTAATTGAAGGTCTAGATTGAAGGGTTGGTGCCTTAGTCTATAATATTGTTGTAAGGCATTAGTGACTCGGACAGGGAGATAGGAACCGTAATTGATGGAACCAAGGGGGAACCTAGTTCCTTTCATAGGAACTAGTGTTTATTCAGTGTTAGAAATGAAATTGTTAGAAAGAAAAATGTGATGTGATAGTATGGGGTATCAGTAATGGGGAGTACTCTCATTAAATATGACGGATAGTAAAACAATTTTATGATGTTGGTTAGCAGGATGACATGACCGAATGGATGAATGCGTAGATCTCAAGATAGATATTCGAGATAATGCCGAATAAAGTAATTGAGATGATCATTGGCATAGCGATGATTGGACTAAAGTGATTAGTGGTATACCCAACTAGCATGAGCAAGACTGAGTGAAGTTGCGGAGATATGGAGGTGCAGTATACTTCAATGAACTGAGATCTTGTGGATAAAACATGTCGAGGTTTTGCGGACAAAGAGCATGTTGTGACCCTAACGATATCATAAAAGTGTGGGGAATCAGTGGTTCTACTTTTATGTAATTATAATTATTCAGATTTACATAAATATTAGTTCTATGCAGGACTCCTACAATGAATGACAAGAAGAAGCTTTCCATTACGAGACAATTGTTTTAGAAGTAGTTCAGATATTATTAAATTTCAGGGAGTTATAACTATACATAAAAAGTATTTATGTTTTTCTCATTTCTTAGTCAATATGTTTCTATTACATTGAATGCTAATTTATTTCTTTAACCATTTATTATTTATTATGGTACATTGTATGTGGAACTAAGACGTTATAGATATTAAAAAAAAACAAATCCTTATTTTTCTTAAGTTCATGGCTCATGAAAATTGCTTTTATCATGAGGAAATCTCAGGATGTTACAAGTCAACCCTCGACTCATGACCTAGGCCTTTCCCCGATTGACCCCTAGGTCGGGTTTTAGAACTATAATAATAACAACTTTTATCCTTACAATAACCCAGGTTGAATCTCTTGATCCATGACCCAAGCCTTATCCCGGATTGAGCCCCAAATCAAATTTTAAAACTATAATAATAACCACTTTTATTTTTTGCTGACCCGGGTCAACGGTCAACCCACTTCTAACCCGGACCTTACCCTGAGTCAAACCTCAAATTATGTTTTAAAACTATAATAATAATCACTTTTATTTTTATATTGACGTGGGTCAACTCGACCTATGACCCAGGCCATGACCAATGACCTGGGTTTTACCCTAGATCGACTCTTGAGTTAGGTTTTAAAACTATGATAATAATCAATTTTGTCCTTACATATCTTAGTTGGATAATTTTGGAATTGAAAGTTTTTTTACAAGGATATTTTAAGAATGAAAATTAAAAAATATTATCTGTGAGACATGTCTCCTTTACACCTCTTGTTTTGAAGTACAAAAATTCACTTTAAAATTATCCTAAAAACCAATTTATTTTATATCTATGTATTTTCTCTTTAACCAAATATATATATTTTTTCACTGTCTTTGTCCTTTTTGTCCCAGGACAATAATCAAATGCTACCATATGATCTATGTTTCTTTATTACACACTTCACTTAAACAATTCATGATGGATGTTAGATATGCAAAAGGAATTTCACTTTACAAGTAAGTGGACATTAATACAAGTCTCATTTGCACTCACCTAATCACTATGGTTTTCATAAATTAAAGCCCCAGCATATGTTATAACAACATTTGCATATAATATCTTTCGATCTATTATGATAATTTGTGAAGAATATTGATCAAATTTAAAGTTATAATTATAACACCATGTCTAGAATTGATCATGTTGTAAGAGTCATATTCAATAAAATCTAAGGAAGCAGTTGACCTGGCGATCAGAAATCACGATTCACCAAGGGAAAACGGTTGAATGCATACAAAGAGCTAGTAAGCGTAGTTCTATTCATAGATGAAATCCTCAATAGAATAACTAATTAGAAGTCAAAATGTTAGCTTAGAATTCATGTGGTGTCAATAGAGAAAGAGTTTAGTTTGTATTAGGATTCAATAAAATCTCCTTACCCGATACCAACATTTATATAGGATTAGAATTTAATGTTTAGATAGGTAGCAAACTCTATACCAATATATAAAGAATCATATAGTCAAAATAAACAATTACCAGTACCATATATGCAATTTCAATTGTCTTTTTTACTAGTTTAGTATTGTTTATTTTCTTGTTTTATTTACAAGTTTTCTTATTTTCAGCACTTTAATTCTAGCAATTCCCTTGCTTTTATTAGTAAATATGCTCTGTAGGCAATTAGTTAGATACACATAGTACTGATTTTATTCAAGTAAAATATATTTATTATTAATAAAGGTTTTCTTTATCTTTAATATTAATTTATATTTGATTAAGGAATCTAATGTTTGATTAATAAATCTAGAGATTCATATTGCATCAAAATTGTTCCTAAAGTTTCTTGGTCAATTTTTTTAAAACTAATATGTAGGTGCTTGTCAGATAGCTTATACATTAAACTGATCCACAAGAATTTCATATGGAGAGATTACATATGTCTATAGAAAGGCTTACATGAAAGACGTGTAAGTGATCCTTATACTTGAGACCACTAAGTTATTTTATATAGGGAGTGTTATATACATTGTCCTAATTAAAGGTAACAAACATGTAGATATTGGGTATAATATAAACTATATGAAGGTATTTAAGTAATCAAGAGAGGATTCATCACCCTAGGTGAATTCAGTAAAATGTTCTATTTGTTCTTAAATAGTATTAATTGTAAAATCTTTAGCCAAAGTGGGATGAGTTTTGAAAAGAGTTTCAAAATCTTCTTTAAAGAATCAATGATTATAATGTTGAGAACTAAGATGATTTAACAAAGCAGACATACTCCATGCTATAATGTTTAAATCGGAATATCCATGATGAAGGGATAATAATTACACTGAAAAACTGGTTACTGAAAGGATAAATTAAATCACTTATGACTTTCTTAATATTTAAGGGATTATGACAAGTCACTAGACATTGTACTTGATCTTTAAATATAAGTCAATCAATTGTTGAATTGATAATAAATTAAATTGTTTAATTTATTTAATCTTATTTTATTTAACATTATGATTTATATTTAGGCTAATTTATTAGGGAACATAATGAGTCACACACATAAGAACTATTGGTCAATAATTAAAATGTCATGATTAATAAAGTGTGACTTGATTGTAAATAAATTTTAGAAATTAAAAACTATAATGTAGATGAGTTTTTTTTAAAAAAAAAAGATTTGTGTTTTGGTCTTTCGCGTGCATAATTGGTATGAAGAAAGTTGTCTCTTGAAGTTAGTATTCAAGACCATCGACAGTAAAAAGAGAGATGAGAGTTGTCCTGGCTTAAGGACTTATTTTTCATTTTGACATGCTTTTGTTAACACCTTGCTAAAATGAATTATGTGGCTGTTTCCTTTTGAAGCTATGTACCCACATGTGAGACTAAGTTTTATGTTGTTTGACATAGCAATGAATCTTGTTGCAAGATTATGGTTGATATGGGTCCAACATTTGGATGTTACTATTAGTCGCAAAAATTAGGAATATTAATATTCATCTATGCCAAAATTAGGAATACTTTTTTTGTTATCATTATTCACTAACACTAGAATTAGGAATATTAGCACTAGGATTAGAAATAACTTTGAACCTTAATATTTATTGGTGCCATAGTCAAGAATATTAGATCGCTTACATGTTGTACTTGATAAGGATAAAGCTCAATATAATGATAAGGATAAAGCTCAGCATGTTAAGATTGCCAAAAAACACTGAGATTTAGTCCCATTGTTTTTAACTTTTGTTTCTCTATTTATCCTTAGGTTTCCTTTCTGCAAGTAAACTCTTGTAAAGATAAATCTTCTGTAACAAACTTTGGATATAAATATATGGCTGAGAGAACACAGGTCTCTCAAGCAATTACAGAGTATTTTAATTCTTTCATGGTATCAGAGCGTCCCATAGCTAACGCTTCTAACGATCCTATGGTTGCTGCTAAAGATTCTTCAATGTCTTCCGCTGCATTTCATCTTCCAGCTCAAGTTATTTCCATCAAACTTGATGGAACTAACTTTCTTGCCTGGTCTGCTTAATTGCTTCCTTTATTTCGGAGCTATGGACTTATGGGAATTGTCGATGGTTCTAATTTTTATCCTCCTTAATTTTCCAGCGAAGAACACAAGGTCCAAGGGATTCTTAATTCTGCTTATCTGACTTGGTAGTATAAGGACCAAACAATACTTGGCTGGATTATTTCTTCATTGTCTCTCACAGTGGTCTCTGCTATTTATGGTCTTGAGACTTCTCGTCTTGCTTGGTAAGCCCTTGGTGCACGTTTTGCCGCACCCTCCACTTCTCGCATTTCTCTTATCAAGAGAAAGTTACAGTCTTTACAGCATGACTCCTCATCCTGTCAGAATTTTTTGGATGAAGTTAAAACTTTTGCTGATGAACTTTCTGCTATTGGGAAACCTATTGTTGATTCTGATTTAATCTTATCTGTTCTCAATGGTCTCAATTCTTCATTTCATTCCTTTGTCACTACGTATATGCTCCTTTCTAGAGAGAAATCTATGTCATTCTCAAATTTTCATACAGAACTGCTGAACTATGACCTCATGCAACAATCTTTTAGCTAGTATATTCAACTTGAGGCAGGTTCCTATGCTCTTTACTCATATAAACCTGGCTCTAAAATCGGTTTTCGCCATAACAATACTAAATCTCGCTTCTCAGGGATGTCTAAACACTCGGGTAGTGCTTCTTCCCAGTTTAGCAGCCATTAATTACCTCACTTACCTCGCACATTTTCTGTGGCTTCTTCTAATTCTCACTCTCGCTCTCCATGTCAAATCTGTAAACGTGAGGGGTATAAGGCCTTGGATTGTTTTAATAGAATGAATTACTCATTTCAGGGACGTCATCCTCCTACTGAATTAGCCGTCATGGTTGCGGAGGCTAATACCACTTATCTAAATCAACATCAATGGTATGTGGATAGTGGTGCCAATCTTCATGTTACCTCCGATATTGCTAATCTTTCAACCTCTCAACCATATGAAGGTGATGATTCTGTTGGGGTAGGCAATGGAACAGATTTGCCTATATCTCGCATTGGCAATGCTTCTATTAAAACCTTGTCTTTTACTCTTGCCTTAAATAATATGCTTACTGTCATCAAGCCTCTGTTCATCTTCTCTCTATCAATAAATTCTGTAACGATAATAATGTTCTTTGTTAACTCACTGGTTTTGATTTTTCTATGAAGGACATCCTGACGGGGGACACGCTCCTGACGGGGCCAAGTGACAATGGATTGTATCCGATCAACCTTCGTCAACTTTATTCCTCACCATACTATGCTCTCATAATGATTGTTGGCGTCAAGGCTTCTGCCTCCACCTGGCATTATCGTCTGGGTCATCCTTCCACGAATATTCTTCATCATGCCATTTCCAATTTTAACCTTCCAGTTAGTGATTCAATCAATAAAAAGTTTGTATGTGTGTCTTGTGAACTAGGTAAGTTTAGACAATTGTCATTCTCTAATTCTTCAAGAAAATCTACTGCTCCTCTTAAAATACTCCACTATAATGTCTGGTCCATTTCCACTCCGTCTCTGAGTGATTGTCATTATTATGTTATTTTTATTGATGATTTTACTCGTTTCTGTTGGATGTTTCCTATTTCAAATAAATCCGATGTGTATTCTACCTTTGTTGAATTCAAGCTTTTAGTGGAAAAACAATTTCACTCTACCATAAGACAATTTTAAAGCGATAATGGTGGTGAATATTGTTCTACCATCTTTAAATAGTTTTTTAGTGATAATGGTATTTTTCATCGATTGTCATGTCCTCATACATCTCAACAAAATGGTTTCGTTGAGAGGAAACATCGTCATATTATGGATATGGGGCTTCCTCTTTTTGCTCAATCTGGTTTATCTAAGAAATTTTGGGTTGATGTTTTCCTAACCACTATCATCATAATTAATCGATTACCTAACAAAGTTCTTGATTATTTATCACCCTGTGAACGTCTTTTTCGCCATCTACCGGACTTCACCTATTTTCGGGCTTTTGGTTGTCAATGTTTTCCATGTATTTTTCCTTACACAAATAATAAATTATCATATCATAGTACACCTTGTATTTTCATTGGTTATAGTTCTAATCACAAAGGATTTTGCTGCTTAGATCCTTCCTCTAGACGTGTCTAAATCTCTCGAAATGTGATTTTTTACGAAGAGAAATTTCCAGCACAATCCATTCTCACAAGTCCTGTCAGCTGCGTCCCCTCCTCAAGTAAGACTCCAGCTTTGTCCTTCACTCTCCCCTCCCATATTTCCTCCTCATCTTTTGATTTTTCTCCTCCATTATAATCTTCCTTACCAAAATCGGCTCCTGCCTATGTCTCACCCGACACTCATAGTACTCTAGAATTTATCTCTCCTAACAACCATCTCCACTCTTTTGTCCCATCTCTCACTTCTGTCCACCCTGAACCCTCTGTCTCCTTCTCCCCTGTGTTAGTTCTTGATCCTTCTGCTGCTCACGAGGACAGTGCAATGCTTAACCTCCAAGTTGATGTCCTCTCTCCTATTGTGCCATCCTCTTAAATAATCACCAGATCACAAACTGGTAACCTTAAGCCTCGTCATTTTCCTGATTTTCATTTATATTCTACTCGTCACCCCCTTCAAGTATTGCATGCAAGTCTAGTTTGTTATGAGCCTTGAACCTACTCTCAAGCGGCATCAATACTCGAGTGGTGTGCAGCAATGGACAATGAATTTCGGTCCTTATTAAAGAATGAAACTTGGTCACTGTGTTCTCTTCCTCCTAATAAGAATGTGGTTTCATGTAAATGGGTTTTTAAACTCAAATGGTGATCTGATGGCAATGTTGAATGTCACAAGGCTAGACTAGTAGCTGTTAGTTATCTATAAAGAAGTGGTGTTATTTTTCTTGAAACTTTCAGCCCAGTCATCAAACCGACTACTATTCGCATGATTCTTACCCTCGCCATCTCCTTCCACTGGGACATTCGGCAGCTTGATATTTCTAATGCCTTTCTTCATGGCTTGTTAGAAGAAGAAGTTTATATGATGGATTTTATGGATCCAGCACACCCCCACTTTGTGTGTAAGCTTTATAAATCTCTCTACGAGTTAAAACAAGCTCCTTGCACTTGGTTTAATCGCCTATCCACTGCTCTGTTGGCTCTTGGTTTTCACAGTTCCTTGGTTGATCCTTCATTATTTACCTATCATCTAGAGAAAATCCATGCATTTCTATTAGTTTATGTGGATGATATTTTTGTTACCTCGAATGATTAGAATTTTTTTAGCTCTCTTATTTCTCAACTCCAAGTTCTGTTTGCTATGAAGGATCTCGGTTAGTTGACATATTTTCTAGGCATTGAGACCATACGCAATTCTACCAGCTTACATCTTCGCCAAACAAGGTATATTATAGATCTTCTAGATCATGTGCAACTAACTGGTATTCGACCGTATTGTGCTCCCTATGTATCGGGCTCTAAGCTATCCAAATTTGATGGGGAAATTCTTCCAGACCCTTCTGAATATAGGCACACAATGGGTGCTTTACAATATGTCACTCTCACACGCCCCGACATCACATACTCCATGAATCAACTCTGTCAATACCTGCAAGCACTAACCTCTATTCATTGGACAACAACCAAACACGTGCTACGATACTTAAAACATACACTTGATTATGGACTCTTATACAAACCTGGTTCTTTTGCCATTAATGCCTACTATGATTCTGATTGGGCTGGTGATCCTGATGACAGACGTTCCACTTGCGTTTATGGTGTCTTTATTGGACCCAATTTTATATCCTGGTCGGCTAAGAAACAACTTATAGTGTCCAAGTCCAGTATTGAAGCTGAATACAGGTGTTTGGCTCTCGTTACTGCTGAGGTGTATTGGTTGCGAATGCTGTTACGTGAGTTGTAGGTCTCTCTTGCTGCTGCTCCAGTCGCGTGGTGTGATAATATAAGTGTCTTAGCTCTTGCTGTACATCTAATTTTTCATGCATGATCCAAACACATTGAAGTGGATTACCACTTTGTCCAAGAAAAGGTGGCCAACAAAGATATCCTTCTTCAACATATCCCCATCTCTCTACAACCTGCAAATATATTTACCTAGGGACACACGGCTGATCGATTCTGCTTCCTCCGGGATAAACTTTCTGTGACAAATCTCCCTGCTAGCTCATGAGGGAATGATAAGGATAAAGCTCAACATGCTAAGATTGCCAAAAGACACTGAGATTTAGTCCCATTGTGTTTAACTCTAGTTTCTCTATTTATCCTTAGGTTTTCTTTCTACAAGTAAACTTTTGTAAAGATAAATCTTCTGTAACAAACTTTGGGTATAAATATATGGCTGAGAGAACACAGGTCTCTTAAGCAATTATAGAGTATTTTAATTCTTTCAGTAGTTACCAGCGCTATAGCTAGAAGTATTTTTTAGTTGAATATTCACTAATACTAGAATCATGAATATTATGGGCAAACCGTTGGTACCATAGCACAACAAACCCTTAGCATTTTAAGATAAAACTAACAATGCAATCTACTTCAAGTAAAATGTTTTAAGGGTGATAATATCTTTCTTTTAGCATAACTAGTCATGTACCATAGAAACTTTGTTGATCAGTTAGGGTTTCTAATTACCATAATATTATATGAGAACTCCTTAAACTATACTTTTTTCCCTCAAAGAACAAGATGTCATATATCTTTTCTTTCCTCTCTCTTTTAAAGGTCATCGCAATGTTAGGTAGCAGCATTCTCTATCACTAAACCTTTATTGATTCTCTATGATATCTTTACCATCTACACTTGATTCTTGAATCAAATTATGGTTTAACTTTTCAAGCTTAGAAATAAAGATTATTTCTAGTAGCTCATTCTTAATTACAAACTACAATTCTCTAGTTATATTGGTACAAATAGACAACTAAAATTTTATGATCTTTTTTCTAATTTTTTTCTATGGTTTACTCTTGCTCCTATTTATGCAATTTCATATTCATCATCTTTTCTTTCATAGACCCCAAGTATTCCAAAATAAAGTTTTCAACATTCATGGTTACCCTTAACTTTCTCGATAGTGTTTCATTAATGAAATTTAAGAAATCTTTGAAATTTTTTTAAGAATTTCTTTTCTCTATTGAACTCCTCAACATTTTTATTGAAATACATAAAAACATTGTCAACATCCGTTTTATTCACCTGAATATCTCTTTAAATATGCATTTAGTGTGTAAGCTACTAATTTTTTTAGATTTTTAGGGTATCAACAAATAATAGAGATGGACAAGAATAAAACACAAGTAAACATGAAAACAAGACCTCTTTAAAATAAAAAAGAATTATAAAGCTTCATGGGCAATATTAATTTTCTAAGGAGGTTCACTATAAAATCTACAAGGAAGATTAGACCTTTTATTAAGTTGTTAAAATAAAAGAACTCTGATGAGTTTTAATGGATCGGAAAGTAGTAGATTGATTTTGAAGATATAAAGCCTATCTAGTATAACCTCTAGTGTTGGCCCCGCTAAGACTTGGAAAGCCTTTAAGGCTATACATTTTGATAGTATAATGATCAATTAGTAGAATGTTGGCATAAGAAAATGATTCTATGCATGAACATGTTATGTATTACCTCAATCATGTACTCATATAAGAAAGATATATATCAGTGGAAAAATTATATATGTCTTTGTATTTTTACCCCCTTTTTTTTTTTGTTAAGTTACACTAGTATATATTACTAGTTGATGTTTATGCAATTTGTAAAACAAATTTAATTAAATATATATTATTATAATTTTTTTAAGAGATTTTATTAGCAAATGGACATAAGCATTTTCTAAATTTAATCTATATTATATGACATAAAAAGTAGTTAAAGACCAAGCTTTGGCTAAAAGGAGAAATCGCATGAAAAGAGGTTGGGATTATATCTAATTTTTTATCACTAAAATAATCTTCTAATAAATATGCTGCTAGTTAAGCATTTTTATCTTTTAAGAAGGAGAAACTACATAATAAGAACTTAATCACGAGAAAAAAAGGGTATCAACCTCATAAAATCAAGCAGAGTATAAGAATATAAGATCTCGAACCCTAAAAAAAAGGCTATCTACTCCAAAGCCATACCACAAAAGGAGAAAGGATAGGTTTTTAGAGAAGGAGATAAAGATAATTTCAATATTTGGGTTATGGAAAATAGAGAAAATTGTAAATAAAATAAGAAAATAAACAGTACTAAAACTTGTAAAACTATGATTGAAATTACATATTTGGGGCTAGCTATTATTTACAATGATTATATGACCTTTTATATATTGGTATAGATTTTGAATCCTATCTAAACATATGAACTCTAATCTTATATTGATATTGGTATCATCTAATAAGTTTTTTAAATCCTAATATAAATTAAACTCTTTCTCGGTTAATACCAAATGAATCTTAAACTAACCTTGAGACTTCTTATTAGTTATTCTATTAAGGACTCCTGCTCTAAAAGGAACTAAACCTTTTGGTTCATCATGTGTATTCAAAATCTTGTGGTCTATCATAACTCTTGGTCGCGTAGTCGATTGCTTCTTGAAATCTTCTAGTCAATCAAGACTCTTTCAACATGGTTGCTTCCACTATACTCGATTGATTATAGCTTTATTCCCTTATTTATTATGAATAATCATTATTCTTCCATGATTTATATATGGATGTTTATTTATAGTGTAAACATATTATTATCAATATTATCAACTAAAAAAAATTGAAAGTATTGGTCTCCTGGTCTTCTAGGAAGTGATGTTTATTTATAGTGTAAACATATTATTATCATTATTATTATTAATATTATCAACTAAAAAAAATTGAAAGTATTGGTCTCCTAGGAAGTGCCTATTGTCTTAGGTCTCCTGATATCGCTCCTAGGTGTTGTAATTTCCATATAGAATAAAATGCTACTCCAATGTTTCCTAGAAAAATATATACATTTAATGTCTAGTCTAATAAATTTACATGAAATGAGTCCATGTTTATATCTCTTTATCTTGAAGTGAACATTGTGAAGTAAATAATAAATTAAATACATAATCAAGGTTGATTTAAGATCCCAATTAAATAATATTAAAAAAAATCAAATATTTTTAGATTGTATTTTGTACTAATTTGTTTCCTTATCATTATATTGTATTCTCTATAACAATCCAACAAACTATGTATATAATTCATTTATTTTAACTTTCTTCACTTAGGTAACTTACAAGCACAAGCTTTTACTCGTAGCACGAATATATTTCCTGCAAATCTAAATTATAGTTTGAAAAAGGACAAAAAGAATAAGGAAAAGCACATTAACAAAATAATAAAATAAAATAAAGCATCATAAAAAATTCAATAATATTAAAAAGAAACAATGTTTATTCTCCTCTAATCTGCTATAAGTAAATTAAATAGGGCTAGGAATTATAATCCACATAGGATTTCATCTCTATAACAATATAAAAAAGTCATTCAATTACTTAAAATAATAGCCAGTCATATACACAATTTATTTTTGTAATTTATCCTTTATTTATCACACTTTATTGCATCTCATTTTTTATTTTTTTATTTTAAGTTTTTCCTTTATTTATTGTAATTTATTGCTTTTTATTTTTATTTGTTTTCATTTTTTCCTTTATTTATTTGTTTCTTCCTTGAATTTTTACCTATATTAGTTTAATTTACCTTACTCTTTCTTTTTAATATATTAAAATCAAGTTTAGAACCTTGTATTTTGTTTGATTTGTGAGGTTGATACATGTTTCTACTCAAGATTAAGTTCTTAGCTATTGTTTCTCCTTGTTGAATGGAAGAAACAATGAGCATGTAACATATTGATTAAAAAATCAACAATCAATCAATATATTAGCATATAATTGATCATTAAGATTATTTGTTAGGTCAACAGCTTGGTAGGATAAATTGGTTGAGAAGCAATATATTAGTTATGATACAAATATTAGACAAGAAAAATAATGGTTAGAATGGATGGTGATCAATCAATCAATGCAATTGATAGAGGCCATCCCACTAGCTACAAGGAATCCAAAAACAATTCACAAACTCAAAGGCTAATGGTGTAACCTCGACCCTAACACATCAAACATGCCATAATATGGGTCTTCATCATCTAATTTTTCATATTAATAAAAAAAAAAAACTATACTAAATAGAATCACAATATCCATATGCAATCTATAACACTTTTTGTATTTTCCAATGTCATTGCCTATATCAACTTTCAATTGATATTTTTGTGCTTATTGTTATAAAATTTTGATAGAAAGCATACTAATTGCTTTAAATAGTGTATTATAATTAAGATTATCATTCTCACGGGGACAATCTACCTACTAGATATTGAAATTATTCTAGTCCTAAATTATTTCAAGACACAAAAAAGATGCATATGTGTAAGAAAATTAACAGATTGGTAAATAAAAATTAAACAAAAACATTATATTAAAATAAATTCATTGATGGACAAGATATTGAGGTTTCTAATTTACTTAACCAAGCCAAACTGATTCTTAAATATATATTACTAAGAAGCAAATATCATATATAATCTCTTGAGACCAACATGTGATCAATAATTCAAAGTATTAGAAACAATGACACAGTCAATAATGATGGATAAATACCTTAATAAAATAACTAAGAAATTTGAGAATGTCATGGAGATGGAATATTAAAGCCTTAACAATAATATGTAACTCATAATAAGATTATTATAAACCATAATCTCTATATAGAAAGAGAAAAAAGTATCAAGAAAAACACTTTGTTTGAGTTGAATTTCTTAATCACTAACAAACTCTTATTCAATATCCTTATTCCTCACTTGATGTTGAATTGCAAATTTCAATGATGAAAAGCCCTAACTTACCAGTTTTGGTTGTTTTTTCTTCTTTAATCTCCAAACTTCTAGCCTAATTTTCTTTGTCCGGTCAACTTATTTTGAGAAAATGATAAAATATCAAAGTTGTATGCTTTCTCTTATATTTCTCCTAACATCAAAATTGAATTGATTGGATATTTCTAGCCAAAATTATGTGTAATTTACCAAGATATGTTTCTAAAATTTCTGGTATGGAAATTTTCAATTCTTAAAATAGGCAATTTCCTCCTGTCATTCTTGCCCAAAACATGTACATAAGTTAATCAGCTTTTTAAAGATTAATTTCCTTATTTAATTGGCTTTTAAGTGAGCTTTCTCAATATAATAAACCAAAATCCAATTTGGGTCAATGTTTTAGCTAGAGTTTTGAGGATTAAATGTTGATTCCTCACTTCAAAACCCATAATTCTATGAATTTGTTTTTCTACATAAAAATAAATAAAATATATAAAATAGAGAAATTTAAGATGAACTAGAATAAATTGAAATTAATAATGTGATAAAAATATATAAAAATCAAGCATATCACTTTCATGCCAACATCATAGCATCATACTTATCTTTTTTAAAGACCTTATGACATGATCATATGACCATAACCAATTTGGCCAAACCCTAATCATTAACAAGTGATTCATCCTATTTAAATGTCTTTTAATTAGAACTTAAAACTACCTAACATTCAATTAAGGATATCTAGTTAGAGATGAAAGTACAATTAACATGACCTATGATAATAATATTATCATAACCCAATTTTAGATACCTCAAAATTGTTTTATAAAAAAATCCATTTTTTTATTAAAAAATCAAAACTTTAAAATCCAAAAATATTTTTGAAACATAAGGAGATAAGTTAAGATGTAACAAACCAAAATGCTAGAAGAATATCTTGACTGGGATATTTAATTGTTGATAACCCTAAATCAATGAGTCTAAAGAGAGAAACAAAAAAAAAACCCCACAATTCACTCAACCTTGGGGTGGGGGGACCTTTAACCCAAAGAATTAACCAAGGAATTTAGAATTACAACTCTAATACATGTCAAAATGATGATTTGAATACCTCTCAATGAAGAATTTCTTCTTGTTAAATAGAAAAGTATTATCATAATTACAGCTTATAATCACTATATACCATAATTACAATCACTCTAAATTAGATAATTATAAATGAGTATTTCTTATCAATAAGACTGACAAAAACAACTTTTATTCAATCTAAAAACTCAAAATCAAACTGAATCTAAATAATTTTTATGGGTTCTAATATACTTTTCTCGACATAATTAAAAAATCAAACCACCTTCATTGATCTTCTTTTTTGAAAACAAACCTATTTGTACCTAGATTAACCTCCCTCTGCTTTTTTTAATAATTTTTTCTCTTCTTTCTAAGCTTTTAAGAATTAAAATATGAGAAAAATAAAGTTTAGAATCAAATTGTAAAATATTAAAACTTCAAGGATCAATTTGAACTTTTCAAGTAAAAGCAATAGAACAATCCAAAGTTTTATAAGAGGCGCTACTTTTTTCCACGGTAAAAAGGCAATGTCTTTTGGCTTACAGTGTCATAATAATAATTTGCAATCACAATCACACTCTTGAACGCAGTTCATTGCAGCCAAAGGGAGGGGTGATGGAGTTACCTACTTCCGTATTATTAGTAATTTTCGTGTTATTAGTTTTCAAGTTATTATATTTTATTGTCAAACAGTTTTGGATGATAGATTAAATGTAATGTTCTCCAATTTTCTCTCCTCTAATCCTCTCTCTTCTCCTCCTCCATCTCCACCTTCTCCTTTTCTCTTCACTGTTTTCCTTCTCATCTCTGCACTACATCAGATAGTTTAGCATGTGCTCATCAGATTTCCTCTGTAACAATAAACAGATCAGGTTAACAAAAGGAATTGAAAATGTCTTCAAAAACTAAATAACTTTGCCTCAAGTAGGAAGATAATTGGATTTGTGTGATCTTCTCGTCTTCTTCCATAAAATGTCGGTTCATACTACACTCCTCCTTCGAAAGCATAGAGCATTTCTTGCCGGTGCATCACATTGTTCAAGGCTTTAAGCTAACAAAACGTAAATACAATAAAGATTCACCCCATTAAGCTAACTGATCTAAGGCGAGCTGAAATAACATTTATTGACGAGGAGAACCACAAACTTCACCAATATCCGAACAAGTGAGCCCGGACCAAAGTTTAACATACAATTACATTTTACATTTAAATTGATTAACTCAAATTCAAGCCAGAATCAAGGCAGAAAGTCAAAGAAGACAAAATGTCAACTGTATGAAGTTGCAAATTACTGAAACACCAAAAGCAGTTCTAGATTCAACCTAATCATTGCATCAGTCTTCAGTGCTTCAATGTTTTCATGAGACCACAAAATAAGGTTTCTGTTTCTAACATGGTTCATAGAAATCACTCTGTTTCTTGCCAGACAGCCCCACCTGCTCATAAAACAATCCCATAAGATGTAAATCAGGTAAATAGCACTTAGTACCTTGAGGATGAACAGTGAACCTTTTATATATTATTAACACAGAAAAGAACAGGTATTAAGAAAGTAAAGGCTTGATATAACAGGTGTACCGTTCACAGCAAAAAGACTTCGGCAGGTTCTAACAAAGGAGAGCAAAGCATACCAAAATAGAAAGCCTAAGTCATCACATGATATCATAATTCATAACCAAACAACAGGTGCTGCTGCAGAAAGAAACTCATTGTTCCAACCTGTCCTTTTCTCCCTCGCCTTTCAGTAACCTCTCCACACCCCCACCCAGGGCAGTAATCATAACATGGTTTCAGGTTAGAATTCAATCATTTGATAACAATGACAGTTTGACCAGTCACAAATCATCTATTGCATGTGAAGCTTGCTGCTCAAGCTCCAGTGTGTTAACTATTTAAAACTTAAAATCAAGTGTTTTAACCTAAATTAAAAGAACACAATAGAACTTATGGGCTAACAGCTGGAGAGAATCATCATCCAATGATGCTGAGTTCTTTATTCTGTTTATTCAATTCTACTTTTCAAGTGAAGTGTCTATTATTTGAGCAAAAGTTTATTGCTCCGCTCAAATTAGTTAGTCCAAAAGTTGACATCCTCCAATTGCAATCTGAAGATATCAAAATCTATACTCGCTCTTCAGCTAATGATATGATCCCAATAAGGGTCAATCAGAGGGGAACTTCTCCCCACTATCCTCTCTATCAGGAAAATCAAATGCAAACCAATAAAATCCATCTATCCTCTCTTTCAGCTCTTTTTTTGCCTCCACTTTCTCAATATACCCTTCAATCAGGAGTCAATGCAGCCATAAACCTCTCAAATGGAAAAGGCATTAAATCCGGTGCATTTAAGTTCTCTAGTAAAACTAAAAAACAGAACTCAAATGTAGAAATTATATATAGCTAAAGAAATCACTTAAATCATATTACCTAGTGATGAAGTTCACTCTCAAATATGGAAGCCAAAATCTACAGCCTAGCTCAGATTAGTTATCTCCAGCAGGTCATAAATGTTGCAGTCACAGTCCACACAATAAAAATTTATAACTGCTCTTAAGCTAATCAACAAATATTTTCCCTCCAGCAGCTATCCATTCCAACTCTACACCAAAAGGGGGTTTTTTTTCTACATTTAGCTCAACAAGATAAGTCTTCTCAGAAAGAGTACCGCAAAGCTCGGAACAGAGCTAATTAAAACTAGTTATGCCATCATGAATACAACTAAACCACATATGTACAAATAAGTTAGGTTATACAACAAGGTGAATGAATTGAAAATTATTTCCTAGTTATGAAGTTCACTCTCAAATATATTATTTCAAGCAAAAATTTACAACCCAGCTCAAATTAGTTAAATCCAAAAGGCTATGTCCTTCATTTTCTGTCTGTATAAAAAAAAATATATATAACTGTTCTGAAGGTAATCTGATACAAAAAGTTTCCCTTCAGCTGATATCCTTATTCCTTACCACCTCAACACCGAAAGGGGGAATTATTTTTTTTCTCTTAGCAATTTAAGACATTTCTCAGAAAGTGTATAATCAAGTTCTCAACAGAGTTATTCAAGACTAGTTATGCCATCATATGTGAAACTAAAGCACAGAAGTCAAATGTACAAATCATTACTGGTTAAATAACTAGGGAAATCCCAGCTAAAGCCTAAATGTGGAGTTTGGACAGGTTAATGTATGCAGAAAAACCCTGAAGACCATCAGTATCAATATCAATCAGATTATGATGCTTTATTTTCCAAAAAGCTATCTCAGATTGAGTAAATGTCACAAACTTCTCGCACTATCCTGCTACTTTGTTACTTTACTGTTCAACTACATTACTTTCCTAGCAACGCAGTAAAGTCAAACAGTCACAATTCCAATAATGAATGCAGCATGATAGAAAACAAAAACTTTGGAAGAAATTTGGCTACAAGGGTGGTTTCTGCAAAGGTTTCGAAAATCCAAGCATTTCCACCATTATGATCTTCAGCTCTTTGCTAGATCAGTAGACTCTTTATGAGAAATCAAGCTGCAGAAGGATGAGACACAATGCTTGGTAACAGCAAGTTTAATACTTAATAGCTTATACTAACCGAGAAAATCACCATATGACACATGCCAGCTCAGAAGCAACCAAATTTGAAGTACCACAAAGCTTATTACCTTTCCCTCCCAAATTAAAAGTTCCCCTAAACAAACCCAGATATTAATAACGCAGGCCCGCCTATGCGGTACACGCTCTAGTAGTTGTTATAATAAGAAGGAAAAAAAAAGCCTTGCTTCTATGGAGGAAGAACACATCAATCAACTGGTATTCAAGACAGCAATTCAAAAATGGGTCTTTCTTAAAGGCTTTGTTCTGGTTTTGTAACCACACAAATGGTTTCATTCCAGTATAAGTGACCTCCACTGGGTCTATTAATGGTGGTACAAACAAAGAAATAAAAAGAAATTTATTAGCGAACAGCAGGGAGGATGACATCAATGAAGGAATCAACCATAATTCTAAAATTTCAAACAATAATGTAAATAAAGATCCAGAATCCAACAACCAATGCCAAATTCAAAACCTGATTAAAAAAACACATACCTTAATGAACCACATCCATCTGTCTATCTAATCTTTTGCATCCCAGCACTCTTCTTCGCTGCCTCATTAATTTTCTCACTATACCCTTCAATGGGTGGAGTCAAAGTAGCCATGAAACTACTCGCAGGAAAAGGCGTTAGATCCGGTATCAAGGCGGCCTTCTTCAAATTCTCCGGTAATGCCTCAATAGCCTCGTTCTTACACTTCAAGCAATTAGTCAAAGCAGCCTGTCTGGCCCTATGCTTTCTCATCAACACCCTACTGTACTCCTTGGCCAGTTTCATCCCATCCTCCTCAGTCAACTCATATTTCGGTATCTTATCGACATCAACCAAACCTAAAGAAATCAAATCTAAACCAGGAGTCCCAATAATCATGGGCTCATCAGGAACACCCATAGCTTGCCTTCCACCTTTCTTTAAAATCTCCTTTTCGCGAATCCTGTCTTTGCTTAGAAGTCCCAATTTTTCTCTTTCTGCTTCACGGGCACGGTCTTTGGGCTTTAAGTAACGAACTGGGGCTGGTGCGTTGATGCATTGGTCATAAAGACGGTTCCTCTCAGAGTCTTGACGCGAAAATGATCTAGAAGGATCTTGAGAGCCTGATTTTTTGTTCTTGTTCGTTGTTACTTTAGAGCGTTTCTTTGCTACCCCATCTTTGCCTTTTCCTTTCGACGTTCCACTTACAGAACAACGTTGGAGGAATTGGTGGGTTAGGGACTGGAGTGGCTGTTGAGTTCTTGTGATTCTAAGCATTTTTGTTTTTTTTTAGGTGTGTGCTTCTGCAATAGAATGAAAATGGGAGGAAACACATGGAGTGGTAGGGTTTTAGGAGGAGGAGTGGGCTGGGTCTGCCATGCGCCGATAAAACCTTAGCCCTGTTTATTAATCAAATCAATTAGCCTCAACACATTTATATTTTATGCCATTAAATAACAAAAAATAATTTTAAATTAAAAAAATTAAAATGTTTAAAATGTCACCTAAGGGTGATGTTTAAAACTAGAAATTGAAAGAACAAATATCATATTTGACCACAAACAACAAAACATCCCTCGTTTTGAATTTTGTGTAGAAAAGTTTAATTTGATCCTTAAAATTTTAACTTGTTTATTATTTGGTCCTTACTTTTAGAAATTAACTTTTTAATATCAAATTTTATTTTCTTTACAAAATGGCTAGAAAATTTTGAGGAAAGAGAAAGTTTCATGATGTTTCCCTTTAACCCACCAATTTTATTTTTAATATTTATATATATTAAAATGATATAAAAAAAGTTAATTTAAAATAAAAAATATTAATTTTTTTTAAAGACATTTTTAATAACAAACGGGCTCGTCTTAACTATTGAGGTCGTCGACGCCACCAAATTTCCGCTTCTTCTTCTCACTTTTTTTACTTCATAAAAACATTTTAAAAAATCTCACATTCATTTCTAGGGTTTTGAAGAAAGGAAAAACAAATGTTAGGTGGTGGATTATATGGAGATCTGCCTCCACCATCCGCGGCGGCGGAGGAAGATAAACCAACTACCACCACCTCCACTGTATGGTCTACTAGTACCTTAATGGCTCCACCTACTCTTCGTAAACCTATGCCCCCACCACCACCACAAACTATTTTAAAATCCCAAAACAAACCTAAACCTTCCAAAACTTTACTTTCTCCGGCACCGCCTGTCACTGTCCTACCCGATGAGGTGGCTGCGCAGCCGGCATTGGTAGGGGTGAATTCGGTGGTCATTGAGGAGTATGATCCCGCGAGGCCGAATGATTATGACGATTATAGGAGGGAGAAGAAAAGGAAGGCCATGGAAGCAGAGAGGTTGAGGGAGATTGAGAGGAGGAGGCAAGAGGAGGAGGAAAGAGAGAGTAGGGAGAGGGAAGACAGGGAGAGGGATACGAATATTTCCGGGGAGGAAGCGTGGAAGAGGCGTGCCGCGATGAGTGGTGGTGGTGTTCCGAGGAGTCCGTCGCCACCCAGTAATGGGGATGGGTTTCGTATTGGGAAGTCAGAGACGGTTGGGTTGGGAGTTGGTGCTGGTGGACAAATGACTGCCGCCCAGAGGATGATGGCGAAGATGGGGTGGAAGGAAGGGCAAGGATTGGGGAAGCAGGAGCAGGGGATTACGACGCCGTTGATGGCCAAGAAGACTGATCGGAGAGCTGGGGTTATTGTGAATGCCAGTGAGTCAAAGCCAGAGAAGAAGGTGAAGAGTGTGAATCTCAATGGAACGCCTACTCGAGTTTTGCTACTTAGGAATATGGTATGCATATCTACCTTCCTTCTGTTTGGTAAATAATGGCAATCAGGTAAATGGACTACAATTTATTGTTATTAAAAAATAATTGACATAGACATCTGAAATGCATAGCAAGTTATTTCTGCACTATGAATGTAACTACAATGAAAGAAACTAATGGGAATCAGCAAGACATTGTTATGTTCTGTTCTTTGTTTGTAATTTATTCTTTTGTATCTTGTAATGCCTTCTTCACATGTTCCATTTATTCCGTTGTGCTATAACTTTCCCTCTAGTGAACAAGAACTACTTACGTAGTGCTATATCCACTACCTGAGATTGCTCATTGTTTCTGCATTGAGATTCACGAAGAATTGATACATTCTAATTTCATCTAGTAACCACCTGGTCTACCATCCATATCTTGCTTTGCTGTGCTTGTTTCTATAATTTAAAATTTACTGGTGTGAGAGAGCAATAGCATTACATTGGGCTGTGTAATTTCATCTGTTAAACATCCTCGGTCCGCCTTTCCCCATCTTCTTTTATTGTGTTTTTGTCAAGGCCCAAGCAGGTGCATTCTTTACGGCACCTAATGTAGTTTGCTTCTATGAAGGCAAAATGCTGAGGTGTTAAGAGTTGATAGAGGCAATTTAGTTTGATAGCAAAATTAGCAATGTTCACTACTACTAGCACTGTAATCATGTCTCTGATAATCTCAAAAAATTGAATTTGTGATGGTGGTGAGGTGATCAATCTTTTACTTTTCCTAGGAAAGCTCTATAGTGTCACCGTCGAAGATGAATTAGGTAACTGTGTTAAGTATTCTCCTTATTGCCCAGAGGAGAGAGAACTCTGGGCTTTTGATAGAAGCCATGAAGTTTCTGTTTGAGGAGAACCCTTGCATTTAGATTAACATTTGGTATTGAATATATTGTTCTGTTGGCCACTGTGTTTCTGCGAAATGTACTCTCCATGTTCTTTTTGGAATCACTTGATATTTTAAAGTCTTAAGTGATGGATATCCACCATTGCTCAAACTTTTCTCTTAGCCATCTACTTCAGCAGCTTGCTTATTTCTCCTTTCCAAACATAATTGCTCACTGACTATCCCACCACAGGCTGTGGTTTTGGAGTGCATTAGTTTGGAGCTTTAACATGCTTTTCTCAAATTTTAAATACCCTCCTTGACACCAGAAATTTCTGTTTTCATGTTTTTTCCCTTTAGAGGGAAAAATGTTGCCAGTAGCTTGTGGGCATTCTTATATTAAATAATCGATGAGCTTGTTCACCAATATATAATCTCAAAGAGGTTTAGACTTATTCAGATCACCCCAAGTAAACTTTAATGTTTTCTGTTTCCTTTAAATGTTCTCAGAAGCTTTATTAAGATTGCTTTTGAAAATCTAGAGGAGTAATGTTAATATAAACCAGATGATTGAAGATTGCTTGCTTGTATTTGTCCTTGATGGATGGGTTTAGTTGTGCTTGAAATGTTCGAAGCACTCAAAAGTCAGTGGAAGTCACAATATACAAAAGGGTTTAGCTCAATATTTCTATAGGCACTCATTTTAGCATCCCCTTTTGTAATACCAAATCATAGGGTACAAAAGGGTTCCAGTTTAATCTTTTCTCTGCCCTCTGATTTGAGCAATCCTGACTCCTATTTTGCCATCAATTATATTCTTTGGTGGAAGCTTTGTTTGACAGAGAACTGGATGCCTCTAAAAGCATGCTTTTTTCTCTTCTCACCATCAAAGCCTGGGTGCTGAAACTGTTGCATGATTATTGGCTTAGTTGCTCTGCTTCAGTATCTGAGTTGCTGGTGAAATAATTTCTGTGTTAATTTTTGCTGTGCCATCTGTCATGTCTTTGATACATAAACATTTTGGTTTGGTGACAAAAATGAAATTTATTTTCTAATGTGATTGCTATTCGGTTTCTTTCACTTCAAATTTTATTCCTTAAAAAATATGTTATATGGTTTTAACATAAAGTGTCTATCCCATGCTCCATGTTTGTTATTGCAGATGGAAATGAGAATTTGCTGAAAATGTTCTTTTTTTCTTTTCTTATTTTCTTCATGAAAGGTGGGTCCTGGTGAGGTAGATGATGAACTAGAAGATGAGGTTGCATCCGAGTGTGCAAAGTATGGAACAGTCACTCGGGTTCTTATCTTCGAGATCACTGAGCTGAACTTTCCACGAGAAGAGGCAGTTAGAATTTTCATACAGTTTGAGAGATCAGAAGAAACAACAAAAGCATTGATTGATCTTGATGGGCGGTTTTTTGGGGGTAATGTGGTTCGAGCGACCTTCTATGATGAGGAGAGGTTCAGCAAGAATGAGTTGGCTCCTATGCCTGGTGAAATCCCTGGCTTTTGATGGCCGATTGAATAACTTGTCAAGTTTCCTTCACATTCATCAGGAAAGTTATGGTGGACTCTTATTTTGATTCCCAGTTTACTGTGAGAATTAAGCTGTGGTAAGTAGGTTCCAGCTTTGGGTTAGGTGGAGTGTAAACTGTGCTTCTATTGATAATTATAAGCTGCATGCACTTGTTACCGTTGAATGAACCATAGAGAATTTATTTCTTCTTTTCTCTTTTTTTCTGTTCAAATATTCTCCCTTTGATAGGACAAACTTCTACATTCCTTGTACAAAGATAGTAGTCGACTATGATTGCATTCAACATTCTGCTCATAAAACATGATGGCAGTTCTTGAAACTCGAGGAGATCTCATGCAATGCATTTTTATCTTGTACGTACTTCGTTTTTTCTGTTGTTTAAATAGAAGAAAATCAGCTAACATGCTTGTGCACTTTTCTTATTTGTGTTTAGTCAAATGATGTTTGTTCCCAAAGCAAAATGGCATCGTTACCTTTTGTGGCTCGTCTGTGTTTCTCAGGTGAATCCAGAAACTTGACTGCGTGTGCAGGCGTAGAAAATAAAAGGATGAAATAAGTTAAAAAAGGGGATCACAGTAGGAAAATGTAGAAAATAAAAGGATGAAATATGCCATCAATCCATGAACAATCTAGAGAAGCTAAAAAGGGACACATGTTTGTTGGCAATCATGTAAAAAAAATCCATAAGAAGCAAGAAGAGGGACTGTTGTTTTCTTGGCAAAGAGGTTGCTAGCTAGTATGTGTATACATGACATCTTATTATCATATAAAAATCAATTCAATAAATGATTAAAAGTAAAACATTTTAAAATTGAAAACCATGTATAGTGTGTGTAAAGAGATTATATGAATTAATGTGATTGTTGCATTTTGATTCTGAATAATACAAGGCTATAAACCATAGTTATTAAACCCGGTCGGGTTTTATGGGTCAACTCGGGTCAACCTGAAAAAATTAAAAAACAAATTGAAGTTTTAATATTTTATATGAAAAAATTAAGAAAAAATCCATATAAATATAGGCTATATATATTGTAAATAATGAAGTTTAAAAGAATATTTTAAAAAGTTTTTTTATTCCACATTGAAAAGATATTATGTTAAGCTTTTAAGTTAAAATATTTAAACCAAAAAAGTTTTTTATCTCATACTGAAAAAACATAGCTTTTTTTCTTGTCAACATAGAGTATATATACTAATGAGTTTCAAATCTCACATTGATAAAACATAGTTTTTTTTTGTGAACATAAAGTAGATATACAAATAAGTTTCTAATCCCACATTGAAAGAAGATAGTTTTTTTCTTGGGAACATAAAGTATATATACTAATGGTTTCAAATCGCACATTGAAAAAACATAGTTTTTTTTCTTGTGAACATAGAGTATATATACTAATAGGTTTCAAATCTCACATTAAAAAGAAACTATGTTATCCTTTTAAGATGAAGTATTTAAACCAAAAAGTTTTTTATCCCACATTAAAAAAAACATAATTTTTTTCTTGGGAATATAGAGTATATATACTAATAGGTTTCAAATCCTACATTTGAAAAGAAAATAATAAAAAAAAAACACTAGGTCTTGGTCTGGTCTTTTGAGAACCCGTACCGGTCCAGCCCCCAGGTCGGCCGGGTCCCATGTCGACCCGCCAGGCCAGTCCGGGTTTAATAACTATATTATAAACAAAGTTAAATACCAAAAATAGAAAAGGAAACTAATTTCAAAAATTAATCCTATATATTTACTAAATATAAACATACTAAAATATGAATATTACATCCTAATTGCAAAATGTATAAAGGATTAATTCTATATTTGTAGCTAAGAAGCAATTAGTGTTGTAGTCATATCATGCCCCCAAAGATTAACCAGCCATTGAGGACATCAATTTTTATTGTGTTTGGTATTGTGGTGCAATTGCTTTTTAAAAATATTTTTTATTTGAAAATATATTAACATAATTTTATTTTCATATTTGTTTTTACATTAACACATCAAAGCTATAAAAAAACATAAAAAAAATAATCAATTTGATGTTTTTTCAAGTGAAAATGCATTTTTAAAATACATAAAAAAACAGGCTATATACTCTCAAACACTCAAATAAGTTCAATGAGTAAGAAAGTGAAGGTGAGGCAACGACATAGTAAGAGAATTAACAAGTTGGCCAGAAGTCTGAACATAAGAAACACATAGGCAACGTGTGGCAACTTGATCTTGAACAAAATGGAGGTCGATGTTTCATGCAAAAATAAAAGATTAGGTTTGCATAAACATGCATAGCCCTCACATTGTCATGGTAAATGATTGGAGTAAGAGGGATACATACATATAACTTTTGAAGAAAATTCATTACCCAATTGACCCTAGCTATAGTAGATGTAATGACCTGATATTCTGTTTTGGTGGAAGAGCAAAAGATGGTCTCCTTTTTTTAGAAATCTAAGAGACAAGATTTGATCAAGAAAAATGACATAAGTAGAGGTTAAATTTTGATCATCAGTATCACCTACTCAATTGAGATCCATAAATGCATGTGCATGCAAACTATTACGCCATATTCTATAACTACTAACCAATGAAGTGTAAGTTAAGGTTGTAAATATATTAGACTAGTGAACAAAGATATTTAGTTTATTATTATAAAGGTATAATAAACAAAAAATGTCTAATAAAAACCTAGAGTTTATACATGTTTAAAACTATACATATGCAAAAGTAACTTATGAAAAATATGTTTTCAACATAAATATAATAAAAAGAATTCTAGTATGCATACTAAGTATATAATCAAACTTGTAATTGATATTAATTAAAAGCTATAGCATGCGTACTAATAGTAAAAAAATATCCATGTTTAAATTAGAATAAAATAGGGTACTTATTAAAGCATTTTAAAGTAATGAAAATTTTGTTATTATCAAAAATGATTTCTTTGTTCTTAAGGTTTAATTGCTTTTCGTTTGTGCAACTAAGATGTTTGTAATATACATTTTAAGATTTCAAAAAAACCATCCTTTTTTTCTCAACAATAAGCTAGATTCTAAGTTCTTCCTATTGGCAACAACATGCAATATATTGTTAAGAGTAGGAAGCTTTCAAAGGTCATTTTCGGTACGACCTTTCCAAAACCTAGTACCTTAAAGGTTGATGGGTTCCTTTAATTAAACTTTTTGATATGTGAGGGTTGGATGTTATAGGACCAATCAATTCGAAGGCCAACAATGGGCACAAATTCATCTTGGTTGCCATCAAATACTTTACAAAATGGATAGATGCTTGATCTTACACATATATAACACAAAAGTTAATCGAGAGGTTCATTGAAAAATATATGATTTGTCATTTCGATGTGCAAGCAATATTAGTAGCGCTTAGAATTTCAATGGGAACTTGATTGCTGAGCTCTATACTAAGTGGAAGATTAAGTATCTTAATTCTTCTCCCTACAGATCTAAGATGAATGGTGCTGTTGAAGGCAGCCAATAAAAATCTCAAAAGGCAGCCAATAAAAATCTCAAAATGATCATCCAGAAAATGGTAGTCACTTACAAAGATTGAAATGAGATGCTTCCATATGTTACTTAATTCATATACCACACCATAATAAGAATTTATATTGTGGTAGCTTTTGTGATTAGAAAAAAATAATTTTAAAAAAATTCACTTTTACTTACGGTTGGGCTATAGGTAAAATATATGTTTAGTTAAAATTGTAGTTTGAATTGTTGTTTGACAAATATGTTATAATATATTTGTTTAAAATTGTGGTTAGAATTGCTGTCATTTTCGTATATAAAATGACAAAAAATAAATATAATTTTTTTTATTTTTAATATAGGAAAATTAACAAATAATACAAACATAATCTGTATTTAAAAAAAAATTAAAGATTGAAGCCAGGCAGATCTGGTGAATGAATTCCCAGCTATTTTGGTCTTGTTTCCATGAATTGATTTTTTTTTTTCCTGTGTATGGATTTGGTGGACCAAATCTAATTACACAAGAAAAAAAGAAAGAGGAAAGGGAGGTAAAATAACCTTTTGATCACTTTCTATAACGGTTCTGTTTTCTTTTCTCAAAAGTTGTCAGTGAAGAAACAATTGTGTTTTCAAATCATCTCAAAAACATGTGTAAGCTGCTTTTTGTGAACTTGTGATATATAACTGAATCCCACATTTTAAAGGTGTGGTTGGAAGTTTAACCCAACAACAATTTTTTGAGGTTTCTCCTAATCACACAAAGGCTCATGCTTGAGGTTGCTTTATCCCCACAAAGGCTCAATTATTTCCTCGACACCCAATGTCTGCCAGAGACAGCAACACTGTCCCAATCCATTCTCTTATCCCATTCAACTAAGCTTCCCTTGCCAAATGCCAACCAAGGGAAGCTGACTGATTTTAAAAGACACCAAGCAAACTGAGATCACAGTTCCGAGCTCCACTCACCGACGAATGATATTTCCATCTTCCACTCATTACATATACATATCCATTCACAATAACCAGTTTACTCTGAAGAAGTTCGTTATATTCAACCCTTAAAAACAGATAATAGAAGATATGAACACACAGCAAACAAACTTAAATCGCAATTCATAGTTCCTCCCACAATCAACATGATAGTAGGTGTAACCATCTTCCATAAATTGTATAATTGTTTTTTTCATTTTTCCAGAAATCACACAGTATACAATTATTATCCATTCCCAAATCCCAATTTGCCTTTAACAATTGCTCCACAATGAGTAAGCACACCCCTTCCATCTATTTAGGTATATAATGCATTCACCTGTGGATGAGTGCGAACCGAATTCCTTCCATGTAAACCTATTCCCTATCCAGGCTCAGAATTAAGCGGTCAGTTTCGTCTCTAGCACTACTAATCTTTTGTCAGTCACTCTAAAACTGTCCATAAAAGGATCTGTAAGCCAATCTGGTACGTATTTTCTGATTTTCATTTACTAATATAGCATGAATCAGAAGAAGAAACCAAACCAGGCAGCCCAAACTCATCAAGCTCTAAAAAATAATTCATCATCTCCCACGTTGATAGAACTAGAGACTTTTTACAGTAGGTTCAACTGGAGGAAATTATGAAACAAAATAGCATAGGGACCAGAGTCCATTTCAGTTGAAGTGGGAGAGAATCTTATGGTGGAAAAGAAACAAAAAAGAGAGGAAGCAAACACTGCCATAGCATAGAGTTATTTATAAAACAACAACAAAAATAATGGAAATACTATGCTTACGCAACCTGATCATTCCATTTGAGTATTTTCGGTCATGAAGGAAGGGGATCTACACAAAAATAATATGTTCGTACTTGCCCTTTTCATTTTCCTTATCGTTTCTGTACAAACACAGCTAATAATTAAGAAAAACTTCTCATACATGGCACACGAAAAATCCCAAACATCTTATAATGGATGGCACATTAGCAGGGGCAATTTTCAGTCTACATTGACGAGTATGGACAAGGATATGAAAGCATACAGTAAGGTTATCAAGGCATTTCAAGGTCTGGTCTCCGGTCAAGCACTTCTTTTGCGGATCCATCTGGAAAAGCATCTGGATAAGTTGCCAAAATTTTGGCTTTCATGCTCCTGCAAAGGAGAAGGATTAGATTCCAGACCACTTAATTCAGTTTATGTAATGAGAATGGAATGGAAAGAATACCTTAGCTTTTGAAAGACGTAATCAAGATCAGACTTCATAGATTTTAAGAGACGCGTGTTTCTTGAAAAATCAGCAGAAACCTCTGCGAAACAATTCTCTGAAAATTCATTAAAATGAGACAGCACTGCGTTGCTGTCCTGCAACCTTCCCAATCTGTTCAGGTTTTTTTTTATAGTGATAAGCCCAAAGACATTAAATATATAAATAAGAAAAAAACTCAACAAATCCACAATGAGAGAGAATTACATGAGAAGCTGCAATTGCTTGAGTGAATCCAGATCTCGCTCATCAATTAGGGTTTCGAACTCTCTACAGACCTCTTTTGAAGCTTCTCTGATGGGTTCCTCCTCCATTTCCAGCTTCCTCCAGAGATGCAGATGCGGATGGAGATGGAAATATTGATGACTGTTTTCGGCCTTCGGTTTTAGGCTTTCTTGCCAGCGTTTAATCTAACCATATATTTTGGGCCTTTTCTGGGTCTTGAAGCCCAATATAAAACTTCATGGTCCATTATACTTTGCTGCTCCCATCCTTCGTCTTCATCATTTCGTCAAAATGCCCCCACATCATTCCCCTCCACCCATTCCCACATCGCTAGTTTGGTAGTTCTTTGCAATTTTGGTAATTGTACTCAATTAATTAAAATAAAAAAACAAGTGCTCAATTGATAGAAATGATAATTTTGGGGCTTTTTGAGAGAATTGATGAACATACATTATACAAATAATGGATTTAGCCTTATTTTAAAAAACAAATGTAAGTAGTGAATAATCTATATTTATATTCTATTTTTTTTCCAAAAAATAATCTTATTTTTATCAATTTATATGAAACATATATAGATTATATGCTGAGACTTGTACGCTCATTGTTAGGTTGGAAGTTGTTCTCATGTTGCTTGTATATACTTCTCTTGTAATTTCAAGTTATATCAAATGAATTTGAAAAATATATACTTTTTAAGAAAGAATTTTATGTTAAACAACTCTTTGGCTTTGAAAATCATTTATATCATGATCAAAATCATTTATATCATGATCATGTCTATGGGTTAAAAGCACTTTCTGGATTGAAACATTTACCTAAACTTAGTATAAAAGGTTTAGTCAATTCTTGATATCAAATAATTATATATAAAAATGATATTTTATTTGTTGCTACTAATGAGTTTTTATATAAATGATTTAAAAAGTGTATGCACACAACATTTTAAATGAATATAATGATAGAACTTCATTTCTTTCTTGGACTTCAAATAAGCAATCAAAAGAACTTTTTTTTAATCAAGCCAAATACACAAAGAAGCTATTCGAAAGATTTGGTCTAGATGATTCATAATTCTGCACTACACCAATGTTTACTTTAGTAAAGCTCAATAAAGATGAAAGTGGTAAGAATGTTAATATCTACCTATATAGAGGTATGATTAGTAATTTATATTATTTAACTACTAATAAACTTGATATTATGCTCGGTGCATGTTTATGTACTTGTTATTAAGCATACAACAAAGAGTCTCATTTAAATGCCGCAAAGCGTATTTTATTAGTTATCCTGATGCTAACTTTACTAGTTGCATAGTCGATTGGTGATATAAGTTAATTTCATGATTAATTATTTATTTATAGTCTAACAAGACACAAGGTTTGGTATCTATTTCTACTACAAAAGCCTGAAATATTGTTGTTGGTTCATGTTGTGCACAAGTAATTTTGATGATATAAACTTTATCATATTTTGATTTATTTTTCCATCACATTCTTACCTTGTGTGATTGTGTGACAACATTAGAGCTATTAAATTGACTAGGAACCCCATTTAACATTCTCTTATGAAGCGTATAGATATTAAACATCATGCACAAAAAGATGATATTGCTTTTAAATATAATGATACAAGTCTACAACTTGATGATATATTTTCAAAACCTTTTCAATACCTATACCTGAAGCATCGCATTCAATCTTAAAAGTTTTTATAAAGTTAGGCAAAACAAGTAATAGAGCCAAAATAAGCTTATATTTTAACAAATAAAAAGCTTTTTCTTATTCAATTTCACTTTAAAACTTATTGTCTTCTTTACAATCTCAGTTAATAGAGCAACTATTATACTAAAATCTTTCACAAATCTTCTATAAAATTAGCCAATCTATGAAAACTTGTTACCTTACATACTATCTTAGGTGGAGGCCACTCTTTTATAACCTTAAACTTAACCTCATCCATGTTAATACCTTTTGCATTAACAATATATTCAGAAAAATAATCTTTTCTATGCAAAAGTCATACTTTATTAGATTAGCATACAAACTTTTATTTCTAAGCACATCATGTACCCGTGTTAAATGATCTATATACTCATCTAATTCTTCATTGTAAATAAATATATCATTAAAATAAAAAACTATGAACCTTCTAATGAATGCATGCAATATATGGTTCATCAATCTTATAAAACTATTAAGCGTATTTGTAAGTCCAAAATGCATGACCAACCACTCATACAAACCATATTTAGTTTTAAAAGTAGTTTTTCATTCATTAACTTCTTTCATTTTAATATAATGATATCCAACTTTTAAGATAAATTTTAGAAAACAAACAAGATCCATGCAATTCATCAAGCATGGCATTTAATCTAAAGATAAGATGTCTATAATTTACTGTTATGTTATTGATTGCTCTAAAATAAACACACATTCTCCAAGCACCATCTTTTTTTATGTACTAAAAATATAGGAACAACATATGAACTCATGCTCTCTCAAATGTAACCCTTCAATATTAACTTCTCCACTTGCTTTTGAAGCTCCCTTGTTTTCTCATGATTACTTCTATAAGCTAGTCTATTAGGAATAGCCAAATCTGATATTAGATAAATATGATGTTTTATTGCTTTTATAGGTGGCGATCCACTTGGAATTTCATCAGGAAATATATCTTTAAATTTCTGTAACAAAAAAACACAAACACTATGAACATAGAAATCAAGCTCGTTAGTGTTAAAATATGCCTCCTTATAAAAGAGTAAAATCATAGGCCTATTAGAAAAATAAGCATGTGTAAGATCACTTGGTTTTGTATAAAAATTTTGTTTCCCCACTTTTCTTATACACTTTTCTTTTTTCACCCTTTTATACTTCTCTCTACACTCGGCCTCCCCCCCTCCCCCCCTTTTCTTTTGCCAAAGCCTTTAAATTTGTCTGTAATGGATGAAACTTTACTCTTTGGTGTTTCACACTTATGGCTCAACTTATTTTCACTCAGCCTCACATCCTCATCATTATTTTGTAACAAGACATGTTCGACTTCTTATGCTTTCTTCAACTTCAACTGATCTTCATATATTTTTCTAGGTAACAATGATGTAAGCATGTATGTTTTCCCATCCTTTTCTAATACATATCTATTTTTAAAACCATCATGCTTGGCTTAACTATCAAATTACCAAAGTCTCCCTAACAATATGTGTGCAACATGTATAAGAACAACTAATTTCACATAAAAACATATCTTTATATCTCCCCACTGAGAATGAGATTAAAACCTGTGTAGTCACCCTAATTTCTTCACATTCATTCAATCATTAAAACTTATAAGGTATAACATGATTAGTAGTACTCAGATTCAAATTTGTAACCAAAGTTGTACTAGCAATATTAGTATAACTATCATTATCCATAATCATATTACATACCTTATTTTTTAATGTGACATATAATATAAAAGATATTCTCTCTTTGTTGCTCAAAATTTTCTTCACTAACTTGAACATTCAAAGATCTCTTTATAACCAAGGATTAACCATTAACAACATATTCAACATTACTAGCATCTTCAAGTGTCGACATACTTTTACATTCAGATTTATCACTAACTAACTCAACTTCTTCATCATCGCTCAAAATCATAATCCTTTTATTTGGATACTCTTATGTATAATGCCCAAGTCTTTGACACCTAAAACACTAAATTTTTCACTTATGCTTCAACTAAACATTATTTCTTCCTTTTTTTCTATATTCTCGCAACCTTTTTTTTAACATATAAGGGTTTGACAACTTTAAGTATTGTTATTGACTTCGTTTGTGCATTACTCTCTCTCTCTCCTGAAATTTAACTTGCAACCCTAAGAGGATCCTAAATAATTTTCTAGTCTTGCACTATCTTTTCTTTTGAATTGTTTTTCCAGCTTTATAGCCATATACACCATGTTTTTAATTTATAAATAATGTTGCAATTTAACCACATTAGCAATATCTCGATTTAAATCATTTAAAAATCTATTATTATGGCTTCTTTATCTTTAGAAACATTATATCTAATCATATTTATTTCCATCTCCTTAAAATACTCACCAACACTTTTAGAACCTTGAGATAAAGATTGCAATCTATTATATATTTCCCTATAGTAATGATTAGGGACAAACCTTTTTTCTTATGATTGATTTCATGTGAAACACCCAGTATAAGATCACAATTTAGATATAACCAAATTATAATATGTATATATATCATTAAAGAGTAAATAAATTACTGTGAAAGGATTTAAATAAAAAAATTAAATGATATAAGAGCTTGGATTTTATTTAAAAAGAAAGACTAGACAAAATTTGGAGAAGGTTAAGTAGGGGTGAATTTATAAATGCATGAAACTTAGGGGAGCATTGTATGATAAGAGGAAAAAATGAAATAATAATAATAATAATACTCTCTTATTTTTCCTTCTTCCATAATTGATTGCATGCATAAAGAGGGAGAGAAGGGAGTTGAAAAATGGAGAAAAAACCTTGCCCAAACACATTCTAGAAACTAGGAAAAATCAATACTTTACGAAACTTAGAGATTTGAAGGAAGAAGTTGAACAATCTAAAGTGTTCATCCTTATACAAGTGACGAGTTGGAAGGGTGAAGAGGAATGGAAGAGACAACTTAATTCCTTGCCTTTCTACCTTTAAATTCTTGCATATTAGTTGTAAGAATCTAGTTTTTTAAGTGATTTATGTCTATTATGAACTGATTTTTATGAGGCATGTGAAGAACCCTAAATTATATAAATTTTTAATTGTGTGTTTAATAAAAAAAAAATTAATGATAGGAATATGTTTATAGTATAGAAACAATGATGGGTTATTAATTTAGGTTAAGAATTCATAAGATAACTTTCTCCTTCCTATGACTATGGGTTTTGGCCAAGTAGAGAAAGAAGAGTGGGAAATAATTTGCTAAAATGTTAGCTTGATATAGATAGGAATATATTGTAGAATGATTAGTATTTGTGATTCAAGAAAAAAAAAATGGAATGGGATGTATAATTTTGATTGTTAGCCATTTAGCCATAACTAATAAAAAATTAAAAAGGGGATTTGATGTTTTGATGTAAAATGAACTTGAATAGTTGGTCTCTATTAAACTTTGTATGTAATAGAGTCCTAAGATATTGAAAAGAATGCATGAGAGATGTTTGATCAATTGTTAAGTCTATGAGTTCAAGCTTGAACAGTTTGATAATTGGAATCCCAACCGATATTAGACATGGAAAATGATAGAAATTGTTGTACCTTTGTTTATAAACTTTGTAGAAAAATGAGTTAGCTAATAATTAGAATTGGCTTTGCCTCAATTAAAGTTGTAGATTTCCAGATATAGGCAAAATATTGTTGAGAGGTCAATCTATTTGTAACAGGACATATTTCATTATTTAACTTATAGCAAATTTTAGGATCAGTGAATGACAGAATTTTGGACAGCTATATTAAAAAAAGTTGTGCTTGAGGATGTTAGCTTTCATTAGAAACTAACCTCACCTGAATTGATGCTTTAAAACTCCAGTTAGGAGCTAGAAATCGCAGACCAGTCATGCTGCAAATTGATGGACAGATTCTATATGTGTATAAAATGAGTAACTTTGGGTATGGTAATGGTTTATTTTGAACTAGTTTGTTCTTAATAATTGGAGATGTATATCCTAAAATTCGAAAGGACCATATATAAAGGTTAGGGTGTATGGGGAATTTGAAATATTTATTGTGTTGACTATACATAGAAATTGAGTTGAATGAATTTTCTAGAATGAAATTTTAACATGAACTCAAGTATTAATTATGGAATTGAATCTTAATTGGTATAAGAGGAGGTGTCGAGATATTCCAACGTGTAGGTACAAGTACTCATCAACAGACCACAAGTAGGTGAACAAACCCTTAAGTTATAAGTAATTTTATTTTGTCATTTGAATGTTAGTCAATCTTTGAGTTGTTAAGAATTATAGACAAATTAGGAGATAATAATGAGGAAGCTGAGTTGACTAATTTATGAAATAATAGAAATTAGTGGTGTCGATTCGTTTGACAATCGAGAAATAAAATGGACTAAAATCCAAGAAAGGAATTTAATGGAGTTATTTTTGATTGATGGGCGGGTGTTTTGTTTGACTAATTTCAAAAAGAAATTAGTGATATCAAATTATCTATAATCAGGATATTGGTACGACTAATTTAGAAGCTAAAATTAGTGGCGTCAATATGTCGACAACTGGAACATTGGTGGGACTATTTTGAAAGCTAGAATTAGTGGCATCAATTGGTTGATGATCGTGATATAAGTCTAACTTATCCCAAGGAAGGAATTAGTGGTGTCAAATTTCCCGACGACTGGAAGCTAAACTTGACTAGACTCTTAGTAGGGTAACTAGTGGCATCAAAAAATTGATGACTAGAGATAAAATGATTATAGAGTAATGTAATTTACATATCGGTGTAAAGTATAATATTAGAAGTTGTGCTTATATATAAATTGTTGTATAAGTCACGAATGATTAAAACAATTAATTTTCTTTCTAATTATTTAACTTGAAGTTCTTATTAATCTAAGTGTTGCATTTATATTATAGGTGCATCTCACCATCATGTCGAGTAAACTTGCGATTGACCATCTTTTGTTATGTATGTAAATCTGTCTTAATATAGTAGGATAATATATAGGAAGAACTAGGTTTTTAGTTGTAAATTTATGTTATGTTTAGAACTTGAAATGTATGATAATGATAATTGATTAGTACTTAAAAGTGCATTTTTATCAAGGTTTTATATCATCATTTTGGACTTGAAGTATCAATAACTCCTTAACTAAAGCATGTTTTATAATAACATATCTAATTATATAAGATACCTTTAATTCATGGCAAATGTTCATCTTAAATGCAGGCCTATCACATAAATGAAAGAATTGATTGATGAGTTGAAGTACTGAAGTTGAAAGGACAAAGAGATGGCCAAACTTAGAAAAGAGATGCTGGTGCAGTCCAAACTGGAACACTGTTCGGTAATTGGGTCATATCTGGAGCTGTAGATCTTGGATTTAGGTCCATTTTATATGGATGGACAGATAAGACATAGGCCTACAACTTTCATGTGGAGCCCAAGATTTAACAAGGCTGTTTTCAAGTCCAAATTGTAGCAACAAAGAAGAAGTCCGAATCTGTCCTGCAGCCCAGACACTGTTCAGTGTTCAGCCCATATCTCAAGTTCTAGAAGTCCAAATGATCTCAAATTTTTACCCTGGAAAGATGAGACCATTTCCTAGAACTTTCATGATTTAAGTTTGTTCAAATTATGACGTCATTAATGACGTTTTTGGCAGACAAGAAGATAAGAATTGTCACCAAGTCAAGATGTGGCCACCCACTCATCAATTAGTCAACAAATCAATAGTTCCAAATTTTGGCCTATAAAAGGAGGCATTTGCCATGTATTTAGGCATCTTGGTGTTCAGATCAAGATCATGCTCTTGCTTTCTCTCTTTGTATTGCTTATGCTTTGCTTTCATTAATATCAAGTTTATGCCTTTCATTTCCTTTCCTTTACTTAGTTAACTTTTATCTTACTTATGTTCTTATCTTGTTTATTTTGTTTCTTTCTTTCTTATGTGTAGCTAAGTTAATTATATCAAGGTGAAAAGGTTACACTAATGGTGTAAGGATAGGTATAATATAAACTCAACATGGACTTTAATGTTGGATACTAACATGCTTTATATTTGTTATCTTGTTCACTTTTAATACTCTGCTTGCTAAATGGTTAATCTAGATTTATGTTGTATAACACTTGGTACAACAAATACTTGGCACTTTCATAGCCCATATTGTATGGTATAACCGACACGAGCTATGAAAGGAACTTGATTTGTTGTTAACATAAGTTATAATCATGAATGCCTGAAAACATTTACAAGTATTAGCATTATTCGAATAAGATATCTAATGTAATCATGTTAACAATTTAATAATAAGAGTTTATACTATACTTGTTTGAAATACCATTAGTGGATCCTCTAACCTTGACATTTGTTGTTATCATTGTTTAATCCTTACGTTAATCTTTCATCTCAAAGTTCTCATCAACTTCTTCTTCATCATCATCTTTATTATTATCATTATTAATAGTATTATTGGTATTATTATCATTACTACTACTATTACTATTATTACTATTACTATTACTACTACTAGTATTATTATTATTATTATTGTTATTGTTGTTACTATTGTTGTTGTATTATTGTTGTTTATAATTTATACAATTAACCTCCCTGTGGTTCGACCCCGGTCTTGCCGGGTTATTTATTACTTCGACACTCCTGCACTTGGGAAAAGACATCAATCTTTTGGTCGTGTCAAGTTTTTGGCGCCGTTGCCGGGGAGGTAAATTCTTGTACAAATTATAGTATTTATTTTATTTTCTCTTTTTATTTTTCTTGTATCTAACTTTGTTTCTTTTCTTTTGTTTCTTTTTCTATTGTTTTTCTTTTCTTCCTTTTATTCTCTTCTTACACATGCATGAGAGTTTGGTCACGTACATTAAGTGGTAGACTTTGTAAGGTATCCTCATCATTTTCAGAAAATATGGCTAAAGAAGATAACCAATCGCTTCATAATGAGAATAATGAGAATATTCGGGTTAGAACTCTTAGAGACCACATGAATCCCACAAGAACAAGTGCACCCTCATGTATAGTTTTTCCACCTGATGCATCTCATTTTAATTTTAAGACAAGCATTATTCAACTTTTACCATCTTTTCATGGCTTAGATTTAGAAAATCCATACTTGCATTTAAGGGAATTTGAGGAGGTTTGCAACACGTATAATGACTCAAATTGTAGCATGAACACCATTAGATTGAAGCTTTTTCCTTTTTCATTAAAAGATAAAGCTAAAACATGGCTATAAAATTTGAGACCTGGATCCATTCGAGCTTGGGATGAAATGCAACAACAATTTTTAAAGAATTTTTTTCCGTCCCACAGAACAAACTCTTTCAAAAGACAAATCATTACTTTCTCTCAAAAACCAGGAGAAACATTTTATCAATGTTGGGATAGGTATCGAGACTTGCTTAATACTTGCCCACATCATGGTTTTGAAACATGGAGATTAGTTTCACATTTTTATGAAGGATTAACACCTAGAGATAGGCAAATGGTTGAATTGATGTGCAATAGAACTTTTGAAGATAAAGACCCTAATGAATGAAATGGAGTACTTAGATTTGCTAGCTGAAAATGCACAAAATTGGGACACCACAGGTACTTATGAGGCACCAAGTAAAACCCAACCTCATTCATCTAGTGGAGGTATGTACAACCTTAGGGAGATCATGACCTCCAAGCCAAGTTTGCATCTTTAGCTAAAAAGTCGAAGCACTAGAATTGAAAAAGAGTGGTCAATTAAAATCTGTTCAAGACATTGCGTGTCAAATTGTGAAACCAACGAACATTCAACCAATGACTGTCCAACCTTGCCTTCTTTTAAAGAATGTCTCCATGAACAAGCCCATGCATTAAACAGTTTTCAAAAGCCCAACCATAACCCATATTCGCAAACATACAACCCTGGTTGGAGAAATCACCCAAATTTCAATTGGAAGAGTGATAACAATAATGCTCAAACTTCACAGCCACCGTTTCAAGCACACCATAATTTCCAAAATTCTCATGGATATGCACCTCCTTATGCTCCCCCTCCTAGAAGAAATCTTGAGGAAACATTGCATGCATTTATGGAAAAGCAAGAGGCAATTAACACTCAACTTGCTCAAAGCATGACAGATTTTAAAGATACTCTTGCAAATTGACATCTGCTCTCAGTTTCCAAGAGAAAGGTAAGTTTCCATCTCAACCACAACAAAATCCAAGGGGCAATACAACACGAGTGCAAGTAGTTCGGGAAGCCAACACATGGATCACGTAAAATCAGTCATCACTCTTCGCAGTGGTAAGGTTATTGAAAAACCCATTCTTGAACCTTGTGAGAATGATGATGAGTCAATCTCTGAGGGTAAGGAAGGGTTGAATCTGATCATTGCAAAGAAAAGACTGATTCTCGCCAGCACTTCCATTTCCTCATGCCATGACCAAACAAAGGAAAGTCAATCACAACTCTGAAATCTTTGAAACTTTCAAACAGGTAAGGATCAATATACCTTTGTTGGATGCTATTAAACAGGTTCCTTCTTATGCTAAATTTTTGAAAGATCTGTGCACTGTGAAGAGAAAACTGAATGTGAAAAAGAAAGCCTTTTTAGCCGAACAAGTAAGTGCCATTCTTCAGAACAATAATGCATTGAAATATAAAGACCCTGGTTGTCCTACAATTTCTTGCTTTATTGGAGAACATAAAATTGAAAGAGCTTACTTGATCTTGGAGCTAGTGTGAATTTACTTCCATATTCAGTTTTTCAAAGTCTCAATCTAGGTGAGTTAAAACCAACTTCTGTAACTCTTTTACTTGCCGATAGATCTGTAAAAGTGCCTAGAGGAATAGTTGAAGATGTGTTAGTACAAGTTGATAAATTCATTTATCCTGTGGATTTTATTGTCTTGGACACACAACCTGTTGAAGCATGTAATTCATTTCCTGTTATTTTAGGACGTCCGTTTCTTGCAACTTCTAATGCATTGATTAATTGTAGGAATGGACTGATGAAGCTATCATTTGGGAACATGACATTGGAGATGAATATTTTCAACATTTGCAAGCAACCTAGAGATGATAATGATTTACAAGAAGTAGATTCTATTGAAGAATTAGTTTATGATCAACTTGAATCTACTTTGGGTAAATTGAGTTGGATGAATCTGAAGATTTGCAAATGATTATTCTCAGGAAGAAATCACGGATAAAAAGCACCGAAAATGTTGATGCGAATCTTTTGTCAAGAGTGACAACAGATTCATCTGACATCACACCACCGACGATTACTTTCCTTAATCCTTACTTTCTCTTAGTTCAATGCCTTGGTTTGCTAAAAATATCAATTTCCTTGCCTCAGGAGATTTGCCAACTCATTGGAGTACCGAAGACAAAGGTAAGTTTTTGAACGAAGTGAAGAAATTTTATTGGATGACCCTACTTATTCGAACATTGTCCTGATCAAATATTTCAAAGATGCATTCCTGACAATGAGGTAAGTATGTCATTAAACTTTGTCATTCTGAAGCATGTGGGAGTCATTTCTCGTCAAAAAAGACGCGAAAATCTTCAAAATGGATTTTATTGGCCCACCATGTTTAAGGACACACATGCATTCTGCAAAACTTGTGAAAATTGTCAAAAAGTTGATACTGGTCAAAAAGTTTTGCTTTATAATTCTCGACTCCATTTATTTCCTGGAAAGCTAAGATCAAGATGGAGCGGTCCATTTATTGAGAAACATGTGTATCCTTATGGGGCCTTTGATATTGAGAATCCAAAGAATGACAATGTTTCTAAGGAAATGGACATCGTTTGAAAGCTTACTTTGATAATTTTCCTAGTGAAAATGAATCCATTGGTTTGAATGATCCTGTAGATAAAGGTTGATTATTTTTTTTTCTCACATTGTTTTTGTGTTTCTTTTGGTGTGACTTTGTTTTGCTAGTCTCTCTCCCGGTCAAAGGCGGATAACGGTACTCCGTGACTTCAGTCGGTTCTTTCAGTTTCCCATAATAACTGATATCTGTATATATTTGTGCAATACTTTGCTATTTCTCCCTTCTTTGACTCTCTTCTCCAATTCTCATTTGAAAATGGACACCACTCTTGAAAAATTGAAAAAGTACTTTCCCGCTCTGCCTCAGAATGCGATTACAAAAATTTACCGTGCTAGGTGTGCAAGATTGAAGTTGTTAATGAATCATGGAATTCCTGAAGATATTCGCTGGCTGATTGAAGCAAAGGTCCGTCCGATTATTAGGTGAGTCCTCCAATTCTTTCATTTCACACATGCCTGGAACAGGTAAAAGCACTTTTGCAAAGAAACGTCGTGCAAAACGACTGAAAGTCTGTCACCGATGTGCCAGATGGACTTGTAATGCAACATGTCGTTCTTTAGGAATGGTATCTATAAACCGTGAAGATAAAATACAATTCATTAAGGATGGCCTGAGTAAGGGGTCTTTAGATAATCTTTTGTTGACCCTTGAGACGCATCCTAGTGGAGATGTGCATCGTGCAATTCATGATTTATGGCCCCATTTTCATAAAGAACATGATAGACTTAGTCTTGGGAATCTGACTAAAAAAGACCCTGTTTGCCAGTTTTTAAGAAAACTGGATGGGAAGCCTATCCCCGACCCATAGAGGGCGTTTAAGCCGTTCTTGGACGTAAAACCAAGGGAAGATGTGAGCCACAATCACAACTACCTGTACATACACATGCTTTTTCAAATAAATAAATAAATAAAGAGAGAAAGAGAGAGAGAGTGTGTGAGACTCCAGCTGGCCTACATATAGGTGATATGATTGCATTTTCAATTCCGCATCTATAAAATCTTCTCTTCCTTCCCCTCATTTCTACTCAATCCCTTACATAGACAGATATAGAAGTGTGTAGAAATGGCAGGTCCCTCAAGTTATCACATAAAAAATATTTGTGTTTTCGGTGGATCCAGTCCTGGGAAGGAAATAGCTTTTTTAGAAGCAGCAAATCATCTTGGTCAGGTACTAGCTGAGAGAAAGATTCATTTAGTGTATGGGGGAGGCAGCCTTGGGTTAATGGGGGGTGTGGCAATAGCTGCATTTTTAGGAGGTAGTCAAGTTTTGGGGGTCGTCCCCGAAGCTTTAACAAAAGGGGACATCATTGGAAGAACAATTGGAGAGGAACTACAGGTCTCCACAATGTTTGATCGAATGAATACAATGTTTAACCATGCTGATGCCTTCATTGCCTTACCAGGTGGTCTGGGCACATTGGAAGAGATCTTTCATATTTCCTCTTGGGCCCAACTTCACATTCACCATAAACCTATCGGTTTGCTCAATGTTAATGGTTTTTATGATAATTTGTTGTCTTTTCTTGATCAAGCTGTGGAACAGGAATTTCTAACATCTTCGGCACGACAAATCATAATCTCTGCTGCTACTGCTGAACAGTTGATCGACAAACTACAATCTTTCACCCCTGTAATTGATCCTTCCATGAGTCGCATAAATTGGTCAACTACAGAAAGCCGTAAAAAGCTTAGATTGGATTTGAGCCTTCGTTTGTGAATCCTTGTGTCTTTTGGTTTTATTTCTAGCATAGTATTTTGTTCTGTTATTTCTTATATTTGTTTAAGTGTGTTTCAGGTTTGTCAGTGTTCGTTGTTTCAGGTAATGTCTTCTATACTCTATCTTTCTACCTTAGGACATTGAGGACAATGTCTCGTTTTGGTTGGGGGGAGAGTAGTAGTATTAAAAAAAAAAAAAAAACTAACCAACTAACTGTTTTTGTTTTTAAAAACCATTTGGCAAAACTGTTATTACTAGGATGGCAGAGTAAGGGGGAATTTTATTGACTCTTGAGACGCATCTTAGTAAACATTTTCTAATGGTTATTTGCAATATTCATAACAAGGCCTATTAGAATACTTCTTGAAATATTCAGGTTTACAAACTCTCGCATTGTTATCACTTAATTCTGCTCATATACTCATTTAACAAGTATTCTTAAACCTTCATTTTCACACACACACTTTAACATATGATTGTGGGTTGCATTGGATTATTACATTATTTATGTTCTTTTGTTAAAGGTAACAACTAAGGGATAGGGATAGTATATTAAAAAAAAAAAAAAAAAAAAAAATGATGAATAAAAACGTAGATAAGTTTGGTTTCGTAGCCTCCCTAACCTAAGCAATTAAGCCCGAAGGGGTGTTTTAACACCTAATACCCTAAAGTCAACTGACTTGGGAGCTATTGGCCCAAAGCTTGTTACATGGGTTAAGGAGAAAAGCTTAAGGGAATCAAACATTGCACTATCTACGTATCAGTATCTGCAACCCGAGTTACTAAGCTCGTAGGGGTGTCTCAACACCTAATGCCCTAAGACCAACTGGTCTGGGAGTCATTAGCCGAAAGCTCGTTACATGGGTTAAAGATGCATTGTGTTTTAATATATTATATAATTAAAAAAAAAAAAAAAAAATAATAATAATCCTAACCCAAGGAAGTTAACCTTAAACATTAGAACAAATATTTTTTCTTCCAAGTAAAGCCCCATAACTATGTTGATATTTTGAGCACACAAAGAAGGTTTATTAATATTTGTTTAAGGTATTGAGCAGATATATAAATTTAATGAGAGTTTGTTTATCTGGATAGATTAATGGAAGTTGAATGATGAATGCCTTGCTTTGTGGAATTTGCAAATTGTTTTTCTATTTTAACGCTTTAATTACTAGGGACTAGTAATAAGCTGGTTGGGGGGTGTGATTAGTACTTAAAAGTGCATTTTTATCAAGGTTTTATATCATCATTTTGCACTTGAAGTATCAATAACTCCTTAACTAAAGCATGTTTTATAATAACATATCTAATTATATAAGATACCTTTAATTTATGGTAAATGTTCATCTTAAATGCAGGCCTATCACATAAATGAAAGAATTGATTGATGAGTTGAAGTACTGAAATTGAAAGGACAAAGAGATGGCCAAACTTAGAAAAGAGATGCTGGTGCAGTCCAAACTGGAACACTTCGGTAATTGGGTCATATCTGGAGCTGTAGATCTTGGATTTAGGTCCATTTTATATGGATGGAAAGATAAGACATAGGCCTACAACTTTCATGTGGAGCCCAAGATTTAACAAGGCCGTTTTCAAGTCCAAATTGTAGCAACAAAGAAGAAGTCCGAATCTGTCCTGCAGCCCAGACACTGTTCAGTGTTCAGCCCATATCTCGAGTTCTAGAAGTCCAAATGATCTCAAATTTTTACCCTGGAAAGATGAGACAATTTCCTAGAACTTTCATGATTGAAGTTGTTCAAATTATGACGTTATCAATGACGTTTTTGGCAGACAAGAAGATAAGAATTGTCACCAAGTCAAGATGTGGCCACCCACTCATCAATTAGTCAACAAATCAATAGTTCCAAATTTTGGCCTATAAAAGGAGGCATTTGCCATGTATTTAGGCATCTTGGTGTTCAGATCAAGATCATGCTCTTGCTTTCTCTCTTTGTATTGCTTATGCTTTGCTTTCATTAATATCAAGTTTATGCCTTTCATTTCCTTTCCTTTACTTAGTTAACTTTTATCTTACTTATGTTCTTATCTTGTTTATTTATGTTTCTTTCTTTCATTATGTCTAGCTAAGTTAATTATGTCAAGGTGAAAAGGTTACACTAATGGTGTAAGGATAAGTATAATATAAACTCAACATGGACTTTAATGTTGGATACTAACATGCTTTATATTTGTTATCTTGTTCACTTTTAATACTTTGCTTGTTAAATGGTTAATCTAGATTTATGTTGTATAACACTTGGTACAACAAATACTTGGCACTTTCATAGCCCATATTGTATGGTATAACCGACACCTGAGCTATGAAAGGAACTTGATTTGTTGTTAACATAAGTTATAATCATGAATGCCTGAAAACATTTACAAGTATTAGCATTATTCGAATAAGATATCTAATGTAATCATGTTAACAATTTAATAATAAGAGTTTATACTATACTTGTTTGAAATACCATTAGTGGATCCTCTAACCTTGACATTTGTTGTTATCATTGTTTAATCCTTACGTTAATCTTCATCTCAAAGTTCTCATCAACTTCTTCTTCTTCATCATCTTTATTATTATCATTATTAATAGTATTATTGGTATTATTATCATTACTACTACTATTACTATTATTACTATTACTATTACTACTACTAGTATTATTATTATTATTATTATTGTTATTGTTGTTACTATTGTTGTTTTATACTACTATTGTGGTTCGACCCCGGTCTTGCCGGGTTATTTATTACTTCGACACTCCTGCACTTAGGAAAAGACATCAATCTTTTAGTCGTGTCAATAATAGAAACTACAATGTAATAAGATGCTTATCCCTAGTCATATTGTTGGTATCATCATCTGTAAATATTTTGTCTATTCATTCATATATATATATATATATATATATATATATATATATATATATGAAGTATGAAATAGTGAGACCATAATTGTTGTGTTTATGATTATGTATTGAAATAGTTGATGAAATAAAATTTGAATAAAGTTGATAACTTGATACAGATTAAATACAAAGGAAACTCTGCCGAAATTATGGTAGAAAGAAATATTCTTAGGGTAATTTATTCAAACTTCATTATTTGATTTGGATATTAAATGTAAGAAAACAATTTTAAGACTATTACAGTTAGTATTAGAGTTAGGTTGTGATATCATGTGATTGTTGAAAAACAAAAAAAGAAAGGTTGTATGGTAACCAAAATTGAATATTTATTTCTGGATGGTACGTACTCGACAAGAGACTAGAACAGATTCATCCCTAGGAAGAGAACAGATTTGAGACACAAATGATGGAATTGGATAGGGAGAGGATCCCTTAGCCAACACAGCTTCGCATGAATGAGCAACATCACTTCAAACTAGACGAGAAGAGTCAGCTAGACTCCATCAGTATCTAGGCAAGTAGGGGCAACACCACAACAGGGTCTGGGTTAGCAAGAACATGTAGCTATGCCTCTGCAAATGGCACCTATGGGAATACCTACACCCCAAATGAATTCTTTATTTCTAGAACAAATTGTCAAGGCAGTGCTTGCTGGGATGACTAGTGTGACAGCCTCGACAACTCCAGTCACTACTACCGCCTCACAGACTTAGACGACTACAGACAATATAGTTACCTTAGTTTGACTGGTTAAACAGGAAATGGGTTGTGAACCCTATTTAGGAGAACATGATGTTGAGACTGCTGGAAGATGGATCTGAAAGGTAGAAAAGACCTCGATCCAAATTAAAGTACCAGAAGAGCTTTGTGTGGATTATGCCATGCAATTGCTTTTTGATAGGACATGGTCATGGTAGGAGACAATAATGCTTAGAAAGGCTATAAAATTACTATCCCGGGTTGACTTCAAGATGGAATTTGAGAATAAATTCTATTCCAGATATCATTGTAAGGCAAAAGAGCAAGAATTTTTGGCATTAAAACAAGGTGAAATGTTAGTGTCGAAGTACAGAAGAAGATTTCATGACCTTTCCATGTTTGCTCCCCATTATATTTCTTTAGAACAACATTTGATTGAAAGATTGCAAGATGGATTTAGGCAAGAGTTTAAGCAAGGATTCATAGCTTTGTAGTTTACAACAGCTAGAGAATTGATCGAGGCAGCTCAAGCCTTAGAGAGAGCGTTTGGAAACGCGGGCCCATCCGCATTTCCAAAAAATTTAAATTTTATTTTTGCTAAAAATTTATTATTTTTTTTGTTTTGGACTGATCTCAAAAAATGATTTTTAAAAAAATGGAAAAAACATCATTTTAATGCATTTCAGAATAAAAAGCACTTTGAAAAGCAACATCAACCACACTCAGAATCATGTATGAGTAAAGGCTATTAGGATCATTCTATAATGGGAAAAAGAAAGGAAACAGAACTTCTACGTATGCCACCTCTTAAAAAAAAACAAAGGAAGTTATTTTGGTTAGTTTAAGAAGAAATGAGGGAATTATGGACAAAGTGGAACATCTACTAGAGGCTTTCAGTTTATTGAAGGAGGTGCCAACTGTAGGAGTTGGAAACCTAAAGGGCGGTTCTAGTGAAGGAGTATCAAAACAGAAGGCAGTCACATATCCTTATTATGTTAGATGTTAACAGAGACATCTGAGGGACTGTTTGGCATCGCTTGAACGATGCTACATCTATAGATAAGAAGGTCATAGATGGAGAGACTGTCAGTTCTTGAGTTGAGGTTGTCATTATTGTGGAAAAAAAGGGCACTTAAAAAAGGATCATCCTCGAAGGGCTATAGATTATGCACAGGGTCAAAGGCAACAAGCACAAAGCCACCAGCAATCTATTATAGTGGATAAACCCACCTGACCCACTCAGTCGGGGGATAGTGGAAATAGAGGACAACCTAGAACTTAAAGAGATAGAACACAGGAGAGAGTGTTTCACATAAATAGAGAAGATGTCAGGGCTGCATCTGATGTGATAACATGTATATTGTAGTTAAATACCTTGCCAATATATACATTAATTGATCCTAGTGTGACGCATTCATTGGTAGCAATAAAAATTATAAAACAGATTAGAGAGGAACCTAGTATGACAGGAAAAAGATATACAATTAGTACTCCTTCAGGAGTAATAAATGTTAATGTAACTTAAAAAGGGATAAGGGTTAGTGTAAATGGGTGTGAGACAAGGGTAGATTTGATACCTTTATAACTTCATAATTATGATGTCATATTATGTATGAATTGGCTGAGTATGTATAAGTCCTAGAAGGATTGCTTTGTAAAAATAGTAACCCTACAAACACCCGATGGTAAGAGAGTTGTATTTAAAAGAGAGAGAAATATTATACTTGAATGTCTGATTTCCACCATTACCGTTAGAAATCATATACGAAAGGGGTGTACTGCATACCTTGCATGTGTTATAGATTCAAAATCAGATAAGATAGAACTGACCAGTATACCTATAGTGAGAGAATTTCTAAGCATATTTCTAAAAGAATTACTAGGATTACCTCTTAAAAAGGAAGTAGACGTCCCTATAGATGTCTTACCAGGTACTGTTCCTATAGCTCAATCACCCTATAGGGTGACATCTTTGGAATTAGCAGAGTTAAAAGTTCAGCTACAAGAACTTTTAGGCAAGAGGTTTATTCGTCCAAGCACTTCCCTATGAGGAGTGCAAATCCTTGGTTATAATTTTTATAGGTTATTAAAATATGAGAAATTGAACCGATAATAAAATGGGTTAAATTAAATAAAAGAAACCTAAATCAAGATAAAAATGGTGAAATTAATGAAATGAAAAGTGAATATAGTGCTAAATTGTTAGAAAGAAAAATTTGCGAGGAATAAATAAATATGTAAGACCAAGAGTGGTCAATGTTTTATGTTTGGATTAATGTATATGTTTTATAAAAGGGTAACAAGAAAAATTGTATTTTTCTTATGTAAAAATCATCTACTGACTAATGTAGCCCTATTAGGCATAACGTTCAATCCAACAGTCAGATCAGACTGAAAATTCACGAGGACCTCCTTCACATATAGTTTCATATACAATTCAAATTTTAGAGCGATCAGAGTTTGGTAAGGTTGTCAAATAATGTCAACAATTAGACTGAAAAATAGCATGAAAATCATTAATGGCAGTTTCATAAATATGCTTGATCAGCTGGAAAATTCCAGCAGCTCTCTTCTTCATTACCATGGCTGGACAGAAAAATATGAGAGAAAAAAGGAGAGAAAAGACACCCTAGAAGAGAAAGAGAGAAAAAGGCAAGGAGGAACCCAAAAATTGTGTTAGGAAAAGTGTTTTTTAGCTAGAAATCAACAAGAAACAAAAGAGAAAAGAAGAAGTAAGGGAATTTAGGAGATAAAGAGAAGATATATTGATGGTAGAATTTCTTATAGTTATAACTCCATCTTCCACCGTTGGATTAGAACGATATTTGGATATGTTGATCTTCTCCATATCTTGTACATTTTCATCGGAGGGATCGTCTATATCAGTCTCTATTTAAGAGATATTGCAGAAAAAATATATCTGGAAAAACACACTTCTAGACAGTCTCAGTCGCCAACCATTTACTCCACTTTCCACCGTTGGATCAGGCTATAATTTGGGTATGTTGTTTGACTTGATACTATCTAGATTTGAAACGATGGAGATCAGAACCAACCACTCCAAACAGAAGTCATGCTTCTTGCACAGTAAGTTTACAAGTTTTAGGTCAGTTCGGTTAAACCTATATTTATGGAAATTTCACCATTGGATGGAGTGGATATTTGGATATGGGATATGTATAATAATACGTTATAACTTGACCGTATGGATTGATTGTAATATTATTCTCTTGTTATTTATGGTTGATTGAACTGTAGCCAAAATTAGTTTTGTGTGAGCTTAAACAACCCCAAAATTAAAAGGAAATGGAGCAATAGAGAGACTTAATTTTTAGGAGACTTTGGGGCTGCTGTGACAGCCCTGAAAGTCTTTATTTAGGGGGGGCTAAATACCTCTCTAAAAATTAAATGGAGTGACAGCCTTAAGTTTAAAGTTGTTAGAGATAAAAAATGTCTCCAAGAAACTAAAGCAAGGCTATTGTGACAGCCCTACTAATAGGTGTTAAGGGGTTGATTTGGATAGCCCCAAGAAAAAAAAACTTATGGGAAATTAAAGTCTCATATAAGTGATTAACGTGAGGTAAGTTTGGGTTAAGAAATTAGCTTGGAAAAGTCTGCACGGTTCGGGTTAACGGATGGCTATGTGAACGTGAAATAATGATATAATTTAGATATGAAAATCTTGCATGAAATTATATAATGATGCTTGATAGTTGATAAGAAAACATTGAAAACATGAATGAATGATATTAAATGTTGGTCTTGTGTGGAGAAGGAGAGGCATCGACTACGGGACCTCAAACTAGTAGAACGGGACCACTAAGAGGAACAGGTAGGTGTTTACCACCTCACCTCTTTATATTTTGAAGAGTTTAATACATTCTAAAATTTTATTTGTTTATGCTGCATGTTGATTTACGATAGTAATGGATGAGAAATTTGATAGTGAAAACAAGATTAAACATGACGGCTGGTGTCATGAATGTTGCCAATAAAAAAAAATGTATAAGGTTATTGTGCTTGTTATCCTAATTTCTAAGGACAACTCGGATTGATATAAAAAGTTGACTACATAAGAAAGGGCAAGGAAAGTTAGCTGACCATATGAAGAGCAAAAGGAAAAGGGGGGAAATTGTGATTTTCCTTAATGAATTTATTATAATAGGTTGTTTTCTTTATGTGAATGTGTGTGTGTGAATTGAATAAAATTAGCATGAAAAGAATGAGAGAACTCTTGGTTCTTTAAGGCCATGCTTTCGGTCAATTATGCATCAAAGGGGGAGGATGTTCAATTTTACATATTTAGCATGATGACATGTGTTTAATTGTGTTAAAATGAGGAAAAAATGCATGTTGAAATGTCAAGGATTGTGTTTAGAAGAATATTACTTGAAAAGTTCGTAAAATCGATAAGAATGTTTTATTTTAACATTAAGAGGGAAGATTGAAATAAATAGGATAAATTGGCTCTTAAAAATATATTTCTGACACTCTTATATGGTATGTGTTATAGTTAGGGGTTGAGATAAAAGAGAAAAAGTTGAAATGTGGATGTTGTGTGAAAATTAAAAGGTTGATGAATCTAGAAAGATTCGTCTCTTGCCTTTTGGAGAGAATTTGAGTAGGAGTGTGAGGGAAATAGGAACAGGTTCCTTCATAGTAATTATAGTTTTGGATGTTGAATAACTAAGGAAACTGGTCTTACTCAATTTGAAGCTATAGAATTACTGATGTATTTCGAGTGTCTTCGAGGCAAAACTAGGTTGTCCTCCCTTCATGCGACTTGTATCTTAGCTTTCAAACGAAACCAACCTTGCTTTAAATAGAGTCCTAAAACTCCAAATATAGTAAAACATATCTGAGGAGAGGTCGGAAGACGACCTCTGTCGACAGATTCGAAAAGTCCCTAAAGTGACTATTTAGATGCGTTAAAAGGTGCAAATTTGGGTCCTTTCCGTTCGGGGAACATGTGATATTATATCTGAGCTTCCAAAAGAAACGAGTCATATTCGAAATGAAAATTTGTAATAATAACTATGGTCGGACAAAGAATGACAATATTAATGGGTGAAATTGGCATGGATTAGCATGCATTTAGTGTATGTTAGGATCTCGGGTAAAGGGATCACCATGCATCAATGTCTATGGGGTAGCGATGATCATTTTCGGTTCAATTCGGTTTTTCTCAAAAAATGTAACCAAAACCGTTTTTTTTTAAATCGAAACCAATCCGAAACCGATTCTGGTTCGGTTATTTTAAGGAAAAAACCGGTTCAAACCGGTTTGACTTGGTTTTTTTCCAGTTTTTTTTCGGTTTAGGTTCGATTCGGTTCAATTTTTTGGGTTTCAGGCTTATAAAACCGAAACCGAACCAAACCTGTTGGTTTTTTCAAAATTATAATTGGTTTTTTTTCACGATTCGATTTTTTTGGTTTTTTTTTTTGTTTTCTCGGTTTAATTGGTTTTTCAGTTTTTTTACTTACCCCTACTATGGGGCACGAACTATCATACATTTAGTGTATGTTAGCATCCCGAGTAAGGGGATCACCATGTATTAGCTAGCATACATTTAGTGTATGTTAGGATCCCGGGTAAGGGGGATCACCTTGCATCGACCAGCATATATTTAGTGTAAGTTAAGGTCTCGGGTAGGGGGATCGCTATGCATCAACACCTACGAGGTGATGATGATATCAGTGAAATTGGTATTGGCAATGAGTTAGGCAGAAATAATTATGGCTGATCTTATGGAATCTTGAATGAAAGTTGAAAATGGAAGATGAAATGGTTTAAGTAGTTGAATGAGAAAGATTTCCAATAGAAACAAATATGGAGAAGTGAATAGAATATGAATACATGTTTGCCTTTTTAAATTGTTGGATATTTGTATTACTATACTTATTGTGATATTCATGTTTCGATAATATATAATTTGTTTCAAGACTATCGAATGCACGATAACAGTAGATCTTAGCTTTTGTTCACTTTTTGTTATCTAGTTCTAGGGAGTATATCTTTGTATTTTGAAATATTAAAACATTTATATAACTTAATTTGTATAATTGATGTTTAAACTTGAATAGATGAACTTAACTCTAAAATTCATATAATCATGTTCCATGTATGCGTGTTTATCTCATATATTCCTCTCTAAACGATATTTGTTATTCAATGTATGTTATAAATATTATAGTTATGATGATGATGATGTTTGTGGGATTGAGACGCAAGTCGATTGGGTCATGATTGAGTTTTGAGATGTAAGATATTAGAAGTGTAAACAAGGTATATGTTGATAACTTAGGACCTCCCAGTATAGGGGAGACTCTGTCGAAATTTTGGTGGAAATTTCAGTAGACTTATATGAGAACTGTATAAAAAAATAATTAAATTACCTGTATTTTTACGTACCAAATCGTAGGAAAATAACTATAAATGCATATGAAAGTATGGGGCATTACAAGGAGTGCCAGTGTTATTTGTAAAGAAAAATGACGATACTATGAGACTTTGCATTGATTATCAACAGTTAAATAGAGTAACAGTGAAAAATAGGTATCCCCTCCCAAAAATATATGATTTGTTTGATCAATTGAATGGGAAAAAAGTATTTTTGAAAATTGATTTGAGGTCAGGATATTACCAAATGAGAATTAAAGAAAAAGATATTCTGAAAACTGCCTTTAGGACCCATTATGGATATTATGAATTCCTAGTAATGCCATTTGGGTTAACAAATGCCCCAACAATATTCATGGATTTGATGAATCGAGTGTTTTGGTCATACTTAGATAAATTTATGGTAGTCTTTATAGATGATATTTTAATTTACTCCAACTTTTACTCATAACATGAGCATACTTGAGAAGAGTGTTACAAACATTTAAAAATCAAGGAATTGTATGCTAAGTTCAGTAAGTGCAAGTTTTGGCTGAAAGAGGTGATCTTCTTGGGACATTTTATATTGGAGGAAGGAATATCTATGGATCCAAGAAAGGTGGAGGTAGTGTTAAAATAGGAAAGACCTACAAATGTAATTGAAATTCAAAGTTTCTTAGGGTTAGTAAGGTATTATAGAAGATTTATTGAAGGGTTTTCTCAATAATAGGTTCTTTGACTTAGCTAACGAGAAAAGAAGTTAAACGAGAATAGTAAAAAAAGTGTGAAGAGAGTTTTCAAAAGCTAAAAAGGAGACTCATTATAGCTCTAATGTTAACACTTCCCTCAGGGCACCTTCACGCCTAGAAATTCCATAAGGACCGGCTCACGACCTTCATTCCACATTTGGTAGTTGGTCTGACTCACTACAGCTCTAATGTTAACACTTCCTTCAGGGTCTGAAGAGTTTGTAGTTTATATCGATACATCTTTGAAAGGACTTGATTGTGTTTTGATGCAACAAGGGAAGATGATTGCTTATGTCTTTAGGCAATTAAAAACCCATGAAGTCAATTACCCAGTACATAATTTGGAATTTGCCGCTATAGTATTTGCCTTGCAGGTGTGATGGTATTATTTATATGGGTCACATGTCTAAATCTTGATAGATTATAAGAGTTTGAGATGTTTGATGTCATAAAAAGAACAAAACATAAGGCAAAGAATATGGTTGGAGTTGATAAAAGACTATGATTGCATAAGACTATCATCAGGGAAGGGCAAATGTAATTGTTAATGCACTCAGTTGCAAAAACAAGACGTTAAAAAAGGGGCTGATAACTTGGAACAATAACGAAGTAGTAGAGTTATAGAAGATTGATGTACAGCTGGAAGTGGAACCCGAAGGATCATTATTAGCTTAGTTACATGTATGAACCGTGCTCCAAGATAAGGTGCATCAAGCATAACAAGATGATGAGATTGTAGACAAGATAAAAAATAGAGTGAAAACAAGCCTAGAAAGTTCTTTTCAAATTCAGGATGATGAAATGGTTGTAATAGAAAAACAAGTATGTATCCCTGACAACAATGCTCTAAAGGAAGAAATATTGAAAGAGGCTTATAAGTCCAAATTTAATATACATCCCGGGAGTACTAAGATGTATAGGGACTTGAAAGAATTTTACTGATGGCCAAAAATGAAGAATGAGGTAGCAGAGTATGTAGTCATATGTAGTATATGCCAACATATGAAGGATGAACATTAGAAACCAGCAGCCCCCCTACATCCACTTTTAATACCTGAGTGGAAGTGGGAGAATATTACCATAGATTTCGTATCAGAACTACTCAGGAGAAGAAAAGGGAATGATGTTATCTGGGTCATTGTCAACTGATTAACCAAATCTACCTTTTTTCTACCAATGAAAATGACAAACTTGATTGATAAATTAGCAAAACTATATATAGATGTGGTAGTATGACTATATGGAATACCATTGTCAATTGTTTTAGATTGGGATCCTAGATTCACATCATAATTATATCCAAATATTCAACGTGCTCTTGGAACGACGTTGAACTTGAGTACTACATTCCATCCACCATCGGATGGGCAATCAAAAAGGACAATTCAGATGTTAAAAAGATTTATTGAGAGCCTGTGTTTAAGAGTTTGGAGGGAGGGAATTAGGAAGACCATTTACCTTTAATATACTTTACTTATAATAATAATTACCATTCCACAATACAAATAGCCTATATGAACCTTTATTTGGTAGAAATGTCAAGCACCAGTTTGCTAGGAGGAAGTGGGAGATAGACAATTGATTCGGCCAAAGTTGGTTGAAATTACCACTAAAAAGGTAAGGATTGTAAAATATAGAATAAAAGCAGCTTAAGATAAACAAAAAAGCCATACTGATGATAGAAGAAGACCACTGGAATTTAATATGGGTGATAAAGTATTTATGAAGGTCACGTCGTGGAAACATATGCCCTGATTTGGTATGAAAGGAAAACTTGCACTTAGATATATTGGACCTTTCGAGGTGAAGAAAATAATCGGACTAGCCTTTAAACTAGCTTTGCCCATACAATTAGCCAAAATCCATGATATTTTTCACATCTCATTACTAAGGAAAGTAGAGTTAAATCCTTCTCAGGTATTATCACAAGCTCCTCTAGAAATTAAAGAGGACTTAACCTTGAAGTAAAGCCAATATGTATTATAGATCGAAGTGATAAGGAACTTAAAAATAGGAAGATCCCCGAGATAAAAATCTTGTGGAAAAACTCAAAAAAAAAACACGAGAGAGGGAATAAAAAATAAAGAAGAAGTGCCCATAATTATTTGTGAATCTAGATATGAAGTCTAATTTCAAGGACAATTTTTTTTTTTTGTGTGGGAAGAATGTGAAACTCGGTAAAAGGGTTAAGAAGGAGGGTTAATTTATAAATACATGGAACTTAGGGAGCATTGTATGATAAGAGGAAATAATAATAATAATAATAATACTCTCTCATTTTTCCTTCTTCCATTATCGATTGCATGTATAAAGAGGGAGAGAAAGGTGCAAAAAATGGTGAGAAAACCTTGCTTAAACACATTCTAATTGGAAAAATCAATACTTTAAGAAAATAAAAGGAGATTTTAAGAAAAAAGTTGAACAATCTTAAGTGTTCTTCCTAGTGCAAGTGACGAGTTGAAGGGGTGAAGAAGAGTGAAAGAGACAACTTAATTCCTTGCCTTTCTACCTTTAAATTCTTGCATACTAGTGGTAAGAATCTAGTTTTTTTAAAAGTGATTTATGTCTATTGTAAACTAATTTTTGTGAGGCATGTGAAGAACCCTAAATTATATAAATGTCTAAGTATGTGTTTAATTACAAAAATTAATGATAAGAATGTATTAAAATTATAGAAACAATGATGGGTTATGTATTTAGGTTTAAAATTAAAAAGAAAAACTGCTCCTTCCTATTTTCAGCTAAGGAGAGGAAGGAGAGTGGGAAATAATTTGCTAAAATGTTAGCCTAATATAGATAGGAATATATTGTAGAATGATTAGTATGTGTGGTTCAAGATAAAAAAAAAATGGAATGAGACGTATAATTTTGATTGTTGATCATTCAACCATAACTAATAAAAAATCAAAAGGGGGATTTGATGTTTTGATGAGAAATGAACTTGAAAAGCTAGTCTGTATTAAACTTTGTATGTAATGGAGTCTTAAGATATTGAAAAAAAATGTACGAAAGATGTTTGATTTATTGTTAAGTTTATGAGTTCAAGTCTAGACAGTTTTGATAATTAGAAACCCAACCGATATTAAACATGAAAAATGATAGAAATTGTTGTACCTTTCTTTATAATAGATGTAGAAAAAAAGAGTTAATTAACAATTGGAACTAGTTTTGCCTCAATTAGAGTTATAGAACTCTAGATATGGACGGAATACTGTTGAAGGGTTAAGTTGTTTGTAAAAGGATAAATTTCATTATCTAACTTATAACAAATTTTAGGATTAGTGAATGACAAAATTTTAGGCAGCTATATTCATGAAAGTTGTGCTTGAGGATGTTAAATTTCATTAGAAACTAACCCCACCTGACCTGGTGCTTTAAAACCTCAGTTAGGAACTAGAAACCTCACACTAGTCATGCTGCAAATTAATGGACAAATTTTATAAGTGTATAAAATGAGTAACTTTAGGTATACTAATGGTTTATTTTGAATTAGTTTCTTCTTAATAATTGGAGATGTGTTTCCTAACATTTCAAAGGACCATATATAAAGGTTTGAGTGTATGTGGAACTTGAAATATTTATTGTTAACTAAACGTAAAAATTGAGTTGAAAGAATTTTCTAAAATGAAATTTTAACATGAACTCAAGTATTGATTGTGGAATTGAATCTTAATTGGTACAGGAGAAGGTGCCAAGATATTCTAACGCACAAATGCAGATACTCATTAATAGACCACATGTAGGTGAACTAACCCTTAAGTTATAAGTAATTTCATTTCGTCATTTTAATGGTAGTTAATCTTCGAGTTATTAAGAATTATAGACAAATTCAGAGATAACAATGAGGAAGTTGAGTTGACTAATTTATGAAATTATAGAAATTAATGGTATCGATTCGTTTGACGACCAGGAAATAAAATGGACTAAATTTTGAGAAAGGAATTTAATCGCGTCATTTCGATTACTGACCGGGTGTTTTGTTTGACTAATATTGAAAAGAAATTAGTGGTGTTGAATTATCGACAAATAGGATATTGGTACGAGTTATTTGGAAGCTAGAATTAGTGGCGTCGATATGTCGATGATCAGAACATTGTTGTGACTAATTCAAAAGCTAGAATTAGTGGCATCAATTTGTCGATGACCGAGATATAAGTTTGACTGATCTGAAGTGTTGCTACTCAATTTTTTACCCATCTTTTTGATATTTTTTTGAAAAAATCAAAAAATAGCGAAAAACAATGAAAATCCAAAAAATATGTTTTTTAATATATATGCATCGTTTTTAGCATTTTCAGCATCGTCTCAAAAGAATTTAAATTTTCAAAGGTCTTTTGAACGCGTTTGACTTTTCACTTGTTATTTTTAAAATCAATGATTTTTCTCATTCGAGTCGATGTTGATAAGAAAAATCTAAAAAAATAAGAAAAATTAAATTTACAAGAAAAGAAGGAAGTTGAGGGACCAAGTTTGGGGACCTAACAATATTTTTTTCTATAAATAGGAGTTTCTAAACATACACAAGGGGGGTAATTTTGCACATTTGAAGGCAACAAAAAAAAAACCCTAAGGAACTAATCTTTCATCTTCTCAAAGCCAACAGCCGCCCCCCCTGGCAATCTTTCTTCCTTCTCACTATCTCCACACAATCTCCCTTTCCCTTTCCAGTTGTCCCCATCATCTCTCACAAGAACCAGCCTAGATAGCCCCCTCATTTCCCTTTCCTTTTGATAAAAAGTCAGAGAGAGCCTCCATTCTCCTTCCCTTTCGCTACACCTCCATCTGCCCAGCAGCAGCTCCCTCTCACAGAACCCAAGATGGTCGTCCCCCACTGACTTTAGCTTCTTCTCTTCCCCAATTACCCTCTACAACAACCTACACTCTCCTAGCCGGCTCACTCTTCTCCTTCACCCATAGAAGCCAACCACCACCGCACCTTCATCGGCCCTACAGCAGCTCCCCCATCACCAAATCTTCATCTCCTTTAACCAGCCTCGGTAGCAACCCACATCGACAACTCCCTCCCATATCCACCAAATCTGCCACTAGCAGTAATCAAATGGACTGAGAGAAGGGGAGAACAGAAATGAAAGAGATCTGAAAACAGCCACCGCCGATGCAGATGGGAAGGGAAGAAGAAGCCGGCAGATCCGCCACCTGAAGAAGGGAAGAACAACGAACCAAAAGAGAAGACAGAAGAGAGTATATCTGAAAAAAAGGAGAAAGAACCAGAAACTTTGCTTGTGTTTTTTTTCTTTTGCATGTAACGGTGGTTCTCACATCCAACAGAGAAGGAAAGGGAAAAAGAAAGCATGCCAGATCCGCCCGTTTTCGGGCATTGTTAGCGGCGGCGTGTGAACCCACGTGCCGCCAGTGACAATGGCATATGGAGAAGACGCGCCGCCACTGTTCCTACAGTTCCAGAAGGCCTTCCCTACAATTCCTGGAATTTTTAAGGTTTATTTTGTAAATTTAAAATTGTTTAATGTACTTTTTGTTTAGTTTTGAATTTTTATAATTTGTAGCGTGCAAATATGGATATAAAAAAGAAAATAAAAAAGAAAAATATAGAGAAAATGAATGTGTGTGTTTGTATTTTTTTTATGGATGTTTTTTTATAATAAAATCGCAAAGAATAAAGAAGAATTTAATATTTTGATTTGCTCACGGTAAAGGATTATGAACTTACATGTAAGTCGTATATCTAATATCCGATGAAAAGACAAAAGTTTTAAAACTTCTTTAACACATCAAATCATGAAGCAGCTTATCTTAGGTAGAGTGCGTTAGGGGTGTTAATACCTTTCCTAGTCACAACCAGTCCCTTACCCGTGAATCTTTGACAAGACTAGTACACTCGGATTTTCTAGTAACCTTCAATCAAATACTAGGTGGCGACTCCCAAGAACTCAAACCAATCAAACGAACAAAACTCACCATCGACGCCGTGCGGGGACGTGCGACATGAATGATGGAATTAGTGGCGTCAAATTTCCTAATGATCGAGAATTTAACTTGACTAGACTCCTGGTGGGGTAACTAGTGGCATCAGAAAATTATTGATCAGAGATAAAAGGATTATAGAGTAATTTAAATTATATATCGGTGTAAATTATAGTATTAGAAGTTGTGATCATATATAAATTGTCATATAAGTAACGACATGATTAAAACAATTAATTTTCTTTTTTATTATTTAACTTGTAGTTCTTATTAATTGAGATAATTCCAAGTTAATTTGATTCAATTTCCCATTGTTTAGTTTTTTATGGTAGAATCTGAAACTGATCTTTTGAACAACTTTTTTTTTTTGTGATACTGATATGTTAAGATATAATAAAAAATTAAAAGAATACTTTTTTGTACTAATAAGATGTCGCTACTAAATTAAAGAGAAGAAGTAGTTTGACATAGAACAAAAGAAAAATCAAAAGTAACAGAAGGATATAACCTGATTAATGGAGCCAAGCTCTGATACCAAATGATACGAACTCCATGATCACACGGTTACATAACCCATATGTAAACGATACAACTCCTAGAAAGCCAAAAATTAGGTTTGGAAGTGTGACATAGAGATTACCTTGAACCTAAGCATACTAGCACTATTGGAGTCTAAAACCTCAACCCAATGAATAACAATTCACAAAAGAGAAGTATAGGATGATGTCATGAAGATATTTGTTTTTTGCTAAGTCAATTTAGTTCATTAGAGAACCAAAGTAGGAAAATACTCTCAAACACACATATATTTCATTCATTAAAGTTTGGAACCCTTACACTCCATTTCAAAAGGTTATTTATAGTGCCAAAGAACAAAAACTTAATGGTCTGAACATAAGAACACAAATACAATAAATTAAGTTTTATAACAATTAAAATAATAAAGCCCAAAACTCAATGCAAGAATATAACAAAAAGTGTCATTGAAAAAAGAGGTTGTTAGCCTTGTGTTTAGCTCTACAAAGACTCCACGGCTCAAGAAAATCTAGTGTTTTTTGCCTCCCCTTTTTTATTATGAATTTTATTTTAGTCTCATTACCATCTCCTTCTTTGATCAAATTAATTAAAATATGTTCATTCTTTGTTGAAGTTTGAACACTTGTTTTGGTCCAAATATCTTGAATCAGCATAATCAATGTCCCTTTAATCTTCGTGGTCATTGACCTTGTAATTGACCCAATTGGTAACTTTAAAGGATCATGTGGAAATGCTTGTTGATTCTCATCATCCTTTATGTTAGCGAGTTGGTCTATATCACACAATGTCTTATTAATTTTTTGTCTATATTTTTAAGTTAATCTATGAGACACTTCCGCACATAATCATAATAAATCTCCTCAAAATTCTCACAATTTTTTGTTAAAAGTTGTGTGATTATATGCAGGGCTTAAATCATCAGTCAATGTTATTCACACATAAAATTATACATTAATTTATTTAGAGTTTCATTCTATTGTTTCTAACTATTCTCACCTCAATTTACAAAAATCTTCCTTTAAAATAATTATTCTAGCCAATAAAAAAGTTTATGCAAATTTATTATTAGGCTACCGTTTCACATACTGATTTATTATTTTGTTCCATGCAGGATCTAAGTAAATTTGCTAGGTATTAGCCTATTAATTTATCATTTTTTTATTTATGGATTACCCTATTTAATATTGATTTACAAATTTTGGTAATATTGGTTTACAAATTTTAGGCTAAGGTTTATAGATGTGAACACCCTACCCTAAACTTCATACCATTGAATGGCTAAAAACATTATTAAATGTTTTCTTATCTTATTTTTGTTTTTTTTTTCATTAAGAGAAAAAATACATTTGTAAAAAGGTTATCTAAACTTTTTCAATTAAAGGAAACAATACAAAAGCCAATAATTTGGCTTAAACCATATCAAGATATAAAATGTCTTTCAATCATCATAACATCATCCTTTTGAATATTATTGATTGATTAGTTACTAATATATAATATTGATGTAATAATGAGAAAAGAAGTACAAACTCTATGATCAAAAACATACAAAACAGTTACGATAAAATTGTTACTAAAGTTTTTTACTAGATAGAGGTTTTTAATAAAACAAGTGTTCTTGATCCATGAAAGAATTAAATATAAAAGATCAAAGCCTATTCACAGGACTCTTTGTATATAGTTTCAAGATCTTTCAATATATTTTCCAGATTCCTAAAAAAAATAAAAGATCAACCTAGAGATCGCAATTATGAGTTTACTTCTAAATTATACTATTTGTATTTCAAGTCTTACAGTTAGGCTATTATTGATTTATGATTTAAATTTTTTATTGTTGATTCTCAATTTAAAAAGAAAAAAACAAGTTATTTATTTAAGTACAAATAGTTAAAAAAAATTGCTTAAGAAAATCTAGAACATGTTTTATTTGAAATGGCATAATTGGTTGGCATATTAGATATACTTAAGAGCATGGTCGATAGTTTTGGGTGAATAATATTATTTACCATATCATATTTGATAGATTTGATAATTAATTTTCAATATTAATATGATGAAAAAATATTCCTTAATTAGTCTATAAATATAAGAAAATGAGAGATATTGTTTACACTAAAAATAACACATTCATGTACCAACCAAATAAAAATAGTTATTGCTTAATACTATACCAGGAAGGAAGCTAAAATTGATCAAGTATTTTTAAGAATCAATAAACAATACCACATGATCCATTGCACATACCGACTATATAGGCAAGAGCCAAAAAGATTAAAGAGACATTTAATGGGCTAACTTATGACATTTGGGTTCAGCAATCTTCGAGAATTTCTTCTAAGGTGACATCAAACATGAAGTTGAGTTCAAAGATGGATTAAATCTTGATCAATGTGATCTAAGCAAGAGATGAGGTTGTTTAACATATAGTAAAGCTTGTCTACACAACTTTATGTTAATGGTTATAACTTTCAATACAATCATTGGAGCTTAAATTTTACTAAAAAATTTAAAGGCATGTTTTCAATATGATTAAAAAGTCATAGCAATTAGCCATCATAAAAAGCTTTCTAATAAGGCTAAAAATTTACTATTTAAGAATGTAGATATTGGGCTTTTATTTATGCAAGACTCGGGCTTTGTATTTTATTTTATCTATATTTATAAGTTAGTTATTTGAGTTTGATTTTCAGCCTATAGTTAATTAGATATTAGTTTTGTTTATGCCAAACATATAAATATCTTTATTTTTAGGATATGAAAAACTTATTGGATTATGAATAAAAAAATTGTATAAGCACTCTTGCATTTGGTTCTTAATTAAACTTTTCAAAACTTATCGAGGAGATTATTTTTGCGACGTTCTAATCATATACTAATTAAATGTATTTATTATCTTTATATACGTAAACAAAACTAATATCACTTTTTAATTACCAACACTTATGTTCATTTATTATAAAAATAATTAGACAATACTAAAATATCTTATAACAATAAACTTCAATTTATCAAAAAAACAAACAATCATATGATAGTTCGTTTGTTTTAGTATTCACAATAAACAATATATGGGGGGTTGTTTTACTTACAATTCTTTAAAAATCCTCTTCTCTTTTTATTTTCTTCATTCTTTCACTATTTTTATTTTTATTGTAATAAGCAGTAGAAGAATAAAATAAAAGTTTCTCAGTTAAAATCTAAAGTTCATAAAATATTGAAAGAAATAATAATTTTTAAATGAAAAACCATGAATTCATAAACCTAAGGTTCTAATAGCACATGTTAGCAATTCTCAAATTGTAAATATGGATTATCAAATATAAAACAAAGTATCTATAATCCTAGAACTTCAAGATTGAAATATCTTCCATCCAACCTTCAATCCTTTACATATGTTTATGATAGAATAAAAGGTACACTTAGGTGGAGAGGGGATCATTTTCTGAATAAACTTTATGTATATAACACACTAATTAAGTGCGTAGTTAATAAATAGAAAACTACTTCTCAAATTAGTCAATAAGATTTTAGAATTAATATTTATTAAACCATTTGAAAATTAACAAAGATCTAAACTTATTATATATCACACACTCCATCAACATTGTGTTGCATCGAGGACACACTGTGGACTCATTATGCACTGAGTGTTTTTTTTTTCATCCCTATCCCTTTTTTTTTAATCAATATTGCCATTTTAAAACCTAATTGAAAGCTAATTTAAGTTAAATTGTTCAGAAAAAACAAAATTGAAACACAAGGAACCCAAGTGAAAAGGATGAGGAAAATAAGTGACAATATCAAAGTTTGCAAAAAAAGTTTAGATTGATCCTTATACTTTCTAATTTCTTTTTTTTCCTTTTAGTTTTTAAAATTTTAATTTCCATCTAGAACTTAATTTTCCTTATTTGTTTTTTGTTTTTGGTTTGAGAGACGGGAGAGAGTCACTGAAGTCCAGTGGTAAAGAGAGAAAATCTCGGTTAACACTGATTTAAACCATAAAAAAGGGTTGATTTTGGTGTCAATGGATTCTAGTTGATGAGGTAAGTTTCATCTAGGTGTTATTTGGCCTTCCCATTGCCTAAAATGGTAGATCTAGGCTCAAATTTGTTTTTTTATTATTATTTCAGGTTGATTTTGGACTTATGAACCAGTTTCGGGGTTATTAAAGGTCATATACAAGTTTATGAAGATGTATACGATGTTTCATTAGTGTTTTGAGTAAAAATAAAAAACAAATAGGATGAAAATGGGTTTCTAAGTGAAAAAAACAAAAAAAAAATCTTGATTTTTCTAGCCACCACTATGACCAAAATCTAGGAAGAAGCACATGACATGTTGCTTGCCTTTTCTCCAAGATAATTTGAGGTGGATGACATGGCCCATTTCTAAATAAAACAATAAGGGCCCATACACACTAGCCTTTTTCAAAATGAGCTAAGAGCTCAAACTTGGCTTACTAGGCCCAATAATTTATTTATTTTTCTAATTTTGTTTTTATATGTATTTTTTTTCAAATAATTTTTAATTTATATTGAAATTAATAACACTCTTTATAATTTTTAAAAAATTGTTTATTTAGATTTTTTAAGTAGCGATTATTTTTTATTATTTTGTATGGTTTTTCATTTTTTATTAATTAGGAGAATCATGATACAATTAAACACACACAACATTGTTCCATTTTTTTACCACGTCAAAATTAACTTGAGATCCTACACGTGGTGTTCCGTTAACAAGATTTTCATATTTATTAACGCATATGACCCTCGTTTATTTTATTATATGTAATCATTGGTTTTTTCATTCACAATTATATTTTTTCTTAATGTCAAAAAACACTTTAACAACACCTATACATTCATTATTTTATGTTAGAAATCTTTTTTATCTAGTTCGTGGAGAAGCGAGTCAAATAGACACATTTATTTATTTATTGTATTTATTAGCATAGATAGTTCTTAATTTATTTAATTAAATATATGCATAAGCCTCTCATTATATGATTAGAATTTTTTTTGTCAAGAAATACATTGAAAAAACCTGCATATTCATTTTTGTTTGCTGAAAAAACAATTATCCAACTAGTAACGAAGCACGATTCAAATAGCTAGTCTATTAAATCATTCATGTAGGCCAAATTTTATAAGTTAACCTTATTCATTTAGAATTCTTAATATTTTTTTATCATTTTTATAAACAATATTAGAGTTGATGATTTAGTGTAGGCATTTTGTTGGAAGGGTTATGGAGTTAACCAATCTATTGAGGCAAATCTCATTTCCTCGATTTCAATTTGTGATCGGATTTCAAGTTGTATCATCAAGTTGTTTCGGGTTTTTTTTTATGTTTGCCTCAACTAAAAGGGTTTTGAATTTAAAAGTTAGATGTTAAATTTGATGTTAATGATATGGACTATAGAAACTATTCCTACAATTCCAAACTTATAGTTCCAAACTTGTAATGATATCTATCAAATATGAATTTAAAATTTAGTGGTCTTTTTATATACAGAAGCCAATTAAAAGCTTGTGGAGTAACCAAATAACCTGAATGTTTTGAACGCAAAAGATAAACTTAACAACTCATTTTTAAAGAATTTACAATCATTGAATGATTCTTCAATTGATTATAAATATACACAAGAATTCCATAACAGAAAAACATGAATTGATATATTTTTTGGTATTTTCTGGGTTTTTTGGTAATGGAAATTTCAAGCCTACTGGATTACAAGGAAAACTGCAAGCCTGCTATTACAAGCCTACTGATTATCACCTATGAGATCATGAGCATACTGATAAATAGGTTTTGAAAATTCTAAAAACATAATTTCGTTGTAGAGCAACTATTGTTGTTGATTTTTGTTGAGTTGTTGTTATTGTTTATGATCTGCCTTGCATCCTTTTTCAGATAGAGAAGTTCAAGGTAACTTCCAGTAACTACTCACTCGTCATATTCCATTCAAATTAATTCATGTAATTGCCTACTCATCCTATTCTATTCAAGGTAACTTTTAGTAACTACTTAATTACCATATTCCATTAAGGTAACTTCTAGTAACTACCTAGTCACCCTATTTCATTTCTTGTTTTAAGGATCTTGCATCATAACGACTGTTTATATCTTTTTTTTCATTACCTATGTTCAAGTCTAGACTTTATTATGTTCTACAATCAAGTTTGGCATGTTCTTCCTGGTCTAGACTTTGTAACTTTTTGGTCAATTTTAGTGTATAACACAAATAAAACTAAACTATTGAATTTCAATTTTTTGAATTATAGATCTAAAATACTTTTGTTATTCATATGTTTGCTACATGTTTTAACCATTTGTGTGTAAAATATGCTATGTTGTTTATTTCCTTTGTTGTGAGTGATTTTTTCAACATTGTTTTCTTTCTTTCATTTTTTGATTTACCGATGTAACTTACTTCCATTTCTCTCTTCTCTTCTCATTTTCTAATTCTATTGATATCTACTCTTATATCCGATAAGATATTAACCTCTGAATAGTAGTCTAGACTTTTATCTCTTTAAAGTTTCTCTTTTTTTTTTGTTTATTCATTGGGAGGGACTTTCATCTTCCTTCCACGCTTTTTGGTTAACAAAAGCCTTATTAGGATATCACAAATATCATCCTTAATTTCTTTAATCTTAGCAGAAGATTCATGTTAAACCATATTAATTTCAACTCTAATCGTGCTCCACTTACTAGTATAAGTTGTGCTTCCAAAAAATTTGCACAAGTAGTAAATGGTTTGTTATTTACACGCATAACTTCAAACATGTATCCATTCTAGAATAATAGCATCTAATGTAGAGTTGATGGTATGTAGTCATTTGCATGGATCCAACCTCTTCCTAATATAACATTGTAGCTTGGAACTGCATTAATAACAAAAAAAAATTATATTTCTAATCAATGAACCAACTTTTAAACTTTCAAATAACCATTATTTTTTCATGCATGATCTCTCAAACAAATCCATTTAATGCAACTTTGGTTTAAATAAAACTATCCATTGATTTTCCAATCACATCTAACATGTATAAAGGTACGATATTAACATCAGCTTCATTATCAATCAGAACTCTTTCAACATTTACTTCTTAAACCATTGTATAAAGATATAATGGTTTTAATTGTACAAGTCTTATGACATTTAGCTTCTCGTATAAAATCTTGACAGCTTCCCTATAATCTGCCTCATCTTCTTCTCTGGAATTTGATACTTCAATCTTTACTTCATAGTTTAAATGTCCTTTCAAACCTTTAACCATACTTTGATTGCAAGCTTCAAATTCCATTTTTTGTTCTTGTTCAATAATTATCTCATAAGGTGTAGAAGAATTATCAATCATATCACCTTTCAGTTATGCAACTTTTAATTCTAGACTACAAATTGTACAGGAATCAAAGTCATCATGTTTATAGATAATACATTTACTGAAGAAAAATGATCTTTATCAAATCTTATTGTTTTATTTTTATCAAGAAATCTAATATGTTTTGATTCTATCAAATCTCTAGTCACATTTCTAAAGATCACATAATTCTTAGTTAATGGCCAATTATTCCATGCTATTTTTAATAAGTTTTATCTCTCAACTCTTCATCAATCATTAGCTTATGTTTTCCTTTTAACGTGACTCTTTACTTACTAATAACCAATCAAAGATAGCGTTAGTTTATTTTATATCAAACGAGTAATGCCTTTCCTTATTTGATTTTAAATATTTTAAGTCTTTAACACTCTTTTTAATCAATACGTCATAAACTATAGGTTCTCCTAACATAAACTCGGTTACATTCGCATCCACTATTTCCTAACAGTAAATCCTATAAATTAGGATTCTTTTCCTTCTCTTCTTTTAATAAATTCTCATACCTTGTAGCTTATACTTATAATTTGTATATTTCTTTAAAGTTTTTTCTTATTTATAACTCTAGCCTTATTAAGCAATCATTACAAATTCATTCTCTTATATCCTAGCCCAACATTTTCCCCTAGCTTTCATAAATCTATCTAGGAATTGTTTTATAGTTTCTCCAGGGTACTGTTTTAGTTTTACTAAATAAACCAAAACAAACTCTAGTTTTGTCCTAAGAAAATGATGAAATATAGTTTGTATTTCATTCAAACTTTGAACTGAATTTGGCGGAAAAATTATATACAAAGTAAAAGCATTCACAATCAATGAGTTTGAGAATAGTCTTAATTTTCAAGAAGTCAAAATTTATTACTTCCTAATATTGGAAAATAAATCTTGTTATATGTTCTATGAAAAATATTATTCCTTAGCCATTAGACAATGTGAAGTCTGGAAACTTGAAGTTGCTAGGGTAATGATACATTTTATCAATGTGATTTGGTAATTTTCTATATATTGGCCTATAGATTTGTTGAACTATTGGTGTGTATGCTTATTTCATTATTCCTAAAACATACTCTTGATCAACTTTACTTTAAAATCCATTTATTTCTAAATTGTTTGGTATTAGTCTTTCACCTACATCCTTCGCTGGTGAATTCTTATAATTAATAAACTTAGTCTTTGAACTATTTCCAACTTTCTCTATTATTAATTACCTTTATTGGTTCATTATCGGTTTAGGTAGAGGGTTGTTTTTTGTATTATACTATTTTGGCCAACCTGACTCTTTCCCATTTTGTTTATGATCAACTTTTCTAAAGTTTGGTTCCTTTAAGTGATTTATGACATCAACTGTAACTTTTTTAGAAATCTTATTCATTGTTTACATCATAGTATAATTAAAGTAAAAAATTACTTCATCATTTTCTTTTCTTATTTTGGCATCTAATTTTGAATTGAGATTTTTTATTGTTGTAATCATTTCTTTATAGGATTCCATACTGTAATTTTCTTACCTCATGTTTTAAGCTTATCTCACTATTATGTCTCTCTCTAATAATGGACTTTAGAATGACATGAGTAGATCTCTCATTCATTGCCACAATCTAATTATAATGATCTTGAATCATCTTCATCTTCAATTTATTCTTTTCTTTAATTTCTTCATAAAGAAACCTATATCTATGCTCAAGTATCTTGATAGCTTCTTCCATCTTTTTGTTGAAAGTGTATATATCTCTCATTCACATTCATGAATTTGTGTTCCCTTTCTTCATTTTCTACTTCTACCCCTTGAACGATTAATTCCTTATTTCCTTTTTTAACAGAGATGTCCATAAATTCTTCTCTTTCCTCTAAGTTTTATTGTAATTCTGATATTTTCAATGTCATGGTTTTAAAGAAAAAAAATATGGCACTTCCATTATGGTTGCCAATTGCTTTAGGTTCTTTTATTCCTACATTAACTAAAAGGAATTTGTATTTCAAAGTTAAATGTTAAATTTGATGTTAATAATCTAAACTCCAAATATTATTCCTACAATTCCATACTTATAGTTCCAAACTTGTAATGATATCTCTCAAATATGAATTTAAAATTTAGTGATTTTTTTTATATTTAGAAAGAAAATTAAAAACTTGTGAAGTAATCAAATAACATGAATGTTCTAAATGCAAGAGATAACTTAACTCCTCAGGATCAAGGAACTTACATTCATTGGATGATTCTTCAATTGATTACAAACATGCATGAGAATTCCTTGACAGAAAAACATGAACTGGTATATTTTCTTGGTGTTTTATGGGTTTTTTTTTTGTAATGGAAATTGCAAGCCTACTAATACTGGCCTACTAATTATTGCCTATAAATTATCAGCCTATAAGTTGTTTGCATACAAGTTATATGCCTATTGATTTTCCCCGGAGAAATTATAAGCCTACTGATAAACAAGGTTTAAAGATCTTGAAAACTTAGTTCAATTGTAGAGCAATTATTGTTGTTGATTTTTGTTGAGCTGTTGTTGTGTATGATTTGTCTTGCATTCTTCTTTAAATAGAAAAGTGTAGTAACTATATATCCACGCAACTTATTTCATTCAAAGTAATTTCTGATAACTATCCATTGATCATATTCCACTCCAGAGAACTTTCAGTAAATACCTAATCACCCTATTTCATTCTTTGTTTTAAGGATTTCATATCATATAAATTCTTTATACCTTCATTTCATCATCCATGTTTAATTTTGGATTTTATCAAGTCTGCAATCAAGATAGACATGATCTTTCTAATCTAGAATCTACAAACTATACGGCTTTTGTTATTGATATGTTTGCTGCATATCTTAATTAACCATTTGCATGTAAGAGATATTTTGTCATGTTATTATGAGCAATTTTTTCAACACCGTTTTCTTGCTCTGCCTTCCATTTTCATCTTTATTTTGAAAAGCTGAACTTCACCTAGAAGAAATTGCTGGTCATTAATGGCTAAATGGAAAGGGGTCGTCAGAGCAAGATGGTTGCAAATAAATGACCTTTTTTTTTTTTTTGACTTTCCTTAAAAGTTTATCGAAGAAAATGACTCTAAGTTTCATGAGATAGAAGAATTATAAGTGTAATAAATTCTTCTATAATTTTTTGTTCTAATCTTAAAAAATTTCAAACTGCCAGTTATTTTCTATTATATTATAACATGCAGAGCACATATTTTGTTAAATCATGGGTAGAACTGTAGTTTGATACTGATGGTGAACTAAATCAAATAAAATAATTAATTTATCGATATGATCTGTATTAAAGATAAAAAAAACTCGACAAAGTCAATTTATGGAGCAACTTTTACTGAAGAAAATTTTTGAAGAAAAAAAAATAAATCATAGTGTAGCCAGTCTCTAAACGTAACACCAGCTAGCTAGCTAAATACGTTTTTATTGAACAATATCACGATTCTCTGATAATTATTTGTCTTCGCTTCTTGCTTTCTTTCCCTGTGTCCTGTGATGTGCTAATCTACGACAAAAGCTCTACATATATCAGTTACATTATATGAAAAGGTAGAACCCTAACCTAAATACCTTGCTAATTTCTACCCATCTAATTATTCTATGCCCTAGCAAATTGCCAACTAGGATTTCACAGAAGTACTGGACAGCAAAATGCAACAATATCTGATCCATCTGTTGCATTTTGTAACGAAGAAAAACTGATTTGCTTTAAATAATACTACCAACAAGGTTGCCCTAGCTTCTGCAGCTAAAACATTTACCACTCTGATTGATTTTGAATGAAGGTTTATTTAATGTTCATTATAAGAAGAGATCATGATGGAACTCTGTAAATGGGAAAGACTAGTCCAAGGAGAAAACCACCGGAAATGCAGCATCTCCATTGGGAACAAGTTCTAAGTTCTTAATCCCAAAAATTCAAAGTCCAACGCAAAACCCTAAAAACAAAGGCATCAATCATGAACTCTACGTCTCTACACCAAACTCAGATTTCCCTTAATACCCACCCTGCAAAAACCCCAGACTCCCATGCCACCTTCAGTTCTTCCTCATCAAACAAAGTAACAACAAAAGGAATGCAGCAATTCAAGGTTCAAACACAAAAATCCACCACCACCAAAATGGAAGCCTCCTAAGACCCTAACTCCTCTTTTATCCATGCACTAAATGAGAAAACTCCAAGTACCCTCCTCAGATTCAAACCCTAATTCCTAAAGCTATGATTTTAGTCTGCTCTCAGTCTTACACGGGCCATGATAGTCTATCTGTTCCTCTACTAAATCTCAACAGACTGCGTCTGAAACCTAAAAGATCTCTTTCTCTTACTATAACTTCTCGCTACACACAAAACAAAACCAAACTCAACACTAAAAACCAGTACTAGAACGTAAACTATCTAGAGCCTAACTACTAGCATCTTATTCTTTGTTTAATTAAGTATATTATATGTTTTTATTGGTCATAGAAAAGGTATCAGATACCTATATATGTTTGCACTTCAATGAGGGCTTTTTTATTTATTGGTTTTTTCTTGGATACGGTGATGTAATTAGGAACAGTGACACAGTGCCCTGAAAAGGATTTATTAAGGGCACGCTTATCTGAATCTTGGGCAAGGGAGGAAGGAAAAAAGACAACAGAGAGAGTAAAGTGTAGGCATGAAATGATACTACAATAGACAAAAGCAGAAAGGAAACCTAAAAGAGACATGGCCTCTCCTCCACGCGGGAACAGTAACAGTACTTAATTTACAATATGTCATGCCCTCTATCGAATTGAACCAAAATTAAATATTTTCTCCTTCTGGATAAAAAGAAATGAAAAATTAACAACGAAGAGAGCTGGAGAGGCCAAGAAAGCACGAGCCTCGAAAATACAGTGCCTTTCGCTCTCACCTCTAATTTCAAACGCTGAAAAGGGAGAAAAATCCTGTCCTGCCCCTATGTATTTTAGCCTCACTCTACCTAGATCCCTGATAGAGCCTGTCTCGGGCTCTACCATATCATTTATACCTATGTTCATGAAAGAATGTAAATATATATACATCATCCCATCAATATCATCCATACTATGCATGCATGCATGCATGCATGAATAGGATGGCCTCCACACACATACATACATGCTTACATATGTGTACTGTGTACGTGGGTGTTATAAAGCGTGCAAGCTGAGCAGGCGGACCCTTTGTACACGAAATGAATCCATTCTTGGTTTGAGATGGAACATGTGCCAAGAAAAGGAGTGTACCGTCGTCTGGTTGGTCAGAAAGTGTTGGGGCTTTTAGGGTGAATTTTGATTCCGGCTATGCCCTATGTGCTTATTATGGAGTCGATTTACACTGTGATATCATGTACCCAAGAAAAAACATATGATTTCACAAAATTATGTGAGCGTTAGATTCACGGATGTTTGACAAAGTAATCCCATGTGATTAATAATTGAGCTCGTCAATTAGTTGAGTTAAAAGTCAAGATTTATATAAAAAAATCTAATTCAGATAGTAGGAATTCATCATGAATCTTGAGAGAGAAGAAAAAAAATGAGAGGCAAGGAATTACGTATAAGAAGCTGATTTTGACATGAATCATGTACAATTTTTATTTTTTTCACTTGTTGAAAACACCAACTACGGTCACTTTGAGTACCCCTTTGTTTTGGCTTTAAAATTTCTTGAGTTTGGAATATAAAAACAAATAATATTTTTATTTTTATTTTATAAAAAATGTAAATGATATTCAACATCTTTTAGAAAAACTTATTTCTTTAATTTGAAATGAAAAATGATTAAGTGTATTTTATTTATGTTATTTTTTATTAAGCTTATATTTAAAAGGGTCAAAAGTAGAGTAATAACCCAATATGCATAAGCTCAGCAAAATATCAAGCCTCGGATAATATGAGTTTGGCTTGCTTCCAATCTCAACCCCTTTGGCTTACTGAATTTAAATACACGTGGGTCTAATGAGCTATAAAATTCATCACTTCTAGGCTTGGGATCATTTCATATCCAAATATATGTGAAACTAACAATCATTATATGTATGTAAAGTCACGAGGCCTTATGTTGGGTCACAAAGTTTTGTTTGTTTATTCTTATAGCTCTTAACATAAAAGGTTAAAAGTTAAGAATAATCACCTTCTTATATCTCTAAGTGTATAAAAATCTTTTAAAGTTCTACCATATTTTCACCAATATTATTGTTGTGTAAGGAATATTTATCTCTCATTAATGTTATCAAAAGAAAATGGCACTCTAATCCCTCCATTAAAAAACATGATAAGATTCAGAGGCTATATACACTATTTAAACCACTTAGATAAAATATTTATATTTTTCTATTTTCTAAGTATTCACATTCATTCTCAAAGCATTTATTACATACAAACAATAACAACCATTTTTATTCTTAGAATTAAAATTTATTATCTTATTTATTGCAATTCCTTATTAAAATTTTCTAATTTTATTATTGTAAGGTCTTTAAATCTCATTAAAAATAACGGTGTTGCAAGTATTAGGTCTTATATTACCGATCATTAACTTTATAAACTTTAAAGAAAGGAATAGGGACATAAATATGTGATTATATACTATTTAAACTCTAAAAAAAATCTTATTTATTAGCCTATTAAATTTTGAAAAATCACGAGAAAATAAAGTAAAGAATCACAATTCGTTACGTGTTGGAGCAAATGACATGATGAAGTAAAGGGAAAGGAAAGAGGTGAGGCCTTTGTAGTTTGGACGCCATGCCTTCAATATTGAACGAGGAGGATGAATCATGGTGATACATACATACTGGGGTTGTGGTTGTGACTTTTGAATTGTGATGGCGTTGGCATCACCCTAGTTTCCTTCCCTTGACTAACATTGCATGTATTGCCTTGGTACGTACGTACAATTAATCAGCAGTCCTTGGCAGGCTGCTGGCACGATTCTTTCTGAATATTGGTAACGTGGTAAGTTTTTTTTTTTTTGAAATATATTAAAATAATATTTTTTTATATTTTAAAATTTATTTAAAAAAAAATATTTAAATTTTTAGACAAACAATGTTTTGCACCATGAAATACACGCAAGAACGCACAGCACTGATCTCTGTGACTCTGTCACAAGAAGAGAAATGACGATGTTGTGGTCCTTTTGCAATTGTGGTTCTCATTAATGAAGGGCTAATTAATTTTCTGTTTTGTTCTGCTTGCCTTGCCTTCTTCTTTTCTATGAAAATAACAACTCTGGTTGAAAGTGAGGTGATAATGATCAGCAAAAATAATGTTGACTTGCTAGCTAGGGCTACTAGCTACTTGCACTTAAGGTGACCTGCATGCATGACAATACAGTATAATTCTTCCTATATGTCATTATCTGACCTGTCTCCCTTAACCCCTTTTTCAATGTTTATGATTAATTAGTTTGGCACCCCCTCGCATAAAAAGCTCTCCATCGTTATCAACTTGTAAGGGATAAGAAGGAGATGTTTGTTATTTGACAGTAGTTTTTGGAAAATTATTTTTTAATTTTTTTTTTTGTTTGTTATTAGAAAAGTGATCAAAGAAAAATACTTTATAGTCAACAAAAAATATTTTTTGGTCAAAGAAAAACACTTTCTAATCAACAGAAAACACTTTTCAGGCAAAGAAAATTTGACTTGGTTTTCGGGAAAGTGTTTTTCCTTTTGACTGTGTTTGTTTTCCGGAAAGTGGTGTCCGAACTTTCATGTGTTTGTTTGCCATTAGGAAAGTTGGTCAACGGAAAACACTTTCCAGTCAAAGAAAAATTTGGCTTGGTTTTCAGAAAAGTGTTTTCTTGAAAAATTTGGGCAAAAAACACTTTCCGGAAGTTGTGAAAAATTTAGAAATGTCATTATTTACTGATTATATCAAATTTGACCCTCAAACTTTTGATTGCTATATATATATTTTGTTTTGAATATTTATTTTTTTAATTTCATCTCTTAAATTTTAATTTTTATATTAACTTTGGTCCTTATTTTTATAATTATTATTTGCTTTTTTCTTATCATTTATTGAAATTTTTTATCTATCAAATTTGATCCTCATTCTTTTGATTGTTACTTATTTTATTTGAAATAATTTATGAAATATTAATTATTATTATTTTAATTTCTTCATCTTTTAAATTTTTTATTTTTTATTTGATCTCTATTATTTTGATTATTATTTATTTTATCTGAGATAATTTATGAAATTATATTTTTTTTCAATTTCATTCCCATTCAACTTTTTAATTTATAAAATTTGTTTCTCATTATTTTAATAAACTTAAAAAAAATAAAAAATTAATAAGTTATTTTCTAGCTCATTTTCCATAACATAGTCAAACACTGGAAAATGTTTTCCAATTTATTTTTCATTACACTACCAAACATCGAAAAATACTTTCCCGGAATTCACTTTCCAGCAAACAAACGAGACCTAAGAGTGTTATAAAAATCTCAATTAGTATATAATATTTGTATTATTTGAGTTAAAAATATCTATGAAATATATATCACAGGTCAGGTGATAAATTAGAATATTTAAAATTTAATTAATTCAATTCAACTCAACTTGTATACTTTATACTTCTTTTATCTTTGTATTTCATAGTTTATAGATTGGATATTTATTTTATTTTTATTTAAAAACATTTTGGCTCTAAAGTTTTTATTAATGAGCTTCCTATTATATTTCTTTAACATAACAAAAAAAAAAAATACTTGTCTCATTGTTGGAGAATTTCCTTAATGAAGGAGAGGAACGAGGTAACTACAATTTAATTATGGTGCCAGATATGAAAATTAAGTTGAACATTAGGGTACATGTACCAACTCAAGTCAAGTAAAATTAATTTAAAAATACTTTTAAAATGAAAAAACTTACATTATAATTGTTCTCTTCGAGGTTTTATATCTTAAAATTACTTTATAATGACTTTATTTTTAATCTCATTAAAAATATCTTTCTCAATATATACAACAAATTTTTATTTATCTATTTCTAAATCTTCTAAGGACTAGGGAAGCTCTTGGCAGCAATTGTTTTGTACAAGTAGATTAAACATAAACATTAAATGTTTTTCTTTTAATTTATCTATTATATCCCTAATTTTTTGAGTTGTCATGTACTTCATTTTTAATTACTAGTAAATTCATCACCATCATTTTCCATATGCAATTCATAGCAAAATACTTATCAATTCATTAAAACTCATTTCAATTCATATCCATTAGCATATAATATTACCCATACACATATTAATTCAACAAACCTATAAATTATTATAAACCCTAACATTTTCAATAATTAATTATAAAGAAATAAAACTAAAATTAGATAATGAAATAATAGAAAAGATGAAGGAAACTTTTCTAAAATATAAAGCATAATAGGTTACTTGCTTAACTAATTAATAGCTTAGGACTTGAAGAGAAATTTTATAGAAGGAAGAAAGGCAGGGACAATAGTGAAAAAAGAAGAAGAGTTTAGATCAATTAGTAGTTAACAAAGAAAATTAACCCTATAAAGTTATTATATTAATATTTTAATATAAAAACATTTTTTTAAAAAAACAAATTAAGGGGGCAATTGCCCCCTCTTGCTCCTATGTGGCTCCGTCACTGCATGGCATCTACAATCCATATTGTAGGTTTGTCTCTAAATATAGACCCTAAAAAATTAGCAATATAAGTCTAACCATTGAATATATGTCATATTCACACAAACATTTAGCCCAATCAATATTTCCAACCGGGTGGGATCTCAAAAAAAAAACTTGAATGGGTCGGCTTTACAATTTATAAAATATTAGAAGTTGAGATAGATACAATTGTGAGCTCAACCTAACTTTACTATATCCATGAACACTCCTACTAAATATTAACTTAAATTTTACTATATGATAAATATATCATTTTAAAAGAGGGGTAGAAAATGGGATTTACCATTTCTTTCAAAGTTGAAAATTTGAATTAAAATAATTTACAAAATTAATTAATGTCTTATTCGTGAAATACGTACTCAATATTAATCAAGAAACATAAGCTTTAAATATTTTTAAAAAAAAAGAGAGAGAGAGATTAGTGTTTTATAATTATGCATACACTCTTATTTTATTGTGGATTTACAACATAAAATTACATATTATTACTCCCAAGAAAAACCATTTAACTAGACCTGAGGGGTAATTCAGTCTTTTCCATGAAAGATATTAGCTAGTATTGAATTGAATGGGGTTCATTTTGTCTTCTCAAGGTTGATTTAGTTTATTGCGCAGTAGAATTACTAAATAACTATTCAAAGCAAAAAAAAAAAAAATAACTTAGGTTAAGGGAATCTTTTAACTTTTTAAATTTTTTGCATAGTAAAATTACATAAATGTCCCTTGATATTAAACTTTTTTGGCTTAGCTTACAAGGATTTTTTGTCATTTCATTCTAGATTTTTTGTAATTCTCGTATGGGGTCAAAAGTAATTGAGTTTTATAGTGTGTATTAAATATAATTTAAATAAAAATAGTTGGTGTTGCCACCTAGCCTCTCAATGTCGTCGTCCAGGAAGGTGTTGGATATTGTGTCTTGTCAACCCCATCATGGTGGTATGGCGTGTGCATCTTGAAGATCGATAGTTGAGCTCTAATAACATGTTTTTATTCCTCTTTTTTTTTTTTCCTCTCTCTCTCCTCCTTCCAAAATGCATTGGGATTGCAAAGATCAAAGAAGTCTGGCCATTTGTTCATTGAATCAAATTAAGTCATCGTTTTTTTAATTGTAATATATTTGATTTTGAATCCTTTATTGAATTTATTTTGTTTTTCAATTTTATCCATTGACATTTGATTTTTATATTAAGTTTGATAGTTATTCTTTTTATTGTTATTTTTTCTTATCATTTTTTTATTGAAAATTGTTTTTCAATATCCTCCCTCACAATTTGATTTCATTTTTTGTGTCAAATTCGGTCCTCGTTATCTTCAATTCTATTTTTTTTTCTTCTTTATCCCTAATTGTTTTGGTTGGTTGGGAATTTGACATTGCTATGTTTTCCGGTTTGCCTTTTATGATATAATTCAACCTCATGACCCATGTCAGGGTTTGAAAGATTAGACCAGGTTGGCTTCAGTCTTTTTTTAAATGAATTTTGTTTTAATTTCATCCCTCAATATTAGGTTGGTTGGACATTGAAATTTGTTATTTTTTAACTTTCTTTTCTATGGGGTCATCTTGATCTCATATCTCGAGTAATAAATTCAACAGGTTCGCTAAGGTTGATTTAGGTCTTTTTTTCATACTGCTTTTCTTAAAATTTTAACTTTTTTTTTAATTTTTTTTTCAATATTAAGTTGGTTTAAAAATAAAGCTTTATAATTTTACTTAATTTGCTTTCCACGAGGTTATTCTAATCTTCAAACGTTTTTTATTTTTTTCTATATGATTATCTCGTTCACATTTAATTTATACTTTATTAACAAATAAGATCATTGAGACCTTTTAAAATTTATAAAGATATATTTTCATAATACTGACAAGCGTTTATCTTTTGTATTTAATCATTATTTTTTCGCTTTATTTTTTTATTGATATATATTTTTTAATTATATTATTAAATTTGCTGAATTTATTAATCAAATAGAATAATCTCATATTCTTTTAGTTTTTTAAGAATGTTTACATCACCTTAAAAAAAATTAACAATAAAAAAATTAGATCGGTCACCTATATAATGATTCACTAAATTACATTTTGTCATCAAATAATTAATAGTTTTTTTTTAATATAATATAATTCACGATCCAAAGATAAGGCAATGCCCTGGATAATAGCTGCCACTATGGATTACCTTAAAGGTGCGTCACCTGTGCTCTGCTCCCTGTCCACAGTGACACGTGGTACAGTCTGCTACTGTTAGATTAATGTAACTAGGATGCCCCCACTAGTTCCTGCCATTTACAGTAATGAAAGAAAGAAACAATCAGGTGACGTGTTATGTGACTATTCGAAAAGTCAAAACACAAAATAGTACGCTTATTCAGGCAGAGGCAAGGAGTTATCTTTTCTCCTGTTTTCTCAATAACCCTTATTTTTCCACAGAAAAGAAACATAAAGAGGTAAAAAATTAAAATTATTTTGAATTTTCTATAAAAAAACCCTATACTTAATCTCACAAAAAATTAATTTATAAATACTTAATGGCACATATTTTTTTTATAATTTATATTTATATGAATTATTTTATAATTTTTCAATAAAAAATAACTATAAACAACCTACATCCACAATAATTATTTCTTAACTTTTCATAACTATATTATATTAATATATTTCATATTTTTTATAAACTATATACACTTGTATTGTTTTTAAATTTTTTAATATGAGATAAGTTATATATGCATGAATAATTTTTTAATTCTTCAATATGAAATAATTCTACTACATTTTATATATATATTTTATAATTCACTTACACATGAATTGTTTATTAATTTTGAATATATATATATATATATATATATATATATATATATCTTACATTTATTTTTTTAAATTTTTATGTGAGATAGTATACATATACTTTTCTTTTTTTCTTTTTAATCTGATGTATTGCTTATGAATTGTTTCTTCAATGTAGAATATTAAATTTTATTTTTCCTGGTTGACCACGTTCAACCTGAATGATCTTAGACATGTTACGCAACAAACAGATTAAATGACTTTACATCTATAGATTTGCTCCATGATATCATCATTTAATAAGGAAGATATTTTGTGATAAATTGCAGGGAATGCTAGCTAGCTAGCTAGCTAGAAGCTGATTTTGATTTGCCATCTACTGATAGGCGATAGCTAGCTAGCTACCCAGCTGTTTGTCATAAGTTCCTTTGCAGATGCTCTTCTTAATAACGAGTTTTGCTAGCCCTATCTGCTGACAGATTTGGCTAGCGCTAGCTAACCTCACAGTCTATGCATAAAGAATAAGAGGCCACCTTCTTAGCCCCCACGAAAGTAACCCTAGCTAGCTCCTTTTGCATTCTTGAATGATCACCGATCTTCTCTGCTCTCTCTCTCTCTCTCTCTCTGTCGATGAACATGTGGGATCTTGATTTGATCTCTCATCTTGATTAGATCTTTCATCCCTAACCCGTTTTATTTATGTTGATCAGTTCTGTAACATAGCCGCAATTTTGCTGACACAATTGCGAACAGCGTATGCTCCAACGCTAGCCAGTAACCACCAGCAATTTCTACGTGCTAAGCCATCTGAAAGTTTATATTCCAACGACACTTTTTCCTGTGAGAGTTTACAGTGAAATGAAGAGATCGGAACAGGTAAATTATGTAAAAGAACAACCAATATTAAACCTGGGAGAGTGCATTACCACAGTATATTCATTTACGTTTTTTTGCTGAGAGATCATTCAAATTATGTGAAAGAATTGAAAAGAATAAAGTGTTAAAGATGTTTGATAAAAATAATGGATACATTATGAATGATAATAAAGAGAAAATTATTTTTTAAATTGAATATAATGAAAAAAAAATTAAATAACATATATCTGTGGTCTAAACTCGAAGAATAAAATATTGTAAAATTAAAAACGGAGGGAGGGAGTGTCATCAAATCCAAAAACTTCCCTCTTCAAATTTCTTTAACCCCTCACCCTGAAAGTTAAATTTTAACCTCCTTGAAAATTTTCCTTTCCCCCAAACTTGTATTAGTCGTAAGTAAAAAAATAAAACAAAATTCAAAAATAAATCTTCATTTCTTTTACCTTTCTATCAAACATGTCCTGATGGTAACTAAAGAAGCATACATGTTTTTTAATGCTACTGGTAGTTTAATATGCTTTATAATTAATCAATTAGTTATACCCGATGTTATTATATTAATTTAAATATATATTTATTATTAATAAATGTTTAATTTTCTTTAATATTCATATAATATTATATTAATTAATCTAATATTTGATTTATAAATTTAGAGTAAAAATAACGTTCATGGGACAAAAATGTTTTATAAAGAAAATTATAAAGTTTAATAATTATGAGATTTCTATTACATCAAAACATTATTCATAAAATGTTCTTGATCAATGATTTATTAAATATTAGATATTTATTAGAGCTGTGGAGACTTATATATATTATATTCTTTCTTTTATTAAAGGAAGTTGTTGTTCTCGTGAGCTGAGATATAAGGAATATCAGAACTAATATGTAGGTGTGTGTCATAAGAAATGTACACTAAACTGACCCGCATGAGAATTTTATATGGAGAGATCACCTATGTCTATAAAAATGCTCACGTGATAGTTGTGTAAGTGATCCTTACACTTGAGATCACTAAGTTATCTTATATAAAGAATATTATAGTTTGATCTTATTACATCTTATCTTAATCGAGGTAATGAAGGGGCATATATTGAGTATATCCTGAACTATATGGATATACTAAAGTGATCAAGAGAGGATTCATCACCCTAGGTGAATTAGAAAAAATATTTTATTTGTTCTCAAATAGTATTAATTGAGAAATTCTTGGCCAAGGTGGAATGAGATTTGAAAAGAGTTTCAAATCTTATTAAAACGATCAATGACTATTATTTAAAAAATAAACATGATTTGACATGATAGACATACCCCATACTTTAATGTTAAATCATAGCATTATTGATAAAAGGATATTAATTGCACTGAGAAACTAGTCATTAAAAAGTTAAATCAAATTACTAATGACTTTTCTAATATTTGGAGGATCATGACACGTTGCTAGATGATGCACTTGATCTTCAAATATAAATTAATCAATTGTTAAATTGATAATAAATTAAATTATTTAATTCTATTTAATTATAATTATAATTTATATTTGGGCTAATATATTAGTAATCCAATGGGTCACACACATTAAGAACCATTAGTCAGAAATTAATCTGGGATGATTTAATTATGTATAACTTGATTAAAATATATTTTAGAAATTAAGGACTAAAATATAATTAATATAGAGATTATATTTCTAGACCTAGAAAAATCAAGTAAGGACTTAATTGAGTTAATTTCTAAAATTATCCTGAATTAATATATGGATATTATTCAGGGGGAATTGATATTTTGTTAATCTATAGGGTTTTTCAGATTTCCTTATAAATAGTAAGTTATGCCTCTTATTTTTAGAAGGTTGTCTGTTAGACAGAAAAACTACGTAAGTCACATAATAGAGAGCTAATACTCTAAGCATAGGAATTTCTCTTTTCTAAATAGAGATTTAGAAGATTGCTCACTGGTGGTTTGTGTGGATTACCATTGAAAGCTGGATAATTGGATGGTTTGTGGTTTGCAACAATCCAACCTTTAAAAAATTATTCAAAGCCGAAGAAGATCAAATCTTCAAGTAATAAATCCCTAAACAACTCTAGATCTGTCTTATGGGATCCTGAGGACTCTTGAATAATTTTGTTTTATTTTTTTTGGTTGCGTGTATGATATTCAGGAACCTAACAGTTACAAATGAAAAGTCTAAACTTGGCAAAAACTAATTCCACGAGGCTGAGTTATAGCTCATTGTCACAAGCATGCATGTTGTAACTGCCAACAAACACAAATCAATAAATGTTTGATGTTATCTAGTTAATTTTTTTGCAAAAGCTTTTACCGAACCAAGGAGAGAACCATATCAATCTTAGTTTACATGATATTTGTGGTGGGGAAATTGAACCTGAAGGATTGTTTACGCACTTATATGCTCATAGACGATGAAGAGTAGCTCAAACCATTGAGAGATTGGGCTTAATTTATTTGAACTTTTAGTTAAGGTTTGTTAATTAGATTTATTTTTTGGGCTTGATTTAATTATTGTTGAGTATTTTATTTAATGGAATATAAACCCAATTACTTCTTCCAGTTAAGATTTTAATATTTATATCCTACTTTTTTAAATGTTAGATAGTTGTTGATGAATTGAATAAAAATTGCAAAGTTGCAGAATTTTCCATTCTCTATTTTTTCTCTTCTTCAACTCTTTCTTCTTTGGCTTTTTCTTCTTAGTTTATTACTTCATCTTCAAATTTCGTTTGTTCTACATCAACTTTGGTATCAGAGCCTATGCTTTTAATTGTTCTTACAATTAATCGATCTATTAGGACTTGTGTTTAATAATAATCAACTGTTAATCTAAACTTGAAAAAAAATCCTCTAATCTTTCTATATACAGCACAAATCCTAGAAGAAAAAAACCACTCGCGTGATGACACGCCATCGTATACTACCACATCAATGCACACACCAACCAACAACGACATGCCAGCGCCACATCAATCAGCAGCGACACGTCATCTACACTTCATCACATTCTGCTATGCTAGCACCATATCAAAACATATTTCCATGGCAATGACACATCAGCAACAATGGCATGTCAACACTACTTCATTTAGTCTGTACCATATTAGCAAAATCAATTTTTAGCATCTTCCTACCAAGCAATCTAGTTAGTAAATCACTTTATCTTTTAATACGTTGAATTTTACTCTTTTGGTATTACACTTGCTATTTAACTTATCATTAATAGTATTCTTTTGTGCCTAAAAAATTTCCTATCTTGCATTCATATATGTTATTTTTGCTTATCAACCTCTTTCTTCATTTTATATTGAGCATCCAATCATCTTTGGTAATTGGAAAGCTTGCCGAAAATAGTGGAAAATTATGACTATTATTTCATTAATTGTTTATACTTAGAAGGTCTAGCATTCCATACTTATAATTTTCTGGGCGTTTTATGTTCTTGATTAATCTCAACATTAAAAAAAATTAGCTTTATTTTTGTATTGTGATTTCACTTGTAAGAATCGTAAGTGATCTCAATTCCATTTTTAAGTTAGTGCTACATGCATTTGTGTCATAATTATCTAGTATCCAAGTTTAAGTCTACGCTTACCATGGACTCGACCCTTAGTGATACTCTTAGAGCCATTTAAAGGGAATTGCAAACCTAAATGACCAACATTTTAAAAGAATAGAAATTCTCAAATAAGGCACCTAAGGACTAATAAATATCATGGGAATAACCATTATGGGCAAGTTCACTCTAAGAGCCACAAATATGGTTATCATTTAGGTTACTTTAAACACAATAACCTTAATGAGCGAATCATGAGCCCTAACAAAATAGAAGCCTCCACTTTTGACGGTTATCATGACCCTTGGATCTTTGATATGTGGATTTATGACATGGATCAATTTTTTGAATGACATAACTTGTCTGATAATAAGAGAGGTTTTTGATATGTGGATTTATGACATGGATCAATTTTTTGAATGGCATAACTTGTCTGATAATAAGAGAGTTACATTTGCTAAAATGATGCTCATTGGCGAAGCTAAACTTTATTAGAGTGATGTTGATAATTGTTTAGAGAAGAGAAGTAAATCTCTCATAACTAATTGGACTAAAATAAAACAAAAACTACTATATAAATACTTATCCTAGTCTTATAGGAATAAACTCTTAGACCAATGGAACAATCTAAGGCAAGGGAACAAGTTAGTCAATAAGTATTTAATACAATTTAATAATCACATGATGAGATGTCCTATAAGTGAAAATAAAGTCATGATTTTGCGTAGATTTTATAAAAATTTGAATGATGATTTTAGAAAAGAGGTCGTGCTCATAGGTGGTTTTACTCTTGACCAATTCTATACTATAATGCAAGATTATAAGTTACTTATAAAGATTCGATGGAAAAAACATCAAGACCCTCTTAGAATCCCTTTTAGGTCTCAATTTAGAGATAATAATTCTTAATTAAGTGCTCCACTTCATAGGTTTAATCCTAGTAGTGTCTAAATTTATAAAGATAAAGGAGAACGATTCATTAATGAAATGTCTAGGATGAGTTCAAAGGTTCAGTGTGCTAAATGTCAAGGTTTTAGTCATATCTTTGTTTAAATGTACCTCTAAACCCTTATTCATCCAAGAACATAAAAATATAAGTAAAAAGAAAGACTATTGTTTTTAAGTGTACGAACCCAATCCTAAGGATTTTAGTGACCTGGATGAAAAAGATGTGCAAGAAGAGGAACTTAATACTATAAGTCCACATGACTCTGAAAAAGGAGGTTAATAAAAAATATAATAAGTCTATAGTGGTAGAGGAAGAAGTTTTAAGAAAATCTTTAGTGGAATTTCTCGAAGATATAAATATAGTATTAGAAGAGTCTTATGATATTATTTCTCTTAAACCACTACCAGAAATTAATCTGAAACCAACGGACTAACCGACAAAATTTTTCGTTGATATTTACCGAAGAATGTAAATCCCTTGGTAATTCTGTCGGTATATACCGATAGAATTACCGAGGGACTATTTAGAATTTTGGAAAAAAAGCAAATGGATGACGTGGAAGTTTTTTAGGGCGATTTTACCGACGAACTTACCGAGGGATTCAAACGGGAATCTCTGTACAGTGACGTGACCCCTTCACCATCAGAATTCCCGATGGAATCACCGATGGAATATTTCCGTCGATGATTCCATTGGTAAAAGAATAAAGTGTTAAAGATTGATAAAAATAATGGATAAAGAATAAAGTGTTTAACAATATCATTATTTCAAGATTTTGTTTTCATATAAGGTGAAAAAATTGAAAAGAATAAAGTGCTAAAGATGTTTGAAAAAAATAATAGATAATTATGAATGATAATAAAGAAAAAAATCATTTTTTAAATTGAATATAATAAAAAAAAATTAATTAACATATATATGTGGTTTAAACTTGATGAATACAATATTGTTAAATTAAAAAGGAGAGAGGGAGTATCATCAAATCCAAAAACTTCCCTCTACAAATTTCTTTAACCCACTCACCATTAAAGTTAAATTTTAACCTCTTTGAAAACTTTGTTTTCCTCTGCAGTCAAACTACTAATAATTTTTTTAATATTTAAATTATTATAACATGCTATTAAATGATGCATTTGATCTTAAAATATTAATTAATTAATTAATTAATTTATAATAAATTAAATTATTTAATTTGTTTAATTATAATTATAATTTATATTTGAGCCAATATATTAGAAACCAAATGGGTCACACAAATTAAGAATCATTAATCATAAATTAATCTGGGATGATTTAATTAAGTGTGACTTCATTAAAATATATTTTAGAAATTAAGGACTAGAATATAATTAATACAAATATTATATTTATAGACCCAAAAAAATCAAGTAAGGACTTGATTGAGTTAATTTCTAAAATTATCTTGAATTAATATATTGATATTATTCAAAGGGAAAATTGATATTTTGCTAATCTATATGGTTTTTCAGATTTTCCTATAAATAGTAAGTTATACCTCTTATTTTTTTTGGATTGTCTGTTAGATAGAAAAACTATGTAAGTGACATAATAAAGGGCTAGAACTCTAAGCATAGCAATTCCACTTTTCTAAATAGAGATTTAGGAGATTTTTCATTGGTGGTTTGTGTGGATTACCGTTGGAGGGCGGATAATTGGATGTTGTGGTTTGTGACAACCCAGCTTTTAAAGAATTATTCAAAGTCAAAGAAGATCAGATCTTCATGTAATAAATCCCTAAAAAACTCTAGATCTATCTAACAGGATCCTGGGGACTTCCGAATAATTTTGTTCTATTTTTTCGTTGCATGTATGATATTCAGGAACCCAACAGTTATAAATGAAAAGTCTAAACTTGGCGAAAATTAATTCCATAACACACATGCATCTTGTAACTGCTAACAAACACAAATTAATAAATGTTCGATGTTATCTAGTAAATTTTTCTGCAAAAGCTTTTACCGAACCAAGGAGAGAACCATATCAATTTTAGTTTACGTGACATTTATGGTGGGGACACTGAACCCAAAGTATTGTTTACGCGCTTATATATTCATAGACAATGGAGGGTAACCCAAACCATTGAGAGGTTGAGCTTTAGCTTATGTTTTGGTTTAATTTATTTGAACTTTTAGTTGAGGTTTATTAATTAGATTTTATTTGTTGGGCTTGATTTAATTATTGTTGAGTATTTTATTTAGTACAATATAAGCCCAATTGCTTTTTCTAGTTTGGGTTTAGTATTTATATCCTACTTTTCTAAATGTTAGATAGTTGTTGATGAATTGAATAAAAATTTCAAAGTTGCAAAATTTTCCAACCCCTATTTTTTCTCTTCTTCAACTCTTTCTTCTTTTTCTTTGGCTTCTTCTTTCTTCTTTCTTTGGCCTTTTTCTTCTTAATTTATTACTTAATCTTCAAAAAAAAAATTCCCTGCATCAACTTTGATATCAGAGCCCACGCTTTTAGTTGTTCTTACAATTAATGGATCTATTAGGACTTGAGATGAATCATAATCAACTGTTGATCTAAACTTGAAAAAAAAATTCTTTAATCTTTCTGTTTACAGCCTATATCTGAGAAAAAAAAACAACCACCCGCGTGATGACACACCATCACATATTGCCACATCAGTGCACACACCAGCCAATAGTGACATACCAACGCCACATCAATCAACAGCAACACGTCAGCTACACTCCATCATATTCTGCTATGCCAGCGCCACATCAGAACATATTTCCATGGCAATGACATGTCAGCAACAATGACATGTCAACACCACTTCATCTAGTCTTTGCCACGTCACCAACATCATCTTTTAGCATCTTCCTACCAAGCAATCTAGATAGTAAATCACTTTACCTTTTGATACGTTGGATTTTACTGTTTTGGTATTACACTTGATATTCAACTTATCATTAATAGTATTATTTTGTGCCTAAAAAAATCCTATCTTGCATTTATATATGTTCTTTTTTTCTTATCAAGCTCTTTCTTCGTCTATATTAAGCACCTAATCATCTTCATAATTGCAAAGCTTGCTGAAAATAGTGGAAAATTATGACTATTATTTGATCCAGTGTTTACACTTAGAAGGTCTAACATTGTATACTTATAATTTTCTGGACGTTTTTTTTTTCTTGATTAATTTCCAGATTAAAAAAATAAAATTAGCTTTATTTTTATATTGTGATTTCACTTGTAAGAATTGAAAGTGATCTCAATTTCATTTTTAAGTTAGTGTTGCATGCATTTGTGTCATGATCATCTAGTATCCAAGTTTAAGTCTACATTTACCGTGAACCTGACCCTCAGTGATACTCTTAGCGTGATTTGAGAGGAACTACAAACCTAGATGACCAATATTTTAAAAGAATTGAAATTCTCAAATAAGGCACCCAAAAACCAATAAACATCACAGAAATAGCCATTGTAGGCAAGTTCACCCTGAGAGCCACCAATATGATTATCATTTAGGTTACTATAAACATGATGACCTTGATGAGTAAAGTAAGTCATGAGCCCTGAAAAAATAGAAGCCCCTATTTTTTACAGTCATCATGACCCTTAGATCTTTGATATGTGAATTCGTGACATGAATCAATTCTTTAAATGACACAGCTTGTCTGATAATAAAAGAGTTGGATTTGCTAAAATGATGCTGGAGTGATGTTAAGGATTGTTTAGAGATGAAAAGTAAATATCTCATAACTGATTGGACCAAAATGAAAAAAAAAACTATAGTATAAGTACTTACCCCGGTCTTATAGGAATAAACTCTTATACCAATAGAACAATCTAAGTCAAAAGAACAATTTAATAATTACATGATGAGATGTGCTATAAGTGAAAATAAAGACATGATTTTGCATAGACTTCATAAAGGTTTGAATGATGATTTTAGAAAAGAGGTCAGATTATAAATTGCTTATAAAGACTCAATGGACAAAACATCAAGACCCTCTTAGGACCCCTTTTAGGTCTTAATTTAGAAATAATAATTCTTTATTTAGTACTCCACCTCTTAGGTTTAATCTTAGAGCCCCCAAATTTATAAAGATAATGGAAAACGAGTCATTAATGAAATGTCTAGGATGAGTTCAAAGGTTCAGTGTGCTAAATGTCAAGATTTCAGTCATATCTTTGTTAAAATGTACTTCTAAACCCTTAGTCATCGAGGAACATAAAGATATATAAGTCAAAAGAAAGACTATTATATTTAAGTGTATAAACCTAATCCTAAGGATTTTAGTGACCTAGATGAAGGAGATGTGAACGAAGAGGAACTTAATACTATAAGTCTAAATGAGTCTGAAAATGAAGTTAATAAAAAATATAATAAGTCTACTTTAGTGGTAGAGGAAGAAGTTTTAATAAAATCTTTAGTGGAATTTCTTGAAAAGATAAATATAGTTTTTAGACGAATCTTATGATATTATTCCTCTTAAACTATTTGATTCTATATCAACCATGTATGACGTTCAGCGCGTCAAAGGTTTAGAGCAACATGCTCCTAACCACCTCATGCTTGACGTCCAACACGTCATAGGTCTAAAGCAACATGTTGTGAGCTCTTTGATCCCTTGCTCCTGACACGTGATGAGAAAGATGAAGATAATTCAAATTTACTATGTTATGTCCAAACTATATCTACTAATGCTTCAATAGTGTTCGTTCCACTCCACACCCTCAGTCGTATAATTTTCATAGTTACGAACTTAGAAAGCATGTAGATCTTCTTTCTATGTCTCTTTACTCTGAAATGGTTAATTCATCTAAATCTTTTGCATGTAGAGTTCATAATTTGCATGTTGAAATCATAAAACATATTCAAGCAAGTAAAGAACAATACAAAATTCAAGCTGATTTATATAAATATCATGATGTATTTAATGTTGAAGATTATTTTATGATATAAACTAGACTTGAATGGTGTCCTTTGAAAACCAATCATAAATTGTAAGTGAGGAGTGTTAGACCATTCAAAATGTTGCAAATTATTGAATCACATAATTATATCATTAAACTACCACTAAACTTTAAAATTAGCTTTACTTTTGACATGAAGGGCCTCGTTATATATAAAACACAATATTATGTCCAAGATGACTCTTTTGAAACCTTCACCCCATTACCCTTATTTTTGACACAAAAGGAACATATTAATGTTATTTTGGATGCACGAGTTGTTTTTACCAGAGATTGTGAACTTCAACAAATCTTAATATGTAAGTTAAACAACCAGATTCAAACTATACTTGAATTATTAGAGAGACATCACAACAACTTCATGATCTTTAGAAATATTATTGAAGCCACCTTGAACTACATTTGGTGGAGTCGAGTTTCTCCAACCACTAAAGAGTTGGTGGGGACATTGGACTTGAGTGATTGCTTATGTACTCGTATAATCATAGAGGAAGGAGGGTATCAAAATCATTAAGATATTAAGCTTTAACTTATGTTTTGGTTTAATTTATTTAAAATTTTTAGTTAAGATTTATTAATTAAACCTTATTTGTTGAGTTTGATTTAATTATTGTTGAATGTTTTTTTTAATGGACTATAAACTCAATTGCTTGTTTTAATTAGAGTTTTTGTATTTATATCCCACTGATAAATTGAATAATAATTATTTGTTTTAGATAGGGCTCATTTTTCATTTTCTTTGGCTTCTTTCTTCTTCTTTTAACATCATCTTCTTAGCTTATTATTACTTTGTCTTCGAATCTTTTTTGCCCCGTATCGATTTGTCAACCATGTATGGTGAAAAAAAATCGATTTGTCAACCATGTATGGTGAAAAAAAATCAGCATTAGCCACGGGTTTACGAGATTTTCCACTCTTGTATTTGCGCAACGCAGAGAAAAGGAATACGGCCAGCAACATTTCCACACCTGATTAAACATGTCGTGCTTTAAAAAATTGACCAATCGGCTCATTTACAAAGAAACAAAAACAGTATCAAACCCTACTTGGAATATTACCATCATTATTTCTTACGTGGATCGACCCAAGGAAATTCAATAAACTACCAACAACGAATTAGTCAAGGTATTTGAACAAAACCAAGCCAACAACCCTACCAGCAGGAGGTCCCTTTACTGCCACCCTACACCCCAACATATCGTCCCTATTTGTTGAAATTTCACCAGATTTACAATGACAACTTAATATATGGACTTGGATAAACAGCAGAAACATGATCCATAAAACATGTCAGCATACACTTTGGACAAAAGTATTGATGATATTCTGCCATGACTTGCATCCATACATCAGTCATACGGGTACTAGCAAGAAGAAAATTACAAACTTGGATAGATAGTAACTACTTAATAGATAGCGAAGTTCTCTCTAAAAATCTTTCCCGGCCACTACACAAAGGACCAGTTAATGAACATGAAAGCCAGGCAGTGGTTGGAATTATCATCATTAAGAACTTTCCATGCAATGGCCTGCTCGTAGGAGACCGGCCTCCCCATGCTGGATACACATATTCCGGCCGGCAGATAAGCATATCCCTGAAATTTATAATAGCACATAAGACACTTTAGAACAGTCTCCAGGTGATACCTCAGCGCATCCCTTAAGGGCTAATATGCTTTAAGAGATGGAACAACAAATTTATCATAGTTCCAGGAATAGAGAAATTTCACCTGTTGCATTATTTTAGAGAACTCAGAGCAGAGAATCTTCCGACCTGCTTCATCAAGAATCTTGTCAAGCATGATATCTTGAAGGGCCACAAGAGTAGTTTCAAGCATATCAAGTCCAGCCTGGTTTGCAAAAGTGAAAACTGGAGATGCCTGCAATTATTTTTTATCCAATCAAGTTAATTTTCCTTTGCCAAAACCTAAAGAGCTCCCTCTAGTTGAACAATGGACAGAATAAGAGTGGTTACGTTTGTTTTCAAGGAGCAGCACATAATTGCATCTGAATGGTGCCACAGTCGCTTCAGCAAAGCATCCCCAGCTTGGGAGTCAACCCGAAATAGTTCTCCTCCAGTATGAATCCTTCAATATTGTACAGGATTACAACAAATATACAACTTGCCGCATTTTGAAAGAGCAAAAACAAAGAAGTTACAATAACCAGGAAATTTGGGGAAAACAGATGAAAGAAACTAACTTCAGACAATGCAACAGCTACAATCACCCTGTGCTATCTCGCACAGAGTTCTACCACATTCCAGGCAATAATTGCTTTAACCATTTTTAATCAAATAACATGGTTAAATTATTTTGTTTTCTGCAACTCAATCATCCATTGAAGGACAAATCAACTTCAGAAGCAATACATACATCATATTTCATCAATCATTCATAATTTGAAAATTCCAGTGACTAAAAGTTGTTATTCTCTTCTAGCATACATTCAATGAAAAGGATGAACAAAAACTGAGCAAATTTAGTTCTTGATTTTCAATTTTGCTATTTTGAACCCGAAGAAAATGACCGTTTAAATGAATAAAGATAGGATAAACAAATAAAGATAGGATACCTGTAGCTTCGGTATATCCATCGAGCTAAAGTTAACGCCTCAGGAGAGACAGGAAGGGACTTCGGCCCCATATTGGAGCTGAGCCGGGAAGGGGAAATTGCCATTGCAACCCTCTGAACAGATGCCACAACACCACGCACATATTGGCGAGCCATAGCAGCCACATTGTCTCGGAAGTGGTTCTCAAACGTAAATTGGAAAGCGATTGTCAGTACTGACCTAAGGTTATAACTGTTGGTGTCAGCTTCACTAGCTGGACGGGCACCACCAGGTCCTACTTCAAGTGTAGAGGCTAAATCTAAAGTTCGAGTAGCAGCAGGTGCATCCTGAGATACAAGAAAACCAAAACAAATAAGAGAAATGGTGCAAAAGTGTTAGAGAGGCATGATTATGATAGTTAAAAGGTAGCGGTCGCCCAACTGTTTTAGGATCTAATGGTATGACACGAAATCCAGATGGCAACAATGGTGCATCATCAGCAAAGGATTCATCAATAGGCGCAAAGATGAGCTGAGCACAAGCACCAAGAGCATTTTCATCAACTCCGCTGCATAGCTGCCAAGTAAGATTTTAAAAATATTATCCATTATTCATGAGAAACATTCCCAGTAAAAATAAAAAATAAAAAAACTCAGATTCAGTTTCCACTGAAAAACAACAGGTAAACCAACCTGCAACAAGTACATATCCTGTGCCAGGGCTACATCTTCTGGGGAGAATGCATGGCCCTCCAGCCGAACTACCTCCAAGAACTACCAGTGAAGGAAATGCAAAATTATTACATGGTACATCAAATATCGAGACATTCCAATAGAGAAACTGAAGAGAAGTATATACACTCAAAATGCTTACCTCCTCATGCTCCACGGTATGTGCAAGAGGTAAAATGACCTGGCTACTAGGGAAGCCACCAGGTCTTGCACATGGAACTGCATAAGGACTTGCTTTAAGACATGCAGCAGAGTACACATCAACCCCATAGTCAGCCCACTCCGAACGATGTTCTCTCAGAAAACGAACAAGCAAAGCAGGAGGAACATTCTACAAAGAAGTGCACAGTTATTGTTATTACAGTAAAGTAACAGGTGACATTTTATTATTGATAAGCAAAAAAGATAAGTGCAAGGGGCAGTAGAGTTTCTGGTACAGTATTGGCACAGATCAGAAACAAAAACACCCCAGAATTATATGATTAGAGATTACCTGCAGCAACATTGATGCCTTAGCACACAGGACTCCTCCAAATGTAGGTGACATAGATGCGTTGTATTGAGATCCTAGAAATTTAGTTGGCGATGAATTTATGACGATGGTCACATCATCCCCACCATCACCATCCAGAAGTGACCACCCACTATCTGTGAATCCATTTACAGCATCATTGAAACCCCTGAAACCCAAACAAGTTAAGTTGCAACGCTCATGCAAGCACACAGAATACAAAGTATTGCAGGTTCTTATGCTCTAAACAAATCAAGACCAAGCAAAGCATCAGCTATGACAGAAATTTTAATCCTTGGCTTAAATCTGCTGACTTAGTGGGATCATTCTCCAATTATCTTAGATGGTTGGAAATTCAACAGATTGGTGCTTCCCCAGTAATCAAATGTTACACTGGGATATCTTTACCTGCAGAGCCTCTGACTAAATGTCCTTAAAACAGCAGGCTGACGACCACCTCCATACTGAATCTCCCCACTAGTCTCTTGTGCAATTTGTCTTATGTACCGCAAGGCCTGAACAATCAAATTACAAAACAATCATGAAACATATTTTGATTGAATCAGAAAAAAGGTAACAGTCACGATGATGTTATTACCGCCATGGTCATTTTCTGAGCAAGAATTTTGGATGACTCATAAAGTGGCCTCAGAACTTCAGGAACACTCCAAACCTAAGATAACAGATTTTAATTGATGCATAAAGTCATTAAATCAAACATCAATTAGGGGAAAACTTGAAAAGTTGAATTAGATCTTATTCTTACATCTAAGTCAACATGATCAACAATGTGAATGATGGAGCCACCACCCTCACATGGTCGAATTAGATAGCCACTAGGAAGCATATCAGCTCTTACAAAGCTTGAAGAAGGAGGTCCTGTTGGGCCACCAGTAGAAGAAGTCAATGACCTCTCACATATCTGCACAAAATTTTGAGACAAGTGAATGCTGCTGATCTTAAACACCTTTTATTAGGAGATGAAATCTGAAACAAAAACACTAATGACTCACCACAAGACTCCCGTCTTCCAAGGTTGTAGTGTATCTTAGTGTCCAAAAGTCACGTGCTGCGGCCAGTGTTGTAGGTGCATAAGTCTGATGAAAATAATAAATAGATTAATACAGCAACATAGCAAAAACAGTTATTTCAAAGGCCAGCCAGAAAAATGAATATTTCATAATGTACATGTACAAACCTGCATGTATATCAGCTCAATTGTCCCTCCACTTCCTGTAGGAATCACACTCATTATGTCTAGGCATCGGCAGTCACGAAACCAAGAAGGACGATCTTTGAGGATTTCAGCAACCTGAACAGACAAATTCATCACATGCTATAAAAGAGAAAGGACATAAAAAACCTGAATAATTTAAACTGTTTAAATAGATATGCACCTTAATGGGCTCCAGGCTCACAAGGCCACAGGCTCGCGCTGCTACCCCACTGCAGTTGCGGGAAACAGCAACGATTCCAATAGAATCTGGACCAGGCTACATTGTCATAGGAAGTCAGATTTTACCACAGAACAAGTAAAGAATAAAAACAATAACACACAGAACATAAGAAAAACAAAAACTTCAACGGGTGTTACCTTCATCCCAATCATCTGGACCCAGTCGACAGCAGTTCCAGTAGCTTTGGAAAGGAACTCTGCCAGGGTCTCCTCAGCTATTGTGAGAAGACTAACAAAAGTAAAAGTTCAAAACACAGTTAAGCCTGTGAGATACATTGCATCTCTAGATCACATTGATTCAAAGCGAATGTAATTACTTACCCAGCTGGGTTGTTAGCATCCCTTTGGGGTTGCTGAGGTGTTGGGTTTTGCTGTTGTTGGTGCTGACCGCTCATGACCACAGACTCACAGCTATTGTCTGTGGCCGTTGCTGAAGCCTGTGTAGAATCCACCAAAATAAAGGCTTATTGAGCATGTACATGGAAAAAATCACATTTTTTTCACAAAAGCAATGCCAGTGAATACATACAAAATGGACAAAACCTAACCCATGATCAATGAAAAGAAGAAAACTACTAAATTAGGCAACTTAATTGCCAATATTAACAGTTTCAAATGTTTGGTTAAATTATGAAGCACTTATTGGCAGAAAACTATCATCAAGTTAGAGAGATATCAGTGATTTGCTGAAGAATAAAATAAGATTTAAGACACAGTGACATGGTGATTTCCTAAGGAAGAGAGATTTACCAGTGTAAACCTACAAGACCTAAGTCCTGAAGTAAAGAACTAACAGAAAAATTGCAGAGTATCTTACGGTCTGAATTTGTTGGCGCATGTATCCATTTTCATAAACCAAATGGGAGACTTGCTTCTGCAAACGGTCATTCTCTTCCATTAACAGCTTGTTCATGGCAGTCAGCTTTCTATTCACTGTCTGGAGACGAGAAGATTCCTTTCTCTGTTTTTCACGACATCTACAAAAAGAACAATGAAAAACCCAAAACATAAACTTACACAGCAAACTTCTTCAAAGAGGTCACCAAAAGAATGCGGAAACTTGCAGAAAAAACCCATTTCACAAACACATTAACATAACAAAAATGAGACCAATCTCACAATGATGGTCATGCCAAAAAAGAACGGACATAGGATGGTTTATAAGGCCAAGTCGCGGGAGCTCTTTCAAGCTTCATGTCAAACATTCAAAACACAAAAGCGAGCATCCAAGCTTTTCAAAATAATAATCTTCAGAAAGTCCCTGAGCTTTCACTATTACATTGTCATGACAATCCTAGAAAAAGGACACTATATCTTTATCACGAAGCTGCTGCTTTAAAACACATTTTACTTGCATAATAGCAAAACTAGAACGGACTTCAAGTTTGTCCCATTGTCCCTTGTTTTTAGCCAAACCCCCTGGCTTATTATGCAGCTGAACAAAAGATATCTGAACCACTATTCCGCAGAAGAAGAAGAAAAAGGAAAAAAGTGCTCCCCTTTAATCAAATATTTGTTTCTTAATCTCTCCAAGGCAAAGGAAACAGAAATAAGGAGACAAACGATAAAGCGCAATGCAAACCATGAGAAGAAACAAAAGGCGTAGCCCAAAACATATTGTTCGGATGTAATCATCATCCATTCAATTTGAAAGCCACATTGAAAGCCTGGTAAATAGCTGACAATCCATTCAATTTGAGGGATATTGAAATTACAGAGAGCAAAAATGAAAAACCTTTCCAAAGATGGATCAATAAACAAATAACAGCTACATTATTCAAGGAATGTTACTTGTACTCATGAATCTCCTCGAAAGCCAAGATAAAAAACAAGAAGCTATTAACTAAAAAGGAAAAACAAACAAAAGTAAAAAAAAATTTAATCAATTTAGAAGAAAGGCATGACCTTTAAAACTTGATCACTCCAAACAGATAAAAAGAAGATATATAAACCAACAATTATGCTCAACCAAAGAAGAAGAAAGAGGATGATGTTAACTAAAGAAAAACTGATCTTTTCTTCTCAAGACCTTACTTTCCTGATTCAAAGGTTAGAAGACAAGGGAAGAACAAATCCAAACCAAGCCCACAGTTTCTAGAAAACGCCCCCACAACCATCTTAGTTATTTTTAAACAATGAACGTAAAGCTAGCACACGAAACCAAGAGCAATTGAATCAAAAACCCATTTCCCCTTCCAATTCTCTCCTAAAAATCCATGGAAACCACCATTAAATTTCACCACAAAAGACAACCTTATATGACTAGTAAACAACAATCGAACAAAACAAAAAATATCCAATTTAAAAAGCCAAGAAAAGGAGTACGAAACCAATAATCCCATTCATCATTTTGTGACTAAAATCTAAAACACACAACACACAGTAACATGAAAGTAAATAAATAAAAATAGCAGAAAAAAAATACACACTCAATTTGGATCCAAACGAAACAGACCACAGATCTCCATTTGATCCAAACAAACATGTACGCTCTGATTTTAGGTTACGTAGCTTTGTTTCGTAATTTATTAATGTACCTGCGATTTTGAAACCAGACTTTGATCTGTTTAGGCTCAATGTTGCAGAGAATAGGACACTCTCTAATGAGTTGTTGTCTTCTCAAGGAACTAGGCTTTGGACATTCTGTATACACCCTCTCCAAAGCCTCAACTTGCTCAGGTGTATACCGCACATACTTACTTGAATCCATCTGCTTGTCCTTACTGTGCATAGAAAGCGCCATGTAAAGCAATGAAAACACCTAAAGAAAGAACTTAAACTAAATGAAAACAACAAAGACCACCCAGATACTGTTTTCAAGTGCTTAACCAAAAGTTCAAAGATGACCCAGATTGTGTTTTTTGAGGTTTTAAGATTAGCACAGTAAGTTGATGGGATATGCTTCTTTCTTAGATGAAAAAAGGAGTCTTTTGTTTTGGTTCTCGAGTATCTTCTTCTATGCTAGTGATGGGAGTAGCAGTAGTAGTGCTAGTGTTGGTTTCCACAGGCAGGCTCTCTCCTCCAAGAGAGCCTCCTCTCTCCTTCATCAGATACTCAAGAAAGTATCGTGGGTGTTCTGTTTGTTTTCTCACTCTGAAGTCGCGGTATGTCCCTCTTTCTCACTCAAGAAACCATAGTAGAGGCAAGCAGTAGTAGTTGTTTCACTCAAGATAAGGGGAAGGGACGGGGTGCTGTTGTGGTCTTTTAACTTGGACGCCAATCTCGAGATTCTTCACTCTGGCTCTGGCTCTTGCCCTTGATAATAAACAAAAATCAAAACAAGAAAACCCACAGAAAGGGAAGAGCTTGGGACTGAATTGAATTGGAGAGAGTAAACTTTTGTGCGTTTATATGATAGAGAAAGCACATAGAGAGACAAGCACAAGAAACAGGCAAATGGTAAAAGAGACAGTGGCAGGACAAGCTGGATATATTACTGATTACACTACTACTACCCTACGGATACGGAGTACTATCATAGTATATTATATTATAGTTTAGTTTAGTTAGCAAGGAAAGGGAAGGAAAATGTAGGTGGTAGAGAATAAATGAGAGGCAGGCAGATCGGATTAGGGGAGGGCGTGATATCTTTTATCTGACACACACATACTGTTTGCAGAGGTCGTTTTTTCTTTTTTGATTCTATTTCTAAAAGTAAAATGGGCTTAGGCTATTTTTCTATTGATTTTCTCTTCTCTCCTTAAAGTTAAACCATGGCATTTTTCCTTTTTTTAAAAAAAAAAAAGTTACCCACCACTCCATACTCAATACCGTGCAGGCTGTTAGCTGGCTGCTTCCCTCAGCAGCAGTGCATTTTATGGATTATGATGCATGCGTGTATGGGTTTCTGTGTACTTCTCTATCCATGTATGTATGAGTTTCATGATGATGGCATGGAATATGGATGGATGACAAAACTGCGTGGATGGAGGCATGAATAGAGAGAGAGAGAGAGAGAGAGACCATGGAGCTGGACTTTAGAATTATAGGCTTGCAAGCTGGGTGGGTTTTTTACCAAGATTCACTACTTAAGCTTCAAGATTTGGACTCTCCAGCTCTTGGATTGAGGGGAATAGGTCCATTAGCTAACCCCTTTAACCCTTGCTTATTTGGGATGGTAATGGGCCTCTAAGAAAGTCGGCTTTCATGAGGTGTGAATTTAATGAGATGATTTTGGGTCCTACGAGGATTGTTGATGCTTAGGAGTGGGCTGCACTTTGTTGAGCCTGCACAATCTTACAAAGCTAAGTAAGTATATGCTAATGGTACCTTCCAATGCCTAAGCTATAAGGTGTATTTTTTATTATTAAGTATCAGATAATGTTATTGTTGTTATATTCCTTGATGTTGGGTTTTTGGAGGACCATTATCCAAATGTTAGGCAAGAGTTATCTTGGATCTATTCTACCTATCTTGGATGAGAGATCAATTTTGTTGTTTTTTTGCTAGGGGATGTTTATGATTGAGATCATCTTTCTTTCTTATTTCTTAACAACAAGGTGAGAGAAAGTTTTTGTGGATACATAACCATGACGGGCTTCTCTGCTTTGAATTGCTCCTTACATTGCTCTACAATAAGTTGAGAGTTGTTATACACCCAAAAAAATGTGTTAAGGGCCTCAATTAGTTTCAATCTAACCATAATAGTTTTATATTCCATCATATTATTTAAAGAGATGTCATGTTTAGGATGATATGACTTTTTTCAAGGTTAGGATCTTTCACTTTGTTACCTACCAAAAATCCTACAAACTTTCTTTTTTTATGACAAAAAAAAACTTTACAGGGTTGAGTTTCATCCTATATTAGTGAAGAACATAGAAGACCTCCTAAAAGTCTTCAATGTGCTTCTTAAATATCTTACTTTTGACCAATATATTATTTATATAAGCCTACATGTTTTTTTCCCAACTAATCTTTAAAAAAGTTTATTGACCATTCTCTAGTACGCAACCTTTGCATTCTTTCATCCGAAAGGCATTACTTTATAATAATAGGTCCCTTGATCAGTGATGAAGAATGTCTTCTCTTTATCATTAAGATGCATGAGGATTTAATGATAACTCGATTTCATGTCTAATGAGTTTAGAAAAGTGTATCTGGCTATTTTAATAACTGGTCAATTTTATAAAGAAGAAAGTTGTCCTTAAGAAAGGCTTTATTAAGACTAATAAAAAAAAAATATGTATATCCACCATTTCTCATTTGCCTTTTTTAATATGACAAAGTTAGCCACCCGTTTAGGGTACTTTACTTTATTGATGGCCTTCTTTCAATAATTTTATCCAACACTTTAACTATAGTCTTCTATCTTTTTCTTCTAAAATTTCTTTACTTTTATCTTATTAGTGAAAGGGTCAGATCAACATTCAATTTATAAGATACTACTTTTAGACTTATATTGGGCATATATAAGAGCTCAAAAATAAACCTATCATTTTGGATCTTAAAAAGCTTAGTCAAGGCTTACTTTTGCTTCAAGTTTAAGGATGACCTTATCATGTGACTAATTTGTCATTAGACTCATAAAGATGTACTTGATGGGCTTAGTCCACACTTTTAGCTTTTTTTTAGGAAACCTGTTTTTTCTATGAATATGATATTTTTTTTCTTTTTTAGGAGATGGACTAGGTTCCTCTTGTCGTGGTTACCCCTTATTCCATAGAAAATCTTAAAGTTAAGAATCGAGTGTTAATGGTAGATTTAAGCTCATGGAAAAGAGGTCAATTGATAATAATGCTATATCAAGTATAATCATAATGAATGTTTGTTAAAAGGCATAACATCTTACGATGGTTTTGAATAGTGATTAGAATGTCTAAGATGTCTTTAGATGGCATTCCTTACCTTTTGATACTAATTAAAGAGTCTTTATATGACCAATCTAGAGGGATCAATGCCCATCTATTCCATCACTCTTTTAAAAATGATATTTACCGCACTTTTATCATTTACTAGAACCTTTTATACTTTATAATTGGAAAGAATTATGGTGATCACCAAGATATCTCATGTGGAAATGATAGTCCTTCCTCATCTTCAAATATAAAATAAATGGGTTCATGCCAAGGATTTGAAATATGAGAAGTACTAAGCTTTTACTTCTTGTATGCCCGTATATTTTTGTTTAAATCCTCTTCTACTATGATGCTACTAATAATTATATTGACTTCTAGTTAAGGTTATTGAAAGGCATTGGTTTTCATACATTTTTTTCGAGTTGTTCCTCTTATCTAATAAATTATTTGAGATAGTCCCTGGCAATTAACCTTTTTATTGTATTCTTTAATGTAAATTACTCATCTATATCATTGTCATTGTCCTAATGGAAGAAACAATATTGCTTGGGGTTTTGTATACAAGCATTACCTTATATACGAGGGGAATATTACACAAATTCCTTCCCTTTAATTTTAGTAAACCCTTTGGTCCTGATGGTGTTCAAAGATGTGATCCAGAACCTTGAGAGGGTAGAATGGTCATGAATAAATACTTTAAAATATTTCTTTATTCTTGAGGTATTGATGGGAGAATGATTTTCTTTGACATCTCCTCATTATGTTTCTGTTTCTAAAAGAAAAAATGACTTTATCTCGCTACATTCATCATTTTTACATAAATATAGTTTTCCAAAACTTACTTTACTATTGTAGAGTGTGGTAAAGAGGGCATAAAGTTACCTATATAAATATAAGATCATGTACTTCATTTATAAGGGCCTCTGTTATGTTTGGTTTAATAAGGTTTTTTATATAAAGCATTTTTTCATTAAACCTCTTCAAGCATATCCTTGTGCTCTCATCTTCTTGTTGTATAACAATAAAGTTCTTAATACAGCTTTTTTTTGCTAGAATGTTCTTATTAAATCGAGTGAACAACTTCATGTAAAGATTATTGAAAGCCAAAATTAAACTGGACTCTAAGTTGTAATACTAGGCCTGAACATGCTTGTAAATGTTGAAATGGTTGACTTTGATTGGTGAATGATTATTTGTGTTGATAAAGATGAATTTGTTTAGATTGTTAGTTTATCCAAATTATATAACGAATTAGTCAAGTTTATCTTATAGAATATAGGGTGATTATTATATAATTACCTAGTTTGCTTGGATAAATTATATAAAAAGTTCATATAAGCTTTATACAAGAAAAAATACAAGTTATCCAAATATAACTGTTATGGAAATATTTTTGTGAAACACGTTAGCAGTTTGTTAAGAACGTAATAGACTAAAAAGCTTGAAAATAATTTTATCAAAGTTTCTTATCCTTATCATATGGATATGTATATAAGGAAGGACAATCATAATCATTTTGTACAACAACACTAGTAGCGGACCAAGAGTGCCCAATTAGCTAAGGAGTTAAACAAAGTTTCACAATATATATATATATATATATTCTTGACACATGAGTGGAGTGTGAAGAAAATTCTCAAGGAAAATAGTTCGCTGAAGAGTTGGAGAGTTTACAAACCCCTAGGAGAAATTCCTATTTAACTGTTAACAACTGGATGTTCTAGTTAGGATGAAAATAATTTAAAGATCGTCACATGTTCTAATAAGCTGCTATGGTAGAAAACAAAATATAGTGTTTTTTTTATATAAGTAAGGTGGTATAGATACAAAGGATTTGTAGTAAAAAAAATACTCCTTTTGTAATCTTCTAAACTAGTAAAAGTTATCTATCTTGGGTTTAGCTGCCCTAAAGGGTTTTTTAATCTTTTGAAAAGTTATTCAAAAGATTTTCTCTTCATAACTAAATAACTTCTTCATTTAAGTTTTTCCACACTTATAGTTATTTGGTTATTGATCAATGTTTGCAAGGTGTTAGAAGATTGGTTCTTAATATACAAGGAACAAAAACAATACTGTTAAATGGTATCAGAACACGTTCACCCATTCTAGAGTGAAATGTTTTTTTTCCCTATTGAACATGTCAAAATTGACTTCACCACCATAATTCAATTGTAAGAACTATGCATATTGAAATGTGAGGATGAAAGCTTTCCTCAAATCATTAGACGAGAAAGTTTGGCACCAAGATAAGCATGGATGGACAAAGCCTAAAACTCCTTTTAGCAACTGGACTAAAGATGAATCCACTAACTATAATTGGAATAATAAAAGCCTGAATGCTATATTCATAGTCGTGTATCCTGATGAATTTAAAAGAATCTCCATGTGTGAGATAGCCAAGGAAGCTTGGGATATTCTTGAAGTTACTCACAAGAGAACAAAGATGGTAAAAAATTTCAAATTACAAATGCTAACCTCAAGATTTGAGGAGATAAGATTGTTGGAATATGAATCTTTTAATGGGTTTTATCAAAAACTTAATGATGTTGTAAATTCCAAGTTCAATCTAAAGAAAAAAAAGATTCATGAATTGTAAGGAAGATTCTAAGATCCCTTGCCTTAAAGATTTTAGCCAAAAGTAAAAGCCATGGAAAAAAGCAAAGATCTGGATACTATATGTTATAATGAATTGGTAGGTTCTTTAAAAACTTATGAATCTACATTGCCTCGTCAAAAGAACAGTAAGACCATTGCACTTAAATCTGTTAAGAAAGAAGATGATTATTCTTTTGATGATGATCTTAATAGTAAAGATATTGCTCTTGTAGCTAGAAAATTCATGTTTTAAAAAAAACAATGGTAAAGATTAAAAAAAAAAAAAGCAAAGATTTTACCAAAAGAAATAAGTAAGAAAATGGAAGTAAAGGTAAAATTGAATCTAAAAAAGAGTTGATCACTTAAGAAATGAGTGTCTTAAATTCAAAAGAAATAAAGGAAAAGCCCTTAATTTTACATTAAGTAATGAATCCGATTCTAAAAATTCTAATTCATCATCTGATAATGAATTTGTTTTCTTACTTTTTCTAGTTTTATTTATGGATGTATTGATATGTACCAAACTATCAATACATTAAGTGATTATGATAAATACCAAATCGTTAACAAATTCAGTAGTTCTGACATAAATCAAACTATTAGTTATTCTAATGATTCAGATATTACTTCTATTATTGTCAATCATGGATTAAGCTTACATGAAGCTTATGATGACTTATGTAAAAAAGTTGTGAAAGTCAAGAAATTAAACAAAAAGTTGTTCAACAAGTTAATAATTATGGAGAACAAGAAGAATAATCTGAGGGAGACTTTAAAGTTGTTAGAAGTACAAATATCTAGATCTCTTACTAAGATTAAAGCATTTGAGAAAGAGTTAATAGTGTGTAAATAAACAAAGAAACAATTAGTAAGATAAAAACTTGATGGAATGTTGAAAGCGTAAAAGTCAATATTGATCATACAAGTTTAGGATACACGACACATATAGCCTCATTTTCCAAAGGAATTACTTTTGTATAAGGTAAACTAGAAAAGACTATCATGCCTAGAGATGAGTTAAACAAAGTCCAAACATTTAAGTTAAAATGTAAGTTTACTCCTACTTGTCAACAATGTGGAATTATAGGATAAACAAAAATGAACTATTTCAATCTAAAAAATAGATTTTTTAATAAGAGTCAAGATCTAAAGTATAAAATTGACTTAGTATTAAATTAATTATGTATTATAGAAAGGAAACATGGTGAGTTAGTAGGTTATGAGAAATCTCAGGAGTTTGGATATTCTAATAAAACAAAAATGAAAAATCAATGGATAGTTAAGAAAAAAATAATATGTCAATGAGCACATACAATACCGGAAAAAATAAATAAAAATTTATGGTACGTAGAGCATCTCCAATGAGTGTGCTAAATGGAAAGCTAAATATTAAAAAAATATTATTTTGGCTTTTTCATATTTATTTTGCACACTCTAAAGGAAGTGCTAAATAAAATGCTAAAATGTCTTTTCTCTCTCATAAATGTTATTCATAAATATCTCTCAAAAGAGCCAAAACCAACAAAGTAGGGCCACTAAAAACATAAACCAATTAAATGGAGCCATGTGGAAAAAAAAAATAACATCAAACTTATTAAGAAATAATAAAACACTTGTTTCTTCCACTGCAATATAAATGGCTCTTCATATGGCTTTTTTTCATTGGAGTAAATATGGTAAAAAAAAAAAGCCATATTTATACTATTCAAAATGCTATTTTACCAATTTAGCTTTTCAAAATAATATTTTGCATTGGAGATGCTCTTAGATAGTGATTGTTCTAAACATATACAGGGAGATAAATGCCAATTTAAAAAATTTAAATCCTTGAGTGGAGGATCGATAACCTTTGGAAATGAAAGCACAACTACTATAAAAGGTAAGAGAAGTATAGATATTTCTAGTTTACCTACTTTTCATACTGTTTTATTTGTAAATGGTCAAAAAGCTAATTTACTAAGCATAATTCAATTTTGTGATGAGAATCATAGTATGCAGTTTTCTAAAGATAAATGTAATATCTACAATCATGCTGGCAAATGGATCATGAACGATACTAGAATCTTAGGCATCAATGCCTTGGTCATATCAACTTTAAAGACTTGTCAAAGATCTCTAAAAGGAAAGTTAGGAAGATGGTATATGAAGCATGTTAGGAAGAAAAATAAACTAAGGCTCCACACAAAAAAACTATTGATGTTCTGACCTTAAGACGTCTTGAATTGTTGCATATGGACCTAATGGGTCCAACTCGAACTAAGAGTCTGGGTGGAAAGAAGTATATCATAGTCATTGTGGATGACTATTCAAGATATACTTAGGCTGTTTTATTAAGAAAAAAGTTTGAATCCTTTGATCTTGTGAGGAAATTATTCAGAAGAATGCAAGCAAAAAAGAATCTTTCCATCTCTAGAATTCCCAATGATCATGGTAAAGAATTTAAAAACATTAACTTTTCATTTTTTTTTGACAAACATAGTATACATAAAAAATTCTCTACTCTTATCACTCCTCGGCAGAATGATATAGTTGAGAGGAAGAATAAAGCTATACAAAAAATGGCTCGAACTATGATGAATAGTAAGAAATTTGTATTGTACCCTTTAGGGGAAGTTGTCAACATTGTGTATATATTTTGAATCGTGTTGTGTTTAGACCTGGAACAAAACTCACTCCTTATAAGTTATAGAACAAGAAGAAGCTTAATGTCAAATACTTTAGAGTGTTTGGAAGTTCTTGCTATATCTTGAGAGATCGAGAAAACTTTTATAATTTTGATAATGAGAGTGATAAAAAAATATTTATTGGATACTTATCACACAACAAAGTCCACAGAGTTTACAATCTACAAACTCAAACTATCTTGGAATCAATCAATATGGTTGTTGATGACAATCTAAAGGAATCTATTAAAAAAGATCTTGATAACATCATTGAGATAACTAAAGAAACCTTATCATAACAAGATGAAAAAACTAGGAGGAGAATTCTTCATATGTTTCTGAACAGTCACAAGAGAAAAAACTTTTCTCAAGGATAAAACACAATCATCATGAGGAGTACATTATAGGAAAATTAAATGAAGGTATAAGGTTAAGATAAAGAGTTATCAATCAAGTCTTATATATGTGTTATTTATCACAAATTGAACCCTAAAAGGTTAAAGATACCCTACAAGATGAAAGCTAGATCAATGTCATGCATGAGGAACTAGGTCAGTTCATAAAAAATGACATATGAAAACTAGTTTCATGTCCTAATAGTCACAATATAATTAAAACCAAATAGTTCTTCAAGAACAAATTAGACGAGCATGGAATAATTATAAAAAACAAAGCAAGACTGGTGGCACAAAGATACACTCAAGTTGAAGGGATTGACTTTGATGAAATATTTACATCAGTAACTCATTTGGAATCTGTTCGCATACTAATTGTAATTGCTTGCCACTTGAATTTCAAGCTATATCAGATGGATGTGAAGAATGCATTCCTAAATGAAATTCTACAAGAAAAGGTTTAAATAGGACAACTTAAAGGTTTTACTGATAATTTATTTCCTAATATTATATACATGTTAAAAAAAACCCTTTATGATATAAAATAAGCATCGCGAGCATAGAATGGACAACTATCAAAATATATGTTAGATAATAGTTTTTTAAAAAAACAAGTTGACAAGATTTATTTTTTAATTTCAGAAACCCCTCCAAATATCACCGACAACTTTTTATTCTGTCGGTGATTTTGATAGTAAAAGAGTAAATAGTCAATAGTAAAAAAAAAGCATTAATTACTAGTGCCTTGGAATTCCCATAAATATTATATTATAGTTTATGGCATTTTAAACTCGTGTTCTGCAAATTAATCAGAATCTTCTTCTTCTTTATCAATTGTCTCCTCCTCAGCTCAAATCATCATTCAATTCCTCGGTATCAACATCAACAAAAATATTATTGACGATGCAAAAATTTAAATTTTCTTCTAAGTCATTAGATAAAGCAACTTGATATGGATCAACTAACTCATCAAGTTGAAAGACATCATCTCCCACAATTAATTCATCGTTCTTATCCTGAACAACCTCGACACGACCCCTGGGTTTGGTTATCACTACAAATAATCGATCACCTCTTGAAAGATCCTTTATAAAGGAAAAAATGTATGTGTAATAAACTTACCAGCATTGCTTGGTGAAAATAAAGACATTGTCGACATTGCTGAGTATAGCCTTTAAATTAATTTTGACCAAACTATGATAGAGATCTACTCTGATTTCTCTGTCAGTGGTTTCATACCAATAACATTTGAATAAAAACTATATTTTGTTCATTATGATATTACAATTCAATTACCTCTTCTAACTTTCTATAGTATTCAACTTCAAACTCATTAGAAGTCGATCCCTTAACACAAACCTCACTATTATATGTCTTTCTATCATGCTCATATTCTTTAGTATGAAACACATGTCCATTGATGAAATACTTATTGTAGCACTTCACCTTTCTTTCAGGACCTAGACTTAGTAAAGACAAAGTAACACTAGCATTCCTTCCTAATTAATAAACTTGGTACATGAAGTACAACCATGAACAATTAACGAGAAACATGTAATGGAATTAAGTATCCTGAAAGATAAGAATAATTAAACAACACGTACTTGTGTTCTGAACCACTTGGAAAATTATTCATCTTATAATTAACAGATTTGGGATTCAGTCAACTGTGAGCTTTAAAATATTAAATATTGACGATGTTACCTACAAGGAATTCAACAATGTATCAGTTTATAATATTATAAGAGATAATTTGTTAAAAAATAATGACATGTTAAGTAGTATTTATTAAATAAAATGTCTTAGTTCATCATAGTTAAATAACACATAATTATATGCTTGTTTGAATTTTATTTTAGATAAATATCTTCCTCTCACAATATTTTTTGGTATGGGTTATCTAGGATAGGAGAATATTGGCAAGTTCCCACTTAAAGACACTTCCCTACCATCGTTATGCCTTAGAACATGGTTGATTTTTGTTCTTAATTGAGACTCAAAACAGTATGAGATAAATATTGAGATCTTTTCAACAATATAGACCTCACATATCGAAGCCTCAACACATGCCTTATTTTTTACTTTTCTCTTAAAGTTAAACAAGTACTTGTATGGAATTAAATGAATGTTTTGAATTATGCAAAGAAAGATTTTTTTTTTTAATTATGATGCATGTATAATCCCTAACCTCTTAAATAAATACATCCATCTATATTGGACCAGGCCTTCAAATTTTACCTTAAATGGTAAATGTATAGGTAGATGCCCCATCAAATCTAAAAACAATGGAGGGAATATCATCTCATGTTTGCATATTGTCTAGATGATATTCATTTCAAGCATTTTCATGTGTTATGTATGCAACTTATTAGAGCATTTATCTCTAAAAAAATGACTGATCATAAAAACAAAGATGTTTTATCATTATTTGTTAACGTGAATGCCTTGTTATTTTCCATATGGTATGGAGATACTAGTTTTCTATACATGCTCCAACTAGAAAACATAGGAAAATCATTGATAGTCCACATCAAAAATGCCTTCTCAAAAATTCCTATTTCCTCGATACATCATAAGTCAAAGCCCTGGATGACCACAACTGCTTCAACTCATCAATCAACGGTCAAGATAAATATTTACATTCTGACTCAGACTATTAGGATCGAGTATGACAATAGATAAAAACATGAATTGTGACCTTATACACATCTCTCGTGGCAAGTTATAAACTGTGAGTACCACCAGCCAGCAAGAATAAGGAGCAGCAAATGATCCAAATAAATTGAATTCATCTATACATAACCCAAAATGTACATTCCTTGATTCCACTGAAAACCAAGGATGCACACTATTAAAGTGTTTCCAAGCTTCAACATCACTCCGTTCACTGCATCATGTGATTGGTGACTGTCATGTGCTTAATAGTCTTTAGTGATATGAATAACCTCTACAGTCTAGGTGTGATTGAAAAGTTTCTAAGTTTTCTGTGTGCAATAAGAGTCTTTCCCCTGCCAAATCTAAGTTTATAATGAGAATGCCCACATGTTCTACACTCGGTCAACTTTGTGTTTTCAAGGTAGTACAACATGCAGAAGTTTGGACACATGTTAATTTTTTGGTATCTTAAACCGAGGGGTTTTATCATAGACTTGGCAACATAAAGTTCTCTTTCAGCATGTTCTCTTCAAGTAAAATGTTTCTCGCTCATTCAATAATTTTGTCATAACTGGCATCACTCAACCCATGATATAACTTGATGATGAACACATATGCAATAACCGATAATTTACTGTGATTTTTGCAACCATTCCATAATGGTTCATCAAAATCTTTTAAAAGATAAAAAAAATCTAGTTACGTTTGCATTATGTTCTTTATCTATGATTGAAAATTGACCGACATGACCTTGATTCATTCTCATCGCATCTATAACCATATTTCTATAAAGATTACTATTGTCACCTATAACTTCATGCACGTTGCTAGCACTAGAAGTTAACCTAACCATCCTCTCTACCATGGTATTATGAGGAACATATGGTTCTCTATATGCATACCAACATAGATTTCTCCATGAATTATTTTTGTAGAAGATGCATCATTACAACAACTAGATCGATAAAGTTTTTATTCTTACACCTCTTACATGGACATTTAATACCGCCTTCACTAATATTTCTCGGATTAGATAGTGCATAATTAATAAAACCTTAAACCCTATTACAATAATCTATCATTTGCCACCTCTAGGGTGAATCTCAATACATTCATGAATAATCATCAATTACTTATATCAAACTATTTAAATAATGATGATAACATGTATTAATTAACTACGTTAACTAAAATATTTTCATGAATGTTACAACTCAATAATAAAATTGACAAAATGTTAAAACAAACTCATTATATATCTACATAAATTCAAATTTCTACACATTTACTGAAAGTTACAACTCAATAATAAAATCGACAAAATATAAAAACAAACTCATTAAATAAGTCATTATTTATTTCATCAAAAATAAATGAAGTCAGAAATTCGACACAAGTTTCATCAATTTACAAACAAATACAATTTTACAAAATCTAAAACAAACCATAACATGTACAAATCATAAATCTATACAACAAAATTATATGAGAAAAAAATTGTAAAACAGTAAACACCCAAACAAAATACATTAACTACAATAATATGAAAAAAATTTAAAATTTAAAAATTATGTTCAAATATAAAAAAGTGTAGAATTGCTTACTTAAGATAGAGAATCCTCAATAAAATTTGAATTAGAACACGGATGCTGACAAATCAAGTATTGTTGAGGCCATATTTGTTGTTGGAGGATGAATTGTGATGAGATTGAGAGGAGCTGGTTGTTTGTTGCAAAACAAAATGCATAAGGAAGAAGGATAAATGAAGAAAGGGAAGAGGAGGGTCGATCGCCAAGTCATAAATTAAATATTATCGATGGATTCACCTACAAAATTATTTCATCGGGCATTCCATCGGTCATTCTGTCCATAAAAAGTGTCACGTCACCGTACAATTTGCCTTTTTGAATGTGACTGTAATATTGTTCGTAATTCCATGGGTATATACCAATGGATTATTTCCGTCGATATATTTATGGACAAACTTTACCATCGGATTAATTTTGTTGGTAAAATCATCAGTAAAATTAAGTTACATGTCATCATACTTTTTTGACTTTTTTTTCCCACTACAATTCTCTTGGTATATACCGACAGATACAGCGATGAAAAATTTTGTCAGTAAAAATTCACCGCAATTTACCGATAAAAAAATTATGTCGATATTTCTGTTTGTATTATCAAATTTCTGGTAATGATTATTAGAATATATTTGATATAGAGGTTATATTTTCTTGTAATAAGATTTATAAATAATATAGAGAAAATATAGAAAAGCCACCTAGTCTTGGAGATAATGGACACTTTGATTCGAAAAAATTGTAAATGATAATTGCACCAGGCACCATAATTAATTAGTATATGTAACTATAATACTATATGTTAATTAGTAAGTACTTGTAAGTATTATAGTATTTTTAACGTTATTCAATAATTATAATTTTTTAATAAGTAATTAAGATTTCAGTTTGTCTCATCCTAGCCGTGGACTCATAAAGTAATAATTTAAATTTCTCGTTCTCAATTGTAGAGAAAAACAAAAGGATTTCTTTTCAGAAAAACTCATAATTTTTTTCTTTTAATATATATATATTCCTCTTGGAAAAGTGGTTGATGAGTTTATTCATTGATTTTAGCAATGATACCAAGAAGCACCTACATTTGGTAGAGATAAATTTAAAGAAGCTCGTGCCAATAAGAACCACCGATTAAAATTCAAGAAATAGGCAAGCAAAAGAGATCAGCAAGTTAGTGCAGTTCTGCCTGTCTAGCTAGCTAGCTTCATGTTTACAGTTAGAAGCAAGAATAATGGCCAATATTGATAGCTCATCCACACATATCCCTTTCTAGTAGCATATGTATGGCTAGGTGGTCAAAGTTAAAATTTTCAAGTAATCTCTAGATTGATGCTTTTGGATAAATATCATGTGCAGGGCTATCATGAACTCAACTTTGTGCATGTTTGATGCCTTTTGTCCTCTTAGTGCCAGTTTACATGTGAGCTAAGGTCATCGATCTTTGATGTTCATGGCTGAAGCACAAATAATTCTCGTTACCGTAGAACATAAACCCCCAAAATCAACTAGGTTAACACAATTTCGAACCTAATAAACGTAGGGTTTAAACCCTAAAACTCACTTTTGTGCAGATTAAGGTCGACCAGCACCAACCAACCATCGATCTCTTTTGGTGACAATCTGAGAGTGTTTCCCACCTAGCTCTCTCCCTTCACTAACACGAATCCAAGAGATCGAGGGAGAGAAAAAGATAGGGAGAGACAGCCAACTTTGGAACAGTTTTTTAAGCTTTGGATGCTTTATAAAGATACAAAACACTTTATGGCAAATGTCAACCTCTTAAATCTAAAAGTCAAGTACTTTTCTCACCATCATCGTTCTCTCTATGCCGCCTCTCTCTCTATCTCTCTCTCTCTCTCTCGCTCTCTCGCTCTCTCTCTCACACACACACACACTCACACAGTACACTATACATGTATAATTAATGGCTTATGATGGGGGGCTCTCAAGGAAAGAGTCAATGGCTACACAGACTCATTTGGTGTCTTCCTGTCTCCCTGGCTATATGTATGATAATGGGGCTCTTTGTTTCTCGTTTTATTTTTCACTTTCATCTCTCCTCTTGGAAGAAAAGGGCATACAAAATTAGGGTTTGGGACAGTAAAACCCCACCAATGGGGCATGTCCACTGAGGCATGTTTCCCATGTCACATTGCGTGATTTTGCAAAATTTACAAAGGTGGTAGTCTCCATCCAGCCCCGTATGAGGGACCCAATTCTACTGGGTGGAAGAGAGCCGGCCCCATACTTTGTCATGCACCAAAAGAGTGCTTAGACTCCACAAGATTTGGCCCCACCATGCACCTTTCTCACTCTAGAATTGTTTTCCTTTGCTTTGCTTCCATTTTACACCTCTCTCTCTCTCTCGTTGGTTTGAGGTGGTGTCGGGGGTCCATGCATGATAGGAGGTGTAAAGGTAGACATGGATAGAGCGCAAGAATCCCCGCTTGATAGGCTGCTCATGTGAGGGAAAATCTTGATGCCTTTGCTACTAATTATAGCACAATATATAATACATGCCATGATTAGGAGTGGTATTAAAGTATAGTATGAATTTTATTTGTCAAAACCTTTGTAAAGGAAAGGAAAAGGGTTTCATTAGGATAAGTGAGTCTGAACAGTTAAGGGTTAGCTTGAATGGCATTAATCATCTCTCGACATAATAGCAACATCACCATGCATTAATACTTCTCCTTTTCTCATGTCACTATATGGAGATAATGGAAGCATCTTTATGTTTGTTAAAAAGGTATTGTGTACCCTTGAGTGGTTTTTCTTCCTCCTTTAACTACTTCGATTCCTTAATTTAAGTTATATAAGGTTAGACATCATGATATCATGGTTAGGTTTGCTTGTTTAGCCAAAAATGAAAGGACAACTTACTGAAGAAGACTCGATTTCGATTTTTTTTTCTTGAGCCAAATTAAGGAATATAATTTCCCTGTGAATTTATAGAGAAAGACCTATATTCTTGTGCTTATAATCAACATTTTTGGCGTTACTTCTCGTTGGGTTTTCTTTCTTTTCATATCACATTAATTTCCCGTACCAGTAGGGGTAGGCGGTAGCATTTATAGACATTTTATTCTCATGCACCATTCAACTTTTCATTGTAAATGACTATATTTTATGTTTCTAGAAAAGAAAAGAGAATAATGCAGTATTTTATCTTTCACATGATTTAGAGATAATATAAATTAAAGCTTAGCCACCGGAGGAAAGAAGAGGCGATCATAAGATGGGAAAAAACAACAATAGATGTGATATATTATAGGTTTGCGCATTGTGATATGGAATGGGAAGTGATGCGGACGAGATAGTCTAGCTGTTGTGGAGGACTCACGCGCGAACAAGATTGCTTTTATAATAGAAAATAGTGTTTTATCAATATAAAAAAAGTCACAAATACATTAATATTTTCGTGTTATACTTATAAGATTAAGATGACAGAAATGAAAATTTAATCTGACTGTTTGAGAAAATCGAAAACAATATAAATCTAGACAGTACTAGCTAGTCTATATTTATCAATAAACATACAAGATATCTAATACATAAATTGGATACTTATCAAAATAAAAGAAAATAAACAAAAAGAAGGATAAAGGGGCGGGGTGGAGACAGAAAACAAAAATAAAAGACGCGGTTGCCATGGATGATATTCAACCAGCAGTAAGGAAATTTGCCAGGTGAAGGCTTTTGTTAGAGAGAAAAGGGAGCGAAAAAGCTAGGGTTTTTTCTGTTGACCGATCGAGATTCTTTTGGTTTCTTTTCTTGAGCATGCATCGGTTGTATATTCTTGTTTTTTCTTTTTTAGGACCAGATAGAGTTGCAGTGGGCCAATGCGTTTGCATTTTTTGGATTGGGTGTCGTTTGTTAATGGATGCCAAATTACATTTTTTATGGAAAATAAAACAATAAGGCACCTTACCTATACTGGGCATGCATGCACATCCCTGTCTCTCTTGGCAGGAATATATGTGACTTGTGTTTTGTTGGGATTTATTTTTTATATATGTGTGGCCATGCATGCTGCTTGTGGGTCTAAAGTTTAGCATCATAATTGGCTATACCAATGTGAACAAAAGCAAGCTCGCAGAAGCTCCCAGCAAACAAGGTTCTCCTGCTCTAGCCCATCTCCAGATGAGGTGAAAAGGATCACGCAAGGCCCTAAAAGAGACAAATACATTGAGCATTGTGTTGGGAAAACTTTGTGGCAGAAAATCGAAATAATTCAGTGGTGGAAAATTTGAGGATCAGATAATGTAAAACAAGAGAAGGTAGCAGTGATACGTTGAATTTTGAGATTCCATTTCCACATCAGTCTTGACAATTGACAGATATCATGAAGGTAATAGTGATATCATTGATGCTGTCGATGTATGGGAAGTAAAAACCCGCTTTATTGACCTCATTTCAAATTTCCCATATCTCACCGATGCAAAATAAATAAATAAAAAACCTATACCATACGCCGATATTTATGAATATTATAATTAATTAAGGTACCATTGGAACCTGCTGGCTTTTAGTGCTAAACATTTGGCCAAAAGCTTATGATGATCTAATTAATACATCATTAGTGCTGGATTAGCGAAAGAGTTAGAACTTTTATGGAACTTATCCATTTTTTATATATATAGGTGGAACATAATCAACATGCAACCTATTTTGCACATGGTTTTCATCTTGTTACTTTATAATAAGACCATTGCTAATTAATCAACTATTAAGTGGACAAAGCCTTTCCTAGATTATGCTTCATACTTGTGAATTACTTGGTCCGCTTCACGAAACTAAAGCAAACAACAATGGCAATATTCATTAAATTCGAACTCTTTAAAATTGCTGTGTCATTTTTTTGTCTTTTCAACTGTCATGTTTGTTATACTTTAATTAATTTATATGTTAATGGAAATTGAATCTTTTTATCGTGTGATTTTAAATATGTGACCTTAATGTCTGGAGGAGATTTTTTTTTGGAGGTGGCAAAATTTATTTTTTTTTACTTTTAGAGTTAAAATTATAAATTGTTAAAGAGAGGGGGTGAAAAAAAATTAAAAATTTCCTCGAGGTGGCCAGCCCCCTAGTTCCACCACTACTTAATGTTACAAGTAATATCTTGGCAAACTAAGCGTACAAATAAAAAATAGAAGTCATCACTAAACTTTATGATAACTATAAATTCCAATTAGTTTTTAAAGGTTATAAGTAAGAGGCTGACTATATAATAGAAAAGATGACCATCACCCTATATATCCTATTTAAAAATTTAGGATATGGGCCTGATAACAAGACTCAATCCTCATTTTTAAAACATAAACATTGAACTCGAAAGGATAGTGAATGACAAATAAAGATTCAAGCTCGTTTTTCTTGATTATTTCCAAAATAAACCATAAGGCCACCACTCACACTCAATAAGCCTTCATAGGGTCACATTAACCAAGTCCAAGTCTACTCAACAATGGTAGGGTAGAACATATTACAGAACCTAAATATATATAAAAAGAATGACCAAGTAATATTTCCAAGAAAGTGTTCATATTTTTTTAAAACAAAAATAGTGTACCTTCAACTTCACAAGGAAAAATTCCTCTTAAGAATTTTACCATCATTAGGTTGATTCTTTGATAGAAAAAAAAAACTTCATATTTTTTGAAAACCATAAAGTTTCAACTTCTCATGAACATAACCCTTATATCCACATGTTGACTCTTTCATAAAAAGAACAAAACTTTTTATTTATATTTTATAAAAACCTCTAAAGTTTCAACTTCTTGTGAACAAAAATCTTTTAAGGATTATACCATCTACAAGTTGATTCTTTGATAAATAAAAAAAAACAAAAACAAAACAAATATGAAAACCCACATGGACAAAAGCATTTAAGAATTAAATCATCCTCAAGTCAATTATTTGATCAACATACATCACACACGAAGAAATTGAAAACATATATAATCACAACATTATAACATAAATCCTGCAATAATTAATGAACACATACACACATAAAAATTAATAACACATTACAAATTCAAAAAGATAAATCAATATATTAGGGTTTAAAATTAATCTTCAGAAGCTGCTCGAGTTAGCCAAAAATTATTGGAGTTGGGAGTGACATCGTTAACACATGGGGTCTTGCTTCATTGTTGTTAGTACGCTTTTAGTTTTGGATCATAAACATCTCTTTTCCCTCTTCTCCTTTACATTGATGGTGAAGTCTACTGTAGCATCTTATACATTTACATGCAATTTAAAACATGCAACCAAGCCACTTTTACGAGAATTAAGGCAATGTTTTTACTTTTTCTTTATGTTACCTTGTTCAACACTTCTTATATTTTTCAATTGTCTCCATATTCGTCATGCATATTCTAATTTAAGTAATTCAGATTTAAGAAATACTTAGTATATTTTTCTCCCTATTTAAGCAATTCAACACTTAGTATATGTTTTAGGATGATAGTATCTTCTTTTTAGCATAACTAGTACCTTATCACGGGTCTTTGAAAACTAGTTAAGGTTTTAAATGACCATAATAGTATATAGCAACTTCTCTTTCTATTTTTACTCCATTTTCAAAACATAAAACAAGCTTTTATTTTTATGGGTTCACCATGATGTCGAGTGTGATAAGTTCTATCAAGACTCGTGCACCAACTAAGAGCAAGTCCATCCAAGCTTTTATGAAAATAATGCATCAATAACTTTTTATCAAAACTACCTTGACCATTTTGGTATAGTATAGCCTTGGATGAGTCATAGAACATTGAAATCCAATAAACTTGTTGAATTAGAGCATGTTGAAGCCTTTAGGGATAACAACATTGGGAACCATACACATCTTACTAGCCTTAAAAGGACCATACAAATTTGTCTTCTTAATAATTCTCAATCGCTCTTTAATTGAATGATATCAATTAGCTCTAGTTTTTTCAATCATCCTATCAACAAAAGAAGTGGTTTAATTTTGGAATGCTTAAAGTGACTTTGAGGTTGCTAGAAATTCCTTTTTAACAATAATGGCTAGTCCGACATGGCTAATTTTATAGAAGTTAGAAGTTTTTTTTTGACAAACAGATATTTTTGAATGAAAGAGTAGGGTACTTTTAAATTGATCTCAATTGATGAAGAACCAAGAGAAGGCATCCTCGTAGTAAGTTATACTATAAAAACTAAAAGTCTTATATAGGATTATATAATTGGTTTAAACAAGCTAGTTAATCGATTTATTTTACCTTTTGAAGAGTTGATCTCATATGAGTGCTTTTTCATGATTTAAGAGTTCTTTTCATCTCTCATTACGTGGTTGATGTAGGCCATTGAGGAAAATTGAGCTTTCAAAATGTAACTTGTATATGTGTTCCTCTCCTTAAAAACTAAAAAATAACATGTATAGATATAAATATTAAAATAAATAAAAATAATTGATTGGATATAAAGTAGCTTTTTTGTGACGAGTGACAAGAGTTGTTAAATGTTTTGATGTTATAAAGGAGTTTAAGAATCAATTTGATGTCTTGGATTTTAGATACAATCGTATTTCCAAAGAACAGGATATGTTATCTCGACTTTTCCTTAGAGTAGGATTTTGTTTGATTTTATCACAACCCGGGTGTAAGGGATGGGTCATTTAAAGATTTAAGGTCCAAATATTTTCTTATCGATATGAAGTATCCTTATTCTCTTTACATTCTTTGTCTTCATATTGGATAGAAATGTTTATCATATGATCAATTATTAAATATATTAATCCATCCATTTTAGGTGTAAAATCCAAAATTTTCATTCATCAAAAAATATGAGAAATGATTTAACATATTGTCCATATATTTTAGGAAGGTAGTTTGAAACTTCTTTTTATTAAAAAATATGGCAACAAATTAACACATTAACACATATATTTTGAGGAGAAATGGTTAGAATTTTTATTCATCCAAAAATAGGGTAATATAATAATAAGTTAATTTATCATATAAACTAATTCCCCTTCTTTTTAGTGCTATTTTGGCATGTTCTTTAGTAAATTTTAAAAATCCTTTTAATGATTTTACCATCCTCAAGTCAATTCTTCAATATAAAACAAAACTTTATATTTTAAAAACTACAAAGTTTCAAATTCTCACGAACAGAATCTTTTTAAGGTATATCATCCACAAGTTGATTCTTAGATAAAAAAGAACAAAATTTTTTATTAATATTTTTTCTGAAAACTATCGAAGTTTAAACTTCTCATGAACATAAACCTTTTAAGAATTATACGGTCTATGGGTTGATTATTTGATAAAAAAAAATATAAAGCAAATCTTTATTTACATTAAAAAAAAATGAAGACTCGACTTCTCGAGGATAAAACCCTTTTAAGGATTATACCATCTTGAAGTTAATTCTACAATCAACAAACATCACACATGAATAAACTAAAAACCCAATCATGCAATGAACATGTACACACATTAAAACTAATAGCATATTCCAAATTCCTTTTTTTTTATCTCTTTTTTATTTATAACTCACTCTTTGCTTATCTTTTATCTTAAGTTCCTTTTTTATCTTTACTTTCTCATCTTCCTATGTTTTATCTTACAATTGCTTGGAGAGAGACCAAGATTCTTCTTTTTTTAGTTTAACGTTGGTGTCCGGGCCAGCTTGCGCACACCTCGACTAATCCCACGGGCCCTGAAGTTAACGACCATGTAAGCCTCCAGTGGTCATCATTTGAGCAACCACAGGGCTCGAACCTGAAACCACGGAGGGAGCAAACCTCTTGGTCTCAAGCTCTTACCACTGGACCACCACTTAGATGGTTGACCAAGATTCTTCTTATTTGTCCGGGTTCATGTTTCTTTACATACTTGTCATTTCGCTCTTTATTTTTTTAATTGTCTTATGTTGAGAAGAAAAAGGGTCAAAATAGATCATTATACTTAACATCAAACTAGTACATTAAAAAGAATAAACTCTTCTAAATATTGTCCTATTCAAACTAATGAATTTAATTAAACAATAAGATTTTAACATGCCTAAATAGCTATACGCTGATTTTTAGTTTGGTCCAAGTCATAATCTTAATAAATAATATCTCTCGGTTTAATTTGATTTTTGAACCCAAACCGAATATAACCAGACTATATACACTCCTCATGACATATTAGTTTTTTTAAAAAAAAAAATTCAAGTCAATACAGATTAGCCTATTAAATAAGAAACCCAAGTCATGAAATCAGAAAAACTTTATAAAAAATAAATTGAAAAAAATTATAAAGTTTAATTCTTAACAATTTTAATATTAAATAATAAAATTAAAAAAGAAACAAAATAAATCAAGTCACTTTCAATGAAGTGCAACTTACAAGGAAATGAAGAGTGAATTCACTTCTCTTTTTTAATTTTTTTTAATTATATAATTATTATTTTCAATATATATATACACACACTTTTATTAATCTCTATTGGAAAGGGATAAGAAATAGCCTAACCAGTATGAAATTACATTCTCGATATAATGATTCTAAAGAGAGAGAAAATATTGTTATGCGAATCCTAATAAATAATGATGCAAGGTTAGTGATTCCCTTATGTAGTTTTATATAAGTTTGCAAAAAAAAAAATCATTTGATTAATTTTAAAAAAAATAACTATTTGAATTAATATTTTATCCTTCAAGTTTTATTACTTCACATAGTACAAAAGGATTAATTTTAATAAACCACCCAAAATTCCAACAACTTCTTTTTTAAGCGTACTTCAAAACAAGATTCAACGAACTCAAAGAAATTAAATTCAATATCTCTAAATAAAAACTGAACCTACAAGTTTAAGAAAAATCAACAACAGAGGAAGGAAAAGAACTTAAAAATTTTCTTAATTCAATTCCACTCATTCAAAGCATCTATTTATAGGACTTGAGAACCAAAACATTAATTATACATAATTCATGAATCTTCATAATTAATTCATGAATGTTTATTAAATTATGATGAATATTCATAGTTCATGGGAAAAAATTTCATGAATGTTCATTGTTCATGAAAATTTATAAATATATTAATTTTCATCGCATAAATAATGTAATGTGTAATACAATATTTTAGGTACTAATTTATGAATACAAAGTAAGGTAAAGGTTGATTTTTTATTTATCATATGGGTCATTTATCAAATTGATACAAATACTTTTTATTATTATTATTTGGAGGGGAGGGAAGAGGGTTTGGTGTTCTGTAAAGATTCTTAAAATGTATAATAAATGGATGGATGGAACATGCATGTTTGAACAAATATTAGCTGAGCAATCAACTCGATCGAATCTCAGCAGAATTCAAACTTCTTTTGATAGTTTTGGACCCGCTTGCTTCCTTCCTGCTGACAAGGGGGAAGGGATCATCTGATTCATGCAAAGAATGAAGTGGACAAACCAACGAGCCATTTTGACCATAATCATGTCTTTGTTTGGTTTCAAGCTAAAACGAGTGCGGATATTACTGTTCCCCACGCAATCTAGCCTCTCTCACAGTTGATTGACTGTGGATTTTCAAGGTGATTTTTTTTATTGTATTTTTTTTTTTAATTTCTCCTTTAAATTGTTAAATTGAAGACCAATTTGGGTTAATTTGTTAAGAGATAGTGAGATTTAAAAAGAGGGGATCAAAGTAAAAACAACACAGGTAGAATAAATGACTTAAACAAGGTTTATGTGAAATGTGCATTTTAATCCCCTAACTTTCCCAATTATAAATATATGATCCCTTTAATTTTCAAAAATTAAGAACAAAGTCAATTTTGGTTTCAAACTTTATTTTACTTCTTTTTTCTCTCTAGTGTGAGAGAGGAGAGGGAAAATGACCGGATTCCAACAATAAAGAAATAAAATCATCGTTTACACTGATTAAGGCCACAAAAAAGATTATTTTGATGTTAATGTGTTCCTTTCAATGGGAAGAGTTTATCGTAGGAGTTCTTTTCCCTTTAACTTGCCTTATATGATAGATTTGAGCCCGCAAACAATTTTGGTTTTTGGTTAATTATGGTTTTTCAAATATTTTTTCGGGTTGTTTGGGGCCATGAATATTTTTACAAGGTGTTTATGGTATTTTTTTATTGAAAATGAGTTTTTTTATCTGAAACATCACAACTTGATTTCCAGTAACTAGAGATAGTTGAAATATAGGTTGGGCAAACAACGCGTCATCTAGTATTTTGTTTTGAAAATGCAACCACTTAAGAAAATTAAAAAAAAAAAATAAGGCTCAGGCTTGTGGGCTGCTTTAGACCCACGTGCCTGAACCTTTTTCTTGATGTCCATGTGCTATGTGGCAACCAAGCTCGCGTGCCTGAGGTTTTTTCTTAAGACTCATGCTCTTTAGACCAACCAGGCTCAGGTGCCTAGGTCTTTTTCCTTCGTCTTTTTTTCTTTTTTTTTCAAATTACTCATCACAATTAAAATTCTTTTTTTGCTTAATTTTTTTTAATTTTATCATTTAATATTTTGTTTATTATTAATTAAGTAACATAATTTATTTTGGTTAGATATTTTTATCTTATTACCTCGATATTTGATTGGTTCTTAGTATTATAAGTGTCTATTTTAGATTAAAAAAATAAAAAAAAATTATTTAGTCAATTTAAATTCATAATCTGAGTATTAATTTTAATTAATTAGAAATTAAGTTTTGTAATGGTTACATAAAAAAAAGAATTTATTTATGATTAAGATTCTTATGTGAAAAAACATAAAAAAAAAATATTGTAAAAAAGTTATTAAATGCAAGTAATAAAAATATATATTAACATCCTAACCAAAAAAAAGGGTTACACCGATCCCATCAACACAGCACTTAAAAAAAACAAATTAACGGGTTGTACTGATTCCATCAGTGCAGTGCAGTGCAGTGCAGTCCATTAAATGTTGAGGTATGAGTACACAAAATTCAAAGACCTCTTAATTACTATTTTTTTTAATAGATTGTGCTTCTAAAAGTAGCGAAACCACCAAAAATGTACTATTTGTCACTAATTTCCCAAATTTCTTCTCTGTCTTGAAGATTTTGGTCACATTGCTTCTTCAGGGAGGCTATTTGCCTTGGTCCCACCTCTGTGTGTGTGTGTACATATATATATATATATATATAAAAGGAAATTTGAAGATGAGACCTTGGAGAGCTTCGTTAGCAATTAGCATACCTTATTTAAATCCTAATATCATCAGTAATTTTTTTTATTGTTTTCAAATTATTTAATATTTATAAATAAATTTTAAAATATATATATATATATATATATTTTTAAAAAAATAATTTTATATGTTAAAAAAATAATTAAAAAAATAATCATTAACACTATACCACCACTACAAAATCTATCTAATCTATCAGGCAAAGATTTGTGTGGGTTTCTTAAAACCCATTTGATATAGGTGTCGGGTTTTCTTTTTTTTATTCAAAGTTTTAAATTGGTATGCGTTTTTGTAGATTGTTTTTATTCTGTTTCTCAAAACCTGGTTATAAAAATTTTCATATCAAGGTTCTCATAAATAATATTCTTAAATTTCCAACGTTTTTCAATTGTTAATATTCTTTTTTGAAGAACAGTGTTCAGAATTTTCACCAGCCTGTCTTTTTCAAAATCTTCAATCAATGCTCTTAATTTTCTATTTTTTTGAAGTTGTTTTAAAACTTAAAAACAAAAGCCAAATACAACAAACATCGTCGATACAAGCAAGTCACCTCACTGCTGCGCTGTGATAAACAAACTCTGGTGCACCTTGCAAGCTAATCAAAGCGCACACAAACCCAGACTCAGCGCAGCACACTTTCAGTCTCGAGTTCGCACTCGAAAAGGTTGCAAATTTTCGACAATCAAAGCTCAAGTCACCCATAATTTTAGACTCAAGTTCGATCATGATATGCTGAAAAGAAGACATTGAAGTTTACGGAAAGCATGGTGCAAGGCATGAATGCAGCATTGCTTTCATCCTCGCCAGGCAGAGAAGCTCGAGCAGCTCCCACCCCACACCCCCTACTTCAACCCATTCTTTCCTGGTTAAAACATGCACTTCTACCATCATCATCTCACCACAGAAAAGTAAAAGAAAGAAGATAATTCACACCAATATCCGTCAAACCATCTAATCTTATTCGATAAGTCGAAAAATAACAAGTAATGAAAGGACTTTGATTGTGCATAGAAATAGCAAATCTAGATTTTCACTAAGCTAATGAAACATAACCCACCCAGCTAATTAACATCATTCCAATTTTGTGCAGAGAAGTCTTAAGCCTCACCACTTCATAAAAGCAAGCAAACTTAACCATCATTCTCCTCATGAAGAAAGCGCAGCAACTGGAAAAAATCCACTGGAGCAAAGATAATGATGAGCACCTCTTAATTACACTGCCTACTTCATCTTTGCAACATCCTACAAACCAACTACTGGAAAAGGCTATACATACTGATGACGCGTCGGTAGAGCCACAATAAAGAAATACTAGCACTATAGGGCTATGGGTTTCCTGAATCCCCACTCTACGAATAACTGTTTTCTGAGCTAATCGCATGCAACACCATCACTTCCAGTGTATCAAGACTTGTCATCCAAGGAAGCAATATCATTTTTATTGGCATTAAGATTGACATTAGATTGTGATTTGTCACCTGGGGCCATGCCATTCTGTTGTTGATTCTCTTTTTTCTTTGAATTGAGAAACCGACCCCCACATCCTCTAGCTCTTTTAAGTGCATGCTGATGTCGAGATTCATGCAAGTACGGCTGCAAGATTACTTTTGACTTGTCATGAAAAATCTAATGTCACAAAGGACATGATGCCAGAAAGACTCGGGTGTAACATGGTAGTAAACAAAGAGGATAATAGCCTAAAACTTAGCATGTATAGCCACATGGCTGTAAGACATCCAATCAAGTAATCATATAGTGGCATTCACATGGCATCAGAGCATTCAAGATACTCCAGAATATTTCCAATGAAATCAGAAAACCTAGGTTCTTCAAGTTTCATGACTCTGAGCTTAAATTCAGACAGTCTTTGAAAATTATACCAGTGGCCTAGACATGCTTGACCTAAAGTAAGAGAGGAATAAAATGTCTGAAAAATATATATAGGAGGAGCGGTTGTGAAACAATAACAGCAAGAGATTCATGTATGCCTTCTTTATTTAGATTCTAATATATTAGGTGAACAAAACACAATATCAAATGCAAGTAGAATGAAATTGGCTTCAGACAACCAACAATGTACCTTCCGAGACTTGATTGCTTTGTTCTCTGATTCAGCTTTTGCACGAGATTGCCGTCGTCTCAAGATACCATGATACTGTTTTGCATTAACAAACACAGGTTCCTCCACAGCATCAGATGGCAAAGGAACTCCAGCTTGCTGAATTCCCATCAATTGAAGATGGACCTGATCAGATAATATGTTCAAGAGTTGTAGCCACCAAAAAAAAAAACAGAAAATGTTTCCTCATAAACGAGTCTTTAAAGATATATAGGCTAAAGAGTTACTTAAAAAAAAATGTTTGTTCATAAACGACATAGTAAACACTTTCAGTGAATCTTTAAAGACCTCAATAAACATAAAACCCCAGATATTCAACCCTGAAATAGTACTCCATTACAATGTATCCCATCCATCCATTGATTTTGGCCATTTGACCATTAAAGGGTTCCACATAAAACACCAATTACCCTATTTAAACCCCAAGTGAACCAACTCCTTTCGTTCTCTTCACTCTCTATTGGCCATCTCTCTTCCATTCTTTATAGATTAGCTCCAAAATAATTCTCTACCCAAAACTCACCATCATTGCACTCGCCAACACCTATAACCACAATTGCCCACAACACATGGTGGGTCTGCCTGCATTTCTTTGGCTCTAAGTTCATCTCTTCAATCTCATTTCTCCACTTTAAATTTTTCTCAAACCCCTTCACCGCTGCTGAAAAATGGCTGAAAAGAAAGTGACCCATCAAACCCAAGACCCCAAACAACAAAATCCACAGGACCAAAATCAAAACTTGACCCAATAAAAACTACAGCAACTATCCTTGGAAAACCCAAATGAAAAGCTTCAATCTTTGATATCTCTCAGATTTTTTAAAGGGAATGAGAATGAAGTTGATTTTGGAAAATTGAAGAAAGAGCAGGCATTGTTAGTTAAATAAGGTCAAAATCAACAAAACATTACAATTTGTCAATGGATTGACCACAATAAAATAGAGTCATAGTTTGGTGGTAAAAATTTGGGATTTTTTAGTTCAGGGGAGACTTAAAAATTTGCTGAAGGTCAAGTTTCTTAAAATTTGGCCTAAACTAAATGCGGTCTCAAATCGAAAAATCACAAGAACAGCCATGTTTCCTAAACAACCCGGCATACAGCATTAAAAAAGAAATTACCATCGGTTGTGCACCATAGGGCTGTGGAGCATATGGCTGGGCATCATATGGAGCAAAGATGCTTCTATAATAAGGATCTGGATATGGGTAAGCTGCCGGTGCCTTCAAGTCAAAAAGAACAAAAATGATAAAAGACAAAATTTAGTATGTCAAACTGCCTAGTTCTTATTTGGTGGAAACAAGTATTGGGTAAAGTTTGTTGCATAGTTGTGGGAGAGTTCTGATTTTTCAATGTAAGTTTGAAGAAAGATCAAAAGTCATGGCATGGAAAATGAAAATTGTTCTTAAAAATGGAATGCAAGGCAAAGTAGAAATGACCTACTTCATTCAATAGGTTATTCTATTCATTTTATCTGTAAAACAGGGAGGAAACTGAAATTCAACAAACTTCCACAGCCACGATTACCTTCACTGAAAAATCATGATCGATTGATTTTCCTAAAAATCTTAGTGATAGAGCAGAAAAAATCTCAATTCAGAGAGAAATAGAGGCATATGTTGAAAGAAATTCTAGCTATCAAACCATTTTCAAAAGTAAACTATAAATACCATAACAGAGACATAGCTATAAGCACGCAGACATCAAAAAGGCAGTGGCAAAAGTTTTTCTAAACTCCAAAGTAGGAAACAAAAAAAACTCTTGGTATATACCAAAAAGCCACTCTTGGTAAAATTACGTATCCCTTAACAAAAACACAACAGTTATTAACAATATTTTGTTCGGTAGAAAATACCATAGCATGTCCTGCTCCAAGCTGTGGAGTTGCATACTGAAAATTTGGAGGTGAGATGCCTGGGTGTGCCAGTGCATTTGCAGGAGAAGAAGTCTGCACCTGGGGTTCTGAGTGTTTTTGCTGCTCACCAGCTTCACTATTATCTGGAAAGCAGCTTTTGAAAATAATATTATTATCATAGTTAAACATCAAATGCATGGAATTTTCAAATAAAAGAGGATGGCTCAACCACAACAAGCTTCAGAAAAGGATGGCTAACATAAAAAAGAGCCATAGTTTGAGCGAGCGCTATCAAATTGATCATACAAGTCAAAAATTATAAGCGAAGACACTCTAAGTTTACCGTCTACATGTATGACACCTAAAATTAATGCACCCTATCAAATAATCCCAAGAAAATCCTAGGGTGCGGTGCTGTTTGGTTACCAAGAATAAAAGGTCTAGAACTGGGATGGAGGAATCGGAATGCAAATAAGGAGTCATAATAACATTTTAATTTCAATATTGCATTTCAAATCGCAACAAGGAATCATAATGAAAGTTTTAATATCTAGTTTGTAAGATGAAAGGGAATAATGATTAAAAAATTGATTTCATCAACAGTGGTTGTAGTAAAAATTAGTAAAATTAATAGAAGTAATTGTGGTGGTGGTGGAAGAGGAGAAGGAAGAGGTGGTGATAGTAACAATAGTATAGTAACAACAATAATATCGTAATGAAAGTTTTAATATCTGGTTTGTAAGATGAAAAGGGATAGTGATTAAAAAATATTTCATCAACAATGGTTGTAGTAAAAATAATGGAAGTGATTGTGGTGGTGGTGGTGGTGGTGGTGGTGGTGGTGGTGGATGAGAAAGAAGAAGTGGAGATAGTAACAGTAGTATAGTAATAACAATAATATCTTCAAAAAAAAAATATCAATGCCACCACCATGGGAGGTGGCGGTGGAAGAAAAGAGCTGTTTATGGTGGAACAACAACAATAATAATGTAATTTAAAAAATGTCACCACCACAACTAAAAGTGGCAGTGGAGGTGGAGGTGGAGGTGGTAATGGTGATTGAAATATATAATATGCATTGAATACAAATAACAAGTATTCTTTAAAAAGAAAATATTCTCATTTCTTGTTTTTATTCTCACCTCTCTCCAAGGGAATGAAACCATATTTAATTTTCATTCTCATTCCCACTTCATTCCTTTCAACAAAGCATATGCAAAGTATGAATAAAACTTTCATTCTCATTCTCATCATTCAATTCCTTGTTACCAATCAACACTCAAGAGTAACCAAATATCTCAGATGTTTTTTTTCACGATTACAAGATTCCCTCCATACAGGAATGTAGGTTTCTCACCAAATTTGATATGCATAGTATTCCCATGATATATGGAAATGTTTATCATCTTTCCTGCTCTTTTATTATTATTATTATTTGAGTAGGATCAAGAGGATTCAAGCAATGCAGCCGGAAATCTCAATTAGGATTCTGCCCACTGGAGCAAAATATTGTCGAGGCAAGTTCAACAAAATAAAAGAAACATGAACCCTAATAACCTATGTCCAAGGTCAAAACATAATAATATAAAATATCCAAACTGGCAAATGATAGAAACATGAATAAATTTTGCATTCCATCCATTTATAGAGAAAGCATTGTATAGCTAAGTAGTGACTCCAAGGTAACAAATCTGCAAAAACATTTTGAAAAATTACCAGAAAGATCATGCACCGAAGAAGTCATGAGGCTGTTATGTCCACAGTCCCTAAGCTCAAATCTGGAAGCACGGATAACACCCAAAAATAGATCCAAGGTCAATAGGATACAAGAGCATTATGAAGCTAGTCAAGCATAAGGCATTCCAGTTAGTCAATTAGGGCTGAAAGATTTTTGTGTGTGTGTGTGTGATTGACAACTTTAAAACAACAATACAGCTTGGATGAACATTACAGCGTAGATGATATGAAGCATTGTAAGAAAGAAAAAGATAAGGACAAATATTTGAGAGTTTCTTCCTTAAAGTTATTGTTGCTTAAGAAAAGAATGATTTGAATGTACAAGACAAGATCACACTATAATAGGTCTAATAGCTATTAGCAAAGCTATTGTGTGTGTGATTGACAACTTCAAATCAACCATGCAACTTGGATGGATGAACAATACAGCATTGATGATATGAAGCATTAGAAGACAGAAAAAGATAAGGACAAATATTTGAGAGTTTATTCCTTAAAATTATTGTTGCTTAAGAAAACAATGATTTGAATATACAAGACAAGATCACACTATAATAGGTCCGATAGCTATTAGCTGAGCTATTCAAGTATAATTATCAAAGCAATCCTCCCCACTGAAAATAATTATATAGTAGCCTTGTCTTTTCATTTGCATGAGCAAAATGTGGCTAAACCAGCATTTTTTTGAAGTTCTTAACTTCAAGCTTAGTAATGACCTAATTGCATGGGAAACCACTGGACCTTCAGTACAGCTGGTACTTCTCTCCCAACCAAAGGGGAAGATTCAGCGCTCGAATTGCAGGAAAGCAATTCTAACTCGACCATTGAATGAAAAGATGAAAGAAAATAAACCATACCAGAGAAATTTTGCCAAATATTTTCCACACATTCACATTATGAAAAGAAGATTACCACGCATAATATCCATTCAAGCAATACATACATTGAAGAATTAATGCTATCGTAAAACAGGATTCTCAAATTAACACATGCTTATATTGAGATAATACATAAATTATGGTGATGAGAAAGTAGCTGATCAAAGATTTTCTCAAGCCATATATGCAGATGAGAGAAGCTGATAAACGATTGTCGTCAAAATGTTCATGGTGAATAACTTAGAAACATAACATAGTGCTTTTCAATCTAAACAGATACTAAAGTCTAACCATTAATTTACATGATTTCCCTTCATATTAGCTTAAATGACTATAAGCAAACCATAAAACACCACCCCTGCTGCATCCACCTTGCTGACAAGGTTACACACCATATAAAGAGCTACTGGAATAAAACTCTGAAATATAGAACTAATAATGAATAGCTTCTGTCTCACTTTGCTTGTCGGTATTTCTTCACATTGAACTCATGTACCTCATCAATCCAATTAACCATTTCACTCAAACTCCCCCAAACTGAACTCTCAATTAACTCATATTCTCAAAATATGAACTCACTAAACTCGCCTAAACATCAAGAAAAAATCAGAGTCTTTGAGATGAAAAGACACCAAACAAAAACTAAATGCTTCACAATCATTACCAATCCCCTCATTCAAACCAAGAAAATAGCATAATTATCCGTTTGGTTCCAGACAAAACGCACGCAATTAAAAAAAAAAAAACTCAAATTCCATCAGTTATTGAACATGACAAATGAAGAAGCACAGAGAAGGGAGTTTCGATCAAGCAAAGATTTAATTAAAACAGAAAAAGGAAATGAATTAGGGATTCGAAATTTACCTTAAAGAGAAACTTCCCTTTGTTTTTGTTTTGCAGAGAGAGAGGGTGGGGGGAAGGCAGGCAGTTTTATGGTTATTGTTGTTTTGTTGATTTTCACAATTCTCTGTTGCTTCTGCAGGTTAATAAAAATAAAAGAAAAAAGGAGAAATTTTTCCACTGTTATTGTTCCTGTTTGGGGAAATCATAAAAACATCGAATTCCGTTTTCACCATACCTGGCCCTGGGTAAACACACTGTTGTCTATCCAAACACACCCCAGAGTCTCTCTTTCTTCTTCTTTTTATGCATATTTGGCTAAGGTAGTTTTCATTTGTCTTTCATATTTTTTTAATCTTTGCACATAAATATAAAAATTTTAAACTTGTTTTTCAAATCAATTTAAATCCTGAATAAGAAATATATTTTCTTAACTAAAATTATCTTTTCTTATTCAAATATTATTTTTAACAAAATATTTATTTTTTATATTAGTAGCATGATTTTTTAGATAAAATATAAAATTAATTAAAATAAATATTCAGAAGAAATTTTCATAATTCTAATTAAAGAGGGAAAAATGTCTGTGTAATTAAAACTTCATTTTTATTCATATATTTTTCAAAAAAATATATTTTCTAAAGTTATTTGAAAAACAAATTTTCAATAAAAAATAAAAAAAATTATAACTCGATAATTTTTAAACAACTCTATGAAAAAAAATAAAAAAATAATTAATTACACCTAAAAATATTACCATCAAGATATCTAAATTTTTTTTTAGTTTAACGTGGGTGTCTAGACCAGTTTGCGCGCACCTCGACTAATCATACAAGCCCTGAAGTTAACGACTATGTAAGTCTCCAGTGACCATCATATGAGCAACCATGGGTTCAATATCTAATCTTAATTAAAAAAAAGGTGTGATTAGATTATTTTTTTATTTTTTTAATACTTTTAATTAAAAAACAGTTTCATTCTAAAAAACCAAAAAAAAAAAAAAATGGTAGGCTATTTAAAAGCATGCCCAGCATGCTTAGCCTAAAAGAATAAGGTCTGGATGTGCCTAAACCTAGAAGGGTAGGCCTATGCCTTTTTCTTTTTTTTAACAAGTTGTCTCCTTAGTTTTTTTTTTTTTTAATTGAATAGATAATATATTATTTACTGGAATAAAATTAAGGTCCATGTTATGGAACTCTAAAACCTAAATATCAACCTATTTTCCTATATAAATACTTAATAACTATTATAGAAATCTTAATAATTTTATTTTCAATTCCAAAACATCTTATAATTGATTTAAGAATAAGAAATTAAACCAAATAAAAAAAATCAATTTCAATTTATTTTTTTCAAAATAATTAAAGGTCAAAATCACCTACATTAAATTACCATCTCTAAAACAAATTCATTAAAGTGAAGATGATTTTTTTAACAACCAAAGCTATATCACTTTTCTATCATTATTTTGGCAACGTTGTAGCTCCTTTGTCAACTCATAAGGATTCAACTTTGTATCTCCTTTTGACAAATCAAAAGGATTTACCTTAAAAAATTAAAAAAAAAGCATATATGACCTCAAATAATTTAAAAGTTTTGGGTTGATTTTTTATATATATTATTTTTAGATTATTAAAAAGGATAAACAAATTTATTTACATCTTGTAAGAAATATTTGAAATGGATTTTGGTGTAAGTTTGATTTTTCGGCAACTAGATATCGTCGAAATCTAAGTAGAGCAAACGACTTGTTATTTATTTATTTTTCATAAAATAAAGGTGTTAGTCCCATAAAAAAAAAAAAAACAATAAACAGGATTAGACGTGTGGGCTGCCATAGGCACGCACACCTATGCTTGTTGTTTTTTTTATTTTTTTATTTTTTTTAATTTGATCATTCACAATTGGATTTTATTGATTTTACTTGCTTGATTTTTTATTTTTTATTTTATAATTTAGTATTTTTTATTTTTTATTTTTATTTTGGCAACGTAATTTGTTTTGGTTTGATATTTGTAAGTTTATTGCAATCTCAAACAAATACTCTGATATTTTATTGGTTCTCAATTTTACGAGCGTTTATTTCTTTGTCATATAGTTAAATAAAAAACTATTAAAAAAATATTGAACTCAACCGAGTCCATGATCCATGTCATGAGTTTTGCTAATTAACTTTAGTTGGTTAGGAGTTAGGCTTTTTATATTATTTTTTTCATTGCATAGATAATTTTCAATTTATTTAATTAAATATAAATATAAACTTTTAAATTGATGATTGAGCTTTTTTTTTTTATGTCAACAAACACGCATGAAATACTGTCATATTTATTTTTGAGTTGGTAAAAAAAATTATCTAATTTCCAGCAAAGAACAAATTAAATAACTGGTATTTATTATAATGTATCCTTTGTTTTCAAAGTGTATGATATCCGTTAGGGTCAAATAAAAAAAAAAAAATTCTCTAAACTGCCTTCCATGGTTTTACTTATATTTTTTCTCATATGAATTTTATGAATTATTTCAAAAAAATATGAATTTTATGAATTATTTCAAAAAAAAAAAACATTTAAAACTTGAAACTCGCATTAACAGTAAGTGCTCAACAGTTTAGATTTATTTACGTAGTCACACCAAGTGCAAACTAGATGTGAAGTAACAGCTTAACGCGAGCAATCAAAGTGACTTTTTTTTCACTCATCTATATATATATATATATATATAGCTAGACTATTTGTTTTATAAATGATGTTATGTTGCTGGTATAAATTTTTTTTAAAAAAGAAAAATATGTGATTAGAATCATAAACTTGAGTAGAATAAATTATTTTTATTTAATTTAGATTTTAAAAAAATGATGATGAATGGATAAAATTTTTAAAAAATAATTAAAATAACATAAAAATTATTCTTTCAAAAATAAAACAAAATCATGCATCAATCCATTAAAAACAGAAGAATAAAATAGGGTAAAAAATGGAATAAAAAAATTGGTCTTTGTCAATTCGAGTTAGCATAACAAACATATACTCTTGTTAATCAGGGTCAAACTAACCTGAGTTATTCCACCAAACTCATGGTCTAAATCATAAGATCAGAATAACTCAATATAAAAAATAAAAAGAATTATAAAGCCTTTTAAAAAAAAAATTATACTAACTTTTCAAATTCATAACTCTGGTCATTAGAGCCTATGCATACTATCCGAAAAAACCACGAAGTTTTATTATCAATCAATCAATATTAAACAATAAAATTGAAAAAATAATTTTAATTATACAAAAATATTTTAAAAATAGCAATTAAAAAAATAAGGATCAAAATTGAAAAAAAAATTGATATCTATTGAAGGGTAAAATTGAAAAGAAAAATTCATTTAGTAAAAGAACCCCAAAAATTCAAAAGAATGAAGATCAAAATTGATATAAAAATAAAAGCAAAGTTTTGACTAAAGGGTGAGATTGAAAAAAAATAATTTTTACAAAAAAATAAAGAAAAAGATTAGAAATCAAAACAATAAAGACCACATTAGAAAACACAATATCATCAGTTTGAATTGAATGATGAAATTGAAAACCAATAAAACTTTTACAAAAAGACCAAGAAAAAAATTAAAAATCAAAAGAATGAAGACTAAATTGGAAGATATAATATTTGATGAATTGAGATTGAAGAATGAAATTAAAAACAAAAAAAATTATACAAAAAAAAAAAAACCAAGATCAATTATTAGAAGTGAAAGGAATAAAGACTAAAGTTAAAATACTAATAACAAAGTGGGAAAAACTATAATTTTCAAGGTAGAAGAGAGAAAAGAAATGGAAAAACTCACCAACGACAAACCAGACTATCACTGAAGACACGCACTGCACCAAAGGAAAGATGACATGGTGGCACTTTCAATTACATGATAGAAGGGTATTTTCGAACTCCGAGAGGTGCCGCACACATCGCTCAAAATGCATGAACATCTCCCACGCACCCAACTTTTTGTTTTTTTTTTTATCTAATCAAATATGAAATTACCTCTAAGATGACTTTATAAGTTTAAAAAAAACCATTTTGAAAAGACCCAAAAGCCTTTTAAATCCAAGTTTATTTTCTTTTATTTTAAGGGTTTTTTATTTGTTTTACTATGCATTTTAATTGTGTATTATTTTTTTATATTTGGTCAAATACTAAATTACCCCTTAACTAACATTAGAATAACAAAAAATATTATGAAAATACAAAAATACCCCTGACTCCATATTTAATTTTTTTTTCTTTCAAGTGTATTTTGGTCATCTCATTATACGATTAAGATAGAAAAAAAAAACATATTTGTTCCTAATCAATTTAGAAATGACAAATAAGTCATATGAAAGACTTCAATGTCCTTGGAAACCAGTGTTAAGTTTTATGAATGAAAAAAAAATAAAATCATTACATGATTCCTGGGATCAATGTTTTTCAACGTGCATCTACAATAATTTCTCAAGTTGTTTAAGTTTTTTATAGTGGCCATTTGGAAACGCGGTTGAAATTGCGTTTCCTAAAAACTTGAATTTTGTTTTTGCTTATAATTATTTTTTATATATTTTTAAATCATTTTGATGTAACAAATAACTTTTGAATATATATATATATATATATATATATAATTGTTTCACTCGTTATATCGTTAATTTCACAATTTATATGAATTTACATTGTTGTCCTTGACTCAAATGCAAGTTAATTTTGTTAGAAAATAATATAAATTATATTTTGGGATCTCATTTAAGAGTTTAGCTTTTTAAATAAGATAATTATTTAATAAGATATCAAAATTTTGTTAACCAAGCGATTACGAGTTTAAATCTCACAATATCTATTCTATTTTAAAATTTAATAAAAAATAATATAGATTTATACAAGTTTCAAGTTTAAAATATTTTTATTTTAAAAAATATTATTAAATAATAATATAAATTATATTTGACAAATCGCCATCTCTAATCGAGGCTAAAATTGTGTCCAAAAGGTCACGAAGGCTTAAGTTGTTAAAAGTCGAGCAGTTTTTGGTGGCAATATCAACATGCATGAGAATCGGTTGAGTAAAACGGATTCAAAGGATTCAGTGGAGAATGAGATTCGGTTGTTAATAAAACCGCATTTTTCAAGTAAAATCTGTGCTCTTTCCGAAGATATTTTTTTTTTCACGTGATATTCTCTAAAAACTTTTATAAAAAAGACCCGGGATTCGGGGCAGGAGCAAGAAGCTGACCGACAATCGGTCTAGTCCAGCCCAGCAGCCACGTGGGTCCCTACGAGTGAGTGGATGGTTATAGGTGACCTCTTGACCGTTAATATTTCAGTTTTGTTGTTTTGAGGTGTACGGATGGATAGGGTAGGGGATTAGATGATTTGGACTTCGAGAACTTTATTCCGTGAGTGACACCTTTCACCCTTTCGAGAAATTCTGGTATGAAAGTGTTCTTTTTACCTTGGACCTCGTTATTATTAATTTTATTAACGTATCCTAAAATCACTTGATATTTTATTGTAATAATCACCGGCTAAATGCCTTGGTCTTTTCTGATTTAATATTAATTTTAATGGATATTAGATTTTTATAATTAATTTTTATTTATTTTTTACAGAATTATCTCGGTTTTATAACTCGGATTTTGCAGATTAACTCGAGTTATTTTTTTTATTTTTTATTGATTTTTTTCTCAACATCATACTTAATTATTGAGTTAATTTAGAATTTAGCTTCATATTTTTTTATTTTATTTATGGGGTTATCACGGTCTCATAACTCGGATCGTGAATTTTGTGGATTTATCAGGTTAACTTGGGTTTTTTTTTCTGTCCCTTTTTAATTGAATATATTTTTTTAATTTTATTTTTTAATATTGAATTGATTGAAAATTTGACTTCATATAAGTAAATATAATATGTTATCATCTTAATATTTTAAAAAAGATATCGTTTTGAATTGTTTTTAGTTAAACTATATTTTGACCGATTCTTCAAATTGTTTTTGGACTTGTAAAATTAACAATGTCACATCGGATTAACCTTAATATAATATAATTTTTTTTAATTGAATTATAGTGCAGTAGAATAAAAGAAAGAGGGATGGCAGCCATAAGAGAAGAAACACAAACTCTCCCCTCTACAAATCAGAAATCATGTATTCTTCCATCTTTAGGAGTAGTTGTTCAATAAATATGCAAGACTAAGCTTGTTTTATTGGTTGCAAGGACGCAAAAACCTTAAAATTTCAAGAACTGTGAGATTTATTCTTCCATTTATTTTCAGTTTGTATTATGAATGAGTATGTTTGTTTTCTTATGCATATTTCCTACGATTGTTTATCTTAATTGCTAAAGCGGACTCTAAGTTATTATTGTGAACAATCTATTGCTAAGTTTGATATCAAAACCGGAGTTGTGGTATATAAACTTGTGAAGCAACTAAGCTTGATAATTGTAGCGGAACTACGTTATTAAACTTAGGGAGAACATTCGATTAAAGCAACACAAGCAGACAACTTGGTTGTTAAGATTAATGAATTTATATAGATCTTAAAGCTGCCATTGGATTAAATCATTAGTGCGGACACTGTGATTGTTTGTTGGTTAGGGTTAGTTGTACGGCGGATCCGTTAATTAACCAACGTTAAAAAAAGATAAAAATTCAGAATATAAACTGGAGTTTCGTTTCAAGGATCGGTTTTTATTTCTGTAGGTGGATGTGTGCTTGCGATCAAGGTTTGTTTTCTTGATAAATTTCAGTTTTAATTGATTTTGTTTGCTAGTTTAATTTCTGCCATAGTTTAACTCATTACAAATCAAACCCCCCCAATTGTATAACATATAGCATAAAAATCTGAACTAAACCTTTCTCGTGGGATCGACCCCTTACTTGCTCTATACTATTAAGTGTGTTTTAAGCTAAGGTAATTAATTTGTGCGACCGCGACATCGCAACAAAGACTTCTGGCTTGATATGTGTGAAAACCCTGGAAATTTATAATTTAAATATGTAGATGTGTAAACCCTCATGTAAACGTAAGAATGAAAGTGATAATATTTCAATGAGTGATGGAAACCAAGATTAGAAATAATAGATAAATAATGATATATAATGGAAGAGATGACCTCCATAAAATGAATTTTGGTTTAGAATTTATAAGGACAAAGAAACTGGTAACGTGTTTTGATGGATAAAATAATAAGAAAAATGACAAAATATTTTTAGGAAAATAAGTGAGGTAATAAAGAATGTATTATAATAAAGGATAGTGCAATGAAAAGGGTAGGACTGAAGGTGCAAGCACCGATTAAAAATCAGTGACGTTATTTTGAAACGGTAATAAGCCCGATAAATAAATAAAGGTGGAAATCCTAAAATGAATACATTCCAAAATAATAAAATGACCGTAAAGGTTTAGAAGGATAATTGATATGATTTTTTTGTGAGGATTGAACAAGAAAAATCTAGATTGTTTATGAAAAGTCATGAACTGAACAAGTTTACATTAGGAAGCAAAATTCTCAATCCAATCAGTCGGATCAGGGATGAAATTTTTCATGAAGTCTATTAATATGTTTTCCTACGTTGGGTAAATATCTCATCCCAATTGGAGTTTGGCAAAGACTAACGATTTAAGCAAAATAAACCAGATAGTTTACATGAAAAATAAAATAAAATACATAAAGGCATAAATGAGGGATAAAATTATAATTATGAAAAAAGGTGCCTATAAAAATGCAAAGGCCACCAATTAAAAAAGAATAAAAAAAGAAAAGAAAAAGAAAAAAAAATAGAGAAAAGTGAGAGAGCTACAGATTTTGGAATAAAACCAATGATGCTCCGGTGGCCATATCTCTGGACTTCACCGTTGGATCATGCTACGTTTTGCATATATTGTTCTTATTACACTCCTGTACTAACTTACCAGAGGGATTGGAAGGAACACAATCCATGTGATAGAAATTCATCATCGGAAAGTTCCTGAAAAACAAAAAGGAAATGCACCTGCAGAGCAGTTTGGTCGCCGACCGATTTCTCTCTTTTCCACCAGTGGGATCATGCTCATTCTTGAATATGTGGTGCGCCTAGATGTTGTCTTCATTTTGGACGGTGGAGATCGGAAATGCATTCTCCGGCAAGATTTCGTGCATGTTGAACAGTAGTTAGTCTATTTTCAGATAAGCTTAGGTTTTATGCAGATCTAGGGAGATATAACCGTTGGATCATTATGATTTGAGATATAGTATGCATAACTCTATGATATGTTGTCTGACCGTTGGGTGTAAAATAATAATAAGATTTTGATGACTTATTGCCTTTTGAATCTATTGCTAGTTTTGACAAAATGTAGTAAGCTTGATTAAATACATGTTTTGATGAAATTAGAATTGTGTGAGTGTAGCTTTTATGGAAGATGTAATGGTAAAATATGTTCTTGTTATTAGTATTATTATAGATTAATTATGTATTCTTTATATGAGGGGAAGAATGATTATTGTGTAAGAATAGTAAGGAACATTGCTATATGAACATGTTGATTGAATACAAAGCTAACTTGTTAGTTGTGTGGATATAAATGGGGTGGAACCATGAAGAAATTAAAATGAAAGAAATTTGGAAAATAAAACATATTTAAAGCTAGCCATAAGTATTTCTGTCAAATTGATTAGTTAATGAAGATTGTCTTGGATTCCAACTAGTAGGGTGAAATTGTTGTTGTGATAATGATCTAAGAATATTAATTGTTAAGGTTTGCCGCATATTTTTAATTGCACGAGAAGAAAGCGAAAGAAAATGAATAGTTCATCATTTTGTTGTATTAATAATAATAATAGGAGAAATCCCAAAAGGAATGAGTTTCCTTGTTTTTGGTCTAATCTTGCTATATTGTAGAGATAGGGCAATTGTTTGAATGTTTTGCTTTAGAATTGGTTTGAAATTGTGATTTAATGATGCCAAATGACCTTGGATGATGCTGTTTTTACATGAAAATAAGTTGGAAGTTGAAAAGGATTTCTGAGGAATGAAATTCGTCATTGTCCAAAATTTTAGCTATAAAGGAGGGGATATTGTGATTGTTGATTTTGAGCCTTAAAACAAAATAATTTAGAGTTGGTTTCTTCATAAAATTTGTATTTCCATGTTTTAGCCTTTCATAGAGATAAATCACGCTTAAAACTGAGTTTTACAGCTTTATTTATGATTAAGACACTAGATAGTGTTTTGGGTTAGTTAAGTTAAATTGATTCAACTTAGACAATTTTTAATCTTTGCTTGGAATTGCTGTTGAGTGATGGTTTTGATAACAAAATTATAAGAATGAATATAACCATGAAAATGAGTAAGAATGTGAGATCTTAAAGAAAATTCCTTGTGATTGGTTTGAGGATACTAATTGAATGAGAATTAAATGAAGATGTGACTGTTGGTTGTATTGGTGATAAAAACTGAATCCCTGATGGTACAGGGGAAGCTGTGAGGGACTGGACAATTACATGGAGTGGCAGTACGTGCACCTATTCTAGGTAGGTGATTCATCACTTTACTTTGTAATTATTAGTTTTTTTTTAAATAATTTGTGTTGTATGTTTAATTGATGTTAAAAGAATGAAACAAATGAATAAGTTGATTGATTATTACAAATGAGAATTATTGGTAATTTAAGAGAAATTAGTGAAATTATTTGGCTAACAAAAGAGGTTAGCTGGGTGCTTGGGTAATTCGTATGGAATTACCGAATTGATTGTGGCAACCAAGATGGGTTAGCCAGATTTCTTGGGTAATTAAGAGAATTACCAGGTTTATTGGTTAACAAGGAAGTTAACTGGATATAGGGTAATTCGTATGGAATTACTGGATTGATTGGCTAACAAAAGAGGTTAGCCGGATGTTAGGTAATTCATATGGAATTACCAGATTAATTGAAAGAGGTTAGTCGGATGTTGCATGGAATTACTAGATTAATTGGCTAACAAAAGAGGTTAGCCAGATGCTAGGTAACTTGTATGGAATTACCGGATTGACTTTGGCAACCAAGATGGGTTAGCCAGATTTCTTGGGTAATTAAGAGAATTACCGGGTTTATTGGTTAACAAGGAAGTTAACTGAATATAGGGTAATTTGTATAGAATTACTGGATTGATTGGCTAACAAAAAAGGTTAGCCGGATGTTGGGTAATTCGTATGGAATTACTGGATTAATTGGCTAACAAAAGAGGTTAGCCGGATGCTAGGTAATTTGTATGGAATTACGAGATTGACTGTGGCAACCAAGATGGGTTAGCCAGATTTCTTGGGTAATTAAAAAAATTACCGGGTTTATTGGTTAACAAGGAAGTTAACTGGATATGGGGTAATTTGTATGGAATTACTGGATTGATTAGCTAACAAAAAAGGTTAGCCGGATGTTGGGTAATTCGTATGGAATTACTGGATTAATTGAAAGAGGTTAGTTGGATGTTGTGTGAAATTACTGGATTAATTGGCTAACAAAAGAGGTTAGCTGGATGTTGGTAATTTGTATGGAATTACCGGATTGACTTTGGCAACCAAGATGGGTTAGCCAGATTTCTTGGGTAATTAAGAGAATTACCGGGTTTATTGGTTTACAAGGAAGTTAACTGGATATGGGGTAATTCGTATGAAATTATAGGATTGATTGACTAACAAAAGAAGTTAGCTGGAGGCTGGGTAATTCGTATGGAATTACCAAATATACTGGTAACCAAGGAAGTTTAACCAAATGTGTGGGTAATCATATGAAATTACCAGAATTATTGGCAATTGAAATGAGTTAGCCGGATAGTTAAGTTTTAAAAAGATTATGTGAATTAATCGATTGAAGTTAGAAGTAGTAAATTCTAAATGTTATGAGTAAAAAAAAATTAATATATGACTAAGATATTGAGTAAATTAATTAATGTGGTTATTGGATAGACACAATGATTTGGAGATTGGAGGGGAATTGATAAATAATTGGTTACCATAGTGTTGGTGGCTAAGGATACATTACAATGATACTTAACACCATAATGATGGTGGCTAAGGGCATAAATTGATACTTGGCACTGTGATGAGGGTGACCAAAGTTATGTGAAGGATGCTTAGTAACCGTAGTGTATATAACTAAGATTGCGTGTAAATGATACTTGGCAACCGTGGTTACAATGCATATGATATTAATAAGAAAAATGAAAGGGATTCGGTACGAATGGAAGAATCAAATGACATGGATTAGCTATCCAGTTTTGGGATTGCTAATGGTATCGATGAGGTTTCATCGGTGCCGGTATTTCTTAAATTGATTAGTCTAGCCCAATATTAGAAGACTAATGATACTAATGAGATTTATTAGTTTTGGCGATTACCTTCTAGCAACAGATTTAGAAATGGAAAAATATTAATTAATTATTCCAAAAGAATAAGATAAGCTAATGATATCAAGAGAGAAATATCTTGGTATCAAGTAAGAATTGATTTATAAGGAGATGGTGTTCGCAAACTGTTGAGTTGTGTTGAGATTTCCAAGATGGAATTATTCTTGGCAAATGAGATAGGATATTAGATGGATATTGGTAATAGATGGAAAATATATGTTGTAAAAGAGGTTTATGCCTAATTTTATATATCAAAAGAAATTCTGTAGAGATTATTGTCTGCCATTGTTATTGCTTGTTACTATCTTTTATATTTATGTGTACATGTTAATTTTTATTTTCAGGTCCATCAGGGTCGCGTCAAGGGTAATACTAGTTTGGTTATCTTTTGCTTTTGATCATGTAAATTATTTGTAAATTAAAAGACTTATCTCCTAAAACTTGAGATGGAATATCAATCCGTAAATTTGAATGTATGTCTTTAATCTAATGGTTGAAACTCTTAGTACCTATTTGACCATGCATGTTTATAGTTGAAATTGAATGTTTCATTTGAACTACATTATATAATGTTATTGAATAAGATGTGTTGTGTTGATGATAACGAGTTGGGTTGAGACCCAAGATGATTGGGTCTTGATTTTGATTTATGAGATGTGAGATATTAGAAATGTAAACAGGGTATATGTCGATAACTTGGGACCTACCAGTATAGGGAGACTCTGTCGAAATTTTGGTGGAACTTGTATATATATAAAAAAATTACCTGAAAATTTCCAATATATAGAGAAAAAGAATGTAGAAAAATCGGGGTTGTTACAATATGTATATGTACATTACGATGAGGAAATGAACATGCATAGAAAGTAGCATATGCATAATGAATGAATATGGATTGCCTATAGCTTTTGGCTTAAAGGAATCATGACCAAAGACTTCTTTGTGAATCAGGAGGAGCGACCAGGATTGGATCTTCTATTGGAGGAAGTCATGAGACATGCGGAGCAGGTGCGTTGTTTCCCTCTCCTTAACGCTTATGCAATTTAAAATCTCCTTGATGAATGCAATTACAATAATATTATGTTCAATATAAATAAAGTTTGGTGTATTAATGAGATTAGCTTCGGCTAATGGCATCCGTGATAGGGATGCCGGAAAATGAATTAAAAGATTAGTTTCGGCTAATGACATTTGTGATAGGAATGTCGGGAAATGAATTACAAGATTATCTTCGGTTAATGACATCTATGATAGGGATGCCGGGAAATGAATTACAAGATTAGCTTCGGCTAATGACATTATAAGATTAGCTTCGGCTAATGGCATTCATGATAGAGTTGCCGATAAATGAATTATAAGGGTAGCTTCCGCTAATAGCGTCCATGTTGGAACACCTGGGAATGATCGATAAGGCTTGATTCGTAAAGGGTATCCATATTTGGATGACCTGGAAAATTTGATAAGTATAATTGCCTAAAAATATCCAAGTTGGACTATGCGAAGTTGAAGATATAATAAACCAATTAAATTAAGTTACTAGGTTCATGTAAGAAGATAAGAGTAATAAATTAAGAATAAATAAATGATGTTTAATTGGTCTTTAAATGTTTCCCAAGAAATTTATAAGTTGGTTATTAGAATCTTTAGGACACTAATAGAAAACTTGTGCTTTATTTGTATTCTTTACATGATCATTTGTAACTCTAATATCAATATAATTGTATGCTTATTAAGTTGTTTTTGTAACAGGTCCATCTACCACCCAGGGAGCTTATTAGATTTTAGGATTCTGCTTTGCTAAGCTTATGTAAAAAAAATTATCTTAAGCATAATAGCATTAGCTAGATCATGCAATATGTTTTTTTTTTTTTTGTGTAAACTTTGATGTATATAAAAATCTTAGCTCAACATGTAGTATGCTAGTTATGTAAACTCTGATTTTATTTGAACTAGAACTCCTTAATTATCTTGTAATTAAACCCTTTGAAACTTTAAATATACTTATGTTATGTTTAAATTCTCTCATTAAATGTTAATGCCCATTTTCTTTTTAACTTTATTATATGATTTGTGAGCCATGTTAATATTGATCTTGTTTGTAACACACACACACACACGTGTGTGTGTGTGTGTGTGTGTGTGTGTGGATTGTATGAAGTGTTGAGTATTGATGACGGAAATAAAGTCCAAAACCCTTGGACCATGTTATGATGGATTGAACAGGTAAATTGGAAGTAGTTGATAACTTGGGACATTTTATATACAAAGAAAACTCTACTGAAATTTTAGTATAATTCTTTATATATAATTTTTTTTAACCTTCACATTAAAAGCATATGCTAGGATCTTTTAGCGTTTATAGAATAGAACAGTCAGGACTGATCCAAGACAATTCTAAAGTCATCAAGGAAGGTCATCTTTAGAGTTTGGATGATGCCATATTCACCTCCCTAATACGGTGGCTCCTCTCACACCCTGATGCGTGTGTTACACATATTAGATATTGTTTTTCCATTTCATTCAATTTAGTCCATGATTCTATAATAAATCTTTAATTGAGTCTCAAATTTCATCACACTCGAGCCTAATAAAGGCCTAACAAAGGAGAGAATATGGGAAGGGAAAACATAACAACAACTAGCCAATCGAGTTATCGTGTTATGGTTGTGTCCATGATTCAGGTCGCGAATCTAATTGTAAACCCCCGATCCAAAGACATTGGTGAACCAAAGCTAGATATGATAATTTTTTAGAAATGATAATTAAGGAAAAAGATTATTATAAATGAGGATAAAAAATCTTAGTAATTTGATTTTAATTTTGGTTGAAATAAAGTGATAAAAATCACTATGTGAGATGTTAGTTAGTGATAAATCATGTAAACTTCCCGATCGGATGAAATAATTATTATAATGGAATAATTCTTGTAAATTTAGCATGAAACCATTTATAAAAATATAACGGGATTCCAAATAAATTAATGTATGACTTTACACGTAAATAGTGTTAACTGCATGTATAAGCCCTACGTACAATCACACAAATTCTAATCGAAAGAGGAGAAGATCTTAAAAGAGGATTTTTATTATGAACAAGGATAAAATTACCTAATGAATTAGTTTGAAAATATTTATGATTTAATTAAATAAAATAGTATGCAAATTCAGATTTTTAACGACAAATTATAAATTATCTAGTTTTACAATATTAAACATAAATCTTAGTCTGACCACTAGATTGGGATGAGATTATATGATAAGTCTCTTGACATATTTTTATATATTGGGTTAAAATTTCAAGTCCATTAAGGTTTGGAAAGGTATTGTAAGAGTGCCAATGGTCAAACAAAATAACAAGGAGTGGCAGTTTTGTAATTCTATAGAAAGCATTGGTAGCTTTGTAATAATAATAAAAGTAAATAGCTCCTCTCCCTTTTAATTGAGTTGGTCGATGTGCATAGAAGAAAAACCAAAAGGGAGAGCTTCATTCTTCACAATTCTTCATAAAAACTTGGTGATTCTCTTAAAACTTGGGACTTTGAAAGTGTGTAAAGGAAAAATTCATTAAAAGAAAGCAACTCCTTCCTTTTAAAAGGAGTTATAGATAATGGGTTTGACAACAAATGATGAACAAAAACCAACATCCAAGTTAAGGGGGAGGAGGAATTGGAGAGACCTTTCAAAACAACACAACAAATGGTTTCAAAATATTATGGGTAAGGTGACCCTTATAAGTTAATTGTGTATTGTTTATGTTTTTAGTGAATAAGATGAAACCTCTAATTATTAACAATTCTAGGATTCATGATAAATTTTGGGGGAATGATTGTTTTTGAGGAATATAGGCTTATTTGCATGACAATAGGTAGGATAACAACAAATAGATGTAAAATTTTGAATGGGAACAATGTATTTTTGAGGGGTGTAGGGTGATCATGTGAAGAAAACATGGGAGATGAGAGATGTTTCTTAATTTTATGATGTTGGTATTTAGAAACTAATATGAGAAGTTAAGATATTGTGCTAAGAAAAAATCTTTGTTGGGGAATAAGATTTACATGTATAAAGGTTAGGAAATTGGGTTAACATTGTAGAAAAGTATGGTTATTCAATGTCTATGTATGATAAAATTGTAAAGGAACTAGCTTTAAGCTAAGTAGAAATAATGTATGCTTCGTATGTGGTAATAAATGAAAGTTTATGATAAAGTAAGAGGATTTAACATATTAATATGTAGGAAATCAAATAAATATTATGGGTTGATGGTGTGAAAAAAGAATTAATGACATAGAACAAATGAAACACATAGAAGAATAAAACATGAAATATTTGCTTACTAAAGATCGACCATAGGTAGGAAGAAAACAAGGATTAAATTGTGTATAAATTGACTGGTTGGACTTGTATGTTGTGTTAGTGTTGAAACAATTGTGCTTGAGAATGGAAGTAAAGAGAAATCATAAATGGGATAGAATGAACTTAAATACTTAGTTAACATATGATGTTTTAAATTTTGTAAGTTGATAAGAGAAATAAAGGAACATGTGAAGTTAGTTGTATAATGAGAAATTTTAATGGTTATCAAAATGGATTTAAAGGAAAATATAAAGTGTTGTGTTTTATGAAACATGCAGAATTGTAGGCTAAATATTTAATAAAAAAGAGAAATAACCAAAATGAAGTGTGAAACTTCATATGTCGAGATTTATAGGAACAATGGATATTTTGGAATGGATATTAAGGGAAAATCTTATAGACATGAAAGGAAATTCTTGAGGGAAAGTAAATAATATACTTAGTTAAGGAAATATGCCTTTGTGAACATGAAAGGCAATAAAAGGAGCTGGATTTACAGCTAGAAGAGCTCGGTTAGCAGGAGTGTCAAATACATGTTTGACACCTTGTCCTTTTAAATTTAGTACAACTTTAGTTATAATTTTGAGATCTTCATATCATGTTGTAATCATGACATTGAATGAGAATGATTGGATTATGTTTCTTGAATGGGAGAATGAATTATATCTTCGGGGTAGGAAATGATATCAAATGAATTATGCCTTCAAGGTGCGAATGATATCTAATCATATTACCTTTGGGACGGGATAATAGAATTCCAAGAATGGATTGCCTTCTGGGTGAGATGATAAAATCCCAAGAATGGAGTTTCTTTGGGGCGGGATAATAGGATTCCAAGAATAAATTATATGTTCGTGTAATGAATGATAAAAAAATTTATATGCGTTATGTACAACTGTTCATACAAGAAAATACATTATATGAATATTTCCTACGGGGTAGGAAAATATTATTAAGTGAAAACATACCAACGAAAAGGGAAAATGATGGAACATGTTTTGATGATAAGAATATTAATGTGTGAGATTCGAATAGGCAGCCATGACAAATTCAATTAAGATTTGAATTGACTGTAACAACGAAATTAATAAGTGAAACTCAAATAGACCACAACGGTGGAGTAAATACATGAAATTAGAAGTGCTCGCAATGATGGAATTAATATATGACATTTGAATCGATCACAATGACATAATTAATAAGTAAAATTCAAATCAATCATAACAATAGGATTAATGTGTGGAAATTAAATCGACCATAACAATGGAATATACATGTATAATTCTAAAAGGACCACAACAATAGGGTTATTATGTTTTGTAGTCTGAGTTATAAGTATTTTAAATTAAGTGGTGAATATAAATGACATAGCATACTAAATATAAATTATTGAATAAAATGATAAGTATAAGGTTGATGAATAGTACAAGCTATAAATATGAAATTAAATTAATGAATGTTGGTTACTACAAAGTGAGACTTCAAGTATTCAAATGGATAATTGAATATTGTTGATTTGAAATATGAATTATGGATATGAAATTTGTGCTGAAGGGATTTGAGTATTTATATTGATTAAATGAGCACTTATAACTGTTGAAATGGAATAAGAAATTCATAATTGGAATAAAGCACTAGGTGTGAAGATAAAAATGAGTAAATGAACATAATTTATGTAAATATCACGGAAATGCACACGTTCAACATATGTATAGTTGATATAAAGCCTGTACTATGAGTACCAAAATAATTTGGTGAATATGAATGATGTAGAATACAAGTTTTGAGTACAAAAATGGATCGAATGAACCAATAAATGTGACTAAGGTATGACATTAATGAACAATAGGTTTAATGAATCCAAAAGCAGATTTACACATTAGTTAAGTGTATGTATGAAATTATTGAATCTAGAAATATAAATTAAGCATGAGCCATGAGCATCGATTTAGAGTAATAAGTCTAAACTCATAATAAAACACAAAGATTGGGTATTAAATTGGATAGATAATATTGGTCACTTTAAGTATGAAGTATGATCATTGGAGTAAATAAATAATTGTGGTAATGTATGTTTCAAATATTAAGAAAAATGTTTTAGACAAATGTGAGAAATTGCTGATTTTAAGTAAGATTCTTAGAATAAAGAATAGTAAGGATATATTATATTGTAATCTAAAGAAGTTAACATTGATACAAGTATCAACGAGACTAACATGGTGAGATAATATATGGAGGTTCCACTAGAGGATACTATGGTAAAAAATGAGGAGGAAATCTTATGTAAGCAAAATATAGTGTGAATACACTCGAAAAAGGATTGCCAACGTTTGAGATTGTACATATAGCTGTAGTTATACTGCGGTAACAATGGTGTATATGTGTAGTTTTATATTGATGTGTTTTATATTGCTGAGAAAAAGTTATTTAAATAAATGAATGCATGAATGTTTATTATGTGTTCTATTTATTGTGGATTTTTGCAGGTACATCCTTTTGACACCCCAATAATTATTTATTTAGTTTTTGTATTACAAAAACCTTTGTATAAGTTAATTGATGACGTGATGTGGATATAATTTGACTATACCAGAGAATTGTAAAACTCTTTTGTAAGATGGATAATATACAATGATAGGGTTGTATCATAAATAAAAATGGAAAATGATTTTGAATAATGAAAAACATTATCCCATTCTTCATGTTCAAGACAATTAGTAAAATAATAATTGTGTAAAAGGTTCAGGGTGTTACACTGATGGTTTACTAGGGTTGATCAAGGTCGGTCCAATAGGTTATCATCTCAATATTAAAAAAAAGGATGAAAAATTTGTTAAAGCCAACTCACATTTCTTTTAATCATCTGAGTTTCATTTTAACTCGCCAATTCGACTATGTACGTTATGAGAACTCTCACATGGTTTGGTCCTTGATTCTATGATAACATTTAAATTAAGTCTTGAATTTTATCCCACCCAAGTTTATGGTTTCTTCTTTAAATTTAGTTTCTGATTCTTTAATAACTCCTTAATGTAGTCTCGAATGGCGTTCAACACGAGCCAAATAAAGGCCTAAATATAGAGATAAAAAGTTAAGGGAAAAGAAAGAGACATTGAATTTTTACAGAAGGATTTTCATTCTGATCCTTAAAGAAAGGCCAGTCACTTCATTAAGAAAGGAAGGAACAAATGACTTGTTGTTGAGTAAGCTCTTACAATTACAAGAAGTCAAGCAAAGGCCAATGACGCTAAGTTGACAAAAAGATAAACTCGAACTGACGCTCTTACCTAACTCTGATCCGAACAAAAAACTCATTCCTTTCTTAATTTTGCAGTTAACCTAGGTTAACTAGAGTCATTCCAATAAGTAATCGGCTTAATGTTACAAAAAAGGTTGTCATCGTGATTTTTTTAAGCTAACCCATATTTTTAATTGCCATCCATGTTGTCTCTGGACCCACCAAACTCATTAGGTTATGTTGTAAAAATTTTCATACAGTTTAATTTGAAGCTCGAGTAAGGCAAACAATCAGGTCAAGAGATTTTGACATTGACCCGTTATGTTGGGTCTAATGACACTATCAAAGACTCCCCCATGGCCTATCATTGCTTAATTTGTTTTCTTCAAAAGATTTCCTAGAACATCATTTTATATTTCTTTTTAGTTTAATCAAGTTTTAACTGGAATAACTTGGTATGTTATGAGTTTAAACCTGTTCTTTTACAAAACAAATATTCACAAGAACATTACTAATACCTCAAATATGTACTCGTAGTGATGTATAGGAAAACAAAACTAGTTAACAGAAAAAAAAACTAAAAAGGAGTAGTGATTCATTGTGGATTTGCCCAGTGATTCCTTTTTTTTTTGTCCCATGGATTTTTTCCATTTTGGTTCCTAAATTTTATTTTCTTTTCATTCGGCCTTAAATGTTATATTGGTTTAGGATTTTTCCCGGTGATTTATTTTTTATGCAAGCATATGACAATCTCACATTGTCAAGGAAATGTTCTACCGCTTGGTTTGGATAGACAAAATTAAATTTTATTGATTTAAAAGAATTAGAGCTTTAGCAAACAAATTTGAAGCTTAAATAATTGTTCAATCCCTTTTGTTTGTCTAAAATCAGGGACTAATTTGCATGGTTAGGGGAAGAATTCATGTCCTTATTTTTTTCGCTCACTCAATTTTTTTTTTAATTTGAGCCTTTTACATTACATTTATTTGGGTTTGTTTTGGTTACCTATATATTGGGTTCTCACAATGTTAAGATAAAATTTTGATACTTAGTTGATGTTCAATTTAAAAAAATAAAATAAATTTATATTAAGGTAAAAAAAATCAAAGCTTAAGGGACTAAAATTGAACCTAAAACAAATATGGTGGACTGAGGTAGACAACTAAGGTAACTTTGCTAGCGTGTGGAGGCAAGTCGTCGTGTTTTAGTAGTGCATGTAGCTTGCTCAAAAGGCCAAATGATGACTTCCTTAGTGGCTTTGGAAGCAGTAAGCTAATAATTGTCGAGTTGTGTAGTGCATGTCGTAGGTAGAGTCGCGTGACAATCCTTTTTTTTTTTTTTTTCCTTCTCCCCTCTTTTTTCTTTCTCCATTTCTCAGGATTTGCACTGATTGGCAAAAAATAAAAAGAAATGTGTCTTGTCATTTTGTTAGGGGAAGAATTCATGTCCTTATTTTTTTCGCTCACTCAATTTTTTTTTTTAATTTGAGCCTTTTACATTACATTTATTTGGGTTTGTTTTGGTTACCTATATATTGGGTTCTCACAATGTTAAGATAAAATTTTGATACTTAGTTGATGTTCAATTTCAAAAAAATAAAATAAATTTATATTAAGGTAAAAAAAATCAAAGCTTAAGGGACTAAAATTGAACCTAAAACAAATATGGTGGACTGAGGTAGACAACTAAGGTAACTTTGCTAGCGTGTGGAGGCAAGTCGTCGTGTTTTAGTAGTGCATGTAGCTTGCTCAAAAGGCCAAATGATGACTTCCTTAGTGGCTTTGGAAGCAGTAAGCTAATAATTGTCGAGTTGTGTAGTGCATGTCGTAGGTAGAGTCGCGTGACAATCCTTTTTTTTTTTTTTTTTCCTTCTCCCCTCTTTTTTCTTTCTCCATTTCTCAGGATTTGCACTGATTGGCAAAAAATAAAAAGAAATGTGTCTTGTCATTTTGTTTGTGTTTCAAATTTGGTTCTTATTCTTTTGATTGTTTTTTGTTTTTTGCTTTATATCATTTTTTTTTAATTTGATCTTTCAACATTGGGTTAGTTAGGGATTGAGCTTCATAATTTTTTCTGATGGGATTATCTCGTTCTCATGACCATGGTCACTAGTTTGAGAAATTAACCCGGGTTGACACTGGTCTTTTTGTTATATCATTTTTTACACTAATTTTTCTTTTCTATTCCATCCTTCAATATTGAATTTATTGAAAAATAAGCTTTGTGATTTTCTTTGCTTTCCTTTCTATGAGGTTATTCCGATCTCATAACTTAGATTGCGAGTTTGACAGGGTAACTGAGGTTGACTCGAGTCTTTTTTTGGAGATTAAATATTTGTTCGGTTTTGTCCTTTAATATTTTGTTAGTTTAAGAACTAGTCTTTAAAATTTATGTCGTTTTGCCTTCTATTAGGTTTTCTTGTTCACATGATATAGCTCATAGGGTTTGATGGATTTGCTCGGGTTTATTTGGGTCATTTTTGTTCATTGATTTTTTTCCCTTTTACATTTAGGAATTGGGCATCATAATATTTTTTTTGTTTGTTTTTTTATGGGGTTATCTTGGTCTCATGACCTATATCATGAGTTTGCTATGTTAAATCGGGTTGCTTTTATTGTTGTTTTTTTAATTGTTTAAAAACATTTTGTTATTCAGTGTTGAGTTGTCTGGAAATTAAGCTTTGTAATTTCTTTTCTGAGTAAACATTTTTTTAAAAAAATTTAGTCTATTTATTGTTATTTTTTATTATTATATAATTAAATAAAATAAATTTATTAAACAACTAAGACAAGAACCATGTATTTTTTGTACTTTTTTAAAAACATGCTAAGCGTTTTCTCCTTTCTTTTGTGTTAGAAAGAAATATTGCAGCTCACAAAGTAGAATTGGCCACCTATTTAGTTTCTTATATCACATTGCAACCAACAAGTTCTCAAGTTTATTAAACAAGTTAACTGTCATTGACTAACAAGAAAAGACCCTTCAAAGAACATCCAACTATTTTGGAATCTAGGCTTGACTTTTTTTAGCTTGAAAAAAAAGAAAAAAAAAATACTATTTATCTAGACATAGTTCATTATAGATAAGAATAGAGTTTTCTTTTTATTGGCTTAAAAAATCTCTTAGCTAAATGTTTAAGGGTAAAATAGTCTTTGCATTATGATAATTTTGATTTTTAAAAATGATTGAGGACAAGATGGGTATTTTGTGTTTTAATTGAACTATAAATTTATGTAATTTTAATTTTTGTTGCATAGTAAAAAGATCTTAGCGCCCTTGATCTCAAATAATTTAACCCTTGGATTAAAGAGTATTTGTGTCATTTTGTTGATTTTTTTTTTTTTGTAATTAATGAGTTCGGGTGAGATCATTTAAGTATTTCAATAAATGAAAAAAGAATTAAAAAAATACATTGACGTGCTGGGCACATGTCAACCACGTGCTGTGTAGGTGATTTAAAAGGCCCAAATTATAGTTCCGGGGTTGCTTCCGGTGCGTCTTGACAAGTTTTTCATGAAAAAGCTGCGAGTGCATAGATAAGTTTGTCAATTTGTCGCCGACGATCATTTCATTTTTCTTCTTTTTCCTTTCCTCTCTATTCCTCCATCTTTTCACCTGCCATACAATTTCTTAGATTAGCGGTTAAACTTCTCTTTCCTTTTTATTTAGTCCATGTTCTTTTGATTATTGTTTGCTTTATTTTAAATAAATTATGACATTTTATTCTTGAGTTAAATAGAATTGATTGATTGAATATAGACAGATGCTTACTTTTTTTTTTCACGATGTTTCTCTAGCGATCTATACTTCTTTTAATGTCGTCATACACTATTTTGCAATGGGATTTGGATCGCCTAAGCAAGGTCTTCTGGTGGAGGGCATTGTCCATATTGAAATGATGGTAAGTCTCCATCAATCTTTTCTTCCATTTAATTTCAGATATAATATTTATAGCTTATTTGTTTTTATTAATTGTTACCAAATATTCTTTGTATGTTTGGTTTGCTATTATTGTTTATGCTTTGAATCAAACAGTTATATCACTCAATCTTATTGGATCTAGTTAAATTAATAACTCGAGCATGAAGGTTTTTTTTTCTATTATTATTTCTTTTTAAATATTACAATTACCTAAATATCCATGATGTACATAAAAAAAATATTGATAGACCCTGCGTAGGATGGGTCAGAACCAAGTGAACATCTATAAGACACTTAAATTCTAGAAAATGATCCAGGCCGACCAAATTAATGTCGACAGGCAAGAACTTTCAGCTGCATTACCTCCACAAAACTTCATTCCAGCCTAGAAAAAGAGAGAGTATGTAGTAACCTGTAGAAGACTTTTATATGAGTCAACTAAATTTTTTTTATATATATATATATGAATTTTATTAAAAAAACCATGTTAATTTAAAAACTTAAAAGGCTGGATGAGATTTTTGAAATTGTATTATATTAGTATTGTTAGTATTGTTATTAAAACCTTGGTATTATATTAAAAAATAAACTTAAAATATAGGGTAATATTTTTGGAATGGTTTCATATTAATTATTCAACGAACTTTAATTTAATGAAAACTTATAATGTATTTGAGAGTGTAATTGCAGTTGTTTTTCAAAGTATTTTTCATTTAGAAATATATCAAAATAATATATTTTTTATTTTTTTAAAATTATTTTTGACATTAGTATATTAAAATAACATGAAAATATAAAAAAATATTAATTTGAAGTAAAGAAAAAAATAAAAAAAATATATTTTTTCAAAAACTCTTTTAAAATATAAAAACAAACAAGATTTAGTTTTAATTAACATAATTGGTGAACTTAGTAATCCCTAAATTTATTTAGCGATTGATTGGATGAAATAATTTCTTTAACGATTGATGGTATTTGGACTCATAATTGAAGGAGACAGTACAAGTTAATGTATGGCATATTGCTAAAAAGAATTACGGTATGTCTTTATTTTTAATTTAAAAATATATTAATTTAATTTTTAAAAATTATTTTTAATATAAAAAAAAAGCAGGCGCTTTGTTTCAACGCTGACTACTCACCCGCGCATTCAACGACCGCAACGTTTGACAGTTGTTCAAAGGAGGAGAAGACACAAAAATAAGAATGGTGTTTAAACTTCGATTTTATAGTTTTGATGAGGGGGGACAAATATAATTACAGGCTCCGACCAACCATTTAAAGAAAGTTTTCTTTTTATAGCCATTAAATGATAAATAAATAAAAATTAACATAGTTCTTATCACTACGTTGTTATTATTCGTGTGAAAGCTTGCAGGCAGCTTTTGACATTCTTCTCTCTCTCTCTTCACCTGGAGAACCAATCTTTTAAGGCCTTGGATTTGATTGAAATCAGATTTCAATTCAATTCATTCCCAAAGTTTCACTGGTAATGAAATTCTTTTATTTAGATCACTCAATCTTTCTCTTTTCTACTTTTATAATTGGTTTGCATTCAAGACCTTTTCTTTTCCTTGCTGTTAATTGTTATCAGTTAACGTTAGTTTTTTTTTTAAATGATTGCAAATCTATTATCTCTGTGTTCTTTTCTTATGAATCATTTAATTGATTCATTTCTCCATTTCTTGATGTGACTTTTTATTTGTTTTCCATTAGCAGCAATGCCTGTAATTTTTATTGTGTTGTCTGGATGCTAGGAATTGCTTTTGATGTGTCATATTGGAACTCTTTTCATCTGGGTTCTGCCTAAAGATAGCGAAAATTAATCTTTTGCTTCATTTTTATTTAATTTCTCGCCTTCTGTTTTCTGGGATGCCATTATAGCGTCACAGACATAATTCCATTTTATCAGCAACCAAAAGACAAATTGTGTTGTGTTTCATCTTTTTGTTTGGTGCATTTCTGGCTATGTCTTCACATGGCTAGTTTCGGATTCTTTAATCTTTGTTGGCTAAATTTAGGATATATTGGGTTTGTTTCTGGTCAAAAGAGAAAGGTGCTCTTTTTTTGTTCAAAAGATTTTAGTCTTAACCTTAAGTATTATTGTTACTGAACTGGGCTCCTCTTTCTTCTGGTCATTTTGTGCAGATAGCTTGGTGGAGACAGGATTTGTTGGATGTTTTTTTTGTTATTATTGAAGCAATGAGCCGATTTTCAGAGCTGAAGCATGCTGCCTCAGGTATGGTGTTGAAGTAGTAATATAGTATAACACCCTTAACAGGTTTACACTCTTGTAATTTGAATGTTTTCTAATGTCATAGTTTTCTGCAGTAGCTCTGAATTCTTTATTTAGAAGATGGAAGGAACATACTTGGAGATTTTTTGCATTCTAGGCTTTTGCATTGAGGTTTTTCATCGTGTGAAAATGGATCGTGTCCTAATTCTTTAATGCTTTAGATTCTCTACAAGAAAAGAAATTGAGATTTCTCTGACTTATGGAACTCTATTTAATTCCTTGTGGGAGCTGTTTCCTTGACATGGATGCTATTAAGGTCATAAGTTGGTATTATTTTGCGGATATTCATTTGAAGTGACATATTTAATTGTTAAATGCTCAACTTTCAGGACGTAGTTTGACCATCAAAACTGAAAATTCTTGCTGTTGAATCTGAAACTAAGAACCCGATTCACTCCTAAGGTTAAATCCTTTTTAATTGTGATATGTTTAGACATGATACTTTGTTTCTGTAAGATCTTCTTAGGTGCAGAAATGTACTTTTCATGCATTTTCTTTCTGAGAATTCTTTCTCTAGAAACTTGTACAGTTACTGATGATTAAGAGTTTCATTACTCTGCCTTGTTGAAGAAACCTCATTTTCGCTTGAATAAAATGGGACTGCCCTATCTATTTGGAAACAGAAATGCGCTGTGTAGATTTCTCATCGGCATCTCTATCAGATTGTGGAGAATAAATAATCTGGTATATCATGGATCTTCAATTTGCAACAAGTTGGAGAAGCTCCCCATGAGATGCTGAATTTAATATATATTTCCTCAAAGAAGAACAAACTGCATCTCTGCTTGACATGCATTTTTAATGGGACTGGCCAAGTCGAATTTATTCTACAAACTATATTGCTTCATAGCATGAAAATTTTGGTGGTGTTTGTTTAGCCTGTAACAAATGTGCAATCATGCTACTGGTTGAAAATCTTTAGTGCATGTTGTGAATTTAACACTGTATTGTTGTTTGATGTGAACAATGATCAGAGGTGTAGCAAGAGCAGAGCTCCTAGATTGTTCACAATGCTTCTGTTCCTTTAATTTTTTTCACCCTGCTCCCTACTTTTGTTAATGAAATAACATAAATCTTTTTTGGCATTTTTTTTTGTTTTCTGTTGGAATGGACCCCTTTCTTTTTGCTGGACCAATAAGTATGCATTATTCAATGCTTTTTGTTGTATCTTCTGCAAATAAGTACCTTATCTTTTATCATTTTTAATGATTGTAATGCCCTCCAATTTTCACTGTCTATTTATTTGATTGCTTCAAGAAGATTTTCTTATCTATTCTATAAACTTAATTGCTGCATTTTTTTTTTCTGGAAAGGTAAAAGAAGATTAAAAGATTTATTGCTCCAAAGTGATAATCGCTTTTGTGCTGATTGTGGTGCTCCCGATCCTAAGTGGGCGTAAGTTCAATAATGTGAATGCCTTATGGTTGTGAATATTCATATTAACATAACCGAAATACACACTTCATATTAACACACTGAAAAGTGACATTTTGTGAATATGTTTCTAGGGAATTAACAACTTAAATTGGAGAGATATTAAGAATGAGAAATTTTAGTTGTTTTGTTTTATGCCCTTGTGTTATTTTAAGAAATTTGGTAACATTCTTTCCTCCAGATCAGCAAATATTGGGGTTTTCATATGCTTAAAATGCTGTGGGGTACACAGAAGCCTTGGCACACATATCTCAAAGGTATCTATTCCATATTACCTCTGATTTTATTTTTTCAATAGAGGGAACTGCTGTAGGGAAGTATAATCCAATTAATTATATATTGCAATTTGAGTGACATTTTGTGCTTGCAGTGAGTAATAGACATAACAACTTGTTACAGCTTTGAAATGAAATTATATAATCTCTTTATCCCCAACCTTGTGAAGTTTCTATGAGTATTTTATTGTTATATCTACTGTAGAACCAATTGATGAACAGAAAAAATAGCACAAATCAATTTCTTAAGAAAATCAATTCATTGTAGAATCGAAGCATCATAACATAACTTGAATGCTTTGCTAGGGTGCTTATTTATTAGCATCAAACCAACATTGAAAGTCATAATCCCAATTGGGATAGGAAAACCTGCATGTAAATGCATGCACGTGTGTTTTAAAGTATGAACTAGAGTTGATGTCTACATGATGCTTACAGCTGGTCTTACTGTGTTCAAGCCAGTGGTTCTTCTCTTTAGAACATGATTAATTTGTATTGTCCAGGTTTTATCTGTGACGTTGGATGAATGGTCTGATGATGAAATTGATTCCATGACTGAAGTTGGAGGAAACTCATCTGCTAATGCAATTTATGAGGCCTTTTTACCTGAAGGAGTTTCAAAGCCAGGACCAGATTCCAGTCATGAGGAGCGTATGAGGTTCATCAGGTTAGAAATGACTTGCCTTTCAAATCCCAACCTGTCATTTTTTTTTCATATTCTTTTTTCTTACCATGTGTCACTTGCATGGATGGATTAAGTCTCTGTTATGGCAGATTAGATCTTGCATGGTGTCACCGCAAGAAAGTTACTGATGTTAATAGATTGGATGTTAATGGTGTTTACACATTATTATTTCAATTTTGATAGGTCAAAATATGAGCTTCAAGAGTTTTTGAAACCTAGTTTGCGGATTACATCAGGGAAGACTTCCTCATCTTCTCTCAAGTCAAGTTTTTCCACGAAGCTTTTTGATAGTTTTCGAATTCCGAGTGTATCAAAGAATTTGGTTAGTTTTGTTTTGCCTTTTTTGTTTCCTTACTTTCCTTTTCACACGCGGATAATACTGAAAAATTGTTACAGGAAGGCATGGTAGAATTTATTGGATTAGTGAAGGTTAAAGTTAAAAAAGGTACAAATTTAGCTATCAGAGATATGTTGTCAAGTGATCCCTACGTGGTCCTTACTCTTGGGAAACAGGTTAGTGGAATTTGTCTCTTTCTTTTTAAATTTTCCCATTTTATCTCTCAAAATCCATGGTTGAGACAAGTTCATATAATGATGTATATATTTGTAGATCAATGGCACCAAGTGGAGATTTTTTCTTTCTAATTTTATTAAGGGCAATTGTAATCACAACCATTTGATAAATGGCTGATACCAATATACTGTTCATTTGGTTGGCCATCTGGTCAGAACTCTGCCAAAGCTTGACTGGAGCTTCATAAATCTTTATTTACTGTAGTGGCAAATATATGTCCTTGTATGGAGTTTCATATATATATATATATGTATGTATGTATGTATCAATTTCTATTGATAGAACAGATATTTGAGAGTATTATTAAGCAAGCGAAGGGGCTGCTTCGACTTTTATGCTAGTCACTGATTATAAAATTTGTTTTTGAGTTAATAGACTGTTCAAACCACTGTGATGAAGAGCAACTTGAATCCAGTCTGGAATGAAGAACTCATGCTATCTGTTCCACAGGATTTTGGGCCCATAAAGTTGGTAAGCTTGTTTCTCATTTTTGAATGATGTTACAATCAACTTTTATTTTCATCCAGTTGTAGATCCAAAACTACAAGAGTAAAGCTATTTAGATGCTTTATTTACATGGTGATGAAAATTCATTATTTGCCTAGTATTTTACCTTTTAACCAATATTATGTCTAAGCAAGGGCTGTTACATTTAGAACACAAACAAGTGATTGGATAAAGTACTTGTGTTGTTTCCCTTTTGGTTTCTTATGAACCACAGCTACTTTTGTTGTTATCTTGAGTAATCAGGAAAATACATAACTTGTTGTTGCTATCAATTTGCTGCTACTGAAACTAATTTGCTACATCTCACCAAATTATCTCTTCATCTCTATCCTTTAGTGAACAAATCCCTGGTTATTTCTTAACTGGTTTGTTGATGTTGTGGATTGCAGAGTGTTTTTGATCATGACACGTTTTCGGCTGATGATATAATGGGGGAAGCAGAGATTGACATCCAGCCGTTGATAACATCAGCAATGGCATTTGGGGACCCGGAAATGTTTGGAAATATGCAGATTGGGAAATGGTTGAAATCACATGACAATGCCCTTGTAGTTGATAGCATCATAAACATTGTTGATGGGAAGGTGATGCAGGAGATCTCATTGAAGCTTCAGAATGTTGAGTGTGGTGAACTAGAAGTAGAACTAGAGTGGATGCCTCTTGACCAGTAAGTAGAAATTTTAAATCACCCTTCCATTTCAATAAAAACCTGCAATATCGATTCCATTATTTAATATGGAATGACTGCATATTTAACTTCTTTCAATTTTATTCCTTGATTCTTGCCCTTGTTTTTTACCCTCTTACATCTCCTAAGAGGCAACAGCTTATTCGTTAACTCTGACAATTTGCAGTGTATAAATTATGTTTGTTTCAAAAATTGAGGGAGCACCATGTACAAAAGAAAACTCAGTGCTCATACATACATATATGTATTTGTAATTTATCTTTGGATTTGAAGTTGGAAGCATTTTATCTTCAATTATGGTGGCCTCTTTTATTTATTTCCTTAATTCCATAGTATAGGTAACACTTACTAAGGATATGTTTGGTACTTTCCTCTTGTTTGGTACATAACAGTTGAGGGTGAGATAAATAGGGTTGAAAATCGCCTTTCAATTAAATGGAGCATGGCTCCCACTTTTATTTATTCTCCTCATTTCCCAAGTCTCATTATATTTGACTTTTTTAATTGAGATCCATTAATATTATTTTATTAGGTGAGAGTTCATTATTATTATTATTATATATAATAATAATAATAATGAACTCTCACCTAATAAAATAATATTAATGGATCTCAATTAAAAAAGTCAATAATAATAATAATAATATCCATTGCAAAATAAAATGATCGACTTCCACTTCTCATTTAAGAAAACTTTGATTAGGACAAAAGAAGAGAAGATAGAGGGGAGAAGTAAAAAAACAAGAATTAGAAACAGAGAAGTTGAAGAAGAGAGAGAAAGGAGCCGAAGAAGAGAGGGGGTGGAAAACAAAAGTTCATAATTTTTTTTTATTAATTCATCATTAACTGATCGTAATGTTTAGAAAGTTACATATAAAATTAAACTCTAAAACAACCAACTATTGAGTCTAGCTCATTAAATAAAAATGTCTAATATAAATAAAGTCTAATTAATAAAACTCGAATAACTTAAACAAAAAATATAAGCTAAAGCCCAATCTTTGGGTTATCCTTCATTATCTATGTTTATACATGTGTGTAAATTATGTTATGAGTTGGTGTCTCCATCAACTCTTCTGAGGTTGGAGAAACTCGACCTTGTCAATTGTAGTTCAAGGCAGCTCCGATAATGTTTTCAAAGATCATGGAAGGGGAGGTTTTCTTGGGTCAATGCTTACAAAGTTGATGTCCCAAGAGTCTTGAAAATTATAAAAATAATTACAATGGTCCCAACACCCTCTTCTTTTTCTAAATCGAATCACCTATACCTCTTAACCTATAGGATAAATTCCTCTTTCACAAGAATCCTAAATCTTAGCCCATCTCCAATCCCTAACTCCACTGTCAAAGAAACCCTTTAAAACCACATGATTGAAGTGATTATCCTTATAAAAGAGAGAAAACCAATTCCATCTTACAAATAAGTTATAAGTTATAAGAATCACACTCTTCATATCCATGAAAACATTGGTTGACAAGGCTTTAGACTTAATAGTGTTTATTTCCCTAAATAAAAAGACATGGATTCCTTTTACAAGAAGTTCATGGTGTTGTGGATTAATAGGGTTAAGTTGGGTGTAAAATCCATAATAATGATGTATGGAAAAGCCATACAATTTTTTGTTGCTCAAAGCACTAGATATTGTTTATTGAATTTTAAAAGATATTTTAGGAGAAGGAGAAGAGGGAAGTGAAGGGGGTTACGAGGGAGAAGCTACAAATTAGCACTTTTATACAAGTTACAATTATAAAGATTTATGATAAAAAAAATTATGTTATTTCCAAGGTCATTGTTGCTATTTAATTTTTAATTTTTTTTAGAAAAAACCCAACAAATAGGAAAAAAAACCAAACCCCTAAAAAATATGTTCTTGATGTATTTGTATCATTTTCAGTGTCTTTTCTAAAAACTTTTAAATTAAAAAAATATACTTTCAACGTATTTAGTTGTTAACGCGTTTTTTGAATCAACATTGATGTTGCCTTTTTAAAAAATCAAAATACAAAAAATAAAAATATAATAAATGGGTAGAGAGACCAAAAGTGAAAAAGAAAGAAAATGAAGGATTAGAGAAAATTTAGATTGCTTGGGAACAAATCAATTGAAGGGAAGAAGACAAAATTGTTTTTACCTATAAATAAGTAGTTATATACACACACAAATAGAGGGAATGTTTAGGAGAGAGGATACAAAAAAAAAAAAAAACTAACAAAAAAAAAACCAAAAAACTCTTTCTAGATCACACACTCTCTAAAAAGACATTAAAAAAACCATAAACCCAATTGTTTTAGGACAGTCGCTAGCAACAACTAACAATTCATACCACAACCAACAAATCGAGCTCTCCAAGCTCTCAACCATCCATCCAAATGAGCTCACTATCCACTCATCCGCACCAAATCCCAACTGCAGCTCCTCCTTCCCCTAGCAACACTTCCTCTAGTCCTTTTTTGTTGGCTAGCCATACACAAAAGGAAACATAAAACCTCTCAGCCACCTTCCCTTACCCTTCTGATCAAGAATAGTCCCCATCTCCTCGATAGACCACCATATTAATCACTAATTAGCAAATATTTATGCCTCTTGGTTCATCGGTTTCTGCCAAACCCCCCCCTCAAAAAAATCTTCACCATGACCTCTACTAATTACATAAAATAATGGTGATCTTTTATTTCTTGTGACACTTTTTCATAAAATAGGTTAAGACATTCTTTATTCATGTTTCCCAGTGTAACTCTAATGATGGATCATTGATATTGGACAAGCAATATGTGAGATTTTGCTAATGAGAAATGATTGTGGATTTTGATGGAGTGGAACTTAAAGCTTCCATTCTTGTTTTTAATATGAAGGAAAGTGTTTAGGGTTCTTAATTGAATCTTTATAGTAAATCTCTAAGGCTTTTAGAAATTTAAGGATTTTTGTAAAAGATAATGAATTTGGTACAATTTAAGAAACCTAAAAGTCACGTCTACAATTGAAAGCATGCATAATCTTTAAATTAAAATGATTGGTTAAAAGTGTTTGACATGTCGGGTATTTTTAAAAAACAAAATAATAATCGATTGATTTTAGATGAACATTATTATTTACCACATTATACTTGGGTGATTTGATCAGTCAATTTCAATATCATTATGAAGGGGTTAATATTTCTTCATTTCAGAAATAAAACATTATAAGGAATATTTTTTATATCTAAAATAAACACATACTTGTCAAACATAAAGAACATTGATTGTTCATCACAAAATAAAGGGAAAAAGTTGAAATAAATCATAGATTATAAGAATCGATAGAGCTAGAAGAGCCCTTGATTGACTAGGAGTGTTGAAATTGTAGTTGCTAGTCTACTAAGCAACTAGAAGTCATGATCGACCAATAGATTTTGAATAAGCGCACAACCTAAGAGATTTAGTCCTATTTAGAGTGAGAGTCCTCAATATTAACTAGGAAAGACAATTTAATTTGAACTATTATCATTATTACCACCATCATCTCCTCATCACTGTTATCATTAACAAAACATTCATCATTTCCACTAACTTGTTAACAAAACATTCACAATTCCCACCACCACTAACACTCTAACACCAAAGGCCAAGCTATTAGCTTGTTTGTTAACAAGGAAGCTTCTATGTTTTATATAAACCACATTTGGAGTGTGTTTGGTTTATCTCCAAACCAGAGATTCATCATATGAGACCCACCAATAATTAAAGTCGAACCTTAGTTATTGGTGAAGCAGATAATACCTATTTTTTTTAACATGCAAAACCAGTGATTCATTATATGGGATCCACCAATATTCATTTATTTTATTTTTCAATATAATTTAATAGAGCACTCCTCATCCTTTATATACAATGTTTTTCTTTAATTTAGCTTTGTTATTTTTTTCTTTAGCTATATTATTTAGAACCAATATTATCACCAGTATGACCATGAACATATAATATTATTTTCTTCTTTTATTTACATTTTTTTGTCTTGCTTTCCATTTAAAAGGTATTATGACATTCATATTGGGAACCAAATTAAGAGCCTACTTAGTATTTGTAGCCGTGGTTATTTTTCAAAATACTTTTTGTTTGGAAATGTATTGAAATAATATATATTTTTTAACAAAAATTTATTTTTTACATCAACACGGAAAAAAAATATAAAAACACCCAAAAAAATAATTTTAAGCAAAGAGAAAAATAAAAAAATTTCAATATTAAAAACTGCTAAAATGCCAAACAAACACTAATTGGGTTTAAAAAATGTTCAGCAGCTTACAGCCCCACTGTGGATGGGCTGCAGCTTACAGCCCCATTTCTAGTTCAGATTGGTTTTAGCTGGAGCAAGTAATATCATAAATATCAATAGTTGTTACCTATGGAAGTCAACATTGCACTAAAAAGAGTTCGATAGAATAACAAAAACTAAAGAGGAAAATCCAAAGGTTAACGTTCATGATGGCATCAGAAGCCGAGTATTACTGTGGATAAAGATATCATACTGTAAACACTTTAGAGAATTACTGATAACAAAGATCACACTAGCATATAAAGCTAGCTTCTTAATTTAATTTTCATCCCAATCACAATAAAAGTCGTTCAGTTTGATACTCTTGCAAAAATTTGCAAAGATTGAAAATTCTGAAGCTCACATAGTACAATACAGAACAAAATCTATGATTTATTACCACTGAACTTACGGAAACATTGTTTTCCTATGAGACTTGAGTTAGGATAGAGCGAAATCATCAACTATAATTGAACAAAATTGAAGCACTACTGCACAATAACCCGCTTTGCACCTTCCAAAGTGTTCTTGAGCAGCATTGCAACAGTCATTGGACCCACGCCCCCAGGAACTGGAGTAATACATCCAGCTATCTTACATGCTTCCTTGAAATCCACATCTCCCACTAACCTATAACCTGTCTTTCTACTTGGATCATCGACAGCATTTGTCCCAACATCAATAACTGCAGCACCAGGTTTAATCCAACTTCCTTTTATCTGAAAGTTAAGAAAATAAACTTACATATAAAAGGACATTCACTCCATCAAAGCCAGCAAACCAATTCCAACATATTAGACTATTAGGAACCATGAGCTAGCATAAATCATATTTGCTTCGCATGTGAATATGGTTTGTGTAATCTTGGCACAAGCCTAAGGTTACAGAAATTGATTGACTGCACAGCAGATGCATTAATAACCAAATTGTTTATGAAGGAAACAAAAACATCACAGGAAGAAATTTTCAAAGTTGACAATGTTGTTATAAGCAATCATTATGTCCTGTTACCATCATTGGTTGCCCTGCTGCTGCAATAATGATGTCAGCTTCACGAATGATGCTTTCTTGATCATTAGAACGTGAATGGACCACAGTAACCGTGGCATCTGCTTTCAGAAGAAGCAAGGAAACTGGTAATCCAACTATGTTACTGCGACCTACAACTACTGCCCTTTTTCCCTTTATACTTACACCACTTCGATGTAGAAGTTCAAGACAACCCTGTTGGGAGAGGAAAAAAAGTTCTGCTTAGAAAACACAGGATTATAAGAATCAGCCCGATTAGCAAGCACATTCTTGTATAAGGATTGAGTTTTACGCATAGCATAATGCATAAACATTGGTATTGAAAGCAGTTCAAGACCAAATATATTATTACCTTGGGGGTGCAGGGTTGGAAAAGCGGTTCTCTGTCTTTCATTGCAAGTTTGCCGATGTTCAGAGGATGAAAGCCATCTACATCCTTTGCAAGACTGATTTCACTTAAAACTTTCTCTTCGTTTATATGCTTTGGCAGTGGCAGCTGAACCAATATTCCTGCCAATATAACGATAGATTGCTCAAAAACTGGCGTCGTAACAAAAAGATGCAATAACCAGCTTCAATAAAACCTCTGCGAAATTTGAAATTTTTTTCAAAACAATAAATACTTGAAGATTAAACCAACCATGCACATCAGGATTTGCGTTTAACTCATGAACCTTGGAAACGAGTTCAGCTTCAGATATTTGCTCAGGGAGGTCCATGTCAAAGGACTGAATCCCAACTTCAGCACACGCTTTTCTTTTCATACCCACATAGCTTTGAGAATCCTTCCTATTGCCCACAATTACTACAGCTAACCCAGGAACCTAACCACATCAAAACATAAAATTACTGAACTCTTAACATCATAAACAGAAAAGCAGACAAAATCCAAAACAGGAACTAGTCTTAACAACATTTTTACAGCTAGAAATGTAAAGAAAGTGGAAAATACTTGTCAATTCATCCAGATTTCTGTTTTAATTAAATTTTGCAAAGAGATTTGTGAATACCTTGCCGTATTTCTCTGAGAGTTGACGGACTTCCTCGGCGATTTCTGATCGGATTGTTTGAGCGATGAGCTTGCCGTCGATTACGGTGGCTTTATGTTCCGATTGGGACGCCATTGAAGGAGTGTTGGAAAGGAGTCGGAGCTTGGTTTTCTCACTAGCTAGAAGAAGATCAGCAAATTAAAGTCAGCTTGACACGAAGATTGGTGGCTGAAGTGAAGAGACTAGGGGTAGGGGTTGTTTCGGTACTGTAAACGGTTGCTTTTTTAAAATTAAAACAATTTAAAAATAAAAAAAATTAATTTAAAAAAAAAAAATTCGAGATTTTAAAAATTCTAGTTAAGTCATGGGCAAACACTCCTCAACAATATTAGTTTTCATGTGTGAGTTGTGGCATAATTTTTTTTTTTTTTATGATATTCACGGAAGAAAGTATCTAATAATATTTTATTAGTTATTTTTTAAATTTATTTAAATAAATAAATATATATATTTAAAAGAGAAAAATTCTAGGCAAAAATAATCTTATCACTTTTAATAAGTTTTTTTATGTTTATCTTTTTTTTTTCAATATAGTTTAATAAGTTAGTTTTAAGCTAGCTGAGAATGAGTCCCCAACCTACACACAATTGCCCAATTAGATCCTCAAAGAATATGTTTTCTCAATTGAGTTTCTCACATTTCATAAATTCTTAATTAGGGACCTTCCAAATATGTTAATGATACCTTTCTAGTTAACTATTTTGTACGGTTAAAAAATTTGTTTTGTTTTATTTAAAATTATTATTTTATATATTTTTAAATTGTTTTAATGTGTTTATGTTAAAAATAATTTTTTAAAAATAAAAAAAATATTATTTTAATTTTTTTCTTTTTAGTTTTGAAATTTAATTTTTTTATTTTTATTTTCTTATTTAATATCAATAGGCTTTTCTATTTTTTCTATATAAAGATTGTGATAGCTTTTTAATAAAAAAGACTTGAAAGAATAAAAATTAAATATGTTAAATGTCTCCTCCTAATTATAATATTTGATGGTTTTAACTTATAAAAATCCTTTTATCCTAACTAACCCACTTCTCTTTTCTTAATACGAAAAAAAGGCCAAACATTGGAAAATAAGCATAATGATTGTTCTTATATAAATAGGAAAATTAAGAAAAGCTGAAATCGATCAGTTGAGGCAACCAAGACTTAAGGAATTTTAATTAACCAAGATTATAATCAACCAAATAAAAGTGATTAATCATAGAAGTTGAGAAGATTCAATCATAATTAGAATGAGGTTCCTCTACATATATATTTTTTTTTTTTTAGTTTAATGTGGGTGTCCGGGCCAGCTTGCGCGCACCTCGACTAATCCCACGAGCCCTGAAGTTAACGACCATGTAAGCCTCCAGTGGCCATCATATGAGCAACCACAGGGTTTGAACCTGAGACCACAGAGGGAGTAAACCTCAGTTCCTCTACATATTAAAATTATAAGTATTGTGGGTTAGTTAGGATTCCTGGTAAGTATAAATATATAACCTTTTATTTTATATAAACAATCTGGGTAGGATTAAAATTATATGTTTAGCAAAATTGCTGTTTTCGTTTTCCGCTGCGTAGAACAGACAATTTTTTTTTTTAGTTTAATGTGGATTTTCGAGTTAGCTTGCGCGTACCTCGACTAATAAAAATAAAAACATATCAACTATATATTTTTAGTCAGTACTAAAGTTGCTCTGTGTCCACACAACACAGAGCATCTTTTACAGAAAATAAAAACATATCAACTATATTCTGGGTATCTTTTAGGTATATCCATATAGCTATTAAAATTATCAATAAAATGTTGGTTTAGTGGTTAAGAACTTACAATGTAAGAATATAAATTCGATCTCTAGGAAGTGTACTTTTTGAAAAGGACAGCCACGAACCTCAAACGAGACTAGTCTAACCCTTTAAAAGGGTGAAGTATACTGGGATAAAAACAAAAACAAAATAAAATATAACTGTTAAAGATATATTCCAGGAGCTCCCGTGAACTGAATAAAGAACGTATCCTGAGACCCATTTCTAAAATTGAAGTCATGGCTATATTTCCTCATGGTTCAGCCATTATGTTGCTGAAATTTGAATCCCAAACAAAATCAAATTGAAGAAGAAAAAAGAAATGGAAGTAACTCCAACTTGCAATGTACATTCATGAACAAAATACCATCTGTACTTTTTATATCTACCAAATTGCATCGAGCGAGAAAAATCAGGTTGATGATTGAAAAATTAATGGAGGTAACGAATTAATGATACTAGCTACGAACATGTCCCAAAGCTAAAAGAAGAAAGCCTTATATCTAGCAGGAATCTATTAGTTTTGACTCTCGTGGCTGATTCCGATGCAGTATTCTTCTTCTTTTCCTTCATAATAGGAAATTGGCAAAATCTAAAGTTGTCAAGCTAGAAATATAGCTCTACAAATTGAATTGCATCACACAGAAGCACAACCGGCAGTACTGGCCTAAACACAGGAAACACCGGAGAGTACATAGCTAGCTAGACATTAGCCAGAATATTTACTGCTACATGACAACGGACTTTATAGCATGTCAAAACAGCTTGACAAATACGGAATTCAATGGCATGGACTTGAACGTTAAAAGAGCAAATTCCAAACGACAGATATATCAAAAGGAGCATGACTAGTACATATTATGTGAGAGTTCATAAGAAGCGAAGAAAACAGCAGAACGAAGCTGCGAAGCATTATATATTTGAGGCATTGAAACTCTTTAGCAAGCATCTACGATGTGAACTAAATTCATCATCACCCAAAAGTTTATGATCATACGCACCGTCATGGAGTCTCAAAGCTAACAAATATGTGATGGTGAACATTCAATTGTAATAGAGTATTTGATGCCAAATTTGCAAACTTTTAGCTTCTAACTTCAAATTGTAGAGCATGTCAATTAATTAGCTTGCTTACTGGAGAAAATTTACAGGAAACAATCCTAATTAATATTCACTTCTAGAGTTTGATGCTCCATGTCATAACAGGGTCTAGATGGGACTTAGGTTTTCACACGAATAAAATTAAGAATAAAATGCACAGAAAAATGTTTAACGAACAGGATTTCTTTCGGGACAACCCGAAATAAAGAAATGTCAACGCATACCATCTGGCACTCATAAGTTCTTGTCTCAAGCAAATTAATGAGATTAAAAATCCAGGGAATTCTAAATTCAAGTGGAAAAACTAGTGGTATCAAATTAACAAAAGGGATTTTTGTTTAAGGTTGACACCCAATTCTGAAAACTTCCATCTACCTTTGGCTTCAAGACTATAGAGAGATTGACGGAGGCCCTTGGCTCGAGTGGTAAGCCTAAAGTTTCCCTTGCTCCTGTCTCTGAGCAGTTCTCGCCACATTCAATCACAAATCTCCTCAGCATGGGAGCCTTTCTTATGAGATGTTTAGCAAAAATGATCTCCTCCTCTTTCCCACAGAATCCTTTTATCTTCACCAACTTCAGGCTATGTGTGATGCTATCATGCAGCTCCCTTTTCTCCCAGAACATGGAAGTAGGATATGGTAATTCCCAGTCGGAAGGCCCCCTATTGTTGGGCTTATGAAAAAGAAACAAAAGATTCGAAGTAAGGACAAATGTGTGTGTGTGTGTGTGTGTCTTCTCCAGTAACCAAAAAAACGAAGAAAAAAAAGGACATCAGAAAATCCTACTTACTGGAATACTGATACCGAGTCTCTGCAAATGGGTGCATAGTCTGAAGATGTGATCTAAGATGTGTTGTTCCATTTGACTGTCCAAAGCTAAACTGATAGATAGAGTATGCAACTGCCCAAATGGATTGGAGCACTTCACAAAACCATTATTAGGGTTTTGCTGCTGCTTAAAATGAACAAAAAACAATAAGCAAAAAGAAAGAAAGAAAAAAAAAACATTAGTCTTCTCGTCATCCACAAACCATATATTTAAAACTTAAAGCTAAAATTAATTAATCAATGAAATTAAACCTGGAAAACTTACCAAGAGGCCACAGCAACGCTCAAGAAAATCTATGATCCTGGAATAGATTTGTGTGCTTTTTTGGAGTCGACCACCATCAGAACAAAATCCAAACTCCACGAGACTTGGAGTATTAATTTTCATATTTACTGAGCACGAAACTGAATTAAGCACAAGAATGCTGAGGCCCTCGGCTTTGATATCAATTCCTTCCAAATCCAAGCCGTTAAGTTTCAAAGACTTGAGATTCTTATCATGGATCTCTATCTTTTTTAAGCCAGTGCAAGAACAAAGACACAAATCCTCCAAGAACATGCAATTTAAAATAACCCGAGAGAGGGTTTTATCATCAAGATTCACCGAATTGAGCCTTAAGGTGATAAGATTACAGCAGCTTTCAAAAGGAGAAGCATCTTTAAGCCTATATCCCTTCAATTCCAAAACATGTAGGGTTCTACAGAAAAATATACCTGGAGGCAAATTGCACTGAAACCTATCGGATACAAAGAGTTGTTCGCACACGAGGGAGAGTTCTTCGATGAGCTTTTTCTCTTTAAGGTTTTTGATCAATCTTTCAACGAGACCAGATTTAAAAGTATCTTCTATGTGAGAAATACTGCAAGATACAAGTTTTGTTTCATGAAAATCAATGACCCTTTCAACTAAATCCATGGCTCGTGAAATCTCATCATATAACCTTTTTCTGTTATAGTCTCTGAAACTCGCATCTTTGTTGTAAATATCTATGCAGGATTTCGTCAGAAAATTTGTATCAAAGTTAAGGCAAGACGAAGATTTCCATATGTTTTTCCATCTTCTTGACAAAATGCCTGTTCGTATACTTTCTGAGATACTTAGATGTGAAATAATCCGAGATAAAAGTGCATCAGGAAGGCTGCTAATTTGATCAACACCTTCAATATCCATCTCCATAGCTGACAAGCAAATTATACAAGGAAGAACCCTAACTATATGAATTTGATATTTTGAGGATGAATTTAAAAGAGTAATGAAGGGATGATAAATACTATGAGAAGTAGAATTTTACTGAACTTCTACTATTTTTTATTATGACTTTAAAGATTTATTAGTCCAACTAGTACCAGAGTCATAACATGAGCAAAACTCTAAGAGGTATTTTTTTTTTTGTTTTATCTACACATGTATGCTCATACCATGAAATTTTCCTCTTTCTCCTCCAGCTGACGACGACCAACTTCCTCACTAGTCCAACTTCAGTCAACGATAGCAGCTCCAGCCAAAGAAGACCGACGACATCCTCTTCTCTTCCAGCGACATTGATTATGATAGCCCAGCCTCTCCTCATTGTTTTCTCAACTAATATTTGATACGAGTTATTTATAAATAAAGCATTCAAACTGAAGTTCAAATTTGTTAATAGCTAAAATCTAATTTTTATTACAAGTTTCAGTGTTTATTACTGTTGTGTACGGATCCTGAGTGTCCTTTTGATTGAAAAAACATGGAATGAGATCTATTATATAGTTAAAGTGTGTAGATTGAATTCAATAGAACCATGTGGCTTTCAACTACGTGTTATTCCAAATAATCTGATTTCAAAATCACTTATTTAATTGGAAAAAAGCCCATAGAGGGGAAGAATTAGACATACTTGAGAGTTGTCATTCAATAGATTTTGGTTAATTCTTTCTATTTTGAATGACTTGAATTGCTTTAGATGCATCACAGATTAGTTTTTCTAAGTTTCCCCATTTGTCTTTCTTGTTTTTTTAGAATAGTAAGGGTACATATATATGGTTCTCTGAGCACTGAGAATGGAATATAAATAATATTTCTTTTCAATTCCAAGTGGAATTTCTTTTTTTAAACATATACATAATTTAAATATTATTCATAAAAAAATCAACTGGTTTGCGACATAAGTTATTGATAGGTTTTAAAATTTTAATTAGCTAACATGTCGTGAGGTGGTCATAGTCTCGTTCAAAGCACCAGACTAATGAGATTCATGTTTTCATGACTACACGCACTAGAAGATTCATTCCGTTCGTTTCATATGTAAAACAAATGGTAAGATTTATGTTTTATATGATAATATTTTTTTAAATTGTTGTATTATATGAAAATTTTTAAGTAACGGTAGCTTTCTTTTGCTGGCTACAATGGTTGGGCACAATCTAAGACCAACCAAGCTTTTTGTTTAAACCAATATACAAAAGGAGGACACATTTATTTTTATGAATTCATTATTCTCTTATTTTGTTCATACAACTATATAAAAATAATTATACATAAGCATAATATACAAAAAAATGCAGAAAAAAATTGCAAGTGAATATTCAATTAAGAGTAAAATAAATATTTTTATTATATAGTTCTTATAAATTAACTATTCTTTTATTTTTCTCATACAACCATATAAAAATCATGAAGAAATAATTTTTATAATTTTTTATGGAAACTAAAAAGATAGATTATGATAAGTTTTTTTAACAAAAAAAAAATACATTAAAAAGATAATTATGATAAGCTTTTAACAAAAAAAAATACATGTTTTCATTAAGGAAATGATATTTTTCCTTAATAAATAAATATTCTCTCACTAGTATATGTGCTCCACCTTGTTGCCTTCCTGGTTCTTATAAAGATTTGCTTCTGTCTCCTCATTTAGTTTGTGCTACCTAGATAGATAAATTGCATTTAATAATATTTTTTAAATTAATAATAGAATTTTTTGTTTTTATTTTATTTTTATTTTGTTTTAATTGTTTTTTTTTATTTTTAAATAATTAAATATAATACTGATGGAATTACCATCTATTTATTTTGTCGATAATATACATATAAATGTAATTATTTAACAAATGAATTTTTTTTCAAAAAATTATTTTATCTTTCCTTTGAATTGGCATAATCCTTTGGTTTGTTTTTTTATAACTACCGCTAGAATTCATAAAATGTTATTTTCTTGTGAGAGTCTTTCAAAGCAATTATAAATTTTGTTTATAATAGTTCATTATTAGTTAGAATGATCAACCGGTTAACATTGACATAACTAATCAGTTGACTAAATACTACTAAATTTCATTAGTGTCCTTAATAGTCAAACAAATGATTGATCAATTGAATCAGATAATAGTTAATTTTATCGTTCCTCCTATCAATTAGTCGACTAGATCGTTTGATAAACATAAATGATTAACCAATTTGTGCAGCACATCAGATATCAATTTAATTTTTAGTTTTTTAATTTTTTGAATTCACATAATACGCATTCTATTTTCATGTTAAATAACATCATAAAATCATAAAAACAACATTTCAAACAATCAATTTTTATAACTTAATTTTTACACAACACTAATGCACTCAACATTTCATATATCCCACAAGAATCCAAACTAATCTCTTTATATGAGTTCATTACCTTAAACATATGCTAATTCAAGGGAAGAATGAAAGAATGACCCAAGTTCTCTTTATTTTTGCCTTTTTTTCTTCAATTCCTCTAAAACCCTAACTTTCAAGTTTTAAAACTCTCTAACCCACTTAAATTTTTCTTTTTGATCATTTAATAACCCTTTTAATCACTTCAATTTAGTCTTTTCTAAGTTATTTCATCAAGAATTGAGAAGAAGAAATAAAAAAACCATAACCCCCTTTTTCTTTTTGCAAAACGCCAACCATGAAGGTGGGAGGGGGTATTTATATATTTTTATTATTTACACATTAACCCCACTTTGTCTTATATATTTCATTTTGTCCCCATTAATTTTCTTTTCTGATAAATTATATATTATCTTTTCATTTTATTTAATTTCACCCTTTTGTCTAATTATTTTTTAAAATTTAATTTAACATATTTTATCTTCGAGTTAAATTTTAATATTTTATTAACTCGGGAAAATTCTAATCGGATTTTACATGTATAAGGAGACATATTTTAACATTAGGAGAAAATTCTAATATGTTCTTTGTGACCATAATACCATGTGACAATTTTTCTTTTTATTTTTACCCCATTCTCAAACAAAGCATGTTTTTATGAGTTTGTCATGATGTTGGGTGCGACAATCTCTATTTAATTGTTTGTCATATTTTTCTTTTGTAAATAAAAAATAAAAATTGAATCGAAACAAAATAACGTGATAGCATAGTTTCTTTTCTTTTTTATTTATCTAGAGTTGTCCTAGGGCGTGGTCTATTGGATGGACTGGTTTTCAAACCCAATCATGTTGGAGTTGGTTAGGTATGTCTCGTTTGACTGAGCAGTCCCAAATGTGATCTAATTGCCCCATTTAAGTCGTCATCGTTTTAACCTTTAAGCAATCCAATCAGGTTTAAACAAGAAACAATGAATGGTCATATGAGAAAATCATTTAAAAAAAAAAGATTTAAAAAAATATGATAAGATACCAACTAAAAATAAAAGAAGATGTGTGCAACGCACATGCCAATGTGGAAGGAAGTCGTCGTGTTTAGACAACATGTTCTTGGTTGGAATTGCCTCGGTAGCAGCACTCTTCCATGACATTGATGGCCTAGCTATGATGTGGCTCTGACAACTTGTTTTTTAATTGATGGCCTGTTTTTTTTTCCATGACATTTCTTTTCTTCTTGATTTTTCTTTTCTCTACCCCTCAACTCTTGGGCATGCCCTGGAAGAGAAAGAAAAACCACAATTTTAATCTACAATAACCTATTTAACTTCTTAGAACAAAGCATAATCATGCTTTCAATGTCAAACCATGTGTCAACTTATAAATGGATCTTCATGCTGAGATTCTAATGACCATTTATTTATTTATTTATTTTATCTACTCCAACCAACAATTTGTTTATTCTCATGAATTAATTAATTTAATGACTCCAACCGTAAAGAATCCAAACAAAAGGAATAATATTTAATTAAAACTTTTCTGCCACACAAACAATTAAAAAATAAAAAAATGATAATATTTTATCCACTCCAACAAAATAATGATATGGAGATGGCCATTCAGAATTGACTTTTCTGCCACACAAACAATAAAAAAAATATCACACACCACCTTCTAGAATCTTTGACACTTGCTTGGAAAGAAATGTTCCAAGGCAATAATATTTAATTGGTCTCTCTGCGCACATCACCTGCCCAAAGTCTTCGCCTTATCTCTTCCTCTCTTATCCATTCCTCGATTTATTTCTTCGTGTAAAAATGACTCTGACAGTCACTTCAATTCTAGTCTCCATTGTTTATGTTGCAGTGCTAAGATGGGCATGGAGACTTTTGAACTGGGTTTGGTTTCGGCCGAAGAAGGTCGAGAGGTGCTTGAGACAACAAGGTTTTGCAGGCAAGCCTTATAGGCTTTTGTTTGGAGACTGGAAAGAAAATTCAGATATGTTGAAGGAAGCAAGGACCAAACCCATTGGTTTATCAGACGCTCTTCTACCTCGTGTCATGCCCTTCCTCCATCAACTGGTCAAGGATTATGGTATTCAACACGCAACCCTTTATTATCTCTCTCGTAGAAAAGATGCTTTTTCTTGCTAGTTAATTAAATATTTCTCCGATTTATTAAGAAATTCCTTTTGTTTTCTATAAGGCGCCAATGATTGAGAAATTAAAACCAGTTGATCATGATGAATTTTATTTATGACGAACAACTTTTGTTCACCGTTTCTCAGTAAAACTCTGTTATCATCGGTTTATTTTAATTGATAAAATATTATTTTTTATGAATACAAAAACAAATTAATTTTCCATTGGTATCATTGGGAATCAGAATGCCATGTTCCATTGGTTAGTGCTGCACTGTGCTGGCCGAATGTTTCAGCAGATTTTCTTATTTTACTTCATTTTATAGTGCTCTTGTGGACTGCTCTCGCCTCAAACTATATGTATTAAATTAATTACTTCTTAATTATAGTTTTAGAGAGTTATAATATTTTTAAAATAGACCAAGTGGGTGTAAATTTTCAATATTCATGGTATGCGTATTTGATCTCTTGGTAGTGTTGATTTCCTACTGGACAGAACAGTACTAGTTACTAATAGTTGAAAACATTGGTTTCCAAGTCAGTATTGAACTTGTTATTAGTGGGCTAGAGGTTGTACAAATATAAATAAAAGAACTTAGCATGTTTATTTTTGAGTTTCAAAATATTTTTGAAAAAATTAAAAAAAATTAATTTTTTACTTCAAATTAATTTTTTGATGTTAAAATAAATTTTAGAAAATGAAAAAATATTATTTTGATGCATTTTCAAATAAAAAAATATTTTAAAAATACTAAACGGGTTCTAAGGATATATAGTGTGATCGAAAACCAATAGTATTGTGTGCGTGGAGAAACAAGAAAAAAAAAAAGAAGAAGAGTAAAGTGTGACTGTGTTTATTGGATGGATACATAATAGTATAGAGGTTGCATGTGATAATCTAGATGGTGTATAATGGGTGCATAGTGATTATTTTATGATTCAAAAATCAAATTCAAATGTTGATTTATATTTAACAAAATTAATACTTTTGTATTTATCCAGGTATAATATAAGAATCATAACTTTATGTTTTCCTGCATGTTAAAGTAAAGTTGCATCTAGAGAAGATTATACTTTGCCAACTCTATTGATGTGTTCATAAAAATATAAAAATCTATTAGAAAAAGAAATAAAAATTCTCTTACAAGAATTTTACCTTAAAGTGTGAAGTGCAATTTTTTCTGGGTTTGGATTTCTTTTGTTCATATCTCAATTTGAGCCTCGTGTATTTCCCTCAACAGAAGAATACATACATACATACATACACACACACACACACACACACACACACTAATAAATGTGCTTCCTCTGACGATGCAGGTAAGAATTCATTTATGTGGATTGGGCCGAAACCAAGAGTGAACATCATGAACCCTGATCAGATAAGGGACGTATTCATGAAGATAAATGAATATCAGAAGCCCTCGCACCCGCTGTTGAAACCTCTAGCATGTGGACTTGCAAGTCACGAGGGTGAAAAATGGGCTAAACATAGAAAGATAATCAACCCAGCATTCCATCAAGAGAAGCTAAAGGTGATCATGATAGTCTCAACTTATTTGCCTTTAAGCATCCATGCTATTCGATTGCCTTGAATGAGTAGCATGCATGTTGTGCTCTCATATAGCTGTAATATAAAACTTTCGATGATGATATGTTCTGTTTGCTTGTTACAGCTTATGATTCCTGCGTTTTACGAAAGTTGTAGTGGGATGATTAACAAGTGGGAGAAGCTGGTCTCTGTAGACGAGGGGCCATGTGAATTGGATGTCTGGCCTGATCTTCAAGGCTTAACATGTGATGCTATTTCTCGAACGTCATTTGGAAGTAATTACGAAGAAGGAAAAAGAATATTTGATCTCCTCAAGGAACTTACCGATCTTACAGTTCATGTTATAATAAAAGCAATTGTCATACCAGGGTACAGGTAACTCTTTATTCTGTTTTTGCTGGACATTACAATTCAGTTCCTTCAAGTTAGTCCTTGTTCAATGAGATATATCTTAAAAGTAAGAAGCAGAACAAATCCAAATCTCTTGACAACATGTTCATGGATTGCATGTAGGTTTCTGCCGATCCCATCTAATAGAAGGCTAAAAGCTATTGACAAAGAAATAAAAGCTTCTCTTAATGCTCTCATCAACAAAAGAGAGAAAGCAATGAGTGCTGGTGAAGATGCAAAGAATGACTTGTTGGGTTTACTTCTGGAATCCAATTTAGAAATACAAGAGCATGGAAATAACAAGACCGTCCGAATGAGCACTGAAGATGTGATTGACGAATGTAAAATATTCTACTTTGCTGGACAAGAAACAACCTCAGTTCTTCTTACCTGGACCATGGTTTTATTGGCTCAGTATCCGAATTGGCAAGCACGCGCAAGAGAAGAGGTTGTGCAAGTCTTTGGTAACAAAAAACCAGATTTCGATGGGCTAAATCACCTTAAAGTTGTGAGTATTTCTCTGCATTTGCAACTGAATTCTGCTACATCAATATTGTCTTATTATTGTTAAGAACACAGAGCATTCTTGCATTTAAAATGCAAGCTTAGGTATCCTTTGAAGAAAAAGTAAGATAGCAGAAAAAAAACGTTCTTGTTTTCTTTCGTTGAATTATTAATCGGCCAAAATGACGAGGAAAAGCAACCAACATATGAGTACGCAAGCAAGCTAGGAGGTGACATCTATATACATTGAGAATGAGATTTACTAGTTCTTGGATCAGCATAAAAATTCTCAATTTAGTAAGTTGAAATGGCATGCAAATGATCTCTATATATGCGATATTTTATTTTATCAAAGTGGATCACATGTTACCTTTTTAATGGATTCTTATCATGTAGTATCATTTCTCTTTTGATGCATGTTACAGGTTACCATGATTTTGTATGAAGTTCTTAGGTTATACCCGCCAGTAATTATGCTTAATCGAGATGTTCATGAAGAAATAAAGCTTGGAAATTTGCTATTACCTGCCGGAGTGCAGATCTCGTTGCCAACAATCCTCCTTCACCAAGATCATGAACTATGGGGTGATGATGCCTCTGAGTTCAAACCAGAGAGGTTTGCTGAAGGTGTTTCAAAGGCAACAAAGAGTCAGGTGTCATTCCTTCCATTTGGATGGGGTCCTCGAATATGCGTTGGACAAAACTTTGCTTTGATTGAAGCAAAAATGGCTTTGGCAATGGTTTTACAGCGCTACTCTTTTGAGCTCTCTCCGTCGTATATTCATGCTCCTCGCACAGTCATAACTCTTCAGCCACAGCACGGTGCTCCAATGATATTACGTAAACTCTAAAATGTTTATATGTGACGGGTAAGAGTTATCCCAGGGTATAAAAGTAGGTTGGATCTCCCAATAAACCAAACCAAAAAGAAAACCTCTAGTTTATAATATTATGTGCAAATTATGTTATAATGTCCAATGACATATTTCTCATATTAATCACAACATTATAGTACCGTGGGTTGTTTTGAGTGTTTTGATTTTTTTTTTATGAGCCCATTGATCAGTAAAAGATTATTTGTGGTGTGTTTTTTTTTTATCATGGTGAAAAGAATTTTTTATTTCTGAATTCAACCGCTGTTGATTAAAGGTTTATTTTTTATTTCATATAAATTTTTAGATAATAAAAATATTTAAAATATTTCTTTATTCTAGGATCAAAAAATTATTAGGCTATTGGACAATGGTTTTTTTTGTTTTTCCATTATTCATATGTAGTAAAAGTACATTTTTGGCCCTAGATAAAATAAAAAATCAGGTTTGTATTTAGAGGTATTTTTGTACTTTCGCATGACTTTTAGGTAATTATCAAGGTCATAAGAGTGTTTTAGTATTTTTAAGTTAAGTTTTTAATTTTTTAATCAGAAAAGTTGTTGGTATATGGTAAGGACGTCAATATAGATGACGTCTGTGTCATTCAAACGGTGATGATAGCTAAACTTGACATTTTATCGTTTCCTTGGATGAATTATTGTGTTCTCTTCCACATAATAAGACGTATAATGGCATACAATAATTAAATTGTCGCTAGTATTAGAATTTTTTCTCTGTCTCTCCTACCAAGTGTTTAGGGTTAGATAGCTAGTGTAAGAAAATACATGTAACTGAAATTAAAGTAATGATCGTATCAGTTTATATGGTCATATGTAAAAAACAGTACAATTTTTATATAAGAAAAAGGGTAGTAACTGAATATGGAAGTTCTTATGCAGTGGCCCTCTTTTGTGAACTCATCTTGTGCCAAAATAACCTTGTTTACTTGTACTAAAGTACAGATTCAGTGCTGAATTTAAATTTTTACGCACTACCGCTATGCCAACTTATATCAACTCAGAACATTTGTAGTGATCTATCAGCTAACCACTAGTTAATATATTGGTAAAAGTTCATTCTTCATTGATCTACTAGGACATATTCTACTACAAGCAAACATTGACTATTCACCGATTAAGCATCATCCTAACTGTCGCATCAGATATCACGTCGGTCTTAAATATATCTTCGAAAAGAATGAATTGCTTGCATCCTGTTCTTTTAAGGGAAAATGCATTGTTTAAGGAGTCGCCACCTAGTATTATGGTCACTAGAAACCCTAACTGGTCAACAGAGATTCTATAGTACGGGATTAGTTACGTAAAAGGAAAGAAATTATCACCTCTTAAACGTTCTACCTGAGGCAGACTGCATTGCTGGTTTTATCTTAAATTGCTAAACATTTATTAGCTTATGTTATGATGATTTGTTTATAATATTTCTGACTCTGGCACTAGTGAATATTCGATCTCGAATACTTCCAACTCTGACGTTGGTAAAAATTCTAGCTAAAAAAAATAAGTATATTTTTTTATTCCTAATCCTGATAGTAGTGAATAAATTGTTAAAATACATTTTTTCTAAGACATGCAAAATTTATATTTCTATATTTTCTATTTTTTAATTTTCAATTATTTTTTATTTTTTATTTTATTTATTTTTTTAGGGCTGGGCTGGACCAGCTAGCCCCGCCAGGTCACTGGCCCAAGCCAGTGACCAGGCTGGGCTGAGCGACACGCGTGCGCTAACGCACGCGTGTTGCTACACTGTGCAAGTGAATTAACATTCACTTGCACAGAGCCAATGCCAATTAAATGAACAAACTGCAAGAAGGAAAGGTTCGCTTACCTGGTCTGGGAGGCGATGAAGACGATGGTGAAGTTCCTTCTGTGTGATTGAACCACGCTTGGCAGGGCACCTTTTCCACCTTTCCTTGCGTTTTTCTGGCCTTATTTCTTCTACTGCTAATGACTCGGAGCATAAACTTTAGGCGAATGACCGAATTGGTTCTCTGTTTTCTTTTATTTGCTTGCGTTTTGAGACCAAGGCAGGGCTAGAAACACTGATCCCTGTTGTCTTCGATCTCCTTTCCTTCCTTCTTTCTTTCTTGTTTTTGTGTTTTTTTTTTTGTTTTGGTTTGTGCTCTGTTTCGTCCCTCTATGTTTTTTTTGTTCTCCCTCCTTCTTGTTCTCTCTGTCGGTTCCTCTTCCTCTTCTTTTTTATTCCTTGTTTTTTTCTTTTTTAACTCTCGATCTCTCTCTTTGTTCCCGCAGTTCCCCCTCTGTTTTCTTCTTCCCCCCCTCTCTCCCCTCGCGAGGTTGCCTTTACCTGGGTTTTTATATGGCTGGGAGATCGATCGACGCTGTAACAGTCGGCAGTAATGGCGTGGGGCGCTCCATTCAAAGGAGAAACGTCCCTGCCTTTGATGGTGGAGCCATTGCAAAGGAAGAAAACAAGCGAACAGTCGCCTGCCCAAAACTACTCCATTTTCCAATTTCAAAAGCTGCTTTTCAGTTTGGTCCTTGGAATTCTTGTACTTTTGCAATTAAGCCCCTGGTTAAAATGTAATTGGATCCTTGCATTTCCGTGCCATTTTCAAGCTAGTCCTTGGATTTTAATTTTTACAATTTGGACCCCAATTAAACCCCAAACTTTGATATTTCTTCAATTAAGTTCTTGATTTCATTAATTAAATTAATTCTAAGCTCAATTAAGTCTCAAAACTTATCAATTCTTCAATTAAGCTCTTGATTTGATTAACAAAACTAATCCAAAGTTTAATTGAATACCAAAACTTCCAATCATGTTGCCCTTAACCCAAATTTAATTTATTCTTCATTTATTTATTTATTTATTTCATTTTTTTCTTTTTTGTTATCATTTTTTCAGGAAATAAAATAATAATAATTAAATAAAAAAGGTCAAAAATTGGGTTATGACAGTTGCCATCTCTTTATAATATTTACAATGCAAAGCTATTGGAAAATATCATTTTCTTTTAGCTTTGTGTAGTAAATTTATAAAGAAAAGTAGATACAGAAAGAATTTTTTCTTTTCTAGAGTCTTGAAAACTTCGAAAACAGTAGATTGACATATGACTTTTACAGAGAGATGTAGAAATCAAGAAACAAGTCATTTGGAAGACGACCCTTTTTTTTGTTGAAATGGATCATTTTTTTTTGGGCAACCTGCCCAATGATAAAAGAACGCGAAGGGTTTCGCGGGTGGTCTAAATGTTCCACGCGACCTGCCCGATGAAGAATAAAACGCGAAAGATTTTTTTTTTTAACAAAAACAAAGATAGGGTCTTATTGGCGTCTTATCCCCGAGATGAGAGCTCAAAATAGCACTTGAAAGGAAGACGTTGACTCAAAGGCACACTCGAAAAAAAGTGAGGACTCGAAACGTACTTAAAAAAGTGAGGGCTTGAAGGCGCACTCGAAAGAGGAGAGGGCTTGAAGGCGCACTCGAAAGAGGTGAGGGCTCGAAGGCGCACTCAAAAGAGAGGTAGGGTTAGGAAACGCACTACCTTGGATGGTCAAGGGCTCAAAGGCGCACTTAAAAAGGAAGTGAGGGCTTGAAGCATACTTAAAAAAGTGAGGGCTCGAAGGCGCACTCAAAAGAGGTGAGGGCTCGAAGGCGCACTCAAAAGAGAGGTAGGGTTAGGAAATGCACTACCTTGGATGGTCAAGGGCTTAAAGGCGCACTTGAAAAGAAAGACGATGGTTCAAAGACGCACTCAAAAGAAAGTGAGGACTCGAAACGTACTTAAAAAAAATGAGGGCTCGAAGGTGCACTCGAAAGAGGTGAGGGCTCGAAGGCACACTCGAAAGAGGTGAGGGTTAGGAAACACACTACCTTGGATGGTTAAGGGCTCAAAGGCACACTTGAAAAGGAAGACGATGGTTCAAAGGCGCACTAGAAAGAAAGTGAGGACTCGAAGGCGCACTTGAAAGAGGTGAGGGCTCGAAGGTGCACTCAAAAAAGGTAAGGGCTCAAAGGCGCACTCAAAAGAGAGGTAGAGTTAGGAAACGCACTACCTTGGATGGTTGAGGGCTCGAAGGCGCACTCGAAAAGGAAGTGAGGGCTTGAAATCGCTCTCGAAAGGGAGGTAGGGTTAGGAAACGCACTACCTTGGATGGTCAAGGGCTCAAAGACGCACTCAAAAAGAGGTGAAGGCTCGAAGGCGCATTTGAAAGGAGATGAAGGCTCGAAGGGGCAATTGAAAGGAGGTAGGGTTAGGAAACGCATTACCTTAGATGGTCGAGGGCTCGAAGGCGCACTCGAAAAGGAAGCGAGGGCTTGAAGGCGCTCTCGAAAGGGAGGTAGGGTTAGGAAACACACTACCTCGGGAATGGAAAATGAAAAGTGGTGGAAAAATACAAAGATTTTTTCAGGTGGCCTAATTCTCATGGGCGGCCTGCCCAACAATTTCAATCTTGGCCATTTCAAGGTGGCCTTCCATTTGATGGATCCCGACAGAAATTTGCAAAACTTATTGCCCATTGTTTCAAAGTTTAGATGATATGCATGCATCTTTACCTGTTTTAAAATATATGCCCCCCATTTTTTCTTGATCTTCTTGTTGCTTTGATTGATGAGGACTTGTTATCTCTTATTTGGGTCATCTTCATCATTTGGCTTCTAGTCCACTCGAGTTGGCCCATGTAAATCTTTTTCCAGATTTGTTTACACAACTCAGCCTTCATGATGCCCATCATGACCCACTATCTTGCTAGAGATTTTATGTCTCGTCATATAATTTGAGAGGATCATTCATTACCCCAGTCTCACTACTACAAACATTCGGTGTCAATTGCTGAAAGGATCAAACTGTCTTTCGTAAACCAAAATGCCCCTTTGTCTTGTTGTAGGAAATGCTCCTCTCTTTTTCCTAAAAGGGATCGATTCTCCTTCTAAACACAATGTTGCCCCCTTGTACTAGTCATTGCCCCCCAAGTGTGCTATGTCAGTGACTTAGACAAATAATGGTTTTAAGAGGCCATTCTCTCATTTTTCTCCTTTTTTAGTTTGGTGAAGGAATATGGGTCTAGAATGAATCTTGAAATCTTGATCTTGCATTTTGAAAACAAAAATTATTTCGATGCGAGTCTAAAACAATTTACTTTTGAAATCTTGCAATTCCTTGGTTATTTTCTTTCTTGGAAAAGAGATTATTTGCTCTTGTGTTTGGCAATGAGGTCTTCGGTGAAAGTACATCATGAGGTGACCTTTTGTTTTTATAGGTTTTCAAAGTGAAGGGCTCGAGAAAAAGCTCAAGGTTTTGCTTGAGAAAAACTTATCTCGTTTTGAACACTTATTTTTATCAGCATGAATAATAATGAGTAGTTTGTTCTTGATGTCATGAATCTTATGAAAAAGTATTCTTTGCATTTTGAGAGCATTGTTTATTGTTCTAGGTTGCTTGCTTGCTTGATTAGAAAGGACTTCTATATGCACGTAATGTAGGCTGTGGTTCTTGGCTACCAGAAAAAAGGATTCATAAGGCTCAAAGAGTGTTTCAGGGTTTCAAAGACTGAGGATCACTATCACTAATTCGACTCTTGATGTCGTTCATCTTTTCTTTTGTCGCTCTTCTTTGATTTGCCCTTTTTTTCTTTTTTATTTCTTTGCTAGGGCATACTCATTTGATCTTGGATGTCACTTTTTTCTAGTGATTTGGGCATGCCCCCTAGCATTTGAGTTTCTTGAGCTCTTATACCTTTTTTGGCTTTCTTACGGCTTTTTCTCTTTTCTCATTGAAATTTTCTCTTGCCCCCCAGTGTAGGGTGTGATCCTAGTCGGGATTTTTTTCATGAAAGAAAAATTATTTAGGATAAAAAAGGGATCGCAAGGGATGTACTTATTTCAGAACATGAAAGGAATAACAAAGATGACTTTTCCTCATTTCAAGCGCAAGTAGCTATGATCAATAAACTTTGACTTCATCTAGTGTGATGGTTTGGTCTTTGCAAAGATGCATTTTATGAGTCATGAGCAACGAGTTCACTACATATCATTATTCATACATTTAAAAACACATGATTCAAGAGTTATAGGGTAAGGGTGTTTATTCATTCTTTTTTCTTTTTTCTTTTTTATCCAATATTCTTTGGTTTATAATTTAGTCACCTCAATGATGGAGTTACTTGATTCATACATCATTCTACAAGTAGAATGTCAAAATTATTGTTTTAAATAAACATCAAATTATTTTTGAAATCAAAATGCAAGTTCAATTTTTCAAAACTCCAATAGGGAAAGAGATGAATGGCATCTATAAGATCACGCGAGGCTTCAAATGTGTATTTGTGAGTTCTTATAAGAAAACTCTATCAGGAAATGAATAATACTTGGTCGTAAACACGATTGAATGACAAACTCATTATTTCATTGAAGCTTTGGAAAAGAAGTTCAATAACAAAGAACTTATAGCAACATCTTGGGCTATGAATACTGGCATGGTAACACATAAAGGGACTAAACATTTAATTATCATTGATTGGAATTTCTGGAATTTTTCAATCACTTACTTTTCTCGACAATGGCATTTTTTCAACAGTTCGTTGAAATCATATGCAGACCATTCTTGGCCTAATATCACCATAACTGTTTCTTCAAGGTAGTTGATTTCTAGGAGTCGGTATGAAGAAATTAGCTATAGGAAGGGTATGTGCCTTAGCAACCAACTTCAGTGTCCCTCCTTTTCCAGCTAAAACCGTTTTTCTCAATCGGGTAAGCAATCTTACATATCCCAATGGCTTGTTCAATCCTTTTAGTTGTAACGACCAGGTCAGTGAAATGTTGCGCAGAGCTTCCAACCAGGTATTCAAAATACAGGACCTTGAAAGTGTTGACAAACAAGTTGATTATCTCCTTTTCCAACAAAGGAGGATTAACATGTGCGGTAGCCTCACGCCATCTTTGGACGTATTCCCTTATGGACTCCTCGTTGTCCTTCTCCATAGCTTGCAAGCTTAATCGATCAGGTTCCACGTCTATATTAAACTTATATTGCCTTGTCATAACCTATTTTTGGGTTCTTCCAAATTACATTTTCTTTTCTTAAAAAAAAAACTGAAATAGTGCCATTTTAACGACACTGTTCTCCTTCTTCCCTGCGCATGCAGAGGCAGGGAAGAAGAAGATTTTCAATCTTTTTTTTCCCGTTATTCTCCTTCTCTTTCCCCTCCCACTTGCCCACAAAACCCGAACACAAGCCATCCTCCTTACCCTGCCACCATTAATACAACCCATGCTCTGCAGACAACCAGCCACCTTACCCTGCAGGGGTAAGGTAGCCTCGTTTCCCTCCTGCGTCTTGATGGAACAAGGCAGGGGTGACTCTCTCTCCGCTTGGCTATAAATATAGAGAAGGGAGAAGACAAAAAAAGAGGGGAGGAAAAGAAAAAAAGGAAACCAGAGAGGGCAAAATTTTTGGGAAACGAACTTGAAGAAGATAACCGAATATAGAGAAGGAAGCAGGGGATTGTTTGAGAGAGGAATTGAGATTGTTTTGAAAACAAGGTAGATGAACAGAGAGGGGAGGACTTGAACTGATGAGAGAATATAAAGAAAGAACAGAAAAACAAAAGAACAGGGGAGAAGAACAGTAACTCATCTCTCTCTCTGGTTTCTCTCCCTCCACCGTTGGAAGTTGCGCCACCGTCATTCTGCTTTGTCACTAGCAGCACCGCCAACGACAGCAGCTCCACCATCGTCAGAGACCGAAGAAGGAGCAACAGAAGCAAGAGCAACAGGAGAACAGAATACAGGGGACGAAAAAAACAGATAACAGAGGAGAAGAGAAGAACAGTAACCTCTCTCTCTTCGTCGTTGGAAGCAGCGCCGGTAATCACAGCTGCCACCGTCCTCCCCGTCATTGATAACAACCCCTACACCGTGAGAAACGGAAGAATAAACACTGGAAAAAAATAGAAATAGAGGAAAATAGAGCAGAAGAAAAAAAACGCAGAGAAGAAGAAGAAAGGCCGACCACCGTCCAAGCCGTTCTTCGGTTAGCAATCGCCAGCAGCACAACTTCAAAGCAACTGCAGGTCCGCCCCTCTTCCTTCTTCTTTTTCTTCTTCTTCTTCGCTGCACCGTCTCCACTGTTCACGTAGCATGTGAACAGTAGAGAGTGCTCCACTGTTCACTAGGCCAGACAAGTCTGGCCCAGCCCAAAATGAGTGGGTCAGGTCCGGCCCGGTCCAAAAAAAAAATATTTTAAAAAATTTGTGATTTCTCCGCGTATTTTTCCGCTAAGTTTTGCTTAATATTGGTTTGTATTTTTATATCGTAAAAATACAAATCCGGTATTAAAATATCCGGTTTTCATCAAACATAAAAAAAACATGTTTTTGTTTTCATGCATATGGCCAAGTCTTTCAAAGCTAAAAAACTCATATTGTATTTTCATACAACAAAGAAAAACTTAAAAAAAAAATGTTTTAGCATGCATTTTTGGCTTTAATAACTAGTTTATTAAAGTTACGAGAACTTGGCCAATATTTCAAAAATTCCAAAAAAATTATTTTGTTTTCTTTTAATATCAGGGATTACGAATTTATACGTAAAACGTATTCCCGATATTGAAAAAGGTAGTTCTTTTATTGACGTTAAGATGGTTAGGTTTTACTCGATAAGATAAGGATCTCCTTATCAAAGAGGACTTTTCATAAACCGTAGACAAACCAACAATTAGAAATATGATACAACCGTAGCATATATAAGACAATAAAACAATGCAGCTTACCTTAGGTAGGGCGTATATGGGGTGCCAATACCTTCCCTTTACGCAACCAGTCTCTGTACCTAATCTCTGAGACTAGTTAGGGTTCCTAGTGACCAAAATACTAGGTGGCGACTCCCATTCCATTTTTTCACTGATAAGAGACAAGAATTCCTTGTCTCCCTATATTTTCCAGATACACACACATTCATGATGGTGGACGATAGCCGCGACGCCGCACACGTGCGACATGCCTCATGAAGGCATCAACTAAATCCTTCCATTTTTTAACCTTGGTATTGTCTAACCGCATATACCAAGTGAGGGTAGTGTCACTCAAGCTGTCTTGAAAGAAATGAATCAGCAGTTTCTCATCATCAACCACCTTAGCCATTTTGTTGCAGTATGCTTTGAGATAAGTTATAGGGCATTGAATGCCTGTATATTTGACAAATTCTGTCACTCTAAACTTTTTGGGAATGACAACGTTGGGCACCAAACAAATCTCAGCAGCCTTTATAGGATCATATAGGCAAATTCCCTCAAATGCCCTCAACCTTTGCTCTAAGGCAACTAATTTGTTCAGACCATCTTCTTTTACCATCTTGCTCTTTCGAGATTCCTTCTTTGTGGAATCAGTGGTAAACGGCATTCTCATGGGGTATGCTGGTCCGAAATGCATGGCTTGTTGAAAATCAAATGGCAACCCATTTGCCCCCATATTTTGTGGATTGACGGGATTTACGGGCATAGGTTCAGGCTGTGCTATATGTGTTGCTTTTTTGGATTTGTCTCTCAAGGCCTGTTCGAGTAGACTAGTAAGCCTTGCGACTTCTTCTCTAAGATTGTCCACCTCTTTTTGGTGTTGAACTTCCAACTAGGCTCTTTCTTTGTTTTCCATTTGTTTTTTTTTTTTCGAATGAGTGTTCTAGGTAGGTTTCAATGGGGAACCTATATTTCAACCTGTAATGTAAATCATGCAATTTATGCAAAAATGTTAATTCAATTAAAAATTCGTATAAAATGCGGACTCGCCCTTCACGGGATGACAACCTAATAGGAAGATCCTAATTGTTGAGTGCATCAAGGGGTTGGTCATTATCTAGTTTCAAAGGGTCTCTCGCATGCTCAGCGATCGTCCTTGAAAGGTCGATATGAGGCTTACAAGTAGTGTGAAGATAGAGGCCTTGAGTAATATCAGTTTGGCATATCAACCATTTCCAAGTAAACAATCAAGCGAGAGTTGGATGGTTTCACTAGTCTTACCCAGGCTAAAGCTGTTGGGGGTACCGCTACTTTCCCACTTATCCTAGATTGTAAAGTGTGTGCTCTCAAAGTGATGCATGACAATATAAACAAGGATGCATGCTAAAGCAGTAAATGCATGAAAAATAAACAAATAAACACAACAAAGAAGATAGCAATAATAAGACAAAAGGCAAAGCTTAATCCTAAAAAGTCCCAGTGGAGTCGTCATTCTGTCGTACCAGACATCGCGGCTGCCTTAAATATATCTTTGGAAAGAATGGATTTCTGGTGTCCTGTTCTTTTAGGGGGAAATGTCTTGTTTAAGGAGTCGCCACCTAGTATTATGGTCACTAAGAACCCTAACTGATCAACAGAGATTCTATAGTACGAGATTGATTATGTAAAAGGGAAGATATTATCACCCCTTAAACGTTCTGCCTGAGACAGACTGCATTGCTGATTTTGTCTTAAATTGCTAAACATTTATTAGCTTATGCTATGATGATTTATTTATAATATTCTTGACTCTGGCGCCAGTAAATATTTGATCTCGAATACTTCCAACTCTGGCGTTGGTAAATATTCCACCACGAATAATTCCAACTCTGGCGTTGGTAAAAATTCCAGCTAAAAAAAATCAGTATATTTTTTTATTCCTGATCCTAATATTAGTGAATAAATTGTTAAAATATATTTTTTCTGAGACATGTAAAATTTCTATTTCTACACTTTCTATTTTATTTTATTTTATTTTTTGAGGCTAGGCTGAGCAACATTGGTGCGTTAGCACACGCGTGTTGCTACACTGTGTAAGTGAATTAAAATTCACTTGCAAAGAGCCAATGCCAATTAAATGAACAAACTACAAGAAGGGCACTTGAGGGTCTAGCTCAGTGGTCAACAGGTGAGGCTTGCCTTGCCCCCCGTCCCGAGTTCGACCCTCCATGTGCATGCCTGTCACCCTCGCGGTGCCTTACCTGTCTACTGGGCTTGCAGGATGTTCAGGAGTGCAAAAAAAACATGTACTAGCAAGTAAAGTCTCAGGGGTCTTTGTTGAAGAAACTCGACACCTTGCAATATCTCGCCGGCAACAAACCATTCTCCTGGAACCATAATCCCTGTTACAACTCTTAGAAACTGACTTTGCATAATTCCTCACCGAATCCCTATCTATTGAATCACTGGAGGAGCAGCCACAAGCCACCAAATGAAGTTTAGTTGTTCCAAAATCAAGATTACGGCAAGTCATTTACATCATTCTATAGCAGCACCCCAAGAAAGCTAAAAAGAAACAATCTTTTGCTATCCACTTAAAATACCCAGATAGAAAATATTGCTCAATTTGCCATATAACTAACAGCCTTGAGAAACAAAAAGAGTATTCGGCAGGTTGAAAGTGTTTTTTATTTTTTTAAAATTAATTTTTTAAAAAAATTAATTTTTTGTTTTATTGTTTTTAAATTAGTTTGATTTTCTATATAAATTTTAAAAAATAAAAAATTATATTATTTTAATTTATTTCCAAACAAAAATATTTTAAAACAATTTTTATCACACTTTTAAATATTATACCTTAATACAATCCATGAACACCAAACACTATCTTTTTGATCACTAAACAACCATTTAGTTTCTTTATCTTTTCTTATTTTTTGATAATTTCTTTTATTCTTTAAATCTAAAGATTAAAATATAAATAAAATAATTTTTTAGATTAAAATTAAAAATATTAAAACTAAAAGGAAACAAATATTTTTTTTTTAAATATCACTAAACATAATATTTAAGAATAAAATTTAAAAGAAAATTAATAACCAAAAATTATACAAAAAAATCTTGAAGAACATAAAAATAAAAAATAAAACTCACTGTTTCAATCTACAATAAAATCCTAAGCAGTTTTAGCCTTTTCTTAATCTTAAGCTGAATTTTTTCAAGGCACATCAAGGCCTCTAACTTGGCTTCACAAAAGTAGTTAGAATCGGATTACGAAATAGATGTATAGGAGGACCTAACCTGGTGCTTCTTCTGAGTTCTGATCCTGAATCAAACAACACTTGCTGGTTGCTACTTTACATCCGAATTCCCACACTCTCGCGCACTTCTATCATAGTTTATGTTTTGGGCTTTTGAGGTGTAAGTTTGCTGGGAGCTTGCAATTCAATTTTGGATCCTTTATCGGGAGATCAGCAATTAAATGAGGCCTGACAAAATTAGGCAAGAATGTATGTCAGGCCAACTCTTCTGCTTCCTTGCAGCAATATATTTCCAGCAGACAAGCTGAGAGGAATTACTTCCTGGACCAAGGCTTAGGCATAGATGCAGTTGCTATAGCCTGCAAATTGACACAAAATTGTCGTAAGCATGACATGAAAATGTCTTCATTGTTGCCAGAAGGATAACGCATTGCATCATACATGTAGTAGTCCTTACTTGGATCAGTCTTGACAGTGAGGCCAGAGCCCCTGAAATCACAATTCCAGTGGTTCCTTCCCTTACATTGGTAGTACAGATTCGTGGCTATTGATGCATGGCTTATGAGACTATCTGGGGAAAAGCAAGGGTAACCCTTTTGTAGAATCTGGCAATCCACGTGAGAGCATGCGTAATTGATATTCGCTAGTAAAGTTGCTTGATCCGACGATGGCTTGGCTACACACCATGTTTTCTGCAATATTATTGTCAAAGCAAATTTCATGGAATTAGGACAACGTACAACCAAAAATTTACCCAATTTAAGTTGGATTCGTTTACTTTTCATCTCATCGTATGTTTGTGTGAAAAGAGAAGTTGATAGTTGCTACCGGTTCATTAGCCATGACAGAACTTCCACCTGCAAAAATATGAACAGAGAAGAAATCCCAAAATAAGACCATTTGCCATTTATTGTAGTAATCATGATAAACCCAACACAGATTTGAGAAGAAACCACCTAAAATATACTGTACTTGAGGAAATAAAATTTTTCGTGTTAACCATTTAAATGGTAGTCTAGTGGTAAAAGCTTGGGACTAAGGGTTTGCTCCCTCTGTGATCTCAGGTTTAAATCCTGTGGTTACTCATATGATGACCACTGGAGGCTTACATGGTCGTTAACTTCAGGACCCGTGGAATTAGTCAAGGTACACACAAGCTTACCTGGATACCCACATTAATAATAAAAAAAAATTATCATGTTTAAATAGCATGCGCAACTTTCTTTAAGCTACAATTATGGATGTCCATGGCTAGAATTGCCTCGGTAGTAGCTCTTTTCCATGGCATTGATGATGGCGTAACCATAATGGGGCTCTAACAATCCTTTTCCTTATTTATATTTTTCGTTTTCATTCCTCTTTTCTCTACCCCTTCAATTCTTGTGCATGTCCTTAAAGGATTGTTTTGAAATCCAGCCCAGTTCTGCTGGTCAACCCGAGACCCAGCCGATCCAAAACCAGGTTGAAAAAAAAAAAAATTCATGACCTGGCTATCCCGACGGGTTAACCCGGCAAAACCCGGTTAAAAACCCGGTTGCAACCCGTTGATTTTAATTTTTTTTTAAATAGAGATTAACTCAATTCTTGGGCATGCCCCGGAAGAAAAAAAAAAAACCACAATTTTAATTTACAATAACTTATTTAACTTCTTAGAACAAAGCATAATCATGCTTTCAATGTCAAACCATGTGATCATCAGGGAAAAAATGAAAATATCATCTAACTTATAAATGGATCTTCATGCTGAGATTCTAATGACCATTTATTTATTTTATCTACTCCAACCAACAATTTGTTTATTCTCATGAATTAATTAATTTATTCTTATGGAATATTAGTTTATGTTGCATGAATTAATGATAAGGAAAAGGAATATTAGTTTATGCTGAGATTCTAATTTGTTTATTCTCATGAATTAATGATATGGAGATGACCATTCACAATTGACTTTTCTGCCACACAAACAATAAAAAAAATATCACACACCACCTTCTAGAATCATTGACACTTGCTTGGAAAGAAATGTTTGAAGGCAATAATATTTAATTGGTCTCTCTGCGCACATCACCTGCCCAAAGTCTTCGCCTTATCTCTCGCTCTCTGATTCATTTCTGGATTTATTTCTTCGCGTAAAAATGACAATAACAGTCACTTCAATTCTAGTCTCCATTGTTTATGTTGCAGTGCTAAGATGGGCATGGAGACTTTTGAACTGGGTTTGGTTTCGGCCGAAGAAGGTCGAGAGGTGCTTGAGACAACAAGGTTTTGCAGGCAAGCCTTACAGGCTTTTGTTTGGAGACTGGAAAGAAAGTTCAGATATGTTGAAAGAAGCAAGGACCAAACCCATTGGTTTATCAGACGCTCTTCTACCTCGTGTCATGCCCTTCCTACATCAACAGGTCAACGATTATGGTATTCAATACGCAACCCTTTATTATCTCTCTCGTAGAAAAGATGATTTTTCTTGCTAGTTAAATATTTCTCCGATTTATTAAGAAATTCCTTTTGTTTTCTATAAGGCGCCAATGATTGAGAAATTAAAACCAGTTGATCAAGTGGGTGTAAATTCTTTTATTAAATTAATTACTTCTTAATTATAGTTTTAGAGAGTTATAATATTTTTAAAATAGACCAAGTGGGTGTAAATTTTCAATATTCATGGTATGCGTATTTGATCTCCTGGTAGTGTTGGTTTCCTACTAGACAGAACAGTACTAATTACTAATAGTTGAAAACATTGGTTTCCAAGTCAGTATTGAACTTGTTATTAGTTGGCTAGAGGTTGTATAAATATAAATAAAAGAACTTCTATCTTATTTAGTATGTTTATTTTTACGTTTTAAAATTATTTTAAATAATATTTTTGATATTTTTAGATCGTTTGGATGTCAAAATAAATTTTAGAAAATAAAAAAATATTATTTTGATATATTTTTAAATGAAAAATATTTTAAAAAATAATTGTTATCAAACGGATTCTAAAGATATTTAATGTGGTCTAAAACCAATAGTATTGTGTGCATGGAGAAACAAAAAGAAAAAAAAAAGAAAGAGTAAATTATGACTGTTTATTGAATGGATACATAATAGTATATAGGTTGCATGTAATAATCTAGATGGTGTATAATGGGTGCATAGTGATTAGTTTAGGTTGTGTATAATATAACCTATTGATGTGTTCATAAAAATATAAAAATCTATTAGAAAAAGAAATAAAAATTCTCTTACAAGAATTTTACCTTAAAGTGTGAAGTGCAATTTTTTCTGGGTTTGGATTTCTTTTGTTCATATCTCAATTTGAGCCTCGTGTATTTCCCTCAACAGAAGAACAGAAGAATACATACATACATACATACACACACACACACACACACACACACACACACACTAATAAATGTGCTTCCTCTGACGATGCAGGTAAGAATTCATTTATGTGGATTGGGCCGAAACCAAGAGTGAACATCATGAACCCTGATCAGATAAGGGACGTATTCATGAAGATAAATGAATATCAGAAGCCCTCGCACCCGCTGTTGAAACTTATAGTATGTGGACTTGCAAGTCACGGGGGTGAAAAATGGGCTAAACATAGAAAGATAATCAACCCAGCATTCCATCAAGAGAAGCTAAAGGTGATCATGATAGTCTCAACTTATTTGCCTATAAGCATCCATGCTATTCGATTGCCTTGAATGAGTAGCATGCATGTTGTGCTCTCATATAGCTGTAATATAAAACTTTCGATGATGATATGTTCTGTTTGCTTGTTACAGCTTATGATACCTGCGTTTTACGAAAGTTGTAGTGGGATGATTAACAAGTGGGAGAAGCTGGTCTCTGTAGACGAGGGGCCATGTGAATTGGATGTCTGGCCTGATCTTCAAGGCTTAACATGTGATGCTATTTCTCGAACGTCGTTTGGAAGTAATTACGAAGAAGGAAAAAGAATATTTGATCTCCTCAAGGAACTTTCCAATCTTACAGCTCATGTTATAATAAAAGCAATTGTCATACCAGGGTACAGGTAACTCTTTATTCTGTTTTTGCTGGACATTACAATTCAGTTCCTTCAAGTTAGTCCTTGTTCAAAGAGATATATCTTAAAAGTAAGAAGCAGAACAAATCCAAATCTCTTGACAACATGTTCATGGATTGCATGTAGGTTTCTGCCGATCCCATCTAATAGAAGGCTAAAAGCTATTGACAAAGAAATAAAAGCTTCTCTTAATGCTCTCATCAACAAAAGAGAGAAAGCAATGAGTGCTGGTGAAGATGCAAAGAAAGACTTGTTGGGTTTACTTCTGGAATCCAATTTTAGAGAAATACAAGAGCATGGAAATACCAAGAGCGTCGGAATGAGCATTGAAGATGTGATTGACGAATGTAAAATATTCTACTTTGCTGGACAAGAAACAACCTTAGTTCTTCTTACCTGGACCATGGTTTTATTGGCTCAGTATCCGAATTGGCAAGCACGCGCAAGAGAAGAGGTTGTGCAAGTCTTTGGTAACAAAAAACCAGATTTCGATGGGCTAAATCACCTTAAAGTTGTGAGTATTTCTCTGCATTTGCAACTGAATTCTTCTACATCAATATTGTCTTATTTATTGTTAAGAACACAGAGCATTCTTGCATTTAAAACGCAAGCTTAGGTATCCTTTGAAGAAAAAGTAAGATAGCAGAAAAAACAACGTTCATGTTTTCTTTCGTTGAATTATTAATCGGCCAAAATGACGGGGAAAAGCAACCAACAGATGAGTACGCAAGCAAGCTAGGAGGTGACATCTATATACATTAAGAATGAGATTTACTAGTTCTTGGATCAACATAAAAATTCTCAATTTAGTAAGTTGAAATGGCATGTAAATGATCTCTATATATGCGATATTTTATTTTATCTAAGTGGATTGCATGTCACCTTTCTGATGGATTCTTACCATGTAGTATGATTTTCTCTTTTGATGCATGTTACAGGTTACCATGATTTTGTATGAAGTTCTTAGGTTATACCCGCCGGTAATTATGCTTAATCGAGATGTTCATGAAGAAATAAAGCTTGGAAATTTGCTATTACCTGCCGGAGTGCAGATCTCGGTGCCAACAATCCTCCTTCACCAAGATCATGAACTATGGGGTGATGATGCCTCTGAGTTCAAACCAGAGAGGTTTGCTGAAGGTGTTTCGAAGGCAACAAAGAGTCAGGTGTCATTCCTTCCATTTGGATGGGGTCCTCGAATATGCGTTGGACAAAACTTTGCTTTGGTTGAAGCAAAAATGGCTTTGGCAATGATTTTACAGCGCTGCTCTTTTGAGCTCTCTCCGTCGTATATTCATGCTCCTCGCACAGTCATAACTCTTCAGCCACAGCACGGTGCTCCAATGATATTACGTAAACTCTAAAATGTTTATATGTGACGGGTAAGAGTGATCCTCTAGTTTATAATATTATGTACAAATTATGTTATTATGTTATCATGTCCAATGACATATTTGTCATATTAATCACAACATTATAGTTCTTTCCCACATAATATTAACTAAAGTAATGATCTTTGGATGTTATTGTGTTCTTTCCCACATAATATGACATGTAATGGCATATAATAATTGAATTGTCGCTAGTATTAGTTTTTCTCTCTCTCTCCTACCAATTGTTTAGGGTTAGATAGCTAGTGTAAGAAAATACATGTAACTGAAACTAAAGTAATGATCGTATCAGTTTATATGGTCATATGTAAAAAACAGTACAATTTTTATATTTGGCTCGCTTACTAAATTACTGGCTCAGTTAAACTAATCGGAAGAAGGGTAGTAACTGAATATATGTATAATTAGCTGACATCACAGCTCAATGGCTTGGAAGAAATATAGAATGAGTCTCCAGCAGCTTCTCTTCTGCAGGGCTTGTCTGAAATGCAGAAAATAATCCTGGCACCCATAGAGGCTTGTTGCTTAGTATTTTTCGCTATATGGCTCCGCACTTGTTGTAAATTATTGTTTTTTGATCAACGAATAACTTGTACAACAAGATGTATTGTACTAATGAACCCGTTCGAGATTGCACAACACCATTTCCTCGAGAGCTGATTGATAGGATCCCCGAGGAAGATATCTGAGATTCTGAATTGCAAGATCAGCTCTCTCTTTTGCCAATTCATGTGCCCTTTCAATGCCGCCAGTCCATAACCAATGCAGTAGCTTCATCAAGAGAACCACTCTCACGGAACTCGGTTATTTCTCTTAGTTTTGGTGATTTCTCTAGAGCAAATATTACTGGAGCAGTCAGGTTCCCCTTTGCCAGGTCACTGCCAGATGGCTTCCCCGGCAGCTCTGCTGACTGTGTAAAATCTAATATGTCATCCGCAACTTGGAAGCATAGACCAAGATTCTTACCGTATTCATACATTAGCACGCATACATTACTGTCCACCCCACTAAAAATAGCAGCTTCTTTGGTACTAGCAGCAATTAAGGAGGCTGTCTTGTAGTAAGCTCAAGATCACAGTCGAACAAGCTAGATTCCTGCTCTATTTCACCACTTGCAAAATCCTTAATAAACTGCCATTGAGCGAGTATAATTGTAAATCAACTTCATTTACAATTTTTTAAAATTAGATAATATATAGCATATATAGTGCAAAAACTCCAAGGTTATATCAGACACTGGACTATATATACTCGGATATACAGAATTGAGTTGCAGACCTACCGAGCTGATAAGCTTAATGACTTCAATATTTTCAAGATTTGCTAGGTACCATGACGATTGAGCAAACATAAAGTCCCCAGCCAGTAATGCTACCCTTGTACCATCGTGTTGATGAACAGTTTCCTTCCCTGCAAATTAGCAGCAGTGGACTGAGAGTCAGAGAAGGCCTTGCAGTAGGCCTGAAATTAAATTAGAAACAAAAAACAAATTAAATGAAAATGCAATAAAGTGTGTAATAGATATTTCAGTTTTGCTAATCTACTTGATGTGATAAGTATGAGATCCGATGATGGCACAGTCAGTACCAGTGATTACTTATTAGTATATTTCCTTCAGTTTGTAATCCCTGATTAGGGAGCAATTATTTTAACAGTGAAAGTAGTGTATTACATCACTTTGGATGTGCATATTCAAGCTCATCTCCAGTCAATAGGCTCTAGCATAGTGATTTACATTGAAAGAAGGCTTCAGCTATCACTCATCTATGACATACTGACTGATAAGTAGTGATGTATGGCTTAAGATCTCCCTCATCTATGACATACTCTCTGATAAAGTGTTGTATCTCTTCAGATTCTCACAAGTTTATAGGCTTTTAAGAAAGAAAGGATCCATATTTCATTGGATCTTCATACAATACAGTGCACAAGCCCATTCAACATTCCTGATTGGAAGAATAATAGATAAATTCAGTTGCTGTTCTTAAGGGAAATAGGATTCTAGGGCAATGAACAAGTCCAATAATCAAAGTTGGCTTCAAAAAATCATAATTTTCATCTCACAGCTAGGTTGACAAGGTCTAACTAATATGCGAGCCTGTTGGTCATCCATCTATTAGAACCCTTCTCTCTTCAGCGTTGGACTGATTCTACAGGGAAAAATATGAAAATATCATCTAACTAATAAATGGCTCTTCATGCTGAGATTCTAATGACCATTTATTTATTTATTTATTTTATCTACTCCAACAGTTAAGTTAATTAAGAGATTGTTTTCTATTAACTATGGTGGTGCTTAAGGGGAGCAGCTAGCCATCCTTTGTATTTATACTTGTAGGGTTTTGTACAATATAATGGTGGAATGTATTATATATGATAACTATTCCTATATAAGAGTATTTACATATATAGGGTCTCTTTCCTTAATACACCCCGTCAAGCTGAAGATGAAGATTCCACCCGAAGCTTGGATCGAAAGTAAGCAAACGAGGCTGGAGGAAGAGGCTTATGTAGATAGACAGGTAGAGGAGAAAGCTTGAGGCAACAATGTTGCGGACGACGCAGACAAAACATATAGACCATCTCTACTCTGACCGGAAAGAAGAACTTCCTTTGTCATGAGATCCTTAACATAAAATAGAGAGGAATGAAATTCAAAAAATACGTTATTCTCAAGATAAAATTTTTGAACAGATAGCAGGGGTTTTTGAATGGTAGGAACATGTAAAATATTGGATAAAGTAAACATGCGGTTTGGTGAGCGAATTTTAGAGTGAGCAATATTTGAGATAAAAAGGCCCTTACCATCACCAACATGCAGATAATCATTTCCAAGATAAGGTTTTGAACTCGTCATACTTACAAGGTCCGGCGTGAGCGTCGTGTGAACCCCTCAGACGTCACGTGCTCAAGATAGTGCGGCCATATATCTTCTGGGATGTATATCGGTTTGAAATCTCTCCAAACCGCAACATCGTTCCAGCCTTGGAAACCCCTATCTCTCGCGGTTTTTTTGCCTTTTTTTGTGCTTCATACCAAAAATCACGCAACCTACTTAACGCAACCAAAAATTACATTTCGAAACATAAATTTTTGTCTAAAAAAAATCTTGTATTGTTTTCGATGTTACCTAGTTGCCGCATGATTTTCTCACACCCTCCTCGCAACAGTGTTATGCTCACTGTCCCAGCAGAATTTGTCATGTTTATAAATAATTAATTTTAAATAAAAATAATAATTTATTTACAATTATATAAATAATTTATTAGAAATAAGCTGAAAATTATAAATTAACACCAACCTCAAATTTGTCAAACCATGCATTGATTTGAGACATCCATTCAGGATGCTTGAATATCTGACTCCATTGAAACAATGGAATCTCCATCGACGATTTAAACGCCGATGATATTACTCGGGTGGCCTCAATGTTTGTGAACTTGAAAATAAATGAAATAAATTCAATAGTGAATTACTTCATAAATTATGTTGTAATTTTTTTTTTAAAAAAAAACTAAAACCTTAACAAACTTACATTGAAAGGTCGTCCTTCTATTGTGCCTCGTACTTGCGGGTAAATTGATTCCACTGTGAAGGCACGCCGCCTCTGCGCTGTGAACTAGTGCTAGAAGAGGCAACACCGGTTGACGGCGCAGGTGGTGTAGGTGCCTCTTCTTGAGAGGCACCTAATGAAATATCATCTTCGCTGCTAGATGAACTAGCTGCGACCATACGTGAGCGACCATCTCTGGTTTTCATTCTACGCATCTACACAGTTTTATACAAATAATTATATAATTAAATTCAAATGTTAAAAAAAAATTCGACAGCACTTCCCCTATATTGGATACTACCCAAATCCACAACCTGCACATATTAACAATAGCCACAACTAGTTGACCCAATCTATACTAATTATTCCAACATATTCAATTACTAATCCTAAGGTAAATTCAACATTAAGAATTACAATTCAATAAATTATTCAATAACTATGCCAATACAACAAAACAATAAATAAATAAAAAACTCTAGACTAACAATCAAAATAAATGGAAAAAATTAAACACAAATCATGCAATAATAGAGTAAAATTAATAATTATTCCAACATATTCAATTACTAATTCTAAGGTAAATTCAACATTAACAATAAATATTCAACAAATTAACTAATAATAATTATACCAATACAACAATAAAAAATATTAAATAAATTAAAAAAAAAACTAGACTTTAGGAATGAAATATGCTTACTTTAATAATGTGTTGAATTCAAGACTTTATCTACATTACAAAAAATACACCAAAACATAAAAAAAAAATAGCTAAAAAAATAACCCTTAAAGTAAAATGAAATAGAAGAAACACATACATTTTAAACTGATGAAGATTCACAACAAAACTTGCTAGAGATTGTAGGTGAAAGCTTTGAAGAATTGAGAGGAAAAAAATCACAATTTAAGGTGAAAAACGGAGGAGAAGAAAAAATGAACTGGAGGGGCGGTCGCTGGAACTTATAGGGCAGTTTTACCGACGGATTCACCGACGGATATAAAATTAATTATTATTTTAATTTATTCCGCTGGTGAAGTGTCAAAAATCCGTCAGTAATTTTTGAATTTCGCACTAAAATTTTTAATGACCCTCCATATTTTTCGTGGTCCGTCGGTAATTCTGTCGGCAAGATGACGCGATCAGAGATGCATTTAATGCACCACCCTTTGGAATTCACACAGTCCGTCGATAATTTTGTCGGTAACATTGACTCGCCTACAACTTACCGACGGACGTAAATCCATCGGTATACACGTCAGTGTTGTGGCATTTCAAGTAATTATTTTTGAACTCTCTTTGTAATGTCGACGGACTTGAATCCGTCAGTATTGTTGTCGGTGATTGTGGCATTTCAAGTAATTAATTTCGAACTCTCTGTGAAATGCCGACGGATCTATTCCGTCGGTATGGACGTCGGTGATTGTGGCATTTTTAGTAATTATTTTTGAACTCTCTGTGAAATGTCGACGGACCTATTCCGTCGGTATGAAAGTCTGTGATTGTGGTATTTCAAGTAATTATTTCAAGTAATAAATATTTCGTGTTACAAAATATATCATCCATAATCTAAATTACATGAAAAAAAGGGTTTTACACAGGGCTTCATTTTGATAGTTAGTCAGAATTTTCTTCTTTTTCGTCATCAATTGAATAGTAATCATCTTCATCGCAATCTTCAATATGGATATCATCTTCTTTATCAACATTTGCTTGTCCGCTAGAGCTCAAAACAACATTCAACTCCTCTGCGTCAACATTAACAAGACTATCATCGAAAACACAAAAATTTGAATTTTCTTCCAATTCAATCGAAGGAGCAACTCGATATGGTTCAACCAACTCACTGACTTGAAAGACTTCATCTCGCACAATTGTGTCTTCGTTCTCATCCTGAACAACCTCGACATGACCTTGGGGTTTCGTTTTTAAAATGGACAACCAATCCACTCTTGATCGATCCTTTCTAAATGAAGGGGTGTATGTGTAATAAACTTGTTGACATTGCTTTGCGAAAACAAAGACATCGTTTATGTTGCGGAGTCTAGCCTTTGAGTTGATTTCGACTAGACCTTAGTGCGGATCAACTCTGATACAATTAGTTCGATTGTCATACCAATAGCATTTGAATAAAAACACTCTATTCTGCTCGCTATGATATTGCAGTTCGACGACCTCTTCTAATCTACCATAGTAGTCAACTTCTAACTCACTACTAGTGGATCCCTTAACACAAACACCGCTATTGTATGTCTTTCTTCCTTGCCCGTATTCTTCAGTATGGAAAACATATCCATTGATAAAATACTCGTTGTAGCACTTACATTTTCTTTCAAGCCCTAAGCTTAGTGAAGACAATGACTTAGATGTACTCCTTCCCATTTGATAAACTTTGTATGTAATGTACATCAATAAACAGTAAATGAACGAGAATCTTGTAATGACATGCATACGTACAGTAATTTTGCAAGTTAGAATGAGTTTGTGATAGGGCTTACATGTGTTCTGAACCACGTGGCAAATTGTTCATCTTGTAATTGAAAGATCTGAGATTCGGTCAGCTGTGAGTTATTGGAGAGCGAATATTGTCGATGTTGCCTGCAAATGATAATGAGTGTATGATATTACAACATATAATTAACAGTATATTACTAATAAAGTTTAATTAGTATTACACATATATAAACTTACTGAATAGAAGGTCTTAGCTCATTATAGTTAAATAGAACATAATTGTGTGCTTGTTTGAACTCTAGTTCCGACAAATATCTTCCTCTTACGACATTTTTAGGTGTGGGTCGTCTAATATTGGAGAATATTGACAAGTTCCCATTAGAAGGCACTTCATTGCCATTATCATGTTGTGGAACGCGATTGATTCTCGTTCTCAGATGAGGTTCGAAATAGTACGAGATAAATGTTGAGATCTCCTTAACAATATATGCCTCACATATCGAAGCCTCAACATGCATCTTGTTCTTAACCTTTTTCTTAAGATTAAACAAGTACCTGCATTGAATTAATCAAATATTTTCAATTAAGAATAACATAGAAAATACTTTTATATATGAATTACATTGCAACTGTAATATCTAACCGTTCGAATGGGTACATCCATCTATATTCGACTGGTCCTCCAGCTTTTGCCTCGAAGGTAGATGTATAGAGAGATGCTCCATTGAGTCAAAAAATAATGGAGGGAATATCATCTCAAGTTTGTATAGTGTCTCAATGATATTCGTTTGAAGCCTCTCAATGTGCCCAACATTCAACTTGCTGGAGCATATATCTCTGAAAAAATGACTGATCTCCGTGAGTGCATCCCATATTCCCTGTAAACCGCAGGAAAAAATAATAAATAAATAAAAGTGAAGAAATTCATGCATATGGTTAAATAAAAAAAAAGAAATTCAGAAATTTTTTAATATAAATTTCCAAGCAAAATAATTCAAGACATTATAATAAACCCGGTACTGTTGAGAGCTAGATTTAATTGAAGAGAATAATGCACTTAAAGGAAAAAGGGGGTCTAAATGCAAATAAGGGAAAATATAGAGTATAAATACTGTCTCCTCACCAAAAAAAAAAATCTATAGGAACGATAAAGAGAGAAAATAGGGAGTTTTATACCCATTCTCGAGAAATCAAGAGAGAAACACTAAAAATTTAAGAACCCATCCAAGATTAAGAGCTTAAAGATGGGATAAACACTTGAGAGCAAAGGATTACCAAGAAATTGAACAAGAAGAAAAGACATGAGGGAAATTGAATAAGAAGAAAAGAAAAGAAGGAGTTGAGAATCTTCAACTGGTTGAAGATCAAAATCTTAATTTGTATCGGGTAAGGTATTCTAAACATGATCTTAAAAAAATTCATTTTTAAATTCGATAAAGAATTGATGCCTTGATATTGAATCATAGGTTATGGTTCTTAGACATAAATTGGGGAAAAAGTACTTATTGTTGAAATTAAGTTAATTCATGTGTGTGGTATGTAGTTTATGAAAGTATTGTGTGAAGGGGAGGGGGAGACGAATCTGGACAGACTTGTCTCCTAACTTTCGACGAGATTTCGGGTAGAAGGATGAGGGGATTAGGATCGGGTTCCTCATAGAAATTGTAGATTTGAATGTTAGCTAACCAAGAAAACTGGTCTTGCTCAATTTAGAAATGTAGAACTCCAGTTATGGGTTACCAACTAAGACTGAGTCGTGACTGATTATGTAGGGCAGTAGGACTAATTAGTAAATGAACAATTTTGACTATCTTGGAGGCAAAATTGGGTTCTCCTCCCTTAAAGAACTAGTAGCCTCGTGTCTTAGCTTTCCAACGAGATCAATCTCAGTTAAAATGGAGTTTTAGAACTTTAGATATAGTTAAAAATCTGATGAGTGTTCAGACAGTAACAGTTGGAAATTGGACAGTAACAGTTCAAAGTCAAACAGTAACGGTTGGAAAAGTGAAACAGTAACAGTTGGAAAAGTCAAACAGTAACAGTTCAAAGTCAGACAGTAACAGTTGGAAAAGTCAGACAGTAACAGTTCAAAGTCAGACAGTAATGGTTGGAAAAGTCAGACAGTAATGGTAGGAAAAGTCAGACAGTAACAGTTGGAAAAGTCAGACAGTAACAGTTCAAAGTCAGACAGTAACAGTTGGAAATTTGACAGTAACAGTTGGAAATTTGACAGTAACAGTAGACTTTCACGTGAATACTATAAATAAGAATATAAAGGAATTGAGTCATACGAACACTTGTATATTGAGATATTAACTCCAAAAATATATATGATATATGTATGTATGTTATTATGAGGAAATGAACATGCATAGAAAGTAACATATGAGTAATGGATGAATATGAATTCTCTATAATATCGGCTTGAAAGAATCATAACCAAAACAACAAAAAACTTCCTTGTGATTCAAGAGGAGCAACCAGGATTGGATCTTCTGTTAGGGGAGGTCGCGAGACAGGCGAAGCAGGTGCGTGATTTTCCCTCCTATTTGCACTTATACAATTTAGAATCCTTCTGGTGAATGCAATTGTAATAAATATCTTGTTCAATGTAAATAAAGCCTAGTGTATTTACAAGATTAGCTTCGGCTAATGGCATCCGTGATAGGATTGCCGGGAAATGATTCACATGATTTGCTTCAGCTAATGGCATCCGTGATAGGATTGCCGGGATATGATTTACACGATTAAACCTTGCAAGGCCACCCGGTTTATGCAAGTAATTAAGATTATTCAATTAAGAATATACAAATGAGTGTTAATTGGGTTTAAAAGATTTACAAGCAAAATATAAGTTCTTTGTTAGAATTCTCATGGAGTCGATTGAAAGTTAATACTTCATTCGTATTCATTACATGAGCATAGATATACTCTTTATCAATATAATGGTATGTTTATTTATGTAACAGGTCCATCAAACATCCAGGAAGATCATTAGTTTAGGACTCTACTTTATGAAACTTATGTAAATATTTAACTTAAAACAAAAGGGAATTAACGTGTTTATGTAGTATACTTTTGTGCAAACCTTGATGTATTTATAAAGGTTCAGCTTAGCATGTAGTATTTTAGTTATCTTGTAATTAACCCTTTTGAAATATTTAAGAACACTTCTTATATTGTAAATACTTTCTTTGCATGTTAGTATTCCTTTTCTTTTAAATTTTATGATATAATGCGTTGGACTATGTTCATATTGAACTTACTTGTAGGATATCTATATATATATATATATATATATATATATATATATATATATATATATATATATATATATATATATATATTGTGTGGATTGTATGAGGTGTGGAATTATGAGATTTGATATAAAGTCCGGAATTAAGGGATCTTGTGATGATTGGTTGTTTGAGTAAATTGATAGTAGTCGATAACTTAGGATGTCCTAAATGCAAAGGAAACTCTGCTGAATTTTTAGAGAAAAAAATTACCCTAAAAAAGAGAGAGGATATGTTGGAATTCTTTTAACATTAATCGAGTCATACAGTCAGACTATTACAGCTGGTATCAGAGCCCTAGTATAGGTTCTGGGAAGAAATGAAAAGAGGTTATTGATGTTCATTAATTTATTACAGGATGGTACGTACCCGTTAAGAGATTAGAACAGATCTATCCTCTGCAGGGAGGGGGAATAGAAATATAGACTTTTTCGAGGGGCAAGAAGAGAGCCCTTTGGAAGATACTGCTTCACATGCACCGGTAGTATCGACTCAAACAGGGCATGAAGAATTGTCGGGGCCTCAAATTAGACAGGCACCAAGGCAAACTGGGGATGTTCGGCTGACCATGTCAGCCCCGCGGGAACGAGTAGAGGAGCCCCCTCAGACTACACCTGTAGGGCCATCTGTTTCTTATGTTGATCCGATGCTCTTGGCCCAGTTAGTCAAAGCAGTAATGGAAGGTATGGATAATGCTGCCACTCTTATGCCAGCACCCCCACCTGCACCCATCATACCAACTGTTTCAGAAGCAGCTACAGCTACGAATGACGTAGTACAATTAGTTCGTTTGGTGAAAAGTATGAGAGAAATGGGTTGTGAACCCTACTCAGATGAATAGAATGCTGAAGTGGCGGGAAGGTGGATTAGAAAGGTGGAGAAAACCATGATTCAAATTAAGATACCATATGATCTGCGGGTAGATTGTGCTACTCAATTACTATCAGACGGTGCTATGACTTGGTGGGAGACAGTTCAGTTGAGGAGGGCTACAGAAACCCTATCCTGGGATGACTTCAAGACAGAGTTTGAGAATCAATATTACTCCAAATATCATCGGAAGATGAAGGAACAGGAATTCCTAGCTTTGAGACAGAAGGGAATGTCAGTACTCGAGTATGAGAGACGATTTCATGACCTCTCACTATTCGTACCACATTATGTCCCATCAGAACAACACATGATAGAAAAGTTAAGGGATGGCTTCAGACAAGAATTAAAGCAGGGGTTGATTGCTTTGCAATTCAAGACAGTAAGGGAACTGATTGAAGTATCACAGGCCTTGGAGGCTTGTATGGAAAAAGACCAATAGAGTCATGGGGGTGCAGGAAAACGAAAGGATATGGAATTTTTAGGCAGGCCACCTCTTCCAAAGAAAGGTAGAGGCGAACAGTTCCTTCAATTCAAAAAGAAAAGGGGGACGTCAACTAGCTTCCGACAGGATATCGGTGGGAGCTCAGGAAGTGGTCAGACCCGCTCCAGGGCTATAGTTGCAAGGGGGCATAATTATCATAAGGAAATTGGCTACCCTCGATGTGCTCAGTGTGAACAAAGACACCCTGGGAGTTGTATGGTTTCCCCTAGACGATGCTATATATGTCGAGGAGAAGGTCATAAGTGGAAAACCTGTCAGTACTTGGGAAGAGGATGTCATCATTGTGGTGAGAAGGGTCTCTTTAAAAGGGAATGCCCCCAATTAAACACTAAACAGCCTCAGAGACATAGGCAGCAAAGTCAGAGTCATCAGCAGTCTATCACAGTAAACAGACCGGGAAGGTCGACTCAGTCAGGAGCTAACTCAAATAGGGGACGACCCAGAGTGCAAAATGAAAGGGATCAAGGAAGGGTTTTCCATATGACCCCGGAGGATGTCAGAGCAACATCAGATGTGGTGGTAGGTATGCTGCAAATGAATGACTATCAAATGCATGTTTTGTTTGATTCTGGTGCCACTCACTCCTTTATAGCAAATAAAAGTGTAACCAAATTGAGTAAGCAAACAAAAAGGGTAGAAAAAGGATTTATTATTGGGACACCTTTGGGTGAAACTGTGGAAACAAATGTTGTATATGAAGGGGTGGGAATTAACATTAATGGGTATGAACTAAAAGCAGATTTAATACCCCTAGAATTAAGTGATTTTGATATAATTCTAGGTATGAATTGGTTGGGCAAAAATAAGGCTCGTCTAGACTGCTTTACAAAAACAGTAACCTTCCAAGGGGCTAAGGGTGAAACAATGGTCTTTAAGGGGGAGAGAACTTCCAACTTTCCAAATATGATCTCGGGTATGGTTGCGAGAAAACTACTAAAGAAAGGTTGTACAACATACCTTGCCTATGTGATAAATTCAGAAAAGGGTAAAATAGGACTGTTCGACATTCCAATTGTGAGGGAATTTCCGGATGTATTTCCTGAAGAATTGCCAGGACTACCCCCAGAAAGAGAAGTTGAAGTCACCATAGATATATTGCCTAGGGTGTCTCCTATAGCCCAACTACCGTAAAGAATGCCCCCAAAAGAATTGGATGAGTTGAAAATTCAATTGCAGGAGCTTTTAGACAAAGGGTTCATACGACCAAGCAACTCACCTTGGGGGGCACCTGTATTATTTGTGAAGAAGAAGGATGGAACGTTGAGGCTTTGCATAGATTACCGTCAGCTGAATAAGTGACGGTAAAGAACAGATATCCACTTCCGCGAATAGATGATTTGTTCGATCAGTTGAAGGGTGCCAAAGTATTCTCAAAGATTGATTTAAGATCCGACTAACAAGAATAAGGAGCAGCAAATGACCCAAATGGGTTGAATCCGTCTGTACACAACCCAAGACGCACATTTCTTGATTCAGCTGAAAAGTGAGGATGAACACTGTTAAAGCGTTTCCATGCTTCTCCGATCAAAAGGATGCACCATCACTCCATCAACCGCATCATGTGCTTGGTGCCATGTCATGTGCTCAGTAGTCCTTGGTGACATGAATAACCTCTGCAGTCTAGGTGTGATCGGGAAGTATCTAAGTTTTTTATATGCCACTAGAGTCTTTCCCCTGCTAGTTTTAGGTTTGTAACGGGAATGCCCACATGTCATGCACTCGGTCATCTCAACATTTTCAAGGTAGTATAGCATGCAGAAGTTAGGGCACATGTCAATTTTGTGGTATCCTAAACCGAGGGGTTTCATCATGGACTTGGCAGCATAGAAGTTCTCTTTCAGCCTGTTCCCTTCAGGTAAAAATGCTTCTCGCCCATTCAATAATTTTGTCATACCTGGCCTCACTCAACCTGTGATCTGACTTGATGGTGAACACCTGTGCTACGGCTGATAATTTACTGTGGTTCGTGCAGCCATCCCATAATGGTTCGTCAGAATCTTTTAACAGATCAAAAAACCTAGTTGCATCTGCATTAGGTTCTTCTTCTACGATTGGACATTGACTGACATTTCCTTGATTCATTCTCATTGCATCCATAACCATGTTTCTGTAAGGATTAGTTTTGTCATTTGCTGTTTCATGCACGTTGCTAGCACTAGAAGTAGACCCAACCACCGTTTCTCCCATTCTCCTCTTACTAACAAATACTTCTCCATGTGCATACCAACAATGGTAATTCTCCATAAATCCTTTATGTAGAAGATGCATCATTACAACATCTGGATGCAGATATTTTTTATTTTAACACTTCCTGCATGGACACCTAATACCGCCTCCAGTAAAAATTATGGGAATAGATGTTGCGAAATTAATAAAACCCTGAACCCCGTTACAATAATCAATCCTCCACAATCTTTGCGGTGAATCTCGATACATCTATGAACGATCATCCATGACTTATATCGAACCTCTATAAAGTTATGATGACATCATGTATTAATTAACTAAGTTAGGTAAATAAACTTGCAAAAATATTACTTTACCTCGAGATTATCCAACAAACCAATCACAACTTCTCATAAATATAAAATATTCATTATCATTTATCAACGTCCATAGAAATTAATATATATAAATTTACAGAAATTACCACTCCGCAATACCATTGATAAAACTTTAAACGGACCCATTAAGCAAGCTATTAATTATTTCAAAACAACACATGTAATTCGGTAATTCCATAAAGTTTTAACAATTTACAAACAAATATAATCTTACAAAATCTAAAACAAACCATAACAGGTATAAAATTATACATTCATATACTACAAGTTTGTTTGAGAAATAACAATAAAACATGTACATCTACTAACAAAATACATATACTAAAAAAACAATAAAATTGACATTTAAATGTTAAAAAGATAGAATTAGTTACAAAAATTGATAAAATCCGTTGGTAAATCAGAACACGGATGCTATGACCACAAAACTTCAAGAAATATAACTTATTGTGCTGAGATGAGGGAGATTTTTGTTTGGGGAAGGGGGGCTAGTTGTTTGCAGATGGGGAGAGTTGGGATTAGGAAAAAGAAGGAGAAATAGGGGAGGAGAGGGTCGGCAGAGAGGGCATATATTAACTTTTTCCGACGATTTCACCGACGGATTTTCCATCTGTGAGTCCATCGGCTATTCTGACGGAAAAATCAACACGTCACTGTACGGATCTGCCATTTCAAATCCCTCGGTGATTCCGTCGGTATTTTAAATGGTGAACCGGTCACGTCATTGTACGGGGTTGTCGTTTTGAATCCGTCAGTAAAAATAACCCCGCCAAACCTCCACGTCAGTGACCCACCTTTTTTTTTAATTCTAAAATTTTCGTCCGTAATTCAGTTGGTAACTACAAACGGAAAGTGTCCGTTGGTAGTTACCGACTGAATTACGGACAGAAAAAATTCCGTCGGTAATTTCGAACTCAAATTACTGAAAGAAATAGTCCGTTGGTAAATCTGCTGCTATTAAGCGAATTTCTAGTAGTGGTTCTTGATTGTCCATGTTGCTAGGGAGGAGAAGTTGCAGTTTTGATTTCCTAGATGCTTGATGAGAAGTAACAAAAATTATGTTTTACAAATTGTCAAGCGGTGGGTTATAAGTTGTTATCTTGAAACAAAATTCTATATAAACACTCACAATTTATATTTGTTTGTTTGTGTCACTAGCCCCTCGGTTGGTCACATAAATAAATAAGTATTTTCATCAAACTCTACTTTATTTGTTAATTCCATAATGTTAATGAATTCTACCCTAAACTTGAAAATAAATATTTATGTTGTGGTTGTTTTTTTAAAGTATTTTTTACTTATAAAGACATTAAAATAATTTATCGGCTATTATTTTTTAAAAGAACCTTTAAAATTTCATAATATAAATATAGTATTTAATTTTTTCTAATTAAAGATTATTAATTTAATATTTTTTTCATACTAAAAACACTTTAAATAGCACATACATGATTGAAGCTTGTCAACTAATCATCAATGGACGGGGGGTTGGTTTTTGAAGTCAAATATTCCATGGCCATACCCTTTGGGGGCAAAAACAAATAAGAAAAGGACTACGTACCTTCTAACACCTCCCATTAAAGAAATAAGTGACACGATAACGATGGCATTAAGAACTTATTATTCCTTAAGAAACGTCTTTGCACTTATGGGCACATATTCTCTTTCACCTCCTTGAATGTTTTCGTTTTGGAATCATCTCAAATACTAGTGATGCATAGAAGTGATTCGATTTTCATTGAAAATAACCCAATAAAGATATATATAATTGTGTTGAAGGTAGGGGTGATTATTTTCGGTTCGGTTCGGTTTTTATTAAAAAAAAATTAACCAAACCAAATTTTTTTTTAAAAAAACCGAAACCGGTTCAAACCGACCGGTTTCGGTTCGGTTCGGTTTTTTAGAAGAAAAACCGATTTGGCTCGGTTTTTTTTTCTTTTTTTTTTCGGTTTGGGTTCGGGTTCGGTTCGGTTTTTTCAGTTTCAGGCTTATAAAACCGAAACCGAATCGAACCAGTCAGTTTTTTCAAAATTTTAATCGGTTTAATCTGTTTTTTTTTTTGTTTAGTTTTTTTTTTCAGTTTAATCAATGTTTTGATTTTTTTACGTGATTCTTTTGACATTCTAGGGCTAAATAATAAGCTTTTATAAAGGAAAATGTAAGTTCGAATGTTCTTATAAAATATGAGATGATTGACGACTATAAAGTTTCTCAATTTGACGTTAAAAAAAGAAAAAACAAGAAGTTGAAACATCTATATTTATGGACTTTCCATGTGTTCAAGAATCCTTTGTTAAAATAAATAAAAAAATTCTATGGACCATGAAAATATATAAAGAAAGAATTCCACTTGTATTGCGTGCACGTCTTATTAATTAGTAGAATCTCAAGAAAATTTATATGCAGTCTTCTTTCAATACATATGGCAAAACTAACGGCACGTTCCATCCCTATTTGATTAATTCCATTATAAGTGGTTTATGGCTTAGTTGTTTAATTAAGTGATTATTGTTGGGAGGAAATGTATGAAATATGTTTCCTAACAACTTAACTACTTGGTAATTAACTTAAGAACTAAAACATGTGGGGAATTTAATTATTTAACTCGGTTTTTTTTAGATTGGTTTTTTCAGTTAATTTTTTATTGATTTTCTCGATTTAATTGATTTTATAGGTTTTTTGCTCACCCTTAATTATAACACACTAAAGTCATATAGAAGTTATTAGTTCGTTGACTTGTGTTTTATCATGAGTCATATCAAAAGTTATTTTTATAATATAAAAAACATATAAGTGTTTATAACACGTTTTCAAGCATCAAGAAAAGTTTTAATTGTGAACTAAAAAATTAATGTGTGTGCTTAATAAAATTAATTAAGAATTATATACATCAATAAATATTAAAAAGAGTTATGAACACTAACCAAAAACTAAGTTAGAAAATTAAAATATAAATATAGATTAAGATATTATAACAAATGTTACAGAGAGCTCTTCAAATATTTTTTTTATCTAATTATATGCCATTTTCTTGCTAGTTAATTAAATATTTCTCCGATTTATTAAGAAATTCCTTTTGTTTTCTATAAGGCGCCAATGATTGAGAAATTAAAACCAGTTGATCATGATGAATTTTATTTATGACGAACAACTTTTGTTCACCGTTTCTCAGTAAAACTCTGTTATCATCTGTTTATTTTAATTGATAAAATATTATTTTTTATGAATACAAAAACAAATTAATTTTCCATTGGTACATTGGGAATCAGAACGCCATGTTCCATTGGTTAGTGCTGCACTGTGCTGGCCGAATGTTTCAGCCGATTTTCTTATTTTACTTCATTTTATAGTGCTCTTGTGGACTGCTCTCGCCTCAAACCTAGTTTTCTATCAATGGGAGAAAAATATATAGATTAAATTAATTACTTCTTAATTAATTATAGTTTTAGAGAGTTATAATAGTTTTAAAACAGACCAAGTGGGTATTAATTTTCAATATTCATGGTATGCGTATTTGATCTCTTGGTAGTGTTGGTTTCCTACTGGACAGAACAGTACTAGTTACTAACAGTTGAAAACATTGGTTTCCAAGTCAATATTTAGCCTGTTATTAGTTGGCTAGAGGTTGTATAAATATAAATAAAAGGACTTAGTATCGTATGTTTATTTTTATATTTTAAAAATGTTTTTGAAAAAAATTAAAAAAATTAATTGTTTTACTTCAAATTAATTTTTTGGTATTTTTAGATTGTTTTTATGTCAAAATAAATTTTAAAAAATGAAAAAAATATATTTTCAAATAAAAAAATATTATAAAAAATAATTGCTATCACAATACCAAACCGACTTTAAAAATATATAGTGTGGTCAAAGACCAATACTATTCTGTGCGTGGTGAAACAAAATTATTTTATGATTCAAAAATCAGATTCTAAATGTTATATAGCATAGTGCAAGAACTCCAAGGTTATATCAGACACTGGACTATATATACACGGAGAATGGAGTTGCAGACCTACCGAGCTGATAAGCTTAATGATTTCAATATTTTCAAGATTTGCTAGGTACCATGATGATTGAGCGAACATAAAGTCCCCAGCCAGTACTGCTACCCTTGTACCATAGTGTTGATGAACAGTTTCCTTCCCAGCAAATTAGCAGCAGTGAACTGAAAGTCAGAGAAGGCCTTGCAGTAGGCCCAAAATTAAATTAGAAACAAAAACAAAATGAAAATGCAAAATGCAATAAAGTGTGTAATAGATATTTCAGTTTTGCTACTCTACTTGATGTGATAAGTATGGGATCCAATGATCGCGCGGTCAGTACCAGTGATTACTTAGCATATGTCCTTCGGTTTTTAATCTCTGATTAGGGAGCAATTATTTTAACAGTGAAAGTAGTGTATTACATCACTTTGGATGTGCACATTCAAGCTCATCTCCAGTCAATAGGCTCTACCATAGTGATTTACATTGAAAGCACTTCAGCTATCACTCATCTATGACATCCTGACTGATAAGTAGTGATGTATGGCTTAAGATCTCACTCGTCTATGACATACTCTCAGATAAAGTGATGTCTCTCTTCAGATTCCCACGAGTTTATAGGCTTTTAAGAAAGAAAGGATACATATTTCATTGGATCTTCATACAATACAGTGCACAAGCCCATTCAACCAAATATTTCTTCACAATCCCTGCTTGGAAGAATAATCGATAAATTCAGTTGCTGTTCTTCAGGGAAATAGGATTCTAGGGCAATGAACAAGTCCAAATAATCAAAGTTGGCTTCAAAAAATCATAATTTTCATCTCACAGCTAGGTTGACAAGGTCTAACTAATATGCGAGCCTGTTGGTCATCCATCTATTAGAACCCTTCTCTCTTCAGCCTTGGACTGGTTCTACAGGGAAAAAAAATGAAAATATCATCTAACTTATAAATGGCTCTTCAAGCTGAGATTCTAATGACCATTTATTTATTTATTTATTTTATCTACTCCAACAGTTAAGTTAATTAAGAGATTGTTTTGTATTAACTGTGGTGGTAACTGTGGTGGTGCTTAAAGGGAGCAGCCATCCTTTGTATTTATACTTGTAGGGTTGTGTACATTATAATGGTGGAATGTATTACATATGATAACTATTCCTATATAAGAGTATTTACATATATAGGGTCTCTTTCCTTAATACACCTCGTCAAGCTGAAGGTGGAGATTCCACCCAAGGCTTGGATGGAAAGTAAGCAAACGAGGCTGGAGGAAGAGGCTTGGTAAGGACATCAGCTAGTTGATCTTTGGAAGAGATGAACCGTACCTGAATTTCTTGCTTAGTAACACGATCACGGACAAAGGGATAATGAACTTCAACATGTTTAGTACAAGCGTGAAACACTAGATTTGTAGATAATAAAGTAGCCCCTAAATTGCCACACCATAACGTGGTCACAGTCGAAGAAGGGACCCGAAGTTCTAACAATAATGAGCGAATCCACAAAATCTCAGCAGTACCATCAGCTAAGGCTTTGTATTCCGCTTCAGTAGAGGACCTCACAACAGTTCATTGTTTCTCGGATTTCCATGAAATAGTGGTAGAGCCAAGGTACACAAGATGACCACCTGTGGATTTTCGATCGTCAATACTGCCAGCCTAATCAGCATCTGTGAAACCATGAAGAGACAAGGGAGAATCTCGAGTGATGTGCAAACCATAGGTTGCTGTAGCCTGGAGGTAACACAGGATTCGTTTAATTGCAGACCAATGATCTTCAGTAGGGGCATGCATAAATTGACATACCTTGTTGACTGCATACCAGATATCAGGTCTAGTGAAGGTAAGGTATTGTAAAGCCCCAAAAATCTGTTGATACCGTGTGGGATCAGAGTAAAGAGTACCCGGTACAAGTCCTAATTTGGAGGAGGCAGACAAAGGAGTATCAACTAGTTTGCACGAAGTCATACTTGCGTGTTGGATGATGTCGAGGGCATATTTATGTTGGCTTAATAAGATACCCATAGCAGTAGATTTAACTTCAATGCCCAAGAAAAAATGAACAGAGCCCAAATCCTAAAGCTTAAATTCTGATTGCAGTAAAGTAATCAATCTATGAAGCACAACTGAGTTAATCCCGGTTAATAAATTATCATCACCATACACAAGCAGGTAAATCATGGCACCATCGAGAGAGAGAATAAACAGAGAAGTATCACCCTTGGATGCCTGAAATCCAATAGAGAGTAAAAACTCACTCAACGGGTTTTACCAAGTGCGAGGGGCTTGTTTCAAACCATACAGAGATTTATAAAGACGACACACATGAGACGGGAGTGCAGGATCAACAAACCCAGGCTGTTGCGCCATGTATACCTCTTCTTGAAGAATGTCATTCAGGAAAGCATTATGAAGGTCCAACTGATGAATGATCCAACCATATGAGACAGCAATAGTGAGCACAAGGCGAACCGTTCTAGGCTTAATCTCTGGACCAAACGTCTCCAAATAATCAATTCCTTCTTGCTGAGTGAAGTTGCGGGCAAGTAACCGTACTTTATATCAGGCGACCTGACCATCAGCATGTCTTCTAATCTTGTAAACCCATCTACTGCCAATCACATTCATAGACGAATGGGGGGGGGGGGGGGGGGCACCAACGACCAAGTCTGATTAGAGTGAAGTGCCCGAAGCTCTTCCTGCATGGCAGTGTGCCAAGTCACATACCTCTTGGCGTCCTTAAATGTCAATGGTTCATTCTGAGGAAAGGTCGCGACTCGTGAGACAGCCACAATGCTAAGATTGGCATTTCTTTCTAGACGCGGACGAAGCATCATATGATGGGTGCGAGCCCGCTGAGATGGAGAGGAGACAGCGGCAGGGATGTGCTGAAGATTGAATTTAGACAGATCAACACATACGTTAATTCTAGGAGGGGAAATAGAGGAAGAACTTGTGGTTGAAGACTCAATATGGGCGCAGACCGTGAGGGAGACCCAGAAAAACACAAGGAGTTGATCGAAAATCTAACTTGTGAGCATTGTATGGACGAAGAAAAGGAAAACATAGACACCCAAAAGTACGAAGAAACGCATAATCAGGAATCAATTTTAGAAGACATTCAAACGGTGTCTTATGATTAAGAACTGGAGTGGGCATGCGATTAATCAAATAAACAGAACTTTCAAAAGCATAACTCCAATATTTAAGAGGAGCGTGACACTGCCCAAGAAGAGTAAGTCCAGTTTCAATGATATGTCTATGATGGCGTTCAAGCATGCTATTTTGTTCATGAGTGTGCGGGCAGATCACACGATGATGAATAACAATCGTTTTAAAATATGTATTTAGTTTTCGATATTCACCACCCAAATCAGTTTGAACAGACTTAATTTTTAAGGAGAATTGGCGCTCCACAAGCGTCTGAAACTGATGAAAAATTGCAAAAACATAAGACTTAGCAACTAAAGGATAAACCTATATAAATTTCATATGAGCATCCACAAAAATAACAAAATAGCAAAAACCATCAGATGACAACATAGGGGATGGACCCCAAACATCACTAAAAATCAAGTCAAGAGGAGCTCGAGTTTGATGACCCATAGTTTTTAGAGTCAGACGTGATGACTTGCCTAGAGGGCACGCAGGACAATGAAAATTAAACTGAGTGGACGTACATGACATTTTTTTTATTTTTCACCAACAAATGCAAAATATATGGACTAGGATGCCCAAGGCGACGATGCCAGACATTAGCTGAAGTAGATAGACAGGTAGAGGAGAAAGCTTGAGGCAACGATGTTGTGTACAACGCGGACAAAACATATAGACCATCTCTACTCTGACCGGAAAGAAGAACTTCCTTTGTCATGAGATCCTTAACATAAAATAGAGAGGAATGAAATTCAAAAAAGATGTTATTCTCAAGACAAATTTTTTGAACAGATAGCAAAGGTTTTTGAATGGCACAAACATGTAAAATATTGGATAAAGTAAACATGCGGTTTGGTGAGCGAATTAGGGTGAGCAGTATTTGAGATAACAAGGCCCTTACCATCACCAAGACGCATATGATCATTTCCAAGATAAGGTTCTGAACTCGTCATACTTACAAGGTCAGGCGTGATATGATGATTTGCACCTGTATTAGGAAACCAAGTAACAGGAGTAGTGGTAGAGGCAGTATTAAATACGAGATTAGCATTAGTTTGCATATGATGAGTAGCCAACTGAGAATACTGTTGAGCAGTATGCCTATATTCATAACACAACTGATATTTTATATTGAGAGTATAACTACCAAAACGATTTCCTTGCTGCCCAAAACTGCCTGTTGGCCATGAGGAAGGACCAGAGGAGAATCGGTTTCCATTTTGGCTAGATTGTTGACCCGAAACATAACTGTGAGCTGGTCCATTGCCACGATAATAATTGCTGCGATTGTTATGTCTCCAGCCCCCACGAAAACGACCCCGTTTACCAAGTTGATGTTGTACAAAGAACGCAGCTGGCTGCTGCGTTGGAGTTAGTAACAAAGAAGCTGTTACAGATGGCTGGAGAGAGGCTTTGTGAAGAAACTCATGTGTAAGAAGTAAAAAATTTAATTTTTTACTTCAAATTAATTTTTTGATGTTTTTAGATTGTTTTGATGTCAAAATAAATTTTAGAAAATGAAAAAATATTATTTTGATGCATTTTCAAATAAAAAAATATTTTAAAAATACTAAACGGGTTCTAAGGATATATAGTGTGATCGAAAACCAATAGTATTGTGTGCGTGGAGAAACAAGAAAAAAAAAAAAAGAAGAGTAAAGTGTGACTGTGTTTATTGGATGGATACATAATAGTATAGAGGTTGCATGTGATAATCTAGATGGTGTATAATGGGTGCATAGTGATTATTTTATGATTCAAAAATCAGATTCAAATGTTGATTTATATTTAACAAAATTAATACTTTTGTATTTATCCAGGTATAATATAAGAATCATAACTTTATGTTTTCCTGCATGTTAAAGTAAAGTTGCATCTAGAGAAGATTATACTTTGCCAACTCTATTGATGTGTTCATAAAAATATAAAAATCTATTAGAAAAAGAAATAAAAATTCTCTTACAAGAATTTTACCTTAAAGTGTGAAGTGCAATTTTTTCTGGGTTTGGATTTCTTTTGTTCATATCTCAATTTGAGCCTCGTGTATTTCCCTCAACAGAAGAATATATATATATATATATATATACACACTAATAAATGTGCTTCCTCTGACGATGCAGGTAAGAATTCATTTATGTGGATTGGGCCGAAACCAAGAGTGAACATCATGAACCCTGATCAGATAAGGGACGTATTCATGAAGATAAATGAATATCAGAAGCCCTCGCACCCGCTGTTGAAACCTCTAGCATGTGGACTTGCAAGTCACGAGGGTGAAAAATGGGCTAAACATAGAAAGATAATCAACCCAGCATTCCATCAAGAGAAGCTAAAGGTGATCATGATAGTCTCAACTTATTTGCCTATAAGCATCCATGCTATTCGATTGCCTTGAATGAGTAGCATGCATGTTGTGCTCTCATATAGCTGTAATATAAAACTTTCGATGATGATATGTTCTGTTTGCTTGTTACAGCTTATGATTCCTGCGTTTAACGAAAGTTGTAGTGGGATGATTAACAAGTGGGAGAAGCTGGTCTCTGTAGACGAGGGGTCATGTGAATTGGATGTCTGGCCTGATCTTCAAGGCTTAACATGTGATGCTATTTCTCGAACGTCGTTTGGAAGTAATTACGAAGAAGGAAAAAGAATATTTGATCTCCTCAAGGAACTTACCGATCTTACAGTTCATGTTATAATAAAAGCAATTGTCATACCAGGGTACAGGTAACTCTTTATTCTGTTTTTGCTGGACATTACAATTCAGTTCCTTCAAGTTAGTCCTTGTTCAATGAGATATTTTTAAAAGTAAGAAGCAGAACAAATCCAAATCTCTTGACAACATGTTCATGGATTGCATGTAGGTTTCTGCCGATCCCATCTAATAGAAGGCTAAAAGCTATTGACAAAGAAATAAAAGCTTCTCTTAATGCTCTCATCAACAAAAGAGAGAAAGCAATGAGTGCTGGTGAAGATGCAAAGAATGACTTGTTGGGTTTACTTCTGGAATCCAATTTAGAAATACAAGAGCATGGAAATAACAAGACCGTCCGAATGAGCACTGAAGATGTGATTGACGAATGTAAAATATTCTACTTTGCTGGACAAGAAACAACCTCAGTTCTTCTTACCAGCTGGACCATGGTTTTATTGGCTCAGTATCCGAATTGGCAAGCACGCGCAAGAGAAGAGGTTGTGCAAGTCTTTGGTAACAAAAAACCAGATTTCGATGGGCTAAATCACCTTAAAGTTGTGAGTATTTCTCTGCATTTGCAACTGAATTCTGCTACATCAATATTGTCTTATTATTGTTAAGAACACAGAGCATTCTTGCATTTAAAACGCAAGCTTAGGTATCCTTTGAAGAAAAAGTAAGATAGCAGAAAAAAAACGTTCATGTTTTCTTTCGTTGAATTATTAATCGGCCAAAATGACGGGGAAAAGCAACCAACAGATGAGTACGCAAGCAAGCTAGGAGGTGACATCTATATACATTAAGAATGAGATTTACTAGTTCTTGGATCAACATAAAAATTCTCAATTTAGTAAGTTGAAATGGCATGTAAATGATCTCTATATATGCGATATTTTATTTTATCTAAGTGGATCGCATGTCACCTTTCTGATGGATTCTTACCATGTAGTATGATTTTCTCTTTTGATGCATGTTACAGGTTACCATGATTTTGTATGAAGTTCTTAGGTTATACCCGCCAGTAATTATGCTTAATCGAGATGTTCATGAAGAAATAAAGCTTGGAAATTTGCTATTACCTGCCGGAGTGCAGATCTCGTTGCCAACAATCCTCCTTCACCAAGATCATGAACTATGGGGTGATGATGCCTCTGAGTTCAAACCAGAGAGGTTTGCTGAAGGTGTTTCAAAGGCAACAAAGAGTCAGGTGTCATTCCTTCCATTTGGATGGGGTCCTCGAATATGCGTTGGACAAAACTTTGCTTTGATTGAAGCAAAAATGGCTTTGGCAATGATTTTACAGCGCTGCTCTTTTGAGCTCTCTCCGTCGTATATTCATGCTCCTCGCACAGTCATAACTCTTCAGCCACAGCACGGTGCTCCAATGATATTACGTAAACTCTAAAATGTTTATATGTGACGGGTATGAGTTATCCCAGGGTATAAAAGTAGGTTGGATCTCCCAATAAACCAAACCAAAAAGAAAACCTCTAGTTTATAATATTATGTGCAAATTATGTTATAATGTCCAATGACATATTTCTCATATTAATCACAACATTATAGTACCGTGGGTTGTTTTGAGTGTTTTGATTTTTTTTTTATGAGCCCATTGATCAGTAAAAGATTATTTGTGGTGTGTTTTTTTTTTTTGTCATGGTGAAAAGAATTTTTTTTTCTTAATTCAACCGCTGTTGATTAAAGGTTTTTTTTTATTTCTTATAAATTTTTAGATAGTAAAAATATTTAAAATATTTCTTTATTCTAGGATCAAAAAATTATTAGGCTATTGGACAATGGTTTTTTTTGTTTTTCCATTATTCATATGTAGTAAAAGTATATTTTTGGCCCTAGATAAAATAAAAAATCAGGTTTGTATTTAGAGGTATTTTTGTATTTTCGCACGGCTTTTAGATAATTATCAAGGTCATAAGAGTGTTTTAGTATTTTTAAATTAAGTTTTTAATTTTTTAATCAGAAAAGTTGTTGGTATATGGTAAGTACATCAACATAGATGATGTCGGCGTCATTCAAACAGTGATGATAGCTAAACTTGACATTTTATCGTTTCCTTGGATAAATTATTGTGTTCTCTTCCACATAATAAGACGTATAATGGCATACAATAATTAAATTGTCGCTAGTATTAGAATTTTTTCTCTCTCTCTCTCCTACCAAGTGTTTAGGGTTAGATAGCTAGTGTAAGAAAATCATGTAACTGAAACTAAAGTAATGATCGTATCAGTTTATGTGGTCATATGTAAAAAACAGTACAATTTTTATATTTGGCTCGCTTACTAAATGACTGGCTCAGTTAAACTAATCGGAAGAAGGGTGTGACTTATGGTTCCTTCAAGGTATGGTTTATGATGCACTTTCTATTATCATTATTGTTATTATTATTATTATTATTATTATTAGAGGCCGTCGCCAATTGATGAATTAACTGTGAAAGAAAATTGAATTAAAAAGTACATTATGGAGTAAAGAAAAAGGGTAGTAACTGAATATGGAAGTTCTTATGCAGTGGCCCCCTTTTGTGAACTCATCTTGTGCCTCCATAATTGATCAGAAACTTCGATCCTTCCTCTGGTCTGGAAATGAGGAAAGACACAAAATATGCAATGTCAGCTGGGCCACTGTTACTCTTCCAAAATAAGCGGGTGGTCTTGGGATTGGTCCCTTAAGGGATAAAAACACAGCTCTGTTCTTTAAATGGTTATGGAGGTTTGGGTCGGAGGAATCAAGTTTGTGGAAGGATGTGATCAAAAGCATCCACAACACCAATTGCTCTAAACTGCTGCTGCAAGCTCCTATTCCAGGAGCTGCAACTACATGGTCCCGGATTGTCAATCATTGTGTGAGAAATAATAAGCTGCAGGATATTGTGAATGAGCAATCTCTGGTTCTTATCGGAAATGGCAAGAAGACTAAGTTTTGGCTTAACTGCTGGCTTAATAACCACTGTTTAGCACAACACTTCCCTACTCTTTTCCAATTATCCAATGACAAAGCTGCCAGCATTGCTAAGATGGGAATGTGGGAAGGGTATGAGTGGATTTGGGTTTTTTCCTGGATACGTCCATTACAGGGGCGCAACATTGGCTTGCTCGATCAGCTTTATACAATCCTATCGACTGTACTCATGGACAAAGATGGAGAGGATAGACTAATATGGAAGGACAATAATTCAGGAAGATTTTCAGTTAAATCTCTCTATGGATTGTTAAGCCCAAAGCCTTCCACAAACAATGCCTTCTCGTTTGCTGGAATTTGGAAAGGTATTGTCCCTCCTAAGGTAGAGATCTTTTGCTGGATGGCTATCATTAACAGAATCAACACCCGATGTATGTTGGTTCGAAGAGGTATATTGGGTAGCTCAGAATCAAATTGCCCAATCTGCCTAGTGGAGGCAGAATCGGTGGACCATATCCTGCTACATTGCCATAAGCATTGGCTCATTTGGTCCAAAATCATTAAGTGGTGGGGTTTAGTTTGGTGTTGCCCAAAGAGCTTCTCAGATTTGTGGTCTCAATGGACTTCCATGGTGCATGGTCATTTTCAGAGAAAGGCGTGGCTGATGTTGTTCTTCTCAGTGGCATGGTCTCTTTGGCTACTTCGAAATGATCTGATCTTCCAACAGAAGACACCTGACTATGATTCAATATTCTTTCTTATTATCACCCGTCTATGTCTATGGCTAAAAGCTATCCATTCTGATTTCCCATACTCCCCTTCAGATCTGATCAGATCGGCAGATGGCTTACTTCGGTGGTCCAATGCCCACTCTTTCAGGATTAATAATATGTGGTCTCCTCCTATGATCAATAGCCTCAAATGGAACGTGGATGGCTCGTCTCTTGGTAAGCCAGGGCCCTCTGGAATAGATGGTGTACTGCGAAATCATCATGGACATCTTCTCAGTATGTTCTCTGTTCCAGTTGGTATTTTGGACTCTAATATTGCTGAGTTAAGGGCTATTGTCAAAGCCATTGAACTTTCAGCATCTAATTGTCTCTTCCACCATCAACATCTCATCATAGAATTTGACTCTGTCAATGCTATTAGCTGGATGAATAAGCCTCACAGTCGTCCCTGGAAGCATCATAATCTGTTCTCCTCTGTTAATAGGCTGAAAGCATATTTTGGTTCAATCACCTTCTCCCATATTTTTCGTGAAAGTAATTGCATGGCAGACTGCATGGCTAAACAAGGAGTGCAGAGATCCAGTGAATTTGTTGCCTGGCTTTGACTCCACCTTTTTTCTGTGGCTTGCTCTTGTGTCTTCTCCCACTATGTCTTTGAGTTATTTTCGTTATTGTTTTGTAGAGGAATGTTTAGCTTTGAGCTCATTCGGATGGCTATTCTAAGGTTTTCTTTGCTTTTGTTTTTCTTATACTGCGCTTTATCCTATTTATGGCTTTTTGCCATAGTAAGATATTGTGTAGTTTCTGTACTACTCCCGCCAGGCTTTGGCGTTTAAATAATATACACATCTTTCAAAAAAAAAAAAAAACCTTGTTTACTTGTACTAAAGTACAGATTCAGTGCTGAATTTAAATTTTTACGCACTACCGCTATGCCAACTTATATCAACTCAGAACATTTGTAGTGATCTATCAGCTAACCACTAGTTAATATATTGGTAAAAGTTCATTCTTCATTGATCTACTAGGACATATTGTACTACAAGCAAACATTGACTATTCACCGATTAAGCATCATCCTAACTGTCGCACCAGATATCACGTCGGTCTTAAATATATCTTCGGAAAGAATGAATTGCTTGCATCCTCTTCTTTTAAGGAAAAATGCATTGTTTAAGGAGTTGTCACCTAGTATTATGGTCACTAGAAATCCTAACTGGTCAACAGAGATTCTATACTACGGGATTGGTTACGTAAAAGGAAAGAAATTATCACCTCTTAAACGTTCTACCTGAGGCAGACTACATTGCTGGTTTTATCTTAAATTGCTAAACATTTATTAGCTTATGTTATGATGATTTGTTTATAATATTTCTGACTCTGGCACTAGTGAATATTCGATCTCGAATACTTCCAACTCTGACGTTGGTAAAAATTCCAGCTAAAAAAAATCAGTATATTTTTTTATTCCTGATCCTGATAGTAGTGAATAAATTGTTAAAATACATTTTTTCTAAGACATGCAAAATTTATATTTCTACACTTTCTATTTTTTAATTTTTAATTTTTTATTTTTTTTAGGGGCTGGGCTGGACCCAGCTAGCAGCCAGTGACCGGGCTGGGCTGAGCAACACGCGTGCGCTAACGCACGCGTGTTGCTACACTGTGCAAGTGAATTAACATTCACTTGCACAGAGCCAATGCCAATTAAATGAACAAACTGCAAGAAGGAAAGGTTCGCTTACCTGGTCTGGGAGGCGATGAAGATGATGGTGAAGTTCCTTCTGTGTGATTGAACCACGCTTGGCAGGGCACCTTTTCCACCTTTCCTTGCGTTTTTCTGGCCTTATTTCTTCTACTGCTAATGACTCGGAGCAGAAACTTTAGGCGAATGACCGAATTGGTTCTCTGTTTTCTTTTATTTGCTTGCGTTTTGAGACCAAGGCAGGGCTAGAAACACTGATCCCTGTTGTCTTCAATCTCCTTTCCTTCCTCCTTTCTTTCTTGTTTTTGTGTTTTTTTTTTGTTTTGGTTTGTGCTCTGTTTCGTCCTTCTATGTTTTTTTGTTCTCCCTCCTTCTTGTTCTCTCTGTCGGTTCCTCTTCCTCTCCTTTTTTATTCCTTGTTTTTTTTTTTTTCTTTTTTAACTCTCGATCTCTCTCTCTGTTCCTGCAGTTCCCCCTCTCCCCCTCTGTCCCCTCGCGAGGTTGCCTTTACCTAGGTTTTTATAGGGCTGGGAGATCGATCGACGCTGTAACAGTCGGCGGTAATGGCGTGGGGCGCTCCATTCAAAGGAGAAATGTCCCTGCCTTTGATGGTGGAGCCATTGCAAAGGAAGAAAACAAGCGAACAGTCGCCTGCCCAAAACTACTCCGTTTTCCAATTTCAAAAGCTGCTTTCAGTTTGGTCCTTGGAATTCTTGTAATTTTGCAATCAAGCCAATGGTTAAAATGTAATTGGATCCTTGCATTTCCGTGCCATTTTCAAGCTAGTCCTTGGATTTTAATTTTTACAATTTGGACCCCAATTAAACCCCAAACTTTGATATTTCTTCAATTAAGTTCTTGATTTCATTAATTAAATTAATTCCAAGCTCAATTAAGTCTCAAAACTTATGAATTCTTCAATTAAGCTCTTGATTTGATTAACAAAACTAATCCAAAGTTTAATTGAATACCAAAACTTCCAATCATGTTGCCGTTAACCCAAATTTAATTTATTCTTCATTTATTTATTTCATTTTTTTCTTTTTTGTTATCATTTTTTTAGGAAATAAAATAATAATAATTAAATAAAAAAGGTCAAAAATTGGGTTATGACAGTTGCCATCTCTTTATAATATTTACAATGCAAAGCTATTGGAAAATATCATTTTCTTTTAGCTTTGTGTAGTAAATTTATAAAGAAAAGTAGATACAGAAAGAATTTTTTCTTTTCTAGAGTCTTGAAAACTTCGAAAACAGTAGATTGACATATGACTTTTACAGAGAGATATAGAAATCAAGAAACAAGTCATTTGGAAGACGACCCTTTTTTTTTGTTGAAATGGATCATTTTTTTTTGGGCAACCTGCCCAATGATAAAAGAACGCGAAGGGTTTCGCAGGTGGTCTAAATGTTCCAGGCGACCTGCCTGATGAAGAATAAAATGCAAAAGATTTTTTTTTTTAACAAAAACAAAGAAAGGGTCTTATTGGCATCTTATCCCCGAGATGAGAGCTCAAAATAGCACTTGAAAGGAAGACGATGACTCAAAGGCACACTCGAAAAAAAGTGAGGACTCGAAACGTACTTAAAAAAGTGAGGGCTTGAAGGCGCACTCGAAAGAGGTGAGGGCTCGAAGACGCACTCAAAAGAGAGGTAGGGTTAGGAAACGTACCACCTTGGATGGTCAAGGGCTCAAAGGCGCACTTAAAAAGGAAGTGAGGGCTTGAAGCATACTTAAAAAAGTGAGGGCTCGAAGGCGCACTCAAAAGAGAGGTAGGGTTAGGAAACGCACTACTTTGGATGGTCAAGGGCTTAAAGGCGCACTTGAAAAGAAAGACGATGGTTCAAAGGCGCACTCAAAAGAAAGTGAGGACTCGAAACGTACTTAAAAAAAATGAGGGCTCGAAGGTGCACTCGAAAGAGGTGAGGGCTCGAAGGCACACTCGAAAGAGGTGAGGGTTAGGAAACACACTACCTTGGATGGTTAAGGGCTCAAAGGCACACTTGAAAAGGAAGACGATGGTTCAAAGGCGCACTCGAAAGAAAGTGAGGACTCGAAGGCGCACTTGAAAGAGGTGAGGGCTCGAAGGTGCACTAAAAAAAGGTAAGGGCTCGAAGGCGCACTCAAAAGAGAGGTAGAGTTAGGAAACGCACTACCTTGGATGGTCGAGGGCTCGAAGGCGCACTCAAAAAGGAAGTGAGGGCTTGAAATCGCTCTCGAAAGGGAGGTAGGGTTAGGAAACGCACTACCTTGGATGGTCAAGGGCTCAAAGACGCACTCAAAAAGAGGTGAAGGCTCGAAGGCGCATTTGAATGGAGATGAAGGCTCGAAGGGGCAATTGAAAGGAGGTAGGGTTAGGAAACGCATTACCTTAGATGGTCGAGGGCTCGAAGGCGCACTCGAAAAGGAAGCGAGGGCTTGAAGGCGCTCTTGAAAGGGAGGTAGGGTTAGGAAACACACTACCTCGGGAATGGAAAATGAAAAATGGTGGAAAAATACAAAGATTTTTTCAGGTGGCCTAATTCTCATGGGCGGCCTGCCCAACAATTTCAATCTTGGCCTAATTCTCATCATTTCTTGTTGCTTTGATTGATGAGGACTTGTTATCTCTTATTTGGGCCATCTTCATCGTTTGGCTTCTAGTCCACTCGAGTTGGCCCATGTAAATCTTTTTCCAAATTTTTTTACACAACTCAGCCTTCATGATGCCCATCATGACCCACTATCTTGCTATAGATTTTCTGTCTCGTCATATAATTTGAGAGGATCATTCATTACCCCAGTCTCACTACTACAAACATTCGGTGTCAATTGCTGAAAGGATCAAACTGTCTTTCGTAAACCAAAATGCCCCTTTGTCTTGTTGTAGGAAATGCTCCTCTCTTTTTCCTAGAAGGGATCGATTCTCCTTCTAAACACAATGTTGCCCCCTTGTACTAGTCATTGCCCCCAAGTGTGTTATGTCAGTGACTTAGACAAATAATGGTTTTAAGAGGTCATTCTCTCATTTTTCTCCTTTTTTAGTTTGGTGAAGGAATATGGGTCTAGAATGAATCTTGAAATCTTGATCTTGCATTTTGAAAACAAAAATTATTTCGATGCGAGTCTAAAACAATTTACTTTTGAAATCTTGCAATTCCTTGGTTATTTTCTTTCTTGGAAAAGAGATTATTTGCTCTTGTGTTTGGCAATGAGGTCTTCGGTGAAAGTACATCATGAGGTGACCTTTTGTTTTTATAGGTTTTCAAAGTGAAGGGCTCGAGAAAAAGCTCGAGGTTTTGCTTGAGAAAAACTTATCTCTTTTTGAACACTTATTTTTATCAGCATGAATAATAATGAGTAGTTTGTTCTTGATGTCATGAATCTTATGAAAAAGTATTCTTTGGATTTTGAGAGTATTGTTTATTGTTCTAGGTTGCTTGCTTGCTTGATTAGAAAGGACTTCTATATGCACGTAATGTAGGCTGTGGTTCTTGGCTACCAGAAAAAAGGATTCATAAGGCTCAAAGAGTGTTTCAGGGTTTCAAAGACTGAGGATCACTATCACCAATTCGACTCTTGATGTCGTTCATTTTTTCTTTTGTCGCTCTTCTTTGATTTGCCCTTTTTTTTCTTTTTTATTTCTTTGCTAGGGCATACTCATTTGATCTTGGATGTCACTTTTTTCTAGTGATTTGGGCATGCCCCCTAGCATTTGAGTTTCTTGAGCTCTTATACCTTTTTTGGCTTTCTTACGGCTTTTTCTCTTTTCTCATTGAAATTTTCTCTTGCCCCCCAGTGTAGGGTGTGATCTTAGTCGAGATTTTTTTCATGAAAGAAAAATTATTTAGGATAAAAAAGGGATTGCAAGGGATGTACTTATTTCAGAACGTGAAAGGAATAACAAAGATGACCTTTCCTCATTTCAAGCGCAAGTAGCTATGATCAATAAACTTTGACTTCATCCAGTGTGATGGTTTGGTCTTTGCAAAGATGCATTTTATGAGTCATGAGCAACGAGTTCACTACATATCATTATTCATACATTTAAAAACACATGATTCAAGAGTTATAGGGTAAGGGTGTTTATTCATTCTTTTTTCTTTTTTATCCAATATTCTTTGGTTTATAATTTAGTTACCTCAATGATGGAGTTACTTGATTCATGCGTCATTCTACAAGTAGAATGTCAAAATTATTGTTTTAAATAAACATCAAATTATTTTTGAAATCAAAATGCAAGTTCAATTTTTTAAAACTCCAATAGGGAAAGAGATGAATGGCATCTATAAGATCACGCGAGGCTTCAAATGTGTATTTGTGAGTTCTTATAAGAAAACTCTCTCAGGAAATGAATAATACTTGATCGTAAACACGATTGAATGACAAACTCATTATTTCATTGAAGCTTTGGAAAAGAAGTTCAATAACAAAGAACTTATAGCAACATCTTGGGCTATGAATACTGGCATGGTAACACATAAAGGGACTAAACATTTAATTATCATTGATTGGAATTTCCAGAATTTTTCAATCACTCACTTTTCTCGACAATGGCATTTTTTCAACAGTTTGTTGAAATCATATGCAGACCATTCTTGGCCTAATATCACCATAACTGTTTCTTCAAGGTAGTTGATTTCTAGGAGTCGGTATGAAGAAATTAGCTATAGGAAGGGTAGGTGCCTTGGCAACCAACTTCAGTGTCCCTCCTTTTCCAGCCAAAACCGTTTTTCTCAATCGGGTCAGCAATCTTACATATCCCAATGGCTTGTTCAATCCTTTTAGTTATAACGACCAGGTCAGTGAAATGTTGCGCAGATCTTCCAACCAGGTATTCAAAATACAAGACCTTGAAAGTGTTGACAAACAAGTTGATTATCTCCTTTTCCAACAAAGGAGGATTAACATGTGCGGTAGCCTCACGCCATCTTTGGACGTATTCCCTTATGGACTCCTCGTTGTCCTTCTCCATAGCTTACAAGCTTAACCGATCAGGTTCCACGTCTATATTAAACTTATATTGCCTTGTCATAACCTATTTTTGGGTTCTTCCAAATTACATTTTCTTTTCTTCAAAAAAAAACTGAAATAGTGCCATTTTAACGACACTGTTCTCCTTCTTCCCTGCGCATGGCAGAGGCAGGGAAGAAGAAGATTTTCAATCTTTTTTTCCCGTTATTCTCCTTCTCTTTCCCCTCCCACTTGCCCACAAAACCCGAACACAAGCCATCCTCCTTACCCTGCCACCATTAATACAACCCATGCCCTGCAGACAACCGGCCACCTTACCCTGCAGGGGCAAGGTAGCCTCGTTTCCCTCCTGCGTCTTGATGGAACAAGGCAGGGGTGACTCTCTCTCCGCTTGGCTATAAATATAGAGAAGGGAGAAGACAAAAAAAGAGGGGAGGAAAAGAATAAAAGGAAACCAGAGAGGGCAAAAATTTTAGGAAACGAACTTGAAGAAGATAACCGAATATAGAGAAGGAAGCAGGGGATTGTTTGAGAGAGGAATTGAGATTGTTTTGAAAACAAGGTAGATGAACAGAGAGGGGAAGACTTGAACTGACGAGAGAATATAAAGAAAGAACAGAAAAACAAAAGAACAGGGGAGAAGAACAGCAACTCATCTCTCTCTCTGGTTTCTCTCCCTCCACCGTTGGAAGCTGCGCCACCGTCATTCTGCTTTGTCATTAGCAGCTCCACCATCGTTAGAGAACGAAGGAGCAGCAGAAGCAAGAGCAACAGGAGAACAGAATACAGGGGACGGAAAAAACAGATAACAGAGGAGAAGAGAAGAAGAGTAACCTCTCTCTCTTCGCCGTTGGAAGCAGCGCCGGTAATCACAGCTGCCACCGTCCTCCCCGTCATTGATAACAACCCCTACACCGTGAGAAACGGAAGAATAAACACTGGAAAAAAATAGAAATAGAGGAAAATAGAGCAGAAGAAAAAAAACGCAGAGAAGAAGAAGAAAGGCCGACCACCGTCCAAGCCGTTCTTCGGTCAGCAATCGCCAGCAGCACAGCTTCAAAGAAACTGCAGGTCCGCCCCTCTTCCTTCTTCTTTTTCTTCTTCTTCTTCGCTGCACCGTCTCCACTGTTCACGTAGCATGTGAACAGTAGAGAGTGATCCACTGTTTATTAGGCCGGACAAGTCTGGCCCAGCCCAAAATGAGTGGGTCGGGTCCGGCCCGGTCCAAAAAAAAATATTTTCAAAAATTTGTGATTTCTCCGCATATTTTTCCGCTAAGTTTTGCTTAATATTGGTTTGTATTTTTATATCGTAAAAATACAAATCCGGTATTAAAATACCCGGTTTTCATCAAACATAAAAAAAACATGTTTTTGTTTTCATGCATATGGCCAAGTCTCTCAAAGCTAAAAAACTCATATTGTATTTTCATACAACAAAGAAAAACTTAAAAAAAAATTGTTTTAGCATGCATTTTTGGCTTTAATAACTAGTTTATTAAAGTTACGAGAACTTGGCCAATATTTCAAAAATTCCAAAAAAATTATTTTGTTTTCTTTTAATATCAGGGATTACAAATTTATACGTAAAACGTATTCCCGATATTGAAAAAGGTAGTTTTAGGTTTTACTCGATAAGATAAGGATCTCCTTATCAAAGAGGACTTTTCATAAACCGTAGACAAACCAACAATTAGAAATATGATACAACCGTAGCATATATCAGACAATAAAACAATGCAGCTTACCTTAGGTAGGGCGTATATGGGGTGCTAATACCTTCCCTTTACGCAACCAGTCTCTGTATCTAATCTCTGAGACCAGTTAGGGTTCCTAGTGACTAAAATACTAGGTGGCGACTCCCATTCTATTTTTTCACTGATAAGAGACAAGAATTCCTTGTCTGCCTATATTTTCCAGATACACACACATTCATGATGGTGGACGATAGTCGCGACGCCGCACACGTGCGACATGCCTCATGAAGTCATCAACAAAATCCTTCCATTTTTTAACCTTGGTATTGTCCAACCGCATATACCAAGTGAGGGTAGTGTCACTCAAGCTGTCTTGAAAGAAATGAATCAGCAGTTTCTCATCATCAACCACCTTAGCCATTTTGTTGCAGTATGTTTGAGATAAGTTATAGGGCATTGAATTCCTGTATATTTGACAAATTCTGTCACTCTAAAATTTTTGGGAATGACAACGTTGGGCACCAAACAAATCTCAGCAGCCTTTATAGGATCATATAGGCAAATTCCCTCAGATGCCCTCAACCTTTGCTCTAAGGCAACTAATTTGTTCAGACCATCTTCTTTTACCATCTTGCTCTTTCGAGATTCCTTCTCTGTGGAATCAGTGGTAAACGCCATTCTCATGGGGTATGCTGGTCCGAAATGCATGGCTTGTTGAAAATCAAATGACAACCCATTTGCCCCCATATTTTGTGGATTGACGGGATTTACAGGCATAGGTTCAGGCTGTGCTATATGTGTTGCTTTTTCGGATTTGTCTCTCAAGGCCTGTTCGAGTAGACTAGTAAGCCTTGCGACTTCTTCTCTAAGATTGTCCACCTCTTTTTGGTGTTGAACTTCCAACTAGGCTCTTTCTTCGTTTTCCATTTTTTTTTTTTCGAATGAGTGTTCTAGGTAGGTTTCAATGGGGAACCTATATTTCAACCTGTAATGTAAATCATGCAATTTATGCAAAAATGTTAATTCAATTAAAAATTCATATAAAATGCGGACTCGCCCTTCACGGGATGACAACCTAATAGGAAGATCCTAATTGTTGAGTGCATCAAGGGGTTGGTCATTATCTAGTTTCAAAGGGTCTCTCGCATGCTCAGCGATCGTCCTTGAAAGGTCGATATGAGGCTTACAAGTAGTGTGAAGATAAAGGCCTTGAGTAATATCAGTTTGGCATATCAACCACTTCCAAGTAAACAATCAAGCGAGAGTTGGATGGTTTCACGAGTCTTACCCAGGCTAAAGCTGTTGGGGGTACCGCTACTTTCCCACTTATCCTAGATTGTAAAGTGTGTGCTCTCAAAGTGATGCATGGCAATATAAACAAGGATGCATGCTAAAGCAGTAAATGCATGAAAAATAAACAAATAAACACAACAAAGAAGATAGCAATAATAAGACAAAAGGCAAAGCTTAATCCTAAAAAGTCCCAGTGGAGTCGTCATTCTGTCGTACCAGACATCGCGGCTGCCTTAAATATATCTTTGGAAAGAATGGATTTCTGGTGTCCTGTTCTTTTAGGGGGAAATGTCTTGTTTAAGGAGTCGCCACCTAGTATTATGGTCACTAAGAACCCTAACTGGTCAACAGAGATTCTATAGTACGAGATTGGTTACGTAAAAGGGAAGATATTATCACCCCTTAAACGTTCTGCCTGAAACAGACTGCATTGCTGATTTTGTCTTAAATTGCTAAACATTTATTAGCTTATGCTATGATGATTTATTTATAATATTCTTGACTCTGGCGCCAGTAAATATTCCACCACGAATAATTCCAACTCTGGTGTTGGTAAATATTCCACCACGAATAATTCCAACTCTGGCGTTGGTAAAAATTCCAGCAAAAAAAAATAGTATATTTTTTTATTCCTGATCTTGATATTAGTGAATAAATTGTTAAAATACATTTTTTCTGAGACATGCAAAATTTCTATTTCTACACTTTCTATTTTTTTTTTATTTTTTTTGAGGCTAGGCTAGACCCAGCCAGCCACTGACCAGGCTAGGCTGAGCAACATGCGTGCGTTAGCACACGCGTGTTGCTACACTGTGCAAGTGAATTAAAATTCACTTGCAAAGAGCCAATGCCAATTAAATGAACAAACTGCAAGAAGGGCACTTGAGGGTCTAGCTCAGTGGTCAACAGGTGAGGCTTGCCTTGCCCCCCGTCCCGAGTTTGACCCTCCATGTGCATGCCTGTCACCCCCGCGGTGCCTTACCTGTCTATTGGGCTTGTAGGATGTTCAAGAGTGCAAAAAAAACATGTACTAGCAAGTAAAGTCTCAGGGGTCTTTGTTGAAGAAACTCGACACCTTGCAATATCTCGCCGGCAACAAACCATTCTCCTGGAACCATAATCCCTGTTACAACTCTTAGAAACTGACTTTGCATAATTCCTCACCGAATCCCTATCTATTGAATCACTGGAGGAGCAGCCACAAGCCACCAAATGAAGTTTAGTTGTTCCAAAATCAAGATTACGGCAAGTCATTTACATCATTCTATAGCAGCACCCCAAGAAAGCTAAAAAGAAACAATCTTTTGCTATCCACTTAAAATACCCAGATAGAAAATATTGCTCAATTTGCCATATAACTAACAGCCTTGAGAAACAAAAAGAGTATTCGGCAGGTTGAAAGTGTTTTTATTTTTTTAAAATTAATTTTTTAAAAAAATTAATTTTTTGTTTTATTGTTTTTAAATTAGTTTGATTTTCTATATAAATTTTAAAAAATAAAAAATTATATTATTTTAATTTATTTCCAAACAAAAATATTTTAAAACAATTTTTATCACACTCTTAAATATTATACCTTAATACAATCCATGAACACCAAAAACTATATTTTTGATCACTAAACAACCATTTAGTTTCTTTATCTTTTCTTATTTTTTGATAATTTCTTTTATTCTTTAAATCTAAAGATTAAAATATAAATAAAATAATTTTTTAGATTAAAATTAAAAATATTAAAACTAAAAGGAAACAAATATTTTTTTTTTAAATATCACTAAACATAATATTTAAGAATAAAATTTAAAAGAAAATTAAAAACCAAAAATTATACAAAAAAATCTTGAAGAACATAAAAATATAAAATAAAACTCACTGTTTCAATCTACAATAAAATCCTAAGCAGTTTTAGCCTTTTCTTAATCTTAAGCTGAATTTTTTCAAGGCACATCAAGGCCTCTAACTTGGCTTCACAAAAGTAGTTAGAATCGGATTACGAAATAGATGTATAGGAGGATAGCTAACCTGGTGGTTCTTCTGAGTTCTGATCCTGAATCAAACAACACTTGCTGGTTGCTACTTTACATCCGAATTCCCACACTCTCGCGCACTTCTATCATAGTTTATGTTTTGGGCTTTTGAGGTGTAAGTTTGCTGGGAGCTTGCAATTCAATTTTGGATCCTTTATCGGGAGATCAGCAATTAAATGAGGCCTGACAAAATTAGGCAAGAATGTATGTCAGACCAACTCTTCTGCTTCCTTGCAGCAATATATTTCCAGCAGACAAGCTGAGAGGAATTACTTCCTGGACCAAGGCTTAGGCATAGATGCAGTTGCTATAGCCTGCAAATTGACACAAAATTGTCGTAAGCATGACATGAAAATGTCTTCATTGTTGCCAGAAGGATAACGCATTGCATCATACATGTAGTAGTCCTTACTTGGACCAGTCTTGACAATGAGGCCAGAGTCCCTGAAATCACAATTCCAGTGGTTCCTTCCCTTACATTGGTAGTACAGATTCGTGGCTATTGATGCATGGCTTATGAGACTATCTGGGGAAAAGCAAGGGTAACCCTTTTGTAGAATCTGGCAATCCACGTGAGAGCATGCGTAATTGATATTCGCTAGTAAAGTTGCTTGATCCGACGATGGCTTGGCCACACACCAAGTTTTCTGCAATATTATTGTCAAAGCAAATTTCATGGAATTAGGACAACGTACAACCAAAAATTTACCCAATTTAAGTTGGATTCGTTTACTTTTCATCTCATCGTATGTTTGTGTGAAAAGAGAAGTTGATAGTTGCTACCTGTTCATTAGCCATGACAGAACTTCCACCTGCAAAAATATGAACAGAGAAGAAATCCCAAAATAAGACCATTTGCCATTTATTGTAGTCATCATGATAAACCCAACACAGATTTGAGAAGAAACCACCTAAAATATACTGTACTTGAGGAAATAAAATTTGTCGTGTTAACCATTTAGGTGGTAGTCTAGTGGTAAAAGCTTGGGACTAAGGGTTTGCTCCCTCTGTGATCTCAGGTTTAAGCCCTGTGGTTACTCATATGATGACCACTGGAGGCTTACATGGTCGTTAACTTCAGGACCCGTGAAATTAGTCAAGGTACACACAAGTTTGCCTGGATACCCACATTAATCAAAAAAAATAAAAATTATCATGTTTAAATAGCATGCGCAACTTTCTTTAAGCTACAATTATGGATGTCCATGGCTAGAATTGCCTCGGTAGTAGCTCTTTTCCATTGCATTGATGATGGCGTAGCCATAATGGGGCTCTAACAATCCTTTTCTTTATTTATATTTTTCGTTTTCTTTCCTCTTTTCTCTACCCCCTCAATTCTTGTGCATGTCATTAAAGGATTGTTATAAAATCCAGCCCAGTTCTGCGGGTCAATCCGAGATCCAGCCGATCCAAAGCCGGGTTGAAAAAAAAAGAAGAAAAAGTCATGACCTGGCCACCCCGGCGGGTTGACCCGGTTAAAAACCCGGTTGTAATCCGTTGACTTTGATTTTTTTTTTACTAAAACGACACCATTTTGAATTTTTTTAAATAAAGATTGACTCAATTCTTGGGCATGCCCTGGAAGAGAAAGAAAAACCACAATTTTAATCTACAATAACTTATTTAACTTCTTAGAACAAAGCATAATCATGCTTTCAATGTCAAACCATGTGATCACCAGGGAAAAAATGAAAATATCATCTAACTTATAAATGGATCTTCATGCTGAGATTCTAATGACCATTTATTTATTTTATCTACTCCAACCAACATTTTGTTTATTCTCATGAATTAATTAATTTAATGACTACAACCGTAAAGAATCAAAACAAAAGGAATATTAGTTTATGTTGCATGAATTAATGATAAGGAAAAGGAATATTAGTTTATGCTGAGATTCTAATTTGTTTATTCTCATGAATTAATGGCATGGAGATGGCCATTCAGAATTGGTGCCACACAAACAATAAAACAATATCACCCACCCCCTTCTAGAATCATTGAAACTTGCTTGGAAAGAAATGTTTGAAGGCAATAATATTTAATTGGTCTCTCTGCGCACATCACCTGCCCAAAGTCTTCGCCTTATCTCTCGCTCTCTGATTCATTTCTGGATTTATTTCTTCGTGTAAAAATGACAATAACAGTCACTTCAATTCTAGTCTCCATTGTTTATGTTGCACTGCTAAGATGGGCATGGAGACTTTTGAACTGGGTTTGGTTTCGGCCGAAGAAGGTCGAGAGGTGCTTGAGACAACAAGGTTTTGCAGGCAAGCCTTACCGGCTTTTGCTTGGAGACTGGAAAGAAAGTTCAGATATGTTGAAAGAAGCAAGGACCAAACCCATTGGTTTATCAGACGCTCTTCTACCTCGTGTCATGCCCTTCCTCCATCAACAGGTCAACGATTATGGTATTCAATACGCAACCCTTAATTATCTCTCTCGTAGAAAAGATGATTTTTCATGCTAGTTAAATATTTCTCCGATTTATTAAGAAATTCCTTTTGTTTTCATGGTATGCGTATTTGATCTCTTGCTAGTTTAATTATCTCTTGGTTTCCTACTGGACAGAACAGTACTAATTACTAATTACTAATAGTTGAAAACATTGGTTTCCAAGTCAGTATTGAACTTGTTATTAGTTGGCTGGAGGTTATATAAATATAAATAAAAGAACTTGTATCTTAAATAAGAGTGTTTATTTTTAGGTATTAAAAATATTTTTGACTTTAAATTATATTTTTGGTGTTTTTAGATCATTTTGATGTTAAAATAAATTTTAGGAAATAAAAAAATATTATTTTGATACGTTTTTAAATAAAAAATATTTTAAAAAATAACCATTATTACAATATCAAACAGATTTTAAAGAGATGTAGTGTGGTAGAAAAACAATAGTATTGTGTGCGTGGAGAAACAAGAAAAAAAAATAAGAGTAAATTGTGACTGTGTTTATTGAATGGATACATAATAGTATATAGGTTGCATGTGATAATCTAGATGGTGTATAATGGGTGCATAGTGATTATTTTATGATTCAAAAATCAAATTCAAATGTTGATTTATATTTAACAAAATTAATACTTTTGTATTTATCCAGGTATATTATAAGAATCATAACTTTATGTTTTCCTGCATGTTAAAGTAAAGTTGCATCTAGAGAAGATTATACTTTGCCAACTCTATTGATGTGTTCATAAAAATATAAAAATCTATTAGAAAAAGAAATAAAAATTCTCTTACAAGAATTTTACCTTAAAGTGTGAAGTGCAATTTTTTCTGGGTTTGGATTTCTTTTGTTCATATCTCAATTTGAGCCTCGTGTATTTACCTTAAAGTGTGAAGTTGCATCTTCACCAGCACTCGTGTATTTGATTAATAAATATGCTTCTCTGATGATGCAGGTAAGAATTCATTTATGTGGATTGGGCCGAAACCAAGAGTGAACATCATGAACCCTGATCAGATAAGGGACGTATTCATGAAGATAAATGAATATCAGAAGCCCTCGCACCCGCTGTTGAAACCTATAGTATGTGGACTTGCAAGTCACGAGGGTGAAAAATGGGCTAAACATAGAAAGATAATCAACCCAGCATTCCATCAAGAGAAGCTAAAGGTGATCATGATAGTCTCAACTTATTTGCCTATAAGCATACATGCTATTCGATTGCCTTGAATGAGTAGCATGCATGTTGTGCTCTCATATAGCTGTAATATAAAACTTTCGATGATGATATGTTCTCTTTGCTTCTTACAGCTTATGATACCTGCGTTTTACCAAAGTTGTAGTGGGATGATTAACAAGTGGGAGAAGCTGGTCTCTGTAGACGAGGGGCCATGTGAATTGGATGTCTGGCCTGATCTTCAAGGCTTAACATGTGATGCTATTTCTCGAACGTCGTTTGGAAGTAATTACGAAGAAGGAAAAAGAATATTTGATCTCCTCAAGGAACTTACCAATCTTACAGCTCATGTCATAATAAAAGCAATTGTCATACCAGGGTACAGGTAACTCTTTATTCTGTTTTTGCTGGACATTACAATTCAGTTCCTTCAAGTTAGTCCTTGTTCAATGAGATATATCTTAAAAGTAAGAAGCAGAACAAATCCAAATCTCTTGACAACATGTTCATGGATTGCATGTAGGTTTCTGCCGATCCCATCTAATAGAAGGCTAAAAGCTATTGACAAAGAAATAAAAGCTTCTCTTAATGCTCTCATCAACAAAAGAGAGAAAGCAATGAGTGCTGGTGAAGATGCAAAGAATGACTTGTTGGGTTTACTTCTGGAATCCAATTTTAGAGAAATACAAGAGCATGGAAATAACAAGAGCGTCGGAATGAGCATTGAAGATGTGATTGACGAATGTAAAATATTCTACTTTGCTGGACAAGAAACAACCTTAGTTCTTCTTACCTGGACCATGGTTTTATTGGCTCAGTATCCGACTTGGCAAGCACGCGCAAGAGAAGAGGTTGTGCAAGTCTTTGGTAACAAAAAACCAGATTTCGATGGGCTAAATCACCTTAAAGTTGTGAGTATTTCTCTGCATTTGCAACTGAATTCTTCTACATCAATATTGTCTTGTTATTGTTAAGAACACAGAGCATTCTTGCATTTAAAATGCAAGCTTAGGTATCCTTTGAAGAAAAAGTAAGATAGCAGGAAAAAAACGTTCATGTTTTCTTTCGTTGAATTATTAATCGGCCAAAATGACGAGGAAAAACAACCAACAGATGAGTACGCAAGCAAGCTAGGAGGTGACATCTATATACATTAAGAATGAGATTTACTAGTTCTTGGATCAACATAAAGATTCTCAATTTAGTAAGTTGAAATGGCATGCAAATGATCTCTATATATGCGATATTTTATTTTATCAAAGTGGATCGCATGTCACCTTTTTAATGGATTCTTACCATGTAGTATCATTTTCTCTTTTGATGCATGTTACAGGTTACCATGATTTTGTATGAAGTTCTTAGGTTATACCCGCCAGTAATTATGCTTAATCGAGATGTTCATGAAGAAATAAAGCTTGGAAATTTGCTATTACCTGCCGGAGTGCAGATCTCGTTGCCAACAATCCTCCTTCACCAAGATCATGAACTATGGGGTGATGATGCCTCTGAGTTCAAACCAGAGAGGTTTGCTGAAGGTGTTTCAAAGGCAACAAAGAGTCAGGTGTCATTCCTTCCATTTGGATGGGGTCCTCGAATATGCGTTGGACAAAACTTTGCTTTGATTGAAGCAAAAATGGCTTTGGCAATGATTTTACAGCGCTGCTCTTTTGAGCTCTCTCCGTCGTATATTCATGCTCCTCGCACAGTCATAACTCTTCAGCCACAGCACGGTGCTCCAATGATATTACGTAAACTCTAAAATGTTTATATGTGACGGGTATGAGTTATCCCAGGGTATAAAAGTAGGTTGGATCTCCCAATAAACCAAACCAAAAAGAAAACCTCTAGTTTATAATATTATGTTATAATGTCCAATGACATATTTCTCATATTAATCACAACATTATAGTACCGTGGGTTGTTTTGAGTGTTTTGATTTTTTTGTTATGAGCCCATTGATCGTAAAAGATTATTTGGGGTGTTTTTTTTTTTTTTTTTTCATGGTGAAAAGACTTTTTCATTTCTAAATTCAACAAAACTAAGAGCTATTGACTAAAAATTATTTTTTATTTCTTATAAATTTTTAGATAGTAAAAATATTTCTTTACCTGAGATTAAAAAATTGTTAGACCATTGAACAATGATTTTTTTTGTTTTTCCATTATTTATGTGCAGTAAAAATATATTTTTAGTAAGACAAAAAATCAGGTTTGTATTTAGAGATATTTTTATACTTTCACACCACTTTTCACACAGCTTTTAGGTAATTACCAAGGTCATAAGAGTTTTTTTAGTATTTTTAAGTTGAGTTTTTAAGCCATACATCATCACTTTGGATGTGCACATCCAAGCTCATCTCCAGTAAATAGGCTCTAGCATAGTGATTTATATTGAAAGCAGGGTTCAGCTATCACTCATCTATGACATACTGACTGATAAGTAGTGATGTATGGCTTAAGATCTCACTCATCTATGACATACTCTCTGATAAAGTGATGTATCTCTTCAGATTCTCACAAGTTTATAGGCTTTTAAGAAAGAAAGGATACATATTTCATTGGATCTTCATACAATACAGTGCACAAGCCCATTCAACATCCCTGATTGGAAGAATAATAGATAAATTCAGTTGCTGTTCTTAAGGGAAATAGGATTCTAGGGCAATGAACAAGTCCAATAATCAAAGTTGGCTTCAAAAAATCATAATTTTCATCTCAAAGCTAGGTTGACAAGGTCTAACTAATATGCGAGCCTGTTGGTCATCCATCTATTAGAACCCTTCTCTCTTCAGCCTTGGACTGGTTCTGCAAAACTCTAAACAGGGCAAATGGAATTAAAACTTATAATCCTTGGATACATTTCATGAAGCTTTTATATTTAAATCTTTGCCTATGTCTAGAAATACTCATTTAGAAATTCTCCAAATGAAGCTAATTTAGGGAGCACAACCATGATATATGTTCTATAAACTGATCTTTTAGTTATAGTAAGACACAAGACCTTATCCAATACAGATTATAAAGCTGATAACCGGATTGAGTATTCTTTCCATCAAGCATGCTGTACAAGAATATCTGTAAGCATATTACAATAACCAAATAGAGGTTGTTGTCTGTTACCATTCCACAGCTACAAAGACCTCAGCGCTATACAAATACTAAGAATAGAGCATGCAAACTGTAAGTGGGCGTTGGTGACTAACATTAGATCCTTGTACACTGTCAGTTTTAAAATAGCTTGGGTTTTTTCAATAAGCATGTGTTGGTGAATGATGCAGTGACATTAATGAGAGTTTTCAAGTTGCTTTGATGTGAAATTCGAAATCCTACCTCTTCACATGTCACTTTCATCCAATACATCGTCATGTATTAAACTTGCAGTGTGGATCATCTCAATAATCTCTGCTAAACGCCAATTTTCAGTTGTAAGTTCCCTGCAAAGCAGAAATGCAATATAATTTTTCTATTCCATTCAGCACCATACGAAGCCCTTAAAATACTGGATAAAACTTTCGATGATGATATGTTCGTTTGCTTGTTACAGCTTATGATACCTGCATTTTACGAAAGTTGTAGTGGGATGATTAACAAGTGGGAGAAGCTGGTCTCTGTAGACGAGGGGTCATGTGAATTGGATGTCTGGCCTGATCTTCAAGGCTTAACATGTGATGCTATTTCTCGAACGTTTGGAAGTAATTACGAGGAAGGAAAAAGAATATTTGATCTCCTCAAGGAACTTATCGATCTTACAGCTCGTGTTATAATAAAAGCAATTGTCATACCAGGGTACAGGTAACTCTTTATTCTGTTTTTGCTGGACATTACAATTCAGTTCCTTCAAGTTAGTCCTTGTTCAATGAGATATATCTTAAAAGTAAGAAGAACAAATCAAAATCTCTTGACAACATGTTCATGGATTGCATGTAGGTTCCTGCCGATCCCATCTAATAGAAGGCTAAAAGCTATAGACAAAGAAATAAAAGCTTCTCTTAATGCTCTCATCAACAAAAGAGAGAAAGCAATGGGTGCTGGTGAAGATGCAAAGAATGACTTGTTGGATTTACTTCTGGAATCCAATTTTAGAGAAATACAAGAGCATGGAAATACCAAGAGCGTCCGAATGAGCATTGAAGATGTGATTGACGAATGTAGAATATTCTACTTTGCTGGACAAGAAACAACCACAGTTCTTCTTACCTGGACCATGGTTTTATTGGCTCAGTATCCGAAGTGGCAAGCACGCGCAAGAGAAGAGGTTGTGCAAGTCTTTGGTAACAAAAAACCAGATTTCGATGGGCTAAATCACCTTAAAGTTGTGAGTATTTCTCTGCATTTGCAACTGAATTCTTCTACATCAATATTGTCTTATTATTGTTAAGAACACAGAACATTCTTGCATTTAAAATGCAAGCTTAGGTATCCTTTGAAGAAAAAGTAAGATAGCAGGAAAAAAAACGTTCATGTTTTCTTTCGTTGAGTTATTAATCGGCCAAAATGACTAGGAAAAACAACCAACAGATGAGTACGCAAGCAAGCTAGGAGGTGACATCTATATACATTAAGAATGAGATTTACTAGTTCTTGGATCAACATAAACATTCTCAATGGTATGCAAATGATCTCTGTATATGCGATATTTTATTTTATCAAAGTGGATCGCCAGTCACCTTTTTAATGGATTCTTACCATGTAGTATCATTCTCTCTTTTGATGCATGTTACAGGTTACCATGATTTTGTATGAAGTTCTTAGGTTATACCCGCCGGTAATTATGCTTAATCGAGATGTTCATGAAGAAATAAAGCTTGGAAATTTGCTATTACCTGCCGGATTGCAGGTCTCGGTGCCAACAATCCTCCTTCACCAAGATCATGAACTATGGGGTGATGATGCCTCTGAGTTCAAACCAGGGAGGTTTGCTGAAGGTGTTTCAAAGGCAACCAAGAGTCAAGTCTCATTCCTTCCATTTGGATGGGGTCCTCGAATATGCGTTGGACAGAACTTTGCTTTGATTGAAGCAAAAATGGCTTTGGCAATGATTTTACAGCGCTGCTCTTTTGAGCTCTCCCCGTCGTATATTCATGCTCCTCGCACACTCATAACTCTTCAACCACAGCACGGTGCTCCAATGATGTTACGTAAACTCTAAAATGTTTATATGTGACGGATAAGAGTTGTCCCAGGGCATATAGTGTTGTTGTAGTTTGTAAATAAATAAAGAAAAGATGTTTATCTTATATTGAAAAAAAAAACACTTCCTTCTAATGTTTCTAAGTGTGCGTTTCTATTGTGTAGTAAATTAAGTCATGGTGGACAAACTTTCCTATTTGGCTTTCTAATGTTATTATATGGATATTTATAATATCAAAATATAGCATTTGGAACTTGGAACTTAATATGAACAGTCATATTGTTTGATGAACAATCATATTGTTTGATCAATAGTCATATTATTTGATGAATAGTCATACTATTTTATCGTTATGTTTCAAATCTATAAAAACATGTTACTATACAGAAAAGAAATACAACAAAATACATATATTCTTTTCTTGGTCTTCTTATCTTCTCATTCTTTTCGAGGTTTAGAGGGCTTAGTTGTATCCTGGAGGTGTTGTCTCTATATGGGACAAATAAACACCTTAAAGATAGTGTTTTCACGCCTCTAAGCCAACTACATATTTGTTTCCATCCTAAACTTTCCTAACAATTTTAAGGTATTTATTTTGATGGAGACAAATATGAATTCTAGCGTAAAAGTTGCTAAGGATGTCAAAATTCAACTAGATCGGTTTGATGGTACAAATTACACAAGATGGATGAACAAGATGATATTCCTGCTTACTTCATTAAAGATTTACTACATTCTTGATCCAAATCTATCTGCATTACCTGAACCATAAGAAGATGAATCTGCCACTATTAAGACTGCAAGAGTAAAACGTGAAGAAGATGAAGTGCTTTGTCGAGGGCATATACTGAATACTTTGACCAGTTGACTTTAAGACATCTTCTCCAAATTAAAGTCGTCGAAAGAAATTTAGGTTGCCTTGGAGACACACTACAAGTAGGAAAAATCAGGTTCTGATCGTTTTCTTGCTTTAAATTTTTTTGAGTATGAGATTACTGATAATAAGCCAATCATGGATCAAGTCCATGAAATTCAAATGTTGATATCAAAACTTAGTGACTTGGATATCAAAGTTCCTGATTGATTTCAAGTGGGGGTTGTTTTATCAAAACTTCCTCTATCCTAGAATGAATACAGGAAGAAGATGTTGCATTCTACAGACAATTATACCTTTGAACAGTTTCAAACACACTTGCAAATTGAGGTTCAATCTCATATGCGTGAATTGCAAGCAACAAATTCTAAAGTGAATTTCGTTACTGAAACTGGTTTGACAATGACTCAAAACAATTTAAAAGTGCAAAAGAAAGGAAACAAATTCAAGAAGAAATAAAATGCTAATCAGAAGCATAGAATTTGTTTCCATTGTGGAAATAAAGGGCACTATATAAAAGAGCGCAGATTCAAGAATTTCAATAAAAAAGGTGATTCTTTCAAAGTGAATATGGTTGAAAAAGACGAAGTCAGGGAGTTAGTTGTCATGGTTTCAAACATTCAAATTGTAATGATTACCGAATTAAATATGGCAACTAATGTTGTAAAGACTTCAGATTGGTGGCTGGATTCTGGTGCAACAGTTCATGTTTGCAACAACAAAGCATGATTCAAGACTTATGAAGAATTGAAAAAACTTGAAGAGGTCTTGATGGGCAACCATAATTCTGCCAAAGTTTTGGGAAAATGAACTATTGAGTTGTACTTTGCTTTTGGAAAAAAAATTATCTTTACTCAATGTGTTCCATGTTCCTGAAATTAGGAAAAACCTTGTATCTGCTAGTCTCTTGAGCAAGAAAGGGTTCAAGATTGCTTTGGAGTCTGATAAGGTTATTGTAACTAAGAGTGGGATGTTTGTGGGAAAGGGTTATTCCTGTGATGACATGTTTAAGTTCAGTATTAATGAAATCAATGTTATTTATGCTTATATGGTTGAATCTATTTCTCTTCTTTGGCATGCTAGATTAAGACATCTAAATTATAGATATTTGAAATATATGTGTAAGCATGATTATATTTTATATCAACATAATAATAAAAACAAATGTGAAGTACGTATTCAAGCAAAGATGACAAAGAAGCCTTTTCCTAAAGTAGAAAGGAATTCTCAATTACTTGAGTTGGTCCATTCTGATATATGTGAAATAAATGGTATGTTAACAAGGGGTGGGAAAAGATATTTCATAACTTTCATTGATGATTATTCTCGTTTTACCTATGTTTACTTGTTAAGAACTAAAGATGAAGCCTTTGGAAAATTCAAGGAATTCAAGAAAATGGTAGAAAATCAAAAGGAAAGGCAAATTAAAGTTCTTAGAAGTGATAGAGGTGGAGAATACTTTTTTAAGGAGTTTTCTACATTTTGTGAGGAAAACGGAATAATCCATCAAATGACAGCACCCTATACACCACAACATAATGGACTTGCTGAAAGGAAAAATAAGACCTTAGTGGATATGATCAATGCCATGCTTTTGAATGCTAAATTACCAAATAATTTATGGGGTGAAGCCTTACTTACTACATGTCATATTCATAATAGAGTACTATCTAAAAAATCAAATATTTCTCCTTATGAAGCATGGAACAATAGAAAATCAAATCTGAATTATTTTAAAGTGTGGGGGTGTGTAGCTTTTTATAAAATTTCTGATCTTCAAAGAACAAAATTAGGATCCAGAGGTCTTAAGAGTGTTTTTGTTGGTTATGCACAAAATTCAAAGGCTTATAGACTTTTGGATTTAGAAACTAATATGATTGTTGAATCTATACATGTTGAATTTATCGAATATAAATTTGTAAGTGATTCAAATGTGCAAGAACCAAATCTAAAAGTAATGACTCCTAGCTCAATGTTAAGTGAAAAACGTAAAAACTTAGAAGTAATAGGTTCAAGTGAACCTAGAAGAAGTCAATGAGTTAGAAAGGAAAAACACATAGATACATATTTTATTTCTACTGATTCAATTATATTTTTAGTGGAAGGTGATAGAAATACAATATTAAAAAAGACACCTATGATCCTAAATATAGAAGATGATCCAAAGACATTCGGTCAAGCTATGTCTTCTAGGGATGTTGCTTTTTGGAAGCGGTAAATGATAAAATGGATTCAATATTGTCTAACAATACTTGGGTCCTAGTAGATTTACCTCCAGGTTCTAAGCCAATAAGATGTAAGTGGGTGTTTAGAAGAAAATACAATACAGATGGTTCTATACAAACCTTCAAGGCAAGATTGGTTGCTAAAGGTTTTACTTAAAAGGAGGGTGTTGATTATTTTGACACTTATTCTCTAATGACAAGAATTACATCAATTAGAGTTTTATTTACATTAGCATCAATTTATAAATTGTATGTTCATCAAATGGATGTAAAGACGATTTTCCTAAATGGAGATTTAAAGGAAGAAGTATATATGGAGCAACCTGAGGGTTTTATACTTCCTGTAAATGAAGAAAAAGTCTGTAAATTGGTAAAGTCTTTATATGGTTTTAAACAAGCTCCGAAACAATGGCATGAAAAGTTTTACAAAGCAATTTTGTTGAATGGTTTTCATCACAATGGTGTTGATAAGTGTATGTATTCCAAATTTACAAAAGATTTTGGTGTGATTATTTGTCTTCATGTAGATGACATGTTAATATTTAGCACCAATATGATTGGAATAAGTGAAACCAAAAGGTATCTCACTTTTATCTTTAAAATGAAAGATCTTGGTGAAGTAGATACAATTTTAACTATCAAAGTTAAAAAACATAGTAGTGGCTATGCACTTAATAAATCACATTATATTGAGAAAATGCTTTATAAGTTTAAGCATCTCAATATAAAGGAGGCTAATACCCCATTTGACTCTACCATGAAGTTAAATGATTATTGTGATAAAGCAGTAGCACAACTAGAATATGCTAGTGCCATTGAAAGTTTTATGTATGCTATGCATTGTACAAGACCACATATAGCTTTTGCTATATGCAGGTTATCAAGATATACAAGCAAGCTGAATACAGATCATTAGAAAGCTATTGCAAGAGTCTTTGGTTACCTAAAAAGAACGATCGATTTAGGCTTGTTTTATTCTGATTTTCCAGTTGTGATGGAAGGAATAGTGATGCAAGTTGGATGACTAGTTCAAGTGATACTAAGTCCACATCAGGATGGATTTTCTCACTTGGAGGAGGTGCAATATCTTAGGCATCTAAGAAACAAACATGCATCTCTCATTCTACCATGGAATCATAATTTATTGCTATAGCTGCTGCGGGTAAAGAAGCAAAATGGTTAAGAAATATGTTGTTTGATATTAAGTTGTGGCAACAACCTATGTCAGCTATTTCTTTATACTGCGATAGTGAAGCAACTATGTCTTGAGCTTATAGTAACATTTACAATGATAAGTCAAGATATAAGCATTCAACATGGATATATTCGAGAGTTGATTACAAATGATGTAATCACCATTGTCTATGCGAAGTCTGTGAATAATTTAGCGGATCCACTCATAAAAGAACTATCTAGAGACATGGTACGAAAAACAACTAATGGAATGGGGTTGAAACTCGTTATTAAAGATACCAGTAATAAGAACCCAACTTTGGATTAGTAAGAAGCTTATCTCTTAGTTTAATGGGTAATAACAAGTTACTGTTTTGTATCTGTTGGACATTGATAATTAATTTGAGTCCCTATTCTGATAGTATTCAGTGTGTTCTATTACGAAAAGTAGGATGAGCGTGGGCTCTTAATGAAATTTAAAGTTTGTGTCTAATGTAATAGAGACGTGTATAATTTCACCTATATGAATATAAAAGTGGAGTCAACATAATACTTTTATTGATAAAAAGACTTTTTGTAAGTGGTTTTCTCTTGTATATATTCATGAAAAAAAAATTATGATTTTAGCACATGGCCATAATAGTGCTAAATAGTTGTAAACCTCTTTAAGAGTTTAGATAGTATTATGTGTGTAGTATCTTTTATTCTACAATAAAAGTTTTGGTTTAATCTGTGGGCACCAATAACTTTAGTAGGATTCAAGTTCTAACACTAATTGAATATTTAAATTGCAAAATACCTTCTTGTAAGCATAGTTCTATCAAGTGAAAAGACCTTTGTTGTAACCCAATTTTCGCCCATTGGTTTTTAATTTAATTTTTACGGGGTTTAAAATGTAAAATTAAAAGATCAGATATTTGTTTCGATGAAAAATGTGATTTGTCAGCTTGCATGGAAACTAAGGACTACAATGTGCTTTTGTCATTCTATCCTTATCTTCAAGATAATTCTTACCTTCAAGATAATGATATTTGTCTGCTTTCAAATTCAATTCTAATTCGAACTTCAAAAAAAATGAATGAATTTGATTAAGACTTTACTTCTCGCAAGCGATGAGACTCTTGCACTATAAATACTGATCTCAGTGTATGCAGAAAAGGAGGGAGGATGATTAGAGAGAAACCCTAAAAGACGAGAACCCGAGAGGAGGCCATTATCAGAAACCCTAAAAGAGAGAAACATAAAAAAAGGGGGCGGCGAACCCTTTACTCCGTTGCCCCCCTCAACCTTTTTTTTAGCCTAGTCTCCCTCGACTTCACCTCCAGCAACCGCACGCCTAGGTAAGTTTCCTTCCTTCCTTGCTAAAATAATTAACTGGTTACTATTGCATGCATGTATGAACCTTTCACGCATGGCTGGGCTAGATCCAGCCTAAAAAGAAAAAAAAAATGGGCCGAGTCTGGGCTTTAGGCCTAGCCGACCCAAATTGTGTTTGCTAAGGATGTGCTTGGCAAAACACACCCTTATGCCTTGGCCATAATTTTATGCCCATTCTAATTTGATATTTGACCAAACGAACTCCTTTTCGATAACAGAAAATTCCAAAAATATTTGGGGCCTTCGTTGATTTATTTATGGGCCCCTCGCACTTTGTTTTATTTTTTTTCTTTGTGTTTGTATTTTTTGTAGATGTGCTCAATCTGTGGACTATTACTGCTAAATGCAAATATATCATGCAATGTTGTTTTTACTTCCATTTAAAAAGGGCAAATAATAATAAAGGATAAACAAGAAAAAATGACATAGAAAATTTCTTCTTCAAATTTTTTTTTTGCGAAAATATTCACTGACGTCAGAGTCAAGAGTATCGTATTTTTTGGATTTGTGCTATATTTACCAACGCCAGAGTTGAAAATATTCGTAGGAATTGTTCACTGACGCCAGAGTCAGGAATATGAAAGGAAGAATAAAAAAAGGGAAAAAAGAGAACAAATTCTTAGCAATTTGAGACAAAACCAGCACTGTAGCCTGCCTTAGGTAGGACGCTTAAGGGGTGATAGCATCTTCCCTTTTGCGTAACCAGTCCCGTACCATAGAATCTCTGTTGACCAGTTAGGGTTTCTAGTGACCATAATACTAGGTGGCGACTCCTTGAACAAGACCTTTTTCCCTAAAAGAACAAGATGCCAGATATCTGTTCCTTTTCTAATCTAGAGATTATTTTTAATTGGTCGCCGCGATGTCCGGGTGTGACAACCTTCATTACAAACTAGTGGGGGATTGTTGGTGTAGTTTGTAAATGAATAAAGAAAAGATGTTTATCCCACATTGGAAAGAAACACTCCCTCCTAATGTTTCTAAGTGTGAGTTTCTATTGTGTAGTAAATTAAGCCATGGTGAACAAACTCTCCTATCTGGCTTCGTAATGTTATTATATGGATATTTATAATATCAAAAGATAGCATTTGGAACTTGGAACTTAATATGAACAGTCATATTGTTTCATCAATAGTCACATTGTTTGATGAACAATCATATTGTTTCATAGTTATGTTTCAAGTCTATAAAAGCATGTTACTATACAGAAAAAAAAAACAACAAAATACATATATTCTTTTCTTGGTCTTATCTTCTCATTCTTTTAGAGGTTTAGAGGGCTTAGTTGTATCCTGTTGGTGTTGTATCTGTGTGGGACAAATAAACACCTTAAAGATAGTGTTTTCATGCCTCTAAGCTAACTCCATATTTGTTTTCATCCTAAACTTTCCTAACAAAGCCTCTAGTATATAATATTATGTGCAAATTATGTTATCATGTCCAATGACATATTTGTCATATTAATCACAACATTATCGTATCGTGGGTTGTTTTACTGTAATCAAATAATAAAATTACATATTTGCTTTTGAGTGGAGAAAAAAGGGTCTCAAGGGCCCGTCTTGATATTTTCTATTAGCATCATTAAAAGATTATTTAGGGTGTAGAATTTTATTTTGCATTATAAAAAGACTTTTTTACTTTCAGAGTCAACAAAACTTAAAGCAGTTGACTAAAGGTTTTTTTTTTCTAATTTTTTAGACAATAAAAATATTTCATTATCCTGGGATCAAAAAAATATTGGGCTATTGGACAAAGTTTTTTTATTTATTTTTCCAGTATTCATATGTAGTAAAAGTATAAAAAAGTCTCGAGGGCCCTGTCTTGATATTTTCTCATTAAAAGATTATTTAGGATGTAGAATTTTATTTTGCAATATAAAAGGACTTTTTTACTTTCGGAGTCAACAAAACTTAAAGCGGTTGACTAAAGGTTTTATTTTATTTTTTCTAAATTTATAGAAAGTAAAGATATTTCTTTATCCTCGAATAAAAAATTGTTGGGCTAATGGACAAAGTTTGTTTTTGTTTTTCCATTATTCATATGTAGTAAAAGTATAAAAAAGTCTCGAGAGCCCCGTCTTGATATTTTCTCATTAAAATATTATTTAGGGTGTAGAAATTTATTGTGCACGATAAAAGGAATTTTTTAATTTCGGAGTCAACAAAAGTTAAAGCGGTTGACTAAAGGTTTTTTTTATTTTTTTCTAAATTTTTAGACAGTAAAAATATTTCTTTATACTGGGATCAAAAAATTGTTGGGCTATTGAATAAAGTTTTTATTTTTTATTTTTCCATTATTCATATGTAGTAAAAGTATAAAAAAGTCTCAATGGCCCTGTCTTGATATTTTCTCATTAAAAGATTATTTAAGGTGTAAAATTTAATTTTGCATGATAAAAAGCTTTTTTTACTTTTGGACTCAACAAAACTTAAAGCGGTTGACTAAAGATATTTTTTATTTTTTCTAAATTTTTATACAGTAAAAATATTTCTTTATCCTTGGATCAAAAAATTGTTGGGCTATTGGAAAAAGTTTTTTTTTGTTTTTCCATTATTCATATGTAGTAAAAGTAAAAAAAGCCTCGAGGGACCCGTCTTAATATTTTCTCATTAAAAGATTATTTAGGGTGTAGAATTTTATTTTACATGATAAAAAGACTTTTTTTACTTTCGGAGACAACAAAACTTAAAGCGGTTGACTAAAGTTTTTTTTTTCTAAATTTTTAGACAATAAAAATATTTATTTATCCAGGGATCAAAAAATTATTGGGCTATTGGACATAGTTTTTTTTTGTTTTTCCATTATTCATATGTAGTAAAAGTATAAAAAAGTGTCGAGAGCCCGTCTTGATATTTTCACATTAAAAGATTATTTAGGGTGTAGAATTTTATTTTGCATGATAAAAAGACTTTTTTACTTTCGGAGTCAACAAGACTTAAAGCGGTTGACTGAAGGTTTTCTTTTATTTTTTCTAAATTTATAGACAGTAAAAACATTTCTTTATTCCCGGGTTCAAAAAATTATTGGGCTATTGGACAAAGTTTTTTTTGTTTTTCCATTATTCATATGTAGTAAAAGTATAAAAAAGTGTGAAGGGCCCGTCTTGATATTTTCTCATTAAAAGATTATTTAGGGTGTAGAATTTTATTTTGCATGATAAAAAGACTTTTTCACTTTCGAAGTCAATAAAACTTAAAGCAGTTGATTAAAGGTTTTTTTTATTTTTTCTCAATTTTTAGAGAGTAAAAATATTTTTTTATCCTGGGATAAAAAAAATTGTTGGGCTATTGGACAAAGTTTTTTGTTTTTCCATTATTCATATGTAGTAAAAGTATAAAAAAAGTCTTGAGGGCCCCGTCTTAATATTTTCTCATGAAAAGATTATTTAGGGTATAGAACTTTATTTTGCATGATTAAAAGACTTTTTTACTTTCGAAGTCAACAAAACTTAAAGCGGTTGACTAAAGTTTTTTTTTCTCTAAAGTTTTAGACAGTAAAAATATTTCTTTATCCTGGGATCAAAAAATTGTTGCGCTATTGGACAAAGTTTTTTTTTTTTTCATTATTCATATGTAGTAAAAGTATAAAAAAGTCTCGAGGACCCCGTCTTGATATTTTCTCATTAAAAGATTATTTAGGATGTAGAATTTTATTTTGCATGATAAAAAGACTTTTTTACTTTCAGAGTCAACAAAACTTAAAGCGGTTGACTAAAGGTTTTCTTTTATTTTTTCTAAATTTTTAGACAGTAAAAATATTTCTTTATACTTGATTCAAAAAATTATTGGGCTATTGGACAATGTTTTTTTTTGTTTTTCCATTATTCATATGTAGTAAAAGTATAAAAAAGTCTTGAGGGCCCCATCTTGATATTTTCTCATTAAAAGATTATTTAGGGTGTAGAATTTTATTTTGCATGATTAAAAGACTTTTACTTTCGGAATCAACAAAATTTAAAGTGGTTGACTAAAGGTTTTTTTTTTCTAAATTTTTAGACAGTAAAAATATATCTTTATCTTAGGATAAAAAAATTGTTAGGCTATTGGACAAAGTTTTTTCTTTTTCCATTATTCATATGTAGTAAAAGAATAAAAAGGTTTCGAGGGCCCCGTCTTGATATTTTCTCATTAAAAGATTATTTAGGGTGTAGAACTTTATTTTGCATGATTAAAAAACTTTTTTACTTTCGGAGTCAACAAAACTTAAAGCGGTTGACTAAAAGGTTTTCTTTTATTTTTTCTAAATTTATTGACAGTAAAAATATTTCTTTATACTAGGTTCAAAAAATTGTTGGTGTAACAACCCCAATTTCCAACATCCTTTTTCGCAATATATTGGAAATTTTCAAGTAATTTTTTTTTTGATATACCGATTCCACCAAATTTCTACCAAAATTTCAGCAGAGTCTCCCTTATACTATGAGGTCTCAAGTTATCGACAAAATCATATTACACTTCCAATTTTAATTCACATCCTGATCCAATTATCCTGGATTTTAACCCAACTCATCATCATCAACACAACACATGTTATTCAATAACGTCATATAATGTAATTCAAGTGAAAGATTTGTTTTCAACTCTAAACATGCATGATTAAGTAGGTACTTAAAGTTACAAACATTAGATTAAAGCCATACATTCAAATTTACGGATTAATATTACATTTCAAGTTTTAGGATATAAGACTCTTAATTTACAAATAATTACATGGTCAAAAGCAAAAGGTAACTAAACCAATATCATTCCGGACGCAACCCTGAAGGACCTGAAAATAAAAATTAACGTGTACACATAAATATAAAAAGTAGTAACAAACAATAACAATGATAGGTAATAATCTTCATAGAATTTCTTTTGAGACATAAAATTAGGTATAAACCTCTTTTACAACATGCATTTTCAATCTATTAATATCCATCTAATATCCTTTCCCATTTGTTGAGAATAATTTCATCTTGGAAATCTCAACACAACTCAACGATTTTCGAACACCATCTCTTTATACCAAGACATTTCTCTCTTGATATCATTAGCTTATCTCATTCCTTTGGAATAACTAATTAATATTTTCCCTTTTATTTTCTAGAAAGTAATCGCCGACACTAATAAATCTCATTAGTATCATTAGTCTTTTAATATTGGGATATACTAATCATTTACATTCACATACCAATATTAACACAACCGATTAGTATCATTAACTATTCTTATCTGGAGTATCAAATCTTATTCATATCTAATTTACCATCAAAGCTGCCGATGTCAAGAACCCTTGACATTATCAGCCTTCTTACCTGGAGTAACTTTTCACACCAGAAATGGTTGCCGATACCAATGTGACCCATTGATATCATTAACTATTCTCGACCTAGAATAGTTAATAAACCTATCTTTTTCACTGAACCAGGAGTAACCATGCCGATGTTAGTAATCTTTACTAACATCATTAGTCACCCAATTGCTCGGGATCGACTAATCAATTTAAAAAATATCGGCACCAATGAAACCTCATTGATACCATTAGCAATCCAAACCCGAATTGCTAATCAATGTCGTCTGAAATGCTGGTACCAATGAAACCTCATTGATACCATTAGCTATCCAAACCCGGATAGCTAATCAATGTCACCCTAAATGCCGGTACCAATGAAACCTCATTGATACCATTAGCTATCCGGGTTTGGATAGCTAATCAATGTCACCCTAAATGTCGGTACCAATGAAACCTCATTGATACCATTAGCTATCCAAACCCGGATAGCTAATCAATGTCACTTGAAATTTCCATTCGTATCGATCCCCTTTCTTTCTTTTCTTCTTCTTCTTCTTTTTTATTCTTTTTTTTTAACATCATATGCATTATAACAACTGTTGCTAAGCATCATTCACACACAAACTTAGTTATCGACACTACGACCATAATAACATAATTAATTCGATACATAACAACACACGCAAGTCACTCCTATTCGTTCAAACATTATCCTAACTAATAAAAGTATACCGTTGCACATAAGGTACTCGCACTCATTTTAATATCATCGAAGCAATAAAACAATAAATTCTGAAATTTACCAATAAGTTTACACAACTTAAAAAAACAAGGTGCGATACACCTGCTTCCTTCACATAAATCATTTAAACACATACACATCATCAATATACATATATAAATCGAGCATCAATAATTTAATCATAATATACCATTAATTTACCACCCTAAAGTCGGTACACTTCATTTTTGTTATTATACATCTAACTCGACAGTCAGTATAATAGCGCCACTAACTCTATTCAAACCAGCTAGTCCACTACATTTTCCTCAACATAAACATTCACAATTACACAAGCAAAGTACATTTATAGAAAATACCATTTATTTAACTCTAACAAGTATTGTAAAAACAAAAGTTTGAGGTGTAAGACACCTACCTAATGCTTGAACTCGCGCAAATGTCCCATGCTACTGAACAGATTCTGCAATCTCTCCTGTATCATTAAAGATACATATCAAATGTGGCTCCACCATAATTGAAAATTCCATTCTAAAATTCATTTAAATTTAAAGTCGCATGACACATGCATTCACATATTTATTTATTTATTTCCTTTCTTTTCATGACTTGTCTTTCCAGACTGAATATCTTTAAACATGACCTAACAATCTTATTTTATTTTATTTTATTTTTGTCTACTCAACCCATCATGTATAGACTTAGTAACTTCACATCTTTACATTTATTCATACCATTGAAACTAATTCATTTTCCATATCAAACCAATTCTTAGCGGAATGACCTTATTTTTTATTTATTTATTTTCATGATGAGTTTTTCAATTCTTTTTCATAAGTCCACTTTACTTCATCTTAAGTAAATTTAACAACATATTTTCATCATAATTCCTTGTACGCCTTAATTTAACCTTTTTCTCCCCTTTTATTATCCATTTGGATATCGTTAAAATTCCACAAAATAAAATTTTCCTCACATTAATCTATTATTTCAAACATAACACAATTCATTTGGCATTCAACAAACCACAATCCCATAAAAATCCCCATAACATTAGGTTGAATAAACTCAAGTTCAAGATTTCTATTTTTGGTTGAATTCCATATTATGATGAGAATTTGGATCTTTTCAAATTCTTCCAATTAACACTCTACCTAATTTAATTTATACAAATATATGCATCCATACCTAATTTACATAGAAAATGAATCAAAGTCTTATCTCCTTATTTCTTCTTCATTTGGCCGAATCCTTCATTCATGGTGAGGGATGATTCCCTTTTTAATTATTCCAGATAAACCTTTACCCATTCATTTCATATCTATTCTAACCTCATTCAACTCAAATTCCATAGCAATTAAAACAAATAAGCTCATCCTCTCATTTATATGTCTAGACCGAATCTTTGCATTAAATGGAGGATAAAGTTTTCTTCAAGTTTTCTTTCAATTACCACTAGACCCAATTCTTTTTAATGCCTAAAAACATATATCCATTAAATCAACAAACTCAATGTCCCTTCATCCAAATTTCAAAACTTCCCTAACACATTTTACAACACAATTAATCTATAACAACAATAATAACAAGAACATATTTTACCATTACATCTTACATAAACCCTACACCCACACAATTCTAATTTCATCAAAACATGTAATTAAATCAAGCTTTCTAAATGTTTTACTAAGACTAGCAATAGATTCAAATAGCAACAACTCATCCACCTCCGATTATTGCCTTGAACCCAACGGTCAAAATATATATCATTGTGTTGTGTACAATATAACTCAAAATCAAAATGATCCAACGGTTGGATCTCCATAGATCTGAATAAAACTGAAATAACCTGAAAATGGACGAGCTACTGTTCAACATAAACGAAACCTTTCTGGAGAGTGAGTTTCCGATCTCCACCGTCCAGAATGAAGAAAACATCTAGGCGCACCACATATCCAAAAATAGGTATGATCCAACAGTGGACGAGAGAGAAATCGGCCGGCGACCAAAACTGCCCTGCAGGTATATTTCCTTTTGTTTTCCAGGACACTTCCGATAATGATTTCTGTTCAATGAATTATGTGCCTTCAAATCCCTCTAGTCAGTTAATAGAGCAGTGTGAGAAGAACAATATATCCAAAAATCAACATGATCCAACGGTGGAAGCTAGAGATATAGCCACCAAAGCATTATTGGTTCCTCCAAATCCTGCACCTCTCTGTAACCGAATTCTCTATTGTCTCTCACCCCTTTTCGTTTTTCTTTTTCATTTTTTTTTAATCTGGTGTCCTTTTCTGTTTTTTAAAGACACATTTTTCCCTAATGACATTTATGTCCTTCATTTATGTATTTATATATTATTATTATTATTATTATTATTTTTCCATGTAAACCATCTGGTTTGTTTCTGCTTAAATCGCTAGTCTTTACCAAAATCCCATTAGGATGATATCTTTCACCAATATAGGAAAACTTATTAATAGACTTCATGCAAAATTTTATCTCAATTCGACGATTGGATTGAGAGCTCTGCTTTCTAATGTAAAATTGGTCAGTTCATGACTTTTCGTCAACTATCCAAATTTTCTTGTTCAATCTTCACATAAAAGAATATCAATTATCCTTCTAAACCTTTAAGGTAATTTTATTATTTTGGAATATATTCATTTTAAAATTTCTACCTTTATTTATTTATCGAGTATTATTATCGTTTCAAAGTAACGTCACTGATTTTTTTAATTGATGCTTGCACCTTCAGTCCTACCATTTTCATTGAATTATCCTTTATTATAATGTATTCTTTATTACCTCACTTTTTCTTTAAAACATTTTGTTATTTCTCTCATTATTTTATCCATCAAAACACGTTACCAGTTTCTCTATCTTTATGAATTCTAAAACAAAATTCATTTTATGAAGGTCATCCCCTCCATTATATATCACTTTCAGTCTTATGTTTACGTGGCAGGTTATACATCCGCATATTTAAATTATAAATTTTCTAGGGTTTCACATTCTTCCCTCCTTCAAGAATGTTTGTCCTCGAAATTTAGGATTTCCACTTACATTTGCGAATATTATTAGGTACTTCTTTCTCCTTTTCATTTCTCCTTTCTGTAACATGGATAGAAGAAACACGTCTTGGATTCTATAAAAGTATAGGCAATTAAATTCCATAAGCTATTAGCCCAACTCTTGTGTTTGTCTCGAGGAAACCATTTCACCTTATTTTTCCATTGTTGAAACATGTCATGCTCCCACTAAACACACTTTTTCTTTTTCACATCACTTTATTTCTCATGGCTACGTAGTATTCCTAAAATTACTTTCCAATTTTATAACATAACTACACATCAAACGTCACATTTATCTTATCCAATGATTGTTCTTGTTAGTCACACTATCAATAACATCTCCTTCTCAAACAAAAGTATAAGTAACATGTCAATTATCTTAAATATCGTCCACCCCACTAGCGAAGTATTGTGCCAACCACCCGAGTTATCCACCATTCAGATGACCTAGTCTCAATTTCGTAACTTTAGCTTGTCATATTGTCAACTAAATACATATTTACTTGTTAGTATTTGGACTTTCAGGACCCATCATTCAAGTCTATTACGATTAACATGTAATTCTTGTCATTTTTGTAGTTTTTCAATTTCATGTTGCACTCTTTACAGTTTAAGAACTATGATTTATCCTAGCTATTTAGTGTTTCAATATAGGAATCCTCATGGTTTATACTTAAGTACTTGTTCATACCATCGTATTTTCACATCCTAATCCTATTTAGAGCCCACCAAGTAACACTTTGTATCCATAGTTACTCAACTTTTGTGCACAGACACTCGTAATATTAAGTATTAACTCCTGAATCAACGCTCATTTACGTTTCATCGTTAGTGCATATTAGATCCCTTCATTCCCTAAATTCATCTCTTTTCTAGTTTCCTTATTAACTATGTATTTCTACAATCACGTGTACATACATTGCACACTTATGACCTCCTCAACGACTCTTATAGGTAGCTTGCCAAATTATTTATTATCTTGTATGACTGTAACTTAGTGTCTTACTGTTAACCCATAACATTTCACAACAGGTATTACATCCATGTTCACGTTTTTAACCATTTACTCCTTTATGTCTACAAAGATAACCACGCATACGATCCTTAATTCATTCTTGATTTTTAGGTGGATTCTCGTAAGGCAACTTATTAATGCTTTTCATAACCAATTTCCAAGTCTTTACCTCATATCTACAACGCCAGAAATAAACTTGTATTGTCCATTTTGTTATGTACCAAACTAGTATTGCTTTGCACGTCAAGATAAAAGTGTTGTCAATTAGGGCAAGGGCCTAATATGCAGGGTCTCGCTACCGTCTTAACATAATTATTTATCAAGGCATTAATCACAAAACAGTCCTGCCTCTATCCATACGCTATGTCAGAAGTTTGGAATGATAGCATTTACATCAACACTTGATTATGCCTAAACAATCATATATTCACTCTAATATTAATTCCTATATGGTTTCATCCGATCCATTCATATTTCATCAAGACAATATACACCTTTGTTACATTATCATTTTGTTAATATTTAAAATTTATTTTATTCATGAATCCTTTACGTCTATCTAACATATAATCAAACAATGGTTCCACATTTATTTTTAGGCAGTAAAAATATTTCTTTATCCTGGGATCAAATAATTGTTGGGCTATTAGACAAAGTTTTTATTTTGTTTTTCCATTATTCATATGTAGTAAAAGAATAAAAAAGTCTCGAGGGCCCCGTCTTGATATTTTCATATGAAAAGATTATTTAGGGTGTAGAATTTTATTTTGCAAGATAAAAAGACTTTTTTACTTTCGGAGTCAACAAAACTTAAAGCGGTTGACTAAAGGTTTTGTTTTTTTTCTAAATTTTTAGACAGTAAAAATATTTCTTTATCCTGGGTTCAAAAAATTGTTGGGCTATTGGACAATTTTTTTTTTGTTTTTCCATTATTCATATGTAGTAAAAGTATAAAAAAAAGTCGAGGGCCCCGTCTTGATATTTTCTCATTAAAAGATTATTTAGGGTGTAGAACTTTATTTTGCATGATAAAAAGACTTTTTTTCTTTTGGAGTCAACAAAACTTAAAGTGGTTGACTAAATGTTTTTTGATTTTTTCTAAATTTTTAGACAGTAAAAATATTGCTTTATCCTGGGATCAAAAAATTGTTGGGCAATTGGACAAAGTTTTTTTTTTTTGTTTTTCCATTATTCATATGTAGTAAAAGTATTAAAAAGTGTCGAGGGCCCCGTGTTGATATTTTCTCTTTAAAAGATTATTTAGGGTGTAGAATTTTATTTTGCATGATAAAAAAACTTTTTGACTTTCAGAGCCAACAAAATTTAAAGCGGTTGACTAAAGTTTTTTTTATTTTTTCTAAATTTTTAGAGAATAAAAATATTTTTTTATCCTGGGATCAAAAAATTGTTGGTCTATTGGACAAAGTTTTTTTTTGTTTTTCCATTATTTATATGTGGTAAAAGAATAAAAAAGTCTCGAGGGCCCATCTTGATATTTTCTTATTAAAAGATTATTTAGGGTGTAGAACTTTATTTTGCATGATAAAAAAACTTTTTACTTTCGGAGTCAACAAAACTTAAAGCGGTTGACTAAAGGTTTTTTTCATATTTTTTTCTAAATTTTTAGACAATAAAAATATTTCTTTATCCTGGGATCAGAAAATTGTTGGGCTATTGGACAAAGTTTTTTTTTGTTTTTCCATTATTCATATGTAGTAAAAGTATGAAAAAGTCTCGAGGGCCCTGTCTTGATATTTTCTCATTAAAAGATAATTTAGGATGTGCAACTTTATTTTGCATGATAAAAAGACTTTTTTACTTTCGGAGTCAACAAAACTTAAAGCGGTTGACTAAAGGTTTTCTTTTATTTTTTCTAAATTTTTAGACAGTAAAAATATTTCTTTATCCTGGGTTCAAAAAATTGTTGGGCTATTGGACACATTTCTTTTTGTTTTTCCATTATTCATATGTAGTAAAAGTATAAAAAAAAGTCGAGGGCCCGTCTTGATATTTTCTCATTAAAATATTATTTAGGGTGTAGAACTTTATTTTGCATGATAAAAAGACTTTTTTACTTTGGGAGTCAACAAAACTTAAAGTGGTTGACTAAATGTTTTTTTTTTTCTAAATTTTTAGACAGTAAAAATATTTCTTTATCCTGGGATCAAAAAATTGTTGGAATATTGGACAAAGTTTTTTTTTTGTTTTTCCATTATTCATATGCAGTAAAAGTATAAAAAAGTGTCGAGGGCCTCGTCTTGACATTTTCTTATTAAAAGATTATTTAGGGTGTAGAACTTTATTTTGCATTATAAAAAGACTTTTTTACTTTCGGAGTCAATAAAACTTAAAGCGTTTGACTAAAGGTTTTTTTTCTTATTTTTTCTAAATTTTTAGACAGTAAAAATATTTCTTTATCTTGGGATCAAAAAATTATTGTGCTATTGGACAGTTTTTTTTTGTTTTTCCATTATTCATATGTAGTAAAAGTATAAAAAAGTCTTGAGGGCCCCATCTGGATATTTTCTCCTTAAAAGATAATTTAGGGTGTAGAATTTTGTTTTGCGTGATAAAAAGTCTTTTTTTCTTTCGGAGTCAACAAAACTTAAAACGGTTGACTAAATGTTTTTTTTTTCTAAATTTTTTCGACAGTAAAAATATTTCTTTATCTTGGGATCAAAAAATTGTTGGGTTATTGGACAAAGTTTTGTTTTGTTTTTCCATTATTCATATGTAGTAAAAGTATAAAAAAGTCTCGAGAGCCCCGTCTTGATATTTTCTCATTAAAAGATTATTTAGGGTGTAGAACTTTATTTTGCGTGATAAAAAGACTTTTCTACTTTCGAAGTCAACAAAACTTAAAGCGGTTGACTAAAGGTTTCTTTTTTAATTTTTTCTAAATTTTTTGATAGTAAAAATATTTCTTTATCCTAGGATCAAAAAATTATTGGGCTATTGGACAAAGTTTTTTTTTTCGATTATTCAAATGTAGTACAAGTATAAAAAAGTCTTGAGGGCCCTGTCTTGATATTTTCTCGTTAAAAGATTATTTAGGGTGTAGAATTTTATTTTATATGATTAAAAGATTTTTTTACTTTCGGAGTCAACAAAACTTAAAGTGGTTGACTAAAGGTTTTTTTTTTCTAAATTTTTAGATGGTAAAAATATTTCTTTATCTTGGGATAAAAAAATTGGTGGGCTATTGGACAAAGTTTTTTGTTTTTCCATTATTCATATGTAGTTAAAGAATAAAAAAGTCTCGAGAGCCCCGTCTTGATATTTTCTCATTAAAAGATTATTTAGGATTTAAAATTTTATTTTGCATGATAAAAAGACTTTTTTACTTTCGGAGTCAACAAAACTTAAAGCGGTTGACTAAAGGTTTTTTTTTTTCTAAATTTATAGACAGTAAAAATATTTCTTTATCTTGGACAAAGTTTTTTTTTTTTTTCCATTATTCATATGTAGTAAAAGTAATAATTGTTGGGTTATTAAACAATGTTATTGGTGTGCGGTAAGCGCACACGCCAAGAAGTGGATGATGTGTGGCAGTAATAATTGCTAAACCTGCTTTTTGGATGTTATTGTGTTCTTCCCCTCATAATATGATATGTAATTGAATTGTCGCTAGTATTAGTTTTTCTCTCTCTCTCCTACCAAGTGTTTAGGGTTAGATAGCTAGTGTAAGAAAATACATGTAACTGAAACTAAAGTAATGATCGTATCAGTTTATATGGTCATATGTAAAAAACAGTACAATTTTTATATTTGGCTCGCTTACTAAATGACTGGCTCAGTTAAACTAATCGGAAGAAGGGTAGTAACTGAATATATGTATAATTAGCTGACATCACAGCTCAATGGCTTAGAAGAAATATAGAATGAGTCTCCAGCAGCTTCTCTTCTGCAGGGCTTGTCTGAAATGCAGAAAATAATCCTGGCACCCATAGAGGCTTGTTGCTTCATATTTTTCGCTATATGGCTCCGCACTTGTTGTAAATTATTGTTTTTTGATCAACGAATAACTTGTACAACAAGATGTATTGTACTAATGAACCCGTTCGAGATTGCACAGCACCATTTCCTCGAGAGCTGGTTCATAGGATCCCCGAGGAAGACATCTGAGATTCTGAATTGCAAGATCAGCTCTCTCTTTTGCCAATTCATGTGCCCTTTCAATGCCGCCAGTCCATAACCAACGCAGTAGCTTCATCAAGAGAACCACTCTCACGGAACTCGGTTATTTCTCTTAGTTTTGGTGATTTCTCTAGAGCGAATATTACTGGAGCAGTCAGGTTCCCCTTTGCCAGGTCACTGCCAGATGGCTTCCCCGGCAGCTCTGCTGACTGTGTAAAATCTAATATGTCATCCGCAACTTGGAAGCATAGACCAAGATTCTTACCGTATTCATACATTAGCACGCATACATTACTGTCCACCCCACTAAAAATAGCAGCTCCTTTGGTACTAGCAGCAATTAAGGAGGCTGTCTTGTAGTAAGCTCAAGATCACAGTCGAACAAGCTAGATTCCTGCTCTATTTCACCACTTGCAAAATCCTTAATAAACTGCCATTGAGCGAGTATAATTGTAAATCAACTTCATTTACAATTTTTAAAATTAGATAATATATAGCATATATAGTGCAAAAACTCCAAGGTTATATCAGACACTGGACTATATATACTCGGATATACAGAATTGAGTTGCAGACCTACCGAGCTGATAAGCTTAATGACTTCAATATTTTCAAGATTTGCTAGGTACCATGACGATTGAGCAAACATAAAGTCCCCAGCCAGTAATGCTACCCTTGTACCATAGTGTTGATGAACAGTTTCCTTCCCTGCAAATTAGCAGCAGTGGACTGAGAGTCAGAGAAGGCCTTGCAGTAGGCCTGAAATTAAATTAGAAACAAAAAACAAATTAAATGAAAATGCAATAAAGTGTGTAATAGATATTTCAGTTTTGCTACTCTACTTGATGTGATAAGTATGAGATCCGATGATGGCACAGTCAGTACCAGTGATTACTTAGTATATTTCCTTCAGTTTGTAATCCCTGATTAAGGAGCAATTATTTTAACAGTGAAAGTAGTGTATTACATCATTTTGGATGTGCATATTCAAGCTCATCTCCAGTCAATAGGCTCTAGCATAGTGATTTCATTGAAAGAAGGCTTCAGCTATCACTCATCTATGACATACTGACTGATAAGTAGTGATGTATGGCTTAAGATCTCACTCGTCTATGACATACTCTCTGATAAAGTGATGTATCTCTTCAGATTCTCACAAGTTTATAGGCTTTTAAGAAAGAAAGGATACATATTTCATTGGATCTTCATACAATACAGTGCACAAGCCCATTCAACATCCCTGATTAGAAGAATAATCGATAAATTCAGTTGCTGTTCTTAAGGGAAATAGGATTCTAGGGCAATGAACAAGTCCAATAATCAAAGTTGGCTTCAAAAAATCATAATTTCATCTCACAGCTAGGTTGACAAGGTCTAACTAATATGCGAGCCTGTTGGTCATCCATCTATTAGAACCCTTCTCTCTTCAGCCTTGGACTGGTTCTGCAGGGAAAAATATGAAAATATCATCTAACTAATAAATGGCTCTTCATGCTGAGATTCTAATGACCATTTATTTATTTTATCTACTCCAACAGTTAAGTTAATTAAGAGATTGTTTTCTATTAACTATGGTGGTGCTTAAGGGGAGCAGCTAGCCATCCTTTGTATTTATACTTGTAGGGTTTTGTACAATATAATGGTGGAATGTATTATATATGATAACTATTCCTATATAAGAGTATTTACATATATAGGGTCTCTTTCCTTAATACACCCCGTCAAGCTGAAGATGGAGATTCCACCTGAAGCTTGGATCGAAAGTAAGCAAACGAGGCTGGAGGAAGAGGCTTATGTAGATAGACAGGTAGAGGAGAAAGCTTGAGGCAACGATGTTGCGGACGACGCAGACAAAACATATAGACCATCTCTACTCTGATCGGAAAGAAGAACTTTCTTTGTCATGAGATCCTTAACATAAAATAGAGAGGAATGAAATTCAAAAATACGTTATTCTCAAGATAAATTTTTGAATAGATAGCAGGGGTTTTTGAATGGCAGGAACATGTAAAATATTGGATAAAGTAAACATGCGGTTTGGTGAGCGAATTTTAGAGTGAGCAATATTTGAGATAAAAAGGCCCTTACCATCACCAACATGCAGATAATCATTTCCAAGATAAGGTTTTGAACTCGTCATACTTACAAGGTCCGGCGTGAGCGTCGTGTGAACCGCTCAGACGTCACGTGCTCAAGATAGTGCGACCATATATCTTCCAGGATGTATATCGGTTTGAAATCCCTCCAAACCGCAACATCGTTCCAGCCTTGGAAACCCCTATCTCTCGCGGTTTTTTTGCCTTTTTTTGTGCTTCATACCAAAAATCACGCAACCTACTTCACGCAACCAAAAATTACATTTCGAAACATAAATTTTTGTCTAAAAAAATTCTTGTATTATTTTCGATGTTACCTAGTTGCCGCGTGATTTTCTCACACCCTCCTCACAACAGTGTTATGCTCACTATCCCAGCAGAATTTGTCCTATGTATAAATAATTAATTTTAAATAAAAATAATAATTTATTTACAATTATATAAATAATTTATTAGAAATAAGCTGAAAATTATAAATTAACACCAACCTCAAATCTGTCAAACCATGCATTGATTTGAGGCATCCATTCAGGATGCTTGGATATCTGACTCCATTGAAACAATGGAATCTCCATCGACTATTTAAACGCCGATGATATTACTCGGGCGGCCTCAATTTTGTAAACCTGAAAATAAATGAAATAAATTCAATAGTGAATTACTTCATAAATTATGTTGTAATTTTATTTTTTTAAAAAAAATAAAACCTTAACAAACTGACATTGAAAGGTCGTCTTTCCACTGTGCCTCGTACTTGCGGGTAACATCGGTTGATTCCATTGTGAAGGCACGCCGCCTCTGCGCTGTGAACTAGCGCTAGAAAAGGCAACATCGGTTGACAGCACAGGTAGTGTAGGTGCCTCTTCTTGAGAGGCACCTAAGAAAATATCATCCTCGCTGCTAGACGAACTAGCTGCGACCATACGTGAGCGACCATCTCTGGTTTTCATTCTACGCATCTACACAATTTTATACAAATAATTATATAATTAAATTCAAATGTTAAAAAAAAATTCGACAGCACCTCCCCTATATTGGATACTACCCAAATCCACAACATGCACATATTAACAATAGCCACAACTAGTTGACCCAATCTATACTAATTATTCCAACATATTCAATTACTAATCCTAAGGTAAATTCAACATTAAGAATTACAATTCAATAAATTATTCAATAATTATGCCAATACAACAATAAAATATATTCAATAAAAAAAAACTCTAGACTAACAATTAAAATTAATAGAATAAATTAAACATAAATCATGCAATAATAGAGTAAAATTAATAATTATTCCAAAATATTCAATTACTAATACTAATACTAAGGTAAATTCAACATTAACAATTACAATTCAAAAAATTATTCAATAATTATGCCAATACAACAAAACAATAAATTCAAAAAAACTCTAGACTAACAATCAAAATAAATGGAAAAAATTAAACACAAATCATGCAATAATAGAGTAAAATTAATAATTATTCCAAAATATTCAATTACTAATACTAAGGTAAATTCAACATTAACAATTACAATTCAAAAAATTATTCAATAATTATGCCAATACAACAAAACAATAAATTCAAAAAAAACTCTAGTCTAACAATAAAAATTAATGGAAAAAATTAAACACAAATCATGCAATAATAGAGTAAAATTAATAATTACTCCAACATATTCAATTACTAATTCTAAGGTAAATTCAACATTTACAATAAATATTCAAAAAATTAACTAATAATAATTATGCCAATACAACAATAAAAAATATTCAATAAATTAAAAAAAAAAACTATAGACTTTAGGAATGAAATATGCTTACTTTAATAATGTGTTGAATTCAAAATTTTATCTACATTACAAAAAATACACCAAAACAAAAAACATAACAAAAATAAAAATAGCTAAAAAAAGAACCCTTAAAGTAAATGAAAAGAATAAGAAACACATACCTTTTAAACTGATGAAGATTCACAAGAAAACTTGCTAGAGATTGTAGGTGAAAGCTTTGAAGAATTGAGAGGAAAAAAATCACAATTCAAGGTGAAAAATGGAGGAGAAGAAAAAATGAACTGAAGAAGCGGTCGCTGGAACTTATAGGGCAATTTTACCGACTTATTCACCGACGGATATAAAATTAATTATTATTTTAATTTATTCCGCTGGTGAAGTGTCAAAAATCCATCAGTAATTTTTGAATTTCGCACTAAAATTTTTAATGACCCTCCATATTTTTCATGGTCCGTCGGTAATTCTGTCGGCAAGATGATGTGGTCAAAGATGCATTTAATGCACCACCCTTTGGAATTCACACAGTCCGTCGGTAATTTTGTTAGTAACATTGACTTGCCTACAACTTACCGACGGATGTAAATCCGTCGGTATACACGTCGGTGATTGTGGCATTTCAAGTAATTATTTTGAACTCTTTGTGTAATGCCGACGGATTTGAATCCGTCGGCATTGTCATCGGTGATTGTGGCATTTCAAGTAATTATTTTTGAACTCTCTGTGAAATGCTGACAGATCTATTCCGTCGGTATGGAAGTCGGTGATTGTGGTATTTCAAGTAATTATTTCAAGTAATAAATATTTCGTGTTACAAAATATATCATCCATAATCTAAATTACATGAAAAAAAGGGTTTTACACAGGGTTTCATTTTGATAGTTAGTCAGAATTTTCTTCTTCTTCGTCATCAATTGAATAGTCATCACCTTCATCGCAATCTTCAATATGGATATCATCTTCTTCATCGACATTTGCTTGTCCGCTAAAGCTCAAAACAACATTCAACTCCCTGCGTCAACATCAACAAGACTATCATCGAAAACACAAAAATTTGAATTTTCTTCCAATTCAATCGAAGGAGCAACTCGATATGGTTCAACCAACTCACTAACTTGAAAGACTTCATCTCGCACACTTGTGTCTTCGTTCTCATCCTGAACAACCTCGACATGACCTCGGGGTTTCGTTTTTAAAATGGACAACCAATCCACTCTTGATCGATCCTTTCTAAATGAATGGGTGTATGTGTAATAAACTTGTTAACATTGCTTTGTGAAAACAAAGACATCGTTTATGTTGCGGAGTCTAGCTTTTGAGTTGATTTTGACCAGACCTTAGTGCGGATCAACTCTGATTCCTCTGTCAGTCGTGTCATACCAATAGCATTTGAATAAAAACACTCTATTCTGCTCGCTATGATATTGCAGTTCGACGACCTCTTCTAATCTACCATAGTAGTCAACTTCTAACTCACTACTAGTGGATCCCTTAACACAAACACCGCTGTTGTATGTCTTTCTTCCTTACTCGTATTCTTCAGTATGGAAAACATATCCATTGACAAAATACCCGTTGTAGCACTTACATTTTCTTTCAGGCCCTAGGCTTAGTGAAGACAATGACTTAGATGTACTCCTTCCCATTTGATAAACCTTGTATGTAATGTACATCAATAAACAGTAAATGAACGAGAATCTCGTAATAACATGCATACGTACAGTAATTTTGCAAGTTAGAATGAGTTTGTGATAGGGCTTACATGTGTTCTGAACCACGTGGCAATTGTTCATCTTGTAATTGAAAGATCTGGGATTCGGTCAGCTGTGAGTTATTGGAGAGTAAATATTGTCGATGTTGCCTGCAAGTGATAATGAGTGTATGATATTACAATATATAATTAATAGTATATTACTAACAAAGTTTAATTAGTATTACACATATATAAACTTACTGAATAAAAGGTCTCAGCTCATTACAGTTAAATAGAACATAGTTGTGTGCTTGTTTGAACTCTAGTTCAGACAAATATCTTCCTCTTATGACATTTTTAGATGTGGGTCGTCTAGTATTGGAGAATATTGACAAGTTCCCATTGGAAGGCACTTCACCGCCATTATCATGCAGTGGAACGGGATTGATTCTCGTTCTCAGATGAGGTTCGAAATAGTACGAGATAAATGTTGAGATCTCCTCAATAATATAGGCCTCACATATCAAAGCCTCAACATGCATCTTGTTCTTAACCTTTTTCTTAAGATTAAACAAGTACCTGCATTGAATTAATCAAATATTTTCAATTAAGAAAAACATAGAAAATACATTTATATATGAATTATAATGCAACTGTAATATCTAACCGTTCGAATGGGTACATCCATCTATATTGGACTGGTCCTCCAGCTTTTGCCTCGAACGGTAGATGTATAAAGAGATGCTCCATTAAGTCAAAAAATGATGGAGGGAATATCATCTCAAGTTTGCATAGTGTCTCAACGATATTCGTTTGAAGCCTCTCAATGTGCCCAACATTCAACTTGCTGGAGCATATATCTCTGAAGAAATGACTGATCTCCGTGAGTGCATCCCATATTCCCTGTAAACCCCGGGAAAAAATAATAAATAAATAAAAGTGAAGAAATTCATGTATATGATTAAATAAAAAACAGAAATTCAAAAAAAATTTAATATAAATTTCCGGGCGAAATAATTCGAGACATTATAATAAACCCGGTACTGTTGAGGGGTAGATTTAATTGAAGAGAATAATGCACTTAAAGGAAAAAGGGGGTCTAAATGCAAATAAGGGAAAATATAGAGTATAAATACTCTCTCCTCACCAAAAACAAAAATCTGTAGGAACGATAAGGAGAGAAAATAGGGAGTTTTTATACCCATTCTCGAGAAATCAAGAGAGAAACACTAAAAATTTAAGAACCCATCCAAGATTAAGAGCTTAAAGATGGGATAAACACATGAGAGCAAAGGATTACCAAGAAATTGAACAAGAAGAAAAGACAGGAGGAAAATTGAACAAGAAGAAAAGAAAAGAGGGAGTTGAGAATCTTCAACTGGTTGAAGATCAAAATCTTAATTTGTATCGGGTAAGGTATTCTAAACATGATCTTAAAAAAATTCATTTTTAAATTCGATAAAGAATTGATGCCTTGATATTGAATCATAGGTTAGGGTTCTTAGACATAAATTGGGGAAAAAGTACTTATTGTTGAAATTAAATTAATTCGTGTGTGTGGTATGTATTTTATGAAAGTATTGTGTGAAGGGGAGGGGGAGACGAATCTGGACAGACTTGTCTCCTAACTTTTGATGAGATTTCGGGTAGAAGGATAAGGGGATTAGGATTGGGTTCCTCATAGAAATTGTAGAATTGAATGTTAGCTAACCAAGGAAACTGGTCTTGCTCAATTTGGAAATGTAGAACTCCAGTTATGGGTTACCAACTGAGACTGAATCGTGACTGATTATGTAGGGTAGTAGGACTAATTAGTAAATGAACAATTTTGACTATCTTGGAGGCAAAACTGGGTTCTCCTCCCTCAGAGAACTAGTAGCCTCATGTCTTAACTTTCCAACGAGATCAATCTCAGTTAAAATGGAGTTTTAGAACTTTAGATATAGTTAAAAATCTGATGAGTATCCAGACAGTAACAGTTGGAAATTTGACAGTAACAGTTCAAAGTCAAACAGTAAGAGTTCAAAGTCAAACAGTAACGGTTGCAAAAGTCAGACAATAACGGTTGCAAAAGTCAAACAGTAACAGTTCAAAGTCAGACAGTAACGGTTGGAAAAGTCAGACAGTAACGGTTGGAAAAGTCAAACAATAACAGTTCAAAGTCAAACTGTAACGGTTGGAAAAGTCAAACAGTAACAGTTGGAAATTTGACAGTAACAGTTCAAAGTTAGACAGTAACAGTAGACTTTCACATGAATACTATAAATAAGAATATAAAGGAATTGAGTCATACGAACACTTGTATATTGAGATATTAACTCCGAAAATACACATGATATATGTATGTATGTTATTATGAGGAAATGAACATGCATAGAAAGTAACATATGAGTAATGGATGAATATGAATTCTCTATAATATCGGCTTGAAAGAATCATAACCAAAACAACAAAAAACTTCCTTGTGATTCAGGAGGAGCAACCAGGATTGGATCTTCTGTTAGGGGAGGTCGCGAGACAGGCCAACCAGGTGTGTGATTTTCCCTCCTATTTGCACTTATACAATTTAGAATCCTTCTAGTGAATGCAATTATAATAAATATCGTGTTCAATGTAAATAAAGCCTAGTGTATTTACAAGATTAGCTTCAGCTAATGGCATCCGTGATAGGATTGCCGGGAAATGATTTACACGATTAGCTTCGGCTAATGGCATCCGTGATAGGATTGCCGGGATATGATTTACACGATTAAACCTTGAAAGGCCACCCAGTTTATGCAAGTAAATAAGATTATTCAATTAAGAATATACAAATGAGTGTTAATTGGGTTTAAAAGATTTACAAGCAAAATATAAGTTCTTTGTTAGAATTCTCATGGAGTCGATAGAAAGTTAATACTTCATTCGTATTCATTACAAGAGTATACATATATTCTTTATCAACATAATGGTATGTTTATTTATGTAACAGGTCCATCAAACATCTAGGAAGATCATTCGTTTAGGACTCTACTTTGTGAAACTTATGTAAATATTTAACTTAAAACAAAAGGGAATTAACATGTTTATGTAGTATACTTTTGTGCAAACCTTGATGTATTTATAAAGGTTCAGCTTAGCATGTAGTATTTTAGTTATCTTGTAATTAACCCTTTTGAAATATTTAAGAACACTTCTTATATTGTAAATACTTTCTTTGCATGTTAGTATTCCTTTTCCTTTAAATTTTATGATATAACGTGTTGGACTATGTTCATATTGAACTTACTCGTAGGATATATATATATCCTACGATTTTGTTAAATTTGTAACAAAAAGAGCGTTTTGACTTAAAACTAAAAAATCCTTTTATGTTACTAATCTCTTGTTCTTATTCTCTGAATGTTTTGACTTCAGAGAAACATTTTGTTCTTGACAAAACGCTCTTCAAAAAGGATTTCTATTCGGCCTGTAACTCTCTAAAACGAATTTGGTTTTTTCAAAACTTTCTCGAACACAAAAGTGAAATACAAAAACAATTTTATAATTTCATTGAGTTACACAAAATACAGATTCTATTTTTTGATTGGTTCGAATTATATTATGCATTTGAACATCACATTCCATATCCTTTTGCATCCATTAAACATGCATGCCCAGTCACATCAAGGTCAAAAACCCTGTATGGAACCTCACCAGTGGACCTACAGTTGAGTCTGAACATCCACCTTTGAGAAATATCCAAATAACCCACAATAACCAGACTGTCAAGGCAGCCCCTTACAAATTATCCACTAACGACACCCTTTCCAATACAAAACACATCATTAACCAAAACAATTTTACAAACACCAACCTTAATACCTTGGGAAAGGAGCTTACACGGCTTGAGAAACAAATACAAAGAACTGCTACAAGTTCAGTTGGCATTAAAACCTCAACTGACTTAAAACTAAAAAACCCAGTCTTCAAACCTTACCAAATTACAAAAACCATCCAAACACAGATCCAAGAAAACCAAACATATTTTCTTAAAGCTATTAAAACACATCTACAACACCTTGATAGTTCGTCTTTAACTGTCCCTGACACACCACAAACAACCAACCCTTCTACCTCCACAAATCAAGTCAACACTTTACAGAATAGCCCCGGGGAATCTTCTGATGAAGGTACTTCTCCAAACCAACCTCTTACCCTAAACAGACTTACCTGGCAAACTCCCAAAACAACCATTGCCCCAGACATTTCCATAACTACTAAACCAACTATCCTTACTCAACACAAATATAATGCCTCTTCCCTCTATGAATGGAATATAGATGGAATGTCCGAATATAATATCCTCAACACCCTCCAACAAATGACTATGGCAGCCAATGCCTACAAAACCCAGACAGGAACCCCTGATAAAGCTATTGCTGAGCTCCTTATTACTGGTTTCTCTAGCCAGTTAAAAGGATGGTGGGATTACCATCTCACTGACACCGATCACCTACATATCCTAAACTCCTTCCAAATATATAAGGACCAAACACCCATCCTTGACCCATCCGGAAACACCATCCAAGACGCTGTGTCAACCCTTATTCTTACAATTTCCCTACATTTTGTTGGAGACCCTTCCCATTTGAAAGACAAAAATGCTGAACTCCTTTCCAACCTTAGATATAAGAAACTAAGTGACTTTCAATGGTACAAAAACACCTTCCTTACCCGTGTCATGCTTAGGGAAGATTCAAACCAACCTTTCTGGAAAAACAAATTCCTTGCAGGACTACCTATTCTCTTAGGGGAAAAGGTTAGAAACAAAATCAAAGATACCTTTACAACAAAAACCATACCATATGACCAGCTCACATACGGTGAACTTGTAAGCTTTACTAAAAAAGAAGGTCTGAAAATCTGTCAAGATCTTAAACTCCAGAAGCACCTAAAGTGGGAAATGAAACGTATCAGGCAAGAACTTGGTAGTTTCTGTCACCAGTTCGACCTCTCCACCAAAAAACCCTCCTACAGTGGAAACTGTTCACATCCCAAAAAATATTCAAGCCAGAGACCTCCTTATAAACGATCACTACATAAAAACCGACAACAATTCTATTCTAAACCAGATCAACCTTACTACAAAAAGCCCTATAAATTTACCAAACCCCACAAACCTTTCCAGTCGAAACCTAAAACAAAATTTGACCCTAAAAACATTACCTGCTATAAATGTAACCAGAAAGGACATACATCCCGTTTTTGCAAGGTCAATACTAAACTTCATGAACTCCAAATAGATGAAGATACCATCAACCAAATACAAAATCTCTACATTGAGGCTACAGACACTGACCACTCTCCTTCAACACTTCTGAAGAAGAATTCCAAATCGATGAAATAGCAACCACCAGTGCTACTTTAGATGCCTCTACAAATTCCAAACAAATCAACGTCTTGACCCAAGATCAGGAGTTCATTCTTGAGGCTATCAAACGACTTGATGATCCTCAACTTCAAAACACATATTTGGATAAATTATTGAAAGACTTCAGCCAACCGGAGCACCCCCCGTCTAACCGCTCTATATTACCTTCTGCCAGCACCAATACCTATGATCTTACAAAAATTCTTGGCAAAAAGAAATCCAAAACCACAGCCACCATTCCAAAATTACAGTCTGAGATAAAAACCCTCAAATCCGAATTACAAATCCTCAAACAAGCCCAACAGAAAGACTCTGCCATACTACAACATCTTCTGTCCAAAATTGAAAGCCCGTCTGATACTGAGTCTGATACAGAAGATCAAACCATTGAATCTCATGCATTACCACATACACTTACAAATATTGAGCATATTCTAGATCATTTCTTAAACGTATTAACCCAAATATCTTCCAAGAAATATTTAATTAGAATTACTCTTGTTTTATCAAAAGATTTCAAGCTTGATACTATTGCCTTATTTGACACAGGTGCAGATTTGAACTGCATCAAAGAAGGCGTGGTTCCAAAAAGATTTTTACAAAATACCTCTGAAAAACTCTCTGCTGCTAACATTTCCAAATTACATATTGCCAGAAAAACCCAAGCCTCCGTTTTCAACAACGGCATTTCTCTTAAAACATTTTTTGTTGTTACAAAAGACATCAATCATACCATCATTCTTGGCACTCCATTTATTGACATGATCACTCCATACCAAGCACATCATGACTATATTACTTCCAAAATTAATAACACCAAACTTGTTTTTCCATTCTTAGAAAAATCTAAGACTAGAAATTTAAATTTGATTAAAGCATGTTCCATACATACCTGTCATATCAATGCACTGATTCACGAGAAACAATTCCATCTACATGATTTACAAAACCATGTTTCTTTTTGTCGTATCAATAAACAATTACAAAGTTCTGATTTACAAAAGAAAATCGTTGATTTCCAAAATAAGATTGAACAACAGATATGTTCAGACTTACCCAATGCTTTATGGAAGCAAAAACAACACATCGTTGATCTTCCTTATGAAGATACATTTTCAGAAAAACTCATACCTACAAAAGCAAGACCTATACAAATGAATGCTGACTTAGAACAGCATTGCAGACTTGAAATCCACGATCTTGAGTCTAAAGGTCTTATCCAAAAGTCTAGATCACCCTAGTCGTGTGCGCCCTTTTATGTCAATAAAAATTCTGAAATAGAAAGGGGCACACCAAGACTTGTGATCAACTACAAACCTCTAAATTCTGCTTTAAAATGGATCAGGTATCCAATCCCCAACAAAAAAGATTTATTACAAAAATTGCACTCTGCATTCATATTTTCTAAGTTTGACATGAAATCTGGATTTTGGCAAATCCAGATTGATCCCAAAGATAGGTACAAAACTGCTTTTACAGTTCCTTTTGGCCAATACGAATGGAATGTAATGCCCTTTGGCCTAAAAAATGCACCATTAGAATTTCAACGCATCATGAATGACATATTCAATCCACATTCAAAATTCTGCATTGTTTACATTGATGACGTGCTCATTTTTTCACATTCCATAGAACAACATTTCAAGCATCTACATACTTTCTTCCATACTGCCAAACAAAATGGTTTAGTTGTTGCTAAAACAAAAATTTCTCTTTTTCAAGCCCGTGTCCGTTTCCTCGGTCATTACATCTGCCAAGGTACCGTAACACCAATAGAGAGATCTTTACACTTTACAAATAAGTTTCCTGACAAAATCATTGATAAAACCCAATTGCAAAGATTTTTAGGTAATCTTAATTATGTTTTGGACTACTATCCCAATATTAGTCGTCTATCCAAACCCCTACATGACAGGTTAAAAACCAACCCCATTCATTGGTCTGACCTCCATACCAACCTGGTCAAACAGATTAAGAAACAGGTCCAAACTATTCCTCTCCTCCATTTAGCTAACCCTTTAGCCCCTAAGATTGTAGAAACTAACGCCTCTGACCTAGGGTATGGTGGAATTCTTAAACAGTTACAAGATAACAAAGAACAAATACTCCAAAAAATTTTGTTCCGTGGGTATGTTCATGGTTCTATGATTATAATCTACAAAACGGACATCCAGTACTTATTCGCAAATTCAAAATCAAGTGGTGGGATTCCTTTATAGCTGAGTCCAAAAGTTCAAATTAGCTGTTACGGAATGGTTACAAAAACATCAAACAGCTCCCATCATTGATCCTCATCCTGAATCAAAGTTCTTAGCCAGAAAGGCTCAAACGGCAGCTCTCCTTGCCTCTGCTAGAATTGAGGAAGAATACCTACAAATAGTACAAGGAATTATAAATAGTAAACAAAATGTTGGAAGGAGTAAACATTTTGTTAAATAGTATCAAACCTTAATCCTATCAAAACTAAATTCAGGATGAATAGATGGAAAACTACAAATAGTACAATATATATATATATATATATATATATATATATATATATATATATATATATATATATATATATATATTGTGTGGATTTTATGAGGTGTGGAATTATGAGGTTTGATATAAGGTCCGGAATTAAGGGACCTTTTGATGATGGGTTGTTTGAGTAAACTGATAGTAGTCGATAACTTGGGATGTCCTAAATGCAAGCGAAACTCTGCCGAATTTTTGGAAAAAAAAAATTACCCTAAAAAAAGAGAGGATATGTTAGAATTCTTTTAACATTGATCGAGTCATATAGTGGGACTATTACATTCCCTTTGGCAACAAATCACGAAAAGCTAATGGGATGAGTGTTTGCATAAACACGTTGTAGTCATGACTCTTCATTCCATACAATCTGCAGTCCTCTATATTAACTAGCCTTGATATGTTCGATGCATGTCCATCCAGAAAACACAAACTCTTAAGCCATTTGTAGATTAGTAGCTGTGCATTTTTCTCTAACATAAAGCTTGCTCTTGGTTTGCGACCCGTGACTCATCATAAACCAACTCCATATTTTTACGATTACAGTATAAAGCTATATCCAATCTAGCCTTGATGTTGTCCCTTGTCTTCCCCTTCACATCCATGACTGTGTTGAAAATGTTCTTAAACACGTTCTTTTCAATATGCATGACGTCAAGGTTATGGCGGAGTAGATTGGTCTTCCAATAAGGAAGGTCTCAAAAGATACTTCGCTTTACCCAATTATGGGTCAAACCAAAACCAGGAAACTTTGGCTTACCTAATTGAAGGCCAAACACAATGTCACCATACTCTGATACAACATCATGCAATTCTTCACCAAAAAGACGCGGGGATGCAACATCTTTTTCAACTCTGCCAATAAAAAAGTCTTTTTTGTTCTTTCTGTACCTGTGATTAAGTGGCAAAAAGCGACGGTGACAGTAAAAAAAAAAAGATTTATCTCCGTTTGCTAGCGTGAGTGCCTTGTTGTTTTCCATGCAGTATGGACATGCGAGTTTCCCATGTGTGCTCCAACTAAAAAGCATTCCATAAGCTGGAAAATCATTGATAGTCCACATCAAAGCCGCCCTCATAAGGAAATTTTGTTTCCTCGATATATCATAAGTCAGAGCTCCGGAGGACCACAACTGCGCCAACTCATCAATCAACGGTCGAAGACAAATATCTATATTTCGCCCCGGGTTGTTTGGACTGGGTATGACAGTAGATAAAAACATGAACTTTGGCCTCATACACATTCCCGGTGGCAAGTTATAAACAGTGAGTATGACCGACCAACAAGAATAAGGAGCAGCAAATGACCCAAATGGGTTGAATCCGTCTGTACACAACCCAAGATGCACATTTCTTGATTCAACTGAAAAGTGAGGATGAACACTGTTCAAGCGTTTCCATGCTTCGCCGTCAGAAGGATGCACCATCACTCCATCAACCGCATCATGTGCTTGGTGCCATGTCATGTGCTCAGCAGTCCTTAGTGACATGAATAACCTCTGCAGTCTAGGTGTGATCGGGAAGTATCTAAGTTTTTTATATGCCACTAGAGTCTTTCCTCTGTCAGTTCTAGGTTTGTAACGGGAATGCCCGCATGTCATGCACTCGATCATCTCAGCATTTTCAAGGTAGTATAACATGTAGAAGCTAGGGCACATGTCAATTTTCTGGTATCCTAAACCGAGGGGTTTCATCATGGACTTGGCAGCATAGAAATTCTCTTTCAGCCTGTTCCCTTCAAGTAAAAATACTTCTAGCCCATTCAATAATTTTGTCCTACTCGGCCTCACTCAACCTGTGATCTGACTTGATGGTGAACACCTGTGCTACGACCGATAATTTACTGTGGTTCGTGCAGCCATCCCATAATGGTTCGTCAGAATCTTTTAACATATCAAAAAACCTAGCTGCATCTGCATTAGGTTCTTCTTCTACGATTGAACATTGACTGACATTACCTTGATTCATTCTCATTGCATCCATAACCATATTTTTGTAAGGATTAGTGTTGTCATTTGCTGCTTCATGCACGTTGCTAGCACTAGAAGTTGACCCAACCACCGTTTCTCTCATTCTCCTCTTACTAACAAATACTTCTCCATGGGCATACCAACAATGGTAATTCTTCATAAATCCTTTATGTAGAAGATGCATCATTACAGCATCTGGATGCAGATATTTTTTATTTTAACACTTCCTGCATGGACACCTAATACCGCCTCCAGTAAAATTTATGGGAATAGATGTTGAGAAATTAATAAAACCCTGAACCCCGTTACAATAATCAATCCTCCACAATCTTTGGGGTGAATCTCGATACATCTATGAATGATCATTCATGACTTATATCGAACCTCTATAAAATTATGATGACATCATGTATTAATTAACTAAGTTAGGTAAATAAACTTGCAAAAATATTACTTTACCTCGAGATTATCCAACAAACCAATCACAACTTCTCATAAATATAAAATATTCATTATCATTTATCAACGTCCATACAAATTAATATATATAAATTTACGGAAATTACCACTCCGCAATACCATTGATAAAACTTTAAACGGACCCATTAAGCAAGCTATTAATTATTTCAAAACAACACATGTAATTCGGTAATTCCATAAAGTTTTAACAATTTACAAACAAATATAATCTTACAAAATCTAAAACAAACCATAACAGGTATAAAATTATACATTCCTATACTACAAGTTTGTTTGAGAAATAACAATAAAACATGTACATCTACTAACAAAATACATATACTAAAAAAACAATAAAATTGACATTTAAATGTTAAAAAGATAGAATTACTTACAAAAATTGATAAAATCCATTGGTAAATCAGAACACGGATGCTATGACCACAAAACTTCAAGAAATATAACTTATTGTACTGAGATGAGGGAGATTTTTGTTTGGGGGGAGGGGGGGCTGGTTGTTTGTAGATGGGGAGAGTTGGGATTAGGAGAAAGAAGGAGAAATAGGGGAGGAGAGGGTCGGCAGAGAGGGCATTTATTAACTTTTTCCGACGGTTTCACCGACGGATTTTCCATCCCTGAGTCCATCGGCTATTCTGACGGAAAAATCAACACGTCACCGTACGGATCTGCCATTTCGAATCCCTCGGTGATTCCGTCGGTATTTTAAAAGGTGAACCGATCACGTCATTGTACGGGGCTGTCGTTTTGAATCCGTCAGTAAAAATAACCCCGCCAAACCTCCACGTCAGCGACCCGCCTTTTTTTTTAATTCTAAACTTTCCGTCCATAATTCAGTCGGTAACTACAGATGAAAAGTGTCCGTTGGTAGTTACCGACTGAATTACCGACAGAAAAAGTTCCGTCGGTAATTTCAAACTCAAATTACCGACAGAAATAGTCTGTTTGTAAATTCGTTGCTATTAAGCAAATTTCTGATAGTGGTTCTTGATTGTCCATGTTGCTAAGGAGGAGAAGTTGCAGTTTTGATTTCCTAGATGCTTGATGAGAAGTAACAAAAATTATGTTTTACAAATTGTCAAGCGGTGGGTTATAAGTTGTTATCTTGAAACAAAATTCTATATAAACACTCACAATTTATATTTGTTTGTTTGTGTCACTAGCCCCTAGGTTGGTCACATAAATAAATAAGTATTTTCATCAAACTCTACTTTATTTGTCAATTCCATAATGTTAATAAATTCTACCCTTAACTTGAAAATAAATATTTGTGTGATGGTTATTTTTTTAAAGTATTTTTTGTTTATAAATACATTAAAATAATTTATCGGCTATTATTTTTTAAAAGAACCAGATCTTTAAAATTTCATAATATACATATAGTATTTTTTTCTAATTAAAGATTATTAATTTAATATTTCTTTCATACTAAAAACACTTTAAATAGCACATACATGATTGAAGCTTGTCAACTAATCATCAATGGACGGGGGGTTGGTTTTTGAAGTCAAATATTCCATGGCCATACCCTTTGGGGGCAAAAACAAATAAGAAAAGGACTACGTACCTTCTAACACCTCCCATTAAAGAAATAAGTGACACCATAACGATGGCATTAAGAACTTATTATTCCTTAAGAAACGTCTTTGCACTTGTACATTATTAGAGTTTTGTTGTTGGTGTGTGGCCAATTGTGGGCATATATTCTCTTTCACCTCCTTGAATGTTTTCGTTTTGGAATCATCTCAAATACTAGTGATGCATAGAAGTGATTCGATTTTCATTGAAAATAACCCAATAAAGATATATATAATTGTGTTGAAGGTAGAGGTGATTATTTTCGGTTCGGTTTGGTTTTTATTAAAAAAAAATAACCAAACCGAAATTTTTTTTAAAAAAAAACCAAAACCAGTTCAAACCAACCGGTTTCGGTTCAGTCGGTTTTTTAGAAGAAAACCAGGTTTGGCTCGGTTTTTTTTCCTGTTTTTTTTTGTTTGGGTTGGGTTCGGTTTTTTCAGTTTCAGACTTATAAAACCGCATCGAACCGGTCAGTTTTTTTAAAATTTTAATCGGTTTAATCTTTTTTTTTTCAGTTTAGTTTTTTTCAGTTTAATCGATTTTTTGGTTTTTTTTACGTGATTCTTTTGATATTCTAGGGCTAAATAATAAGCTTTTATGAAGGAGAATGTAAGTTCGAATGTTCTTATCAAATATGAGATGATTGACGACTATAAAGTTTCTCAATTTGACGTTAAAAAAAGAAAAAACAAGAAGTTGAAACATCTATATTTATGGACTTTCCATGTGTTCAAGAATCCTTTGTTAAAATAAATAAAAAAATTCCATGGACCATGAAAATATATAAAGAAAGAATTCCACTTGTATTGTGTGCACGTCTTATTAATTAGTAGAATCTCAAGAAAATTTATATGCACTCTTCTTTGAATACATATGGCAAAACTAACGGCACGTTCCATCCCTATTTGATTAATTCCATTATAAGTGGTTTATGGCTTAGTTGTTTAATTAAGTGATTATTGTTGGGAGGAAATATATGAAATATGTTTCCTAACAACTTTACTACTTGATAATTAACTAAAAAACTAAAACGTGTGGGGGATTTAATTATTTAACTCGGTTTTTTTAGATTGGTTTTTTCAGCTAAATTTAATTATTTAACTCGGTTTTTTTAGATTGGTTTTTTCAGCTAACTTTTTATTGATTTTCTCGATTTAATTGATTTTTCATGTTTTTTGCTCAGCTTTAGTTATAACACACTAAAATCATATAAAAGGAATTAGTTCGTTGACTTGTGCTTTATCATGAATCATATCAAAAATTATTTTTATAATATAAAAAACATATAGATTTTCATTTCGATGGCCACACTCTTAGTTATAACACACTAAAAAGTTTATAACACGTTTTCAAGCATCAAGAAAAGTTTTAATTGTGAACTAAAAAATTAATATGTGCTTAATAAAATTAATTAAGAATTATATGCGTTAATAAATATTAAAAAGAGTTATGAACACTAACCAAAAATTAAGTTGAAAAATTAAAAGATAAATATAGATTAAGATATTTCATCTTATGTTATAGAAAGCTCTTCAAAAAAATTTTAATCTAATTATATGCCATTTTCTTGCTAGTTAATTAAATATTTCTCCGATTTATTGAGAAATTCCTTTTGTTTTCTATAAGGCGCCAATGATTGAGAAATTAAAACCAGTTGATCATGATGAATTTTATTTATGTCGAACAACTTTTGTTGACCGTTTCTCAGTAAAACTCTGTTATATCATCTGTTTATTTTAATTGATAAGATATTATCTTTTACGAATACAAAAACAAATTAATTTTCCATTGGTATCATTAGGAATCAGAACGCCATGTTCCATTGGTTAGTGCTGCACTGTGCTGGCCGAATGTTTCAGCCGATTTTCTTATTTTACTTCATTTTATAGTGCTCTTGTGGACTACTCTCGCCTCAAACCATAAGAAGTAATTAACTTAATCTATACAGTTTTCTCCCATTGATAGAAAACAAAATGAAAATGAAAATGCAAAATGCAATAAAGTGTGTAATAGATATTTCAGTTTTGCTACTCTACTTGATGTGATAAGTATGAGATCCAATGATCGCGCGGTCAGTACCAGTGATTACTTAGCATATTTCCTTCGGTTTTTAATCTCTGATTAGGGAGCAATTATTTTAACAGTGAAAGTAGTGTATTACATCACTTTGGATGTGCACATTCAAGCTCATCTCCAGTCAATAGGCTCTACCATAGTGATTTACATTGAAAGCAGGCTTCAGCTATCACTCATCTATGACATCCTGACTGATAAGTCGTGATGTATGGCTTAAGATCTCACTCGTCTATGACATACTCTCAGATAAAGTGATGTCTCTCTTCAGATTCCCACGAGTTTATAGGCTTTTAAGAAAGAAAGGATACATATTTCATTGGATCTTCATACAATACAGTGCACAAGCCCATTCAACCAACTATTTCTTCACAATCCCTGCTTGGAAGAATAATCGATAAATTCAGTTGCTGTTCTTCAGGGAAATAGGATTCTAGGGCAACGAACAAGTCCAAATAATCAAAGTTGGCTTCAAAAAATCATAATTTTCATCTCACAGCTAGGTTGACAAGGTCTAACAAACATGCGAGCCTGTTGGTCATCCATCTGTTAGAACCCTTCTCTCTTCAGCCTTGGACTGGTTCTACAGGGAAAAAAAATGATAATATCATCTAACTTATAAATGGCTCTTCATGCTGAGATTCTAATGACCATTTATTTATTTATTTATTTTATCTACTCCAACAGTTAAGTTAATTAAGAGATTGTTTTGTGTTAACTATGGTGGTGCTTAAAGGGAGCAGCCATCCTTTGTATTTATACTTGTAGGGTTGTGTACATTATAATGGTGGAATGTATTATATATGATAACTATTCCTATATAAGAGTATTTACATATATAGAGTCTCTTTCCTTAATACACCTCGTCAAGCTGAAGGTGGAGATTCCACCCAAAGCTTGGATGGAAAGTAAGCAAACGAGGCTGGAGGAAGAGGCTTGGTAAGGACATCAGCTAGTTGATCTTTGGAAGAGATGAACCGTACCTGAATTTCTTGCTTAGTAACACGATCACGGACAAAGGGATAATGAACTTCAACATGTTTAGTACAAGCGTGAAACACTAGATTTGCAGATAATAAAGTAGCCCCTAAATTGCCACACCATAACGTGGTCACAGTCGAAGAAGGGACCCGAAGTTCTGACAATAATGAGCGAATCCACAAAATCTCAGCAGTACCATCAGCTAAGGCTTTGTATTCCACTTCAATAGAGGACCTCGCAACAGTTCATTGTTTCCCGGATTTCCATGAAATAGTGGTAGAGCCAAGGTACACAAGATGACCACCTGTGGATTTTCGATCGTCAATACTGCCAGCCCAATCAGCATCTGTGAAACCATGAAGAGACAAGGGAGAATCCCGAGTGATGTGCAAACCATAGGTTGCTGTAGCCTGAAGGTAACGCAGGATTCGTTTAATAGCAGACCAATGATCTTCAGTAGGGGCATGCATAAATTGACATACCTTGTTGACTGCATACCAGATATCAGGTCTAGTGAAGGTAAGGTATTGTAATACCCCAACAATCTATCGATACCGTGTGGGATCAGAGTAAAGAGTACCCGGTACAAGTCCTAATTTAGAGGAGGCAGACAAAGGAGTATCAATTGGTTTGCACGAAGTCATACCTGCGCATTGGATGATGTCGAGGGCATATTTATGTTGGCTTAATAAGATACCCATAGTAGTAGATTTAACTTCAATGCCCAAGAAGAAATGAACAGAGCCCAAATCCCGAAGCTTAAATTCTGATTGCAGCAAAGTAATCAATCTATGAAGCACAGCTAAGTTACTACCGGTTAATAAAATATCATCAACATACACAAGTAGGTAAATCATGGCACCATCGAGAGAGAGAATAAACAAAGAAGTATCACCCTTGGATGCCTGAAATCCAATAGAGAGTAAAAACTCACTCAACGGGTTGTACCAAGCGCGAGGGGCTTGTTTCAAACCATACAGAGATTTATGGAGACGACACACATGAGATGGGAGTGCATGATCAACAAACCCAGGCTGTTGCGCCATGTATACCTCTTCCTGAAGAATGTCATTCAGGAAAGCATTGTGAAGGTCCAACTGATGAATGATCCAACCATATGAGACAGCAATAGTGAGCACAAGGCGAACCGTTGTAGGCTTAATCTTTGGACCAAACGTCTCCAAATAATCAATTCCTTCTTGCTGAGTGAAGCTGTGGGCAACTAATCGTACTTTATATCAGGCGACCTGACCATCAGCATGTCTTCTAATCTTGTAAACCCATCTACTGCCAATCACATTCATAGACGAATGGGGGGGCACCAACGACCAAGTCTGATTAAAGTGAAGTGCCTGAAGCTCCTCCTGCATGGCAGTGTGCCAAGTCACATACCTCTTGGCGTCCTTAAATGTCAATGGTTCATTCTGAGGTAAGGTCACGACTCGTGAGACAGCCATAATGCTAAGATTGGCATTTCTTTCTAGACGCGGGCGAAGCATCATATGATGGGTGCGAGCTCGCTGAGATGGAGAGGAGACAGCGGCAGGGATATGGTGAAGATTGAATTTAGACAGATCAACACATACGTTAATTCCAGGAGGGGAAATAGAGGAAGAACTTGTGGTTGAAGGACTCAATATGGGCGCAGATCGTGAGGGAGACCCAGAAAAACACAAGGAGTTGACCGAAAATCTAACTTGTGAGCATTGTATGGACGAAGAAAAGGAAAACATAGACACCCGAAAGTACGAAGAAGCGCATAATCAGGAGTCGATTTTAGAAGACATTCAAACGGTGTCTTATGATTAAGAACTGGAGTGGGCATGCGATTAATCAAATAAACAGAACTTTCAAAAGCATAACTCCAATATTTAAGGGGAGCGTGACACTGCCCAAGAAGAGTAAGTCCAGTTTCAACAATATGTCTATGATGGCGTTCAACCATGCTTTTTTGTTCATGAGTGTGCGGGCAGATCACACGATGATGAATAATAATCGTTTTAAAATATGTATTTAGTTTTCGATATTCACCACCCCAATCGGTTTGAACAGACTTAATTTTTAAGGAGAATTGGCGCTCCACAAGCGTTTGAAACTGATGAAAAATTACAAAAACATCAGACTTAGCAACTAAAGGATAAACCTATATAAATTTCATATGAGCATCCATAAAAATAACAAAATAGCAAAAACCATCAGATGACAACATAGGGGATGGACCCCAAACATCACTAAAAATCAAGTCAAGAGGAGCTCGAGTTTGATGACCCATAGTTTTTAGAGTCAGACGTGATGACTTGCCTAGAGGGCACGCAGGACAATGAAAATTAAACTGAGTGGACATACATGATACTTTTTTTATTTTTCACCAACAAATGCAAAATATGTGGACTAGGATGCCCAAGGCAATGATGCCAGACATTAGCTCAAGTAGATAGACAGGTAGAGGAGAAAGCTTGAGGCAACGATGTTGCGGACAACACGGACAAAACATATAGACCATCTCTACTCTAACCGGAAAGAACTTCCTTTGTCATGAGATCCTTAACATAAAATAGAGAGGAATGAAATTAAAAAAAGACGTTATTCTCAAGATAAAATTTTTGAACAGATAGCAAAGGTTTTTGAATGGCACAAACATGTAAAATATTGGATAAAGTAAACATGCGGTTTGGTGAGCGAATTTTAGAGTGAGCAATATTTGAGATAACAAGGCCCTTACCATCACCAACACACAGATGATCATTTCCAAGATAAGCTTGTCATACTTACAAGGTCAGGCATGACATGATGATTTGCACCTGTATCAGGAAACCAAGTAACAGGAGTAGTGGTAGAGGCAGTATTAAATGCAAGATTAGCATTAGCTTGCATATGATGAGTAGCCAACTGAGAACACTGTTGAGCAGTATGCCTATATTCATAACACAACTGACATTTTATATTGCGAGTATAACCACCAAAACGATTTCCTTGCTGACCAAAACTGCCTGTTGGCCATGAGGAAGGACCAGAGGAGAACCGGTTTCCATTTTGGCTAGATTGTTGACCCGAAACATAACTGTGAGCTGGTCCATTGCCACGATAATAATTGCTGCGATTGTTAGGTCTCCAGCCCCCATGAAAACGACCCCGTCTACCAGGTTGATGTTGTACAAAGAACGCAGTTGGCTGCTGCATTGGAGTTGGTAACAGAGGAGCTGTTACAGATGGCTAGAGAGAGGCTTTGTGAAGAAACTCATGTGTAAGAAGGCTGTTATGGAGATCGATGTAGGTGGTGGGAGCATCCTTAGTGGACAAGCTGGTGACAAGATCCTTAAACTCACTGCGTAACCCTCGAAATACATACAAGTTGAATTTTGCCAAGGAGATTGGTCTACCAGCGGCAGCAAGTTCATCAAACAAGGCCTTTGCCTTCTGCAAGTAAATGCTGGCAGAATCATCATTCTGTCGTAAATCCTGGATGAGCCATGGAGCTGCATAATCATGGAATTTAAGGGAGAGGCAAGAGCTATTTCCAGCGTTGCCTAGATGGCATGGGAGGTGTTACAATCCACAACCAAGTGTAGAACTTCCACCGAGAGAGAAGATAGGAGGGCACTCATGATTAAGTGATCTTGCTACTGCCATGACAAATATGCAGGGTTGACAGAGAGTGTAGATGTCTCAGCAGATGCCAAATGTGAAGGGGGACATGGTGATGTGCCATCAACAAAGGAATACACTCCTTGGCCCAAGAGAAACGGTTTCATCTGCATCCTCCAATGCAGGAAATTATGGTTGGAGAGTTTTAAAGAGACTACCTGGTGTGTGTTAGGAAGATGGATAATGGAGGTAGTAGGGGATGCGCCATACATAACTGATTACGCCACAGGGGAGAAAGAAGATTGAAGAGCTGATGCAGCGGCAGCAGACTGTTGAAGTTCTTGATTTTCCATGTTGCTAGGGAGGAGAAGTTGCAGTTTTGATTTCCTGGATGCTTGATGAGAAGTAATAGAGGAAGAAGATGAATGATCTCTACTAAGAAGAAACTGTTGCTGGCGAATATAATAGATGAATGAAGAACGGTTGCTGGTTGAATGATTATGCAGAAGAATTTTTAGACTGCTGAAACAATTATGCACGAGAGATGCAGCAGTTGCGGAAGAAGGCTGTTGAACGATAACCGCAGCTCTGATACCAAGTTAAGTTAATTAAGAGATTGTTTTGCATTAACTGTGGTGGTGCTTAAGGGGAGCAGCCATCCTTTGTGTTTATACTTGTAGGGTTGTGTACAATATAATGGTGGAATGTATTAGATATGATAACTATTCTTATATAAGAGTATTTACATATATAGGGTCTCTTTCCTTAATACCAACCAACAATTTGTTTATTCTCGTTTATTAATTAATTTAATGACTACAACTGTAAAGAATCCAAACAAAAGGAATATTAGTTTATGTTGCATGAATTAATGATAAGGAAAAGGAATATTAGTTTATGCTGAGATTCTAATTTGTTTATTCTCATGAATTAATGATATGGAGATGGCCATTCAGAATTGGCTTTTCTGCCACACACAATAAAAAAATATCACCCACCCCCTTCTAGGATCATTGAAACTTGCTTGGAAAGAAATGTTTGAAGGCAATAATATTTAATTGGTCTCTGCGCACATCACCTGCCCAAAGTCTTCACCTCTGATCCATTTCTGGATTTATTTCTTCGTGTAAAAATGACAATAACAGTCACTTCAATTCTAGTCTCCATTGTTTATGTTGCAGTGCTAAGATGGGCATGGAGAGTTTTGAACTGGGTTTGGTTTCGGCCGAAGAAGGTCGAGAGGTGCTTGAGACAACAAGGTTTTGCAGGCAAGCCTTACCGGCTTTTGTTTGGAGACTGGAAAGAAAAATCAGATATGTTGAAGGAAGCAAGGACCAAACCCATTGGTTTATCAGACGCTCTTCTACCTCGTGTCATGCCCTTCCTACATCAACAGGTCAACGATTATGGTATTCAATACGCAACCCTTTATTATCTCTCTCGTAGAAAAGATGATTTTTCTTGCTACTTAAATATTTCTCCGATTTATTAAGACCTTTTGTTTTCTATAAGGCGCCAATGATTGAGAAATTAAAACCAGTTGATCATGATGAATTTTATTTATGTCGAACAACTTTTGTTGACCGTTTCTCAGTAAAACTCTGTTATCATCTGTTTATTTTAATTGATAAGATATTATCTTTTACGAATACCAAAACAAATTAATTTTCCATTGGTATCATTCGGAATCAGAACGCCATGTTCCATTGGTTAGTGCTGCACTGTGCTGGCCGAATGTTTCAGCCGATTTTCTTATTTTACTTCATTTTATAGTGCTCTTGTGGACTGCTCTCGCCTCAAAACTAGTTTTCTATCAATGGGAGAAAAATGTATAGATTAAGTTAATTACTTCTTAATTAATTATAGTTTTAGAGAGTTATAGTATTTTTAAAACATACCAAGTGAGTATTAATTTTCAATATTCATGGTATGCGTATTTGATCTCTTGGTAGTGTTGGTTTCCTACTGGACAGAACAGTACTAGTTACTAACGGTTGAAAACATTGGTTTCCAAGTCAATATTTAACTTGTTATTAGTTGGCTAGAGGTTGTATAAATATAAATAAAACGACTTAGTATCGTATGTTTATTTTTATGTTTTAAAAATATTTTTGAAAAAAATTAAAAAAATTAATTGTTTTACTTCAAATTAATCTTTTGGTGTTTTTAGATTGTTTTTATGTCAAAATAAATTTTAGAAAATGAAAAAATATTATTTCGATGTATTTCCAAACAAAAAAACATTTTAAATAATAATCGCTATCACAATACCAAACAGATTCTAAGAATATCTAGTATGTTTGAAAACCAATAGTATCGTGTGCGTGGAGGAACAAGAAAAAAAAAAAAGAAGAGTAAATTGTGACTGTGTTTATTGACTGGATACATAATAGTATATAGGTTGCATGTGATAATCTAGATGGTGTATAATGGGTGCATAGTGATTAGTTTAGGTTGTGTATAATATTACCTATTCGTGTTGTGATTATTTTATGATTCAAAAATCAGATTCTAAATGTTGATTTATATTTAACAAAATTAATACTTTTGTATTTATCCAGGTATATTAAAAGAATCATAACTTTATGTTTTCCTGCATGTTAAAGTAAAGTTGCATCTAAAGAAGATTATACTTTGTCAACTCTGTTCACTACACCATTAAACAGTTTTATTGATGGAATAATTCCGTCAGTAAAAGAAATGAACTCCGTCAACTCTATTGATGTGTTCATAAAAATATAAAAATCTATTAGAAAAAGAAATAAAAATTCTCTTACAAGAATTTTACCTTAAAGTGTGAAGTGCAATTTTTTCTGGGTTTGGATTTCTTTTGTTCATATCTCAATTTGAGCCTCGTGTATTTCCCTCAACAGAAGAATACATACATATATACATACATATACACACACACTAAATAATGTGCTTCCTCTGACGATGCAGGTAAGAATTCATTTATGTGGATTGGGCCGAAACCAAGAGTGAACATCATGAACCCTGATCAGATAAGGGACGTATTCATGAAGATAAATGAATATCAGAAGCCCTCGCACCCGCTGTTGAAACATCTAGCATGTGGACTTGGAAGTCACGAGGGTGAAAAATGGGCTAAACATAGAAAGATAATCAACCCAGCATTCCATCAAGAGAAGCTAAAGGTGATCAAGTCATGATAGTCTCAACTTATTTGCCTATAAGCATCCATGCTATTCGATTGCCTTGAATGAGTAGCATGCATGTTGTGCTCTCATATAGCTGTAATATAAAACTTTCGATGATGATATGTTCTCTTTGCTTCTTACAGCTTATGATACCTGCGTTTTACCAAAGTTGTAGTGGGATGATTAACAAGTGGGAGAAGCTGGTCTCTGTAGACGAGGGGCCATGTGAATTGGATGTCTGGCCTGATCTTCAAGGCTTAACATGTGATGCTATTTCTCGAACGTCGTTTGGAAGTAATTACGAAGAAGGAAAAAGAATATTTGACCTCCTCAAGGAACTTACCGATCTTACAGTTCATTTTATAATAAAAGCAATTGTCATACCAGGGTACAGGTAACTCTTTATTCTGTTTTTGCTGGACATTACAATTCAGTTCCTTCAAGTTAGTCCTTGTTCAATGAGATATATCTTAAAAGTAAGAAGCAGAACAAATCCAAATCTCTTGACAACATGTTCATGGATTGCATGTAGGTTTCTGCCGATCCCATCTAATAGAAGGCTAAAAGCTATTGACAAAGAAATAAAAGCTTCTCTTAATGCTCTCATCAACAAAAGAGAGCAAGCAATGAGTGCTGGTGAAGATGCAAAGAATGACTTGTTGGGTTTACTTCTGGAATCCAATTTTAGAGAAATACAAGAGCATGGAAATACCAAGAGCGTCGGAATGAGCATTGAAGATGTGATTGACGAATGTAAAATATTCTACGTTGCTGGACAAGAAACAACCTCAGTTCTTCTTACCTGGACCATGGTTTTATTGGCTCAGTGTCCGAATTGGCAAGCACGCGCAAGAGAAGAGGTTGTGCAAGTCTTTGGTAACAAAAAACCAGATTTCGATGGGCTAAATCACCTTAAAGTTGTGAGTATTTCTCTGCATTTGCAACTGAATTCTTCTACATCAATATTGTCTTGTTATTGTTAAGAACACAGAGCATTCTTGCATTTAAAATGCAAGCTTAGGTATCCTTTGAAGAAAAAGTAAGATAGCAGGAAAAAAACGTTCATGTTTTCTTTCGTTGAATTATTAATCGGCCAAAATGACGAGGAAAAACAACCAACAGATGAGTACGCAAGCAAGCTAGGAGGTGACATCTAATACATTAAGAATGAGATTTACTAGTTCTTGGATCAACATAAAGATTCTCAATTTAGTAAGTTGAAATGGCATGCAAATGATCTCTATATATGCGATATTTTATTTTATCAAAGTGGATCGCATGTCACCTTTTTAATGGATTCTTACCATGTAGTATCATTCTCTCTTTTGATGCATGTTACAGGTTACCATGATTTTGTATGAAGTTCTTAGGTTATACCCGCCGGTAATTATGCTTAATCGAGATGTTCATGAAGAAATAAAGCTTGGAAATTTGCTATTACCTGCCGGAGTGCAGATCTCGGTGCCAACAATCCTCCTTCACCAAGATCATGAACTATGGGGTGATGATGCCTCTGAGTTCAAACCAGAGAGGTTTGCTGAAGGTGTTTCAAAGGCAACAAAGAGTCAAGTCTCATTCCTTCCATTTGGATGGGGTCCTCGAATATGCGTTGGACAAAACTTTGCTTTGATTGAAGCAAAAATGGTTGTGGCAATGGTTTTACAGCGCTACTCTTTTGAGCTCTCTCCATCGTATATTCATGCTCCTCGCACAGTCGTAACTCTTCAGCCACAGCACGGTGCTCCCATGATATTACGTAAACTCTAAAATGTTTATAAAATGTAAGAGTTATCCCAGGGTATAAAGGAGGCTGGATCTCCCAATAAACCAAACCAAAAAGGAAAACCTCTAGTTTATAATATTATGTGCAAATTATGTTATCATGTCCAATGACATCTTTGTCATATTAATCACAACATTATAGTTATCATAGTAGATTACTATAATAAAATTGCATATTTGCTTTTGAATGGAAAAAAAAAACCCACTTGAGGATGGGGTGTTTTGATCTTTTCTACTATCTCATTGATTATTAAAAGATTGTTTGGGGTGTATATTTTTTTTCTTTTCTTTTGAACGGTAAAAAAACTCTTTTACTCTTGGAGTCAACAAAACTTAAAGCTGTTGATTAAAGGTTTTTTTGATTTTTTATAAATTTTTAAACAACAAAAATATTTCTTTGCCCTGGGATCAAAAAATTATTGGGCTATTAGATAAGGGTGTTTTTTTGTTTTTCCATTATTCATATGTAATAAAAGTATATTTTTGGTCCTAAGCAAAAAATCAAGTTTGTATTTAGGGGTATTTTTTATACTTTCACATAGGTTTTTTTGATAATTACCAAGATCATGAAAGTATTTTAGTATTTTCACGTTGAGTTTTTAATTTTTTAATCAAAAAAATTATTAATGTATTGTAAATACATGTTAACGAGTAGATAACATCTATGTCATGCAGGCAATGACGATAGCTAAACCTGACATTTCATCATCTTCTTGGATGTGCATTTGTAAGAAGATGCGCGCTATTGTGTTCTCTCCCATATATTGGCGTGTAATGGCAAACAATATTAGTTTTTTTCTTCTCTCTCTCTCCCACTTAGGGTTAGATAGCTACTGTAAGAAAATACATGTAACTGAAACTAAAGCAATGATCGTATATGGTCTTATGTAAAAAACAGTACAATTTTTATATTTGGCTCGCTTACTAAATGACTGGCTCAGTTAAACTAATCGGAAGAAGGGTGTGACTTATGGTTCCTTCAAGGTATGGTCGATTATTTTTCTGTGCTATGAAATTAATAGTTTGGAGACAAGTATAGATGCAATTAAAAACATTTGAAAAATAGAGACTCAATTGAAATTTGTCAATTCCAAATTAAAAACCATAAGCAGCATGTTATTTAGACTTAATGATAAGAAGATAAGTGATACGTCGTTCAGTCGACTAGGCTTTATTTTGACATTTTTGGTTGATTGAGTTGGTAATTTTAAAAAAATAAATGTGAAGCTATAAACCTCCATATTGAGCAAGGTTGAATCCAAATGAAAGGTGTGAATCCTCTCTATATCAACTTCAGGTAGTTAGAGGCAACGATAACATCAAAATTACCCCGACAATGCCTCGAAAATAGGCAACTCGAATAACCATGACTTAAACACCATTATGCAAAAACCAACCTTTTTTTTTCATGTGTTCACACACAAATGTTCCTCAATGGGTTCTTATCAAGGGTTTATAAAACTTCCCTCAAGATCAAGAGATTATAAATGGATTCAAGACCTCCCAAAATCCTAACAAAACCCTATAAATATCTCTTTAAAATTAGAGTTTAAGAGGACAAAGACATGAGAAAAAAAAAAGAAAGGTAATGAAAATATTCATAAGAAACTTAAAAGAAAACATTTAGCAGACTAACATAAAAATTTTCCAAGCTTTGAAAGGATAAGAGGTTGGTGAAAGGCAGAATTTTTCAAAGAAAAACCAAAAAGAGTAGTTGTTCTTGGTATATTTTCTAATTCAAAAGTAGATCTTTCTAGTCTGCTTAAGTTTTATAAGCATAGAAAAGAGGTTTGAAATGCTTGACACATAATATTATATTCACCTCTTTAATGTTGTGTTTTTTTATTTACTAGAGTTTTTTTAAGTTTTTTTTTTTATTTTTTTATATAATAATGTTATTGTTTAAGTTGTTTTTTATTTATTTTATATATGGTATTGTTTTGTTTTTGTTTAATTTAAGCAATGCAAGTTTAAGATGGGATGTTTATCATGGGTTTGCTAGTTATATTTATGACCAAAATGAGTTTAAAAAACTAATTATGAATCCATATTGTATGAATATATAATTTGTTATAAGTTGATAGTTTGCATGATTTTGATGTTTTAATGTTATTTCTTAGAACATGTTTGTGTATGATAATGTAACTTATTATGATAAAGAAAGCATGTTTTAGAAGCCAAAAATACCCATTTTTGGGGCTTGGCAGTGTTGGGCGGTAATTGGGTTTTTGTTGGGTTTTTTAACTGTTCTTAGAAAGAACATTGTCTTAACCTCATGATTTAGATCATTTTTTATCCATTTCTTTGCACATGCACCTTCTTTATGCTTGATTAATAGATAATATAGGGTTTATTTGTATCAATAATAAGTTTTTGATGGAATTTAATCTCAGGATTTGGTTTTGAACTGAAATCCATTTTGACCATATCATGATATTTCTTTGATAATCGAAATGAATGAATGCTAGATTATTGATCATTGCATAATTTTCAACATGTATGTGTCTTTGTTTTAACCGTATCTAGTATGTTTTGGAGCCCATGTTGTTGGGTTGGGTTTTATTGTTCATAGTATTCCTCATTTATTTTTGTGTTTGATCCGTTTTGTTCAATAATTTTTAAGTTTTTTTTAATCTGTTTTTTAGCTTTGGTTTTGTTTTTAGATTGTTTTTTTGGGTCATACCATGATTTTTTATTCGATTTATGGTTAAATCAAAAATTTCAGGTTATCCTAGTCGGGTCGACCTAGTCGAGTCAAAATTAGGCAAAAGGGTTAAGACCCTATTTAGTTTGTCATGTTTTTGTTAAAGGTTTCTTTTGGTTGAAGGGTATGATTGGCAAACACTTTTAGATATATTTTGGTTGTTTTATTACAAAGAGAAATAGGTTTTTGTCAAATATAACCTAAAAAATAAAAAAATATTTTTTTTTCCTTGTATATGGCTAAAATTCTAAAGTTATTTAAGTATTTTTTTAAAAATCTAAAACACTTTGACATGTTATATATATATTGCATGGATTTTATAACAAGTTTATAAAATTTTAAAAGATTTTGGCTAACATTTCAAAAATACCAAAAATATTTATTTTGTTTCTTTTTAACATGCAGGATGTGAACTTCTACATAAAATGTATTTATGATATTAAATAAAAAAACTAAAAAAATTTATTTTGTTTTTTTTAATAAGCGAGATTATGAACTTATACGTAAAACGTATTTTTAATATTAAATAAAAGATCATTTATTTTATTTTTATATTGGCATTAGAATGACTACGTTTGAACCTAATAAAACAAGAACCTTACTGGGAATGACTTTTTTAAAAGCTTAGATGGACTAATGGTTAAAAAACACAACATTACCTTAGTTTATATCAGACAAATAAACAATGCAACTTACCTCGGATAAAATGTATAAGGTGCTAATACCTTTCATTTACACAATCAATCCCCCTACTCAAACTCTGAGATCAGTTGCAGTTCTTAGTGACCATAATACTAGATGACGACTCTTGTTCTCTTTTTTCTACCGATAAAAAACAATAATTCATTATCCTTTCCACCCACATCATTCCTGGCAATCTTGATCTGAGAGAATGATTGTCGTGATACTATACACGTGGGATAAATAGGATCACAAATATCTTTTATACTAGAATTAGAACTGCCATCAACATCTATATTTTCTTCAAACATGATATCATTTGTTTCTACTCTAGATTTATTATTTTCCAGGTTATTATTGGTAGTAATATTTATATCGATATTATTTTGATGTACCTCAATTGTATAGTTATTTGGTTGTTTTTCGGTTACTAGAGTTTCATTTTCCTCTAAACTAGATATAATTATAATATATTGTTGATTACTGACTATAAATTTATTAAGGGCACCCTTTTAAGATTGAATCAAACTATCAATTATTCTTTTTTTATAAGTTTTTCATAACCATATGTATATTTTCTACTAGACATTATAAAAATAAAATGCAACAATTCAATAATATATAAAATATAAAAATATACTAAATTAGAATCAAACTAGTTTTACGTGCTAGATGATAGGTGGCAAAAACAATCCACTCTTGGTAAGCAAGGTGTAGTGATTGGCATGCCTATTTAGATGATGAAGTATGGACCGTTGGATTTGACCACTATGATTCTTGATGTAAACACCAACACAAGAAGGATGCATGCTCATCTGAAAATATGTCTTCTTTAATTAACAAATTTAAATAATGATAAGTATAAGAATTCCTTGTGATTTCTACTCATATTATTTTTGGCAATTTGATATGGGAAGCTGATCACAAATATATTTTACACTATAATTAGAACTATCATCAACATCTATATTTTCTTCAACCATGATATCAATTTGTTTCTACTCTAGGTTCATCATTATTTTCTAGGTATTATTAGTAGTATTTATATAAATATTATTTTTTTTTACCTTAATTGTAAAGTTATTTGGTTGTTCTTCAGTTACTAGAGTTTCATTTTCCTCTGAACTAGATGTAAGTATAACATTTTGTTGATTACTAACTACAAATTTATCAAATGCACCCGTTTAAGATTGAATCAAGGTTATCAAAAATATTTTTTTAACACGATAAGAAAAATACAGTATAAACTCAAATCGTAAAATCATAAGTAATTTTTTTTAACTAATTATATATTGAAAATTCCAACCAAAAAATTAAATTACATTAAAATCTAATAAAGGGAATCAAAAATATTATAATCAATGAGTGATCTAAATAACACGAGAGAGATAAATAATATGAATCAATAAATTAATGACATGGAGAGAAAAAGTCGTAGAACAAAACTTCTCAATACAGAGGAATCACTGAATAGTAGAAAGTACACATGAATATGGTGACAACTTAGTTGTTCCCATCACAATAAGTTTTAATGGATTCCTTTTGGGTTTCAAACTAATAAGCATAAACTAGTAATTAACTAACATAAATTCAATAATGAAATAAACCCCTAAAAAATTGCTAATGAGCTAGAAAAAATCAAATTAAAAATAATTATTCAAAAATAAATAAATAAAATAGAATAATAAAAAAAGTCTTCATGTTAAAATTCCTCCATGTAGCCCGAATATCTAATTTTCGCATATTCTTGGCAGATTTGAGTCCTGATTTCAAACAAGTCGTTCTCTTTCGTCTAGATGAATTACTGGACCTACAATATATGGTTGGAAAGCTTCAGATGTTTAATTTTTAGCCCAACTTTAACTGCAGCAAACTTCTACTAGTAGCTCCAGGTATGTCCCAAACAATACATGAAGGTATAGTTTGACATATTTGACAAGATTCGTCTACTAACTTTGACCCTCTAAAATATTATGTTTCAGAACTTTATTTGACCTGAAAAGTTTCCACAACATATTTTCATGTGTTTAATATTTTCCTGTAAAATTTCAGCTTTATCTAATGTATGATTTGAAAGATATGTTCAATCTCACAAAACTGGTCAGCAGACATTTTAAGGTCAATTTTGAACCTGACTTGGTTCATATTATAAATTTAGTAAACTTGTAAAATCGGATCGAGTTTACCGATTTTGCACGAGTTAAGTTCGATTTTAATTATTTTCAAGTTTTAGTCTGATTTTGTACGTTAGATACATATTGACTCGTAAAATCATACAATTTTACAAGTTAACTCATGATTTTAACAACAATGGATTGAATCAAACTATCAAATATTCTTCCTTTTTAAGTTTTTCAGAGCTAGATGTATCTTGATATTATAAAAATAAAATACAATAATTCAATAATATATAAAATATAAAAATATAAAAAAATTATTAAAAAAAAACATGAAATAAAAGTTGAAAGCAAATTCACGCTGCAACGCAGCACAATGCAAAGAATCAAACTAGTTTTACATGTTAGATGGTCTGTGAGAAAAACAATCTACTTTTGATAAGCAAGGTGTAGTGAATTAGTGATTGATATGCCTACTTGGGATGCTAGTTGGTTGGGGAGTGAGACTGAGTACTGTTTTTATTTAGGTGATGGAGTATGGACCGTTGGATTTGACCATTGATATTCCCAATGTTGACACCGACATATGGAGGGTGCATGCTCCTCTAAAAATTTATCTTTTTTTTTAATTAACAAATTTAAATAATGGTGAGTTGTTTCTCATGCTTGGGATCTTTTGTAAGTCAAATAGGTATGTTGGTTTCCTCCAACGTTATTATTGTTATTATTATTATTATTATTATTATTTATTTATGTGACTGTTTGAACAGCTTACATATATTTCAACTAATTTTTATAATTTTAAAATTAACACCATATAAGTCTTCAATAACAATCAATATTAATAATTATAAAGCTCAAATCTAAAATCACAAGAAAAACAAATCTTTTAATCCTAAATACAGCTTACATATATTTCAACTAATTTTTATAATTTTAAAATTAACACCATATAAGTCTTCAATAACAATCAATATTAATAATTATAAAGCTCAAATCTAAAATCATAAGAAAAACAAATTTTTTAATTCTAAATTTTTACCGTTAAATCACCTAGTACCTAGTAAATGATTACACCAACGTTATTGTTATTAGCTCTCCACATTATATATATATATATATATATATATATATATATATATATATATATATATATATATATATATATATGTTTTTGCCATTCTTGTTTTGTATCACAAAATTATTTGGTTTTATCATCTACTTTATTACTTGCCATTTAACTTGTGCTTCCTTTTCTTTTATCCAATCACACGTGTTGTTAATTTTTTCGAATTCAAATCTTTTTAGATTTTGAGTAAAAATATTTGATCATGACCTTATTTTCTTTATTCAAGTGTATTTGAACAGGTTCATACGTGTCGCTTTGCTATTCATTTAATAAAGTAAGTTGATGAAAGTTATCTAAATGTGCAATTGAATCGAATTTAAGAATTCAAGGTTTTGATTGGCTAAATTTAGAGCTTAATTAAGGAGCATAATTTAAAGTTTTATTATGAAATTAAGGAGCATAAATTTATTATCTTTAAGTAAAGTAAGAAATGAAAATTCTGAGGGATGTAATTCAACTTGTCAGATTTTAAATTTGCTTTGTAGAAGTCACCAATTCAAATTTCACAAACTTCAAGACCACTAAAGACTTATATGGTTATTAATTTCAGGATCCATAAAATTAGTCGAGGTGCATATAAATTAATCCGGGTATTCACACTAATAATAATAAAAAAATCAAAAGGGGAAGTACGGTACAACTATACAAGTTTTTGTTTATCATATAAATAATATTGTTTTAACTTTTTATAATTTTTTTATTGATTTAAATTAATCCTAATTAGTCTATACGACTAGTAATTAACTAATTGTTTTTGTTTTATTAAAAAATAATTTTTTTATAAATAAATTTTTTGATAATGTTTTGTAATGTTATAGAAAATAAATAAAAATAATAATTTTTAGTGTTTTACTATATAAGATAAAAAATAAATTATTAATATTTTTTAAAAAAGGTTTATTAAAAAAACATGAATAAAATAAAAAATAAAAATTGAAAAATTAAAAAATTAAAAAAATTATATTTCATAAATTATTACAAATAGAATAAAAAATAAAAATAAAAATTAACAGATTTAAAAAATTAAAAGAGAATAAAATTAAAAAAAAATCTAATTTTAAAAATTATTTTAAATAAAATAAATATTTGTTTTAAATAATACGTGGAAAAATGATTTTCGGAAAATTATTTTATAAAAACAAACGTCCTTATCTCTTTTTGCAAGTCTTTGAACACTTACTTTTTGTTTCTTGATAGTACTTTCTACTGAAGCATGGCAATGTCAATGTGTTCTACTCAGGCCTGGAATATCTTACATCATTTTCCACTCAAATCTCCAAACCATCCAGTTTCGTTACCATTCTATAAAACCCACTCTGATTTCTCACCCCTATCCACATTCCCTCACCTCAACAACAACTCAATTCCAACCCATCTCTCTTTCAAAGCCTCCTCCTCCTCCTCCTCCTTTTCAGGTACCTTTCTCAACTCTTCCTTTAATTTATCACATTTCTTTTTCTTTGATAATTCATATTGAGATTGATAGTACTGTCATGCATGCCAAAGTTCTTTGCAATTTCGCAAATTTGGTCATAATTCACAAGAAGTGATTCACTTTGTGTGCAATTGGGGTATGCTTGAATCATCTCAACGTTATTTGAATATTCTCATTGAAATTGTATATATATGGAGTGCTACTTTCTTGTGGGGATTGTTTTTTATTTTTATTTCTAAAAAATATTTGTGAAAAGTGGCAAAGTTTAAGAAATAGGAATCCTGTTTAACTAATTGTGGTAAATATTATGGAAAAAACTTTGGAACAATGTGGGATCAAGTCTACGGTATTGGAGGCTTGGAGATGGTTAAGGTCTGGTAATCCTTCAAAGAATTAGTCCATATTTTGTTCTTGACTATGTGATTATAATTTCTATTCATAATTCACTTATGTCATTGTTAATTTCTTGTCTCAGTGGATTTTCATAAGAATATCATCAAGGTCGTTATATATTTCTTATGATTGCCCCTAGCAATCTTTAAGGGCTCACTAGTGATTAAATATGAGCTCAATAATAATTGCTGCATCATTGGCATAGAGGCCGAGCTTGAGGAAATTGCTCTTGATTAAAAGCCGAAACAATAACTTTTTTGTGAATCTAATTGGTGGATGTAGTTATATGAACCCAAATCTAAATGGAAGTGGGAAAAGGAAATGGTTGATGGTTTCCTTTTTAGGGAGAACATCTGGGGTTGAGTGCGTTAATAACTGTGGTGATGAAGGTTCAAGAGTATTACAGTAGGATTTATGAAGTTCTCTTTGTATAAGTTGATGACAGAGTAGTGCCTGTTCAAATGTTAGATTAGACACCTGAGACCTAGGAAAACATCATCTTCCTCTTAAAACTGAAACTCATCGGCAGCATATCAAAATTTCAGGAAGGGAAAAGCAAAGGGATAATAAGCATATATTAGAAATAATGTTGCTTGTCAAAAACAAATATGTGAAAACTATTCTTTTTAGTATGCGTGTCTGTGTGTTGGGGGCTGGGTGGGGGGCGCTGTATCTTGGATACAAGATCTTGAGGCTAGTTAGCTAATTCAGGAAAAAAATATATTTCTGTATCAGTTACAATGACCAAAAGAAGAAATGCATGGCGTCCGTTGACTGGAAAACTTGTGTTTTGTTTAGGTTGTCTTTATTCTTAAGAATATTTAATACTAGACATATCACTATGGAATCTGCTATGTGGTTTCATTTAAGATTGTAATGAAAAGAGAAAAGAATAGTAACAGATAAGGAAATGGAATCAGATTGAAATATGTGAAGGTTACTCTAACTTCTTATCTTTCTATTCTAAAGCTATACATTAAATAGAGGTTGAAAGTCTAAGAGAAAAACAATATAAACATGCTGCTTGTTTTCCTTTCTTTCTTTGTTATTTTTTTCTCTAAATTTGAAATCATCACAAAATTATGAGACCTTTTGCTCTCTTAACCCATTGCTGCAGTTGGGAGTGCAGAATACACAGAGGAAACAGCAACCAAAGAGAAATTTCAGAGATCGTTGAGTTTACCGGGTTGCTCTACCTCATTATCATTGCTTGGAACTGGTCAGTTACTTTAGTGTTGTGAGTACATATTTCCACCAGAGACTAGAAACTATGTATCAATCGAACTTTTGTACAATCATTTAGTGTTTGCAGTCCTCTAACTGTAAGAGCTGGTATGATTATCACTTAATGTAGTATCCTTTTACAATTTGTAGGATAAAGGGTTTCTGAAGATAGATAGAATTGATCACAACTGTTATAGTATCCTAGAACAGCTTTTTTTCCCCTTCTACTTCACACTTATTGTAAGGAAATTATTTCAATAATTCCCTGCTCTCATAATGGGTGGAGGAACATAACAAGTTCATTTAAAGAACCTTCATCTCTACCAGAAAGCATAGGTGTCAGATAAACATGTGCAGGAGTTATTATATTCAAATATGTTGTTTGTATTATCTTTCATTCTACATTGTGTATTAATTGATTGTTAATGCATATTAATAAACTGAATCCTACTACAACAAGCAGTAACTATGATGGAAGTTACATAGAGGTGCTTTAAAAAATTGCCTCCAAATGTAATCATTTAGGAGAGTTCAATGGAAAGGCCTCCCTTTAGAGGTGGAGGATCCTCTGTTTTAAGATGACAATGGAGGAACACTTAGTTGAAAACAGCTGTCTTTCTAGATAAAGGAATTAATGCGTGTATTTGAGGTGGTGCTCCAACTATAACTGGAAAACTAATGGTTCTACTGACTTGAATCTCCTGCTGCTGGTATTGTCTGAAGGTCAATGTTTTTGGTATGGTTTTCAGCAATAAAAACTCCAAGTAGAGAAGTTAATGGGTCCGTTGTAGTTTTAGATGACCCAAAGTCCATTTAAGTCTCATTGTGGCTTTTGTTATCTAAAGTTGTCATTCTAATGCTGTAACTATGTTCTTCATTGAATTCAGGATACAGGGAGAAGGTTTTTGCAATAATTGGTGTTAAGGTATATGCTGCAGGGCTATATGTCAATCCATCCATCTTAAGTACATTGAGCACTTGGAAAGGACAATCAGCCAGTGAGATTCAAGAGAATTCAGCTTTGTTTAGCTTGATTTTCCAAGGTAACTTATCTCATCAGATATGTGCTGGTCTGCAGAGGAAGAGCATATGAATTTTGCTAATATAACTGAAATTATCCCTTAATTGCAGCTCCCTTGGAAAAATCATTACAGATTGTTCTGGTGAGAGATATTGATGGTAAAACTTTCTGGGATGCCTTGGATGACGCCATTTCCCCAAGAATCAAAACTGCCACTCCAGTTGACGAGTCTGCTCTGTCCACATTCCGAAGCATCTTCCAAGGTCGAAGTCTTAAGAAAGGAACTTTGATATTTTTGACTTGGCTGAATCCCTCCAAGATGCTAGTAAGTGTGATTTTGGCACATGCATACAAGAGAACACGCTTGTAATTCTTTTTTATAATTTTGGTGACAAAAGATTTTACATTTATTTTTGTGTTTTTGGTTTTCTCCTCTGCATATTAACAAGACCATATTATGATTGTTTCAGGTTTGTGTCTCATCTGATGGGATTCCCTCTAGTGTAGATGCTACAATTGAGTCAGAAAATGTTACTTCTGCACTTTTTGACGTATTTTTCGGAGATGCTCCAGTTTCTCCGTCCTTGAAAAACTCAGCAGCCAATGGCCTTGCAACTATTCTCAAGTGAATAAGGTGACTTGGTTTCTTGAAGTTCATGTTACTTCAATTTTTGAATCTTAGTTTCTTCAAGTTTATATTTTTCATTTCTGCAGCCTCCATGTTAGATTTTCTTGATTGTTTGAGACTCTGGAAAATCTTTCTTATCTCTTTATAGTTGTAGCTTAGACTGTTGAGAATCTGACATCTCTATGTTGTTGTACCACCGAATATTCTGATAGAAGAATTTTTCAGTCCATTAAAATGCTTGGGAGATTAGCATCATCTTTATGTGGCCTCTTTCATTGTAGTTCCTCTTACTTCAATCATAATAAAACTTAGTCCTGTGAGTCTAGTGCAGGGGCTGGTAAGCTTTATGAACCATATCATCCTTTTGGCTAGTCACCTATTCTCCAATGGAGAAATATGCGACTCATTTTGTTTTAGGTTTTGGGCTCATGTTGGGCTTGGTACTCATAATGGTCAACAACATAAAGCATGTCAAGATTGTCTGTTAATGAACATCTATTAATTAATTCTCTAAAGTAAACATCAAATTTGCTAGAAAAAGGATTAGTCAATAAGTAAATATTAGTACTCTTCCACAACCCTCTCCGATTTAGCTTGCTCAAGCATCTTGACAATCTCATCCATGGTAGGTCTCTTGGAGGGCTCTGGTTCAAGGCACATGAATGCTATTCTGAATACTTTATTAATCTCTTCAGTGGGACTGCACTTTAAGCTACTGTCAAGGACATACGCTTCCCTTTTATCTTCAACAACTGCCTTCACCTGTTTCAAGTTTCAACTTGAAACAAACAACGAGGTACCATATCAATATATGTAATATCAGGTGGTTTCAGACTAATATTAGAGGAAACTAGTAGTTGAGGCACCTTTTTCCCAGTTAAACAGCCTGTTCTGAATCCACATAAAGCTTGATAGGCATATCTCGTTGTGCCATGGAACTTTATGTAGTTTATTGTTCAGAATTTGTAGCTCTTGAGATGAGTTCACTGTATGCAATATTGCTTTCATAGACCATTTTCTTGCATGTGCTAAATAATATTTAAATTTGTTTGAGATGACATTTTTGAATGAGCATCATGGAAGTCAGAACAACATTCTGTACAGAAGCACTTTGGGATTTCCTATAATCTTCTTCCCTCACCCACAAGAGAGTCTAGAAATGCTCATTAAATTCAGAAGACTCACCCATGTTACAAGCTTGGTTCCTTCCTCGAAAAATTCTTCATCTGCTGGCTTCATTCCAGTTAGAAGTTCGAGCAGGACAACTCCAAAGCTGTATACATCCACTTTCACGGTCACTTTCCCTGTTTCAAAGTACTCTGAAGAAGAACATACCTGGAGATATTAATTATTAAATCCCTACAAGGGAAGAGACAGAATTTACAGTTATCTGGTGCTTTGACATACCAGGAGCCAAGTATCCAGAAGTTCCCGCTACTAATGTTGAAACATGAGTCTTATTAGGTTCCATCAATGTGGCCAATCCGAGATCTGAAACTCGAGCTTCCATGTTTCGATCCAGCAATATATTACTCAACTCGATATCTCAGTGAATTATGTGGGGGGATGCAATCATGATGTAGGTATGATATTCCTCTTGTAGCACATAGTGCTATCTTATATCTTGATGGCTAATCCAATAGCTTATTGTCTCCTGATCTTCCTGCATCATCATCCACTTCAGTGCAGTAGACTCGTTTAGCATCGACTTGTCCACTGTCCCATACGCTCCCCCGACCCTATGATGTCCTTGTTTATCGATTTAAGTGTCTTTTTCAAGATTTTAGGGATTGCATCACTGCAGACTTGAACATCACCATCTTCCCACCTGTAACATTGTTAGCATGACTTTATCTTAATTTCCAAGCTATTAAAATGAAGGCCGAGAGCTAAAACTAAAAAAGAAAAAGAAAGCTAGAATTTATTTATTTTTTTACCACACACAGTTTAAACCTAAAGTTTATTCCATCTTATTATGTATTGTGTGCAGAAGAAAAATTTTGAACTTGAAATTTTTTTCAGAAATTACAATCCTTCCAACTTGTAAATGTTACTAATTATGATTAAAAAAATCTCTTAATAACAATGGTGATGATGATCGATATACTGATTGAAGGTCCAGCAGCCTCAAGATGCCTCTGCACCTTTGTTCCCTCTTCTGGAAAAAGGAATAATATATATATATATATATATATATATAAAAACTGAAATTTCAGTAGAAATTCCTCTAATTTAGTCAATATCAAGTTATCGACTATACAACAATTATACCTTTTTGGCCAACAAATCAACATAGTGCATTTATCGATTATTATACTTCTTTCCACCATTTATTTAGCTTTAGAATGCATGTCAAGAACTTGATATTTGTATATTTTATAACACATTCCATGGTAAGAAGAAATTGCAACAATTTAGAAGATTAAGTTCACATGAACATTAAAGAGAAATATCCAACATTTTACAGATAAAGTTCATAATATTGTCATAAACTAGAACATACTAGTAATTCAATTACATGCAGAATCTATTTACATATCAAAATTTATTTCTTCATTACATTATAACCTAGCCTATTCGAATGTCATTATATTACACAAACAAAAGATGAGCTCCAATGTCAACTACTCCATGCGAGGTTGAGATGCACCTGAAATATATTTATAACACACAAGATAAAATATTCAAGGTACTAGGTGCTTACCTAAATGTGCCTGAATGAACCAAGATGCTCAACCTGTATGATATATGAATCTTACCTGGTGGCTCTCAATAATGGCTCTCAATTCATTTTTTTAATGATAGAAGAATATATGAGCAAGTGCTCTACTTCAAATCATAGAGACATGGTCAAATATACGAGAAGTAGTGCTCTGCTGCAAATCATAGCCTGAAATAATGAAAAGTCTAGAAAAAGTGGCATGGTAGCAAGCCTCCAAGCACACACATAGTCGACATGATGTAAGCCTGTAACAATTACTCTAGAAAAAATAGCCATATTGACTATATGTATACAAGCAAACTATATGTGCAATATAGCTGAAATATAATATATATTATAAATAAGCAAACTACATGACATGGTCAAATAATCTTTGTAATTTGCCACGTACAAAGCTTCAGCTATATGATATAATCAAGTTTAAATTTTGACAGCATCACATAAAAGAGAGAAGGAAGAACATGGAGAGAGAGATAGAGAACAGAAAAGTGAAGAACAAAAAAATTAAGAAACAAAAAGATGAGATTACAAAAGAAAAAAAAGTTAAAGGAATACTTGTGTTGTTCTTCAAACTTTACTCTTTACTCTTCTTTCTCTTCTTCTATGGCGGTGTTTCATATTTGTTTATTTTTTTTCTTGTTTTAACTATCACGTTTGTTTCTCTTCTTTGATTTTCAAGTTGGTTTCTCTTCTTCTTCTTTTTTACCATAATCTATGTTTTTTTTTTTACAAAACTAACCTTAAATTTTTTCTTGTATAAGACCGAAAAAGAAAAAAGGCAAACAAGACAAGATATAAGTCTCTTAAAAAAAAAAAAAAAAAACAGAAATCAAAGAGAATTTCATCAGGCGACGCCTTTATTGCCTGCTTCCCATGCACAGGTGCTCGCCTAGATGATGCCTCTTTAAACTCCAACGCCTCAAGCTAAGAAAGGTGTATTGGCCTCGCCCAGCACTTAAGCGAGCACTCAAATGCCTTGTGACAACACTGTTGATGCCACAAGATCTCTAACAAAGAACTAGTCAATTTAAATTCTTCGATCATAAACATACTGATGCCTCTAGTTTCCATTCTGGGAACTAGTCAATTCAACTTTCTGAACGTTACACATACTGACACCATTAGTTTTCATTCAAAAAACTAGTTAATTCAACTTTTCGGTCATCAGATATACTAACACTACTAGTTTTCATTCCAGAAACTAGTCAATTTAATTTCTCAGTCGTCAGATATAATGTCGCTACTAGTTTTCAATTTGAAAGCTAGGCAATTCAATTTTCTAGTTATCAGATATACTGACGCCACTAGTTTTCATTCTAGAAACTGGTCAATTATGAATCTTTTCCAATTTTCATGTTCTTATAGACTCGTAATGAAATTAAAGGAATTATAACTACACATTGTCAAGAATTGTACTTGATTATTTAAGTGCGGTGCACCTACCTAATACTTGTACTCGAGCAAAAACTCCTTACTATTATACAGACCCCATATCCTCCACTACGCCTTTATACAGCTTTACCGACGGATTAATTCCGTCTGTATAAGGAACACAAACCGTCGGTAAAAATATTACCGACGGTATCTCTGACGAAACCAATCTGTCGGAGTCATGAGCGTCGGTAATTCTAATTCCGTCGCCATTTCTGTCGGTAATAAAAAAACAAAAATACCGACGGAAAGTCCGACGGACATACAGACGGATAGGCGCGCCAAAAAAATAAATTCCCGCCACCAAGTTACCGACGGAATATTCCGTCTATAAAATTCAACGGTAATTCCATCGGTGATTCCGTCGGTAATTGTGGCACAGGCCCGCAATTTTTTTCCAACTCTATGTGAAATACCGACGGCACTATTCCATCGGTGATGTCCGTCGGTGATTGTCGTCGGTGATTCCGTCGGCAATTATGGCACGGCCATAAATATTGTAAACGATACTACAATACCGACGGACATATTCCTCTGTAAATCCGTCGGTATAAATTTAAAATATTTTTAAAAAAATTATTTATTAACAGTTAAAAAACTTATAACCAAATAAATTTTCATTAGACATTAAAAATGTAAAATTAATGTTAAATAACATTCATCGAAATATTTATTACAAATTTAATGTTTTAAAAAAACAAAATTAAACTAATTAAAATAGCGGCGGAGCTGGAGGAGGAGGAGGAGGCTGGTTGTTGCCGGGACCGTACGGCCAAAAAGAAGCAGCACATGGATCATCACCCATCTTTGATCTAATCTCCATGACCATTTGATGGAGCGGAGCATAATTCGTCGAGAGGCGTTCATATTGTTGTTTCAAGGCTAAAAACTCCTCTGACTGGGTGCTCGATACTGATGAAGAGCTCCCAACGGTTGAGACACTACGGGCCAACCGTAATTTATCGGCCGTCGTGTTGAAGAGCCCGTAGACCCGATTTTTATCGGGTCCACCAGACGATCCGACCTCCATCCACAAATCCGGATCGAAATCTGGTTGGGTCAAAGGATCGTCCCCATATCTCTCTCTCAACCGGCTATTATAGGTCTCCTGAATTTTTTTAAAAAATCATCATATTCAATTCAAGAAAATAACAACTTACAAAACAATTTGATTGATTGAACATACCACAAACTGCTAAGCACGGTTGTCCACGTACTGCTGCACTCACTTTTGGCTGTCTTGACTCCGCACGTGCGTCTCTACAAATAGCTCCATTGGACTCGGCTCACGTCCAAGAGACGTAGCCTGTAAGGAAAAAAAAAGATTGCAAGTGAAATATATTTATAAGCAACAACAAATTAATTAACGATATATTTCATTTAAAATAATCTTACCATCCGCTTCGCATGTGCGCTGAACGGGACGAAGCCGCCGGTGTGCGTGGTCACCGAACCATGAATTTCCCTGTTCCGGTTGACGGCTCCGGATTGTGAGCGCCGTGAGAACCGCTCAGACGTCACGTGCTCAATATATGCCGCCCATATATCTCCCGAGATGAATGGCGGTTTAAATTCCCGCCAAACTGCCACATCATTCCAACCTTCAAGACCGTTGTCCCTCGCATATCTTTTCACCTTTTTTTTAGTGTCATACCAAAAATCACGCAACTTACATCCATAGTAACTAATTAGAATTTAGAACATAAAATTATAAATCAAAAATAAATATTATTTTCGATGTTACCTAGTTGCCGCGTGATTCTCCCATACTCTCCTGACAACATTGTTGTCCGCACTATCCCCCTCAAATTTATTTTGTATAGATAAATAATTCATTGAAAATAAAAAGAATACAAGATATAAAATTACAAAAATTATTTATTAAAAATAAACTGAAAATTAAAAATTAACACCTACCTGAAATCCCCGAAACCAGGCATCGATATTAGGTCTCCACTCAGGATGTCTGGAGACCTGACTCCATTGAAACAATGGAATCTCCATCGACGATTTCATCACCAATGTAATTGCCCTGACAGCCTCAATGTTTGTGAACCTGAAATTAAATAATAAAAAATTAATTATTTGTTCATAAATTATGTTATAAGTATTAAAAAAAAAAACTAAAACCTAAACAAACTTACATTGAGAGGTCATCCTTCCATTGTGCCTGGTACTTGCGGGTGAATTGACCTCGCTGTGAAGGCACGCCGCTTCTGCGCTGTGAAACTGCGGTAGAAGAGGAAGCATCACACGGTGGCGCAGATACATCGCCGTGATCAACACCTAAGGAGATGTCCGCCTCGCTGCTAGAAGAACTATGTGCAACCGTCTGCTGATGACATGCTGTAGATTTCATTCGACGCATCTACACAAATGTATATGAATTATTACATAAATTAACTTTAATTATTTTTTAAAAAAAATCAGCAGCACCTCCTTTATACTAGAGACTACCCACAGTTTTCAAACCTGCAATATTTACATAACCACAATCCATATAATCTCCATCAACATCATATAACAACCTAATATCTATACCAATCAACAATAACAATTATTCCAATACAAACAATAATATCCTAAAATTAATATAAACTAATTAAATTTAATTCTATATTTCAATTCACATTTATAACATAAATTCAACAATAACAATTATTCCAATACAAACAATAATATCCTAAAATTAATATAAACTAATTAAATTTAATTCTATATTTCAATTCACATTTATAACATAATTCAACAATAATAATTATTCAAATAAAACAATAATATCCTAAAATTAATATAAACTAATTAAATTTAATTCTATATTTCAATTCACATTTATAACATAAATTCAACAATAACAATTATTCCAATAAAAACAATAATACCTAAAATTAATATAAACTAATTAAATTTAATTCTATATTTCAATAACACTAAACAAAACATCCTAAATACAAAACAAACAATACACGAAACTAAAAAACAATACATTAATTCAAAATAAATTTTGGAATAAAAAATGCTTACCTTAATAGTGTTGATTTTTAGATTTTATCTATAAAAATACACAAAACAAAGAACACCAAAAAAATAATGATAATTAAAATAAAAAAAATACAAAGATAAAGAAAAACCATTACATACCTTTTAATATGTTGAAAACTACCACCAAAACAATCAAATCTCTTCCAAAACTTAAACTAAAAACCGAGAGGAAAGAATAGAGATGAGAGCCAAGAGAAAAATGAACCAAATAGGGGGGAGGGGGGTTTTTATATGCCAATATTTCCATCGGAATTACCGACGGAACATTAATTGTTGTCGGTGGCATTTATTTCCGTCGGTAATTCCAACGGGAAATAAATTGAAATGCGCACCAAAATTTTCAAAACTGCCGCCTTTTGTTTTTATCCGTCGGTAATTTCGTCTGGAATTACCGATGGTCTACAATTTCGTCGGTAATAGCGCCTCTAACGGGCATGCGCTTTGGGACATGTGATTTCTGTCACCATTCTGTCGGTGATTTCCGTTGGTGATTCCGTCGGCAATTGTGGCACAAGCCCGTAAATTTTTTCCAACTCTGTGAAATACCGACGGAACTATTCCGTCGGTGTTACCGTCGGTAAAATAGTCAATATTTACATGAATTTTCTTATATCCTCCTGCACACTTAGATCACACACAGCACAATAACAGGAGCTGACAATTAAAAAGGAATAAATATTTCATGTTTCAAAATATTACGTTATAAAAATAAGGTTTTACAGCATGTTTAGTCAGAATTTTCATCTTCGTCCTCAATTGAATTGTTATCATCCGCTTCATCGCGCTCTTCAATGTGGTTTTCATCTTCTTCATCAACATTCTGTACTGCACTAGTAGAGCTCAAAACGGCATTCATCTCCTCTGCGTCAACATCAACAAGACTATCATCGAAAACACGAAAATTCAAATTTTCTTCTAAGTCAATCGAAGGAGCAACTCGGTATGGTTCAACCAACTCACTAGCTTGAAAGACTTCATCTATCACACTTGTGTCTTCGTTCTCATCCTGAACAACCTCGACACGACCCCTGGGTTTTGTTTTTAAAACGGATAACCAATCAACTCTTGATCGGTCCCTTCTAAAGGAAGGGGTGTATGTGTAATAAACTTGTTGGCATTGCTTTGCGAAAACAAAGACGTCGTTTACGTTGCGGTGTCTAGCTTTTGAGTTGATTTCAACGAGACCATAGTGAGGATCTACTCTGATTCCTCTGTCAGTTGTGTCATACCAATAGCATTTGAATAAAAACACTCTATTCTGCTCGCTATGATATTGCAGTTCCATGACCTCTTCCAATCTACCGTAGTAGTCAACTTCAAACTCACTAGAAGTCGATCCCTTAATACAAACACCGTGTTGTATGTCTTTCTTCCATGCCCATATTCTTCAGTATGAAAGATATATCCATTGACAAAATACCCGTTATAGCACTTGACTTTTCTTTCAGGGCCCAGGCTTAGTAAAGACAGTGAAATAGTAGCACTAACTCCCATTTGATAAACCTTGTATAATAAATACAACAATAATCAATAAACAGATATTATGTAATATATATTTACGTACAGTGAATTACATTGCAAGAGATTATGAGTTTGTGATAGGACTTACATGTGTTCTAAACCATGTGGCAAATTGTTCATCTTGTAATTGAAAGATCTGGGATTCGGTCAGCTGTGAGTTATTGGACAGTAAGTATCGTCGATGTTGCCTGCAAGGTTGTTTCAAATTATATGAGTTTATGGTATCACAAAACATAAATAATACACTCTTGACAAAGTTTATGTCGAACATCTACTTACTTAATAAAAGGTCTCAGCTCATCACAGTTAAATAGGATATAATTGTGTGCTTGTCTGAACTCTATTTCAGACAAATATCTTCCCCTCACAGCATTTTTAGGTGTGGGTCGTCCAGGATTAGAGAATATTGACAAGTTCCCACTTGAAGGCACTTCACCACCATCATCATGCGTGGAACACGGTTGATCCTCGTTCTCAAATGAGGTTCGAAATAGTATGAGATAAATGTTGAGATCTCCTCAACAATATAGGCCTCACATATTGACGCCTCAACATGCGCCTTGTTCTTAACCTTTTTTTTAAGATTGAACAAGTACCTGCATATATATATATATATATATATAATAATTATCAAAAATTATAAATAAAAAAAATAAAAAAAAACATTTAATTATGAATTACATAGCAACTGTAATATCTAACCTCTCGAATGGATACATCCATCTGTACTGGACCGGTCCTCCAACTTTTACCTCAAACGGTAAATGTACGGGTAGATGCTCCATTGAGTCAAAAAATGATGGAGGGAATATCATCTCAAGTTTGCATATTGTCTCCACGATATTCGTTTCAAGCCTCTCAATGTGATCAACATTCAACTTGCTGGAGCATATATCTCTGAAGAAATGACTGATCTCCGTTAGTGCATCCCATATCCCCTTTGGCAACAAATCACGAAAAGCTAATGGGATGAGTGTTTGCATAAACACATGGCAGTCATGACTCTTCATTCCATATAATCTGCATTCCTCGGTATTAACAGCCTTGATATGTTCGAGGCATGTCCATCGGGAAAACGCAGACTCTTAAGCCATTTGTAGACTAGTAGTTCTGCGTTTTTCTCTAACACGAAGCTTGCTCTTGGTTTTGCGACCCGTGACCCATCACAAACCAACTCCATATTTTTACGGTTACAGAACAACGCTACATCCAATCTAGCCTTGATGTTGTCCTTTGTCTTCCCCTTCACATCCATGACGGTGTTGAAAATGTTCTCAAACACGTTCTTTTCAATGTGCATGACGTCAAGGTTATGACGGAGAAGATTGGTCTTCCAATAAGGAAGCTCCCAAAATATACTTCGCTTCACCCAGTTATGGGTCAAACCAAAACCAGGAAACTTCTGCTTCCCTGATTAGAGACCAAACAATGTCACCATACTCTGAAACAACATCAAGCAATTCTTCACCGGAAAGACGCGGGGGTGCAACATCCTTTTCAACTCTGCCAACAAAGAAATCCTTTCTGTTCTTTATGTACCTGTGATTTGGCGGCAATAAGAGACGGTGATAGTAAAAAAAAGAAGCTTTACCCCGTTTGTTAGCGTGAATGCCTTGTTGTTCTCCATACAATATGGACATGCTAGCTTTCCATGCGTGCTCCAACCAGAAACTATTCTATAAGCTGGGAAATCATTGATAGTCTACATCAAAACTGCTCTCATAACAAAATTATGTTTCCTCGAGATGTCATAAGTCAAAGCTCCAGAGGACCACAATTGCGTCAACTCATCAATCAACGGACGAAGACAAACATCTATATTCCGACCCGGACTGCTCGGACCTGGTATGACCATAGATAGAAACATGAACTCCGGCCTCATACACATCCCCGGTGGCAAGTTATAAACCGTCAGTATGACCGGCCAACAAGAATAAGGAGCAGCAAATGACCCGAATGCTAGCAACACGTTCCTTGATTCAACTGAAAAGTGAGGATGCACACTGTTAAAGTGTTTCCAGGCTTCACCGTCAGAAGGATGCACCATCACTCCATCAACCGCATGATGTGATTGGTGTCATGTGCTCAGCAGTCCTTGGTGACATGAATAACCTCTGTAGTCTAGGTGTGATTGGGAAGTATCTAAGTTTTTTATATGCCACGAGAGTCTTTACTCTTCCAGTTCTGGGTTTGTAACGGGAATGCCCACATGTCATGCACTCGGTCAGCTCAGCATTTTCAAGGTAATATAACATGCAGAAGTTAGGGCACATGTCAATTTTCTGGTATCCTAAACCGAGGGGTTTCATCATGGACTTGGCAGCATAGAAGTTCTCTTTCAGCTTGTTCCCCTCAGGTAAAATGCTTCTCGCCCATTCGATAATCTTGTCATAACCGACCTCACTCAACCCGTGATCTGACTTGATGGTGAACACTGTGCTACGGCCGATAATTTACTGTGGTTCGTGCAGCCATCCCATAATGGCTCGTCAGAATCTTTCAACAGATCAAAAAACCTTGCTGCATCTGCATTAGGTTCTTCTTCTATGTTTGGAAATTCACTGGCATTACCTTCACTCATTCTCATTGCATCCATAACCATATTCCTGTAACGATTACTTTCTCATTTCCAACTTCATGCATGTTGCTAGCACTAGAAGTTGACCCTACCACCCTTTCAACCATGCTCTCATTAGGAACAAATAGTTCTCCGTGTGCATACCAACACAGGTAGTCCTGCATGAACCCTTTGGTTAGAAGATGCATCGTTACAACATCTTGATGCAGAAACTTTAAATTTTTACACTTCCTGCATGGACACCTAATACCGCCATCAGTAAAATTCCTCGGGATAGATGTTGTAAAATTAATAAAACCCTGAACACCGTTACAATAATCCATCCTCCGCAATCCTTGGGGTGAGTCCCGATACATCCATGAACGATCATCCATGACTTCTGTTGAATCTCTATAAACATAAAAAAAAAAATATTGGTTTCTTATGTTAAATATTCACTATCAATTATCCAACAAACTAAAAAAACACTTATGTTAAATATTCATTATCAATTATCAACTATCAACGTTCATATATACAAATTTATACATATATAAATTTACAGAAATCACAACTTCGCAGTAGAATTGATAACAATTAAAACATACCCGTTAAACAATCTATAATATAATTCGGTGTAATTCAAACAAAATTTCAACAATTTACAAACAAATATAATTTGATAAAATCTAAAACAAACTATAACAACTACAAAATTATACATTCATACAACAAGTTTCTTTAACAAAATACATATACTAAAAAAACAATAAAATTCATATTTAAAAGTTAAAACTAAAAATGATAGATTTACTTACAAAAAATGATAAAATCCACAAGAATTAACGGATATTGTGACCACGTACAAAAGTATAAGAAACTTGAGTGCTAGCTTGTGTTGAGAAGAGGGGAGAGTTGAGATGGGTGGTTGGCTGCAGATTGGGAGGGGAGAGGTGGGATGTGGAAGAAGAAGGGGAAACAGAGGAAGAGAGAGTGTCGGCAGAGGCAGTATATACTGGCGTTTACCGACGGACTCACCGATGGAAATATTCGCCGGTGTTAGTGACACATCCCTGCTTGGCCGTCCGGGTTTGAATCCCTCGGTATTTCCGTCGGTAAATTCGTCTGAATAAAATCCACGTCATCCCGCCGTTGCAATTTTCAAAAAAAATTTCTCGCCACCGGTATATACCGACGGAATTATTCCGTCGGTATATACTGGCGGAATCGCCGACGGATTTTTTCCGTCGGCTAATTCCGACAAATTTTGAGACGGAATTATTTCCGTCGGTAAAAATTGCTGACGAAAATTTTCCGTTGGTATTATCTGATTTTCTGGTAGTGCTCTCATGTTTCAATAAAAGTAGCTCATCGTATACAATTCAATTGTTATGGAAAACTCATTCAATTCTCATTCCAATTTAAATTTTGAATCCATGGTAATAAAAACATAGAATTTTTCTTTCCATGTTCAATCATCTTTCATTACCATTCCTTCAACACTCATACCCATTTGACATTTTCCTTAATTCATATTAGACATTTTTCAAGAACACATTTTCCTATCCAAGATTACATACCAATTTGAATTTGGTCTCTCTCCTCCTTTGGATACTCATTTGGCCGAACCTAGGATTACAAACAAAGGAAGGTGTCCATTTTCTTCAATAGTATCATTTAATTACTTGTCCCTCATTATATTTACAAAAAAAAAACATATGCCTACTAATTTAATCGATCCAATCTTCTTAAAATCTATATTGATTATAATTTCCATTTAAAGGAGATTTGTCCTCTTTTCTCCTAATTTCCATTTTTTTTCATCACAACACCATTGTAACATTTCCATGCCATTCTTTTCATTCTTCAAGAGTTATTCATCAATCAAGCAAGTTTCTCTTGAATTCTTACCATATGGATGAACCTACCAGGATCAATTTCTTCAAGTTCTTTCATTTCAATCACTTCACTTTCTCACAATAATCCCATATCTACAACTTACAAGATAAGTTTACCATTTTTAAGCATGTTATATAACTTAAAGCATGTTCTTCCTTGCACTAATACAAGAGCACATAATACAATAAAAAATTCAGATTTGAACTATTTACTTCTCTTGAAATTGCTTGTTCATACTCGTAATATTGAAATTTACAAATCAATTTTTATCCCTCCTTCATGTTCAAATGTGGTCGACCCTAATGTTTGGGTTTTCTCTTGATGGACTTCAAATTTCCTTGCCAATTCCTTCGAGTTTTTGTTCTTTCTTTGCTAACTTAACATATTTGTTTCATTAGGTTCCCAAAATCAAACATGTACAAGAACCTTAATCCATCACATTTGAGCAAGGTTTCAAGGATGTTCTAGATAATTGACCCTAGACCTTGTTTGATTGTGTCCCAATTTATATTTCAGTGTTTTTGTACTGTGCTGTGGCCAAACTCTTGATATTTTCCAAGCTAACTTTTGGGACAATTTTATTATTTATAATTATTCATTCGATACACAGACATATTTATTTCATTCTGTATAATATAGTATCTTTCCGTCAAAATCTTCATCACATCTCTTATTATCTGATAAATTTATCAGAGTTTCACGTGGTGTTGTATTGTGGATTTTCTAACCTGATGAGTTTTTAGTCGGGGCTTTACATAAAGTCTTTGCCTGCATTGAAATTGGAGTGGGAATTTACAAGGTCAACAGGAAACATCTTCTTGTGGATCAGTACGAGATGAGTACAGCTGTGTGATGTCTAGCACATCGTACAAGCAATGAATGAATCATGTGAAGTGAGCTTTCAAGTAGTTGAGTTGCTCTGCCTCTACTCAGCAATCATGCAGGTCTCTGCTCCTGTGGTGTACGGCTGTTCTTGTCTTGACTGGTTGGTATTTGTTTAATAAATTTCTTTCTCCCTTTTTGTTTTGTTTTTGTTTTAGTTGAAAAGTTATGCAAACAACTGAATTTATCAAAAGATTTATCATTGTAATGTCTCAAAACATTTGTCATTGTAATGTCTAAAAACTTACCGGTATGATACGTTACATTTCTGTTAGCATGACTGACACAAAAAGGAAAGGAGTTTTATGACTGCTATGATTTCTAGTTTAAGCAAGAACATTGCTGTGCAATGAGATTTAGTAATGTTAAAGCAGTGTTCAAGCATCTCACTTGGAGATCTTATGCTCAAATATTGAAAGAGAAGAGACGCATCAGGTATTTACATATATGAAGAAAAAAGCTACCCTCTGTGTATAATCTACTTTTTGAAGCCATCCATTAGAAGTCTGAGGTGCATTGTTTCAATCGATGCAGCAACTCTTTGGTTTTCTTTTTCTTTCACGAGGTGCCTAAATTAGTGTTTAGTAACACGAAATCTCAAGAGCAATGCCAAAGGACAATAGCTTCACGAGTAACTCCTTAGCCATGTGCGTATCTCCATTCAGTTTGTGCAGACTTTTCCAATTTTAGAATGAGAAAACCACAAGTACTTGAACCAGACTAGTTCAAGTTGCTTTCTATAAAATAATAATAATAATAATAATAATAATTCAAGTTATTCAACAGTCTAATTCAAATATATCCCCCATAATTTTCTTTCCAGATGAGCATTGAAGCATCTCTTTCTCATACCGTGTGCCGGAAGGTTTCCTCTTCTTTCTGTGATGGTCCATTTAACATATCCAGATTTCTTTGATATTTTTTCATCTGAGCATTACTTCATTGTTGAGGCAACAGAATATTGATGGATTCAGAAAAGGGTCCTTTCTCATCTCATGAATAGTTTCTGTATGAAAAAAAAACTGCATCAGATAACCAAGACAAACACATATCTGAACCACATTTTTGCCTGCATGGGCGTGTGAAAGACAAGCATCCCACTTGGTGTTTTTGCTAGTTGAAGGATGGGAGAGTTCCAATATTGACATTCCAACTCGAAGTCTCAAGTTTCTATTACTAGACCAGGAGCAGAAATACACCTAGAACAGCATTCCCTGATGCCGAAAAATTGAATGAGAGGAAAAGAAAGGGAAAAGGAAGCGGCAGCAGCCAAGATGAGGAATAAGAATAAACAGAGATGATGGTTCAATATCACCAAAAAGCAAAAGCAGTGGGATATTCCTCTAAGCCTCAATCAAGTTAATTGACTCTGTCTTACTATCCTGCATTTCAAGTGACGAATTATTAATTACTAATCGATGAAAGGAAATATGATGCCCCTCAATCGAGAGAACAAGCATTATTTAATACCCCCAACTTAGAAAAGGATTAAATCAGAAACAGATATCTTGCCTTCCTAACCGAGAGAGCTCAGGCTCTGCCAACAGCATATGTTCCAGTGATTTCAAATTCATCTCCCTTTCCTCACAACTGTAACGACACAACAAAGGCAATCACTTTCTTCATTCAGTAAAAAACAGGGGTTCTTTCTTTTCTTCTATCCTTCATCTCCCCCACCAAAAACAATGCCCACAAAATGTAAACATATAAATGCAATGCACACATAAATATCTGGGTATTCAATAATCAAATAGATAAATTTATTCAATAATTTACACCTAAAAAAAGGGGAACAAAGGAAGAAAGAAAGGAATTCCAAACCTGTAGATATAATCAAGGGAAAGCATCCTATGGTGAACAGTGTAATCACTGCCAACGTAAGTCACAATTAAGCTACCTGCATCAGGATGGGGCCAGCTCCTTGAAGTAGGAAACCGCAGAACAAATGTTCCAGGCTCTTGAAGGCCCCTGGGATCCTGAAGTGACAGTTCTGCTTCTTCCTTTGTGATAAATCCTTCTATCCACTTTGGCGAAGTAGAATTCCATATTGTATTTATTGGATCGCTTGCTAATGTAAAAGCAACAGGATACAACCAACGCCATATCTTCTCAAAATTTTCTTGGGCCATATATTCCCGGCATCCAGCAATTCTCCTCAGGAGCTCAAAATCCTGAAACACTTATTAACTCTGAATAGTTATTACATTCATATGTCTCCAAGTTGTGCCAACTCATGCTTGTGTTCCATTATAACATGCTCAGCATAAAAAAGCTTCTTCTGAAGATTATTGATTTAACAATTTTCCGTCTTCTTTACATTTTTATTTACTTCAGGTGAACCCAGTGACTTTCAAATTGGATGTTTTAGATTCAGATTCTAAGATGGGTGAATGGGGGTTAAAGAGATGGATGAAATTAACCCCTGTTCTGTGGCCTCTACACAACAAACCCACAAATGAAACTGAAAATATATGTGCCACATGCATGAGGCCATGTCATTGCTTCCTAATAATGATCCAAAACTAGTAATATTATTTCCAAGCCACCAGCATATCAACCTCAACATGTAAGTAGCAGCATGGTGTCCGTGTGTGTTCACAATGAGTACATGAAGAAGGAGAAGAAAAGGCAACCTTTTCTGTGAGGGATCTAGTACTGGAGCAAGTAATCCTCATGAATTGCTCTTCAATCTCAAAAATCACATTCTCCCAATGAATGAGGCGGTTGTTTTGTGAGATTGAATTCCAAACTTTGGTTCCTTCCTCTATCAACCTCTTTGCTATCACTATCTGTCGTCTGAACAAGAAAGATGGTACTGTGAGTATTAAAACTAGACAATAGGGCTCGTGTGATTTAGAAATTCTTCTTGCGTGGAGCGCCAACAGTTAGGAATGACCACTTGGTTAGTCAAATTACACGCCACAGAGCTTCCAATATTTCTATCCTTATTCTAACATTTAAAAATTGCAAACAGATAAGGAAAAAAAAGACATGAAAATGGACCACTTCCCCTAGTTAATTTCGCACAGGGAAAGTATGTTAGATTTTGTAGGCAACATATGCAATGCTCATTCTTGCTTCGATCTAGTGCACAAGGAGAACATGAATTTTTATTGTAAGTAGCAAATGATAGGAGAGGAGAGAAAAAAAAATGTAGCGAGCATACATGATGCCAAATTAATCCAACGAGTTTGACATGAAAAAGTGAACTGAATAGTTTGTAAGCAAAATCAACAAAATGCTGTAATTGAAACATTAGCAAAGAATCATTATGCTAGATGGTCACAAATTTGTGCCTGCATTTTGTCTGATTTCTATTCCTAGACTTCATTTTTTTCTATTTGAGTTCCCATTCATTTAAAAATCAATTAATCAAGGATTGATTATTAAACAAATGTAGTTGATTGATCATTTTTCAAGAGTATAAGAACTCAAATAAAAAAAATTATAGCATGGAACTCAAATTTAAATTTTGATATAGTACCGGCACCAGGATCATGATCACTTTAACCTTCTAAAAATTAAACAGGCATAGAATCCTCAAACAAAATTGCATCCAGAATGAACCAAATCCTTACATTACCTGTGGTGTGAACATCCTGAGTACAGAGACACCTCATTTGCAAGCCTAAAAAGCTCTTCTTCAGAGGCAGAGGTTGCAACCTCCTTCAGCAGAAGAGCCCTATCTGTCAATCCTCCCAGGCAGTATTTAAAAATGGTCACATCTGATATCGAATAGCTGCTGCTTGATGTGATATTGAAATCCGATAACCTTTCTTCGATACTGTCTGACACAGATGGTGAATTGTCTGCTTCTTCAACATTCTCTGCTCCCCTGTCTAATGGTATCCGTGGTGCATTCTCAACCTAAATTCCAAATGATGGTGCAGTTACTCATGAGCGAGAATAAATTTCTACTCCAATCTCAGGTTTCCAAATAAATGAGAGTCTCCGACATCACAGTTAAACTAAACAATATGTCAAGGAAAGGACAGGGCATGGAAAATGTGTTCCAAGTAAGAAAAACGCTATCTATACCCATGCACATTTGGTATAAGATTTCTGTATCCAGAACCACACGCCAGCAAACAATGGACCAACTTTGTGGCATTAAATTGAGAGTTGGATAATAAAAATAAATATAAACCATAGACTGTATGCTTATATCATTTACAATTATAACATATTTTAAAAAAATCTCCTGTCCTTCTCTTACTTAAAGACATATTATTAAGCACCAACTTTGGTCATGTCAACAGGGCCAAAAATAAATAACAGGAACCAAACAATCTGCTGTAAATCATGTGGACAAAAAGGGAAAAAAAGAAGAAGAAGAAAAGGAGTAACATCAAAAACAAAGAAAAAAAAAAGAGTAAAAACCAAAAGACAGCTTAAGATAAAAAAATATAGTAGAAAAGTTTTGATGATATGGTAGCCATATAAAATCAAATAAATGACACCAGGTGATCCTCACAAATATCCTAGATTTTCTGCTTACAGTAGTTCAAATATTTAGTATATTCATACTAATGCTACTACAATCACAAGGATGATGGCGATGAAAATGGTAATGAGAAATAAAAGTACACTCATTTTATACCTGATTAGTTGTCCAAGCATCAGAGTAGCATTCCACATCTGGCTTCTCCATGGTAGATGTCTTTTCTTGCCCAAGTTTGATCCGTTTTGATGATGGACTAGGTCTTATCTCATGGATGGAGTTGTGCTGCAATTCTATAGATCCATTATATAGTCCAAATGATTGAGATTTGTTGAAAGGTTCAGCAACAGAGGTTGGCCTTTTCCATGTCAGAGATGTCCAGGGATTACGACTTCGAGAGATGCAACGAATTGGATGGGAAAATGCCTCCAGGAAATGATACCCACTGAATTTTGGGATTTCTAATTTAATGCGGAAAAGCCTATTATCACACTTGGATGAAAGCTGACACGAGAAAGAAAGCAGAATTACTTGCAAATTCCATAAATATTGGTAGCAAGAAGCTAAATTGCATACATATTTAATCTCTAGTGAATTAGTGAACACGGAATCCCATTCCAGGAGTAATCCTTTTCATTGCAATGCAAGGAGAATAATTCTTATGACACATGGACACATACCAAACCAAGCTTTGATGCTTAGACTTTTAATTGCATTGCCTACTAGAGCACAGGCAAGAACCATGAGGTGACCCAAGACCAACATTGTTTCCATTTAAAATATATTTGTAACAATCGTAAAAAGAGCAAGCTATTGTACCAAGAAGGTAAGTCAGCCTAAATAAGATTTATTCACATTTTTTATAAAAAAAAAAAAAAGTTATCTCAGAGACACCAAGTGACTTAGTGTAACTCATTTAAGTGAATCCAACAAAGGAAGCATCTACATTATAATTCAAGAACACAATAATGATGATTATTTCAACTACATGTAGAAGACTACTGTAATATAGTGTTCATCAAATTGTGATCATGCAACACAAACTTTTGCGATATGCAGCATTTGGATTCTCTAAAAAAATTGATGTCTGGGATATAACATGACCAAATGGAAAATCATAAAATGAATAATTGTATGCTTATTTATAAAGCAAATTCATAGGATGGTCAAGGTCAAGAAACAGCTTCCAACTGCATGAGACTGCAAGCTGCAAGCTAGCTTCACATAATATTGGTCCCATCATTGCAACTTCCACTAGAGATATATGGTAAGCAAAGTTATATCAGATAACTAAAGCCATATGATAGTGTTCTTTATACTTAAAACAGTCTTGTAGGGAAAAAAATGCATATGGAATGCTGAAGACATCTGTTTTCTGGCCAAAACAGAGGAAAAAAAAGAAATGAGAATCACCATAAGAATCTTCATCTTGTCAATGCATAGAAGAGGGACACTTGTACATACACTTGGAGAATTGGATAAGTAACCAGAAACCTTATTAACATCTGACAAACTACCTGAGATATTTTGAGCTTCAAAGATGCACGCCCATGCAATAGTTTTCCTTGTCTATCATAATTAGAAAATTCAATCCCATCGCAGCTTGTCAAAAGGGGATCTTCATCATCAGATGTCTTCTCCACAGGAAGCCCATTGTCCGCATATACCAGTGAAGCAACAATCTATTAAAGCAAGTAATGTACAAAATGTTAGTACAAGAAGTAATGACAAAAATACAAGAAAATTATAGAAATTGCACTATCGGAAAACTCGAGATTCAATTGCAGACCTCCAATTCCTTGTTTATAGCCTGGCTCATTGCATTTAATAAAACCACATCCAAGGAAAAAATCCTACGACATGAAGCCTGCAAAACAGAAAATATGAGAATAAAAGCTCAGAATGCTGCTTGATTCATAACTTCAGCAATGTTAACCTAAAATGTAGGAAAGTTAACAGTCTGCCCGCACTCCACATCTTTAGAGGATTTCATTCAACCCATTTTATAAGTTTGAGAGATAGAAAGAGATATTATGACTATGTGGTGCTGTGCAGTTCTTTCATTTTTTTAATAATCTCTGCTTGGAGAGAAAATGTCGAGATATATAAAAATCAATTCCTATCTAAACAGTCAATCTGATATGGAGTGGCTTTCTTGGTTTCCTATGGTGCTCTAAATCTCGAGGTTTCCAAGCATTTTCTGACCTGATATTTAGTGAGCCTCACAGGAAAACAATAAAGCAACAGAATTGAGGAAAGAGAAGAAGAAAATGTCCACCAAATTTATATGGTGCACCACAGAGCAGAGATTTCACCATAAAAATAGCAGGGGAATACAAAATACAAAGGAGGTTCTAAATTAACCACAATAAAACCTGAAACCTATTTGTGTACAACCAAAATAATGAGCCCTAATTGCAAAAGGGGAGAGAAAATAATTGAATCCAAAAGGAAATCATAGAAACTGGTCCTCAGGGCATATGCTGCTAAATCTTTGCTCTCACCAAAGATCTAATTAAAAATTGTCATTTGAGGATTTCACCTAATTCATTGGGCCAGATCACAAGTTTTTAACTAACAAATTACAAGTATTAGCAGCTATTTTAACATGGAGGATACTTTATCCTCCTTTCTTTCATTTCCTTTCCCATTACAATACAAATGGTATGATAAGAGTCATATGTGATGAATGATGAACAAATAATTTAAATTCCTTCCACAAAACAAATTTTCATTCAAGATGTTTAGTAGGTATGGATATAGTTAGTTGGACAAAAAAGGTCACGCTTTCTTGCTTTACATTACAGTCTTCTACCTCATCAATTTTTCCCCAATTCTACCATTAGGCCCATTTCACCAACCAGTCCTTGGAATTTTACGCTATCTATTTCTTCCTCTAACAAGATAAAATCATTACACACAACAGCCATAAATTAAAATCAAGCAAATGTAAATGGGAGGATAGGGAAGGGAAGTTTTAATAATCCACTGTTTATAAATATACCCTGTTTTAAAAGATTTTCCCTTCAAAATTTTGACTCTCTTGGCAGGAAATCTTGCTAGCTGCATAAAATAAAATTACAAACATTCCCACCTATTTCTCTTCTTATTCCCTTCTTTAAGACCAAACAAGAGAAGCACATTAATTTTTATAATTTTCACTTTCTCTACTCCCCTTCGAACTTAGAAAACAAAGGGCAAAGAGATGTCCTCTTCACCTATTAAAGATTTGCAAATACAAACATCAAAACCTAGCCCTTGTGCATAAGCTGCCTAGGCATCATTTTCTCACACAAAAAGGTTGACATGTGCAGCATCTTGCTAACTCAAGATGGCAACTATTATTCTTCAATTTGCAAATAGACTGCAAATGGTTAGATGAGTTAATCTCGTAGATCTTGTCATGCAGCTATTCAAAATGGCTGGCAGGAATAAAAGAGAAGAAACAGCAACCTTAAGATAAACCCAAGAACATGTGACAATCAAGTCGCTCATGCCCCAGTGGAACATCCCTTGCCAGATGGTTTTGGGATGTAACATGACTCCTTAAGAAAGTATAACATCAAAATTCTCTATTTTTACTAACCTTGCCTCCAACAATATTCCAGATGCCATCATTGTCTTCATCAATTTCAGAGGTGGACGAGAGATCAATTGATAACCATGGAGGTGGATCCTACCATAGCATATGCTTATTTGTCAAGTATTCAGTGATTTTATAGGCATATTTTAAGAGAATAACAGAATCCAGAAAAATGTCTTTTATGAACCTTAACATAGTGATCCTTAATGGACAAGCTTAAAGGCAAGACTTCTGCATGGTAAACATAACCCTGCAGGCCATCATCTGCACAAGAACCAACTAATGCTATCTTCCTCAGTCCATTGGAATTCCAGTTTTTGTCAAGGGAGGATGACTGAGGCTGCTCGCTTACAATCTCCCCATTAATGTGAAGCCGAAAAATATCAGTAAGAACCTATAATTAGCAAAATGACTTTTAGCACTTTGTAACTGAAGAGAGAGCCGGTGAGAGAATGAGAGGGAGAAGGGAAGGTAGAAAAATATTATACAAAAAAATCCTAATTAACTAGATAATAAAACTAAATAATGGAAAAGTAACCTCCATACTATAAATTTCATAAATGACTAATTGTGTGACTTGACTTCTAAAGCATACCTCAAATCCAACATGAATCCAGTTTTCCAGAGGACATTTAATCTCCATTGATGTAGAATTACTAGAATTTGTAGTTTCTTTGTGTGCATGGAGAAGTGGAAAAAGCGTGATTATCTTCTCATTCAGAACAAGAAAAGGAGCACAGCTAGTAATATCCGGGTAAACCTGTGAACAGAATTATTTAGTTCAGCAATTCATTTGAAGGAAGAAAAAGAAATTGTCAAACAAGCAAAACACACCAGTGTACCGCATTACAGAATATAAATCACTGGTAACAAAGATCTATGGAGCATGCAGAGTGGTCACCCTTCAGGCTTTAGTATTAAAGATGATTACCAATATCTAAGCAATCAAAAACATTATTCAGCTCCTTGATTTTGCTGACTAACTCTACTACAGCTGATAAAGTTCTCCTACTCATTATCCTTATTAACATCTAGTGATTAGACTTTCATGACATAGGACTACAGGGCTATACAAAAAAGGTGGAATGAGCTAGCGAATTTGGAAAAACTTTCATAATTTACATGAGAGGTGAGCCTATAAAATCTTCAAGGAAAAAGAAAAGAAAAGAAATTGAAATCAACTGTAGTAATGCCATTTTTTCCCCCTGGAGAGTAGCTATATACCCCCGGAAACCATAAAAGATATCAAGCAGATAACTTGGTCAAATGTAACGAGGAACGGCACTACTCCTGCTCATGACCGTATAGAGAACACTAACCTTTCTACATTTAAACCATATAAAATAAGGAGCCAGTAACAAACTAGCAATGTACTTGACCAAGACAACAACACAATCCCAATGAAAAGAAAAATTCAGGATATGAATGCCACTCAATTGAAGCAAATGTTTACAACACACTCAAAAAATGCAGCAACATACCAAATATTTACATAAATTTTGCCTAAGATTTCAAAAAAGCCTCGAGAAAGATACAAGCTTTGCCAACACTAAAAATACACGAACCCATCAAAAGAAGAACAATTTAAACATGGGTTACACCTCAAGTGATAGGATAAAAGGCTGGAAGTAGAAATAAACTTACAAACCCAGTTGAATGCCTAAATGCATGACAATCTAACAAAAAAAAAAACAGAGAAAGGGCACTGTTTTCCAAACCTGTTTGATGATTGTCGCAGGAAATGTTGTGGTGGAGGAGTCAATAAGATAAACCCAGAAAGAGAGAGATAAATCTTTTTCGTTTTCAACTTCGATTTCCATTCTGAAATCTTTCAGAAAAATGTAATCTTTTCTGTTTATCACATTATTATTATTACGACTACCCATGATTATTATTTCTTGATCAAAAGGAACCTCAAAAGCCCAAACCCCACCTTCTCTCTTTCTGTTTCTCTCTCTAAACAAACAACGACACTAACAAAGAAGCTGGAATTTTGTTACTTTCTCTCTCTAAATTACACTTTATTAGTTTGTTTTTCTCACTAAAAGCAGCGAGACAGAGACGGTTGTTCTGTGGCGGCCGTTCCGTTATTAATTGACGGTTGGTTCGGTGGTGGGTTCGGTTTCTTTTTTGTTTTTTTTTTTAATGAAAATGAAAGTAAGTGGGTAATAATCAAGTGCTTCGTGTCAAGGCAAAAGAACAACTAACTTGGGGTTATACTAGGAGTTTGATGAAGTCAAAAGTTGACTTTTGTAATGAATTGGAGGGAAATTGGGTCCTATTTCTTGCTGACGCCCCCTTCCTCCTCCTGTAAAGGGCAAAAATCTAGGAGTGGAGAGAGGATAAAAAAAAAAAAAAAGGGGGGGGGGGGGGGGGGGGGGGGGGGGGGATGAAAGATAAAATTATTTTAACTATAAAATAAACTTCAATTGCAGGACCTTTCTATGTTCATATTACTGTTCGTAGTTAATATTTTTCTTTCTAGGTCCTTGAATTTTTATTTTTTTTACTTTGGTCAGCAGATTTTTTTTTAATTATAGTTATATTGACATTTGATTTTTTGTTTTGAAATCTGTTTTGATTAACATTCTCTTACACATCCATATCCAATGTGATATTGAATATTCTAGAACTAAATTAAACATCAATTTTATGAAATTGAATTTAAAGTTATTCTTAAAATAAAAATAAAAAAACATTAGGGACCAAAATTAACATTGAAAAAATAGTCTTTTTTCCAATTACACCATTCAAAAAGCATGGAAAACTTCAATTTGATCTTTCAAGGTTATTATTTTGCATATTTGATAATTATTCTTTTAAATTTTACATTTTCATCTTAAAACTTCATTTATTTTGCATTTCAATCTCTAATTATAATTGCATTTCATCTTAAAACTAATTGTTGTTAAATGAGAGAGAAAGTAGTCTCAAAAAAAAACAGAGAGAGGAGAGAAAAATTTGATGTGATCAAAATTCAGCCATTAATAACTATAATTTTAATATTCATGAATTCAACTTTAAGTGGTTTCTATTTTCAATTATAGTATAATTATTTTTACTAAACAACTTTATGAATATATTTGGTTTTTATGAGTAAAAACCAAACAACCTATTTATAATCTTTTTTTTTTTTTTACTCAAATCTTAAAACAATTAACACCTAACTTCCACCAACCTATATATAATTTGAATTGTTTTGTTATTTTTATATTGCACTTATTTAATCAAATTCAATCTGATTAAATATTAGTACAATAATCTTTTATTAGCTGGATTTAAATAAAAAATAATATCAATAAAAATAAAAAATAATATAATATATATAAGATTTTTTATATACTCTAAGATTGTTCATTTGAAATTTTTAACGTACTTGGTATTTAAATAAAAAAAATCACTATATATAACATGACTTGATTTTTTTATTTAAAAAGGACTTAATTAAAAATAATCAAATTATACATGATACACTAGCTATTTGACCCATACTTCGTCGCGGGCCAGATATTTGTTTTCAACAAAAGAAATAGACTATGTAGTCTTTTCCTATGTGTGTTTTTATATAAGTATAAATAAAAAATCTTATGCATGCATCTAATTAAATAAATTGAGAACCATCTAATTTAATAAATGAAAAAACAAAAGTCATTGATGATAACTAAAGATGAAATTAGAAAAATTAAGTGACAAATATAAATCAAAATATTTAACATTGTAATATGGATCATTTACTCAGTTGTATTTAATTAATGACTTTGTTTATCAAAATTGTTTTTTTTTTATTTAATTAAATTATAATAAAAATAAACACACATAAAATTGATTGAATAAAATTAAAAGGAAAAATATATTACAGAAGGTTACACATATTAGAAATATTATCCAAAAATAAATATTATTTTTTATTTTTAAAATAAAGTTCATTTGTATAAAATACAAAAATAATTTATAGATGAATTCAAATAATATCTTTAAAGATTAAATACATATAAAATAACTAAAAAAAAATTGTAATTTAAAAAAGCTAAATAAAAAATTAAAGAGAAAGGATATGAATTTAAATATAAATTAAAAAAATATTTTCAAAAAATACATATTAAAAAAAGATATCAATTAAAACAAAATTAAAAGAAAAACTTAGACATTGTTGCCCAACACTTCTTACCTATTTGGAAAGGACTTATGCATATGCTTTTCCCTATATTTTAGCTACTATGATGGTAGAAAATAAAAGTTGATGGTTTTTTAGGTAAAAACTTATTTTTAATATTTTTTAAATTTAAAATACTTAGAAAACACAATAGATATCTTGATAAATCCATCAATGATTTTAAAAAACCTAAAAAATATACTAAAAACTTATATTAACTTGAAACAAAAAAACTTCACTAGCTTATGTTTGGTTGTTTTAGACATTTTAAAGGTGAAAAGACACCTAAATGGAATTTTTGTAACCAAATGGGAATCATTGACACCATAATCGACCATTTTAACTGCTGAAATCTATGTCGTCATTGATTTTCTTTCTTTACTGCTATAATATACCAACTCTCTTTTCTCTCTCAAACTAGAGTTTTGGAATAAAATTGACTTTGTTTTGAAATTTTTGAAATTGGTGGAACATAATACTTTATAATTTAAAAAATATGAGGACTACAATGAACATTGCTCTCAAAGTTTGAAAAAACCACCCATTTTATCTATTTTTTCCTGTCCTTTTTCTGTTAATCTCAGAATTTCTTAACAAATTAACCTAAATTGTCCTGCATGGCAAAGGCAAGAAAAAAAGAAAGTAGAAAATGAATGAAAAAACACCGTGAATGGTAAAAAAAAAAAAAAAAAGACTTTTTTAGCTTCTCTCTTATCACTTTTTCCTTTTAGTTCATGCTTAAGAGATCAAGTTAAGCAAAATATTAATTTGTGGTGATATATGAGAGAATGCTACCATTTTTTGGTATATGAAAGAAGTTATCCTAGAAAGAAGACGGAGCTCCCACTCAAAAGGCTGCCTGTCATCGCACAGAGCAAAGGAAATTGAAGTTAGCCCTTGCAGCTTCAAACTATTTCTGCACATCGCCACCTTTTATGTGTTAGAACAGCAAAGATTCTAATTTGCAATCACCTGCAAGATCACAACTAGCTAGTTAGGGCAAGGCTGTAGATTCAAGATCTGGGGCCAGACCGGAGCATTGTCCTAGATTCATTGAAGGGTAGCAGAAAGGCAAACATTGTAAAATTAAATCAGTAGCCATAACAGAGTGCCACAGGAGAGCAGTTGCAAGTTGCAATTAGAGAAAAAAGATCTTCATAATCAATTATATGGTTTGGGAATTGAAATCATTCATTTCAATTATAGTCAAAGCATTATATATATACATTAAACAATGATATATGGAATATTACTGCTACTGCTACTACTGGTTAACTCTAGTCTGGCAAACTAGCGCTGGTACAACTCGATTACAGCAACAATGACAGTAATGTCATCAACTTTGCCTCCAATGTACTCGATTCCTGCAGACTCAGCAGCAACTGCAAAGGGAGAGTCATAATCCTATGGTTGAATTCATGGACGCAACAGTTGCGATGGTCCAGGCAAGATCCTGAAGACAAGATCTTCCTTCAGTTTCTTGAAGAATCTCCTCGATCTCGGAGCTGAAAAGATTATCGAACAATCCATCAGTGCCAGCAACCATTATATCCCCCTACTCCACTTCAAATTCATCAAGGAAAACCGAAGCCCGGCGCTTACCCTTCTGAACCCAATTCCCCAACGAAAAAGGGCAGTTGAAAAAACTGTGCTGTGTCGGTGACCTGTAAACAAGCCTTTTCCCTCTGAAAACCATGAAACCGTTATCACCCACGTTGGCATAACACAATCGGTCTCTTTTAAGGGTAACAACACAGGCAGTGGATGATCCTAAAGCAACAGTCTTGGAATGCGCTTTTAACAATATTTTCTTGAGATTAACATCCCCTTTAGGCTTCAAGGATCGAAGAGCTGTGAGATAATTGGACATAAGTTCTCTTGCGAAAATCCCAGAATCAATTCCTTTCATAGCCCATCCACCAACACCATCAGCCACCCCAAAGGTTTGCCTTTCTTGGCAAATAAAATGAGCGTCTTCTCCCAAACTTTCCGGGTTCGACTCCAACTTTTTAGGAAAATAACAGAATCCTAGATTCATCTTCAACTTCCCTTTGCTTTCATAACCGGGAACCGTAACCGTGGCTTGGAATCTTCTCTTTTTGATGATCATGTAGTTAGTTGCCTTAATTTGGGTGGGTTTCGGTCTCTGGGTAGATCAATTTGTGACGAAGAAGAAAGAAAGTATTGTCCTCACTGAATGGGGAAGGAAGAAACAGAGGGAGGGATATGAGAGGAAAAGATGAAGAAGCAGTCGTTAGGGTTTTGTTTGGGAAGAAGAAATTATAGATTACGCGTATTTCTCAGTCAGCAGTGTGCTGAAGTAAACACATACTGTAATGCCAGGATAGGAACTTTTCTTCCGTTCTCAGTCAGCAGTCGGAGAAATCTTGTCTTTCATAATTTTTCTATAATGGCCCCCTTTATGTCAGTCACGTGATACGAGATGATGGACGCAATGTAGCATTTAGCAAAGGAACGAGGTTTATTCACACAAAAATCCTAAAATGAAAACACAATAATAAATTGTAAGAATAAACTCACAAGTGTGAATATTTCTAAAAAATTGATAATCGAGTCCCAAATCTTAAAATAAAAGTTTAAATAGTTTGTCCTTAAGCTAAATAGAAAATAAAAATAACATAGAATCTAAAATTAATATTGAAATAAAAGGAAAAGAGTTTAAATAATCCGTCTTAGTCATAGGCTAAACAAGAAAATAAAATAAAAATCTAAAATCTAAAATTATAGAAAAAAATAATTAACAAAGCTAAATTTCTATAACGAGAGTCTAGGTGATTTTAAAGATTCAAATCATAAAAATACTTATAAGTAGATGTTTAAAATAGATTTTGACCTTGAAAATGATGTCATGATGTTATGATTTGCTTCAATCAAATACTTTAATAAAAAAAATTATGGCCCATAAAAAAAAAAAACGAAGTGTGCTTGCCCTTTTGAATTGTCTTTTTTCGAATTCTTTTTATTAAGCTAGTTTGTTAGAATGCGATTGAATACTTTTGTACTAAAATATAAAGGTTTAATAGTACCAATTAGATTATAATCTGGATTAATGATTTCTGAAGTTGTTTTACTATTAAAATAGCTTATATATGATATATGTTTGGATTCTCAATTTAATTTTACAATTAGAGAAGTTATATATATATATATATATATATATATATATATATATATATATATATATATATATATAGCAAACATTAGTCATTTATAGCCGTTACAGTCCAACTAACGACTGAAACGATCAACCAGTTCAAATTGGTCAAGCCAATCGATCGACCGATTCTTGCAGAATTTCTAGGTATTCATCAATGATGAATAAGTGGTTGATTGATTTATTTGGTATCACCAAACGATCGACCAGTTCATGCAGAATTTCAATTTTATTAGTTTTAACCTCGGTGAATTCTTAAAACTGTCTATTAGTTTTCAATCAATCATTTTAAATTTATGCATGGTGAAGTGTGTGAGTTCATTTTAATTGTGCTATCAAGATAAGATATACATTATATAAAGCATTAAAATGAACACTTAAATTTCTAAGTCTCACTTTGCTTTTTTTTCTTGGACTTCTTGATTGATTTTTTTCATGAAATCATTTATGCTTGTTAATATGATCTTTTTATAAAACCTATTTAACACTTATTTTCAACCAAACATAATATTAGTTCAATTTCTATTTTATTTTTATCATCAAAATATATAAAAATCAAATGTGTGACTTTAAGGTCAACAGATTCATCAAGTGGTAAAAAATCTTGAAGAAAGAATATCTTCATATGGTGAAAAATCTTGGTATAGATTCATCAAGTGGTGTAAAAAGCTTGGAGTGGATTCATAAAGTGGTTGTTGTACTCTTGAACTTAGACTAGTGAAGGAATACAACACTCAAGTACAGTTTGGTACTTGAGGTGTAGATGTAGGCTTGTTGAACCACGTTTGAAACAGTTTGCAAATTCTTTTCCTTATCTCTTTACTTTAAGCACTTTAATTATATTATTGATCATTGTGTTTATTTTAAGCAATTTGTATTATTTGTTAATATTAGTGATACACCTAATTCACCTCCTTTTAGGTGTTATTGTTGCTTTAATATTATAACAACAAGAATCGTAAACTCTGTGTTAAATAGAGTTATTCCCACCAAAAAATAATAAATTATGAGAACAATATTTTATGATTTAGAGTAAAAAATTCTAGTTTATTAGTGTAAAAACTCGGATGAAATAAAAAAAATTAAATCAATACATGAAAAGTATCGACAATTGGAGATTTAACATAAATAACATATAACACATTAAATGAGTGGCATTGTTGTAAATAAAAATAAAATCTTCCTTTTCCTCTTTATAAGTGTGGCTTGGCAACTTGAATGGAAGAAAAAAACTTGATTTTGTTCTTTATTTCCTTCAACTCTCTCAATTTAGATGGTATGAAGAGTGTGAGCTAGATGATTTCTTACCAAGAAACCAAATCACATAAGTAAGCTTTAAGAGAGATGAAGGTTAGGAGTTTGGGGGATAGAGAGAGAAAGGTTACAAATTGGAAGAGTAATGAGAAATTCTTGGAAATTATTGCAAAGGCCTATCAAATTGCATTTATTAGTAACGGTAAGAGGTATCCTTTTCAATTAAATCTATTTTTCTTCTTGTTTTGTTGGGGATTGAAAATCCCTAAATGTGAAATTTTAGGGTTTTTACGTTTGTGAATTGAAATGCTATATTGTGTAAATTCCTAGTTAATTGTGGTTGTGATGACAAGAATAAAGATTAAAATATAAGAAATTAAAGTCAATTATAGTATTTAAACCACAGGTGGTTCGTTTTTAATATTGAATTTTAGAGGAATCTAAAAAAATAATGTGGATTGTGTTTACTTTTTGTGTTATCGATGCAAAACCCATGGATAAAAAAATCCAAAAACCTACAGTCAAATCGATCATTTCCAAGAAAGCTAAATTTAGGTTTGTGATTGAGCTTGACACAACGATAACTTATATCGAGGTACCATGACAATAAAAACCAAACCCTCCACCTAACACTTATGAAGAGACACAAACAAGAAGCATAAAAAACACCATAAAGCTCGGTTAATTCTTCGATAAGTCATTCAATGTGGAACCAAATTAAGAGAATCTTCTCATGATCACACATTAGATTATTATGATATCAAAGTCTGTAAAACAAAAAAAAAACTAAATATAAGCTATATAACCTCATTTATAATAGATAAAAACAACCCAAATAAGGCTGGAAAATAATAAAAATGTTCTAAATAAAATAGAAAAAAGAGTTATAAATCAATTAGAAAACTAATGCAATTCTCGTATAGTAGATTCTATGTAAAATCCCAAGAAAAAAATTTAATAAGGAATAAATTAAAATGCTATTATATACATGATAAATAAAAGTAATAATTAAGAAATTAAATAGGAAAATATAAAGACATAAAGAATGTGATTCAAATTGTAAAGAAAAGGAAAGAATAGGGGCATTGTATAATTAGGAAGAATAGGGGCTATAAATACCTCATTCATTCCTTTTTCATAGCCGGCTGGAAACAAAAGAAAAAAAAAAGGGGAAAGAGTGCAGATTTTCTTCTTCAAAAGAGAAGGAAAAACACTAAATCACTTAGGAATACAAACCTAGAAACTCCAAATACAGAGGACAACCAATAACCAAGGGTTCTGATAAGGATAAAACAAGTGCAAAATTGAAGAAAAAAGAAAAAAGGCCAGCTGCATGCTTGAGAAGAGGGGCTAAAATATTCAATTTACATGAGCTGAAATTCTGAAATTTCTAAAGGTATGGACACTAGACTTGATTGTATAAAACAAGTTAACAATTAAGTAGGAATTATGTACAAATTTCAAATTTTATAAATTAGGGTTCTTGAAGGAAGATTGAGGGAAATGCAGAAATTGATAGAAATGAGGCTAGTTAAGCTAAATAGGATGCTCTAAACTTGAAATCATTGATTCCAAACTAGAGTGGTCGGCCACGTGATGGAAAGGGGGAGGAAAGGGATTCTGAAATTTAGGGTTGATGAACACTTATGGCATGTGTAGTATGTGGACAACGAGTATGTGTGGTAAGAAAAATCAGGTAGAGAAAAAGAAAAGAAAGAGAGGGATCCTTAGTTCCCTTAGACTAAGATCGACCAAGAGCTAAATAAAGAAAAAGAAGAAGAATTCTGGTGTGTTATGTATGTTTATGTAGGAACCAATTATAGAATAAAGCTAAATTATGTTGTGTTTATATATGAAATTTCAGTGCTTGAATGATTCTCTTAATTACTAATTTATGCATGTGATATGAGATGGAGATTGAGTATGAAGGTTTGTCCTGAGTATATTCTCGAATGAATTAAATGGTTGAATTGGACCCATTGTGGATGAGATTATGGATGGGATGTGATCATAAATGCATGCAGGGTAAATTATTGATAACTTGGAACCTCCCGGTATAGGAGAGACTCTGTCAAAATTTTGTTAGAAATTTCGGTGAACTCAATGAAAAAAAATAAAAAAAATTATGCTCTATTTACCCTTTACTTGGAAGTTAAACGGATAAATTGACCTAACTATTGAGGTTGTTACATTCTAGACCTTATTGCAAGGCCTTTACAATGTCCGATTATAAAAAGCTTAACCTTTATACACACAAAGATCACTTCTTATTACCATTCATGGACCAAATGCTTGAACGCCTAACAGATAAGTCTTTTTATTGCTTTCTTGATGGATATAGTGGATATAATCAAATTGTTATTAATCCTGAAGATCAAGAAAAGACTACATCTACATGTCTATTTAGTACATATGCATATAAGAGAATGCTTTTCAAAGATGCATGATGAGTATGGTTTCTGACTATGTTGAAAAAATAATTGAGGTTTTCATAGATGATTTCACTGTGTCTGGTGATTCTTTTGATAAGTGTTTAAAAAATTTATCTTAGTCTTGAAAAGATGCATTAAAACTAACCTTATTTTGAACTATAAAAAGTGTTACTTGATGGTAGAACAAGGAATAGTTCTTGAGCATGTTGTATCTTTACATGGTTTAGAGGTTGATAAAGCTAAAATAGACATTATTTCATCCTTGTCTTACCCCTAATGGGTGAGGGAGGTTTGTTCTTTTCTTAACCATGCAGGTTTCTATCGACACTTTATCAAAGATTTCTCGAAGATTACAACACCCTTGTGCAAATTGTTAGCCAAAGAAGTGGATTTTATGTTTGATCAAGCGTGTAAAGATGCTCATAATGAGTTTAAAAGGCATGTCACATCTACCCTCATCATGCAACCACCAAATTAGGATGAACCTTTCAAGATAATATGTGATGCGAGTAACTACGTGGTAATGGCTGTACTTGGGCAAAGATTAGAAAAGAATTTGCATGTTATCGTATATGTTTCCCGCATGTTGGACTAAGCATAATGCAATTACCATACAACTGAAAAAGAACTTTTTTGCAGTGGTGTTTGCTTTAGAAAAATTCAGGTATTATTTACTTGGTACAAGAATTGTTATTTTTACTGATCATGCAGCTTTGAGATATCTTTTGAAGAAAAAGAAATCTAAACCAAGATTGATTAGGTGGATCTTGTTTTTACAAGAATCTGATCTTGAGATCAAAGACAAAAAAAGGTGTCATAAATCATGTAGTTAATCACTTGAGCCAACTGCGGACCAAAAATATACAAACCAAAACAGTAAGAGAGACATTCTCATACAATTAGTTATATATATTACATTCCTCTATAAGACCATGATATGCTGATTTGGTGAACTATTTAGTCACCAAAGAATTCCCTTCAGGTTTGTCTAAATCCCAAAAAGACAAGTTACGACCTGATGCTAAATATTATTTTTGGGATACTCCTTATCAATTTCACTTCATTCTCACTTTTTGTCATTCTCATTCTTGTGGTGGCATTTTGGAGCAAAAAGTATTACCCACAGGGTACTTGAATGTGGTGTCTATTGGCCTTTTATTTTTAAGAATGCATATCATTTTTGCAAATCAAGTGAAAAATACCAAAGAACAGGCAATATCACTCATAAAAATCAAATGCCTTTAACTATTATTCTTATAAGTGAATTTTTTTTTATGTTTGGGGTATTTATTTTATGGGTCTATTTCCTTCTTTTTGTGGTAATCTTTATATCCTTATTGTTGTTGATTATGTGTCCAAATAGAATGAGGTGAAAGCCACATGAACTAACGATGCTAAGGCTATTTTAGACTTTGCCAAGACTCATATATTTGATAGGTTTAGAATCCCCAAAGCTATCATTAGTGATCGTGGCACGTATGTTTGCAATTGTTCAATGGAAGCATTACTACACAAGTACCATGTGACCCATCAGACTTCCACAACCTATCATCTTCAAACGAATGTCAAGCTGAAATTCCAAATCGAGAAGTCAAGTTCATTTTGGAGAACACAGTGCAACCTAACCGATGGGATTGGAGTCTGCAACTTGGTGATGCACTTTGAGCTTATCGGACTGCTTATAAATCACATATAGAAATGTCACCTTATAAGATGATTTACGGGAAAGCATGTCATCTATCAGTAGAACTTGAACATAAAGCTTTAGGGGCCATTAATCAATGCAACTTTGATTATGATGCTGCTAAGATTGCAAGGAACTTGCGATTGTAAGAGTTGGAAGAGATACAGAATGATGCTTACGAGAATACAATGATTTAAAAAGAAAAGACCAGGAGTCTTCATGACCGAATGATTACAAGAAAAGAATTTCATGTTGAAGACAAAGTCCTTCTTTATCATTTACGTTTGAAACTTTTTCCTAGAAAGCTACGCTCTTGTTAGATTGGACCCTTTGTTGTTTCTAATGTTTTTTCTTATGATGTAGTTGAGATTACAAATCTAGAAGAAAAAAAAAACAAAGTGCTCAAGATCAATGGGCATCGATTGAAAACTCTCTATGAAAGTTGGATGACAGAACTTACAGCTTCTTTGGAGTTAGCTGAACTAATCTATGAGGTACAAGCATTAGATGTGTCAAACTTATGATATAAAACAAAAGCGCTTACTAGGAGGCAACCAAACACAATAAATAAATAAATTCATATTGGCTTTCTTTTTCCCTCATCTTTTATTTTTTTGCATTTTACTCTATGTTTGTCATTTTCTTCTATTTCTTTTTTTTATTTCAACATTGAGGACAATGTTGTGTTTAAAGTGTGGGGGTATTTAGAGAATTTTGGTTTTCTTTGTTGTTTCTATGTAAAAAAATATATGTTTTTCAACCTTAAGTCTTAAGTTTTATCCAATGAATTCTCATTAATTTGTGAGAATATGAGTATTATATATGAGATAATGTATTTTTTGTTATTTACCTCTTCAATAATTTTGTTCTACATAATTTTTTGAAAATTAGTTCTTATTTTTAAAAGTCACTTACTTATGATATTATATTTAGTTTTCCAAGGAAATATATGTTTATAATTATGTTTAATTTATTCAATATTGATCCCCACATGTTTTGTTTTTGGCAAAAGTTGATAAGTGTCTTTAGGAAGTCTATTAGATATTATTTAAGAAGTCTATTAGATATTATTTAAATATATTTATTGGACTCTATTTATTTACGAGTTAATAATATAAATAAAAATCCTATATTCAAATAGAAATTAATTAATGATGTTAATTTAATCTATCAAATATTTTTCTTTTATATGGTGAATTTTAAGTATTGTTATATATTCTATTTAAAATAAAAGAAAATATAAATGATTAAAATAGTAAATGATTCTTAACAAGTTTAATTTTTAAGAGCACACATTAGTTGAAACTTCATTATAGTTTTCCATTTCTTTCTACTATTTCTTGAAAATGAGTTAATATTTTTTAAACCCAAACCAATAAAAATTATTATGATATAGTTTTTAAATTTTTAAATAAATATATTTATATTTATTTTAATTGTTAAATATCTTATTTACATACTTATTTGTTTTCATTAGGCTTACTCAAACTAGTTAGAATATCGCATTTCAATTCAAAACGTCGTGTCCAAAATTTAAATTAGATTTTATTATTCTTGAATTTTATTTTATTTTGAAAAAGTTGAGTTTATTACTCAACTTTGTAATTATATTTTGATTATGTTCCTTCTTTTTGGTCTTATTTAAATGTCTTTTGATTCAAGCTTTGAGTTTGAGTGTGGTTCTTCTCCTCTCAACGGAAAAGGGGCTGGAAGAAGAATTTCCCTCATACGAGTGTAAAATCTTCATGATCTAAGGTCCTCCCCCTTCCAATAACACCTCCCGGCCACCCTTTGTTTTTTCTTCAAAGGAAATATGAATAGCAAAGCATATATGTTGATTTGAGTGATTAGTGCATATATATATATATATATATTGGTCCTCGATCGGCAGTCCCTTGACTTCTTTTATTTGGCCATCCATGGGTAAGGACTAGAGCTATATATGCACAGAATTAGAAAGCATCTCTTACTTGACTTCATCCATTGTCTTACTCTTCTTGCGTTGAAAAGCCAAACCTTTCTTATCTGTGTAGTGTCTTCAAAACCTATACTTGTCACTTAGAGTCCCCTGATCTCTCCATTAAGAGCTATATCCTTATCTCTTATGCACGTTCATGGTCTTCCTCATGATACAAAGCCATGAATTTTCCCTCGTCTTTTCTTTTCATTCTACTACTAGTCTCCTTCTCCCACCTCCTCACTCATTCCAGTTTGGCCATCAGAAAGTTTGAAGGTTTTTGCTCTCTCTCTATTTTTCTCTCCCTCCGATCTCTTTCTACAGTAATAATATGTCATCTTAAAATTGATGGGTTTGTTTTTCAGATACCGGAATGACCAGAGCGAAGTCATCAAATATTAAAGTCAAGGTCAGTACAGTAAGTAGTTTCTACTCTTGTTGTCACAGTGAAATATTCACCAGCACCTTATGCTTCAGTTTGTTGTTAATTTTTCTTATACTCTTTTATTTGGTGAATCTTCAGTCATTTGAAGAAGGTGATCACGTTCAGAGGAAATACTTGCATGAAGTGCATTCAGGACCTAATCCTATCAGTAATTCCTTTCCACGACAAAAGTGGAAAACAAGGTTAAGAAGAAGTCCATAAAATTACTTCTTCTCATCATTTCTTCTATACCAAGTTTGTCAGCTAGATTTGCAACTTTATATGAAAAGCTATTAGCAGATCTTTTAGTTATGCTTTTGAGTACTTGCCATTATTACAACAATCATCATCTGAATCGAGCTGGGAAATAAAAGTAATTCAAATGATTGTTCAATCTCCCCAGAAAAGAGGTGTGCAGTAGTATATATATTAATTATGAAGCAATGATGCCACAATAATTCATTATGGTGCGCGCCTAGCTGCTAAGCGATGGGCCAGCCCTAACTTCACGCAATCTGCTGTGTCGCATAATATCGGTTTCTGACATGGCAAAACAATACGAGGTCTACCATGTATTGTCTTAAAGTAGTCCAAGTCAAGCGGCGGACTACAAACACAAGTGCACAGCAAAACAAACACTTCTTATGAGCACAAAAGAATTATTAGTCCACAATTTAAGGTACACCAATGCGTAGCGTTTGCACTACGTATACACTATCTTGACGAAAAACAACGTAGCTAAATCAAAATCTATAAAGTTTGCTTCATGTTTTCTGAAGTTTGAGTTGATGTTTGAAAGATTGAGGTAAAAGGGGTGCTTTTTATTTGCTTTATTAAAAGTTTGTTTAAAAGCATCCCCCACTATATATATATATATATATATATATATATGGGCATAAACATTTCTTCAACCTCATCTTGACTTCAACTTGGTTTCAATCAAAACTAACTGGGATTCACAGTAGGAAAAAAAACACTCGATTCAAGTAGTGGAATACCAGACTGACATCTATCACATCTGTGGAAAATTAAAAAGCATGAGGCGACGTGTGATCATTGGTTTATCATCTGTTTCGTAACTGTTTCAAAATATTTGTTCTCCAGTTGCTGCTGGGTGCATGATTTTTTGTTGGTCCTCTGTTTCAAACAATCAAAAGAGAGGAAAGAGGAACATTATGAGAGGCATAATTGTACAGTTTTGAGAATAAAAATAAAAAGAAAAGCGTGTTATCCTTCTTGCTGCTGTTTCCTTTTAGAAAAGAAGTCTAAAAAAGCAATCTAAAAAGGTGCTTATAAAATCTGGATTGATGAGAAATGTTGCCAAACATTTCTTCTTCTCGAAGTATATATGATTAACTTTTCTTATATGTGTGTTCCAGTTCATTTGTCGGTAAAACACAAAATACATGTAGAGATGCCGTCGTGAAAACGGCTATCCATGAGCAGGAATGTTACTAGCCTTGCATCTAAAAACAATATCCGGCCCCTGCCAAAGAAATTACAAGGCTTCTCTTAGGGTGTGTTTTCTTTTTTTAAACTTTTTTTATATCCAGAAATATAAAATTGATATTAACAATTAAAAAAACATAAAATTGATGCATTTTCAATTAAAAAATATTTTTATAAAAGCACACATCACATTACCAAACACATATTTGGTAAAAACTCCTATATAATGATTAAAAATCCAAAGAAAAGTTTTTCTTTTAATCAAAATAAACATAAACAAAGAGATGGAAGGAAGAAAAATCTTTCAATTCAAAGTTTCTAACTCTTTGAAATTTTTTGCAAGACTTAAATATTAAGTTAAGTATGGATCATAACTTTAATACTTCAAATTCTATTTCATATATTTCTTGCTCCAAATAGAAAAAATATGTGACGAAGTCAAAAACTACATCTATCAAGATAAGATGACAAACCCATTTCATGTATTATCAATAGAATCCATTCTAACAAGTAGCACACGCATATTCCAAAAAAAAAAAAACATTGCATGATTGAACTATCAAAATAGAATAACATAAAATGAGATAAAAAAAAAAATCAAAATACTTTACTTTGTATTCTAAAGCTAGAATTAGTGATTCTTGTAAATCTAATACAATAAAATTTCACTTAGTAAAATGAAAGAATTATATATCTTCAAAATAATAAATAGAGATATCGCAAATAGAGACATTATCACAACCACTATAGGAGTAGTTCCTCACCCCGAAAGTGACTTTACCGATTATGAATTCAATGAATCCCCTACAATAAATTCCTCTAGAGTATAAACCAAGGAGGATGAAATTGTAAAGAAAAATCTAAAAAAAAATCCCAAACAAAACAAATAGCAATAAAAAGAATAGGGATCAAATTTAAAAGATAAAAAAAATAAAAGAAGATGAAATTAAAAAATATTTGTAATTTTATGACTCAAGTGTGTTTTAATTATTTTTTTAAAAGAATGTGACTCGAAGAATAGACACGACCACGGGAAAAAGGCTGATATATATATTGACAAAAGAAATAGGAAACAATAAAAAGTGCGCGGTTAAAAAAAGCATATAGAATGCAAATAAATAGAAAAAAAAAAAAAGCTTAATCATTAATAATATAAATGTTGAATGATAAAACTTAAAAAAAGAAAAACATTAGCTTTAAAAATGGAAAAAAAAATACCCTGAGAAACTTAGGCAAAGGTCTCAATCATACAACCCATTAAATCTTAGACCCAGGTTGAATAAAGAAGATCAATTCCAAACCAATTTAATATTATTAGCCAAAGTCAATTAAAAAAAGAGCAACAATTAAAAAACCCAAGAAAACCATGGTCATTTTTAAAATTAGTAGAAAATCCTAAAGAAAACTAATAAAGAAAAATAATTTAAAAAATTTATCTCAAATAGAACAAATAGCAATTAAAAGAATAAGAATTAAATTCAAAAGAAAAATAAAATATAGGGGGATGAAATATAAAAGAAATTCTAACCTTATAAATTATTTTAAAAAATCATTTCAAATATTGAAGAAAGGGATCGGAAAAAAATATAAATTTAAAGAATTAGCCAAAAAAGCCAACAAAGAACGATAAATAAAAAGACTTGAGATAATCAGGTTATTTTCAAAACCAATAAAAAAATTCACAGAAAGCAAGCTCAAAAAAAAAAGAACACGGTTTACAATTAAATAAATACTTAGGGATGAAACGAGAAAAAAAATAGTTTAGACAGAAAAAAAACAAGCAAACTTGAGAAAACATTTTAAACCTAGTTAAATCTTAAAAACTCGTAACCCGTGAACCTTGGATCTAAGTCAAATCAAGAAGTAGATTATGAAAAAATTTAAAAATATCAGTTTTAAGAATTTGTCAAAGAAAAAAAAACCAGCATTCAAAAGAATAGGCATTAAATTTGATATTAGAAATAAACGAAAAGATGGTGAAATTATAAAATAAAATCAATTTAAAAAATTATTTCAAACAAAAAAATAACAATCAAAAGAATGGAGATAAAATTTAAAAAATGAAAAAAAGTAAGAGGGATGAAATTGAAAAGGCATACAAATTTTATAAATTATTCAAGAAAATAAAATAATACTAAAAAAAATAAATCAAATCTAAAGAGTTGAAAAATTAAAAAGTTATTCTTGAATTTTCAAGGGGATGACGTGAAAATTTGGGTGGGGATAAAGAAAAGAAAGGGGGGAATAGTTGTCAGTATCAAACTATCGTGAATCTTGGAACATGCGCCGTCTAATCAGGTTGGAGGCGTTGAGACCTTTCTAACATCATCCTAGAAGGCCATGTTTGGCTGTCGAACAGACCCACACACTGGCGCATGCGTGGAATGCACTAGTAAGTTTTTTTAATCATATTTAATATATGTCAATTAAAAAAAAAACTCCTAAGCAACCTTTAGATTTATAATAAAACTAATATGGAATGACAAAACAAACCCTTGTGAAAGAGTTAAGCTGGTTGATTTTGTCTTTAAGAGTATCAAAGTAATTATACTATTTTAAAATTTTGAAAAGAAAAAAACATTCCTGAGTAATAGAAGTCAATTTTTTTATTATAGAATTAAATTTATATTTTAACTATGTTAACAATTTAAAATAATCATTTTAACCATATATAATTTATGAAAGATAATTATTTCATGGTAAAAAAACCATCTTATCTCCAATATCAAGTCAAAATGTTGGGCATTTCCACATCAGATTGATAGGCATGAAGCTTTGGAGATTAACTAGGATGGCTTGGTGAAGTCTAGAGTGAATTATCTGGAGATGCATGGCTCTTACAAATGCTATTATATGAGCTTGAAGAGTTGGGGAAGATTACAAAGTAGGGTTGGTGATCCGAGGTTTCATGCAAAAAGCAAAACCAAGGTTGTCAATTCCGTTTCGGTAGGTGTTTTGTTTTTTTAATTGGAATGGAATATTTCAGTTTCGGAGTGTTTTGGCGTGCCGTTTCGGGGTTGTACTGTTCATATATATATATATATATATATATATATATATATATATATATATATATATATATATATATATATATATATATATATATTCAACAAACATAATTCAAATTCAAGATAAATTAATTATAAATTATGCAATACAAAAACAATGACAAACAAATATAATTTTAAATTTTAAATATTTCTAAATAGTCAAGATTAAATAGATCTTTAACTTAAAGTAGTTCAACTTAAATAAAATATCAAAATATTATGAAAGTAAAATGTTTTAACAAAAATATTTTAAATATAAAGTTAGATCAATGTTATCAAGTGGCTAATGGAATCTAAAGCATCCCTTGTTTTGCTCAAATTCCTACAAAGTATAAACATGAAAAAAACAACATGAATATAAACCATATATATTAGTGATAAATCTAATTTTTAAAAATTAATATCATTGTTAATGAAAATAGTAATAATAATTTTTAATATTATTATTAATATCATTGCTATTGAAAATAGTAATGAAAAAGAGCTTTTTATAATCGGTGGTTTAGTTAATGAAATTGAGCAAGGTTCAATTTGATTCAATGGCTTTTCAAGAGCGGAACGGAACATGTGGAATGAAACCGGAACGTTTCGGGCGGAATTTAGCCGAAAAATCCGGAACGGACCGAGATTTAAAATGAGATGAAATTTGTTCCGTTTTGTTTTGTTTTTTGAATTGGTATGGAATGTTTCGGCCATTCCGGACGGAACGAAACAAAATTGACAACCTTGTGCAAAACAGGTCCCTATATTAATGATATAGACAAATTCCTTGATACTTGTGGGAGAGAAGTAGTCATGAAGGCTATGATTGTTCATATGAAATATCGAAGAAAATGAAGGTCAAAATACTATAGTATGAAAGAAAAGGCTCATGAACCGACAAATAGCATTTATTTTCTTAATTTATAGATTCTAATGGATGGTGGCTTTTTTTTCGAGCCAAAAAGCCTTGTTACATCGAACAGACAAAGCATAAAAAAAAAATCTAGTATAGCATTTACTGTAATTAAATTAATTTTTATTTAAAAATATATAAAAATAATATTTTTTTAATTTATTTTAAATATTAGCACATCAAACAATCTAAAAATATTTTAAAAATTATTTTAAGATAAAAAAAACATTAAAAATCTTTATTTTTTAAAACATATTTTTAAAATATAAGAATAATAAACTCATAATACACTAAGTGGGTATTTGGCAGTATAGCGCGGCAGTTGTTTTCAAAGTGTTTTTCGTCTAAAAATATATTAAAAAAATTATTTTTAATATTAATACATTAAAATGATCTGAAAATATCAAAAAAATATTAATTTAAAAATATAAATAATTAAATTTTTAAAAAAATATTTTTAAAACATCAAAACAAACTAGTCCTAATTATAATAAAAGGATGTAGATGCATGCACTAACGGCGAGTTGCTGTCCTCGGGGATATAAGTAATGCTGAGGAGGGACATGTAGTTGGTTCACTGGGAAGTGGCTATAAGAAGGTCTTGGGTTCGGGCATAGCTTGCCCGAACCCAACTAGAAGAAGGCCAGGGTGTGGCCTTTGGGCTCGAATATAGCTTGCGTTAGCTCAACTAGAAAGATGTCTGGAATTTGAACATGGTTTGTCTTAGCGAGGCTAGCTTTAGGTTCCATAAGACCATGCCTTGAAGAGAACGTCCATAGGTCGACATGACTGGGCCTGGGCCTGGGCCTGGATACTTGTAAAATGAAATGAACAAGTACTATTTTATCTATGCCTAGTTAATGTGAAGAATACGAAGAAAAGGAAAGATAATATATAACGGTATCATTATTAAACAATGCGCAATAAAGTACTTCTTTGTGTTATTTACCACCTAGCCCTGGAATCTGGATAGTATGGGCTTGAGCCCGTTTAATTTTGTATTTTAAGAATATTTTAAAAATATATATATTTTAATTTTAATTTTAAATTAATTTTTTTAATATTTTTAGATGGTTAATATCAAAAATAATAAAAAATACATTTAAATAAAAAATGCTTTTAAAAAATAACTATTTTGTGTATTTCAATTGCGTCCTCGTCCCGTCCCTACAGCTGCGAATTCATTGCATAAATATAAGGGGTCCAGGGAATCTTCTTGGCAACGACAACTATGATAAGAAATAAACGATGCAAATCCGCACTTGTCTATTCTCACGGTGTCGTTATTTAATTTTAATTTAATATTCTAAAATATTAATGCTGCTGTGGAAAAATATTTTAAATTAATTTCAAGAAAATTATTTTTTTTTCAAAGTGTATTTGGTATTGTAATCTACCCATAAATCGTGACTAAATCTAGACAGTGGCTAATAATTTATGGGAGAAGATTTTTGTTACTCTCTTTGTGTGTTTGTTTTGGTTTGTTCTTCGCACGCGCCTTTCAAGCCAACATTTCCAACTGCTGCTAGCAAGTACCACGTCGATTACACGCGCCATATATGTTCCAAGTCTCTACTTCAGCAATTGTTTTTGGTGTTTTGTAGTACCCAAGGGTCAGTTTTGGTCATTTTTTTTTTATTATTTTTTTTCATTTGCTTTATTATTTTATTGTAATATTTATAGTAGTGGATAATAATAAAAAAATATATATATAAATAAGCATGTGGGGATTAAATTCACGCATAGCGCGTGAATATCCTTGGGGATTTATAATCGACGGGATTTTATGTGCATGGAATGAATAGGAAAATTCAATCCCCTGGTTAGAATTAAAAACTAAAGGATTTCATTGTCCTTTAGTTTTTTATATATATATATTTTTACATGCATTTCGATCTTATGAGTTTTTTTTATTTATATTATTATATCTTCTTTTTAAAAATAAAATGATTTTTTGTTCTTCTTTAAAAAACAATTACGTTAGAAATTTTCTTTTATAAAAAAATGCTTTTTAAAATAATATATTTTTTATAAATAAAATAAAAATTATTTTTTTTAAATGAAATTAGATTTGTAAGTTAAGGGTACTTTAAGGCAATACCCTCTTACTTACCTTTCACATTATATAGTAAATTGTATCGATGAATGAAATTACCTTAAAGATGACTACATTATTTAAAAACAAAATTACCTTAAAGATGACTACATTATTTTAGGTCGATGAATCTTTTATTTAGTATAATCAATCTCTTATATAAAAGCATCTGAAAATCAATTAAATTTCATAGTTATGATAAATTAAATGATGATTTTTTATTTATTTTTTACATTTTTTAATTTCCTGTTAATGTCAATAGCGACAACAATCAATAGATTTGAACATCCAAACTCATCTCATATCACAAATCTCCTCCTCCATTGCTTAATTTGTTCAATAAAGACTAGTTTTTGAAGAGGTGTTCAACCTTGCATGAGAAAACAATCGAAACCATAAATAGCTATAAAGTTATTATTAAAGGAGGACCATACTAGCAAAAATCACCTTGCACCTTTAAGAGCGTGTTTGGCAGTGTGGTTGCGGGTGCTTTTCAAATAACTTTTCGTGTTAAAATGCATGCCAATGATGTTTTTTTATTTTTTAAAAATTATTTTTGACATCAGCACATCAAAACGATCAAAAACGTACAAACCATATTAAATTTTAGCAAAACAAAAAATTCAAATTTTTTAGAAACGCAGCCTCAGCCGCGTTCCCAAACATATCCTAACAAGGGTTTCGCTCGCCACAAACTTGAAAAACAAGCCAGCAACTGCCACACCTAAGGGCGGAGCCAGGAGAGCTAGGCAGGGTCCTAGCCCTTATTTTAAAAAAAAAAAAATTGGCTCTCTCTAGAAAAGATTAAAATTTTAAAGTCAAAACTAGTAAAATTTAAGCTTTGATCCTCCTAGAAAAAAGTTTCTAATTTTGGCCCCTCATCAAAGATTTTCTTGGCTCCTCCCCTATGCACACCCTTAAACACCCAAACAAAATAAAATTTACTCATCAAAAAGCCGCCATGGATTATCCCGTTTGGTGATTATCCCGACTAAAAATTCACTTTATCCAAAAATTATATCAAGTTATCGTAAAATTTAGTATGATAGATTTTATTCTCTGTTAATCTCTTACCAAGCTTAATAAGGGATAAAAATAATAATTAAATTATTCATAATGATTGGTGAAAGAGAAATAAAATATTATTTGAAATAAAAGCAAGAGGTGAGTGACAATATCCTTTTGGAGGGTGAAATTTACCTTAAAAATAAGGTTTGGAGGGGTAATTAATTACTTCCCTTAAAATTTCACTTTATCCAAAAACTATATAAAACTGAGTTAAATTTCATAAGAGCATCACCTCATTAACCTCCAATCAATAATAATAACGTAATATGGAAAAATACAATTTTCAAAGACTATATGGATCGAGAGAGACTCCACTAAAGTTTATTGCTTTTGCTTGTCTGGCCACCTACTAAAATGCATCCCCCCTTTGTAATAACAACGAGTTAATGAAACATCTAGGTGGTGGCCAGTGATAAAAGCTTGAGATCAAGAGATTTGTTTTTTCTGTTGTCTCAGGTTCGAGCCATGCGATTGCTCATATAATGGCCACTGGAGGCTTACATGGTCGTTAACTTCAGGGCCCATGGGATTAGTCGAGGTGCGCGTAAGTTGGCCCGGATACCCACGTTAAACTAAAAAAAATAAAAAAAATAATGAGTTAATGCAAAAAAAAAATGACATAAGAAAACGCATCCAAGTACAAAACTAGTATTATTAGAAATTAAAATGAAATAATAAATCAATGCAAGCTTTGAAAATTATTATGATAAGATCACAAAGAATTCTCAAATATCATAATAAGATCACAAATAATATTTAACTAGATAGTTGGTTTGTGCTATGCCGCAGGCTGAACTAATTTTTTCCTGATGTAAAAAAAATGTTAAGGCGATTCTTGTGTTTTTAAACAATCAAAAAAATATGAGATTTGGGTAATTGATTCGACTAAGTTTGATAAACTTGGTTAATCTAATAATATGATTTGAAAAAAAAAGAATTGATAACAAAAAAAAACAATGAGTTAATGCAAAAAAAAAAAAGCATGCTAATACCTTGGAAATATATCTTTTTAATATTCTTAAAAAGTTCATATGATCTTATTTGTTAACAAAAAAAAAATTTAAATGAAAATGAGATGATCACATAGAAACCAAAATGAAAAAAAAATGAATCTCAATTCTTAGCAAATAAAATGTTAAATAAAAAAATTAAAAAGATAAAAAAACCTGAGTATCTAAGCCAGTAAGCCATGTTTGTGACATAGTTGTGAGACTAAGATAACTCTATAGAAAGTAAATCAAATAAAACATGAAGCTAAATTCTTAAATGAATCAGGTGTTGTAGGTGTGAAATCGAAAAAAAAAACAATAAAACTTAAAAAAAGCAATGTAAAAAAAAACTTGAATCAACCCTAGTAATTTTGTTGAATCCATGATTCAGGATATAAGATCGGGATAAATATATAGAAATAAAAGTAAACAATATTGAATACAAATCCTCAACCAAAACAATATTGGAAGATAAAATTTAAAAAAATGAGGAATTAAAAAAAGACCGAATTCAACCCGATCTCATCTCTTAAACTTATAACATGGGTCATAAGGTTGGATTGAACCATAAAAGTCAAACTCAAAAAATCTAATAATATGATATGTTAAGGCAATGCTTCTGTTTTTAAACAATCAATAAAATATGAGATTTGGATAATTGATTAAATTGAGTTTGATAAACTTGGTTAATCTAATAATATGATTTGAAAAAAAAAAGAATTGATAACAAAAAAAATAACAATGAGTTAATGCAAAAAAAAAATGCATGCTAATACCTTGGAAATATAACTTTTTAATATTCTTAAAAGGTTTATATGATCTTATTTATTAATAAAATAAAAAAATTAAATGAGAATGAGATGATTACATAAAAAGTAAAATGAAAAAAATATGAATCTCAATTCTCAGTAAATAAAATGTCAAATGACAAAATTTAAAAAGAAAAGAAAATCAACCCGAGTCTATCTAAACCAATAAGCCAAATTTGTGACCTAATTGTGAGACCAATATAATTCCATGAAAAGTAAATCAAATAAAATCATGAAACTTAATTCTTAAATGAATCAGGTGTTGTAGGTGCGAAAAAAAATAAAACTTGAAAAAAACAATGTAAAAAAAGATATGAGTCAGCAATAGTAATACTGCTGAATCTATGATTCGGGATATAAGATTGGGATAAATACATAGAAATAAAATTAAATAATATTGAATACAAATTATCAACCAACACAATATTGAATGATGAAATTGAAAAAAAAAATAAAAACTTAAAAAAAAAAACCAAATTCAACCCGATTTAATCTTTTAAACTCATGACATGGGTCATGAGGTTGGATTGAACCATAAAAGTCAAACTCAAAAAAATCATGAGCCAAATAATGAGGGGTAGAATTGAAAACATAATAATGAAAAAAGGATAAAAAAAGAAAAAAAAAATCAAATTATGAGGACCAAAATTGATATAAAAATAAAATAAAATCAAATTATGAGGAATGAGATTGAAAAACATCAATCAAGAAAAGTATAAGAAAAAAATAACAATAAGAAGAATGAGGACCTAATTTGATATAAAAATCAAATGTTAAATAATGCAATTGAAAAATAAATAAATCAAATTTGATACAATTATAAGAATGAGGATCAAATAATGATAAATTAACAAATAAACACATTTTTTCTCAATTTTTTGCTAAGGCAACGTGTTTTTCAAGGTTGAAGAAAGAGAAAAGAGGGGAAAAGAAAAAACATTGTTGGAGCTCTACCGTGTAGGAGGCAGCCACTTGTGCATCACCATCGTGAAGGGAGCAAAGAGACATGTCGAACCCCGCCCTAAAATGTGATGTTTAACTATCAGGAGGTGTTGTTTTCACAATTCAAAAGGCACAAGTACCTCCCACTTGTTGACATATGTGTTGCACGTGCCAATATTTTTTTTAAATAATATTATATTTTAATTAAAAAAACTTAAATGCTTCTAAGTCAACTTGTCAATTACAACCTTATATTAAACTATGAAAACGCCATTGACTGAAAAATAATTTTAAGGACAATTTGGGAATCTTACCGTTCAAAAAATATTAAAATGCCTCAAACGTCTCTCACCTTCAAGTTTAATCAATTTAACTGTTAAGGGTAATTTAATAATGTTATTAGACAGCTAAATAGTGAAAAGTTCTGGATATCCACGTAGCTTTTGAATTGACAATATGATACCGGGAAAAAAAATCATTTTACTCTCCAAATAAAGTTATAATTTTACTCACGAGTCTTCCAGCTCAGTGGTTTTGGCAGGTTTTGCTCTGCCTGTGTGTTATGATGAGTTCGAGTCCTCGTGTGTACTCGCACTTGAGGGTTTAACTGCTGTGGTTAATTCGTGTGACTTGTTCCGTCCCCGTCCCGGGTTCGACCCTATATGTGTACGTCTGTCACCCCCGCGGTGCCTTACATGCTCCTGGGCTTGCAGGATGTCCAGCGGGCCGTGGAGAATAGTCGTGGTGCGCGTAAGCTGGCCCGGACACCCCACGTAAATAAAAAAAAAAGTTATAATTTTAAAAAAATATATATAATTTTACAGTGTAGAATCTATAATAAAATTAAAAAGCGTCCACATTAAAAGTCTCATCAGTTTGAATTTCTTTTTTTTTTAAAAAAAAAATTAATATAATATTATGGCATGGAAGACGGTGCACCGCTCAATGATGGAAGAAAAAACAAAAGCAGTGACATTGTCTTGCCGATGCCGACTATGGAAAGAGTCGCCGTACGCGTGCTGAATTATTTGAAGAAACAGCCAACCAAACATACGTGCAATCGGCAATATTATTTCCTTGTCTACTATTTACTAGTGAAATTGTCCACACTCAACGGTCGAGACATTATTTGGACAGAGAAATAAAAAGGGCATTGATGTAAATAATTATGATACGGTCCTCTCCGAAATGACATATATTTTGATTTCACACCCACAGTTGACCAACTTGTAGTTGCCGTCACATCGCTCGCTCAGGTGGGAAGAAAATATATTTCATTATTTTGATTCCACACACACGCGTAATAATCACTTTATGGATATGGTCTAGGAGCGTGTTTGGTATTGTGGTAGTTTTTGTTGTTGCAATTTGAAAAAGTAGTTTAATAAAAAATGTTTTTTATGAGGTTATTTTAAAAAAAAGTTGGTGTTTGGTTAAAACTATGGTTGAAGTTGTGGTTTTAAAAAAAACAGTTTCTTGTATTTGGTTAAAAAACTGTGGTAGAAAAAAAAATCAGTTTTGTGTTTGGTAAAACTGTGGTTCCAAAAGCACTTTTCAAAAAAATTGAATTTTTTTAATAAGCGCCAATTTTGTAAATGCATTTTATTGTATTGTGAATTTTTTTAATTGAAAAATGTAAAGATTTTATTTAAATTTAATAAAATAAATATAAAAATCTAAGAAGTGATAAGTTGAGAAAAATTTGTTAATGGTAATTAAATATTAAAATAAAAAAATTAATATCTATCATAAAAACAAAATACAATAAGCATGAAAATATTTGACCTGACTTTTTTTTTTAATTCATATGTTTTTTTTGTTTTTTTTTTATCTTAAAGGTTATTTTTTAATCAAATATAAAAGAAAAAAAATAAAGATAAATTACAATAACTTCTTTGGTACATTATAAAACAAAAAAATATAAGAATAATTGCTATTTAAAAAAATAGATTAAATAATTTTTTAAAAAATAGACAGTCGTAGAATAAAATAAAAATTAAACCCCATATTTATAATAAGGCGACAAAAAATTATAAGTTATAGGGGTAGAATAAACCTTACAAAAAAAAAAAAAACAGATTGGGAGCTTTTCTCTTTCCTAAGCTGCTGAGGTTTGGAAATGGATAGGCTGTGAGAGTTGAAACATAAAAACCAAGGACAGGAGTTGGGACCGTTGGGAAAGCAAGGAAAGCAAGGGGAAAGTGTCGGTGATGAGAGAGAGGGCAAAACGCATGAAAAGTAATTTGTAATTGCTTTTCAAAAACTGAAGTCCAACCTTAGTTTTGTACTGGGACCCATATAAATAAAAAACGTGGTTGGTTGCACTTGAGGGTCTAGCTGTTGTGGTCAACCGTGTGACTTGTTCCGCCCCCGTCCCGGGTTCGACCCTCTATGTGCACGCCTGTCACCCCCGCGGTACCTTACCTGCTCCTGGGCTTGCAGGATGTCCAGTGGGCCGTGGGAAATAGTTGTGGTGCGCGCAAGCTGGCCCGGACACCCCACGTAAAAAAAAAAAAAAACGTGGTTGGTGTTAACCAAACACTATATTGCATATTTTCATTTCAACCGCGACCACTGCAGCATATCCAAACGGCCACTAAAATAAATCATCCACATCTAAATTAAACAAATTGTAAAAAAATTATTTCTTATTAAGATATTTTTTATATTCAATTACTGTAGGTAGAAGAAATGATTTTTTTATATTATTTTTACTAAAAATCAAACATTTGATTATAATGTGAAAAAACATGCATGTTTTGAACAGTTACAAGAGAATCTGCTCCAAATACATAATGTGTATGATCTAACAGATGTTTTCATGGACCACTAGAATAAATATAGGTTTAAGAAAAGGCCTAGTCATGCCAGGCTGAGATAATAGTTTAATTTAGTCGTTGGATCGGACTTAAATTTTTACAGGAGATTCTATATGATGTTTTCTTACAATAAGTAATTGCATCGCTCATTGGACTATTGGATCTCCCAAAATTAAACTCAGAAGTTGATGTTTGAGCTAATTTTGTTATTTTCCTAGATATTTTCGGATTTGTTGTTTAATTTTAGATTTTACGTTATTTCTCTTTATGTTTAAGGATTATGATTTTGTTTCCTAGTCTAGGTCGTTTTTTTCTAGCATATAAAAGATATTGTAAACCAATTTTGTTAAAATCATGATCTGACTTGTAAAATTGTATGATTTTACGAGTTAATATATGATTAATATACAAAATCACTTTAAAAACTAAAAAATTGAACTAAAATTGAGTAAAATCATGATCTTGAAATCATTTTTATGATTTCACTCACACACACACACATTGCAGTGCAACAATAAACATTTATCCTAGCCTTTCTTAGTCTCTTTTTCTCAATCGTTCAACAATCAACCACCACTAATAGCCCTCTCTCTTTTTTTTCCTATCATCGACGACGTCCTCTCCACCAGCCACCGTGAGGTCCAAACAACAACAACGACGTCCTCTTCACCGGTCATCATAAGTTGTTTTGTTTGTTCTTGTCCCTATAAACTTGTATTCTTAGACATTTTAGCTAAAAAAGTTTAATGAGAAAATTAATTATCTAAAAAGTTTAATGAGGAAACTCAAGAAAATATCTAATTGATTTTTTTGGTTAAAAATACCTTCATAACCAATATAAAAAGGCATCAATTTCTTTAATAAAAAAGGTGTTTCAGTTAAAAATTCCTAGATATAGGAGACTCTTAACTTTACTTTTAAAAGATTTAAAAATTTTAATCATTTGAGAATTAAATAGAAGAATTTTTCCTAAAATGCTTTTATAAGGATTGATTATTGATTTAAGATTGGAAAGAATTCTATAACATAATAAAGTCATCCAATAAACTTTTAATGTTAAGTTTTTTCTTTGATTTCATTTGAAAATTTGTTTGCAAATTCAATTGACCTACTAATAGGATTTATTACTCCATAATATATTATATATCCTAAAAACTATATCTTTATTTGACACATCTTCATGCAAAAAACAACCAATCCATTATGTTTAGTTATATTAAATAATTTTTGCAAATGATTGAGATATTATGAACGTTATGTATACTATTGCAAATTTAAAATAAGAATTAAGGATGTTACCTTTTAGGATTATGAAGGAGTGTTTGTAAGTTTGAATGACATTTCATACCATTCATAATGTTCAAACAAGACAATGAATGTTGTTTTGAAATAATTTTTTTCATTTATTTGGATTTGTTAAAATCTTAATCTCATGTCCAACTTTGAAAAATTGATGCACATTGGAGTCTTTTGATTAAGTATCATTTGTTAGATATAATATATCTATTCCATTGATGATTTATTATTATTATTATTATTATTATTATTAAAGAGCTTGTAATTAATGACAAGTCTTGGTGCATCTTGTTCTATGTTTGCTTGATTTTAAACATAGAAGACAATACAAAACCAAGGTGACTTACTTGGCCTTATGAGACCTTTTTAAGCATTTTATTGATTTTCTATTTGCAGTATTCAAGTAATTCATGATTCTTATGGATTGGCCTTGATTTTGTTGTAATCCCTTTTTCATCATTTTTTTCATATTCTAATTGAACTATATGCTACTTTCTATTTCAAAATGCATCACGCAAATCAAAACAAAATTTTTTTCTGAATAATTCTTGAATTTTTTAAACTTTTTCTTGATTTTGTAAACTTTTAATTTCTTCTCCAATCTTTTTATAGTATATTTCAAATTTAATGAGTTCTTTTGAATCACAAAGTTGGATTTGAAAATTGATTTATTTTGAAAAGTATGTTTTTCTATTAGTTTTAGGTCATGATTACCTTTTACCAAGTATTTTTGTTTTAATTCGTTGGCTATCTACTTCGAAATGATAAATTTGAGTTAAAAAAACATTTCTAAAATAATTTGTTAAGTCGTGTCTCAAGAAAGTATGGATATATTTTTGAAACAAATCTCTTAATTGTATATATGAATCTTATATAACTTGTAATTAATCTGAAGTTGTTTTTTTTTTTTTATATCATTAGAGCCATTTAGGGTTTCGATCATTTTATCATAAAACTTTGTTGACACTAATTTTTTTTAATACTTTTTGACGACTCTAGAATCAACTAAAGCAATTATTTTGATTTTGTGTTCTTCGTTAATAGCTAAGGCTTAATGTATTATTTTTAAAATTATATTTTTGTAATAGTATTTATGAATTCTTGATGTTAAATATGATTAGTAATATTGACTTGAGATGTTGATGGTAGATCTTGGATTGTAAAATCAATTTGAGATGAAAATCTTGGTCTTGTTCACAATGATTATTTTAGAATTGCCTTAATTCCTTTTTTATTTCTTTCACATCTTGCTAAAAATATTGAACTATTATTAGGCTTTGGAAAATTGATTGAAACGTTATAATGGTTAACTTCTTTTGATTATTTTTCATTTAAAATTAAGCCTTGTAGTTTTAATAAATATTCTTATTAAGTATTAGAGCATTTTTCTTATGTCATGACATTTACCTATTTGTTGATTGTCTATTGACTAGGGATGAATACTTGAAAATCTGCAGGAACTAGTTGACTGCTTCAGCCATCAATGAGGTTCAAATGACTAGTTTCTTTTGAAAATTTATAAATAGCTCTTATTTTTGATAAAATAAAAGGGGATTCCAAACATATATGATGTAGAGACTATTTCAAATAAAAAAAAATTAGAAATCATCAATACTATCATACTCTAAGTTATGCTAATTTTAACATTCATATTCTAGCACTTTAAAATTAAGTATCCATTATCATATTCATTACACTTAAATACCTTCAAATATCATAAGTGTTATTATGTGAGATATAAAGATACAAGTTTCAATTATATTATCCATTCTTTGAGAGAGTATTTTGTTTTAAGCAAAAATCAAACAATTGTAAACCTTGAAGAGTTTAGGTAAAAAACTCTTAGTCAAAAAAGACTTGGTGTGGGTTCACCAAGTGACATTATATCTTTGAGCTTAGATTAATGAAGACTATAATACTCAAGTATGGTTTGGCACCTGAGATGTGAATATAGGCTCGTCAAACTATATTAAAAATCGACTTTGCAATTTTTATCTCTTAACTCTTTACTTTACCAAATTTAATTATATTGTTGGTTAATTGAATTAATTGCAATATTATTAATTATTAGTGGAACACATAATTCACGCCTCTTAGATGTATTGTTTTCTTAATCTTAGAACAAAATTTTAGGTGATGACAAACTATTAATTTCAAAATGTATGTATGACAAACTATTAATACATGCTTATCAATGTATTCTATAAATTTTATAGTGATTAATTTTATCAGATTCATATAGTTTTTAACATACATACATGTTTAATAATAAATTTTTTTTTTCATATAATTAAAAAAGAGAAGAGGACTAAAAAGAGAATTAGCATAAATAATTAAATTTGAAAAAATACCCTAATGCAAAAAAAAAAGTAAAATTTTTATTAAACAAATTAATTAAAATTTGAAAATAACCCTAATACAACCAAATAACCCTAACTCAAAAAACCTATAGAATTGAATGGAATTATTTCATATGATCCTTATGATTGACAATCGACAATCGACAATGTAAAGATAAATCTTATGATGCTTAAGGAGTTAATAATGGCTTCTTGATATATACCTTTTAGACTTATTTTGAAGAAAGAAATTGTTATAAATAGAAGATAAAAATTTTAGATGGAGATAATATCTTCATTTTTATGTGTTATGAATTTTTTATTCTCCTCAAAATGGATTTTAAGAAATAATTAATAGGATGTCACTAATTATTTTATGAACAATTAAGACTTTCATGCATATACCTTGGTAAATGACCATATATTTTATAAATAATCTTTAGTAAATATAATGCTTTATTTAGTTTTTAAATTTATTGAATTTGCTTATAATTAAAGAGTCTATAACTACAAAACATTTATAAAATTTTTTTTACAAATAAATCTTACAATCTATATAATCAAATTTATAAATTTATAACACTTTACGTCACATAAAAAAAATATATACAAAAATTATATACAAAATTACAATTATATTTTAATTAATAATGAAAAACCCTTATATAAATATTAAACTTTACCATCAAACTATAATCAAATTAATATTACAACTTTGTAATAAAAAAAAGAAGAAGCTAGAACTTTCACAAAACACTTTGTGTGCATGCAAAATCAAACCTAACCTAATTCCAGGAAATAGCAAAATCACTATCATCTGACATACCGGCAGTCTTAGATGCAGTAGCAGAATCTTGATTTTCATAAACAAATATTTTTTCAGCATCTTCTTTGAAAATAACTTTTTTGGGTTCTTCGAGCTTTCTGCTATTGGAGAAGCTGACAAGCAGATGGAAACAAAATGCTTTCTTTGATGGTAGATGGATTGAGATTCACCAGTTTGGTTTTCCAAGGTAGCAACATCACTTCCCTGCTGCAAAACAGATAAGAAATATGTAATCCCTTTACCTATTGTCGCTTTCAGAAGTTATTTTATCAAGAAAATTAACACAAAGCCACCCAAGAATTCCTGTATAATCAAGCTATGATTGTTCGGTAACTATCACAATATGTGCAGCATACCATCGCCGATGAACTGAAAGGTTGAGAACCACTTGGTTGGCGCTAATCATTCAACATTTTGCTTAGTTCAATGCTATCAAAGCTATCCACTCCATTTGATGAGATGTATTGAATGAATGCTGGAAATTCTTCTAGGAAAAATCTGCTTTCTAGATCTGGATTTTTGCTGTTTTCCATCATGAAAAGTAACCCCTGAAAGGATAGTGAGATTTGACAAAGATAAATTATTTAGCAAACATATTTCAAAGGTCAAAGATTTTTTAAACAAGAATCATCTCAAACTTTCTTTTAGACCATCCCTGTATGTGTTGGCTTTCATGTTGGGCGCGCGTTTTCAAAGTTATGGTCTTCTCTGGGTTGTGATTGTTCTTTTATCAGCTTTTGTCTTTGCAATAAAAACAAATATAGTAACAAATCAATCTGTATTTTATATGAAGTTATTAAAAATTTGAGTTTGAAATACAGTTTTGACTCCGTTAATTTTTGTATTTTGTGTTTTAAAAGTGTTTTTTAAAAATTTAATTTATTTTTATATTTTTGCTTCAAATTGATATATTTTTGGTATTTTCAGATCATTTTGATGTACTAATATCAAAAATAATTTTTGAAAAATAAAAAAAATAATTTTGATATATTTTCAAGTAAAAAATACTTTGAAAAGCAACCACAACTACACTTCCACCAAACATTTTATACATATTTTTTGTTACATATAAACTTCAATTATAATTTTTACATATCTAAATTCAACTAATTACAACTAATTATAATTTTTTAAAACATATTTTTTTAACCACAACCACAAAAATTACTTAAAAACAAACACACATCCATCTAGCATTTTTAAAATAGTTTTGAGAACTGGATGCAAATTATATTTTAAAAAATTTTAATATTTTTATTTAAAATAATTATTTTTTATATTATTAAATAGTGTTGATGTGATGATATCAAAAATAATTTTTAAAAATATACTTTTTTATTTTAATATATATTTAAACAAAAAAACACTTTAAATACTATTACAATTCCAAATATACTTTAATATCAAAGTTTTGAACAACAAAATCTTTTATTTTATAGAATTTTAGTCTCAATTTAGGTTATGATAAGAGCCTTTTTTTTCATTATAAAGATATAAAAAAATAAATTATGTTTTTTTTTTTGTTGATTTTATGATATAATATATATGCGATTATATTGATTAATTTGGAAATTTTTTTTGTTAACTAAGGATATTTTATATAATTTTCAAAACAATTGATGTAAAATGTAAAACAATTACCTCTAACAGTAATTGAAAAAAGAGAGTAAAAAAGATAAATATATAAATAAAGGAATAAGAGAAGCAATAACAAGACAAGTTAGTTTTCTCATTATTTTTAACATTCATTTTAACACCGTTGTGATTCTCTCTTTGTTTCTCTCTTTCCGTTGTTCTCTTCTCCTCAGATCCATACAACAACCGTTTCTCTCTTTCTCACAGATTTCCTCTAAAATTTTATTTCACCAATTGAGGTGGTTCTTGTTTCAAAGTTTAAGCTTTTTGAGTTTTTGGTGGTGGGTTTTGAGAGAGAGTGAAGAATTTGAAGTGGGGGTGTTGATGGTTGTTGAAAAGAAGATAACTTTGAAGCAGAGAGTGAGAAGGAAATAGATTTGGTGGAGGTTGTTGGGCAAATGCAGTTGTTTTTTTTATAATTATTATCTTAAAGGAGAAATAAAAATAAAGCCTTTGTTTTTGTTTAAAATAATTGATAAAAAGAGAACAAGTTCTTTTCTTGTTTGTGTTTATTGTTTTGTGGTGGGTTTTGAAAATCTAGAAGACTCAACAGGATCATCCAAAGAAGGTTAGTTTCCCTTTCTCTCTCTGTTTTTTTTTCTCTCCTATTAATCTTGATTTTTCTGTTGAAAAAGTTTGAATTCTCTTGTTTTGAAGAATTTGGGATCTGGGTTCTTTGATTCAATTTGGGTAAATTTGGATTTTGGCTAAAGTTTTTATTTTTAATTGTATGGTATTTTTTCTTCCGGGGGAATAGAAACTAAAAGAAAAGAAGTTGAATGGATTTTTATCAAAATCAACCACCCAATTGATCAAAAAAGAATTTTTAGGATTTTGCGGCTTTCTTTAACTTAAGGGAAGATGAAAGATTTGATTTTCGATGGTGTTCTGTTTAGTTTTTGTTGAAGTGGAGAATTATCTTTTTGAATTAGGATCTGGGTTATTGATATTGTCTATTCGGGTGGGGAGAAAGTGTAGGATAATGGATGAAGTTTTGTAATTTGAGAAAGTTGGGCTTAATCAGATTAGTAAGTAAATATGTCAAGTTTGGGGTTATTTATGCTTAATTTGCATTAAGTTCATGGTCAATTGGTTTGGTTTTGAAATGTGGTTGGATACTACTTCTAGTTAACTAGTAAATTAATTCTTTGGTTTGGTTGCTGTTTTATTTTAAATTTTGAAAACTTAAGCTAATTATTTGTACTATTATGCTCTTGATAAGTTTTAAATAGAATTTTAATACTTTTGTTACTTGTATGAAAAAGTATGATCTGTTTTTAGCTTTTGGTTGCTTTGTGATCATGAAGTGGTTACAGATTTGTCTGTCGCAATACTTATTGAAACAAATGCAAGCTGAAATTCCCCATTTCCGAACTGCTAAACTATGAAAAACCTAATTGATTGGTTTGGGTTTGATGCTTGAAAATTTTGTTCCTGGTCCTAATTAGTCAGAGTCAGATAAATGGTTCTGATTCTCACTGATGTTGCTTCCCTCCAGAAAATAAAGGTGTTTTACTTGATATTTTTGGGTGCTGTATTGCAATCGCTAGACACTATTCAACTCCATTAGATTCTGAATTTGATTCTTCACTAATGCATATTGTGAGCTGTGACCAATTGCAACCTGATGCCTTTCCCTGAAGTTGATGGTGCACAATTTCTCCGCTATTCATCCTTCGGTTCTTTTTTCTAATGTTTTTCATGTGTATTGATTTGTCAAAGATTCCACTATCTCATTCTTCAAGCAGTTTTTTCAGTGTAATGATTATCTTTTGGCATACAATCAAGTTAGAGATTAGTTCACTCCTAGCATGATCATTCGATAAAATTATTGGTTTATATGTGTCCAGTGTTGACCCCCTCTGGAACACTGGTATGTCTTGTCTGCTTTGGAATATACAATTTATTTCCGTTTGCTTGTTGAACTGTCTGGATCTTATTTTTGGTTATGCATGCATCTATATATAATTCCCAATACATTCTCTATGTATGCTATCATTTTAACAGAGGCTTCATCTGCTTGTCTTTTTTATCCAGAGGCTCTTGGATTTGTGTTTATGTTTTCTATTTTTTTTATTAATTTGTTTCTAGATGCTTTTTATCTAGGCAATCCCTGCAGCAAAATCATTGCATGCTTGAATCTGAAATTTGTCTTGTTTCAGGACTTAAAAGAGATGGAATTTTTCACTGAGTACGGGGATGCCAATAGATACAAGATTCTAGAAGTTATTGGAAAGGGAAGCTATGGAGTTGTTTGTGCTGCAATTGACACTCATACTGGAGAAAAAGTGGCAATAAAGAAAATCAATAATGTTTTTGAGCATATTTCTGATGCTATTCGAATCTTGAGAGAAGTAAAGTTACTTAGGCTTTTACGGCATCCTGATATCGTTGAGATTAAGAGAATCATGCTGCCACCCTCAAAGAGAGAATTTAAAGACATATTTGTTGTTTTTGAGCTTATGGAATCTGATCTTCACCAAGTCATCAAAGCTAATGATGACTTGACAAGGGAACACCATCAGTTCTTTCTTTATCAGATGTTACGAGCACTGAAATATATGCATACAGGTGACTGTTTCTTTCTTACCTGCTCTGTCAAAGGCCGCTTTTGGGTCAAAATTTTCCATCTCTAATCCTTGAAAACAGATATATGCTTGGTCATTATCTTGTGTAACAGTGTAAATGCAGCTTAAATTGTAATGCTTTTGATCTAACTCTGTTCTGAACTAAAGTTGTTTGGCTGCAGCAAATATGTACCACAGAGATCTTAAACCAAAGAATATTTTGGCAAATGCAAATTGCAAACTTAAAGTATGTGACTTTGGGCTGGCAAGAGTAGCATTTAGTGATACACCAACCACTGTTTTCTGGACGGTATGTATTCCAGCATTTTATAACAAGTATCAGCTGACAACATCTCCCAGTTAAGAAGTTTTCATTAATAAATGCATCTTGCAGGATTATGTTGCTACGAGATGGTATAGAGCTCCAGAGCTGTGTGGATCTTTCTTTTCAAAGGTATGGCTTTTATTTACCATGTGTGGCCATTCATTTCCAGAGCTAACTGGTTGGAGCGTGATATAGGCTACAGTGGACTAACATTTTGGTATAGGTCAACATGTAATTTACTGGTGCTTGATTCCTAAATTTCTTACATTTGTTGCTATATAGTGGTACATTATTTTTGTTAACACTATGGTTATTTCTTTTGTTGAATAATGCTATTGTTATTATGTCATTGTTGAGCGTATTTAATATCATTTTGGTATTTCCTTGTTTTACAATAAACTTTTGTTGGATATGAAGCAACAGAAAATATAGTACAATTGGTTGTCCTTGCATTATTGAAGCAGAATGTTTACTTCTCCATAAAATGATTTGAGTGCTTTATAGTTAGCAGTAATGCCTAGATTAAAATAATTGTTGTTCAGGGAGGACTATGAACTCTCCTGGAAGTTGAAATATCTGTCAATTCAGGTAACTGTGTCAGGTTATGTCTGTTTCTCTGGAGTGGTTTAATTGCAGTTTAAAGCTCTATAATTCTGCTGCTTATTTTTGTGTTTCTACTTGGGTGCAGTATACACGAGCAATTGATATTTGGAGCATTGGCTGCATCTTTGCTGAGGTATTGACAGGGAAGCCACTGTTTCCGGGTAAAAGCGTTGTTCATCAATTAGATTTGATCACTGATCTTCTTGGGACACCTTCATTAGAAACCATTTCTAGAGTATGACTCTCTTGCTCACCCCCCCAGTTGGTCACAGCAATTCCTTTTCAAGTTATTGATCATAATTTGTATTGGATTAAAATGCAGGTACGAAATGACAAGGCAAGAAAATACTTGACAGAAATGAGGAAAAAACAGCCTGTGCCATTTGCACAGAAATTTCCAAATGCAGATCCTTTGGCACACAGGTTACTGCAAAGGCTACTAGCATTTGATCCAAAAGATCGACCAACTGCTGAAGAGGTGTGTGCTCTGTCGTATTTGCTCACCTTAAGAATGGTTTCCTGGCATTCAATTCTTGTTGATGTATGAATGGAGCTGCTTTTCCTGCCGCTCCTTATCTTTATTTCATTGCTGAACTGATTGATGCAAGTTTTGTATAATAGGCATTAGCTGACCCTTACTTTAAGGGCCTAGCCAAAGTTGAGAGAGAACCTTCCTCTCAGCCAATCATGAAGTTGGAGTTTGAGTTTGAAAGGCGAAGGGTAACAAAGGAAGATGTTCGGGAACTGCTATACCGTGAAATACTGGAATACCATCCACAGCTACTCAAAGACTACATGAACGGAAATGAAAGCACTAATTTTCTCTATCCTAGGTACTAAGTTCTTCCTCCCTCCAGCACACCATTCCCTTTTCTGAGTAGCAGCAATTGCCTTTCCTTTTCCTTTCTATGTTTAAATTATATATAATTTGAAATGCAGTGCCATAGGTCATTTTAGAAAGCAGTTTGCATATCTCGAGGAAAACAGTGGTAAAAGTGCACCAGTGATACCTCTAGAGAGGAAGCATGTCTCCCTTCCACGGTATGACTTGCAATTACTTGTTCCTTTGTCCTCTAAATCATTGATAATAAAATGGTTTATAGGACTTATTTGTTTTGAGGGTTATAGAGTATTGTTTAATCTGGAATTCTTGTGTTCTTCCAGTATAAATATGTTGTCTGCATTCTTTCCTTTTAACCTTTCCTTTTGTTCACAGGTCTACTGTTCACTCGAACACAATCCCTCGTAATATGCAATCAAATTCAACCTCATTTGACAACAGGCAAGTTACAGAAGATGATTCTAAAAATTTAAGAGTACAGGATACGAGTTTTGAAAATCCAGCAAAGGTTGCAAGGCCCCCACCTCGAATGCCATCAGGTATAACTTATGCTCATTTTGCTTGCTTTCTGTAAATAGACATTTTCCCCCTAAATCTAGCCTATTGGGAAAACTTTTGTATTCTATTCGACCTTCAAGCCTCTGCAAGTTCTCTCTCTTTGTCAGTAAGATGTTGGACGGCTTCATCTTTCAGCAGTTACTGTTAAGGATAGACTTTACTAAATAACTACATCAATATATATGGATCACTTGAATGTTCAAGCTGCAGGGAGTTGTTGAGTCATTATCATACCATAGTGACTTATGGCAGAGCTAGTTAACTTTTTGTCCTTGCGACTAGTTTAGTTCCTATTCTGGATATATGCCGTTTCCATACTGCAAAAAGCTAATTTTCTTTTGAAGCTCGGAAGCAAGAACTAGTTTCTGAATTGTTCTTATGAACTCTTTTACCAGATGTCTCTAGACTTTTTATTGTGCTTCCTGGGAATTTTGGTTTCCCCAAGCTAGATTCCATTTAGCTGACTAAACATCTAATTTTTTCTTTTTGTTTTGTTGTACAGCAAAGCCAGGGAGAGTTGTGGGATCAGTTGTACCGTATGAGAATGGCAGAAATGTCAAAGATCTCTATGGTACAAGGATGTTTTGTAGAAATGCTGTTCTTCCTCCCCAAACCAGCTCTCCACACTGCTTCTTGAGGACTAACACGTTGATCCAAGAGAAGTCTATTTCGGAGACTGGAAAAGATTCACAAACCAAACAGCAACCTCCTAAATGTAAAGTGGCGGCCAAGCCATCCTCTGGGATGGCCATGGACGTGAACACCAACCCATATTACCAACCACAATCTAGGGTGGAGCAGTTAAATGAAAGAATTGCCATTGATGCAAAACTGCTCCAGGCACAATCCCAGTTTGGTCCAGTTGGTCCTGCTGCTGTAGCTGCTCAGAGGAATGTGGGCACTGTTCATTATGGATTAACATAGGCAGTCTTATTTGAGATAAATCCTTTACACCCTCGCGATAAGACAAGTATCAAGATTATGCAATGGATTTAGGTCTAGATTCGAGGTGGGGTAGCTGGTCTTTCTAGAATGATAGGTTTCAGGGGTGTAGTCAACTTCCTGTATATTCATGCTGTGTAATTAGATATCTAATGTAATTCAATTCGTTGATCAGAATAAAATTCCACTCAGCATTTCATGGAACTTGTGTTTTAGTGGGGTACTGTAGTCTCATACCACCAATTGTCGTTTAAGCAACAAAAGGGGAAATGATGCCTGAGCGGTTAGATGAGTGCTGTACTTTTTATCAACCAGGTTTTATTTAGCAGACAGGTTTGAGCAGCCTAGTGCCTGCTGACAAGGACAAAACTAAAAGAAGAAACAGGCTCAAAAAGTTTGAGGAATTTCATGAATCATAGCTATAATATTTTTACTTGGCCTTTTGCTATCTGATTGTATCGTTCTTAATTTTGGAGCAACAGTGTTAAAGTCACCGACGATCCTCTCTGCCACTTGATCTTTGCTGATGTGTTACTCCAGTTGCCAAGTCAATTGATGGTCAGTTTCTCTTCACGGGTTTAGTGCCAGGATCCTGCATTGCAACAATGAATCGAATAAAATAGTAAGAAGCAATTCCAAATAACATATTGGCACCCTCTTCTGACAGCAAACTTCGAAGAAAGGAGAATATACCTGGTAAAAAAGTACGTGTCAACGTGAAGTTCCCCAAGTTCTTGGATCCCTTATCCAACCACCCCCCTTCTTTGTAGAGTACCCGTATTCCCCCCAAACAGGATGAGGAAGAATTTGCAACATCTCTTGTGCTTGAGGGTTGCTATACGGATCACTTAGAATATGTGGCTCTTCAAGGTGCTCAGCAGTGCCCGGAGCACACCAGAGGTGGTGAGCATTACGAGGGTAGTTCTCCTTATCGGTCATGTGGATTTTGATTCCATTTGAAAAGGAGTGATAAGGTGGACACTACTTTAAATTTTCTGGTTGGCACCAAGATTTTGTTTCAGGATTTACGATCATCTTTCTGTATCGTGCAACGCCTGTGATCACATCCCTATTACAAGGTTTTCCTTTGTTTTTTCAACATCCTCCCATGTCCTTCAGGTAGAACTGGCTATTTTGACCGCCTCCTTGCTTTATTTCTAGTCTGAACTTCACTTCGAAAATGGGTGATTTTGGAGCCCGAGGGATATTGATAATGTGCATGAAATTAAGGTACTTTTTCATAAGACCAAGAGTCTTAGAATCATACTGGTTATGGTGCCAAGTGGACGCTTTCAAAAAGTGCTGGAGGCCGCAACAAAAAGGCAGGAATCACAGGAGCATAACTAATTAACTTGCGACCTTGTAAAAGTTTGCAAGAATAGATCGAAAGCTAGTCCTCCTGCATGGAAAGGGAATGTAAGCTTGCGGCCTTTAAAATAAATCAGTGGACGACAATATTACAAGGGAAAAGAACATGGCGAATGAATAAGAAGCTGGAATTAACTAATTACGCATGGCAGGAACAGTTTTATGTGCCGATAAAATTATAGTAATCAGAGGAGCAATCAAGCTTCGCTAAAAACAGCGCAGTTCAGGATATCTTGGCTTGATGGCACGATGGGGGTGTGCTGGATCAAGGTTAACAACAATCAAAGTCACGTTCAATGCATATGAGATTGCCAGGGCCCAGATAGTGGCTTGTTGCAATCTGTGCAGCTTTCCCACCACCATCCTCTGTAAATATCGTAGTCTGTAATGGAAGCTTGACATGTGAATCCTCTGCATGTCTCAGTCCAAAGACAAAATAATTCTTAGCTAATGGGCAAGCCAACATTCAAGAGAAAGTAAACGTGTGTTCTGTTGTCAACGAAAAAGGAACTCCTGAGAAACAAAACATAAGCCTTATGTTCGAATGGGTCCGCGCAAAGGATCTCTTTGATTTTATAACTAATGTAGCAAACCTCGAAACTCAGTGACTCGAAAGCCCATGAAAGTAGCGATGATTGGAGGATCTTGTATGCTTAAAACAGCCTCATCAAAACTTACTTAAAGTTATTATTGTTAAAATGACTCATAAGATATGATATAATTTTATAAGTTAATATATAAAATCAGATTAAAAACTTGGAAAATTAATAAAATTAGATTTAACTGGTGTAAAAATTTACTAGTTTATAGAAGAACATTTAAGTAATTCCAAGTTAACTCTCATTTCTCAACCTAGCCTACACTTCCAAATTACAGGCCGACACTTCCACTCAAAAGTCAAACACCTTTTTGTTCTTTCACTTCGTTCGACTCTGATCGTCTCCTCTCCTTCCTCTGTTTTGACATCAATCAGGTTAGTGTTTCTTAAACTGAAGTTCGATTGTTAGATAATGATTTCAATGCATTTAGAATCTCTGCTTCAGTGGTGCTGTCAACCGCACTTGTAGCTTCATCACATATCCCAAGGAAATCAAATGAGACAGAGTTCATTAGGCATAGGTGACTGATGGAAAAAAAGAGCTGATATTTCATCTACTTATGTCTGCAGTGTTGTTCATGAATATCCATAAACGTATTCATTCAAAAACAGATATTTTGGATGCATTCGACAGTGGATAATGGTGACAAAATAGCACTTACGTGGGGTTGAGATTCAACTTGATGAACATGTTGCTTTATTTTTTTCCAAGCAAAACTCATTCCATTCTATTTCCATACAAATATCAAGCATCCCATCCTTGATTATTCTGTTAATAGTTTGGACTTGGTTTTATTTCAAAGCCGACTCAAGCGTAGGTGAAGCCACTCAGAATTTTTTATTACTCGCGTAGATTTGGAAATAGACCGTAAAGAAATCTATGTATAGTTTAGTAATTTAAAACACAGAAACAAATCAACTCTTAATATTATTGGCATTGGCGAGAGGGAACCTGAGTGTTTTCTATCTGGTCTGAAAACAGTTGTTTATTTATTTGGAAGTGTGGTTGTGTTGTTTTTCAAAATATTTTTCATTCAGAAATGCATTAAAATAATATTTTTTAAAAAATTATTTTTGATATCAGCATATCAAAATAATACGAAAATACTAAAAAATTATTAATTTAAAATAAAAAAATAAAAAAAATTTAAATTTTTTCAAAAACATTTTTAAAATACAAAAACAAATAGGAACGTAATCAATATCGTTATGGAATCCCATACGAGGAATATTTGCTGGAGCGTGCAAAAGTTACCCTATAACAATGTTTGATTTCATAATAATCTATGGTTGCCTATACATAGTGATGGTGGTTGTCCAAAATAATTTGATGGAAGTTAGTTTAATTTTAACATAAGATTATGTCCATAGCTTGTCACACTTGTTAACATCACTTTACAAGATAATTTAATTAATATTTATCATATTAAAAATTAGAATGACACGTCTTTGAAAGATTATGATAAACATCCCAAGGTTTGTTTGTAATTGCAATTTCCTTTTCACATGTAAAGAACTACAATTTACATACCGAGTCAAAGTCAATTTTCTATATTTAGATAAAAAAGATGAAACTAACCCAAATCTCCCTTTCTTCTCCTGCCAACATAAATCAAATTTGGCTCAATTCCCAAATCAAAACGCATTGACAAATACAAAAAGCCAACAATTTTCTATATATAAAGAAGAGTCGAAGAGCTAATGTGCATTGTGGGTGAAAGGTAACAGTTGGTTGGCTTCATAGGTTGATGATGGTGGTGTCCGTTGGTATACAAGAAGGGATGATGATGTTAGAGATCTAAATATATATGCCATAGTTTATCTTAGCTCTCTCCCCCTTAATTTATTTTTGATTACATTTCTTGCGCCGATGGTTGTGGTGGTGGGAGAGAAAGACAAAGGTGATTGTAGCGTTTTTTTTTTTATAATTTTTTTGGATAAAGACATTTTGAATATTAAATCAATTATAATGTAAACTCTTTTTTTTTTACTAAGTTTGCACGTTATTGATTCTGTATGTAAAGTTTTATTAACTATTTTAATATATAAAGTATAATTTTTTAAATATAAAAGGGAAAATGCAATCACAAACAAACAATCCCTAGGATGATTATTATAATTTTTCCTATCTTTAAACATTACAAATGTCTTCATGAGATATATTAGTGGAATATCAAGAATACATCTCAAAAAACATATATGGTTTAATTGTATAAATCAACACCTTGTTTGTTGTTTTCTTTATATATATAAAGATTATTCAAAGGCTTGGGTTTATGCATATGCTCTCCTTATTTAGTTTTTCTTATGGTTTTAATTTAATTTTTCTGATATTGTTCAAACTAGAGATCATATATTATATATGTAAAATATCCCCATCATACATACACGTGTGTTTTTGTATGGAGGAAACAAGATATCAAGATAGACACAACCTTACATTCATTTCAACTACTTTTTCATATAATTTCATAGATAGGGATGATTAGTTGGTGAGAGATTTTGTTGTTGTAATCGGGTCAATCTGCCGGACCGGTCCGAATTTAATAACTATGGTTGTGAGTGAGTGAGTATAACGATCAAATTTTAGTAATAACAAAATAGTTATTGTACATCTTTTGTATTTTATGAAAACCAGATTTCTCATATCTTTTTTTTGTGTGTTTATACAAACACACACTCTTTAAATGAATGTATAAAGAAAAAAAAAATATTTCCCCAAACCACTTCTTTTGATTTATTATGTTTTTCAAACAGAGATTCTAAGATTCAATAGGATATTTGCTACGCACACCCAAATTATCGACCAAAAAATAAACTTAGTTAATAAAAAACCTCGGTGGTTGTGAATAAGTTAGAAAAACATGGGCAATATAGAGAAAATCCTACTACTATCATCTCAAAAGTCTTGATGATTAAAATTAACTGTAAACCCCAAGTCTACTAGTAAACCCTGTGACTAAAAAATAACACACACACACACACACCAAATAAACAAAAGATGGAACAAAATATGTAAACACAATAAGAACAAAAGATAAACAAATATGTAAACAAGTAAGTTGGGTTGTTACACCTAAAAATGATCTTTAGATCTGGTCACAAGTTTTTAGTTGATATACTTGATTTTAAAACATAATATAAAACATACAAACTTCTGATGTGATTGAAGAGATAAGTCTAATAACTTAGAGTTCGCTCTAATAATCAAACTAAACAATTATAGTAAATAAGTATAGGAAAACATTCATACTCATTATATAAACTGAAAAGAAATGATAAAATAGATCTCATAGTTTTTGAAATCTGAAGGTTTCTGTATCCTTTCAACCAAGAAAAATAACTTAACCTTGCATGTTTATTAAAAAATAGGGAAGAGAAAAGATGAAAACATAATTTCGAGTTTAAGAGAAAAGGGTGAGAGTTTTCTTCTTCTTTCTGGCTGCCTCCTTCTCTTTCTTTTTATTTCATAGGAAACTCAAATCCCCACATTCCTCTAATTCGTTTGAATTTGGACTTAGAGAAGTTAATTTGCCCAAATAAATACCTTTTCCATATGAAGAAACAATTGTCATGTTGGTTTAGATGCTTTGGAAGTAAGTTGAACTTGTTTCTTCACAAAACTTGTTTGTTGGCAGAATTTATAAGTTGTCTTAGCAAAATCATATCTTTTTCATATGAGCTCCTTTTCTGCTTCAATTTGGTAGGTTGATAGGCATTTGAGTCAGAAATCTAAAACAATTGAGTTTTCATCAAAATGACTTCTTTAACTCAAGATATTCAAGTCGAAATGATTGAAGGTCAAAACTGGCAGAATTTAAGACTTGTCTTTGAAGGCAGCGATTTCCATGCCCTTTCTTTTTTATTTTTCCTTTCCATATATGTATAGAAATGTGTGGATGTTATCTTTCTAATGCAACTAGAATTACTTCATTGTGACCTCTACAACTCAAGTTCTGCATAAAACATCAAACATAGGTCAAATATGTCAATATTTGACACGAGTTGGAACATGGTTTGAATTTTATGTCTAATTTACTCCTTTTTAAATATTAAATCCAAAAGTTCCTTCAAAACATAAAACAAAGATTATCAAGGCATTTTATATATAAAACATGAACAAAATACTAGGTAAATATGGGTAAAACTATCAAATAATATGATTGCATCAAGTTACATATGGTAAAAGCCTGGCCTAAAGGCAACCCACATTCAAAAATCTGATACAACCCTCAGGGGAATTGCTTAAGGAACTATTTTGATGCATACATTGAAAGTTTCAATTCTCATGAACAAAACCATGTTTTTTCAAGATTTTCTTCTTGAAAAAGATTTTTTATGCTAAAACAAAACCAAAAAGCCCTTACGATGAAAAAGGAAATTAAAGCATTGATAAAATAATTAAAGTCAATTTAGGCTTTAATTAGAAGAAATTAAAGTCTAAGGGTCGAACTGTAAATTTTAAGAGTTAATTTGGTTAAATCAGGGGCTTAATTGCATAAATATTAAAGTTTAATGGGCAATTTATGGACTTGATTGAAGAAATTCAAAACTAAAGATAAACTTGTAAGAAGCGCAAGACTTCAAGGTTTGAAATCGTTGAAATTAGGAGCCAAATTAAAGAAAATTGGGGTCCAATTGAACAAAATAAAAAACCAAGGACTAATTTGTAAAAGACACTCAAATTCAAGGCTGTCAATTGAGTTTGGTATGGGTGAAATTGCATGAAATTAGGAGTTTAAGAGGAAATTATGGGTGAAAATAAAAGAAATTGGAAGAATAAGGACTAAATTGAAGTTTTTCAAATTCAAAATTAAAAACTCTAATTTGTAGGCTTTAGCCTAAACGATGTTGTTCGGCTACTGTGCATTTTCTTCTTCGACAATTTTGGCTGATCAAGTAGGCACTTTCAGGTTAATGAATATGACATTTCTGATCACTTCTAAGGTTGTAACCACCACCATTCAATTAAGAAATTCCCCCTCTACAACCTCATTATCACGAAATCAAACATTTACATCTCCTTTTCTCCATTAATCTCAACAACATGTTGTCCACAATCAGTCATCACTGCATTTTCAGATTTTGTACTGATCAGGTTGAAATTTTTAGACGAATGAATGTGGAGCTACAAACCTCCAAATTAAGTAAGAGTGGATCCAATATAAAGGTATGCACCATCTTTACCAAATTTAGGTGGTATCGAGCAACGTTGACATTAGAGTTGGTTCAATGAAGCCACAAAAGTGACCAACCCATTCAACCTTAACTAAGACAACCATTTGCACAAAAACACCCAACTCTTTTGTGTGTTCACACTTAAAACACTCACAAAGGGTTCTTATCAAGGGTTTCAAACCATTCTCTCAAGATCTGAAGGCCAAAAACACTTTACCTTGGTCTCCAAGTTTGTTACAAAACCACCTAAATCCAAAATCATTGATCTTGTGGTAAAACCAACCTAGTTTTGGTTTGTTAGAACCCTAACAAACTCATCTAGAAGTACTGAATCATCCTATAAAAGGATAACTAATCAGAGGAGAAATGGGGAAGAAAAAGGGGAAGAAGAGATAAGAAATAAATATTGGTTAAAAGGATCCAAATTTAAGCTCATGAATTGAGGAAAAGATCCAATATGTTCTTGTTGGGTTTAGTGATAAGAGGAGCAACAACAAAAATAGATTCTCATTTAAAGATTTCAAGCTTGAAAGGTATATCTTTGCAAACTTTGAAGGTGAAGCCCATAAAGTCTGCTGGATTGTTTTATTTTTTAAATGCTATGTTTTGAGGTGTATTGAAATGATGATTATTGCTTTAATATCTTAAGTTAACACTTTAATTTGATATGAAATCTGTCACATATAGCAGTAAGGTTATGATGTTGTTTTGTGTTGATTGAGGCATGTTTCTAGGTTTTTAAGTGTTATTTGGTTCTTGTTAAAGGTTTAGAAAGACATTTTGAATCTAAATTGTATAAATATGGAGGCTATTTTAGGTTGATAATTTTAAAGCTTGAATTTTTTTGCAAGTTTATGATGACTTCTTGTTTTGTTAGTTCTTTTTTTATTCAAGTATGCTTGGTCTTGATAATGTGCTTTGTTGGAACTAAGAAAACATGTTTTAGAGGTCAGAAAAGGTCATTCTAGATTGGATAGTGCTGGTATTTTCTAGGTAGTTGCTGGGTTTTTAAGACAATGTTCTTTGTGTTTTTGAAAAGAACATTGTCTTAATTCGATGATTTATATAATTTTTTATCCATTTACTTGCACATAACCTTTTAAACAACTTGATTAGAAAATAATTTAGGTTTAAAACGCATATATAATACATATTCATATAGTTAGATTCTTGGTTTCTTTTGACTGCCCAAAATACATTTTGAAAAAAATTAATAATCGAAGCAAATTGACACTTGATTCTTGATCTATACTTGATTACGAATAAAACCTTGCCTTTTATTGCTTGAAATATGGTCTGATTTGATATTCATATTGTCGGGTTTAAGTTTGAATGTTCTTCATTCTTTTTGTGTTTGATCCATTCTTCTTGAAAAAAAATTGAGTTTTTATGTTTTTTTATGTTGAATCTGTTTTGGTTTTGGGTCCTTGTTTTCGAGTCAACCCGGTCGGGTCAAAACCAGGTTAGGCCTTGTTTGGTTTTTTTTTTGTTAATGTTTCTTTGGTTTAAAGGTGTGTTTGGCAAACACCCTTTAGGTTTGTTTTGGGTAGTTTTATTTTTAAAAAAATAGGTTTTTTTTCGCCAAACATGGCTTTACAAAAAATATAAACAATGATAATAAAATATATAAAAAATGTCTTTTTGCATATTTTATATGGCCAAGTCTCTCAAAAAATAAAAATCATATCTTGCTTAAAATATAAAATACATGGTGTGTTTTAATATTTTCATACAAAATTCAAAAAATATATATTAGCATGCATTGTGGATTTAATAACTACTTTATTAGATCCATGAGAACATGACCAATATTTCAATAATCCTTATAATTTTTAATTCATGAGAATTAATTATTAATATTTTGGTATAAATGTTGGACCTACAAGTAGGCTTATATTTAAATAATAGGAGTTGACCATAAAATTTTCAAAATTATTCTGAATATTCACGAATATTAATTGGAAGTCTTTTTTTTTTATCATAATATACGAGTTGTGGAAAACTCTTTCGCCTTTCAGGATAGGTGAACCCTACTAGGTCACCTATATGGATCATTTCTATAAAAATTCATTTAGACACATAAGCCCATAATAAATTCAAAACGCCAAATTTATTCACACGAATAAATTCTTATCTTAAGTCAAAGACAGACTACCAGTTAGAAATCCATTAAACCCTTCAAATCACATTCACACAACATAATGTAGTTTACCTCATGTAAGGTTCGTTAGGAGTGCTAATACCTTTCCTAGCCACAACCAGTCCATTACTGTTAAAATTTATGATAAGCCCAGTACACTTAGGTTTTCCTAACGACCTTGAAATAAACAACTAGGTGGTGACTCCCTTGATTCCCCGACGTTGCATGCCATGTGCGACATACATGTAAAATATTAATTTTAAAGAACTTTATATTGGGGTTGTACATTAGTTAATAGTCTTTCAGAAAAATATTTTGTATATGTATAACCCAAATATAAAACCTAAAAATATTAATTAAAAAATAAACTTCAGATATATTTGATGAACCTTATACATTTTTTTTTAACAATTATAACATGAAAGTGTTAATAGCATAGCCAAATATCCTTTGGTTCTGCTAATATAAAAACATGAAAGTATATTACATTACATCACATTTTTAGTTTATTTTACTGTTCAATAAACAGTAACCACATTCTCGTTTTGTTTTAGTACTAGCCTTGGTGACCGCACCTCGCTTCAAGTTGGATAACATGTAATGAAATAATGATTAAAAATTAGATTAATGTATTAGAATAAATTAATCAATCACCATAAGTGTCGATAAATAAAAAAAGAGTTGGTGTGACTTATTTGACAAAATAGACAAACAACAAATTAGTTGCCTCACTCAAATGGTGATCTGTTTTTTTTTTTTTTTAAAATGTTTACGTCATTTTAATCTTGTCTAACCCTAACTTAAATATGAAAACAAAGAACTGCCAAAAGATTAAATCGGGGAAAAAGAAACTAAGGGAGTGAAATGAAAAGATGAATATAATAAGTTAACCCGATTGAATATTTATCTTTCTTTTTCCTTCTCTTATTCGATTCTCGGCTAGGTCTTCATCATGTCTTAATTGACCACAAATTGGATTAAACCTAGAAGCAACTAAAAGAGTTATAAAATAATTTAAGCTAAAACTTTAAAAATCTATCATATTGTATTAATTTTAATCAACTTTAATTGAAAAACAAAATCTAGAACCCATGTCAAAACATGATTCTAATTAGGCATAATTTTTCTAAGGCAAGTGATAAAAAATGATGAAATTGCATTTTTTTTTATTTTAAGTTAAATAAAAAAATCAATGATAACAAAAGGTCAAACTATATTTTGTTTTTTTAATTTTGAGAAAAACAATGCATAAAAAAGCCCTAAATATTGTGTCATAACTGGTTGAATAAGCGATCCATGCCATGAAGTCAACGGAGTTAAAAATTTTTTTATTAAATTTATGTTGCTAAAGAATAAAAAGAATTGCAAAAAAAGCCCCATAAAAGAAGTGAGTCCAGGCCTATGGCCTATAAAAAGAACAAAGCATAGGCCCGCACACCTGGGCTTTATGTTTTTTTTATATATTTTTAAGGGGCAGATGATCTATTATCTGTCTCTTTTATAAATAAAAAAAAAAGCAGACAATCTGCTGCTCGTCTATCTAGAATTTAACCACCATTATGGTGGCTGGAAAATCAGATCAGGGGTATTTTTGCCTAAAAATCATGTTTTTTAACCAATTTTAACAAAACAAAAAACCTCATAAACATCCTCACAACATTTAGATACCTATTTATCAACTTAACAACCTAAAAAATGACCTGAAAATATGAAATCAAACTGGGTTAGATTTCTCTTCCTCAACTTTAATCTTCTTTTTAGGTAATATTGAGATTTGAAACAACCACCTTTCAACTCCTTATATCAAATGGAAACTTGTGGACATCAATATCAACAATTTGATGGCTGGAATATGAGAAAATAATGACTTTCTCTCTCTATGCCAGAATCCAACAAAGATTTCTCTCTCTTTCAAAAACCAGGGATCAAGAAGGTCTAATTTATAAATTGGGGGATTAGAGCGTATTTTTTTACACCCAATTTAAACACATGACCTATTTGTGGTGCCTTTTCTTAGTTAATCCTTTGTCTTTCAATTTTGTTCATAGCCAATAAATTTTGAGCAAATGGGTGCTAATTTTGTAATTAAAGGACATAATCGCAAAAAAATACTTAAGGGACCAAAGTGAAAAAAAGTAAAATAGGCACTGCTTATGTCCACAGTTCATTGTGAGTGTGTGAACAATATTAATCATTGTTCAAAACATCCTTCCGTTTTAGTTGTTTATAAAATTCGATCAATGGCCCGCATTATACTGTGAGCTAGATAAAAAAAACATTTTGTTAATATAATAAAAATTTCTAGGTATTATTAATATTGTTTTTAGTAGAAAAAATTTTAAATCACATGAAGATTGACTTAATATGACCTGATCACTATAATTGGTCCTAAGACAACCCGGAAAACAAATAAAAATATAGTTTGATTTAAAATAAATATTCAATATGATATTTTTTTATAAATATTGAGACAACATCATATTAAATTGATTTAGGTCAGCATAGGTTAATATGCCAATTCGCATGCCTAGTCATGAAAATATGATAACTCCGTAGAAAACAAATAAAAACAAATTATGAAGCCTAATTTTCAATAAACTTAATGTTGAATGATGAAATTGAAAAGAAAATCAATTAAAAAAAGGACAAAAAAATAACTTGAGTCAACCCACCAAAACTACAATCCTTTTTATAATATCGGGATAACCCACTAGAAAGTAAATTGAAATAAATTACAAAGCTCAATTCCCAATTAATTCAGTGTTAAAAGATGAAATTAAAAAAAATCAATTAAAAATAGGACAAAAAAATTGACTTGAGTCAACTCAGGTTAATATACCAAACTAGTGATCCAAGTTATGAAACGGGGATAACCTCATAAAAAGCAAACCAAAACAAATCACGAAACCTAATTCTTAGTTAACTCATCATTAAATAATGGAATTAAGGGAACATTCAATTAAGAAAAAAAAAAAAAACTCGAGTCAACTGAGTTATCTTATTAAACTTGTAGTTCGAGTAATAAGACTCAGATAACCTCATAAAAATAAATTAAAAAATTATAAAGTTCAATCCCTAATAAATCTAATGTTAAAAGATAAAATTGACCAAAAAAACAAATAAACAAACATAGATTGTAAAAAACAAAAAAACTTATTATAGTAAATAGTATTTTATGAGGTAGGGTACAATAAAACCTCCTTCACTTTTAGTTCTTTTTGTTAATGTTAACGTTAACTAGCCTTAAAACGCAAAAGACGGAAGCATTTTTATTATAGATGTGTTTTTGAGTATCATGAATTTTTTTAATTGAAAAATAAAAAGATATTATTTATGCTTAATAAAATAAATAAAATAATAAAAAAAAGATGTTAACAGTGCTAATTATATAATAGATGTAAACTGAAATGTTTTATGGGTTGCTTGTTTCACTTTAGAAGTTTTAATTTATTTTATATTAGAGATTAATTTATATTGTTAGTTACAAATGATTTTCATTTTTTATAGGTGCACTATTAAAATACAATTCATTTATATAAAATATAAGAGGCAAAATATTGATATCAAATTACAATAATCTCTTTGAAGTATTATGAAGTAAAAAAATATATTTAAAAACGTCAATCACCATTTAAAAAAATTAAGTTAAACAATTTAAAAATTAAGAGAAATGGTATCAATCAATATTTATATAGAAAAAAATCAATAAGAGAGAGGCTAGGTCCATGCTCCTAGCTATCAAAGAGCGTAGGCTTTGAAACTTAGGCATGTATACATAGCTATGTTTTTTTTTTCTTGTTCTATTTTTTTATTGCTTCTTATGGAAGAGTATGTTTCGCCTACTTAACTATTTTTTTCTAGTCACTAGACGTGACGAGAAAAAATCGATGTCGAAACCCTAAAAACCCATCTTCTCGTTTTATTTGAAAAAAAACTCAAAAACATCATAGGAACCTCGATAAATATATTTCTAATTTCAAAGAACACTAAAAAAAAATCAACTCAATAAAAAAAATACTTAATGGACCCCGGTTTATGTTTTCTGGTATGTTAATAGAAAAACACCATCTTCATTGAACTTTTAATAAGATAATTTGTTTGACACAAAAATGAGAAAGGGAACTAATAAGAAAGGGAACTTTGATTAAAAAAATATAAATTTCCTCTAAAATTTAAATTATATCTTTCTTATTGAAAAATAACAATTTTAATTATTACATAATTAAATAAAAAAAAATTGAAACTTGCTTCGTGTAATCCTACTTACTGGTATAAACTAGAATTTGAGGTTTTCTTTTTCTTTGAATTATGGTAGTTATTAACAAATACTCTAAAACTCGTAGGTTATTTACTGTAGCCCAATCAATAGTGAAATGTATCTTGAGTTATAATAAAATGATCATTTGACCCTTTACCTTTTGATTTTGAGGCTTAGCTTGAGAGTAGGATAATATTTTAACGTTTGTAAAAATACTCTTTTATCCCCAAAATCAACAAAATTTAAAACAGTTAGTTAAGAGCTTTCTTGACTTTTAACAAATTTTTTAACAGTGAAAATACTTCTTTGCCCCCCCTAAATAATCAAAATATTTATAGCTTGCTGGACAAGTGTTTTTTCAGTTTTTTTTAATTGTTATTGTACAATATAAAAACAAAATTAACCTTGGAGGAGACAAAAAAAAAGCTTTGCATGTTGGGGGTATTTTTATACTTTCACACGGGTATTTTTTGTAATTGCCAAAGTCATTGGAGGGTATTTTAGTATTTTCACATTGTTTATTAATTTTTAAATAGGAAATATTTATAGCACGTGTATTGCATTCGAGTCCTTCAATTACACTTTTTGAGATGTTTTGTTTCTAATTTTAGTCCTCATTCTTTTAATTTCTTATTTCATTCTTATTCTTTTTAAAGAAGTTTGTAGTTTTTCATTTTAGTCCTTCAATTACAATTTATCATTTGTTTTGTTCTTAATTTCAGTCCCCATTCTTTTAATTTCTTATTCTTTTCTTATCCCTTAGATATAATGTTTTTTCAATGTAGTCTTTCAATTATAATTTTTCAAATGTTTTGTTTTTCATTTTGTTCTTATTTTTTAAAAAATTTTCATTTTTTTCCTTGGCCTTTTTGTTGAAGTTTTTTTTGCTTTAAATTTCATCATTCAATCAAAGTTTTTTTTGTATTATTTTTTTCAATTTAGCCCTTATTCTTTTGATTTATTTTTGTTGAAATTTTTTTCAATTCAATTTAAACTTCCAAGTGAACGTTTTTATTTGCCCTCTAATTATTTTTTTTCACCCTCAATTTTTTTAAAATCCTTCTATATAATTATTTGTTTTTCAAGTTTCATCTTTTGACATTTGATTTGTTGGAGATTCTGATTCTTATAATCTTATCATTCTGCATTGGTTTTCTATGGGTTTATATATAAAAAAACACATTGAAGAAGCATGTATGCCCGGTTTTTTGAAAAAAAAATTACAACCAGCGGTGACGCACGAGTTAAATGGCTAGTAGTTTACTAATGAACCATGTAGGTTGTTGACGTGGTTTCTTGGTTCAATAATGCAATGAGTAGTCATAGGTTCAACTAGATAGGTGATTTATGCTATGCTATGAGTCGGGTCAAAGTTTTTTTAAATAAAAAAATATATTTAGGAGACGTTAATGTTTTAAAAAAAGTAAGAAGAATCTGAGACCCGGGCCATTGACCTAACTGGGTTCAACAAGCTCAGTTAATTTAATAATATAAGTATAAAAAAGCATTGACAATAAATAAAGTGATAAAACAAATAGAATTATTAACTATAAAAAATAAGTTGTCAATATCATACTCGAGAGAGGAGAAAAGAAAATTTCATTGAAGACTCATCATTGCTCTACCATGAGCACCCCCTACCACTAGAAAGAGCTCACCAAAATAGTTTTAATGCCACTACAAAATGGTGCACAACAACATTAAAAGAGCTTGTATATGTTTTTAGAGCAACAATTTAAAAAAGAAAACCAAACAAAATATCATAAAGTGAGTATGTCATATTTATATATAATCAATTAGTTTAATTTGATTCAAAAACATAATTTATTTTAAAAAAACTAAATTTAACAAAGAACAACACATAAAAAGACTTGAGATAGCCTATGATATTTTTAAAATTAGTGAAAAACCCTATAGAAAGTAAATAAAAAAAGAGAGTAATAGAGCCCAATATCCAATTAAATAAACGCTCAAGGATGAAAATGAAAAAAAAAACATGATCTAGAAAAACAAAAAAAAAACAATTAAACTAGGATGAATCTCCTAAACTTGGTTAATCTTCAAAACTCACAACCCATGAAATCCTAGATTAGATCTTAATCAAAAAGCTCAATTCCCAAGCAATTTAATGTTAAAGATGAAATAAGAAAGAAAATATTAATTTAAAAAACTTTTTTTAGTAGAAAAACTAGCAATCTAAATAATGAGTATCAAATTTGATAGGAAAAAAAATAAAAACAAATAAGAATCAAATTTGATAAAAAAAAAAAGTTGAAGGAGAATGAGATTGTAAAAATAATTCAATTTTAAAAATTATTTTAAATAAAACAAATAGTAATAAGAAAAATAAGAACCATATATAACAAATGAACAAATTAAAAAATGATGAAATTGAAAAATAAATTCTAATTTTATAAATTATTTCAAATAAAACAAATAGTAATCAAAAGAAAAGAGACTACATTTAAAAAAAAAACAAATTGAAGAGCTACTTTGAAACTTTAGAGGGCTAGGTATGAAAATCAAGAAGGAGAGAGAAAATGTAAAAAAAGGTCATCAAAGCCAAACTAGATATCAATAATCCACATGCGTTGTCTACGGATGAAGGGGATGCCGAGATGATTTAAATGTCGCCCCATAAGCCACCATTTGACAGTCAAACACCCCTTCACGCATCACTCGAATAGCGGGAATGCAACATATACGTTGGCTCGTGTAGTAAATGCGCTAGGCAAGTTTGCTTTTAAAATATTATATTATATTTATTAAAATACCAAATTGTCACTTAATCATCTTGATTATAACAAAAAAAAAACAACAAAGCTAAAAAATATGAAAAAGCCCATTAATGTTAGTTATAGCTTTTTTTTCCTTTAAGGATAATTTATCTTTTTAATATGTTTTATAAAAATAGAAATCTGAAAAAATCCCCTAGATGCCACTAATAACAAGTTTTGCTTTTATAGATAATTTAGTCATTTTATTGTGCTATAAAATATAAAAAGATCGAATTGTCCCTGATTAATCTAATAATGACTAATGAAATTTGTGAAATGAATGTATTACGCCTAATAGCCTGAGCAATAATATTTTTTTTTGGGAAATGTAAAATTATTATTACATTATTTCAATCCATGGTGTTTTATATCTTTGTCCATAGTGAAACAATTTCTTAGGTTTTTTGTTAATTCTAGAATTTATTAGCATTTATTTAAAATTAAATTTGTTTATATCTCATGCAAAACTGATCATGTTAGCTTTAGGTAATGGATACTAAGGTAACATTTAGTATTGTGGTTATGAGAGAGAAAAAGAAAAAAGAAAGAAAGAAAGGATATTGACGTCAAACTAGAGATCAATAAGTCATAGGCATTGTCTATAGATGAAGGGGTTGTCAAGATGATTTGAACACTACCCTGGAAGCCACTGTTTGACCGTCAAACGTCTCCTTACGCGTCACCCGAATAATGAGGATGCAACCCACACACTAGCTCGGGTAGTTAACGCGTCAGACAATTTTGTTTTAAAAATAATATTTTATATTTACTAAAATACTAAATTGCCCTTTATTCATCTTGATTATAACCAAAATATCAAGCTGAAAATAGAAAAAATCCCTTGGACGCTAGTTAAAGAAATTTTGCTTTTAAGAATAATTTAGCCCTTTAATATGCTTTAAATAGTGAAAACTTGAACAAAGCCATGTCAGTAAAACAAATTTTCTTTTTTTAGGTAATTTAGTTATTTTATTGTGCTATGAAAATGCGAAAAAATCAAGTTGTCCTCAATCAATCTGATAATGACTGATAGAACTTGTGAAATGATCGTATTACCCCCAGTAGCCAGGCCAATGATTTTTTTAAAAAAAAGTGTAAAATCATCATTATATTATTTCAATCCTTACTGTTTTATGTCATAAAGAAAGGGAAAACAAAACGAAAGGCTATCGACACCAAACTAGAGATCAATAAGCCATATGCGCTGCTTGGAGATGGAGGGGTCACTAAGACGATTCGCACACCACCCTAAAAGCCATCGTTTGACCGTCGAACATCCCTTTGATTCGCCCAAATAGTGAGAATGTAACCTATATTATGGCTCATGCAATACACGCGTCAACCAATTTTTTTAAAAAATAATATTATATTTACTAAAATACCAAATTACCCCTTAGTCATCTTGATTATAACCAAAATACCAAGCTGGAAATAGAAAAAAGCCCTTGCATGCCAATTAAAGAATTTTCGCTATTAAGAGTAATTTAGCCTTTTCATGTGCTTTAAAAAGTGAAAATTTGAAAAAGGCCCTTAGATGCCAGTAAAACAAATTATGTTTCTATAGGTAATTTAGTCATTTTATTGTGCTATGAAAATGCAAAAAGGCCGAGTTATCCCCGATCAATCAAATAATTACTAATGAAACTTTTGAAATGATTGTACTACCCTCGATAATCAGGCCAATAATTTGTTTTGGGCGAAGTGGAAAATCATCATTACACTATTCTAATCCATAGTGTTTATGTCTACATCCATAGTGAAATAGTCATTTATGTTTTATTTTTTATTCTAGAATTTATTATAATTAATTTCAAATTAATTTGTGTATCACCCATGCAAAATATGATCATGTTAGCATAAGGTATTGGATACCTAAGATCAATTTAGTAGTGTGGTTAGGTGTGATTGAATCTTGTGTTTCGTCCCAATTACATATTTAAAAATATTTGATTAATTAACATACAATATATAGTTTTGCATAGGTCTTGATTACAAAAAAAAATACAATTTATAGTTTTTTTTAAATACAATTTTTGTAATTATAATCGCAAAAGTTATCACAGTGTTAAACAAACTAATACTAACTAATAGCTATTAATATATATGATTTTGTTGAAGAAAAGTTTCTTTTATTATTATATAGGTGACATCAACATATTTTCCTTACACATATTTGTATATTTTGGATTAGTTTCTTACACCATGGTATTTAACGCGCATCCGAGCTCTTTGAATCCATCATAGAGGGGGGGAAAATTAGATCACATCCTCCTATGATGATGAAAAAATTGTTCTTGTTACATGATGGAATTTTTCTTTTTTTCAAACGGTTAGAAGTGTATTTAAATCATTTTATGTTTCAATTAAAATTGATTTTTTTCAACGATTTTGAAAACACACTCAAAATAAATTATCTTTGATATTGATTTTAAAATTCAAACCCAAAAATTTAATAAGAAGAAATTGAATATAGTTTAAGGCCTGCTTAATGACTGTCCTTAGAGGCGGAAATAATTTTTTTAGGAAATTGAATATAGTTTACAAATATTATCCGTAGAGGTGACCCTTTCATGTTGTCTACGACCCAGTCTTATGATGTGAATAGGCTTAATTTCTCGTAGATTTATACACAAATTCAATGAATCTGCCAAAAAATAAGGGTTAACAAGTTAGATTTATCAATGTTAAAATTTGGTTAAAGATGAAGTTCTGGAATTTTATTTTATTATTATTAATAATATTAGTATTCGGACCTGCTTGCATATACTTTGACTAATCCTATGAATTCTAAAGTTAACGACCATGTAAACTTTCAGTGATCTTAAGATTTGTAGGACTCGAATTAATAATTTTTAAAAAGCAAATCTAGAACCTAATTAGTTGAATTACACCCCACACCTATTATTGAAGCTATTAAATCTTAATTTGACTTTTGGTGCTGAAGACTTTAAGATATAAAAGTCAAATTATGTAAGAATCAGTGGAGAAAAATTCTGAAGTAAAACATGACAGTTTTTCCACACTTAACATTTACAGAAAATGTTCATCATACAAACAAAGCATACTGAAATTAAATAAAATACAACTAATGGCATGATAGGTGGTAAATGGCGAGGCCCAGAAATGATAAATGATTGACAGGCGCCCCTGGCACATGCTCCATCTCGACCGTTTGGCAACTTGGAGAAATGCTATCATCCTTGCTTACCTGCGATGGAAGAACTTAAAATTGTGCGATTTTACATGAAAATATCAGTAATGGAGTTCTAACTTTTAAGTAGGAAGATAGCATTATTACCACCAGTTGATTGAAGTTCATTTCGGACAGAATGGAGTTGAGCAACGGCGTCGCTAATCTTCATGCGCTCTCTTGGAAATTCAACAGAACATGAGATTCCAATTCGTAATATTGAGTTCAAGCACTCGAGAGATCTGCTGTTTCTCATGCTGCTAATTTCATGTTTGTCGTCGTCCCCAGTTAGCTCTTCCTGAAGAAGAGTTGGATCTGTTATCTGTTTCACTTGTTCAGGCACAGCTCTCTTGACAAAGTTATGAAGATTTGAGCCTTCTCTAAACATTTCATCAGTGGGCCTCTTTCCTGTGAACATCTCCAACAAGAGTATGCCATAGCTATATGTATCACCATATGCTGACACTTCACCTCCTACGCCATACTCTACAATTCATAACCAAAACATATGATTTAGTTGGTTTTTTTCAAAACATATGTAACAGTAATGCCATATGCTGAAACTTCACTTCTAATGAATGTTTACTTCTATGTTTGATGTGCGAACCTGGCATAAGAGGTTACGGGACAGAAAAAGTAAAAGATTGGAAGATTGATAGTTCTACTACCTGGAGGAGCGTAACCTATAGTTCCTCTTACTCCAATTGAAGTTGATTCATTTGTTGGATAGTCAAGGCTTGCTCCAGAAAGAAATTTTGCTAGCCCAAAGTCACCTACATGTCCAGTGAGTTCATCATCGAGAAGAACATTGCTTGGTTTAAGATCACAGTGAGCTATTGGCATTTCACAATGATGATGAAGGTACTCTAGTGCACACGCAACATCGATGGCAATGTTAAGTCTCTGGCGAAGATTTAGAGTCAGCGTTGTGCCACCTCCTGTACCAGTTGGATGCAGCCAATCCTCTAGACTCCCATTAGCCATGAACTCATAAACTATAGCCTTGAAATCATTACCATGGTAATCAATACTTGAGCATGCAGTTAATACCTTGACAAGATTCCGATGTCTGATGTTTCTCAGGGCTTCACATTCAGCTATGAAACTCCTAGAAGCTCCTTGACGCATGAGATTAAGCACTTTGACAGCAATGACCATTCCATTTTGGTCAAGCATTCCTTTATACACAGACCCAAAGCTACCTGTACCAACCAAATTCGCTGAAGAGAATCCATTGGTAGCTTTTAAGAGAATTTGATAAGACACCTCCAATAGCTCATTCCGCATAGAGCTCAATTTAATTTCTCTTCTTTTCCTTCCTGATGAACAAAGAAAAAAACAAGTGACAACAAGGGCCAATGCTAGAAGCACTGTAATGGCAAAGATTGCTATCTTCAATTTGAGTTTCAGCCTCTTTGGTTGGTGGAACTTGCATCTAGGCAGCCCCAACTCGGTGTCACCACCACATAGCTGGCTATTTCCTATGACTGAAACTGCAGTTGAGTTCTTGAAAATTCCTTCATCTGGTATCATGCCCTCGAAGTTGTTATAAGAGAGATCCAACATCTCTAATGAGTTAAAGCCCTGAAAAAACTCTGGAATTTTCCCTGACAAGTTGTTATGAGAAAAGTTGAACTGTAGAACTCCTCTCAGTGAACTCAATGCTGAAGGAATGGACCCATGAAAGAAGTTGGAATTCATATACAAGCCTTCAAGACTTATACAACCCCCAAGACTGCTAGGAATCTCACCTGATAACATGTTTCCAGATACATCTAAGAATTCTAGATTTATTAACTTTCCTATTTCAATGGGAAGGGAACCCGAAAAATGGTTTTTAGAAAAACAGATATACAGTAATGAGAAGATCCCAAAAAGTCCTGGGGGTATGTCACCACTAAGATTGTTTCCACACAGAGTCAACACTAACAATTTCTTGCAGTTCCCTAGACTTGAGGGGATGCTACCTTCAAGACTGTTATCCCCTAAATAGAGAGCCATTAATTTGGTCAGATTCCCTACAGAGGATGGAATACGCCCTGATAAATTGTTGTAGTCAAGAACCAATCCCTCAAGATTTTGAAGCTCTCCAATGCTAGAAGGAATAATACCTGAGATTTTGTTGTTGCCAACATCAAAAACTTTCAAGTTCACCAGCTTCTCTATTCCAGCTGGGATGCTTCCAAATATGTTATTTTCCGGTAGACTGATCACCCCGAGCATGGTTGAGAGATTGCTGATTTGTTTCGGCAACTCCCCGCCAAAGTTATTTCGTTTAATAGACAAATACCCTAAAGTGGTGGCATTGGTCAATGAGGAGAGAAAGTTTAAGTCATTAGCTTGTCCACTTCCTAAATGGTTGGAGAAAAGGGTGAAAAAGTTGAGCCTATGCAGCTTTTCTAATGTAGGAACTTCTCCTGTTAGATTATTTAAACTTACTTGAAGCAATTCAATATTTGAAGCATTTGATATGGAAACAGGAATGGAACCAGTGAACTGGTTTGAGGCGATTGAAAAGAATTCAAGATTTGGGAGAGATATGCCTATATCAGATGGAAGATTGCCATGGAAAAGGTTGAATCCTATATCCAAACCTGTCAATGAAGAAAGATTGAAGATTGAGGGTGGAATGACACCTGAAAGCCTGTTATCCATCAGATTTAAAATCCTAAGATTCTTCAATTTTCCTAGAGTACTAGGAACATTCCCAAACAGAATTTTATTTTTTTCTAGCCGAAGGATCTCAAGGGAGGATAGATTCCCTAAAGAAGGAGGGATAGTCCCTGTAAGACCATTGACTTCCAGAGTAAGGTTTTTGAGCTTCAACAAAGAGCCTAGCTCCATAGGAATTTCTCCTGTCAGATTGTTGAATTCAATTTTAATTGAAATAAGGTTAGAGCAATCAGATATGCTAGGAGGAATTTGACCAGAGATGGAATTATTGTGTAGAGAAAATATCTGCAAACTACGCAAACGGCCAACCTGTGGAGGGATTTCATGAAAGAAACTATTGTTTTGAAGGTGTAGTTCCCTTAAAAAGCTCAGATTGCCAATATGGGGTGATATGGTACCTGAAAGTTTGAGGGACTGTAGGGCTAACACTCTGACCCTTTGGTGCCTACGACCACAAGAGACACCATGCCACTGGCAGAAATGGATAGTACTATTCCACGAGCTCATGATCCCAAGAGGGTCATCCACTATTTTGTTCTTGAATTGGATTAAGGCTAATAAGTCAGTCTCATTAGTGTAGTTGGAGCAGGTGACTGAGATTAAAGATAAAAGTAAAACAAAGGATCGGAAGCAAAAGGCTGAAGAAAACATGGATGAATGAGCCACTCGGCAGCTAAAGGGTTGGGTACTGGTGGTTGGATTTTTACAATTGAAGCAAAGATCAGAACAGCATGCAGATAGGTGGACATGCGGACCAAGAAGTGTTATAGAAATGGAGCTTTATAATAGATTAAGAGGTGAAGTGAAGATGCAATGTTCGACCATGGCTTTTCCCAATGGATCACTAAAAACAAAGACTGAAACTATGTGCAAATTGTCCAGCGTCACCATGCAAGTGGATCAAAGCTAGCGTTGACTTCTATGTAATTAACAAGTATGAAGTTAGAGGAATTTGTAATTGCATTTGTCTTTGTAGCATGAAAACAGTACCATCTCAACTGGATAATAACAACATCAACGCTTGTTTATGAAAGACAAGATAAAGAACAGGTTTGGCCAACATGAACTTCACTGTTGTATTGATCAAAATAAATAGGTATACAATGTATCAAGACAAGAGCAATACAAGGAGTGAAATATGGAATATGCATTTTGAAAGTTAGATTTACACAGCATTTGTAGGAGAGTGTTCAGCTGTTTGTTAAGTAGAGTCGACAACAAGGTAATCTACAAGTGAAGAAACAGATTCACCAACACTTCTACACCATTAATTTGGAACGCAAGAAAGTGAAGCGTAGTGATGTTTGTCCCTTTGCAAGGACATAAACCAGTTAATCGTAAAACTAAAATATCTTTATTAATTATCTTTTCTCGAATAAAATATTAATTAACTTCAACATGTTTAGTACCGACATAAAAAATTATATTTGAAGCAAGGGCACTGTCACAAACATTGCCACACCACAAAGTAGGAGGACAAGGTATAGAGATACCAAGGTCTCAAAATAACATTTGTATTCAGTGCAATTTTGCTGTCGCTAGGGCAATAGAAAGATATTCAAATTCAATATTTGGACTATTTATGAATTGACAGAGTTGATTTACAGCATAGTTGATATCTGAACAAGTAAGAGTACAATATTGTAAGGATCCCACTACTCCTCTATATTATGTGGCATCTGCTAGTAGCTCACCTCATATGCAGAGAGCTTAGCTAGCTCCAGAGATTATAGAAGAAGCCATAGTATGATACAAGTGTTCTTAAACAAGTTAAAAATATATTTGAATTATCAAAGATGGAGACATGATCTATTACGGGGTGTTTAAAATTATGATAATGATTGCTTTTTAAAATATTTTTCACTAAAAATATATTAAAATAATATTTTTTTCTTTAAATCTCAAAAAAAAATAACAAAGACTTCTTATGTACAGGACACAACCATGAAAATATTGAAAAATCATCGAAAAACAAGAAAGCTACAAATGAAATCCACAAGTCAAACTGTACTAAAACTAAAGGATTGGAAGATTGTCTGGTGGAGTCACTAAAGGGAAATTTTCCAAGAGGACAATAAGAACAAAAAGTAGTTCGATTTGCATATGATAAGAGAGAAATAGAACTTAAACGTTGAAGTTACTAAAAATAGCTTGGGAAGGATGTTCAAGCTGACTATGCCATTGCTTAGCAGATGCTTTCTCACCGATAGTTGTTGCAAGACCATTTGGACAATGAAAAATGGTCTTGCAACATTGAACTTAAACGTTGAAAAATTATTGATAGAAAGTAAGTTTGTAGAAGCATATGGACAATGAAGAATGTTGGACGGTTGAAAATCAGACTGGTCAATTTGTAAAGAGGCGAATTCAATGCTTTTAATTAACAAACATGTATCATTTTCTACAGTGATAGTCTCTCCTCCATTGAAAGGTAGCAGATGAGTGATATTTTGAGCATTTGAGGTAATGCAAGCATTGGCTCCACTGTCTGCATACCACACCTGATGTTCAAATTGTGCATTAGACTCAGCTACCATTACTCCATGCTTGGTTGGTGGACATTGACACTGATAAAAGAAGAGAAATCTATGATAGCAGTTTAATAACTGTCTTTTGAAGACAGCGTTTCCTTCTCGTCTCTGTTGATTACCTGAGTGTGCAGAGGATTTGAGTAAATGGAAACACTGAACATTAGGTGGATTTGGGTTTTGTGTGTATATGGGCTTGCTTTTGTTTTAATTATTTTTGTTGGCTTGGGCTATACATGATGGAATGTATTCTTTGTAGTTGGGCTGTGTTAACATGGGCTAGTTCTTTGGGCTTCAATATATACTGGGCTGGTCTTAGACGTTCCTTGATAAAAATACACAAATGGGTTTTGAGCTATGGCTTTGTTAATATAGGTTAAATTCTTTGGGTTGTTTTCATTGGGTTTGATGGGTTTGGGTTAAGCACACTCATGTTCAAGAATTAAAAAAAAATATATAGAATAAAAAAATATAAATAAAATCAAATTTATGTGAATCAATATTTTCTCTCCAAGTACCTTCTATATGTTTTTCTCTGCTGTTAGTTTTGAAACTCGGTCCAGTTTAGGACCCGGCTGACCCAAAACTGGAACCGAACCGGGTTGAAGAAAAAATAAGAGAAGAAAAAACTCAGCGTGACTCGGCAAAAGCCGTTCAAAAAACCGGTTGTGACTCGTTGACTTTTATTTTTTTACTAAAACGACGTTATTTTGATTTAAAAAAAAAAAGAATTGACCCGGTCAAAACCCGGACCTTGAACCGGGCCAGGTCTGAAAACTATAGCATTGCTAATCATATCTCCAAACAAAATATTTATATCTCTAATGAAATCTCCATACAAAATCTCCTAACAAGATCTTCACACCTCCAATAAAATCTCCACATCTTCATATATTATGAGCACTCTAGACATTTATCTTGGTAATTTCTCTATTAATCCACCATTGTTGTTGGCACAGTTCTTATCTTCATTCTCTACCTCAAATGAAAATGTTTTTCGTTCAAGGATAAACAACACAAGCCAACCTCCTAAGTATGTCATAACTCTCATCTCTCTAAATTTGAAAATGCAGCAGTGAACAATCCAGATACAATTCAAAGTTCTTGCAACTTCATCAGTTTTCAATTCAGACAATCGAGGACGTAGCCTCCTAGAACTACTCGGGTCCCAGAAAGCAAATAGAGCTAGAAAATTTTCATAACATTGCCGGCAGAATCTAACTGAGGCTATAATTCTTCTATGAAATTTATTTTATTGAGAAATTACTTTTTAAATTTTTCTGTGTTTGTTTGATATTAAAAAGGTTGGTTAACAGAAAAGACTTTCCAGTCAAAGAAAATTTGGTTTGGTCCAGGAAAGTGTTTTCCTGAAAAATTTGGACGGAAAACACTTTCTGAAAGTTGTGAAAAATTTAAAAATGTCATATTATTTGCTGATTATATCAAATTTGGTCCTCAAACTTTTGATTGCTATATATATTTTGTTTTGAATATTTATTTTTCAATTTCATCTCTTAAAATTTAATTTTTATATTAACTTTGATCCTCATTTTTATAATTGTTATTTACTTTTTTCTTATTATTTTTTTATTGAAATTTTTTATCTATCAAATTTAGTTCTCATTCTTTTGATTGTTACTTATTTTTTAAAAAAATAATTTATGAAATGTTAATTATTATTATTTTAATTCCTTCATCTTTTATTTTTTTATTTGTTAGATTTGATTTCTATTATTTTGATTATTAATTATTTTATTTGAGATAATTTATGAAATTATATTTTTTTTAATTTCATTCTCGTTCAACTTTTTAATTTGTAAGATTTGTTCCTCATTATTTTAATAAACTTGAGAAAAATAAAATATTAATAAGTTATTTTCCAACTCATTTTCCATGACATAATCAAACACTGAAAAGTGTTTTTCAATTTATTTTTTATTATATTATCAAATATCAAAAAATAATTTATTTTTCAAAAATTTACTTTAAAAATAAATTACTTTTTAATAAAGAAACGTAGCCTTAGGTGCTATCTGTTTCTTTAGCTTCGTCGAGATCTGAAGTAGTGGTCTCATCCTCCCATGCTCATCTTGATTAAGGCCTCCAAAGTATGATCTACTGGCAGTATTTAACATATAGCAGCACCGACCAGACAGTGAACAGATTAGACAAGCAATAATGGTGAAGAATAAGAATACTTTCAAAGAACTGAAAGGATATATTAAGTGATTTTTCATATGTCCCATGTTTGATGTTTCTGACTCCTCATGAAATGATCCTCACTACCAAAGCCTTAATCTTACACATCCTAGTTGAGGAACATGTCGTAGATAAAGAGTGTGTTTGGTAGTGTGATTGCGGGTGTTTTTCAAATAACTTTTCGTGTCAAAATGCATGTAAATGATGTTTTTTTATTTTTTAAAATTATTTTTGATATCAGCACATCAAAACGATCTAAAACATACAAATTATATTCAATTTTAACAAAAAAAGAATTTTTATTTTGTAAGAATACAGCCGTAGCCGCGTTCCCAAACACCGTAAAAAAGATTCGACAATATTTTAATGAGTTGAATCTAGTGAGTTCTTCCCCGGTTGTCTTCCCCGTAAGCTAGCCCTAAGTGCTTCCATGTTGATCCATATGATGGAATACGGTTCTTGCCAGTTGCCTTACCTGCGGTTTCTATTACATCCCTTCAAATTGACACTGTACAACGGTTTTATTGGTTCTACTGTACCTCCCTAACCTAAGGCTCTGACGGGGCTAACGATCTAAAATAGGATTCCCTTCGAATAAATAAAACAAGAGGGATGGGATATTCTAGTGTACTTGAATAGATTTTGGAAAACTAGGATCCAATTTAACTCCTCATCACCTTTTTAGGAGTCTAGTTTTCCATGATTTATTTGTAGACTAGAATACCCCCCACATATATATATATATATATATATATATATATATATATATATATATATATATATATAAACAAGAGGGATGAGATATTCTAGTGTACTTAAATAGATCACGGAAAACTAGGATCCAATTTGACTCCTCATCGCCTTTTTAGGAGTCTAGTCCCCCCCCTTTCTACGATGGTGATGACATTCACTAGTTATATTTTATTATATCTGTATCTTATTTATTATTTATATATGAAAAATTATATATCAATAATTTATTTATTAAACTTTGAATATCTGTTCAAATATTTATTATTTGAGTATTATTTATTATTTAATAAAAAATTAGAAATAATATATATACACTTGAATATGTTTATATATTAAATAATTATAATATAAATGTTATACATATTCCTTTTTATTTTAAAAAAATTCACTCATTCAATTTGATTCAATATTTATTAAAATTAGATTAAACAAGTTATTTGACCCGCGCTTCACTATGAGTCAGATAATTGTTTTTAATAAAAAAAACAAATTAGCATGCAAGTTTTTTAAATGTATTTTTTAATTCTAACTATAAATAAAAAAATTATATACTTGCATTTAATTAAATACATCAAGAATCATCTATACCAGTAAATACAAAAAAACAAAATGTTAATCTCCAAGTCGAATAATGTTTTTCTAACGTAAAAGAATTAATGTATAGATGTTTTAACGTATTTTTTTAACATCGAGTAAAAAAATATAACTATAAATAAAAATTTTGATATTTGCTTATAATAAAATATAGTAAAAATTATATACATTAATAAAAATATATAAAACTCAAGTTAATTTTTAACGTAGTTAGATAATAGAATAATTTTGTAATTGCTAGAGTAAAGCATCATTTCCTTAGTCCTTGCATAATAATTTCTCAAAAAAATATAAAAACTTAAAAAATAAATTAAAAATAAAAAAATATATAAATAAATCAAGTGTAGAATAATAAATATTGAAAGTATAAAAAATAAAAAAAATTCAAAAAAAATGTAAAGAAAAAAAAATGAAAACACCATTAAATGTATAAATAATTGTCGCCCCGAAACCGGTTTCTTGTGGGAAAGACTACCCCGACCATAGAATTCTTGTGGTGCTCCAATAATAATAATTATGACCCACCAAACAAGACACTGAGAATCAGTGCGGCATTATCGTATCTTGTTTATCGTACAATGGCGACCACTTTTGATGGCCCTTTCCACACGCTCGAAACTACTCTTACTTCACTTCCGCTGTTCTTAATTATTATAATAATGCAGCTGGTCGGTCCCATTTTCACATTTTCTGCTAAAATTCTCATCCTATTACTATATATTTCCTCCTCCTTGTTCACTGCCAAACTAGCTTAACCCTTGGCCTTTATCAATGCCTAAAAGCACCCAGTAATACCACTCAAAAAAACCTTCAGCTATTGTTCTCAATGGGTTTTTTAGTGCCTTCTCCAGTCTTCTGCCCCCATGCCATTGTTCTTCTTCTCTTGTGTCTCACGCCCTCTGCCATGTCAATCGACAGGAATGAGACCGACCGACTAGCCTTGCTGGATTTCAAGTCCAAAATGACCCATGATCCTCTTGGAATCATGCGCTTGTGGAATAGCAGCATCCACTTCTGCCAGTGGTTCGGTGTCACATGCAGTCAGAAGCACCAAAGGGTGACGGTGCTGGATCTGCGGTCCCTTAAACTCTCAGGTTCCGTATCACCATATATTGGCAATCTGAGCTTTTTAAGAGAGATATACCTTCAAAACAACAGCTTCAGTCATGAAATCCCAGCGCAAATTGGCCACTTGCATAGATTGCAAATACTATTACTGCATAATAATTCTCTTACTGGTGAAATTCCTGCTAGTATATCTAGTTCCTATAACCTCGTTTCACTCAAATTAGCAAACAACAAGCTGATAGGAGAAATCCCAAAGGAGTTTGGCTCCTTCTTGAAGCTCAGAAACCTCTCTCTAGCAGGCAACAACCTTATAGGAACCATCCCTCCATCTTTAGGGAACATATCATCCCTCCAGACACTATGGCTAAATGATAATAACTTGTTTGGGAATCTCCCTGCTACTTTAAGCAAATTGGTAAACCTCAGGGTTTTATCATTGTTTAATAATAGATTTTCAGGTACCATACCTCCCTCCATGTTCAATCTCTCTTCATTAAGGGCTTTTGAAGTAGGGCTTAACCATTTCCACGGCAATCTCCCCCCTGATCTGGGCATTTCCCTTCCAAATCTTGAATTCTTTTCCATCCATTCTAACCAATTCACTGGAAGTGTTCCTGTTTCAATATCCAATTTATCAAATCTTGAAATGCTACAGTTAAACCAAAACAAGCTTACAGGAAAAATGCCTTCACTGGAAAAGCTACAAAGGCTTCTTTCAATAACCATTGCCTCCAACAATCTGGGAAGTGGGGAAGCCAATGACTTGAGCTTTCTCTCCTCCTTGACCAATGCCACAAACCTAGAGGAATTAATTATAACGCAAAATAACTTTCAAGGACGGCTGCCTCCACAAATCAGCAATCTGTCAACTACACTGGAAATCATGGGCCTAGACAGCAATCTATTATTTGGGAGCATCCCTGATGGAATAGAGAATCTCATCAGCTTGAATGATTTTGAAGTACAAAACAACCACCTTTCAGGTATCATTCCTTCTACCATTGGGAAGCTTCAAAATCTAGAAATATTGGATCTTGGATTGAATAATTTTTCAGGGCATATTCCATCCTCTCTAGGAAACCTGACAAAGTTAATTGGACTCTATTTAAATGACATTAATGTTCAAGGCAGCATCCCTTCAAGTCTAGCAAATTGCAACAATTTGTTAGAGTTGGATCTTTCTGAAAACTATATAAGCGGAAGCATACCCCCTGAAATATTTGGACTATCCTCTCTGTCAATTAATCTTGATTTATCACGAAACCATTTGTCTGGCTCCCTACCAAAGGAAGTAGGAAATTTGGAAAATCTAGGAATTTTTGCTATTTCTGGGAATATGATATCAGGTAAGATTCCTAGTAGTCTTGGACATTGTACAAGTCTGCAAGTCTTGTACTTGGATGCCAACTTTTTTGAAGGTTCCATTCCTTCCTCCTTGAGTACCCTGAGAGGCATTCAAGAATTCAATTTTTCTCATAACAATTTGTCAGGTAAAATTCCAGAATTTTTCCAAGATTTCAAGTCCTTGAAAATTTTGGACCTATCATATAACAATTTTGAGGGGATGGTACCTGTTAGAGGAGTTTTCAAGAACGCAACAGCAACTTCAGTCATTGGGAATAGCAAGCTATGCGGTGGCACACATGATTTTGAGCTTCCTCCATGCAATTTCAAACACCAGAAGAGGTTGAGCCTAAAAATGAAGATAACAATCTTTGTGATTTCCTTGCTTCTAGCGGTGGCAGTACTTATCACTGGTTTATTTCTTTTCTGGTCAAGAAAGAAAAGAAGAGAATTCACTCCAAGCTCTGATGGGAATGTGCTATTGAAGGTGTCTTATCAAAGTCTCCTAAAAGCTACAAATGGATTCTCCTCGATCAATTTAATTGGTACTGGCAGCTTTGGCTCTGTCTATAAAGGAACTCTTGACCATAATGGAATAGCTGTTGCAGTCAAAGTGCTTAACCTAACGCGTCAAGGAGCTTCTAAGAGTTTCATGGCTGAATGTGAGGCTCTGCGGAACGTCAGACATCGAAATCTAGTTAAGGTAGTGACAGCATGTTCAGGTGTTGATTATCATGGGAATGATTTCAAGGCTTTGGTGTATGAATTCATGGTTAATGGGAGTTTGGAAACCTGGCTGCATCCAAGTCCTGCAACAGATGAGGTGCCGGGGATTATAGATCTTACACAGAGACTAAACATTGCCATCGATGTTGCCCACGCACTAGACTATCTTCATCATCAATGTGAAAAACAAATAGTTCACTGTGACCTCAAACCAGGCAATGTTCTTCTCGATGACGAAATGGTTGGCCATGTAGGTGATTTTGGGTTAGCAAAATTCCTTCTCGAAGACACCCTTCACCATTCGACGAATCCATCAAGCTCCATTGGAATAAGAGGGACCATTGGTTATACTCCCCCTGGTAAATGCTGTACATGCATTTGTTCTGTTCATCCTATTCTTTTTCATTTTAGTATCATATTTTCGTGCCGCTGTTTCTTCAAATGTCTCTGAACACTTTAAATTTTTCATGCTACTGCTTGCTGTATTCCATAGCAAACTTACTTCCCATCTTATGATTATGATTGTAGAGTATGGTGCGGGAAACGAAGTTTCAGCATATGGTGATGTATACAGCTATGGCATACTCTTGCTGGAGATGTTTACAGGGAAGAGACCAACTGATGACCTGTTTAATGGTCTGAACCTTCATAGCTATGTGAAGACATTTTTGCCTGAGAAAGTGTTGCAGATTGCAGATCCTACTCTTCCTCAAATAAATTTTGAAGGGAATTCTATCGAGCAAATTAGAGTTCTTAAGTGCCTGGTCTCAGTATTTACAACTGGAATCTCCTGTTCTGTCCAGTCGCCACAGGAACGGATGGGCATTGCTGATGTTATAGCCCAACTATTTTCTGCCAGAAACGAACTTCTTGGAACCTGATATTACATTACCACGGAATGACGTGCCTAGTTCTGTGTATGCTTGATGATGATGTGCTACACTCTTTTACTCAGTTCTTTCGATAGAATGTAGATCAACTATTTTCTTTTATTTCACCATGACTTTAATCGCTTTGAAACAATAAGATCAGATGAATCTTTTAGATCATAATTTAAACTTATTAAAATATCAAGAATGAATTCACATAGCCTTTTCTCTTATAACGACTAATTAATGTTGCAATTTGATAACCAAAACCAAAATCAAACAAAAGAAAGTACTAAGAGAAATTTGCAAAGGAAATCAAGTTTTCCTTCGCCCTCTCTTCTTTCTCTTTTGAACTTTTGCTTTCCTTATTTCTCCCAAGCTTAAAAACCTTATTATATCCCAATAACCTCTCTAAAGTCATTAAATCTCCCTTTTATGCCATTCATTCTCTTAATTTCACAATTTTCTCTCATGAATTTAATTGAAAAAAAGCATAAAAACCCTAACCCCCAATTTCTTCTCTCTTTATTCTTTTCGAGCAGCTCAAGCCAGTTTTAAAGGGTGTTTGAGAGTTTGATAAACATTGTTTTTCAAAGTATTTTTTATTTAGAATTATATTAAAATAATATATTTTTTATCTTTTTTAAAATTTATTTTTAATATCAGTATATCAAAATGATCAAAAAACACTAAAAATTTATTTTGAAACAAAAAATCAAATTTTAAAGAAAAGTATATTCAACCTCAACACCAAGTACCCTTTTAAGTTGAAGAATAAACTGTAGTTTATTGATAAATGATTGTTTTACACCTCACTTACCCCTGTTTTTTTTTTCCTACCCAAATGTCTTAAGAACCTTTCTAAACTTGAATTTCTCCAAGATTTTAACTTGAGGTACAAAAAATATATCAACCAATTTCATATAAAATTTTAGTCTAATTAGACAATTGGTTTAAAAGATATACTTGATAACATAAAACTGGCCAGTACATAATTTTATGTTAAAAAATTGAATTTTCTTGTTCAATCTCTATTGGAATCATATCAGTTATTTTAGTAAATCCTCGAGACTATTTCCTTACTTCAAAATATGTTTATTTTTCCTTTCCATCTTTTATTTCTTTTGCACACTTACTACCGTTTCACAAAAATGTTACCGATTTTAAATTGGGGTTTGCACCAACTTTTTTTTGGTACAATTCTTTCATAACTTTCATCGTTCATTTATGGAGATCATTCCCTCCATTACAAATCACATTTATTTTTATTTCCATAATTTATCCATCTTTTCCCATCCTGAATTTCCATTACTTGTCGGGGCCTTATCACCTTCGATCCTTTATGAATACAAGAAGTATAATAAATGAGATTATAAGAGATTAAAAAAAAAATCAAGGATATGCATACTATGTCTACTTTATGTCTCATTATTCAAGAAGTTATATATTTCTAATAAATATATTGCAACTTGGCTTTTAAAGTATGCCTTGTCACACAAACTATTTGTTAAGTATGAATAATGCAAAACTAATGAGAGAGTTAATCCTATCATGTGTGAACGGTAGATTAAGGAGAAAATGATTTGGGTCAGATGGGCCAACCCAACCCAATCTATATTAATATTATTTATATTAATAATAATGATGAAGAGTTACATCATAACAATAACTATCAATGGTCGGTAACCTTTACCCTTATAAATATGTCTATTAAATATGTTTTCCTACAAATAGATTGCATTCTAGAGAGAAAAATAGCTCTTAACAATTTTTTTTTAAAAAAAACTACTAAATGGACTCCAAAGTTTTGTTTTGCATTATTTTGAGTAGTGTCATTCTTTATAATAACAACTCAGCATCCTAATTTACTTAGCAAGTCTTGTTTATACTTTCAAAAATCTTTTTCATTCAGCATAGTCATTTAAGTCCCCTGAGCATTGTCTAGCCTTGCTAATAATAATGGTGTGAAGATTTTTTTTAATATAAAAAAATTAATTATAGGATGGTTATAAAATATTTTATATTAATTAATTTTTTTGTAAAACGTATTATATAAAAGAAACAAAAAATACTTTTACAATAGTTTACACAAAATAAACAAAGAAAAGTCGAAAGAACAGTTTCTATATTTTCTGTAAAATGTTTCACACAAAACAAATCTATTAATTTGTACTGAGTCTAAGATTGGAAGTGCTCTCTCCTTCCCCTTTGGTCTCCGCTAGTGAGTGAACATCATGTTGTATATAGATGTGTTTTAGGTTAGAAATAAGTAGAACAATCAAATTCATCGGGAAGTTAAGAATTAACATACAAAAATACTAGATAGAGATGAGTTTGGATCAATCATTAGTAATATTGGATTGCCTAAATTAGCCTAATTCATGACAAACATATACTAATACATTCCGCTATGTTTATATATATATATATATATATATATATATATATATATATATATATATATATATATATATATAACCTAAAAGAAAAGGATATTTTCATTGTTTATTTTCCTTTACATTTTGGATTGCTATAGGGCAACTAAGTCAATCTTTTTTTTGTCTTTGAAAAATTATGTTGTTGCTGTCACTAAATCTTTTCTTTTTAATTTTATCAGTTAATATTATGTTGAGATGGTTTTAAGCCTCATACTTTGTTTCCTCTTGCATGCTATTATGTATTCATGGTGTCCAAAAAGTTTTTTGACATGAAATTAATGCTTAATTTTGTAAAATATAATTTAATTTTATCAATTAAGAAAATTTAAGCAACAGAGCCAAAATTTAACACTACAAGAATATTCATTTTTGTTTTTACAGTTCATTGGGTGCGAAAAGCCATAAATTAATCCCTAAAATTTTTAATCTTTTTTTATTCCTATATTTTGAGGGTACCATGTTTCAATCCTAAATTTTACTTTTTAACATATTAATCACTTAAATTTGAGAGAATAGAGCATGTTGCTGGAAAAAGGAAAGGAGGGAAAAAGCTTTTGGTCAGCCATATTCCGACCTCCCAAAAAAACTAATCTTGGTGTTAATAGATTTCTTTTTAAGAGAGAGGTTCAGGTCATGTTTGTTTCCCGGAAAGTAGTTTCCGGGAAACCACTTTCCAAACTTTCCTGTGTTTGTTTGCCATTAGAAAAGTTAGTCAACGGAAAACATTTTCCTGTCAACGAAAAACAATTTCCAGTCAAAGAAAAATTTGGTTTGGTTTCTAGGAAAGTGTTTTCCCTTTTCAATGGAGGTGTAGTTTCCCTTTGTACATGTTTCAAAACGTATATCTAGACTCGTAAAATTGTTTATGATATAGTTGAATTTTTTATTTATGGAGAGATTGTGGTCTTTTTAGAGTTCAAAATGGGTTTATTCAGATTCATAGTATGTTTTTAGGGTATTTCCAGCCGAAAACAAGTTAAGAATTGGGTTATTGGATTCCTAAAACTAGATTTTAGCTTTCCGATTACTAGGAGTAACTACAAAGTCATCTGAAAGACAATGTGTCATTTACCCAAGCAAACAATGCATAGTTTACTATATATAAAAAAACTAGTGGCAGACGACATGTCATCCACATGTTAAAAACAAAAAATAAAATAAATCCAAACGAGTTGACTTGACCTTTCAAACCTATATGCACCTAGCCTTTTCTTAGATATCCTTTCTCCTTCTTCTTTTTCTTTTTTAAATTTTGACAAAACAAATCTCTTAAAATAAATCTATTAAAATAATATTTATGCAATTATTTTATTTTTTTTTAAGAAGATTAGGTCTTTTGTGATGATATTATCGATTCCTTTATTGATAATTTTGTGTTAGCCTAATATGTATACTTTTTAAAATAATTTACCGATTAATATTGTCGCTTGTGCGGACGTGGGGTGGGAGGACATCAGGATCGAGGAGTCACCACCTAATTGTTTGGTTCAAGGTCACTAAGAAACCCAGGTGGACTGGTCTTATATGAAATTCTAGGATAAATGACAGGTTTTGACTAGAAAATATATTAACACCCCTAGCACACCTTAACTAAGGTAAGCTCTATTATATGGTCTAGATGTGGCTTAAAGGTATTATTGAGTTTTTAACCGATGATTTGTTTATGGGTTAAAACAAATATTTATGCTTATAAATAAATCTAGTATTTTGAATTTATTATGGGCTCTTATACCCAAATAAATTATTACGAAAAAAATTCATGTAAGTGTCCTGATAGGATCCACCTTCCTTTAAGGCTAAATGATTTTTCCATAACTCATATATCATGATGAAGAATACTCCTAATTAAAATTGATGAATATTTAAAATAAAATTATTTGAATTTTTTAATCAACTCCTGGTATTTAAATATCAGTCTACTTGTAGGTCCAATATTCATATCAGAATGTTGACCATTAATTCTCAGAAAAAAATTTAAGGTTTTTGAAATATTGGTCAAGTTCTCATTGATTCAATGAACTGGTTGTTGAAACACTTTTTTTAAAAAAAATGATAAATGTTTTTAGAAATTTTGGAAAGTTTTAAGATTTCGACAAAAAGCATATATTTTAATACTGAGTCAACATCTTACAATAGAAGTTTATAGACTCAGTATTAATTAAAATTGCTGGAAAAACATGCGAAAGATCCACAAATAATTTTAAATTGGTCCTGAAATTTTTTAGATTTTATTTAGAGTTTATTTAGGGGTCTTTTTGGCAAAAAAATCATTTTTTATTCAAAGCAAAATTGTCAAAATAGGTCTAAAGGTGTGTTTGTCATACAATACTTTAGGCCAAAAATTCTTCAATAAAAAAAGTAACCAACCAAACAACGTCTTAGTACCTGATCCAAACCAAAATGAATCAAGTTGACTCGAAAAAACTGGTTCAACCCTAAATCAAACCGAAAACCGTGGTTTGATCCGAAACTAAATCAAAACAAACAATTAAACCAAAAACATATCAAAACTAAAAAAAAAACACAAAAACAGATCAAACACCAAGAACATAAAGAACACGATGAACATTCAAACCAAAACTCAGCAAACACAAATCACAAACAAGACAAGTTTTCATGCAATCAAAGGCAAGGCTTTATTCGTAATCATGTGTAAATCAAAAATCGAGCATTCATTTTCTTCAATTAACACTTAAAAACCACTATTTGATCAAAATATGTTTGGGTAGTCAAAAGAACCCTTGAATATAAACGAATGAATAAATGTTATTTATGCATTTTAACCCTGGATTATTTGCTAAAGATGACAAACTAACATGTTTGTGCCAAGAATTAACCTAAAACATATAAAAAACAAGGGACTAAGGCAAAATTCATACGAAGAACATGAACCCAAAATCTAGAAAATTTCAATAAATTGAAGAACTAATGTTAAAACCTAAATTTAACTTTTTAGGCCTCTAGACACACTATTTTTGTCCTCACAAACCACATTACCAATATCAAGCATAATTGAATCCAAAGAACTAACAAAAAACATCAACTCATCACAAACATGCTTTAAATTCCAACTTCATAACTGCAGCCCCAACAACGGTCAACAAAAACATAAAATTTCAATTCAAAACTAACTCTTTGAACACTTGGAACCCAAACCATGCTCAGAAACCAAGAACATACACTAACAAAATAGAAAAAGACATAAACACCCACTGTCACCTTTTAGTAGAATCCAAAACTACCATATTTTATCAAAATCAGTCACAAACATATTATCCTGACACTTAAACAACTCCTCCAAACAAGATTTAAACAATAAAAACAATATTTTTACGTATTAATCAAAACAAAACTAGAAAATATCATAATAATGAAACAAGTTCAAAAAAATCAAAAGATATATAAAAATTAAGAAAACATGAATTGGTAAGCCACATGAACTCCATCCTTGAGTTTTTACATGGTTAGACCTTCTCCAAGTTTGCTGACTATAAGTTGCTTTTTTTCTTCTCTTTTTCTTCCTTCTTTTTCTTTCACTCTCTCTCTTTCTAAAGCTTGTTAGACCTTCTATGTTAGGCTCTTGAACCTTCATAATAGGATTTATTAACAGAGCATTTCCCCACGTGTTTTCTCTTTCGTTTCTTTTTTTTGGATTTTCAAGGGTATTTATAGGGTTTTTCTAGGTGTTTATGATGGAAGGTTAGCCCTTTGATTAAAGTGAGAGGTTTTTGGACAAAAGCTAATAGTTGGAAGCTCTTATACTATGCTAGTTTTGTAATTGTGATTTTGGTTTTAGGGGTACTTGGTGGTTTTGCTAAACCTAGATGGTAAGGAGCTATTTTTGATCTTGAGATAGAGGTTTTAAAGCCATTGATAAGAGCCCTTTAAGTATTTTTAAGTGTGAGCACACGAAAAAAATGAATGGTTTTTGGAAAATAGATGTCACAGTCAAGGTTGACTTGGTTTACCGCTTTCAAAGTTTTGCTAGAGCAACTCTAATGTAAACGTCATTGGAAATCATCTGAAGTTGGTATAGGAGGTGCATACCTTTTATTTAGATCCAACCTTGCTCAATTTGAAGGTCTATAGCTTCACATTCATTCATTTAAAGGTGTCAACTCGATCAGACCAGAATTTGAAAATGCAGGGAAGCTGATCTGGAACAAGATGTTATATCTCATTTTTAGGACAATAATTTGTCTCATCTTGGGATAAGAATAATGTTTGTTAGGTCTAGCCTAAACGGGCAAAAAATCTATCCCTTATTAGGACAAAAATCTTTCTTTTTTGGAATTGCAAAGCTATCCATTTTTAGGATAGTAATGGGATATCCACTAAAATTTGGAGTCCAACAACAAATAATATTTAGACCTTGTTCTAACTCTAAGAACTCAATGTCAATCTTGTACAAATTTTTAGGATGCCTAGAGATTGGCACACACCACAATGTAGTGTTATAACATCTTAGAGGTCTACGTTCTCTAGTTTTCTCTCTAAAAGCTACCACCACTGATGAGTATATCTTACGCCTTGTCAATATAATACTTTCTCATCAATTACCCTCGAGCATCAACCATTCTCGTTAGTGGCTATCTCCTGTCAACTTGTCTCCTTAATGGATGCTAACTGTAACAACCCGGCTTTTCAAGCCCAAAACAACATTAATTTTTTTTTTGTACTTGACACACATCGTGTCGGTAAACAGCGAACATGTTTCCTCACATCATCAATATACAATCCATACATCAATAACAATAAACATTTCATTTAAAAGTGAATCTTACATAAACTCATAATATTCTGTTTGCATGATTAGAAATTCACATTTAAAATATACATGCATAGACATGAGTTTGTATTCTATCCCACAAATAGTCGTCATGAATTTAAGCTAAAAGGATCTAATAATAGTTATACATTCAGTACATTGATTCATACAAAGTACATCATGATTTAGAATACAACTATATGATTCCTTGCAAAAATAGGTCCCAGTGTATTGGGTTTCCTAGGCACCTTGTTGGTGTGACGTCCCTACTATAGTACAAAACATTTACAAGAATGCAATTACTTAATAATAATAATAATAATAATAAGAAAACGGTCTGGCAGTTTAATGAAGCATTAACATTATCTCATGTTTGAAGCGTGACATTTGTAGTTCCTTTATGTTCTTGGTATACACAACTTGCAGTACATATAGATGCACCAATTCTTACAATCAGCCATAATCTTAAATCCGACCATCCTCTTAAGGCATCATTTGTTGAGGTTAACCGTTCACTCACCCCGGCCAACCCCTTCAAATGCCATCAGCCAAAGCTAATCATTCATTTGTCCCGGTCATCCATTCGGAAGCCATTAACCAAAGCTAATCAATCGTTTGTCCCGGTCATCCCTTCAGATGCTATTAGCCAAAGCTAATCATTCGTTTGTCCTGGTCATCCCTTCGGATGCCATTAGCCGAAGCTAATCAATTGTTTGTCTCAGTCATCCCTTCGGATGCAATTAGCCAAAGCAAATCATTCATTTATCCCGGTCATCCCTTCGGATGCCATTAGCCGAAGCTAATTAATTGTTTGTCTCGGTCATCCCTTCGGATGCAATTAGCCAAAGCAAATAATTCATTTGTCCCGGTCATCCCTTCGGATGCCATTAGTCGAAGCTAATCAATTGTTAACATTTAAGCATTTGAAAATCTGATATCTGAATTAACACAATACAGTAACATTCATGATAAAGTATTTTTCATTATTCAACATTATTAAAAAGGAAGGTGAAGTCACCTACCTGCAGTAGAAGCTCTACTCATGCTCCCCTATTGTTGTTGTTGCACCACACCGGTGGTCCCTCCTGCAGTCACAGACTCGTCTCATAAATTTTCCTCATTCAAGGATATGTTTTAGAATAATCATATCAATAGCTAATAGATCTTTATTTCAATCATTTCTTTCTTTATATCTTACATTTTTCTCATTACACTCATTAATGTTGTTCTCCTTTATCCAACTATAGTTATCATTCCTTCAAGTCGATATTACAGAGAATCCATATTCATCCATTACTCATATGTTACTTTCTATGCATGTTCATTTTCTCATAATAACATACATACATATATCATGTATATTTTCAATGTTAGTATCTCAATGTGCAAATGTTTGTATGACTCAATTCTTTTATATTTTATATATAGTATTCACGTGAAAGTCTACTGTTACTGTCTAATTTCCAACTGTTACTGTCCAATTTCCAATTGTTACTGTCTAACTTTCAAAGAACTGAAAGGATATATTAAGTTATTTTTCATATGTCCCATGTTTGATGTTTTGACTCTTCCGAGTAATCTTAACTAGGAGTGAGTAAAAAAATTGAAAAACTGATTAAACCGAGAAAATCGAAAAAAAATAATCTAAAAAACCGAACCGTGAAAAAAAACCGATTAAAATTTTGAAAAAACTGGCCGGTTCGGTTCGGTTTCGGTTTTATAAGCCTGAAATAAAAAAAAAACCAAACCAAACCAAACCCAAACCGAAAAAAACTAGAAAAACCGAGCCAAAACCGGAAAAATCGAGGCAAACCGGTTTGAACCGGTTTCGGTTCGTTTTTTTTTAATTTGATTTAATTACTCTTTTTAATAAAAATCGAACCGAACCGAAAATAATCACCTCTAATCTTAATCATGAAATGATCCTCACTACCAAAGCTTTAATTTTACACATCCTAATTAAGGAGGAACATGATATAGCGATAAATCCTTGAATATAAAGAGTCGTAATAGAGTAATGTTTCACAGATTTGTTCCACTTTGTGATTCATCACTGGTGTCCTCTTTTATAAAAGGGAATGCAATACTGTACAAGCATGTGCCAGACTGTTATGAAGTGTTATAAAAAAAAATGTTTTTTTCTCTCTTTCTTTCACCATTAGTATATAATTCTTATATTCTATTTATTTTTGTGTTTTAAAAAAAATTTAAATTTTTTTTTTAAAATATTTTAACACAAGTTTAAAATTATACAGTTATTTTAATATAATTAAATTAATTTATCATGTTTAAAAATAAGTTAGATAATTAATAAAAAAACATAATTTGATTTTTTAAAAATAAATTCAAGGTGATATTTTTTAATATTGAGATATTAATATATTAAATTGGATCAAGCTTCACGAATTAATCTATCAAATTCACGATCCAGATGATAGACTTTACTGAGTTTAAGAATTTTGTTTTTTAAATAATTTTTATTTAATTGTACGATAACAAAAATAAATGGTTATAAAATTAAGTATAAATCAAACATCGAGATATTTGTTTGAAACTACAATACCCTCACAAAAATTAAACCAAAATAATTTATGAAGACAAATTCAAAATCAAGCTAATATTTAAAAAAAAATTAAATAAAAATAACTAGAATAAAAAAAAAAGAAAAATGCTTTAAAAAACATCACCTTCTTAGGATTCGTTTGTTTACACGGCTGCAGCTACGTTTAAAGTAAACCACAAATATTAAACATTTGATAATGCATAACCTCATTTTACTATTCAATGGGACCCATTTAAATTTAAGTAAAACCGCAGGTTTGTGGGAAGCAGTTCTCAGCTGCTTTTCGCAAACCTGCGGGTTAACACAGTGGAGAGTGAATTATAATTCATTCTCCACTGTTCACTTCAAGTGAACAGTGGACTGTGCACGCGAACAGTGGAGTCACTCTCCACTGTTTCGGACATTGTTCTGATCTGACCGGGTCCGGTCCAAAACTAAATGCATTAAACCGGATCTGACCCAGTTATAAAAAAATCAATTTTAATTTTAATTTTAATTTTTAATTGTATTTTATTCGAAAAATTAGAAGGAGATCGCTTGATGACGTAGCATTTGCAGAATTTGATCGCAATCCCAAATTTTGTTCATGCCGGGTCTGACCCAGTTAAAAAAATTCAATTTTTATTTTTATTTTTAATTGTATTTTATTCGGAAAATTAGAAGGAGATCGCTTGATGACGTAGCATTTGCAGAATTTGATCGCAATTCCAATTTTGTTCTTGCCGGGTCCGACCCATTTAAAAAAAGTTCAATTTTTATTTTTATTTCATAATGTAATAGCAGTAATTAAATTTATAATATTTAAATTAAAAACCATAAATACTAATATATATATATATATATTAATTATTTTATAACCTCAATTTAAAAAACATTCTTTTAACTAAACACATTAAATTATTTTTTGTTCAACCTTAATTTCAACTACAGTTTTAACCAAACATCTATTTTTTCAAATCAACCTCAACTAAAAGTACTTTTTATAAAATAATTTTTTTCAAATCACAACCATTACCACAATAACTATTCATATAAATAATAATAAAAGTGAATTTTCACTCTAACTTTTTACTTTATGTGTTCGTGTGAAAGCAAATTACTAGAAATGTGAAAGCAAATTACCCTTTTCTAGTTCTCAGTCTTGTGGGGACCCCACCAAGACTGTCTCACTCTAGTCGCGAGGGGGGGGGGGGGGGGGGGGGGGTGTTTGGCTTGCAAAGTCAAGAGGAGATATATATATATATATATATAAGTACGAATGTATTAAACGTTTTTAGTGGAATTTCTACGATGGTGATGGTATTCAATAGTCATATTTTATTATATTGTGTCTTATTTATTATTTACATATAAAAAAATTTATATATCAATAATCTATTTATTAAAGTTTGAATATCAATTCTTTTATCACTTAATGAAAAATTAAAAATAATATATATACACTTGAAGTATGTATAGATATATTAAATAATTATAATATAAATGTTATACATATTCCATTTCATTTTTAAAAAAATGACTAATTCAATTTGATTTAATATTTATCAAAATTAGATTAAACTAGTTATTTGACCTATTCTTTGTTGTGGGTTAAATAATTTTTTCAATACATTGAGAATTATTTATACCCATAAATAAAAAAAACAAGTATTAATGTGTCTAATCAATTGTGCTCCAAGTCAATAATTTTTTTCTAATGCAGAATAATTAATGTGTATGTGTTTCTAAGTGTTTTTTGACATTGAATAAAAAATATAACAGTGAATAAAAAATTTGATATTTATATATAATAAAATATAGTAAAGATTATATGAGAAAATAAAAATATATAAAATCTCAAGTTAATTCTTAACGTAATTGAACAGTGAAACAATGTTGTAATTACTATAATAAAATTCTTTTTTCTTAGTACTTATTTAATAATTTTTTAAAAAATATAAAAAATAAACTAAAAAAAATGATATAAATAGATTAGGAGTAGAATAATAAATATTAAAAGTGTAAAAGTAAAAAAAAAAAATGTAAAGAAAAAGAAATGAAAACACCTTCTTGACTACCCCGACCATAGAATTCTTGTGGTGCTGCAATAATAATAATTATTATGGCCCACCAAACAAGTCATATTCTTGACAGTGCGGCATTATCGTATCTTTTTCATCGTACTTTTGATGGCCCTTTCCACACTCGAAAGTCGAAACTACTCTTTAGTTCACTTCCACTTTTGATGGTCCAATTTTCACATTTGCTGTTAAAATTCTCATCCTATTACTATATATTTCCTTCTCCTTATTCACTGCCACTAGCTTAACCCCTGGCCTTTATCACTGCCTAAAAGCACCACTCAAAACCTTCAGCTATTGTTCTCAATGGGTTTTTTAGTGCCTTCTCCAGTCTTCTGCCCCCATGCCTTTGTTCTTCTCCTCTTGTGTTTCACGTCCTCTGCCTTGTCAATCGGCAGGAATGAGACCGACCGACTAGCCTTGCTGGATTTCAAGTCCAAAATAACCCATGATCCTCTTGGAATCATGCGCTTGTGGAATAGCAGCATCCACTTCTGCCAGTGGTTCGGTGTCACATGCAGTCAGAAGCACCAAAGGGTGGCGGTGCTGGATCTGCAGTCCCTTAAACTGTCAGGTTCCGTATCACCATATATTGGCAATCTGAGCTTTTTAAGAAACCTATACCTTCAACACAACTACTTCAGTCATGAAATCCCAGCACAAATTGGCCACTTGCATAGATTGCAAATACTAGCACTACATAATAATTCCTTTACTGGTGAAATTCCTGCTAGTATGTCTAGTTCCTATAACCTCGTTTCACTCATATTAGATAACAACAAGCTGACAGGAGAAATTCCTAAGCAGTTTGGCTCCTTCTTGAAGCTCACAGACCTCTATATAGACGACAACAACCTTATAGGAACTATCCCTCCATCTTTAGGGAACATATCATCCCTCCAAGAACTATGGCTAGATGATAATAACTTGTTTGGGAATCTCCCTGCTACTTTAAGCAAATTGGTAAACCTCAGGGTTTTATCATTGTTTAATAATAGATTTTCAGGTACCATACCTCCCTCCATGCTCAATCTCTCTTCATTAAGGACTTTCCAAGTAGGGCTTAACCATTTCCAAGGCAATCTCCCCCCTGATCTGGGCATTTCCCTTCCAAATCTTGAATTCTTTTCCATCTATTCTAACCAATTCACTGGAAGTGTTCCTGTTTCAATATCCAATTTATCAAATCTTGAAATGCTAGAGTTAAACCTAAACAAGCTTACAGGAAAAATGCCTTCACTGGAAAAGCTACAAAGGCTTCTTTCCATAACCATTGCCTCCAACAATCTGGGAAGTGGGGAAGCCAATGACTTGAGCTTTCTCTCCTCTTTGACCAATGCCACAAACCTACAGCGCTTGATTATAACGCAAAATAACTTTCAAGGACAGCTGCCTCCACAAATCAGCAATTTGTCAACTACACTGGAAATCATGGGCCTAGACAGCAATCTATTATTTGGGAGCATCCCTGATGGAATAGAGAATCTCATCAGCTTGAATGATTTTGAAGTACAAAACAACCACCTTTCAGGTATCATTCCTTCTACCATTGGGAAGCTTCAAAATCTAGAAATATTGGGTCTTGCATTGAATAATTTTTCAGGGCATATTCCATCCTCTCTAGGAAACCTGACAAAGTTAATTGGACTCTATTTAAATGACATCAATGTTCAAGGCAGCATCCCTCCAAGTCTAGCAAATTGCAACAAATTGTTAGAGTTGGATCTTTCTGGAAACTATATTACCGGTAGCATACCCCCTGGCATATTTGGACTATCCTCCCTGTCAATTAATCTTGATTTATCTCGAAACCATTTGTCTGGCTCCCTACCAAAGGAAGTAGGAAATTTGGAAAATCTAGAAATTTTTGCTATTTCTGGGAATATGATATCAGGTAAGATTCCTAGTAGTCTTGCACATTGTATAAGTCTGCAATTCTTGTACTTGGATGCCAACTTTTTTGAAGGTTCCGTCCCTTCCTCCTTGAGTACCCTGAGAGGCATTCAAGAATTCAATTTTTCTCATAACAATTTGTCAGGGAAAATTCCAGAATTTTTCCAAGATTTCAGGTCCTTGGAAATTTTGGACCTATCTTATAATAATTTTGAAGGGATGGTACCTTTTAGAGGAATTTTCAAGAATGCAACAGCAACTTCAGTCATTGGGAATAGCAAGCTATGCGGTGGCACACCTGATTTTGAGCTTCGTCCATGCAATTTCAAACACCCGAAGAGGTTGAGCCTAAAAATGAAGATAACAATCTTTGTGATTTCCTTGCTTCTAGCGGTGGCAGTACTTATCACTGGTTTACTTCTTTTCTGGTCAAGAAAGAAAAGAAGAGAATTCACTCCAAGCTCTGATGGGAATGTGCTATTGAAGGTGTCTTATCAAAGTCTCCTAAAAGCTACAAATGGATTCTCCTCGATCAATTTAATTGGTACTGGCAGCTTTGGCTCTGTCTATAAAGGAACTCTTGACCATAATGGAATAGCTGTTGCAGTCAAAGTGCTTAACCTAACGCGTCAAGGAGCTTCTAAGAGTTTCATGGCTGAATGTGAGGCTCTGCGGAACGTCAGACATCGAAATCTAGTTAAGGTAGTGACAGCATGTTCAGGTGTTGATTATCATGGGAATGATTTCAAGGCTTTGGTGTATGAATTCATGGTTAATGGGAGTTTGGAAACCTGGCTGCATCCAAGTCGTGCAACAGATGAGGTGCAGGGGATTCTAGATCTTACACAGAGACTAAGCATTGCCATCGATGTTGCCCACGCACTAGACTATCTTCATCATCAATGTGAAAAACAAATAGTTCACTGTGACCTCAAACCAGGCAATGTTCTTCTCGATGACGAAATGGTTGGCCATGTAGGTGATTTTGGGTTAGCAAAATTCCTTCTCGAAGACACCCTTCACCATTCGACGAACCCATCAAGCTCCATTGGAATAAGAGGGACCATTGGTTATACTCCCCCTGGTAAATGCTGTACATACATTTGCTCTGTTCATCGCGTTCTTTTTCATTTTAATATCATATTTTCGTGCCGCTGTTTCTTCAAATGTCTCTAAACACTTTAAATTTTTCATGCTACTGCTTGCTGTATTCCGTAGCAAACTTACTTCCCATCTTATGGTTATGATTGTAGAGTATGGTGCGGGAAACGAAGTGTCAGCATATGGTGATGTATACAGCTATGGCATACTCTTGCTGGAGATGTTTACAGGAAAGAGACCAACTGATGACCTGTTTTATGGTCTGAACCTTCATAGCTATGTCAAGACATTTTTGCCTGAGAAAGTGTTGCAGATTGCAGATCCTACTCTTCTTCAAATAAGATTTGAAGGGAATTCTATCGAACAAAATAGAGTTCTTGAGTGCTTGGTCTCAGTATTGACAACTGGAATCTCCTGTTCTGTCGAGTCGCCACAGGAACGGATGGGCATTGCTGATGTTATAGCCCAACTATTTTCTGCCAGAAACGAACTTCTTGGAACCTGATATTACATTACCACGGAATGACGTGCCTAGTTCTGTGTATGCTTGATGATGATGTGCTACACTCTTTTACTCAGTTCTTTCGATAGAATGTAGATCAAATATTTTCTTTTATTTCACCATGACTTTAATCGCTTTGAAACAATAAGATCAGATGAATCTTTTAGAATCATGATTTAAACTTATTAAAATATCAAGAATGAATTCACGTAGCCTTTTCTCTAATAACTACTAATTAATGTTGCAATTTGCTATCCAAAAGTCAAATAAATTTGATGGTAAATATATGTGAAGGCATGCATGTTGTGCATACTGGACCGAAAGCAAACACAAATAAAACACAAACAAGCAGATTTATGTGGTTTCCCAAAACCGGGTACGTCCACGGAGGCAGCAGATTGTATATTAATGGAGGAATGATACAAAACACTCAACTCAACCCAGTACAATCCCACAAAACCCAGTGTTTCACTCTTACACTCGGTGTTTCTCTCAAATCTGCACTCTTTCACTCTCACAGTTGCACTCTCTGCACTTCTCTGCACACTTACTTCTTGCACACACACTGCACTCTTCCTCTCTCGTTCTTGTTTTCAGTCTTGAATCACATGTTTACAGGAGAAAGGAAAACATAAATATAATGGCTGCAAAGGATAGGGTGGTTGATGGTGGAGAGGGTGGTTGAGAAAAATGTTGACAATTGCAAATGTTGACAATTTGCTACAAATCTCCACCTTGGCAAGATTTTTCCATGCAATCCTCATGATCAATCAATGCTGCCTCCATTGCGCCATATGGCGCTGCACCTCGAAGGTGCTTAACACCGAGAGATGTTGACCAAGTCCAAACAATGTTGGAACTTGATCCCTGAGACACATTTTGTGAGCATGTCAGCTGGATTATCTGTGGTACCAATCTTCTGTAGCAGAATATCCCCTTCATCCACAATTTCTCGAACAAAATGAAATCGAACATCGATGTGCTTGGTGCGGGAATGATGAACCTGATTCTTTCCAAGACAAATAGCACTTTGATTATCACAATGGACATCCACGTGCTCTTGAACAATTCCCAAATCTTCAATCAACCCATGTAACCAAATAGCTTCCTTGAAAGCTTCTGTTACTGCCATGTACTCTGCCTCCGTTGTTGACAAAGCTACTGTTGATTGTAACGTTGACCTCCAACTTACAGGCCCTTTAGCAAGTGTAAACACATAGCCTGTTGTGGAACGACGCTTGTCTAAGTCACCAGCATAGTCCGAATCCACATAACCAACTAAATTTTGTCCGAGTCTATCATCCCTCTCAAACTTTAAACCAATATCAGTTGTGCCATGAATGTACCGTAGAATCCACTTAACTGCCTGCCAGTGATCCTTTCCCGGATCATGCATATACCTGCTCACCATACTGACAGCATGTGAAATATCTGGTCTCGTACAAACCATTGCATACATTAATGCACCAACTGCATTTGCATAAGGAATTTGAGCCATATGCTTGCGCTCTTCTTCTGTGTGTGGAGACATTGAAGCACTTAGCTTAAAATGAGGAGCTAAAGGTGTGCTTACAGGCTTGGTCTTACCATCTACCCCAAATCTCTGTAGAATTTTCTTCAAGTATTGGGTCTGTGTCAAACAGACTGTGCCTTTTCTTCTGTCTCTCTGAATCTCCATGCCAAGAATCTTCTTAGCTTCTCCAAGATCCTTCATTTCAAACTCAGTTCTCAGTTGAGCTTTCAGTCTATCAATCTCCACCTTGCTCTTCGATGCGATCAACATATCATCCACATATAAGAGCAAATAGATGAAAGAACCATCAAGAAGTTTGCGAAAATATACACAATGATCAAACTGACTCCGTGTGTATCCATGTTCTGCCATGAACTTATCAAATCGCTTATACCACTGGCGAGGAGATTGTTTCAATCCATACAATGACTTCTTCAGTTTACAAGCCCAATTCTCTTTCCCAGTGACCTTGAAACCATCTGGCTGAGACATGTAAATTTCCTCTTCCAAATCTCCATGTAGGAAGGTATTTTTCACATCAAGTTGGGCTAACTCCAAATCAAATTGTGCAACCAAGGCTAACAGAATACGGATTGATGAATGCTTAACAACTGGAGAGAATACCTCATTATAATCTATCCCCTCCTTCTGAGCATAGCCTTTTGCTACCAATCTCGCTTTGAATCGAATGTTGTCTTTTCCAGGATTACCTTCCTTCTTGGCATATACCCATTTGCAACCAATTGTCTTCTTTCCTTTAGGGAGTTGTACCAAATCCCAAGTCTGATTCTTGTGGAGAGATTTCATCTCTTCATCCATTGCCTCTTTCCATTTTGCACTTTCTACACTCTGTACTGCTTCTTTGTAGGTGTAGGGGATTCCATCATCAATCACAGGAAATGCATAAGACACCATGTTACAATACCGAGCAGGTTTCTTAATGACTCTTTTCAGTTTACTCGTTGTAATGGATTCTTGTTGTGTGGTTGCTGGAGTTGTTGCATCTTCTTCATCTGAACTTTCATCTGAATCTCCTTCAGTAGGGATTGTCTGAACAATCTTTATAGGGATGACTGAAGTCTCCAACTCCACCTGTTGTGCATCACCAGACTGTTTTTCCTTCTCCTGTGATTTCTCTTGCTGTAACATGCCAGACTCATCAAAAGTGACATCTCTACTCAAGATCACTTTCTTTGATTCAGAACACCAGAGTCTGTAGCCTTTTACTCCTCCACTAAAGCCCAAAAATATAGCTTTCTTGGCTCTAGGATCTAGCTTGGACTCAGTAACATGATAATATGCTGAGCAACCAAATATACGCATAGAGTCATAATCATTTGCAGGAGAGCCTGACCATACCTCTAAGGGGGTTCTTCCATTTAATGCTGCTGAAGGTAACCGGTTAACAATATGACGAGCATAGCTTAATACCTCGCCCCAGAACACTTTGCTTAGTCCCGAATGTGATAGCATACATCAGACTTTCTCCATCAATGTGCGGTTCATGCGTTCTGCTACTCCATTCTGTTGTGGTGTTTTGCGAACAGTAAAATGTCGCTTGATCCCTTCATCCTGACAAACTTCAAAGAAAGGATCTGAAGTGTACTCACCACCATTATCTGATCGAAGAGTCTTAACTCTTCTTCCAGTTTGAGTCTCCACCATTTTCTTCCATTTCAGAAAGATATCAAGGACCTCATCCTTGTGTTTCATCATGTACACCCATACTCGTCTTGAGAAATCATCAATAAAAGTAACAAACCAACGATTACCTCCAATAGATTCATTCTTTGAAGGTCCCCATACGTCTGTGTGAACATAATCTAGGATCCCTTTTGTGTTGTGTACCGCAGTGCCAAACTTGACCCTTGTCTGTTTTCCAAGAACACAATGCTCGCAGAACCCATGCTTCCCAGTCTTGGCGCCTTTTAATAGACCTTGCTTAACTAATCCTTGCAAAGCCTTTTCACCAGCATGCCCTAAACGCATGTGCCAAAGTCTGGAATTATCTGCTTCATCATCTTCTATGCTCTTGGAGACAGCTGCTGTACCAGTAACTGTAGATCCATCCAGGAAATATAAGTTTCCTTTCCTCGTGCCTCTTAAGACAACTAATGCACCACGGATTGCTTTCAGGACTCCACCATGCATGATAATCTTATAACCACTGGATTCTAGGACTCCAAGTGAGAAGAGATTTTTCTTCAAGTCAGGTACATACCGTACATCTGTCAGTGTCTTGACTACCCCATTATGCATCTTCAGATGGATAGTCCCAATCCCTTTGATCTCACTCACATCATCATTACCCATCAACACACCTCCTCCATCGAACTCCTCGAGTCTCGAGAATAAGTGCTTGTTAGGGCACATGTGATAGGAACATGCAGAATCAAGAATCCATTCACCAGAATGGTTTTCTGGTGATGAGACCATGAATGCAGAGTCTTGTTCATCCTCATCTCGTGCAATGTTCACAGTTGGTTCATCTTTTTCTTTGTTGCCCTTGATTGGACAATCTTTCTTCCAGTGCCCTTTTTTGTGACAAAAGGCACACTCATCTTTTGCAAGATATCGTCTGTTTGATGATTCTCCTCTGGATTTTGAGCGAGATCTCCCTCGCCCTCGAAATCTTCTAGGGTTTGTTCTGCCTCTAACAGTCAATGCTTCTGACGTTGACTCCTTGTGAACAATTTGGTCCTTCTTCCGATACTCATTGTTCACCAAAGCATTGGACACATCAATGAATTTAATCTTCTCTTTACCATACAGTAAAGTGGTGACAAGATGTTCATATGTATCAGGCAGTGAATTTAATAACAGTAGAGCTTTATCTTCATCATCAATTTCCACATCTAAATTCTTCAAATCAGCTATCATTTTATTGAAATCATTCAGATGCTCATTCATAGAAGTACCTTTCTTGTGCTGAAACCGGAAGATTCTTTTCTTCAAGTAGAGACGATTCTCTATACTCTTCTTCATAAACTTGTCCTCCAGTGCTTGCCATAATTCCTTTGCAGAGTTTTGTTCTGAAAAGGCGTACTTCTGATCCTTTACAAGACAAAGTCGGATGGAACTGCAAGCCAGCCGATTTATCCTTTCCCAGCTTTTATCATCCAGATCCTCCAGTTTATCTTCTAGAGTGAAATCCAAATTCATTTGGACAAGCATATCCATGACTTCACATTTCCACATGCCAAAATTACCTTTCCCATCAAAATTCTCCACCTCAAATTTGGTATTCGATACCGGGATGTATTGTGGAGGTATACTAGCATTCCCCGCTGATTTTTCTTCTAGAATATCAGCCATTAGGACGTCTTTGGATTACAAATGGAATCCCGAACTTGTTAAAACACACACTTTTATGCTCAAAAGTGCCAAAACAGTAACTTCGGTATGCTGTTTAACAAAACGGACACCACGGTTGCGTCCGGAATGGTTGAAACTGCTAGGAACCAACTTGACTCGGCCAAAAACGGGTCAAAAAATCACTGAGTTGGCCAAAAAACCAATCTGACCGAGTTGACTCAGGGAAGGAATATTCTGTCTCTGATAAAGAATATTCTATCACAGGAATATTCTCTTACTGTTAACGGAATATTCTTATTCTGTCAAGTGAATATTCTGTCACTGTTGGATGACGTGTCTGATGACGTGGCTGATGACAGGGCGATGTGGGCCATCTGTTGATGACGTGGATGATGACTCAGCGCCTACGTGTCGGATGACGTGGCTGTCTTCTCAGGCGAGAATTCCGGCACTGACTGGTTTTTCCGGCAGTTTTCCTGCGAAACTTCGGCGAGCTCTACAAGGCTCGTTTCAACTCCGATTTCGATGATCTTTATATCACCGGACTCGTATCGACGAGAGGAATCTCCGCAGCTGGTCAAAATCAAGATCTGAGAACTTTGAAAATTCTGCAACTTTGAACAGAGAGCTGAAAAACGTGTTTTTCTGTGTTTAAGCTTCCCTAATGCTCTGATACCAATTTGTTGTGCATACTGGACCGAAAGCAAACACAAATAAAACACAAACAAGCAGATTTACGTGGTTCCCCAAAACCAGGTACGTCCACGGAGGCAGCAGATTGTATATTAATGGAGGAATGATACAAAACACTCAACTCAACCCAGTACAATCCCACAAAACCCAGTGTTTCACTCTTACACTCGGTGTTTCTCTCAAATTTGCACTCTTTCACTCTCACAGTTGCACTCTCTGCACTTCTCTGCACACTTACTTCTTGCACACACACTGCACTCTTCCTCTCTCGTTCTTGTTTTCAGTCTTGAATCACATGTTTACAGGAGAAAGGAAAACATAAATATAATGGCTGCAAAGGATAGGGTGGTTGATGGTGGAGAGGGTGGTTGAGAAAAATGTTGACAATTGCAAATGTTGACAATTTGCTACAATGCATTCCATTGACACGTAGAATTAATTTATATAATAAATAGTATCTAGGATTTTAACACATGATTTTCATTCCTCTATAATCAAGATGTAAAATTGACTAGCATCTTCAAAATATAGTATTTGGTCATGATAGCTCATTCGAACACTCATCTTCAGGTTGATGAGTAGATATCTCTGACACTGAAATTGTTAAGTGAGTTGTAATTTTTTTGTACTAGAGATTGCTTTTGTTAGTATATTTGCTAAGTAGTCTTTAAATTTTGTAAATGAAAACTAATTTATCTTAGCCTCGATTTTTTCTTTGATGAAGTGGCTATCTATCTCTACATACTTTATCTAATTATGTTGCCCTGAATTGTGAGTTAATTCTATAGTTGTCTTGTTGTCATAAAATAGCTTTGCATTCTTTCTCTAAAACTCTAATGCTAGTAATTCCTAGCTATTTTATTTTACCCTTTCCACAAAAACTATAAATTTACTAAACTAGTTTTGCCAATGATGAGAATATTTTAGTTGCCTTAGAGACATTCTTCAACCTCATCCAATAGGTTAACAATGGTTACATGTTTTTCAAACAAAATTTCCACACCTCAAAAAATAATAAAAGATTTGTTCATGGTATTTTAACTACAACACTCAGCATGGATATCTCATACTTATTAGAACATTCAAAATTAAATGATGGGATTCCTTTATAGTAGAATTTAAAAGTTTCAAATTAGTAGTTTTATAACGGTTGAAACAAAATCAAAAGACTGAGATTAAGGACCTAAACCCTCAATCCAAATTCATAGCTCAAATATCCCATGCCTCCGTATTCTTAGCTATAACAAAATCTAAAAAAGAATACTTTGCTATTATGAAGCAGCTCCTACAAAGCAGCAAAGACATTTATTCCGCCCTATCTTCATCTTCATCATGTTCCATTATAGGTTTAGCAGATAATAATGAAGATGATTGTTATTGTATTCTTCCACGTATACAAAACTCATAGGCATTTTCTGTGGTAAATGTCAATATTTTTTTAAAAAAAATATTTTTTAAGAGGCCCAAAAACTTTTATGGCTCATTTTCATTTTTAAACCTTTTCAAGAGCCTTTTAGCCCAATTCCCTTGTCGTTAGCAAACAACAAAATTGTTTCTCCACTTGCAGAAGGAGACATTAGACTTTCGGTGGTGGGATTTCTTGCCAAAGAACTACATCAACTTTTCAAAATGCGACATGATTGCTTTACAAAAATTCAAAGATGCCTTCCTCAAAACTACTTTATAAAAAGAGAACTTCTCTTAGACATTCAAGGCAGGACTTCAGATTAGAATTTCTCTGTAGTAGAAAATTTCTCTAACTCTTTGTAAACAAAACATCCAGGAAGATCCTATTGTAACCATATACAAAATTCTTTGTAGTCATATCTCTTATATCCATTTTCAATGCAAATTTAAGTAATATTTCTTCAAATCTTATTTATTACTATTTATATTATAATTTAAATTTTGCATTTACATTTTTGCAAATTATAAGTTTCATCATTATTGGATCTCATCATTATTGGATTTGCCTCTTCATTCAAACTAAAAATTTGTGTTTATTTCTATATTTATTTATATTGTTTGTGTTTATTTATATTAGTGTTTATTGAATTTGTATTGTTTATTTATATTAGTGTTTATTTCTTTGTCTCCTATCAAGTATTTATATTAGTGTTTAATTATTTATTTATTGGTATCAGAGTCAGCTAGGATCTGGGTAAAGTATTGTTATTATATAAACTTGCAGGAACCCAAGTAGAGAACAAGGAACCCTAGAAATATAGATCAATCCTATTAAATGATTGTCAATCCTATTTGATAGACAAGAGGACAGTAAACCTATATAACTCGCAGCCTATGTTTTTAAACTATCTTTTCAAAATCATGAATTCTATTTTTTGCAAAATTATTTTTTTTTCAGCCTCTTCTACTTCTGATTCTTTTGAAAATAAAAGAGTTATTAATAATGAAAAAATTACTATATAAGATTTTATAAAAAATATTGATAATTAGAAAATTTTAAAAGTTCAAAAGAATTAGATTTATAAAACATCTTTTAATCTTTTCAAAATTGATTTTACAATAAAAACTGAGAGGATATTCAACTTACAAAGTCTTTTAAAACCATCCAACTCCATTCAAAAAATCCTTACAAAAACACTAAGACCAAAACTATAAATATATTCATATTTATATCGTACAAGTTAGAATTAAACCCCTTACTAAAAAAGGTCTGAATACTTTCATTCTAGTTATCCTTAGAGATTTTAGATTCTAAAATTTTAAAGATTTATTAATAATTCTCATGAAATCTAGTTTATATAATGATCATGTTTCCTTTAACTCTTATCTGAACCTTATTATATCCCTAAAAAATAAAAGCATCCTACATAGTATGATTCTACAAATCAAAACCCATAACTATAATATACTTGAAGGATGAGTTCTCATACCCTTGATCTTCAAAATCCATTACAAAACAATAGTTTATGCTTTTACCAGTAAATATAAATTCCAACCCCATAAAGATAAAACCTTACTCCTCCAAACAGACTTTCTAGATCAAATACAATTGAATTCAAATGAATATGTTATCATCAATACCAAACACATCATCCAGTAAAATAAATTTACAAATATCAACCTCAACATCATTAGAAAGCAATTGACCAGACTAGAAAAGCAAATCTAAAAATCTTTAGTCTCTCCTATTGAAACTTCATTAAAGTCTGTTGACCAAAAACTTAAAAATACAGTTTTCAAACCATAACAAGTTACCAAAACTAGTCAAATGCCATTACAAAACAACCAAAAAGACTTATTTAAAGCTATCAAAAACAATCTCAACCATCTTGAAGTTTCATCTTCCACCTTAATTGCTTATGACATCCCAAATCAATAATCATCCTTCAAACTCTATAAGCTATATTAACATTATTTAAAATAATCAATTCCAAACTTCAAATAAAGAAGTATTTCAGAAAGAAAGTTCTGAAATCAACAAACTCATTTGGAGAAACTCAAAAACATTTGTTGCTCTAAATATAACAATAAAAAATAAACCAACCATCATAAACAAACACAGATTCAATATTTTTTCCCTCTATGAATGAAACCAGAATGTTTAAATATAATATTCTAAATACCTTACAACAAATAACTATGGTTGTCAATGACTACAAAACCCAAACTAGAACCACAAACAAAGTTATAGCTGAACTTCTTATAGTTGTTTTTTCTAGCGAGTTAAAAGGATGGTAAGATTACTATCCTACCAAAACACAAAATCTTGAAACATTAAACTTCATTAAAATGTCAAAACAAATAAAAATCAAATACCTATATTAGACTCTGTTGGAAATATCATTCAAATGTAGTTTCAACTTTAAATTACCAACTAATTCAATGAAGAAAGGAAATTTAGGAGCTAATGGCTAGTCACAAATTATTGATATTCATAAGAAATCAACTAGACCATTAGGTGCATCACACTGGGTAAAATTAATCATATCAGCTCAAATAATCAAAACTACCAACTTAAAATCTAAACAAGATAGCTATCTTAACAATATTGGAAAAAGAAAAAAAAATGTAATTTTCATCAAAGACTAGCACATTCTCAGACCCTCATCAATGTCATTCAATAGCCCACCTAGAGCTTATTATTTTCTGTGCTCTTCTCTGGCAACAATCTTGAACTTCCCTGTCTGTTGTTGCTGCAAAAAAAAGGGGGGGAAACCCATCAAAAAGCCATAGAAATATGAGATCTCTCTACCAATCAAAATTTTGAATTGAAACGCGTAATGCTTTTTTTTTTCTTTTTTTACCTTATCCCATAATTCAGTGTGTCTTTTGCAGAAGCCAGCAACTATAGTCTCCTTCTTCCCTTCTTTATACTCGATATAAACATCCTCATTCAACCCACAAGTAACATGAAATGCCAGAGGACACTTAGGCTCAGAGCAGTCAATAACACACCCTTTTCTACTCTTGCAAACATAACATTTCTCTTCCCATCTCCTTTTAGGAACCTTAGAATAAACAATTCCTTCACGGCCATCTGGATCGTCAAAAAACACCTCAGGAATCAAAAGTGCGCACACAATATGAGCCCATGACTCATCACGGCCATTTGTTGCGGTGGGTTTCAAAGCACCACCCTTTATTGGACACAAGCAACAAGATAAGGATGGTTGCTTGGTTTCTTTGTCGGATTTAGAAGCCAAACACTGACTACAGAACCAATCACCATCAGGAACACCCTTTATTAAAGGATTGCCATAGCAAGTAGTGTGAACCATTAAATCGCACCCGTCACAAAACACTATAGGATCTGTTGGATCCCCATCTGTGCTTTGACAAATAGCACACAAAATATCATCATCCTCTTCCTCCTTATACTCTTGTTGATTGTTTTCATAAAGAAATGTGACTTTCTCCTCTTGTTGTAAACTATCAATTGACTTATTAATTATTGGAAGAGGGGTTTTCTTGTTTTCCTCATCTGCTTTAATTTCTTCATTAGAAGAAGGAATATACTCAACGTTGAGATCGATTAGCGGCGAAAGAGGCTTACCGGAAAGTAAATCAGGATGCAGTGCCCAAACCCTCTTCTTGGTTGGCAAGCAGTAAGCAGCACTAGTAGTGACTTTGGGATCAGCATCCGCAAGAAGTGGGTTCCGGGACTCCTTTCGCTTCTTGGCCGGCAATTGCGAGGAGAAGGGCACATTTTCTTCGTTTTCTTGTTGCTGTTCCTGTTCCAAGAGGGTGTGTCCTTTGAAAGGAGGTAAGGCTTGGAATTTGGTATCCATTGTTGATTCTGTGTTTTTTTGGGATTTTGCAAACAGAAAAGGATGGAGGCGGAGATTTAGGGCTTTTGTGTGGTTAAAATTTTGAATTATTAAAGGCAAATTTGGTTTGGAGGGAAGAGAGCCCGGGAAGGGAAGAACAACACTATCAAAATCTGGTTTTTTGTTTTCGTTTTTTCAGTTTCTCAAAGCTTTGTGGCGGCAACTTAATTTTAAAATTTTCATGCCCCTCCAACTATCAATAAGGCCTCGTTTTGGTCCCCATAGCACCGGAAATTTTAATTATATCCTTCTCTCCGATTTCGGGCATCTATCACTTCAAAGCTAAAGAAAACTGCTTATTTTATTTATAAGCTGGGCAACAAATTTGTTCATCCAGGCCTACCTTCCCTCTCCCATAACATCTTGCTGCTCTGTAAGCTCTATACAATGCACACAATAAGGTCAATTCATAAAAACTTCCGTTGTCCTCAATGTTGTACTTTGAAATTACAAAACCTAGATACATTTCACATGCCAAATACTAACAAGATGGGGGAACATTACAAGTCTGTAGTGCAAAGTCCACAGTTCAAACACAGAATAAATCTCAAAATTTGTTATCATAATGTTACTGAAAAATATGGCATTCCACATTTCTCAAATCAACCATGAAAGGCCCACGTCACTAGCTACTGCTTATCGAGTTTCTAGATGTCATGTCAATCATCATTCTGGGCAGGCACACTGCGTCTCCAAATTCCGGCCAGGACACTACCAAAGATTGAGTGGCAGACACTAGAAACAGCACACGGCACTGCTGTAAGCGGGTTACCAAAATGCTTTGTAGCAAGAACAACACCGAGCACAGAGTTCTGAAAGATAAAACAGCAAAAGTGGAATTATTTGTTTTCAAAGAAAATGGGAATGCATAGGAGAGATCAATTTCTAAATGTGATGGACATTAGACACAAGGGGGGCCAAGAGCCATGGTCCCACCAAAGTTGAGAATTTCTCTCTTTTGATGCAGCGCGAAATTTATTTTGACCTCCTCATGAATAGAGAATTTGCCTCTTTCCCTTTAAACTAAAAGGATAGATTTTTAAACATATTTAGCCCCTCCATGCCAAATGTAAAATTCTGGCCCCATTAAAGCATCAATCCAAGGATCTGCTCCCAAAATCACCAAAGTACCATTCACAGCAGGCAGCCACAACAAGACTACTGTAAACTTTGCCTGGAATTGGAATCTACAAACTACTATATGATTACTCCACCGTGTACAGTGAAGTGTAGCATATGAGTCATCAAATAGAGAACAGGAGAGAAGCATCCCTTAATAATCCAGCTAGAGTAATTATCTACCTGCATGCCAACCTCAATCGAGATGGTTCGTGATGATGCCACATCAAGCCCTAGCATTCTTGAAAGCAAATATCCAAAGAAAAAACCACAAGCATGAAGGAGAAATGCAGCAAGCACCACTTGTCGGCCAGACATAAGGATTGCAGAAGAACTCTGGGCAATTGCGTTTCCACACAGAACAGCAACAGTTCCCACAGCAATGGGTGGCATCAAGGGAGATACAATTTTAACCAGGCTCTGGAAATACTGATTTAGAAATGCACCAACAAGTACAGGAAGCAGCACGACCTGTCTTTGTAGCAGGAAATGACAAAATTGCTCTTGAAGTTAATGGCATAAAAAAAAAAGGATCAGGGCAGGAAAATGTACCTGCATGGTTGACACTAAGAGTCCAGTGGCATCTACTGCAACATATTGCCCAGCCAGTTTAGCTGTCAGAAATGGGGTCATCACCTGCAAACGGCAAGGGAAAAGAAAATACTATTATGGAATCATAAAAGGCAAACAAACTCCAAAGGGTACTGCAACGTATTGCCCAGCCAGTTTAGCTGTCAGAAATGGGGTCATCACCTGCAAACAGCAAGGGAAAAGAAAATACTATTATGGAATCATAAAAGGCAAACAAACTCCAAAGGAGGTGTTTTGCATTTTATGGACCGATTGTCAGTAAAATTACTTTAGCAAAAATAAGAAAAATTAAAAACTCCTTCCTTCCAAACTACATACAGATGAACACAAGAAAACTGTACTGTACATATTTCATAAATCTAAAATTTAAATTCTTTTTGAGAAAACAAATCGATCTCCTGTAAATTTTAACTGGACAAAGAAAGGTGAGTAGATGAATGCTAAAAGGAGGTGTCGATGCAGTACATATAAATGAATAGCATCATCCTTGAATTTCTTCACATAATATTGCATTTAGCTGAATGCACTGAATTTTACCAGGTAAAAGAGGGGAACACAAGAAGAGAGAAGGGCTAGTTACCAACCACAGATGCAAAAGTGCTCGCTGCAGTCATTAATACTGAAAGCGCCACATTTCCACTGCAAAACAAAAAGGATTGTCACATTTGTTGGTTCCAGTGTAATTAAGCACAAAAAGACAGAAAGAAATAATTATGATTACAACAGTAAGAATCACATACCGGGCAATATAAGTGACAATGTTACTTGCTGTTCCTGCAGCCAAAAAAATTATATACTAAATTTGTCATAAAAATAAGCAAGAAAAAGGATCAACAGTACACAATTAACAGATATGCATACCGCCTGGGCAGCAACCAACCAATATGAGACCAGCTGCATAGTAAGATGGCAGATTCAATAGCTTGCTCACTAGAAACCCTGATATTGGCATCACCTGCAAACCATTCACACATCTATGCTCTATTAGCAGTTAACAGAATTTGATATAAAGCTGAAAAATCTCCTAGAAGTGGTTTGTTAGCTATTACTTTAGTGCTTTTCAAAAAATTACAATATCATTCATTGTGGTGAAAAAAAGAGTGATATTGACAGAAAGGAACACAAGTAACCACACACTCAGAAATGGAAAATGAGTCAAGTTATAAAGTTCCATGAGGTGGGATGCAACTGAGCACGTCCAGACTGTATATGGACAGATTTCATTTAAAGGATGAACTTCTAGTATTGATTCTCCAAAATGAGAATTGAGATTTGTATGAGAATGGCATAAAATGCACTTTTACAGTACAATATTACAACTTAGAAAACCTATCTTCATACAAGTGTCGACTTATTAAATCATAAACAGTTTTGACCTTACCATCAGCTCTACATTACTAAATAAAGTACATTCTTAGGCACCTTTGCTAATGCACTGTAGCAGGAGTATTCGGCAGCCCACGGTAGGAGTAATCCACTAAACACTCCAAAAGTCAGAAACGGCTTTGTGGAAAACAATGGTGACTTAATACTTCATTTTTAATTTGATAGAAAAGCCTTTCTTTCCAAATCCTAAGCCAATATGTTTTATATCTTCTTCATGAAGCTAACGATATAAGTAGCAAGAACTTGATCTCACCAGACTTGAAAGCCCTAGAACATAAAACACACTATCAACCTTTTTCTAGTTAATATGAAACTCATTTAGATCGGTTGATTTGATAAAAGAAAACTTGAAAGGACTAAAACATAAATGCTCACAAAAATTATTACAGCAACAGACCTAATATAGTCCCATAATGCTGATGATTTTCATTGAAATGCAATAACTAACAAACAAATCTCGATATAATACTAAAGAATAAAGCTCATTTAAAACATTGTTAAGATTGAAGGGAACACTGGACATAAACAAACAAACACATAAAGAAAAGAACAACAGCTAGAGAGAGAGAGTTGAACAAACCGAGTACTGGAGCACAAAGCCAGATAGCACCTCTTTAGGCATAGCAAAAGCGTTGCTAAGATCATCAAGTGTAAGTGTCATGCCCATACCAAGCATTGTAAGAGGAAGGCCAATACCGACCCATTTGGGAGTGACCCAATTATAAGCAGTTGGTCTTAGGAGACCTAATAGGCAACCCAAAGATACCCATATCGGAAATGCTGTAGATATTGCTTCACTAATCACTTCAATCCACTCCCTCAAACCCCTTTTAGAATCGGTACTCAAATCGTTTGATGAAATGCCACAGTGAAGTTGGTTTGCTGATTTTCTACCGAATTTAGGCTTCAAAATGAGTGGCCAAATGGGTTTGTTTTGCGGGGTTTGTGAGCTTGGTTGGAGTTGAGATTTAAGTGAGAAGGCGAGTCCATGTGGTTTGATTCTTGTTGGATGGCTTGAAAAGAGGTTTGTGTATGGCTTGAATGCGAAATTGTTTGATGTTCCTGAAAGTAATGACTGCATTTTAGCTTCGTCTACTCTTTTTCTGTTTCTCTCTGTACGACTAGGTTAGTCGTTGAGGAGCCCAGCTGGATTGCATTTGTATAATGTTTGATGCCATCAAGGGAATGGATCGTCATTGGTAATAGCGATGATTTGGACACGGCCATCCTGTCATTATTTCTTCCTTGTTTTGTTTATTAAAATAAGTTATTTTTTAAAATATTTTTTATTTAGAAAAAAATTGAAATAATATTATTTTTATTTTAAAATTTTATTTTTGTATTAATAAATAAACGAAAATATTAAAAAAATCATTTTAAAACATAGAAAAAAATAAAAAAAATCAAATTGTTTCATAAATTCTTTTAAAATACAAAAACAAACGGGTTTCTAATCTCTCTCCTTGTGTACTAGCCGTAGCTGATTTAAGGAATATTTTGGAGTGAATTTCAACCTATTTTTTATTAAAATTTAAAAAAATTTTGTTTTAAATTAATTTTTTTAGTGTTTTTTTATAGTTTTAATATACTAATATTAAAAAGAAATTTTAAAAAATTTATTTTAATGCTTTTCCAAGCAAAAAAGCATTTTGAAAATCATCCGTTACCACACTTTTAAATATCTTTTAAAGATAGTTTTTTTTATGAGTTATTATAAATTAGTGTATTTATTAATCTTTTTAATTTAAAAAATAACTAAATGATCTCTTAATGAAAATTTACCATCAAATAGCTAACTGATCTATTGCTTTCAATATTGATATCTAAACTATCCTAATAACTCATATTAAATATTTATTGTAATAATAATTTATTAATTCATTTTATATGAACACAATAGTTATTTTCAAATTTAGTGGGGTTAGTTTGGTTTTTTTTACATTGTTTAGGAACTGTGATAACTAAAATACCATTTAGAGAGAGAAAAAAATGAAGCAACGTATACATAGGGGTTTTATAGACATTTATAGGGGTTTTACAGACAACTCCATTTTATATGCACAGTGAAATTACTTTGATACCTTAGGATTAAAAATCTTAGAGCTTCCTTGTAATTTTTATGCACGGTAAAATTACTTACTTGCAAGGGCTTTTTGGTTTTTCACTCTTGGTTTTTTAGTTAAATGGACAATAATAGTGCAATTTAATCTTTTTTATAAATATAAAGTATTGTTAAAAAGAAAAGGTTGTTGGTGCATGTCTCATGCGCGCTAACAAGTAATTATCGTCCACACCCTTCGTTTGGCATATGCAACATTATCCTATAGTGAAATTTCTCTTTCCACGATTGAATTAAAAGCACGCTAATATCGTCTCTCCAGTGGTGTGATGTGTGTAGGCGATGAAGCTGTGGTTGAAATCTAATGGGCTTTTTTTTTTTGTCTTTTCTCTCTCTTCTCCTTATCAAGGTATGATAGTGTCCGGTCATTTATTTTTTGTTTATAATTTGGTTATCATTCTTTTTATTATTATTTGTTTTTTTTATCTTCTTTTGATATATTTTTCCTTCAATTTCATCCTGAATCGTTTGGATTAATTTGATTTTTATTCTTTTGATTTTTTTATTCTTTTACCAATTAAATTTTGTTTTCAATTTCATCTTTAATATTTGATTTCAATATATTTTTATATCAAATTTGATCCCCATTCTTTTTATTATTGTTTATTTTGTTTAGGATCTTTTTTCAATGCATTTGTTTTTTTTTCAATTTATCTCTTTTTTATTGCTGATTTTGCTTCTTCATCTTCTTTTCCTTTTATGGGTTAGTCTAGGCCTTATGAAAAATATCACAGGTTTGAAAGTTAACACAGGTTTGCTTTTGTTTTATTAGGTCTTTTTATCAAACAGATTTATTTTTAATTTCATCCTTCAAAAATTTATTTTTTTGGAATTGGTCTTCATGTTTTTTTTTTACTTTTATTTTTATAGGCCTATTACAATATTATACCCATGGCTGCAAGGTTAGTGGGTTAACTCGATTTAATCAAATATTTTTTTTATTTTTTAGTTTCATCAACAAACATTTTTTTATTAAGAATTTTGTTTTGTTATTTTTTAGATTTGCCTTTTATAAGGTTATTTTTATCTCATAACCATGACCACGAGTTTTGAAAATTAATATGAGTTGACTTTAGTTTTTTGTTATTTTTTTTAAATTATTTTTTTTCAATTTCAACCTTCAAATTATAATTTTTTGGAACTTGACTTTTATGTTTTTTTTTCACTTTCTTTTCACATTTAATTTTTGTGAGATCAAATATATTAATTTATTTGGTAAGAAATATTTTTTATAAAAGTGAAGGCAAGACGAAGATTTCCATATGTTTTTCCATTTTCCTGATAGAATGCTTGTTCGTATGGTTTCCGAGACACTCAGATGTGAAATGATTAGAGATAAGAGTGCGTTATAAAGACAGCTCATTTAATCAGCACCTTCAAAATCCATCTATATAAATGACAACAAAATAAAAAAATAAAAACACTAGCTATATGGATTTTCAAGTGGATATTTTGAGGATGAATTTAAAAGAGTGATGAAGGGTTGATAAATACTATGAGAAGTAAATTTTTACTGCATTTCTACTATTTTTTATTATGACTTTGGAGACTTAGAATCCGTTTGTCTACGCGTTCACGTTTGCGTTTCTTAAAAAACACAGTAATTATTCGTTTGGTAACGAATTGTAAACTGTAAAAAACATGGGTCCCACCATTTTATTTGCGGCTGTAACTCAATTTTTAAGAAGCAGAGAATTCATGCTTTTTCGTTACTGTTCATGCCAATGAACAGTGCAATTACATGAACAAGTTTTTTTTTAGTGTGTTAAATTTTTAAACAGTTTTTTTTTTAAAAAAAAAAACTAGTTACACTCATACTGTGATGTGAACAATATTTTTTCTTGAAAAACTAGTATAGAGTGAATTAAATTCACTCGCACTGTAATATCAATTTTATACCTGATAATATTTTATCTAATTTTATTACACGCTCAAATAATTATGAAAATTGTAGTTTTTATCGGATGAATTTTGTACGTAATGGAATTATAAATAGTTTAATGGAATAATAAAAAATATTTTATATAAAGTATTATTTATTTCATGATATAATAAGAGTAATTAATTTTACAATATTTAAATTTAAAACCATCAATATTAATATATATTTTTTAAAATTATTTTATAATCTCAATTTCAAAAGCATTTTTAACCAAACACATTACACTACTTTTTCTTCAACCTCAATTTCAACCACAGTTTTAACCAAACACCTATTTTTTCAAACCAACCTCAACTAAAGTACTTTTTATAAAACAACTTTTTTCAAACCACAACCACAACAGCTATCACAATACCAAACATACTCTTAATAGTCCAACCACATTGATAAGATGCACGAAACTCGAAAAGGAAATTTCCTTTTAAAAAAACAAAAATAAATATTTTTCCTTATTAATTTTTACTTTTTTATCCAGATATTAAATATTGACACACGTATGAACTTTCACTAATAAATAATATGGTCCCCAAAATGTTTTTGAAAACTTTATTTTGGTCTTTACATTTCATTTTATAACAAAAAAATCTTTATTACATGTCAAATTGTAAACTAGCTCAAAATTAGTCAAATAATTTTAATGGGTTTATAGATCACATAAGAGTTGAGTAAATTTAAATATGATAAAAACCACGGTCATTTATACATTTTGTTTTTTAGATAAAGTTATTTTTTTGTCTCATAACTACGGTCACGAGTTTTGAAAGTTGATATGAGTTGATTTTGGTTTTTTGTTATCTTTTTTAAATTTTTATGAGATCAAATATAGTTATTTATTTAATTAGATATATGTATAAGCATTTTAATTTATAATGAAAAATTCTTTATATTCAAAAACATATTGGGAAAGCCTATATATTCATTTTCTCAACTAAAAAATGTATTTAACCCGCATCAAAGCACGGGTCATATAACTAATTAAATTTTCATATGTTATAATGTTTGTTATAACCCGATTTCTTATTTTTTTTTCTTATTTTTTTGAGAAAAATCAGAAAATTGCAAAAAGATAACAAAAAATTCTAAAAAATATATATATTTGATGCATTTGTATTATTTTTAGTTCTTTTCAAAAGAACTAAAAACTAAAAAATTTACTTTGGATTAATGTATTCATTTCAAATTATTGAGTTATTTTTCTCATCAAGTTGATGTTTTTTCAAAAGAATAAAAAACAAAAAATATTTGGATAAAAAAATTAAAAGTACAAAAAAAATAAAAAATAAAGTGATTTTGAATTATTTAATCACCAAGTTGACAAAACAATTGAAAGGAAAAAAATAATTAATTTTCCTATAAGTAATGAGAAATCTCACACAGCTAAAAAAAGGCCTACACCATTTCCCTCATTCTTCTTGTCCATCGTGGCTTCAACCATATCTCTTTAGTCACCGGATGAAAATAATATCAATCATGTAAATAATTAGATAATTTTATTGATTTTTTTATACATATCAAGGAAGGATGTAAATTGTTATTTGCGTGCCAAAATTTAAAATGTAAACTATAATATTTTAAAACACAATGAGTAAATATAAAATTAACTATAAAATGGTTAGGTAATTTTTTTTTAAAAAAATACTAATGTGAATGAGTATTTTTACACTTAAGATGACATATACCTTTGACCCATATTTAATGAATCGTAGTTGTTAAAATTAATCTAGGGTTAAATTAGTGTAAGGTCTGGTTCTCGGACAAATTTACTCAAATTAATTTAAGTTTTTTTATTTAGATTAATGTATGTGTCCGGACCAATTTATACGTATCTTGACTAATCCTTTAGATCTTGAAGTTAACGACCATGTAAGTCTCTAGTGACTATTTATAAGATTCGAATTGATGATCTCTGTAGAATAAACTCAGGACTTAATCAATTAAATCACACCTCTCATGATTAAATTAATTTAAGTTTCTTTTTAAATATTATAATGACATCATTTTTTTTAATAAATTCTACATGTTTTTATGTTCTAACTAGATTGCTAATTACTTGATCGAGTCAAACAAGTCTATCAAATTATTTTTAGGTTGATTATTTTCAGTATGAAACAGGAAGAACATTATTGTTTTTTCTCCCAAATTAGCACTTCCTTTCCTTCCATGATTCCCTTTTGTAGATTTCAGATTTGAATTGTAAGATAACAAATGAAGAAGGGTTCTTGTTTGATGAATAACTCAAATTATTTTTTGTATTTGTTTTAAATTAATTTTTTATACATATGCTTAAATTATTTTAATATATTAATATTAAATAAATTTTTTTTTTAAAAATATTATTTTAATATATATTTAAATAAAAAATATTTTAAAAAATAACGAATAATATAATATAAAACAGACACTCAATCAGTTAATGTTTATCTTACAGCATAGTCACTATTTTTTAACGTAACACGGGTTGCAGCTAGGCGCAGGTAGACAGCTAATAAAGATTGAAAGTCTTGTCGTTGCGCTGCAAGATGAGCCTCGAACATGATGAGGAAGGCGCCTGGGGCCCATCCCAAACTGGGGCTCTCTCTCACATCCTCAGAGAGAGAGAGAGAGAGAGCATGTGGAAGGAAAAGAAGAAAAGAGAAGACAGTTTTTTATTCCTTTTCCTTTTCCTTTTTTTTTTTTACTTTTTTAATTAATGGCTACATAATTAATGCCTGCGGTTTAAAAGGCTCGAATATTTAATTTCGCTACGGATGGTGACGTGATCAAGGTTGAGAGCGAACTGAACGAACCAAAACGCGTAGTCGCAACGGGACTAGATATCCCACATCGGCTGGTTAGAGAGAACTAATAGAGTTTGTATACGCGAAGCAGAGAACACAAGCTCGTCCCTTCGGGGACATCCGATAAAATTGGAACGATACAGAGAAGATTAGCATGGCCCCTGCGCAAGGATGACACGCACAAATCGAGAAATGGTCCAAATTTTTTTTTGTTTTTTTTCAGTCTCTGCTCTTCTGCTTGCTTGCTTCAATGGCTCCCTTTCTCATCTGGGTTCTTTAGAAGCTAAGGTATTTTTTAATGTTTTGGATTCTGTGCTTTCTGCAATTTACAGACAAAATCTAGGTATTGATTTCTATCGTGATGGTGTTGGTGTGTTTGTGCAGTTTATGTGGAAAAATCACTTATAGTGTTAGCAGCACAATTGATCTCTCAGGGTGAACATGTAGTAGAAAACTTTAGTTGAAACAAGGAAACAACTCACTGTGTTTGCAGCCTTTTAGTATCTTGATTAAGTTGCAAATTAGTCGGTGTATTCTTGCAAATCATAGCAGTATTCTTCATTCGACTGTTTCTAATCTCATATTTTGCTGAAGCACACATATTGTCATGCTATTCTATGTTCAGTGGCGGCGAGGATGCTCACTGTCTTTGAAGACCCTACAACATGTAGAGAGAAGATATTAAAATGTATCAGATTGGAATTCTTGACATTTTTCAAGTTTTCTTCATTCTAAGGTAAATTACTGTCTCTGTTGCTTGTTCAAAAGGGCGTGAGAGCTTGCAATACGGGTGCTTTGTAGAGAAGCTATACTATGCTAAATTGATTCATTTGTTTGTGCGATGTTTAGAAAATGAAGGATAAAATAGAACCCCAGATTGAAGTTTTGGCCTCAATCAAGATGAAGATTGGAAAATGGCACCATCCTCAGTTTTGTCTCTGTGTATGTCTTGTTGAAGCTAATGAAACTGATAGGAGTTGAGCTGGATTCTGCCTTCAATATCATGATACATCTCCTCTGCTAATATGACCCTTTTTTGAATTCAGATATTATTGATTGTCCCATCACAAACTACAGATTTAGTGTATATTATTTGAGTCTTTTTTTCTTTCTCTCTCCAAGTAGCAAAATCCCTTAGGTGGATTCTTGGGATATCCTGGTCCAGTGTAGATTCGGTTGGCAAGGATCACCGTCAAGTTCTCAGTAATTTAATGGTAAAATCTAGCCAGTGATTTCAATCTTGATGGCGATTTGTATTTTATGCAGTTAATAAGAGTTTCGTTTACAAATATACAAGAACTATGGTTAAGAAGCAGTTTATTCTGTTGAGCTAGACAACTGTAGAAGGTTTGGCATTACTTGATGATGATTAGTACAAGTTTCTAAACGCAGGCTTCTATGATCTTTCCAAACTTGTCTCGCTGGTTGTTTTGTTTACAAGGTGGCAACCATCCCTTATTCTAGCAGGTGTCAGGTTGGTGGCTTTGCCCAGGATGGTCTTGCAGGGGAGCGAGATGAAGACAGAAACAAGCATTAACCCGTATTGTACCAGTCTTTTCACAATGTGGTAGGAAGGGGAGACCTTTCCATTGCATCTACCTCTGCCTCCCTCGAATTCAAAACTTTCCTCTTAAGTGAGACATAGCTTGACTACTTTTCAAACTGCAGATTGGTTCTCTTGCGGTTCAATTCCAGGTAGAAAGAAAGACCAAGTCAATTGTTTTTGTTTCTATATATTGCAAACTACGAATTGCAAGTCACATACGGTAATGGTCGATAAAACCTTAACTCACCATTTTAGTCTTTCATATCCAGAGAATCTAGTATTGTTAATAGGGAAACTAGCGTTGCTAGTAGAGGCATTAGAGGTTCCAAAGTTGGCAGAAGTGATGCTAGTACATCATTCTGTCAACCCTCGACATAAACACATGTGTTTCTATTTAATATACACGATCTTTCTATTATTATAATGCAAAATATATACTTTGATCAATCTATATTTTCTAAAATTACAGACTAGTAAATTTGCATTATCCCAGTGCTCAACTCAATTGTGTTGATTGAAGAATGTAGCTAAGAAATTGGTGAATTTTGTTGTAAACTGTTATGTGTGTAGTATGTGGATCATTGCTATTAAGGTGTTTTGTTAAAATATTTTATGAATTTATGCTTCATTTTATCAAATATGAATGTTATGTTGTTGCCATATAAATTTACTTGGCATTTTAGTCTCTTGCATTTTGTTCAATAGTTAATAGTTTCGAATACATTGATTTTATAGGTAGAAACAATAACATTTCACACACAAAATTGCTACCAACAATAACTCGATTTTTGCAAATCTAGCCTCCACATTATGATTCAGAGAAGCCTACCAACCAAGCACCTTCCATGTCCTTAATAAGACCACCGAATCCAACTCTCTCTGAATTCCTGAAGGAACTGCCGTCAACATCCAATTTCACGTAGCCTTCCAGGACACCAACGGAGGGATCCTTGGGGTTTTAGTCCACCCTCCATGCTCTGAGACAATCATCTTCCAACAAGAGGATCCTTTTGATCAACCAATCTGCACTCGCATAGGTCTCGCCAAAGGCAACCATGTAACACTGTCTCCACAACCACCAAACTCCAGCCAAAAAAGGAGGGATATCAAGAGGCTTTTGGAGTACATGTTGTATGAGCACCACGCCATTAGGTTTCTCAAAACACGTATATGCAATGAATATAGTAAATTTCAAATTTTTTTCAGGAATCCCGAGAATCACGTCAAACAAATCTAGAATTGTTTAGGTTTGTAGGAAGATTACCTTTATTAAACACACCATATATACGTCAACACACCATCAGCATCCTGTACTTGATAAACGAAGGTTAATGTTTGAGTAAAGGATGCAACTCAGGGAAGAGGACAAAATAAGGATTCATGTCTTCGATTTCTAACAGAAGAATCTGCAACTCGAACCATCTCCAATTCTCCAAGAAATATAGTAAAGAATCATGCAGTGATTGTAAATGCCAGAAAATATTGATGCAGTGGAAAACAATAAAAAGTAAGCATCAATACAAGCTAGCCGAACATTAATCCTCTACATCTCTTCAAAATAAACTAAAATATTTTGTTTAACACAAACTGCTCAGTCAAAAATTAACTTTTCTAGAGACTAAAAGTCTAAATGTCAGAAAAAAAATAATTTTCAACTTCAACACAATTCAGTTAAAATATTTAGCATACTGAATTGAAATGTAAGAATCAGGACAGAAAATGACCCTGTAAGAAGACAAAAAAGCATCACATTATTGGTCTTGAAGTGGTTGTTGTTGTAAACTATAGGCTCTAAATACTATATTTCCTTGTCTAGATTGTGTGGGTGGGAGGGATCGATCCCTATTCAGATTGCAACTCCAATAACCAAACTATGGACACTCTCTAAGCTCAGCATTGTTGTGCAGGTAGGAGGGATCGATCCCTATCCAGATTGAAAATTTAATGACCATCCTATGGACACTCCTCTAAGCTCAGCAAACAAATGCCAGTTTTAGATTTTATCAGGTAAAGAAAATTGTGAACCACAGAGTGAGCGAAAAGCAGGACAATTCTCCAACACATTTGCTTATAACACCTATCCAGAATAAACAAAAGGAATATGGCCAAGACAAATGACTGATGATGCTGCCAACACATTCACATAAGCAATATAGCTCCATAAATTAAACATCACAACACATTTCCCCCCCTATCCTTCCAGCAGTGTAACCCTGTCAAAATGCTGCTTCCTAGAGTGCTCATCACTCTTACATTACAGAGTTTACAAATTAAGTCAACATCAAATCATCATCGCCAATCCCTTCATTTAATGTTTTGTCCCATTATTTCAACCTCCTGCACTACCAAGATCAGAAAGTGCCCAAAAACTAGCACGCAAGGAAAGAAGAAGAATAAGAAGAAGAAGAAGAAAGAAGTAAACCAATAAATACAACGTATAATACGCTGGCAATATTCATATTGCTTCAAAAAACGCAACCGGAAGACAACCCATTTAGTCTATTTTCATGACTTTGAAATGCCTCAACGATTGATTACAAAAGGCTGCCTATCATATGCAACAACCAAGAGATTGGCACCAAGCTACTAGTGTACTTGCAGAGAAAAGAAATTAAAAAGATTTGTTCTGGGAAACAAAATCGAGGGAATGGAAATACAAATAAAAGATTGCCTACTCGCAGAAAGTAAAGCAGTAATATGCTTGTAGCCAATCAATCATGGCCCATGGGATTGATGGTTTTCATCACTACTCAACAGCAGGTCAAGGGAACCCAAGCTAGATCACACTGTACATGATGAAGCTCATTCCGCGTAGTTTTCACCCCACGAAGATCCATCTCCATCCGTACAGACTTGTCATTCAATTCCCTCATCTAAACATCCATGTCTGAATGAAATGCATCCGCACAATGTGCAATCCTTTGCGAAGCATGCTGAGCCGCTTCCAAATCCTGCTTTAACGTAACATGGGTTGCAGCTGGGCGCAGGTAGTCAGCTAATAAAGATTGAAAGTCTTGTTGTTGCGCTGCAAGATGAGCCTAGAACATGATGAGGAAGAGAGACGGAAATTCGGGCAGGTCCTCATTGCGCCTGGGGTCCATCCCCAACTGGGGCTGAGAGAGAGCGAGAACATGTGGAAGGAAAAGGGAAAAAAAAATGGTCAGGCAATTAGGCTTTTAGGATGCCCAGAAGAGAAGAAAAGAGAGGACAGTTTTTTTTATTCCTTTTCCTCTTTTTTTTTTTTAATTAAATGCTACATAATTAATGCCTGCGGTTTAAAAGGCTCAAATATTTAATTTCCCTACGGATGGTGACGTTATCAAGGTTGAGAGCGAACTGAACGAACCAAAACGCGTAGTCGCAACGGGACTAGATATCCCACATCGGCTGGTTAGAAAAACCTAATAGCCTTTGTATACGCGAAGCAGAGAACACAAGCTCGTCCCTTCGGGGACATCCGATAAAATTGGAACGATACAGAGAAGATTAGCATGGCCCCTGCGCAAGGATGACACGCACAAATCGAGAAATGGTCCAAATTTTTTTTTGTTTTTTTTCAGTCTCTGCTCTTCTGCTTGCTTGCTTCAATGGCTCCCTTTCTCATCTGGGTTCTTTAGAAGCTAAGGTATTTTTTAATGTTTTGGATTCTGTGCTTTCTGCAATTTACAGACAAAATCTAGGTATTGATTTCTATCGTGATGGTCTTAGTGTACTTTCTGCAGTGTATGTGGAAAAATCACTTATTGTGGTAGCAGCACCATTGATTTCTCAGGGTGAACTTATCGTAGAAAACCTTTTTTGAAACAAGGAAACAACTCACTGTGTTTGCAGCCTTTTAGTACCTTGATTAAGTTGCAAATTAGTGGGTGTATTCTTGCAAATCATAGCAGTATTTTTCACACTTAGCTTTTCTAATCTGTTTCTTCATTCGACTGTTTCTAATCTCATATTTTGCTGAAGCACACATTTTGTCATGTTATTCTATGTTCATTGCAGCGAGGATGCTCACTGTCTTTGAAGACCCTACAACATGTAGAGAGAAGATATTAAAATGTATTAGACTGGAATTCTTGACATTTTTCAAGTTTTCTTCATTCTAAGGTAAATTACTGTCTCTGTTGCTTGTTCAAAAAGGCGTGAGAGTTTGCAATACGGGTGCTTTGTAGAGAAGCTATACCATGCTAAATTGATCCATTTGTTTCTGCGATACTTGGAAAATGAAAGATAAAATAGAACCCCAGATTGAAGTTTTGGCCTCAATCAAGATGAAGATTGGAAAATGGCACCATCCTCAGTTTTGTCTCTGTGTATATATTTTGTTGAAGCTAATGAAACTGATAGGATTTGTGAAAGTAGTCTTTTCACAATGTGGTAGGAAGGGAGACCTTTCCATTGCATCTACCTCTGCCTCCCTCGAATTCAAAACTTTCCTCTGAAGGGAGACATATCTTGACTACTTTCAAACTGCAGATTGGTTCTCTTGCGGTTCAATTCCAGGTAGAAAGAAAGACCAAGTCAATTGTTTTTGTTTCTATATGTTGCAAACTACGAATTGCAAGTCACATACTGTAATGGTCGATGGTGTTTTGCTTCATGATTGTCAACGATAAGAAGCTTAGGATGTGCTCGGCTAAAGATACTCTAAAGGGGAGAGGAATCTGTGTACCAATTGCATGTTCTTGAATTTCAGCGATCGTGGATGATAATTGGGTGTCTCTACAGCAAAATACAAGATGCAGATTTTGAAAGTTCCATAGAGCACTCAGACCTGGGATGATGTGAAAATCGGCTGACTATTTGCTTAATTTCATGAAAGTGATTCCTCCCATAGCTTAGTAGTCAATTAAACCAGGCCAACTCGAACCACACAGAAGGCAGTCAAGCATCTGTGTCATGTATTGTTTGCATATCATACATATATCCCTCGTGAGGTGCTTTAATTAGCTCAAATCGGTGAGATACTTCCAACGGCTAGAACACAAGGGAACACTACACATGAGCAGCCACTAGGCCTAACCCCAGCTAGCGGTGGACCTCACGTGAAGGTCATCACAGACACCCTGATATAGCCAAGCTACACGCTCAGCAACCTAGCATATAGATATCATCAGTAACACCCAGTCTCACACTCATACTAACCAGTTATGGAAGCATTGTGGAATTTGGAGGACGAATGGAAGCTGACAACCCAAGAAGCAGTTCTCTTATTTGTTTGCACAGCCCTTGCCGTCATTGCGCTTTGCGCTGCAATCATGCTTAAGAGGAAGGCCCAAACAAAGCAAAGATCAGTGAACCAAGACCCAAGCACAGGTAGCTCAAAACGGTGGTCTGAGCCCGAGCCTGGCTCTAACAATTGGATCACAATAAGGAGGGTGTTGATGGAGTCAATGAGGTGGAGTGGAGCAAGCAAATGGGATGAGGGAAGTAGTGGGAGTGGGAGTGGCAGTGGGATGCTGCTGCCACCACCCGTTCTTGGGCTAGAAAGGTGCGAGTCAAGTATGGGGTGGCAAAGCCCTGACTCTTTGTCAGCAGTGTGGCAAAGGCCTATACTAAGGGGAGAGAAATGTGAGCTTCCAAGGTATAGTGGTCTTATTCTCTATGATGAAAGAGGGCGGCTACTTGATCATTCTCTCACATCTTCTCGTAAAGAAAATATTCACGAGGTAAATAAAGGAGAGCAATGCTTATTTGCTAACCACACTCATCCTGTATTATAGAATTGATCTCTGTTGCTTTCATGAACAACAACAATAATAATTTCTGAGTGTCTTGATGTTTTAGATCCTTTTAATATGTTGATTTTAAAAAATATATATTATTTTAATATATTTTCAAACAAAAAATATTTTAAAAAATAGCCGTTACTATACTTTTAAATACTCATTTTATCTCATTGTTATATGTGTTGCAGGAAAAACCAGCAGCTGTTCTGAGAACTACTCTGAAGGATTTGCTAGTATTTAGGTGATGTTGATGCTTGTAACCATGACAAGAGAGTAATATCATGTGGGGGATTTCCAATTGAAGAATTGTTTTCCAGATTTATTCTGCAATAAGAACCCTCAGACAATGCTGTGCAGTTGCATTATATGCTGCTCACCTTCCTCGCTTCTATTTACGTTTTCTAGAAACCCAAAGAAATTAGGAGAGAAAAGAAGATATGGGATAATTTATGGTCACATTGCACCGCATATTTGTTCTTGCTCACACAAGAGACAAAATGTGTCCCACGGATTAATGCTTGGATTAAATAGAGATGGGTAATTATGCGACATAGAGTTATTATTTATCTCTAACATATCAATAGCATAAAATTAAAATTAAAAAAAAATAGATGTTATTCAAAGCTTTTTGCAATTTTATTATAGAAACACAATTCATATAGATCCCTAAACAAATCACCTCATAATTAATTAAAATTTTGTTTGTTTACTACTAGGGTGAAATTGCACTATATATTAAATTTGAACTTATTTTGATATTGTTTTCTTAAGGTTTCAATTAGAGGTTTAATTTTACCGCAAACTGATCATATACGAGTTTCGATACCTAGACATAAGATAATGACCTATAAACTGAGATCTGTAGTTTATTGGATATCAAGATACTATATATTTAATTTTATATCATTCCGATATCGTTAGGTCTTGTTTCAATTCTAATGATTTAAAATTACATAACATGTTATATTTGTGTTGAGTTCCAAAACGTGTTTCTCTACTTATTGTTTTGACCAAATCAATTTGTTTATATTATATTAAGGTTATTTAAGAGTCAAATTAGTGTCTTAATTAGTTTCCATAACTGTTTTATTTCACGTCTTCATTTCGTCCATAATTCATACGAATTTACATTTCTGCTTGTAAAATCATAATCGTAGTTTTATTTTGCTTGTTTTCAATATATTTATTAATTTTTTAGTCTATATTCATAAATTGAAATTACCATACAACTTTTAGATTAAAGATTCTGAATGTTTACTCTCTAAGGGTAATATGATAATTGTACTGTTATTAAAAAAATAAAAAGACGAAGCTGCCCCGAACAAATTAAGAATGATGAGTTGACCATGTGCAAATACCATTCTACCCCTCACATAAAACTTTAAAAATTAAAAAATAAAAGGTACAAAAATAATTTCTCTGTTTTTCATTATGGATAGTCTACAGAAAAAAAAAAAAAAAGAGATGTGGTTTAGTATTGTAGTTAATAATGGTCACTAATTAAAAGACATCCATCCAAATTTAGAGTTATGAAGTAGCAAAGCAACCACCTTCAACACGTGCACACACCACAGTTAATAATGGTCACTAATATTTCCAACTTTTGGGGAACGAGAACCCCTGTCATTGGCAAAGTAATTGATGGATGTACAAGGAATGTGGGCTCCGTTAGATTTCTTTGAGAAATGAACATGAAATGCCAATAAATATCTATTAATTTCCAAATAATTTTTTTTTTTGTTTTTTTGTTTTGTGTTCATTGCGAGTCCAACTGATATTGAGTTGAACTATATAACATATAATTATTTGACACTCCCGGTGATATTGAATTGATCTATTAAGCTTCCCTTTTAGAACTTAACAGTGAACATTACCAGCACATACCACCATCATCATGTTACCCAAAGAATGCTGTGTCCACCAAGGCACCACCACAGCATCATTTTTTCTCAATTTTTGTTTTTGAAGGACCAATGATGTTCAAGATTACAATAAGAATGGAGCAACTGATGAAACAAGATTAAAATAGGAAGGAGAGCAAAAGGAAAAGAAACATACGAGGCTTCCAAGTGATACAATCAAATATTGAAAAAGAATGGTGAGAAGAGTTACGAATTGAAGAAGATGAGGGACAATAGGAAAAGTGGCAACCTGGAAAAGCAGTCCTCAATAAATGGAGGTCATCATCACTGAGAAAAAAAAATTTTCAAGACCAAACACTGCCAAACTAACACTCTTGCAAGAACTTCTGCAACCTTTCTGGAACACCACGAACAAAAGTGACCAGCAAACAATCAGGTAACTGCCTCAGCTAACACAGGATCAGTAACATGAGCTTTATGAGTTGCTAGACCCGCCATGGATTATCCTGCAGAATTACGAAGAACAGGCCTACATGTAAGACTTTTTCCTTACATTTGAAATCAGAAAAGTTTATGATCAAGACATCAACAGCTAATGAGATTATTAAAACAGGAGACATCCCTTGCTCTACCATCTTGGAAATGGAGGGAGAAATCAAGGATGATGCTATTGGCTCGCACAACTTTTCTATGACCAGACAGAGATAAAGACCCCCCCATAAGAGATGAGTGAGCAATATAATGTGATTTCTTTTCTGCATTCAGCAGTTCAATTGACCTAGACTACAACGGAGATAACTCTTTCTTCTCTTAAGCGGCTTGTCTGATTTTTTTTAATCTACACGTTATTTCTCTCCCTCCCTCTCTTTCTTTTTGTGTTGATGAAAACATAAACAAACACAAAAGAGGAGAGGAGGAAGCCAAATAAGACTTGTGACACGGATGCATTATTTGTTTCTTACACTTAATTATCACAGTTTGATGAATAAAACTGTCTAGATGCCTCTAATCATGTGAGTCTATTAAGGAACTTGCCTATTTAGCAGAGTTGCTGGTTTATTTCTATAGGATTTTATTTCTCATAGGCCTCATTCAGCAGAAGAGGTTTGATAAACGAATCCTCAGTCAAAGAATGTACTAGATGATGTACATCAACCGTGGCAAGGAAAGTATAGACAATGCTAACAGATTTAAAGATGAAAGGCAACAATAAAAATTATGGATCCACACATCAGCAGTGCACATTGGATTTTGATAGCCAATGTGTACGCGCACACGCAACAATGACTAAATAGCATGAATTAGGATATGTTACCCATTTACAAGCCCACCTAGGGCTTTTCTTGTTATTATTTGATTAGGAAGTTGGATAAACAAACCCATTTAAAATCATTCAGATATGCAGAGAAGTTCCATTTCTCATACAACAGAAGTTTAACATGCCCTGGCACCCCAGTATTAAATAACCCAGGCATAAAAAAGGTTCAACCTCTCATAAAAGAGAAAACTATCACGCAATTAGAGAGAACAAAACTATTGAATTGAGATCAGCTACTCCTCACCTTCTTATTTCAGCATGTTAATTTATGCATGCGAAGCTATCAAGGGTTCTATAGAGTCTTGTGTGGATTTCTTCTTATAGTGAACGTATAGGGCTAATTGGATAATTCCCAAAATGGCGCCAATGCCATTTGGAACCTGCAATTTAAAGAGGAAAATCAGTCTTCAGTGGGAAAATTTATAGATACAATAAATTCATTCATATACAGCTACATAATTATGATTGCTGGAATTAATAAGGAGAACATTATAATGCATGTACATTAAGCCTACTGTATTAAAAGAGGAAAAAGGGAAAAGATAAAGGTTGCTGGAGAAGATAATGAATGTGCCAGGGCGAGCTTACATAAACAAAGGCATCGAAATTCAAAAGTCCATACAGCATGAAAGAGGTGCTCATCAAGAAAGTGGAAAGGGAGAGATAAAATGGCATGAATTCAACACTCTTTGTTCGGATCACCAAATTCTGGAGACATAAGCAAAAAGCAATACGAGATTAAGCAATTTACGGTAAATAGTTTACTGGAAGGAAATACTAAGGCTGATGTTATTGATTTACTCACAATTATAAATAGTGGGGAAGCAAACATTGATATGAGAGAAACAACAGTCAATGAGCCAACTGAGAGCCAACGTATCATTCGATCAGTTATTTGCAAGCTTCCTACGGCTATGAATGCAAATAGGCCGAGCACAACTAGCAGCGAAGCTAACGTCCTGACCTGCTAGCAACAATTGGAAGAAAATGTAAGTGAATGACCATGTAGAACCAAGAAAATGCAGATAAGGCTTGCAAATTTGAAGGGATAAATACCTTTATTCTTCTCTCAGCATATATTGTAAACAGGATAATGTAGGCTAACTGAAATACAGCACCAAATGAATTGACAGTGACAAGCAAAAGATTATCGGCAGATACGAGGGGCGTGCCGTACCACATGCAGATCAAGCAATTCATGAGCGCATATATATATGGCAACCCCGAGAACTGTTCTGTTGAACGGTTTCTGATGATTCTCCTATATGTTGGTCTGAGAGTTTCAACAGAAAAAAAAAAAAAAAACCTAGTCAAGGGACGAATTACAACAATCTCCGTGGTCAAGGAATGCCTAGGACGGAAGAAGAACTTACATAGGCGATACAAACAGCCCAAAAGCGAAGATATTTCCTGCAGCAATTAAAAAGTACTGGTATCAGAACCAAAATACTCAAATTGGATTCCAATTCTAGGTTCTCCCTCTTATTTTACGTGGCGAAAATACACTCATTTCATAAATCATATCATGTAATTTGACATCTGTTTCGAGTTCCAAACTTAGAATTGCAAGCAGCTAAACAATCCTTAGTCGTCAACCAAAAGGACCGATAAATTGATTAAGCATAAATACACTATCCAATGTATGCATAGAATTTAGGAACAGAATCAGGGAGAGAAAGAGAAAGAGAGAGAAGATCACCGGCGATTCCTGCTGCATCCTTGCAAGTAGTCCAGACAGGATTAGGAATAGAATCACTCATCAATCCCTCCTTCACTGAACAACTCTATGCTCTCTTTTTAACACCAATTCAATTATAATCTAACCAACGAGAAGCTAAACCAAACCATATTGTCTTCTTGTCTCTCTCTCTTTAAGGCATTATAAGAAGCATGTGTCTTGATTTTATTTTATTTTTTTCCACGTTTTTTGAATTGCAAGCCTCACTTTTTTTTTCTAAAACAGCCACCCACCATCTTACTCCGGACAAGGGGTTGAGCTGGCAGGCCCGTTGGTTACGTCAGTGACCAAGACACTTGCACAAATGGAACGCGTTCATTTTTTTTTAATGATAAAAATTTAATTTAAAATTATTATATATATAAAAAATTATTTATATATTTTATTATTTTTTAATTAAATATTTTTTTATTCCTGTATTTATTAATTTATTTAAAAACACTAATTAAACATAACATTAGAATCATTCAATTACCATTCAAAAATTTTCTAATTTTAGTGCAAAAGATTTTTCAACTTTCAATTTCAAATGAAAAGGAATAGTCCTTTGGGATTTTTATTCATAGATACGGTACAAAGTTCATCTAATTTAAGTTTAACTATTGGCACAGTTACACCATGGATTAGAGCGGAAAAAAATTAAAACTTAAGAAAATTCAAGTATTAATAATATGTCTTTTAAAAACACAAATTTTAATTATAAATTGAATGATATTTTTATTTAATATTAAAATAGAAAAAATATTTAATTTTACTATATTAACTTAGGTTGACCTACAAAATTCATAGAGGTAATATTGAAAAAATTAGAAAACTTAATTATTAATTAACTTAATATTAAAAGATAAAATTAATAAAAAAATATTTAGTTAAAAAAAATCTTTGATTTTACTAGACTAAGTTGGTCTGACCTAAGCGTGTGGGCCTTATCTTTATTTTTTTTTAATTTTTTAAGGGGGATGTTTATCCTTTCTTTTTTTTTAAAAAAATAATAAACACTACAAAATCTGGCAACAAGAGATTCCTGAAAAAATAAGGCTTTGGTTTTTGCTTATATGTTTTAATAAAATTATGACAAAAAAAAAAGTTGGGGATACAATTGATGACAAAAGAAAGTTGGGGACTAATATGAGGCTACCTTTTATTCTTTATTTGCTTATTTGTTTTGATACTATATTTAAATATCGATATAAAAAAAAAATTAACTTTACAACAGCATGAGTCTAATTTTATAGTTGAACTCTTTTTTTTTTCTTGGAGTTATGATTAATACTTATTTTAACAGGAAAATTATACTAACTTTAATGACAATTTTATAAGTCTTAAAATTCAAAACCTGGGTTTGCGATGAGGTATTTTTTAATAAATAATTAATTTGAAATTTTTATCACAATGAAGCAATTTTTTTTTTTATTTCTCAAGGGATCTTTGAGCCATTAGATAGAAATGATCGGTATATATAATCTTTTTTAATTAAAAGAAATACTTTTCACAATAAAGCCAGCGACAATGCAACTCTATTTGAAATGCTCTTACCATCAACGTTGAACTTTATTGATTTTAAAATGTTCGCTTCAAAGTTTTTCCAGCTTGTTGTCGGTTTTCTTTTAATTATTGGAATTTTTTTTTTCTTATGTTAGGAAACAACTATATATATATATATATATATATATATATATATATATATATATATATATATATATATATCAAAGGGTTGGTTCTTAATGTTAAGAATTTTTTTTTGTTTTTTTGAGTTTGGATTTCCATGAAAATTTAATAATTATACGAATGTTGCTGCAAGGTAATGTAGATGAAAAATCCCTAAAATCATTTGAAAATAGGATTTAATTTTGATTAACATGTAAATAAATAACTAATAAAATTATGGATAAATAATCTTGTCGTTAGAGTATAACATGTTGGAGAATAATATAAATTATATCTTAGAATCTCACATAACAATTTAAATTTTTAGGTTGAGATAACATACTCATCATATTTTCAAGTACCAAAATGGATCAATCGATATAAATTGTCTATAAAATATTACAAAGTCTTCAACTTAGGATAAAATCTGTGTGTGTATGTGTGTGTGTGTGTGTGTGTGTGTGTGTGTGATGATTGGGCGTGCCGGAGTCGCTTACAAGACAACTTGGTTGTTGCTTGTCTTTACTCTTTACACAAGACATGCACAAAGCGTGACAAACACGCTATTGAACCAAATCAATGCGTAAAATCTTGAGAAAGCCCTATGACGAAATAAATTAGAAAATATAAAAATAAAATGTATGCTTGCACGTCTGATCATTAGCTAAAAAATAATAATATATATGCAATAATGTAGTAACTTTGAAAGTCAAATGTACCTTATAAAACAAAAACAAAAATAAATTGATAGCTGTCGCTTCAATGAACCTGTCTGGTAAACTTGGGAGTTAATAAGCTTAAATAAGTACTTTCGTCCAAATCCAGGCATAATTAAATGTTGATTTGACCTCGTAAATGGGATCTGCTACTCACTTTTTCTCTTCTAATTTCAACTTAGCCTGCGTTCTCTAGCGATACCACAACTTGATTATAAAATTTTGACGAACATTGATATTTTAGTTTTGAGTTATAGTAGGGATAAACAACCGGATAATATTGATTTGATTGGATTGGACTGAATAATATTAAATTATTTTAGAAATTATATTTTGTAATTATTTTAATTTTTTTAGTTGAGTTAAATATTGGTATAATAATAAAAATTTCGATTTCAACTTTTAACATTAGATAGATTAAAAGTGAGGTTTTATAAAAAAATTTATTTGCTTTTTTTTTAGTTCTCTTGATTTCATAACCCGATTTTCAGGTTTGTAAGTTAACTTAGGTTGACCTGAGATTTTTTTTGTTTTTTTTTTAATTTTATCTTTTAATATTAAATTGATTAGAAATTGACCATCATAATTTATTTTGATTTTTTTTATAGAGTCATCAGGTCTCATGACCTGAGTTGCAAATTTGACAGGTTAACTTAAGTTGATTCAATATATTGTTGTCTCAATATTAAAAAGAAAGTCATTCAATATGTTAGTGCATCAACATTTAAAAAGATGTTGTTCAATATGCATCATATTTTGAGTTCATAATTAATTTTTTTATATAAAAAAATACGTTAGCAAAACTTGAATTTTTTTATGTAAAAAAATTGATTCGACCCATGATTTTGTATCCTTTAATATTGGATTGATTGATTTCTTTTCTTTGTATCCTTTAATATTGGATTGTTTGAGGATTAGACTTTATAATTTATTTCAATTTGCTCTCTATGATATTACCCCGCTTTCATGACCTAGGCATGTTAACCCAAGTTGACTTGTGTTGTTTTTTTTTTTATTTTTATTTCATCATTCAACATTAAATTAAGTGAAAATTAAAATTCATAATTATTTTTAATGAGGTTATCATCATCTCATGACCTAATTTTGGCAAGTTAACATGGGTTGATTTAGGTTATTTTTTTCTTTTTTATGGTTTTTTTTTTAATTTTATCCTTTAATATTGAGTCGATTAACCTTTTGGTTTACAAAGGATTGAGTTTCATAATTTATTTTAATTTACTTTTTATGAAGTTATGCTAGACTCATGACTCCGGTTGCAGGTTAACCCAATTTATGAAGTTATTATGGTCTCATGACTTTGGCAAATTAACCCGAGATGACTCAAATTATTTTTTTTTATTGATTTTTTTGTTCAATTTAATCTTTTAAAATTAAGTTGATTTGGAATTGAATTTCATAATTTATTTTGATTTATTTTCTATAGATTTATCTTGGTCCTATGATTCAAGTTTGACAAATTAACCCAAGTTGATTCAGGTCCATTTTTATCATTTTTTAATTGAATTTTCATTTTCAATTATATCTTTCAATATTTGGTTGATTGAAAATTAAACTTTATAATTTTTTTTTATTTTCTATGGGGTTAAAGATGTTGTCTTGAGATTTTGTTTTTAATAATTTTATATTTTTAGTAGTCTTTCGAGTTATTTTTGAATCAGCCAAATCAACTAAGTTACATTGAGTTATCCCTATATAGTTTGATTTTTTTTCCAACCACAAACACGTTAATAACACCTTAATATCATTTTACACTAAAAAAATTGATTTGATCCTCAATATATTACGGTTTAATAATCTAATGTAACATCTAAATTTAGATGGAAGACTTATTTGAAATAATTAACATTAAGAAAATCTTTTAAACTTATTAAAATGTCAAGTAAAAGAGTAGTTTCTTTCTCGAGTTAATGTTCTTGTACATCCTTGTATTTTTGTTTTAATATTTAAATGTCTCTCTACTATTATTTTGTTATATTCATATCATCTATCATCTTTGTACGTTATATGATTGTTACTGCTAGGTCCTTTCATCAGTCAACGATGTTAAATAATAAATAATATGTGTCAACTGCTAAGAGTATGCAATATTTTTCTGATGTATATTTTGGTCCCTAAATTTCTTGAAAAACTTCTATTGGTCCCTATATATATTTTTTATTATTATAAATAAGTTAATTGAAGTTTTTTATCCTCATATTTTACCAAAGAGTTTTTTTTTTAGGATCTGGATTGGATAATTGAGTCATTATGATTTAATTTGTTTGGCAGTAAAGGTCCCCTCCAATTGTAGGCAACCTGACTTTCCTTTATTTTTCACTTTTAAGGATATTGAGGGACACATTTCGAGTTCCTATTGGTTCTAAGTTTAGAAAAAAAAAACAATTGATGAAACTCAAGAAAATAACAAACAATTCAAGAAAACTATTTAAAAAATTATATTTTATTTATTTATATGCATATAAATTGTATTAAATTTTCTCCTAATTATTATTTTGACCTTATTTAAGAAAGCCAAAACAATGATTACAAATTATTTATTTAATTACTTATGTTGGATTTTTCATATTTGTTTTTTTTTAATTTTTATGTATTTATCAAATCTTTCATGAAAATCAAATTAAAAAAGCATGGATATGAAATACAAACTTACTCCATCAAGTGAGTTTCATCAATAAATTCACAATTTATTCCTTCATTGAAGATTAGACCATCTTTTGATTTATATGACCCAAATGATTATTATATAGTATGTAATTAATGTTAAATTATGTAATTAATGTTTTGGACAACGTTAAATTGTGAGGTCCAACCTATTAAATGCGTATTGACAAGAAAAAAAATATCTATGTTGGCAAGGTATTTATGAAAAAGAAAAGTAATTAAATTATCATTTTTCCTTCTTTTTTTTTATTACAAAACAAAACCATGTTTTCTTACAAATAAGAATATTTTTTTATGTTGCCTAGTATCTTAATTATTTGTATAAGTTATGGAAATCTAAAAAATATATTAATAAATATGATTAACATTAGATGTTATGATTAGGGGTGATTATTTTTTATTCGATTCGGTTTTTATTAAAAAAAAAGTAACTAAACTGATTTTTTTTTAAAAAACCAAAACCGGTTCAAACTAACCGGTTCAAATCAGTTTGGCTCGGTTTTTTTGGTTCGGCTTGGTTTTGGCTCAGTTTTTTCCGGTTTGGCTCAATTTTTTCAGTTTAAGTACGGTTTTTTTGGTTTCAGGCTTATAAAACCAAAACCGAAACCGAACCGGTAGGTTTTTTCAAAATTTTAATCTGTTTAATCAGTTTTTTTACTGTTCGGTTTTTTCGGTTATTTTTTCTGATTTTCTCAGTTTAATCGGTTTTTTAGTTTTTTCTCATCCCTAACTATGACTATTTGTTTAAATTCTATTGACGATCCTCAAACCTAGAACCTCAAGCTTAGTTATTTAACAATATAAAATAACATATGATATTATGTTTAAATTAATAAATATAAAATAACATGTGGATTTAACTTTTTTTCTTAGATAATTTTTAAAATGTACACTCCATATCGATTTAGTTCATTCAAAGAGATTTTTCTATGATTTTTTTCTAGATATTTACCTCAAGTTTAAATCCAAGAAACTAATTAAAAACATATTCCTCTTTAAATTTACTAAATTAAAAAATATTCTTGAATTATTCTTCTTGCAATATTTATTTTATGAGCTCAATGAAAACACATATTTTATTTTGAATACTCGAGAAGATGCAACTGCGAAGTTGAATGCAGAATAATATAACCTTTTATTCTTGAATTTTGAGTAGGCTGAGTATTACTAATAATTAAATTTTCTTCATCGGTTTCTTAACAACTTATTAAGAGGATATGAATAATAAAGGGCGGCCAAAAAATATTTATAATGAAATATATTGACAAAATTTGTATTTTTCAATATAGTTTCGAACTAGTTTACTTCCCATGCTTTTGCCGCAGTTTGGACTCAAGACTTTTATAATATAAAAAAATAATATTTAGACTAGAATTTTTAAAATCAATTAATATACTAGTTTAAATTTTAAAAAATCTTGACACAACTATTCGATTAATATTTAATTAATTTATAAAATTTGTGATATAAATTATAAACAACACTGAATTGAATTAGATTATTTATTTTATTATATGTTAAAAAACACAAAAATAATTTATTATTAACCAAATACTAAATGGTAAAATTCAATAAAAAAACCCATATTAAATTTCTGAATTGAAAAGATAAAAAAAACCAATAAATACTGACCTATATTTTAATTAATATTTATTTAACTCACCAAATCTACGATTGAATTTATGAATTCAACAAATATAATTTATTTTATTATGCGATAAAAAATACTAAAATTGATTTACCTTTAATTCAATACCGAATAATAAAATTTAATAAAAATATCAAACTAAATGATGGATTAAAAAAATAAAAGAGATAAAAAATTCTACCCGACTCTTTGATTAATATTTAACTGTCAAACTCGCATCCTAGATTATGAGCTTCATTGAATTTAGTTAATTATTTTATTTTATTATATAATAAAAATATAAAAATAAATTTATCATCAATCCAATACTAAAAATAAAATTAAATAAAAATATTACATAAAAATAATGTAATTAAAAAAAAAAAGACAAAAAAACCAAGTAAAAAAAACCTGGCCATGCTGAGCTGGACATGTTTAAAGCAGCCAGGTGCATGGCCTTATAGGAGGCTTTCTCAGCCTGCTTCAACCAATTAAATTAAGAAACAACTTTGTTTTAAAATATGTAAAATAATATATTAACCTAGTTTATTATTTATTATTTACATAAACAGATAAACCATTTGCACGCCTTTTAGTTCTATAATTAGAATATGAAGAAAAAATTATAAAAATATTTTAGTTTTAGCTTAAGAGATTCCTTTTTATTGCATCATTATCATGATTTTCAAAATAAAGTTCTATAAATATCTTATGTCTATACGAGTAAAAGGGTGATCTATAAATCTCTTCTGTCCGTACGAGTGAAAGTGTGACATGAGAGACAAAACAAAGATCTATGTAGTTACTTAATGAATTAGTCTAGATGAAAATATTAACCAGTTGTTTTTTTAAATAAAAAATTAATTATAACAAACACTAATTGAAGAGGAGAATTCGTTATTCCCTCCTCATGCATACTATAATAATGATTTATTTTTATTTTTTTATTTTAATATTGATTTTATTAAGGATTGAGTTTTATAATTTATTTTATATTAGGTTATTGCAATATTATGACTTGAGTCGTGAGTTTGGCGGATAAACTTGATTTTTAATCCTTTTTTAATTGAATTATTTTCCAGTTTTATCATTTAATATTTAATTGATTAAGAATTGAAATTTATAAATTTTTTTAGTTTATTTTCTATAAGATTATTTCAGTTTCATAACCCGAGTTGCAATTCAGCAGGTTAACCTGATTAATGCGGGTCATTTTACGAGTCCTTTTTTAATTAATATTATTTCAATTTCATCATTAAACATTGAGTTAATTAAGAATTATGTTTCATAATTTATTTTGTTTTACTTTTTATGAGGTTATCCTGGTCTAAAGACCCAATTCACGAGTTTGACTGGTTAATCCGAGTTGACTTGGATTGTTTTTTTGTGTCTTTTTTAATTGATATTTTTAAAATTTTATCATTCAATATTAAGTTGATTAAGAATTGAATTTCATAATTTTTCTCAATTTCATTATTCAATATAATTTGATTTTTTTTTCAATTCTAATATTTTGTCATCTTAATATTTTTTTAAAATAATAGTCTTGAATTTGTTTAGTCAAACTATATTTTTATCAATAATTCAGGTTATTTTTTGACCTATTGAGTTGATTAGATTACATCAAATTAACTCTTACATGATTTTTTTTTGTACTAGAAAACTCATTAGCATGCTTGAATAATTGTTTTTATATTAAAAAAAATAATATGACCCATATCATAATACAGGCTAATAATCTAGTAGATAGAGTAAATTAGAAAGTTATTTTCTGTTTGTTTAAATGAAAATCAAGATAAATATTTTAAATAATAAAATCTTGCTGATATGGATAGTTTTGACAAACCAAAATGGCCGACATGATATATAACTAGACCAATGGCTTGCGTATGTTTTGCGTCAAATTATTTTTTTTAAAATGAAAAAAAGAGAGTCTGACATTACCTATATATTTTTTTCTAAAAACAAACTAACGATTAGTTCTAAAATATTGAGAAAGTGATAAATTAAATGATATTTTTTTTTATAAAAAATATTAAGATAATAATATATTGAATTAACCTGAACCAACCTGAGTTAATCATAGAAACCCGTAGGCCAGTCATGAGACCTTAATAACCCTATAATGACAAATTAAAATCAATTAAAAAACTCAATTCTCAATTAATACCAAGTTAAATGATAAAATTGTTAAAAACATAATATTCAATTAAAAATTAAAAGATAAAGACCAAAGTAAACATGCTAAACTCGTGATCTGGATATGCACCTCACTAGATTTAATAGTTTTTTTTTTTTATCTCTATAATTACTTTTTATTTAATTAGATGATAGTAAGATGCATGAGATTTTTTTTTGTATGATTTAAAAAAAAACCATGACAAATGTGTAGAACTAAAATAACAAAAACAAGCCTAGTTTTTTTAAGTTAAATAACAAAATAGAATTTTTTTTATATAAAAAGATCATTTAATAAAAAATAATGATATATATATTAAAAAAATTGACGAACTGAAAATGTATAATATAAAAAAAATAACAAAAAGGCCAGATGTTTGGGCCAATTTATTTTAAAGGACCATAGTGTAAAATGTAGGGTGAAAATAAACAAAAGGATAAAAATTATATATATATATATAAAACAGGCAATGCACACATATGACTAACCCATAAAAAAAGCCTCACTTTGCTCACCATGCCTCTTATTTATTTATATTAAGAAGCAGACAATGCACATATAATGTGTTGATTGTGACCCTAAAATTCAACGACCGAAGGTTCATTGAAAAGGTAAGGGTATTTTATGCCTGAAACTTTGATTTTTCAACCTATTATTTTACTTCAAACACATAGAAGTATTTAGAGACCTTATAACCTCTAAAAATCCAAAATCAACTTAAATCTAAAAAAACTTCTTTATCACCTCAATCAATAAAAATGTTAAAGAACACCTCCAATAAAATCTTTCCATCAAATGAAACTTGTGGTCATTAAGATTAATCATTTTGGTGATCTAAATTAATGTTAATCAAGATTTTCTTTTTCTACCATCAGAATTTGATGACTTTCTCTCTCTCTTTCATCTCTCAAATTAGAAACTGAAAAATAAAAAAAATAAAGTGTGAGACCAATATTGAATTTTAAAAAACTATAGGGCAAAAAATCTATCTATTAGAAAAAAGGAGGATGAAAGTTAGCTTTTCATGTTAATTGTTGTCACACCCAGACATCGCGGCGGCCTTAAAAATGATTAAATCTTTGGAAAAGAATGGATTTCTGGCATCCTGTTCTTTGATGGGGAATGGTCTTTGTTTAAGGAGTCGCCACCTAGTATTATGGTCACTAGGAACCCTAACTGGTCAACAGAGATTCTATGGTTCGGGACTGGTTACGTAAAAGGGAAGATATTATCACCCCTTAAACGTCCTGCCTAAGGCAGGCTGCATTGCTAGTTTCGTCTTAAATTGCTAAATGTTTATTAGTTTATGCTATGAAATTTTGCTTATAATATTCCTGACTCTGGTGCCAGTGAATATTCAACTATGAATATTTCCAACTCTGGCGTTGGTAAATATTACGTAGCTATAAAATAGATTAGATCAATATTTTATTTTATTCCCGACTCTGGCGCCAGTGAATAAATAAATAATAATAAATTTATTTTTTACCAATGAAAATATTTTTTTATATTTCTAGCTAAATAAAATAAAATACAACGAATAAAAATAATATAAATTTAAACCGGTATTTTTATTCCTGACTCTGGCGTCAGTGAATAAACCAATAAATTTACATTATTTTTATTCATGCATACACATTTTTATTTTTTTGTTTTTTTTTTATATTTTTTTTTGGGCTGGGTCCAGCCCAGCTCATGGAGGCTGGGCTGGACCCAGCCTGCTCGGCCCAAGCCAATGACCCGGCTGGGCAAAAATCAAAGAAAGCACGCGTGAAGTGATTTCACGCGTGCATGAACTGAATAGAGGAATTAAGTTAGAATGTGTGAATTGAAATTTAAAGTAAACAGTAACCGGTGAATTAAAATGAAAAGCGGGGAAAGAGAAGCTTACTTACCTGGCAGCTATGAAGATGAAAACGTGATGAAAGATTCGTCGGCTAAGCTCCTTTCTCTTCCCTTCTCCTTTGTTCTTGCTTTTCTCTGATTGGTTTCTTCCTGCCTGTCCCTGTTCTGTGTATATTTCGTTCTCCTGTGGCCTTCTGTATAGTCTCTCTGTTCGTCGTTGTTGTTCCCCTGTGTTTGCATCCGTGTTGCCTTCTGTCTTCCCCTTGGGTTGTTCGTCCCTGGTGTCCTCCTATATTGTTGGTCCTGGGCAAACCGTGGCTGAGGAGAGACAGCTGCTGTTGCTTGTCCATGGTGCAGTACAGAGAAGATCGTTTGATGGAGGTATAACGTACGGCCAGGGCAGGACGGGTAGCTGATGCGAGGGAGAAGACGCACGGTGATGGATTACTCCCTTTCAGTTGCCATGGCTGGAGACTTGGTTATTGCTCAGGGAAGGATACTCTGCTGCTGCTGGTTGACGGTCTGCTGTCGTCGCCGGGCCATGAGTGATAGAGGAGACAAAGGCGTATTCTGCAACACCAGATGAAAACCTGTATTGTGGCTTTTGAAGGTTGAGATCAGTGCAGCTGCTTCAATGGTGTGGAAGAGCTGCTGGGGCCGGAATGCTGGAGTCTCACGGTTCTGGTGTATGAAAAAGTTGCACCGCTGGAGGAGGAAAAAACTACACCACAGAACCTTGTTGTGGTGGCTGGTCGTGAGGGGGAAATGGCTGGTTCAAGAGAGAGAGACCGAAGGGTATTCTTTTAAAAGTAGGAGTGAGGGAGTGGTTCCTAGGCCGGGGAAGAAGAAAAAAACTGAGGGGGGGGGGGGGGGGGGGGGGCGTTTAATGGCTGGTTTGAGACCAGGGAAGAAGAGAGGAAAAAGCTGGGGGGAGGGGGCAGCGACGGCTAGTCTAGGATTCAGCCGTGCCCGCTCTATTTTTTTTTAACTATTTTTTTTTTAATTTTTTGTAGGGTTTTTGGTAATGGTCTTTTCTTGGGGTTTTCTCCTCTTTTAGGGTCTTTTCCTAATCATCCTCTTTTTTTTTTTATACTATAAGATCTGTATTTATAGTGTCAGAGTCCTTTCGCGTGTGAAAAACCAAGTTTCAAACAAACTCATTCTCTTCTTTAAAGTTTGAATTTGATTAAGAATCAAATTTGAAAGCAGATAACTATCATTATCTTAAAGATAAGGATTATCTCGAAGATAAAGATTATCTTGAAGATAGGGATTATCTTGAAGATAAAGATAGAATGACAAAAGCACATTGTAGTCCTTAATTTTCACGGAAGTTTGAAAAATCACACTTTTCCTCGAAATAAATCTCTGATCTTTTAATTTTTCATTTTAAACCTTGTAAAAATTAAATTAAAAGCCAAAGGGCCAAAAATTGGGTTATGACAATTGTCATAACCCAATTTTTGACCATTTTATTTTAATTATTATTATTATTTTATTTACTGAAAAGGATAAAAAAAACGATGAAAAAAAATAATGATGATGAAAAACACAAGTAAAATGAAATAAATGAAGAATGAATTAAAATTTGGGTTAAGGGCAACATGATTGGAAGTTTTGGGGTTTAATTAAACTTTAGAATTAATCTAATTAAACTTTGAATTATTTTAATTAATCCAATTAAGGGTTTAATTGGAGAATTGGTAAATGTTTAGACTTAATTGAGTTTGGAATTAATTTAATTCATCCAATCAAGGGTTTAATTGGAGAATTGATTAAGTTTTGAGACTTAATTAAGCTTGAAATTAATTTAATTCATCCAATCAAGGGTTTTAATTGGAGGATTGATAAGTTTTGAGACTTAATTAAGCTTGGAATTAATTTAATTAATCCAATCAGGGGCTTAATTGGAGAATTGATAAGTTTTAGACTTAATTGGACTTTGGATTTAATTAAATTAATGAAATCAGGGACTTAATTGAAAAAATATCAAAGTTTGGAGTTTAATTGGGGTCCAAATTGAAAAAATTAAAATCCAAGGACTTGCTTGAAAATGGCGCGGATATGCAAGGATCCAATTACGTTTTAACCAGGGGCTTGATTGCAAAATTACAAGAATTACAAGGACCAAATTGCAAACAACCTTTAGAACTGGAAACGGAGTCGTTTCGCAGCGACTGTTCACCGTCTTCTTCCTTTGCAACTGCTCCGCCATTAATGGCAGAGACGTTTTATCCGCTGACAGCCACCGTTTACGTTTCATCATTTAAGGTGCTTAAAGGGTCGGTTACAGGGCATTTATGAGGCCGGCTGTTACCACCGATTTTGGTCTTATAAAAGGAGAAGGAATCACAGAACGGCGGGGAGGAAAAAAAGAACGAAAAACACCGAGGAGTAGAAAAACCAAAACCTAGAAAACAGAGGAAAAATACCCAGAGCAAAAACAGAGACAAACGCAAACATAAAACCCAGAAAACCAACGATTGACATCACCGTCTTCTCGATCACCCCCTGCAAATCAGAAACAAGAAAGAAAGGAGGAAGAAAAGGGGATCAAAGAAAACAGGGATCAGTGTTTCTAGCCCTGCCTTGGTCTCAAAACGCAAGCAAATAAAAAAGAGAAGCCGCACGCATTGGATCAGTTTCGGTCATTCGCCCTTCACTTTTAGCCTCGGGTCATTAGCAACAGGAATAGGGCCAGGAGAGTGCAAGGAAGGGAGGAAGGCTGCCCTGCCAAGCGTGATTCAAGCACCAATGGCCCTTAACTTCGTCTTCACCTTCTGGAGCAGCAGACCATAAGTAAGTGTTTCTTCATCTCTTCCCGCTTTGCACTATCCTTGGACACTGTTTCCGTGAAATTAATTAGCTTTCCCCAGTGCACGCACGTGTGGTGCGTGCCTTTGCTCAGCTAGGTCACTGGCTTGGGCCAGTGACCGGACTGGGCTGGCTGGGTCTAGCCCAGTCCATGTGGGCTGAGCTAGGCCCAGCCCCAAAAACATAAATAATAAAAAAATAAAAAAAATATAAAAAAATATGTGTATGCATGAATAAAAATAATATAAATTTACTGGTTATTTCACCAATGCCAGAGTCGGGAATAAAATACTGGTTTAAATTTATATTATTTTTATTTGTTATATTTTATTTAGCAAAAAATAAAATAAAAAATATATGTGCATGTATGAAAAATAAAAATTTATTTTATTGGTTTATTCACTGACGCCAGAGTCAGGAATAAAAACACTGATTTAATTGTTTTTTTTGTTTTTTTATTTAACTACATAAGAAATAAAAAAAATGTGAACGCGTAATAAAATAAATTTAGCTTATTTGTTTTATTCACTAGCGTTAAAGTCAGGAATAAAAAAAAATATATTGATCTAAATTTATTTTATAGCTACGTAATAGTTACCAACGCCAGAGTTGGAATTATTCGTAGTTAAATATTCACTAACGCCAGAGTCAGGAATATTGTGAATAAACCATTATAGCGTAAACCAATAAAAATTTAGCAATTTAAGACAAAAACAGCAATGCAGTTTGCCTTAGGCAGAACGTTTAAGAGGTGATAATATCTTTCATTTTACGTAACCAGTCCCGAACCATAGAATCTTTGTTGACCAGTTAGGGTTTTTAGTGACCATAATACTAGGTGGCGACTTCTCAAAAAAGACATTTTCCCTTAAAAGAACCAGATGCTAGAAATCTGTTCTTTTTCCATAATCAAAGATTATTTTTAGGGCCGCCGTGATGTCGGGTGCGACATTAATTTTGAAAAAGCCACATGCTTTTTTGCCTTATTTACTTTGGTCCCTTTACTTTTAATCATGACCTTCATCAATAAATTGTAAGCAATTTGCAATAAATTTGGCTACAAACTAATCAAATCAAAGAGAAAAAAGTTCAACCACTAAAATAAAAGAAAAAAATAACATAGCTTGAATGCACAATGATTTGTGAAGGTTGCATAGCACATGATTGTACAATGTTTTCACCTCACCTCTTCATTTCTTTACTAGTTAGTTGATATGTGCTTTGTTGCATGTCGAATTAATATATATATATATATATATATATATATATATATATATATATATATATATATATATATATATTAATTCGACATGCAACAAAGCACATATCAACTAACTAGTAAAGAAATGAAGAGGTGAGGTGAAAACATTGTACAATCATGTGCTATGCAACCTTCACAAATCATATATATATATAGAGGTGTTGTTAAAGTGTTAGAAAAAAATTGACTATAAATTAAAAAGTTAATGCATACATATAATAAAAAAACACAAGAATCATATGTATTAATAAATGTCAAAAAGAGTTAATGCAACACTACATGTAGGATTTCAAGTTAATTTTTAATATAGTGGAAAAATATGGCAATGTTGCAGGTGCGTTTAAAGATTTTCTTAATTGAGAAACTCATAAATATTGTTTACATTGAACGAAATAAATTTTAAAATGTATGAACCGATAAACTAAGAAAGAGTTACTAATGTATGCTAAAATAAAAAGATAATCATTATATATAAATATGAGATAGATAAGTATGATATTTACCCCTAGTTTTTCCCTTTAATTTTCATGTTTTTTTTTTAGTTTTTTTTTATCTGATAGGTTATTTTTTCTTCCCAAGAATTTTTTTTTATAAACACATTATGAAAAAAAAAAGAAGTTAAGCGCTCATCAGCTTGATAAGTGAGGTCATCACGCATGGGTTTTTATAGTTTTTTTTATTTGCAAATGGGACAAATAACAAATTTTCTTGAAAAAAATAATAGCATATGATGCATCACTTGTTATGGTTGGCATTGCCTTCGATAGAAAAAAAAAACTCCCATTTTTCACATATATATAAAAATCAAAATAATAAAAATCACACTAAAAGTTTAGGGTATTATAACTTCTCAAGTTTTAATCTACTTTGTTCGGTAAGATGAAAGTAAAAAATCACCACCATCAAACTCTTTTTATTGAAAGAAATTTATTGATAATAAAATTGTTGCTCTTATCTCCTTTTTTTCTAATGCTTTTCTCTCTCCTTTCTCAATTTAAAAATCAAAAAATGAACAAAGTGAACTAATAGACCAAAACAAAATATATCGATAATTTGGGAATGACAATGAATTTTCTCCATGTTTTATATTGTGGTCTTTTTTTTTTTTTGATCTTTCTATTACAATTTTCAACTTTATCTAATGGAATTAAATAAAAAAAAAATTAAAAAAAGAATTAAAGTACTTCACTATTCATATCAACAGTGAAATACCTCAAATAAACTTCAAATGTTTGAACAATGAAGCAGTGGAGAAAGTCTGTTTTTGAGATAGCTTTTACCGTTATGATTTTAAAAAACAAGTTTAAAAAAGTACGGTTAGTTGGATTTAAATACGGGTTTGATAAAAATTATGGTTGAAATTTATGTGTAGCAAAAAACATGTATAAAATGTTTGGTGAAAGTATGGTTGTGATTGCTTTTCAAAATGTTTTTTACTTGGAAATATATCAAAATAATTTTTTTTATTTTTTAAAAAATTATTTTTGATATTAACGCATTAAAATGATATGAAAACACTAAAATATATCAATTTGAAGTAAAGAAAAAAATAAAAAAATTTAATTTTTTTCAAAAAGGCTTTTAAAATAAAAAAACAAATAGGATTTTATAAAAATTAATTAAAAAAATATATAAAACTGCTGCACAAAAACTATATTTCAATCTTAATTTTTTTTTTAGTGTTCTCTCCACAGTAAAAAACATTTAATTTATTATCAAATACGTTACTTCGTTTGTTTCACTGGAAACATAAACAGCGGGCGAAAAATAAACGAAGCCTTTGTGTTTTTGTTTTTAATTTTGATAGCACAGTTTTCTAGACATAAATGAACAATTATTCTCCCTAGAGAAGATGCATTGGTCAGCAGAGCTCTTCTCAAGATCACTGCCGGTGAGTACGAGGATGGTAAAAACATGTACGGATTTGTAGCCAATTGCAAATAGTTAATAAGATATTGTGCCGTGTTTTCTAAAAAAACAAAAAAAATATTTTTTTAAAAATATTTTAATATATTAATGTAAAAAATAAATTTTAAAAAGTAAATTAAAATAAAAAAATATTTTAAAAATCAATTACAACTACAATACAAAACCTCCGTAGATACAAGTTAGAATAATGTGGAGGGTTTGTACGGTCATTAGTCGTTAAGTTGCAGGTAGTATTAATTAAAAGAGGATCCATTCCACCACTATACAGCTAACTTTTAGTATCTGCAGCCATCATCTTCTGATCCCAATCCCATCATCTTCTACAATTCCTAACACTCCTGCTTGATGGGGCTTCCTTGATACAGAAAAAAACTAAAATGACGATTCTTCACTTAAAATTGTTCATGTCCTCCAAACCCCACAGGACATGAACAATTTTAAGTGTAAATGGTGCGCAGCCCTTTGACAAATACAAATTAGTCCACGAGCAATATTGGGATTTCTTTCTAATTCATCAATAAAACCTTTACCAAGGCATAATTTCCTCCTTTTTCCTTGACTATTCTAGCACACCTTCTGGCTACTATCTTATCTTTTTCCATCAAAAAAGACATTTTAACCACGGAATCACAGCAGCATCAACTGTTTAATTCATAATTCATAGTTTGGATGGCCTTGCACAGTTGGGATTTTGTCTTTCAATAATTGGCATGTGCATGTTCTTAAAGCATAAAAAACTGGCCATTCCAAGTAGCTGAAATGATGTTAACAACAGTTTCTGCAATGGGAATATTATTATTGGACTGGCTGTTGGAAGACAAACTAAATTCTGCAATTCTTGAACATAACAATGTAGTAGTACGTGTTCAATTGAAAAGCTCAGTGATAAGAATCGAACGACGAAACATTTGTCTAATAAGAGGCCCACCTGCAAGCTCCCAGATGACTACAAATTTTAAAAACCTATAATTGTTTGCTTTGAATAGGAATGATGAGCAATCTAAGTAGTGATAGAAAGAACCTCCTTACTCTCTAATATGGCAGAAACCATGATATGAATCTAACAATGAATAGCAAGTAGAACAAAAATATTAGAATATAATTACTGTACTCAGAGGCACAGCAATGCAAGATATGATCTGCAACTGAATCTTTCGCTCAGGTTCTCTTGTTGGGTTCAAAAACATACTTGATTAGGGACTCCTTGATTGGCAGCAACTCGGGGAATTCATTCTTCAGCTTGGACGCATCCAACTCATTGTTGCTCCGGGGGGCAACTATCACCTTGGCTTGCTCCTCTAGGTTGAAGTTAACCCAAGTGAAGTTCGGGTCAATGTAGTTCTTGTACATGTCCAGAATCTCATTATGGCTCACAGCACCAGGGTTCGTGAAGTTCCATATACCCCTCAAGTTCCTTTTTGCCATCTCAATTGAAATAGGTAGAAGTTCCTCCAAGATAGTCATGCTGTTTGGAATGTTAACTACTTTATTGTAGCGAGAGATTTTTGTAATGAAGTTGCGCGGGTTGCTTAGGTCTGATGATATTGGCATTCTAACTCTGAGCGTGCACACGTTGTCATATTCTCTCAAAAGCTCTTCGACCTGGTTGAAATTTCAAACAATATAAATGACCGTAGGAAAAAAATAATTTCAGATAAAATGAGTCTGGAAGAAAAAGATTACCATGGCCTTAGTTTTTGAATAGAAAGAACCAATGAAATTGGGCTTGTCTTCCTCAGTGAAACCAATGCCAGAACCCTCTGGATGTCCAGCATCATACTCAAATATGCAGCCTGTAGCAAAATTTACCATCAGGAGGTTGTGCTCTCTGCAAACATCTGCTAAAGTTAGAGTTCCAGCAACATTGGTACGTATGGTTTCTGTCTTGTGAGATTCACACCAATCAACATTAGGTCTGCCAGTGACCCCGGCAGCATTAAAAACATGGGTAGGCCTAATGTTCTGAATATCTGACAAAAGTGAAGATCGATCTTCCAAGCGCCCCTTTCCATATTCAAAGGAAATTCCTTGTTTCTCACACAACTTCCCCAGCAGACCCCCAATCCATCCAGTCCTGCCATAGATTAGGAACTTAAGAGAAGGTCTTCGAGGAGAGCTGGTGCCTCCTTTTGTAACTGGAATCACCATTCGGGTCTGATTTGAATTATTTGAGACATAAGATGCATCTTTGTTCTCTTCAGACCCGTCAAAATGTCTCCCACCAGGCATCATAAGCATTCTTGGATGAGGAAGCAGGGCTCCAGTGACATCACCCCACCAATCAGGATTTTGAGTGTACCACTCGATAGTCTTTCTCAACCCCTCCTCCCATGTAGTGTGCTCCGACCAACCCAAAATCTTCAGCTTCTGATCATCCAAAAAGTACCTTTGGTCATTAAACGGTCTATTCTCTACAAACTTGATGCTTTTATCAGGGTCCTTTGAGAAAAGATTGCAAATATCTTTGGCTACATCAATCACTCTCCTTTCCTTCTTTGTCCCAACATTGTATACATGGCCCACCTCTCCCTTGTGAAGGATGACTTCAAAAGCCTCAGCAACATCCTCACAATACAAGTAACTCCTCACATTAGAACCATCCCCATGGATGGGGAGATCCTTCCCTTGCATGGCTAAGAGGATAAACTTCGGGATTAATTTTTCAGGGAACTGATTGGGGCCATAAACATTGTTCCCACGAGTGGTTATCACAGGCAGCCCATATGACCGGCCGTATGCCATAACAAGCATTTCTGCTCCAGCTTTTGTTGCAGAGTAAGGGTTGGTTGGGAGAAGTTGAGAGGCCTCATGATTTCCTACAACAGCATCTTCATCGGTCTCCCCATATACTTCATCCGTGCTCACATGGATGAACCTCCTGATCTGACCAGTGACTTTGCAAGCTTCTAAAAGGACATGAGTTCCATAAATATTGTTCTTGGTAAACTCAAAACTGTTACCAAAAGAGTTGTCAACATGGGTCTGGGCTGCAAAGTGCATAATTGTGTCGATCGACTCAGTGATCAGAAGGAAGTTGACGAGATCAGCACTTCCAATGTCACCCTTGACAAACTTAAAGTTAGGAGATGACTTAGAAGGGAGGAGGTTTTTCAAGTTCGAGCAATAGTCAAGCTTGTCAAGCACAACAATTTTGTAATCAGGGTAGTTGCGGATAAGCCTATTGCAAACATGGGATGCAATAAAACCAGCAGCCCCGGTGATTAGGATGTTCTTCGGAGTATATGTAGCCATGCCAAAACAACTTCTACAAGGAAAAGAAAACAAATTTAACCCTAGAACTGTAAGTTGAAGAGAATAATGTTTGCCCAGATTTAAAATAGAAATGCAGATCTTGATCACCATATAAGACAAACTAGAAGGAATGCAATCATAGATGGGTCCACGAGCATCTATCTCAGGAGAAAAACAATAGCCAACTACCACAGCTCACATTAAGTAAAGCATGGAGAGAGAAGGAAAAAAGAGACGAGATCTGACGGCAATCTAGGGAGAATGCACATCCAAAATGATCAGATCAACAGTAAAATAGTAACAAATAATTATATAATAGGTTCAAGTAGTCACCGATATACCAAATGAAAAATGATTCTCATTTTCCCCAGTTAAAATATGATGAAGAATTAAGGCAGTTCAACTAAATCTAAAGCAATGAAATGTCCATGTCCTCAAGAAACTAAGTACGTAACTTCCAAACATCAGTTATCTATGGAATCAAAATCTCAAGAAAGTAAAACATAAAAACAATTAGCAAACCAAAAAGTAATCTCAAAATTAAGAAAGATCACCACCATACCATCAGATCCCACATAAAGTAATTAGGACAACAATTCATAATAGATCCACACAACAAGTTTCTAGCAAATGAATGATTCCATAAACCAATTTCAACAAACCAAACATGAATCTGACATTGAACAATGGCTCCAAGTTACATTTTCTTAATACAAAGGATCCAGATCCAATTAAGCAACAAATGTGGATCATCCAAATCTACTACAAAGCAACAGAAATACAGAAAGTTTTCTCCTTTATCGAAGATCTAACAAAATGGAGAAAGCCCCAGATAAAAAAGTAGCGTAAACAGCTTGAAATCAACAACAAGTGATCACGATCAAATCTTTCATAAACTATGCTCCAATTTTGTTTATGAAAATAGAAAATTTTAAAACAAAAAAGGGTTGACAGAAGTAAGTTACAAGATTGACTTACAAATCCAAAACTGGTTAAGATCAAGGAAATCCCAGATATGAAATGGAGATTTAAGAGACAGAAAGAAGGGAAATTGGTACTAAGATATGATCTGGTAGAGAAGGACAATAAGGAGAGTTCATATATGTGTTTGTGTGTGCGCGCGCGCGTGTAGGGGGGGTTACGTAACGTATGTATAAAAAAACTGAGTCAATTAAGGAGGACCATCAGGTAAGTAATTTTTATGTACGTGTTTGATATTTCAGTTGCATTTTGAATTGTTTATATATATATATATATATATATATTAAAATAATATTTTTTATATTATTATATTAAAATATCTAAAAACATTAAAATAATATTTTAAAGTAAGAAAAATTAATTTTTTGGTAAAATAAGTTTTGATTGAAATGTCAAACATATTAATAAATGACTAAATTGATATTTAATTTTAAGTTATTAACTATCTAGTGTTGCATGTTTAGTGTAGACATTATATGTATGGGACGATTAGACATTCATCTAAAAAAAATATTGATTAAATTACAACTATGTTCATTGAGTGTTATATTTATGTTATTTTAACACGTGCACAAGAACTTTGTCATATAAACTGTCCTTTTATTGAATGTTTGGATATTGTTTAATCCTTTTAGTATAGTTATTAAACTTGACCCGACCTGACGAGTCAACTCGAGATCTAGAGCCTTGACTAGGTTTGTTTCAATCAAAACCTCAACTTGCAATTGGTTCAGAGAAAATCGTTTGACCTGCCGAGTCAACCTGAAACTCGGGTGACCTAACAAAACCCGGTAGAGATCCGTTTTTTTTCAAATGTGTTTTTTTTTCTAGTCAAAGACCCTTTTTTTTCTCATATTTTTTAGTTGGTTATTAACCCATTTCAAAGTTTACTATATAAAAACTAGAAGAATATTTTATTTTTTCAATGCAAGATTTGAAACCCTTTAGTATATATCATAGTTTTTAAACCCGGCCCGGTTTAAGGCCCAGGTTTCGGGTTTTGACCAGGTCGGCTGGGTCAATCCCTATTTTAAAAAAAATTCAAAACGGTATCGTTTCAGTAAAAAAAAAAGTCAACGGGTTACAATCGGGTTTTTGACCAGGTTTTTTTGGGTCAACCTGCCAGGTCAGTCGGGTCACACCTGGTCAATCCTTATTTTTTAAAAAATTCAAAACAACGTCGTTTTAGTGAAAAAAGTATATGGGTTGTAACCGGGTTTTGACCCGATTGTCGGGTCAACCCACTGGGTTGGCCGGGTCACACTGGGTCATGACTTTTCTTATTTTTTCTTCAACCCAACCCGGTTATAGCCCCGGGTCGACACGCTGGGCCGGGCCATGTTTCAAAACTATGATATATATACTCTATATTCACAAGAAAAAAGTTATATTTTTTCAATGTGGAATAAAAAACCTTTTTTATTTAAATACTTCAACTTAAAAGGATAAAATAATGTCTTTCTAATGTGAGATAAAAACCTTTTTGAAATAATATTTTAAACTTCATTATTTACAACATGTATAGCATATATTCACATGAATTATTTCTTAATTTTTTCATATGAAATATTCATGCATCATTTGTTTTATGTATATCTATGAATTAACAGGTTGTCTTTCCTCTCTTAATCATGTATATGTTTAATGCTTATACTAGGATAAAGCTTCGCCCTTTAGACTATACACAACTAGTGTTACCATCTTCACTTTTATGATGTCAATGTATTCTTTAACCTTATCACATTTAGCAATCCAATCGAGGAACTTTTCTATATCCAGATATACATTGAAGGTAAGGATTTATAACTTTATTTGAAACTCATTTGCTTGTTATCTCTCAAGTTATGATAGTTTATCTTGGTATACTAAGTTTTTATGGCCCCCATTGAATTCCTTTTCACTAACACCCTCCACATAGATAATTGATTGTCTTGGTGAATTTTTAGGAATATGTTTGGGGTTATGCCCACCCCAAGATAAGTTTTTAGGCATGTTCCTTTCCTCTTTACGATCCTTGTTGATGCCTCTCATTAGCTAAACTAGATGTTCTAAGCTATTTGAAATTGTTGTTATATTTTCTCCTAACAATCTAGTTTTTACTCTTAATTTTCCACAATTCCCTAAATAGCCTCCACCACTATATTATAAGGTGGGTTGTTACCATCTTTATCTATCAAATAAATCAACTTACTTTGATACTAATTGATGAGACATATAATGCATATTGGTTTTGTCTTATGTCATGGGCCAAAGTAACACACACACACACAAACACACACACACTTAGTTCATATAAAAACCTAAATTTTCTATATTTTATGGTAAAGTTTATTTATGAGTGCTTCATTTCTCAACACTTTAGCGGCTAGAGAAAGGATAAAAAAATGAGTTTGGGTTACTTTGAGATTTTAGGTGAGAGAGCAAATTTATATGACACCTGTATTCTTCTACTTTCTTATAGTGAATTTCTTTAATCATCTCACTTGTGGTGCAGTTCGAAGTTGTTGAACATGAAATTTTAATGTATGCTCTTGTATGATTGATTATGCTTGTTTTACACACACACACACACACACACACACTTTCCAATTAGGTTGAGATTTCAGGGTTAATTCCACTACAATTTGGTATATAAGTTTGTCTGGTTATCAATTAGCTTTCACAATGACAATAAAAGTAACATCAATGAAAAAGTTTGATGTAGAGAAATTTAATGGTTGAAACAACTTTAATATATAGCGTATTAAGATGCAAGCCTTGTTAGTTTAAAAAGGTTTATTTAAGGTACTGAAAGGTGTATATAATTTGCTTAAATAGATGAATGGTGAGGGAAAAAAAGATCCCAAGGAACATGTTTATAATGCTATTCAACTTTATTTGTCTAATGAGGTTCCTAGAGAGGTTGTTGAATATACTACAACTACTAGATTATGAAAAAAAGTTAAGAACTTTTAACATGACCAAATCCTTGACTAACCAATTGTATTTAAAACATCTGTAGTGTACTCTCCAAATTAAACAAGGTATGTCCATTAAAGAACATCTTGATGAATTTAATAGATTAGTTTTAAATTTGTGAAATGATGATGTTAAGGTTGAAAATAAGAATCATGATTTGATTTTATTATGTTCGTTACCTCTATTTTATGACCATTTTATTCATACTTTCTTATAAGTCGGTTTAGAAACGTTAAAGCTTCTTTAAATTCTTGAGATTTAAAAAGACGAGTGTCAGAGATTCATAATAAGAAACATATAGAGGGTTTGATAGTGAGTTGTATAAGAAATAATAAGGGTTAGGGTAATAGAGACAAATTTAGATTAAAATCAAAGCTTATAAAAATTAAATGCTTTGAATGTCATGAAGTAGGACACTTTTTTAAAAAACTTTTCTAAGTGGAAAGATAAGGAAAAAAAAGAAAACCTCTGATGTTGTAAATATTATCAGTGAAAGGAAAAATTTGTTTGATGTTGAACATGTTTTAGCTACATCTATTTATAGTTAGGTGATTCGTGAATTCTTGATTCGGGTTGTATATTTTATAGTTGTCATAGTAGAAGTTTGTTTAACACTTATAAAGTTGTCAATGAGACTATTTTATTAAGAGACAACAAATGATTTTTTGTTATTAGTATGGTACAATTTGAATTATAATGTAAGATGACATTATTAGGACATTGGAGGTTCGACATATTTCAGAGATGAGGAAAAAATAATTTCTTTAAGTCTTCTTGATTTCTAAGGTTATTGTTATTCTACTAAAAATAGAGCTCTGAGAGTTTGTAATAGTACTTTTGTCATGATGAAAGTAAAACTAGTTAATAACATATATCATCTTTAAGGTTCAACATTTATTGATTTAGCTACTGTATCATTTATGGTTGATTCAAATAGTATTTTTACTTAATTATGACATATACGACTAGGATATATAAGTGAGATAGGGTGATAGAGTTAATCAAATAAAATTTGTTGTGTGGTAAAAAATAGATAAATTAGATTTCTATGAGCATCATAATTATAGTAAACAATGCAAAGTGAAATTCTTATTGTACCAGGGGTACTATAAATTATGTTCATTATAGCCTTTAGGTTCTTCTTCCTGTCTTGTTAAAAGTTAGAGCACAATATTTATTTATATTTATTGATGACTAATCTAGAAAGTTCTAAGTTTATTTTTTTAGGACAAAGAGTGATATGTTCATCATCTTCAAGTTATGGAAAACCTTGACCGAGAAAAAGAGTGGTAAAAAGATCAAACACTGGTAAAATTTTGCTCAAGTGAGTTTGATGAGTTTTGTAAAAATAAAGGAATCACTAAACACCACACTGTTAGGAATACACCATAATAAAATAGGATTATAGAATGTATACACTTATAGAAAGAGCATGTTATATGTTTTTACAAACTAGATTATCAAAGGAATTTTAGGTTAAATAAATTAATATGGCTTGTTATCTTATGAATAGATCTTAATTGATAGTTTTAGAGTTAAAGACTCCATATGAGGTATACTTTGGTTCTCTTACTAATTACTCTAAACTGAGAGTATTTGATTGTTCTATTTATGCTAATATTAAAGAAGATAAACTTGGGTTGAGAGAGAGAAAATATGACCTTTGATGAACTAGTTATTTTTTACAAGGAAAAAGAGTCAATTGGTTTTGATTTTGATATCAACTAAGATACTAGCAAGCAAGTAGAGCTTAAGGTTAGAGCTTCAGAGACAATACAAAAAGATACATCAGTTAAGCTTGTTATGGAAGTGGTGTATAGGTTATGCTAATTTAGTTAATTTTGCCTTGAATATTGTAGAGAATCTTGTAAAAATGCTTTTGTAACATATCCAAAGTCTTAGCTGCCCCAAAATATCTCATTAAATCGCCTTCATGAGCTTCCCTCACAAGTAAATCATGTAATGAATATTTAGGCACACACAATCTTTTAACTTTAAATAAAGATCCATTAGGCCTAAAATACTTATTAAAGGTTGAATGCTCACATTGTTCATACACTTGTTCATCACTTATATATAATTCTTTCATATGTTCAAATCCTAAAAGTCTAGTGTTCAAGGTATTAAAGAAGAACATACATTCAAGACAATGAATCTGCAATGATATTTTCCTTACCACACTTGTACTTAATAACATATGAGAACGTCTTAATGAATTCAATTAATTTGGCATGTTTCTTATTCAACTTACATTGGCTCTTTAAGTGTTTTAAAATCTTCAATTCTAATGGCTGAAACTTTCCTCCCAAGTATTTCAGACTCACGGCTTACCTTATTTTTACTTAGTCTCATATCCTCACCATTATTTTTTATGAATTCTTATTCAGCTTCCTCAACTTTCTTAAGTTTCAATTGATCTGCATACACTTGTCTTGGTCACAATAGATCAAGTGTGTAAATCTTTCATCTTTCTTCACATTATACCTATTTTTGAACTTATTATGTTTGGCCTTTATATCAAACTATCAAGGTCTCCTCGATAATAGGTGTGTAGAATACATAGAATAACATCACATAAAACTTTATCCTTAAACTTTCCTATGGTGAATGAAATCTAAACTTGCTTAGTCATCCTAACTTTTTCATATTCATTCAACCACTGAAGCTTATATGGCTTAACATGTTTAGATGTATTCAGGTTCAACTTTCTAACCAAAGTTGAGCTAATAATATTAGTACAACTACCATTATCATTTATCATACCATATACCTTATTATCAATGTAGTTTCTTGTATGAAAAACATTCTCTCTTTTTTGCTCTACATCCTCTTCACAAACCTAACACTTAAAGATCTCTTTATAACCAAAGATCTTCCTGACATAACATACTCCACATAATTACAATCAAGCTTTGACATCCCTTCTAAATCATAATCATTAGTCGATTCCACCTCACATCATCTCTTATAACCATAATTATCTTATTTAGACATGCAAGTGATAAAAGCCTAAACTTTTAACATTGAAAACATCTAATATTTTGTTTATGCCTCGGTTGAGCAATATTTTAATAGTTATATATACTATATCTTTAATCTCCATATAATGCTACAATTTCACCACATTAGCAATATCTTTATTTAATCCATTAAAAAATCTAGCCATTGTGACTTCTCTATCCTCATAAATATTAGCTCTAATCATAGTTACTTCCATCTCTATAAAGTACCGATCCACACTTTTAGAACCCTGAGATGATGTTTGTAATTTATCATAGATATCTTTATAATAATGAGTAGGTACAAACCATTTTTCTTATAATTACCTTCATCTCCTCCTAAGTTTCTATTAGCCTTTCTCCATTACACCTTCTACTTGTAACAAGTTAATCTCGCTAATTAATTGTAAAATAAGTGAATTCAACCACAATCAATTTAACCTTTTTTTCTTTTAAATATCTATGGTAATCAAATATAAACTCCATTTTTTTTTCTCAATCCATGTAAGCCTCTAAATCATTATTTACCTGAAACCCTGGAATTTTGAGTTTAATACCACCCAAATTATCATCTAAACCATCATGCTCCTTAAAAGTCCTACCCTGGATGAATATATTAGTTAACCGTGACCCACCTCCCATTATCCTCATAGGTCATGACTCATATAGGGGACTTTGTTGCATTTGAGATTCTCTATCATAATCAACTACATCATCATCATCCTTTTTTTCTTTAGAATTATTGCCCATATTCTCATCATTCACTGTAGCCTTAATGCTAGGCATTTCAACTTCATTTTCTTTACGACTAAGAACTCCTTGTCCACTAATCATCTCATCAAACTTACTCATTAACTCTTCCATCATAGCTTTTATTTTATCATGCCTTTCCTCCACAATTCTCACTTCTTTTATTGAACACATTTTGAAGACATTGTTCATACTTGAAATAAAGGTTAGTAGAAAAGATAATTTTTCCTCACATAAACCTCATATGTTTACTCTGACAACAGAATTCACTCCTCTCATGTTTCATATAATTTATTAGGCTTTTCACTCTAATAGTCTTATTACACCTTTTACTACTTTATTCCTATACTTTGGTTCTTAAAAGTAACATAGCAACTTATCAAATAATTAATCAAACAATGCAGGGATTTATTTTATGTTTAAAGACTCAAAAATCAATAATTATTCAAACTTCTCAAAACAAAACTTGAGGACAAACTTATTAGTAGCAATGTAAATTTATGCGAATATAATAACAAAAATGAGGACAAAAAATAAAAAGCAAGAATTATTATTAAGAAACAACGAAAACTATGAAATTTAAGAACAAAACATAATGATGTAAGAAATCAAGAAACTTAAAAATTAAAGCAAAATAATTATATCCTATCCAAATTTGCAAGAAATCAATTAAGATCACCAAGAATTTTCAAGACAAGTTACAACTAAATCCTAATTTATGCAAGATCCAAAATTTCTAAATTTATTCTCTATGAATACTTTTAAGATTGTGATTTTGATTCTTATTTCCTTTGTTCTTCTTTATATATATATATATATATGATGAATTTCTTAAGTCACAAAGATGAATACAATTTGTTTTTTTTTATATACTGAATTGTGATTTGTTGTTTCAACAACTTCAAGACTTTTCCATATCAAAATCGATATTCTTCTTCCTTTTTTTTTAAATCAAACACACAACTCAGATTAATCAAGAATCAATGTTTTTTTTTTTGTATCAGCCAAAACTTTAGAGAGAAATAAACTAAGAAAAACAAGAAAACAAATTCTAGATATGACAAGATCTAAAGAAAACCCTAAAATTACATGTAACAATGAAAATTAAAGAGATATAACCTAAAATTAGTCATGCTCTGATACGAAACTAATACAAAATTTTCCCTTAGATTTCTAATTTGAGGTTTGAAAAAAAATTTGCAACTTGACCAAACAAGAATCTTACATTGAAGAACCAAAATTATATGCAATTGATCACCCCAACCTAGGCCTATAATGAGACATGAATAAGAAGTATAGATCATAATGAAGTTAATCAATCATTTGAAGAGTTTGCAAGTTCAATCTAGAACTTAGTATAGGAATCACTCAACAACACAAAGAGAAATAAAGTACTTATTTTACGATAACTTTAGAAAAAAAATCATAAACTAAAAAGTAATGTTAACAATCAATTTATATAGTAGAAAGTTAACCCTAATTTGACTTAATGGACTCAAACTTGATAAATAAGGTCTAATACATTAAAAGCTCAAAATAACTAAAATAATAAAATAAAATCTAACCCAAATAAAATTTTAAATTCTGCAAGCCAAAAATAAACTAAAAGATAAATAAATTATAGCACAACTAACTAAAACAAGATTAAGTTGAATTTTATAATCTGCCGACAGAATCAAAAGCTAACTCCAAACATATGGTTATCCCTCGTCTTGATGAATTAAAAGGTGTACCATATATGAATGGAAAGCTATGGATATTTACTTTCCAATGCAACTGAGATCACATCAAAATTCATTTTATAGCTCCAATTATGGCCAAAACATTAGCGAAAGGTAAAAATTAACATATTTGAATATTCTTATTCCAATATTTCTGTTATGTTTGGATGCTCCCCTACAAGTCCTTCTTAAACATGAATCAAATTAATTAGATCTTGTTCTTTATTATATGATATCCTCTCCAAGTCCACTTTAGCTCATGTATCTTGAAGAAGTTCATTAATTACCTTTTTGATCTAGGTCTTATGATCGGATCCAATGTCATCTCTAATGGATCTCTTAGTGTTGAAGCTAAGATCACATTACATTTCACGTGTTGTTAGTATGGCTAGCGAGTTTAAAAGAAATCTTGGTAAAGTCCACTGGCATGCCGTGAAATGAATACTTTTTTTTTTATTTTTTTATCTTAGAGGTAATTTAGATGTTGGTTTGGTGTATGACAGGGGTAATAATGCTAGAGGTAGTATTGAGGGCTTTGTAAATTTAAATTGTGATTGTGATTTAGATAGGAAGAGGTTGCTGGCAAGTTATGTTTTTACTCTCTCAAAATATGCAATTAGTTGAAAAGTAATTTTTTAATCCATTATTGCATTGTCTACAACAAAGACTAGGTATATCAGAGGTTCAATTAATAATCTTAGTTTATCACATGAGTTAACTATATATACTATATTGATATCAAGTATCACTTCATTCCAAATATCATATCATAGGGTGTTGTATTAGTGAAATAGTTTGTTACAACTAAGAGCTTTGTAGTTATGTTGATGAAGCCTATCTTTACAGTTAAGTTCAAGCATTACGTAGATTTGATTAGTTTGCTTAGCACTTGAGAGGTTCTTGGTAGAGACAATAAGAAAGGAGTTTAGGTTTCATAAATTGGTTCAATTTAAGCCAATGTAGAGATTTGTTGGGTTTATCTTAAATTATACGTTCAAGTGAGAAAATAAATACTTATGTACTTAGTCCATATAAAACCTTAAAGTTTTTATATTTTATAGTAAGGCTTATTTGTTAGTTCTTTCATTCTCTACACTTTAGTGGCTAGAGAAAGGAGAGAAAAAAAATGAGTTTTAGGTTATTTTAAGATTTTTTTATGAGAAAGCAATTTTGTGCAGTACCTTGTAATTTTCTACTTTTTTATGGTGCATTTCTTTTATCATTTTATCCATAGAGTGGGTCTAAGTTGTTGAACCACGTAAATTTCATATATGCACTTATATGATTGATTATGCTTGTTACACACACTACACACACTTGCCAATTAGTTCTATATTATCAATAAAAATTAAAGTTCTCAAGTCCTAAGGTTGCAACATGAAACTATAGAGAAATAGAAATAAAACTTTGATATTTTTTGAAAAGTTTGTAATTCAATAACCTGATATAAAAAAATTAGACTACAAGGATTTTTAAATACAAGAAAAAATTGTAATTGATAAAATCCTATATATAACAAGAAAAATAGAGAAAATCCTGGTTAGAAACTTCTAGGCCAAATATGGGTACGTTCCCGAATTTTATTAGAAATTTAGGTAACAAGACCTTTAGAACATTTTATTAAAATTTCAGTTTGATGTAATAACAGGATAAAACATGATTGTTTTCATTAGTTTGGGCTTCTTCGTAGATTTCCTTGGCAGCTTGGTCTTGGTCTATAAACATAAAGATATTATTTTTATATAAATTATAGCCTCTGTCATGCCCCGATGTAACTTTATTTGGCAAAAAATTAATGCAATAAAAAATGCACGTATAATAATTTAGTTACCGTTCACTAGTCCGATTTCTCACTTCTGCTCAAAATCTAAAATTAACTTGAGAACTAAAATAAGAAAAGAAAAGCACAACCATATGAGTTATGTTATTTATTTAGTCATAATACATTTTAATTACATTAAAAAAAATTATATTTAATCATTCTCATATTCTATAGTAATAATATTCAAAATATAATTCAATTGTTCAGATTTTAAATTTATTTCTTAATAATTATGATTTCGAGATTTTTTAGGATTAATAGATATTTATATGATTATTAACTTTAAAATTCATAAAATTAATTAATATATATGTAAACTAATTCAATCAGCAACGTTAAATTAAAAAAATAATTCTTTATACAATCGAAGTATAAAAGCCAGATAAATATTAACTTGTTATGCAATTGTTCTCTTGGTTTTTACACATCGTATTCGCACCCGAAAACATGCCCACTTTAACAGGCTAAATGCCTGCGTGGTCCCTGAAGGACGGTATCACTGTTTTCAGGACTCAAAGCACGCAAGCATTACATAGGGATATCAGTATTTCTTTAATGGATAAAACTAAAGGGTAAGACAGCTCTTATACACATTGTACATACGCCAGGAGAAGCAAACAAGCTTCATTTACTAACATAACTGCTCTTTTGCGAGTACTCATTCCAAAATCTGGGACAAAAATAAACATATGGAACGATAGAAGCAAAAGAAGGGAAATGAAGAAGCTGAGGCTACAAGAGTTCTCTTCCTCAAATCTTTCAACAAACGTCTCACTGCGGTGGCTTGCTGCTCTTTCTTTTCTTCTTGTTTTTTTTTATCTTTTATCTTTTTCTTGGTTCTCGGTACGATGCCTTTGCTTATGTGAGGCTAACTATTGATGTTACAACATTCGAACCTATAGAGGACTGTTTCTGTTGCCTCACCATTCCTGCCTTCAAGAACCACACCTGGTTCTTGAACTCTGAGTGGATGCTTTACCATTTGCAGGAGAGAAACATTTCTCGACTTCAGCACTACTTGTCTCACGTAGATGCATTGGCTAATTTCATTAGGAAGGACACGACATCATCTGATGATCCAAGTAGATAGCGAGCATTTGTGCGAGTTCGACCGACAGCACAGGAGAAGTAATTATCTCCCTTGAGATCAAGCACGTTCCATGAAATCTTTTCTGCTGATGGCCGTCGCCCACTCCCACAGCCGTGGTTAGCTGTTCTCTTCTCAGGATTTAGTAAAGGTCGCTGTGCCTTACCTTGAGATGATTTAGACACGCTTCTAATGGCTGGAAGCTTCATAGAAGGTCGTCTATCAATGGGCGATTTTAGTCCATCATTTTGCTTAGTTCTTGCAACAGCTAAGCTATCAGAAGGGAGCTCTGGCTCAAAGAAGGTGTACACATCTTCATCCTGATGATCAAGAACATGATAATGAGATTCCACCAATTAAAATGCAAGCACACCAAATCAATAGACACGTTTTCCATCGAACAGTAGATGAGACAGAGACGGTTAATTTTACTTAAGGCCTGAATTGAGAACGGGTTTTGCAAACAGTTAATAGTCAACTAAATTCCAGAAGGTGTTCTGTGAACAAGGCTGTTGCAGGATTAGCATGACTAGAGGATGGTCAGATAGATCTGACATCTGAGGTTTATATGCATCCTATCAAAGACCAATACCATGTTTGAGAAATATGCACACGGAGATAAGAATGGTTTACATGAATGCTCGACATTTGAGCTAATGAGCCATTTGAAGGGCAAAGGGTGCTCCGTACATCTTGGAAGTAAATCTAAGAAGGGTTTAAAAAAAGATGATTTAGAAAGCATTGTCATTGCTCTCATATTGAATCCTCAAGCAAGTTTATTAAAGCTGCCAACAAAGAAACTTTTGCAACATGATTATCACATTAGTTATTTACTAATTTCAGTTTTCCGACTTAATAAAATGCACAATAATTCCCATTTATGACACAATATAAGCCTATTATAAGCTAATTCAATGTGTAAAATAAATCCAGCATGATCACGACTTATCCAAGTACATAGACCAAGTCTTGAAAACCAACATCAGATTGAGATTTTGGTCTCCCAGGATTCTGTTTAATATTGCTAGAGAGATTAAAGTTGATGAAATTACCTTTCCCAGAAAATGGCCAATGCATAGGACATAATCAATTGGTGTTGTCATGGATTTACTATGGACAATCTCTCCCAGTATACGATCAATAGCAGCACCCTGAATAAATACAAAGCTGTCATATACAGAACAAACAAGTATTGTACTAGAACAATGAAAAATTTTAGTGGCGTCAATAATTTTAACTATATCAATCATATTGTTACCTTTGTAACACCAACTGCTCGAACCTCAACTGATCGATTCCCTTGGACCACATCAACAGAGGCATTTGAAATTGGGCCCGTCCAGAGGTGTTGCAACATATCCCTTGCTTGAAGCCTCCCAAATTCAACATCTACCATCATAGTAATATCAGAACAAAACAACAATGAAGCAAGCAGAGATAAATAAATTTCAAAATTTAGCCGGTCCAAATTCCAAAAAGACACATACCTGCATACTTGTAATTCCATACAAGTGATGTTTCACAGCGTTCAAAATGTGATCGGGGAGTACGTTCTGTGAAGTACTCAAAAACATGCTGAAAAGAAGTGAAATGTGTCATATGGCTATAGGCAAGAAGGGATAATTAAAAATGAACACTATTATAACAGAAGCACCTTCACACTGTCAACCCATTCCATATTTAAGTGTTCTGGCATTGTTGTCATCCATTCTCCCTTTGTAAGTCGCAAAAACATTCCATGTTCTGCTGCCAACCACATGTCATACTCCCCAAAGTTCTGAGGAAGAGATAACACTTGGTTAAGACATTTTCATAACCGGGTAAATAGGAAATTAATGTGAAATAGAGAAAATACATCATCTAATGTTTTTCGGTCACTCCCACTGAGAACAACAATGGTTGTCTTTCGATCACTGCAAAGTGCTGTCAATGCTTCTTTTAACTCTGGGTGCAATTTAAGTTCCATTTCTTTAATTTGATCAGCTCTTCTCCCAGGAGTGTCCGCTGGCTCAGTCAATGTTGCATTGAATCCCTGTAGTGTACACTCCAATCATATGAAGGCAGAAAGCAAGCACAGAAACATTTTTACAACAATTAAAATCAGGAACATAAACCATATATTAACTATGATGAAAATTTCCCAAAATCCACATTAGGATTTCAATATCATGCTGGAAAGAAGAAAAACACATGTTTAATATGACAGGTAACTCCTATTTAATATGTTCCAAGGTTATGCTTTGTTCAGAAAAATAGCAGAAATATTCATGTCATGAATTCATTTTGTTACGAATTTATTTATTATTGAGGCAATGGATGATGCCACGATGATCACCATGTAAAATAGATGAGAAATTTGACCTTATCCATCACTGCAAGGCTGCTTCACTCAACATAATTCAGATGCAATTTTTAACACGGTGCTAGTAGGCTTTAAGGCATGGAATAGAGGTAGAAATTGGTGCTTTCTCCAAGATCTAATACTTTCATTTTCAGCTCAACCTTGAGTGATTTAATGTTTTATTTAATTGCATTAGTTTGGTGTGTGTGTGAGTGTTGGCTCAGTATACTCCTCTACAACCTGGGACACAAAATACCATTAACAGGCAAAAGAAAAAATTAAAATGAAGGACATAAAATTCTTTCACTAGAAATAGATTGTCTAGATTCCTAACAGAACAAAGTCGCACAAATTCTGGCATGTGTCTAAAATATACTTGTAACAGGACTTCTTATTTTGAGCCGAGACATAATGATTTTTTTCAAACTTAAAAAGAGCAGACCAGTAATTATATATGTAAAAAAAGCAGCATACCAGTATGAGCAATCGATTAGTAGACTGCAAATAACGACTAATTGCATCTTCTTCTGGAAGTGCAGGTGGCACTTGCTTGGTCCTTAGTTGTGCCTCGATAACTGTATCATCTAGTTCACTGTATGGAAAATATTCAAAAATCAAAGTTTAGCACCACAAAATGAAAGTTGAAAAGCTGGAAATTTCTATTCTTGTTTTCATAAAGACTGCAAAATATCAAAATAGCCACATTAAATATTAAAATTTTCATACAGCAGTACTACACATTTCCAAGTTGAATTATGATTATTAGCAATATGATACTTGACAATATTTCCTAAACAAAAACACCAGAAGATTTTCATTTTCACATACTTAACGAGTCTATTCATCACTATTTAAAGGTTATTGGTACTGATCAATTATTTCCAATTATACTTCACTCTATTCTTATGTGGTATGGTCATTTATTAGCATGCACCAACAGCATTCAAAAGTAAAAAACTGATTAAAGGCCATAATATTGAAATCAATTTCACTTATGCAGACTTAATCTATCCTCCTTCTTCATAGGTGCTAAAGAATAAATCTGCAAGGTCTCCCACAAAACCTTATGCAGATGAAAAAAGAAGCCTTCTCTGTGAAGCAAGCAGCCAGAATAGCGAATATCATGAAACACAATTTCTCAAATTCAAGTGCGTAAAAGCACAATAGAAGTGTGTACTCTGATGCATTGCATCAGAGAAAGAAGTTAGTTCTTTAGGACAAGGTTATGATAGCACAAGGGGGTTTCATTTAACAGGTTTCTTCCATGCTGTGAACTCATAAGCCCCCTAATTACAATAGAAAAATAATACCAACAACCTAGTTACCGATGTCCAAAAAGGTTTTAAGACCTAAAGTACTTTTGGTCTTTTTCTCAAAGATAATTTCTGCTATTACAAGTGTACCTCACAAAAGTTTCAGCCCATTCTTGAGCAGTGTGGGTTGTCACATGGACAAAGTTGTGGCGATGTCGCTTCTCTCTTTCTTCAGGGGACATAGTTAGAGCTTGGCGTATTGAATCAGCAACTTCAGTGATGTTCCAAGGATTCACAAGGATTGCTCCAGCACCTAGAGATTGGGCTGCACCTGCAAACTACAAAAATACAAAAAGCCTGCTTTTTTTAAGACTGGGAGATTATAATCCATAAAATACAGATAGTAATTATTCAAATATACAGCTACTGACAATTTATAATATATGATTGATTTTCATTCTAAATCAATGCAGAAAAACACAGCATCAAGGTTTGGTGTTCATGGAGCTTGTATTTGGTCATCAGTAGATAAAATAACTCCACATGTATTGCTGAGATCAAAATCATAGAGCTTCACTATGGAATCCTGCACAAGTCAAAATCATATACTATAATTTAAAAACCAAGTCTTCTGCCTCTGAAGTTTGTGGGAATTCCAGTCTCATTGTTTACCAAATTATTTCACAGGAAGTAAAAAAAAATGTGTGATATATTTCGAAAACTGATATATGCCCTCCATTAGTTATTCGGAAGAAAAAGAAACTTTTGTTCACTAAATTCAACATTAAATTTATTTTCCAAGCAATTGGTGATTATGTTTATGAAAGTTGCTGCTTGCTGCTACATGAGCAAATATCATGGAAGGTGTCAGATCCAGCCATGTCAAGCCAAAACGTTAAGGCAATACAAAGAAAGAGATCCATTAAAAGGATACACCAATAGTTACATAAAAACGACAAGAAGACTAACAAAACTATGTTTTCGCACTTGCAAGAGATAAACAACATCGCAAATTTTAGATAAAATCCAGACTTCACACAATTTAACTCATCTGTAATTACCTCACTAAGAATGAGCACACCTTTCTTCGAATCTTGGCATGCTACAAACTCATAACTGACGAGATTCATTCCATCCCTTAAAGAAGTTACAAGAGCAACATCTGCAAAGGGAGAGAAAAAACATTATGGGGAATGACAAATTATCATCTGCAAAACAGATCAGGTTTCTTGTATGTTCATTCCATTTCCAATAACAATACTATTAAACCAGTGAGATTTCCACTTTTAGGAGAAAACATTGTGAATTTTCACTGTGATTAACACTGTCAACATTCTGAGACAAAGTTCTAGTTCTTGAAGTTTGCCCAAAGTCTAAAATGAAAGCATTTCCAGACCTCTACTGACACTTTGATATTTATACATTGTCTGATTTCAAATCTTCTAACTTCATGAATTGACTGTAAATCTGACACCATGTGGTACCCTAGAACAGATGGCATACTTTCATAGTCAATTCTAGGAAGAATGGCATTTCACAAGTAAGAAGAAGATGAGACTCAAACATTAAACATTAGCATAAAATCCTGCTTGGAAGTATATCATTTCCAGTTAGAGCAGTTAATACATAAGGAAAGGCACATATTCAAATAGTGAAGATGAGCAGAGTACAATATGAATGTGTAAATAACATAACTTGTGAACAAATAGGACTTCTTACAAAAAGATTTGCTCATAAAAATATATACACACATGCGCGCGTGCGCGAGTGCATGCATAAATGTATGTGTCCACTCCATTTAGAAGAGTGTGTGTGACATGGCTGTTCAGATGAACATTATCTTGAACAAACTCCATATCTGTCCTAATAATGAGCTAACATCCAAGAGATGCAAATGCATTTGGAACAGTTTACAGGAACAAAAACCAAAGTGATGTCAATTTTAGTATCATCATGTCGTAGTCATTGTCTTGGGTTTTGATAATATTTATGTAACAATTCTTGATAAGTAGAATGTAATGCACAAAGGATATGCTACTAAACACACACAAGCACAGACAGTGCACAAACACAAATTGATGTCTCAAACTGATAATATTCTAGTTGCATTCCACTTCATAAGTTTAAACTTATTATTTAGCTTTTCTGATGATTTGGCTTTTGAAGTCACTCCCAACCCTGTTAATATAAATGCAGCTATCCAGGAAATATTCGCGCTCCCACTTGCACATCCATTCCATTATATACAAATGTGTGCTATGTGTCTTTTCAGATAAGAACCATTTTAAATGAGGATTCTGTTGCCGTCCAATAAATAAGGTAGCATCTAACTGATGCAATAGTTTGAAACATAGGCTGCAGTCTGAATAACCAGCAAGGATGTGAACTTTGGTATTGGCTGTCATTTCCATCTTTACCTTGTCATTATTGTTGTTGTTATCATTACATTTATCATTAATAATTAATCTGCAGTGCTTCTAAATGATGGAGAATTTGTTCTGTTTGATACTTCATTGCCACATAGCAAGATTTACTGTGGAAATGGTAAGAAGGATTAAAAACTTTAAAATGAATGGTAAAGGAAATGGGGGAAAATTAAATAAATTCAGAAGAGAAACTTAACCAAATTCAGGGAAATAAACATCCAAATCCAAAGATTATAGCACATGATCAATCTATAGGTCAAAAATATTTCAATAAAACACATTTGTGTGCTGCCCATATGCACTTAGCCACATAGTAGTTGCCAAAACAGGAATGTTTTTCTCTTACATGCCAGCTGTATTTAATAAGATACATGTCAATTGTGGGTAAAAGCTTAAGTTAGGGATAAGATTTTCTTAAAAACAGGTCTAGAAAGGTTAAAATAAGGGCATCATGATTAAGAGTCTTTTAGTGAAACCATATTTGACAATTGGTAATAAGAGCCACTAATATTGGCTGCTCCATTGTTTTCAGTTGCAGAAATATCAATAAGGTTAATCTTATGCAGAAATAGAAAAAACTAAAAAAAAAATCCAAAAAAAATGAAGATAGTAGGAAAACCTAAGTTAAAGGATGAAAAAATTTACCAGTAACTGCATATAAAGCACACAAGGCATGGAAGTCGAGAGAGCGATCCTGCAAGCACAAAAGAAACTGCTTCAGGAATTTCCCATTAATGATCCCCAGATGCAAGATTGAATCATTAGAAGATGACTCAGAAAAACAAGGCATTTTTTCAGGAGCAGAGTATAAATCTTTAAAGAAGTTCTAATACTACAATAAAATCTCTCACAGGCAAGCAGAAACCTAGCCAAGGTCTTCAGATTCCTCTTATTTATAAACCACCCAGCTCAAAAACTGGCATCTTGTTATCTGTTTCTTTTCTTTTTCTTTTTTTCCCCCCATACTGTATTGTTTTGTTGGGACCTGAAAAAAACTTCGCACACAAAAACTGTTTTCTCCCACATAAAATCCTTTTGTTTTCTCAAAACGTTTTCTCAATGGCTTCCACTTCAGTTGGACATAGAATGTAAAAACATTCAATTATGTTTGGCTATAGCTTCGTATGCCAGGATTTTCCTTTCAAGATGAAGGCCAAACGCCCTGTGGCTCATCCTTTTTTTCTGAAACAGAGATCTGCATGAGAGTTCTTATTTTTATATTCAAATATGAGGCAAAATGTTTATGGTGGCTAGGTATTTTATTCACGTATTTGGTTTAGACACAAGTAAATTTCCAGCAGAGATTCATTTCTAAAAAGTATCGCAAGAAGCTAGAAATGAGTATCGCAAGAAGCTAGAAATGAGATCAACATACAGCCAATGATAAATTTACTCCTTCCAAATAATACTTGTCAAGCCAACAAGCAATCTATAATGCACCTCAAAATTTTCATTATAATCCAACATTGAGTTGAAAAATCAAAAACATACCAGGTGGTGTATTGGAACAGCAGTTAATGTTCCAAATCTGCCATTAATGCGTCCAACAATTTCATGAACTTGGCTTGTAAGTTTTTGATCTGTGAATATAACAAGAAAAACTTACTGATTTATCTTTTTCGAGAAGGCACAAAAGCCACAGTTTAAAATGCTACACAAGGCTAAGAGTCAATAATCTGTTATCATGGCTGTGACAGCAACAAGCACATCAAAATCAATAAAGCCTAACGTTGCTGATACAAATACACTAGAAGACAAAAAAAAAAAATCGATGCACCTCGAATGACAAATCAGAAGAAATGAAATTAAGGAAATCTAAACCCAGTTTGCAAGTAACCAATGAATTTATCAAGGGAATAATAACGAGATAAGAGTAAAAAAAACTACTACAACACACAAACCGTTACTAAAATAGAAAATCTTGAGTTATCTCGTAGGTGTTACTAACTTCTATAAGCACCAAAGATCAACAACTCAATAAAGATAGTATCTCTATCTACCATTATATATATTTGGGAGCATTCTCTCATGCATTTTTTTCACTCTCCTCTGTCCCTTGTATATTAATGTTTTCTCTCATATGTCATTTTTCTAATTTTGAAAAATAATGCCCTCAAACCAAAGAAGAAGAAAAACAAAGAAACATAAAAAAATTATAAATTAATTTTAAAAGTTAATAGAACTAGGAAAACCTAGAAAATAAAAAAGAAATGAAAATAAAGAATAGAATTGAAAAAACTAGGAAATTAAGAACTTGGAACATCCCAATATAAAAATGAACTAAATAATAAAAAATATATATATAAATAAAATAAAATAAAATAAAAAACAGTGAAAACAGTGAAAATTTTGAAAACCCGCATCAAGCAAAACCCTTTTTTTATATATCTTTTTGGGATTTTCCTTGGCTTTTCAAGTTTTTGTTTTAATTTTTGAAAATGAAATTTTCATTTTTTCTAACTTTTTTAAAATTAATTTTTCTGACATTTTCCTTCAAAAAGTGAGAAAATATTGTATGAGAAAAAATACGAAAATATAAGGGCATGTGAGTAAATAATTCCTAAAATGGCATTTAATATGTCCAATTTATTAGGGTAGCTAAATCAATTGACCCCAACTCAATATTTTGCACGTAACTCGCAATGGGCAATAACCTCATGTAATTGTGGTATGATGGCATGCTCAAGAGTTGAGATCCAGCTTTCATGTACACATTCCTCATTTTCCTTTTGAGTGCCAGCTGAAGGCTCGAGCTAACTCTAGTTGTAAGGCCTGAGGTGAGGATTTCCATAGAGACCTTAGGTTCAATTTACAGTGACCTCCACTATAGAGAAAAATTGAAAAAGAAAAAACCAGAAAAATATAAATGTAGCTATCATTTAGGAAAAAATAGTAACATAAGCAGTGCAATTTGGAACATTTTTGTACACATAGGACACAACCAGTGCTTAGGAGCGAAGATCTAACTTGATTCCCAGACCTTTTCTTTCGTAGCATATATTGTTTCGGCATATGGGACAACATAACTCTTAAAGACATAAATTCCACAGAACAGTTAGTTTGAAATGCCAACATGATGATGACTAATGTCATATATGGAACTGTATCAAGGGTGTTAGAAATCATACACTCAGGAACATCTGTTCTTGTTGGCACAGCAATCTGCAGTAGAACAACTTTATCACGCCAGACGGAATTCTCCTCGAGAAATTTTTCAAATGCAAGAATCTTCTGTGGAATTCCTTTAATCATATCAAGGCGGTCAACACCTAGCATTACCTGTTAATTATAATAATTTCAGCAGGAATGAGATAGTAGAATATAATCTAATGACATGGTTTGTGAGAAAAAAGACGTAAGATAATTACATGAAGGTTTAATTCTATAAAGATCAGAACAAATGACCATGAGGTTCTTATGGAGTAGTGCTCATTTCAGAATATGCTAGTCTTGGTGCTGGAGCCTGGAGCTAGTTAATCATTTTAAAAAATATGGGTCAAAAACAGCTGACCATCTTCTTCTTTTTTTCCCCTCAAATACTTTAGTAATGAGAACTGACTGTTCAAGTGTTCATGAGAAACAAAATTCAACTGACATGAAATAAAACAGAAATTCAAATTATGTATGATTTGGCAGCTGGCACTGGAGGTTCTCCAAGTTTCCATGGCCAACAAAAATCAGAGATCCCATTTCATGCCTATTACATATGTTTCAAGTACTTCAAATCATATACTCATGCAATAAATGTCAGGTTCATAATTGAAAAACTTATATTATAGGTTTCAACCACCATATTTTAGAAAATGAAGAACTTAATCAAGTATAGATCAGATCTACCTTTCGGCCAGCAAATCTTTCCTTCAGTTCTTTGATGTGTTCCTGGACTTGAGGGAGTTCAAGAGCTCTTATGAACCGATCTGAGTCTATCCCAATGGGAAACTGATTACAAGAAGATGAAAGAGCATGATTAGTATAACAGGAGTAGAACCTTATTTGCTCATGCAGTGGTGCAACACCAAAAAGTAAGGAGTGACTCAGTGAAAAAAGGCAAGGGGAATTCAAATGAATAATTCTACTCAAACATACCGCAGCAACTCGAGTCAGCCTCCCTTGATCCTCAACGCCTTCAGGTGTGCCCTCCAGCCCAAGAATACGAGTACAAGCACTAACAAAATGTCTTGCATAGTCATAGGTGTGAAACCTGGATGAAAAATTAACATGTTAAGTTAAAGTCGTGAGTAATAGTAAGTCTTAGCAAATACTGCAAGAATGCTCTTACATCTGAAGCAAAAAAAAAAAAAAAAAACAAAAGGAAAAGGGATCCTATTCATGTTACCATGAAATTAATTTGCAGTATCAAAAAAATATTAGTGAGTTTGAAAGCAAAATTCCTGTTATATTCAACAACCAAGAGTGGCCTCTAAAACCAAATGATTTAATGTCAAACTAAAGATAACCCTAGTTCTAGATTCCTACCTATACAAACCCTGGACACAGAGCCACTCAATATTTCATTCAATAATGCTAGATTTAAAGACCCTACATCAAAATGTTCAGAGCAGTCAGATATTTATGGAATCCTTTCCTAAATTACTAATTTTCCTCTAGCTTCCCTCATTAACTGTAACTACCAAAACTCAGATAAAGTTCAATCTGATGATTTCAAGCCTAAATGAACTTCAACGTTTTGTTTGCCTGCCACAAAAAAAAAAAAAACAAACAAGGAATCTCATTGGATCATTAGGTTTCACTCGCACTTGTCTCTAAATAGACAAGGGAGTTCAGAAGAGGAACAGAAATAAAGTCCCTTACATTAATTACGTGTACAGTGAACACAAGAGATACTAACTCAGGTGGAGGGTGCAAAATATGGAAATGATGAATAATGAACCATTCTAGTTTAAGTGAATTTCAAACAATTTACAAATCCAGCCATTTTCCCTTGTCAATGTTTAACCGTATCAACAATACTAGCAAAGCTAAAATGGAATGCTATATATGATTTAAGAGACTTGCATTACATAAGTGAAACTTACCCAACTAAATCGGCTGCAAGAACAGAACGTAGTAGGTCTGATCGAGATGGCAGCGTCCTATGGATTTCAGAAGAAGGAAAGGGTGTGTGGAGAAACCAACCAACTTTCATATTATTATTGTATTCCTTAAGGCATTTTGGGAGGTACATCAAATGGTAATCATGGCACCAGACAACATCACCCTCCTCATAGTGCTGATTCACCACATCAGCAAACATTTGGTTTGCCTTCTTATATGCAGCAAACTGAGACTGGAAACTTCTGGTCGTGGCAAGTCGATCTTCTTGTGGAAGCCCAAGGTAATGAAAGAGGGGCCACAATATATTGTTGCAGTAGCCATTATAATATTGATGAACAATCTCTTCGTCAAGGAATACCGGAATACACCTCTGCAATAATTGAAGAAGAGGAGAGAATCAGAAACTTTTGATTTGTTAAGTTCAAAAGGTTTCAGGCACAGAAAGTTTTACCTTTTCAGCCAAAGCTTCTGTAAGCGCCTTCTGGCCAACTTCATCTGGCACATTAACTCCAGCCCAACCAATCCATTTCGCCTCAAACTCCTTTACACCTTGGGTAACGTTGTCCGAAACACATCAGGTACATGATCACAAGAGGAATGAGAAAATGCAACAAAGATAAAATACAGAATTAAGTAGAGAACAAATCAGAGGAGATACAGAAGCCTGAACAGTAAGAATGAATAATTTCAATGACAAACACAACTCGAGTATTATTAATCTCAATTACTTTGGGGTCCACTACATGTGTTGTTATTCTCCATTCCATCAAATGGTTATAACAAAAATCAATGTAATTGCATACCTAGAAGAGCAGTGACTAAGCCCCCAGCACTTATCTCCAAAGACCATGAGTCTTCACCTCTTCTAACTGCAGATACAGGTAGTCTATTAGCTACCACCAACAGCCGTTGCCTTAAAGGCCTGACATCCAGCCTTTCATATCCCTCTGCGATAGCACCTTCCAAGTATTGTTCGATAAATGAATTGTTTAAGCTGTCACCTTCTCGCGTGCGCAAATCATGTTCACATGGTTCAGTTCCTCTATGGTTATCAGTTACCTCATTTGAATAGGCAGACCTGATACTTCTCCTTTGCTCTCTTATCTTTAAGAGCCGTCCGACACGACCTGAGTTAAGGGTAGAGTTACCGTTGTACTGGTTTCCAGGCATACGCTCACTTTAGTAACCCAACCTCCAATCAACAATTTGATGGGATAATGGTGTTTTCAGAGCAATTGAATCTCCTACATTTTTGTTTGAAAGTAAATTAAGTGCTCAGTAATCCCTATAAGCCACACAAAAATCTCAGTCCTAGTAAGTAAGACACTAAGAGAACTACATCAAATCATTGTCACATCTTAAAAAACAGAGTGAAACACATTTCTACGGCTGTATAAAATCCAATTATCGGACTGAAATAAATGGCATGAGCATCTTTTGCATATTCATCAAACAAGACAAACACAAAATGACATAAGGGCAACGAGAAAGAGATAAAACAGAGAATGGGATCCACAGAATAGCACTGAAGCAACAAAAATGGGGTCTACAAAAAAAATCCTAGCTATTTAAGCCCAAATATTTGAACCTTCTCATTCAAAAAATAAACCTCAAATATCCGAAAAAGCATCACCACCCTTTTTTCCAGTTCATGAAAGCAAGACTGACAGATTGGCAAAGTGCGGACAAGAAGAACCATAAGATCCACAGAAGCAATTCAATTTAGCACACAAAAACAGAGCTCTCTTTGTTTATTTTCACTCAGTTGAAAAGGCCAATACATTGCATGAACAGAAATACTACAAAACACTTCCTCCAACTTGAAAATCAAGTTGAGCTTAAAAACACAAACGCAAGTTAAAAAGAATCCAAGATATTCCAAACACAAAACATGAATTACAACTCAAACAAGAACGACATCAAGAACCCACCTAGGCAGGCAATACAAGAACTGGCTTGACAGTTGGCACCAGACTTTCGGGGATTATAAAAAAAAACAAGGATTCGGTGAAAAGACTGATCTTTTCACTCAATTGTGAAACTATATTTGAATTTATAAAGATGGGTTTCAAGTAGAGAGAGAGAGGGATGGGAGAAAGAAAAACGAGAGGGAGCACAAAATCCCCGTGCAAGCTTTATAGGGTGCATCAAGATTCAGAAGCCATGCAAGGATTGTGTTTTTTTTTTAAAAAATAATACATAATCTTTTATACCATCAAAAGGTATGTGATTAATTAAAATTTTGAGGTCTGATTTTTAAGGAAATAGCATTTACCACGATAAGTAACATATTATAGCTTCTACATCAGTAGATATTAACTAATATTTTAGTATTAATTATGTAAAATATTTTGTTATAGATAAAGATGATACAGATTAATGAGTAATATTGACCTAAGAATTGGATAAGTATTCATTATTTAAACAATCAACACTAAAGATTAAGAAAATAGTTTTAAACAAAGAAAGAAAAATTCAATATATATATATATATATATTCAGTTATCATTTTGTGTAATTAATTTTTTTTTATTATTATTATCGTGGGGTGTTCGGGCCAGCTTGCGCGCACCACGACTATTCCCCACGGCCCACTGAACATCCTGCAAGCCCAGTGAGCAGGTAAGGCACCGCGGGGGTGACAGACGTGCACATAGAGGATCGAACTCGGGACGGGGGCAGAACAAGTCACACGGTTGACCACTGAGCTAGACCCTCAAGTGCTTTTGTGTAATTAATTGATATGCCTATTTGTTGGGGTTTGTAATTATAATGCCTATTTATTTGCAACAACATTTTTAGTAATTCCTTGCATTATTAGCAACCAAGAAAATTCTATTGCCTTAAATAGAGAAGTTATGCGTAGATTTATTATTGATGATATTTATTATATTATTCTCGTTTTCGAAAATTGTAAGAGCAAATTTATTGCAGGTTCAATGGTAAAAACTAATAAATTTTTAAAAAAACTTGTGGGACAAAATTATTATTATTATTATTATTACATAAAAAATCGGAGGTGCCATCATTTTTTCTTTTTCACTCCAAATTGCACAAATTATATTGTGCCACACACACAATCTAATTGGATACCCAAAACCAAAATAACTAGAGTTTTATAGTAAAGATCAAACTATTGTTTGAAGATCATCCAATTAAATTAACCTAATTATTTATTCAACTAAACACTCCAATGAAACCCTTCAATCCAACGTCTCTGAACAAGTAATCATATTATTTAATTCAGGAAAAAGTCTCCAGACTTCGCGTTAAAGCAATTAAGCAATGGGTGCATTAATATTTCCTAGCATACTTACAACTCCATAATTTATTGTTTATTGAGAAATACACAAGAACAAACTTTACTATAAAGGAACTAGCACAAGTACAATGCAAATTTTATGCATGGAATTATGACGCATGATTTTCACATGTAACAGATCACCTGGTGACTTCACCTGTAATGATTTGATTCCAGGATTGGTTTAAGCCGGTCTACTTTTTTTAATTTTTTTTTTATCAAGATGATACTATTTTTTTTTAAAAAAAAAAATTGATTTCCTATTCCATGAATCAAATCCCTTCAAAGATTTCCTATTCGTTTTTTAATTCAGTAGTTGAGAGGAAATTCCTCCGAGTTTCCTGCTGCTTACCCAAGCGAGTTTCATGGCAGGATTTATTTCCAACTATTTTATATGCATGATTAATGTATTTCTATTACAAAATGTTGAAACTTTGACGGCTAGAATTATAAATCTTAGAGATTGGTGTGGTGATTTTTAAGTTTAGATTCTACGACTAATCTTCTGAAGAAGAAGATGGACGCACAAACTTAATTTTTAACTCCTGAAAAACTTAATTACTATTTTCACCTCTCTAATTAAAATGATGTCAACTTCAACCCGAAAAGATTATTAAACTGTTGAGAAGCAGAAGAAGTAACCATACCGCACCAATAGCTTAAAGCGGTTGCATGTAGAAATAGATTATTAAACGTAAGCGGCTAACTGATGGCTAGAAATAATATCGTTTTCCACCAAGGCATTGATTCAATCATGAACTTATAATGGACCCAATAAAAAGGCAATGACGGTGTCCTGGCCAGCCACAGGCTACATACATGCTCTGAAAAGTGCTTAGCTAAGTCAGTGGTGTCCAGCTGCCCCCACCTACTAGAGGTGCTAAAAAATCATGACTTTCTTGAGGTTTTTTAAGGATTGCTGAAATTTATATGATTAGTAATTTTAAAATTTATAGAATTAATTGAATTACATGTAAATTGATTCAAATACATATATTAATAAAAAAAAAAAAAATCAAGACTTAGCTACACAGGGGGGAAAAAACATTTCCGGGGGATAACAGGAAAAACCGCGCTTTTTAGACAGTGACCATTTTTCAGAAAGCACAAGGACAAGGAGGAGACGAGATTTTTAGTTAGAGTTTATTTCTCGTCCAATCCCCACAGAGAAAAGGCTAACGATGGTGTATCGGCTAGTATTCTGCAATTATTAGCAGCCAGCTGACATGACGAGTAGAAATCTACTTGCCATCATGCCACCCGCTCTATTGAAGACAAGAATGCCTAATAATTTCTAGTAGGAGAAATTGTTGAGTAAATACAAGTTATTTCATAAATAGAGTTTATAAAAGCTCGTCCGGATAAAATCAAACCACAAAAACTCATAAAATCAATTGTTAAATCATAGAGAATATAACCCATTAAATGTTAAAATCTTTAGATAGAGAGGTTTTTGTATTTTCTGGAAATAACTTCTTTATCATCTTAAAAATATAAAAGAACCTTTTTATATTTGGTTTTGAATTTATCTCCTCGTGAACATTCATTCTCAACTCAAATCCAACATGCATCTCGTGTTAGAAAAATATGTGTGTGATAATCAATTGATTTGCAAGGGGAAATTACCAAGGACTCTACCTCTTGTATAATTAAACACTTAGGCCAAACAATTACAATATTAATAAATAAAAAAATAGATTTGAGATTAATTAGGAAATTCAGGATTTCTTAAATCATCCTTTTCTTACAACTTAAAAGGAGACCTGGAGCATGGAGGAATGCTTCTCTCAAGGGGGGGGGGGGGGGGGGCCAAATGTCCATGGACTTGACAAAACAAATAGACCATATGTACCATCCAAACGGTTGATGTATAATTGTATACTGATAGATGTGGAGTTTATCCCTATCACTAAAATTAGTGGCAGTTTACTTAATTTCTAGGCCAAAACCATTATTCGCAGTTAGTGTTTACCATCGTTTATTTTTTAAAAATATTTTTTTATTTAAAAATATATTAAAATAATATTTTATATTTTTAATAAGTATGTTAAACGAATAAAAAAACATTTAAAATTTTATTTTGAATATAAAAATCAATTTCTTTTTAAAATAAACACGATGTGAAGCTTTACATCAAATCCTGCCATATGCCATGGTGCTGTGGCTGCTGAAATACGTGTTTGATTTGGAAGTATGGTGATTTTTTAAAAAAATATAATCATTTTAAAGCATTAAACTAAAAATAAAAATCCACCTCCAATCCAACAGAGTGGAAAAAAGCTCACGCAATAGAAAAGATTGATCAGCTGAAAGCTAAGTGGACCGCACTATATAGCTATTGAAATCTCAATCAGAACTTTGTCTATTCCATCATTAATTGGCCTCATTAGTTGGATTTTTTAAAGCATAGTGAATGCACAGACGCAACGACAACTTTAATTTCTCCTACTCTGAATTCTAATCTCGGCACATAATGTTTGAAAACCAGACTCTGGTGCATATTCTAAGCATGCCCAGGGCAAACAAATGCCTTGGCCAAAAATAATTGCGCATGAGAATGAGAAGAACAGGTAAAGCGGATGCAATCCAAGATGACATCGATAATCCAGAAAGAAATGCATGGGCATAGAAATTTGGATCCTAAGAAATATGCTGTTTGTAAAAAGCATGTTAACAGAAAATAATACCATTTAATCTGTTCTGGGAGCGTTTACCTTCTTCATTGGCATGTTGATGCAGAGGAAAAAACTTTTTCGGTCCCGAGAAGCGACAGCAGAAATATCTCTAAATTAATATGTCTATGGCCTAATAGATCGAGGAATTATCCTTCCCCATCGCTCGTTTGAAATTAAAGTACTCGAAAAAGAACCTTCAAACATGTGACTGTGGTTATTTAAGGGTGTAGTTATAATTATTTTTTAAAATATTTTTTACTTGAAAATATATTAAAATAATATTTTTTTAAAATTAATTTTTATATTAACCTATCAAAATAATTTAAAAATATTAGAAAAATATTAACATGAAGTAAATAAAAAAATTAATTTTTTTTAAAAGAATTTTTAAAATACAATACAAAAATAAATAATAAATGAATAGAAGAAGGTAAAACAGCTGGTGACAGAAAAATACTCGCATGCAACTTGGTGTTTTCTCTCCCAAACAAAGGCAAGTGGACGTTAGTATCATTGCTGCTGTCAGATACATACTTGGGATTCTCGAGTAGAAGAGCCCGTGAAGACCAACAAACACCAAGACAGGAATTCGCAGCAAAGCCATGAATTTCTCACACACGCAAGAGGTTAGGTACTCAAGATTTTTATGGGTCCCGCTAGGAAAGATACCCTAAGCCAAAGGCCTCATGATCAACTGATGAGATGATCTAAGCCATTCATTTGTAACTTGATCTTTTCAATAGTCAATTTTTGAAATTTCACCGTAAAATCCCAGTTCTCAACCAACCGGTAAAAAACACAAAAAGATCTCAAGGTCAGAAAAGGCTTGCTGAACAATAAATTGGAGACGTGAGTATTTGCCAAAACTTCTTTAAAGAACTGTCACTTGTGATATGAGCTAATAATCAGGTGGGACATAAATTGAGTTTTTTTGGTTTTTAGCACTTTCAAAAAAATTAATAAAATAACATATTATAAATATTTTAAAAAATAACACAATTTAAAAAACTATAAATAACATCTGCGACTCCTGAGTCACGAGTCACAAATATTATATGGGACTCATTTAAATTCTAAAAATAAATTAACACAATTTACAATAAAAAAAAAAGAAAAAAAACAAGGAAAAAAAGAAAATAACATTACAGACACACTAAAACTCTGATGATGACATCATTAATATCGTTAGAAAAATATCGAGTCATTCAAATGTGTTGAGACTTATTTGCCTAGAACGACTCTTATAGCATACTACGATCATCGTTAATGATGTTCCTTGATGTCGTTTGATTTATCTTGTCAAAATTTTAATAATAGTATCAGTAATATCATTATCAAAGAAAAATGCCTAACGTTTGATTTCTTAATAGCATGTTTGTAAACCTATGAATTGAATTTAATTCAGGGGTTTTAATGAAATCTCATATTTATAATCTTAAATGTTGAAAATTGAATTTCAAATGAAATTTAATTACTAAAAATACTATAAAAATAAATTAGAGGTGAACCACTCTATTTACAATTTCAAAAAGAAAAAATATAATATTAAAATTAATTACTTCAAAATACATATTCAACCCTTTTTAAAAGATTTTTAAAGAAATAAAATGAGGTAATGAGGGTTATATAGAAAATAAAATAAAATAAAATTTATCTTTTCTAAATATACAATTCAATTTATTTATTAATTAAATTAAAATTAAATACTATAATTAAATTTTATTGTTGAGAATTGATTTCAAATACCTTCTAAATTATCGGGTAGACTATCAATTTAAGAACTCTATTATCTTATCAATCGAGATAGAACAACCATATACCAGCATGATTGTCAAGTTGACGAAGGTAGGTAAATTTTTCTAACTATTTTCACTAATACCTATTGGCTTTATTCGCTTTGCACAGTCCCTTTAGGCAGACTTTCATGTATCATGAACATTTGTATCATATTTTTTTAGTACTTTTGGTTTCTAGCATAGGAAAAAAAAAAAATTATATATGTGATTCAAATATAATTTAGAGATTACAAATGATATATGTGATTCAATTATCCTATACGACTCATCAAAATATAAAATTATTGGATGCTTAATTCAACAAAGAGAGAGAGGAGAGAGAGAGAAAAAGACTATTAAGACATATTAAAACTCCGATAATGACACCATCAGCACCGTTAGAAAGTCATCAACGGTAACCAGAGTGGGTCACATGAGCAGTCTAAAAACAAGTGAGCTTCGACACCTTTAAATAGCTAGTGCGATTCATTTTGTTTATCGCTTGTGACTTATTTTGGTGTCATTAGATTCGTCTCATCAAAATTTTTCTAATGATACTAGTGGTGTCATCATTGAAGTTTTGGTGTGTCTTTGATATATATATATTTTTCTTTGTTCTATCTCTCTCCTCCTTGTAATATGTAAAGAGAGAAAAGAGAGAGAAAAAAAAAAGACTTCAGATGTACACCAAAACTTCAATGATGATATCACTAGTATTGTTGAAAAAATCTTGACGAAACAAATCCAACAACATCAAATAAGGTTACAAATAATGAATGAAGTAGGCTACACGAGTCGTTCAAAGGTGTCGGGGCTCACTTGTCTTTGGACCACTAGTGCGTCCCACTATGGTCACTGTTGATGACCTTTTTTGATATCGTTGGATTCGTCTCGTTGGGATCTTTTCAACGATAATGGTGATGTCATTATCATAATTTTGGTATGATTTTTTTTTTTTCTCTATTAAATCATGTATCTAGTAATTTTATAATTTAAAAGAATTATAGATAATACTTATAACTCGCGAATCATTAAATATCATCCATGACTCTCTATTCTATTTTTCTAGATATTTTTTGCAATGTTTTATTTTATCATATATTTTCTTAATGTGTTAGAAACAAAAAAGACTCACGTTTTTTCGAAGAAATTCTGATTTCTTCCGTTTCATGCATTTATTGAGCCCTACCTAATGCCAATTAATTATTTGAGGACCGTTATATAATCTGGAAAGCTGCAGCAGAGCACTTTTAACAGTCAAGTCTGGAAACATAAAAGCCAGAGCATCCACCGAGCAACTTTTAAGAAATTTAGAGATTTGTTTTAGTAGCACAGTGAAAATATTGAAAAACAGTAGTTGAAAAAGTAGTTGAAAAAATAATACAGTTATAAAATCACACATAACATATTAAAAAAATTATTAAATTTTTTTTAAAAAATATAATATTATCTATTATAATATTTTAAAATATAAATTTCTAATTATCTTATATAATATATAATATTTACAATTTTTAAATTCATAGGTTTTAAAATTTTATTTGGTAATTATAAAAATAATTTATTATTAATAAATTTTTTTTCAATAAAAAGATAAATGCATGTAATTTTTTGGAAGGAAAAAATCACAGCAATTTTGTTAATCAAATCACGTGTATCTATTTTTTTATGAAAAAATATTTATTAATAATAAACATTTTTTTATAATTAACAAACAAAATATTAAAACCTGTAAATATTATGTATTATCTTTATAATTGAGAATTTATATTTTAAAATATTATCTTTAAAAAATAAATAAATAAATATTATCTTTATTTGATAAAGATAATAAATAATATTTATTTATTTTTAAAATTTAGAATAGCATTACAAAAATTCAATATTTTTAAAGAAATCACGGATACTATTTGCAATTACGTGACTTTTTAAACTATATTATTTCTATTGTTCTATTTTGAAAAAAAAAAAAAAAAAACCTCATAAACTTCTTAATCAATGGATCACTATTGGACTTGGATGGATCGCAGGGAAATCTTTGGTGTAATCTAGAATGACTGCAACTACAAGCAGAAATGGACTCCTGGTTGACCTGATACTACTCACTTTCTTTTTTCTATTTTTGATATTTGCAAGCACACCATGTCCTCCAGTGATTGGGATTTAGGACTCACTGTGCCAAGTCACGCCAAATCTCTGCCAAGTAACGCCAACTCTCTACCTAACATTCGGGATCATGGCTAGTCATTTTGTCTTTCCAGTCCTATTTTTTTTTTTTACATATATTTTTTAATTATTTTAATATATTAATGCTAAAAAAATTATTTTAAAAAATAATTACTAACATACTACATAACAAGCATGATTCAAAAGATAATAATGTGTACGTGACACTGACCGGAATGGGAAGAATAATGAGACACCGGATTTGAGCATTAGACAATAAACATAATGCGATACGGTACAATTAATATTCTTTCAAGGGTCTACAGAATAGATGAACGTCCAGAACTCCATCTACAAGATATTTTTGTTATTTTAATTATTTTTGGATTTTAATATCTTTTTCTACTTATATTTAGATTTTTTTTTGGTTAGGTGGATTTTAATACTTACTTTTGGATTCTTTTAATAAAACTGGCTTTAATTTATATAAATACTTGAAGCAACCTTAAAATTTAATAGCATTAATTTCATTATCGTTAAATGTTGGATAAATTTTCAATTGTGGACCTCTCTTACTATACTACGAGGAAACTATGAAACCAAGTTTTTATTTGACATTGCAGTTCAATTGAGTTTACCTGACTTTTAAACAGGTTAAGATATATCTGTAAAAAAAGAGAAGAAGAAGAAGAAGGAAGATTTGTTGTTGGATCACAAAACCATCAACGATAAGGCTATTGTTTGTCAATTTTGGAGACTAGATCACAGGCATGTGATGTGTGTGCGCGCGCGCATAATAGAATAGAATAGCCAAACAAACGTGACTTTCAAACTTCACTTTCCGTTATTGGAGCTCAGTTTTCACAGCAACGAACATGGAATCATTTAGAAATTGAAAAAATCAACAGGCAAATAAGCCATCAGTACTGATAGACCACGCCTAGAAGGACTCAACATGCGCTAAATATGTTTGTATTTATCGTGTTGTGCACATACGTAAACGACAAACTAAAAGGTATATGTAAGATTGGAATATATCATGCGTATTTGATTGAATCTGTAGTCTGATTAACATTGAAGATTTTCGATCATGAAATTAATTAAAGCAGCCAAACACATAAGGAAAAAAATAAAGCTAAGTTTCCAAAATCCAAGAAGAAAGACAAATAATTAAATATTTAATTGAAGACTGAGAGGAAGCCGAACCTGGATATGCGTACATGAACGACGATGATCAGCTGCTTCGATGGAGCTCTGAGTTCATCGAAGATTCCTTCGATATGTAATGGCTGCTTGCAAATTCAGAGTGAGAGATTTTGTTGGAGAAAGAGATTGATAGGAATTAAGTGGTAAAAGAAAGATTTATATACGAGGAGACATGATTCCGTCAGGGTGGGATTTTTTTTTTCTCTTTTTCTTTGGCGGGCAAGAGAGAGAGAGAGAGAGAGAGAGAGAGAGAGAGAGGCTTTTGTCCACTGGTTTGGAGGGAATCTATTCTTTTTTTTTTTTATCTGCTTTGAATTTACTTTACCGCTAATTTTTATTTATTTATTTATTTTTGAAAGTACTCCAAGGATTCCTGCTTTTTCATTCCTTCTTGCATGTTTGTTTTATAAAAAATGAATTTTTTTTTGTTTTAAATTGATTTTTTATAATATTTTATCGTTTTAATATGCTGATATAAAAAGTAATATTTTTTTAAACAAATATATATTATTTTGATACATTTCCAAATAAAAATCACATAAAAAACAATTATTACTACAATCTCAAACACTATCAAAAGCCATTCTTGACCCCTCACATTACTTTCATAACATTTCTTCATGAATTTGTGCCTTTCTTGTTGGGCCCAAGATACTTCGCAGGCGAGCCCAAATATTTTTCAATGTAAAAGAAAGAATATTAAGATGAGTTAAGTGTTCTTAAAAATGTAAAAAATTAATAATATGAGATTTAGGTTATTAACTCAACTAAGTTTAATAATTTTTTTAATTTAAATAATACTAATAAAAAAATACAACAACAATAAATAAGCAACAAAACAAAATTGACAACATAAAAAAAAATACGTTACTTATCGAAAGTAAACTGAATAAAATTATAAAGTTTAATTTTCAAATAAGGGAGAAATTAAAAAAAAAACTAAAAAAAAGCAATAAAAAAATAATATAAGTCAACTCAGGTTAACTCACTAATTAGTGATTGAAGGCATAAGATTGGGATAAACCTATAGAAAGAAAAAAAATATGAAGACCAATTCCTAGTAAATTAAATGTTGAAAGAAAAAATAAAAAAGACTTAAAAATACCAAAGTCAACATGTATTAACTATTGAAACTTGTGACCCTAGTCATGAGCCTAAAACCAACCCTATAGAAAGCAAATCCTAAAATATAATGCAAAAAAATTCTAAATCAATAAAATGATAAGGGATGAGATTGAAAAAAATACAATAAAGAAGGATAAAAAACAAAACCAATAGCAATAAGAAAAAACAAGGACTAAATTTAATATAAAAATAATTTGAAATTAAATGTTGATGGATGAAATTGAAAACAAAATTCAATTAGAAAAAGAAAAAAAACAACAATCAAAATAATGATGACTATATTTAATATAAAAATTAAATAAAACAAAATAACAAGGATGAAATCGAAGAAAAAAATCGATCAAAAAAAGATTAAAAAAACCAATAGCAAAACAAAAAATAAGGATCAAATTGAATCCAAAAAACAAATAAAATGACATCTTTATATTTTGGTAATGAAAACAGAGACAAAATAGAGAGAGACAAAAGTTCACTAGAGCCCAACCATTTCTTCTATGTGTACATAATTTGCATCAACAAAAAGATCACAACGAGATGCTTCCAACACTATCTTGAAAGGCGGCATTTGAACGTGGAATGATGCCACAAGCATCACTCAAATAGTGTAGGCATTTAACGCACCGACAACTTTTTTTTTAAAATAATAATTATGTTTGTCAAAAGACAATATCACACCATTCAATTTGTTAATGACTAGAAACCAGTTTAAAAATATAAATTTTTTTTCATGAATGCAAGCTTGAAAAAAATTGTTTTTAAAGGTAATATAGTTTTTATACTATGCTTTTATAAAAGTAAAAAGACCAAACAGCCATGGTTAGTCTTTTAGCAAATTTTACTTATAAGGGTAATATAATTTTTACATTGTGCATATAAAATATAAAAATATTAAATTGTTCTCGATCAATCTTCTAAAATATATTTTTTAAGAGTATTATAGTCTTTATATTGTATATTTAAAATATAAAAAGATTGAATTGTTCTTAATTAATCTCATAATGGCTATGGCTCATGTGAAAAAGACTGTATTCTACCCAATAGCAAATTCATTGATTTTTTATTGGAAGAGAAAAATTATAATTATACTATTATGGTGAATAATGATCTATGTTTAAGGACACAATGAAATTTTGCATGATTTAAAAAAATAATTTAAAAGTTTTGAATTATAATTTAAAAGTTTGTTTGATATAACTTTTGAATTATAATTTTTTTATTCTAATTTATAATTCAAAAGTTGTTTTTCATAAATAATCTATGAGAAAAGTAAAAATAATTTTATATTAAAAATACATTTAATAAAAATTACTCAAATGGACTTATATATATATATAATAAAAGTTTTAACGTTTGATTAAAACAAGATTTTGACTTAGATTTTGTTTTACATGACATTTGCAAATCGAATTATAATTTTTTTTATTTTAAGTTTTGACTCATAAAAAAAATGTAAACATGTTTAGTTAAAACTAAATTTTGACTTATATAAAAAACATGTTACAAAATTAAGTCAAAATTTTAAATTAATCAAAAGTTATAATTTACAACTTTAATTTATAGATTATGTTATACTAGATCTCTTATTAAAAAAGTCATTTTAAATCATTTTTACCAAATAAAATTATAATTTAAAGTCATTTTAACTTATTTTTTACTTGAAAAACAACTTGTGAATTATAACTTAAAGTTAAAAATCATTTCTCATAAATCATGCCAACCAGCTCTCAATTTTGTAATCAAATTTGATTTAAATTACAAGTTATCTCCACCAATAATATCCATGACTTTTCAATGAGTTAAAATTAAAAAAAAAATTACAAAATTTATACCAAACATAACCTAAAAATTATTTTTAAATAACATATGCAGTGTAAGTTAGAATTCATAATTCATGTTAAAGACTATAAATTTTATTAAATCAAAATTTCAACTCAATTTTACAACAATATCTTAATTTAAATTAAAAAGTTGTTTCTAACAAATCATAGTCACGTCTTCTCTGTAAATCAAAATAAACAAGACTTAAATAATATTTCCCTTTCGGTCAACAGACCTTGCCAATCTATGAGCAGACCTCAGAAGCCATCAGGGGAGAACACAGATATGTCAAACACATTACATCATGGTCTCCTGCTTATCAAGATTCCTAAGACGCACTTAAAAGCATTGTGTGATGCTGACACGGTCGGCTGTTTTAATGACTGCAAATTTACCAATGACATGCTATTTTCCCAAGTAAATTCTTATTGCTTCTTATCACCTTAGTCATCCTCTGGCTAAGTAATTTTGAAATGTTTAAATATTTTTAACGTCTTGTGTCTTTGCTTGCAAGCAAATATCATAATAATATGGTATGTAATCATTGATGACAATAATAAAATATTTTTTATAACCTCTAGCTTCCATAAATTCTAAATCACAAATATCAGTATGAATTAAATTTAAATACTTACTATTTTTATTTATAAAATAAATTAAAAGACTCAACTATAATCTTTATTAATCTTCTCTCTCTTTTTTTCATGGTACAAAAATCATCACATTAAGTTTAAATAGCCCATCATATAGATATCACTTGTACTATTGGTAACAACAAAATTGTTGGACCCAAACCAACCTACACCCATTCTTGCTCTATAGCAAGAAAAAACCCAAATTCTTTTAAATATCAAAAGCATAAACCATGTTGTTGAAAAGTCATCTCTTTCCTAGATGTCATCCTTGGCATAATCTTTCCATGACTTAGGATTTTACTCACAAAAGCATTTCTCATGAACCACTATTGTCTATCTATAATTGGTGTATACTCAGAAAAACTATTCGTGTCAGGACATATATGAAGGTGAATCCAATATCAACCCATCATGTTTTAAGGTTATCCACTAATTTTACTTCGGACTCAGAAGTAATAGCTTTGTAGCTTTTTGATCAACATTCTCAATCACGTTGACTTGAGCATTCTTTCTTTTTTATGATGACGAGAGTCTTTAGTTCGGTGCCTTTTGTTGTAAATAAATCAAGTTCATTTGGACTTCGTTTTACAACCACCACCACCATCACTATCAAGATCCGTGGAAGAACTCGCTCTGTCATGCTTTCTATATAGGAGCAAATCAAAATGTGACGACGAGTGAGCATTTTTACCTTACGTTTAATACCAAGCCAACAACTTGGAATCAAGATGAGAGTCAAGATTGAGATTACAAGCTAAGTAGAACGAACTATGATCAAGTCTAAGGAGTTAATTAAGGATATGTCTAGGGACTTAATGATGGTTGGGTCTAGGTCTAAATTTTTAGAATTTGACCATGTAATTAGGTCTAGATTCTCTAAATCTAGTCATAACTTGATGAATATATCTATTCCATCACAATAATTTAGTTAATTCTGAATAATAAAATAACAAGGATGTAATGACTATTAAAAGGATGTCAATTTTTTTTATTGATATGAAAAGAAGAGTCCTCATACATCATCAATTGAAATTAATCTAAAATCGTACCTTTTTTTGAATAGAGAATACTAGATAGGTGGCTAGTGCTTTGTTGTGGGTTGAGTTGATTTTTTTTTTAACTTAAAAAAACAATTACTAGCATGTTTTAAAACATAAAAAAAATTTCACAACTTGAGTTTATAAATCCTATTGGTCCAACAATGTGGTTTAATTTAATTATAAGACAAGAAAAAAAAACAATGATAATAAATGTACTGATGTAAAATCCTAGTTAATATTTCACACCATTTGTACATGTTATGAGACTGGAATCATTGTATAAAAAAAATTATGAGATTTAATTCTCGACAATTCAATGTTGGAGGAAAAGATTTAGAAAACAAAATCAATTTAAAAATAGGATCCAAAGTAAAAAAAGAAATTAAAAGAATGAAGACAAAACTTAACATAAAAATAAAATAAAATGTTGTAAAAGCCCTGAGTCAAACCAAGTTAGCTTGAGAAACTTGTGATACCCTTGTGAGGCCAAACTATCCTCGTAGAAAGAAAAATAAAGAAAATAAAGAAGTTGAATCTTCAATAAACCTACTATTGAAGGATGCAATAAAAAAAATAAATGTTAAAAAAAAAAGCAATCCGAGTTAACATTTCATACATGTGACCCGAGTCATAAGATTGAATCATCACATGAAAAAAATTATAAAGCTCACCAATGTTGAAGAATAAGATTGAAAAAAGAAAATCAATCTAAAAAATAGATCCAAAGAAAAAAAGAAAAAAAAATAAGGAGAAAACTTGACATAAAATTCGAATGAAATAAAATGATGTAAAAGCCTCGAGCTAATCTGAGTTAGCATGATAAATTTACAACCCGGGTCGTGAAGCCAAGTTATTCTCATAAAAAGCAAATAAAAAAATAATAAAAAAGTTCAATCTTTCGTAAACTCAATATTAAAAGATGAAATTGAAAAAAAATCGGTGTATAAAATAATAAAAAGACCAACATCAATTTGAGTTAACATTTTATATCTGTAACCTAAGAAATAAGATTTGGATTAACGCATCCAAAAATATTACGAAACTTAATTATTAATTAATTCAATAAATTAAATGGTGAAATTAAAAAAATAAAATCAATTAAAAAAAAAAGGAAGAAAGTTTTCCACCACCACACTAATGTCTTTATCATTTAAGTTAATCGGCCCTCAATTAATTAACCAAATGCATACACCATGAAAAAACCTAGAATATAATAAATGAAGAAAGATTTAGTGAAAGGAGCGGCTCTGATGAACTATTCTCCTTCAGATTTGAACTGATCATGTGCACGGTGATCGTGAGGCCATCAACTTTATGCCTTTGGATCTCATCCTTTGTTCGGCTGTCAGTGCTGAGCTCACTCACATCTTAATGCATCTACTTTTCTTTGTGCCCTTTTTTCTTTTCTTTTCAATTTATACTTTATATATCCTTTTCGCAGAAATCATGTCGATTCACCACCGAGTTAAAAAGTTTAGCTTCCTGTGAAGGTGGTTGCCTTTCGATTCAGCACCCTTTATGCAATCTTGAGAGAGAGTGAGTGAGTTTAATTGAAATGCTTTGAGTTCATCAAATTCAATATTGTTAAATAGAGCGAATTAGAAGCTTTTTCATTACACTGTTGATCGAAAGCAGATTTGTTTTTACTTTTTAAAAGTGTTTTTAATTTTTTTTTGTTTTAAATTAAATTTTATGATATTTTCATATTATTTTTGATGTATTGATATTAAAAATAAATTTTAAAATGTTAAAAAATATTATTTTAATATATTTCTAATTAAAAAATACTACTTAACAAGATTAATTAAAAATCTCTTAAGAAAGTATAATAATAATAATAATAATAATAGTAAAATATAGTAAAGTACTAGTACTCGGGTGACTCAGGAAAATAAAAAATCAAGATTTTAAAAATAAGAAAGGCACCAGCTAATAATATCATCAAAGATCACGCAGTAAGAATCGGTGCAGCGAAAAGTTAAATTGAAAGCAATGACGTCGGAGTAGAGTTCCATTGACTATTCCGTCGGAAAACTTTCTATTCCAACTTCAAATTTTAATCGAGGGTTATTTCTTTTCTTATTAAATGAGAGATCTAACTATTAAATCTAAAATAGAATAAATTAATGGAAATTGAATTTACCAGTAGATTAAAATCATCTCTCTTTAAAATATACAGCAATATAAAGGGGAAGGAAGAAAACCATTTATAATAAGTTTGCTTTCAGCTCGAGGGGGGATAAGAAATTAATTTTTTTTTTATTTTTTTGAATTGTTTTTATATGTTAATATTAAAAATAAAACTTTTAATATATTTTTAGATAAAAATATTTCAATTAAATTTTTAAACACTCGTTAAAGATGCATAGCGTGTGAGAAATGAGTGAGAATTCTAACGGGGGAACATAATGAGAATCTCTTGATTTGAAGAGATATATTTCATGCACGTAGTGACCCTCTTGCTTTCTATTTCTGATTCCTTTACCGTACAAAAAGGAATGCATGCAACTGATGAAGACAATTTATCTCCTTACTCTCCGATATAATCATTTTCATGATGATTTATTTTTCTCTTTTGTCTTCGGGTGGTTGTTTGAGCATCTTAATCAATGGAAGCCACACAACGCGCCAAAGGTATCTTAGCCTAGAGAGTGGCTGCTAGATTCTTTGAAAAAAAGGGAAGGCAGAAACAACTTGTAAATCATATAATTGAGATTCCTCACCGGCCAGCCTGAGACATATTGACGGTTCTGCGTAAAATTTGCAGACGGAGAAATATACAAGTTCAAGTCTCACAAGTCATGCTCATAGCCCGTCATTTCATGACGAGCTTCCTCGTCACTCCTGATTTGTTCGTAGCTTGGATTAGGCTGGCTAGCTGGATTCTCGCCTGTAGATGATGACCTAGCGCTCTGCAACTTCTCCTTCTAGCCACACCAGGTCGCTATATGACACCATTGGAATCCCGGGTGCTCTTGCTACTAACCAAAAACACAGCTAGCTGCTCTATGTACGTGCAGACAAACACATCTCTGAGTAGGGAAATTACTAGCATGTTGCTCTTTTTTTACTCCGTGCGAGAAAATGGATGCAGATGCCGCCACATCTCGATCTTTCAGTCCTTTGATATTCGATCACAAACTACAAAGAATTACTAAAAGACGAGGGGATCACTCTTCACATGAACGAAGTTAATGTAATATTTTAAATATTTATTAACACAGTTGATGTATGGCTTCCTTGACGAACTCATGGCAAGGCGTGATTGAGGTTGCCGATTCGAGCTTTAACATTGCTAATATTTTCAGCAACGTGACAGCCGACATATTTTGTCTATCTCCCCTTTATAAAGTGAAAAAAACATGAAGGCACAGGCTCGTGGGTCTGCTGCCTAGACTTTTTGGTATAGGCCCATGTCCTTTTATAGTGCCTGTCTCTTGCCCACAAACTAGGCTTTTTTTTTTTTTTTTTTTTGTGTGTAGTCACATGGCAATACCATTTGTTTTTTTAGCCTCTCTCTCTTTTTTTTTTCATTTTTTTGTACCATTATTTTTTTATTAATTTTTTTATTCACTATTAAATTAATTATGAATTATTTTTATATTTTTTATTATATAATAAAATAAAAAAATTAATTCAATCCAGTAAAAATTTATAATTCAGATCACGAGTTAAATAAAATACTAGAATAAATCCATTTTTTTTCTCTTTTTTTTTCTTTAAACTTACCTAATCAATAAAGTTATATTGCAACAACATCAAACACAAATTAATTTAAAATTTGGACTGATAAAAAGATCAAGTCACAAAGTTTTTAGTTTAAATTATTGAAACAAGTTTAATAATAATACAAAAGCTATATGACAGTCTAGATATTGTATTTTTTACATTAAAAAGAAATTCAAATCCAACACTCAAACAAAAGCACCGGCAATAAACTAGTCTCTACTAAGTGGATGAGTATTCAACCATAAATAACTATTATCTCCTAAAATATCTAATCTAGTATATATAATATAATGTTGATCTTGTTCAATTATTTATATAAAATTTATTATTGATTGATTAATTTTACTATATTATTGTAATCTCATTTTTGTGTTGTCATGGTCATTATAAATATATTTATTTGTATTGTTACTATTATGCTTAAACATGAATAACAATATATCTTATGTCCATGAAAATATTTAACCAAATTTTATATAATTTTTATAAAATTGTATTATTTTTCCACTTTGGTATCAAGTTTTAAAATTTTTTGTTGATTGAAATTGAAGTTAAGTAATACTAAAATCAAAGAGTAATAAAATTTGTAATATCGATGCATATCCTATTCTTATTTTTAAAGAAATAATATTGTATTATTTGATTTTGTAATTGTATTAAGAAGAAGGGTTTAATTAGAATATAATAATGGTTCAAATAATACATAATTCAACTCTTATACAATCATAAGTTTTTGAATAATTTAAAAGAATTTGATATGGGTAGATTTACTAAAAATAATAATTATTTTTTATTAATTTTAGATCTTATAAAAAATATTCAATGTGCATCTTAAACTAAAACTTATGATATTTTCTTCGCTGAGTTTAATTAAAAGGAAGTTATAATAAACATATGCTAAGAAATTGTGATTCAAAATATTTATTTAAAAAGATTTTCTCAATTTTTTTTAAATAGATATCAATATTTGTTTTTCTATATAGGCGGTAAGAGGGACTCATTATATTATTGAATTTTTTAATAGATGATTTTTTTTTATTAGATTAGATTAAATTATATTAACATATAAGCTATCTATGCATGTTAATCATAATCATAGAACACACTTTTTCGTTTTAATATTGTATATTAATGACCTATTTTAATTGAATCAGGAGGTGATATTAGTCTTAATATGCACGAGTTGGTTTTTTTTTTTTGCCAGGATAAATGTCTTAATATATATGGCCAAGTCTATTATATGTCTCTACATTTCTAATTGTGTCCTTTTTATTCTTATATAGTATCTAATTCTAAAATATTTCTTTATTTCTAAGTATTTTTGTACAGATTGAAATATTTATATATTGTATTCCAAAAATATCCTCAAATTATATATAAGGATATAAAATAAGAATTTCATACAATTGCTCAAAATATTTTATTAAATAAAATTTTTTATAAGAAAAATTAAAATTAAAATTGTACAACTCAAGGACATTTTTTAAATGAAAAATGTCAATACATGACATCGAAGGACACCTTTTTTTTTTCGGTATTGAAAAAAGAATTATTTTTAGGAAAATAAAGATTTTATTGGAGTCGTCAACTAGTAATTTGAGAGAATCGTAAATCCAAAATTAAACACTAGTCTCAAAGATTCAGGTACTAGGTTCGTTATGATTAAGAAAATGTAGATACCATCCTTAAACCATCCTTTTAAGTGAAAGGTTACCCTTACTTTTGTTTTTTCTAATTTTATTAAAATGCTATAACATTACGATCTTATTTGCAATTTATTTTTTGAGAGTTAACGTCGGTCCTTAAAAATAAAAGACACGTAAAAAACAAATCAATCCCTAAAAATAGAAAACTCGTTGAAATGTTAACGTTTAACCCTAAAAAGAAGAGTTACGTCCAAATTGCAAAAAAAAAAAAGGCACAATCCATATTTGTTATTAAAAGTTTAACATTGGTCCTTATTAAAAAAAAAGACACGTCAATCAATAACGTTTATCATTGAAAGAAAGATTATGTTGGAATAGTAAAAAATAGTCATAACCAATATTTGAGAATTGGGCTTTAGATCCCGCAGGACAACATGATAAACTGGGCGCTAGACATGCGTTGTCATTTTTTATATATTTATTTCTGGTATTTTGAAAAAAATAAATATATAAATAAATGCATGTATAAAAAGACAAATAAAATACCCTTAGAAGTCCCCAAAATTACTTTAGTGTCACTATATAGAACAAGACCGAAATACCTTTGAATTTCACCGTAAATTACAAAAAAACCCTTGGTAGCGTGTGTAGCTCATGCATGGCCACTGTTGAAGGGGGTGAACTTTTACTGTGATATTTTGGGCAAAAAGGGGCAGATTATGGTAGATCTAGGTGAGAGGATTCCAATGATGGTGGCGATGTTAGTTGTTGATGGCTGAGGAGAAAGAATCAATGATCTAAAGCGTCGGGTGGTCGAAGGTAACAACAGCCTTTTTCTAGAAATATAAGGTGATGAAAGCGATGAAGACCACCTGGGGTTTTCACGCGAAGGGGATATGAGTCTTTTTGTGTTGGTTTGGCGACTTGAGGTGGTCGAAGTTTGGATATCTAAGGAGAGAGAGAATCATCAGCGAGAGGAGAGAGAGTATTTGGGGGTTTGCTACGATACTGACACGATCAAAAGATTGATGTCTTATCCCAAGTGCAAGAGTGTCGAAGTAATAAATAACCCGTCAAGACCAGGGCAGAACTACAGGGAGGTGAACTATATAAAATTATAAACAACAAATAAAAAGGAGTTGAAGAGAACTTTTGAAATGTGATATTGATGTAAGGATTAAACAATGATAAAATAATTGTCAAGGTTAGAGGATCTACTAATGGTATTTCAAATTAGTATAGTATAAACTCTTTTTATTACCTAACTGGAAACCACACACAAAGGAGGTTCCAATCAGATTATAATTTATTAACATGATTATATTAATTATCTTATTTGAGTAATGTCAATACTTATAAATGTGGTCAGGTATTCATGGCGATAACTTATGTTAACAACAAATCAAGTTCCTTTCATAGCACAAGTGTCTGTTATACCATATAGTAGGCTATGAAAGAGCAAAGTATTTGTTGTACCAAGGGTTGTACAACACAAATCTAGATTAATCATTTAACAAGCAAGGTATTAAAAGTGAGTAAGATAACAAATGCAAAACATATTAGTATCAAACATTAAAGTCCATATTGAGTTTATATTATACTTATTCTTACACCATTAGTGTACCCTTTTCACCTTGACAAAATTAACTTAGCTAAACATAATGAAGAAGAAAAATATAAATAAACAATATAAGAACATAAACATGATATAAGTTAACCAAGTATAGTAAAGGAAATGAAAAGCATAAACAATAGATTAATATAACATAAAATAAAACTTGAACATTACAAAATACAAAGAAAGAGAATGATCTTTATCTGAACACCAAGATGCCTAAATGCATGGCAAATGCCTTCTTTTATAGGCCAAAATTCAGAACTATTGATTTGATGACTAATTGTTGAGTGGATGACCACCTCTTGACTTGGTGACAATCCTTATCTTCTTGTCTAGAGCAAACGTCATTGCTAACATCAGTCTTTGAACATATAGTCTTAATTAAAGTTCTGGAAAATTGTCTCATCTTTCCAACAGAACAAGAATGAGGTCATTTGGACTTCTAGAACTTGAGATATGGTTTGAACATTGAACAGTGTCTGGGCTACAAGATAGATTTCGACTTCTCTGTTGTTGCTACAATTTGAACTTGAAAATGGTCCTTTTGAATCTTGGACTATCATAAAAGTTTTAGGTCTATGTCTTAGCTTTCTATCCATATAAATCATACCTAAATCCAAGTTCTACAGCTCCAGTTATGATCCAATAATCGAATGGTGTTCCAATTTGAATTCACCAGCATCTCTTTGTCTTCTCAATTTCAGTAGTTAAACTCATCAATCAATCATTTGATTTTTGTGATAGGCCTGCATTTAAAATGAACATTTACCATAAATTAAAGGTATCTTATATTATCAGACTTGTTATTATAAAACATGCTCTAGTTAAGGAGTTATTGATACTTCAAGTGCAAAATGATGATATAAAACCTTGATAAAAATGCACTTTTAAGTATTAATTAGATACGGACGCGAGAAAGGTAATCTGGTACAACTAGAGTTTGTGGGCTGCTAGATTACTTTTGGATTGATCCCTCGGCTGCAGTTGGCTTGATTTGAAAATTGAACCGACGCTCCTAATTGATGAATATTTGTTTCGGTGTGATAAGATGCATTGGATGCTTGGTACACCGGGTGATATGGCAAGATAAGATCAAAGTACAAATTTGTTAAGGGTTAAGATGGATTTGGATTTTAATCCAGTGTGGTATGCCTTATTAGATCATATCTAATCAAAGGTTCAGATCTAATTACTATTCAATCAACTGGTTGGCATTTTTTGATTTTTTTAAAATCAATATCTTACTAGGGTGAAGAAAAACAAAAAAAAAACATTATAAATAGTTAAAGTCTTATTTACTATTTTTGTTTGACCATCTATTTATGACTGATAATTAGTTGAAAACAACATCTTAGTTCCTAACTTTTCCTATAAAACATTTCAAAAGTAGCCAAGAAATTTAGCATTATGATCAGAAACAATGCTCTTAGAAATGCTTCAAAGTTGTGCTATCTCTTTAAAGAATAAATCACCAATGTTGGTGACATTATCAATTTTATAATATGATATGAAATGTGTCATTTTAGAAACCTATAAAAAAACCATAAAAAATGAATCTCTATTCTTTTTTGACTTAGATAAACCTAAAACAAAGTCCATGAAAATATCTACCTAAGGTTCATTAGGTAGAGGCAAAAAAGTATATAAATCATGAAATAAGATCTTAGATTTATATCGTTTATATGTAATGCATTTGTTACACACTCTTTGGACATAACGTTTTATTTTAGACCAATAAAAGTATTTATGCAAAATCTCTGAAGTCTTCCTAACACCAAAGTGTTCCATTAAACTATCATCATGAGCTTTACGTGCAAGTAATTCACATAAAGAACTATCAAGCATACAAAGTTTATTTTTTCTAAACAAATATCCATTAAGTCTATAAAATTTACTATAGGCTAATTTCTCATAAGCATTATACATGTTAGAAAAATCACTAACATTTTCATACAAATCTTTCATATACTCAAATCTCAATAATTTCAGATTTAAAGTAGAAAGAAGAATTTACTTCTTAGATAGTGCATCAACCACTACATTATCCTTACCTTGCTTATACTTAATAACACATGGAAATATCTCAATAAACTCGATCTATTTGGCATGTCTCCTATTCAGCTTACTTTTCCTTTTAAATGTTTCAACGATTCATGATTTGAATGGATAAAATTTTGTTTCGGCTACAAATAATGTTGTCAAGTCTTCAAAGTCTTCACTAATGCATAAAGCTCTTTTTAATAAATTGAGCAACTTAATGTTGCTCCATTAAGTCTTTCACTAAAATAGGCAATTGATCGCTTCTCCAACATCAACACAGCTCCAATACATATTCTTGAGGCATCAAACTCAATCTTAAATTTTTTAAATAAAGTTAGGTAATGCAAATAAAAGAGCTAAACATAGCCTTTCTTTAAAAAGATTAAATGCATCCTCTTGTTCACTACCCCATTTAAACCCAACAATTTTTTTAGCAACCTCAGTTAGGGGCGCAACTAGTGTATTAAATCCTTAACAATTCTCCTATAGAAACTAGCCAAACAATAAAAACTTCTTACCTCAATAATTGATTTAGGTATAGGCTAGTATTGGATAGACTTCACATTTTCCTTATCCATCTCTATACCTTTTGCACTATCAACATAATAGAGAAAATACAACCTTTTCCATGTAAAAAAATATACTTTTTCATATTAGCATACAATATTTCTTTTCTCTTAAATGCTCAACATGCTTGTCTAAACTCTTACTTTAAACCAAGATATAATCAAAATAAACAACAACAAATTTGTCTATAAATGCATGCAAAACATGATTCATAAATCTCATAAAAATGCTAGGTGCATTAGTAAGACCAAACAACATAACTAACCAATCACACAATCCATATTTAGTCTTAAAAGTAGTTTTCATTCATCACCTTCTTTCATTCTAATATGAAGATATTCACTTTTCAAATCAAATCTTAATGAAAACACAAGAACCATGCAATTCATCTAGCATATCATCTAGACTAGGAATGAGATGTCTATACTTTACCATAATGTTTTTGATAGCTTGACAATCAACACACATCCTTCAAGATCCATCCTTTTTTCAGCACTAATAACACCATGACAACACATGAACTTATGTTTTCTCTTATGTACACCTTAAACATTAGCTCCTTAACTTGTCTCTGAAGCTTTTTTGTCTCCTCAAAACTACTTATATAGGATGGTTGTTAGGAATTGTTGCTCTGAGTGTGAGATCAATTTGATGTTTAATTCTCCTTATTGGTGGCAAACCACTAGAAACATCTTCGAAAAACATATCCTTAAATTCCTGTAACAAAAAAACATAGGTTGTATGCATATGATAAAATTTGTTAGCATTAAAATATGTCTCTTTGTACAAAAGTATAAACATAGGCTAACTAGTATAAAAAAACATTCTTGATTTCACTTTCTTTTGCTAAAAACGCATTTGCTTTCCCCCCTCTTAACATTCTCTTTTCTTTTCTTTTCTTTCTTCTCTCATTGATTTTTCGCTCCACTCTCTACTTGATCACTAATTTTTTCTCTCGGTTGAATCTAACTTTTCTCTCCTCTTATGGCTCACGATAAAAATTTTATTTTCACTCCCCTTAGCCTCACTTTACCTTTTCAATTTGAATTGGATCTCATCAACATTTTTCAGTAAAAATGGTATAAAAGTGAAGAATTTTCCATCTTTTACAAAATAATACCTATTTTTAAACCCATCATGTATAACTTTTTTTTTTTATCAAATAATAAATGACATGTATGCATAGGAATAACATCACATAAAACTCCATCATTATACCTCCCAATAAAACAAATGAAACCAAAACCTATTTATAAAGTTTCACTTCCTTACATTCATTCAACAACCGAAGTTTATAAAGTTTATGATGCTTTATAGTATTCAAATTCAACTTTCTAATAAGTATAGTACTAGTAATATTAACATAACTCCCACCACCTATAATCACACTACATATCTTATTGTTAATGTTACATCTCGAATGTAAAATATTCTTCTTTTATTACTCTAAATTATTCTCATTGACTTGAACATTCAATGCTAGCCTAATCATAATTGATTCCCCCTCAACCATATACTTTATATCATCATATCTAGCATCCTCAGTTGGTGGCATCTCCTCATCATTGTCGTCACTTTTTAATACGATATCCCAATGATCATGTAAAATCAAAGCTCTCTTATTTGGGTATTGAGAAGCTATGTGACTTATTCCTAAACATAAAAAAAAACATTTAATATCATGATTATAAGGTGTTTGAATATTAGATTTATCTCTAGTATTAATGGAGACTTCTTTCTTGCCTTTAGATTATTTGGCTTTAGACCCTACAATCAACTTGGTTTGTGCAACCCCCCTCTCTCTCATATAAAATCAACCTCTATATTGAAAATAAACTAGGGTTTTGAACTTGCCATGTACTACTCTTCTCTTAAGTTGTTATTCTACCTTTTTATCCATATCCACCATGTCATCTAACTTTATATAGTGTTGTAACTCTATTACATTTGTTATCTCGCAATTCAACCCATTCAGAAACCTAGCCATGATAGCTTCTCTATCCTCCATAATATTCTCCCAAATCATAGCTACTTACATCTCCTTATGATAGTCCTTTACACTCTTAGAACCTTGAGTTGGACTTTGCAACTTTTGATATAAATCTTGGTAATAATATCTAAGAACAAATTTTTTTCTTATGATTGCCTTTATCTCATTCCACATGTCAACATGCCTCTCATGATTTCTTCTCCTATTTGAAACATATTGATTCCACTAAATTATAGCATAATCAATAAATTCAACTACAAAAAGTTTTATGTTTTTTCATTTCTGAATAATGGTGACAATTAAATATCAACTCCACCTTTTTCTTCCATTATAAATATGTTTGAGGATCGTTCCTCCTCTAAAATGCTAGAATTTTCATCTTAATACTTCTCAAATTTCTATTTAAACCATTATGATACCTAAAATCTCATCTTACTCCTCTATGACCAAAATTCTCAGCTTGCCAAAATACCCCATACCACTATTTGTAGGCTATCAAAATCTATCACTTTGGCCGAATGATGTATGATCAAGATCTTTGGCTTCTTCATCTTTATTCTCGTCAACTAACTCATTTAAAGGTGGGGTAACATGTCTTTTCAACCTTCTGACCCTTCTAAAAAACTAGTTATCACGACCTCTTATCTTTCCACTTGTTCCTACACCTCACTAAACACCATATTCATCCTCTCGGATTATTGTTGCATTACTCGTAACATAAAGAATGAGTTTTCCTTCTCCTCCATAGGTCTCCATCTTTAAAAGACATTGTCAAATTCTAAAATTTTAAGTTAGTCGTAAAAACAATATACTCGCACACTTTCTCATACTTTTACACTCAATAAGATGTCACTCCACTAATGTTTCACTCAATTCTGGCTTTTCACGATAATATCATCATCTTTTTTTTTCTTTTACCTCTTATGCTCTTCTTTTTCAGTTCTTTAAGGAAGTAATCATAGACAATAAAAAACCATAGCCTTGTAACGATTAACCATAGATTTTAGGACTAAAAAAATCAAGAAAAATGAAATAACAATGATACAAATTTATAATAATAAAAATAAAAGCAAAATTGAAAACAATAATGAATATGTCGACGAACACAACAACAAATACGAAAGCGAAAACTAATGCAAGCAAAACTCTATGACCCATAACCATAATAGATTATAAACCTGAAACTAACAACTATAAATAAACAAAATTGATTGATGATGTAAACTGATATTGATAAACACTTATTCATAATTTGCTCAAACATCTAAACCTCAAGTATGCTCAACTAATCCCAAAATCAATGACAAATACAAATTCAAGCTAGTATGTAAACACACTAGTTTCGACACAATACTAACTTGCCAACAACAGTTTTTTAAGAATCATAACTTTCAATTTTTATGACATAATTCAACACTTGTGATTTTCAACCCTCTCTCTCTCTCTCTCTCTCTCTCTCTATATATATATATATATATATATATATATATATATATATATATAAGGTACTGATTCAATAGTAATGGAATCCAACAACAAAATTTATTTTTATATTATTGTCGCAAGAACATATTGAAAATAATGAAAAAGATTAATGTGGAAACTTAAAAATAGATATACAGAACCTGATTTTAGAGCCTTTCTTTGCTATCAACTGATGTAAACCTAGAGGGTAAGAACCCTTGAATCCACAAAAAAGATATAAATAACCCAAGAAAGCTAAAATCAGATTGATAGAAAAGCCGACCAAATGATTACCTGAACCAAGGAACTGAAGTTATTGGTTGAAAGACCCCAATGCTTTAATTATAAAGAATCAAGAATCGAAGGTGTAAGGATGAACACCATAAAGACAATTTTTTTGATAAGTTCTAAAGAGTTAAATGAATAACCAAGAGTAAGAGCAACCTTGCACGCTAAAAAGTATCTTAAACAAGGATGAAAAAACTAATAAAAGAGTACTAATCCAAATAGAAAAAGAAATTATAAACCAACTAGAAAAATAATATAAATCTTGTATAGTAGCTTCTGCACCTCATCATAAGATCTTCTTGATGTTTGATCATTATAAAATTTAATCATATAAAAAACAAGACATTTAGAATCTTCTAGCCAACTTTCAGCTTGATCCAACTTTCAGATTGAAAGTTATGCTTGTTAACGTAAAAATATGCATTAAAAAAAATAAAGCTCATAACCGACTTAAGCTTTTTCAACTCTTGTATAGATTATATTAATTAAAGTCTAATAATTTCTTATTGAAGTCTAAAAGTATGACTTGGCTTGAATATTTTGAATAAATTTTTAATCTTGTTACTTCTTGATCTTGTAATAGTCCTAATCGATATCTTTAATATATCATTATGTAATACTCTATTTTTACCATCATAAACTGCACAAAACTAGAATAAAACACATGTTCCTAAAATCATCGGCGTACCATCGGGCCAAGAGGTTGCTGAGATTATCAATTAATTTTTTCTATAATTTAATTGCTTTTGTAGTTTTCTAATTTATCAGACAATTGTTAAGTGGAAAAAAGAGAGTTTTTGTACCAAATATCGTATGTGAATACCATTATATCATGTACCAAAAGAGGATTTTATATCAGATAATTAATAAGGAGAAAATAAGGAATGATAGCTTCATAGACGAACGGGACGGTAACCTAATTGCCTCATCATCTGCAAACGGCTTCCATGGAAAACCTTAAGACTTGTTATCGATCAATGGTCACCCATCTTTATAGAAATTTAATTTAATTTACACAAAGATAAAATCAGGTAGAAATGCCTTATTTATTTGAGTATCTTTTGATCCAATGAATCTTCTGATAAGAAGAGAATTTAGGACAAGAGATAAGGAAGGAACAGAGGAGAGAAAGGAAAGATTGTTTTATTAATTCAATGGTATCCTTCCATACAGAGTTTGTGAGCCTAAATAGGCCACCCAAAATAACAATAATTCGAAATAACAGGGATTCCCGAAGTGGAGCTGAAGACCAGGATTGCGATTAGCATTCCTACTTCCACCACTTTGATTATTTGACTAATTCAACTTGGCGATAAAAAAAATGATAAAACCAAAACAATAGCAGTCCACGAACTCAGCTGCTTCCACGTATTCAGCTCCTTGAGCCATGCAACACTTCCTCCACGTACTCTGCTACTTCTTATCAATCCATCCCCCTGCGAAGAACCTTGTCCTCAAGGTTAAATTGAGGATATGTCTTGGCGAAACGCCACAAATTCTCCCACGAAGCATCTTCTGGCAAGGCTCCCTTCCACTGAACTAAGACCTCTGTTTTGGGACGATATTTGCCCTTTTGGACCACCCTTCTATCCAAAATCAATTCAGGTTCTGGTAGTATGACGTCATCTGTAGACACAGGGGGAAGAGTTATCACGGTATCGTCAACAACCGGTCCCCATTTCTTTTTGAGCAAGCTGACGTGAAACACATCATGAATGTGTGCCCCTGCTGGTAGGTCTAGCTTGTAAGCCACAGCCCCCACGCGAGCTAAAATTCTGAATGGTCCAAAAAACCTGGGAGAAAGCTTCAAAGAACTCCTGAACGCTACAGACTTTTGACGGTAGGGTTGAAGCTTAAGAAACACATAATCTCCAACATCGTAGGTGACCTCCCGTCGATGCAGGTCAGCTTGAGACTTCATACGAGTCTGTGCTTCCAACAAATTTCTCCTGAGGTCGCGCATGATGACTTCCCTTGTTTGCAGTAAGTTATCCACTGCTTGGACCTTTGCTGTGCCTGGAATGTAAGAGGTCATGTTCGGAGGAGGAACCCCATAAACTGCTTCAAAGGGAGACATTTTTGTTGCCGAATGAACTGCTGTGTTATACCCATATTCTGCCCAAGCAAGCCATTCCACCCAGCCTTTTGGTTGATCCGAAGAGAAGCAACGCAAGTATTGCTCAAGAGTTCGGTTGACCACCTCCGTTTGTCCGTCGGATTGTGGATGATAACTGGAGCTATAACACAGCTTTGTTCCCTGTAATTTGAACAAGGACTTCCAGAAAGTGCTAAGAAAAACTTTGTCACGATCACTCACAATGGAGAGAGGCATCCTATGAAGCTTCACCACGTTATTGAGGAACTTTTTTGCTACTGATACCGCCGTGTAGGGATGTTTTAAGGGAACAAAATGGGCATACTTTGAGAGACGATCTACCACCACCATGATCACATTATATCCTTGTGACAGCGGCAATCCTTCGACAAAATCCATGGATATATCTGTCCAGATTCGTTGAGGAATGGGAAGGGGTTGAAGCAAACCTGCTGGTCGGAGAGTCTCATGCTTGCAACGTTGGCACACCTCACAATCTCGGATAAAGCTTTTTACTGAGGTGCGGATACCAGGCCACACAAAACTGGCTGAGATTCTCGTGAGGGTCTTTAAATAACCAAAATGGCCACCTGATGGTGAAGAATGTCCATCGGCCAAGACAGCAGGTAACAGCGTGGAATTGGGACTTAAAAGAATTCGTCCATTTTGCATCCAAACTCCATCTCGTTGAACACAATTTAAGGGTTGATTAGTAAGCAAGGAATTATAATAAGGATGATTGAGTACCTCTTGCTGCAAGATTTCCCACCAATCAGCAATTGGCACAGTCAAGGCCTGAAATTGGAAGGCTGCCACGCGTGAGAGAGCATCAGCACCTTGGTTCTCCTTCCCTTGGCGATATTGAATGGTGTAATCAAAACCCATTATTTTTGGCAGCCACCGAGCTTGGGACGGCGTTGTGAGGCGTTGCTCTAATAAATATTTGAGGCTTCTATGATCTGTCTTAATCACAAAGGGTCTGCCCAACAGGTAAGGTCGCCACTTCCTCACGGCTTTCACCACTGCCAACATCTCCTTGTCGTAAGTGGATAATAACTTTGATTTGCCCTTCAAAGCCTCACTATAGTAGGCAATCGGTTGGTTGTCTTGAGACAAGATTGCCCCTAACCCGTCTCCGCAAGCATCACATTCAACGACGAATGGCTGGGAAAAATTGGGCAGTCGTAAAACTGGGGGGGAGACGAGAGCTTCCTTTAATTTGTCAAAAGCCAATTCACATTCTTCAGTCCAACAAAACCCATCTTTACTGAGAAGTTTTGTTAAGGGGGCCGCGATTACACCAAATCCGCGTACAAATTTGCGATAATAACCGGCCAGACCCAGGAAGCCACGGACACCTTTAGGAGATGTTGGCACCGGCCAGTTCTGAACGGCGTGTATTTTCTCTGGGTCCACTGCCACACCCTCTGAAGAAATGAGGTGGCCCAAATACCCCACCGATAGCACCCCAAACTGGCATTTGGAGAGTTTGACAAATAGCTGGTGGTCAGCCAGAATTCCCAGCACCTGTTTAACATGCAGCAGATGATCCTCCCAAGACCTGCTATACACCAAAATATCGTCAAAAAAAACGAGGATAAATCTTCGCAAATGTGGCCTGAAGATATCATTCATGAGACTCTGAAAGGATGCTGGAGCGTTGGTCAACCCAAACGGCATTACCAAAAACTCATAGTGACCATCATGAGTGCGGAACGCCGTCTTCTGAATATCCTCCTGATGTACCCTGATCTGGTGGTAACCGGAGCGCAAGTCTAATTTTGAAAAATACTTCGCGCCATGTAGTTCATCCAAAAGCTCATCAATGACAGGTATGGGAAATTTATCTTTGACCGTAATCTCATTAAGTGCCCGATAATCGACGCAAAAGCGCCAAGACCCATCTGATTTTTTTATCAATAAGACGGGTGATGAAAACGGACTCCGGCTTGGGCGAATAATTCCGGACTGAAGGAATTCTTTGACCAATTTTTCGATCTCATTCTTTTGATAGTGGGGATACCTGTAAGGTCGGGTGTTAACTGGTGGTTGATTTGGTAGTAAAGGAATGCGATGGTCGTGGCTGCGCGTAGGTGGCAGGTTGGTGGGTTCATCAAATATGTGAGAATATTGTGATAGAATTTGCTCCAGGTCTGGTGGTAATGGAGTGTCTTGGCTGGACTGCACCTCCGAAACCATGTGAACAAAGAACCCCATACCAGATAAGTGCAGCAATTCCTTCTCACTCAGCGGCGCCAACTCTGAACCTGTTATTCCGTGTAGAATGTGGGTTCTGCCTGATTGTTTGAAGGACATCCGAAGCTTCTTGTAGTCAGTCTTGATTGGTCCCAAAGTTTCTAGCCATTGGACTCCTAGCACTACTTGACAGGCAGCCACGGGCAGAACAAAGAAATCAGCCCGAATCGTGATTCCTTGGAGAGATAATGAGAGTCCAAAACACCTCCCCGTACATTCAATTACTTCTTTATTCCCTACTGTCACTTTGAATGTCTTCCCCTTAACCACATGCAATCCTAACTTAATGACCACCGATTGATCAATAAAATTATGGGTGCTCCCCCCATCAATGAGCACAATTAATTCCTTGTGGCCAATCCTCCCTATTACCCGAAAAGTTCGTGGGTGTGATGTACCCACTAATGCATGGAATGATATTTCGGGTAATGCTTCTTCGTCAGGCTCAATATCCATCTCCACCTCATCTTCATCCCCCTGCGACTGCACATCTACCATCATGAATAATTGGGGTCTGGAGCAACGATGCCCTTGAACATACTTTTCATCACAGTAAAAACATAAGCCCTTTTCCCGCCGTTCTCGTGCCTCCTGTCCAGTGAGTCTTCGTGCAGGTCCACCAGGGGAATGGGAAACCTGTGGTGGTCGCTGAGAAGGGGCAGGTCCTAGTAGTCCCATTGTGGAAGTCTGCTGTCTCACCTGGCCTGAGGTTGCCGTAGTTCTGAATGTGTTGTTCGTCCTCCTTTGGAACTGGTTGCGTTCCTCAATTAGATGAGCGACGCTAATGCATTCCGACAGTGTTTTTGGTTGCTTCACTCGCACATCCAAACGAATTTCATCCTTCAGCCCTGCAATAAAACAGCCCACCAAAAACGTCTCTGGGAGCTCATCGACCTTATGAGATAATTTCTCAAATGCCTCCTGATACGCATTGACAGTAGTGACTTGTTTAAGACGGGAAAGTGCCTCAGATGGATCGTCATAATCAGTTGGTCCAAAACGATGGAGCAGAGCTTGGACAAACTCATGCCAGCGTAGCTGCCCTTTGCCCTTGGTATACCAGCGATACCATTGGAGTGCTACACTTGTTAAGTGAAAAGAAGCCAATTGAACCTGTCGCGGAGCATCAACATTCTGAAATTCAAAGTACTGCTCTGCCTTAAAAATCCAACCTGTTGGGTCTTCACCCTCACCAGCATAGGTTGGAAAGTTCAGCTTAAGGTTGGAATGATTTCTGTCGAAAGTAGAAGTGTGTGAAGAAGATGACCTGTCATGAGAAGAACTTCCCCCAGCAAAAGGATTTACTTCCCTCTCACTGGAACGATGGGTCTGAGCAATTCTCATTGCTTGGAGTTCAGCCATAACTCTTTGAAGAGCGTCGTTGACCCGATTAAAATTCTGATTTAATTCATCAAAATTGGCGTCGTGTCGTCCAAGAGCTTCAGTGATCTCAGCACGAAACTCTGCATTAGTTTTACCACGCGTGTCCATGGGTTGAACCGCGCTCTGATACCACTGATAAGAAGAGAATTTGGGACAAGAGATAAGGAAGGAACAGAGGAGAGAAAGGAAAGATTGTTTTATTAATTCAATGGTATCCTTCCATACAGAGTTTGTGAGCCTAAATAGGCCACCCAAAATAACAATAATTCGAAATAACAGGGATTCCCGAAGTGGAGCTGAAGACCAGGATTGCGATTAGCATTCCTACTTCCACCACTTTGATTATTTGACTAATTCAACTTGGCGATAAAAACAATGATAAAACCAAAACAATAGCAGTCCACGAACTCAGCTGCTTCCACGTATTCAGCTCCTTGAGCCATGCAACACTTCCTCCACGTACTCTGCTACTTCTTATCATCTTCGCACCCAAATTTATATATATAAAATTTATTATATTCGTAAATGTTTTTAAATATATATCTAAAATAATTTGTGATGATTTTTTTATAAAATACTTTGATTAACTTTGTCTGATAAATACAAAATATTTTATTTTTTCATGACCATGTAATTTACTCAATGAAAACGGGTCATGAAAAATAATTATGTGAAGAATTGAAATTTACCTACATTATATTGATAAAATCCTCTCAATATAATGATAAAAAAAGAAGACAATACTTTTAAAATGATAAATAAAAGAAATCAGCACTTCAGCAGATTTCATGGAAATCAGCTGAATATCTCCAAGACTTTTTCAGAGACATAATGCACATATTTCTCTCTCGAACATAACTCCCTTAAGTAGACAAATCTTGTTCGGCACATAGCTACAAACAAATTGTGTACTAATCCAAAAGGTAAGCCCCAGAAAGCACAAAATTCTTTGCAAATCAATTAATTAGGAGCAAGAAATGACACAATTTCACAAGGTGTGTCAATATCATCACCCCATAAACACAACAAACCTATTGGATAGTCTGCTGCTATTTTTACTAAACAAAAGTCTAATGGCCGCGTAGCCTACCTTGCAATATGATCCGGCTTAGGGTTTCACCAATCTCAAATATATGAATTACCGGCAGATTTGGAGGATGAATCTGGATTTATCTTAAAATAATTTTGTTTTACTTTTATTTTAAAACAAAACAATTTTATCTGAATAAAAATATTTAAAAAAATTAAAATGACATCACTTTTTAAACAAAAACTTTAGAAAAATTCTTAGAGTTGACCTAGTCAAGTTTCACCCAGATTTGATTAGGTCACCGAATCATGAGTTACTTACCAAGTCACTCAAGTTTGACTGAGCTAACTCTCAACTTGATTTGAAAACAAATTCGATCAAGACTAAGTTCAGGGTTGGTGAATTATTAACTTGACTTGTTAGGTCAGACTGAGTTTAATAATTATGTACAAAATATAAAAGATCTAGTTGGTTTAAATTTGATTTGTTTTAATAAATTCATAATGATATGTAATTAAAAATATATTGCAATAAAAAAAAGATTTAACAAGAGCTGAAAAAACTTGGAAATAAACACAAAATTGTTGTAAAAAACTTTTTTTTTAAAAAAACTTTTTGAAACCAATTCGTTTATAGGTAGAAAACTCACCACGTTGATCATAACATTATAGATTTTTTTTTAGAAAGCCTAAAAAAAGTAGGAAGAAAAACAAACGATAACCTAAAGGAAAAGAATAAAAGAATTAAAAATTATGGAAAGTAAAACAAAAGGTACAAAGCTGAAATAAATTTCATAAATTGAAAGACATGTTGACAGGTGTGGGGATGACCTCTTTATTTATTTTCTTATTCAACGTAAAGGTCTCCTCTTGTTAACTTACCCTTCAACTAATTCCCTTTTTAAATCGTTACTTTGTATATTAATTGTATTTTAAAATGTTTTTTTTAATATATTAAAATAATATTTTTTAATTATTTTTTAAATTTATTTTTAATATCAGTATATAAAAACAATTTAAAAATATTATACAAATTAATTTAAAATAAATAATAAAATTACAATTCAATGGCAACACAAAATATAGTATTATGCTATTTGAAAGACACATATTAACTTGGAAAATATAAAAAGAATTTAATAAGTTCTCATTAGTACTAATCCCACGGCTTGAATTTAGAAAGTTAAGGCAGAGAGCATACCTTCTTAATCACCAAATGAACCCCTTAGAAGTCATATTTTTTTATTTATAAAAATATTGAAAGTAATAACTAAGTATTTTTTCATATATAAGTTCTCATGAAATTAATAACTTAAATATTTTTTGCATATTTTCTCTAAGGTTAGCTGCTAACATGCATGAAATAAAAAAAGAAAACAAAAAAGAAAAAAAGCATAGAAAAGAAAATGATGAGAGAGGGGAGAGTGAAGAAATTGAAACCAAACAAACAAACCCACATAACTCTTTTTTTTTTTCCCTGTAAATACATCTATTTCCCTTCCAGGCTACTATTTTTAGTAAAACATTTGTCCCTAAAAACTAATAAAGTAGCCTTCTCTCTTTATTAAAAAAAGAAAAGAAAAAATCCACTCCTTTTCTCTCACTAAAGAAAGATACAAAAATATAAAGTAGGAAAAAAAAAACCCACCTCTCCCTATCTTTGTACCAGCCACCCACTACTCTATTTATCTTACACCAGCCACTGCTCAGTTACCACCACCAGTAACACCCATCATAGCAAATCAACCGTCTCCTCTCAAACGGAGCCGCCTCCCTCCTCAACCAACAACCTACCCCAAGCCTCCACGCCAAACTAGCCATTAGCACCATCTAACCACTGTACCAAACCATCCACCAACACTATTAAACCACCACACAAACATTCCCATTGGTGTACTAGCAGCACCATAGCCGTAATATAACCTAACTTGAATAATTGATGAGTGTCGAAACCATGTAAATTTAAATCATTAAAATTAATGATTTGTAGTATAAAAAGTAAGGATATCGCCCCACAGAGATACACATATTAGAAATGAATTACTCAATCAAAACAAGTTATTTAAGTTTAAATATGAGTAAACACAATAAAGATGTACAAAATATGTTAATCTGGAAAAATCAATCATTATGTAATTTAAATGTAAGTAATTAAAAAAAATTTATTTATGATCTAAACTAACTAAAAATAATTTGAAATATAAAAAATAAGAGAAGTCAATTATGAAAATTAAAAGACAGATTCGACAAAATATAAAATATTGAGAGAAAAAGGTATTAACATCAATTTTAAGAAAGTGTTCCTTAAGGATAATTAAACATCAATAATTGAATTAAACATGTTTTCTATCTAATTTGTGATCACAAATAAATTATCCATGAAAAACAAGTTTTTCTATCTATCCTTACTTTTTAGTTAACCTAGCACTCATGCATCAATTAACCCTAATCATATCATAACCTTCATTAAGCACGGAAAATTATCAAAATAGATGCAATTGATTCATGATAATTAAACACACTCGAGGAGTTAATTTAATCAAGATTTACATTTTCCAAGTAACAAATAATCAAACATAGATTTTAAAATTAGATATTTGTGCCACTTAAGTTAATTAGTCATGAATCTGTGATAAACTAGTCACTAGCAATAGATTTAAAACCAAATGCACCATATAGAATTTAGGTCATCAATAATTAAATTTAATCATAGAAAAACATAAGATATTCATGTATCACAATCAGATATTGAATAATTATAAACAAGAATGTTCATGATAATTTAAGATAAAAGAGTACTAACCTCTTCAAATTAAAAACCAAGCTTGAATGAAATTCATGATTAACGTAACTTTGAACAAGGAGAAAGAAAGATAAATCTTAGTAACCATAAAATTTCTCTCCCTCTCCTCTACTATATTATGAACGTACTATCCCTTTTCTCTTAAAGTTAGGGTATGTTATGTATGTGTGAGGAGGTGGAGAAATTTCCTAGTTAACAACTAATTTCTAATTAGACTACTTTTAGGTTTTTATATACTGATATGATTTTAATGGCTTATCCATTGACTTTGACCTTTTAGAATGGGTTCATGGTCATGTGGGACCCTTGTCATGTCATTAATGAGCTATCATGTCATCATCCTTACATGGAAAGATTAGGCTAGACTCATGCTAGTCTGCTGGTAGACTTCAAGTCAAATTTCAAAGATGTCATTTTCTAGTGTATGGATGCGTTATTGGGTCCACATGTGTGTTTGGTATTGAGTAGCCTTTGTGGCTGTGGTTTGAAAAAAGTTGTTTTATAAAAAATACTTTTGGTTGATGTTGGTTTGGTATTTATATATGTTTGGTTAAAACTATAGTTGAAATTGAGGTTGAATAAAAAGTAGTTTAATGTGTTTGGTTAAAAGAATGCTTTTCAAATTGAGGTTATATATATATATTGATGGTTTTTAATTTAAATATTGTAGATTTAACTACTGCTATTACATCATGAAATAAATAATACTTATATCAAATATTTTTTATTGTTTCATTAAACTATCTATAATTTCATCATGTGCGAAATACATCCGAAAAGGACTACAGTTTCCTTGGTTTCTTAAGCACGCAACAACATCAGGTAAAATATCATCAGGAACAAAATTAGAATTGCGATCAAATTCTGCAAATGCTACGTCATCAAACGATCTCCTTCTAATTTTTCGAATAAAACACAATTAAAAATAAAAATAAAAATTGAATTTTTTTAACTAGGTCAGACCCGTTTCAATGCATTTAGCTTTGGACCGGATTCGGTTCGGCCGGAACAGTGGAGAGTGAAACTCTCCACTGTTAGCTGGTTTCCTCAAACCTGTGGTTTATTACAAATTTCATATGGGTCCCATGTCAACAGTGAAATGCGTTTTATCATAACCAAACATTCAGTTTGTGCGGTTTGCTTTAAAAGCAAAAGCTACCGCGTAAACAAACGGGCACTATATATGGATGGAAAACTCAAGATGTCTAGTCTTCATCCCAACTTGAGTCGCAACAAAATGCCATTTATAGCTTTAGATATGGTTTAAAGAGTAGACAATGGTCTAGGTTGCCAGATTTGTTTTCGTCCAATCCTAATCCCATCAGGATTCCTTGTTGAAGTGTGATTCCTAATGCAATTAGGATTTATACTTATTAGCTCCAATGACTTGTCTCAATGTGCTCTTTATAGTTTCTTGTTTGAAATTGTGCCAAAGTACTTAATTTAACTCATTTTTACACTTTATACCACTATAGCATTGTTAAGCACAAAACAAATTAAGTAAGTTATTGTAAAAAAATAAAACATGAATAAAACAAATTTGAAGATTGTATCATTTTCTCTCTTGCATTGACCAAAGTTAATTTTAGTAAGTATTGTTTGATGTTTATTTACAATGTGAAAATATTAATAAAATATTCATCACTCTATTGTAAAGAGCATGAATGTGATAATATTTTTTAGCTAGCTAGGCAAAATGACTTTTTTGTTATTTTAACTAAACTTTAGCTAAAATATAGAGACCATAGAAATGAATAAAAAGATAGAATAATATAAGTGTATCAAATTTCCCTACACTTGAATCTTGCATATTTTTTAGTAGGGAAAATAAAAGTCCAAGACAATGGACTTTAAATATAAGATTCAAAACTCAAAGAGAAAGTAAAATGAATGACTCAAAATAAAAAAAGCAAATTGAAAAAAAAAACAAGTCAAAACCATCTAAGCATCCAATTTTACTTCTAACAATATTAAGGAGTAAAAGCATTATAGGCAAGAAACAAGTTAAAAGAATTTAAAGCCTAAAAAGTCATGAATTTATTCACAATACAACTTTCGAACCTTCCTTAGCCTTTGAAACTTAAATGCAATGCATGGGATACAAAAATAGTAAGTTCTCTTAGTAGTATATACTCTAACGAATAAGTGTTTATGATTTATATGTTTTCACTTAAATTCATTCAGTGTTATTATCTCCACTACTAAATATTACATTCAACACATGAATCAAAAGGTCTTTATTCAAGATTGTAATGAGGTTGCGGTTAATGTGTTGTAAAAGAAAGATAAAGAAAAGGTTAATAACCAAGAAATCTAGTAGAACATATAAATGACGAAAACTCAACAACATATAATCATAAAAGCACACAAATTCATCATCATAAAAGCACAAATACTTTGATTATTTTATTTCAAATTCCTATAGTATATTTGCATTAAAATCATAAAAGGAATATTTTATTTATTTATTCTATCACCATTATGTTTTGGATATATATTTATTTTGTTTTCTTTCTTTTTGATACTTGACTCACTCAAAATTGATCAACACAAAACTCCATCATATATTCACTTTTCTTAAAATTTCCAACCATAATCCTATATAAACTTCATGCATATGTTCTACATGTAATGTAAATGTAGTGTCAATAAAATATTAAGCAAGTTTTGAAAATACATAACCTTTGAATGGAAAATAATCATTAAATAATTATGTTGAAAGCTCAAAAGCTCACAAAAGATAAAATCATATACCAAGTCAACATGACATACTTTTAAAGTCAATCCTTAAATGAATTAAGCACCAAATATTAATTCATTCAGTTTATATCTTTATCAAAATCAACTAGTTTGAACCTATAATACACATATTCTTATCAACCATTTGAAAATAAAAAGATAAAATTAAATAGTTAGGGTTTGAAACAAAAATCCAACTTAACTCTTATTTTTTAAAAACAAATACTAATACCCAAAGAAAAGTAAATCATACATGCAAAGGAAAAACACACAAAACATGGATAGATTCAAATAAATTAGGTAAAAATGCATAATCACACCAAAAACAAAGAGAAAAAAAAAACTAAAAGAGAAAAGTAAATCTATTTTTTTTGTTTTTGTATGTTGGGTTGCCTCTTAATAAGTGTATTTTTTTTATTATCTTTGGCTCAAATCTATACCCATGTCTAAGGTTTAGCCAAATTAACCTCTACCATAATTCCTTCCTTAACTTCTTCATTAAAAGGTTTCAAGCATTGCCTATTCACTTTGATCACTTTGTTTTTAGACTTTGAATTTTGACTGCACCATAATTAAATGTGTTAGTAACTACTTATCAAAAAAGAGCTTCTAACATGAATGAAAGAGAAGAATTTTATGTCCAATGTGGAATTTCTTCCATCTTATTTTAATAATGTTTGAAGCATTTCCTATTTACTTTGATCACAATGAGAAGTGCTACCTATTCTTGGCAGCGTTCACATGTCTTACAAAAGTTATATGCATCTTTAAACAAACAAGGCCAATAAAAAACCACATTCTAATGCCTTATGTGGTGTTTTTTTGTTGCTAAAATGTCCCCTATAAATGAAAGAAATAAAATTATATGAAATTCATTATCAGGTATACACCTTCTTATAACTTGATCAAAACAAAACTTCCACAAATAAGGCTTATCCTAAACATAATACTTTGTATTAGGTTTGAGCTTATCTTTAAGAGCCTTAGAGAACTTACTTGGAAATTATTTGGTAACCAAAAAGTTAACCAAATCCACATACCATAGATAAAATCCATACAAAGCAAACAACTTCTCATAAAAAAGAAGAAGCTCTTTTATAGGTGTGGCATCATCATCATTCTTGCATGACAACATACTTAAATGATCAACAACTTGGTTCTTAGCTCTTTTCTTGTCTTTGATTCTAAGAATGAATTCTTACAAAAGCAAGATCCATTTTATTAATCTAAGCTTTAACTCATTTTTATGCATAAAGTTTTTAAGAATTGCTTGATTAGAAAACATAATAACTTTAGTTCCAAGTAAGTATGACCTAAACTTTTCAAGTGCAAAAATTATAGTAAAGAGTTCTTTCTCCTTTATATGATAATTGCATTGAGCCTCATCATATATGTAGGATGCATAAGAGATAACATGTAAATCTCAGCCAAATCTTTGGCCTAACATAGCTCTAATTATAAAATCACTTGCATCACATATAATCTCAAAAGTTAGTTGCTTTTTAAGCTCATTGAACACATACTTACAAACATTGTCAAATTTAAAATTTGCATCCTTCACCAATAATTTGCATATGGGCAATGCTATTTTTGAAAATTTCTTGCTAAATCTCTAATAAAAACCAACATGTACAAGAAAAAAACAAACTTCCTACACACTCGCAGGATAAGATAATATCTATCTTAGCTTTATCAACTTCTAAACCATTAACAAAAACTACATGCCCTAAAATGATCCATTGTTCAACCATAAAATGAAACTTTTTTATAATTCAAAATAAGGTTAGTTTCCATGCATCTTTTCAATATAATAGTTAAGTTTTCAAGATATGTATCCAAAAAATTATCATAAATAGTTAAATCATCCATAAAAACTATTATGATTCATTCTACATAGTCTAAAAACATACTCATGATGCATATTTAAAAAGTAGTAGGTGTATTGCATAGACCAAAAGGTATTATCCTATATGTAAAAGTGTTAAAAAAGCAAGTAAAGTGGTATTTTCTTTATCTTCAATTGTAATAACAATTTTATTATAATCATTATATCTATCAAGAAAGCAATAGTGAGACTTATATGCCAATCTCTCAAAAATTTGATCTAAGAAAGGTAAAGGAAAATGATATTTAAACGTGGTCAAATTCAGCTTGTGGTAATCAAAACACATTCTCCACCCATTTTTGAAGCGTATAGGGACAAGTTCAACATCTGTATTCCACACCATAGTAATCCCTAATTTCTTAGGAACTACATGGATTGGACTTACCCACTTGATATTTGAAATAAAGTATATTACTTCAGAATTTAAAAGCTTTAAAATTTCAGCCTTCACCACCTTCATTATAGATGGATTTAAACACCTTAGCATCTTTCTTGTTGGCTTTGAGTTCTTTTCCAAAAATATGTAATGCATAAACATGGAAGGGCTAATTCCTTTAGTATTTGCCAAATTCCATCTAATTATGGTTTTATGGTCACGAAGCATGCACAGAAGTCTCTCATCTTGCACATCTATCAAGTTGTTTACCAAATCATAGGTAAAGTTTTATTATTACCCAAAAAGATATACTTTAAATGATAAAGTATAGGTTTCAATTCAAGTTTAGGTGCCTGCAACATAAAAAGTAAACGTCTCCTGTGGGAGATAAGTAAATAATAAAAGACCTCATTATACTTACGTGGCATGGTTTGCAAAACTTGTAATGCCATAACTCAATCAACCAAATCATTATGTACAACAATCCCTGCATTTGTACAAGTCGAATCCAAACTTTGGCTAATCACCACATTTAGTTTATCATCACTGCTCAAATCAAATATTTGCTGCACAAAGTAATCTATAATATCCAAGCATATAACATAATATACATCACTAGGAAATTGCATGGAAATGAAAATATTAAATTCAACTGAAAATATTAAATTCAATTGTTTCACCATCAAACTCTATAATTAATATTCTCGTATGCACATCAATCTTAGTTCTAGTTGTCTCAAGGAATGATCTTCCTGGAATAATAGGTGATGAATTAAGTGAGTTATCAAGAACATAAAAATCAACAAGAAATATTAGACCTTTAACTTGTACTAACATATCCTCAAAAACACCACTATGATAAACAAATGAATAATTAACAAGTTGAATAATAATACTAGTTTCAATTAAAGGACCAAGGTTATAAGTTTTATAAATTGATTTTGGCATTACACTAACTAGAGCTTCTAAGTCACAAATAACTTTAAAAAAATGTGTTACCAATTTCATAAGGAATAGAAAACAAACCTTTATCCTTTTCTTTTGTATAAATTGATTCAAATAATAATAAGGAACAATATTGACATAAAAGATGAGATATCATCATAATAAGTCCTAATTTAGCATATCATATATTCAATTATAATATTACTTAATTACAACCAATAGTGAAGCCTTCATTACATAACTCTTAATATAGCTACGATAGGGTTTATATTACACGTCAAAAGGTGGATTACAATTAAAACATTACTCTATAAGAATTTTTTATTCACTAAATCATAATTATCATACTTGGAGTTAGTTAACATGAAGATAAATGAATTAATACGTAAGAAAATCATCAATTTTATATACATCCACAATTTAGAATTTTTACATACAATATATTAATTCTTGTTTATCTAACATAATATGTCATACAACTATCTATGCTTGAATATTTGATTATTAAGGATTCTAGATTCTTGAGTCAATTTAGACACATTTCAAGTCCTGCTTAACTAATTTGATGCCATTAATTCCATCTTAGGAATTAATTATTTTAACACTTTAGTCATCAATATTTTTTATGTCATTAATTCCATCTTAGAAATTGACAATTTTAACACTCTAGTCATCAACATTTTGATGCCATTAATTCTATCTTAGGAATTAATTAATCTAGCATCCCGGTCATCAATATTTTGACGCCATCAATTCCATCTTCAGAATTGATCAATTTAATATTTTGGTCGTCAACATTTTGACGCCATCAATTCCACCTTAGGAATATATCAATTTAATATCCCATTGGAAACATTTTGGCATCATCAATTCCATCTTATAAATTGATAAATTTAATATTTTGGTCGTCATCATTTCAACGCCAGTAATACTATCTTTGGAGTTAGTCATTTTAACTCTCTTTTACAATTAATTTCTATTGATTACAACTTAATAACAAAGAATAAGTCTTTCATACTAATTGTAACGTTAATAATTTAATCAGTTTATGTAAATAGAATCAGAACACATATCTTATGCAAGTACTGAAGCAGAAACTCCTAGTTATTATATGGACCCTGCGGCCTCTCTTGTGACAATAAGAATAATCATTACACACAATTTGATGCTTATAATGATCTCATTAAGCTATTGAACCATTTTAAATTTTTCAGGTCCATGGTAACAAGACATAACACTCATTTTATTTTCCTTTTTGTCCATTTAGTCGTGACCCATCCTAGGGAGAAAAAGATGTTATTTTTCTCATAATTTATTTATCTTTTACACATTCATGCTAAGCCATTAATTATTTCTTTAATTAGTCTAATTACATAAAAAAAGGTTCCTATTGTTCAATACTTCCATACAATTGATTTGTTCTTCTTTTTAATATTTGCCTATACATCAAGACAATTTCTTTAACAAATATCTCTAAACACTCATGTTAATTTCTTTAGTTAATATCATGAATTATCAAGCCTAACAAAATACATTAAACCTTGCTCTTTCTAATTTTTTTTCTTTTCAGTTGAAACATACTATAAGTGAAATATGAGACTTCTCTTTAATTCCTTCTATTATCCACTCTAAGCAACATTACTTTCAAATCCCATAAATATTTTCATATGTATATAATCATAATTCAACACATTTTAGGATAATAACGATTATCTATTTAGAGATATTCAATTCACACATAACCTCATTTGTGCATCTTACACCTATTATTCTTTCAAGCTAATATATATAATCACAAGCATACTCTTGCAGTTTCTTACTCCTTTCATTGAACAATGTATATTGAGGTGATATCTACATTTCCATTAGTTTATCACCAAATGCTTATTTATATCCTTCATACAAGGTTATTCAATGCTATCGTTTTTATTTTTCACACCACATTCATCATACAAGAATTCATTCCTTGAATATCTTCTCTTGGCTAAATCTTATGCTTCATGTTCTCATAGTTTCATTCATTTAAAATACATCATTTTCTACATTAACAACATATGCTAACATATATAAGACATGTACCAATTTCTCAAGTAAGAAATAAGAAAGTATTCAACATAAGTTCATGTAATATCTAAGAACATCAACATTTCTAATTTCTATTCCAGCTTATGTCTTCCTTAAATATTTGTTCAATATCATGAACTATTGAAGTATATCTTCAATTCTCTCTCACCCCCTTCAAGTCCTCTTATAATTGGCCCTGGCTTAGGGTTCTCTCCTTAATATACATCAATTTTTTTTCTTAATATATATTTTGAAATTTATTCTTTTCTTTTTAAGAATTCTTTTTTACAACATTAGTTTCCAAAACATTATCATGTATAAGAACCCTAAGTTTTTTTTTTTTTTTTGAGGGGGTTTTCATCCCTTGCAACATAACTTACTCAAAACAACAATGAAGAGTGAAAAGTTGTTCTTACCATATGAATTAAGCAAGGATTAAAGGTGCTTTCTAATAACTTTCTACTTTTTCTTGTTGTTTTCTCTTTGGTTGATTCTTCTTCTCTTCTTTCTATCCTAGTTGTGACTCTCTCTCTCTCTCTCTCTCTCTCTCTCTCTCTCTCTCTCTCTCTCTCTCTCTCTCTCTCTCTGTTTCTTAATATCTCTATTTCATGAATTTTCTCCTCACACTCAATCTTCATTCACTCTAACATCATGTATGGGTGACATACAAGAGAATACTTTGGTGAAAAATTTGCAGGAGAGGGGGCTACTAGGTGTTATTTTGGTCGGCAGTAATGGGAGAGGAAAAAGAAATATTTATCTAAAAGATCCGTCCATTGACTCTTGCTCTCGACTTTTATAAGAGGGCCTCATCATTTTTTCTCTCACCCTATTTATACTACCTCATAAATTAAGTTAGGTCATGTTTGAGTGTGTTTAATTCATGTTCTAGTGTTTTTATGTAGTAAAATGGTAGGTTATCATTTATTTCAGGTCAACCATTGGGTTAATTTCTTCCCTACATACTCCATTCCAAAGTTTATTTATTTGACTCCCACTAACATTTTACTCTTTTTTTCTTATGTTATTTGTACTTGTTAAAATGTTACGCAAGTCATTGTTATGTCAAACTCTTTAATGTGGTTTCATACCATGTTTTACATTTTTCCCCCGTAAAGAGAAATTTGTCCTCAAAATTTGACTTCATACCTGGATTTAGGAATAATCGATGATACTTTCTCTTCATCTTCAATTCTTTCTCCCATGTTTGTTCTTCTATTTGAGAACCTCTCCATAATACCTTTATCGTGGGGATCTTTCTATTTTTAAGTTCCCTCTCACTTTGATTTAGGATGCTTATTGGTTCCGCTTTCATGGTCAAGTTCTCCTTAAGCTATAAGGGAATTAGGTTTAATACCAAGGAAGGTTTTATCTCTGTTATTCTTAATAATAAGTTGTAAAAAACATCATGAATTTTGGCTAATTATGGAGGTATATCCAGTTTTAAGCCATTAATATGATTTTCTTTTTCACTTCAAATGGCCTAATATATCTTGGTGCTAACTTTTCTTTCATACCAAACCGAAGCATGTGTTTTCAAAGGATAACCTTCAAAAACACCTTATCTCTTATGTTAAATTCTAGAGGTCTCCTTCTCTCATTAGCATAACTCTTCTATCTATCTTGGACCATTTTCATTCGATCTTTTATAATTCTAATATTTTTTGTAGTAGTCTTTATCAATTCTTACCCAATCAACTGTCTATCACCAATTTCTTCCTAGCATTTAGAGGTTTGATATTTTCTCTCATACAGAGCTTCATACGGAGCCATCCCTATTGAGGCATGATAGAGGTTATTGTAAGTGAACTCAGCCAAAGGTAAATGGTTTTCCTAGTTTCCTCCAAAATCTAACACACGGGCTCATAGCAGATCTTCTAGTATTTGAATTGTTCTTTCTGATTGTCCATTAGTTTGAGAATATAGAAAGCAATACTTAAATTCAGAGTTATCCCAAGGGCACATTGAATACTCGACCACAATCGTGATTTAAATTTGGGGTCTCGATCTGAAACAATCAACATTGGTACTTCATTTGCTAACATATCCACTGAGTCTGTCATCTTCATAGGTATGAATAATGCAGACTTGGTTAATCAATCTACAATGACCAAGATTGTGTCATTCCCTTACCTCCCTCTAGACAATCCTAGCACAAAATCCATGGTAATATCTACCCATTTCCATTTAGGTATCAACAATGGTTGTAAAGGACCTGTTGGCCTTTGATGTTCAACATTTACATGTTGACATTACATTTTACTTAGCTATATATTCCACTATTTCCTTCTTTACATTAGGTCACTAATAAAACTCTCTCAAGTCTCTTTACATCTTAATACTTCCTGGATGTATGTTGAGTATAGACTTATAAGCCTCATTCAACACTTTTTCCTTGAAGGCCATATTATTAGACAAATACATTTGTTCATCCATCATTACCATACCATCATCAAATATACAGAAGGAAGTCTTAAGCCTTGTATTCAACTTGTTTCTCACTTTACTCACTTCTAAATCTTCTTATTGCACTTCTCATACTTTATCTCTAAACATTGGTCGCACTTTTAACTAAGCTAGTAATGATTCTTTGGGTCCCATTTCTAATCAAGTACCAAGTATTTTCAACTCCATCATCCCATTATTCCCTTAATTCTCCAATTCTTTCAATGCTATCTTGTTTTTATGACTGGGAGCATCTGTAACAACATTCACCTATCCCGGCTAGTAGTCTATTACACAATTAGTCATTTATCAATTCTTCCACCTTATTTGTCACATATTTAGTTCTTTCTATTACACCAAGTAATACCTCATTACTTGTAAGGCAAATACTATTGCGGCCAACTCTAGGTCATGGATTGAGTAATTTACCTCATGAGTCTTTAGTTGTACAAACACCTACACAATCACTTTTCTTTGTTGTATTAATACACATCCAAGACCCTTATAAGATGCATCGCTACAAACAACAAATCCATCTGATCCTAAGGGAAGTGACTATAGTGGTGGTGAGTCTCCTTTTCAACTCTTGAAAACCCTCTTCGTATTCCTTTGACCAAACACATTTAACTTCTTTCCATATTAATCTAGTCAAATGGGTCGCTATTGAGGAGAATCCTTCAATAAACATTTTATAATACCTTGCTAGTCCCAAGATATTATGAATTTCAGTCACGTTCATAGGTCTCTCCCATTTCAAAATAGCTTCTACCTTCTTTGGGTCTATAAATATCCTTTTTCCATAAATAACATGACCTAAAAAAATTTCTTTATAGATATCACCATAAATTTGTCTAGAAAAGGCCGAAGCACCTGATTCATCAAATCGAATAGAATTACTAATAATTCAAAAATCCTATAGTGAGTTCTAAAGGTAGTTTTTGGAATGTCTTCCTCCTTAATCTTCAAGCGGTAGTATCCTGATCTTAAATCAATATTTGAAAATACCATTGCTCCCTTTAATTGATTAAACAGATCATCTATTCTCGGAAAAAGGGTATATATTTTTCACTATCACTCTATTTAGTTGTTGGTAATCTATGTAAAGTCTTATGACACTTTCTTTCTTCTTCATAAATAGCACCGGTGTTGCCCATTGGGAAGTGCTTAGACGGATAAACCTTTTTTTTCTAGTAGTTCCTATAATTGAACTTTTAGTTTAATCAGTTCTGAAGGTGCCATCCTATAGGGTGACTAAGCTATAAAAGCAATACCTAGTAGAATATTTATACAAACATCTACTTTTTTTTCGAGAGGCAATCTAAGTAATTCTTCTAGAAAGACATCCAAAAATTCTCTCATTATGGGTATACCGGTTAATTTCTCATTATTTGGTTCGGAGCTTATTACATAGGCTAAGTATGCATCACACCTTTAACTTATTAACTTTTTAGCAGTTATGGTAGAAATTATACAGTTAGGTATGACATTTCTCTCCCCTCAAAATATAACCTTCCTACCATCAAGTGCTTGAAAGCTTACTATTTTTGCAAAACAATTCATATGAGCTTTATACATGTTTAGCCAATTCATTCATAAGATAACATCAAAATCATATATTTTTAATGGTATTAAGTCTATCCACGTCTCATACCCATTTACATTAATCTTTACTCCCTTATATGTTAACTCGACATCTATAGTTTCCCCCAAAGGAATACTAATTGTGTATCCTTTCTTAGTGAAATTAAGTTTTATCCCAAGTTATTCTATAACTCTAACCACCATAAATGAGTGTGTTTAATTGCAACATACTTGCTACTACATTAGATGCGGCTTTGACGTCTTTCTTATTCATGTGAAACACCCTCCTCTGTGTTTTATCTCCTTGAGTTCAAGGTTGCCCTTTATTTCCACTAGACTGTTGGTGGCTCTAAGCTTGTTGTCTTTGACTCTAAGCATAATTTGCTACCCTTCCTGAATAATCTTTCTTGAAATTTCCTAAATACTAATAATCTCTCCACTTGTGACCCTTTTAACAACAAATGTAGCATAATCTTGGTGATGTAGAACAATCCCCTGAATTGTTTTTCTCACATCTAACTCAATAAGGATAATTCAAGGTCTTCTATTCTAAAACTCCTCCCACAGAACTAGTTTTTAGGTTTATAAACCCTTCAGTTAAACCTTATGTTGTATGCAAAACAATCCTTATTGGTGTTCTTCCTTGTCTGTAACCCCCTCTAGTTGTTGGTATTGACTCCCACTAACATTTTACTCTTTTTTTATTATGTTATTTGTATTTGTTAAAATGACAGATGATGAATTCTTTTTATTTTTTATATATTGCATGAAGTTACACTTCAATTTAGTCCTATCAGTTCAAAGTGTTAGAATTAGTAGAAGTTGGTTACCTAGACTACAAACCATATTTGTAAACGACCACACTTTGATAATTAGGACTTTTACATGTTTCTTGCTAGTTGGTCTATGATTTCTTGAATTTATTGTCATGTTTTGACACACACACACACACACACACACACACACACACACACACATATATAACTTATATCATAGAAGGAAATTTTGCGCAAAGTTTTATTACTACTAATAGATGGCTCCGTGATTTCTTATGAGCACATGCATTATATAATAGTAATAGAACTTTGAGCACAATTTCCTCTCGTGATATGAGTTATATATATTTCATCCTAATAAAGAGACTTTGTTTATATTATTAATTTTATTGGCGGTCATGCTTATTTGCGGCAGATAATTAAGAATCTTGAACTTGTTTGTTGTCATTTCTCTTTTATGTATGTTATAAGATTTTTATTAAATGATTTTATTTTATTATAAGTGAGTTCAAGTTTTGTTTGATGTTGATTGTATGTTTCTTTCATCAATTATTATTTATTTAGTTAGGATTTTATATGCGAGGTTTTATGGACAAAAGGTTCTTTCATAAGGCCCAAAGATTGCTTTTGAGACCATTTATTTAATTATAAGGTCATATTAGAGTGACTTTGTTCTTTCTAAGTTGTTAAAGCAACCCCTTTAGCGAAAGCCTTTTAGAACTTGAGAAAAATGGCCCATCGGTGGACTTATGGTCCTTAAGGTAATCTATATAATTTGTATACAAAAAGACTTTTAATTGCCTCATGTATTTTTTTTTTAATGAGTTTGAGACCTTAAAATAAAGTTTGTTATACATAGCATAATAGTCTTTTATAGCTTGCCAATAATGTTAACCATAAAAGCTAAATTAGGTGTCTTTTATGATGTCTCGATGGTGGAGCGGTGACATTTTATTTCCTGTCTCCTCTCTTTTCTCTCTTTTACTTTTTTGTTTTTTTAGGGTTAGGTTTGTGTGTTTGTGTATTTATGTATGGCTAGTAGATACATAAATAGTTTCCTCGTTTAAATTTTTAAAACAAAATAGTCAAGCAACACGCTTAAGCAGCCTATGTCTTGTGCGATTTTTATTTATTCTTCTTTTTTTTAGAAAAAATTAATAATGAAAACTTTATTTGTGATCAAGTCACCAAGTAACAACTTTAAGTTTAAAGGATCAAATACATACATATTTACTAAATCGCTACTAGCAAATAAGTTCACATTCATTTGTGATAAACTAAGAATACTAATAGATAATGGAATTAAGAAAGGATGTTAAAAGACTACAAGTGACATCTTTCACTTTATGTTAAGATATTATATATATAAAAAAACATATTATCTTTAACATTATGTTAAAAGATTATGTATGATATATATGATCTTTATTTTTATACAAAGAGATTATAATAATAGGATATTTTATATTATATTATAATATTATATAGTATCTTCAATATTAGGACTGAAATCTTAATATGTTAAGCATTTTTTTTTCTAAGATATTGAAGCTTCCTTTATAATGGAAAATGCCTAGGAGCTATTTAGGTAAGCCTAATGATTGTAGGCCAGCTAGTACAAAGTATTTTCTCCTTATATAGAATATTTGTATTATGATTATTAAGATGTTGATGGTGTTGGTGGTTAAGTTGAAGCTAATGCTAGAGGTTTTGGTATGGGTGCAGGTGATAAAACAGTGCTAGTGATGTTGTTGGTGTTGGTCACAGTGTTAGTAAACGTGTTGGTATTAAAGATGAAATATGATCTGGTTATAATACATATAGGTGGTTTTGTTAATATGTGTAGTGATAGTAAGGTTGACACAATCCAAGAAAAAGGTCATTTGAAATGATATCTTGGTTTGTTATGTAAAAAACAATATTGCAGCAGAGTGGGCCTATAACTATACATAGAATCTGTTAGATTTTTTTGCTTGTGTTATGCTGCGAGGTGAATCAATTTTTTTAACATAAAAAGATATTTAAATGATGATAACCTGAGTAAATCCAGATTAATTTGACTAACCAGCGATTCAGGATAACTCCAGAAACAAGAAGGGAAAAACTAGAAAGTTCAAGGCCTAATAGCTTAATGTCAAAGGATGAAATAAAAAAAAACTTGAAGTTAGATTGGGTCAATCTTTAAAACCAACAACTCTAGCCTTGAGACTAAGATGACCATACAAAATACCAAAAAGAATCTTGAACAAATTTCTTAACCATAAAAAACTTAAAAAGAAAACAAATATTAATCAAAACAATGAGGACCAAACCTGGTATAAAAACTAATAAAAGAAAATAATGAGGGACTTAATCAAAAAATAAAACAAAAAATGATAAAAAAAAAAAAGCAATTAAAAGAATGAGAACCAAGATTTGATTAAAAAACAAATGAAATAAAATGTCGAGGACAAAATTGAAAGAAAAAACAAATTAAGAAAAGGATTAAAAAAGAGCAATTAAAAAAATAAGGACTGAATCTAGAAATGAAATGAAATAAAATGTTGATTGACAAAATTAAAAAAAAAAAAACAAGAAAAAGATTCTTTTTATAAAAAAAACAACAATCAAGAGAATGAGTATCATATTTGATATATAAACAAAACAAAATCAAATAGAAAGGGATGAAACTAAAAACAATCTAAAACAAAATCAAAACAAATAAAGACCAATCAAAAGAAAGAGGATCATAATCGATTTTTTTTCTCAATTATTTTTTATCAAAATAATATCATTTTTATTTTTTAGCCGAATAAAAAATCAAGTAATTAGCTAGGGGAAAATAAAAACCTGCTAACTTTTTTTTACCATTATTTGTTTATCAAAATAATGTTATTTTTACTTCTTGCACAATAAAAAAATTCAATTGACCCTAGTAACCCCAATCATTTGACCCAACTTGTGATCCGAGACATGAAGGGGGTTAACTACTGGGCTGGGTTTTCAAAGCATGATAAAAAAAAAATAAGCACTAGATATGATATGAAAATTTAATGAAATTCAACAATGAGGGATGAAAATTTTCAAAAATCAATCACTCAAGAAGAGAACTCAAAATAAAATGAATTGAATCATAAGATAAAGTTCAACAAAAAAAAATTAAAATCAAATGATTAGGAATAAAATAAATAAAATAAAATCCAATTAGAAAAAATATTAAAAGCAAAATAAATAGGAATCAAAAGAATGAGAATTAAGTTTGATAAAAAAAAAAACATAAAAAAATCAAATGTCAATGGATGAAATTGAAAAACAACAAATTCAATACAATTAAAAAATTGATGGTCATTTTCCAATTTTGCAAGGCCAACACATCTTTTTAGGTGGAGGAGAGAGAAAAGAGAGGGGAGGAGAAAAATAGTCGCCTAAGTTTTGTCTTGCCCTTGCGGCTGACATGCGCCAACCCACCGTGTAAAGGGTGACGTGCTGTTTTGGATGACGTACTTGAAAGCAACCAACGACCACTGGCATTGCATACGCAACCCAAAGGGCGCGAATGACTCCCACCTGCTGACGCGTTCTCTGCACACACTAGCAACCTTTTTTTTTAATTTATAAAAAGACTGTAACACCATTGACTCTCACATGTTAATTGCAAAAAAAAAATGTCAAAAAACCGAAAATGCCCCTTTACTTTAGAGGAAAAAAAATGTTGACCCTAGTGGCTATGAGATAATTAGACTATATAAAAAAATGTAAAATTTTAAAAATACCCCTCGGACTTTAGTAATTACACTGTGTAATGAAGATATGAAAATACAAAATTACCCTTAAGTGTTTATTCAATTATTTGATTTTTTAAGGGAGGTATCAGTCATTTTATTATGGATTGCATTGTGCACAATCCACAAGTAAAAAGTAATGCCTTTTAGTTTTATTTGTAATGTCATGTGGCCAAATATTAAGGTTTCTCGGCACTGTGTATTATAGTTGAAGTATGAATTTTAGGGTTAACTACTACTTGACATGTGTTCTACCACGGGCTAAATATTGTTTTTAACAAGAAAGTTGAACATACATGATTTTGCACACATATTTGTTTACATAAAAAATTTCAAGTGCGAATTAAAAAATTTATGCGTGTATCTAATTAAATAAATTGACCATAAAAAAAGTCATTAAAAATAACTAAATATATATCTAGAAAACTCAAGAGACGAATGTAAATCATGATATTTGATCTCACAACACATTACATTCACCTAATTGTGTTCCATAACTTTATTTATTAAAATTATTTTTTTTATTTAATCAAATGCTAGTACAAATAGATACACACATAAAATTATTGAAGAAGATCAAAGAGAGGAAAAAAAAATTATCTCACAATGTTGCACTTATTAGAAATATTATTCAAAATAAATATGTTTTATCTTTAAAAATAAAGTTCAATTATATAAAACATAAAAAAATAAATGAATTAGAATAAGATCTTTAAAAATTAAATACTTACAAAATAATTTAAAAAAAAACAACAACTATTTAAAAAAGACTAAATACTAAAAAAAACTAAGAAACAAGGGGTATTAATTTAAATATAAATTTAAAAATTATGTTCAAAAACACATTTTAAAAAAGGCATGGTTTTTTTTAAAAGGCAGAATTTAAAAAAAAAAGAGAGGCTAGTGCTTGGCCCATTTGGGCATGGGCTCTATTTTCTTAAAATTCAATTAGAGTAGACGAAAGAACGTTTTGAAAAAAATATCATGTCTGACCCATTTAGACATGACAAGGGATATTAATTTAAATATAAATTTAAAAATCATTTTCAAAAACACATTTTAAAAAAGGCGTGGTTTTTTTTTTTAAAAAGGCAAAATTAAAAAGAAAAAAAGAAAGGCTACTGCCTGGCCATTAGGGCGTGGGCCCTATTTTCTGAAAATTCAATTAGAGTAGATGAAAAAACAATTTGAAAAAAATATCATACCTGACCCATTTAGACACGTTGCCTTGTATTTCCCAGATTCAGCCACTATGGTGGCAAAAACAAACAAGGTCTATATTTTGTTTTTAATCCAAAAATCTATTTTCAACCCTTTTTTGAACGCAAAACATCTAGAAAAGAATCTAAACACCTTAAAAAATTCATAAATCGACTTAAAAAAAACACAAAAACTTGAAATCAATCCAAATTAAAGCTTTTTTTTAGATTAGATTTGGTTTTTAAGGCAATTTCATGTTGAAAAAACACTTAAGTTTGACTCCTCTCACCAAGTGGAACCTTTGATACTAAGATCAACTATTTGGTGGTCAAAATTGTTGCAAACCTTGATTTTCTTTCTCTATTGCTAGAATTCAGCGTCTTTTTTTTGTTTATTCTCTCTCAAACTAGGGACTAAAAATTATAAAAATAAAATTTTGTACCAAAATTAAATTGAAAATCTATTTAGCAACCGAACAGTTATAATTTGTAAAATTTGAGGACTAAAGTAAACTTTTTTTGTGATAACTTTGAAAGCATCACCCATTTATGATTTTTTTTCTTTCACTTTGGTCCTTTATCTTTCAATTTTGCCTTTAATCAACAATTTTGATTCAATTATCTTTTAATTTGGCCCAAAAATAATGCAATCGCACAAAACAAAATAAGGATCAAAATGAAAAAAAAAATGAACAGTGAATCTGCAATAAAATAAGAGAAGGTGAACAGTGCACATGTGCACAATGTATATAGTCTTTGTTAACTAGACATGGATCCGCACTACACCGACAATACACATTTTTGTTTCCAGTAAAAATGATGTTTAGATGTCGTAATCAGGTTTCAATGAAAGAACAAAAATTAACAACTTAGATTATCGGTTCAACCAAGTAAGTTGGATTTATTTTATTTAGACGATAAAAAAGGCAATAATAGTAAACTCATGAAAAGAAAAAAAAAAAAAAGGTGTTCATGGCAACTTGGGAAAAAAAACCATGAAATGATGAAATTGTATAAAAAAAGATAAAAAAACCCAACCTAAGTCAACTCAAGATAGCATGATAAACATGGAACTTGGGTAATAAATGTCGAGCTAACCCGACTTCACTCGTGAAACCCATAGCTCAGGTCATGAAATCAGGATAACCCAAGAAAGAAGAAACAAAAGGAAACCACGAAGTCAATTTTTTTTTAAAAAAAAGTGAAATGACGAAATCATAAGAGAAAATAAACAAAAGAGGATATCTACCGGTGTTGACTTTTCAAACTCGCTACTCTGGTTATTAGACCGAAAACACCATATATGAAAAAACCACGAAACTTAATCCCTAACAAATCAAACATTAAAAAAGGAAATTGTAAATAAAAAAAATAACACAAAAGGATCAAAAATCAAATATAGCAATTAAAAGAATGAAGATAAAAATTGAAACAAAAAATAAACTAGAGGGAATCTATAAATTTTTTATTGAAGGGTGAAATTGGAAAGAAAAACAAACTTGAATAAAAGGACAAAAAATCAAAAGAATGAGGACCAAATTGAAAAAAATAATATACCATAAATTTGGATTAAGTGATGAAATTGAAAACAAAAATAATGCACAAAAGGGTTAAGAAAAAAATCATAAATCAAAATATTAAGGACCAAAGTGAAAAATAACACATGACAAATTGCGATTAAAGGAAGAAATTGAAAAAAATAATCAAAACTCTTCAAAAGGGTAAAGGATAAAAAATTAGGAATCAAAATAATAGGAACCAGATTCGAAGAAAAAAAAAAGAATTGAGAGGCCTTGCGCAAAAATCTAGGTGGAGAGAGAAATGAAGGGAACTAAAAGGGTTATCGGTACAAAACATGATGTTAGTCGACAACATGCGCCGACCAATGATGAAGGGGATATTGAGATGAATCAGACACTACCCTGAATACGACAATCTATAGTCATGCATCAAGCCATCAACATTAGTTATTTTTAATATTTATTATAATGCAAAAGACAAAACTCCCCCTTACCCACTCAGTGTATGATTGTTTCCGTGGTTGCTTCTGCGTTTGAAGCAAACCACAGAAAATACATGTTTGTAATATATAAACAGTTGTTTACTGTTTGTGTGTCGTAGTTAAATTTTTGTTGAAAACGCAGGTGAAGGAAAAACTACTTCAAGCTGCTTCTCAGCTACTGTTGCGTTCACTCTGCACATCCCGCTACAATATTCACTGTTCATGATCGAACCGGGTCCGGTCTGAACCTAAATGTATTAGACTGGGTCCGATCCAGAAAAAATAAATCCAATTTTTTTATTTTTAATTATGTTTTATTAAAAAAAATAGTGTTTAACATTATTTAATGAGCATAAATTAGAGGAGATCGCATGATGGCATAGCATTTACAGAATTTGATAATAATTTCAATTTTGTTCCTGATTATATTTTACCTGATTTTGTTGCACGCTCAAAAAACCATGAAAATTATGGTCCTTGTTGGATAAATTTCGTATGTAATAGAATTGTAGATAGTTTAATTGGAACAATAAAAAATATTTTATATAAAGTATTATTTATTTCAAGATGTAATAGCAGTAGTTAAATCTATAATATTTAAATTAAAAATCATCAATTTTATAATATATATATATATATATATATATATATATATATATATATATATATATATTATAACCTCAATTTGTAAAGTATTTCTAACCAAACATATTAAACTACTTTTTGTTTAATTTCAATTTCAACCACAGTTTTAACTAAACATATATAAATACCAAACCAACCTCAACCTAAAATATTTTTTATAAAATAACTTTTTTCAAACTACAATCACAAGAGCTACCACAATATCAAATATATTTTTTAAAATTGAAAATATCAAATTGAAAAGGCAAAACTAACATCGGACCAAAGTCAAGGGCTTTTTTTACTTTAAAGTCAGGTAAGTAATTTAATTGTGCTTGAAAAAATAAAAACCCTAAACTACCCCTACATGTAAGATCTAAGTTTTTTTTGTCCCTTCCATCCTTTTACATGCTAGAAAAGTCTCTCTTAACCCAATAACCAACCCTATTATTTTTTGTTTGAATGGTAAAATAGTAAATCTACTATTAAAATCCAATCCACAATAAATTAGATTCCATAACTACAGCAAACTTATTATTTCTAAGTTTAGCAAACACCTCCATAAATTCATGCGAGATAAATAAATTTTTTCTTACAAGATTGCTTAAAATATATTTGTGGATAATTAGGGAAGCATGCGTGATAAAACACCAATGCATAAAATAACCTTATATTTGATTAAGTTGTATTTCGTATCTTGGATTGATCAATATGTTGAATATAACAATTAGCTAAATTCATGGAGATTTAAGCACAGCTTATAACCAAACCATATATATATATATATATATATATATATATATATATATATATATATATATATATATGTTAATTTTTTTTTAATCAAAATATAAGTATATATATGTTATCTTTTGTTTTGGTGGGTGAAGGTATTTCTAACCAAACATGCTATCTATCCCTGTACTTAAAAAAAATCATGACATACATTTTCATACAATATCTTTTCATACTTGAATTAAATATAATAACATGAAAATCGAGGAAAATAAAATTAAAAAAACATTTATAATAAGCTTAATTTTAACATTCAACGACAAGGATAGTGACAGTAAACAATATGGATTAGGTATTAGACACCTTTTGATATGTGTGATCAATCCATCTCAATGTATCATATACTAAAACCTGATTTAGTTCAGGTTTTATAATAAAAAATATAAAAGCTTTCACTTGAATTAAAAAGATAAAATTTAAAATAACCATCTAGGTGGTGGCCTAGTGGTAAAAGCTTGGGACCAAGAGGTTTGCTCCTTCTGTAGTCTCATGTTCGAGTCCTGTTGTTGCTCATATGATGATCACTGGAGGCTTACATGGTTAACTTCAGGGCCCGTGGGATTAGTCGAGGTGCGTGCAAGCTGGCCTGAACACCTACATTAAACTAAAAAAAAATTAAAATGAGGGAATCATCATTTAAAACACGAGAAAATGCAAAGTTAATCTTAAACTTTATAGAATTTTTATTTTGGTAAAAAAAATCATTTTATTTATTTTTCAATCAAAGTTAATCTTAAACTTTATAGAATTTTTATTTTGGTCAAAAAAATCATTTTATTTATTTTTCAATCTTTAAATTAGAGAGAAATGAGAGAAACTCTATGAAAAATAACAAAATTGTTGTTTGGCCAAAATTTGACCTTTGAAATGGAAGATCTTTGTGTCTTTTGGTTTGTCTTCTCGACAATAATTTGATAGATGCGATTGTTTTCTTTAAACATGGTAAGGAAGTAGATTGATTTTAATTTTTAATTTTTTTGATTCAATTAATTTTTGTTTTTTGTAGTGTGATTTTTTGATTGTTGGATAGTTTATATAGGTTTTGGGTGAAGATTGATAAAAAAAAATAGATTTTAAGGAAAAACCCTTCTAATTTTTATCGCATAAATATTTTAAAAATTTATTTTATATATATTAAACTTTGATTTCTTAATCAAAATTTTACTTGTAAATATAAACTAAATTAGCAATAGCTGCATGTTTTTTATATTATAAAAAGAATTGTCCAACTCGTATGGAGAAACACGAAATGACAAAATTAATCTAAAAATGATTATTCACGTTCAACTATGAATCACAAGAATTTGCAGGATCACATTAGATTATTGACTTCTTAGCACACTGATTTTTAAGTGTGCTTTTCTAAATTATAGGACTTTCGCACAATTTGCAGTCAGCCATGCCTTTGCATTATTATTAATTTTTAGTTTGTAAACTATACGTGATGCAGCAAAAGAAAATCCCTCAAATTGGAAGTGACATAATCAGTCAAAACTCAAAATCACTGAATTTATGAGAACATAATTTGTGAAAATGAAAGTTGGAAAATACTATATATCAACACCATCCACTAAATTTCCGTTTCATCTAGTTATATAATAAGAGATCTGCCCAATAGAGGCTCAAATTCTTCAAATTCAAGCGGTGGATACGTTAACCATGCCAATGCATGTCCTTAAATCTAGAACACAAACGTTTTAGTCGCTATCCTCAAAATGTACATTTCAGCTTCTTGATGAAGCAACTGTACCTAAGTAGCAATTTAGTCACACTGCAATATGAACATAGAGAATAAACTTTAACTATGCTACACCAAACTCTGGGCCTATGTGTAGGAAACAATCAGGTACCATCATACAGCACATAACTTCAAGATAGCTCCCCGTCAACCTTGCATGACAAGACTAAAATAAATAAGAAATAAGAAAAAATAAGCATAAAGGGGGCATAGATTTATTTGCAACTCATATGACTTGATAACATACCATGAACAGACTAATTCGCTTCAACATAAAGCGCTAGAGCAGAAGATGGATTGTGATCTGGTACAATCACAACAGCAGAAAATTAGTAGAGGAGAAATTATGGGCCAACCAGATATATCAAAGTAAAATTCCAAGATTATGGACACAAACCTTCTGATTCCACCTGCAACCAATCCCGCGTGCATATCAGAGCCTGTCTAGTGTCTGGATTCAGGGAACTGCGATAACTATCAAGCACCCTACCTCCAACACCAAAAGCCAACTCTGGCGCAATAGTTGACATGGGAGTCCCCAGAATGTCTCGTGCCATCATAGACAAGATAGGGTACCTAGGTGTGTGGACTTTCCACCAGTTTAATATGTTGAAATCACAATTGCGAGGAAAGACCGGTTCTTCCAAGTATTTGTCCAAATCAGATATTGCACTCTGACCTTGAGAAGATTCATGGAGGAACTTGTCAAAACCCTTTAATCTATCCCTACTATCAGTACTGGTGCTAGGTAAACTGCTGCCAGGTAAAGTTGAACCTTGATCGACCAATGTTGAGCAGATGGAGTATGCATTAAAAAGCTCCTTAATGCCATCAGAAACTTCCTTGATTCGATCCAGGGCAGTACTACCATAGATCTGGGAATAATAATACTCCACCAATTTCATCTTGAATCGAGGATCTAAGATGGCTGCTACTGCCAAGGCCAAACTGCACTTGCTCCAATATCTATCAAACTTGGCTTTCATCTTCGATGCCATGGAACTAAGAAAATCATCTGGGTTCTTACACCATTCAATTAACTGGATGTGAACATCACAAATTTCAGGAAAATATATGTTCGCTGTTGGACATTTATCCGCAGAAAAGATATTGGTAATTTCAACAAAGAGTTTCAAATAACCAGTGATGGAACTGGCCCATTCCCACTCTGTATCAGTTAAAGCTGAGGTATAGGCTGGATCACGCTCTTGCAAGAAACAAAATGCACTCTTGTATCCTATGACTGTTTCGAGCATGAAGTATGTTGAGTTCCACCGAGTTGGCAAATCAAGAACCAAATTCTTCTGACTACTGATTCCAATTTGCTCTGCAATTTCATTGAACTTTCCTTGTATTACCTGCGAACTTTTAACATATCGAACACTTCCTCGGACCTTTTCAGTCACCTCTCGGATTGTTTCCATGGCATCTTGAACAATCAAATTTAGAACATGCGCAGCAGAGCGAACATCAAATAATTGACCATTACTCAAAAGGGGCCTGTTTTGTGAGATCCGATCCTTAATTCTGAGCACAATATCATCATCAGCAAAACAATCATCAAATGTCATGGCAAATAACTTGCATTCAACTTCCCATTCCATGAGACAATTTATAATCACTTCTGAAAGCATATCTTCAGTATGAGAAGAATCCAAAGTCACAAAATTTAGAATTTTCTGTTGTAATTTCCAGTCCTCATCAATATAGTGCGCTATCAAACACAAGTATTCAGCATTTTCTGGAGAAGACCACATTTCAACAGCAAGGTTAATTCTGCCATGCAATCTATTTATCATCTCATACACTTTCTGTTTCTCTTTCATATAAATCTCAATACAAGAGACTTCAATGGAGCTATTTGGCACAAACTCAAACAAAGGCTGAAGATTCTTCACAAATATTTTGAATCCAACATGCTCAACCATGGTTAATGGGTAACCATGCAATATGATCATTCGGGCAAGATCCAGACGACTCTGTTCTTGATCAAACCTACAACTTCCAAGGCTAATAATTTCATCTTTTCTTGGTTCATGATCGAACTTTATAATTGTGGGCTTAATATATTCATCTTTTCTTTGTGTTTCATCATAGTTGGCATTGACATTTGCAATGCTAAGGGAAGTATCCTTCTTCTTTTTCTTTGCTGCAAGTAGTTGCGACACATCATAATTAGATCTCTTAAGACATCTCATTAAGTGATTTCTCAGATGCGTAGTCCCACTATTACTTGACCCACTGAGTTTCTTGTCACAATGCACACAAACAGCATAGCATACATCTGCCTTCCTAATCCTTTGGAAGTGATTCCATACGACAGACGTCAACCTCTTTGGTTTCTTAATAGCTGATTCATTTGATACTTCCATTGCATAGGTTTAGGAGCCGGAGTCTGCATTTGACAGGAATCAAGAAAAATTGTGACAAATGAATAATTTAACCTTTGATAAAATTTCAACACTGATGAAATCTATAAAAAAGACATGAAACAGCACTAGATTAGACCGATGACCTAGAGATGGGTTAACTCCAAAATCAAAGATTACATTCCTAAGACCTCAAGCCAAAACATAGCATGGTTCAATAGAGAAGCCAAACTCAGGATAACAAGAAAAATGCTTTCAAATTACTTTCATACTCTTTTTTTCCTGACAACAAACCCTTTAGTATGGGCATCACAAACTAAACATGTGGGTCTCACTTAAACCAAAACATTGCAGACAATCATGCATCCAAAAAGACCAGCCCAACCCAACCCAACCCACAAGAAGTAACTCTCTCAACAGAAACGGTTAGGAAACACTACACAAATGATCTTCCAATTTCATCATTAATAAGCAGCGGCCAAAAAACTCAGCGACCAACTCTTTCAGCTTTCACTATCCTCTTATGGAGAAAAAAAAAAGGCACACGCGCATTCAAACGCATTACCAAAATCAAGGCTGTCAGTGGTGTCATCATCTACCATAGAAATAACAATCACATGAATAATTGTCACAACAAACAAAAGAAATCATTTCAAAATTCAGTATTCTTAAATCACTCAATAAAATCACAGTTCCAGCTCCAGCCTCCATGAATAAAAAATCCAACCAATCCACCAAAAACCAAATGAATTGATCATCTTAAAACCCTAAATTCTCATAGACTCAAAACCCGACATTTCAGATTCAATCTTCCTTATAGACCATAACTCAACAGATACAATAAATTCAAAACCAATCCATCCTCTCAGAGTCCACAATTCTCAAACAAAATTAACAAAAGTAGCAAAAGTTTCAGCTCCAATCACCTCTATAAATATTAAGTTTCCACACACCAAGAAACGATATAAAACATAGATGGACCATCCTCAAATTCCCAATTTTCCAAGAACAGAGAAAAAAGAAAAACAAACTTTCTAACTCTACTTTTCTCTTTAACATGAATGCAAGATCCAATCTTTCAGCCATTATAACAATCAACTGAACAGTAACAGCAAAAAACAGTAAATGGGCCATCTCAAAATACAGGAAGTAAGCACTAAATCACATTTTGAAAAGAAAGAAAGGAAACAGAAATAAAGAAAAAAGACTTGCGTATACAAGAACCTTAAAGAAACAAAAAAAAAAGGTGAAAAATGAATCATGAGCGAGAGAGGGTCTTACATGGATTCTTGGATAAGCTTTGCTTTTTGAGCTCCACAGAGCCCGATCAGAGGATCCGGGAAGGTTTAGAGTTTGGACTCGGTGAAGAAAAGAAAAGATAAAAGAGGATCCGGTGTGGGGTTGTTGAAATTTGGAGAGAAAACGGGTAAGGATCCGGTAGGAAATCTGGTCATGTTGGAAACGGGTTGTGGGCCAATATCAGGGTTGAAAATATACTTTTTTTTATTATTAAATTTGACTCGATAAGCAACCATTTTATTCTTTACTTAAATTATTTAATACGATTCCATATCACTTAAACTAATTATTATTAGCCATTTAATTCACATTAACAATTTCAAATTTATAATTTCCAATATTTGAATTTTATATTAAAAGTATATCTAAATAAAGTTTTTTAAAGTTAACTACTTATAGCCGATTTAACTTAATTTAATTGCTCAAACATGCTGATTAATATTTTAACTATATCCAAAGTGTAAGTATTTAGACTCTTTTACAGGTGATTTGAATAAAAATGAGTTCTTAGATCAAAATAATATAGTCCTTGTTTTTTCACTATCACAACAAGTTGTTTGGCATTTTAAAAAATAAGGCTTGCATGCCAGTCTTTTTTTAATCGGCCAAGCGCTGACCTAGTTTGCCAAGCCTATTAACACCTAGCTTTTTATATATATATATAGTTTTTTCATTTAAAAAAATACCAAGGTTTTTTTTATATATTTTTTAAATAATTTTTTATTTTATATTTAAATTAATACCCCTTCTCTCTATTTTTTATTTTTTTATTTAGTCTTTTTTAAATAGTAATTGTTTTTTTTAATTGTTTTATATGTATTTAATTTTGAAGATATTATTCTAATTCATCTTTAATTTTTTTATGTTTTATATAATTGAATTTTATTTAACAATAATAATTTTTTATTAATATTTCTAATAAGCATAACTTTTTGTGAGATATTTTTTATACTTTGATTTTATTTAATTAATTTTATATATGTTAATTTCTATTATTATTTAATCAAATAAAAAAAAAATTAATTAATAAAGTCATTGAACACAATATGATAAATCAAACGTCTTACGATATTAAATATTTTAATCTATATATCTGATTATTTTAAATATATATTTAATTGTTAATATATATATATATATATATATATATATATATATATATATATATATATATATATATTGATTTGTACTTGATAGTTTTTAATGTAAAAGAATATGGAAAATAAAAAGTGTCATGTTTAATTTTTTATTATTAAAAAAACAAATACATCCGGCCTGCGGTCAGTTAGCTAGAATGCTCCAAACAGCAGCGAAAACCCGTCGACTTTAACACTTCCTCACTCACCATTAAAAAAAAAAAAAACCAAAGCGAATCCCTCAATTTCCCCTGTACTGTCTCGTCTCCGGCGAAATTCTCAGGTGAGTATCCTTAAAACCCTTTGAAATCAAATGGGTATGCAATAAATTCATGCAGCACGTACTGTTTAAGCCTTTAATAGTTTGGGGTTTATTGGTTGTTGCCTATGGATAGACAGATAGATGGGTTGATGCTTATCTACATAAATTGGAAGATTTTGAATATAGTTTTGGCACACAAGGAGGTTTACTCTTTTTTTTCCGACTCAGTTTTAATCCAAGCAAATCATAAGATTTTTCATCCAAATGCAATTTGACTTAGGTCATTGATTCAAAACAATGGATTTTAATCAGGTAATATTTTTTTTATTTTTCAAATTGGTATGCAGTAAAATCAATCAATTAGTCTTCGTTGGTTATTGGTTTTGGAAATTAATTGGCTTAATCGGAAGAACAAAGCATGGATTTAACAATTATGTTCTTCGTAGTCTCATTTAATGGATCGTAATTAGTTATTCTAATGTTTTTTCACTTATCAGGGTTGGTGAGATAGAATGGAATCAAGGACTAGAAAGAGGTCATCGCTGAACAACAATGAAGACAGGATCAGCACGCTACCAAATGTACTTCTCCATCACATTTTATCTTTTTTGGACGCAGTGCAGGTTGTTCAAACCTGTGTTTTGTCCAAAAGATGGATGAATGTGTGGAAATCTCATCCCTATCTTGACTTCAATTTTGAGACTTTTTCATCCTTAATAACTTCATATTATTATGACGATGACATGAACAATTTCACTGATTTTATCAGTCATGTTTTAGTACGTCGTAATAACGTCAAGGCTTTTAAGCTTTCCTTAGATACACGTCGTGATTGTCAGTATAGTGTGGTAGAATCTCTGATATATTATGCAGTTAAACATCACGTGGAAGAGATGTCTATAAATACTGCTCATTGGGATGTGCCAATTGTGTTACCTCGTTGTTTCTTTGACTGTGAATCATTGAGAAGCCTGAAATTGAAAGTTGACGGTGGCCTAGCTTTGCCAAAATCATTGGGGTTGCAGTCTCTGAAGACATTGCATCTTGGTGGGGCTCAGAATTTTGATGGGAAGATTTTCTCAAGTTGCCCGAATCTTGAAAATCTGACAATTGAAGATATATGCTTAAACGTGGTTGAAAACTTCAATATTCATGCTCTTAGTCTGAAAAGCTTGGAAATTTTGAATTGGAGATATAATAGAATTAAGCAGGGGTGCAAAGTTATGTTAGTTGCTCCTAAGCTTACCAGTTTCAAGTTTGATGGGAACACTCCTCTATTTTGGTCTGAAGTGAATCTTACCTCTTTGGATGATGTAAATGTAGTCTTGCAGAGATACTATCACAATCATTACTATCCATTCTATGTAGTTGAAGATGAATACATTTCAGAAGAAGAAGAAACCGAGCAGGGGCTTGGTCTCAATCTCATCAAGATGCTTCATCAGTTCTGCAGTGCAAAATCTTTGACATTATCCATGAATATCATTGAGGTGCATATTTTAAAACATTCTACAATTTAAGAGATTGTTTTGTTAAAGTTTGTGGTACAAGGCTGTGAAGTTCAGATGGCATGTCATCATTAGAGATATTGCGAATTTTGCCATTTTTGTCTCTTTAAAGATTTGTGCAGGAGGTTGTATTCTTAATTTGCATGGCTATCTTTAAGAAAATGATTTTCTTAGTGTGCATTCATTTAGACGCTTCTTGTTAACCTTTCATAAAGTTCCTAGCACATTAACTACTACTTCATTCCCTAGAGTGCTGCTAATTTAGTTGACAAATGCCTCCTTTTATGTTTTACATTGAAGAGTTGAAAGATGTTCTCTGAACTGCATGAAAGAATTTTAGGATTTCGTGTGTGGTCACTTGCTTGTGCATTAGCCCAAGTGCGTTTGATAAGGACTCTTTAGGATTTGGGAGTCATATTCCTGCAACTCTGTAATACTAACTATTAGGCAGTGTTGAATTCTACAGGTGATGGCATAAGCTTTTTGACATTAAATTTTTACTTTTTTTAATGCTATGAGTTTGCTTTGTATTTTGGCAATGGTGCGGCTACTGATTGACCCTCAAAGTGTAATGTTGAAATGTGACGTATCCTTGAAAAATTGAATTTTACATTCTATGCATCTTAAATGCGTTCTTTCCTCATAGGCTCTCTCCTGCTTTATGATGGCATGCTGGGCATAGATACAATAAATTTGAGCATACATCTTTTACAGTTATTTTTTCCATACAAGCTTACCACTGATTGGTTGGCTCGCAAGGCTTTGAATATTTGATAAAACTGGATTTTCTTGAGCTGCAATTTTTTATTCAAGTATGGTCGAGAGTCATTAACAGATTATTAATTTTCTCATGTATAGCTTTCAAGTAGTGTTACAAGTTAAAAGGATTCGTTTGTTCTTGTTCATGCATATTTTAACCACGACTAAATAATAATAATTATTATAATTATAATTATAATTATTATTATTATTATTTATTTTTTTATTTTTTGTTAGCGATACCTAAAAGAATTTCATTTGATGAAAATATCAAATCCTTTCTATTCTTGTTCTGCTGCTGACTTTTGTGTGAAAACAAGCCTGTTTATCATTAATAACTAACAGACTGACGTAGTTAACATGTAAAGTCAACTGTTTTCTTCAGCCATACCCAACTAATGTTTATCATTTGTTGCTCACTGAATAACTAAATGTTAATTATTTTATTTATTTATTTATTTATTTTGCAAGGGTTTGTTTCTTGAACATCCTTTAGTCTGGTTTCATTTTATATGAAATTTTCATGTTTCCAGGTTCTCTCGAAGGTTCCGGCTGCTCTAAATAAACATCCTTCTCCGTTTTCTAATTTGAAGTATCTGAAGTTGAAAACTGACCACAAGGATGTCACTCTACCTGCCCATGTCTTGAATTACTTTCTTAGAAGCTCTTCTTTGCTGAAAGTATGCTTCTAATATCTCCCAAGGTAATCGAACATCTCCTTCTACATTCAAAGTTACTGTTGATGCCACTTAAATAATAACTGCTTCAGTCTCGCTCTAACATGCCTTGTAATTTCGTGGGCACAAAGCTGTGAAGCTATATGAAGGCAGTTCTTTCCATTACCATACGCATGTGAATGTCTTTCAAGTGCTTAGGTACTCCTTCGACACCTGTATTCTACATTCTAATCGATTGTGGCTTGATCCTTGTAGCATACAGCAATACAATATACGATGTTCTTTTTCCCGCAAACATTGCTTGGTTAATCCAATATATTGAGCAGCTCTGATTGAAATCAGCAGTTTGCATGAAACTTGCTGAGAAAGAACCCTGCATACGATGTGTTAGCAAAATTTGCCGAAGAGGTAAAAAGGAAATTGTTGGGTGATCTGTCGTTCTTGCATGTCGAATTTGCAAATATTTATTTACCTGTTGATTAAATAGGAGCGGTAGTTGTTCACTGCCAAAGGCTAAAATTGATTGATAACAGTTAAATTAACAAAGAGTTATTATTGATTAGGAGTTATGATTTATCCATAGACTGGTAAAAAAAATCATTATTATGACAGAGGCTAGTTACAAGGCCATGAAGAATTTAACAACTAATTACCAACTCAAGGGCTAATTGAGCAGGCTTAATTAGATTTACCGCATTATGGTTTTTCATCGTTTAACTCCCATAAGCATCAAACAATTGCACATGGACAGACTTGATGTGCTCCACATCTTATACCTCTGTTACCATTCCGAACATCAGGCGTTACTACTCCTCCTACGTGATAACACTTACATATCTTTATAGGAATTGATGTAGTCAGGTGCTCACACCATTGTGGCCCCAAACTCTAGGTAGCCACCAATGGCTTCTCTTGAAGGATCTCCCTGTCATCGAATGAACATGTCTAATTCTAATTTGAGAGTCATCTAATTAGAGATGAAAAACACAACAAACATGAATCACGAAAATAATAATGATGTGGTAGATCATGATTAATGAACTAAATCATATTTAAAATAAGTTAATACAAAATTGATCTCTTATATGAAAACTTGAGGAGCCAGTACCAAGATATGCTTCAAGAGCAAATGCTTTGATGGGAATGTACGGAGGTTGCCAACCGTAACTTGGGTGTCATATGTTAGTTTAACAAACATTGTTGCAAGCCCGACTTTTTTAGAGTATGATCACACACTATGTAGGTGTACATAGGTTTACATACCGTCTAAAATTGATTATATGACTCGACAATCGTATAGTACACAACCTTACTTGTTCCTAGGCAATATACAATGCTCCACAAGTTACTTTACAACATGGTAATGTCAAACCTTTTATACCTCAAGACTTGCTATCATACACAAGCAATGTTGTAAATAGATAGGGTTAAGCTAGCTTAATACTTAAGTAGTTAGCTAGCTTAATACTTAAGTAGTTTTTTTTGGATAAGACAGACAATTAATAAGAGAACACTTGTTAAATTCATTGATCAATGTGGTGATGGTGTACAAGTCCCTTAATGAAGTTATTATTGTTTGGCTCGTCACAAACCAAAATAACATTTAATTGGTTCTCTATACTATTGATAAACTCAATCATTAGCATGAAAGAAATGGAGACTCGTTTTCATAAGCACTTCTATAAAACAAAGGTTGAATTGTCACTGACTAACTTAGCTAGGATGGTCTAAGATTTAGGGGAGTATATAGAAAATTATGCTATTTGATTTAGGACTCTAAAACCAAATACATAATAGCTATAATAAAGCAAGAGTACATTAAATTCATTATGGAGTGGATGTAGTGGAGCAGTACAACGAGGTTTATGAGAACTAAGAACTTGGATATCTTGTTTGATATTAAAAGATGTTTGAGAAATGAAAAGAAAAAAACAAGCCATCGAGGGGAATATACCCAAGTGGCTATTTCAATGAAGTTGAAATCGCACATCCAATGATTTACTTAAACTCTAATGAAGAGTTTAAAGAAAAACATTATTAACATTGAATATCTTGGTATTATTCTTGTAAGAATTAAACATTCACTTATAATAACTTTCTTTTTGAAATTAATTTTGATAAAAGAAATTAAATAAAAAATATGAAATTTTAACTCACATCAACAGTAAAAATTGAAAGGATATTGTTATGGTTCAAGTCAAATGTTCAATACACCAAATCAACATGATGGCTTGTTTTTAATCAATTTTAATTTCAACACTTAAATTATTAAAAATTATGTGAATTTGAAAAGTTGAATGGAACTAGTTCCCCATTCACTATGCACACACATATAATTTCGCAGATAGTCATTAAACATCCCATCATCGAGTTTGTGCTCAATTTTTAGAAAACTTATTTGAATTTCTCACTTTTTAAAGAATTCAAAGTAAAGGGACTGCAACTAAAAGTTTTGAAAAAATACAACCCTTTTATCCTAATAAGGAAGAAAAGGAAAAATTAGCCATGACAACCAAGGAAATGAGAGAGGGGAAAAAAAGAAAAGAAGAATGGATTGTCAGAATCATACTAGAGCTTTATCCCTATCATCTACTGCCGCATAATGAATTACTTGCCAAGATGATCCAATGATACTAAGAAAGGTCATTGTCATATCTCGGAGGAGGCTATACACACCTCCTTAATATAGTAGCCTTTCTCACATGCTAATGATTGTAACACACAAAACACATTTTAACATCTTTTATCTTTGATTATCTCATAACTCTTTAATTTAGTCATAATTTTCATCTCTCTTAAGCTTAATAAAGGCCTAAATAGGAGAGAAGAAAGGAAGGGAAAGGAAATAGATAAATGGCCCAAATTGAGTAAGCTTATTATAGTTGTGTCCATGACACGAGTTTCTAATTTGACGAGTTAGTCTAGATTGATCTAAGTTATGAATTTGACAGGTTAACATGAGTGGACTCAATTTCTTTTTAGAAGATATCATCTTGAAATATTTTTTGAAGTTAAATCATGTTCTTAAATCTTAGGAATCGCCAAATCAACTAGGTCACGTTGAGCCAACTTCTACATAACTTAATTTCAAGCCCAAGTAAGGAAATAGATTAGATTGGGAGCTTATAAAATTGACACATTGGGCCAACTTTAGTGACATTTTCGAAGAGCTCATAATGAATTAGACATTCTTTCATATATTAAAAAAAATCACTTATTTTTTTTAATGAAATAAAAAAAGTTTGAATAACATATCTTAAAATATTTATTCAGATTAGGTTTTCACCAGGTAAACTTTATAAATTCATATATTATGAATTTACACCTATGTATTTTTTAAAAATTATGATCATAAGAACATCATTAACACCATGATTAACACCATGAATCAATACTTGCAATGATCATGAGAAACGAAGCTTGTAGTTTCTTTTAATTATATTGCTTAAGTTTTTCCCTCCTATTATGACTATAATTTTGAGTTATCAAAATATTTTAAATATAATTATTTTTCAACAAAATTCTCTAGTATTGACAAGCCTTTTTGCCTTGCATCCTAATCTATTAAAATCTTGGATATCTTGTCACAATAGTCAATGAGTTAAGGTCAATTGATATTGATACCATCCTTATTTAGTCTATAGACTATTGTGTTTGAACCTCTTTTTTGTCACATACAATAATTTGTACAATCCTTCTTTATAATTTAAGGAGATTGATAAATTATGTTGCTATCTTTATTTTTTTAATTATATATTTTTTTAATAAGTTAATTTTAAAATGTCATGATGAAAATATAAATTTATCAAAATTGGTGAGGCTTAGGTCTTAGAAAAGGTTCGAATTTTAAAGAGTCTTTAAACATTGATTGTAATAACAACTTTAAACTTCATATAGACAAGTTGGATGTTTAATCATTCATACACTTGATTCTAAGATCTTGAAAATTTTAATTCTAATTCACATTAAGAGTTCAAAAAGAGAAAAAAAAAAGAATGGAATTCAAACTAATTTTAAATAAATGATTGGATTTATACGCAATTAATATATGACGAATGAATAATATAACAACATAACTAATCAAATATTTAATTTTAAAAAAAACCTAACCAAATCATTTTTTTTTTAATTATGTCAGTTTCAAATCAAATTAAACTGAACTGAAAATTAATTCAAATCAAACACTAGTTCAGTTAGTTATTTATTTATTTATTAACAAGTAACCAATAGGCCTTTTAATTAGGATGTTTTGGTTTTTTTTATATAGTGCTTATTTACAATAACTATATAAAAAAAATTATATATTGAATTGGGCTTAAGAAGTTCTCATAATAGGCTTGGTTTTTTTGTAGGCCTTTATTAACAACTAATTGGTTTATTGTAATAGACTTTTACTTCCGAAGTTTTTATATATATATATATATATATATATATAATTTGTTTATAAATAAGATGATTACACGTCATTCGCTTTAGATAATAAATCCAAATTTTCAAATTTTTTTCAAAAAAAACCCTTTAAAAATAAAAATAAGTCTTAATAAACACATCTTTCACCTTCAAACAATATATAATCACTCTAGAAACCAAAAACAAAAAACTTTTAAATGGACTGCTCTACCTTTTCCAACATATTTTAAATGGACTGCTCTACCTTTTCCAACATAAAAGAAAAAAAACTCCATTGAACTTCCCTCTCTTAAATAAACCTATTGACACAAAAAAGGTTTTTTTATTAAAATTTTGTTTTTCTTCTCTCAACATCCAAGAATTAAACCATAAAAAATAAAATTTATGATTTAAATATAAAATCTTAAAATAACAGGAATCAAATATAAAAAGATTAAAACTTCAAGAACAAACTAAATTTTTTCGTATCCTTTTAACAATGGAAACAAAAAAAGTTTTATTTCTTTAAACTTTGATCCTAGTTGTTTCAATTGTTTTTAACTACAAATTAAAATTTTATTTCATAAAATTAATATTTAATTTAACATCAATAATTCTTAGAGACTTTGTAAACATATCTCAACACATAAAACAATATCAATAATTCAATATTAAGAACGGGGATGAAATTCAAAATGATATTGTAGAAGGGACAATGTTGTCATAATGAATTTTTGACGTTGAAAACAATGTAGCATAATAAAAACTTGCATTATGTTTTAACTGTATTTTTAGTTGTAATTTGTAATGTTCTTTTATAATTTGTTTTTGTCTAAAAGAAAAGTTTTTATACTGATTATTTCTTACATTCCAATATTAATGCTGTTTTCATTGTGCTCACATATATATAAACAAATTCAAATATTCCAATATTAATGTTAATTAGCCACATTAACCAAAAATAAAAATTATAAAAATCCAACCAACTCATAGGTGGCTCAGTGGTAAGAGATTGAAATTAAGAGGTTTGCTCCCTCTATGGTCTCAGGTTCGAGCCTTGTGGTTGCTCATATGATGGCCACTGGAGGCTTATATGATCGTTAACTTCAGGGCCCGTGAGATTAGTCGAGGTGCGCGAAAGCTGACCCAGACACCCACGTTAAACTAAAAAAAAAAATTATAAAAATTCAACCATCTAGTAGGTGACTTAGTGATAAGAGATTGAGACTAAAGAGTTTGCTCCCCCTGTGATCTCAGGTTCGAGCCTTGTGGTTGCTAATATGATGGTCACTGGAGGTTTACATTGTTGTTAACTTTAGGGTCCGTGGAATTAGTCGAGATGCGCACAAACTGGTCGGGACACCCGTTAATAATATAAAAAATAATAATAAAAATCCTAGAATGTATATCTCATTTGCTAATTGGTATCATCGAGCTTCCTGGGTAATAATGGAAAATGCAAGGAAAGCACAAAACGAAAATTTTTTTGTCAATTGCTTTTGATTGCAGGACAACATAGAAGGGAGTGTGATGGTTTTAAGGTAACATTGCCTAATTTTGAAATTTGAGAAATTGATTGAAAATATAATTTATAGGAGAGGGATGCAATTGTAGTTATCCATTAACTTTCTACTACCCGTCCCTAATCCTTTATATATGCTGCTCCAAACAGTGAGTGAAAAGCCGCCGAATTTAACACTCCCTCCCCCCAAAAAACAATTCTACGAATCCCTCAAATTCCCCTCTACTGTCGCGTCTCCGGCGAAATTCTCAGGTGGGTATCCTTAAAACCCTTTAAATTCAAATTAGTATGCTATAAATTCATGCAGCACGGGCTGTTTAAGCCTTTGATAGATAGGGGTTTATTGGTTGTTGCCTATGATTGATTGTTATCTACATAAACTGGAAGATTTTTAGTTAAGTTTTAACACACAAAGAAGTTTACTTTTTTTCCCCTTTTAATCCAAGCAAATCATAAGATTTTGTCTTCCAAATGCAATTTGACTTAGTTCATTGATTCAAAACAATAGATTTTAATCAGGTAATATTTTTTATTTCAAATTGGTATGCAGTAAAATCAATCAATTAGTCTTCGTTGGTTATTGGTTTTGGAAATTAATTGGCTTAATCGGAACAACAAAGCATGGATTTTAACAATTATTTTCTTCGTAGTCTCATTTATTGGATCGTAATAAGTAATTCTAGTGTTTTTTCATTCATCAGGGTTGGTGAGATAGAATGGAATCAAGGACTAGGAAGAGGTCATCGCTGAACAACAATGAAGACTGGATCAGCACGCTACCAAATGTACTTCTCCATCGCATTTTATCTTTTGTGGACGCAGTGCAAGTTGTTCAAACCTGTGTTTTGTCCAAAAGATGGATGAATGTGTGGAAATCTCATCCCTATCTCGACTTCAATTTTGAGACATTTTCATCCTTAATAAATTCAGATTATTATGAGGATGAGATGGTCAATTTCACTGATTTTATCAATCAAGTTTTAGTACGTCGCAATAACTTTAAGGCTATTAAGATTTCCTTGGATTTATGTGGTCATACTCGGTACAGTTTGGTAGAATCTTTGATATATTATGCAGTTAAACATCATGCGGAAGAGATATGTATAGATACTGCTTGTCGCGATGTGCCAATTGTGTTGCCTCGTTGTTTCTTTAACTGTGAATCATTGAGAAGCCTAAAATTGAGAATTGATGGTGGCATAGCTTTGCCAAAATCATTGGGGTTGCCGTCTTTGAAGACATTGCATCTTGGAGGGGCCCAGAATTTTGATGGGAATATTTTCTCAAGTTGCCTGAATCTTGAAAATCTGACAATTGAAGATATATGCTTAAACACGATTGAAAATTTCAATATTCATGCTCTTAATCTGAAAAGCTTGGAAATTTTGAATTGGAGATATAGTAGAATTATGCATGGGTGCAAGGTTATGTTATTTGCTCCAAAGCTTACCAGTTTCAAGTTTGATGGGAACACTCCTTTATTTTGGTCTGAAGTGAATCTTACCTCCTTAGATGATGTAAATGTAGTCTTGCAGAGATACTATTACAGACATGACTATCAATTCTATGTAGATGAAGATGAATACATTTTAGGTGAAGATGAAACCAAGCAGGGGTTTTGTCTGGATCTTCTCAAGATGCTTCATCGGTTCTGCAGTGCAAAATCTTTGACACTATCCATGAATATCATCGAGGTGCGTATTTTAAAACATTTTACAATTTAAGAGATTGACTTGCTAAAGTTTGTGGTACAAGGCTGTGAAGTTCAGATGGCAAGTCATCATTAGAAATATCATGAATTTTGTCATGTTTGTGGCTCTAAAGATTTATGCAGAAGGTTGTATTCTTAATTTGCATGGCTATCTTTAAGAAAATGATTTTCTTAGTGTGCATTTGCTTAAATGTGTCTTGTTGACCTCTCATAAAGTTCCTAGCACGCTAACAACTACTTCATTCCCTAGAGTGCCACTAATTTAGCTGACAAATGCCTCCTTTTATGTTTTACATTGAAGAGTTGAAAGATATTCTCTTTAATGCATGAAATCATTTTAGGATTTCATATGATCCCTTGCTTGTGTGTTAGCCCATGTGCGTCTGATAAGGACTCTTTAGGATTTGTGTCATATTCTTGCAATTCTGTAATCTTACCTACTAGGCAGTGTTCAATTCTGCAGGTGATGACATAAGCTTTGTGAACTTTTTTAATGGTATGAGTTTGCTTTGTAATTAGGCAATGGTGCTGCTACTGATTGACCCTCAAAGTATAATGTTGAAATGTGACGTGTCCTTGAATAATTGAATTTTACATTCAATGCATCTTACGTTCTTAACCTCAAAGGCTCCCTCCTTCTTCATGATGGAATGCTGGGCATAGATACAATAATCTGAGCATGCATCATTTAGAGTTATTTTTCCTTACAAGTTTACCACAAGATTGATTGGCTTGCACAGCTTTGAATATTTGATAAAACTGGATCTTCTTGTGCTGCAATTTTTGGTTCAAGTATTGTCGAGGGTCACTAACAAATTGTTAATTTTCTCATGTCTCTTTCAACCATTGTTAGAAGTTAAAAGGATTTGTTTGTTCTTGTTCATACGTATTTTACCCACCACTAAATTATTATTATTTTTTTTTTTGTTTTTTTTGTTAGCGATACCTAAAAGAATTTCCACAGTAGTTTCATTTGGTGAAATATCAAATCCTTCATATTCTTGTTCTGCTACTGATCTTTGTGTGATAACAAGCCTGTTTATCATTAATAACTAACGGACTGATGAAACTGTTTTCTTCATCCATACCCAACTAATTTTTAACTGGTTATCATGATCATCTATGGACATCAGGTTTCATGATGAGATTGTTTGTCAAAAACCTGGATTTGTTGCTCACTGAATCACTAAAATGTTAATTTCCTTGTTTTTCGCAAAGGTTTCTTTCTTAGTTGAACATCCTTTAATCTGGTTTTATTCTATATGAATTTTTCATGTTTCCAGGTTCTCTCCAAGGTTCCGGCTGCTCTAAATAAACATCCTTCTCCATTTTCCAATTTGAAGTATCTGAAGTTGAAAACCGACCACAAGGATGTCACTCTACCTGCCCATGTCTTGAATTACTTTCTTAGTAGCTCTTCTTTGCTGAAAGTATGCTTCTAATATTTTGCAAGGTAACCGAACAACTCCTTCTACATTCGAAGTTACTGCTGATGCCTCTTAAACAATAACTGCTTCTGTTTCACACTAACATGCCTTGTAATTTCTTAGGGCACAAACCCACAAAGCTCTGAAGCTATTTGAAGGCAATTCTTTCCATTACCATACGCATGTGAATGTCTTTCAAGTGCTTAGGCACTCCTTTGAGGCTTGTAATCTTCATGCGAATCGTGGCTTGATCCTTGTAGCCTACTGCAATACCATATACGATGTTCTTTTTCCTGCAAACTTTGCAAGGTTAATCTAATATATGAGTAGCTCTGATTGAACTCAGCAGTTTGCCTGAAACTTGCTCAGAAAGATCATGCATACAATGCTTGCAAAATTTGCCTAAAAGATAAAATTGGAAATTGTTGGGTTATGCGATGATGCCCTTCTTGTGAATTGAATTTGCGACTTTTTTTTCTTTCAATCCACATTAAGAAAGCTAAATGATACGAGAATTTCACGTAACTGTAGAAATAAATTACTATGGATTATAATAGTGAAATTATTTTTTTACCTCTTAATGACTCAAATTTAAGCTTTGATTTAGGAGTATTTAGATCTTTTAGCTGGCGTAATGTCATTAGAAGATATAATTGTCATTAGAAGATATATTACTTGGGGTGTTTGTGTGTGTTTTTTTTTTTAAATATTTTAACATAGTTAAAATAATCTTTTATATTTAGAGTTAATAAAATTTAGAATTTTGATCAAGGACTTTCTTGGCTTTTTATAATATTTATAATAGTAAAAATATTTCTTTATCTCTAAGATCAAAAAATAATGGGATGGTGGATAAGGGTATTTCAGATTTTTTCAATTTTCATATAAAAAAAAATAACGCTTTTAACCTCAGAAAATATAAAAAAGAAGCTTTGTTTTGGAGGGTATTTTGGTATTTTTACGTAGGTATTTTGTGTAATTAAGAGGACCATGTGGGCGTTTTAGTATTTTTTTTTGTATTTTTTATTTTTTTAATTGAAAAGTTGCTAGCGCGTGTTTCACATGCCTTAGCGAGTGGACGACGCCCACGCCATTAAGAAGGTGCATGAGACACTTCTTGGTGGTCAAATCTGGTTGTTTCTTGTTTAACTAGATGCGCATCCGTGCTTTCTTCCATATGATGCAGCGTGTGTAGACATATAATGGTTAGGTTGTTGCTGGTAATCGATTATTTGTGTTTTTTCTTTCTTTTCTATTTCATGACAGCTAAAATGCACAATTATCATCTCTTTGTTTGCCAGACCTTACCCTTTTACCATTTAGTGGCTTAAATTTAAGCCTTCAGTTTAGGAGTATTTGGGTACTTTCTTCTCGCTTGGTGGTTATTAGAACATTGTTTAGGGGTGTATGTGTATTTTCTAATTTTAACACAATTAAAACACTCTTTTATCCTCAGAGTCAACAAAATTTAGAACTGTTGACTAAGAGTTTTCTTGACTTTTCACAATATTTGTAATAGTAAAATACTTGTTTGCCTCTAAGATAAAAAATGATAGGCTATTGGACACGAAGAATTCAGGTTTTTTTTTTTTAAATTTTCATATATAATAAAATAACACTTTTAGTCTTAAAAAAATAAAAAAATAGCTTAGATCTGATAAAAATATAACGTGTGTGCCAAACCTAAACAACTTGATTTAACACCGTGTCGGGTCCATATGCTTTGAGCCTCAGAATTAATACTAGAGATTCAGCAAGTTTTCCCAACCATAACAGGCCAAAGCGCCTAACTTCATCTTAAGGTGCCACAGAATTAATACTTGAGATTCAGCAAGTTTTAATGATGTGAATGCTATGACTAATTAACTCTGTTGTCATTACTTAGACACCAAAAAATAAACTGATCAGAAATTATTCTACACAATGGGTGCTGTTGGGATTTGCCATTAATGGGCAATAAATGAGCAACCTACCCTAAGAAGTAGGGTTACCATTTGTCAATGGTAGTTGCACCCACCATTGACAAATGTATCAACTCATGTGCAACTGTTGTTGTTGAAGAAGAGGAGCCACCATTGTTGCCTATAAAAAGGCACCGAGAGAGAGAGCAAAAGAGTGCAGAGAGTGTGGTGAGTTTGTGCAAGAGAGTAGAGAGAAAGAGAGAGATGCAATGGCAGCAGCTGCAAGTGCAGTAAAAGAGCTGAGAGTTGAGTTTGAGTGAAGTGATCCTCCTCCTCTATGTATTGTGTTGTAATCCTTTCTCTATCTCTAATACAATGACTCTCTCCCGTGGATGTAGGCGGTTTTGCCGAACCACGTTAAATATTGTGTCCCAGTGTGCTTAGCCTCCTTTGAGCAACTATCAGTACACCACTGGTCCGCGCATGGGGGAGTTGGAATCCCCAACAATTGGTATCAGAGCATATGGTTTAAGTGGTGTTTGATTTTTGCTCAAAAATGAAAGTTGTCAAAATTATGTTTTGACCATACCACTGTGTAGAGGAGGAAGAGACGAAGCCACTGGTGAAAACCGCATTGAAATCAGAAGTCGGAAATGGCCACACGCGCCGTCACTCGCCGGCGAGGTGGCCGGCCATGCGCACAGATCCGCACCACGCGTCACACGCGTCATCTTCGCCTGGATGGGCTGACCCGACCCGAATGCCAGACGACCCGACCCACGTGCCAGACCCGGATGAGTATGACATCATCATGACATAATCATTGCGTCAGTATGCCCAGTTGACATGCCATGTCAGCGCCAGTCAGCTGACACGTCAGCACAGTGGGACCCACATGTCACGTCATCAGTGGCGAGCTTAGCCGAGTTGAGTCGAGCTGTTTTTGAGCTGAGCTGAGCCACAAGCCGAGGGATATGATTTTGTGTAGCGGAGTCTACATGCAACCGGATCTAAGATTGAATCTGGGTCGTTCATCAGGCCAGAATTGTTTTGATCAAATCTTAGCCGTCTGAAATGCGATTTGGACAATTTCAAACTTGTTTCCAGCTAATTTGATCGTTTCGGATGCAATGGTACGGTCCGATCGTTGATATTTGAGACCAAAAATGGCGGTGGTGAATTAACAAAAGAGTTGCCCGATCAGGAGGCATCTGAAGGTCATTATGGTGGTCAATTGTGATGATGAAGAAGAAGTCTCACATGTTTACCCAATTACATGTGTTGAACTGCTAAGTGGGGAATTTTTTTTTAATTGCCTTGAAGGAAGAAAAAATTGGGACACTCTGGACACCCGATCAAGTGGACAATTTGAGGTGAAGAGTGGAAATTGACGAAGACCAATCTTGAAGAATCTAAAGCATTGGTAGTCTCGCCAGATGTTGAGAAATGATGTATTATACCAGTATATTCTAGATCACTTGTAAAGGAAAGCCGCAACAAAGCTAGCAAATGGTTGTATATACGGAAAGACAGTACGATGGATAGCTATGGCTTAAGAAGTTCTGTCTAGGAGATTAGGTTTTAAGCGGGACCAGTGTGACCCCTCCAATCTTTCCTGGGAACTTGCTTAATGGAAGGATTATCCATACGGTACTATTTTCGTATATATAGCAGTTTGTAATGAAATGGTTGAAGACTAGCAGGATGACGGCATAAGGGAACAGTTGGGTTCTGTATGTTCAAGGATCTGATGGAGTGGTGATTTCTCTAAAGAAGTTAGATTCAGTGATTGTGATTTCTCGAGGGGAGAATTGATGAAGACCCTGATAATGGAAGAGAAATACAGCAAGGGGATAAAGATTGGCACCCTATTTTAACTTGGACAGGTGTTGTGACAGGATGAGCTGCTGTCAAACATAAGCAAGGAATAGGGAGAAATTTAGAGAACAAAAATTACACGAGGGCACATGGAGATTGTGCAGGAGTACCCGTAGGATCTAACGAGGTACTGTAATGAGACAACAGGTGCAAGGAGAAAAAGAGTTCCCAGATGAAGCTCAAAGCAGAGACTGTGTAAAGGATGTACAATAGGAAGTCTCTTGTGCTCTTAATGAAGACAACAGGCGAAGACCTTTCCAATGCATGCAAGGATGGAAAGAGAGCTATTGTAGAAGCACCTAATTGAGGGGGTGCAAACACCTGTGATAAAAGGCGACCGCCTATGATGAAAGGCAAAGACACCAAAGAGAGTTGGTGTAGGTGGAGCTGTTAAGCGCAATGATGAAAGACGTAGAAGCTCCAAACATAGAAATCGAGGTGGAGGATTGCGAGGAGTATACCGCAACTTTCTCTTTCTATGTAGTCCGTGGTAGTGATCTCCCATAGTCCACATGGTGGTAGAGAATTTTAGAGCCACTTTGTAGCATCTCAACTGAAGAAGGATGTGACCACCTATGAAAGGTGAAGACACCTTAGATGGAAAGTGTGTGAGGGCCATGATAGGAGCCCGGATCAGACCGCCCCATGACAACCGGCGAAGACACCTTAGAGAAGGTGTGAGGGCCGTGATAGAAGCCCCAATTCAGACCGCCTTATGATAACAGGTGAAGACACCGCAAAGAAGGTGTGAGGGCCATGAGAAGAGCCCCAGTTCAGACCGCCGCATGACGACGAGCGGAGACACCTAAGGAGAAGGTGCGTGGGCCATGATATGAGCCCAGTTCAGAACGCCCCAGAGCCAATGTGATGGCTGGATATGAGTGGACATGTGTATAGCCAATGAAGTGGCTATGATGAGTATGAAGACAAATGCAAAATTGACTTTCATGGATATTGCCCCCATGCTAAAGATCAATGAGCTAGAAGACATTTTTCTTGGACAATAAGTGTGTGACTTGTGGAGCATTGAGACGTGGCTGCTATGAAGGAGCAGAGGGCATGCACAGGTTCCAGGAACAAGTTGACTCTTGTCAAGGTGGTGAGCTCAGTGAAGGCATTGTAATACTCACAGTATCAAGACAGATATGGATCAACCTTTAAAGGTGGAGAGCTACCTGGACTCTTGAGACTAAGAGCGAGAGACTCATGGAGAAGTAAGGCGTGGTTCCTAGGGTGGAACAGAGGGCAGACGCAAATCCTAGATGAGTAGACTCTTGGAAGAGTGGTGAGCTCGTGATCATATTGAGATACTCAGATAATGACTGTCGCACTTGGAGATAGAAATTTCCATTTGAGGGGGTGTTGTAAGCCTTGGTGTGAGGCTTGATAAATCATTTCGTACCGAGCATGGTTAATATGCTCAAAGGGGAATGTTGTCCCCGAGGCAAGCGTTAACACTCTTCAGATGTGAAGTGGCAGACCATCTGGTTGTAGTGATCCTTTTGTGTGAGAAAAGGTGTGCTTTGGTGACTCTGGTGATTGAAAGGTGTGGCAAGTACCTATAAACTTGGCCAAAGACGCTCTCAGAATGGTAAACTTGGAAGAGCTGCAAGATACAAGCATGTGCTAAAGAAGCAAGAGGATAATTGCCCCACATGAATGGCAAAGGGGGTGATTGTTGGGATTTGCCATTAATGGGCAATAAATGAGCAACCTACCCTAAGAAGTAGGGTTACCATTTGTCAATGGTACTTGCACCCACCATTAACAAATGTATCAACCCATGTGCAGCTGCTGTTGTTGAAGAAGAGGAGCCACCATTGTTGCCTATAAAAAGGCATCGAGAGAGAGAGCAAAGAGAGAGTGTAGAATGTGAGAGACCAAGAGAGAAAGTGAGGGGCTGCCATGGGCAGCAGCCCTGCTGCCATGTGCAGCAGTGTGAGAGAGCTGGGAGTAGAATTTAATTGAAGTGATCCTCCTCCTCCATGTGTGTTGTAATCCTTTCTCTATCTGTCTCTAATAATATTGACTTCTCCCGTGGATGTAGGCGGTTTTGCTGAACCACATTAAATATTGTGTCTCAGTGTGCTCAGTCTCCTTTGAGCAACTATTAGAACACCACCGGTCCGCGCATGGGGAGTCGGAATCTCCAACAGGTGCAAGGCACATTTAGAAACATTATTGGCTTTTAATTAATTTAAGATTTTCTTAATGTTCCATCTCTGTCAGTGTAAGATCACTTACAAGTGCTTTCTGGTTTTTTTTTTCTCTCTTTTCTTCAACCTCAACACATTAGATTCACCTTTACCTCCCCTTCTTCATCGCATCCCACCTTTTCCATTCATTTAATCCCTCCCACTAATGGTTGCCTTTTCATTTACAGGGATTCTCCATCACTAGGATTGCACTTGCTTTTTGTGCATGCAACAGCTTAATAACCTGTTCTCCAGCTACATATACGTGCCTCTTTTGACTGCTACAACAAGAATTTACCTGGCTCTCTTGCAATGCACCATTACTCTTTGCCATTGATGAGGCATCGTTTTGTTGTTAGTTTGCTGAATGCTTTTCTTTTGTAATGCTTTTTGTTGTTGTTAAATTCAAGAATATAGGAGTTGCCTAGCTTTTTAAGAATGATCAATCAAATAATACATTCTCTCAAATTATATAAGCTTTTGTTCTTATAATTTGTTTGCATTGTGAACCCCTTTCACATACTGATAGTTGCCCATATTCACCAAAATTTGCTTCATCTGCTCAATTGTTTTTGCTTCGTTCAACGTTCTCTTAATCATAACTTCAGCTGTTTTTTTTAAATTTTATTAGCACTATTGATAGGCATGGTTTGCCATACCCAATCACTTGGGTATAACTTGGGTTCGCATGAAACAGTTTAAATACAAAACTATTCTTGGGTTTCAACAAAAATAAGGTTGTATGTAGGGGTGTTTTTGTCATTTTCATATGATTTTATTGTAATTATCATGTGAGGTTGCTAGATCTAGTCGACGCTTGCTTTTAGGTTAGGGTTTTTTTTTTTTAAATAAAATAACATGAAGCTTAAATACTTAAGTAAATACATATGGTGGAGGAAAATTATCTTATGAGGTTATGGTATGTATGTTTTCAGAATAGAACTTCAACAACAAAGCTTAAATAGGAATAACATGAAGCTTTCTAATGAAGAAGCTGATTGTCTAAGAGTTCTATATATTACCAAGGGTTCATTGTTTATATAGCTTTGAATCCATATAGATATATCTACCTAAAAAAGGATGGTGAACATGTTTTTCACCTATAATTTTAAACTACCTGGGCATAAAAGCTTGAGTGATGACAAGCCCTTGCGCGCAAAAGCTTTTCTCGTTACGAGTTTTATGAGTTATGTATTACTAATAATGATAACGTGATAAATTTTTAGGGAATACATTTCCAAGAGGTGTTTCTTCATTTCATGTATATATGTATGCCCCCGTGGTTGATGGTGAATATATTAGATTTTACTAGAGCTGATATTTTTAGAAGAACAAGCTTGTTCATTTATAATTTTAGAAAAAAACAACATACTCAAGATAAAATTGTTTTTATTGATTTTACACGGATCTATAACATGATTTTTTGGATGACTTAAGTTCTAGATTCAACTGTGTTTGAGTTGAATTTAAATGATTAATTTAATCTAGCAAAGTTAAACTTGACCTAGTTGTCATGGTCTAACTTTTAAAAATTATCAAGTTGTTGTCATTAACATATGCCTAACCCGATAATGCTCAAATACAAAATAATAAATTATTGAAGAATAAAAAAATTTATGGAATAAAATGAAAAAATAATATTATAATACATTGACTTAAATCAACGGCATTCCGACGATAAACTAACCTGGTTAAACTAAATTTTTTTTCACATTTTTTTTTCTTGTAGAGCTTTTATTGGATTGAGGTGGGATGAGATATAAAACAAAATTAAAGAGTTATTAAATAATCAATTATGAAATTAAAAAAAAAATCATGGTGTTTGTAACGTATGCACTATCTTATGAAGAAGCTCATCGCAGTAAAGAGACATGTTTAACATCCCATGAGATCTAATGACTACCTATCATCGAAATCATTTTCACAGGGGCTTTCTTAGAGGGCAGAGCATGAAGGTTAGTCATGTCCGACATGGTTCTGGTGACTACTCTTTTTTCTTTTATTCTTTTTCTCCTCCCGTCGGTCTTAGCGCCTAATTCCTTTACTTCTTCCCTCTAAGGACTTAGTTTTTTTTTTTTTTTTAATATCAAATTAGATCCCTCTATCTACAATTAATATCAAATGCATGAATAATGATTATTTTTTACATGTTGTCTTTTGTACTACTAACCAAATTCATATATTCCATTATTAATGATGCCAATATTAAAGAGTAATATTAATTAGATAAAAAAATAATAAAAATAACTTTGAGGAATATAATTTAATTGGTCGAAGGTTATATGGTTATTAATTTCAGGATTCATGAAATTAATCAAGGTATATTAAAGCTGATTCGAATACCCATATTAATTAAAAAAAATAAATAACAAAAATCCTAGAATGTATATCTCATTTGCTAATTGGTATTGCTATGCTTCTTGGGTAAATAATGGAAAAAGCAAGGAAAGCGCTTAACGAATAAATTCTTGCCTAATAAAAAAGCAATTGCGGGAAAACATAGAAGGGAATGTGATTGGTTTTAAGGTAACATTGCCGTATTTTGAAATTTGAGAAATTGATTGAAAATATAATTTATAGCAGAGGGATGCATTTGTAGCTAGTTACCAATTAACTTTCTACTACCCGTCCCTGATCCTTTATATACGCTCCAAACAGCGAGTGAAAAGCCGCCGACTTTAACACTTCCTCACCAAAACAAACAAATAAGAATCCCTCAAATTCCCCTCAACTGTCGCGTCTCCGGCGAAATTCTCAGGTGGGTATCCTTAAAACCCTTTGAATTCAAATGGGTATGCAATAAATTCATTCAGCACATACTGTTTAAGCCTGTAATAGATTGGGGTTTGTTGGTTGTTGCCTATGGATAGATAGATAGATGTGTTCATTGGTATCTACATAAACAGGAAGATTTTGAGTATAGTTTTAACACACAACGAAGTTTACCTTTTTTATTCCTTTTATTTCCACTCGCTTTTAATCCAAGCAAAGCATAAGATTTTTTCTTCCAAAAACAATTTGACATAGGTCATTGATTCAAAACAATAGATTTTAATCAGGTTTTTTTAACCCCGTAATCTCATTTGAATTCATTATCTAGAAAAAAATGACAAATTATATTATAATCAAAATAATATATGTTAATTTTTTAATATAATAGTAATATTGATCCTAGAGTATTTTTTTTTAACGAAATAATAGAAAAATACGAAGTTGTGTTTATGATATCCAAATTGTATACCCTTTTCTTTTCATTTTCTCATGAAACTTTTTATATTAAATTTTGTTTATAAGGTGAATCAAAATTCTTAAAGATATACTTTGGCATGAAATGCTGTATTATTATAAAAAACGTTTTGGTACATATGCTAATAATAAACTAGTCTCTGAAAATTAACAAATTCATTTTTAAGCCAATCAAGAGATTATATTGGCAGTATAATTATAGCTGGATAGTACAATTACAAGAAAATTTAGTGTGATGGTTAATTTGAAATATAGGATACTGAACTGTAATTATAACTCTTTTTCAAATTTCGATGACTTCATAACATTCCTTCCTTGTTAACTTTTTGTTGTGGAATTTGCAGTTCTCAATCAATAGGTATCTCCTTGTCTCTCAACATTAACAATGGAAATAATCATACTGGAAACAGATAGACAACCTCAAAATAACCAAGAACCAACAGGGGAACCAAGGACTAGGAAGAGGTCATCACTGAACAACAATGAAGACAGGATCAGCACGCTACCAAATGTACTTCTCCATCACATTTTATCTTTTGTGGACGCAGTGCAAGTTGTTCAAACCTGTGTTTTGTCCAAAAGATGGATGAATGTGTGGAAATCTCATCCCTATCTCGACTTCAATTTTGAGACATTTTCATCCTTAATCAATTCAGATTATTATGACGATGAGGTGAACAATTTCACTGACTTTATCTATCATGTTTTAGTACGTCGCCATAACCTTAAGGCTGTTAAGATTTCATTAGATATACTTCGTGATACTCGATGTAGTTTGGTGGAATCGTTGATATATTATGCAGTTAAACATCATGTGGAAGAGATATCTGTAAATACTGCTCATTGGGATATGCCAATTGTGTTGCCTCGTTGTTTCTTTGACTGTGAATCATTGAGAAGCCTAAAATTGAAAGTTGACGGTGGTATAGCTTTGCCAAAATCTTTGGGGTTGCAGTCTCTGAAGACATTGCAGCTTGGTGGGGCTCGGAATTTTGATGGGAAGATTTTTTCAAGTTGCCCGAATCTTGAAAATCTGAAAATTGAAGATATATACTTAAACACGATTGAAAATTTCAATATTCATGCTCTTAATCTGAAAAGCTTGGAAATTTTGAATTGGAGATATAGTAGAATTATGCGTGGATGCAAGGTTATGTTATTTGCTCCTAAGCTTACCAGTTTCAAGTTTGATGGGAACACTCCTTTATTTTGGTCTGAAGTGAATCTTACCTCTTTGGATGATGTAAATGTAGTCTTGCAGAGATACCATCACAGTAATAACTATCCATTCTATGTAGTTGAAGATGAATACATTTCAGAAGAAGATGAATCCGAGCAGGGGCTTGGTCTCAATCTCATCAAGATGCTTCATCAGTTCTGCAGTGCAAAATCCTTGACATTATCCATGAATATCATTAAGGTGTGTTTTTTAAAACATTCTACCATTTAAGAGATTTATTTGTTAAAGTTTGTGGTACAAGGCTGCAAGTTCAGATGGCATGTAAACATTACAAATATTGTGAATCTTGCCATTTTTGTTGCTTTGAAGATTTATGCAGAAGGTTAAATTCTTAATTTGCATGACCATCTTTAAGAAAATGATTTTCTTTGTGTGCATTCAATTAGATTTGTCTTGCTGACCTTTCATAAAGTTCCTAGCACATTAACAACCACTTCATTCTCTAGAGTGCCACCAATTTAGTTGACAAATGCCTCCTTTTATGTTTTATATTGAAGAGGCGAATGATATTCTCTTTACTGCATGAAAGAATTTTAGGATTTCGTGTGCGGTCAATCGCTTGTGCTTTAGCCCATGTGTGTTTGATAACAACTCTTTAGGATTTGTGTGTCGGGGGGTTGAGGTAGGGAGGGGTTTGGTTCATATTCTTGCAACTCTGTAATCTTAACTATTAGTGAGTGTTAAATTCTGCATGTGATGACATAAGCTTTTTTGACATTGAATTTTTACTTTTCTAATGCTATGAGTTTGCTCTGTAATTTGGCATTGGTGCTGCAACTGGTTGACCCACCAAGTGTAATGCTGAAATGTGACATATCCTTGAATAATTGAATTTTACATTCCATGCATCTTTTATAGCTATCTTTTCCTTTCAAGTTTACAGCTACTGGCTTTGATTGATTGGCTTGCACTACTTTGATATTTGATAAAACTGGATTTTCTTATGGTGCAATTTTTGGTTTCAAGTATTGTGGAGTGTCACTAACAGATTATTAATTTTCTGTATGTATCACTTTCAAGTGGTGTTACAAGCTACTAAAAGAATATGTTTGTTCTCGCTGCACACATATTTTACCCATGACTAAATTATTATTTTTTGTTGGAGATACCTAAAAGAATTTCTACAGTAGTTTCATTTGGTGAAATATTAAATCCTCTATATTCTTGTTCTGCTGCTGACTTTCGTGCGAGAACAAGTCTGTATATCATTAATAACTACCGGACAGACTTAGTCAACATGTAAAGACAGCTTTTTCTTCAGCTATATCCAACTACTGTTTAACTGGTTATCATGATCATCTATCGACATCAGATTTCATGATGAGATTGTTATTTTATAACCTTGCATTTGTTGCTCACTGAATAACTAAAGTGCTAATTTCGTTGTTTTTCTCTAAGGTTTCTTTCTTAGTTGAGCATCCTTTGATCTGGTTTCATTTTATATGAAATTTTTGTGTTTCCAGATTCTCTCCGAGGTTCCAGCTGCTCTAGATAAACATCCTTCGCCATTTTCTAATTTGAAGCATCTGAAGTTGGAAACCGACCACAAGGATGTCACTCTACCTGCCCATGTCTTGAATTACTTTCTTAGAAGCTCTTCTTTTCTGAAAGTAAGCTTCTAATATTTTCCAAGGTAATCGAACAGCTCCTTCTACATTAAAAGTTCCTGTTGATGGTTCTTAAATAATATCTGCTTCACTTCCACTCTAACATGCCTTGCAATTTCTTAGGCACAAACCCACGAAGCTGTGAAGCTATTTGAAGGCAGTTCTTTCCATTACCAAACGCATGTGAATGTCTTTCAAGTGCCCAGCTACTCCTTTGGGGCTTGTAATCTTCATTTTAATCGATCGTGGCCTGATCCTTATAGCATACAGCAATACCATATAAGATGTTCCTTTCCGGCTAACATTGCGTAGCTAATCCAACATATTGAGTAACTCTGATTGAACTCAGCTGTGTAGCTATGATTGAACTCAGAAGTTTGCCTGAAACTTGCTCAGAAAGAACCATGCATACGATGCCAATTAATGCAAAATTTTCCCAAAAGGTAAAAAGGAAATTGTTGGGTGATGCGTTGATGTCGTTCTTGCATATGAATTTGTAACTGTGTTTACATTGACTAATTAAGAACACTAGTTTACTACTAAACAAGAAAAATAAGGCTAAAACTGATGGATAGCGGTTAAATTAACCTGGAGTTGTTATCGATTAGGGGACAATAAGAGGTTTGTGTAAACTTGAAACTCACTATATCAATACAAAATGGTCATTTAATTACTAGGAAAGATGGCCAGTTTTATATACTCAATTTCTTTATGCGTTTTATAGCTATCTCGAAATTTATCATTTTTTTTTTATTGTTGTTTTGCTGCATTCATTTACATTTCAGTTTATTTATTTTTCTTTTACCATTTACTTTCTTTTTTACTTGACATTTCCTAAAACAATGTATCTTTTAAAATAATATATCTTTATTAAGCATAGAATATTAGACACTTACATTTCATTTGATTTATGAGGTTATTATTTCATTTCGGGATTACGTTTCTAGTTATAATTTCTCTTGTTGAAAAGAAAGAAGAAATGAAAACCCTGATTGATTAATACATTAGCATATCCGGTAGGATCATATTTAATATTGTTTCATTAGTCAATATTGATGCAATTTTAAAAACAAATTGGTGAAAACAAAGTCATTATGATTAACCAATAATCAGTACAATTCATAGATAGAGGCCAATTATATAGCTATGAAGAATCTGACAGCAAATTGCCAACTCTAGGGCTAATTGAGCAGTCTCAATTAGACATACTATGCTATGGTTCTTCATCGTCTAATTCCTTTAAGCACAAAGAGATGCACATGGACGAAGTCATTGTACTCTCAAGCATCTTATATCTTTGATACCATCCCCAATATCTTTGCCTTCACAAGCTTGTAATGGACACGACGATGCTATTACACTTTCAGCACAATATCACATGTATCCCTTTTTAGAGATTGATGGTATAGTTAGGTGTCATAACCATAGTGACCAAACTCCAATCAACCATCAATGGCTCCTATTGAAGGATCATTATTCTATCAGTAAATGAATCTATTTAATGCTAATTTAAGAGTCATCCAATTGAAGATGAAAGACGAAACAAACACAACTTACCATGATAATATAATGGTAGTTATAGAATCATGCAGGTCATGATCAATTAGCTATATCATATTTATATTTACAATGAGTTGAGATAAAATTAATCTTCCATGCAAATACTTAGGGGGCAAATACCAAGGTATTTTTCATGAGCAAACACTTAGAGGTTCCTAGCCATATACTGAGTATCAAATGTTAGTGTAACAAACATAACTACAAACCTAACATCATTGAAGTACGATCACAACTAGAGTGCCACCCATTATACAAATATGCAAGCAACCTCGTGCCAAATATATAGCTCAACAATCTTAAAGGTAACCCAACTTATGCCTAGAAATACAATACTATACAGTTACCTTCTAGCAAGGCAATGTCACCATCCTATACCTCAAGGACATGTTGAACAAGAAGCAAGGGAACAAATATAAAGGGTTGAGCTAACCCAACATCTAGAAGAGATGATTATTAAAAACCAATTTAATTTGTTTAGGTGAATTATTTAGATACTTCTTATCTTTACTCTTTAGTGGTTACTTTTTTAAATCATAAATGAGTTTTTTCAATGTAAAAGTTGAGGTTTTTTTTTTAAATCATAAATGAGTTTTTTCAATGTAAAAGTTGAGGTTTTTTTGAAGAAGAATAAACATGGTTTTTTTTAGTAAAGGAGAAGAAGAGAGATAAAGATTGTGTGGTTATGGTTTCTTGGATTTTTTTCCAAGAGAAATAGTATTAGTAGTAAAGAATTACAAGAATGATTTTTTTTTTGTTGGTTTCAACTTACAATGAGTATTTTTATATCATTATCCCATATGATGTCTACAACTTCACGCTTTATAAGGTAATTTTTTTATAACCACTAATGGCTGCCAAATTAACCACCTTAACCCATGACAAACTACACAATCTCCTTTCCATCCACTCCAACCAAAACCTCATGATCTTTCTCACCTTGTGCATATAGTAGCCTTTAACCACCATCCTCTCCATCTAAAACACACCATCAACTATGTCATTTCTTCATTTTTCCCAAGCCAAATAGACTGGTAGCTATATAACCCAGCAACCCTGAAATCTTCTCTCCATTATGAAATTGAAGCATCGATCCACCAATACCCAAAAACCAGGTTGAAAATACGAAAACTCCTCTACCTAAAATCAAACCAAAATTCTAGTCAATTTCTACCCAAAATCAAGTAAAAAATCCCAAACTCTTGACAACCCCCATCTCTATTATTTTAACCATAAAATCCAACATAAAAACACCTAAAAAAAAAGAAATTAAAAAATAGTATCAAAACATGAGATACATGTGTTGTGCACCTCACACACCTATCAATATGATAACGCATGATTCCAATGTATCGACACTATCAAAATGGTTTTTAGTTATGTTTTAAGAACAAAATCACCTTTTTCCCTTCCCTTTATTACTTAAGATTATTTGTGCATGTTTTTCATGATATATTAAAGTATTGGAGTTTGCATAATTGTATGGAAACTTTGGGGGTATAAAGACATCATAAATTTATTTTTTGAGGTGCGATAAGATTATAATCAACAACCCATGTTGAGATTGGAATAGGATTATCTAAGATGTAATTGTTTAATCTCGATGTGAGCTTTTATATGTATGTATGTATGTATGTATGTGGTGGAGTTTATGCTCGAATAAAGGTTTTCAATTATTTTTGTAAATAAATGGTAGGGTTACTTTTATATTAAGAAAGTTTTTATTTTCACTTTTTGTTTGGATGTGTATTAGTTATTTTCTGTATCAAATAATCAACTTGGGAATGGTAAAATCTTTATAAGGACCTTGTCCTTCATATGTTTAGATGTTTTCATATAAAAAACAATAACAATTTTTTTTTTTTTTGTGTGATTGTTTGTATGTGTGTTGATCGATTTTTTTAATCCAAGAGTTAACCTAGGGATAATACAATCCTTAAACATGTCATGTTTCTTGAAAGTTGAAAGATACTAGATATGGTTGATATACCACTTTGTTTTTTTGTAAAAAAAAATATACATATATCATTTTTGTTTTATGTTAATCAAGATTTATAAGTTGAAGGGTGTCTTAAGAAATATCATTTTAATACACTTTACTGGTTATCCAGTAAACTGTTATCATACTGATAGAGTCATCTTCGAGATGACAACATTTGATTTCATACAAAAATATTATTTATAATAAAAATTTGGTTAATATTATTTTGAAACTTGGTTTGTAAATATAATTTAGATGTTTATACTTATTGTTTATTAAATTTTAATTCTGAATATGTGTGGATGTTTGTTTAATTATTTTCTAGATTAGGTCATATAACTTTTATGTGATGAGTGAATTTGAATTGTGTTGATATGACCCCATTCAGACCGATTTAGAACAAGTGATAACTTTTGGATCTATTTTGAGAATAATCAAAGAAAATAAGCTTAAAACCTAATTTATCATTCACTATCCTTTCAAATCTAATGTCTATATTTTAAAAGTGAGGATTACATCATATTGTCAAAACTAGATCTCAGGTGACTGCCTCAAGTCTTAGCAGTCTTTTATCCTTAGTATCAAGTGCACATATATCAGTTTAGACAAGTTATTAGCATGTAAGCACAACAAGTATCTTTTTATCATTAAAAATAAACATGAAGCAACTTATCTTAGGTATGATATATAAAGTAACTGCTATCTTTCCTATTAAATAACCAATCATTTACTTAGAATCTTTGAAAGATCAATTAGTGCTCTTAGTTACTATAAAACTATATGAAGATTTTTTTTCTTTTTTAATTCGACTCCTATTAATCCTATTAACTAACCAAGATGTCAAAAGAGAGGAAATGAGGGACTACAATGAGTCAAAAGTTTTTGACCCCTTTTTCAAGCTAGGTAGCCCTATATATATATTTCAAAGAATTTATATGAAAAGAAATGGGGGACATCAATCCCAAAACATATCTAGAAAATTCAAAACAAACAAATAAGAGAAAGAGAGAAGAAAGAGATCATAGAGATATACAAAATAAAAAAAGATAAAAACACATTAGAAAAAAAAGAAAAAAAAAGACATCGATCAACGATTCAACATTGCCATCCATGACAACCCCACCATTGTCGATAACCCTCATTAATAGACTCTTCATCACCAATTAACCCATACCAAAATCTTTTGAAACGTGTTAACAAACCCAATGACCCACATCTCTCTCTCTCTCTCTCTCTCTCTTCATAATAAAAGACCCTACACCAACTACAACATTTATCTTTATTCATCTTTATTTTTATAAGCATATGCATATCAATTTAGGCAACCATAATAAGAAGTACAACCTACAACTTTATCTTTTAAAAGCAAACACAAAGCAATTTATCATGGGTAGGATGCCTAGGATAAGTTTTTTTTTTTTTTGAATAACCAGCTTCGTACTAAAGAATATTGGAAAAGCTAGTTAGAGGTTTCCTATTTACCTTAAAAATAAGTGGTGAATTTTTTTTTCTCATTTTACCCCTTTTCTTTTAGCTTATTAAAACGTCCCCTATAATAACAATTATGGGTTATGTTAAAAAATTGAAAAAACATAAATCGATATTAATAAAAAAAACTTTTTTACATTTTTAGTGTTCAAATTGCATGGGCATTCTATACTTTGTTCCCTATAGATTTTTTCTTTGACATTTCAATTATAGAACTTTATTTTTTTTGTATTTAAGTCCCTATTTACTGAGGAAAGAGATAGAAAGTTGCTAGAAAAATGATATGGGAGAGAAAGATCTCGAGTGCCCAAATTTTGACCATATATAACTCTGATTTTAGTGTCTATGAATTCATTTTTAAGAGAAAAACTCAATGAATATGGCTTCTACCATTAATAATATTAGCAAAAGTAGATCAAAACTAAAAAATGTTGATGACTTGATTTGATTTTGAGTTTTCTTGTCTATTAAAATGTGTTTTGTGAATGGAAGAGGTCCATATGATATTTGTTTTTCATGTTTTGGAGTTAAAAAAAAAAGTTGAAGTTTTAGTTTTTGGGATCCAAAAAGTTATATCCTGATTTTTTAGTCATCTTTACCGATTGTAAATTATTGCATATGGACAACACGTCATTAACTACATGTAAAACAATTATGGTCTGGGCTTAAGCTCGTGTTTTATTGGCCATCCTTTCATGCCGAGGTACGTATAGGCTTGATTCTTAAATCCCTTTTATTTAAAAAAAATATTTATATTAAAATAAATTATATTTAGATAAATAATTATAATTATATTTAAAAAACTATTTAATTATGTTATGCTTTTTAAATAACATTTTTAGCTTGTTATTTATATATATATATATATATTATTTTTTATTTTTTTATATTCTTTCTAATAATTAATTATTCTTTCTTTTTCATACTATCTCATACAAATAATCAAAATATCTTTTTTCTAAATTTAAAATTACTTTATAGATTATAGATTATGATAAGTTTTTATTTTAAAAACCATGCTACCGACATCTATGAAAATTGAAAAGAAATAAATGAATAATAAAAAGAGAGCTTTGAATAAAAAAATATTTGTTCCTACTAAATTTAGATCATTTGAGTTTTATTGGATGTTTGTTTTTATTGCTTTAAGTTTTATTCAAATAACCATACTATTAATAAAACAAATCATAGTTCCATCAAAATTAAAAAAACACATAATTAAAATAGTTAATAGAAGAAATATATTTTTACTCCTAGAATTTAATTCATTATAAATTTTTATGAATATTAATTTTAGTTACCACATAAAAAAAGAAAGTTTTGATGAATATTTACTAATACTCATGCGCTATCTAATGGTAATATGAAGTCGTGGGCTTTCTAATGAAAAAAAAATCCATCTAATAAATCATATGAGAAGAGAAACAAAGTTATTCATTCTAAAATATTCATTTTCAAATGATTTAAACAAAGTTATTTATTTTGAAATATCCATTATTTATTGAATTTTTTCTTTTATTATAGATGATTTAGACTTATGGATTCCACATCCAACCAACACTAATATTATTTAAAAACTCATTTAGGATTTGATATTTCAAAAGTGTACTAAAAATAAACACCACCTCTACTAAAAGTTTAAATTAACAAGTTAAGAATATATTTTATACTTTGTATAAGCACCTTTTTTTTCAATTAATTAGAATGAGGGATATTTATATGATCAGCCAACAAGACCGATATATTATTTATGCTTTAAATTCTTTGAGGACGATGATTTGTGAATAGAATAGTAGCTAGTTTAACTTCAAGCTTTTATTTCAGTCAATAAATAGTATTGGATATGCATATAAATGTTTTTCACTTAATTTATATAAAAAGTTGATCTCCATGTATGAAGGGTAAATTATTTTCATAATAAAGTAGAAAACAACATGTTTTTGACATCAAAAGTTTTTTTTTCCTTCATGTATCTAGACATAATTGTGTCAGGTAAAAAGTTTTTTTTTTATATGAACTTTTGCCAATAACCTCACAAGTTAAAACAACTTCTTTATTTATGTATTTCCCTTTTTATGTAAGAAATATGTTTTTATTAATAGCATGAACTTTTTAATAAAAACTTATCATGATTTAAAAAGCAGGTTTTGGATTACAAAAAAGTATGAGAAAATCATTTACTTAAGAAAATGATTGAGGGTAGCTCAAATAATCATCATCAATCAAAAGATGATAAAGTTGAGCTTAGAAAGAGTGAAAAAAAAAAATGACCTAAACATTTGGTCCTGATTTTTTAACATACTTATTAGAAAATTAACCTCGAACCTAATCTGAGGCAATGTCATGTCCTAAAGCTTTATATTGGGAAAAGATAGTCAATAATAAAATTAAATCCATTATGAATAATCATAATCATATATGAGAACTAATGAATCTTTCTTCCAAAAGTAAATCATTAGGTCATAAATGGATCTTTAAAAGAAAGATGAAAATTAATGGCTCTGTCGACAAATATAAAGCTAGATGAAAGTTGATGACACTATTGACAAGTATAAATGCTAGACTTGTTGTTAAAGGTTTTAGATGACAATAAGGTTTTGAATATTTTGACACATATTCATCTGTGTAAATAATAACTTCCATACTAACATTAATAGCCATTGCAGCTATTAACAAGATTGAAATACATCAAATGAATATAAAAACAACTTTTTTAAATAGTGACCTTGAAGAGGAGGTTTTCATTGAATAACTTGATGAGTTTGTTGTCCATGGACAAGAAAAGAAAGTTTGTGAGTTTGTCAAATCATTATATGGTTTGAAACAAGTATCTAAATAATGACATGAAAAGTTTGACAATGTTATGTTGTCAAATGAGTTCAAAATCAACAATTTGATAAATGTGGCCAAAATCAATGCCAATTATTTGTATCCATTCTAATAATCAGTCAACAATTGGAAGGGCACAAAGTAGTAGTTTAATAGGAAGTCTATACATTATAAACATAATAATTGTTGCAACCCAATTTTGGATTCACCAAGATTTTCTTGAATGTTATTTTATTTCTATTATTATTTATAAAAATAAAAAAAAATTAAGAAAAAAGTTTAAAATTCAAAAAAAATTTTCTCGAGTCAACCGCATCTTTCCATAAGATCCTGTGGCGCCACGTCACCCGGTGTACCAATCTCTAGGTACACCGCGCCACACACGATCAAAACTCAGCCCATCCAGACCATCCGATCAACTGCAGATCCAGCCAATCACAGCCGTAGGATCAGTTCAACTGCGATCCCACGGTTCACAGTCTTCAGCTGCACCGGTGCACCATGCGCGTGTTCACACCGTAGCACATCTCAGAGTCTCTCTCTCCTCTCGCCAGCGATTCTCTCTCTCTCCTCCGATCTCCCATTTCTGGTCGTTTGAAGCTTCAGAACCACCACAGAAAGGTTTCTATCCTCATATAAAGCAAAAACCCGGTGGTTTTCATCGTTGTCTCCACCTCATCTGGCCCGAAAAAGACCGCGATCGTTGCCGGCCACCGAAGCTTCAAACCGACGATTCTCCCTCGTCAGCCATCAACGGCCGTCGAGACCACCGCCATCAGAATTCTCTCCCTCAGATCTACCAGAAACAACCATTTTTTGGCCGGAAATCTCGCCAGAAAATTTCACCGCCCCCAACAGTAACCGCACGTGGGCCACACGCGCCGCCAGTGGCATTTTCGTAAATTTCGGAGAAATTCAAGGGTATTTCATTATTTTGCCTATACAGTGGCACTCAGGTAATTGTTTGGGGTTTCTACTGGTATTTTTGATATTTTTTTATATATATAAATGCTTGTAAATTTTCTTGCATGTTGTAAAAAATACAAAAACCAAAGTCGACACGTCTCTTTTTTTTAAAAGGACCGATGCCAAAAATATAAATACCAAATATGGATTATGTCCATTATTTCTTTTGGTAACCCAGACGTAATTCTCCTTTTAGGGTTAAAACGTCATATTTTAGACGAGTCTCCTAATTTTTAGGGACTGATAATATTTTTAACGCGTCTCCTATTTTTAGGGACCGACGTTAACCATTTGAAAAAAAAAATTACCAATAAACCCAAAATATAATGGATTATATCCATTATTTCTTTTGGTAACCCAGACGTAACTCTCCTTTTTAGGGACAAACGTCAATATTTTAGACGAGTCTTCTAATTTTTAGGGACTGATGTCATTTTTAACGTGTCTCCTATTTTTAGGGACCGATGTTAATCATTTAAAAAAAGAATTACAAATAAGCCCAAAATATAATCGCATTTGAATCAAACAAAAAACACACAAGTAAGGGTAACCTTTCTATTGAAAGGATGTTTTAAGGGTGGTGTTTACCTTCCCTTAATCATAACTAACCCCGTACCTGAATCTCTAGAACCAGTGTCTAATTTGGGATTTCTAGTTCCCTCAAATTACTAGATGGCGACTCCAATAAAATCTTTGTTTCCCCCAATTGAGAAAAAACCCTTTTTGTTAAATAAACAAAAAAGTGGGAGCCGTCGCCCGACGTCGTGTATCGACAATAATGTTAAACACTTTCTCTTAAATAAAATTATTTTCATTGACTATGTAAAGTCAAAGAAAAATATTATAGATTTACTAACTAAAGGTTTGTCGAGAGAGCTTGTATATAACTCATCAAAAGAAATGAGCTTAAAACCTTTAAAATATGAAAGAGTATAATGATAGTAACCATACCTAGTTGATTGAAAATTCCAAGTCATACAAAATTCTTAGTAGCACTAGAAAAATATTATTTCCTGCTTATTCCTATAATGAAATAAGTGTTAGCTGCATCATGATAAAGGAAAAGTTGAGCTTTTAATGATTTTTATACATTGGTGCTCTAAGTGGAGTATAGTAGAATATTCTTAATAAAAAACAAATCACCTATATGAGTGAAAAATATGGCCGTTTCTTTGAGAATTTTAATAAATACTGAATTTTCTAAAGCACTCATGAATCCAAGAGTTATTTAGGGCTAAATTAAACACAACAATGATAACCAAATGAAATCTCTAGGTAGAGAACTATATGAGTAGTCTTAGTTTACATAAAAGGCTGAATAGTGCAAGACATCACGTTCAATATTTAGCGTGGTAAATTCGATATTGTTTCACTAAAAAAAGCAAAGCTACATATATTGGTATAGTGATATGTTAAATCAATATTTCTCAACAAATCTTTGAGTGGCTTTAAAATTGATGAGCAATTTTTGTTCATGTGGGGGATTGTTAGAAATTTGTTTAAATAACATGATTTAAACAAATTATAGGTGAATGAAAAAATAATTCCGAAGAACCCTTGATTTTCTTACTAAAAATAACCTTGGTTTTTTTAGTTTTTATTCTTAATGTATGGTGGCTAATCAAAGGTTGATAATTGTATGAATTAATTTTTATTAACTCTTCAATCTTTTAGCTTTCAAAATTCACTATAGGGTGAAAGAAGAGTTTCTAACTTGAAATTTTGAGATTTTTATATTCTCTTCCTCATCTTATATTTTAATTTTTTTTCCTCATTTTAAGCTTTGATTTTCTACCCAAATCTAGAGTTTAGGTGAGATTTTTACATACTCTTCCTCACCTTATATTTTAATGTTCTTTTCCTCACTTTAAGCTTTGATTTTCCACCCAAATTTAGAGTTTAGGTTCATTTTATTGAGATATATTTGAGTTTTATATTCTTTCATTCAAATATCTTGTTTAGAAGTGCATCTAAACTAAGGTGATGTTGTTGAAATTTTGGGATAGATACTACGAACATCATAGTTGCACAATTAAGAAGCAATGAAACCTTAAGGACAAATAATTTAATATTGACAACAACAAATGTTTCATCACTTTAAAGTGCTTGAACAAGTAAGTACTTTTTTTTATTTTAATATATATATATATATATATATATATATATATATATATATATATATATATATAACTAGTATGTTTGTTAGAGTTTTGAATTAATATCGATTGCAAGTAGGGCTGTTTAAAAAAACTAATTAAACCAAGAAAAAAAAACATTAACTGATAAAATCAAACTAAGAGAAAAACCGAATCAACCAATTAGAAAATCAAAAAAACTTTTGTTCCAGTTTAGTTTTGGTTTCAAAAGTATGAAACCAATTGAATCGGACTGATTCAGTTTGAAGTTAAACCCTAAAGCAAACTCAGGCATAAAAAGGCTAATTTTTCTCTGAAACCCTATTCCCCTAATTTCCTTTCCTCCACAACCACCCTATCTCACCCTCTTTATCTTTATAGTTTGTTGACTTTGCTCACCTCTCTCTTAAACTCTCTCGCAACCCCCTCCCTCCCTCTCCCTCTCCCTCTCTTTCTTTTTCTTTCCCTCTCTGGTCTCTTAGTTTAGTGCGGTCGGAGATGAGAAAGTATTGAATACTCTTATATCTTAGATGCTTTTTCACCATCCTCGACTCCCAATGATGTTTAATTGCTTGTTTGGTGTATGATTGCATGTAGACACAGATATCACAAATATGTGATGACTTTGTTAGTTCCTACCATGACAAACTAACCTTTTATTTTCCTTCCTCTATGGTTCATTTGCTTTTTTTTTTATTATTGTAATATCCCACATCGGCAGGTAAGGGTTTGGTAGCTGACCTTATTAGTAGTGCTGGTTGTTAACATGTTGCATGTGTTTTGGGGCGTCAGGCTCAGAAGTAGGCTCACGTCACCAGTAACAAAACCGTGAGGGCAGTAAGGCTCAAAGCGAACAATATACAACATGTTGGGCCAGACTGTTACATTTAGTATCAGAGTCGACCTCACTGGCTGTTCGATTGTGCTGATGGGGTCGTCGGGTTCCTTAAGGGGGTGGATTGTAATATCCCATATTGGCGGGTGAGGGTTTGATATCTGATCTTATTAGTAGTGCTGGTTGCTAACATGTTGTACGTGTTTTGAGGCGTCAGGCTTAGAAGTGAGCTCGCGTCACCAGAAACAAAACCGTGAGGGTGGTAAGGCCCAAAGTAGACAATCTCCAACATATTAGGCCTGGCTGTTACAATTATATTCCCATTATTATTTTATATTCTATAAATTTTTCTACATTGAAGCTTTTGAAAAGAAAAATTAACATATTCATGCACTTTTGACCAAGTCTTCAATGTTGTCCACTAAGATGACCTCTTTTTCTCTTTTGTGTAAATGAAGTAAAATTAGATTAGATACTTATGATTGCTTCATCTCATTTTTATTATTTTTCTTATTATCCTTACTATTAATACCAAATTGTCCCTTTGCTTTTCCCAGGCTTTATATATCCAATTGTTTGATTTCCTATTTTTTCATGCTAAAAAATCAATTTTAACTGAACCGGTTTGGTTTGAATAGGTTTTTAGTTTGATTTGAGTTATTTTCTCAAGAAATTACTGTTCCTGATTCGGTTGATTTTTTATACCCAAACCAGACGGAACTAGGTCATGAACACCACTAATTGCAAATTTAATTATATGTTTAAGTATACATGCTAGAATGTTTTTTATAAAAGTTGAAAGTATATTTTCTATGAGTTATATTTTTTTATGCTTATAGTTTTAAATATGTATTAATTCTAGTTTTTTTATTGGACATTTTTTATTTCACATGTCTATGTAATGACAAACTAAATATTTTAGCTCATTAGTCTAATATATATTTATAAACTTGGATCTACGGTAAAATACGTTATGTTTTAGTTTATAGTTATAGTTGTAGTTGTAACTGTAATGTAATATTAATTTAGAAGAAAGAATTGCACATTTTGAGTAACAGTTGTTAAAGTAGCCCAAACAGGCACATAAGCCCAACTCACTGCCTTCCACACCACGCCTGCATCTCCAGCCCCTTACTCTCTCAAGTCTATAAGGACGGACAGCACTTCACTGCTCTGAACCCAACGAGAAAGCGAGCTCACGAACACACAGTGAGAAAGATATAAAGATGGCAAGGAGGCGGCTATTATTGATGTTAAAACCTTTTGATGTTTACCAATTTGGCCAATCAAATGGTGGCTCTTCCATCACCAATCCTCAGGTAACAACCATATGTACATTACAGTACCACCACCATCACTTTTACTCTATATTTTTTTTTACAGAATATTCAGAGCTCACTCACTATTCATGGTTTCTTCACTTCAACCCTCTTAAATATTAGCCATTTCTTTTTGGGTTCTTCTCCCTTGTCTCATTTTCATTTTTCTTTTTGGGTTCAACATTTGGCTTAACCTTGATGAAGATACTCTGTTTGATAAAATGTCAAAGTTGATATTAGCGTTTTTTGGATTTTATTATTTTCATTGAGTTTGACATTTGCTGCTCTTATTTAGCTATCATGTCTGTAATGGTAGATGGCTATAAATCAAAATACTTAATTTTTATGTTTCAATGGAGAAATTCTGTTCATTCTCAAATTTGATGGCTGCTTGCTAGAAATTTTGTTGGTCAAGGAATGTTTGAAGGGACCATTTGATCTAAAGTCTTAGCCTCTCTTTTTTGGTCATTTTCTGTTTTTATCAATCATGTAAAGGTTTCTTCGATGTTTCTTACCCAATTTTGTGTTGGAATTATTGCAGGCTTTTCGTTATCTAGATAACAGGCGTAAGGTTCACAAGGATGCTGTAAACTTCTGTCAGGATATTTTACGAAAGAAATCAAATATTGATTGGGAACCCATCTTACGTACAAATTTGTCACAACCAATTCGGAATTTTGATTTGGTTGTTACTGTTGGTGGTGATGGAACTCTTTTACAAGCAAGTCATTTCTTGGATGATTCAATTCCGGTTCTTGGAGTGAACTCAGATCCCACACAAGTCAAAGAGGTTAGTTTATTTGTCAGGCTGAGCTTAGATTTGTGTTCCTTAAGTCAAATGGTGGCTCTTCCATCACCAATCCTCAGGTGTGTTCTGGATGTCCAATTACAGTATGCTCTTTGGTGTAGGTGGAGAAATTCAGTAATGAATTTGATGCTACTAGAAGCACTGGCTACCTGTGTGCAGCAACTGTCCAGAGTTTTGAACAAGTAAGAAATACCAACGGGGGGTTAACGAAGGGAAATTAAAGAAGCAGGCATAGACAATAAATGTGACTCTGATAATGTATAGGCTGTGATTATAAGTTTGTGTATTGATTAAAGGACAACTTAGTAGCCATGTAATGTCCAGGTTAAATACTAGCATTTGTGCTAACTTAGATTGATCACTAGGCAATCCAGAAAGTGTATCCAACACCTGAAAACCAAACTTAATTTTACTAAACCATTTTTAAAAAAAGCATCCTGACTGGATTGCTAGTCATTAGAAGGCTTTCCTTGGAGAAGAGATTTAAACACACTTTCGTCTTATAATTTGTAATCTTGAGATGGTTGTACTCTCATTTTAGTTTATGTGCCTGTACTATTATCATTTTTTTTTATAGTATGTATTTTCTGGAATGGTGTCATTTGTTCTTGTAATATGTATTACCTAAATTAGAAGAAATCACCATTTTCTTTTCATAGTAAGTAATTTCCTTTGTTCATCAATCATGTTGATTTCTCTCAGGTGCTAGACGATATCCTAGCTGGTCAAAAAGTTCCTTCTAACCTGTCGAGAATATCATTAAGTGTAAATTCACAACTGCTGTCTACTTATGCCCTCAATGACATATTGATCGCAGACCCTTGTCCTGCGACAGTTTCACGCTTCTCATTCAGGTAATGATTTGGCATTGATTACAGCATATTATGTTGATATGACCTATGTTGAACCTTTGTTCTTGTTGTCAGGATTCAGAGGGGCAGTGAATCGTGTGGCCCATTAGTGAACTGCCGATCAAGTGGTCTCAGAGTCTCGACTGCTGCTGGATCAACAGCTGCAATGCTCTCGGCAGGTGGATTTGCGATGCCTGTTTTATCCGAGGACCTTCAATATATGGTGAGAGAACCCATTTCACCTGGAGCCGCAATCAGGTTAATGCACGGGATAATTAAACCTGATCAGTCCATGAAGGCCTCATGGTTTTCCAAGAAGGGAGTAATATACGTTGATGGTTCTCATGTTTTCCACTCTATCCAGCATGGGGATACCATTGAAATATCTTCCAAGGCCCCCAGTTTGAAAGTTTTTTTGCCTCACGATTAACACAGAGGACACGTGAACGAGGAGTGTAAATATCTGAAAGGACAGAAATTTTGCATGCATGATAGAGGTCTTGTAATTTTGAGGGAAATTATATTTCTCTTATTGAGAAGTCAAAAACGCAGGATCTCCTTGTCTTTTTTGCCCATCTCTCCATTTTCCCTTATGAACCCAAGCTTGTGCCGGCCTCAAGCATCAAATGTGAGAAAATTAAGCAAGATGTAGAGCTGCTGTTCTCTGTTTTAAATCATGTACTCTAAATAATGGCAATGAAGTGAAATTGTTGAAAAATAAAAAAGAAATGGCATTGCAATATGTTTTTATTGACCAATTAGAATTGACTCTTGAGATTTGTAACTTGCCTAAAAGGTCCAGCCGTTCTTTCATAGCACACAGGCACAAAAGTTGCAATTGGATCGAGGAATCCAGGCTCGGGAGGAAAATGCTAATATCATTTCAGTATTTCCTAGTAGAACTTGAATCCTCTGTTAAACTGATCAGAGAAAGCAGAGGATGCTACTGTTACAAGAGCAACGTAAGAGCATCAAGAGTTGCTGAGGTTCAAACACGTGTGCCCCTTTAAGCTAACGCTTTGACAGCTTCTATGTACCCTTTTTAATTATATCAATCAAGAAATCCAACAGTATAATAGCTATTTCCATGTATCTGTTGTTATGGAAGCCAAAATCTACACTTGCATGATATCAGGATTACAGTCTCTTGTTTGTGCCACGTCATCATTCTTCTCCTTCCCCTTTTTTTTTTCTTTGTTTTTTGGAAGACAGGAAAAGGAAAGAGAAGACAGGAAAAGCTTCTCAGGACTGTACTGAAACCAAGCAGTCCGGCGAGTGCATGTAAGTTGCACGCCTTGCCTTGTAGCCTACAGCCTGAAAAGGAAAATATAAAAGATAAATTACTCAGAAATATCAAATATCTAGCAACTTGAATCGAATTACAAAGATTAGGCTACGGTACTACTAAGTCTGGTTAATGAACACAGTCCATCACTTACGTGAACATCTGAGGGCGGCTACGTGAAAGTTGAGGGCGCTTTATCGGGGATAGTATCAAGTTCCTTAGCGTCATTGAGGGGTTGCCAGAGCCAGCTCCAAAGGAAGGAACAGAGCCAATTCTTCTATTTCCAACATCAACTGGCATGGCTGCTTGGTTTGCTGGTGAGCCACCACGGATTTCAAAGGGACCAGAATTCGAGCTGTTTTGTCTTGCCGGCCATATATCCTCCCGAGGCCCTGGAGTTGAGGGAGTGAAAACCGTCCAATCTGCATAAATTAAGTCAACTAATTTTGGAGATGCTTAACCAAAATGCATTATTAAGCTATAGCGTGACAATGACAGCAAACATTTTCCATTGTTGTAAGCGTAACAAGGACTTTAATAATCAAGAAACATTTAAGGCACCACAAGGAGCCTCTGCTGTGCTATTGCCATTTTAAAATGAAAATGATTACCTTTACGGATAGGGTCTCTGGTATCCATCATGGTAGCTGCAGGGTTTGAGAACAAATCAGGCTCATTTCTTGAAAAGAAATTGTTTGCTGGGTGGATGGCTGATCTTTTATTTGACTCGTACTCGCTCCTCAACTGATCATACATTTCATCAAGTTTCCTCTTCTGCCTAGTATTGAAAGTACCAGTGTTTATTACGATCCAGGCTCACATCATAAGCTGATAAAGTAATTGAAGGCCTTCGAAAATATATATAAACTGACCTGGCTTTCTCAGAAAATTTCTCCTGGAGCTCTTGTTTATCCTTTGACAAGCTCTCAATCTCTTGTTCCATCATCTGGCACCTTTTGGCCATTTTCTGATATGCAGCATGCAGCTGCTCCAGTTTTTCCGTGAACTTTTCTTGCATGGACTCACATTTTTGCCGGCACTGAGCTACAATTCTATTCATCTTGTATTGCATCTCAAGTTCCCTTTGCCCAGTAAAAAACATCACGCTTCTGTATGCACTTTTCATCACTGGGGTCATTTAAGGAAGATGCAAGGATGAAAAGGCTGTTTATGCACGTTTCCCAGGGAATGCTAAGAACCATTCTGCTATCAGTTTGGTAATTCTCTCAAATGAAATAGAAGAATTATGAGTGCCACCAAGTAGACTTATCATTTCAAATTTTCTACTTGTATTCAAACTAGTAGTTGATGGATTTAAGGAAAAATGGTATTATCTTATAAAGGATACATATCTGTGGAGATATTCCAGCCATGGCCATCTGCAAGAAATTCATTATGAATAAAAGGAAAAAGGCAACAAGTAAAATAAGAAATAGCAATGTTGTGACCAAATAATGATGCATGTTTAGATTTCACTTTAATAAGATGTAATAGAAGAAGCAAGATATTCGTAATATTCTAAGCTAAGTCCTTTCTTACATTTATCCATTCATCATTTGGATTGATCTCCACAGGTTTCATAAGGCTGTAAAGAGGAAACCAAAATTGAAAGTAAAATCAGAATATCATGAGCAAGAAACATGAGTAAAGATTACCCAAATCATTAGTTCATATTAGAGGTGTTCAATAAAATTGACAGATATAGCTGTAAATACTGAAAATATATTGAATTTTTTAGTCCCAGTAAATTCTTTAAAATCATAAGAGCTTCATATTTTAAATTCAAGGAAATGTCAAATAAATTCTGTGTGTTAAGAAACAATTCCAAGCCACAACAAGCATTTCAAGGAATAAGCATTTCCATAAAGCACTCACCTCTTAGAGAGCACTTGATCACAGATTGGACAGGCTGCATCATTATTAAGGATCTTGTTTGCATCTTCAGTGCCTGTTTATTCTGTTAAGGGACAATATGCGAAAGCAACAGTAATCCAGTAAGCATAGAACTAAAAAAGCTTAATCATAATCTGATCTTGGATACATAAGAGGTGACCACAAGTAGTAGAAACAGCACGCCCTTCCAACTCTCGCCAGCATGAATTGCATCTCATTTTCACCTTCACTATGAGACTTTTATCCAAATATTATCCACTCATCTGAACCTAATAAAAGGAGTTTCATAGCATTAGCATTAGCTACAACATCACATGCAGACACATAGATTCAAACTACTCTGCATCACTGTTACATGCAGCCGCATGGTTTTAAAAATTGAAGTTTTGGATGACACTGGCGAAAATCATCAGCTGTAAATACTGAAAATATATTGAATTTTTTAGTCCCAGTAAATTCTTTAAAATCATAGAGCTTCATATTTTGTAAAATAAAGAGTGATATTGATCGTGCACAGAAAAATAGACATGGAGATTTTATAGAGAGCGATATCGATCATGAAGAATGACAATCCACGCAACTTCTTTCACAACATTCTTCTTCTTTTTTTTTTTTACGAAATTGGCCCATCTTTATGGCCAATTCACTATAAATATCCGCACAAATTCTTTTTTTTTTTTTACGAAATTATGGGGTCATTTATTTTCTCAACATCAAAATGTGATCTGCGAATTCACTACAATCCCCTTCCATTATGCACAGCCAAAACAGAATTTGTGCGGATATTTATATTTTTTTACTAAAGTATTCCTCCTCATAAGATAAAACGACTGTCACAATCTCAAAAGAATTGCTAAAATTTTGTCAAATATACAGCTGCAAAGTGCCAAATCCTCATCACTGAGTATCAAATTACAAGGATTTTCCAGTGTCTAAATATTGAACAAGGTAGTGGTTACTCAGTAATCAAGAAAAATTAGTCAAGGTCATGAAAATGACCAGAGTACCCTCAGTTTGGTACTGAGCCAAAAAGTCCGCGCAGACCCAAAATTTGCATGAAAACACCAATGTTCTCGAGTTCCAAAAGTGAAGTCTTATTATTCAAATTCCTGAAACTCCTTTCCAATTCTCAAATTTTCTCAGCATCCAAACGGAAAACGAGAAAAAGGAAGACGCATAAACAAATGCTTGTAAAAAAGAAGACGCGTAAACAAACGGAATCGACTTGATAAATTTCCTGAAAATTACACTCCTTGGCGTTCTCCTTGATGAAAATCACAAATCAACGCCTAAAATCGTAAAGACATTAGAGATTATAAGCATAAATAAATCATATGGAGATCTAAAACGCGAGCAGAGTGACTATCGAAATTGAAAAGCAGCAGCAATTGCTAATGTGAAATCAAATTTATACGTTACTTCGGAAACAGTGAAATGTGATTTGAAGAGACACGAATCCCTAACCTGAAAGAGTTCTGGCTCGAAACGTTTCTTCTCTTCTCTTCTCTTCTTGGCTTGTGGCGTGGGGTTTTTGAAGGAGAGAAATGGCGGCAACTCGATTTTTGTATTTGTTTCAAATTATCACACTTCTCTCTCTCTCAAGCAAGGAATTTATAATTTGACGCTTCTCCTTTATTTCAAAATCTGGATTCAGAACGGTGTCGTTCTTCAAGCAACTCTTTTAATTTTTTAACCTTAAATAGAGTTAAAAAAATTCTAAATTAAAAAAACAAAGAATTTTGTTGTTCTGTTTTTTTTCCTTAATAAATTTGGTTTTTTTTAATAATGTATGTATAGAAAAAAGTATATAGTTGTGCAAAAAGCCAAGATAGAGATTACAGAATATCTAAATTATGATTTTTTCTATGGTGCTGAAATAATAAATTCAGGATCAATATCTAATTAACATATAATTGTCTAATATCAGCTAAACCTATCTATTATAACAGGTTAATGTTAATAGTTTAAATCATACTAGAAATAATAGAAAACTTTGAATAATTAATTTAACAATTTACATGAGTAACTTTTTGATTTCAAAATGATAATTCATTTGTTTAAATCTAAAGGATTTCCTATTATTCATCAACTCGGTTTTCTTAGAATCATAATTTTTTTTATCCATTTTAATATTGTTTCTTATTTTAACTATCTATTTATAGGCTATGAAATATATATTAAAATATATAGTAGCCAAAGCATGGCTTAGGACTTCAAATTAATCACTAACTACAATTCTTAATAATTACAATTACAACAGTAAGAATCTATCTACTAACCAGGCTAAAAACCGCTAAATGAACAATTTTGCTCGTGAAAAATTATAAACACACAAATTAAAAGAAAAAATAAAGAAAAAAAGAATTTAAGTATGGTCCCCTCCTCTTGACAGTTGTCATTATAGTCCTTGTCCACAGGCCTTCTCTTGAATCTAACCGAGAGAAGTTTACAAAAAAAAAAAAAGCAAGTTGAAGCTAGAGTAAAGATTTTTTAGATTTCCTAGTCGAAATTCAGGAAGCACCATCCGAAATTCATATGCCTCACTGTGTGAAGGAGGCATAAGCTAAATATAGCTGTAACAACACATGCACATGGAAAATATATAATATTTAATGTGCGAAGATGGAATTCCCTGTTTTTATTAGGGATGATTATTTTTTATTTGGTTTGATTTTTATTAAATCAAATAATTAAATCAGTTTTTTTAAAACAAAATCCGGTTCAAACCGACTGGTTTTGGTTTAGCTCGGTTTTTTCAATTTGATTCGGTTTTTTCAGGTTTGACTTGGTTTTTTTGGTTTTGGGTTCGGTTTAATTTTTTTAGTTTCAGGCTTATCAAACCAAAACCGAACTGAACCGAACCGGTCGGTTTTTAAAAAATTCTAACCGGTTTTTTTTCACGGTTCGGTTTTTTCGGTTATTATTTTTTTTTCCTGATTTTATCAGTTTAATCAATTTTTTAGTTTTTTGCTCACCCTTAATTTTTATTCTCTAAATATATGATAATTATCTCTTTAAGAGGTTTCCAATATCTTTAAATAAGTCATGAAACCTACCTTACCACAAAACAACTACAAATATAAAAGCATGTAAAAAGTTAAAAAAAATCTAAATTAAACAACAAATCTTAAAACACCTAGAAAAAACAATAAAATTATTATATATATACCTAATATATAAATATTTTTTAAAAAATATCTTCATGAATATTAAATGAGAATAAATTATCTATTTTTTATTTTAATAATAGTTTTTTACATGTTTTTCTCATATTAATTTTTATTCTATCACACCTAAATAAATAATTGAGTCATGATAATTTTTTATGTTTATAATCAAAAGTTTCTTTTCAAATCATTATAAACTTTTATTAAAAAACAATGCTTTTTTATATATAATAAAAAACATGTTTTCATCAAAATAATACAAAAAAATACATTTTTCCTCCTAACTTCAAATGATTTATATTTTAATGAATATTTATTTTAGTTTTTTTCTCAAAAAAACATGCTACTAAAAAAGACATAATTTTGCTAAAATAAAATAAAAATGTATGAATAAGGAAGGAAAAAATTGCTGCCCGAATTGATAGCAATCACATCTCTTGGAAATAAAAAATCATATGATATTGTAAGCTATTTTTCAACTAATTAAATCGTATGGTGCCTAAATCTTCTTAAGCATATGGATTTTTCTACATTTTTTAAAGCATTCTAATAACAATAAATGCAATATATATCACACCAAAATCTTGTATTTCGAAAACGAAGTACCGTCGCATCGATTGATTTAAGTTTTAGGCTAACAAATACAAGTTATTTTTACCAAGAGAAAAAAGGCACAGAAATTTAACCAATTAAATTTCGCTTATAATTAAATGAGCGCAATTGATAGCTTCAAAAGACCAAGACATAATCACCTCGTTAGTGTTTTCGCTTATAATTTATTATATTATTATGATTCTATCGATTAACTTACAATGACATAAATCCATCGATTAAAAAAAATTACAAACACACGACGAAAAAAAAAAAAAAAAACAGCTGCACTAGCCTGGAAGATGATCCCCTCTTCTTGACTGCTGCCATTATTGACCTACTCCACAAAGCAAGTTAATTAACTAAACTGGTGATGGATCAGGAATAAAATATTTGCGCTATTAGTTAAAAGCATTTTCAAGACTTACCTTCTCACACCGCCCTGAGTAGCTAGTGTCGTCTTCCACCATTTCTGGCCGGAGCATTCTTCCTTCTAAGCCTTTTTGCATTTTGATGTGCACTGTCTTCAACCATCTTCACAAACCATGCAGGTTTTCTTGCTCTAAATACAACATATCCTATAGAGACTCCAAATACAAATCCACATCCATAACCCATTGCTACAGCTTTCCATCCAAATCCTTCTTCAAACATTGAATCTTCTTTCTCGAAGTTTGACGGAGGCGGTTGTTGCCCCTCACCTTCGTTGCATTTTACTTGCAAGGGAAACCCGCATAATCCCAAGTTCCCTTCGTATGAACCATTTTCAAATGTGTTGAACTGCTTCCCTTGAGGTATGGGTCCCTCAAGTTGGTTATACGAAAGGTTCAGGACCTGAAGAAATGTTAAATCTACCAATTGTTGAGGAATCCTTCCAGCAAGCAAATTTGAGGAGAGATCCAGCGATTCCAGATTAGTTAAATTCCCCAGTGATGGCTGGATATAACCGATGAGGCTGTTGTGAGAAAGGTTGAGCTGTATCAGATATTTAAGCTTCCCGAGGGACTCTGGAATCTTCCCTGTGAATTTATTGCAGGATAAATCAAGTGTTGTGAGGGCAATTTGAATTTGAGAAAACTCAATCTCCAAACCTTTCCATGCCAACGTTACAGAATAAACATAAGAAATAGATAAATTGTTTGTCCTCATGTAATCCATATCCTGATCAACGCTCATCATGGCTTTGAAGTTGTTGAAATACTCTGTTGGCAAAGGACCACTCAAGCTGTTGTTGGAGAGGTCAAATATCTGTAATTTAGAAAAAGCATCCTTGACAGTTGGAACCTTCAAAGAACCATGGAGTTTATTTGACCTTAGAATAACAACCTCCAACTTTGGAAGCGTTCCTAAAAAGGAAGGGAATGTGTCATCAATCATGTTGTTACTAAGGTCCAGAAATTCTAAATTCACACAATTGATGATGGATGGTGGTATCACCCCTTTCAATTGGTTGCCATTGAAGTCCAGATATCTCAAACTGTTCCCCTCTGAATAGATTGAAGGGATATTGCCGTGGAGATTGTTGCCACCAAGATGCAACACTGAGAGTCCATCACTGAAGTTTCCCAAGCATTGCGGGATGAATCCACTAAAGCCATTGTTGGACAAGTCTAGAATCTCTAGGAACTTCAGCTCGCAAATGACAGAGGAGATGTTCCCGGTCAGTTTATCATTGGAGGAAAGCATAAGAGCTGTCAAATGCTCAAGCTTGAAAACTGAAGGTGGAATCTGGCCATACAACCTGTTGTGACTGAAATCGATATATTGTAATGAATTACAATGGAACGGAATCTGGCCATGCAGTAGGTTATTGTGAAGGAAAAGAACCCGCAAAGAAGGCATAGCAAACAAGGTGGATGGAATTGTTCCATTGAGCAAGTTATGAGATAAGTCGAGATAGATTAAACCTGAAAGCCTTCTTATTTGTGATGGGATGCTTCCTATCAGCTGATTATTAGATAATAAGAGAGAGATTAAACCTGAAAGCCTACTTATTTGTGATGGGATGCGTCCTATCAGTATATTGTTTGAGAGTTCCAAGAAAGTGAGTTTGGTGAGGTTAAAAAAACCATCTGGAATTTGACCATTAAACCTATTGTTTGAGAGGTCCAATGAAGTGAGCTGTATGAGGTTAAAAAAAATATCCGGAATTTTACCAGAAAAATTATTGAAAGAAAGTGTCAATAAATTTAGCTTTTTAAGGTTTCTAAATGAGAATGGAATTTGACCATCAAACCTGTTGTTTGAGAGTTCCAACGAAGTGAGCTGTGTGAGGTTAGAAAAACTATCTGGAATTTGACCATCAAACCTATTATTTGAGAGGTCCAACGAAGTGAGCTGTGTGATGTTAGAAAAACTATCTGGAATTTGACCATCAAAACTATTGTTTGAGAGGTTCAACCAAGTGAGCTGTGTGAGGTTAAAAAAAGCATCCAGAATTTTACCAGAAAAATTATTGAAAGAAAGTGTCAATAAATCTAGCTTTTTAAGGTTTCTAAATGAGAATGGAATTTGACCATCAAACCTGTTGTTTGAGAGGTCCAACGAAGTGAGCTGTGTGAGGTTAGAAAAACTATCCGGAATTTTACCAGAAAAATTATTATAAGAAAGTGTCAAGGAAGTTAGCGTCTTAAGGTTTCTAAGTGAGGATGGAATCTGGCCATCAAACTTGTTGTTTGAGAGGTCCAACTCAGTGAGTTGTGTGAGATTAAAAAAACTATCCGGAATTTTACCAGAAAAATTATTGAAAGAAAGTATCAAGAAATCTAGCTTCTTAAGATTTCCAAGTGAGAATGGAATCTGACCATCAAACTTGTTTCCTATGAGTTCCAAAAAAGCAAGTAGAGTGAGGTTAGAAAACTCATTCAGAATTTTGCCAGTAAAATTATTGTCTGCGAGAGACAAGTAACTGAGCTGCTTAAGGTTTCTAAGTGAGACTGGGAGATGACCTTGAAAATTGTTATTTGAGAGGTCCAACCACGCCAATTGCGTTTGATTAACAAAAACATCAGGAATTGGACCAATAAAATTATTGAATTTAAGATCCAAGTACTCGAGATGCTTAAGATTTCCAAACGAGAAAGGGATTTGACCACCCAACTGGTTATCTGCAAGGCCCAACTCAATGAGTTGAGTGAGGTTACCAAGTAGACCAAGATTCGAGCCAACAAAATTGCACCCGTTAAGATACATCTTCTCCACAGACTTCAGATGACTGATTGAATCTGGTTCCAAATGAATTGAGATCCGCGTATCTGACAGATCCAAATGCGAAAGAGCATTGCTCAAATTGTATGGCGGAAAAGAGCCAGTGAGTTCTCGGTTGCTCCATAAATCGAGCCATTGAAGGTTTGATCGGCGAAAGAAATTATCAGGGAGTTCCCCTTGCAATCCACAATACCCGAGTCGGAGAGATGACAAAGAAGAAGACAAGTTCATCAAGGAACTGGGTACCACCAAAGACATGTTCACTCCACCCAAGTAGAGTTCTCTCAGCTGGGTAAGGTTCTGAGCAAGCTTGTTGAAAGAAATCGGTTCCAGCATCAGCTCCCCAGAGTTGAAAGAGAGATCAAGCGACACCAATCTGGATAGATGGGGGATTTCTGGGGGAACTTGGCCTGCGAAATTCGATGAACTTAGATTTAAATGCGTCAAATGCAAGAACTGACCAAAGGAAGATGAAATGACAGAGCGATTGAAGTCATTGCGAGAGAGATCGAGCTTCTGAAGATGATGAAGGGAGAAGAGAGTGCTGTTAGAATGGAGGGTGCCATAAAGCATGCTGCAACCAAGGTCTAGGCCAATTACATGGCCAGTTTGCATGTTACATGTCACGCCATCCCAAGAGCAGCAATCTGTACCCTCTTTCCACAGCACTTTCTCGGGTGGATAACATGGAAATGTAGGTGGAGAAGAAGGCATGGAAAAGGAAGTTTTGAATTGGAGCAAAGCCAGGCTCTGGTCACCGGGGCATAATTTTACTGGAGAGGAGAAATTGGAAGAAGAATGAGCAGGTTTGGAGTGCAAAAGGAAGAAAAGGAGGTAGAGAAATTGAGCGAGCAACAATGAAGATCCCATCATTCCCTAAAAGTGCTCTTTTTAGAGATTAAAATGTGGAAGTTAACTTAGATTGATGGGAGACTTCTATTAGAATGTAGTCTATATATAGAGACTTCCGGAATGCATAATTTCCCCTTTCCTCGTTGTTTCTAAAATTATTTAAAAAAGAAATCATATAAATAAATCATCAAAATATATACTGATGGGAGAACAAAAGTCTAGCCAGAATAAAATTGAAAGCAAATTCCTTCACTGCTGCAAAACAGACTAAAAACGAAATGGAATTTGAAATGTTGCAGTATCTACTAAAACCTCAGTTCAGCTAATTCGGAAACCAATAGCAAAAATAGACTGGCCAACAAAGTTTGCACTGATAAGTTGCCATTGTTATTCGGAAACTACAATATTTGGATTAAAGAAAAAAATAACAAATAAATAAATAATAAATTCATAAATAGCAATTGAAAATTCATAAAATTAAGTCCCTTTTTTTGTTGTTGAATAGTGAAATGGATATTCATTTTGTCGCGTAAAATATAACATTTCTATATTAGATATGCTAAGTCATTATTCTAAATTTAAATTATATTATATACTTGATTTTTTGTATCTCAATAAAGACATGCAATGAACATAAGGTTTTATACCAATAAATGACTAGGAATAAACTTTATTTATATAGTAAATTTTGGTATCCAATAATAACTAACAAGGAAATAATAGTTGACTCGTACATATAAGCATAAGATTGAGCTGAGCAAGAGAAAAATTTCTAATTGCCTCTCCTCCTCGTGAGACAATGCATGTACTTTCTGAACCTTTAACTCTAACAATAATTTTTTTTGTCCCTTAAATTGAAACTGTAATCTAATTGCCTCTCCTACGCGCGAGGCAATACATGTACTTTATGAACCTTTTATCTCTAACAATAATTTTCTTTTGCCCTTAAATTGAAAATATAATTGTTTAAATACTTGAAATTAATTTTTAAACAATCACAAAATCCTAACAACTCTTTTATTTTAAAACTTTTTTTTAATAGTTTTAACTCTTTAATTTCCTAACAGCTCTTTTATTTTTTAAATTATTATAACAACTCTTTAATTTTCTAATTTATTTCTTGACTAACTGGTACATGCTAGCTGTATATACCATGCACTTTTACAATCAAGGTATACTGAAAACACCATAGTATTTTTTTTGTGTTTGTAAAGTTTGCTGGTATTTTCTTTCGATCTTGGTCTAGTTATTTATGTAATCCTTGTTTTAGAGAAGAAATTTGTTGAATCATGAAGAATGACCTTGTATAGAGAAAATTTTTCTTAAGGACATTCTTCGTATAGGCCTCAGATTTTATTTTGTTTCTGTTTTTCATTGGATTTTCTTACAAAAGGTGGAATACTTGGTTTTTTTTGTTTTTTTTTTGTTTTAGAAATGAGATTTTTGAATTTATACTTAACCAGAAAAAATGTTTGGCCACCCAGATGATTGTAAGATGGAAGACTTGTCAGTATGGCTTTCCCTGGTCTTCTCTCCAAATACAACGCAACTTGACTTGATATTCTATGTAGGTCCAGTATTTGATTAGCATAGACTGGAACAGTAAGTTTTTGACTGGAAAAATGGTTATGTAGGTCCAGTATTTAATTCCATCAATATTGACTGGACCATAATGAACTAGGAACCCCTTGCACATATTTCCACCTTAGACTTGTCTGAATTGGGCACCACTAGACTTGGTGCATTGAATTTCTAGGATGGGCCACCTCAATTATGTTTATTATTTTCAAAGCTATTCATATTTCACCACTCGTTTCTAGCTATGTTTATTATTTTTCAGGATTTGATTTCGATACTTGTCAATATTACAAAGTATTTGAAATTGCAGTTGCAATTTGTCTTTGAAAAATTCTGATTTTTTTTTCAGTTTTAAATTATAATATATTTTTTATTTTTGTATCGTTTTGATGTGATGATGTCAAAAATAAAATTTAAAAAGTATAGATTATTTAGATGTATTTTCAAGCGAAAAATAATTTAAAAAACAACATCTACTGCACTTCTAAACAGGAACTATGCATACATCTATAAATTGGTAACTATACAGTCTAGAGAAAAATATCAATCAATCCCTAAAATCGTAAAGAAATTCGAGAATATAAAAGCTCTATCTCGGAACATAAATGGAAGAACCGTTTAATCTAAGTCCATGTCATATGTTATTAGTTGATAAATAGTTTTCAAATTATTGGATGGCCCAAAAATGTTGGAATTCCATCCCATTTCGAGTCCAAAACCGTGTGTGTGTATTACAAAGAAAGAGAAAACGAAAGTCATTCTTGTTGGGTTTCGTGAAGCACTGTCAAAGAACTAATTCAACTCAAAAGCTTAGGCTATTAGGTGAGGTCCCAAGATATTATTTATATTATTCTCTAACACCCCCCCTCAAGTGAAAGCTCTTGGAGCTTAAAACTTGCATAGACCCACATTACCTTGTGCTTAATTTTTATCAAATAAATGAGGATGCTGAAATTCGAACTTGTGACCGCTTGGTCATCAACCCTCTGATACCATGTCAAAGAACCAATTCAATATAAAAGCTTAAGTTATTAGGTGATGTCCCAAGATATGATTTATATTATTCTCTAACAAACATAAACATACAGTGAAAATAGTAAATTTGAATTTTTTTTCATGAGTCCCGAGAATCTTGTTAGAACGATTTAGAGTTGTTTAAGATTTATGCGAAGATTACCTGAAGATTTGAACTTTATTTCGACTTTGAATATATGCTTCAAGGTTGGGTTGTCGCAAACCATAAGTCTTCCAATTGTTTGGCCTCTAAAGGTAATCCACACGAATCATCTGTAAAAAATCTCATAAACCTTTTTAGAAGAAAGGGATTGTTATACCTTAAAGTAATAGCTTTTTTTTTTAAGGTATTTCAATATTGTACTCTACTCACCTTTTTCACCATCCACGTGAAATAAGAGGCATATCTTTCTATTTATAAGGAAACCTTATATATATATATATAGGCTAATTTTAGAAATTTATTCAATTAAATTCCTACTTGATTTTTTTAGGTCTAGAATTGTAATTCCCTGTATATTAGTTTAGTCAATTCAATATATAAGTTATCTGACAAACACCTACATATTAGTCAATTCAATGTATAAGTTATCTGACAAGTATCTACATATTAGTTATAAGTATCTCTCATACTTCAATTTATGAGAACAATTGTTTCCTTTTATAAAGAAAAGAACATCATATATATCAGTCTCAACAGCTCTAATTAATGTCCAGTCTTAATATAACATTGACTAGGAATAATGGTTTGATGTAATAAGAATCTCATAATTATAACAACCGTATAACTTTCTTTGCAAAATATTTTTTTTTTCTAAGGACTTTATCTTTATTCTAGATTCATTAATCAAAAATTTGATGAATATTAAAGATAAATAAGCATTTATTAATAAATTAAATATATATACATGAACAAAGTCAATACCACATATAACCAATTGATTGATTATAGGTCATATGTACACCCCCGGTTATAATTTTTCTAGGTTATTACAATATAAGAAATTTAACCGATAGTAAAATGGGTTAAATTAAATTAAAGAAACCTAAATCAAGATAAAAATGGTGAAATTAATGAAAGGAAAAGTGAATATAATGCTAAATTGTTAGAAAGAAAAATTTACGAGGACAAAATAAATACATAAGACCAAGAGGGGTCAATGTTCAAATAACAGAAGCTTAGGGGTTTATGTACAAATGATAAAATGACCCCTAGGGTTTAGAGGATTAATGTATATGTTTTATAAAAGGGTTAAACAAGAAAATTTGGATTTTTCTTGCATAAAAATCACCTACTGACCAATTTAGCGCTATTAAGCATAACGCTAAATCCAACCATCAGATCAAACTAAACATTTATGAGAGCCTCCTTCACATATAGTTTCATATACAATTAAAATTTTAGAGTGATCAGAGTTCGGCAAGGTTGTCAAATAATATGGAGAATTAGACTGAAAAATAGCATGAAAATCATTAATGGCAGTTTTGTAAATATGCTTGATCAGCTGGAAAATTGCAGTAGCTCTCTTCTTCATTAAACCACGGCTAGACAGAAAAATAGGAGGAGAAAAAACAGAGAAAAGAGAGCTTGGAAGAGAAAGAGAGAAAAAGGCAAGGTGGAACCCAACAATTGTGTTAGAAAAAGTGTTTTTAGCTAGAAATCAACAAGAAACAAGAGAGAAAAGAAGGAACAAGGGAACTTAGGAGACAAAGAGAAGACATATGGATGACAAAAATTCCAACAACTATAACTCCACCGTTGGATCAGAACAATATTTGAATATGTTGTTCTCCTCCATGTCTTGTACATTGTCACCAGAGGGATCGTCTATATCAGTTCTCGTGTGAGAGATATCACAGGAGGAAACTTTCTGTGAAAATACACTTCTGGACATTCTCAGTCGCCAACCATTTTCTCCACCGTTCACCGTTGGATCGGGCTATAATTTGGATATCGTGTTCATCCTAATTCTATTTAGATTCTGAATGGTGGAGATCAAAACCAACCACTCCGAACAGAAGTTGTACTTCTTGCACAATAAGTCTACAAGTTTTAGGTCAGTTCAGTTAAACCTATGTTTCTAGAAATGTTATCGTTGGATGGAGTTGATATTTGGATATGTTATACTTTTAATAATGAATTATAACTTGACCATATGGATTGTTGTAATATTATTCGTTTGTTATTTATGAGTGATTGAAATTGTTGCCAAAATTAGTTTTGTGTGAGCTGAAACAACCCCAAAATTAAAAGGATATGGAGCAATAAAGAGACTTAATTTTTAAGAGACTTTAGGGTTTCTGTGACAGCCCTGAACATCTATGCTTGGGGGAGGGGGGTAAATACCTCTCCAATTTTTATTTTTTTAATGTCTCTAAGAAACTAAAACAAGGCTATTGTGACAGCGCTACTAATGGGTGTTAAGGGGCTGATTTGGATAGCCCCAAGAACAAAAACTTATGGGAAATTAGAGTCTCATATAAAGTGATTACAGTGAGGTAAGTTTGGGTTAAGAAATTAGCTTGGAAAAGTTTGCACGGTTCGAGTTAACGGATAACTATGTGAACACGAAATAATGATCTAATTTGGATATGGAAATCTTGCATGAAATCATATAATGATGCTTGCTAGATTATAAGAAAACTTTGAAAAGGGCAATGAATGATATTAAATATTGGTCTTCTGTGGAGCAGGAGAGGCATCGATTGTGGGACCTCAAGCTAGCAGAACGAAACCACTAAGAGGAATAACTAGGTGTTTACCACCTCACCTCTTTATATTTTGAAGAATTTAATACATTCTAAAATTTTATTTTTTTATGCTGCATGTTGATTTATGATAGTAAAGGATGAGAAATTTGATAGTGGAAACAAGATTAAATATGACGGCTGGTGTCGTGAGTGTTGCCGGGAAAAACATTGTATAAGGTAATAGTGGTTGTTATCCTAATTTCTAAGGATAACTCGGATTGATATAAAAAGTCAGCCACATGAGTGGGGGCAAGGAAAGTTAGCCGACCATATAAAGAGCAAAGAGAAAAGGGGGGAAATTGTGGTTTTCCTTAATAAATTTATTAAAATAGGTTGTTTTCTTTATGTGAATGTGTGTGTGAATTGAATGAAATTAGCATGAAAGAATGAGGGAACTCTTTGTTCCTTAGGCCATGCTTTCGGTCAATTATGTATCAAAGAGGGAGGATGTTTAATTTGACATATTTAGCTTAATGACGCGTGTTTAATTGTGTCAAAATGAGGAAACAATGCATGTTGAAATGTCAAGGATTGTGTTTAGAAAAATATTGTTTGGAAAGTTCGTAAAATTGATAAGAATGTTCTATTTTGACGTTAAGAGGGAAGATTGAAATAAATAGGATAAATTGGCTCTTAAAAAGATATTTTTGACACTCTTATATGATATGTGATATTGCTAGGGGTTGAGATAAAAGAGAAAAAGTTAAATTGTAGATGTTGTGTGTAAATGAAAAGGTTGATAAATCTATACAGATTTGTCTCATAACTTTTGGAGAGAATTCGAGTAGGAGAATGAGGAAATTAAGATCCGGTTCCTGCATAGTAATTGTATTTTTGGATATTGACTAACTAAGGAAACTAGTGTTACTCAATTTGGAGCTATAGAACTCCAATTATGGGTCACCAACCGAGACTGGGTCATGACAGACCCTATAAGGCAGTAGGTCTGATTTGTTGACGAATAATTTCAAGTGTCTTGAAGGCAGAACTAGGTTCTCCTCCCCTCATGGGACTTGTAACCCCATGTCTTAGCTTTCCAACGAGACTAACCTTGCTTGAAACATAGTCCTAGAACTCCAGATATAGTCAAAACTATAAGGAGAGGTCGGAATACGACTTTTGCTGGCAGATTCGGAAACTCCCTAAAGTGACTATTTAGACGCGTTAAAGGGTGAAAATTTAGGTCCTTTCCCTTTGGGGAACATGTGATATTATATCTTAGCTTCCAAAAGAAACGAGTCATGTTTGAAATGAAAATTTGTAATGATAACTATGGTCGAACAAAAAATAACAATATTAATGGGTGAAATTAGCATGGACTAGCATACATTTAGTGTATGTTAGGATTCCGGGTAAAGAGATCACCATGCATTGATGCCTATGGGGCATGAACTAGCATACATTTAGTGTATGTTAGGATCCTGGATAAGGGGATCACCATGCATTGATGCCTATAGAGCATGGACTAGCATACATTTAATGTATGTTAGGATCCCGGGTAAGGGGATCACCATGCATCGGCTAACATATATTTAGTGTATGTTAGGGTCCCGGGTAAGAGGATCGCTATGCATCGACGCCTAAAAGGTGATCATGATACCGGTGAAATTGGTATTGGCAATGAGTTAGGCAGAAATAATTGTGGTTGATCTTATGAAATCTTGAATGGAAGTTGAAAATGGAAGATGAAACGATTTTAGTAGTTGAATGAGAAAAAGTTCCAATGAAAACAAATATCGAGAAGTGAATAGAATATGAATACATGTTTACCTTTTTAACTTGTCGGATAGTTGTGTTACTATACTTATTGTGATATTCATGTTTCAATAATATATATTTTATTTTAGGACCATCGCATGCACGACAGGAGTAGATCCTAGTTTTTGTTTACTTTTTGTTATCTAGTTCTAGGAAGTATATCCTTGTATTTTGCAATATTAAAATATTTATATAACTTAATTTGTATAATTGATGTTTAAACTTGAATAGATGAACTTAACTCTGAAATTCATATAATCATGTTTCATGTGTGCGTGTTTATCTCATTTATTCTTCTCTAACGATATTTGTTGTTCAGTGTGTGTTATAAATATTATGGTTGTAATGATGGTGATGTTTGTGGGTCTGAGACCCAGGACGATTGAGTCGTGATTGAGTTATGAGATGTGAGATATTAGAAGTGTAAACAGGGCATATGTCAATAACTTGGGACCTCCCAGTATAGGTAAGACTCTGCCGAAATTTTGGTGGAAATTTCGGTAGACTTTTATATGAGAGCTGTATAAAAAAAAATTATCCATATTTTTACATACCAAATCACAGGAAAACAACTATAAATACAGATGAAAGTATGAGGCGTTACATCATATACACTAACAAATCTCTACGATGAATTCTTTAATTTGAATAGTGTTGATCGTTGAAAAACTTCTATCTTTATGTGTTTTCTAAATACCTATTTGTTAGTTTTGCCAATATTTTTTTGATTACTATTGTTGATAACTTGATATTTTTTTTTTTGGATGATTAATTTTTGTTGTTGTTGTTTTGATGATGTTATGCATATCCTCTAATTGAGTTACAAAATAAATTTTGTAATCCCATTATTGATGGATTATGATCCCAAGGTTTTTCCACATTAGAGTTTTAATGTAAACAAAAATTATGTTCATCGTGTGGTTCTATTGTTGATTGTTTCCACTTTTTAATTTGATTTCTCTCATTTTAACTATGCAAAGAGAAAAGATTTTGTGACATGTGGTTTATGATTATAGTTTATACAAATGTCTTGGTACGTATCATGAAACAAGGTTTCATCCTAATTATAGAGATCGTGTAAATTTTTCATTAAAAAAATAGAGAAAGCTTGAAATAATTGAGTTTTGTTTTTGGAAATTGCAATTACTAATTCAAGGTGTGTGTATTCTTGATTCTACGAGAATTTTTATGAAAGTCTTTCATTCACTTCTCTTCAATAAAAGTTTTATTTTTTAAGAATTTATCCTAATTTTTTGCCTAATTCTTTTTCTGACTATTGTTTCAACCTCTAATAAAATAGATGTGTTGGTTATATTACATCTTTTCAACAAGTTTAGAAATGACTATAACAACCCTGATGCTCCAATAGAGAGAATGACCTATGATTGACTTAAGAAAAATTTCCAAACCAAAAATTAATAAATTTCTTTTATGTTATTATGTTCAAATTTATGCATTCCCTTATTCATAGTGTAGATTAAATGTACATAAATAGTTATACCAAAGATTCCCTTATTCATATGAACATGTACTCTAGGAGAAATGTTTTAATGCAATGTTAACAATTTTATAACTATTTTTTTATTGTGAAAATATTTTTGTTTATGATCATTCCTATTATTTATATATATCAAGAAAGATATGTGGACTAATAAGGCTATTATGAAATATTTACTTACAAATAGGCAAGCTATTCTATTCTAGTTCATAGTTTCTCTTGTTATATGATTGGTCTAGGGGACACACCAGATATTTTAGTTGTGCCTATATCACTCATTATAGGAATTAGGCACAAGCTTTCTCCATCCAATTCTCATTAATGGAGTGTGGTTCGTTCAAAAACTTCATACCTCTTTATTTATCGTTGAGATGTGTGGATTTTTCAAAACTTCATGGACATAAAAAGAAGCATTTTATAAGTTCATTGTTATGGACTAATGATGTACAAGACTTAAATTGTATATGTAGATGCTATATAGTTGATTTTCATCCTTTTAAGACTACAAGTATCAAGGGAGCATCCATTGACAAAAAGAAGCATAAGGGATCAAGAAATAAAGAAGATAAGCTATTCTTTCTTTTACCTCAGTATTTTTCTGTGTTTGCAAAGCTTGCTGGTATTTTTTAAGGACATTCTTTGTATACACATCTCAAATTTAATTTTGTTTCTGTTTTTCATTGGATTTTCTTACAAAAGGTGGAGGACTTGGTTTTTTTTTTTTTTTTTTTTTTTTTTTTAGAAATGAGATTTTGAATTTATACTTAACCAGAAAAAAATGTTTGCCACCCTGATGAATGTAAGGTGGAAGACTTGTCGGTATGGCTTTCCCTGGTCTTCTCTCGAAATACAACGCAACTTGACTTGATATTCATGGATAGTATGGTTACGTAGGTCCAGTATTTGATTAGCATAGACTGGAACAGTAAGTTTTTGACTGGAAAAAATGGTTATGCACTTAATTCCATCAATTTGTAGGGAAGACTGAGGTGGAAGACTTGGTTTTTTTATTTATTCTTTTTAGAAATGAGATTGTTGAATTTATACTTAACCAGAAAAAAATGTTAGGCCAAACCAGATGATTGTAAGGTGGCAGACTTGTTGATATCATTAATTTGGCTAAAACAAATTAATTGGTTATTTGATATCCCACCAAATGATCAGAACAGTATTTGACTGGAAAAAATGGTTATGCTCTTTCCGCATTTAATTTCCAGGATGGAGATGTTTACGCGTATCTCGTTGAAACCAAGGCCACCTCATTTATGACGACTTCAAAAAGTTTTGACATGTTCATCACTCGTTTCTAGCTATGTTTATTATTTTCCAGGATTAGATTTTGAGACTTGCAACTATTATGAAGTCGTTGGAATTGTGGTTGAATTTTGCTTTTGAATAATTTTGATTTTTTTTAGCTTTGAATTATTATAATTTTTTGTATTTGTATTGTTTTAAGGTGTTAATGTTAAAAATAAATTTTAAAAAATAAAAAATATATTATTTTAATATTTTTATAAGTAACAAAACATTTTAAAAAGCATCATCTATTATACTTCTACATAAACAGACATTAAACATACATCTATTTTTATAAAATCGATGACTGTACAGTCTAGAGGAAAGTAGCAATCAATCCCTAGAATCATAAAGAAATTCGACATTATATCCTTCGTTTTTTAAGTGCTTATGGAAATGCATCAACTAGTTAAAATAAGATCCACGCAACCTCTTGTTATTGGTTGGTTACCCAAAAGTGTTGGGTCTACGTCCATCCCGTTTGGAGTCTGAAGAAAACAGAGCTTAAAACAAGAAGGAAAAGAATATTGAATTCTCTCATTGTCTTATTCTATTGCAAACGGAAGAATTTAATTTATACAGGTGCAGAGTTTCATAACTCAATTTTTAATCATTTTATTTTAATTATTATTATTATTATTTTATTTACTGAAAAGGATAAAAAAATGATGATAATGATGAAAAAACAAGTAAAATAAAATAAATGAAGAATAAATTAAATTTTGGGTTAAAAGCAACATGATTGGAAGTTTTGGGGTTTTGGAATTAATTTAATTAATCCAATTAGGAGTTTAATTGGAGAATTGATAAGTTTTGAGACTTAATTGAGCTTGGAATTAATTTAATTAATCAAATTAAGGGTTTAATGGAAGAATTAATAAGTTTTGAGACTTAATTGAGTTTGTAATTAATTGAATTAATGAAATCAGGGACTTAATTGAAGAATTACCTTGGGGATAACTGGGGTCAAAATTGTGCTAGATTAGAGTCCAAGGACTGTGTTGTAAAAAACACTGAAATGCTGAGGTCCAATTAAAGTTTATCCAGGGGCTCATTTACAAAAATGTCAAAACTTCAAGGACCAGATCATAAATAGCAGTTGATGGGAAAACGGAGCCGTTTCTTGGACAAAACTGTTCACTGTCTTCTTCCTCCGTTTCATCAGTTTCCAGCCAACGCTTAAATTTCAGCATTGAAGGCGCTTAAAGGGTCGGTTACAGGGCAGAAAACAGCATGAATTAATTGAATTATTCATGGTGGAATTTTTACCAACGCCAGAGTTTGAATTATTCGAGATCGAATATTCATTGGCGCCAGAGTCAGGAATATTATAAACAAATCATCATAGCATAAGCGAATAAATGTTTAGCAATTAAAGACAAAATCAGCAATGCAGTCTGCCTTAGGCAGAACGTTTAAGGGGTGATAATATCTTCCCTTTTACGTAACCAGTCCCGTATTATAGAATCTCTATTGACCAGTTAGGGTTCCTAGTGACCATAATACTAGGTGACGACTCCTTAAACAAGATATTTTTTCTAAAAGAACAAGATGCCAGAAATCTGTTCTTTTTCCACAATCAAGAAGATTATTTTTAGGGCCGCCGCGATGTCAGGTGCGACACAAAAGCCTATAATTTAGAAGAAAAATCAGCAAAACAACTAGCTAATTTACAGAGCATGATTGTAGCCTAAGTCTTAGAGATTTATAGATACTAATATATGCTTAGGTAACAGATATTCAACCAATCGATTTTATAAACTCTGATTTTCATCCTTTAAAGACTACAAGTATCAAGGGACCATCCATTGACAACAAGATTACATTAAGATTATCATCACATGACTATTAAGAACAAATCTAATTATTTGATTTTGTGTCTAAATCTTTCTAACTTGCTCTAACGTAACCAAGAGGTAAAAAATTTTTAGAATAATCAGACATTCACAACAAATGATGAAGAATTTCTTACAAATTTAAGGATTAGTAATTTGTTTTACAAATTGAATGGATTTAGTCTTATATATACACATAAGCATAAGGGAATCAAGAAATAAAGAAGATAAGCTATTCTTTCTTTTTATTTCTCATCATAAGAATGACTTAATCTTTTGGAAATCCTAGTTAGCATAAGCATGATAATGGGGGTTCTCATTATTAATTATTACTCAAATAAACATTAAATATTCTCTTACATATTTGTTCATAGATCAAATTGGATATATAATTATTAAAATAATTTTAGAGATTCATACGATGGATGATGGATATGCAAGTATGATAACTTATATGATATTTTATTTCTCCATAAATCTAGGTACTCTGACTTGCATTATATTATTTTATTTATATATATGAAAAAGGATAACAAGATTATGCAGGATTATATAAGAAAAATTCTTTGTTGCATCTCTCTTTAGTCTTATATCTTTTATCCTTAGAAGGTCTTCCTCTGTGAGCAAGATATTTTGAAAAACTCTATACATTATCATGTGGATTACAAATAGGTCTATATTACTTGGGTTTGACTCCTCTTTCAATTATAATATTAAGAATGCTTATTGAATGAGAAATTATTTTAAAGATCTTAAATTAGATAAATATATTAATATTGCATTTGACCTGAGATATTAGAATTAAATAAATTTAATAACAATTCATGAAATCTTTGTGATCTTCTCTATGTAATGAACGAGGAATCTTCTTTGAAATCACTTATCTTAGAAGACGTGTCAGGTATATGTCTCCAACAAAAATTAAATAAAGGCATATTGATACAATAAAAACCTTTAGAAAATACCCACTCATAACCCAACAAATAAAATACAATACATGTTCACTTATCCAAAAGAGAATCCAATACTTTTTAATCATGAATAATTCAATAGAATGAACTGCTTTTGTATAACTTTCCTTCAAAACAAAGAATTTAGAAGAATATAAAGAATTTAAATAATTCAATAGACTTGATAAATTACAATGTGTATATTATGAATATTAATGATATTCCAATTGAGAATATCAATAAAAAAAAATGAATAGAAGGATTTATCTATTGTATTTATTTGTTTAGTAATTTAGAAAATAAGAATTCATTATTGGAATAAATAGAGACAACCACCATTTCATCAATTATATATATATATATATATATATATATATATATATATATATATATATATATATTTATGTTTCCAATGCATTTACGGTTTTTCATTAATATATTTTTTTTGATGTAGTTCTCTTTATTCAAGAATTTTTGTTTATACTCAAAATACAAAATAATTAAATTTTAGGATGCAACAAATTAATTCTAAGTAAGGAGTCCCTTATGAAGTCAACTTATGATAAAGGGCACATATTACCATGGAAGGTAAAATTGGTTATTATAGGAATTTCTAAGATTGTTACTTTAAAAATTGATAGCTAATAAAAACGAAGTTCCCCAAAAGAAGCAGGGATGTATGATGGATGTACGATGTATGCAATCGGATAGATGACCTGGCAAGTATGCATCCATGAGGCATGGAATTATACAATGTTCAATACAAAACTTTTATATGATAGAAGGGAAAATCTTGTTAGAATTCAACGAGGCTTTAATAAATCCAAGACAATAAAAATCCTACAAGGTTTCTTCCAATTAAATCTTGCATAAAAAAGTCCACCTCTTTTATAAGGAAGATGGATTACTAGAATTTAAACCAATACCAAAATTTTGATCCTTGTGTTACTAGAATTCAAACCGGTATCAAGAAGTCTCAACCCTATTACTAGGATATTTCAATCCAATGATCATGATGCTTTTGACCAAGTCCTGTAGTGAGGTAACTCGAACTAAACTCTACAATGAAAAGACATTTTCAAGGTAGGTCACCTCGTGAAATTACTAGTTTTTAATTTTTTTTAAAAAAAATATTAGGTTGCCCCTCAATTTGACCATTTCAAGATTTTATGAACTAATTTCAAAATTTCATAAGGTATATAGGTCTCATCTTGATTTAACCATTTTAGAAAATAAGATAGTTCACTTCTCAATTTTAACTATTTCAAAATTTTATAAAATAAGTCACTTCTCAATTTGATCATTTTAGAAAATGAGGTGAGTCACTTCTTGATATAACCAGTTTCAAAATTTCATGAGGTGTGTCATCTCTTGCTTTGACCATTTTAGAAAATGAGGTAGCTCACCTCTTAATTTGATCTATTTCAAATATTATGTAAGGTAGGTCACCTCTTAATTTGACCATTTCAAAATTTCATGAGGTAGGTCACCTCTTAATTTGACCATTTCAAAAATTAAGGCTAATCATCTCTTGATTTGACTAAAATTCAAAATTTCCTAGCAAGTCACTTATTCTCTCAATTTGACTAAAATTCAAAATTCCTCGGCAAAGTCACTTCTCACCTTTATAGATTTTCAAAATGTTTATAAACACAAAGCTAATGAAAAGTTTTTTTTTATAAAACTTTATACTATAAGCATTGTAAAGAGAGGGAAGTTATCATAACTCAATTTTATACCTCATTTTTAAAATAAATTCCAAGATAAGAAGATTTAAGAAAATATTTTCAAATTAAGCTTTTCAAAATGCCTTAGATTTAAACTAAAAAGGATAGGATAAATTTCCTACCAAGTCACTTTAACCCAATTTGAATAAATTAGAAGTCTAAGGGCTACAATGGATAACACAAGTAGCATGAGGGACCCAATTAAGAATATTTGGTCAATCGATGCAATTTGATCAAAATTGTATGAATTAAGAAGGTTGTGATATTGAGATGGAAAACCCATTAAAACTCAGGGACTTTTATGACTTTTGATAATCTTAAAACATAATTATTTCTTCTTTGGGCATTTATACTGTTGTAACACATTTTTGGGTCCCCCCACAAAAATATAAATATATAGCCAGAAGAATTAGAAAAAATAATAAGAGGTGGGAGCGCTCAGAAAAGGATCAAAAAAATTGATGAAGGAGGTTCAGAAATACAAGGAGTGAAATTTTTTACAGGATATACTTGAATGATGAGAGCCCTGTTAGAAAAGAAAAATTAATTTTGAAGAGAAAAGGCCAAAATTGGATGTTTATGGACTCAATTGGATTTTATTGAAGGTTTAATTGAATTTATAGAGGTTTTGATTGCAAGGAAAATTGATTTTTAAGTCAATTTAGGCTTTAATTGGAAGAAATTAAAGTTCTGGGGTCAAATTATAATTTTTGAGAGTTGATTTGGTTAAATCAGGGGCTTAATTGCATAAATATTGAAGTTTAATGGCCAATTAGGGACTTAATTGAGAAAATCCGAAACCAGGGACCAATTTGGAAAAGGCACGTAAATAGGGGGGGCTGTATTGGATTGATTCAGGGGCCTAATTGAAGAAATTGGAAGTTTATTGATCAATTGAGGGCTCAATTGCATAAATCAGAGGCCAAGGACCGAAGTAAAAAACGCGGCCAACTATGGGGGTGGAGATCGAAATTGGCAGGGATGCAATTGAATTAATTCTTAAAATTAAAATTACATTTGAGGACTTAATAGAACAAAGGATCAATTGAGGGCTGTTTTGAAAATTGGCGCGTTTTGGCGCCTTGTGGAATTTTAAATGAAACGGCGCGTTTTGTCTAAAACGACGCCGTTTCAGGTTTAAAAAAAAAGAAGAAAAAAGAAAGAGCAGAACGGTGTCATTTTGAACGACACTGTTCCTCTTTCTTCTTCCCCCGAACATGCAGCGAGGAAGAAGGAAAAAGAAGCTTTTGGTTTAAATTTTGCCGGGCCCTCTCTCGCCTCGAGCCCACCGACCAACCCGAGGCCCCATGCCGTTGGACCACCGATCGAAGACACTGGCCGACCACCTGCCGCGCGCCTGCCAGAAAACCGAGGGAGCCGAACCTCGACAGTAGCACCCAATGGCCGACCAGCCGCCGCGAGACCCGCTCCCCATGCGCCACAGTGAACAGCCACGATCACTTGCTCTATAAATAGCACCCAACACAGCAAAAGAAAGGAGGAAGAGGAGGGAGGAGAATGAGAAAGACCCGAAAGAGAGAGAACGGAGAGAAGAGAGAGAAAGGGAAGAAAAAAAAGAACCGAAGAGAGAGAGGAAAAGCTAAAGAGAAAGGAGAACAAACCAAAGAGGGGGAAGAAACGAAAAAAGAAGGGAACCGGGTTGAGAGAGAGTGAACCGAAACAAAGAAAACCATTAGGAAACCCAAGCGGAGAGGAAAGAAAAGCTTGAAGCAGGGGATGAAATAAGAAAAAAACATAATAAAAGGAAGAGGAAACGCAGTAGCAGAAGAAGAGGAGAGGAAACGGAGGAGAAGGAAAGAGGAAGAATCCCTCTCTCCGGCGCTTGAGACAGTAGCGCCTCTGCTTGGAGCCGCCGTCCGTGAGCCAAGACACCTCCACCGGCCTCCGCCACAGCACCGCCAGAAACGCAGCAAGCCACCGCCTCCCCCGCGCCAGGTAACTCTTCTTCCCCCTCATTCTTGTGTTTATTTTTTCCTTCTCTGCATGCAGAACGAATAGCGTTCTGCATGCAGGGGTGGGGGGAAAATAATTCCCCCCGCCTGTTTTGGTTGCTGGGCCAGGCGGATCCTGGCCCAGCCCTGCCTTATGGGCCGGGCCTGGCCCAGAAGAGGATATTAGGTTTTTTTGTTGGGCCGAAATCGGCCCAACACTTTTGGGCTGAGTCCGGCCCAGTTGGTTGGGCCGGCCCCGCCCAGCCCGATTTAATATTATATATTATATATATTACATTTTGTATTATATATATATATATATATATATGAAAAAAAATTAAGAAAATTCTGCAAAAATTATTTCAAAAATATGTGATTTTGTTGTAATTTTATTACTGTATTTTGATCAATATCGGTTCGTATTTTTATACTGTAAAGATACAAATCCGGTATTAAAATACCTGGTTTTTTCGTCAAGACATAAAAAAAAATAAAAAAAAATAAAATAAAAATGTTTTGTTTTCATGCATACGGCCTAGTCTCTCCAATATATATATATATATATAAATATTATAACATTATATTTTCACACAACAAAAGAAAATTTCGAAAACAATATATGTATTAGCATGCATTTGGGCTTTAATAACCAATTTATTCAAGTCATGAGAACTAGGCCAATATTTCAAAAATTCTAAAAAAATCTTTTTGTCTTCTTTTAGTATATGGGATTACGAATTTATACGTAAAACGTATTCCTGATATTAAAAATATGTTTTTTTTACATAGACGTTAGAACGGTTAGGTTTTACCCGATAAGATAAGGACCTCCTTATTGAGGAGGACTTTTCTTGAACCATCAACGGACTAACAACTAGAAATACAATAACACCTTAGCTTTTTTATCAGACAATCAAACAATGCAGCTTACCTTAGGTAAGACGTATTTGGGGTGCTAATACCTTCCCTTTACGCAACCAGTCCCCGTGCCCGATCTCTGAGACCAGTTAGGGTTCCTAGTGACCAAAATACTAGGTGGCGACTCCCATTCCATTTTTCACTGCTAAGAGACAAATAATTCCTTGTCTCCCTATATTTACCAAATATATATCCAGCCATACATGAGGGTGGACGATCGCCGCGACGTCGCTCACGTGCGACATATACCCTTTACCCTATCATTTTTTCTTGATTTCTAAAACTTGACCTACTATCTATTTCATAATATTTGGACTTATGATAAGAATGTAAATGTCCCTTGATGTGTGAGTGATTGCTATGAAATTGTATTTGATTTTTGTGGTAGGTTTTTCTTTAAGTTAGTCGAGTTTAGCCCAACCAAAGCATGTCTATTAAAAGATATGTCTACTCTCTAAGTCAAATCCCCTATAAACTTGGATCTTGCATTTGATATGTTTTTGGTCATTCCAACACCACCATTGTCAATTGTAAATTGTTGTTTTCCTCTCAAACAAACTTGAATTTATTCTAAAAAGTACAAATTTAGTGTTCCCTCTTATCCATAAAAAAATAATCAAGAACCACTCATGCATCAATATTGAGCTCTATAACTAGTTTATAAGGCCCATTAAAGGTTTTGGCCTATATTAAAAGGTCTTTCAAAGGCTGAAATTCTATTTTTTTTTTAAATCAATCCTTGTTTTTGTCCAAAACCTTGTGACTTACTTTCCAAAAAAATTAAAGTCTTTAATGTTTGTTATTCATCTATGATGTCTAAGATAAACAAACTTATAGAAAGTTGTTACCTTGAATGTTGATAGGGAATAACACTTTTCTTATATGGTTCGGTTCTTTTTCTTTAAAACTTGTCATACCTTTTTTAAAAATATATAAAGTCTTTAGGTTAGATGTCCATCGATGGTCTCTTTCTGTAAATGAACCTTCATCAGCCATTATATTTTTGGAATCAATTGAGGACACTAAGTTTTTCAATCTTATTTTGCTAATATCTGTCGCACCCTCTCGAGAGCTTGATGTCGCGGCGACCCTTCCTGGAAGGGAGAATTGGTGTCGGGGTCTTTGTTTTGTGAAAAAAAGAAGTCGCCACGTAGTATTATGGTCACTAGAAAACCTAACTGGTGTTTCAGAGATTCTAAGGCAATGGACTGGTTGTGTAAATGGAAGGTATTAGCACCCCTAGTACGCCTTACCTAAGGTAAGCTACTTGGTGTTTGGTTTGCCTTGTTATGGTGTTGATGTTCTGACACGATCAAAGAGTTGATGTCTTATTCCAAGTGCAGGAGTGTCAAAGTTATAAATAACCCGGCGAGACCGGGATTGAACCATAAGGAGGTGAACTATATAAATTATAAATAATAATAATAATAATAATAATAATAATAATAATAATAATAATAAGAACAACAACAACAATGATGATGATGGTGATGGTGATGATGAGTTAAAGAGGACTTTGAAATGTAAGATAAATGTGAAGATTAAACAATGATAAAAACAAATGTCAAGGTTAGAGGATCCACTAATAGTATTAGAGATAAGTAAAGTATAAACTCTTTATAAATTATCAACATGATCATATTAATCATCTTATTTACATAACACCATACTTATAAATTTTATCAGGTATTCATGATGCTAACTTATGTTGACAACAAATCAAGTTCCTCTCATAACAACGATGTCGGCCGAAGACTATGAAGGATCAAGTATTTGATGTACCAAGTGTTATACAACACAAATCTAGATTAACCATTTAACAAGCAAGGTATTAAGAATTAATAAGATAAAAATAATAAGACATGTTAATAGCAAACTTTCTTGGATATAAACATTAAAGTCCATGTTGAGTTTATATTATACTTATCCTAACACCATTAGTCAAACCTTTTTACCTTGACATAATTAACTTAGCTAGACATTATGAAGAAGAAAAACATAAATAAACAATATAAGAACATAAACATGATATAAGTTAACTAAGTATAGTAAAGGAAATGAAAAGCATGAACAAGAGATTAATGAAAGCAAAACTTAAGCATTACAAAAATATAAAGAGAGAGAGTAAGAACATGATCTTGATCTGAAGAACCAAGATTCCTAAATGAATGGCAAATGCCTCCTTTTATAGGCTAAAATTCAAAACTATTCATTTGGTAATTAATTATTGATGTAGTGGCCAACTATTGATTTAGTGGACTTGGTGGACAGCAGCACTCAAGTATTTTGGCTGGATGAAATGACATTGATGCAATCAGAATTTGGTAAAGTGTTCTTCATGAACGTTGTTGGCAATCATCTTATCTTTCTGCCCATAACATTTCAGAGCTTTTGGATCACTAGAGCTCGAGATGTGGCTAAAATACTAAGTAGTGCTGCTGGTGGACATGGTGGATAACCCTCAAGCTCTTGTCTGGATGAAATGTCATTGTTACCATCAGAATTTAAGCAAGCTTCTTCATGAAAGTTGTTAAAAATTGTCTTTTCCTTCCACCCACCAAATTTCACGTCATTTTGCCTTCTAGAACTCCAGATATGGGTAAAATTTTGAGCTGTGTTTGGGCTGGATTGCAGGACAGATTATGACTTCTCTTTTGTGGCCAAACTTTGAATTTGAAAATGACAGATTTGGTTCTTACACTATCATGAAAATTGTAGGCCTATTTCTTAGCTTTCTATCCATATAAATCAAACTGAAATCCAAGATCTACAGCTCCAGATATGACCCAATAACTGAACAGTGTTCCAATTTGAATTGAATCAATATCTTCTTTCTAAGCTTAGCATTTTCTTTGCCCTTTCACTTTCAATAGTTATTCACATCAATCAATCCTTTGAATTGTGAGATATGCCTGCATTTAAAATGAGCATTTACCATAAATTAAAGTTATCTTATATTATCAGACTTGTTATTATAAAATATGCTCTAGTTAAGGAGTTATTGATACTTCAAGTGCAAAATGATGATATAAAACCTTGATAAAAATGTACTTTTAAGTACTAATCATGTTCTCTAATAAGTTTTTCTAGGATAGGTTTGCTATGATGAATGGACTTGGGTTCAAAGTCTAAAAGCAAGAACTCTTGGCCAATATAAACCATACCTTTGGATATGTCTATAGAGGGCCAAGAAGAACCGATGCAGAACTTTTAAAAAATGTGTTTGATTTGAACTAAATTTATAACCTATGAATTAAAAGATAGCTAAGATAGAAATCTAAAGAGATTCAATGTGCTTAAAAGCTCATTTTTCCCTTAGTATTTCAAGTGTTCGCGACTCGTAAATCTCAAGGAAGAGGGATAAAATTTTAGAAATCTAAGGAAATTCAAAACGCTTTAAAAGCCTATTTTTTCCTTAGTGTTTTATATTTACACGGCTTGTAAACCATTTAGTCAAAAAATTGAAATGTCCTCAATTATAATCGAGGCTTCTTTCAAGGATGTGTGATGACTTATTATTCATAGAAAAATATTTTGGATATTAACCACTTGGGTTTTTTTATCCAAACATTAACAGTGAATAATAACAAGTTATTTCCAATAATATTTTGGATATTAATCCCTTTGGGATTTCTTTATCCAAATATAAATGGTGAATAAAGTAGAATTCCCCAAATATAAGATTTTATATTTTTTTGGAATATTGGCCAACACCCTTTGGAGTTTTACAAACATGTTGTAAAATCCAAAATGTAAGAAAATAATTTTTGTGTTTAAGAAATCCATGTTAAAACATATTTTCTTTTAAACTTCGAATAGTTTTTTATTTAAAAAGAGGAACTTCAAAATATGTTAAGGTATTGGCAGTATGCACAAAAACACACACACACACACACACACACACACACACACACACACATATATATATATATATATATATATATATATATATATATATATATATTTGCCACATTTGTGTTGAAAACCGGGTATTCTAAATACAAGATTTGTATTTTTACAATATAAAAACACACAAAAAAAAAATACAGGTGCCTTGCCTGGTTACTGTTCAAATAAATTAAATTTCACTCGAACAGTAACAAATGCAACTAAGAATGCATGCAAAAGCTGGGAATAAAAGACAGCTTACCTGGTCTGCTAGCGATCGGGTTTTTTTTTTTGCCTTTCGCTGCCTTCGTTCGTAGGTTCTTCGTCTGTATCTTCGTTCCCCTTGTTCTCCTCTTTTCTATCCCGTTTTCTGTGTTTTCTTTCTCTTCCTCTCTGGTAACTAAGATGGACAAAAAACAACGGTGCTGAAGCTTCTACGTACAGCCGGTTGTCACTGCTTCTGGGGACAATGAAAAAGATGGCCACGCTAGTTTTGGTCTCTGTTCCTTTTCTTTCCTTGTGCTGATGCTCTCTGTGGAGATGATGAGGTAGATGGCGATGAAGGCGTGTTATGCTAGTTGAGTTCACGTCCCTGCCTCTATGTTTTTCTACTTCCGATAGTGTCGTTGTCGGCTCTCTTTCTCGTTACTCTTCCTTCCTTTCTCCTTTTTTTCTGTCTTTTTTTTTCATATCTTCCTTCGCCTCTTGCAGGTCTCACCAGTTTTGACAGACAAAAGTTTCTGTCAATGTTTAGTAGAAGAGCTTCCTCTCTATGTGCTGCAGATCTCCAACGTTTCTTCTCCTCCTCTCCTGCCTTTTTATTTTTTCATTTCTCTGCTTTTTTTTTTCGTATCTTCCTTCGCCTCCTGTAGGTCTCACCAGTTTTGACAAACGAAAGTTTCTGTCAATGTTTATCAGCAGAACTTCCTCTCTATGTGCTACAGATCTCCAATGTTTCTTCTCCTCCTCTCCTACCTCCTTTTCCCCTCCCTCTTCTCCCAGCAGAGGAGGTTTATATAGCCTAAAACGCAGCTCTATTTAGGAAACAAAATATAGGGACACAATCGCGGGTGGCTTGCAATCAAATAAAGCAAATTAGGAAGCAAAATATTCTGATTGATTCTGTGATCTTGGTAATTATTCTCCACGTGTAGAATCCCAGCCATTATATGATGGTGCAGCTCTCCTCTGCGTTCTTCCATAGCTGGCCTAGGTGTCCAAAGTCGTTGCCTTTGGACCAAATATGAAAAGAAGCTGGTGGGGCTTGTTGCAGGGTTCGTTGCGTGCATAACATTGGTTTGTTCTGCATGCAACGTAATTAATTTTGGGTTCCTTCTAATTTAAATCTTCAATTAAATCCCTAATTTGAAAACTTTTCAATTCAGTCCTTGATCCAAAAAAAATTCCTCCAAATCAGCCCGTAATCCGTTAAATCAGACCTGTGGGTTAGAATCCTTCTCGCGACAGGATTCTCTACTTTCACACTAGATATTCAAATGAGAATATCTTGAGCTTCTGATATCAAAATTAAGCGATTCAAAAATCCAAATTCATCTACACGTACAGGACTACAACTTTCATGGAGGATTCAAAGTGAGATAAATTCGTTTTGAAGAACAGAATCTGGCCGCAATCTAGTTGGTCAAAATGATCTCCTGATCTGATTCGACAACTGATAATACCGAGCCTCCCAATCTAACTGAGAGTCTGACATAAGAATAGTGAGCCCTATGACCCAATAAAGGTGTGGGTCAATTCTTTAACATGTCATGACTGACAGAGTATAGCTGGGATGGTCAGATATTGCACGAAACCAAGTCAGAATCAAAGCCTAAGTTGGAACAAAGTTGGTATTAAAAAACAATTGCGAGAGCAGCAGAATCAGTTTTTTTTAGTGCAAATTCTAAGGGATTTATCCAATCTTAAAGACCAGATAAAGAAAGAACAAATTTAACATTATGAAGACTCATAATCAGCCTAAAAAACCTGACAATTTTGGCAGTAAGGGGGAAGGATAAAGAGAGCAGAAAATAGCTGAAATAGGGTTTGAAAAACATTTATTTCTTCTCTGCTTTTGTCAATATTCTAGCAACCATGAACTAAACTCCTCCTTTTGGTTCAAGAGAGGTACACACCATCTTCAGCACGTGGGGTCCAAAAATGAGTAACAACAATATCCATCAATGGCTCCTAAATGTAAATGAACCTCCACTAGTCATTACATTTTGGTGTCAAATGGGGATATTAAGTTAATTGTTCTTTTATGCTTTACATTTCTATTAAAAAAAGGTAAATCAATAATCATGAACTAAACTCCTCCTTTTGGTTCAAGAGAGGTACACACCATCTTCAGCACGTGGGGTCCAAAAATGAGTAACAACAATATCCATCAATGGCTCCTAAATGTAAATGAACCTCCACTAGTCATTACATTTTGGTGTCAAATGGGGATATTAAGTTAATTGTTCTTTTATGCTTTACATTTCTATTAAAAAAAGGTAAATCAATAATCATAAATAATAAGAAAAATCATGGCATTTAAACAAGTTGTCCATTTATTATGGCTATATATATATATATACACACAAGGGAAACACTTTAAAAAAATTAATAAAATATTATGTTTATATAGCGACACACACAAGATAAATTAACATTTATAGGTCATTATCCAACCTTTAGTTCAAAAAAGGACATCTAGTATTACTATATTTTGCTTCTAAATAGGTAAACTATCAATGGTCACTATTTAACACTCATGATTGGAGTATAAAATATCATTCAACAAAAATGCGAGTGATATCTCACCAAATGATAAATGAACATTCATTAATCTTTGTCCATGAACTTTGGATACATAACAAATGTTTAGTACTATAACCCTTTAAGGATTAGGGTTGGGTTTATTCAGCCCTATATAAACCCATCTAGTTCTTCACCATTGTCACCTGAAAAAGATTGTCTCTAGTTACGGGTGATAGTATCTTCTCTTTAGTATAATCAACTTCTTATCTAAAACTCTAAAAAACCAGTTAGAGGAGGATGTCAGTTTGAAAAAGAAATCATAGTCAATAAATTTTTTGACTTTATAATGGATGATTCAAAAATAGTTGTAAGCTAAGTCCAAGAGTTACAACTCATCCTATATGATATTTATTAAGAGGAGATGGTTCTAAATGAGTCTTTATAAGTGATTGTTATTATTAAGATGTTAATGTCATATTGAAATGACTTTAAGAACAATTTTAAACATAAGCAAAAATAGATGAGAGTTAAAATCTCATTTCAAAATTAAGGATAGATGATGATAATAAGTTGTTTGAAAAGAGAGCAAGCAACTCCTCAATGACCTCGATAAAAAATATGGTTGAACACATGGAAAAATTCCACAAGTAGAACAAAAAAAAAAAGCTCATTGTGAAGAGCAAATGCATTATAAAAAATTTCAATGGAAAATACTTTATTTGTAACAAGAATATTGGACATCTAGCTAAAGATCGCAAAAATAAATTTTTGTAAGGAAACCCCAAAAGAAGGGTTGCCCAAGAGAGTGATAAATTTGTAATCACAAAGAGTAAAATGTTTGTAAAAAATGTGTATTTATATTGGCCTCTTAAAATGAATGTTATGTCAATTATAATCAAGGATGAGAATAATAATAAGATTGATTTTTTTTTATTTTCATGAACCTTGTGATATATGATATGAAAGGTTGAGACATTTAAATTATATTAATTATATAAAAAGATTAATTAATTTTAAATTATTATCAACTATAATTTTTTTAACAAAAAATGATAAGTGTGAAATATGTGTAGAATTAATTAAAATTCATAAAGACTTTATATTATAAGTCTTATTTTGACCCTTAGGGGTGAGCATAGCAGATAACTGATAATCTTGAACTTATTTGTTTTAGTTTCTCGTTCATAGGTGTTCTAAACTTTTCTTACAAGTGAATTTGAGTTTGGATTTTATATGTTTTTTATCATCTATTAATTCTTGAGTTTGGATTTTATATGTTTTTTTAAAAGATATTTATATCATTAAACGCCAAAATCTAGTGAGATTAGTACATAAGCTGCAAAATATCATATTACGGCAAAATGCCATAAAAAAGATGAAATGCGGTCTAATGTAAATGAAAAGCAAAAAAACCAGAGAATCACATATAGCCCTGCACAGAGAGGACAACGAGCTAATGGAGCCTGGGAGAACTAGCAATATCCATCAGAATGAACTCATAGCTAAGCTTTCCTCTACAAAACAAAACAAGAATAATCTCAAAAGCATAACAGCAGAAGACACATAAGCAGGGCCACAAGATTGATGGTTGAGTCAAAACCAGGCAAAAAATTCACTTGATCTCCGCACTCCTTGTTTAGCCATGCAATCTGCCATGCAATTACTCCTTGTTTGGATTTTATATGTGAAGTCTCATAGTCGAAGGATTAGAATAAGATGGATTAATTTGACGTGCTACGAATGAATTCCTAAATTAGGAGCTGTAATAACTCGTTGTTAGGCATTTTTAAGGTGACTTTGTTCTTTATATGTGAAGTCTCATGTTAGCATGCAAGATTAAGTCTAAAGTTCTTGGAGTAAGGTAGAGACTAGGTTCAAAGTGTCTCAAATTAAAATTGACATGATGAAGGATCGAGTAAGAATTGAGTAAAAGATAGAGTCGCACCCCTTATCTTTCAATAACTTTAATATAAATCCAACTAATTCAAGCATCCTAGTGAGAGTAAGTGCTATTCAATCAAAAAAGTTTTCTCTTATTCAATAAAATAGAAACAAAAACAACAAATCTGAAATCAAATAAAAAGAAATTATACAAAACGAATTCTTAAAAACATAGTTCGATCTCTTACAAAGATTTCATAATATTGTAAATTTTGCATTTCCCACTGATATTTTGGGGTAGGCATCCTTGATTTATTGGATGTTTTAGTTTTTTAATTAATGTTGGCTTATAGAAAAGAAACATACTTAGTGAAGAAGGGATTGGCCTTAGACTTGATGCTTGACATCAAAAGGTATTATGAGAGCAATACTTTCTCCCTCGCATGAAAATGATATGCACGAATATAGTGATTCTCATGCGGGAGAATTATGGTATTGGAATGTCCAATAATATCCTTTAAAGCCTTGAACTCAAGGGCAGAGACATGTAAGGGCTCGGGTGGGCTCTAGTCCAGGTCAAGATTTTTTCAATATTTTTTTACTAGTTTTATATAAAACAAATTTATAATTATCAATTGAGGTATCAAACAATTCTGAAAATTTGTGTAGAGCCTTCTAATATAATGCTTTAGCTTGGGTTAAGATTTCAGAATTTTTGGAGAAATTCAGAAATTTAATAAAAAAAATCACAATTTGACCAGTTTTACGTTATTGTATGTAATTTTCAATCCGACCATCAGATTGAGCTGAAATTTTACGAGGGATCTTAAAATATATTGAATAAAATCTGGTTAAAAGTTTAGGATGAACAGAGTTTGGTAGTGCTAACAAAGAAAAAGACCGTCAAATAAAAGCAAAATGACTCATTATAAAATGGTTATTTGCCATTAAAAAATAAAACAAATCAGTTTTTCCTTCCTTTTATATGTTGCCGACTGGGCTAAAGCAGAATAGGAAAAGAAAGAAAAGAAAAGGCGAGAGAGAAAGAGAGAAAAGTAAGGGAAAACATTAAAAAAAAATCTAAGGAAAAAAAATAAGAAAAGTGAGAGAGAACAACCTTGTAAACTTACAAAGTCCAACTTATAAAATACTAATATAAGGAAGAATCAAGTGAAGGAAGGAGGAATTGAGAGAGGGAAAAAATTTAATTACTTTTTTTTTTCAGTTGACATGAGATTGTTATTTTATCCCGGTTAAAGGGTTGTTACAATATCGATTCAGATTCGATTATAGATGAATTATATTATATTCCACAAAACATCGAAGGATGTAACTTCAATAGTGAGTTTATTTTTACTTTCACTTCAATTTTATGTACTTTCAAATTTATTTTTTAATATTTTGAGTAGTGTATTTGAATTAAAACTTTACTGTTAATTTTAAAAATTCATGTACATGAGTTAATAATTTATCTTTAAAAAAATTTATATATTTATTTAATAGCCCAGGAAAAGAAAAATTCATGGCTCCGCCCTTGCTTGAACCCTTTTGAAAGAGATGAGTTTATGATGTTTTGTATGTGGATTCAATGGATTATTATATTTAGTTCAAGCTTTTAATAGTTATGATAAACTTTCTATCGGGGCCAAAAAAAGTATGCAAAAACAATACAATTTTTTTTATGCTAATAACACAAAATGATTTTTTTTTTTCAACTACTATATCTATAATTTCGCAGCAGCACAGAGCAAATCCAAGAACTTTCAAAACCAAATGGATAGATCGTTGGTCGTATGATTTAAACTAGCTAGCATTTTCAAATATAACATCTGAAATGTATATATGTAAGAACATAAAAGATGGATGGTATGGCAAACAAATCCATTAATTCGTTACCTCCATTAACTCTTTGGCCTTTGAAATGTCCTCAGACTTTGTTTTTATCAGTTCTTCCTCAGCAATTTTAAGAGCACGTTTCGTATTACGGATTTTGCTTTTCTGCTCCACATTAATCTTTTCAAGATCTGCTAGCTTAAAGTTCAATTCACTAATCTTCTTTTCAGCTTCACTTGCGCTGGCTTCCAGGGCCTCCTTTTCCTGTTGTTGTGTTTCTAATTCCTTAGAGAGCTTCTCCATCGATTTCTCTAGCTCGCCTGCACGTGCATGCGCCTTCCCAACTAGCTCCTAAGCATCAATCTTCCTTTTTTTTTTAAGAGATGAAATTTCACTCTGCAGCAGTGCACTATCAACTTTCTCTTGAATAATTGTCCCCTTCTGTGCTATCGACTCGACCAAAGGCGTTCCCAAAGTTATCAGGGAGAAGTTCCCTTAACTAAAAGAAAGTCACAGCTCAGTCGAACTTCCAGTTACGCGAACCAGCTCCATCATCCACATCTCATATGCCATTGGCGGGGGTCCCGTTCGTCATGTGCCCTTTTACGGGATCCCATTCCCAGTAGGTAGACTTGAGCCCATACCCTTGATTCGGGGGGAACTCTTTCTAAAGTAAAAAGATTCACTGGAATGAAGGACAGCTACTCCTCTATGCTTACTACGAGCTATACCAGGAGTCAAGCTAACTGCAATAATGAAAGTTGCAATGCATAAGAGAAGACCGGAGCTTGCTATTCGTGCAGCGCTTATTATAGACAGACCTTTTCGGATTAGCCACGAAATGAACCAATCCAATCAATGTTCATAAGTCCACCTATGCTTTCCCTACTTACCCTGACACAGCTACTTAGTGTTAAATAATATTTATGTAGTTTTATTTATTAAGGGTAGAATAGTACTTTCAGTTTAACCTATATATACTTTATTTATATTTAGGTTAAGACTAAGTATTCATAATATACAGATTATTCAAAATTCTAGCCTCCTTTTTGTATTCGATCTCAATTATTTTAACATGGTATCATAGCTGGTTTTATGGAACGAGGCCTAATCCCGAACACAACTTCGCTTAATCCCGAACACAACTTATAAAAATTTTTGAAGTGAGATTTTGTCTTCCGCTTCTGCAAAATTTGGTATTTCGTCAGTTTCTGCAATTATTTTGGTATTTCATCTTCCCTTCAGCTTTTGCAATTTGGTATTTGTGTTCAGTTTCTGCAAATTTGTTTTGTGTTTTGGAGTAATCGTATAATTTTGAGAAGATATTTGTTTAGTTTCTGCAATCTCTGTTCAGTTTCTACAATTTGATATTTTGTTTTCCGCTCCTTTTGCATTCTAGTTCTCTATGATTGTTGATTATGGCTACTGAAAGAGATGATTCGCTTCAGTCTGTGAGTGTGAGGTTGGATAGAAAGAACTATTCATATTGGAGCTATGTAATGAGAAATTTTCTTAAGGGTAAGAAGATGTGGGGGTATGTTAGTGGAGCTTATATGATACCTAAGAATATTGAGGAGGGGGATGTTGTTTTGATAGATACATGGGAAGCAAATTATGCAAAGATCATTACTTGGATCAACAATTCTGTTGAGCATTCGATAGGTACGCAGTTGGTGAAGTATGAGACAGCAAAAGAGGTTTGGGATCATCTGCAAAGGTTATTCACGCAATCAAATTTTGCAAAACAGTATCAGTTAGAGAATGACATACGAGCTCTTCACCAGAAGAATATGAGTATTCAGGAGTTCTATTCTGCCATGACAGATCTTTGGGATCAATTGGCTCTTACAGAATCGGCAGAATTAAAAGCATGTGGTGCTTATATTGAACGTAGAGAGCAGCACTTCGCAGTGATTTCGAAGGACTTAGAGGTTCAATTCTGCATCGTTCTCCACTGCCTTGTGTTGACTCTGTTGTTAGTGAGTTATTGGCTGAAGAAATACGTCTTCAGTCTTATTCTGAAAAGGGAATTCTTTTTGCTTCAAATCCTTCTGTACTAGCAGTACCTTCTAAGCCATTCTCTAATCATCAGAACAAGCCTTACACAAGGGTTGGCTTCGATGAGTGTAGTTTCTGTAAGCAGAAAGGTCATTGGAAGGCTCAGTGTCCTAAGTTGAGACAGCAGAATCAAGCTTGGAAGTCTGGCAGTCAGTCACAATCTAATGTTCATCGACCACCTCAGGGTCATAAACCACCATACTATAATACTGCAGTAGTAGCTTCCCCAGGCTCTATTACCGATCCTAGTACTTTGGCTGAGCAATTTCAGAAGTTTCTCTCCTTGCAGCCACAAGCAATGTCTGCTCCTTCCATAGGTCAGTTGCCTCATAGTTCCTCAGGTATGTCACACTCTGAATGGGTCTTGGATTCTGGTGCTTCCCATCATATGTCTCCAAATTCCTCATCTTTTACCTATGTGTCCCCTTTGTCCTCCATTCCTGTTATGACTGCTGATGGCACTCCTATGCCCTTAGCAGGTGTTGGTTCTGTTGTCACACCTCACTTGTCTCTTCCTAATGTTTATCTTATTCCAAAACTCAAATTAAATCTTGCGTCTGTTGGTCAAATATGTGATTCTGGTGATTATTTAGCATGTTTTCTGGTTCCTTTTGTTGTGTACAGGATCTGCAGTCTCAGAAGCTGATTGGGACAGGCCGTAGGGAGAATGGACTATATATTTTGGATGAGTTAAAAGTGTCAGTTGCTGTTGTTGCTGCTACTACTACTGTTGATTTGTCTTCCTTTCGTTTGAGTCTTTCATCTTCTAGTTTTTATTTATGGCATTCCCGTCTAGGTCATGTTTCGTCTTCTCGTTTGAGATTTTTGGCATCCACAAGAGCTTTAGGAAATTTGAAAACTTGTGACATTTCAGATTGTAGTGGATGTAAATTGGCAAAATTTTCTGCTTTACCTTTTAATCGAAGTATTTCTGTTTCATCTTCACCTTCTCCTGTTGCCACAAAAAAGAGGGTCTCGATATTATGTCTCTTTTATTGATGATCATACTCGTTATTGTTGGGTTTATTTAATGAAACATCGTTCTGAATTTTTTGAGATATATGCAGCTTTTCGAGCTCTTATCAAAACTCAACATTTTGCTGTGATTAAATGCTTTAGGTGTGATTTGGGTGGGGAATACACCTCTAATAAATTTTGTCAAATGCTTGCCTTAGATGGAACCATCCACCAAACTTCATGTACAGATACTCCTGAGCAAAATGGTGTTGCTGAAAGAAAACATAGGCACATTGTTGAAACTGCTCGTTCTCTCTTGTTGTCTGCTTTTGTTCCTAGTGAGTTTTGGGGAGAAGCTGTTCTTACTGCTGTAAGTTTGATTAATACAATTCCATCTTCTCATAGTTCGGGTCTATCTCCTTTTGAAAAGTTATATGGGTATGTCCCTGATTATTCCTTGTCGCACGTCGGAAAATCCGCGCGGCATCGGCTGGCGATTCTTTTCGTTCTTTCTCGTTTTGCTTTGATTGGTTCGTTGGAGTCGCCACCTAGTAATTTATTGAGGGCTACTAGGAAACCTGGGTGTACTGATCTCGTCAGAGATTCAAGGGTAAGGGACTGGTTGTGGTTAGGGAAGGTATTAGCACCCCTAACGCACCTTACCTGAGGTAAGCTGCTTCGTGGACTTGATGTGTTAAAGAAGTTTTAAAATTCGGTTCATTCATCAAATTTTAGAAAATACAACTTACACTTACATGTAAGTTCATAATTCTTTATCCGTGGGCGAATCAGAATATTAAATTCTTTATTCTCGCAATTTTATCCTAAAATAAAAAACATTCATAAACAAAATACACACCACACATTCACTTTCAAGCTTCGTGGACTTGATATGATTTAAAAAATAAAATTTTAGCCCAATTCTAAGGCTTTGATAAATCAGTTATTAGTTCCCAAAATATATGTAGATACATGTTCTATATTTTTATGGAAAATACAACATGATTTTTATCTATCCTTTAGATATTTGTGCATATAAATTAAAATATTAAATTCTTTTTTTTTATTCAATAACATACATAAAAAAAAATACACAAACACACACATCTCTTTTTCTATTATTATTTTCTTTCTTTTCTTTTCCTTTTCTTTTTCTTTTTTTTTTACATCCACAATACAAAATACAATTTCTAAACAAACTAAACAAAAATTACAATAATATTACAATAACATAATCTAAAAATTACAAAACAGTCCCTAAAACTCTAGGAATTGCAGGGAAGCCCTTCTGCCAGTGCAGGAACAGTGGTGGCGCGTCCTTCCACGCGCCACCGCTACTGGCGGCGCGTGGATTCACGCGCCGCCGCTAAAGCAACCGGCCGAAATTGGCTTCTTCTCCTCTTCCCTTCTGCACCGCCGTGACCTGTAAAACAACAAAAAAACGCAACAACACAGTCGATTCTCTCCTTAGATCTGTTTAGATCTGCTTCTCTCTCCTTCTTCCTCGGCTAGCAGATCTGTTGTGGAGTGTTGAGTGGCTCACCGGCGACTCGTGCGGTCGGTTACCCACTGGATCGGGTAGATCGCCGACCCTTCTTTCTTCTTCAACTGGCGGTGAGGCAGGCAGAGGATTAAGCAAGGTGAAGAGACCACCTCAAGCTTCGGCTCCTTTCTCCTCTCTTTCTCCTGTGGCCGGCGTTGAGGCAGGCAGAGGACTTCTGGCGGTAGAGAGGGACGATGGAGTGGGATCTTCGAGTGGCTGGTTTAAGGGAGAAGGAGCAGCCAAAGGGAAAAGGCTGGGGGAGCAAAGGTCTGGTGAGATGAGGGAGGGAGATCAGCGGTGGCTGGTTCTTTGGGGTTAGGAATGGAGAGAGGGGAAGGTTGGCGCGTGTGGGTCTGGGAGATGGAGGTGTTCGGTTGCTGTGGGGAAGGAAATAGGTGTGGAAGAAAAAAAAGAATCCCAAAGCCGGGGAGAGTGGCGATGGAGGCTGGTTGAGAAGGGAAGGTCAGTCCTGCGGCCGGCTGGAAAAATCAAAACCAGGGGGGGTCTGTTTGGTTTGTCTTTGGCAAAAATATGGTGTTGGCCGAGAGGTCGTGTGCAGAGGAAAGGGGCTGTGTGGAGTCTTCGGGTGGCTGGTTTGTGGGAGCTGGACTCTGGCCGGGGAGGAGAAAAATTAAATCAAAAGGGGGCGGCGGCTCCCTCCCCGTGAGGGGAGAAAAAAATTAGGCTTTTAGGGTTTCTGTTTTTGTGTTGCCTCCCCCCTCAAATCTCAAAATTACCCCCTTTTATGTGTGTTGAAGGCTGCTATATATAGGCAAAATATTGTTTGGGCATCAAAATTGGTCCCTCAACTTTCTCTTTTTTTGTAAATTTTGATTTTTCTTATTTTTTTGTATTTTTTGAAAACGAGCAATATCAACGTCGACTTAAATGAGAAAAATCAATGATTTTAAAAATGACGCGTGAAAAGTCGAACGCGTTCAAAAAACCTTTGAAAACTTAAATTCTTTTTTAGACGACGTTGAAAATGCTAAAAACGATGCAAATATATTAAAAACGTATTTTTTTTGGATTTTCGTTGTTTTTCGCTATTTTTGGATTTTCCGAAAATTTTATCAAAAAGGTGGGTCAAAAATTGGGTAACAACATTCCTCATTTAGAGTCTTTAGTTGTACTTGTTTCATTCTTCGTCCTCATGTAGAACGCAATTAGCTATCCTCTCGATCCGCTATTTGTGTCTTTCTGGGTTATGGTGAAGGTAAAAAGGGGTATCGTTGTTTTGATCCAATAACTCAGAAACTTTATGTGTTATTCTTGTTATTCTTCATCATTTACTTCCTTTTTAGCTTCTATTCATTGTCTCTTTGAGCCCTCTTCCTATAAAGAGGCAATTCTTGATCCGCTTTGGCAGCAAGCTATGGATAAGGAACTTTCTGCTTTGCATAAGACAGATACTTGGAATCTGGTTCCTCTACCTTCTGGTAAGAGTGTTGTTGGTTGTCATTGGGTGCATAAGATCAAGACTAATTCTGATGGGTCTATTGAGACATAAGGAGACATAAGGAGACATTTGCCCCGGTTGCAAAAATGACTACTATTCGTACTCTTATTGTTGTAGCTTCAATTCGTCAATGGCATATTTCTCAGCTTGATATTAAAAATGCCTTCTTGAATGGAGATCTTCAAGAAGAAGTTTATATGGCACCCCCTCCTGGTATTTCACATGACTCTGGATATGTTTGTAAGCTTAAGAAAGCATTATATGGTCTCAAACAAGCACCCCATGCTTGGTTTGAGAAATTCTCTATTGTGATCTCGTCTCTTGGCTTTGTTTCTAGCAGTCATGATTCTGCTCTTTTTATTAAGTGCACTGATATAGGTCGTATCATTCTGTCTTTATATGTTGATGACATGATTATTACTAGTGATGATATTGATGGTATTTCAGTTTTGAAGACAGAGTTGGCTAGATGATTTGAAATGAAGAATTTGGGTTATCTTCGATATTTCCTGGGTATTGAGGTAGCATACTCACCTAGAGGTTACCTTCTTTCTCAGTTGAAATATGTTGCAGATATTCTTGAGCGGGCTAGACTTACTGATAACAAGACTGTAGATACTCCTATTGAGGTTAATGCAAGGTACTCTTCTTCTGATGGTTTACCTTTGATAGATCCTACTTTATACTGCACTATTGTTGGGAGTTTAGTATATCTCACCATTACTCGTCCAAATATTACATATGTTGTTCATGTTGTTAGTCAGTTTGTTGCTTCTCCTACTACGGTTCACTGGGCAGCTGTTCTTCGTATTTTGCGATATCTTCGGGGTACAGTTTTTCAGAGTCTTTTACTTTCATCCACCTCTTCCTTAGAGTTGCATGCATACTCTGATGCTGATCATGGTAGTGATCCCACAGATCGCAAGTCTGTTACCGGGTTCTGTATCTTTTTAGGTGATTCTCTTATTTCTTAGAAGAGCAAGAAACAATCTATTGTTTCTCAATCATCCATCGAAGCAGAATATCGTGCCATGGCATCTACTACCAAAGAGATTGTTTGGTTACGTTGGTTACTTGCTGATATGAGAATTTCCTTTTCTCATCCTACTCCTATGTATTGTGACAACCAGAGTTCTATTCAGATTGCTCATAACTCGGTTTTTCATGAGCGCACTAAGCACATTGAGATCGATTGTCATCTTACTCGTCATCATCTCAAACATGGCACCATTGCTTTGCCTTTTGTTCCTTCTTCCTTGCAGATTGCAGATTTCTTTACCAAGGCGCATTCCATCTCTCGTTTTCATTTTCTAATTGGCAAACTCTCGATGCTTGTAGCTGCCGCATCGTGAGTTTGAGAAGAGATGTTAAATAATATTTATGTAGTCTTATTTATTAAGGGTAGAATAGTACTTTCAGTTTAATCTATATATACTTTATTTGTATTTAGGTTAAGACTAAGCATTCATAATATACAGATTATTCAGAATTCTAGCCTCCTTTTTGTATTCGATCTTAATTATTTTAACACTTAGCTCTAGCTTCCGCAAATCCTTCATCATATGCTTAGTCAAAATCACTCTTGCTACAAAGAGACTTTTTGAGAGAGTCCCTTTTTCGGGGATAGGTAGGATATATTGGTTTGGGAAAACTGGTTAAAAAGAGTAAGACTCCTCCCTAAATGGTTTTCGCTTTTGGATTCTATAATGAATCGCTACTAACTAGACATCCATACCATTTAATTCTTTTGTTTTCTCATTGATATGAGATTCGAGTGCTTGGATCTTAGACTTAAGTTGATGAAGTTTGATCTTCAATGCAGACAAATCACCGGGAGCAGCCGACTTAGCTGGGTTTGATATCGATGGAGATCAGAATGATGTGGCAGATAAAGAAGACCTCAATATGGCAAGTTTTCCAAGTTAGATAGAAAAAAATGATGGAGGATACACAATGGGTCTGCATTTGGTGAATGGGAAAAGAAAACAAGAGAGGGAGAATAAGGAATTTAGGGTTTTTGTGTTTTTTTTTTATTGTGGTTTTCTTTTGTAATGTCCTCCCCTTGGTTTTCTTATAATATCTCTCCTAAGTTTTCTTGTAATGTCTTTTCTCTTGTTTGTGCATGCACTGGGAATTCTAAAAAGAATAACTATCATAATTTTGACGATAATAAAAATAACAAAAATACAATGTAGTTTCTAGTTTTCTTACGAGTTGACAAATTATATTTTTTATTGAAATAAATCCCTAATCTTTTAATTTTAAATTTTAATCCCCGTAAAATTAAATCAAAAGTCAACGGGTTAAAATTAAGTTATAACAATATGCACTACTAGAAATTCACTTAATTCTGTCGGTAATTTGAGGTCGCCATTACTGACAGCATTTACTCCGTCAGTAATTTCATCGGTAAATACCGATGAAATTATGGACGGAATGTTGAGAATTAAAAAAAAGAGGGCAGTTCGCTGACGTGGAGGTTATTGCGGGTATTTTTTACCGACGGAATCACCGAGGGATTCAAAATGTCAGCACCGTATAGTGACTTGACCAATTCACCGATAAAAATGCCGACGAAATCACCGGGGGATTCAAAACAACAGCTCTTTACGGTGACTTGCCTTGTTTGCCGTCAGAGGAGCCGACAGAATCACAGACGAAATAGTCTGTCGGTGAAGCCGTCGGTAAAAGTTAATATATCCCCTCTCACTCGACCCTATCCTCCCCTATTTCTCCTTCTTCTTCCTCATCTCAACTCTCCCCAACTGCAAACAACCATATATCTTGAAGTCTTCTTGTCACAGCATCCGTGTTCTGATTTACCGATGGATTTTTATCAGTTTTGTAAGTAATTCTATCTTTTTAAATTTTAACATTTAAATATCATGGTTTTTATTGATTTTTTAGTATATGTATTTTGTTAGTAGATGTACATGTTTTATTGTTATTTCTCAAACAAACTTGTAGTATATGAATGTATAATTTTATACTTGTTATGGTTTGTTTTAGATTTTGTAAGATTGTATTTGTTTGTAAATTGTTGAAACTTTATTGAATTACTGAATTACATCTGTTGTTTTGAAATAATTAATAGCTTGTTTAATGGGTCCGTTTTAATTTTTATCATCAATGGTATTGTGGAGTTGTAATTTCTGTAAATTGATATATATGTATTAATTTGTATGGACGTTGATAATTGATAATGAATATTTAATATTTATAAGAACTTGTAATTGGTTTGTTGGATAATCTCGAGGTAAACCAATATTTTTGCAAATTTATTTACCTAACATAGTTAATTAATACATGTTGTCATCATAATTTTATAGAGATTCGATAGAAGTCATGGATGATTGTTCATGGATGTATCGAGATTCACCCCAAGGATTGCGGAGGATGGATTATTGTAACGGGGTTTAGGGTTTTATTAATTTCGCAACATCTATTCCCAGAAATTTTACTGGAGACGGTATTAGGTGTCCATGCAGAAAGTGTCAAAATAAAAAGTATCTGTATCCAGATGTTTTAACGATGCATCTTCTACACAAAGGGTTTATGGAGAACTACCAGTGTTGGTATGCACACAGAGAAGTATTTGTTAGTAAGAGGAGAATGGAAGAAAGGGTGGTTGGGTTAACTTCTAGTGCTAGCAACGTGCATGAAGCGGAAAATAACAACATTAATCCTTACAAGAATATGGTTATGGATGCAATGAGAATGAATTAAGGTAATGTCAGTGAATGTTCAATTGTAGAAGAAGAACCTAATGCAGATGCAACTAGGTTTTTTGATTTGTTGAAAGATTCTGACGAACCATTATGGGATGGCTGCATGAACCACAGTAAGTTATCGGTCGTAGCACAGGTGTTCACCATCAAGTCAGATCAGGAGTTGAGTGAGGCCGGGTATGACAAGATTATTGAATGGGCGAGAAACATTTACCTGAAAGAACAGGCTGAAAGAGAACTTCTATGCTGCGAAGTCTATGATGAAACCCCTCAGTTTAGGATACCAGAAAATTTACATGTGCCCTAACTTCTGCATGTTATACTACCTTGAAAATGCTGAGATGACCGAGTGCATGACATACGGGCATTCCCGTTACAAACCCAGAACTGGTAGAGGAAAGACTCTAGTGGCATATAAAAAACTTAGATACTTCCCAATCACATCTAGACTGCAGAGGTTATTCATGTCACAAAGGACTGCTGAGCACATGACATGGCACCAATCACATGATGCGGTTGATGGAGTGATGGTTGATTGTGCATCAAAAGTATCATTAAGTCTCTTATTTTACATATGTATTTATTATTTTTATTTGGGTTTTTTATAATAATTGATGTGCTTTTTAGTAATGAAGTTTCTTTTAATGTCTCGATAGGTTTTTGGAGCTTAAATGAATTATTTCAAAAAATTCAACGTCGGAATTCGGAACAAAGAATTGAAGAGAAATTTAGTTGAAGATTGAAGCAAATCTTGGTTCAAATAAGTGCTCCAAATTTGCCCCAAAAATCAATTCTAGTCCAATTCTAGAAAAGAATATTATATGATCTATTTCAAGCCCAAACATGCCTTATGTTGTGTGCAAACTTCAACCATCAAACACTCAAGGTTTTAATGTCAATCTTAGCCCAAATAATAGGTACATTTGTATCCTTAATTGATGCTTAAATTCAGCCTCAAATCAGCCTCCAAATCAGCCCAAACACAATCCATGATCCTACATGTCCACACAATAAATAACATTTGATTTATTTGGGTAATTCATTGATCCAAGAGGGCAAGCACATGGATGGAAAGCTGGAGGGGACATTGTGACATTATTTTGGGTCAAAAGAAGAAAGAGACAACTAATAAAGGAGGAAGAAAAACGTGCACCAAAGTGTTCTCCAAGCTGGCCTGGTTTGATTTTCCAGAACACCTTTCGGTGTTTTGCCCATAACTTTTTACTCTGATGTCCAAATGAGCTGTTCTTTAATGATCTGGAACGCTAACAGAATTTCCTATAAATATGTCTCTAATAGCCATCTCCAAAAAAAGCTTCTAAGAGGGTCGAATTGCTGTCCAAAGTTAGAGTCAGATTTGTGTCCGAATTTTTACTGCAATTGTGTTGTGTTCTTCTTTATAGATTTCGGTTCTTTAGATTGTAAAACTTATTATTTCAGTTTGATTTAAGTTATTTCATATTTATCAAAGTGTTATTACATATAATCATGGTTGGCTAATCTCCTTCTTGGATCCAAATCAAAGATGATGGTGGTTGAGGTGAGTTCTTTAAGATATGAATGAATCTTAATGTCTATCTTTTCATTTTCTTCATGAATGTTTATTATTGCAAAGAAATTTTAGAAATCAGTTAGGTAATGTTATAATCTTGAATTTTTATGCACAAACCTTAGTTTTGGTATAGAGATTGCTTGATTCAATGTCTTACTTAATATGAAAGTACTTGTTCATTCTTAAGCAATAATCAATCTTCATCTTTTTAAACTTCATTGTAATATCTTCCGATCTAATATCACCATCGTTGATATTAGGTTGAGTTATCTTATATATGTTGAAGGAATCACCAATACATCACCATTAAAATTGATTTGGACCAAGACTTACTTTTTCTTGTCATTTAAAATCTATTTACACTTTTTCATCTTTGAAAACAAATCCATCAATTATTTTCAACCAAGTTATTGTTAATTTAATTTCTCTTGAGTTTTTTTTGTTACCTAGCTTAATTTCCAGATCTAGCTCTCTGTGGATATGACATCGATCTTACCGAGTTAATTGCTACATCGCACACTCGTGCACTTGCGAGTTAAAACAAGCCGAACATAAAAAGCGGTCAAGCAATTTTGGCGCCGTTGCCGGGGAGCTAGCAAGCAAAGGTAACAAATTTCTATTTGATTATTGGAAAACAAAAAAAAAATACATAAAAATAAAAAATCAAATGGCTGGTTTTACCGCCTAAAAAAAAAAATTTGACCTCAACTTTTTGGATATTGGACTGTGGACTAGACTATTAATTGTTGGATTTTGGTTGGTTCAACCATTTTTTTCTTTTATTGTCTATTCTAATTAGTTTCTAATATTTATTGTTTATATTATAAGGCTGGTTTTACCGCCTCTTGTTTATTTTATTTTATTTTGTTGTTATTATTTTTCTTATATTTATTGTCTGAAGTGCTTGGCCGGTATTACCGCCTCTTGTTCATTTTATTTTATTTTGTTGTTTTGTTGTGATTATTTTTCTTATATTTATTGTCTGAAGTGCTTGGCCGGTATTACCGCCTTTTTATTTATGCTTGTTATAATTATCTTTTAATGTTTATTGTTGTTATTTTTCTTATATTTATTGTCTGAAGTGCTTGGCCGGTATTACCGCCTTTTTATTCATGCTTGTTATAATTATCTTTTAATGTTTATTGTTGTTAATATTGCTTATTAGTTGGAGAATTTCTTAATTTGTTGTATTTTTATTTTTGAGCTATTACTTTATCTTTTACGTTTCATTTACTTTTATTTGCAATCTTCTTTTTCTTTTTCTTTTTCTTTGTTTTTCCTTTCCTTTCGTATTCATATAATTGTTATATTATTATTTTTTTATCATGGCTAATGTTGAAGATGTAGAGGGTGAAGGGAGTGTTCAAGGTAATGGACCTCCACAATTCAATGATCAACCTAATTTTCGAACTCTTAGAGAGTATCTTCACCCGGCTAGACAAAGTACACCTTCGTGTATTATCTTACCTCTTAACCAACAAGCTTTCAATTTGAAACCGGGCATGATTCAACTTCTTCCCACATTTCACGGTATGGATTCTGAAAATCCATACATACACATTAAGGACTTTGAAGAGGTATGTAATACTTTTATTGATAGAACATGCACCGAGGAAACTATTCGTCTTAAATTGTTCCCATTCTCTCTAAAGGATAAAGCCAAGCTTTGGCTAAACTCCTTGCGTCCTAGGTCTATAGGTACATGGAGAGAAATGCAAGCTAAATTTTTGAAAAAATACTTCCCCACTCATAGGACGGCAGCCTTACAACGTCAAATGATGAATTTTTCTTGTAGTCCAAATGAGTCATTTCACCAAGCTTGGGAAAGGTTCAAAGACTTGTTAAATGCATGCCCCCACCATGGTTTTGAGATGTGGAGGTTAGTGAGTTTCTTCTATGACTCTCTTACCGCAGATTTTAAAAAGCTAGTGTCAACCATGTGTAATGGTGAGTTTTATGACAAAGAACCAAGTGAAGCCTTTGATTTCTTTGACCAATTGGCTGAAAACACAAAGCAATGGGAGACTTCTCTCCCACTTCATGTTGAGTCTAGAAACACCATTTCTCATTCAAGTGGGAAGTTCCAATTGAAAGAGACTGATGACCTCAATGCTAGATTAGCCTCATTGGCTAGGAAAGTAGAGTCTCTTGAGATTAAAAAAGTGCATGTCATGAGTGAACAACAAGAGGAAAGTTGTGTTGTTTGTGAGAGCAAAGGGCATAGGACAACTGAGTGTCCTACCATTCCAGCCTTCAAGGAAGTGCTATATGGCCAAACTTCTGATTCAAGTAATGTTAGAAAGCCATTTTCAAACCAAGTAGGCAATCCCTACTCTGAGACCTACAATCCTGGATGGAGGAACCACCCAAATTTTGGATGGAGAAATGAGGGCCCTTCAGTACCTCAAACATTTCAACCTCCACCCCAACCATTTCATGCTCCCACACATAATACATACCAACCACCTCATAAGAGATCCCTAGAGGATACTCTTCAACAATTCATGCAAACACAAGGAGGAATCAACAACCAAGCTTACAAATTTCAAGACCAGACCAATAGGACCTTAGATGACATTCGAAGTCAACTAACCAAGTTGACTCAATCACTAAGCATTCAAGAGAAGGGAAAGATTCCAGCTCAACCAATGCCAAACCCTAGAGGTCAGGTACACATGAGTGAATCCTCATCTAGTGAACCTTCAAACCATGAACAAGTCCAAGCCATCACTACCCTTAGAAGTGGAAAGATTGTTGACAAAGCTATAGGTTTTGAGATTCCTAGAGCTATTGTGGAGGAGAAATCTAAGGAAAGTGAAGAGGAAATCAAAACACAAGTGACAAATGAGAGCTTGAGTGACAAAGAAGGTGAGATAAATGAGAAAGAGATGAGTGAGAAAGGAGATGATTCAAGAAAAATTGGAGTCAAAGTGAGTGATTTAGAATTTGTTCCTAAAGCACCATTTCCACAAAGGTTAGGGAAACCTAAACATGATCTTATGAACTCGGAAATCTATGAATTGTTCAAACAAGTGAAAGTCAACATTCCACTCCTTGATGCAATTAAACAAGTCCCATCTTATGCAAAGTTCCTCAAGGACTTATGCACAGTCAAAAGGAGATTGAATGTGAAAGAAAGAGCCTTTCTAACTGAACATGCTAGTGCCATCATCCAGTTTAAGACCCCTCCCAAATACAAAGATCCTGGTTGTCCTACCGTTTCATGCATTATTGGAAGTCATAAGATAGACCAAGCTTTGTTGGATTTAGGAGCAAGTGTGAATTTGATACCCTACACTGTTTATGAACAGTTAGGTTTAGGAGAAATCAAGCCTACTCGAATCACCCTTCAATTAGCTGATAGGTCAATCAAGATTCCCAGGGGTATTGTTGAAGATGTGTTGGTCCAAGTAGATAAATTCTACTTTCCTGTTGATTTTGTAGTGTTAGACACCGCACCTATTCAAGGTTCTAATGCTCCCATCCCAGTCATCTTAGGTAGACCTTTCCTAGCTACATCCAATGCTTTAATCAACTGTAGGAATGGGGTGATGAAATTGTCTTTTGGGAACATGACTGTGGAGATGAACATATTCAATGTCTCTAAACAAATTGGTGAACATGAGGACATTAGAGAGGTAGATTTGATCCAAACAGTTTGTCAAGAACACTTTGAGAGAGAGTGGATCAAGGATCCATTGGAGAGAACTTTAATTCATGATGAAAGATTTTGTTCTTTGGAATGTGTTGATGAGGAAGTAAGAGAACTCGAGACTTATTTAGATCCAATGCCTATTATGTCAATAGGTCAATGGACCCCATCGTTTGAGCCTTTGATTTCACCCCAAGTGAAAGCTGAGGCATCTCTTGTCCAACCTTATAAACCAGAAAGGAAGCCTTTACCGAGTGATCTTAAGTATGCATTTCTAGGGGAAGATGAATCATATCCTATTGTGATTTCATCAAAACTTAGCATAGAGCAGGAACAAGAACTTTTGAGAGTGGTGAGAAAACACAAAAAAGCAATTGGGTGGACTATTACTGACTTGAAAGGAATTAGCCCTCTTTTATGTACACATAGAATCTATCTTGAAGAAGAGGCTAAAACTGTGAGGCAAATGCAAAGACGATTGAACCCAAACATGAAGGAAGTAGTAAGATGTGAAGTGCTTAAGCTACTTGATGCGGGTATCATTTACCCCATTGCAAACTCAAAATGGGTTAGTCCAACCCAAGTTGTCCCTAAAAAATCTGGAGTCACAGTAGTGAAGAATGAAAATAATGAGCTAGTACCAACTAGAATCCAAACTGGATGGCGTATGTGCATTGATTATCGTAAGTTGAACATGGTGACTAGGAAGGACCATTTTCCGCTTCCATTTTTAGACCAAGTGCTTGAAAGAGTAGCCGGAAGAGCTTTCTATTGTTTTCTTGATGGATACTCAGGTTACAACCAAATTGAGATTTCTTTAGAAGACCAAGAAAAAACCACTTTCACTTGTCCTTTTGGTACCTATGCTTATAGAAGAATGCCTTTTGGCTTGTGTAATGCACCAGCCACTTTTCAAAGGTGTATGATGAGTATCTTTAGTGACATGGTGGAAAATTTTTTGGAAGTTTTCATGGATGATTTTTCAGTTTATGGGGATTCTTATGAGTTGTGTCTAATGCATTTAGAAAAAGTTCTTGAAAGGTGTGAAGAGAGCAATCTTGTACTCAATTGGGAGAAGTGTCATTTTATGGTGACACATGGCATTGTCTTAGGTCACATTGTCTCTTCAAAAGGGATAGAGGTAGATAAGTCAAAGGTTGAAGTCATTCAAAAATTACCTACCCCTAGGACTGTGAAAGATGTGAGATCCTTTTTAGGACACGCTGGTTTTTACCGAAGATTCATTCATTCTTTTAGTACCATTGCCAAACCATTGTGTAACTTGTTGTCACAAGATGTTCAATTTGATTGGACATCAAAATGTCAAGAAGCTTTTGAAAAGCTTAAAGGGTTGTTGACCACTTCACCAATCATGCAAGCTCCTGATTGGTCTTTACCATTTGAACTGATGTGTGATGCTAGTGATTTTGCGGTAGGGGCTGTTTTAGGACAAAGAAAAGATAAGAAGCCTCATGTCATTTATTATGCTAGCAAGACTTTGAATGATGCTCAATTGAATTACACTACAACTGAAAAAGAACTTTTAGCTGTAGTATTTGCATTGGACAAGTTTAGGTCTTATTTGGTTGGATCTCTTGTTATTGTTTTCACTGATCATGCAGCATTGAAATACTTGCTCACAAAACAAGACGCCAAGCCACGTTTGATTCGATGGATCCTCCTACTCCAAGAGTTTAACCTTGAAATTCGAGATAAAAAGGGAGTAGAGAATGTAGTGGCTGATCATTTGTCCCGTCTTTCAAGCTATGAGACCACAATTGATAAATCTCCAATAAATGAATTCTTTGCTGATGAAAATTTATTTTGTGCAGGTACTATTTCCTACATTGGCTCTCCATGGTATGCTGACATAGCAAATTACCTAGCCACAAGTCAGATTCCTTCTCATTGGTCTAAACTTGACAAACAAAAATTCTTGCGCAACGTGCGTACCTTTTTTTGGGATGACCCCTACCTATTTAAATACTGCCCTGACCAAATTGTTAGGCGGTGCATCCCTGATCATGAAATTCCAAGTGTAATTAACTTTTGTCATGCATTAGCCTGTGGTGGGCATTTCTCTTCCAAGAAAACCACTGCCAAGATCTTGCAGTGTGGTTTTTATTGGCCCACCATGTTCAAAGATGTCCATGCCTTCTGTGTTGCATGTGACCGATGCCAACGACTAGGTAACCTCACTAGGCGTAACATGATGCCCCTAAACCCCATTTTTGTTTTGGAAATATTTGATTGTTGGGGGATTGATTTCATGGGACCTTTTCCAAGTTCATTTGGTTACCAATTCATCCTTGTAGCTGTTGATTATGTGTCTAAATGGGTGGAGGCCATTGCATCTCGAACTAATGACCATCGAGTTGTGGTCAAATTCTTGAAAGAAAATATTTTCTCTCGTTTTGGCATGCCCCGGGCTATGATTAGTGATGGGGGTAAGCATTTTTGTAACAAGCCTGTTGGGATTTTGATGAGAAAATATGGTGTAATTCACAAGGTCAGTACCCCCTATCATCCACAAACTAGTGGCCAAGCTGAGTTGGCAAATAGGGAGATCAAGAACATTCTAGAGAAAACAGTCAATCCAAACCGTAAAGATTGGTCCCTACGACTAGTTGATGCTTTGTGGGCATATCGCACTGCTTACAAGACCTCTTTAGGAATGTCTCCTTATAGGCTAGTTTATGGAAAGCCTTGTCATCTCCCTGTTGAGATTGAGCACCGTGCATATTGGGCCATCCGGCAATTCAATGACAATGAAAATGAGGTTGGCAAAAATAGAAAGCTTCAATTGGATGAATTAGAGGAGCTGAGAAATGATGCATTTGAAAATGCAAAAATTTCAAAACATAAGATGAAAACTTTGCATGATAAACATATTTTTAGAAAATCCTTTCATGTTGGTCAAAAGGTTCTCTTGTATAATTCACGATTACATCTCTTTCCTGGGAAGTTGAGGACAAAATGGATTGGTCCATTTGTGATTAAATCCATATCTGAGCATGGTGCATTTGAGGTAGAAAATCCTAAGAATGGAAATGTTTTCAAAGTAAATGGTCATCGATTGAAACCTTATCTTGAAAACTTTGTGGCTGAAGTTGAGACATTGGATCTTGAAGATCCAATACCATTGTAGTATCAGAAGTAATGAGTTTTATTTTATTTTTATTTTATTTATTTTTTTTCTCTTTCTTCCATCTCTTATATTTTCTTGTTCATGCATTAGGGACAATGCATTATTTTAAGTTGGGGGGTGTGAGGTTCTTTATTTTCAAAAAAAAAAAAACAGCAATGTTTTCTTTAGTTGTGATATGCAGGTAAAAAAAAATCAAGCAAGAAGTCAGCTCATGTCCAATTCAATCAGACATTCATCCTTGAGAACAAAAGGGGAGTAACAGTTTTCTAATCTTTATACTTTTCTTCTCTTTCTTTTTTACATTGAGGATAATGAAAAACTTAATTTTAGATATTTGATTATGTTGAATGCTTGAGATAACCATGCTTGTTTAAAAAAAAAAAAAACTTGCATTCGTATGTGAATGAGACTTGTTTAGGATCAACATTACATTTTTGGATTCATTATTGTGTTGAACATTGCATGCTTTAATTTGGGATAGATAATATCTTATAAAGCAAGATATAGCATACTTTTTTCTTAAGATTATTGAAGTACATCTTTCCTTGTAAAAGTTGTGTGAGTTGTGTGATTATGCATGAAAGATGAGTGTGATGCTTTACTTGTGATCATCCCTTTTGATCTAGTCCTAAACAAGGTTTAAGTAAATAGAGTAATCATTATTACACAAATGTGTACAAAGTTCTATCTACTCCAATGTTTTGAGTTGCTCAGTAACTAGGGGTATTCATCACAAATGTTTATCTTTACGTCAAACGGCAGCTTGAAATATGAGTATGCAAAGCACTTTAAGTTTGTGACTTTGTGAGTAACCGGGTGCATTCATCACAAATGTTTGTATTCGCGTCAAAAGGGAAGTGACCACTTAAAGAAAAAGAATAAATAATATTATAAAAAAAAAAGAAAAGAAAAGAAAAAGAAAAAAAAATATATAGATATTTCTCTAGTTTGCTACCTTGTTTGTAGTAGTGAGAAGGGAAGATTACAAGTTGAGTTTTCGCGTGAATCAATTATGTTGGTTGCATGATAAATACGATTGAATTTGGAATTTTGTATGGATGTTTGATTTAGAGAATGTGAGTATGCTTATTTTTCTTTATTTGCTATTGTGTACACTAAGTTAAAGATACCAATGTTTGCATGATAGGTCCTTTAAGTGTGATGAGTCAAGCCTAATTATGTTATTATTATTCTTTTTATTTCAAAGGTTTTATGTTTTGTTTTGCTTGAGGACTAGCAAAATCTAAGTTGGGGGGTGTGATTGTGCATCAAAAGTATCATTAAGTCTCTTATTTTACATATGTATTTATTATTTTTATTTGGGTTTTTTATAATAATTGATGTGCTTTTTAGTAATGAAGTTTCTTTTAATGTCTCGATAGGTTTTTGGAGCTTAAATGAATTATTTCAGAAAATTCAACGTCGGAATTCGGAACAAAGAATTGAAGAGAAATTTAGTTGAAGATTGAAGCAAATCTTGGTTCAAATAAGTGCTCCAAATTTGCCCCAAAAATCAATTCTAGTCCAATTCTAGAAAAGAATATCATATGATCTATTTCAAGCCCAAACATGCCTTATGTTGTGTGCAAACTTCAACCATCAAACACTCAAGGTTTCAATGTCAATCTTAGCCCAAATAATAGGTACATTTGTATCCTTATTTGATGCTTAAATTCAGCCCCAAATCAGCCTCCAAATCAGCCCAAACACAATCCATGATCCTACATGTCCACACAATAAATAACATTTGATTTATTTGGGTAATTCATTGATCCAAGAGGGCAAGCACATGGATGGAAAGCTGGAGGGGACATTGTGACATTATTTTGGGTCAAAAGAAGAAAGAGACAACTCATAAAGGAGGAAGAAAAACGTGCACCAAAGTGTTCTCCAAGCTGGCCTGGTTTGATTTTCCAGAACACCTTTCGGTGTTTTGCCCATAACTTTTGACTCATGATGTCCAAATGAGCTGTTATTTAATGATCTGGAAAGCTAACAGAATTTCCTATAAATATGTATCTAATAGCCATCTCCAAAAGAGGCTTCTAAGAGGGTCGAATTGCTGTCCAAAGTTAGAGTCAGATTTGTGTCCGAATTTTTACTGCAATTGTGTTGTGTTCTTCTTTATAGATTTCGGTTCTTTAGATTGTAAAACTTATTATTTCAGTTTGATTTAAGTTATTTCATATTTATTAAAGTGTTATTACATATAATCATGGTTGGCTAATCTCCTTCTTGGATCCAAATCAAGGATGATGGTGGTTGAGGTGAGTTCTTTAAGATATGAATGAATCTTAATGTCTATCTTTTCATTTTCTTCATGAATGTTTATTATTGCAAAGAAATTTTAGAAATCAGTTAGGTAATGTTATAATCTTGAATTTTTATGCACAAACCTTAGTTTTGGTATAGAGATTGCTTGATTCAATGTCTTACTTAATATGAAAGTACTTGTTCATTCTTAAGCAATAATCAATCTTCATCTTTTTAAACTTCATTGTAATATCTTCCGATCTAATATCACCATCGTTGATATTAGGTTGAGTTATCTTATATATGTTGAAGGAATCACCAATACATCACCATTAAAATTGATTTGGACCAAGACTTACTTTTTCTTGTCATTTAAAATCTATTTACACTTTTTCATCTTTGAAAACAAATCCATCAATTATTTTCAACCAAGTTATTGTTAATTTAATTTCTCTTGAGTTTTTTTTGTTACCTAGCTTAATTTCCAGATCTAGCTCTCTGTGGATATGACCTCGATCTTACCGAGTTAATTGCTACATCGCACACTCGTGCACTTGCGAGTTAAAACAAGCCGAACATAAAAAGCGGTCAAGCAATGGTGCATCCTTCTGACGACGAAGCGTGGAAACACTTTAATAGTGTGCATCCTTACTTTTCAGCTGAATCAAGGAACGTGCGTCTTGGGTTGTGTACAAACGGATTCAACCCATTTGGTTCATTTGTTGCTCCTTATTCTTGTTGGCCGGTCATACTGATGGTTTATAACTTGCCACCAGGGATATGTATGAAGCCGGAGTTCATGTTTTTATTTATGGTTATACCAGGTCTGAGCAGCCTGGTCTGAAATATAGATGTTTGTCTTCGACCGTTGATTGATGAGTTGGCGCAGTTGTGGTCCTCCGGAGCTTTGACTTATGACATATCGAGGAAACAAAATTTCCTTATGAGGGCGGCTTTGATGTGGACTATCAATGATTTTCCAGCTTATGGAATGCTTTCTGGTTGGAGCACGCATGGGAAACTAGCATGTCCATACTGCATGGAAAACAACAAGGTATTCACGCTAACAAACAGAGGCAAAGCTTCTTTTTTTTACTGTCTCCGTCGTTTCTTGCCACATAATCATAGGTACAGAAAGAATAGAAAAGATTTCTTTGTTGGCAAAGTTGAAAAGGATGTTCCACCCCCGCGTCTTTCCGGTGAAGAATTGCATGATGTTATATCAGAGTACGGTGACATTGTCTTTAGTCTCCAATCAGGTAAGCAGAAGTTCCCTGGTTTTGGTTTGACCCATAATTAGGTAAAGCGAAGTATCTTTTGGGAGCTTCCTTATTGGAAGACCAATCTTCTCCGCCACAATCTTGATGTCATGCACATTGAAAAGAACGTGTTTGAGAACATTTTCAACACCGTCATGGATGTGAAGGGGAAGACAAAGGACAACATCAAGGCTAGATTGGATGTAGCTTTGTTCTGTAACCGTCAAAATATGGAGTTGGTTTGTGATGAGTCACGGGTCCCAAAACCAAGAACAAGCTTCGTGTTAGGGAAAAACACAAAACTACTAGTCTACAAATTGTTTAAGAGTCTGCGTTTTCCGGATGGACATGCCTCGAATATATTAAGGCTAGTTAATATGAAGGAATGCAGATTGTATGGAATGAAGAGTCATGACTACCACGTGTTTATGCAAACACTAATCCCATTAGCTTTTCGTAATTTGTTGCCAAAGGAGATATGGGATGCACTCACGAAGATCAGTCATTTCTTTAGAGATATATGTTCCATCAAGTTGAATGTTGATCACATTGAGAGGCTTGGAACGAATATCGTCAAGACACTATGCAAACTTGAGATGATATTCGCTCTATTTTTTGACTCAATGGAGCATCTCCCCATACATCTATCATTCGAGGCAAAAGTTGGAGGACCGGTCTAGTATAGATGGATGTACCCATTCGAACGGTTAGATATTATAGTTGCAATGTAATTCATATATAAAAGTATTTTATTTATTTTTTTAATTGAAAATATTTGATTAATTCAATGCAGGTACTTGTTCAATCTCAAGAAAAAGGTTAAGAACAAGGTGCATGTTGAGGCTTCGATATGTGAGACCTATATTGTTCAGGAGAGCTCAACATTTATCTCGTACTATTTCGAACCTCATCTGAGAACGAGAATCAATCGCGTTCCACAGCATGATGATGGCGGTGAAGTGTCTTCCAGTGGGAACTTGTCAATATTCTCCAATCTTGGATGACCCACACATAAAAATGTCGTAAGAGGAAGATATTTGTCAGAAATAGAGTTTAAACAAGCACACAATTATGTTCTATTTAACTGTGATGAGCTGAGACCTTTTATTCAGTAAGTGTATATATGTGTAATACTAATTAAACTTTGTCAATAATATACTGTTAATTATATATTGTAATATAATACACTTATTACCACTTGCAGGGAACATTGACAATATTTGTTGTCCAATAACTCACAGCTGACCGAATCCTAGATCTTTTAATTACAAGATGAACAATTTGCCATATGGTTCAGAACACATGTAAGCACTATCACAAACTCATTCTCACTTGCAAAATTATTGTATGCATGTCAGTACGTGATTCTCGTTTACTGTTAATTGATGTACATTATATACAAGGTTTATCAAATGAGAAAAAGTGTTGTTAAGTCATTGTCTTTACTAAGCCTGGGCCCTGAAAGAAAGTTTAAGTGCTACAATGAGTATTTTGTCAATGGATATGTTTTCCATACTAAAGAATACGGGCATGGAAGAAAGACATACAACAACAGTGTTTGTGTTAAGGGATCGACTAGTAGTGAGTTAGAAGTTGACTACTATGATAGATTAGAAGAGGTCGTCGAACTGCAATATCATAGCGAGCAGAATAGAGTGTTTTTATTTAAATACTATTGGTATGACATGACTGACAGAGGAATCAGAGTTGATCCGCACTATGGTCTGGTCGAAATCAACTCAAAAGCTAGACTCTGCAACGTAAACGATGTCTTTGTTTTCGCAAAGCAATGTCAACAAGTTTATTACACATACACCCCTTCTTTTAGAAAGGATCGATCAAGAGTGGATTGGTTGTTCGTTTTAAAAACAAAGCCCAGGGGTCGTGTCGAGCTTGTTTAGGATGAGAACGAAGACACAAGTGTGCGAGATGAAGTCTTTCAAGTTAGTGAGTTGGTTGAACCATATCGAGTTGCTCCTTCGATTGACTTGGAAGAAAATTCAAATTTTCGTGTTTTCGATGATAGTCTTGTTGATGTTGACGCAGAGGAGTTGAATGTTTTTTTGAGCTCTAGCGGACAAGCAAATGTCAATGAAGATGATGATATCCATATTGAAGATTGTGATGAAGGTGATGACTATTCAATTAACAACGAAGAAGAAGAAAATTCGGACCAACTATCAAAATGAAACCCTGTGTAAAACATTTTTTTCACGTAATATATATTATGGATGATATATTTTGTAACATGAAATATTTATTTATAAGTTTATGTATTGTTTAAGCACTGTTGTTATTGTTTTGTGCGATGTACAGTTTATCATTTAAGTGTTTGCAGGAAGGTAAATAGGCAATACAAAGATAATCTTACCTGTACAATGCCACAATTACCGATGTCCATACCGACGGAATAAGGTCCGTCGGCATTTCACAAAGAATTCAAAAATAATTACTTGAATTGCCACAATTACCAACGACCATACCAACAGAATAAGATCCATCGGCATTTCACAGAGAGTTTGAAAATAATTACTTCAAATGCCACAATTACCGATGTTCATACCGACGGAATAAGCTCTGTCGGCATTTCACAGAGAGTTCAAAAATAATTACTTGAAATGCCACAATCACCGACTATGTTGCCGATGGATTCCATTCCGTCAGTAAGTTGTCGGCGGGTCAATATTACCGACAAAATCACCGATGAACTGTGCGAATTCCAAAGGGTGGTGCATTAAATGCATCTCTGACCGCGTCATGTTGCCGACGGAATTACTGACGGACCGCGAAAAATATGGAGGGTAATTAAAAACGTTGGTGTGAAATTCAAAATTTACCGATGGATTTTCGAAGCTTCACTGACGGAATAAATTAAAATAATTTTTTTTTAATTCCGTCGGTGAATTCGTCGGTAAAACTGCCCTATAAATCCCAGCAACCGCCCCTTCAGTTCATTTTTTCATTCCTCCTTTCTTAATTTCCCCTCTTCTTCCATTTTTTTCCTCTCATTTCCTTCAAGATTTCTGCAAAGGTTACTAGTTTTATTTTTTGAATCTTCATCAAATTAAAAGGTATGTGTTTCCTCTATTTCATTTTACTTTAAGGATTTTTTTTTTATTTTAGCTATTTTTATTTTTGTTATGTTTTTTGTTTTGGTGTATTTTTATAATGTAGATAAAGTCTTGAAATAAACACATTATTAAGGTAAGCATATTTCATTCCTAAAGTCTATAGTTTTTTTTTTTTTGAATTTATTGAATATATTTTATTGTTGTATTGGCATAATTATTGAATAATTTGTTGAATTGTAATTGTTAATATTGAATTTACCTTAGAATTAGTAATTGAATATGTTGGAATAATTAGTAATTTTACTCTATTATTGCATGATTTGTGTTTAATTATTTCCATTGATTTTAATTGTTAGTCTATAGTTTTTTTTTGAATTTATTGAATATATTTTATTGTTGTATTGGCATAATAATTGAATAATTTGTTGAATTATAATTTTTAATGTTGAATTTACCTTAGAATAAGTAATTAGAATAAGTAATTGAATATGTTGGAATAATTAGTAATTTTACTACATTATTGCATGATTTGTGTTTAATTATTTACATTAATTTTAATTGTCAGTCTAGAGTTTGTTTTTTAATTTATTGAATATTTTTTATTGCTTGTATTTATATAATGATGAATAATTTGTTGAATTGTAATTGTTAATGTTGAATTTACCTTAGAATAAGTAATTGAATATGTTGGAATAATTAGTAATTTTACTAAATTATTGCATGATTTGTGTTTAATTATTTGCATTAATTTTAATTGTTAGTCTAGAGTTTTTTTTTGAATTTTTTGAATATTTTTTATTGTTTGTATTTATATAATGTTGAATATGTTGTTAATGTTGAATTTACCTTGTAATTAGTATGAATGTTATATGTATAGATGTTATGTTATATATACAATAGTAGTATAGATGGAGTCAATTGGTTGTGGCTTTTGTCAATATTTGTAGGTTTGTGGATTTAGGTAGTACCTGCCACAATGACCGACGAATATACAGACGGATATCTTCGGTCGGTATTCCAAACACTCACCGACAATTTTACCGACGGTATGCATCCGTCGTTATGTCACACTATCATCGACGAGATAAATCCGTCGGCATATTTCAAGCGGGAAACCTTTTTTTGGCGTGCAATTTCCATCTGTAAAACCATTAGCAAATGTTTTTTATTTTTCCGACAAATATAGCGACGGACTCTGGTATTACCGACGAAAAGAAAGCCGAAGGACATATTCCATCGGTGAGGATGTCGGTAAATAAATTATTGACGAAATCTTAATCATATACCGACGGAATATTGCCATCGATAAAACTGTAAAATCTTATAATGATGGTTGTCATGTTGTGGTAAAAGTAATAATCCAAGATGTTTGAATCAAGAATTGAAAAAATTGTTTAGAAGTGTATATGTGATTGTCGATAATTTATGATGTCTTAGATATAAATTCTATAAATATTTTGGTAGAAATTTTGGTAAAGGACTAATTGATAAGCACTAATACTATTTTGAAAAGGAATGTAGTTATATATATATATATTAAAAAAATTAACATAGTTTTCAATGAACCATGACTTATAAAAAATTAACCTTAATTGAAAATAGGGGACATTACGCTTTTCTTTCTATTGAAAACATGGTATCTAAGCTACATTTATGAAATTCTTGACCTCTTTATTTTCTCCTATTGTTGTATATTTTTTCTTTTCTTAAAGACTATGAATCCTATAAAAAAAAAAACCAATACAACAAATCATTCTTTCTTTAATATATTAAGAGAAACATATTGTATATTGTTTGTGTGTGATTATAATAATAATAAAAAAGAATAGAGAGATCTGAAAAATTTACAACTTCTCGAAATAATAATTTGGAGATCCATCCAATTTTGATCAAACACTTCGATTGGAGTCGGACGTGGTCTAATTGAGCTGAAACTTTGTACGCAAGTTCACGACATGAGGTTCTATAGTATGAATGGTGGAGATTGAAACATAATTGATGTTTTTGGCAATGAACAATAATTTTTATTTTATGATTCACACAAAAAGGAGAAAAACTTATATTTGTTATTTTATGATTAATTTGGTTATCTCCAATTAGAGAGAGAGATAGAGTGATCAACAATGGATATGGATTCATCAAAATATTATGAGAATTTTATTTATATTGCCAAGCTCTCTAGGAAAGTTGAGTGGTATAATGAAATGATGAAGACATTGAAGAAAGTGCCAAAACTTGACGTTGAATTAACAATTAAGAAAAGATAATTACTCTATTTTTTTTTCATATGGTATAAAAGAAATAAATTGATGAGACTTTTTGTAAAAAAATTAGGTGATGATAATTTTTTTCATTTGAGGTTGGGTTGAATTTTCTTATTAAAAGCACGTTTGTTTTTGTATTTGAAAAATGCTTTTAAAAAATTTAAAATTTTTTTATTTTTTTTCTTTACTCCAAATTAATATTTTTATTTTTTTTTCCTCTTGAATTTTTTTCCTTTTTTGTTATGTAATTATTTTTTCATACGGTAAAGAAAAAATAAATTGTTGGGACTTTTTTTATATTGTATAAAAGTTGGGTGATGATAATGTTTTTCATTTGAGGTTGCATTGAATTTTCTTATTAAAGCATGTTTCTTTTTGGGTTTCAAAAATGCTTTAAAAAAATTTTGAATTTTTTTCCCTTTAATTCAAATTAATATTTTTGTATTATTTTTTATGTGATTAAAAGTGGCGTAGGTTCCTAAAACTTTGAATTTTCCAAAAAAACAAAAGTGACTACAAGTCTCATATAAAGCTAAGGCATTGATTAATATAGCACAGTGGAAGAAGATTATTGGGTTTGGCACGATAGCTAGACCCAAAGTTTTTTAGTCAAAAAATGATACTGGGTTGTTGGGTCCTACTGCCACAATGACCCAATAGATTAGGTTTGGCTACCCAGTAGGACCCAATACTTTAATTTTTTTCATACGGTAAAGAAAAATAAATTGATGGGACTTTTTTTATGTTGTACAAAAGTTGGGTGATGATTATTTTTTTTCATTTGAGGTTGTGTTGAATTTCTTTATTCAAGCATGTTTGTTTTTGCGTTTCAAAAATGCTTTAAATTTTTTGTATTTTTTCTTTAATTCAAATTAATATTTTTTTATGTTTTTTGTATTATTTTGATGTGATGATATAAAAAATCAATGTTAAAAAATAAAAAAAATATTATCTCAATATATCTTTTAAAAAATATATTTGAAAAAATAATTGTTACGTAATAATATAATAACTAGCATAGTGACCCGCAATCTGCAGCAGGTCAATAACAATTTTTTTTCAAATGTAAAAATGTTTGAGCTGGGTTAAAAGCACAAAATATATTTTAACCATCATTATCTTCAAATAAAGTATTTTCTACAGTAGCACCATAAATAGTGCATAACAGAGTAGCGCCTAATACACTAGCAACTAATTTCTTTCCCTTTATTTTTTTTTCCTTTTAAGATATTTTCAATTTTATGTTTTTTCCTCTTGAATTTTTTTTCTTTTCTCCTTTTGTAATTTTTTTTTTCATATTGTAAAGAAAAAATAAATTGATGAGATTTTTTTTATACTGTATAAAAGTTGGGTGATGATAAATAATTGTTTTTCATTTGAGGTTGGGTTCAATTTTCTTATTAAAACATGTTTTTTTTTTGCGTTTTAAAAATGCTTTAAAAAATAAATTTTTTTATTTTTTTTAATTAAATTAAATTAATATTTTTTGATATTTTTATATTATTTTTATATTTTTTAATATTTTCGTGTTCTATCATGTTTTCACATTGTTGTGATGTCAATAACGAACAGTGAACGCCAGTAGAGCTACAAAGAAAGTTCTAATCAGCAATTTAGCACACAGGCTTGCTGCACATCACTCACATAGACTGGATCTCGGCAAAAATGTTAATTTTGGAAATTAATTAATATTGCCGTGATTCCAACACTGTTGTTTGGTCATCAACTAATTAAGGGAGCTCTCCTTGCGAGGAAATATTCGCAATTGAATAATTCAACCCTCAGTTCCATATTCAGCACCACATGAAGAGTGGACACTATCTATAGATCCAAGTTCCGAAAACTTTTCTGGACCATTGCCTGTTGTGGTCGGTTAGTACACACTCCAACAGCTAAGCACTGCACTCCTTCAGATTTTGCTTCGTATTAACACTCAACTTGTTGACTGGTGTACAACTTGTGTTAGTGACGTAAGGGACCTCTCCTCGTGTGGAAATATTGAAAGGATTTAATGGTTAGAAGTAGGGTGTTTTTGGTAACACGGTGCAAACTGTGTTCCTTTAAATTTTGATTTTTTTATTTAAAATAATTTTTTTATATATATTTTTACATCGTTTTGATGTGCTGATATCAAAAATAATTTTTTAAAAATGAAATTTTTTTTATTTTGATACATTTCTAAACGAAAAACACTTTGAACCGTCACCGCTACCATAATCTCAAACACATTATTAGTCTTGATGTACAACTGCGGATTGAAGATGACTTTGTTTATCAATTTTTTTATTTCAATCATTTTTTTTTGTTATCCTAATCACTTTGCTTTTTAAATTTGATTCATCTATAGTCTTTCTTTTTGTCTATTTGAATTAAAGTCATCTTATCCAACCTAGTCAGATTTATAACCCGAGTTGCATATTTTTTTTTGTCTTTTAAAACATGATTGCGATAGTTGAACATTATTTTTTGTACAAAACAAAATAGTCTAGCCCCACGGCGAAGCACGGGCTCCAATTATAGTTAACATATACTAAAAGGACTTGACTTTTCACTGTATAAATGAATAATAAAATGTTAAGCCCTTTTTCACCTTGGTCCTCAAGACTTTTTAGGCCTTTTTTTAAATAAAATTCAAACTTATTTTTTTCTTTCAATTTCATCCTCCAACATTAGGCTTACGAGGTATTGGATTTCATAATTTGTTTTGATTTACTTTCTATAAAGTTATCCAGATCTCATGACTCGGGTCAAGAGTTTTCAGGTTAGTCATTTTGACTCATGTCATTTTTTTTCATTTTTTAATTAATTCTTTTTCAACTTCATCATTCAAAATTGGGTTGATTGAGAATTGATTTTAATTTTTTTTATTTGATTTCTATAGGGTTATCATGATCTCATGATCTAGGTTGCGAGTTTTGCAAATTAGCTATGTTGACTTAGGTCTTTTTTCCTTTTTAAATCGAATAATTTATTTTCCAATTTTATCATTCAATATTGGCTATTAAACCTTTATAATCTAGCACAAGAGTATTCAACCTCATTCTCGCTACACTTAAACACCTTGAAATCATATAGGTGTTATCTTGTGAGATATAGAGATATTAGAACTTCAATTATATTATTCATTCTATTAAAAGAGATAATTGTGATAACAAAATCACCCTTATAAACCTTTGGGAGTTAGACAAAAACTCTTAGTATTGGTGAGGTAATTTCACTAAGGAAAAAAAATCTTAAAGATGACATATCTTCAAATGGAAAAGATCTTGAAGAGAAAATATCTTCAAGTAATGTAAAAATCTTGGTGTGGATTCATCAAGTGGCTATTGTACTTTTGAACTTGGACTCGCAAATGAATACAATACTCAAGTATGGTTTAGTAGTTGAGGTATGAATGTACGCTTGCCAAACCATGTTCAAAATGAGTTAGTAAATTCTTTACATTATCTCTTTACTTTGAGTACTTTAATTATATTGTTAGTTATTGTACTTGAAGTAATTTGCATTATCTGTATAGTCTTATGATACACCAAATTAACCCCTCCTCTTAGGTGTTAAGTTGTCTTAATCCTTGAACAATAATTTTCTTGTACTCACTGTAGCATCAAAGATAATGAAATATAGAAGATATTATTTCTTCAACAATGCCTTTTTTATTATCAAAATTTATTGTTTTTCAATTTTATCATCACAAAGTTATGTTAGCATCATTTAATGTGTTTGAATTTGCTTTGCTTTGCATAAACTTGTATATGAAAAAGGTTAATTTGCAAAACTTCCAAAATTAAATTAAAGAATAACTTTATGAAATATTTTAAGATGGTCATTAAAAAAATTTGAAAGACTAAAGAAAAAAAACAAAACGCACAATTAAGAAGGCAAAAAAAACTTTATTTTAACTCCTGAAGTTTCAGTTTACATAGTATTTGGTCCCTGCAGTTTCTTAATTTTATATATTATTTCTAAACTTCATTTTTACCATACTTACTCCATGAGTTCTGTGAGACGAGAGAGAAAGCCATATGAAAAAAAGAGAAGGAGAGAGAAAGTGGTTGAGAAGTCACATCTTAGCCATAAAAATATCAATCTTGGTGTAAATAAATTTGTTTGGAGAATAGAGTTCAAAGACCTTATAGAACTTACTTTGTTTAGTTCTATCTTTTCTATTTATATTGTATTGGTTTTAGCAAAATACACCATTAGAAATTAGCTTTTGTTGTAATGTTTCTTACTACATATTGTCTAAAAACTATTTGTTGATGTTAAAAATTAATTGGGAAGACATGTTATTGACTAATGAATATATATAATAGATAATAATTCTATGTTGTGAACCAGTAGTAGTTGTGCGGTGGTAAAATTGTGATAGTGAGGTGGTGGCACCATGTAGTATGTCATAATGGTGTATTTGAACTCTATTCTTCTAAACAAATTTATTAACACCAAGATTGATATTTTTATAGCTAAGATGTGACTTCTCAACCACTTTCTTCTCCTTTTTTTTCATATGACTTTCTCTCTTGTCTCACAGAATTCAGGGAGTAAGTATGGTAAAAATAAAGTTTAGAAATAATGTATAAAATTAAGAAACTGCAGGGAGCAAATAATATGTAAATTGAAACTTCATCAGGAGTTAAAATAAAGTTTTTTATGCCTTCTTAATTGTGCGTTTTGTTTTTTTTCTTTAGTCTTTCAAATTTTTTTAATGACCATCTTAAAATATTTCATAAAGTTATTCTTTAATTTAATTTTGGAAGTTTTGCAAATTAACCTTTTTCATACACAAGTTTATGCAAAGCAAAGCAAATTCAAACACATTAAATGATGCTAACATAACTTTGTGATGATAAAATTAAAAAACAATATAGTAGAATTAAAGCACTTGTGTGATAGTGTCATGATGATGATGATGTGGTGTGTTAATGATGTTGATGGTCATAGGATGGTGTTTATAGTAAATACGATGTGATAACAATGATGTTATTGATAACATATATTACCTAAACCTTTTAATAAAAATTGATGAAGTTGTAAAAACTTTATATTGGGTTTGGATTTTCAACGGCTACTTCTAAGCTGAGGTGTTTAGGTTTGATCGTTTCATTCTCTCTTGCAAAAACAAGTCCCTTATCAGGATAGAAGACTCTCCAAGACTTAAATTAGTAAATTTTAGAAGGGAAATAATGTATAATATCGAGAATGAAAATGTAGAAGAGTGTTTATGGTAATTCCATGTTATCGAGGGAAATAATGTTGTAATTCATTACAATATATCGATTTCAGTCATAATAGGATGCATGGCCAGATAAATCCGTTCCTTTGTAATTCATTACATTATATCGATTTCAGTCATAACAGGTTTTCTTAGAATGATAATCTTTTTTGATCCATTTTAATATTGTTCCTTATTTTAACTATATATTTATAGGCTATATATATCTATTTGATCACAAAATAGTTATAACCACCAATCACTACTAATTAATTTCTAAGTATTACACAAAGCATGGCTAATTAGGACTACAATTCATAATAAAAACACACAAATTAAACTAAAAACAAAGAAAGAAAAAAAAGGAACACAAGTAGCTAGCCAGGAAGATGATCCCCTCCTTTTGACAGCTGTCATTACAGTCCTTGTCCACAGGTCCTTAATTTCTTGAATCTTTTACAAGAAAAAAAGAGCAAGCAATGCTAAACTGAAGATTTTTTAGATTTCCTAGTCGAAATTCAGGAAGCTAAATATAACTGTAACAACACATTCACATAGAAAATATATAAGATTTAATGGGCGAAGAAAGAATTCACAGTTTTTATTCTTTGAAAATAAAATATATGATAGTTATTTTTTTTAGAGGTTTACACGAACTTTAAATAAATTATAAAATCCTACCCTATTACAAAACAACTATAAATCTGACATAATGCAAGAAGTGAAAAAAAATCTAAATAAAACAAAAGGTCATAAAATACCTAGAAAAAATAATAAAATTATTATATATAAACCTAATATAGAAATCCTTTTTTAAAATAAATTCATGAATATTAAATGAGCATAAATTATCTTTTTTGTTTTATTTTAACAATAATTTTTTACATGTTTTTCTCATATTAATTTTTTTCCTATCACATATAATTAAATTATTGAGGATTGATTTTTTATGTTTATAAAACTTGTATTTAAAACAATGCTTTTTATATATATAAAAAAACATGTTTTCATCAAAATCAAAATAAGACATAATCACCTCGTTAGTGGTTTTGCTTATAATTTATTATATTATTATGATTTCGGTAAAATCATTAACTTACAATGGCATAAATCTATCGATTAAAAAAAATTACAAACACACGACGTAAAAAAATAGAAAGCAGCTACACTAGCCTGGAAGATGATCCCCTCTTCTTGACTGCTGCCATTATAGACCTAAGTCCACAATAAATCCACATAATCCCAAGTTCCCTTCGTATGAACCATTTTCAAATGTATTGAACTGCTTACCTAGAGGTATGGGTCCCTCAAGTTGGTTATACGAAAGGTTCAGGACTTGAAGAAATGTTAAATCTACCAATTCCTGAGGAATCCTTCCAGCAAGCAGATTTGAAGAGAGATCCAACGACTCCAGATTAGTTAAATTCCCCAATAACGGCTGGATACAACCAATGAGGCTGTTGTGAGAAAGGTTGAGCTGTTTCAGAGATTTAAGCTTCCCGAGGGACTCTGGAATCTTTCCCGTGAATTTATTGCAGGATAAATCAAGTGTCGTGAGCGCAATTTGAATTTTAGGAAACACAGTCTTCGAACCTTTCCATGCCAATTGTACAGAAAAAACATAAGTAGTAGATACATTTTTTGTCCTCATGTAATCCATATCCTGATCAATGCTCATCATGGCTTTGAAGTTGTTGAAATACTCTGTTGGCAAAGGACCACTCAGGCTGTTGTTGGAAAGGTCAAGAATCTGTAATTTAGAAAAAGAGTCCTTGACAGTTGGACCCTTCAAAGAACCATGCAGTTTATTTGACCTTAGAATAACAACCTTCAACTTTGGAAGCGTTTCTAGAAAGGAAGGGAATGTGTCATCAATCATATTGTTACCAAGATCCAGAAATTCTAAACTCACACAATTGATGATGGATGGTGGTATCACCCCTTTCAATTTGTTGCCATTGAAGTTGAGATATCTCAAATCGTTCCCCTCTGAATAGATTGAAGGGATATTGCCGTGGAGATTGTTGCCACCAAGATGTAACACTAAGAGTCCATCACTGAAGTTTCCCAAGCATTGTGGGATGAATCCACTAAAGCCATTGTTGGACAAGTCTAGAATCTCTAAGAACTTCAGCTCGCAAATGACGGAAGAGATGTTCCCAGTCAGTTTATCATTGGAGGAAAGCCTAAGAAGTCTCAAATGTTCAAGCTTGAAAACTGAAGGTGGAATCTGGCCATACAACTTGTTGAAACTAAGATTGATATATTGTAATGACTTACAAAGGAACGGACTTATCTGGCCATACAATAGGTTATTGTTCAAAAGAAGAAAATGCAATGAAGGCATGGAAAACAAGGAGGATGGAGTTGTTCCATTGAGCAAGTTATGAGATAAGTCGAGAATGATTAAACCTGAAAGCCTACTTATTTGTGATGGGATGCGTCCTATCAGTTGATTATTAGATAAAAGTAGTGCCGTAAGACTTGAAAGCCTGCTTATTTGAAAAGGGATCAGACCTATTAGTCTATTGTACGAGAGGTCCAACCACTCAAGCTGTGTGAGTTTAAACAAACTATCCGGAATTGGACCAATAAAACTATTGTTTCCAAGATGCAAGTACTTGAGTTGCTTAAGTTTTCCCAATGAAAAAGGGATTTGACCACCCAACTGGTTATCTTTAAGGCCCAACTCAATGAGTTGCGTGAGGTTACCAAGTAGATCCAGATTCGAGCCAACAAAATTGCACCCACTAAGATACATCTCCTCCACAGACTTCAGATGACTGATTGAATCTGGTTCCAAATGAATTGAGATCCGCGTGTATGACAGATCCAAATGCGAAAGAGCATTGCTCAAATTGTATTGCGGAAAAGAGCCAGTGAGTCCTTCGTTGCTCCATAAATCGAGCCATTGAAGGTTTGATCGGCGAAATAAATTATCAGGGAGTTCCCCTTTCAATCCACAACGCCAGAGTTGGAGAGATGACAAAGAAGAAGACAAGTTCATCAAGGAACTGGGTACCACTAAAGACATGTTCACTCCACCCAAGTAGAGTTCTCTCAGCTGGGTAAGGTTCTGAGCAAGCTTGTTGAAAGAAATCGGTTCCAGCATCAGCTCCTCAGAGTTGGAAGAGAGATCAAGTGACACCAATCTGGATAAATGGGAGATTTCTGGGGGAACTTGGCCTGCAAAATTCGATGAATTTAGATTTAAATGCGTCAAATGCAAGAACTGACCAAAGGAAGATGAAATGACAGAGCGATTGAAGTCATTGCGAGAGAGATCGAGCTTCTGAAGATGATGAAGGGAGAAGAGAGTGCTGTTTGAATGGAGGGTGCCATAAAGCATGCTGCAACCAAGGTCTAGGCCAATTACATGGCCAGTTTTCATGTTGCATGTCACGCCATCCCAAGTGCAGCAATCTGTACCCTCTTTCCACAGCACTTTCTCGGGTGGATAACATGGAAATGTAGATGGAGAAGAAGGCATGGGAAAGGAATTTTTGAATTGGAGCAAAGCCAGGCTCTGGTCACCGGGGCATAATTGTACTGAAGAGGAGAAATTGGAAGAAGAATGAGTAGGTTGGGAGTGCGAATGGAAGAGAAGGAGGCAGAGAAATTGAGCGAGCAACAATGAAGATCCCATCATTCCCTAAAACTGCTCCTAGAGATTAAAAAGTGGAAGTTAACTTTAGATTGATGGGAGACTTCTATTAGAACGTAGTCTATATATAGAGACTTCCGGAATGCATATTTTCCCTAATATTTAAATAATCAATTTTATATGTACTAATATTTGCACTCAATTTGTCCTAATAAATATTAATATTATAGCATTGTAAAGAGATCTTTGATTTTTAATCTGTTTCGATTTTATAAACTCTGATTTTTATTTTTTTGCTAATCAAATCTTTCTCTTGAAGTTTTCACATTCTCGCCTAGTACGAATTTCCATTTTTTTTATTTTATGGTATATTTGGAAGTATAGTCGAATCATAATTAAAAAAAAATTTAATTTTTTTAAAAATTAATTTTTAAAAATTTTAAATTGTTTTAATATGCGCTGATATCAAAAATAAATTTTAAAAAATAATAAAATATTATTTTAATATATTTTTAAATAAAAATACTTGAAAAATAATTTCTATCATACTCTTAAAGAGTTCTTTGCTTGTCATTCACCTGGGTTTTACTTGTAATACTTTCTCTTTATTTGCATCATTTGTTTTAATTGATGATTGAATATTTTAATTAGTTACAAAAATACTCAGATAATGTTTGATTATGTGGTACCTAAAAAAACAAAATTCATTTTTTTTAATTTTTTTTTGTTTTTTTGAATTATTTTGGTATAATAATATCAAAATATTTTTAATAAAAAACAATTTAAAAACTAACTGCCACTGCAATATCAAACAATACCATAATTTTCAATATTTTAAATAATCTACTTCCTAATCATTTTACATGTTCACACACGCTCATTTTCTCAAGTTTATCATATCAAACATTTTTGAAATAGCTAGAAGACTAGTCAGCATCGAGGTTCGTCGGCTCAAGTTTCCTGGAAGGATTGGTGATGCATAACAAACTACAATATTCGGATTAAAGGAAAAAAATAACTTTTAAAAAAAAACAAACAAGACTCGGTGCATCTAATTTCCAGGATGGGCCGCCCCAATTATGACGACTTTAAAAAGTTTTGACATTATTCTAATCCAAGTTGATCATATTAGCTGGTTATTAGGAACATTCTAATCCAAGTTGAAATAAGATCCCAGCAACCACTTATTATTAGAAGCATTCTAATCCAAGTTGATAAATAGTTTTCAAAAGCCAACCGAAAGTCACCTAATGACTTTTCAAAAGCCAACCTTAACTTTTCTTCGTTAGTAAATGGCAAACTATATAACCTCAGGAAAGAGAGAGTTTGGCTATGAGAAAGTTTAAATCTTATCTAAATAGGATAAACTTTTAGTATGCTTGTTGGTTTCCTGAAACATATATATACAGGATAAATAGTAAATTTTAAAGTTTTTGAAGAATCCTAAAAAATCTTGTTAGAAAAATCTAAAATTGTTTAAAATTTATGCGGAGATTACCTAAAAATCTGAATTTATTTTGATTTTGAATATATACTTTAAAGCTGGGTTATCGCAAATCACAACCATTCCAATTATTTGATCTCTAAAGTTAATTCACACGAACCACAAGTGATAAATCTCTCAAACCCTTTTAAAAGAGAGAGATTATCATATCTTAGAGTTATAGCCTTTTTCTTTTGTGTTTTAGGTATTTCAGTACTGTATTCTACTCATCCTTTTTACCATCCACATGAAATAAGAGACATAATTTTTTATTTATAAAAAAATTTAAAAATCCTATAAATAATAAAATCCACAAATAAAATGTAGCTGTAGATTACCTTTTTTTTCTTTAGTACAACCACTTAAAATTTGCAAGGAAGAAATGAGATTTATTTTTTTAGAAATGAGATTTTTGAATTTATACTTAACGAGAAAAAAATGTTTGGCCATCCAGATGATTGTAAGGTGGAAGACTTGTTGATATGGCTTTCCTTGGTCTTCTCTCCAAATACAACGTCGCAACTTGACTTGACATTCATTGATAGTAAGGTTATGGAGGCATGAATACACGCAAGCAACAAGTGACTAGACTACACGTGGTGGCACAGAGGTGTGAATGTGCAGAGATTAGCCCCATTATATTGAAATATTTATATGTTATTCTATTATACTATACTTTTAAAACATGTGAGAAAAATATTGTATATTTATTATGGATATAGATTTATTATATTATAAATTATACTATAAATAAAGAGCATTTACACTATAAATGACAGTACTGTAGCATCAAGTAGCGTTCTTTTCTATGTTTTCTTATTATTAGAAGCATTCTAATCCAAGTTGATAAATAGTTTTCAAACTAGTGGATGGAGTTTAAAACCATGTGTCTGTAAATTACAGACATATTAAAACCCGAAAGTCACCTAATGACTTTTTGAAAAGCCAACCTTTACTTTTCTTCGTTAGTAAATGGCAAAGTACTATAACTTTTGCGCCATAAAGATGAACCTTTGCATTTAACCTATTGACAAAAAGATTACATTAAGGTTATCATCTCATGGCTATTGAGAACGAATCCAATCAAGCAAACTACCAATTGAGCCGAAGACATGGCTAATTGCTCACAAGGATATGTAGGAGATTGGGAAATTTCTTACTTCACACCGTAGCTAGACTAGGTATATGTCAAAAGAAGGCAACTTGCAAGGCCAGCTCTTATCGAGGGTACGTCCTTGTGGATTATTAATTCTTTTATCAAATTGGTGTTTGTCTTTCTGGGCATCATTCTTCTTCTTTAGTCATCCTAAAAGATATATATATTCAATCATTCTTTCATCAAAATGAACTCTATCACCCACTAGTGATATATATATTCTTGCCCTCTGAATCCAGTCTAATTAAGAAACTTCTTGTTATATATATATTCTTTCATTCTTTCAATGGATGTGAATTCAAGCATCAAATGAATTATATTTCATGTCATTTCATCGAGAGATAGAGAAATTTGTTGTTGCCTTCCACCGACTTCACCCCTCTTCCTAGGTGTTAAGTTGTTTTAATCCTTGAACAATAGTTTTATTGTAGTCATCACAGATAGTGTACTGTAGATGACACTGTTTCTTCAACAATTTCTTTTTTATTTTCAAACTTTATTGTTTTTTAATTTTATCATCTCAAAGTTATATTAGCATCATTTAATAATGTGTTTGAATTTGCTTTACTTTGCATAAAACTTGTGTATGAAAAGGGTTTTGCAAAATTCCTAAATTAAATTAAAGAAAACTTTTTTGAAATATATTTTAAAATGGTCATTAAAAAATATTAAAAGACCAAAGAAAAAAAAACAAAGCACTCGTTTAAAAAGACATAAAAACTTTATTTTAACCCTTGAAATTTCAATTTGCATCCCTGCAATTTTTTAATTTTATATATTATCTCTAAACTTTATTTTTATCATAAGTACTCCCTAAGTTTTCTGAGACGAGATAGAAAGCCATATGAAAAAAAAAAGAAAGAGAAAGAAAGCTGTCGAGAAGCCATATCTTAGCCATAAAAATATTAGTTTTGGTGTCAATAAATTTGTCTAGAAGAATAGATTTCAATATAAGTGGGTGGTTGAAGTTTTTATCTTGGAAAAAATAAGTATTTTTGTTTGGTTTAATTTTGGGTTTCTTTGACCAATTAGAAGGTACTTTGGGTTAGAAATGATTTAATTAGGTTACTAGGGTGTGTTTTGGGTGTTTTAGGTAAAAATAAATTGAAAATTAATTTTTGAGATCAAATTAAAGAAGTCAAAACCTAACTTCTAGCATTTAAAAATGAGTTTTTTTTTAATCGAAGCTGGTGTAAAAAATGATGTGTCATCAACTTAAATGAAGGACATATACGACTTCTAGGATCAGACACATAGCCTTTTTTTATATTGCCCTTCAATTTTTTTTAAAACATTTTCTCAATTTTAAATAAAATTCATTATAAATGAAATAACTAAAGTTATATTAAAATGTTTTACCATAGTTTTCAAATAAGATTATAGCAATTTAATGATAATATTAACAATTACTTTGTGGATTATTATATATAAACCTAATATAGAAATTGTTTTAAAAACATCTATTCATGAATATTAAATGAGAATATATTATCTATTTTTTTAATTTTAATAATAGTGTTTTTACATGTTTTTCTCATATTATTTTTTTTTTCTATATATCACATATAAATCATTGAGTCAAGATTTTTTATGTTTCTAATTGAAAGTTGTTTTTCAAATTATTATAAACTTTTATTTAAAAACAATGTTTTTTTATATATAAAAAACATGTTTTCATCGAAATAAAACAAAAAATATATTAACAAGGAAAGAAAGTTTTGGTTTAAGTTATACATTTTTCCTCCTTACTTCAAATGATTTAAATTTTAACGAATATTTATCTTAGTATTTTTTTACTCAAAAACAATGCTACTAAAAAAGACATAATTTTGCTAAAATTTTAAAAAAAAAATGTATAAATAAGAAAGGTAAAAATTACGGCGCAAATTGATAGCAATCATATCTCATGTAAATAAAAAAATCATGAATCATAATTAAATGAGCGTAATCAAGAAAAATTAGTCAAGGTCATGAAAATGACCAGAGTACCCTCAGTCTGGTACTGAGCCAAAAAGTCCGCGCATACCCAAAATTTGCAGGAAAACCACCAATTTTCTCGAGTTCCAAAAGTGAAGTCTTATATTATTCAAATTCCTGAAACTCCTTTCCAATTCTCAAATTTTCTCAGCATCCAAACGGAAAACGAGAAAAAGAAGACGCATAAATAAAAGCTTGTAAAAAAGAAGACGCGTAAACAAACGGAATTGAATTGATAAATTTTCCTGAAAATTACACTCCTTGGCGTTCTCCTTAATGAAAATCACAAATCAACGCCTAAAATCGTGAAGACATTAGAGATTATAAGCATAAATAAATCATATGGAGATCTAAAACGCGAGCAGAGTGACTATCGAAATTGAAAAGCAGCAGCAATTGCTAATGTGAAATCAAATTTATACGTTACTAATATTGCTTCTACATGAAATACATGTGATGCTAATATTAGGGCTTTAATTTTCTAACTGTATCTAACACTTTTATCTCAAATCATAAAGTACAAACAATCAAAGTCAGATACAAAAGCCAAAAGGAGGTGAAAAACACCTGCTTTTCTGCTTCCCCTTCACGCATCAAGTCCCAGCTGTGACTGGTTACTAGACTAAGATTTTTCACCCCTACCTACAGCATAGCATAAGACGTGGAATAACATGAAAAATGGAAAAACAATGACGGAGGAGATGTTCCCAGTCAGTTTAACATTGGAGGAAAGCATAAGAGTTCTCAAATGCTCAAGTTTGAAAACTGAAGGTGGAATCTGGCCATACAACCTATTATGACTGAAATCGATATATTGTAATGAATTACAAAGGAACGGACTTATCTGGCCATACAGTAGGTTATTGTGAAGAAGAAGAGCCCTGCAAAGAAGGCATAGAAAACAAGGAGGATGGAATCTGACTATCAAACTTATTGTTTGAGAGGTCCAAGCTAGTGAGTTGTGTGAGGTTAGCAAGATAATCCGAAATTTTACTAGAAAAATTATTAAAAAAAAGTTCCAAAAAATATAGTTTTTAAGGTTTCCAAGTAAGGATGAAATTTGACCATCAAACTTGTTGTTTGAGAGGTCCAATGAAGTAAGTTGTGTGAAGTTAAATAAACTATCCAGAATTTTACCAGAAAAATTATTGAAAGAAAGTCTCAAGCCATCTAGCTTCTTAAGGTTTCCAAGTGAGGAAGAAATCTGACCATCAAACTTATTGTTTGAGAGGTCCAACGAAGTGAGTTGTGTGAGGTTAAATAAACCATCTAAAATTTTACCTGAAAAATTATTGAAAGAAAGTGACAAGATTTCTAACTTATTAAGGTTTTTCCTTCTCCTATTTTTTCTTCAACCCGGCCCAGTTCTAGCTCTAGGTCAGCCAAGTCCCGGGTCGACCCGTCGGGCCGGACTAGGTTTTAAAACTATGATCTAAATTATTATTTTTTCTATGGTGCTAAAATAATAAATTCAGTATCAATATCTAATTAACATATAATTGTCCTATATCAGGTAAACCTACCTGTTATAATATAGGTTAATGTTATTAATTTAAATCATACTATAAATAAAACAACAAATTCTAAAATACCTAGAAATAAAATAAAATTATTATATATAAACTTAATATAGAAATCATTTTTAAAAAATATGTTCATGAATATTAAATGAGAATAAATTATTTATTTCTTTATTTTAATAATATTTTTTTTACATGTTTTTCTCATATTTGTTTTATCACATATAATTAAATTATTGAGTCATGATTTTTTATGTTTATAATCGTTTCAAATCATTATAAAATTTTATTTAAAAACAATGCTATTTATATATATAAAAATATGTCTTCATCAAAATAAAACAAAAAATACATTAACAAGGAAAGAGAGTTTTGGTTTAAGATATATATTTTTCCTCCTTACTTCCAATGATTTAAATTTTAACGATTATTTATTTTAGTTTTCTTTTTCTCAAAAAAACATGCTACAAAAAAAGACTTAATTTTGCTATATATATATATATATATATATATATATATATATATATATATATATATATATATATATATGAATAAAATAGGAAAAAATTGCTGCGCGAATTGATAGGAATATCAGATCTCTTGGAAATAAAAAATCATGAATCATAATTAAATGAGCGTAATTGATTGCTTCAAAAGATCCAGACATAAATTAATGCCACCTAAATTAATGACACCTCGTTTGTGCTTTTACTTATAATTTATTATATTATTATGATTCTGGTAAAATTATTAACTTACAATGACATAAATCTATCGATTAAAATAAAATTACAAACGCACAACGTAAAAAAAAAAAGAAAAAGCAGCTACACTAGCCTGGAAGATGATCCCCTCTTCTTGACTGCTGCCATTATTGACCTAGTCCACAAAGCAAGTTAATTAACTAAACTGGTGATGGATCATGGAATACAATATTTGCGCTATTAGTTAAAAGCATTATCAAGACTTACCTTCTCACACCGCCCTGAGTAGCTAGTGTCGTCTTCCACCATTTCTGGCGGGAGCATTCTTCCTTCTAAGCCTTTTTGCATTTTGATGTGCACTGTGTTCAACCATCTTCACAAACCATGCAGGTTTTCTTGCTCTAAATACAACGTATCCTATAGAGAATCCAAATACAAATCCACATCCATAACCCATTGCTACAGCTTTCCACCCAAATCCCTCTCCAAACATTGAATCTTCTTTCTCGAAGTTCGATGGTGGCGGTTGTTGCCCCTCACCTTTGTTGCATTTTGCTTGCAAGGGAAACCCACATAATCCCAAGTTCCCTTCGTATGAACCATTTTCAAATGTGTTGAACTGCTTACCTACAGGTATGGGTCCCTCAAGTTGGTTATACGAAAGGTTGAGGACTTGAAGAAATGTTAAATCTACCAATTGCTGAGGAATCCTTCCATCAAGCAGATTTGAAGAGAGATCCATCGACTCCAGATTAGTTAAATTCCCCAGTGATGGCTGGATATAATCGATGAGGCTGTTGTGAGAAAGGTTGAGCTGTATCAGAGATTTAAGCTTCCCGAGGGACTCTGGAATCTTTCCCGTGAATTTATTGCAGGATAAATCAAGTGTTGCAAGGGCAATTTGAATTTTAGAAAACTCAATCTCCGAACCTTTCCATGCCAAAGTTACAGAATAAACATAAGAAGTAGATAGATTTTTTGCCATCATGTAATCCATATCCTGATCAACGCTCATCATGGCTTTGAAGTTGTTGAAATACTCTGTTGGCAAAGGACCACTCAGGTTGTTGTTGGAGAGGTCAAATATCTGTAATTTAGAAAAAGATTCCTTGACAGTTGGACCCTTCAAAGAACCATGGAGTTTATTTGACCTTAGAATAACAACCTTCAACTTTGGAAGCGTTTCTAAAAAGGAAGGGAATGTGTCATCAATCATGTTGTTACCGAGATCCAGAAATTCTAAATTCACACAATTGATGATGGATGGTGGTATCACCCCTTTCAATTTGTTGCCATTGAAGTTGAGATAACTCAAATCGTTCCCCTCTGAATAGATTGAAGGGATATTGCCGTGGAGATTGTTGGCACCAAGATGCATCACTGAGAGTCCATCACTGAAGTTTCCCAAGCACTGTGGGATGAATCCACTAAAGCCATTGTTGGACAAGTCTAGAATCTCTAGGAACTTCAGCTCACAAATGACAGAAGAGATGTTTCCGGTCAGTTTATCATTGGAGGAAAGCATAAGAGCTTTCAAATTTTCATTCTTGAAAACAGAAGGTGGAATCTGGCCATACAACCTATTATGACTGAAATCAATATATTGTAATGAATTACAAAGGAACGGACTTATCTGGCCATACAGTAGGTTATTGTGAAGAAGAAGAGCCTGTAAAGAAGGCATAGAAAACAAGGAGGATGGAATCTGACCATCAAACCTGTTGTTTGAGAGGTACAACCAAATGAGTTGTGTGAGGTTATCAAAATAATTCGGAATTTTACCAGAAAAATTATTGAAAGAAAGTGTCAAGGAATATAGCTTCATAAGGTTTCCAAGTGAGGATGAAATCTGACCATCAAAATTATTGTTTGATAGGTCCAACCAAGTGAGTTGTGTGAGGTTAGAAAAACCATCCGGAATTTTACCAGAAAAATTATTGAAAGAAAATGTCAAGGAATATAGCTTCTTAAGGTTTCCAAGAGAGGATGGAATCTGACCATCAAACTTGTTGTTTGAGAGGTCCAACCAAGTGAGTTGTGTGAGGTTACAAAAACCCTCTGGAATTTTACCTAAAAAATTATTGAAAGAAAGTGTCAAGGAATATAGCTTCTTAAGGTTTCCAAGTGAGGATGGAATCTGACCATCAAACTTGTTGTTTGAAAGGTCCAACCAAGTGAGCTGTGTGAGGTTAAAAAAACCCTCTGGAATTTTACCTGAAAAATTATTGAAAGAAAGTGTCAAGGAATATAGCTTCTTAAGGTTTCCAAGTGAGAATGGAATCTGACCATCAAACTTGTTGTTTGAGAGGTCCAACCAAGTGAGCTGTGTGAGGTTAAAAAAACCATTTGAAATTTTACCAGAAAAATTATTGAAAGAAAGTTTCAAGGAATATAGCTTCTTAAGGTTTCCAAGTGAGGATGGAATCTGACCATCAAACTTGTTGTTTGAGAGGTCCAACCAAGTGAGCTGTGTGAGGTTAAAAAAACCATCCGGAATTTTACCTGAAAAATTATTGAAAGAAAGTGTCAAGGAATATAACTTCTTAAAGTTTCCAAGTGAGGATGGAATCTGACCATCAAACTTGTTGTCTGAGAGGTCCAACCAAGTGAGGTTAAAAAAACCATCCGGAATTTTACCAGAAAAATTATTGAAAGAAAGAGTCAAGGAATATAGCTTCTTAAGGTTTCCAAGTGAGGATGGAATCTGACCATCAAACTTGTTATTTGAGAGGTCCAACCAAGTGAGTTGTGTGAGGTTAAAAAAACCATCCGGAATTTTACCTGAAAAATTATTGAAAGAAAGTGTCAAGGAATATAGCTTCTTAAGGTTTCCAAGTGAGGATGGAATCTGACCATCAAACTTGTTGTTTGAGAGGTCCAACCAAGTGAGTTTTGTGAGATTAAAAAAAACATCCGGAATTTTACCTGAAAAATTATTGAAAGAAAGTGTCAAGGAATATAGCTTCTTAAGGTTTCCAAGTGAGGATGAAATCTGACCATCAAACTTGTTGTTTGAGAGGTCCAACCAAGTGAGGTTAAAAAAACCATCTGGAATTTTACCAGAAAAATTATTGAAAGAAAGTGTCAAGGAATATAGCTTCTTAAGGTTTCCAAGTGAGGATGGAATCTGACCATCAAACTTGTTGTTTGAGAGGTCCAACCAAGTGAGTTGTGTGAGATTAAAAAAACCATTCGGAATTTTACCTGAAAAATTATTGAAAGAAAGTGTCAAGGAATATAGCTTCTTAAGGTTTCCAAGTGAGGATGGAAATCGACCATCAAACCTGTTGTTTGAGAGGTCCAACCAAGTGAGTTGTGTGAGGTTAGCAAAATAATCTGGAATTTTACCTGAAAAATTATTGGAAGAAAGTGTAAAAAAATCTAGCTTATTAAGGTTTTTAAGTGAGGATGGAATCTGACCATTAAACCTGTTGTTTGAGAGGTCTAACCAAGCAAGTTGAGTAAGGTTAGAAAACTCATTCAGAATTTTGCTAGTAAAATTATTGGCTGAGAGAAGCAAGTGACTGAGCTGCTTAAGGTTTATAAGTGAGACTGGGAGATGACCTTGAAAACTGTTATGTGAGAGGTCCAACCACGACAATTGCGTTTGATTAGCAAAAACATCAGGAATTGAACCAGTAAAACTATTGTTTCCAAGATCCAAGTACTCGAGTTGCTTAAGTTTTCCCAACGAGAAAGGGATTTGACCACCCAACTGGTTATCTGCAAGGCCCAACTCAATGAGTTGCGTGAGGTTACCAAGTAGACCGAGATTCGAGCCAACAAAATTGCACCCATCAAGATACATCATTTCCACAGACTTCAGATGACTGATTGAATCTGGTTCCAAATGTATTGAGATCCGCGTATGTGACAGATCCAAATGCGAAAGAGCATTGCTCAAATTGTATGGCGGAAAAGAGCCAGTGAGTTCTTCGTTGCTCCTTAAATCGAGCGATTGAAGGTTTGCTCGGCGAAAGAAATTATCAGGGAGTTCCCCTTTCAATCCACAACGCCAGAATTGGAGAGATGACAAAGAATAAGACAAGTTCATCAAGGAACTGGGTGCCACCAAAGACATGTTCACTCCACCCAAGCAGAGTTCTCTCAGCTGGGTGAGGTTTTGAGCAAGCTTGTTGAAAGAAATCGGTTCCAGCATCAGCTCCTCAGAGTTGGAAGAGAGATCAAGTGACACCAATCTGGATAAATGGGAGATTTCTGGGGGAACTTGGCCTGCAAAATTCGATGAATTTAGGTTTAAATGCGTCAAATGCAAGAACTGACCAAACGAAGATGAAATGACAGAGCGATTGAAGTCATTGTGAGAGAGATCGAGCTTCTGAAGATGATGAAGGGAGAAGAGAGTGCTGTTAGAATGGAGGGTGCCGTAAAGCATGCTGCAACCAAGGTCTAGGCCAATTACATGGCCAGTTTGCATGTTACATGTCACGCCATCCCAAGAGCAGCAATCTGTACCCTCTTTCCACAGCACTTTCTCGGGTGGATAACATGGAAATGTAGATGGAGAAGAAGGCATCATGGGAAAGGAATTTTTGAATTGGAGCAAAGCCAGGCTCTGGTCACCGGGGCATAATTTTATTGAAGAGGAGAAATTGGAAGAAGAATGATCAGGTTGGGAGTGCGAATGGAAGAAAAGGAGGCAGAGAAATTGAGCGAGCAACAATGAAGATCCCATCATTCCCTAAAACTGCTCTTCTTAGAGATTAACTTAGATTGTTGGGAGACTTCTATTAGAATGTAGTCTATATATATAGACTTCAGGAATGCATATTTCCCCTTTCCTCGTTGTTTCTAAAATTATTTAAATAATCAATTTTATATGTAGTTATAGCATTGTGAAGAGATCTTTCATTTTTAATTTGTTTAGATTTTATAAACTCTGATTTTTTGCTAATCAAAACTTTCTCTCGAAGTTTCCACGTTCTTGTATAGTAAAACTTTCAAAACTCCATTCATTCGAACCGGAAGGCTTTTTCATAGGAAATTCTAAAGCCAGGTTTAACCAGTAAGTAAAGTCCTTAACCTCGCTTTCTATGGAGTTTTCTTTTCTATGCGGGGAAAGATGGAGTATTCAATGGGAATAAAGTGTATGAGACGAACTGCACCCCACTCAATTTGAGAGAGTTTTTGTCGGAAACCTGCAGTGTTAGGGTTTCAAACTTGATTAATTACATTAGATATTGAAACGTGCCAATGGGTCTCGTGACCTTTACATGAATTTTCTGATGAAGCATCTTAAAAGTTTACTCCTATATATGTACATGGTAGTTGGTATATATATATATATATATATATATATATATATAGACCAACTACCATGTATATATATAGGCCAACTACATGTACCTAGTAAAATCTGGCGTGGCCCGTGACTTGGTTTAAAGATGGGTCATGGCCTAGGTTGGTAAACATAAATTAATATTTTTATATTTTAGAATTGTTTTAATATGATGTTAAAAATTAATTTTAAAAATATTATTTTAATATATTTTTAAATAAAAATAATATTAAAAAGTAATCTCTACTACACTCTTAAATAATTCTTTACTTGTCATTCACCCAGGTTTTGCTTGTAATATAATCTCTCTCGTATCACTATCTATTTACATCATTTTTTTTTAATTGATGAATGAATATATATTTTAACTAGTTACAGCAATTAGGCAGTTTCTGACAAAAAAATAAATAAATAAATTAAAGTATACTTTGTATTTGATCTGAGTATAAAGACACATCCTTTGTCCTTTTGCATGCATTAGTGTTTTAGTTAAGAAGAAATTTTGTTAATCTGTGAACCATAAATTAATTATTTATCATATATATTATAAGATTTTGCCGTTGGTTTGGTTGCTTGCTATGTTCACTTGATGTTAATACAATCGTAATAACTACAAGCTAAGCATGCATAACAAAGTATAATATTTGGATTAAAGATAAAATAACTTAAAAATACAAACAAATAATTAAAGTGACTAATTGTTACATGCTACCATTCTATATATGCCATGCACTTTTATAATCAAAATGCGCTTAAAACAACATAGTATTTTTTTATGTTTGTAAAGTTTACTGAAATTTCATTTCAATCTTGATCCAGCTATTTTTATAATCTTTATTTTAGAAGAGAAACTTGTTAAATCCTGAAGCATAACCTCCAGGAAATATCCTTAATTAGGATAATATTTTTTATGTTCTTCATTGTATTTTCTTATAACAGGCGGAAGACTTGGGGTTTTTTTTTTTTGAAATGAGATTTTTGAGTTTATATTTAACCAGAAAAGATGTTTAGCCACCCAGGTGATTGTAATGTGGAAGACTTGTTGATATCACTTTCCCTTGTCTTCTCTCCAAATACAACGCAAGATTGATCCAAATGCTTATTTCCCATCTATCATCCATAAAGTGATATCGTTAATGTAATCCAAATACACTTCCCGTCAATATTATGCAGTTTGATGGCTTCAATATGCGATGTTACACGAAAGATTTAATCTCGATGTTGAACACCACTTGCAAAACTTATTTGCCCTTATATATCAAATACAAAAATACCAGTATAGTTGTTGCTGCAGGAGGACTTTTTGGACAGTGTTGTTGAATCTGATCCGACTCGGCAGTTCAACCTAGTATTATTAGGGTTTTTTAGTTTTTCTTCTATATAAATAGTTGTAATAGTCATTTTAGCAAATGAATACATAAAGAAATAAAATTAAGTATTTTAAGAGTTTTTCTATATTTATAGTGTTTTTAATTTTTAAGGGTTTTAACTTGTAACAAATCTCTTATTTTTTGTTTCCGTTTACGTTATGAATTTTTTTTATAAAAGGATTTTAAGAGATTTTTCATGTGAATTACTGTTAAAAAACATACATTTGAAGGACTTGTGTTTTGTGACAATCCAATCTTGAAGAAGTTGATTAATGTTCATAAAAAAGATCTAATCTCTTAGTAATTTTTATTCAAACTCTAAACAACTCTAAATTATCTAACTGATACTTAAAACTCCCAAGTAATTTTTAAAAAATTATCATTAACTTACTATCAAAAAATTCCTTTGGTAAATAGTCCTTTGCAAATGAATAAGTGTTTGATGTTCCGCCCACATTTAATTAAATAATTTTGTAGGACACGTGATATTTTTGAGATAGAAATTAATGCTTAACTTATACGAGGTAGAAATATTTTTTTAATAGATGGAGTGAATTAAGATATTTATCTAAAATATTTTAGATTGAATAATTTTCTTGTAGAATATTTCATAATAATAATAATATTTTAAAAATTATTTTATGCAAAACAAATAATCTCGTAGACCATGTTAGCCATGTATCATCCATCATGGAATTCATATGGAAATGAATGAGTATTTGATTTTACAGCTTAGACATTATTTGTGCTGGCCTCGTCACATTTGATTAAACTAAACTTGTAGGAAACTTCATTTTTTTCCAGATGGAAATTAGTATATGCCTGACCCATAAGCTGGACTTTGGTTGCCGAAGACTTCGCTACAATTTCTCGAATATCATCCATCAAGTGCGTGCAATTTCCAGGATGGAGATGTTTTGTGCGTACCTCGTTGAAACCAGGGCCACATATGCTATTAAAATATATGCTTATTTCCTGGATGGAGATGTTACATAAAATATTAATTAGAGATATTAAAATTGATATATATATTATATATCCAGCCCCCCCCCCCCCCCCACGCTTGTTCATCTGATGTAAATTAGACTATTATTTTTATAGTTTTTTTAAATAAAATTTTGATTATTAACCAAAAAAAAAAGGAAAGGAAAATTTGTCTAATAATATTTTTTCCAATTTTAAATCATTATATTTCTTATATATATCTATTTTAATTAATTGCAATAAAATTAAATAGACAAATGGAATGTAGCTGTAGATTACCTTATTTTTTCGAGTTCAACGACTTAAGATTAATTTGTATGGAAGACTGAGGTGGAAGAGTTGTTTTTTATTTATTTATTCTTTTTAGAAATGATATTTTTAAATTTATATTTAACGAGAAAAAAAAATTAATGTTTGGCCACCCAGATGAATGTAAGGTGGAAGACTTGAATTGATATGGCTTTCCCTGGTCTTCTCTCCAAATACAACGCAACTTCACATGATATTCTGTATTTGAGTGCTCGCTGAGACTGGAACACCTAACAACTGATCTATTCGGACATGTTAATATTATTGTCATGATGCAGTTTGATGGCTTCAATATGCGATGTTGCATGAAATATTTAATCTCGATGATATGAACACCAATAGCAAGACTTATGTGGCCTTCCACATCAAATATAAAAATGTTTGATTTGGGTTAAAAGTACGGAATGTATTTGCACCATCACCATCTTCAAATAAAGTATTTTCTACAGTAACGTCATAAATAGCGTAAAGTAGAGCAAAAGATGAGACTTTTTAATTTTTTGTCCAATACACCGACAACTAATATCTTTCTCTTTAATTTTTTTTCCTTTTAAGATATTTTTAATTTTATGTTTTTTCCTCTTTCAATTTTTTTTCTTTTCTCTTATTTAATTTTTTTTCACATTGTAAGGAGGAAATAAATTGATGAGACTTTTTTTTTTATATAGGACAAAAGATGGGTGATGATAATGTTTTTTCATTTAAGGTTGGGTTGCATTTCCTTAATAAAACATGTTTGTTCTTGTGTTTCAAAAATGCTTTATTTTTTTTAAAAAAATTTTCTTTAATTCAAATTAATATTTTTGTTATATGATGTTATTATTTTTGTATATGTTTTGTATTATTTGATGTGATTGAAAGTGGCGTAGGTCTCAAACTTCAAAATTTCCAAAAAAAGTAACTATAGGCCTCGTATAAAGGAGAGGCAGTGATTAATGAAGAATAGTGGGAGAAGATTATTGAGCCTAGCTCAACAGCCAGACCCAATGCTTTTAGGTTTGACTGGGCGGCCAGAACCAATGCTTTTAGGTCTGGCTTCGATAGCCAGACCCGAGAAAGATTATGGGGTCTGGCTCGGTAGCCAGATCCAAAGATTTTTAAGTTTAGTTCCGCAGCAAGACCCAAAGTTTTTTACCCAAAAAGTTCTATTAGGTCTTTGGGTCCAGATGCCGTGCAGGACCCAATGGTGTTGGGTCCAACTGCCAGCCTGACCCAATGACATTGGGTCCTCTAGGCAGCGGGACCAAATACTTTAAATTTTTTTCCTTTTTTTTATTTGTTTTTTTCATAGGGTACAAAGGAAATAAATCGATGAGACTTTTTTTATATTGTACAAAAGTTAAGTGAAGATAATATTTTTTTTTCATTTGAGATTGGGATGAATTTCTTTATTAAAGTGTCGAACGTGTGCGGCGTCGCGGTAATCATCCACCCTCTCAGGTATATGTAAGTCTATCTGGCAAATATGGAGAGACAAGGAATTCTTGTCTTTATCAGTGAAAATTTTGAATGGGAGTCGCCACCTAGTATTCTGGTCATTAGGAACCCTAACTGGTCTCAAAGACCAGGTACGGAGACTGGTTGCATAAAGGAAAGGTATTAGTACCCCAAATGCGCTCTACCTAAGGTAAACTGCATTGTTTTGTTGTCTGATAAAATCTAAGGTCTTGTTGTGGTTTCTAATTGTCGGCCTGTCTACGGTTTAAGAAAAGTCCTCCTCTGTAAGGAGATCCTTATCTTATCGGGTAAAAATCTAATTGTTTTATGTCGTCAAAAGAAATATCTTTTTAATATCGGGAATACATTTTACATATAAATTCGTAATCCCTGATACTAAAACAAAAAAAATATTTTTTTTTGAAAATTTTGAAATATTAGCCAAATTCTCGTGACTTTAATAAACTGGTTATTAAAGCCAAAATGCATGCTAAAACATATATTTTTTTTGAAGTTTTCTTTGTTGTATGAAAATAAAATATGATTTTTAGCTTTGAAAGACTTGGCCGTATGCATGAAACAAATTTTTTTCATATAAGACCATATTAGAATAATCATTATGATATAATGTCATTTGAATTCAGCTAAATAAAAGACTATAATTATATATGGATCTCCTGTTGTTACATTCCCTTTGGGATTATGCATAGGCATAATCAAACTCACATATGGCTTCTATTGAATTGAATTGAGAAATACATTTGATTATTTATTTTTATATTTATATAATATAAACAAGTTATCTTCCAAATAATTCAAATTAAAATGTTTGAATGTTTGAATCTAGTCTATATAATATGAGCAATCAGTAAAAATACTCAAAAACTCCAACTTTGTCATATATTCCATATATACATCACATTATATAGATATCATATTCATGGAGTATAATTTACTCTCAAGATGTTTGGATGGTGCAATGTAGACAACGAAGATCAAAACTGGTGCTAAAAAGCATGGAGGTTTGACTCCTCTTTCAAAGATAATATTAAGAATGTTTATTGAAGGAGAAATTATTTTAAAGATCTTAGATTAGATAAATATATTAATATTGCATTTGACCTGAGATATTAGAATTAAATAAATTATTAATAACAGGTCATGAAATCTTGTGATCTTCTCTTTGTAATGAACGAGGAATCTTCTTTGAAATCACTTATCTTAGAATACGTGTTAGGTATATGTCTTCAACAAAAATTAAACAAAGGCAGATTGATACAATAAAAACCTTTAGAAAATACCCACTCATAACCCAACAAATAAAATACAATACATATTCACTTATCTTACCATTTAGTGATATATGGCAGCTTAGGTGAATTTAATAAAATACTTATGTTAGAATTCCAACTTTCCTTTTATTTATCCATGCTAGTAAGTTAGGTGACCATTGGAATAACAAGTTGTCATAATTAGATGAGAGAAATTGGATTTGAAATAAGAAATCTATATTTCTGACCTGGCAAGTATGCATCCATGAGCCATGGAATTATACAATGTTTTATATGATAGAATAAGGGAAAATCTTGTTAGATGAGGCTTTGATAAATCCAAGACAATAAAAATCCTACAAGGTTTCTTCCAATTAAATCTTGCATAAAAAAGTCCAACTCATTTATAAGGAAGACGTATTACTAGAATTCAAAATTCCCCTGCAAAGTCACTTATAAGCTCAAAAAAAAATAATCAAGAACCACTCATCCATAAATATTGAGCTCTATAACTAGTTTATAAGCCCATTAAAGGTTTTGACATATATTAAAAGGCCTTTCAAAGGCTGAAATTCTATTTTTTTAAAATCAATCCTTGTTTTTGTCCAAAACCTTGTGACTTACTTTCCAAAAAATTAAAGTCTTTAATGTTTGTTATTCATCTATGATGTCTAAGATAAACAAAATTATAGAAAGTTGTTACCTTGAATGTTGATAGGGAGTAACACTTTTCTTATATGGTTCGGTTCCTTTTCTTCAAAACTTGTCATACCTTTTTAAAAAATATATAAAGTCTTTAGGTTAGATGTCCATCGGTGGCCTCTTTCTGTAAATGAACCTTCATCAACCATAATATTTTTGGAATCAATTGAGGACACTAAGTTTGTCAATTTTATTTTGCTAATATTTGTCGCACCCTCTCGAGAGCTCGACGTCGCGGCGACCCTTCCCAAAGGGGGGAATTGGTGTCGGGGTCTTTGTTTTGTGAAAAAAAGGAGTTGCCACGTAGTATTATAGTCACTAGGAAACCTAACTGGTCTTTCAGAGATTCTAAGGCAATGAACTGGTTGCGTAAATGGAAGGTATTAGCACCCTTAGTACGCCTTACCTAAGGTAAGCTACTTGATGTTTGGTTTGCCTTGCTATGGTGTTGGTGTTCTCTAATAAGTTGTTCTAGGATAGGTTTGCTATGATGAATGGACTTGAGTTCAAAGTTTAAATGCAAGAACCCTTGGCCAATACAAATAATACATTTGGATATGTCTACAGAGGGCCAAGAAGAATCGACGCTGATCTTTTAAAATATGTGTTTGATTTGAACTAAATTTATAACCTATGAATTAAAAGATAGCTAAGATAGAAATCTAAGGAGATTCAATGTGCTTAAAAGTTCATTTTTCCCTTAGTATTTCAAGTGTTCGCGACTCGTAAATCGCAAGGAAGAGGGATAAAAATTTAGAATCTAAGGAAATTCAGAGCGCTTTAAAAGCCTATTTTCGCCTTAGTGTTTTATATTTTCACGGCTCGTAAACCGTTGAGTCAAAAAATTGAAATGTCCTCAATTATAATCGAGGCTTTTTTCAAGGATATGTGATGACTTATTATTCATAGAAAAATATTTTGGATATTAACCACTTGGGTTTTTTTTATCCAAATATTAACAATAAATAATAACAAGTTATTTCCAATAATAGTTTGGATATTAATCCCTTTGGGATTTCTTTATCCAAATATAAATGGTGAATAAAGTAGAATTCCCTAAATATAAGATTTTGTATTTTTTGGAATATTGGCCAACACCCTTTGGAGTTTTACAAACATGTTGTAAAATCCAAAATATAAGAAAATAATTTTTGTGTTTAAGAAATCCATGTTAAAACATATATATATATATATATATATATATATATATATATATATATATATATATATATATATATATATATTTGCCGCATTTGCGTTGAAAACCGGGTATTCTAAATACAAGATTTGTATTTTTACAATATAAAAACACAAAAACAAATACACATGCCTTGCCTGGTTACTGTTCAAGTGAATTAAATTTCACTTGAACAGTAACATGTTAAATTAATTGAGATCAAATAAAGAAAGGAGGCTAGAATTCTGAATAATCTGTATATTATGAATACTTAGTCTTAACCTAAATACAAATAAAGTATATATAGGTCAAACTGAAAGTACTATTCTACCCTTAATAAATAAGATTACATAAATATTATTTAACATCTCCCCTCAAACTCACGATGCGGCAGCTACAAGCATCGAGAGTTTGCCAACCAGAAAACGAAAACGAGAGATGGAATGCGCCTTGGTAAAGAAATCTGCAATCTGCAAGGAAGAAGGAACAAAAGGCAAAGCAATGGTGCCATGTTTGAGATGATGACGAGTAAGATGACAATCGATCTCAATGTGCTTAGTGCGCTCATGAAAAACCGAGTTATGAGCAATCTGAATAGAACTCTGGTTGTCACAATACATAGGAGTAGGATGAGAAAAGGAAATTCCCATATCAGCAAGTAACCAACGTAACCAAACAATCTCTTTGGTAGTAGATGCCATGGCACGATATTCTGCTTCAGTGGATGATTGAGAAATAATAGATTGTTTCTTGCTCTTCCAAGAAATAAGAGAATCACCTAAAAAGATACAGAACCCGGTAACAGACTTGCGATCTGTGGGATCACTACCATGATCAGCATCAGAGTATGCACGCAACTCCAAGGAAGAGGTGGATGAAAGTAAAAGACTCTGAAAAACTGTACCCCGAAGATATCGCAAAATACGAAGAACAGCTGCCCAGTGAATAGTAGTAGGAGAAGCAACAAACTGACTAACAACATGAACAACATATGCAATATCTGGACAAGTAATGGTGAGATATACCAAACTCCCAACAATAGTGCGGTATAAAGTAGGATCTGTCAAAGGTAAACCATCAGAAGAAGAGTACCTTGCGTTAACCTCAATAGGAGTATCTACAGTTTTGTTATCAGTAAGTCTAGCCCGCTCAAGAATATCTGCAACATATTTCGACTGAGAAAGAAGGTAACCTCTAGGTGAGTATGCTACCTCAATACCCAGGAAATATCGAAGATAACCCAAATCCTTCATTTCAAATCGTCTAACCAACTCTGTCTTCAAAACTGAAATACCATCAATATCATCACCAGTAATAATCATGTCATCAACATATAAAGACAGAATGATACGACCTGCATCAGTGCACTTAATAAAAAGAGCAGAATCATGACTGCTAGAAACAAAGCCAAGAGACGAGATCATAATAGAGAATTTCTCAAACCAAGCACGAGGTGCTTGTTTGAGACCATATAATGCTTTCTTAAGCTTACAAACATATCCAGAGTCATGTGAAATACCAGGAGGGGGTGCCATATAAACTTCTTCTTGAAGATCTCCATTCAAGAATGCATTTTTAACATCAAGCTGAGAAATATGCCACTGACGAACCGAAGCTACGACAATAAGAGTGCGAATAGTAGTCATTTTTGCAACCGGGGCAAATGTCTCCACATAGTCCATACCATACTGTTGAGAGTATCCTTTTGCAACCAGCCTAGCTTTGTATCGCTCAATAGACCCATCAGAATTAGTCTTAATCTTATACACCCAACGACAACCAACAACACTCTTACTAGGAGGTAGAGGAACCAAATCCCAAGTATCTGTCTTATGCAAAGCAGAAAGTTCCTCATCTATAGCTTGCTGCCAAAGCGGATCAAGAATTGCCTCTTTATAGGAAGAGGGCTCAAAGAGACAATGAATAGAAGCTAAAAAGGAAGTAAATGATGAAGAATAACAAGAATAAGCAAAATCTGGTAGTTTTGTGGACTTACGAATGCGGATGGACTGACGTGGAGGTGGATCCATAATCTCAGATGAAGCTTGAGGGGCTGTAGATGAGAATGGAGCTTCAGGTGTGCCAAAGAGTAAAGTACCAGTACCTGCAGAGTTATGAGTACAAATTGATTGAACATAGGGAGAGGTATCATTACCAGAATCCTCAGAAAAAGGATCTATATGAATAAGATCAGATTTTGTCAGGCTATGAGTAGTGGATGGAATAGAAAAGAAAGGTATATGCTCAAGGAAGACAACATGACGAGACACATAAAGTTTCTGAGTTATTGGATCAAAACAACGATACCCCTTTTTACCTTCACCATAACCCAGAAAGACACAAATAGCAGATCGAGAGGATAGCTTACTGCGTTCTACATGAGGACGAAGAACGAAACAAGTACAACCAAAGACTCTAAATGAGGAATAATCAGGGACATACCCATATAACTTTTCAAAAGGAGATAGACCCAAACTATGAGAAGATGGAATTGTATTAATCAAACTTACAGCAGTAAGAACAGCTTCTCCCCAAAACTCACTAGGAACAAAGGCAGACAACAAGAGAGAACGAGCAGTTTCAACAATGTGCCTATGTTTTCTTTCAGCTACACCATTTTGTTCAGGAGTATCTGTACACGAAGTTTGGTGGATGGTTCCATCTAAGGCAAGCATTTGACAAAATTTATTAGAAGTGTATTCCCCACCCAAATCACATCTAAAGCATTTGATCACAACAGAATGTTGAGTTTTGATAAGAGCTCGAAAAGCTGCATATATCTCAAAGAATTCAGAACGATGTTTCATTAAATAAACCCAACAATAACGAGTATGATCATCAATAAAAGAGACATAATATCGAGACCCTTCTTTTGTGGAAACAGGAGAAGGCCCCCATACATCAGAATAAATCAAATCAAATGGTGAAGATGAAACAGAAATACTTCGATTAAAAGGTAAAGCAGAAAATTTTGCCAGTTTACATCCACTACAATCAGAAATGTCACAAGTTTTCAAATTTCCTAAAGCTCCTGTGGATGCCAAAAATCTCAAACGAGAAGATGAAACATGACCTAGACGGGAATGCCATAAATAAAAACTAGAAGATGAAAGACTCAAACGAAAAGAAGACAAATCAGCAGTAGTAGCAGCAGCGGCAGCAGCAGCAGCAACAACTGGCACTTTTAACTCATCCAAAATATATAGTCCATTCTCCCTACGGCCTGTCCCAATCAGCTTCTGAGACTGCAGATCCTGTTCACAACAAAAAGAACCAGAAAACATGACTAAATAATCACCAGAATCACATATTTGACCAACAGACGCAAGATTCAATTTGAGTTTTGGAATAAGATAAACATTAGGGAGAGACAAGTGAGGTGTGACAACAGAACCAACACCTGCTAAGGGCATGGGAGTGCCATCAGCAGTCATAACAGGAATTGAGGACAAAGGGGACACTGAGGTAAAAGATGAGGAATCTGGAGACATATGATGGGAAGCACCAGAATCCAAGACCCATTCAGAGTGTGACATACCTGAGGAATTATGAGGCAACTGACCTATGGAAGAAGCGGACATTGCTTGTGGCTGCAAGGAGAGAAACTTCTGAAATTGCTCAGCCAAAGTATTAGGATCGGTAACTATTTGAGGTGGTCGATGAGCATTAGATTGTGACTGACTGCTAGACTTCCAAGCTTGATTCTGTTGTCTCAACTTAGGACACTGAGCCTTCCAATGACCTTTCTGCTTACAAAAATTGCACTCATCAAAGCCAACCCTTGTGTAAGGCTTGTTCTGATGATTAGAGAATGGCTTAGAAGGTACTGCTAGTACAGAAGGATTTGAAGCAGAAAGAATTCCCTTTTCAGAATAAGACTGAAGACGTATTTCTTCAGCCAATAACTCACTGACAACAGAGTCAACAGAAGGCAGTGGAGTACGATGCAGAATTGAACCTCTAAGTCCTTCGAAGTCACTGCGAAGCGCTGTTAAAAACTGTACCAATCGTTGCTGCTCTCTACGCTCAATATAGGCACCACATGCCTTTAATTCTGCTGATTCTGTAAGAGCCAATTGATCCCAAAGATCTGTCATAGCAGAATAAAACTCTTGAATACTCATATTCTTCTGATGAAGAGCTCGTATGTCATTCTCTAATTGATACTGTTTTGCAAAATTTGATTGCGTGAATAACCTTTGCAGATGATCCCAAACCTCTTTTGCTGTCTCATACTTCGCCAACTCCGTACCTATCGAATGCTCAACAGAATTGTTGATCCAAGTAATGATCTTTGCATTATTTGCTTCCCATGTATCTATCAAAACAGCATCCCCCTCCTCAATATTCTTAGGTATTATATAAGTTCCACTAACATACCCCCACATCTTCTTACCCTTAAGAAAATTTCGCATTACATAGCTCCAATACGAATAGTTCTTCCCATCCAACCTCACACTCACAGACTGAAGCGAATCATCTCTTTCAGTAGCCATAATTAACAATCACAGAGAACCAGAATGCAAAAGCAGCGGAAAACAAAATACCAAATTGCAGAAACTGAACAGAGATTGCAGAAACTATACAAATATCTTCTCAAAATTATACGATTACTCCAAAACACAAAACCAATTTGCAGAAACTGAACGCAAATACCAAATTGCAAAAACTGAAGGGTAGACGAAATACCAAAATAATTGCAGAAACTGACGAAATACCAAATTTTGCAGAAGCGAAAGATAAAATCTCACTCCAAAAAATTTTCGGGGCTCTGCCCCGAACCCCAGCAAGGGCGCGCTGCCCCCTGCAAACCCCCAGCCAACTCACTGCAGAGTTGGATCCGCGAACTTGTGCTTGGGATTAAGCCTCGTTTCATAAAACTAGCTCTTATGCCATGTTAAATTAATTGAGATCAAATAAAGAAAGGAGGCTAGAATTCTGAATAATCTGTATATTATGAATACTTAGTCTTAACCTAAATACAAATAAAGTATATATAGGTCAAACTGAAAGTACTATTCTACCCTTAATAAATAAGATTACATAAATATTATTTAACATCTCCCCTCAAACTCACGATGCGGCAATGCAACTAAGAATGCATGCAAAAGCTGGGAATAAAAGACAGCTTACCTGGTCTGCTAGTGATCGAGGTTTTTTTTTTCCCTTTCGCTGCCTTCGTTCGTAGGTTCTTCTTCTGTATCTTCGTTCCCCTTGTTCTCCTCTTTTCTATCCCGTTTTCTATGTTTTCTTTCTCTTCCTCTCTGGTAACTGAGATGGACAAAAAACAACAATGCTAAAGCTTCTGCGCATAGCCGGTTGTCACTGCTTCTGGGGACAACGAAAATGATGGCCACGTTGGTTTTGGTCTCTGTTCTTTTTCTTTCCTTCTGCTGATGCTCTCTGTGGAGATGATGAGGGAGATGGCGATGAAGGCGTTCTATGCTGGTTGAGTTCACACCCCTGCCTCTATGTTTTTCTACTTCTGATAGTGTCGTTGTCGGCTCTCTCTCGTTACTCTTCCTTCCTTTCTCCTTTTTTTTTTCTGTCTTCTTTTTTCATATCTTCCTTCGCCTCTTGCAGGTCTCACCAGTTTTGACAGATGGAAGTTTCTGTCAATGTTTAGCAGCAGAGCTTCCTCTCTATGTGCTGCAAATCTGCAACGTTTCTCCTCCTCCTCTCCTGCCTTTTTTTTTCATTTCTCTGCTTTTTTTTTCGTATCTTCCTTTGCCTCATGCAGGTCTCACCAGTTTTGACAGACGAAAGTTTCTGTCAATGTTTAGCAGCAGAACTTCCTCTCTATGTGCTGCAGATCTCCAATGTTTCTTCTCCTCCTTTCCTGCCTTTTTTTTTCCCTCCCTCTTCTCCTAGCAGAGGAGGTTTATATAGCCTAAAACGCAGCTCTATTTAGGAAACAAAATCTGGGGACACAATCGCGGGTGGCTTGCAATCAAATAAAGCAAATTAGGAAGCAAAATATTCTGATTGATTCTGTGATCTTGGTAATTATTCTCCACGTGTAGAATCCCAACCATTATATGATGGTGCAGCTCTCCTCTGCGTTCTTCCACAGCTGGCCTAGGTGTTCAAAGCTGTTGTCTTTGGACCAAAGATGAAAAGAAGCTGGCGAGGCTTGTTGCAGGGTTCGTTGCGTGCAGAACATTGGTTTGTTCTGCATGTAATGTAATTAATTTTGGGTTCCTTCTAATTTAAATCTTCAATTAAATCCCTTATTTTAAAACTTTTCAATTCAGTCCTTGATCTAAAAACAATTCCTCCAAATCAGCCCGTAATCCCTTAAATCAAACCTGTGGGCTAGAACCCTTCTCGCGGCAGGATTCCCTACTTTCACTCTAGATATTCGAACAAGAATATCTTGAGCTTTTGATATCAAAATTAGGCGATTCAAAAATCCAAATTCATCTACACGTACAGGACTCCAACTTTCATGAAGGATTCAAAGTGAGATAAATTCGTTTTGAAGAACAGAATCTGGCCAAAATCTAGTTGGTCAAAATGATCTCCTGATCTGATTCGACAACTGATAATGCCAAGCCTCCCAATCTGACTGAGAGTTTGACATAAGAACAGTGAGCCCTAGGACCCAATAAAGGTGTAGGTCAATTCTTTAACATGTCATGACTGACAGAGTATAGCTGGGATGGTCAGATATTGCACGAAACCAAGTCAGAATCAAAGCCTAAGTTGGAACAAAGTTGGTATTAACAAACAATTGCGAGAGCAGCAGAATCAGTTTTTTTTAATGCAAATTCTAAGGGATTTATCCAACCTTAAAGACCAGATAAAGAAGGAACAAATTTAGCATTATGAAGACTCATAATCAGCCTAAAAAACCTGACAATTTTGGCAGCAAGAAGAAAGGATAAAGAGAGCAGAAAATAACTAAAACAAGGTTTGAAAAACATTTATTTCTTCTCTACTTTTGTCAATCTTCCAGCAACCATGAACTAAACTCCTGCTTTTGGTTCAAGAGAGGTACACACCATCTTCAGCACGTGAGGTCCAAAAATGAGTAACAACAATATCCATCAATGGCTCATAAGTGTAAATGAGCCTCCACTAGTCATTGCATTTTGTTGTCAAATAGGGATATTAAGTTAATTGTTCTTTTATGCTTTACATTTCTATTAAAAAAAGGTAAATCAATAATCATAAATAATAAGAAAAATCATGGCATTTAAACAAGTTGTCCATTTATTATGGCTACACACACACACACACACACACACACACATACACACAAGGGAAACACTTTTAAAAAATTAATAAAATATTATGTTTATATAGCGACACACACAAGATAAATTAACATTTATAGGTCATTATCCAACCTTTAGTTCAAAAAAGGACATTTACTATTACTATAATTTGCTTCTAAATAGGTAACTATCAATGGTCACTATTTAACACTCATGATTGGAGTATAAAATATCATTCAACAAAAATACGAGTGATATCTCACCATATGATAAATGAACCTTCATTGATCTTTGTCCATGAACTTTGGATTCATAACAAATGTTTAGTACCATAACCCTCTAATGATTAGGGTTGGGTTTATTCAGCCTTATATAAACCCATCTAGTTCTTCACCGATGTCACCTGAAAATATTGTCTCTAGTTACGGGTGATAATATCTTCTCTTTAATATAATCAACTTCTTATCTAAAACTTTAAAAAACCAATTAAAGTTCTTAGTTAATATAATACTAGGTAGCGACTACTTCACATTTCATTCTATCTTCAGACCTTTTTTCTTCTTTTTCAACATAAAAATTTAAAAGAAAAGAGCAACCATTACGATGTCGAGTGCGACACAAAGCATGTGTGCAACACAAACATGTACTAAAGCTATCAAACAAAGAGTTTGATGTCGCTTTAGTGATAGCTATTGACACATGGACACATGGTGATCTTATGTATAAATATTACATCATAAATTTGTTGGATAATGTACTTTATTATATGTATAGTTTCATTGTTAGTTCTAAGAAGCTACGAGAATCCATTGAGCAAAAATACAAGGAGGAGGATGTTAGTTTGAAAAAGAAATCATAGTCAATAAATTTTTTGACTTTATAATGGATGATTCAGAAACAGTTGTAAGCCAAGTTCAAGAGTTATAACTCATCCTATATGATATTTATAAAGAGGAGATGGTTCTAAATGAGTCTTTATAAGTGATTGTTATTATTAAGATGTTAATGTCATATTGAAATGACTTTAAGAACAATTTTAAACATAAGCAAAAATAGATGAGAGTTAAAATCTCATTTTAAAATTAAGGATAGATGATGACAATAAATTGTTTGAAAAGAGAGCAAGCAACTCCTCAATGACCCCAATAAAAAATATAGTTGAACACATGGCAAAATTCCATAATTAGAACAAAAAAAAAAGCTCATTGTGAAGGGCAAATGAATTATAAAAAATTTCAATGAAAAATACTTTATTTGTAACAAGAATATTGGACATCTGGCTAAAGATCGCAACAATAAGTTTTTGTAAGGAAACCCCAAAAGAAGGGTTGCCCAAGAGAGTGATAAATTTGTAATCACAAAGAGTAAAATGTTTGTAAAATATGTGTATTTATATTGGCCTCTTAAAATGAATGTTATGTCAATTGTAATCAAGGATGAGAATAATAATAAGATTGATTTTTTTATTTTCTTGAACCTTGTGACATATGATATGAAAGGTTGAGACATTTAAATTATATTAATTATATAAAAAGATTAATTAATCTTAAATTATTATCAACTATAATTTTTTTAACAAAAAATGATAAGTGTGAAATATGTGTAGAATTAATCAAAATTCATAAAGACTTTATATTATAAGTCTTATTTTTACCCTTAGGGGTGAGCATAGCAGATAACTGATAATCTTGAACTTATTTGTTTTAGTTTCTCGTTCATAGGTGTTCTAAACTTTTCTTACAAGTGAATTTGAGTTTTGTTTGGTGTTGATTGCATGTTTTTTTTTTTTTTTATCATCTATTAATTCTTAGACTTGGATGCTTGACATCAAAAGGTACTATGAGAGCAATACTTTCTCCCTCGCATCAAATGATATGCACGAACATAGTGATTCTCATGTGGGAGAATTATGGTATTGGAATGTCCAATAATTTCCTTTAAAGCCTTGAACCCAAGGGCAGAGACATGTAAGGGCTTGGGTGGACTCTAACTCAGGTTAAGATTTTATCAATATTTTTTTACTAGTTTTATGTAAAATAAATTTATAATTCTCAATTGAGGTATCAAAAATTTTGAAAATTTATGTAGAGCCTTCTAATATAATGCTTTAGAAAATCACAATTTGATTAGTTTTATGTTATTGGATGTAATTTTCAATCCGACCATCAGATTGAGCTGAAATTTTATGAGGGATCTTAAAATAAATTGAATAAAATTTGGTTAAAAGTTTGGGATGAACAAAGTTTGGTAGTGCTAACAAAGGAAAAGACCGTCAAATAAAAGCAAAATGACTCATTATAAAATGGTTATTTGCCATTAAAAAATAAAACAAATAAGTTTTTCCTTCCTTGTATATGTTGTCGACTGAGCAGAAGCAGAATAGAAAAAGAAAGAAAAGAAAAGGCGAGAGAGAAAAAGAGAAAAGTAAGGGAAAACATAAAAAAAAATCCAAGGAAAAAAATAAAAAAAGTGAGAGAATAACCTTGTAAACTTACAAAGTCCAACTTATAAAATACTAATATAAGGAAGAATCAAGTGAAGGAAGGAGGAATTGAGAGAGGGAAATTATTTTTTTTTTTTCAGTTGACATGAGATTGTTATTTTATCCAGGTTAAAAGGTTGTTATAATATCGATTCAGATTCGATTATAGATGAATTATATTATATTCCACAAAACATCGAAGGATGTAACTTCAATAGTGAGTTTATTTTTACTTTCACTTCAATTTTATGTACTTTCAAATTTATTTTTTAATATTTTGAGTAGTGTATTTGAATTAAAACTTTACTGTTAATTTTAAAAATTCATGTACATGAGTTAATAATTTATCTTTAAAAGAATTTATTTATTTATTTAATAGCCCAGGAGAAGAAAAATTCATGGCTCCATCCTTGCTTGAACCTTTTTGAAAGAGATGAGTTTATGATGTTTGTATGTGGATTCAATGGATTATTATATTTAGTTCAAGCTTTTAATAGTTATGATAAACTTTCTATCAGGGCCAAAAAAAGTATGCAAAAACAATACAATTTTTTTATGCTAATAACACAAAATGATTTTTTTTTTCAACTACTATATCTATAATTTCGCAGCAGCACAGAGCAAATCCAAGAACTTTCAAAACCAAATGGATAGATCGTTGGTCGTATGATTTAAACTAGCATTTTCAAATATAACATCTGAAATGTATATATGTAAGAACATAGAAGATGGATGGTATGGCAAACAAATCCATTAATTCGTTACCTCCATTAACTCTTTGGCCTTTGAAATGTCCTCAGACTTTGTTTTTATCAGTTCTTCATTAGCAATTTTAAGAGCACGTTTTGTTTTACGGATTTTGCTTTTCTGCTCCACATTAATCTTTTCAAGATCTGCTAGCTTAAAGTTCAATTCACTAATCTCTTTTCAGCTTCACTTGCGCTGGCTTCCAGGGCCTCCTTTTCCTGTTGTTGTGTTTCTAATTCCTTAGAGAGCTTCTCCATCGATTTCTCTAGCTCGCCTGCACGTGCATGCGCCTTCCCAACTAGCTCCTAAGCATCAATCTTCCTTTTTTTTTTTTAAGAGATGAAATTTCACTCTGCAGCAGTGCACTATCAACTTTCTCTTGAATAATTGTCCCCTTCTGTGCTAGCGACTCGACCAAAGCCGTTCTCAAAGTTATCAGGGAGAAGTTCCCTTAACTGAAAGAAAGTCACAGCTCAGTCGAACTTCCAGTTACGCGAACCAGCTCCATCATCTACATCTCATATGCCATTGGCGGGGGTCCCGCTCGTCATGTGCCCTTTTACGGGATCCCATTCCCAGTAGGTAGACTTGAGCCCATACCCTTGATTCGGGGGGAACTCTTTCTAAAGTAAAAAGATTCACTGGAATGAAGGACAGCTACTCCTCTATGCTTACTACGAGCTATACCAGGAGTCAAGCTAACTGCAATAATGAAAGTTGCAATGGATAAGAGAAGACCGGAGCTTGCTATTCGTGCAGCGCTTATTGTAGACAGACCTTTTCGGATTAGCCACGAAATGAACCAATCCAATCAATGTTCATAAGTCCACCTATGCTTTCCCTACTTACCCTGACACAGCTACTTAGTGTTAAATAATATTTATATAGTCTTATTTATTAAGGGTGGAATAATACTTTCAGTTTAACATATATATACTTTATTTGTATTTAGGTTAAGACTAAGTATTCATAATATACAGATTATTCAGAATTCTAGCCTCCTTTTTGTATTCGATCTCAATTATTTTAATATGGTATCAGAGCTGATTTTATGGAACGAGGCCTAATCCCGAACACAACTTCCCTTAATCCCGAACACAACTTATAAATTTTTTTGAAGTGAGATTTTGTCTTCCGCTTCTGCAAAATTTGGTATTTCGTTAGTTTCTGCAATTATTTTGGTATTTCGTCTTCCCTTCAGCTTTTGCAATTTGGTATTTGCGTTCAGTTTCTGCAAATTATTTTGTGTTTTGGAGTAATCGTATAATTTTGAGAAGATATTTGTTTAGTTTCTGCAATCTCTGTTCAGTTTCTACAATTTGGTATTTTGTTTTGTGTTTTGAAGTAATCATATAATATACAGATTATTCAGAATTCTAGCCTCCTTTTTGTACTCGATCTCAATTATTTTAACACTTAGCTCTAGCTTCCGCAAATCCTTCGTCATATGCTTAGTCAAAATCACTCTTGCTACGAAGAGACTTTTTGAGAGAGTCCCTTTTTTGAGGATAGGTAGGATATATTTGTTGTAACCCAATTTGGATTCACCAAGATTTTCTTGAATGTTATTTTATTTCTAGTATTATTTATAAAATCCAAAAAAATTAAGAAAAAGTTTAAAATTCAAAAAAAAATATATTGCTCGAGTCAACCGCGTCTTTCCATCAAAACCGAGTCCACCGGGTCAATACGAGTCAAACCATGTCGACTAGGGTAAAAAATGAGTTTTGATGCCGTTTCAGGTCAAAACCGTCATTTTCGACCAAAACCGAGTTCACCAGGTCAATACGGGCCAAACCATGTCGACCAGGGTAAAAAATGAGTTTCATGTTGTTTCGGGTCAAAACCGTCATTTTCGACCAAAACCGAGTTCACCGGGTCAATACGGGTCAAACCATGTCGACCAGGGTAAAAAATGAGATTTCGGGCCGTTTCGGGTCAAAACCGTCATTTTTGGTCAAAATCGAGTCCACCGGGTCAATACGGGTGCAACCATGTCGACCAGGATGAAAAATGAGTTTCAGGTCATTTTGGGTCAAAACTGTTATTTTTGGTTAAAAACCGGTCCACCGGGTTGATACCCATTGAAAGTTTTTTTTAATGTTTCAACATAATTTTTGGTAATTAAAATTGATTTTTAGTGGTTGAGTCGTGTCTTTTTTAATACTGATTTGAGTTTTTAATTTTTCCTATATAAATATTTATTATTATCTATAATAAAACAAAATTAATAATACATAAATTTATCATATTAGGCGGGCAGTTGCGCTGATGGTAGGCAGAGTGGTTGAAATTTTTCTTCATGAAAGCTACCATGTCCCCTCCTCATTGGCTATAAATAGCCATTTACAATTCGCCAAAAGAAAAAGAACAAAAAAAAGAGAGAAGAAAAAGAAAAGAAAAAAGAAAAGAGAGTAGATGCTAGATCACTATTCAGGTTTTTTTTTTAGTTTTTCTTCACGAGAGTAGGATATTGATTTTTATTAAAAATAATTTGAAAAATAACAAAAATATCCTAATCATTAGATCTAATAGTATTTAGTTTGGAACATTGATTTAATAGGATACAATAGGGCTTACCACACTAGATTAAAACTCAAATCCATCTCAGCCCATAAAAATTTTTTTCTTAGATCTTGTTGCGCCATGTCACCCGGTGTACCAAGCTCTCGGTACACCGCGACACACCAGATCACACCTCAGGCCATCCGGACCGTCCGCTCAACTTGCAGATCCAGCCAATCACAACCGCAGGATCAGTTCAACCACGATCCTACGGTTCACAGCCTTCAAATGCACCGGTGCACCATGCGCGCATTCACACCGTAGCAAATCTCAGAGTCCTCTCTCCTCTCGCTGGCGATATTCTCTCTCTCTCTCTCATCTGATCTCCCATTTCCGGCCGTTTGAAGCCTCCGCACCACCACAGAAAGGTTTCTAGCCTCCTATAAAGCAAAACCCCGGCCATTTTCAGCGTTCTTTCCTCCCCATCTGGCCGGAAAAAGGGCACGATTTTCGTCGGCCACCGAAGCTTCAAACCGACGATTCTCCCTCTTCAACCATCAACGGCCGTCGAGACCACCGCCATTAGAATCCTCGCCCTCAGACTACCAGAATCAACCATTTGTTGGCTGGAAATCTCGCCAGAAAATTTCACTGCTCCAATAGTAACCGCTTGTGGGCCACACGCGCCGCCAATGGCCTTTTCGTAAATTTCAGAGAAATTCAAGGGTATTTCAGTATTTTACCTATACAGTGGCACCCAGGTAATTTTTTGGGGTTCCTGATGGTATTTTTGATATTTTTGTATATATAAATGCTTGTAAATTTCTCGCATGCTAAAAAAAACAACAAAAAAAACAAAACAAAAAATACATATAAACGGAAAAACGATGCGGGTTCAACGCCCATCTTATCATGTCATTGTTTGTGGGTCCAAAACCCGATTCTCGAGTATGGTTATACCTTTTTCTCAACAACATCAAAATAATTTTGTTTTATAAATAAATATTGTTTGTCGACATGTCTCTTTTTAGAAAAGGACCGATGTCAAAAATTTACAATACCATATATGGATTATGTCCATTATTATTTCTTTTGGTAACTCAGACGTAACTCTCATTTTTAGGGACAAACGTCAATATTTTAGACGAGTCTCCTAATTTTTAGGGACTGATGTCATTTTTAACGTGTCTCCTAATTTTAGGGACCGACGTTAACCATTTTTAAAGAAAAACAAATTGCAAATAAGCCCAAAATATAATAGCATTTGAATCAAATAAAAAACACACAAGTAAGGGTAACCTTTCTTTTGAAATGATGTTTTAAGGGTGGTGTCTACCTTCCCTTAATCATAACTAACCCCGTACCCGAATCTCTGGGACCAGTGTCTAATTTGGGATTTCTAGTTCCCTCAAATTACTAGATGGCGACTCCAATAAAATCTTTATTTCCCCCAATTGAGAAAAAAACCCTTTTTGTTAAATAAACAAAAAAAGCGGGAGCCGTCGCCCGACGTCGTGTATCGACAGAATGGCGACTCCACTGGGGACTTAGGGTTGAGCCAACTGCTTGTATTTGCTTTTCATTTGTTCTTTCTTATCGCTATTTATTTTTGGGCATTTATCTTATTTGCATTATTTATTTTATGCAATATCTACTGTGATTCTTTTCAATTTTCCATATTGCCACATACATGCATGTTATTTATTTGTGTATGCACACGCTTCACGGTGAACCCATAAAAGCTCTGGACCCGAGCTCGTCCTTTTTAAGATTAGGAAAGAAAGATTCAGGTGGCAAGTGTGACTTATGTCCACTGATGCTCATTTGGACTTTCGCTTAGATTGTAACTCACCCTATGCAACAGGTATTGTGGAATTTTTTTTTCCTATACTCATGTTGTATAAGGTTAAGAGGCCGATTACTCCATGGGTAATTCGGGCAATCTAAGAACCAAAGAATATCTTTAAGGATAGATTAAACTGAACCAAACCTTATGAGTTAGATCCTATCAAGTAGGATATACCCTTTAGGACACAAACAAATATCAATGCATTAACATACATGTTCATATACATTTCATATTCTCATTAAATCTCCACCGATCCTTATAGGAAGTGTGAGATGGAAAAAAGCAATACTATTGAGGAATTTTTGACCAGATCAGAATTGAGCCAACATGATGAAGGGGATTGTTTGCCATCAGAATTTGAGTCTCAATTACCAGCACAAGTTAAATTAGATGACAGACCACTTGGTACAAGACAGCTGCTAGACTACTGGGAAAGGTTATCCTCTCATGATCAAATCACTTTCCAGAAACAATATGGGGATCTATCACATTTACTGAAAATTAGGGTCCAACATGCTTGTTTTGAGGCCATGATAGGGTTTTGGGATCCAGAATATCGGTGCTTCACTTTTGATACTGTGGATATGACTCCTACTATTGAGGAGTATGAATCCCTGCTAAATTGTCCCAAGTCAGAAAAGGTGTACTTTTACACACCTATAGAGCATGCACTTTCTAACTTTGCTTGGATTACCCAGATAGAATGTCAACTAGCAAAATCACATGCAACTAAACGAGGAAATAGCCAGGGTTGGTTTTGGAATGAACTAGAAGCCATATTCAAGAGGAGATTACATGATGAAAGCAATGAAATTCGATTGAGAATTTTGGCCTTAGGCATATATGGTTTGGTTCTTTTCCCATCTGCCGAGGGAATGATCGATTTTGAGGCTGTTAATGTATTAAAAAATATGGTGACCCTTAAAACTAACCCTGCTACAACAATATTAGCAGAAACTTTCTCATCCTTGAATTATTGTAGAAAAGCCGGAAGGGGTCGTTTAAGATGTTGCTTGCAGTTGTTGTTTGTCTGGACCGTGAGTCATATGATCGAGGGGAAGATTTCAGGTTTGGTTGGTACCCCATGGCATCTTTATTCTAAGCCGGGGAATTTTGCTGAAAAACATTTGCATGAAGTAGGAAGAACCACATGGGAATTAATGTTTCTAAGTCTAAGTAAATCTCAATTTCATTGGAGAAGTCGATACTCTTACTTCAAATCTTATCTGGCATACTGTGGTGAGTACCCATGGGTCCCGTTGATACGAACCCGCTACTGTATTAGTTATTGTCCGAACATGGTTTTGCGACAATTTAGATTTGAGCAGTTTATTCCAAGGACTACCGAACTGGCAACATTTTATGAAGATTTCAAGACTTCGAAGAAATTATTGGAGTCAGTGAAGAAGGCATGGAAACATCTTGGTAGGGTTACTTCTGCTAAGAGAGTAGAAGGAAAAACAACTGAAGGATATCCAATATGGCAAAAGAAGAGAGGGAAAAGGTACAAAGTTCCTCCTTTTGAAGGGCCACCCAGGTCTTTGATTCAGTCTGCTGAAGACATACACGAAGAGGTTCACGCCCAACAAGAATCTTATAACCTAAGTTTCAATGCTGAAGTGGAAGAGTTAGGGGCTAAAAAAAGAAAGTTAGAATCTAATCTAGCCACTCGAGAAAAAGCTTTGGTTATCATAAAACAAGAAAAGGATGACTTGTCAGCTCAGCTATAACATCAACAACTTGAGTTCCAACAATTACAAGAAAAATATGTACTTTTGTCAGAAGATAAGAGGAAGCAAGATGTTAACATGAAGAGATGGGTTAGAAGAGCATCAAAAGCTGAGGAAATGGTATTAAAGTTGGAAGAGACAAATAAATCACTTCAAGAACAGTGTCAAAATCAAGATACGATCATTGCCAATTTAGATGAGCATGTGGACCATTTGCTTTCTATTGAGCAAACCTTATCATCAGAAAAAGAAAATGCAGAAAAAAAAAGCAGAATGTTGGGCTTCTGAAGCTATGCGCTATCATGTACAAGCAGATGATGCCAAGAATTATGCTTTAGGATTAAGAGGCCTAGCCCAACAAATAGCAGATGGTGAGTCAATGACTAGAAATGAATTCCATCAGTTTTTTGGGTTGATCAGAGATGGAATTAATGAGATCTCAGCATATGACGGTCCAAGGCTTTGGAAAGATTGACTTGTTGTACTTTTAATATTATAAATTAATAAAAGGCATTTTCATCATCTTTCCATCATGAGAAATGTTTATTTTGATTTTGATTTACGGCATCAAATTTCTCCCCTAAATCGGTTCAAGTTCCTGTGGGTTTGGAGTGCTTAGTGAGAACTTTCTTAAGAGAATCTGATCTGGTCTGTTCCTCGTCATAAGTTAAAGGAAACCTTGAAACAAATAACAAGCATGCATAAAACATATGGCATTTTGCATGCATTTGTGCATTTCATTCATTTTACTTGCATTCATTCAGGTTGAAATATAGGTCCCCCAAAAGACCATAAAATTCATTACACTCGACTACGAAGGAAAGATGGAGAACGAAAGAAAGAGCACATCTAGAGGCTCATTATCAAAGGGAGTTGGAGAGCATGAAAAATGATATTACACGACTTACAAGTCTACTCGAGCAGACCCTAGTATCCAAGTCTGGGGAAGATACCTCTACTCAGCCGGCAGTTGCAACTCCATCTGTATCTATGCCAGCAGCTCCTTTTGTATTCACGCCTCAAATTTAGGGGCAAATCCCTCTTCATTTGAACAACAGTTCACTACCCATGTTCCACCAGCACAAGTGCCGGTTACTGTAAACTTGACAACGATGACTCACATAGGATGAAATTCTCCAAACATGTTGATTATGATAAATTGACTGCTTTGGAAGAAAGATTGAGGGCAATCGAAGGGGCATACTTATATGATCCTGTTCA